>CM060414.1:106017188-108928793 GCA_030545235.1 Helianthus tuberosus | reverse complement strand
TCCTCAGTTACTCCTAACTTTTCATTAGGATAGTTAGCTTCCAACACAGCTTCCTTCTGTGCAGCTAACACCCTTTCTATCAAACTGTTCTTTATCTCCATACGCTTGGCCGTTAATGCGAATGGGTTTTAACCCTTTCCTTTCTGCTCAAGGCATCAGCGACTACATTCGCTTTGCCGGGATGGTATTTGATTTCACAATCATAATCATTCAAAGTTTCCATCCAACGGCGTTGCCTCATGTTTAATTCTTTCTGGTTAAACAGATGCTGGAGGCTCTTGTGATCAGAAAAAATCACAAACTTGATTCCATAAAGATAATGCCTCCATAGTTTTTAGTGCGAAACACAACGGCAACCCAACTCCAAGTCATGGGTGGTTGTAATTCTTTTCGTGCACCTTTAACTGTCGTGATGCATAGGCAATAACCTTGCCCTTTCTGCATAAGCACACACCCCATGCCAGTGTGTGATGCATCACAATAAACTACAAATTCTTCAGCGCCTTCAGGTAAGGTAAGCACAGGAGCGTTGCTCAACTTTTGTTTCAAAACATCGAAGGACTCTTGCTGCTTAGGACCCCAAACGAACTTTACTTTCTTCTTGGTCAGGGAAGTTAGGGGTGCAGCAATCCTTGAAAAAATTTTCAATGAAGCGCCTGTAATATCCTGCCAACCCTAGGAAGCTACGGATTTCTGTTGGCGTCTTTGGCTCCTGCCAGTTCATTACTGCTTCAACCTTAGCGGGATCCACCTGGATACCACGCTCACTGACCACGTGTCCAAGGAATTGAAACTTCTCGTAGCCAAAATTCACACTTAGAGAATTTGGCATAGAGCTTCTCCTTATGCAGAAGTTTGAGAATACATCGAAGATGTTTTCTCGTGGTCAGCTTTTGTTCTTAGAATAAATGAGGATGTCATCAATGAAAACGATGACGAATTTATCTAAGTGCGGCTTGCAAACGCGATTCATGAGATCCATGAACGCAGCCGGTGCATTGGTGAGCCCAAAAGGCATCACTAGGAACTCGTAGTGACCGTAACGAGTCCCTAAATGCAGTCTTGTGAACATCTTCATCCTTAACCTTCAACTGATGGTAACCTGATCTCAAATCAATCTTTGAGAAAGTAACTTGCCCCTTGAAGCTGATCGAACAAATCGTCGATTCTGGGGCAATGGATAATCTATTCTTGATCGTGACTTTATTAAGCTCGCGATAGTCGATGCACAGACGCATCGACCCATCCTTCTTCTTGACAAACAGGATTGGCGCTCCCCAAGGAGATGAACTAGGTCTGATGAAACCCTTAGCTAGCAGTTCATCTAGCTGCGTCCGCAACTCCTTCATTTCGGTGGGTGGCCAATCTGTACGGTGTGCTCTGGCAACTGGTGCCGCTCCGGGAATGATATCGATCCTGAATTCGACTTGTCTATCTGGTGGTAGGCCCAGGTAGATCTTCAGGAAAACACTCCCTGGGTATTCAGAAAATGACAGGGATGTCTTCTAACTTCGGTTTAGGTTCCTCCATAATCACTTGCGCCATGTAAATGACACATCCCCTCTTCAAACACTTGGAAGCCTTGAGCATGGTCACCTGCTCAGGCAGTCCGTACTGGGTATCTCCCCGAATGGTAAGTGACTCACCAGACGGAGTCTTTATCACTACCTGTTTCTGTTTACAGACGATTTGGGCCTGGTTATGAGATAACCAGTCCATACCCAGCACTATGTCAAAACCAGCTAATTTAAACGGAAGTAGAGACAGAGGAAAAGAATGGTTCTTAATGGATATAGTACATCCATCTAACACAGTAGAGACGGTTTCTATGGTACCATCTGCTAACTCTACCTCATAGTTTACGCTTAGGGTTTTGACAGGTAAATTCAGCAATTTACAAAATTTATGATCCACAAAAGACTTATCTGCCCCCGAATCAAAACAGTACTCTTGCAAAGACATCATTTACAAGGAATGTACCTGTTATGACGTTATCATCTTGCACAGCCTCCTGTGCATCCATCCTGAAGACTCTGGCGTTAGTCTTCTTAGCCTCCTCAGGCTTCTTGTTGTTCTTGGGGCAGTTAGTCTTTATGTGGCCTTTCTCATTGCAACGATAGCACGTCGCATCTTTCATCTTCTTGCAATCCAAGGTTTTGTGTTCCTTGGATTTGCACAAACCACAAGCAAAAGACCTTGACTCGTTATTCGAGTTTGTTCCAAATCTGCACTTTCCAAAGTGCTTTTTCTTGCAAGTTTTGCACGTAGGCTTCTCATCAGAACGATGCCCATCTTTCTTCGACTCCGATCCCTTCTTGTGATCACCGCTCCCACGGTGTTTCTTGTTCGACCTACGCGAACCATCATCTTCTCGCTTCCTCTTCTCAGCATCTTTATTCCTCAGCGATCTCTGTCGGACCGCATCCAGTGTGAGGGATAAAGAAAGGTCAGTTACAGACCTGAAGGTAACTGGCCGAGAAGCTTTTACACTGGCCTTAATCTCGGGTTCCAACCCACCAATAAAACGAGCAATCCTCTTTGGCTCAGGGGTTACAAGGTAGGGAACCAACCTGGACAGCGTATTGAAGCTTGTCAGGTAAGCTTGGCAGTCGAGGTTCTTCATTACCAATGACAGAAAGTCATATTCAATCTTTTCCACCTCATGTTGAGGGCAGTAATTATCTTTGATCAGGGCAATGAATTGATCCCACGTCATGCTATACAACGGGATCTTTCCGGAGGCCTCCATCAGAGATCTCCACCAAGCCAATGCTTCACCTTTGAATGACTGCGACACAAACTTAACAATATCCCGTTCAGCGCACCCGCTGATGTCCACCACTGTGTCCATTTCATCCAGCCAAGTCATGCAATCAACGGCCCCCTTTTTCCCTGTAAAATCCCGGGGCTTGCAAGACACGAAGTATTTGTAAGTGCAACCCTTGTTACGGGGTCCCCTGATGCAGTACCAAGTGCTGAGATGGATTACTTTCGTGGTTAGTGGACTGGCGATCATCACCATTTTTCTTCGGTTCATCCTTTTTGGGAGGAGGCTTGTTATGAGCCTCAGAATGTGTCCTTGGTTTTGAGTGTGATACAGAGTGGGTCCTACTCCGGGTACCACTGTATTCATCATATTGCCTATCCAAGGCTTGAGTGACAGCACCATCAATGATAGCTTTTAGTTCGGCGCCCGTTAATGTAATCTGAGCGTTCTCATTAGGCGCCACAGGATGGCTATTGACTTCATTAGAATTAGCCATTTGTATTGAACTGTTACAGAAAACAAGAACAATATTTTTATTTTAAAGTTTATTATGGAATTACCCCTTAGGGTAACTCGTTAACCATGGTAACAGAGACCCTATTTGGTTAACTTATTAATCGTATTAATTTAGGATTTCAATTAAATTTATCCTAAACATAAAACAATAACAATATATATATATTAGCACATAAGGCTTGGTCACATGGACAATTTAATAAACTATGATTTCAGAGAATCAATACTTTTAAGGTTTGAACCTAGTTCATTACCTTTATTAGACAGGGAGTCATAGCTACCACTGCCTTTTGGCTTATATAGAAATGAGCATGGCCCGTAGGCGCTATATTACCACGTATGGTTGAATATGATCACCTTAATTGATGATGTAAATCCAGGATTCAGAGATCATTATACTGGATTAGGAATCTTCTAAAGAATCCTTATTCATTTAAAAAAAATGACATGTGATTTTTAATCGAATCACTTCTGCCGGAGTGTTAACATGTTTTAAGATGTTAACAGGGATTTAAATCTTTTAAACTGGTCTTACCATTTTGGCCCGGTCTTATATTTGACACGAGGCTAGGTTTCACACTTAAAGATTTTTAATTAAATAATTACTTAGGCAGATTAAAAGGAATGATTTTAATTTATTTATTTCATGTATAATTATTATATGTGCACAAATGGCAAACATGAAATTTATAAAACAACACTCCAATAATTTATATCAATATTACATATCGCCCTAAACGGGTCTTTCACACATGAAATTTGCCCACGTAGGAGCTACAACATAACAACATGCCCACGCAGGGGTCTTACAGAAGACATGCCCACGTAGGGGTTAACACACTAACAATTGTCCACGTAGGGACTTAAACAAACATAAGTCCACGTAGGGACTAAACATACAACATACCCTCGTAGGGGTTTTATGGAAAGATAGACCCGCGTAGGGGTCAATACACACATCAACAAACACACCCACGTAGGGGCTTAACAACCAAATACAAGAGAAGATAAATGTGGAAGAATTCAACGACTCTTCTTGTTCTTTCCCTTGATCAGACCAACCAATCCTTGTAAGAAACTCTCCGTCTTCTGGCGGTCGCGGCGAGACTCCTGCTCAACTTGATTCAATCTATGAAGAATTTCCTCCCGTTCTGGGGGAGAAAATCGTGGAGGCTGCAACTGCGCTCTTATGATAGGCCTGGGAGGTATGGGGTATCCCTGATTAGGGTAACTTACCCCCCATGGATCCCCGTAGGGTCCTTGGGCATTGAAGGAGTTATAATTTGCTGCTTCCAGATAAGGATCTGCCTCAGCGTATCCATAGTTGTTGTAAGTTGGCTGCTCAAACGGGTTGTAATTTGTCGGACCCGTGTACGCCGGTATTGGGTTTTCAAAACCCATGGGCGGTGGCTGTTGATAAGCTGGCTGCGAAGGCCCACCCATTTGTGGGTCCTCCCAATGAGGCGGGTAGTGACTTGCACTTGACTGCCGTGGGGAGCTAATATGAAAGTCCCCAGGTCGCACCGACATACGTGCACCGGTTCTTCTACGCCTGGGTGGTTGAGGAGGTGGCGGTTGAACTGGTGGCGGTGGAGGTGGTGGCGTAACTGCCACGAACCGATGATCCTCTGAAGAATCTTGATGATGCGGCTGTGGTTGTGGCTCCTGGTGCTGCTGAGACTGCTGCTGATGCTGCCCATGCGATGACGAGTGGTGTGATGGTGTGTAGTACCATGGGTGCTGATTGAAGAAAGCTTGGAAGCTGTCGGGACCACCATAGGGTGATCCGTGAAAGGATGATCCGTCCGATATTTCGATCGGATGATTTGGCGTACCACTCGCTGGCATGATAGGGTCAGTATCTTCATCCATATCGTCAGCATTATCCCCCGAGAAGTGGTCGTCTGGACCCAGTGGGTTGAAACCCACGGGTTCTTGCAGATAGTCGGCCGGATTAAACTGGCCTCTGAAGATCGGTGTGGGGTCCCCGTAAGAATGATGGGACAATGACCTTTGTAGCGGTACATATGAAGGCTGAGGGTTGTGCGGTTCATATGGGTTTAGTGCAGGCGGTGTCGAGCTATGCGAAATCGACCGTCTGGCCGGTTCAACCTGGTTTCGCCGGTTTCGGCGAGGGTCTTCGCTCTCCGTAGTAGCCGGAGCCCGAGTATTCGATGGTCCTGCTTCATGGTCATTGGGGGCGGCTACCGGCCCCTTTCCGCGTCCTCTTGTGCGAAAGAATCTTGGAGACATCTTGTTATTCCTGTCAATAAAGCATGAGATAACAATAACAAAATATAAAATTTTAAAGGACAAAACCAAAAACCGATTAAAGTGGAATTTGTCCTATGTCATAAGTCTAGACTCAAAAGTTTTGATATGTGCAATTGTGTAACTGAGATTAAACACAAAAGGCTAGTGTTTAATTCACTCAGTGTTGGCTCTGATACCAACCTGTCACACCCCCGATTTCCACGTGTCACCGGTGGGCCCGGTGGGGGAGTATCGTGACGTGGTTGGCAACGTAATAGTCAAACAACACAATATAATAATGCACAGCGGAAGCAAATTTAAAATAAGATACAACCGAATTTATTTATTGTAAACAAAGTCACAATTATCCGGTGTTTATCCACAGTAGGATCGAATTAAAAACATTGTTTATGGTTCAACAGACATCGGCATCTTAAGCTTGCGAGACTTCTAATGATGCTTAGGAGAATCCCAGCCTATTTCGCCTAGTACCTGCATTTAATCTTTTTGGGAAAATACGTCAGTTTACACTGGTAAATACATTCAACTGACTCATTTTATAAAATGATTGAAAATTGGTTTGGATGCACATGGCATAAACATTTTGTTTAACTTGGGAGAATTATTTTGATATTATAATAATCTTGTTAACGATTTACATGTTACTTATGCGTTCAGTAGCCCGGACGTATCCGGGTTAAAGATCAATAGACACACCACTGTAAGTGAGTTATACACGGGAGTACGCCTACACCCCGTGCTCAGGTCGTGGCAATCTCGTAAGATAATGCCGAGGATATCCGGGACATGGTCATTAACCCCCCGAAGGCTGTAAAGTAAACACATCTGTTTAAAACGAGCCGATCAAATTATTCAATTAACCACTAAGCGTGGAAGATTTGATGCCCGATCAAGCGGTACGCTATGTACCGTAACCCAAGCCCGTATAGGGAAAATAAGTTAAAAGTATTTACCTGATGCAATGTATAGTCACAATAGTCAAATAGCAAGTAGCTTTTACTGTTTCTCCTAATCTGGAACGAAGGTTAAATATAACCTATTAGAATCCTAGCGGGTCTTTAATTATGCTTAAGCTTAGACCGGCTAGTTTCGAAGATACGGTTCGTACGCACGATTAAGCGAAGACCGGATAGAATGTGATTCAGACCCGACAAGTTTGAAGACTTGTTTAATATGGGTCTATTATTCACATTCTGGATTTTTAGATAAAACCGATAAGGTTTGACCCGTTTCGGCTAATTTATGTAAACTTGTTACATAAACCGAGCCGAACGCGTAATATGCGTAACGGGTATCCGTAAGAGCCATATACAGGTTTCCTAAGTTAATATGCTTCAAATATGTTATAACATCAGTAGGATGTCTTTCGTTATGCCCCGAACTAATTTAAACACAAACTATGCCCCGTAGGGGTAGTTTGGTCATTTTAAAGTTTGTAAAAGCGTTTATATGTTCAACTGAGTTACGGGTCTGATGTAAACAGCAAACATACTTATTTTAATGTGTTATAACAGTAGGCTAAGTCATGTATGTGAAATTTACCATATTTAACCAAACTAGGCCCCGTAGGGGTATTTTGGTAATTTCACATAAGCCGAAAAGCTCAAAAACGAAGTCTGAGTTTATCAACCTTTGCTTACTGTTGAATTATCATAATTTGCCTCATATATCAGTAGGTATCGACCCGGGTATGTCCAATATGATTCTAAGACATACTATGCGCTAATAATGCTAATTATGGCGATTAAAGGCCATTACCGGGTTCGATACTTAATTCTGATATTTTTATATTTCCAGAAGGCTTAACATAATTTATTTATCATAACTAATCAGTAGAAAAAGGTTTGGAATCGTTTAGATGTGTAAAACTCATTTTATGGCCCGTAAGGGCAAAACCGACAATTACCGAATTAAGCCTATGACTATGAGTTATGCTCGGCCTAAAATTAATTAAAAATCTTTAAAATTCCCAAAATATTATATTATATCAGTGGGTAATTCGTTTGATGTCAAAAAGTATGTTTAATTAGGCTTTACGCTAATTGCGCCATATTGTTAACATAAAGCCTTAATTTAGCGACATGAGCATAACTCTTAATCTACAAGTCAAACTAATGTCAAATTTTGCGTACAAGTCTATATATCAGTAACTAAGGATTCTACACTTTTACATTTTCATAAATTACGCTTTAAGGTAATAAGGGCATAACGGTCCACGTATGAGCATTTAACGGAAACTTGCATATTAATTGGATAATCAACGAAACAAGTACAGAGACTTATACTAGCACGTAACCCAACCCTAATGAGACTTTAAGGCATGTCTAATTCAAACTAAAACGGGTCAGAACCGAAGTCAAAGCAAAAGTCAAGGTTTTGCGCCTTTCGGTTCCGAACCGGGTTTAAACAGAAATTTGTCGAGTCGGGCAAGCGTAGACGAGTTTTTATACTTATTATCATGTTATATTAAGGTTAAAACAGGTTACATACCTTACGGATCATTAATTGTGCATTAAATTGCATTTTGTATTTCTGTTGACTTTTTCGGTCAACGTTTGACCCGACAAACGACCTAGTTAGGTCTGGAATTGGTACTTGCCCTTATAAGGGTTTAATACCCATATAATTACCTATCTAACGGTACTTCTAATTTGACATGCGACTGAGCTATCGTTACTTAATCATAAAGTCAACCGTAATCTACGATATATTGACTTTTAAGCTAATTACTAAGCTAAAATTAATTTAGAAGGGTTAAGCAACTTACTAGATGATTAATGGATGATTAGGAAGGCCTTGTATCAGATTGAAAGCTCCTCCAATGCTCAGATGGCACTTGAATGATTTGTGTGGAATGGTTGTAACATGAGTGGTCTTTATATACAAGTTTCAAGCACCACAACAAGGTGACAACCAAGTCTAGGGCCATCCACAAGTGATCAACACCTGCTCCTAATGTTTAGGGGTGTCTAGGGTCATGCACATGTGAGAAAAACCGGATTAGAGGGTCACATTCGCGCACAACAGGCAACAGCAAGTTAATCTGTCGCTGGCACACCCTCGCGTAGCGCGAGGGTCAGTCGCGCTACGCGACGCCCCCTCCTGCATCAGTTTTCGATTTCTTTTGTTGTGTTTCGAAAGGCAGCCGTAATATCTGACTTTTGGGACTTCATATCAACACTTTGGGACCCTTAAAACATGTCTTGATCAGTTCCTACCCTACCATTATCCTTTGTTTCAAATGAATGCATATACAAGACCCGTAAACAATGGTTTACCATTACTTTTCTTCTTGGGATCCCATCATGCTTTTGCAAGTTCTTGATTGCTAATAATTCTCTGAAGTGAGGGTATAAAGATGTGTAGTAATATTATATCGGGTCTTGGGATTTATAATTGAGGTCGTTCAGAGGTAACAATTTAACATGACGCCACTTTTAATCCTACCGAAACATCTTTATTAAGTCCGGGTTTTTCAACGCGTTTTGTCTTACATGACACGTGTCATTTATTATTAACCCGAAATTTTCGAGGTGTTACAGAACTAGATTCACTTTTTATTAAAATATATTACAAAATAAATAAATAATAACGAGACTCTCGTTATTTGTGGGAAATTCGACTAGTACAATACCGGTTACAAAAACTAAATAAACGAAGATAAAATACAATATAATTGTACCAATCTTGATTCGAGCAAGAGTCTTTGGAAACTTCAACCGCACCTTCCAAATCGAAACTCCGCTGCAAGACAAGCAAAATATCGTTGACAGTTTTGGTTGAGGCACGTGTTCAACACGCTTCCCTTAAAACAGATTCCGCGCCTCCTCTCAGACGGTTCTGTCTCCCAGGGTACAACAACCGAAACAGTATGTGTACTGCCGGAGATGACTCTCATGCCCGAGATAGCACCGGGCATAATTTGGTGCTCATACAATTAGGAATATATGAAGTTGAGAAAAGAATAATTTAGTGAGTGCTCATCTCTAAATTTCCATGGAACAAAAGGCCAATTTGTTGTGTCTATTTTTCTACTACTCTTCAAATGAATAAATCATATTCATTTTATATTGAGATGTATAGACCCATTCAACCCTCTTAATGATGCCATAAACAAGATCATTAATCTTGTAATTAACAAGATCATTAATGTTGTCATTAACAAGATAATTAATCTTGTAATAAAAGGGTTAAACTCTAACGTAATAGATATTAAGTGGTAGTAAAAGGAAACTGCCATTCAACTTATGGCACTAGTGGAAACCATCTAACATTAACTCTTTAGTAAGTAGACTGGTTTGACCGGTCGAGCGCGCATGCAGGCGCGCCTTAGTTGAGCCTGCACTACGCTTCTGCGGAGACACACCTTCTTGTGCCACGCGCTAATTGGAAGTCGCTACGCACACCAGGACGCCACCTGGTTATGCGCCATCCATACTCGCGCGCCACTTGCAGTCTTCGCCATAGCCAATGACGTGCGTCATGCGCCTAAGGAGCTCGCGCCTCATCGACATGTGTCATGCCATGGCATCCGCCTACGCCACCCAAAGGTGCACCATAAGCGGACCCGCCATGTATCTGACCACGCGCTCATGGGCAAAAATACAAAGGCGGTGTGCGAAGTTCAAAGTGCACCACATTAGGCCTATAGCCCATGTCACGCGTGCATATGTGCAGGTGCGATGAACCCTTTGGGTCCCCACTAGTGTTTTCCTTTTAAGGAGTGCTCCTCCTTATATACCACTTTAAGTTTTGACATTCCACCTGTGTGGGACAAGGTGACAAATCTCAATCCATTTTCCTCATCTTTGTTTGTTCCAAGCATACAACTTCAAGCTTCGATATCTCATTCATCTTAGTTCTATTTGGACATAGTTTGAACACAAACCCATAAATAATTATTTATACAACACATATATAAATATTATTGATGTCCAAATATTTAGTAAAAAACTTAGTTTCACTAAATTTCCAACAATAAATATGAGGATAATTCAGGTATGACCTTCAAGTTACACACACTTCGTCAATACTTCTTCTTCTTCATAAACACCTACTTATTCTCACGCCATAGTCGGGTCAAGGAGAGAACCCCTCTTCTCCCCTTGACGAGGCTAACGGTGCTTTGTTTTGCAGAGTTTACCGGAGAAAAAGAGCTGTTCCATCAGATCGAACGAGAGAAAACCAACCTTTTTATGCAGATCCAAACCCCCTAGATAATTCGATTCCGGTCAATTTTCTAGTGTTTCTTCATTGGCGCCCACCGTTTTTCTCTGTTTCATCCAATTTTCTCTCGTTTTTTATCTACCCTGTTGATTCCATTTGCATATGGAGGAAACGTCGTCTCATCGGCAAATCGGCCCTCGGCCGAACGTCGGAAACAACTTTCAGGTTGAAGGAATTCTAGAGGATGCCTCGGATGACAACGAGGTTCAATCTAATCGAGTAAATGAACCTGTCACCCCAGGGGTGCTACCAGAAAACCCCATTCACTCAATTCTGCCTCCAGGAGAAACTCCAATCTCCTGGTATGTCAGGTCTCAAGGGGCTCTGAATGCAGTATACACACAGCTGTATGCACAAACTGCACCTCAAACTCAGCCGAAAAGGCCAGGATCTCGTGCTCATGCCTCTCAACGTGAGGGCCCATCTCACATCGAGGACATAGAGGTATATTCCAAATCTCCGTCGAGACATGAGTATATCCAATCTGGGAGTCGTCAACGAGAGTATCGAGATGAATCGCACCCTCACCGAAGACAATTAGTTCACACTAGGTTGGTTCCTCAACGGAACACCCACACCGATGAATCTGATACAACTTACCGTGTGGGTGAAAGTACTAGCGTGTTTAACCGATTGCAGCCCAATTACAACAAGTGCAGACCTCGTGCGGTTTACAACCCTGAGGCTGAACACAACTATGATTTGATTTACCGCCCTGCGGAAGCAGCGGAAAATTCAAAGTTCATCATGGAAATAGCTTTGGTTCCGCTTGAGAAAGCTAAACTACCATCCAACGTGGGTAAATTTAATGGGCTGACAGACCCCGATGACCACTTAAGGGTTTTTACAAGCGCAGGGCTAGTAGGTGGCTGGACTCTACCGTTATGGTGCCATCTCTTCGTGCAGACCCTTACTGGCGCTGCAAGAATCTGGTTCGATAATTTACCCATCGGGAGCATCACATCATGGAAGGATCTACGCAAGAAATTTCTAACTCATTTCAGTCAACAACGACGATCCATCCGAGACACATCTGATGTCATGAATATTTGGCGTCATGACGATGAAAGTCTGGAGGACTTTATCACCCGATATAATAAAGAAGTACTGGAGATCGGGGGAGTCCACGAGCAATTGATCCGCGCATAGTTCAAATACGCGGTCAGATGCGATGATATGATCAAGGTCCTATCTGGGACGGAGGGACTCCCAAAAAGTTGGGAGAAAGTGATAGCAGCAGCTAAAGTTTATGCGCAAACAGAAAAAAACCTTACTACTAATAGGCCGCCGCCACCACACAACAGACCCTTCGACTTAAGCTCATCTGGCGGGAGGAAGTTCAAGAAAACATGGCGCGATTCTGGCTCGGGAAACCATTCATCTGAGGATGCTCGGACAACGATCAATAAACTGGCCGCGCAGAGGGAAATCAAACAGGAGAACAGGGAGAGGCAATGGACTCCCCTAACTAAAACTCCCGCGGAAGTCTTGAGCACTGAAGATTATCAGTTCAAGCCACCAATCCCCATGAAAAACAAGCGCGGACAAGATCCAGCCCAATATTGTGAATATCACAAGGTCAATGGGCATACCACCAACAACTGCATTTCTTTGCGCACCGAGATTGAGAAAGCCCTCAAAAGCGGTGAACTCACACATTTGCTGCAAAACGTGCGCAAGGAAATAAAGCAGATAACTCGTGGGGAAGAAGGCCCGAGCAAAAGGGCGAAAAACTAAGAAGAAACTCTATGGCCTCCGTGCAGAAAGACATGATTTATTAAGACAAAGAGGGGAATAGAGTAAGTTAAGTCTCATATATTTATTAGAAAACTTTGTAATGGCCTCTGTGCCCTATCGAGAAATAAACAGCAAAGTTTCTATTATCCTTGTGTTTTTCTTACAAAGTGCATGCAATTTCTTTTAGTAAGCGCAAAAACATTATGGTAATTACAAAACAAGCCTCATGAACGGACAGTGATTACGTCACAAATGACCATAAGTTGACACATGAGCTTTATACCAACTTCATTCGCCTTACTCAATAAAAGTAATTGTATTCATGCAAAATATTGTAAAACTAAAATAAAACGACATACTATTTTCTGCGTACAAATACGCCTTAAAAACTATCAAACACGGCAGTGTTTTAGTTACTTGCGCAACAACGCACCAACAAAGAAAGGGATATACATCCCTAATACTACAAAAATTGTTCAAAACCGTTTCAAAGGAACCTACACTAAATCTTCACCGTCATCCGGAAAGATTTCCTTTAGTTGTGCCACGTGATCATCAGATTGCAGCGCAACATTTATAAGATCCATTACGGGAAGCTGCAAGTTGTTAAATTCTGCCTTCAAAGCAGAAAGCGCAGCACCAGTGTTGACGCCAAAGGTCGCAGATTTGCTGGTGTCCCAATCAACCTTCAAAGCGCTGTTCACATGCTGAGAACACTCAGCGTATCCTTGGGCGTAACCATCTTTTCGCGCGGCAACAATTAAACGCGCAACGGTTTTATCCAACTCCTCAGAATTCAACACTGATTCAGCAACCTATGAAAAGAAGAAAAAGTAAATATCAAGAAGGCACAAAAACATCCCTACAACAAAAATAAGAAGCAACTTACACAGGCAATTCCGCGATCTTTCAGCTACGCCATATCACTCTTTAAAGGTTCAAGCTCGCTTTCCGCTGTGGCCCGCGCCGTTTCAGAATTTTCCAATTTTTCTTCGGTTTTAGTTAAACGACGAGAGGCCTCAGCCTTTTCGGAATGCGCAAGCTCCAGATCCTTTTTAAGTTTTTCCTGGTCAGAAAGCAAAGCAGTAAGTTCTTCTAACTCTTTATCTCTAAGAGCAAGAGTGGCGCAAGCTTGTACCTCTCGTTGCTCACTGCACGCCCTATGAGAACGCGCTTCTTCTAGCGCCACTTCTGCATCAGCCTTCTCCTTTTTCAACCTTTCTATCTCAGCATCATGTTTCTTCAAATTTTCAATCTCAGCCTTGAGATTATTGATAACATTGCGGAGATTTGCCTTCTCAGCATTACCTTTTTCGTAAATTTTCTTCCAGTTTTTGCGTTCTTCGGAAAGGAGAGCAGCTTCCGCTTCCGCTTTCCTTTTCCAACCTGCAATAGACCACTCCTCAGTTTTACGATCAGCCTCAAACTTGGCCTGATCCGCTTCCAATCTAGCTTTTAACTGAGCCAAGCGCTTTTCATCATTAGCAAGCTTCTTCTGTGACACCCTGAAAGCCTCCCAATCCTTATGCATACTATGCCACTCACGCACTATGCGATGAGTGGTAGAAACATGAGAAGCAGTCTCCTCAAGATAAGCATGGTAAATTTGTTCGTGAGAACGGCTTTCTTGAAATTTTATTTCCCCCGACAGAAATATTCCCTGCAACCAGTCTCGGCACACGCGCCAATCCGAGAAAGTATCACCTTTTTTCAAGTTCCAAACAGGGGCATGAGGCTCGGAAGCATCTTTCTCCGAATAAGTTCTATAATAATAATCCCCCTGGGTCTCCTCTGGGCGGATTGGAGAACTTTTTCCTGCATCGGAAAATGAACCCTGATCTTCAGCAGCAACTTTCTCAGGCATAGAACCAGAAACCTTGGAAGGAGAAGCTATAACAGGAATATATTCCGCAACTTTCTCCTTATCACGAGCAGCGGGTTCAAAAGTTGAGGGGTTACCAGCATCATCCATCGCTGGGGTCACAACCTTCTTAATCTCCGCAGCAACTTCAACAGGCTTATCAGCCTCAACAGTCTTCTCCACACCACCATCAGAAACCTCCGTTGTCTTTAAATGAACAGTAGCGAAAGCACGCGAAGGAGAAGGTGGGAGTTCTTCATTAACCACAGGTTGCGGCTCTGTGGGAGTAGGAGAAATAGGGCCTTCTGAAAAACAATAAAGTCTGTAACTATCCAAGGCGCATTAGGAAAAGAACTAAAAGCAACACTTACCAGGAACAGACTCATAAATAAAAGCATCCAGATTGCCTTTCCTGGTAATTTCTTCCTCGGGATTTTCTTTGAGGGCTGACCCTCAACTTCAGTATCAGTCTGTTTCCTTTTACCCGCCTTCCTTGGCACCAAGTGTTCAGGGCTGGATTCCAGGTCAATGGGATCATCTGGGTTAGATAAAGGGATATCAACAGTATCTCTCGGTTCAGGTTTCGGCCTCCTAACAGTAACTGCAGGCGCAAGACCCTCCAAAGAGTCAGAAACCACCACATAATCACACCAGGGGTCAGAGGAACGGCGCATACCTTTCTTCTCCCCTCCAACATTTTTAACTTTGGAGGATTGAGTTTTTCAGCATCACTCTTTTTAGGCGCAACATTACTAACCGTCACGCGCTTCTTCTTCTCAGGGCCTATGCCCAAATTTGACAATTCACCTATGAAAGCGCAGAATAAAGTTTGTTCAGGAGCATAACAGAAAGCAAACAACAAACAAAATGCGCAAACTTACCAACACCAGCAGCAGGCTGGGCAGATAATTCAGCTTCTCGAGGAAGTACAAAATTCCTCACAATTCGATGGTACCAAAGCTCTTCATCAGGTTTCTTCTTAATGGTACCCATTTTTCCGCCTTCTCTCTTGTATGCTACAATATACAATGAAACAACTGCAGAAGAAGAGAAGCATGTTAAAAAAAGGGTGAAAGGCAAAAAGGGAAGACCCCAATCTTACCATGACCTTCCTCCGTATACACCGGTTTGTCTTCCCGGTCCATTTTCCAATTCAAACTCATACTAGCCCCAACAAGGGCTTTCTCCGGTAAGGCAATATTAGGAACTTCCTTTAGATCTTGGTACCAATTCTCGTCAACAGGGGTTCGAAGTGTTTCAAAAGGGACATCTTCTTTTCCCCTTAGAACCATCCTCATCGGAATCACCCCTGCCTTGATGAAGAAGAATTTTTGTTTCCAGTCGTGGAAATATTTTGGAGGATGCTGTAAGATCTTTTTTGCAGGCGCTCTTTGGACAAACGAATAAAACACTTGGGTACAGTGCATTTGGTAAAAAAAACCCTAAATGAAGGACTGTTGGCTCAATATGCATCGTTTGACACACAAACTCAAAATGTCGAACCCTAACCATGCCAATAGGGTGCAGTTGGGAGATATGAAATTTGTAATACTCAAGAATTTCAAGGAAAAACTTTGTTACCGGCAAGCGAAAGTTGCCTTCACAGAAGAAATCACAAAAAAGTAATATACCCAGTTGGAGCATCTGCGGCTGTCTGACCCTCTTCAGGGTATAGGGCACCCCAGTTCTCCGGGAATCTAAGGTTTCGAACCAAACCATCAAAAGTCGCTCTGGGCCACTTAACGGTGGAAGTTCAACAGACATTTCTTCGGATAAGTCTTCTTGGTGTTCTCCGGTTGACATAAGATAAAGAAATGACAAATTTTTTCGGATAATGAAGAAAGGAAGGAGAAAAGTTTTCAACAAAGTAATGATTAACAGAAAGGGGCAACTCAAACAATCTTATATACTCACCGCAATAAATAGCATCGGTAACTGCCATTACACCTTTCCCGGGTATCACAGTTATCCAAGCAACATGAGCGAGTGAAAATCAACACAAACGCGATTCACGCGCGCGTGCAAAGCACGACAGTAAGGGACAACTGACAGTGACAGCCTGTCACTCAGTCCTTACTGTACCAGCCCCATTTAAAGTTAAAGATTTTTAAATCTTTATAATAGGCAAAGTAAATCTTCTCCCGGAAGATTCCCTACTTTCGCGCCAAAAAACATTTCTCTCTCATAAGTCCAGTGCTCTTCTTACTTGCATAAGAGCAACACTAGACTGGGGGGACTTGAAGGGGTAAGGTCCCAAAAACCCTGTGATAAGTACTTGGGACCATACCACAACCTCGTCTTTCAGCCCCTTTTACCTTGCGCGGGCGCGCACTGGTCATACAAAAGGAAAGCTTAAAGAGACAGATAGTAGACAACACTTGCGCGACAAAAGGAAATCATAAATCCTTGCGCTTTCCTCCATAAACAAAGGATGAAAATCCTAAGCCAAGCACTTCCACTTAATAGTATCCAGACTTGGATATTATTTGCTTAACTGATACCACACAATAAAAAGTCACACCAGATTACAACAGTGATCTTCTAGAAAGAATTCAATCGTGCACCACTAGGACGGTTATAACCGTCTGGACACGTGTCACCACCTCAGGCATCCCTGAAATCACAACGATAGCATGTAATTGGAGAGAAACCTCCATTCGATCACTTTCCACGTGGCAAACCCCCAGCCATAGATCTAAACAGCGATCCGTGTGCACTCACGACGGATCGAGAGGCTTAACGGAAGGAAATGTTACCGCTTAGGGGGTTAGCATCTTCCGTCAACATTTCACCAACGAGTTTTCCCACCCAAACTCTCGGTTATAAATATGAGGATAATTCAGGTATGAACTTCAAGTTACACACACTTCGTCAATACTTCTTCTTCTTCTTCTTCTTCTTCATAAACACCTACTTATTCTCACGCCGGAGTCGGGTCAAGGAGAGAACCCCTCTTCTCCCCTTGACGAGGCTAACGGTGCTTTGTTTTGCAGAGTTTACCGGAGAAGAAGAGCTGTTCCATCAGATTGAACGAGAGAAAACCAACCTTTTTATGCAGATCCAAACCCCCTAGATAATTCGATTCCGGTCAATTTTCTAGTGTTTCTTCACACTTAAAAATGTCTCATTTCTAAAACGCAATGGCCTAAAAAAACAAAAGAAAGTGTTCTCTGTAAAACGCAATGGACTGAAAACACCTAAAAATGTGTTTTACCTAAAACGCAATGACTAAAAACACTTCAAAAATGTGTTTTTCTAAAACGCAATGACCAGCTCAACCCCTGCCAGGGGCTCTGCCCCTTGGACCCCGCCAGGGGCTGCTGCCCCTGGGACCCTGCTACCAGGGGCTGCCGCCCCCGAACCCCCGTCAAGATCGTAAAACGCAATGACTAAATAAAAAACCAAGATCGTGAAAATGAAATTAAAGAATTTCTTACATCGATCAAAGCCGATTTCTTCATCGATTGACGAAATTTGAATGATAGAAACACTTATCAGCGATTGAATCGAACGGATCGAGTGATTATCTTCAAAATCATGGGAAAAACGAGATTTTGAATGAAATTAAACTGGGTTTTCTTCAAAAAAAGCTGAAGAACACGTTGATCGGGTGTTTGAATCATTGATTGATGACGAAAATCGCACTATAATGTAGTGATTATTGAGATAGTAAGTGAAGAAAAGGTTGGAGATGGTGGGTTTTGAAAATGGTGGGTTTTGAAGTAACTGGGGAGAAGAAGGAAAAAGAAAGGATGTGATTGACTAAAATACTCTTTCTCTTTATTTTAAAATTTGCCACATGTCATAATACTATTGCTTCCCATCCTTCTTAACCAAAATAAACTTCCTATTTGATCTCCACCCATTATTTCATTTCTAAATTGGTTAGTTCATAATAATTTTATACTTCGGGCCCATTTTTTATAAAAGCCATATAAGTTTGTCTCACACGTTGACTTAAAAATCGTCCAAACTGGACCATAATATCCATGACGCGTTGGGCTAAATACCTAGTAACCAAACAAGATATTTGTTTAGAATAGATTGGGGGAAATTGAAATTTAAATGCAAAGAATCATAAAGGAAGGACGACTAATGCAAAATATTAATATTTGAAGGCCATAATATCTTACATTTTTCTCTTCCTCCTTTCACATACTCCCGCCGCATCGCATATATTCAAGAAAACCCTAAAACCCCAATATTCCACCATAAATACACACTACCAGTTTATTCCAAAATGCAATCGACGAGCAATTTGCAGGTATATATTAATATAAGCTCTTAGTTTACAAATAATTTTCTTTACTTGAATTTCTTGTTTTTTTTTTTTTTTTTTTGAAAGATTTAGAGGTGCAATGATGTTGAAATCTACCTATTTTATGAAGAAAAACTTGAGTTTTCGATTCATGATTAGAAACAACCAATGGATCCTTCTGAGCACTCTACTTTCATTCTATTTATTTATTTTTAATTCATGTCTATACAATGTAGTTGAGATGCCATTAAGGTGATGAGAAAGTTGTCGGAAAATATGATGTCGATTGAAAAATACTTCCAGACTACAATTATCTGATTAATGGATGATTCGTTTTCCACCTTTTGATATTTTTTAGAATTACATTTGTGATTTGTTTTTCATATATTTTTTGGATTCTGTAGTTGCTCTAGATGAATTAATAGTTATGTATTTTAGTTTATATGAAATGGTTTTAAGGAATGAAAGATGGAAGTGATGATTATTTCCCCAGATGATCGAAGCTGATTATACTGTGTGCTATTTTACTTTCTTCTTTTCAAGGAGAATCCAAGCCAGAAATCTGATCCATCTTTTGATTTTTATCTTATTTTTATTAATCAATTATTCTGTTTTTATGAGTTTAGCAGGTTCATGACTCGACTTAAGACCGTGGGGTATAGTGGGGCTTGGGTTGGGCATTGGTTGACACCTGGAATGGGAAAAAAAACCCACGCCCATGGGGTATGGTGGGGCTTGGGTTGGGGGCATGGGTTGACACATAGCCATTGAGAGTCCGCCATATCACCTTGCTAGCCCGCCCCACGCCCGGCTTGAAAGCCAAGCCCCAAGGGGCCACGCCCAAACCCAAGCCAAGCCCCAAGGGGCCACGCCCAAACCCAAGCCCCCGGGGTGGTGGCTTGGGTGTTTTCCCCCAACCCACGCCCCAACCCAAGACCCATACCCTATGGCCTAAGAATAAAATTCGCCAGACAAAGGGTTTAGTTAAAGTATAAGTTAAGCACATTGAACAGAAGTTCACATGCCACGCTACTGTAGGCTTCTTCGATCAAGCTTAGGGTTGTAGACTAGTCAACCCATTTTTGAAATATTTAAGATGGGTTTTTTGCTAATTTTAAGTTAAATTTGAGAGCTTTATTAAGCTTAATCTAAAATTAAGTTTGTTTAATAAACGAGTCTAGGTCCGAGCTTTACTTTTCAAGCTTGAGTCGGCTTATGATCTTAAATGAGTTTATTATTATATACCCTTTTTTCTTATCCAAATTCCAACAATATTATATTTAACTTGATACAATAGTTTATTCCCACACCATATGTGTTTATTATTATTCTTTAGTAAACTCCAAGTGGGTATTGTCCCACATCGCCTTGGGAAAAGAAATTATTAGTGTTTATAAACATGTGTCGGTTTTCTAAATCGCTGGACTCAGTCACGCGAGTCTGTGACCCAAGTGGGGGCATTAAGATGGGTTTGAAGGTTCATTTAAAGGGGACTAGTCATGGTTGTATGGTCAAGTAACCAAAGAGAATCGTTTCGGGCTACTAAAGGTTCACGGCTGCTTTCAGTCTTTGCAGGTATTTGTTTGGAGGATCCACGGTATAAATAATAAATAAATAATAAAGCCCGCCTCTGTGGGAGAGAGGAGTCTTTGAGGGAGAGACCGCTGGCTGATGGCTTCGAGCTATATACTGGAAGCCAATTGGAGTATCTGTTTCCATCCTGACCAAGGTGGGATGGCGTATGAGCTGACTTAACCAGAGCAGCAACCAACAATACCTGCGTAACGTGAGGCGCGTGAACCGGTTCTCCTATTGTCTTTGACCAAATGTTCCGTAGCTCTTCCTTCTGGATCAACACCCCATTTTTTTAAATAACATGGTGTTAAAAATCAGTTCTCGATCTGATTTGGAGATGAAAAACTTAAACCAAAAATAATGTTATACCTTTTAATTAAAAGATTCGATTTTAAACAACTTACTTGACTAGCATTTCTAGTTTTTTGAAAGATTTAGAGGTGCAATGATGTTGAAATCTACCTATTTTATGAACGAAGCTTGAGTTTTCGATTCATGATTAGAAACAACCAATGGATCCTTCTGAGCACTCTAAATATATTCTATTTTTTTTTTAACTCATGGATATAATGAAGTTTGAATGCCATTAAATTGATGAGAAAGTTGTCAGAAAATATGATGTCGATTGATAAATACTTCCAGACTACAATTATCTGATCAATGGTTGGTTTGTCTTCTACCTTTTGAGTTTTTAGAATTACATTTGTGATTTTTTTTTTCATTTTTTTTTGGATATGTTGCTTTAGATGGATTACTAGTTATGTATTTTAGTTTATATGAAACGGTTTAAAGGAATGAAAGATGGAAGTGATGATTATTTCCCCAGATGACCGAAGCTGATTATACTGTGCGCTATTTTACTTTCTTCTTTTCAAGGAGAATCCAAGCCAGAAATCTGATCCCTCTTTTGAATTTTTTTGGTTTTATCAATCAATGAAGTTTTTATGTGTTTAGCTGCTCATGTAGAAAACAATGTATTTGACTTCATTTAGGGCACCTTCACATTGGAGGTGTGTCAATGACTTAAGATGCTCATAAAAGATCCTTTGATCCCCAAAAAATGTTTTTGGAATACTCTTGAATTTTTGTGCTAGCTCCGCCACGAGTCATAAAAACTGTTGTAGTTGGATCTTTTGCTCAAGTGGCAGATATATTCACAAAAGGACTATTGCCAAGTGAACATGATAAAATGGGTAAGTGGCTTGGTCTTGTTAACTTATTTTAAACATAAAACTGAGGGGGGGGGGGGGGGGGGGGGGTGTTAAAAGTATTACATAAATATCTTTAGTCTTATTTTTGTATATAAAATGTTATTAAATCTAATATGTTACTAATGCTGATATGTGTTTTTTGTTGTGGCCTTGTGGGGGTCAATAATATAAGGTGCATATGGACTGGACTTGAAAGTCATTTTCTCTATGGGCTTGAAGTCTTGGATTGGGCTGAGTTCGTGAGTCAGAAGGTTCGTGGGCTTAAAAGTGTTGCAAAAATAGAGGTTGTTGAAGTCCCTATATAAAAGGGTTGTGGATCTCACTTGTTATAACTCTCTCCAATAATTCACACACTTCAGTAAGTTGTATCTAGGGTTTCTTAAAATTGACCTCATATGTTATTCGTGAGATCTTGTGTTTTTTGTTTGATGATCATCAGATTAGTCGTTTGCAAAAGAACTTTATCTTGTGAAAAGTTCTAGCGATTGTAATCGGTTGATTTGGTACAAATTGCATAAACCTTTAGTTTCTGACATATCTTATAAATGACAATGAGATTCTACCATTATGTTTTATTAATAAGAGTTGAATATGTATCTCGGACACTAGATCTATGTTTCGTTACAACAATCTTTTAAGCGATTGTATGGTGTGAAATGTGTTTTTCATCTCGAAAAGTTGTCACAACACTAATACCTTCTAATATATTAGAAAAGTGGGTTAAAATAGAAAACAATAACTTTTTTACACCAGAATAAAACTGAAAATATATATTTCTCGTTTTGACATCTATACAATTTATTTTTCATTTATAGATATTTAACTTTATACCTTATATGTTTATTATTATTCATCGGTAAACTCCATGTGGGTATCGTCCCACATCGCTTATAGAAAAGATATTATTAATGTTTATAAGCACCACTTAAACTTCTTGGTCGTCGGGCTCAGTTACGCGAGCCTGTGACCCAAGTGGGGGCATTAAAGTGGGTTCGAAGGTCGATACACAGAGGACTAGCCATGGTTGTTAAATCAAGCAATCAGAGAAATCAGGTCGGGCTTCAAAAGGTTCCCGGCTGTGCACAAGTGTTGCACATTTCAGTCTTTGGAGATTTGTTGGAGGACCCACAGTATAAGTCCGGGTATTTTAGAGACCGTGGGCTGGTGGAATCACTTTCAAGGGCGAGCCATCTGAATATCCATTTCCATTCGACCCAGGTTGGATGGTTTATTAGCTGACTTAACAAGAGCAGCAACCAACACAATGTTACATTGAGTGTTTGAGGCGTACGAACTGTTACTCCGGGTGTCTTGGCTAATAGTTCCATGTCTCTTCTTCTCGATCAACACCCCACTTTTTTAAACAAAATGGTTAGTTAGAAATCAAACCAAATTTCATGAATTAGTTCTCGATTTGCTTTGGTCACAAAAAAAACTAAACGAAATTTTATTTATTGTTTATAAAACACTCAGGGACAAATTTAAACATAGCCCAAAGGGGTGGTTAGGCCCCAATTGAACTCTAAGTTTAGATACACATCCATTTATTTATTTATGAGCCCCCTAAGTCTAGATTTCATTCAAGTTCAAACCCTATTAGTCGGACCACTCCATAAAAACAAAAAAATATTCACTAAAAGAAA
Source organism: Helianthus tuberosus (assembly GCA_030545235.1). Classification (NCBI taxonomy): domain Eukaryota; kingdom Viridiplantae; phylum Streptophyta; class Magnoliopsida; order Asterales; family Asteraceae; genus Helianthus; species Helianthus tuberosus. The sequence goes on along the minus strand of CM060414.1, from coordinate 108,905,725 downwards.
CCTACTTTGCCGTTAAAAAAAAACCCTATTTTAGTATATGTTGGGACTTGGGAGAATCAAAATTGCACTTGGAGAGTCGGAGGACGCCATTTGCAAAACCGAATTCGAGTTGGGAATTGGTAGAATCAGAATGGTAATTGCCTGACGCAATCGCAATCGAAGTTCCAATCAAATTTGATATTGTTCGACGTTTTTGTTGGATTACTCGTTTACTTGATTTCTTGGAAGAAAATGTCAGCCAATATTGAAAGTCATTTCACCTCACAGGGCCTTTTTGGCTTAGGGTGTAAGGGGCACTCACCTAAGAGGTGAGTCCCCTCTCTTACACCCAACCAATCCTCTTGTGCCACGTCAACTCCCCTCTTAAACTCCCCTAACACCCCATTTTGATGGCGGCACTCCCCTCGTTAGGTGACTTGGTTTGTTTTTTTTTTTTTTTTTATTTGTTGAAATTATGCATGTTTATAAAAAAATATTAATAAAAATTAAATAAAATTTAACAAACTAAAACTACAAAATAAAAATAACATTAAAACTAGAAAATACATTAAAACTAGAAAAAAAAATTACATTCAAACTAGAAAATAAAAATTACATTCAAACTAGAAAATAATAATTTTAGAAATCGATTGGCCAGTCGTACTTCTTAGCGATGTCGCGTTTTCGGGCGAGGATGATCGGCAACATACTTGGCGGAACATCGTCGTGCGGCTTGATGAATATTTCCATATCTCGATCGTAATTGTAGTTTTTCATCGTCTCGCGTTGTTCCGATATGAGCTCGAGAGCCTGCTCCTCTCTTTTCATCCTCAATTCAGCCGCCTTATATTCAATCGCGGTTTTCTTTTCTTTCATGGCGGTGTACTCTTTGAATTGTGCCGCCAACTCGGCCGAGCTTCCCTCGGACGATGTAGCTTGACGCTTGTCTCGCCGTTGTGGTCTTTGTGGCGAGGGGTCTTCGTTCATATCCGGTATCGAAGGGTCCACCTCAACGGGTTTTCTTTTATGTGCCGAACCTTCACCTTCCTCACCCAACAATGGGACTTGGGCCCATTTCTCGTGACTTCGAACGACCTCCCACGCCTCGATATGTTGAAAACCGTTCGGATATTTTTCTTTAAAATCTTTTAACGCGACTGCCATCACGTCGAAATCCTTGCATCCGCTCCCTCGTGTGCGATCCTACATATTATACAATAATAAAAATAAAGTAATAAGTGTTAAAAAAAATAAGTTGAAAAAGTGTATAAAAAAAATTAAAAATATACAATGTTAAAAAAAAATATAATTTTTACCGCTTGTTGGTATAGGCCGTTGAAATGGTTTATTTTCGTATGCATCGGGCCCCATTTAGACCGTACTTGATGCACGGTCCGGTTAGTTCCACCGACAGTTTTGTTAAAATGCTCTAAAATCTTACGCCAAAAACTGTCGCGGTTTTGTTGATTGCCCTTCTTTTTGTTGATAGAGCAATGTACCCACGCCTTAGCCAACGCCTCTTCTTCGAGCTTTGTCCAATTCGTGCTCTTCGTTTTTCCCTTTTTTTCCCGAGCGTCGTCTTCTTCGTTGCCCGCGTCTTCATCCACATTGTATTCATCGTCCTCGTCGCCCAAATTTTGAGTTTCGGGCACTACCTCATCGTCCTCCTCGTCTAAAATAGATGGACGACGTTCGACATTTCCTCGTGTAGATGGAACTTGTGGGGAACGAAAAGCATATGGGTCGAAGGCGGGGGATTGAGGAGCGTCCGTTGATAACAAATTTTGAAAATACCCGAAATTGGGTTGTTGGGTGTTGTAAAACGAGGGGTGTGAAGGTTGTTGGAAAAAAAACGGGGGTTGTGAAGTGTATCCGAAAGGGGGTTGTGGTTGAGCACTTGCACCGCTCGAACCACCACGAGACGGTTGCGAGCCCCGTCCCTTAGTTTTTTTCTTCGCCTCGCGGGGTTGGTTCTCCATTGCTCGGTGTGAAGGAGGTGTGGTTGGAGAGTATAAAAAATAAAGTGAAGTGGGTGTTGTTGGAGAGTATAAAAAATGTGTGAGGTTGATATGGTTTGAGTATAAAAAATGGAGTGAATGGGATGGTTATTTATATATGTTTTAAAAAAGTGAATTTTTTTTTTTAAAAAAAAAAATCCGACCGTTTCTATCCGACTGTTCCTCAATCTTCGAGCCAAACCAAGCGGTGACTCCACACCGATATCACCCCCCGATTCGGGTCCCCGCGTTGATGGCGGCAGTGTTCCCGATCGGGGACAATGGTCACCGATTCCCCGCCCCGCTTACGCCCCGTCCACCCTTAGAATTTGTATAAAACTATGGAATGGTTTTATAAACTACACTTCGTATTCCGGACCTAGGGGTGTTTGGAATTGCTTATTTAAGTAAAGGGTTTTCACAAGAATTTTCTTTTTTTTTTTTAATTCTTTTTTTTATTCCTTGGCTAAACAACATTACAAGTTTACAACAGAGTATAACCGACAACTGTTTGAATAGGCTACTTTGATACGAGTTAAACTAGTGTAGCAACATAACTGTTATACTTCTATATTTCTATATACAATATGTCTTCCACACTGATAATTAAGTTTTTTTCTTAAAAAGCCAAACCCACACCCTCACTCCTAACTTCCTCTGTTTCCACTTGATGAATTATCTCAAAGAAAACTAAGGAGCTTAAGAAATTACTTAATACTCTTCCCAGTGATCAATGTTATGTTTATTTAACAGATGCTAAAATTATGGATTGCCGTACTGGACACTTCGCTTAACGGGAGATTCATTACAAATAGGAATGTATTTAATTTATCTTACAGTATACATGATTCATGTATTTTCCCCAATTATCTCAGGGTATTTAGGAATCTTAAGAAAAGTATCTCGTGCAATAAGTCATGTATTTCGGCCAACTATGCATTATTAAGCTTTACCAAATAGCTGGTGGGTTGACGATGCGGTGAAGAGTGTGTGTGTGTGTGTGTGGTGGGGTCCATGCAATCTCTCAGCCAATCACACTTTTTTTTTAAGTTTACCACTTCAACAAGTGTCTAAACCATTGCCAACACTTTTCAACAAAGTCTAAACACTTTTCACTGATTGACGTTGTTTTGGTCAAAAATTACCTAAGCAATTTGGCGCCCACCGTGGGGCAAATGGTGTTATTTCTACTAAAAACTTTCGTAAAATCATTACTTGGTTTTCAGTTTTCGAAACTTTTTTCCACACTATTTTCAATGGCCTCAAAATCAAACATGAGTTCTTCTACCATGTCTTCTACAACCTCTGCAACAATTGATTCGGTGCTTCCACCACCTCCGAGGACACAAGCATCTTCACAGCCCCAGGCTCCTCCAAGAAGGACCGAAACTCATGTGGCTCGGGATATTATCCCCACTCAGAATGTTCAAGGATCTGTTGCCTCAGGGAGAACTCCTGTTTTGGCTTCTAATGATGAAATTCTAACTTTATTTGGAAGCATACAGGATCAGATGAAGCAGTAGCAGGAAACAAATCAAATGTTGATAAGAGAAATACAGCTCTTGAAGTCTAGTTCGAGTAGGCCTGCTGAGGATATCATTACTCCCCTGCAGCCAAGAGCATTGAACTTCAGTAGTGTATACCGAGGATAACAGGGGCAATATTGTGCCTAGCCATTCCCAGAGTCATACTCTTGAGATACCCTCTTCGGTTAGGGTGTCAACTGTGAGAAGTTCAGGATATGCTCCAGGATATGACCAGAATCCTTAGACTGGTAACGTGTCTAATAATACTAATACTCTTGCTACTAATGGTATTGTATCCTTGCAGGATGCCGGTATGACATCAGCACTTTCCAGGGAGCTTCAGAAGTTAAAGGACATGATATCCAGTGTACCTGGGGTAGTCCAACCGATCCCAGATGTATCCCAGGATAGCCATAAGATATCTCGATTTGCATATCTTATATGTGATGCTGAAATCCCAAAGAGATTTCAAACCCCTAACATGAAGCTCTATGACGGAACCACGAATCCTGAGGAGCATATTGCTCAGTATAGGGAAAGGATGGAAATTAACCCTATCCCTCCGGATCTCAAGGAAGCTTGCCTCTGCAAGGGTTTTGGTTCTACTTTAACAGGATCAACCTTAAAATGGCTCTTAAACGTTCCTCCTCATTCAATTACATAATTTGCTCACTTAGTCAACTTATTTAACATTCAATTTTCTTGCAGTCGAAGTTTTGAAAAACTAACCAGTGATCTCTACAGGATAACTCAGGGACCTCAAGAATCCTTGAGAGATTATATGAACAAGTTTAGCCGGGAATCCTTAGATATCCCACATCTTGATGTTGCAACAGCTGTGCAGGCTTTCAAGATGAGATTGCAAAAAGATTCTCAATTTTACCAGGATCTTGTAATGAATCCTTGCAGAAACCTGGATGAAGCTCGAAACAGAGCTTTAAGATATATTCGACTGGAGGATGACAAAAAGATGCAAGAGAGGATGAATTCATCTTCAACCTACGAATCAACCAACAGGAAGTCAGAATCCTCGTACAAGACATATCGTTCTAAGCCATATGGCAGGAATGACATCAAAAAAGTGAATGCTGTTGAAGACGAGGATCCTGAGGAGTATCCTGAATTGTCAGAATATTGTTTCTCTGTTAATATACCTGAACTAATGTATGCTGTTGGATCGTGTACGTGACCCTGAAAATCAGTTAAGGTAGTTCAACATCATGTGTAAAGGCGGAATCAATGCACATAACGTCAAAACAGCTTGTATCCTTTAATCTTTCTTTTCTATTATCAACCGTGTGCTTTATACAACGTTTTCTGATGAAAATCCGACAGCACTTCGTGACTCTCACAATGACCTTGTACCGTTCCGTTTGAAATATGACACTTACACTCCTATATATAGACAATGACCCTTCCGTTTGAACTACACATATCATGTTCAAACGACACACTCAAACGGAACCCTATGTTTCAAACTTTGAACTCAAACGGAACCCTATGTTTCAAACGAAACCCTTGTTCAAACTATGGTTTCAAACGGAACCCTCTAAAACACTTTCTAAATCACTAAATAAAACCCTAATTTGACATTTAAGATCCATTCTTGACTTTCTTTAATATAAGACTTGATGAAGATGTAGTCAACAGACATTCTCGTGCATCAACAGACTCCCCCTTGGATGTTGACGTAGTCTTCAGCTCCTGAGTCTTCAGTCTTAGTCTTTTCTTCCACTCTGTCTTTTCATCATAAGCACTCTATCTTCATACTCCCATATGTTGTTGATCCAGACTCCCCCTTTCACAGACTCCCCCTCTCGATATGCTGAATCTGAGATATCTGGTTCAAGCTTTGATAATTTGCTTCCATTGGGAATAATGAAGATCAAATCTGTTACTCAACCAACAAACATTACAATTCTATCTTTTCAATCACAAAAACACAAATTCAATCAGTTTTAGAAATCCACTCAAGTATTCAGATCCAAGTTAATGACCCTGATCACTTAATTAATCTACCAAGTCCAAATTAATGACCTTGGTTGATCTTTTGACGAAACAAACTGATTTTAAAACAACATTTTCAAACATTTTCTGAAAATAACAAGTATCAAGTTAATGAACTTGTTTTTATCATTTCAAACAATTCAAACTTCTTCAAAGTAAGCTCTCCTCATTCTTCAGTCCAGAATCTCCTGCATCTGCTTCAAACATCTGAGAATCCAACAATCAACTCTCCACTTTGGTTTGTCAGAAAAAATAAAGCAGAAATACAATCTTTTTGGATTTTATCAAAGTGTTCTAAACTAAGAAATGAAATACAGAAAACTTAAATTGCAGAAATTAAACAAAGTAAACTATTTACAAACATATTTTTGGTGAGCGTGTCAGGGAATCATATCAGCTTTTCAGACAGATCACAAGTACCGTTAAGCTACATTACATACTCAGATTTAAACAATTCACCTCGATTGTCAATATACTGATCCATCTTAAATTCTCACACAAATTTCAATTTACTCAGGATACGATTTAGATGAATTAAGAACTTAGATCATTCATGTGTCCCATCTCTTGAATATACTCCCGTATCCAGAATCTCAATAATCAGTCTTACAGGTGAGAATACTACAATGATATCTGTATATAATTTAGGTATGCGAGGGCCGAGGGATCTCAGGTCGATACTTCCGTATACGCAGAGAGATATCAGCTTCGACTTTTCGGTGTGTCCCCTTTAGAGGATCTTTTTGCTTACAACAGCAACATTTATCAATTTTATTGTTTCAGCATGCTGAGGGTTTAATGCTGTGTTTCAAGCATTGCAGCAAGTATTATCCAGGGACTAGGTCAGAACCACCGTTCAGCAGAAGTCCCGGAATAATACCCCAGACATCATTGAGTATAAAGACCTAGTATATCAGATTAAGAGACCTTTCAAACGAGATTTCAGGGGTTACCTATATATCCAAGTAGTGTTCCCCACGAATTCACAAGTTTGAATTTAGGTTTATATCCCAAATAAATTTACTAAGTGTGTGAAAACCTATCGACACATCATCAGTAAGATTGTTTAACTCTTTTATACTTTTCAAATCTTTAGCATACTGTAATCGTCTAGCTGATGTACTATCATTTTCCCCATATACACAAGCTCTTTTTCAGATTTTATCATGTTTTTGTATTTTTGCATTTTTTACTGTTTTTGTATTTTCTGAAAATAAACTATGTACAAACATCTACTCCCCCTAAATACCAAAACAAGTAAAAATTCGACAAACCATTGCAGATTGTTTCTCGTCTTCATCCGCAACAGTACTCTCATCAACGCCAATTATGCCATCCGACACCGACAGAAGCTTCATACCATTCAGTTTTAACAAATATTTAAACCGATTTTTATCAAAAGCTTTGGTATGTAAATCAGCTTTCTGTTCGTCAGTGTGGATTTTCTCAATTCGTATCAACTTTTTCTCAAAGCAATCACGAATAAAGTGATGACGAATTTCTATGTGTTTAGTTTTAGCGTGATGTACTGGATTTTTTGTTATATTTATAGCGGCCTCATTATCAACAAAAAGAGGTGTGTTAAGAAACTGCAAACCGTAGTCGCGCATCTGTTGCTGTATCCACAAGATCTGAGAGCAGCAACTGCTAGCAGAAACATACTCCGCTTCACAAGTAGATAACGCCACAGACGTTTGTTTCTTACACTGCCAGGTAACCAATCTAGGACCAAAGAACTGGCATCCTGCAGTTGTTGATTTTGAATTGACTTTGCAGCATCCGAAATCCGAATCGGAATACCCTTCGAGCGTAAAATCGCCTTTTCTAGGATACCACAACCCCAATGAAGGAGTTCCTTTCAGGTAGCGCAATATCCTCTTCACAATGATCATATGCGATGCTCTCGGGTTAGACTGAAATCTTGCTGCGAGGCACGTTGGGTACATGATATCAGGACGTGAAGCAGTTAGGTACATTAAAGAACCTATCATGGATCGGTAAAACGTTTCATCAGCCCTGTCTCCGGTGAGATCTGGGTGAATCCCATGATTTGTTGCAAGTGGGGTAGCAGCTAGAGTAGATCCTGACATCCCGAATTTCTCTAGAATATCATGAACATACTTTGACTGATGAATGAAAATTCCCTCAGGAAGTTGTTCAACTTGCAATCCCAGAAAGAATTTCATCTCCCCCATTGATGACATTTCAAACTTCTGCTTCATCACTGATTCAAAATCTTTGCATAGATTTTCATTTGTCGACCCAAAGATTATATCATCCACATAAATCTGAACTATCAAAAGATGACCATCGACTTCTTTAGTGAAGAGAGTGGCATCCACTTTTCCACGAATGAACTTGTTGGCTAGTAGGTGTTGAGACAAAGTCTCGTACCAGGCTCTCGGGGCCTGGTGTAAACCATACAGCGCTTTGTCCAATAAGTAGACCTTGTTTTTGTGGATTGGATCGGTGAAGCCCGGTGGCTGACCGACATAAACCTCCTCTTTGACCTTCCCATAAAGAAACGCCGATTTAACATCTAACTGATAAACTTTGAAGTTCTTCCAAGACGCAAATGCTAGGAAAATTCTGATCGCCTCTAGTCGTGCTACAGGAGCATAGACTTCGGTAAAATCAATTCCCTCCTGTTGACTAAATCCCTGAACAACGAGTCGAGCTTTGTTCCTTACGACAACTCCTCTATCGTCTCTCTTACACTTAAACACCCACTTAGTGTTAATTTTCCTATGACCATCCGGCAAATCAACTAACTTCCACACTCCCAATTTCTCGAATTGACTAAGTTCCTCCTGCATTGCATTGACCCAAGAGTCTTCAGTAAGCGCCTCTTTGTAAGTTCTTGGCTCAACCTGCGAGATAAAACAACTTAATGAGAATTCAGTTTGCAAAGGAGCAACTTTTGTATAAAAACATGTAAGCCCTTTATCAATCTGATTTCGAGTGCGAACGCCTTTATGCAAATCTCCTATGATCAACTCCTCTGGATGATATGAAAAAGTTCGTGGCATCACTTCGCTTGGAATATCTACATTTCCCTCCAGATTAGTAACATTCTGCTCTGCATCTTGTTCACCAACTTGGTTTGTTTGACTTGAAAACTGAATTTGCTCCCCCTCAGAATTTGAATCTGAATCACCATGATCAAATACTGGCATGTTTTCAGCTTCTAGATTATCATTCTGAATCGACTGATTATCTTGAGCAACTTCATTCTGTTGGACATCATCATATTCACCAGCATTACTTGGACCTGCTTCATTGTCATTTGAAGTTTCCCGTGGTCTTCTCGAATACTCAGCTGGGAACCTTAGCTGTGACTCATATTCACGTAAAATATCCAACTCATCAAAGAAATCTTCATCTTCCTTTGATTCTTCTCTCATGTCAAACGAATCCCAAAGTTTGTCATAATGATAACGCCATGAATCACCAGGATTCTGCAGCGGCATAGTATAACCTTGACATTCAACATTTGCAGCTTCAATAATCCGCTTCTCACTTGGAACGAAGACACGTCTCAAAGGATTTGAATAACCAACAAATATACCCTCAATGCACTTCGGACCAAACTTTCCAAAAGGTTCTATAACCGTACAAGGTGACCCGAACGGTTCTAGATATTTCAAATTCGGTTTGCGGTTATTAATTAGCTCAAAGCATGTTTTGTTGAACTTCTTAACAGTGAGAACCCTGTTGAGCGTATAGCATGCGGCGGAAACAGCTTCAGCCCAAAAATTAATCGGTAACTTTGAATCTGCGAGCATAGTTCTAGCCGTCTCGATTAGTGTCCGGTTTTTACGTTCTGCAACTCCATTCTGCTGCGGAGTGTACGGAGCACTAAACTCATGCAATATACCTCTTTCATCACAAAATTCTTCCATCTTGCTGTTCTTGAATTTAGTACCATTATCACTTCGAATTCTCTTGATACGCCTTTGGTACAAATTCTCAATCTTTCTGAACAGACCCATCAAACTGTCAAATGTTTCATCTTTCGTCTTCAAGAAAGAAACCCACGAAAATCTGGAATAATCATCAGTAACTACCAAACAATAGTAATCTCCTGTAATACTTTTGACATTCACAGGACCAAACAAATCCATGTGAAGTCTTTCCAGCGGTCTCGAAACTGAATTGACTTGCTTTGTAGGGTGTGACTTTTTCTTCTGCTTACCTTTGATGCAGCTAATGCACTCCCCTTCCAGATGAAAACCTTTGATATTAACTCCCAATACCAAATCATTGTGCACCAAGTGATTCATCTTCCTTAGGTGAATATGCCCCATCTTTCGGTGCCACAATCTTGATTCTTTCTCAGTTGCTCTAGACACGAAACAATGTGCTTGATCAGTAGTTGTAGTTGCTACAGACATATCTAACACATATAGATCATTCACTCTAGGTGCCCTCATGATAATCCATTCTTCAGGAATAACAAAACCAGGTTTCAAAATCAAACACTCTTTATCAGTGAAGTGAGTAGTATACTGATTGTCACAAATCTGCGAGATACTAAGCAGATTGTTTTCCAGCTCAGTGATGTAGTTAACTCTCTCAAACGTTACAATCCCATTGGATAACGTTCCTTCACCAACAATTCTACCACCTTCATGACCTGCAAATCCCACATAACCACCATTGATATTCCTCACATCATACAGCAATGCAGTTTTTCCTGTCATATGTCGAGATGCGCCACTATCCATGATCCATCTTGAAATGGCTCCTGGAAGATCCTGCACATAACACAAGTTGATTTTAAAACATTTTAATAAAGATGCCGATTCATGCTTCGCGATCCAGGAAGCTCCGGCAATTCAAACTACTTATTCGAACATGGTGTCCACCCAGGCCTCATCAGCCTTAGGTGTAACCTTGACTCTAGCAACTTGAATTTTGAAATTTTCAGCCTTCAAAGGTGGAAAATTTGCATCATAATCAACCGAAATTGATTCATCAGCCTTTTTAACTTCAGAAGTTGAAATTTTCATTTCAGTTTTTGGTTTCCAAACTTGTTGAGATAATGCAACCTGTTTATAAAACTTGTCATTTTTAGTTACCACTTTCTTTACAGGTTCATTTTTTACTTTGATGTTGTTATGTTTCACACTCTTTTTCTCAACAACGATTGGTGCTTTACCCTTCACATCAACTTTCTTCTGTTGAAACTTCACAGTCTCAGTCTTAGGCTTCACATTAGTACACTTTCGTGCAATGTGACCCACTTGATTACATCTAAAACATGTTCGAGTATCAACACCTAGACTTGTGCCTTCAGACTGATAATGTGAAGCTCTTTTCTCAAAGAACTCTTTATTTGATTTTGAAAAAATTTCATTCTCTTCATCAGAACATGAACTTGAACTGTTCACAAACACCTTATTTTCAGCAAACCTCTTGTTTTGAAAACTCTTTTTCTGATAACTATTACCACCCCGATAACCACCCGACCAATTGTTTCGATTGTTATTATAAAAACGTGGTGGAACAACAGGCTTTTTGTAATAAGCTTTATCTTTCTCAAAATTCATTTGCCTTTTTGTTTGACACAAACTGTTCACTTCTGACAACTCAACTTCAACCAATTTGAAAACATTCGTCAACTTTTTCACATTAACATTCTCAATGGGAAATTCAGAATCCGAATACAACTTATCAGATCCAGCCATCTTGTACATCACAAGACCCGGTTCATCACTTAAGTTGTTTTTGGACTTTGATTTCTGAATGTATTTGTCCAAGAAACACCCATCATCTTCAGCTGAATCACTATTCAAAACACTTTCAGCTGTGCTCTTAACAATCTCTGTCTGAACACTCTCATCAGATGATGTAGAAAAAGTAACATCAATGTTCTCCGGAAGTTTAACTTCTTTTTCTTCCTCAATTTCAACCAATCCAGACTGCTTTTTAGTGTAATTATGAAGAATAGGTGGTGGTACTTGATGAAAACCCACCCCAGTTCCATCAGAATACACATCTTCGCCCGCTTTATCTTTCCCGATAGGTTTGGGAATGATATGTTGCAAAACAAAGCTTGCGGAGCTGTAATTGTTAAGCTTCAACTGGATTCGCTCGTTTTCGATTACAGCCTCTTGAACTTTAAGTTTCAATTTAGCGATTTCATCCAGTTGTTTGTTGATTGATTCTTCTTTAACTCTAAGCACTGCTTTTAAATGTTCATTTTCTTTAAAAGTTTTACCATTTCGATCATCACAATCTTTCATTGTGCTTTTGAGTTTTTCAAATTTTTCAGAAATCTGACGGTTTTCAAGAATCAACTTTTCATTTTCCTTTTTAATTTTGTCATGATCAATTTTATCAGTTTCAATTTGAGCAGTTAATTCTCTTATCCGTTCAGTTGAAGCGTTAACTGTTTTGTCACGACCAATAATCTGATCCTCAACATTTCTGACCTTTGCTGTCAGATCCTCAACTTTCTTAATGTTGAGATACGTGACTGTACTACAAAATTTGCACTCTTTGTTGCAATTTTTGCAATCAGCATTTCCTTCGATCTTTTTACCTGACGCATTTGTTGACACATCTGAACTGACCTGGCTTTTTGACTCAGACACGGAGTTAGAGTCTACCTCAAGTGCTTTGGCAGCTAGCACTTTGTCAGCCATTTTTCCCAGATTCTCTGCAGTCAACTCCTGCGTAGTATCGATAACTCCAGTATCAATCTTCTTGAATTCTTTTCCTTCTATCTCTTCTTTCTCCTTTCTTTCTTTCTCCTCTTTCTCCTCTTCAATCATTTTCGAAGTTGGAGTTCCCCACCATTTATGTTGCCAATACTCATCATTTTCTTTCATTTCCATGATTAAGACTTCTATATCGAGAGTTTTGTGATCAACTGCAATATTTCCATACTCATCAAGATAACACTCTCTGTCTGGATCCCATCTGTTGGCTCTTTTTGCATCCAAATAGATACGAGAAAGTCTAGTAATTTTGTTTTCTGAGATCATCTTTCTGTATTTATACTTCTGCTGTTCAGTTCTCTCATCTTTCCATGGAATAGGTTCATTTTTCGCCATGAATGCGTAACCAACCGCGTCTTCTTCTGGTAGAACCTCTTGACTCCAATCATATCCCTCATCATCATAAATCACTGCAAAAGCTCTAGATTTCTCTCTGTTGTCTTCAACCTGCTTCAATCTAGGCGGCTCGGATTTATTCTGGTGATAAATCGCCTTCTTGTAGTAATCATCTCTGAAAGGATTCTCCGACTCATCAACATAAGCATTTCAGCATTCTCTCTTGAAATGACCCTTCTGCTTACATTTGAAGCATGTCACTTTGGATTTATCGAACCCCAGCTTAGTAGAAGCACCACCAATTATTTTTCTGCCAGTAATTTCCATGAATCTTTGTGCACGACGAACAGCACTAGCCATAGCCCAACGAATATCGATCAGTTCCATTTCCTCCGGATCAATCTGATCGTAATCTTCTTTCGTCAGATTTGTATTGCCAATCTTCCCAGCTACCAATCCTTCATACGATTCCAACACCGATGCTAGAAAGATCATTTGCTGCTTTGCCGACTCTTCGTCAAAATTCTGAGCATTCTTCAAATCTATCGCCATGTTACATTGAAAACGATTCTTTGCATCAGCATTTCCAGAAAATGACGATCCACTGTGAAAACCACTGTGACTTCCACTGCTTTGACCACTTTGACTTTCTTTGCCGGCTGTCGACACATTTTCAGCAGAAAATGCAGTTTTTGGTGAAGTAGCTTTCGGCATCATGCTCTTTGGATAGTATAGATCCAGATTCTGTTGATAAGATGAATGATTAACTTTGTACGTCTTTTTCAACTCCAACTCGTGACTCTCGAGTTTTTCAATCAACAAATCTAATGTCAGCTTTTCTGGTTCTTTGATGGTATTCTTCAGCATCAGTGCATAATATCTCCAATCCATCTCGTCAGGCAACGAATCGAACAATTTGTCGATAAGATCTTCTTCAGGAATGTCTATTTCATGTCTTACTAATTCCAGCTTCAGATGACCGAACCGTTCTATCATTTTACACACTGACTCGTTCTTTATACAACCAAACAGATCAAATTCTTTTCTAAGAAGTTTCTTTTTGTTTTTCTTAATTTCTTGACTACCGACACATTTCTTTTCTAACTTTGCCCAAAGATCTTTAGCATTTTTATAGTCTATCAATGAGATGATATCCTCCCGAACAGACTGAAATAACAACGCCACACACTTTTGTTCGGCTACGAATGAATCAATCTCATCAGATCCTGTTAAAACTTCCCCATTCTTGTTTCCTTGGTCATAACCATTTTTCAGACTTTTCCAGCTTGGAAACGCGAATGCCATCATCCAATCTTCAAATTTTCTGGACCAATGACTGTACTCCTCAATAGCCATTAGCTTTGGAGGTTTATTGAACGTTCCGAAGGCACTTTCCGACTCCCAAGCTTCCTTTTTCTTCTCTTTTTGTTTATTCTCATTCACATTGCTTGATAAAGCATCATTGTTTCCGGAATCTCCAGCGAACGCGTACATGTCGCTAAACGGGTTTAAGAAAATATCATCCATAGTGAATGTACCTGTAAAATCAAACAACACTTAGACAAATTTTGGTTTTAAAAATTATAAGAAACCTGTTCAAACGGAATAGTCTGATTCGTTTGAAATATCAAAAGTTTCAAACAACAACTTTTCAAACGATAACTATTTCAAACGATAGATGTTTTCAAACGACAAAGATTCAAACGATGACTGTTCCGTTTGAATCAATAGTTTCAAACGATAAATGTTCAAACGATGAACTGTTCAAACGACCAACTCAAACGATGTACTTCAAACGATCAACTTCAAACGATAAACAATTTCAAACGATTGCCTCAAACGACAAACTGTTCAAACAACAAAATCCATTTTCAAACGACAGTTTCAAACGATAAACATGTTTTCAAACGATATGTCCAGTTCAAACAATGACGTCAGCAATTTCGCGAATCTTTCAAACGGTATGAACGATTTAGATCGGTTTTAGGTCGAATTTTGATTTTAAATTTTCAAGGATTAGTTATTAGTAGATTTCGTTTGTTATGTGATCGTTTCAAGCCATTTTAACCGCGAGAACAGTTTAAAATAGAAAAGAAAGGCAGAAATGAGATAATCCGATGATTTCAAGCTGTATTCGGTATGAACTCCTCGTCCTGAGCTCTGATACCACTTGTTGGATCGTGTACGTGACCCTGAAAATCAGTTAAGGTAGTTCAACATCATGTGTAAAGGCGGAATCAATGCACATAACGTCAAAACAGCTTGTATCCTTTAATCTTTCTTTTCTATTATCAACCGTGTGCTTTATACAACGTTTTCTGATGAAAATCCGACAGCACTTCGTGACTCTCACAATGACCTTGTACCGTTCCGTTTGAAATATGACACTTACACTCATATATATAGACAATGACCCTTCCGTTTGAACTACACATATCATGTTCAAACGACACACTCAAACGGAACCCTATGTTTCAAACTTTGAACTCAAACGGAACCCTATGTTTCAAACGGAACCCTTGTTCAAACTATGGTTTCAAACGGAACCCTCTAAAACACTTTCTAAATCACTAAATAAAACCCTAATTTGACATTTAAGATCCATTCTTGACTTTCTTTAATATAAGACTTGATGAAGATGTAGTCAACAGACATTCTCGTGCATCAACATATGCTATGCAGGGTTTGGGAGACAAAGCAAGGTGGCCTAGGAAGAACCAACAAAAAGCTGATTGGAAGGATAAATCCAAATGGTGTGCCTTCCATGAGGATTTTGGACATGTTACGGAAGATTGCATTGCGCTGAGGAAGGAAATAAGCTATCTACTGAGCAAAGGATATCTGAAGGATCTCCTGGGAAGAAAGAAGAATAAGGGTCAGGATATTGAGAAGGATCCTGAACGAGCGGCATCACCTCCTGCAGATGTCAAGATAATTAACTTTATTTCAGGAGGATCCGATATTTGTGGAACTTCATACTCCGCAGTAAAAAGGCATGTAAAGGAGGCTAAGGCAGAAAGAGGAGATAAGCCAACCAGGATGACAACCCTCACGACTGATAAAGTGATCATGTTTGACAGTGATGATAGGGAAATAGTCCAGGATCCTCATCATGATGGTTTGGTAATAACTTTATATGTTGCTAATCATTTTGTACGCATGATACTGGTGGATAATGGCAGCTCCGTCAACATTATCCAACTAGAAACATTAAAGAGGATGAATGTATCCCCGATGGATATCACTTCAAAGTCCACTGTACTTGTTGGGTTCAGTGGAGAGGCTAAGAATACTGTGGGAGAGATAAAGCTGCCAGTATATGTTGAAGGAGTCAACTCAATGTAACGTTTCTGTGTCATGGACTCTTTATCCTACTACAATATTATATTGGGTAGGCCGTGGATCCATGATATGAAAGTTGTGCCGTCAACCTATCATCAGTGCATCAAGATCCCTACCTCTTGGGGAGTAGTCAAGGTGGAAAGTGATCAACAGGAGGCGAAGGAATGTTATTCATCCTCAATGAAATCCTCAATCAAGCCCAAAGAAGGATAGCAATTAAAGATACGAGCCCAGGATATCGCAGAGGCTTCAGAGCAGGATGTTAAGAAAATTATCATGGATCATGATAATCCAGATATCTCGGTGCTCGTAGGAACCAATATCCCTCAGGATATTGAGGATCAGTTAACTAACTTTTTGAAATGCAGGATGTTAACATTTGCATGGAAGCATGAGGATATGATAGGTATCTCCAAAGATAATATCACTCACAAGCTTGGAATTGACAGGTCATTCAAGCCTGTTCAGCAAAAGAGAAGGAAGTTTGCTCCTGAACGAAATACAATCATTCAAGAAGAGGTTGAAAGAATATTGAAGTCCAAGATGATCAGGGAGGTCAAGTTTCCAAAGTGGCTAGCAAATGTGTTCGTGGTTCAAAAGAAGATTGGGAAATAGAGAGTTTGTGTAGATTACACAGACTTAAACAAAGCATGTCCTAAAGACCCATTCCCTCTACCTCATATAGACTCAATGGTGGATGCAACTGCCGGTCATGAGATGTTCACCTTCATGGATGCATCATTAGGATTCCATCATATTCAAATGGAACCTTCAGACCAGGAGGATACTGCTTTCATGACACCAACAGGTATTTATTGTTATACTGCTATGCCATTTGGTTTGAAAAATGCATGTGCAACGTACCAATGATTGGTGAACATGATGTTTAAAGATAAACAGGGGGACACCATGGAAGTATACATTGATGATATGGTAATGAAATCTAAGAAGGCTGAGGATCACCTCCAGGATATTAAAGGAGCATTTGATATCCTGGATCAATATAACATGAAGCTAAATCCTGTCAAGTGCCATTTTGGAGTAGGGGCAGGAAAGTTTTTAGGATATATGGTGACTAAAAGAGTGATAGAAGCAAGCCCAAAACAGATCAAAGCTATCTTGGACATCAAATCGTCTTCCAACATGAAAGATGTACAAAGATTAACGGGACGAGTAGCGGCGTTAAACAGATTTATATTAAGATCCTTAGAGAAATGTAAAGAATTTTACGATATCCTGAATAAGAATAAGAAATTCGAGTGGGGAGAAAAGCATGAAGCAGCCTTGCAGGAATTGAAGCAGTATCTTTCAACCGCACCTCTATTGATGATGCCCGAGAATGGTGAACTATTATCCCTGTATCTTGCAGTATCAGGAAATGCAGTAAGTGCTGTTCTAGTAAAGGATCATGAAGGTGAGTAGTATCCTGTCTATTATGTTAGTAAAAGTTTGTTAGATGCTGAAACTAGATATTCATACTTAGAGAAATTGATATTAGCGCTAGTTATGGCATCAACAAAGCTTAGACATTACTTTGAGACACATATGATTCATGTTAAAACTATCCGATTAAAAATGTGCTTAGGAAACCTGAGATGTCAGGTAGAATGGCTAAGTGGTCGGTAAAATTAAGTGCCTATGTGTCACGGCCCCCGACCCGGTTTTACCCGGTTCAAAAGCCGTGGGACAGAAACCCGTGGTATTGGTGTTTAATTTGGCAGCGGAAATCTCAACAGGATCATTTAAACTGAAAACACCCATTTATTTTATTTCCAAATTTCGGGACAAACCCCGTATTTTACAATAAAGGAATTCCACTGGGAAATCCCTTGGTTAATAAAACATGTTTATTTATTTACTGAGCCACTTCCTTCAAGCTGTAGTGCTACACGAAACTTTTCCTGGTTCACAGTAAATCACCTGAAACATGTTTAAAAAGATTTTATCAGCGGGGAAATACTGGCGAGTCATTCAATTTGTACAAAACGACACATTGTTATAATTAACAGCATTAAGCGTTTTCACATTTGCCCCTATCTTATAATTAGCTGGTTCAGTTGTCACTCGACCGGATCTATGACTGTGGACATATCACTAAATTAGGCTCGCCCACCTAAAGTGATAAATCATTAGTAGTAATGTGCACAAAACCCCCACTTACTGTCAGTAATTAAAGATTAGCAAAGACTTAATCACTGCAAAGTATAACTGGAAAACATTTAGGGTTTTGTAAAGTAATTTAATAAAATGAGAATGACTCACATTGCAAGTTTAGTTGGACAGAGTTTTGCCTACTGATTAAGCTTGGTACCCTAGTTAAGATAACAATGCACACGAAACTAGGTTAGTAACTTAATACAACATTTACGATAAGCTCATGAAATCAAAACCCTCACGACGAATGACAAAGTATAGCCCGAATTCGGGCAACACTTAAACATCCATCAGGATCGGTTTCAATCGATCGGACATTGTATCGTAGTAGTGATCGAGTTATTACCCTATAATCGTAGCAGCGTTTCGCTACTCTAACGTGTGATTTCAACAGAAAGATGGCACTTTTGATCAAGATTTTCGAACACAGAAGCCAGGCCATGCAACGTACTATTTATAGCTGAAATTTGAGTCTCTCGCGGCCCGCGTAAACCTGAAGGGAATCCTACGCGACCCGCGAGGGCCACCCTAGCTACGGCTAGGGCTGCCATGTCACGGTGTAGGTCTGCCGCGTGTCTGACACGTGGCCCTGATCGTTATCCGGTGAACTTCAAGGCTGTCGCGCCCCGCGTAGACTATCCTTAAGTCTTACGCGACCCGCGACAGATCAATAAAATTGAATTTTCTTGATTTTTCATAAGGATTAGGGTTTTAGGGGTCCGGGGTTCTACTTACGGAGTGTTTTGGGACACATTTCGTGCAGGTCCTTACATCCTCCCCACCTTATTTAAAATCTCGTCCTCGAGATTTATTGAAACAAGTGAGGATATTTTCGCTTCATTTCCGATTCTAGCTCCCATGTGTACTCCGATCCTCTTTTTGAATCCCACTTTACTTTGACCAGCACCAATCTTTTGTGTTTGAGGAACTTGACTTTTCTGTCTTCAATTTGAAGAGGTTTCTCAACAAATTTCAACTTTTCAATTACCTCCATGTCTTGAAGAGGTACTACCAGTGATTCGTCAGACAAACGCCTCTTGAGATTAGATACATGAAACCCATCATGTACTACCACTGATACTTGTATGGTAACTGTTGTTATAGGAGAATTCTATTAATGGTAAATGGTCATCCTAATTTCCACCGAAGTCGATCACACATGCTCTGAGCATGTCTTCAGGGGTTTAGATCGTCTGTTCACTTTGTCCATCTGTTTGGGGATGCTATGCAGTACTTAGATTCAAGTGTGTCCCCATAGCTTCTTGGAAACTTGTCCAGAAATGTGAAGTGAAACGACTATCCCTATCTGACACAATGGAGAGTGGGACTCCATGTAGTGATACTACCTCATCTACATACAGCTTAGCCAATCTCTCCATGCTAAAGGTTTCCTTCATTGGAAGGAAATGAGCTGATTTGGTTAATCGATCTATAATTACCCAGATCGTATCGTTACCTTTCCTGGTTTTAGGCAACTTAGTAACAAAGTCCATTGTTATTAGTTCCCATTTCCATACGGGCATTTCTAACTGTTGAAGTAAACCTGAAGGTTTCTGGTGTTCTGCCTTAACTTGCGAACAAGTTAGACACTTAGAAACGTATCTAGCTATGTCCTTTTTCATTCCTATCCACCAGAAGTTATTTCTTAAATCTTGGTACATCTTATTATTACCAGGGTACATTGTATACCTAGATTTATGGGCTTCTTCCAGAATCTTATTTCTTAAATCTCCTTGCCTAGGTACCCAAATCCTTTTCTTATGGAATCTCCAAATACCATCAGTCCCTTGCTCTAATTCCTTTATCCGTCCTTTCATTCCTTCAGCATCATACTTGATTGCTGTTTTTAGAATGTTTTTTCAGTTGTTCCATTAAATCTAATTGGAGATTTAATCTAAGAGCACGAATTCGCCTTTGTTTTTCATGATACTTACGACTCAAGGCATCAGCTACTACATTCGCCTTTCCTTCATGATATTGAATATCACAGTGGTAGTCACTTAGAATTTCCATCCATTTTCTTTGCCTCATGTTTAATTCTTTATGCCCAAATATGTACCTTAAACTTTTATGATCTGTATAGACAGTAAACTTACTTCCATACAGATAATGTCTCCAAATCTTAAGGGCAAAAATTATTGCTCCTAATTCTAAGTCATGAGTTGTATAATTTTCCTCATGCTTCTTCAATTGTCTTGATGCATACGCAATTACCTTTTTGCGTTGCATCAGCACACATCCTAATCCTAGCATAGAAGCGTCAAAAAAGACTTCAAAATTTGCCGTTCCGTCGGGTAAGGCAAGAATTGGGGCATTTGTTAATCTTTGCTTCAAGATCCTAAAGGCCTCTTCTTGCTTAGGTCCCCATTCAAAATTAACAGTTTTACATGTTAGCTTAGTTAATGGAACTACTATCTTAGAAAAGTCTTTTATGAAGCGCCTGTAATATCCAGCTAATCCCAGAAAGCTTCTAACTTCAGTAGCTGATTGCGGGACCTTCTAATTGGTGATTGCCTCTATCTTAGAGGGATCTACGTGAATACCTTCATGATTCACCATGTGTCCTAAAAATTGTACCTCTTGTAGCCAAAATTCACACTTCGAGAATTTGGCGTAAAGCTTTTCCTTTCTCAACAAAGCTAAGAGGGCATGCAGGTGCTCACAATGCTCGTCCTGGCTTTTGGAATAAATAAGTATATCGTCGATGAAGACAATTACGAATTTATCTAAATATGGCTTACAGATCCTATTCATCATGTCCATGAATGTTGCAAGAGCATTCGTTAACCCAAAGGGCATTGACTGTAAACTCGTAATGACCATACCTAGTCCTGAAAGCAGTTTTAGGTATGTCTTCTTCCAGTACCTTTAACTGATGATATCCTGAGCGCAAATCTATCTTGGAGAAATATCTAGCTCCCTAAAGTTGATCAAAAAGATCATCAATCCTAGGTAATTGGTATCGATTCTTAATTGTAACCTTATTCAATTCCCTATAATCGATACACATTCGCATCGAACCATCCTTCTTCTTTACAAACAGCACAGGTGCTCCCCAAGGGGATGAACTAGGTTGTATGAATCGTTTGCCTAGTAATTCATCTAATTGCTTCATTAGTTCTAACATTTCCGTGGGTGCTAACCGATAGGGTGCCTTAGCTATTGGTGTAGTTCCAGGAAATAGATGAATTCTAAACTCTACTTCTCTATCTGGTGGTAATCCAGGTAGCTCTTCTGGAAATACATCCGGGTATTCTGACACTACTGGGATTTCCTTACGTTCCTTACTTTTAGTGTTAATGATTACTGAAATCATATACACTATTCCTTGTTTTCATTCATAACTAGCAACTTTCATTACTGAAATGAACTTCATTGGTTTACGTGGTTTATCTCCTGTAACCACAACTATTTCTCCTGCGGGTGTATGAATTTCTATGGAATTCTTATCACAGAGGATTCGAGCATGGTTGGCTATTAACCAATCCATTCCGAGCACAACATCGAATCCAGCTAAATTCATAGGCAGCAGGTTTGCAGAAAATTTATGGCCAGAGAGTTTTATTTTTCCTTCTTGCAAAACCTTATCTTTGTTAACAGAATTTCCATTTGCTATTTCTACCGTATAAATCTGCTTAAGTTTGGTTAAAGGTTGCTTAAGAGCTTGGCAGAATGAAGTATTTATAAAACTTTGGTTTACACCAGAGTCAAATAATACTTTCGCATAAATGTCATGTACTAGAAACGTACCAGCTATCACATCGGGAATCAGATCTGCTTCTTGTGTTGTTAGCTGGAAGGCTCTTGCATTCTTCTTAGTAGTTCCTTATGCAGTTTTGGCCTTGTTATCAGCTGGCTTGACCAATTTCGGACAATCGGGCTTGAAGTTTCCCGTTTCGCCGCAGTTGTAGCAGATTACGGTTTTCTTCCTACATTCCTCCTCTCGATGGCCTGGTCTCTTGCAGAAATTGAAATTTTCCTTGTATTTTCCAAAATGTTTCTTTTTGCAATTCCCGCAAAATGGCGGTATGGAAGGCTGCCCGGTTCCCTTTCTCTTGAAATTACTATTATTATTACCCACACGGAAACCTTGGGTAATCTTTTGGGCCAATTCCTTTTTCTTGTTTTCTTCTCTCGTGCGCACCAGTCCGCCAGTCAGGGTGTTGGCTAATTCGACCGCATCGTCAATCGTGCGAGGTCTCGCAGCTTTGACTATATCACGAATTTTGCTAATTAGTCCCCAGATATTGTCACACCCTGGCTTTGCGGAAGCGTGGTTAATTTTGGTGTGACTTCTTAATACCATAGCTTAATCATAACAAAGCTATATGAAATAAAATCATGCAAGATCATCCGTTTGATTAAGTTTTAAAACCGGAGTAACATACCATTGTCTTATAGACTTACAACCTCATAACATAAACATTGTCTTGAAAAACATAAACCGTAACATGAAACAAGCGCAGTTTAAGAGTTGTGACTTGTCCAGGAAAGAGTCACATTTCCTAAACTGGGATGATCTTGGAACCCTTATGCAGCGGGAAAACATAACATACCGTGCCAGATCTTTAATTTCCTGAAATACATGTAAGTTGAAAAATCAACAATAATGTTGAGCGAGTTCATGTGTAAGTGAGTATATAAAACACTTGTAAGTATAAAAGTTCCCTGGTATGTAGCAGTGTAAGGAAAAAAGAGATCACCAATGGTTTGCAAGGCCATTAGTATGTGTGAAGTGTAAGTAGGAAGACTCAACCTAGCAGATTTCGCGTCGGGTACAAAGTCACTCCAAGGTCCGTTTTGTTGGGCCTCTTAGAGGTCCGTTCTGTTGGGCTCGCTACACCCAGATAGATCTACCGCTTACGTCCCTCGGTGTTTCTGCCTACCCACTCACATGATCTAAGTAGTAAACCTCCTTACGCTAACCATACCATGTATAAAGTACTTGTAATCAAAGTAACATGTATTTCACCCCCGCAGTTAAGAAAACTGAAAACAGTTAGAGAAAAGGGGGACATGAACTCACAGTGAAACGTCTCTACCAAGTATCTCCTGCTCACGCAGCTGTGCGACGACCTACAGGTGCTAATTTCTATTAGACGGACGACCGTGCCTTAGCTTTATAGTTTATGTCTTTGGGAAATAGTTAGACAACTATTTCGTGTTTACATTCTGTATATACTTGGTAGTTAATCTCCTTCCCAAGGATGGGGGATTCAATACATGTGCGTTCAAATTATATCATTAAGTCTCACTTAATATATGTATATATTTCCAATTTCACATAATTTTTCTCCAATAATGCGTTGTTAACATACGCGTTCGTAAATATTTCCGTAAGTGCGTAAGTTACGTTTAACAATCGAGTGGTAATATAATTACCGGTGTAACTTATATATTTATGGTGAAAGCGTTCGTATTATTTTGGAATCGTTAACGTTCGTAAATATTATTTTCACTCTAAAAATAATATTTATGTATTTTCACAAAATAATTATAAACAGTGTGTGAAAAATATATATTTATCACGTTTAATTTTGTGAAAATCCCACCTCCGAATATTTAGTAAATAAAGTCATGGCGAAATTCATATTTCGAGAACATGCCAAAAATATTTCTAACACTTGTAGTGTAAATAGTTCTAAGTGTTAGGTTTTTAGAAAAATTTCGCCAGAGTTTCCTCTGTAACTGGAGGTGGCCACGCTTTCATGCGTATCATTTTCTTTAACAAATCAACTCAAAATTTTCTTTATTTGATCAAAACAACTTTCAGCACAACAACTAATAAACATATGTGTAAATTGCCAAAAATTACATGAACTTGCAGTTTTTCCCAAAACTGTGGTGTAAACCCCTTAAATTTAGTAGATCTTCATATAAGGCAATTTGATCTTGTAAAAACCTCGTTTTTAGAGAAAATCCGTCTTTACAACTTCCAGTCATCTTTTACAAAAACTGTTATTTTGTCGGATCTTTTCATTTCACAAGTGTTTACACACTTGTGGTTCATAAAAATCATGTTTGTTAGTGTAAGATCTATCTTTTAAAATACATGATTTCTTTGATACGTGGTTCTTTGAAAATACCACTTGCAGATGCGTAGATCTGCTAGTTTTAAACACAATTTTACAAGTAAAACTCTTTTACACAAGTTCATGATTCGCGTGTGGTAGAGTTTCACCTTTTAACCCTTGTATTATTCAAAACAAGCTTATGTTAAGATCCATGATCTTACCAAACCGGGTTAAACGATGATCCGAGCTACCACATCATAGATCGGGCCTAAATAATCATACATTTCGAATACTACATCATTTACACAACTTATGTGCTATTATCCACCATTTTTTAGTGTTTTAAGTAGACTTTAAAACATCATCTTGCATGTTAACGAGTTTTAACCGATAAAAATCCTTTTAACCACTTTAGATTAGTTAGAATACGAGTTTTAAGCATTATACCTCTAGCTCGAGGCTAGGGAAGAATCTATGCGCAAAAGAGGTGGATAAAAGCTAAGTAGAGAGGTCCTTCGCGTTCCGCTTGCTCCAAGACTCCTTGTATACGACCCTCGACACTTGTATGATGTTGGAATGTGATGAACAAGATCGAAAATATGATGGATGGGTGGGTGTGGGTTCGGCCGAGAGCCAAAGGGAAAAAGAGAGAGAGAGAGTTATTGAGTTTGTGAAGTGTGAATGATCTCATGTGTTAAACCTTAAACTTATAGGCAAAGTTAATGACAATTATCCAAGGGTTAATGTGCCCCCTAGATATTAAGCATGAGTATTTAAATAATCAAGTAAGTACAAGATGTGTTCCCCCTTAGTTGGGGCCGGTTAGAGAGGGGGGGGGGGGGGTCTTGGTCCGATTCCAACTAGATAGGTAAGTATTAGTTAGGTTAAACCAAGTTAGTTAAGTAGTTAACTTGGTTAGTCGTGTGTCACGCGTTACAAAGGGTGTTAGGGTACTCAGGGACCCTAACTGGCTCAGAAAAAGATAAGTAATGAGAATAACAATATTTTCATGTTCCGGGTAAAGTCCGGTTGTTTGGTTGGATAGTAATCCGTTAAAGCGTTACTAAAGCTTTAAAGTGTCGTTATTACTCTTTTTAGTGACACTACTCATTCCTGACACTTTGGAAAGTGTCTAGTAATATTTTTCTCATGTTTTGGCACTTTATTAGTTAGCTAAAAGCTGAATTATTGTGTAAAGTGCTGAGTTTTGTACTTAGAGTACGTTTTAGGCACATCCAGTCATTGTGACTTATTCCTAGAGACACAGTTCTACAACCCTTATATCCCTACACTCACCACTTAGTGTAGCAAAATATTTCAGGCTCTTACAGGCCTTAGAGGCAGTGTTTGCCTGATGCTGGCTTTATCAGCATGTTCAATAGGTTATCCGTTATAGTGCTACTATGCTTTTTGTGCATCACGGTTGTCACTAGGGTTCAGCATGTAAATAATGTAGTGACGATAAGTAAAGTATGATGCAAGTAAGTACATGTATCAGATATCAAGTAGCAGTTCATCAGCTAGTTCAAACAAGCACAGTAATTAAGCAGTAATTAATTACTAATTAAGTCGTACGGATACCTGGTTTAGTGCGGGTTGTCACATTCTCCCCCCGTTAAATAAATTTCGTCCCGAAATTTAAGTTCTGCTTGTAGACGCAGGGTTCTTAGGAAAAAGGTGGGGGTATTTCTCTTTCATTCGGTCCTCACGTTCCCAGGTGTATTCAGGACCATGTCTGGCATTCCAATGAACTTTGACGAGCTTGACACTGCTCCGGCGGGTCTTGTTAACTTTCCAATCCGTGACCTCAACAGGTTCTTCAACGAAGTGGAGCGTGTCGTCAACATGAATCTCGTCGATGGGAATGGCAATGTCAACTTGAGTTGGACTTTTCTTCAGGTTGGATACATGAAATGTATCGTGAACACCATTCAGTTCAGCAGGTAGGTCCAACTTGTATGCTACTAGTCCTATTCTTTCCAGAATTCTGAAGGGACCAATGTAGCGCGGATTTAACTTCCCACGCTTCCCGAAGCGTGCCACACCCTTCCAGGGTGAAACTTTCAATAACACCATTTCTCCAACTTGGAAATCCACATGTTTCCGGTTTGGATCCGCATAGGCCTTCTGTCTGTGGCGAGCTGCTTCGATGCGTTTAAGAATCTGCGCGATCTTGTCTGTCGTCTCTTGGACGATTTCGGGGCCAGCAAGTTGCCTATCACCTGCGTCAGCCCAACATAAGGGTGATCGGCACTTGCGTCCGTAAAGGGCTTCAAAAGGCGCGACACCAATACTGGTGTGGTAGCTGTTGTTGTATGAAAATTCGACCAAAGGTAAATGTTTATCCCAGCTACCGCCCAAATCCATAACACACGCTCTCAGCATGTCTTCCAAAGTCTGTATCGTTCGCTCGCTCTGGCCGTCAGTTTGCGGATGAAACGCAGTGCTCAGATTCAATTGTGAGCCAAAGGCTTCTTGGAAGGATTGCCATATCCTTGACACAAACCTTCCGTCTCTATCAGAAATGATCGAGAGAGGCACTCCATGACGTGCAACGATCTCTCTCATGTAAATTTCAGCCAATTTGCTCGTATTGTCCTTCTCTCTGATAGGTAAGAAGTGTGCTGACTTCGTTAATCGATCCACTATCACCCAGATAGTGTCATGGCCTCTTGGCGTTCTTGGCAATTTCGTAACAAAATCCATTGAGATTTGTTCCCATTTCCACTTGGGAATCTCAGGTTGTTGCAGAAGTCCTGAAGGCTTCTGGTATTCCGCTTTAACCTTAGCGCACGTTAAACATTTGCTCACGTAAACAGCAACATCGCCTTTCATCCTAGGCCACCAATAATAATCTTTGAGATCCTGGTACATCTTATCCGCTCCAGGATGGATAGAGTACCGTGATTTGTGAGCTTCATCAAAAATAACTTTCCTTAAACCACCAAACAGAGGAACCCAAATCCTTTTCTCGTAGCATAACGTTCCTTCCTCGTTTGGTACCAAAAGCTTCTCCATCCCACGGAGATATTCTTCTTCAAG
Organism: Helianthus tuberosus; assembly: GCA_030545235.1. Classification (NCBI taxonomy): domain Eukaryota; kingdom Viridiplantae; phylum Streptophyta; class Magnoliopsida; order Asterales; family Asteraceae; genus Helianthus; species Helianthus tuberosus. The sequence continues at coordinate 108,878,603 of CM060414.1, read as the reverse complement.
GTTTCCTTATTTGAGAGCTTCTTTCTGCGCGGTACGAATGCGCAAGGAAAGATCGGTTTGGATAATCATCTCTAAAGCTCTAACCCTTATGGGCTTGATTCTCTCTTTACGACTTAGGGCATCGGCGACTACATTCGCCTTCCCTGGATGATACTTTATCTCGCAGTCGTAGTCGTTCAGCAACTCAACCCATCGTCTTTGCCTCATATTCAACTCTTTCTGGTTGAATATATGCTGTAGGCTCTTGTGATCTGTAAAGATTGTACACTTCGTACCATAAAGGTAGTGTCTCCAGATCTTTAAAGCAAAAACCACTGCGCCAAGTTCCAAATCATGTGTGGTATAGTTCTTTTCGTGCACTTTCAGTTGACGCGATGCGTAAGCAATAACCTTTTGGCGTTGCATCAACACGCAACCCAATCCTTGACGCGATGCGTCGCAGTATACCACAAAATCATCAGTACCTTCCGGTAGTGCTAAGATTGGCGCATTGCAGAGCTTATCCTTCAGTATCTGGAACGCTTCTTCCTGTTTGATTCCCCAATCAAACTTCTTATCTTTCTGGGTGAGGAGCGTCAAAGGTTGAGCGATTTTTGAGAAATCCTCAATGAACCTTCGATAGTAGCCAGCCAAACCCAAGAATTGTCGAATCTCGGTTGGCGTCCTTGGTGTTTCCCAATCCTTGATCGCCTCGATCTTGGTTGGATCCACGTGGATTCCATCTCCATTTACCACGTGCCCAAGGAATTGGACTTCACATAGCCAAAATTCGCACTTGGAGAATTTGGCATACAGCTGTTCCTTCTTTAGCAGCTCCAAAATAGCCCTTAGATGCTGTTCGTGCTCGGCCTTTGTTCTTGAATAGATCAAGATGTCGTCGATAAACACAATCACGAACTTGTCCAAGTACGGCTTGCAAACTCTATTCATCAAATCCATAAAGACTGCAGGTGCGTTTGTCAAACCAAACGGCATAACAAGGAACTCGTAGTGTCCATAACGAGTTCTGAAGGCTGTCTTTGGGATACTCTCCTCTTGTATCCTTAACTGATGGTATCCAGATCGAAGATCGATCTTTGAATAAAAACTTGAACCTTGCAGTTGGTCAAACAGATCATCAATTCTTGGCAGAGGATACCTATTCTTGATCGTCAGCTTGTTCAGCTCCCGGTAGTCGATGCACATTCGAAAACTACCGTCCTTCTTTTTGACAAACAGGACCGGAGCTCCCCAAGGCGAGAAGCTTGGTCGGATAAATCCCTTGTCTAACAACTCTTGAAGTTGTGTCGACAGTTCCTGCATCTCAGACGGAGCAAGTCTATAAGGTGCCTTAGCCATAGGCGCGACGCCTGGAACTAAGTCGATGTGAAACTCTACTTGCCTCTGAGGTGGCAGTCCAGGCAAGTCTTCTGGGAAGACTTCTGGATACTCCCTCACGACAGGGATGTCTTCGATCTTTGGCTCAACAGCCTTTTTATCCACAATGTGCGCCAGAAAAGCAACACATCCTTTCTGCAAACACTTCCTTGCTTTCAAGCAGCTGATAATTCTTAACGGCGTGTCACGCTTCTCTCCGTGAACCACAATTGTTTCGCCATCTTCGGTTGGGATACGAACTATCTTTTCGTGACAAACTATCTCAGCCTTGTTGCCTGATAACCAATCCATTCCTACTACCACGTTGAAGCTTCCCAACTGGACTGGTAGTAGATCTAAAGCAAACTCACGCTCTCCTAATTCGATCACACAACCTCTGATAACTTCATTGGCTTCTACTAACTTCCCATTGGCCAATTCGATTGAGTAGGGAATATTTAACTTATTAGCGGCTAAACCAAGCATATTCTTAAATTCTAACGACACGAAGCTATAATCGGCACCAGTATCAAATAAAACGGATGCATAGCGTTGATTTACAGGGAACGTACAAGTAACGACATTGGGGTCCTGGCGCGCTTCCCTTGCTTCGATTTGGAACACTCTTCCACGGGCTTGGTTTAAATCTGGGCAGTTCTTCTTAAAATGCCCGATATCACCGTAGTTATAGCATCCAAGTCTTTGCCCGTTTCCACCTCCATTTCCAGCTTGGTTGTTGTTTTGGTTTGCATTGCCAGCTTGGTTCACAAAGTTGCCTCGATTCCCGTTTCCTCCATAGTTTCCTTGTGAGCGATTACCACCACGATTATTATTCCTATTCCCAAATCCTCCCTGGCCTCCCTGACCAGCAGTGGCCCAACAAGTGTCCTTCGAGTGGCCACGTTTCCCACATGCTTCGCATACTTTTGGCCCGCAATGACCAGAATGGTGGCGCTGGCAGGTGTTGCATTTGGGCTGGGTGCCCATATACCCTTTTCCTTTCTTTCCTCTACCAGCTGTAACCTGAGCTGGCGTGTCTGACCCTCCTTTCTTAACCACCACATTGGCGCCCTGCTTGAAGTTCGAGAACTTCCTTTTGTTACCTCCTGATGACTCGACGTGAGTCTCTGCCTTCTTGGTCTTGATCTCGTCAAACTTATTCAGGCGAATAGCCTCCTCAGTGAGAGCTACGCTCAAATCAATCGCCTCAGTAATAGTTGCAGGCTTGGATGAGGTTACCATGCTTATGATTTGAGGAGCTAATCCCCAAATGAAGCGTTCAATTCTCTTGAACTCAGGAGTGACCATGTAGGGTACCACATGCGATAAGTCATGGAACCTTTGAACGTATTCTGCTATCTTTGGACCGTCCATTTTCAAGTGCCAGAACTCGGTCTCCAATCGCTGGATTTCTGCGCGGGAACAATACTTTTTGCGCATGAGTTCCTTCAGTTCGGTCCAGGTCAGCGCGTAGGCAGCAGCTTCGCCAAGTGTCTGTACTTGCAGATTCCACCAAGAGAGGGCTCCATCTAGAAACAGCCCTGAGATATAGGTGACTTGCTGATCCAGCGCGCACTTGCTCATGCGAAGGACAGATTCGGTTTTCTCAGCCCAACGAACAAAGGCGACAGCACCTCCTGTGCCATCAAAGTTTACGGGCTTGCAGTCTAAGAACTGCTTGTAGGTGCATCCTGCACATACGTCATAACATACGTTTGGCATTAGCATCATTGCTAAAGATATCCAATTAGGTCATGGTAGGTCTAAATGACTTGGTATTACCATGAGGTGGATTATTGTTGTTGCCAGTGTTGCCAGAGTTGCTTCCACTAGTCCCTCCTTGAGAGGCGGCGTATTGTGCAATGGCAGCAGCGATAATTTGCTGGAGTTCTGCCTCATTAGTAGGCATGTGTGTCTCACGTCTCGGCGGCATCTTCTAAAAGATGGTTTACGTTGGTCAGGCCATAGTAAAACGTACGTATATAGTAACAGTAATAGCACATAACATCTCATGTTATCAATACATCACAAATACCAATCACACAACATCCCGTGTCATAAAAATATAAATAAGCAATCAAGCGAATCAAATATGGTGAGAATACTGCGATTGCCATATATCGAGACCACATAGTAAGTGTATCAGTACATCCCTGTGTCATACAATCATCAATCAACTAGGGGCTACATCACCCCTGCCCAAAAACTATATCATGTCAATGTCAAATACATCAAATACATGTCATCAAAAGTCAAAATCATCATGTAGTCTCCAAAAATGCTGTGCAGTCCAACAATCGCCGTCTTCTCACCAACGGCTACCCAAACAGCACTGATGAGCTCTATACAGATGGTGGTGGAGGAGGGGGAAAGTGGGTGTAAAGCAAACGACGTAACTGAAGCCAGTCCTCCTCCAGGGCTCGCTGAGTACGAATGATAGAAGCAACCTGCTGCTCTAGTGTAAAGAGACGGGCAACATAATCTGGAGGTAAGGGTCGAAATGGCTGCAGAGGAGAGTGTGTCTGACCATGGCACTGTCATGGTGGCAGCTGAGCTCTCTCAAGCTCCTGGATGCGCTGCGTGTGTGACTCGTGCTGGGCGACAAAAGACATCAAAACGTCCTCGATAGTATACCCCATGTGGAAAGAATGGTAGGGGTCAGTAGGTGGCATAGCAGAGTCTGGTGCCCAAAGGAACGGCTCACTGGTGGGATCGAAAGGTGCCACATGAAATGGAGCAACAGAGGGTGGAACAGATGACATCTGGGGCATGAAGGGGATAGGCATCGGTATATGCCCAAAAGGATGGGCTGAAGAACCCTCTCCAGGCCTCGCTGGAGGTACAAACTGTGGAACCCGAAAAGAAGAATCAACATGTCGTGTATCAGGGATCTGAGGGGGAAAAGGTGGAACATCCTCATCAGCAGGTATCCAACCGTGCTGTGCATGCTCATCTGGTGGATCCATGCGTGCCGCGAACAGTGCATGCTCGGGCTCTAGTGGGATGGGATCAGGTGCGATAAAAGGGTGAACAGGTGCAATGTGCTCAACAGGATGGTCAACAGGTATGTCAACCACAGGTAGAGGAACAACAAGGTTAGCAACAACATGATCGCCCTCTAACAAAGGAACATCCACGGGGAGATCATCAACAGGTGGGTCTGCTATAACAGGCTCAATAGGGATGCCAGCATGTACGGGGTCATGCTCAAGTATGGGGTCTAGAGCGGCTGCCTGCTCAGGAGCGACGACAGGCTCGGGATCATCAAAAGCCATCTCGAAGTCAAACTCGGGGTCGATAGGGTCTACTGGGTCAGCTGGATCTTCCATGGGCTGATCCATAGGTATAAACTCGATATCACGATCCGGGTCGTATCCCGGAGGAAAGATAGGATCAGAATCCTCTATGTCATCATGGTCAAACGCAAAACTGGGAATGGGTGCAACAGAGGATGCCTGGTCAGGATCAGAATCATGCGCAAAGTGCCGTGCGCTCAATGTGTGAGAAGGTGCGGATGCCACAGACTCGAAGGAGTCTGGGACAGGAGAATGTGCAGGCGAATCCTCAGCGGGAACGTCAGCGATCATCAGAAGATCATCCGCAGGAAGAAGGGCCTCGCCCTGGATCTCATCCTCAAAGGGCTCCTCCTCAAATAGGTCAACATCGCCGTCAGCCTCGGCGTCAAGAAGGAAATCATATGCTGGATAAACGGCTAAGGGTATAGGAGCCGGAATCTCTACTAGAGGTAGGTACTCAGCGGGGGGGTCATCTGCAGGCTCATCAGCACCATCGGGTAGTGCGAAGGGCTGGAAATCATCCTCGTCCGTACTGGTATAGTCAGATGTGTACACCTCATGCTCGGAGGATGTGAGGTCATCAGATACGATAGGTATGGGTCCAGTGGTGTCCGACTCGCCAGTACCGGCTGAATCCATGAGTCTGTAACATAAACACAAATATGCTCAAATAATCAGTCATACAATCAGATAATCACATAAGTCACCAAGTAAGGTATCACATAATTCTCCTAGTCTTACTAGCCAATTTCCTCCCAGTCTTGAAGACTGCTCTATCCTCCACCTCGACCTCTTAGATCGAGCCTCGGTCCCCTTGACCGAGCCTCAGCCTTCACGACTGAGCCTACTCTTCCTAGCCTCACTAGCCAACTACCTCGGTCACCCAGACCGAGCCTCGATCCTCCAGACCGAGCCTCAGCCCTCCAGGCTGAGCCTATAATAAATCAACGTGCTCAACTACCTCGGTCACCTAGACCGAGCCTCGATCCTCCAGACCGAGCCTCAGCCCTCCAGGCTGAGCCTATAAATAATAAAATGTGCTCAACATTTGTTTGTAAAAAGTTTTGGATCTGGACTTAAGTGGTATGCAGTAAAATGTTTTCGTGAGAGCCCTAGTGATCATAGTCTAGACTCGAGAAAGAATCCTAGTTCGCTATGATCAGAGCTCTGATACCAAGCTGTCACACCCTGGCTTTGCAGAAGCGTGGTTAATTTTGGTGTGACTTCTTAATACCATAGCTTAATCACAACAAAGCTATATGAAATAAAATCATGCAAGATCATCCGTTTGATTAAGTTTTAAAACCGGAGTAACATACCATTGTCTTATAGACTTACAACCTCATAACATAAACATTGTCTTGAAAAACATAAACCGTAACATGAAACAAGCGCAGTTTAAGAGTTGTGACTTGTCCAGGAAAGAGTCACATTTCCTAAACTGGGATGATCTTGGAACCCTTATGCAGCGGGAAAACATAACATACCGTGCCAGATCTTTAATTTCCTGAAATACATGTAAGTTGAAAAATCAACAATAATGTTGAGCGAGTTCATGTGTAAGTGAGTATATAAAACACTTGTAAGTATAAAAGTTCCATGGTATGTAGCAGTGTAAGGAAAAAAGAGATCACCAATGGTTTGCAAGGCCATTAGTATGTGTGAAGTGTAAGTAGGAAGACTCAACCTAGCAGATTTCGCGTCGGGTACAAAGTCACTCCAAGGTCCGTTCTGTTGGGCCTCTTAGAGGTCCGTTCTGTTGGGCTCGCTACACCCAGATAGATCTACCGCTTACGTCCCTCGGTGTTTCTGCCTACCCACTCACATGATCTAAGTAGTAAACCTCCTTATGCTAACCATACCATGTATAAAGTACTTGTAATCAAAGTAACATGTATTTCACCCCCGCAGTTAAGAAAACTGAAAACAGTTAGAGAAAAGGGGGACATGAACTCACAGTGAAGCGTCTCTACCAAGTATCTCCTGCTCACGCAGCTGTGCGACGACCTACAGGTGCTAATTTCTATTAGACGGACGGCCGTGCCTTAGCTTTATAGTTTAAGTCTTTGGGAAATAGTTAGACAACTATTTCGTGTTTACATTCTGTATATACTTGGTAGTTAATCTCCTTCCCAAGGATGGGGGATTCAATACATGTGCGTTCAAATTATATCATTAAGTCTCACTTAATATATGTATATATTTCCAATTTCACATAATTTTTCTCCAATAATGCGTTGTTAACATACGCGTTCGTAAATATTTCCGTAAGTGCGTAAGTTACGTTTAACAATCGAGTGGTAATATAATTACCGGTGTAACTTATATATTTATGGTGAAAGCGTTCGTATTATTTTGGAATCGTTAACGTTCGTAAATATTATTTTCACTCTAAAAATAATATTTATGTATTTTCACAAAATAATCATAAACAGTGTGTGAAAAATATATATTTATCACGTTTAATTTTGTGAAAATCCCACCTCTGAATATTTAGTAAATAAAGTCATGGCGAAATTCATATTTCGAGAACATGCCAAAAATATTTCTAACACTTGTAGTGTAAATAGTTCTAAGTGTTAGGTTTTTAGAAAAATTTCGCCAGAGTTTCCTCTGTAACTGGAGGTGGCCACACTTTCAAGCGTATCATTTTCTTTAACAAATCAACTCAACAATTTTCTTTATTTGATCAAAACAACTTTCAGCACAACAACTAATCAACATATGTGTAAATTGCCAAAAATTACATGAACTTGCAGTTTTTCCCAAAACTGTGGTGTAAACCCCTTAAATTTAGTAGATCTTCATATAAGGTAATTTGATCTTGTAAAAACCTCGTTTTTAGAGAAAATCCGTCTTTACAACTTCCAGTCATCTTTTACAAAAACTGTTATTTTGTCGGATCTTTTCATTTCACAAGTGTTTACACACTTGTGGTTCATAAAAATCATGTTTGTTAGTGTAAGATCTATCTTTTAAAATACATGATTTCTTTGATACGTGGTTCTTTGAAAATACCACTTGCAGATGCGTAGATCTGCTAGTTTTAAACACAATTTTACAAGTAAAACTCTTTTACACAAGTTCATGATTCGCGTGTGGTAGAGTTTCACCTTTTAACCCTTGTATTATTCAAAACAAGCTTATGTTAAGACCCATGATCTTACCAAACCGGGTTAAACGATGATCCGAGCTACCACATCATAGATCGGGCCTAAATAATCATACATTTCGAATACTACATCATTTACACAACTTATGTGCTATTATCCACCATTTTTTAGTGTTTTAAGTAGACTTTAAAACATCATCTTGCATGTTAACGAGTTTTAACCGATAAAAATCCTTTTAACCAATTTAGATTAGTTAGAATACGAGTTTTAAGCATTATACCTCTAGCTCGAGGCTAGGGAAGAATCTATGCGCAAAAGAGGTGGATAAAAGCTAAGTAGAGAGGTCCTTCGCGTTCCGCTTGCTCCAAGACTCCTTGTATACGACCCTCGACACTTGTATGATGTTGGAATGTGATGAACAAGATCGAAAATATGATGGATGGGTGGGTGTGGGTTCGGCCGAGAGCCAAAGGGAAAGAGAGAGAGAGTTGTTGAGTTTGTGAAGTGTGAATGATCTCATGTGTTAAACCTTAAACTTATAGGCAAAGTTAATGACAATTATCCAAGGGTTAATGTGCCCCCTAGATATTAAGCATGAGTATTTAAATAATCAAGTAAGTACAAGATGTGTTCCCCCTTAGTTGGGGCCGGTTAGAGAGGGGGGGGGGGGTCTTGGTCCGATTCCAACTAGATAGGTAAGTATTAGTTAGGTTATACCAAGTTAGTTAAGTAGTTAACTTGGTTAGTCGTGTGTCACGCGTTACAAAGGGTGTTAGGGTACTCAGGGACCCTAACTGGCTCAGAAAAAGATAAGTAATGAGAATAACAATATTTTCATGTTCCGGGTAAAGTCCGGTTGTTTGGTTGGATAGTAATCCGTTAAAGCGTTACTAAAGCTTTAAAGTGTCGTTATTACTCTTTTTAGTGACACTACTCATTCCTGACACTTTGGAAAGTGTCTAGTAATATTTTTCTCATGTTTTGGCACTTTATTAGTTAGCTAAAAGCTGAATTATTGTGTAAAGTGCTGAGTTTTGTACTTAGAGTACGTTTTAGGCACATCCAGTCATTGTGACTTATTCCTAGAGACGCAGTTCTACAACCCTTATATCCCTACACTCACCACTTAGTGTAGCAAAATATTTCAGGCTCTTACAGGCCTTAGAGGTAGTGTTTGCCTGATGCTGGCTTTATCAGCATGTTCAATAGGTTATCCGTTATAGTGCTACTGTGCTTTTTGTGCATCACGGTTGTCACTAGGGTTCAACATGTAAATAATGTAGTGAAGATAAGTAAAGTATGATGCAAGTAAGTACATGTATCAGATATCAAGTAGCAGTTCATCAGCTAGTTCAAACAAGCACAGTAATTAAGCAGTAATTAATTACTAATTAAGTCGTACGGATACCTGGTTTAGTGCGGGTTGTCACAGATATAGCGAGAAATAAGCACCGGTTCTGGCAAAGCCAGAGTTGGTACAATTCTAGCATACTCGAAAAATTTCAAAGTATACCCTCGACAATCAACATCCACCATCCGGTGGTTCAGGAACTTATTTGTCATTTGTTCCTTTTCATAGTCGGGACAAAATTTTCTTTCCACCAATCCCTTAAAATCCTCCCAACTCATGGCGTAAGCCACGTCACTTCCTTTAGCTTGTAGTACCGTGTTCCACCATTCTAACGCCTCTTCTTTGAAAAGGTGGGATGCGTACATAACCTCATCTTCCTCTGCGCATTTACTGATTTTAATTACTACTTTGGTCTTTTCTAACCAACGCAGTGCGGCAGTCGCCCCTTCATTGCCTGCAAATTCGACTGGTTTACAGGCAAGAAATTCTTTATAAGTGCAACCAGGTGTTGCAACTTTCATTTTCTTAAGTATTGGGGCTTGAACCACATTATTGTCGTTATTGCCGCCTCCATTCACACTGTTACTAAAATTATCGTCACGAGTACGTTTGCTATTGTTGGCTTGGGAAGGTTCAGCAGGATTCTTAACGGCAACAACAATTGCCGGGATAGCGTTGGCTATTCCCTGAGCAACAATATTTTCTATATCTTGCCTATTAAGAAAATGGTCTTCATTATGTTGTTCCGATTTGTTAACTTCGGTTGCCGGTTGGTTTATTGCGTTTTCCATCTGAATAATTAACAATATATGCAAATTATTGTTACAAAATAGATGGCAATCAACCATAATAAAGCAAACACACATAATCACGTCAACACATATAGCCAAAATCGTCGACCTTGCGACCTTTATATTTTATATATATTATACGTCAATACAAACCATATATTTTACAGATATGTTATTTTATTATTATACATTATATTATTATTACTATATATTATATTATATATTTTATTTTTATATTTTTTTGTTTTTTTTTCACATATTATTATACAAAAACTTATTAACCACAATCGACTGGCTCCTCAGAAACGACGCTCCCTCTCGTCGTACTTCCACATGATGTTTTCCCCCACTTCCCGAATCCGGTTGCCCGCATCCACCAATTCCTCGCCGTAGCGGCGTAACTCGGCAACGTTCTCTGCGCTCATAGGTGGAAAAGGTGCAGGTTCAGGATCAAACTGGGGAAAGTAAACATTGGGGTTATTCATGAAATTCTGAAAATGCCAGTCGCTCGTCCACCACTCTTCCAACTGCACTGTAAAAGGTTGGGGATTGACAATAGGGTCCGAAATAGCAGGTTCCAAATTAATTGGAAGTTCAGATTGGGCTGGGAAATTGAAAAGGTTTTCGTCGGCAGGTCCGATGTGGTCACAATTCGCCAGTTTCCTATCCAGCTCTTCCCAAGGAGGCATCTCCTGGGCTTGACCGGAACTCTCCCCTACTTCCTTTCCTTTTCCCTTGTTCTTTGGATCCTCTGTCTTTTTCACCTTTTGGGCTGCTGGCTTCTTCCTTCGTCCTCGCTTCCAGTCCAGGATTCTTCTCCTCCTTTTAGGCTTGGGTTTCTCCTGGGGCTAGGCCTGAAATACTAATGGCTCCTCAGTATCCGCTTGATAGCCGGATTGGATTCCTGTTGTATTCATATCGGTTGTTTGGATTGTAAAGTTTTGGAGTGCCTCCGACAGTTCATTCATGCTGTTATCACACATGAAGAAACACACAGAAATTCCAATTAAATTTTTATTTAATGTAAATTAAATTTTCACGGAATCACAGAATGGCAATTTGAAAAAAATTAAGTATTTCTAAATACTTAATTAGCTTAAATCAGTGGCTCTGATACCACCTTTTTCTGTCACGCCCCCGACCCGGTTTTATCCGGTTCAGAAGCCGTGGGACAGAAACCCGTGGTATTGGTGTTTAATTTGGCAGCGGAAATCTAAACAGGATCATTTAAACTGAAAACACCCATTTATTTTATTTCCAAATTTCGGGACAAACCCCGTATTTTACAATAAAGGAATTCCACTGGGAAATCCCTTGGTTACAAAAACATGTTTATTTATTTACTGAGCCACTTCCTTCAAGCTGTAGTGCTACACAAAACTTTTCCTGGTTCACAGTAAATCACCTGAAACATGTTTAAAAAGATTTTATCAGTGGAGAAATACTGGCGAGTCATTCAATTTGTACAAAACGACACATTGTTACAATGTACAGCATTAAGAGTTTTCACATTTGCCCCTATCTTATAATTAGCTGGTTTAGTTGTCACTCGACCGGATCTATGACTGTGGACATATCACAAAATTAGGCTCGCCCACCTAAAGTGATAAATCATTAGTAGTAATGTGCACAAAACCCCCACTTACTGCCAATAATTAAAGATTAGCAAAGACTTAATCACAGTAAAGTATAACTGGAAAACATTTAGGGTTTTGTAAAGTAATTTGATAAAAAGAGAATGACTCACATTGCAAGTTTAGTTGGACAGAGTTTTGCCTACTGATTAAGCTTGGTACCCTAGTTAAGATAACAATGCACACGAAACTAGGTTAGTAACTTAATACAACATTTACGATAAGCTCACGAAATCAAAACCCTCACGACGAATGACAAAGTATAGCCCGAATTCAGGCAACACTTAAACATCCATCGGATTGGTTTCAATCGATCGGACATTGTAACGTAGCAGTGATCGAGTTATTACCCTGTAATCATAGCAGCGTTTCCCTACTCTAACATGTGATTTCAATAGAAAGATGGCACTTTTGAACAAGATTTTCGAATACCGAAGCCAGGCCATGCAACGTACTATTTATGTGACAACCCTCACAATTACAGGTATCCGTACAATTAATTAATGTTTAATTTGTGTTTAATGACTGTGCTTGATTACAAATGACAATTTAAACTGCTTTCTGATTTTTGTTACATACATACACATGCATCACATTCATACAGTCACTCCATTTATTTCACACAAACCTTAGTGACAAACTTGATGCACAAAGCACAGTTAGCACAGTGAGTGGATAACCCAGAAATCATGCTGACAATGTCAGCACATAGACAGACAATGTTTTTTAGGCCAGTATCAGTCAGAGACAGGATACTACACTAGTAGGGAGTGTAGGGAAGCGAGGGCCATAAAACTACGTCACTAGGTGATGGTTAAAGTGCCGGGAAGTGCCTAAAACCCACTCTAAATGCAGAATTCTGCATCTATTAACAAAATTCAGCATTTAATATGCTAGAAATATGCCAAAAATATGGCAGAATGTTCCTGTATACTTTCCTAAGTACCGGGAATTAATTGTGACACAAAAAGTTATATAAAGCACACTTTACGGAATAATTAAGCACTTTAACAGAACGATACACAACCGAACAACCGGATATTACCCGAAACACAAAAATATTGACAAATTCATTGTTTCACTTTTATTAAGCTAGTTATGGTCCCCGAACACCCTAACACACTATATATTACTTAACACACCTAAAAGTACTAACTTAACATTTGAATTCAACTTAGATCACCAACTAACTAGTTGGAACTCAACCAAACCACCCCCCTCTTATGGTTACAAGGGGTGCACCCACCCCTTGATTTCTTTACATTATTTATTTGATTGTGTTGGGTCCTTAAGAAACACTTAAACCTCTAGATAATAACATGTTGGAAGTTTATAAATATTAACCACAAGACCTCCACTCATTTCTCATTCACCATCAAAATTTCATCTTTCTTCTCCCTCTCTTCTTTGTTTCGGCCGACCCCAAGAGGCACCACCATCATCATCATTTGATCATCTTCAACCATTTCAAGAGTGTACAAAGGTGCTAGAGGTTGCATAAGGAAGCTAGGAGCTTTCGGATCATCAAGGACCTTCTCTATTTGCTATTAACCACCTCATTTCTACTCTTGATCTTCCCTTGCTTAAAAGCTAGTAGTAAGTCTCTTGAATCTTCATTTGCTTCATATTTAGAGTGGTTAATAGCTATTGTATGATGAAATGTTATGAACAAGAAAAGAACCATGAACTTGAAACCTTAACATAAGCTTAAAACCATAAGAAATCATGATATTCATGTGTTGAAATGCTTGTTGATTATTGTTTACTCATGTATTTGATGTTGATCATCATATGGTCTTGCTAGATCATGATTAAAAACATGATCTAGCAAGATGAGAAAGTAGGAATGTTGTAGGATGATGGATCATCCACATATAAACCATGAACTTGAATGAATAAACTGTTTTCTTGAAAAATAAAGATCAAAGTAGATTGATAAACATGTAGATCTAAAGATCCATGAGTGGCTTTTCAAAAGAACCAAGTTAGAAATATAAGTTTCATAAAATCTTGGATATTACATAAACTAATCTCATTTTCGGTGGGTAAACAAGTGTAGAAACACTTGTAAAACAAGAAATTTTCATAAAGAAATATTTTTCAAAAATATGATTGGAAGTTGTAAACGCATAAATTCTTTAAAAATAAAGTTTTTAAAGAATAATCACATTTTAAAGGGTAACAAGACTTACTAAGGATGCTAGTAAGTTACGACATATTTTTACAAATATTCAAGTTCATGAAGTAGTAGTTATTATTTGATTTTGGCAAAGTCGGTAAGTAAAGGTTAATTGTTGATGATTGTGAATGAATTGTGATGATTTTTACAAAAGAAAATGATATGCTTATAAGCATGGATACCTCCATTTACAAAGGAAACTCTGGCGAAATTTTTCTAAAAATCTAACACTTAGGAAATATTTTACTAACAAGTGTTTACAAATATATTTTTAACTTTGTTTTAAAAATAAACTTCGCCATAGTTTTATTACAAAAATACCAAGTATCGGAGGTTGATTTTACAAATAAAATGGATAAGTATATATTTAAAATATATATTTTATACAAGACGCTTGTGTGAATACATGTTTATTTTGTGAACTAGTTATATTATCTTAGGGTAAAATAATATAACATGACAAATACCATTAAAAATTACAACTCCAAAATAATACCAAAACTCTCACGGAATAAATATTTAAGTTACACATTTGTTATTGCAACACGGAGCGCTAAAACGTAACTTATTAATATTTCAGAAAATACTCTTACATGTACATTTTTTTGGTAAAATATTATTTTGGAAAATTAATGAAGTAAAATATAATATTTTTGGGAAAATATATATATTTTGAACCAAGATGTTTTTGGAAAAATAATTTAAATATATTTTTCTAAGTGGGACTTAAAATATATTTTTCAGAATTACAAATGTACATGTATAAATACCCCATCCTTGGGAAGGAATTACACCAATAAAATATTTGAGAAGTATGGATACGAAATAGTTGCCTAACTATTATTCCTAAAAACAAAATTTAAGTTAAAATAAATATTATTATTTTAACAAGAAGTCACAACTTGGAATAATATCAAAGTAACGCAACTCAAAAACATTAAACCCTAAGCCAAGGCACGGCCCGTTCGTCTAATAGACATTAGTACGTTGTAGGTCGCCGAGTAGCTGATCAAGTTTGAGTTGACGTTACGATACAGGAGACACACTTCAGTGAGTTCATGTCTCCCTTTTCTCTTAACTTTTTTCAGTTTTATACTTCGGGGGTGAAATACATGTTACAATTATTACAGACTTTTATTTACATGGTATGGTTAGCTTAAGGAGGGTTTTTACTACGCGATCATGTGAGTGGTGGGCATGACATTAATCCTCATTGTAGGACCAAGGGACATGAGTGATAGATCTATTTGGGTGTAGCGAGCCCACACCCGTGAGGCCGGGGCGGCCCATAGTGGTGACTATGTCTTCATACCGGAGACAAATTTGCTAGGTTTGAGTCTTCCTGCACCAATTTCACACATACCATTGGCTTTGCAACCCATTGGTGATCAGTTTTTTCCTTATTGCTACATACCAAGGACTTTCATACATACATTGTTTACAAAGGTTTATACATACTCACTTACACATGAACTCGCTCAACTTTTGTTGATTTTTCAAACTACATGTATTTCAGGAAATTAGTGGATCTGGCGGAGTATGCGTTGTGTCAAGGCTGCGTAGCGAATAAAGATGTCATCCGAGTTGTTGAGTTTAGGAGGTGGATCCCTTTCCTGGACGGGATACACAATTCTAAACTTGGGTTTTTATTTGCGTCCTTTTGATGAGTCTTTGTGAACTCTGTTAATCATGTCATGGTTGTAACTTACTTTATGTGTCGACATTTTGGTATTTACAAACTTAATGAATGGATGAACATCTTGTGTTTTATCATATAGCATTGTTATGATTGTTGCTTTGGTATTAAGAAGTCACACCAAAATAATCCACGCTTCCAGAAAGGCCAGGGTGTGACAGCTTGGTATCAGAGCCTCGATCATAGCGAACTAGGATTCTTTCTCGAGTCTAGACTATGATCACTAGGGCTCTCACGAAAACATTTTTACATTGCATACACGAAACGTCCAGATCCAGGGTACAAACATTTTTACAAACAAAAGGCACAAATAAACTTTTCAAAATTTATATTTCAGTCTTAGAGACTGAGGGAGTTCAGCCTTAGAGGCTGGGGAGGTTCAGTCTTAGAGACTGAGGGGTTCAATCTTAGAGATTGGGAATGTTTAGTCTTAGAGACTGGGAGGTTTGGTCTTAGAGACCATGGAGTTGGTCTTAGAGACCAGGGGATTAGTCTTAGAGACTGGGAGGTTTTGGTCTTAGAGACTAGGGAGTTGGTCTTAGAGACCAGGGAATTAGTCTTAGAGACTGGGAGTGGTCTTAGAGACCAGGGAGTTAGTCTGAGAGGCTAGGGAGTTTAGTTTGAGAGACTGGGAGGGATAGTATGGGGAAGACTAGAAGGATTACTTCCTTGCATTATTTCGACTTACATGTTTACTTGATTATATGTTGATATATGTGCATATGTGTGGTTGTGTTACAGAAACTATGGCTTCTTCTTCCGATACTGGAGTATCAGACACGTTGGACCCCATGGCGATTGTATCAGACGATGAGATACTATCAGAGAGCAAGGTTTATACGTCAGATACCACGAGCACGGATGAGGACGACTTCCAGCCGTTTGCCTTGCCAGACGTTGCGCCTTTAGCTGATGGTCCTGTCGGTGGGGATTTACCTCTCGTTTTGATCCCTGCTCCTATCCCCCTCGCTGCTTTTCCTTTAGAGGATTTACCTTTCGATGCGTTATCAGACGATGATATCGACCTTTTCATAGAGGGTCCCCCCAGAGGGAGACCAGGATGGTGGGGCCCCTATGGAGGACGATATTCCAGTTGACGACCCTGTAGTTCCTATTGTTGAGGCTCCTGTGGAGGAGGCTCCTTCTGATCCATCCGGTCCAGACTCGTTTGAGTCTGTGGAATCCGCTTCCTTTCATGACCGGGGCGTGCAACACTAGTCTCCTGACGCTGACTCCGACATGGCGATGTCAGCTACACCTGTTGTTCCACAACACTTTGGCCCGGAGCCTGAGGTCGAGTTCGTACCAGCTGAGCCCGCTCCAGTTAGTCCAGAGCCTGTCATTGCTCATGACCCTATCGATGTTCCAGTCGTTCCACTGTTGTCTGATCCTTTGCTCGAGCCTGCCCATGTTGATCCTCCAGTCATGGCACCACACATCGCAGATGGACCAGTCATCGTACCACCGGTTTCTGATGTTCCTATTGCTGATGCACCCGCTCTTGCACCACCTGTTGTCGACCATGCACCATTTTCCACGCATGTCGACCCTCGATACGCTGACACCCGTAATGGGTGGATCGAGGATGATGATGAGTATCCCCCGTTTGTTCTACCCGTCACCCCACCTACTGCACCTGCTTTTGCACCCCTTGATACTCCCCAGTTTCACCCACACACATCTGATGTCCTTCGCACAGACTTACCTATCACATTCCTCCAGGACATACCCCCTCCCCGTCCAGGGGAAGGACCTTCTACTGGGCCACGTGATCACATGCCACCTACGACAGTTGCTTTTCCATTTGTGCCTTCTTTTACTCTGGCTGCACACACTACATCTCCCTTTGTACCATCGGGCGAGCCATTTTTGTGGTCATCGCCCAATGTTATGCCTTTATCAGACCCGTATCACCCTTTCCATGTCGGATATACCACAGAGGACATACTTACATCCCTGTAGTTGCAGTAGGATGCTCTGAGTCGTCGAGTCGGGGGGTTAGAGAGGACCCCACGTCCTCCCCCATGTCACTGTCAGACTCCTTTTGCCGCACCACACGCTCCCCTCCCGCTACCCCTGATTTGGATATTCGTTTCCTCACCTCCGAGCAGCAGATTGCCTACTTGCTGCGCGTCATTGATGCACTTGAGGAGGACTGGTTGCGCTTGCGCCATTTGATTTTCTTCCCTCCTCCTCCTCCGCCATCAGCATAGCTATATTTTTGGTTTGATGCAGGTAGGTTGTTTTGGTGAGAAAGTCGCAATTGGAAGACCACACTTTTGTATATGATTTGTGTAGACTGACTTGTATTTTGGGGGCGATGTAACCCTATGATCTTATTTTGATGTATGATGTACTGTAAAACATGCAAAACTATATTTTGGTCATGATTAATGAAAGCTCAATGGCAACGTTCTCACTACATGCTTTGTTGAATTATTTGTTTTATATTATAACATGGGATGTTATGTGTAATGTGGTTGATGAATGTTATTACGTACGCATATTATTTACTTACTATGACCTGACCAATATGATCATCTTTTAGACAATGCCCCCACGACGAGACCCATGCTTGCCTACTACTGAGGCAGAACTCCAAGAGCGAATTGCCGCAACAATAGCTCAGTATGCGGCCTCCCACGCGGAAACAAGTAGGAATACCTCGAACAAAAACAACAACAATCCACCCAATGGTAATGTCCAAGTTGCTTGAGACACATTACGATACAATTGGATATTTCTAGCACATCCGCTAATACCATCTGTAAATACTATCATTTGTATAGGGTGCACCTACAAACAATTTCTCGACTATAAGCCCGTAAATTTCGACGGCACTGGAGGTGCTGTTGCATTCGTCAGGTGGGCGGAAAAGATAGATTATATTCTAAGGATGAGCAAGTGTGCCCCCGAGCAACAAGTTACATACATCTCAGGGCTTTTTCTTGATGGTGCCCTATCATGGTGGAATCTGCAAGTGCAAACATTGGGAGAGGCGGCGGCATATGCACTAACATGGGCTGAGCTGAAAGAGCTCATGAGGAAGAAATACTGTTCGCGGGCTGAAATACCGAAGCTAGAAACTGAGTTCTGGCACCTAAAAATGGAGGGTCCTAAAATCGCCGAATATGTTCAAAGGTTTCATGATTTGTCCCATGTGTTGCCGTACATGGTCACGCCCGAATTTAAACGCATTGAGCACTTCATCTGGAGATTGGCACCCCAGATCATGAGCATGGTAACCACGTCCAAGCCTGCAACGATTACTGAAGCCATTGATCTCAGCGTGGCACTTACAGAAGAGGCCATTTGGTTGAACAAGTTTTCAAATTCTGAACCGAAGAAGAAGGAGACTCATGTGGAGTCTTCTGGTGAAAACAAACAGAAATTTTCCAACTTCAAGCAAGGTACCAGTAGTGTGAGCAAGAAGGGTGAGTCAAGCGCACCGGCTAGGGCCAAAACCAGTGTTGAAAGCAGAGGGAAAGGCTACATGGGCACTCTGCCCAAGTGTGATACATGCCAGTACCATCATCCCGGCCCGTGCAGACTCAGTAAATGCGAGTCTTGCGGGAAGACTGGCCATTCAAAGGAAACATGTTGGGTTGGTACCGGAGTTGGTCGTGGGAATCAGCGAGGTCATGGAAATGGGAACGGGAACCGCCAACAGGGAGGAAATGGTGGGAATGGAAACCGTGGAAATGTTGGGAATCAAGCTGGTAACCGGGGAGCGAATGTCAATCGAGGTGGAAATGGAAGTAGGAATGGTCGAGGACCAGGGTGTTTCAACTGTGGAGACCTGGGGCACTTTAAAAGGGAATGCCCAAAACTGAATCAAGCGCAAGGCAGAGTCTTTAACATCGGTGCGAGGGAAGCACGCCAGGATCCCAATGTTGTTACTGGTATGTTCCCTATAAATCAATGCTTTGCATCTGTGCTCTTTGATACTGGTGCCGACTATAGCTTTGTATCGTTAGAATTTAAGAATATGCTTGGGTTAACTACTAGTAAGTTAGACATTCCGTACTCATTCGAACTGGCTAATGGGAAACTAGTTGAAACGAATGAAGTCATCAGAGGATGCGTGATAGAACTGGGAGGACACAAATTTATGCTAGATCTACTGCCAGTCGAGTTGGGAAGCTTCGACGTGGTAGTTGGGATGGATTGGTTGTCAAGCAACAAAGCCGAGATTGTTTGTCATGAGAAGACCATTCGCATCCCAATTACGGATGAAGAAACGATCATAGTACACGGAGAGAAGCGTGATACGCCTCTGAGGATCGTTAGCTTCCTAAAAGCTCGGAAGTGTTTGAAGAAGGGATGTGTTGCCTTCTTGTCACATATAGTTGATAAGGGAGCCGCTGAACCAAAGATCGAAGACATTCCAGTCGTAAAGGAATATCCTGAAGTCTTTCTAGAAGACTTTCCAGGATTGCCACCTCAAAGACAAGTCGAGTTTCACATTGACTTAGTTCTAGGCGCCGCGCCTATAGCTAAGGCACCCTATCGACTTGCGCCTTCGGAGATGCAGGGGTTGTCAACGCAACTTCAAGAGCTGTTAGACAAAGGGTTTATCCGACCAAGCTTCTCGCCTTGGGGAGCTCCAGTTTTGTTTGTTAAGAAGAAAGAAGGTAGTTTTCGCATGTGTATCGACTACCGGGAGCTGAACAAATTGACAATCAAGAATAGATATCCTTTGCCAAGGATCGATGACCTGTTCGATCAGTTGCAAGGTTCAAGTTTTTACTCAAAGATCGATCTAAGGTCAGGTTATCATCAGTTGAGAATACAAGAGGAAAGTATTCCCAAGACCACTTTTAGGACTCGATATGGACATTACGAGTTCCTGGTTATGCCGTTTGGGTTGACAAACGCGCCAGCTGTATTCATGGATTTGATGAACAGAGTTTGTAAGCCGTACCTCGACAAGTTCATGATTGTGTTTATTGACGACATCTTAATCTACTCGAAGACGAAGGATCAGCACGAACAACATTTAAGAGCTATTTTAGAGCTACTTAAAAAGGAGAAGTTGACGCAAAGTTCTCGAAGTGCGAGTTCTGGTTACGCGAAGTTCAGTTTCTTGGCCACGTGGTTAATGGAAATGGAATTCATGTGGACCCCACAAAGATCGAGGCGATCAAGAACTGGGAAACTCCAAAGACGCCGGCCGAGATCCGACAATTCTTAGGTTTGGCTGGTTATTATCGAAGGTTCATTGAGGGTTTCTCGAAAGTCGCTCGACCTCTGACCTCTCTTACACAGAAAGACAAGAAGTTTGATTGGGGAGACAAACAGGAAGAAGCATTTCAATTGTTGAAAACCAAGCTTTGCAACGCGCCTATCTTATCTCTACCCGAAGGTACGGACGACTTCGTGGTATATTGCGATGCTTCACGCCAAGGTTTAGGCTGCGTGTTGATGCAGCGACAAAAGGTTATAGCATATGCTTCTCGCCAGCTGAAGGTCCACGAGAAAAATTATACCACGCATGACTTGGAGCTAGGCGCGGTGGTATTTGCATTAAAGATCTGGCGACATTACTTATATGGCAGGCGATGTACAATCTATACTGATCACAAGAGCCTACAGCACATATTTGACCAAAAGGAGCTTAACATGAGGCAAAGACGCTGGGTTGAACTATTGAACGACTACGATTGTGAAACCAAGTATCACCCAGGGAAGGCGAATATGGTCTCCGACGCCTTGAGTCGAAAGGAAAGGATCAAGCCTATAAGGGATAAGGCTTTGGAAATGATCATACAAACGGACCTCTCGTTGCGCATTTGTGCCACGCAGAGAGAAGCTCTTAAAGAAAGGAATATTGAGGATGAGTATCTCCGTGGGATGGAGAAGCAGTTGGTGCCGAACGGGGAAGGAACTCTATGCTTCATGAAACGAATTTGGGTTCCTTTGTTTGGTGGTTTGAGGAAGGTTATTTTTTATGAAGCTCACAAATCTCGATACTCGATTCACCCATGAGCGGATAAAATGTACCAAGATCTTAAGCATTTCTATTGGTGCCCGAGGATGAAAGGCGATGTTGCGATATATATTAGCAAATGCTTAACTTGCACCAAGGTAAAGGTTGAATACCAAAAGCCTTCAGGCCTCTTGCAACAACCTGAAATACCCCAGTGGAAGTGGGAACAGATTTCTATGGACTTCATAACGAAATTACCAAGGACGCCCAAGGGCCATGATACAATTTGGGTAATTGTAGACCGTTTAACGAAGTCTGCGCACTTTTTGCCAATCAAGCAAAAAGACAGCACGAGTAAACTTGCTGAGATATACATGAGAGAGATTGTTGCACGACATGGAGTGCCCCTCTCAATTATCCCTGATAGAGATGGACGCTTCGTGTCAAGGATTTGGCAATCCTTTCAAGAAGCATTTGGTTCTCAGTTAAATCTGAGTACAACGTTTCACCCGCAAACAGACGGACAGAGTGAACGGACGATTCAAACATCGGAAGACATGCTGCGAGCTTGCGTAATGGATTTAGGAGGGAGTTGGGACACTCACCTACCATTGGTTGAATTTTCATACAATAACAGTTACATGCAAGTATTCAAGCCGCACCGTTCGAAGCTCTCTATGGACGCAAATGTCGATCATCGATTTGTTGGGCTGATGCGGGTGATAGACAATTAGTTGGTCCGGAATTGGTCCAGGAAACGACAGCAAGATTGCACAGATCCGAGAGCGCATCAAGGAGGCTCGTAATCGACAAAAGTGTTATGCGGACCGAAGAAGGAAACCTCTGGAATTTGAGGTGGGAGATATGGTTTTGTTGAAGGTGAAGCGTGGGAAGTTGAATCCGCGATACATTGGTCCATTCAAAATTCTGAAAAGGGTTGGTTTGGTAGCATACAAGTTGGACCTACCTGCTGAACTTAATGGCATTCATGATACATTCCACGTATCTAATCTGAAAAAGAGTCCAACTCAAGAGACAGTGGTCATTCCTGCCGACGACGTTCATATTGACGACACACTCCACTTTACTGAAGAACCCGTCGAGGTTACTGATTGGAAGATTAACAAGACACGCCGGAGTAGTGTCAAACTCGTCAAAGTTTGATGGAATGCACGACACGGGCCAGAATTCACGTGGGAATGTGAGGATCGTATGAAAGAGAAATACCCATATTTGTTCCCCCAGACCCCTGCAGCTAGAAGCAGAACCTAAAATTTCGGGATGAAATTTTCTTAACGAGGGGAGAATGTGACAACCCTCACAATTACAGGTATCCGTAGAATTAATTAATATTTAATTTGTGCTTAATGACTGTGCTTGATTACAACTGACAATTTAAACTGCATTCTGATTTCTGTTACATACATACACATGCATCACATTCATACTGTCACTCCATTTATTTCACACAAACCTTAGTGACAAACTTTATGCACAAAGCACAGTTAGCACAGTGAGTGGATAACCCAGAAACATGCTGACAATGCCAGCACATAGACAGACAATGTTTTTGAGGCCAGTATGAGCCAGAGACAGGATACTACACTAGTAGGGAGTGTAGGGAAGTGAGGACCATAAAACTGCGTCACTAGGTGATATTTTTGGCATCTATTAACAAAATTCAACATT
The DNA here is from genome assembly GCA_030545235.1 of Helianthus tuberosus. Classification (NCBI taxonomy): domain Eukaryota; kingdom Viridiplantae; phylum Streptophyta; class Magnoliopsida; order Asterales; family Asteraceae; genus Helianthus; species Helianthus tuberosus. The sequence goes on along the minus strand of CM060414.1, from coordinate 108,855,569 downwards.
TAATATGCTAGTAATATGCCAAAAATATGGCAGAATGTTCCTGTATGCTTTCCTAAGTGCCGGGAATTAATTGTGACACAAAAATTTATATAAAGGACACTTTACGGAATAATTAAGCACTTTAACGTAACGATACACAACCGAACAACCGGACATTACCCGAAAAAAAAATATTGACAAATACAATGTTTCACTTTTATTAAGCTAGTTATGGTCCCCGAACACCCTAACACACTATATATTACATAACACACCTAAAAGCACTAACTTAACATTTGAATTAAACCTAGATCACCAACTAACTAGTTGGAACTCAACCAAACCACCCCCCTCTTACGGTTACAAGGGGTGGACCCACCCCTTGATTTCTTTACATTGTTTATTTGATTGTGTTGGGTCCTTAAGAAACACTTAAACCTCTAGATAATAACATGTTGGAAGTTTATAAATATTAACCACAAGACCTCCACTCATTTCTCATTCACCATCAAAATTTCATCTTTCTTCTCCCTCTCTTCTTTGTTTCGGCCGACCCCAAGAGGCACCACCATCATCATCATTTGATCATCTTCAACCATTTCAAGAGTGTACAAAGGTGCTAGAGGTTGCATAAGGAAGCTAGGAGCTCTCGGATCATCAAGGACCTTCTCTATTTGCTATTAACCACCTCATTTCTACTCTTGATCTTCCCTAGCTTAAAAGCTATTAGTAAGTCTCTTGAATCTTCATTTGCTTCATATTTAGAGTGGTTAATAGCTATTGTATGATGAAATGTTATGAACAAGAAAAGAACCATGAACTTGAAACCTTAACATAAGCTTAAAACCATAAGAAATCATGATATTCATGTGTTGGAAGGCTTGTTGATTATTGTTTACTCATGTATTTGATGTTGATCATCATATGGTCTTGCTAGATCATGATTAAAAACATGATCTACCAAGATGAGAAAGTAGGAATGTTGTAGGATGATGGATCATCCACATTGTTATGGGTGAAATTCTGAGCCCATATCCTGAGAAATATCTTGGGTTATATCTTGGTTATATGATATCTGTTCACATCCGGGATGCTGATTCAGGATATTGGTAACATCCTGAATGGTATCCTCAGGATCACTAATGGATTATGTGCAGGTATGCGGGTTAGAAGCTAGCAACGTTCACAAGGACTCATTCCGCGGAAGACTCGGTCCAATTCGTTCAAATAAAGACGTTGAAGCCGGATTACTCGGTCTACAACGTTAACAATGGAATATTCGGAGTATCCCATATTTATAGGAATTTTCGTTTGTAATTCGTTACTATAAATAGGTGGGTATATCAGATCGAATAGGACATCACATGAACACTCACTACACTCTTACACTTGTTCTCTAGCAATTTTCACTTTCGCACCAAAGTGTTGTAACACTTAGCGATCTGGTCAATATCCTGCACTGTATCCTGACGTTTAAAGCAATAAGAAGAACAAGGCAGCTGCGATTGTCAGCTCCCGAGGTTTTATGCCGGCGATCTAGATTGATCAAGGGCTTTCCTCGTATATCTCATGTCATCCCCTTTACTTTTTGCTCATTGTTTGATCGTAGATACAGCTCAATATCCTGAGCCGTATCCTGAATACTGTTTTTTCAAACAACTTAACCAGCATATTTTCAACACACTTTTTAGCACACTACCTCACTTAACTAATATGATCATTAAATTGCTTCGGTAATTTGTGACCAAAACAATTTGGCGCCCACCGTGGGGCAAGTGGTGCTCTCTTTACTAAAAATCTTTGTGAAATCGTTAATCGGTTTTCTGTTTTCAAAACTTTTTTCCACATTGTTTACAATGGCCTCAAGATCAAACATGAGATCCTCCACTGCGTCTGCTACAACTTCTGCTACTACTGGTCCGGTGCTTCCACCACCTCCTCCAAGGATGCAATCTTCTTCACAACCTCAGGATATTATCCCTACTCGGAGTATTCAGGGATCTGCTCCCATTTTAGCTTATAATGATGAAATTCTAACCTTATTTGGAAGTGTGCAGGAACAAAAGAGGCAGCAACAGGAAACAAACCAAATGCTGTTGAGGGAAATACAACTCCTGAAGTCTAGCTCGAGCAGATCTGCTGAGGATATCGTCACTCCACTACAACCCAGAACTTTGAACTTCAGTTCGGCTGTGTACACTGAGAATAATAGGGGGAATATTGTGCCCAGCCTTCCTCAGAATCATACTCCTGAAATACCCTCCTCGGTCAGGATGTCAACCATGAGGAGTCCAGGATATGCTTCAGGATATGGGCAGAATCCTCAGACGGGTAATGTGTCAAATAATAATAATACTCATGCTGCTAACAATAGTGGATCTTTGCAGGATACAGGTGTAACATCAGCATTTACTAGGGAGCTCCAGAAGTTGAAGGACATGATATCCAGTGTACCTGGAGTGGTCCAGCCAATCCCGGAAGTGTCCCAAGACAGCCACAAGATATCTCGCTTTGCATATCCTATCTGTGATGCTGAGATTCCAAAGAGATTTCAAACCCCCAACATGAAGCTTTATGATGGAACAACGGATCCTGAAGAGCATATTGCCCAGTGTAGGGAAAGAATGGAGATTAACCCTATCCATCCGGAGCTCAAGGAAGCATGCTTGTGCAAGGGTTTTGGTTCTACCTTAACAGGATCAACCTTGAAATGGCTCCTAAATGTTCCTCCTTATTCGATTACATCATTTGCTCACCTAGTGAATTTATTTAATAGTCAGTTTTCTTGTAGTAGAAGCTTTGAAAAACTGACAAGTGACCTCTACAGGATAACACAGGGGCCTCAAGAATCCCTAAGGGATTAAGTGAACAAGTTCAGCCGGGAATCCTTAGACATTCCGCATCTTGATGTTGCAACAGCTGTGGAAGCTTTCAAGATGGGGCTGCAAAAAGATTCTCAATTTTACCAAGACCTTGTAATGAAGCCATGCAGGAACTTGGATGAAACTCAAAACAGGGCCCTAAGATATATTCGATTGGAGGATGACAGAAAGATGCAAGAGAGGATGAACTCATCCAACACCTATGAGTTAATTAACAGGAAGTCAGAATCCTCATTTAAGCCATATCGCTCTAAGCCATATGGTAGAAATGAAAACAAGAAAGTGAATGCAATCGAAGACGAGGATCCTGAAGAATATCCTGAATTATCTAAATATTGCTTTTCTGTTAACATTCCTGAATTGATGTATGCCATGCAGGGTTTAGGGGACAAGGCTAGGTGGCCTCGAAAGAATCAACAAAAAGCCGATTGGAAAGATAAGTCAAAATGGTGTGCCTTCCACGAAGATTTCGGACATGTAACTGAGGATTGCATTGCTCTAAGGAAAGAAATAAGTTATCTTCTAAGCAAGGGATATCTGAAGGATCTCTTAGGAAGAAAGAAGAATAAGGGTCAGGATACTGAGAAGGATCCTGAGCGAGCAGCGTAACCTCCCGCGGATGCCAAGATAATCAACTTTATTTCGGGAGGATCCGACATTTGTGGGACTTCGTATTCGGCGGTGAAGAGACATGCAAAAGAAGCTAAGGCCAAAAGGGGAGACAAACCTGTCAGGATGACTACCCTCACAACTGACAAAGTGATCACATTTGATGCTGATGACAGGGATACTGTCCAGGATCCTCATCATGATGCTCTGGTAATAACATTATATGTGGCTAACCATTTTGTATGCAGGATATTGGTTGATAATGGCAGCTCCGTCAACATAATCCAACTAGAGACTCTGAAGAGAATGAATGTATCTCTGATGGATATCACTTCGAAGTCCACCGTGCTTGTTGGGTTCAGTGGAGAGGCTAGGAACACAGTGGGAGAGATAAAGTTACCAGTATATGTTGAAGGAGTCAACTCGATACAACGTTTCTGTGTGATGGATTCTCTATCCTGCTATAACATCATATTGGGAAGACCATGGATTCACTATATGAAGGCTGTGCCATCAACATATCACCAATGCATCAAGATCCCTACCCCTTAGGGAGTTGTCAAGGTTGATAGTGATCAGCAGGAGGCGAAAGAATGCTACTCATCCTCGATGAAATCCTCAACCAAGCCTAGTACAGCATAGCAATTAAAGATGCGGGCCCAGGATACGTGGAGGATTCGGAGCAGGATGTGAAGAAAATTATCCTGGATCAGGATAATCCTGATATCTCGGTGCTCGTAGGAACCAATATCCCTCAGGATATTGAAGAGCAGTTAACTAACTTTTTGAAATGCAGGATGTCAACGTTTGCATGGATGCATGAGGATATGACAGGTATATCCAAAGACATTATCACTCACAAACTTGGAATTGACAGATCATTCAAGCCTGTTCAGCAAAAAAGAAGGAAATTTACTCCTGAGCGGAATACGATTATCCAAGAGGAAGTTTAAAGATTGTTGAAGTCCAGGATGATCAGAGAAGTCAAGTTTCCAAGATGGCTAGCAAACGTAGTCGTGGTACAGAAGAAAAATGGGAAATGGAGAGTCTGTGTAGACTACACAGACTTGAACAAGGCTTGTCCTAAAGACCCATTTCCTCTCAAGGAAGGATACATCCCCGGAGATGAGAATCCTAAGGCATTTAGGATGAAGGTATCACGATTCACTATTATAAATAATGTTTTATACAAGAAATCTCTTGCAGGACCGTATTTGAGGTGCTTGGAGGATCCTGAAGCCAAAGAAGTACTTCAGGATATACATGAAGGGGATTGTGGTAACCACACTGGGGGCAGATCATTGTTCTCGAAAGTATTAAGGACAGGATATTATTGGCCAACGATGAGGAAAGATACTGTAGAATATGCTCGAAGGTGTGATGCATGTCAAAGGCATAGTAACATACTACATCAACCAGCTGAACCACTATATCATGTAGCTTCCCCTTGGCCATTCATGAAATGGGGGATGGATATAGTAGGGAAGTTACCAAAAGCTCCGGGAGGAAAAGTCTTTATGCTAGCAATGACGGATTATTTCTCTAAGTGGGTTGAAGCTGAAGCATTTGTTCAAGTTAGAGACCAAGAAGTAGTATCCTTCATAAAGAGGAATATCCTGACCAGGTTTGGGGTACCAGCTGAAATCATTTGTGAAAATGGGTCCCAGTTTATAAGCAAGAGGACTACTGACTTTTGCAAGAGTTGGGGAATCAAAATGATCACCTCTACTTCGGTACATCCTCAAGCGAATGGACAAGCTGAATCCTCAAACAAGATAATTGTCAATAACTTAAAGAAGAGACTTGGAGCCAAAAAAGGAAGATGGGCAGAAGAATTACCCTTTGTTTTGTGGGCTGATAGGACAACGGTAAAGAATGCAACCGGCCAAACCCCATTTCCTTGGTATTTGGAGCAGAAGCAGTGATTCCAACGGAAATGGCGATACCTACTGCAAGATCTATCCTACAGGATCCTGAACAGAATCCTGAAGCCTTATGTCGAGATTTGGATACTATAGATGAAAAAAGAGATGCAGCAAGGCTAAGGATGGCAGCATATCAACAAAGAATATCCAGAGCATATAACAAGAATATAAGGACTAGGAGATTTCGAGTTGGTGATTGGGTGCTAAGAAAGGCTTTTCAAAATACCACTAATCCTGCCGATGACAAGCTAGCTCCAAAATGGGAAGGACCATATGAAGTTGAGTCAGAAGCAGGGAAAGGAGCATATCGACTCAAGAATATGGAAGGGGATATGCTACCGAGATCCTGGAATGCAATACACTTAAAGCTCTATTTCAAGTAAGAATAGAATTAATTTCTATCTCAGAATGGTATGTATTCTGTCTCTTTTAAATATATTTGTTTATTATCTTGAACCCAATACTGACTTAAGCATCGGAGGGGTGTTAGCCAAGCTAACACCCACCTTAGTTTACAGTTGTTTTGCAGCATATGTTTCAGGATATAGCTCCAGGATATGCACTCAGGATAACTCGAAAGATTAGAGGATTGGCCCCCTCTCTCATGTTTAAGGGATCCTGATCCCTTCAAAGGTTTAAAGGTATTCACCTTTCTTTCGAATTGGGTTTAAACACCTCGCCTGGAGCACAAGTTATCTAGGTATAGTTCAAGGTAGCGGGACCAGTTCATGTAAAAGTGGCTGACAATTTCGTTACTGTTGGCTATATCCTGGATCCTGAAGGTATATGAGGATTGATCACCCTCTCTCGCGAAAGGGTATTTTCATACTCTCTAAGGTTTAAAGGTTTTCACCTTTCTAAGATTTGGAGTTTATACACTCTCGCCCATAGCGCATGAAACTCAGGGTTTATCCCCAGGATATTAAGGGTTTATCCCCAAGATATCAGGGTTTATCCCCAGGATATTAAGGGTTTATCCCCAGGATATCAGGGTTTATCCCCAGGATATTAAGGGTTTATCCCCAGTATGCTAAGGATTTATTTCAGGATATCAAGGGTTTTGCCTCGGGGTGTTCTGAATTTATTCAAGCCAAAATGTGAATACATTTGCATTTCTGTGTCGTACACAGGGGACATACATTATACTATTCAAAGGGTGGATCTAAGTTTGTAAGTGTGCACTGGGGACATTCCTAAGGTGGAAGATTGGAATTGACTCTCTAAGAGTCTTTGGTATGATCTCACCTTTTTTCAAATGACTTAAGTTTTCTAAGTTATATGACAATATCCTGACCAGGATATCTCTTAGGATACTTGTCAGGATATTCTCAGAATGTGTTCCCATAATATTCCCAAGAATGTTCAAACAAAACAATTTTCATAAGTAAAATTTGTGCACTAATAACAACAACGGTAAGGCCAAAAGAAAAGTTATATTATTAACATAGCAAAAGTTTGTGCTTTTGGTTTCATCTAAAACCGGGATCCATCCACCAAAAGCACAATTAGTCTTTAAACATATTTACCCAACAGTTGAAGGTTTCATCTCAAACCGAGACCCATCCACCTCCAACTGTTGTATTGTTCAAAAAGCATGCAGGAAATGTAAATTGTTCAGGTGCAGAAAAGTAAAGTGCAGAAAAAGTAAATTGTTTTGGGGATTACAAACCAACATTCAAATTCAAAAAGGTGGGCTCCGGCCTTGGCACATATATCCATCATTGCCCACCTGAATTCCCTCACACAGCGGCATCTTCTCCAACCTTCTCTACCGTTTCAGCTTCAGCATCCTGAGCAGCATCCTCACCAGCATCTGTCCCAGGATCCTCTCCAGCATCCTTCTTACCTCCAGCCTTGTCTACCACCTCTGCTGACTTAGAGGATTCTCCGGCTTCAGCAGGAAGTGGCACAGCTTTGCCTCCAAGCTCCTTCAGCTTGGCCACCCAGGATTCAACTGGCCAGGATGGGCATACGAGGCCTGTCTCCTTGGCCTCGTAGGCCATCTTGATGCGAGCTTGTAGCAGGGAGACGATAGCAGAGGCTTTGATTCCTTCCCGGAAAGAAACCATGGTCTGTTCGTGATCCATTTGGACAGTGGCAAGTTTGAGCTCAGCATCTTGGGTGACCTTCTTCAGCATGCCCTTGTAGTGCCGGGTCTTTGCTTCAGCAATGGCACCTTGGTCGGCAACAGTACTTTCGAGCTGTTTAATCCTGGCTTCATGGAGTACAGCAGTACCACAGGCATCGTTGTACAGGTGGAGCAAATGCTGGAGGCCCTGCACATCAAATTCAGGTATGAGTCAGAATATATTAACCAGGATATCCTGTCAGGATATATGTGCAGGATATGTAGCAGGATATTACCTTGTTGAGGAAGGATGTCATTGGCTCTAAGGAGTCAGAAAAGCTGAGTTCATCATAGGAGAACCCTTCTGGACCTGGAGCACTGACTTCAGGACCTTTCCTCTTTTTTGCTGTGGAAGCACGAGTCCTCGGATTAGCCTTAGGAGTCGGGATCGGCTTGGAGCTGGTGGTAGCAGGGGTCTCCTTCTTGACCGTGAGTGGAGTAGGGTAGCTGTCAAGTTCTTCAAGGTCTAGGTAGACTGGAACCTTGCTGGAGTTTGCATACAGGGAGTAAAATTTCTCCTAAGTATATCAAATAAAGACATGTATGTACATGATATTTTACAGGATCCTTACCTGTAACAACTCTCATTAAAAAGTCCTAAGTATTATTTTAATTATCCAATAGGAAACCTTAATTGAGAAACCCAAGTGATTCTGCGTAAACCCTAAAATTTTCAGAACAATCAGAATCAGGATCAGGGCCCCTAAAACTCAGGGGGGGGGGGGGGGGTAAACCCTAATCGGTAATATCCACACAGTTTGCTGTCAAAAATTCAAAATAACGCGAAACCAACTCAGCTGAGCTATGCAGACACGAAGCAACCCTATAGTAGACTAGGGTCTCTCGCGCCACGCGACGCGAACAAGGGTACCTCTCGCGTGGCGCGAGGGGGCGGTTTTTCATGTATAAATAGTAGCGTCTGTTTCATGCAATTGTGCGTTAGTTCGACGTTCAAATTCAAATTGTACGTTGAGATATTGTCTGAATACTACAATTAACACACACGGATCACTAATCGACGCCGCAATCAGGGTAATAACTCGATCGCTGATACGATTCAATTTCCGATCGATTAAACTATCCAATGGATGTTTAAGTGCTGCCCACATTAGGGTTTATGCTTTGTCATTCGTCGTTAAATCGATGGATGTTTAAGTATCGCACTTTGTCATTCGTTGTGAAGGTTTTAATCTCATGAGTTATCGTAAATGCTGTATTAAGTTACTAACCAAATTGTGTGCTTGCTATTAATTTAGGTTAAAAGGCTAATCAGTAGGCTAGGCTCTGCTCAAATTAAATTTGCAGTGTGAGTCATTCTGTTTTTATCAAATTACTTTCAAAATCATGTTTATTTTCAAGGTTATAATTACAGGGATTAAGTCTATGTAATCTCCATATTACAGCCGGTATGTGGGGTTTTGTATACATTACTTGATAATCTTCACCATTGGACAACGAGTTAGCCAATGGGTGATATGACCACAGTCACAGAAACAAGTCGAGTGACAAATACCGAGGGTAGTTGGTTGATATCTGAACATTTGTAATTGCTCTTAATACTGTAATTTATAACAAATGTGTCGTTTTAGTAAATAGAATGATTCACTCAGTATTTCCCGCTGACAAAACCTTTTTCAAACATGTTTCAGGTGATATGTTGTAATCCAGGAAAAGTGCCGTGAAGCACTACAAGCTTAAGGAAGTGGCTCAGTATAAAAATAAGGAAACATGTTTTATAAAATAAAAGATTTCTTTGTGAAATCTTAAGATTGTAAATTACAAGGTTTTATCCTAAGTTGTGAAATAAAATAATCGGGAAATATTTCAGTTTTTAAAAGATCCTGAAGAAACTTCCGCTGTTAATTAAATACCACGGGATTTCTGTTCCGCGGCTCCTGAAACGGGTCAAACCGGGTCGGGGGCCGTGACAGAAAAAGGTGGTATCAGAGCCACTAATTTAAGGCTATTAAGTATTTAGAAATACTTAATTTTTACTGATTGCCAATTATGTGATTATGTGTTTTATTAACTGATTATTTGTTAGTTACAGTATGGGTAAACAAAAGCTGTCAAATATCTATCTTAAATTAGATAGGTCAGCCCACGAGAAGGGAAGTTCATCTCAAACCAAATCCTCAAATCACCTTGCAATTCCTGAAGAAGGAATATTTGTGCGAAAGGCGCACTATGAAGAACCACTTTCTCCTAATAAAAGAAGTTTAATTATTAGGAAAAGTCAGGAGGAAATAAGGAAAAACCGAGAGAAGAAAGTTAAACAGGAAACCCAGGAATTAACCAGTAAAACACCTTGGGAGGATAAATTAGATGAGAAATGGGCAGATCTTTATATGCTAGCTACTGTAGCAGTAAATGCAAATCTCTAAATATTTTAAAATTTAGTTTTAGCACCTACAGTCCAGAAATCTTATTCAGTAAATAAATAAATTTACCTCGTGTGTTTTAAATTTTCATTTGTTTTGCATTTACCCAGTATGAAATAATATTTAAAAGATTTACTATGAAAATTTTGTTATACATTAGTAATTGTGTGTATTTTGCATAACAGCATGAGTGAATTGTCTGACGCCCTTCAAAACCTAAATCTCTATCCAGTAAAAATAGAGGTTTCCCGAGATTTCAATAGGTATATACCAGACATAGAAGAACCTGTTGAATTCAATGCTTCACCACCTCCAGAGAAACCTAAACCCAAGAAGAGGAGGAGATTTGTGGGATGGAGACGTGTGCGTAGGAGGAAGCCTACAACCAGGAAAATTCCTAAAATAGAAAATCCTTTAGACAAAGGAAAAGGGGTTGAAGTCAGTGAAGGTTTTAGGTCACTGGAAATGGAATTGGGAGAAGATTCTAGGCCACCAGGAATGGAATATGGAGGAAGTTCTAGGCAAATCCAGAGGGAAGTCGGAGAAAGTTCTAGACAGGTGGAGGAGTTACCTTTTCAGGAGGAATCAGATCGGGTATTAGCAAGCTGTGATGTTGTCAGACCAATTAATAATAATCTGTACCCTACTATTGAAAATCAACTACCAATAAACTTGGAACCAGCAATTCCAGACCCTATAATCCATACTCAACCTCTGGGGATAGACGAATGGTGGACAAACGATTGGCAGTTCCAAAACCTAATCAATAGTCCTTATTCCTTTCTTCCTCAGTTTGACCCGGAACCATTACCAAATCCACCCTTGAGTAACGAGAATTTAGCAGAACTTCGCCATTTTGACGAAGAGTTAATGGATGCAGGGAATAGAATCCGGGAAATAGGGGGACAAATTGCCTGGAAGTATGATGAAAGGGAGCTTCGTTTCTAAAACGACAAGTGACGAGAGATAGTAGGATGGTGAAATTGTGGTTGTGTAATAGTAAAAGTAATAATGACACCAGTCTGTAAAATAACTTCGAATAAAACTTTGTAAAATATTGGTGTGTAGTGATGCATACTATAAAAGATATAAAATGAAATCGAGAAATCGATAATTTTGACTATACGTGTATTGCGAAAATTGTCTGATTGTTTTTATGTATAATTGTTATTTATCAGATACTAATAAAATTATATATATTAATTATCAGATGGCAAACAGTGGTAATGAACCAGTAAATGAGGTTAATCAGTCTGAGCAACATGCAGGGGATCAATATATGACTAGGCAAGATATCGAAAATATTGTTGCCCAAGGGATAGCCAATGCTATTCCAGCAATCGTTGCTGCTGTAAAGAATCCAATCGAACCACAACAAATCGTTCCTAGTAAACGTATTTCTGAAGATAACTTCAGTAATAGTGTAAACGGAGGCAATGATCATGTTAATCATAATGAGGAACCACATCAAGCTCCATTTCCTAAGAAAATGAAAGCTGCAACGCCTGGTTGCACTTTCAAAGAATTCCTTGCTTGTAAACCCACTGAATTTGCAGGCAATGAAGGAGCAACTGCATCACTGCGTTGGTTAGAGAAAACCGAAGCAGTAATTGCAATAAGTAAATGTGCCAAAGATGATCAGGTCATGTACGCGTCAAATCTTTTCAAGGAAGGAGCACTCGAATGGTGGAACACTGTGTTACAATCAAAAGGAAGAATAATAGCATATGCCATGAATTGGGAAGAATTTAAGAGTCTCGTAGAAAGAAAATTCTGTCCCGAGTATGAAAAGGAACAAATGACAAATAAGTTCCTAAATCATCGGATGATGGGTGTAGATTGTCGCGGTTATACTTCAACATTCTTTGAATATGCTAGAGTGGTACCAACGTTGGCTTCGCCAGAACCGGTACTCATTTCTCGCTATATTTGGGGACTGATTAGTGAAATCCGTAACATCGTTAAAGCTGCGAGACCTCGTACGATTGACGATGCTGTGGAATTAGCCAATACCCTAACTGATGAATTGGTACGCACGCAAGATGAAAACAGGAAGAAGGAATTAGCTCAGAAAATTACCCAAGGATTTCGTACGGGTAATAATAGCAACTTAAAGAGAAGAGGAACGTGAAAATCCTCAACTCTGCCATTCTGCAAGAATTGCAAAAGAAAACATTATGGAAGATGTAATGTAACCTGCAATTTTTGCAAAATGGTAGGACATCGTGAAGAAGACTGCAGAAAGAAAACAACGATCTGCTATAACTGTGGAGAGAAGGGACATTTTAGACCAGAATGTCCTAAATTGGTCAAACCTGCAGACAACAAAGCCAAGACAGCAGAAGGAGCTACTAAGAAGAATGTTCGAGCCTTTCAGTTAACTACTCAGGAAGCCGAAATGATTCCTGATGTGATAGCCGGTACGTTTCTAGTTCACAACATTTACACCAAAGTATTATTTGACTCTGGTGCGAACCAAAGTTTTATCAATACCTCATTCTGCCAAGCTCTTAATATACCCTTAATCAACATTAGGCAGATTTTTACAGTCGAAACGACTGATGGGAATTCAGTTAAAATAGATAAGGTTTTGCAAAATATAGAAATAGGACTTGTAGGTCATAAATTTTATGCAAACCTGTTACCTATGAAATTAGCCGAATTCGATGTTGTTTTAGGAATGGATTGGTTAGTAGCCAACCATGCTCGAATTCTCTGTGATAAGAATTCCATAGAAATTCAGGCACCTACCGGAGAAGTAATTGTGATTACAGGAGATAAACCACGTAAGCCTATGAAGTTCATATCAGTAATGAAAGTTGCTAATTATGAACGAAAACAAGGAATAGTATATATGATTTCAGTAATCATTAGTACTAAGGGAAAAGAACTTAAGGAAATTCCTGTAGTGTCAGAATACCCTGAGGTATTCCCAGAAGAATTACCAGGATTACCACCAGATAGGGAAGTAGAATTTAGGATTCATCTAATTCCAGGAACTATACCGATAGCTAAGGCACCTTATCGGTTAGCACCCACAGAAATGTTAGAACTGAAAAAGCAATTAGATGAATTACTAAGTAAAGGTTTCATACAACCTAGTTCATCCCCGTGGGGAGCGCCAGTGTTGTTTGTTAAGAAAAAGGATGGTTCGATGAGAATGTGTATCGATTATAGAGAATTGAATAAGGTTACAATTAAGAATCGATACCCATTACCTAGGATTGATGATCTGTTTGATCAACTTCAAGGAGCTAGATATTTTTCTAAGATAGACTTACGCTCCGGATATCATCAATTGAAGGTACAAGAAGAGGACATACCTAAGACTGCTTTTAGAACTAGGTATGGTCATTATGAGTTTACAGTCATGCCCTTTGGGTTAACGAATGCACCTGCTGCATTCATGGACATGATGAATAGGATCTGTAAACCATATTTGGATAAATTTGTAATTGTTTTTATAGACGATATACTTATTTATTCCAAAAGTCAGACAGAGCATTGTGAACACCTTCATGCACTCTTAACTTTGTTAAGAAAAGAAAAGCTTTATGCCAAATTCTCGAAATGTGAATTTTGGTTAAAGGAAGTGCAATTCCTAGGACACATGGTGAATTACGAAGGTATTCATGTAGATCCTGCTAAGATAGAGGCAATTACCAATTGGAAGGTTCCACAAACAGCAATGGAAATTAGAAGTTTTATAGGTTTAGCTGGCTACTATAGACTGTTTATTAAGGATTTTTCCAAAATAGCTGTACCGTTAACTAAGCTAACCTGTAAAGCCGTTAAGTTTGAATGGGGACCTAAACAAGAAGAAGCCTTTAGAATTTTGAAACAGAAATTAACCAATGCTCCAATCTTAGCCTTACCAGAAGGAACTGAAAATTTTGAGGTATATTGTGATGCTTCAAAACTAGGATTTGGATGCGTGCTAATGCAACGCAAGAAAGTAATTGCCTATGCTTCAAGGCAATTGAAAAAGCACGGAGAAAATTATACGACTCATGACTTAGAATTAGGAGCCGTAATTTTTTCCCTGAAAATCTGGAGACATTATCTGTACGGAAGTAAGTTTACTATCTATACAGATCATAAAAGTCTAAGATATATATTCGGGCAAAAAGAGTTAAACATGAGGCAAAGGAGATGGATGGAAATCTTAAGTGATTACGACTGTGATATTCAGTATCACGAAGGAAAGGCAAATGTAGTTGCAGATGCCTTAAGTCGTAAGTATCATGAAAAACAACGACGAGTTCGTGCTCTCAGATTAAATCTACAATTAGATTTAATGGAACAAATAAAGAATGTTCAAGAAACAGCAATCCAAGATAATGCTGAAGGAATGAAGGGACGCATAAAAGAATTAGAACAAGGATCTGATGGAATTTGGAGATTCCACAAAAGCCGAATTTGGGTACCTAAGCAAGGAGAATTAAGAAATAAGATTCTAGAAGAAGCCCATAAGTCAAGGTATACAATTCATCCAGGAAACAATAAGATGTACCAAGATTTAAGAAATAGCTTTTGGTGGATAGGAATGAAAAAGGATATAGCTAGATATGTTTCTAAGTGTCTTACTTGTTCACAAGTTAAGGCAGAACATCAGAAACCTTCAGGTCTACTACAACAATTAGAGATGCCTGTATGGAAATGGGAACTCATAACAATGGATTTTGTTACTAAGTTACCTAAAACCAGAAAAGGTAATGATGCGATTTGGGTAATTGTGGATCGATTAACCAAATCAGCTCACTTTCTACCTATAAAAGAAACCTTTAGCATGGAAAGATTGGCAAAATTGTATGTAGATGAAATCGTATCTCTACATGGAGTTCCACTCTCCATTGTTTCGGATAGGGATAGTCGTTTCACTTCTCATTTCTGGAAAAGTTTCCAGCAAGCAATGGGAACTCGAGTAAACCTAAGCACGACATATCATCCACAAACAGACGGGCAAAGTGAAAGGACAATCCAAACTCTAGAAGACATGCTCCGAGCATGTGTAATAGATTTTGGTGGAAATTGGGACGATCACTTACCATTAATTGAATTCTCCTATAACAATAGCTATCATTCAAGTATTGAAACTGCCCCATTTGAAGCACTGTATGGAAGAAAGTGCAGAACTCCAGTTTGTTAGGCAGAAATAGGAGAAAATCAATTGTCAGGTCCTGAAATAGTGCAGGAGATGACTGATAAGATTACTCAAATCAAGGAAAGGCTGAAGATTGCTCGGGATCGTCAGAAAAGTTATGCAGACAATAGATGCAAGCCGTTAGAATTCCAAGTTGGAGACAGAGTACTGTTGAAAGTTTCCCCTTGGAAAGGAGTTGTTAGATTCGGTAAGAAAGGAAAGCTAAGTCCCAGATACGTAGGACCATTTCCAGTAATCCAACGTATAGGACCAGTTGCTTATCGTTTACAACTACCCGAAGAACTAACTGGAGTACATGATGTATTTCATGTATCCAATCTCAAGAAATGTCTAGCAGACGAATCTTTGGTAATACCTCTCCAAGACATAGAGGTAAACGAAAAGTTAAAATTTGTTGAAAAACCTCTTCAGATAGAAGACAGAAAAGTGAAGTTTCTCAAGCACAAACGACTAGTGCTAGTAAAAGTAAAGTGGTATTCAAAGAGAGGAGCTGAATACACCTGGGAGCTGGAATCAGAGATGAAGCGAAAGTATCCTCAATTATTCCAGTAAATCTCGAGGACGAGATTGTTATTATGGTGGGGAGAATGTAACAACTCTCATTAAAAAGTCCTAACTATTATTTTAATTGTCCAATAGGAAACCTTAATTGAGAAACCCAAGTGATTCTGCGTAAACCCTAAAATTTTCAGAACAATCAGATTCAGGATCAGGGCCCCTAAAACTCAGGGGGGGGGGGGGGTAAACCCTAATCGGTAATATCCACACAGTTTGCTGTCAAAAATTCAAAATAACGCGAAACCAACTCAGCTGAGCTATGCAGACACGAAGCAACCCTATAGTAGACTAGGGTCTCTCGCGCCACGTGACGCGAACAAGGGTACCTCTCGCGTGGCACGAGGGGGCGGTTTTTCATGTATAAATAGTAGCGTCTGTTTCATGCAATTGTGCGTTAGTTCGACGTTCAAATTCAAATTGTACGTTGAGATATTGTCTGAATACTACAATTAACACACACGGATCACTAATCGACGCCGCAATCAGGGTAATAACTCGATCGCTGATACGATTCAATGTCCGATCGATTAAACTATCCAATGGGTGTTTAAGTGCTGCCCACATTAGGGTTTATGCTTTGTCATTCGTCGTTAAATCGATGGATGTTTAAGTATCGCACTTTGTCATTCGTTGTGAAGGTTTTAATCTCGTGAGTTATCGTAAATGCTGTATTAAGTTACTAACCAAATTGTGTGCTTGCTATTAATTTAGGTTAAAAGGCTAATCAGTAGGCTAGGCTCTGCTCAAATTAAATCTGCAATGTGAGTCATTCTCTTTTTATCAAATTACTTTCAAAATCATGTTTATTTTCAAGGTTATAATTACAGGGATTAAGTCTATGTAATCTCCATATTACAGCCGGTATGTGGGGTTTTGTATACATTACTTGATAATCTTCACCATTGGACAACGAGTTAGCCAATGGGTGATATGACCACAGTCACAGAAACAAGTCGAGTGACAAATACCGAGGGTAGTTGGTTGATATCTGAACATTTGCAATTGCTCTTAATACTGTAATTTATAACAAATGTGTCATTTTAGTAAATAGAATGATTCACTCAGTATTTCCTGCTGACAAAACCTTTTTCAAACATGTTTCAGGTGATCTGTTGTAATCCAGGAAAAGTGCCGTGAAGCACTACAAGCTTAAGGAAGTGGCTCAGTATAAAAATAAGGAAACATGTTTTATAAAATAAAAGATTTCTTTGTGAAATCTTAAGATTGTAAATTACCGGGTTTTATCTTAAGTTGTGAAATAAAATAATCGGGAAATATTTCAGTTTTTAAAAGATCCTGAAGAAACTTCCGCTGTTAATTAAATACCACGGGATTTCTGTTCCGCGGCTCCTGAAATGGGTCAAACTGGGTCGGGGGCCGTGACATTACCAGACATGTTTGCACTAGAAAGAGGACTTGGAGATGGTGGAGACGGTTTGAAACTTCTTTCAGCCTCTGGAAGGAGTCTGATGGCATCAATCCTTTTTTGTGAATCAACAAGGGGAGGTGCAATCTTCCTAAAATCAGCTGCGTGCACAACAGAAAAAAGAAAGTTGACCAGTTCAGGATATGGAACAGGATAAGAGGCAGGATCATCCTTAAACCCTAAATCCTACCCTTTTTCAACCATTTCACCGGATATTCCGTTCCACCAGGGATTGAGTCTCTTTTTACAAAGAAGAACTTAGATTGCCAATTATCCTCGTTCCTGGTGGCACGAAGTATCAGCGGGTCGCCGGAGGTGGAAGAAAACAAAAATCTACATGATCCGTGGCATCTAAGCCGGTAAGCTAGGGGGAGATCATGAACAGAAAGATCAGGGATGTGGTTTTTCTTAATCTGGTCAAGAACGGATAGAACACGCCAAAGCATCGGCATTGTTTGGCAAAAAGCGATTTTTGTAATGTTGAAGAATTCGGTGATAAAGTCTGGAAAGGGGAACAGTAACCCTAAGGTGAAGGGATAGGAGCTAAAGCACAACCACTCATTGGAGACCATATCCGATCGGATTTCCCGGTCGAACGGCCGGAATACCATTCCTTTCGGAAAGATACCGGAGGATTTGAGACCCGACAAGTGGACACTATCAAAAGAGCATATCTCTTTCTCCGGTTCTTGGAGAAGATTCTGCTGGATAAATGTGGGAGCCGAATCACCAGAACTGGATCTTGTCTGTCTCGGCATTTGATCGCTTGATTTTTTGACCGGAAAAGGAGGATGAAGATGAAGATTAGAGAGAGAATGTTTACCTTTTTCCTTATCGGTAATGATTAAAAAAGAGATGGGGATGAGAAGATATAGGGTGCAATGAGTAAATATAGGCTGAGTAGTTGCAAACGGTCACATCATGGGTCTTATCTCTTAATTATCTCGATCTCCGTGAAAAATGTAACCGTTAGTGGCAGGATACTAAACGGTAACATTTTTGGGGACAATTGTTATGGGTGAAATTCTGAGCCCATATCCTGAGAAATATCTTGGGTTATATCTTGGTTATATGATATCTGTTCACATCCGGGATGCTGATTCAGGATATTGGTAACATCCTGAATGGTATCCTCAGGATCACTAATGGATTATGTGCAGGTATGCGGGTTAGAAGCTAGCAACGTTCACAAGGACTCATTCCGCGGAAGACTCGGTCCAAGTCGTTCAAATAAAGACGTTGAAGCCGGATTACTCGGTCTACAACGTTAACAATGGAATATTCGGAGCATCCCATATTTATAGGAATTTTCGTTTGTAATTCGTTACTATAAATAGGTGGGTATATCAGATCGAATAGGACATCACAAGAACACTCACTACACTCTTACACTTGTTCTCTAGCAATTTTCACTTTCGCACCAAAGCGTTGTAACACTTAGCGATCTGGTCAATAGCCTGCACTGTATCCTGACGTTTAAAGCAATAAGAAGAACAAGGCAGCTGCGATTGTCAGCTCCCGAGGTTTTATGCCGGCGATCTAGATTGATCAAGGGCTTTCCTCGTATATCTCGTGTCATCCCCTTTACTTTTTGCTCATTGTTTGATCGTAGATACAACTCAATATCCTGAGCCGTATCCTGAATACTGTTTTTTCAAACAACTTAACCAGCATATTTTCAACACACTTTTTAGCACACTACCTCACTTAACGAATTTGATCACTAAGTTGCTTCGATAATTTTTGACCAAAACACACACATAAACCATGAACTTGAATGAATAAACTGTTTTCTTGAAAAATAAAGATCAAAGTAGATTGATAAACATGTAGATCTAAAGATCCATGAGTGGCTTTTCAAAAGAACCAAGTTAGAAATATAAGTTTCATAAAATCTTGGATATTACATAAACTAATCTCATTTTCGGTGGGTAAACAAGTGTAGAAACACTTGTATAACAAGAAAATTTCATAAAGAAATATTTTCAAAAATATGATTGGAAGTTGTAAACGCATAAATTCTTTAAAAATAAAGTTTTTAAAGAACTAATCACATTTTAAAGGGTAACAGGACTTACTAAGGATGCTAGTAAGTTACTACATATTTTTACAAATATTCAAGTTCATGAAGTAGTAGTTATTATTTGATTTTGGCAAGGTCGGTAAGTAAAGGTTAATTGTTGATGATTGTGAATGAATTGGGATGATTTTTACAAAAGAAAATGATATGCTTATAAGCATGGATACCTCCATTTACAAAGGAAACTCTGGCGAAATTTTTCTAAAAATCTAACACTTAGGAAATATTTTACTAACAAGTGTTTACAAATATATTTTTAACTTTGTTTTAAAAATAAACTTCGCCATAGTTTTATTACAAAAATACCAAGTATCGGAGGTTGATTTTACAAATAAAATGGATAAGTATATATTTAAAATATATATTTTATACAAGACGCTTGTGTGAATACATGTTTATTTTGTGAACTAGTTATATTATCTTAGGGTAAAATAATATAACATGACAAATACCATTAAAAATTACAACTCCAAAATAATACCAAAACTCTCACGGAATAAATATTTAAGTTACACATTTGTTATTGCAACACGGAGCGCTAAAACGTAACTTATGAATATTTCAGAAAATACTCTTACATGTACATTTTTTGGTAAAATATTAATTTGGAAAATTAATGAAGTAAAATATAATATTTTTGGGAAAATATATATATTTTGAACCAAGATGTTTTTGGAAAAATAATTTAAATATATTTTTCTAAGTGGGACTTAAAATATATTTTTCGGAATTACAAATGTACATGTATAAATACCCCATCCTTGGGAAGGAATTACACCAATAAAATATTTGAGAAGTATGGATACGAAATAGTTGCCTAACTATTATTCCTAAAAACAAAATTTAAGTTAAAATAAATATTATTATTTTAACAAGAAGTCACAACTTGGAATAATATCAAAGTAACGCAACTCAAAAACATTAAACCCTAAGCCAAGGCACGGCCCGTTCGTCTAATAGACATTAGTACGTTGTAGGTCGCCGAGTAGCTGATCAAGTTTGAGTTGACGTTACGATACAGGAGACACACTTCAGTGAGTTCATGTCTCCCTTTTCTCTTAACTTTTTTCAGTTTTATACTTCGGGGGTGAAATACATGTTACAATTATTACAGACTTTTATTTACATGGTATGGTTAGCTTAAGGAGGGTTTTTACTACGCGATCATGTGAGTGGTGGGCATGACATTAATCCTCATTGTAGGACCAAGGGACATGAGTGATAGATCTATTTGGGTGTAGCGAGCCCACACCCGTGAGGCCGGGGCGGCCCATAGTGGTGACTATGTCTTCATACCGGAGACAAATTTGCTAGGTTTGAGTCTTCCTGCACCAATTTCACACATACCATTGGCTTTGCAACCCATTGGTGATCAGTTTTTTCCTTATTGCTACATACCAAGGACTTTCATACATACATTGTTTACAAAGGTTTATACATACTCACTTACACATGAACTCGCTCAACTTTTGTTGATTTTTCAAACTACATGTATTTCAGGAAATTAGTGGATCTGGCGGAGTATGCGTTGTGTCAAGGCTGCGTAGTGAATAAAGATGTCATCCGAGTTGTTGAGTTTAGGAGGTGGATCCCTTTCCTGGACGGGATACACAATTCTAAACTTGGGTTTTTATTTACGTACTTTTGATGAGTCTTTGTGAACTCTGTTAATCATGTCATGGTTGTAACTTACTTTATGTGTCGACATTTTGGTATTTATAAACTTAATGAATGGATGAACATCTTGTGTTTTATCATATAGCATTGTTATGATTGTTGCTATGGTATTAAGAAGTCACACCAAAATAATCCACGCTTCCGCAAAAGCCGGGGTGTGACAATTTATAGCTGAAATTTGAGTCTCTCGCGGCCCGCGTAAACCTGAAGGGAATCCTACGTGGCCCGCGAGGGCCACCCTAGCTATGGCTAGGGCTACCGTGTCAAGGTGTAGGTCTGCCACATGTCTGACACGTAGCCCTGATCGTTATCCGGAGAACTTCAAGGTTGTCGCGCCCCGCGTAGACTATCCTTAAGTCTTACGCGACCCGCGACAGATCAATAAAATTGAATTTTCTTGATTTTTCATAAGGATTAGGGTTTTAGGGGTCCGAGTTTCTACTTACGGAGTGTTTTGGGATACATTTCGTGCAGGTCCTTACACTATGATCTAGTATATGAACTTAGAAATGCCATAAAGTCTCAGGCTCTAGCTGACTTTATGGCTGATTTCAGTAGTGATATTCAAAATGAAGTAGACCTAGAAGTCCAACAACTAGGAGAAACCTCAGAATCTTGGACATTATATACTGTTGGTGCATCTAATGTTAGAGGTGTAGGATTGGGTATACTACTAAAATCGCCACAAGGGCACAAATTACCCCAGGCTATTATTAGGTGTGAATTCCCTGCCACTAATAATGAAGCAGAATAGGAAGCTTTGATTGCAGGATTAGAGTTGGCTAAGAACATGAATATTAAAAGTTTGCAAGTATTTGTTGATTCCCTGTTAATTACTAGTCAATTTAATGGATCCTATGCAGTTAAAGGTGAGAAGTTAATCGAGTATCTCGAAATTCTCAAAAAATTAGCAGGATATTTTGATGTTTTTACACTTGAACAGGTACCAAGAGAGGATATTGCTGAAGCAGATGCCTTGGCAAATTTAGGGTCATTAATCAGGATACCGAAGGGAACTCAAATACCAATACTACAAATCCTATATCCTGGAGTGGATCTTTTCAAATCTCAGGATAAGGAAGTAGCAAGTATTCAGGATCCTGGTCATGATCTTGATGAGGATCCTAAATCCTGGACGACTCCAATCATGAAATATCTTAAGGAATGACACATCCCAAAGGACGAGAATCCTAAGGCCTTTAGAATGAAGGTATCAC
This sequence comes from Helianthus tuberosus, assembly GCA_030545235.1. Classification (NCBI taxonomy): domain Eukaryota; kingdom Viridiplantae; phylum Streptophyta; class Magnoliopsida; order Asterales; family Asteraceae; genus Helianthus; species Helianthus tuberosus. The sequence continues at coordinate 108,833,543 of CM060414.1, read as the reverse complement.
GATTTACTATTATAAATGATGTTTTGTACAAGAAATCTCTTGCAGGACCATACCTGAGGTGCTTAGAGGATCCCGAAACTAAAGAAGTGCTTCAGGATATACACGGAGGGGATTGTGGTAACCACACTGGGGGCAGATCATTATTCTCAAAGGTGTTAAGAACAGGATACTATTGGCCGACGATGAGGAAAGATGCTGCAGAATATGCTCGAAGATGTGACGCATGTCAAAGGCACAACAATATATTGCATCAGCCTGCTGAACCACTATATCCTATTGCTTCCCCTTGGCCATTTATGAAGTGCGGGATGGACATAGTGGGAAAATTGCCAAAAGCTCCAGGAGGAAAAGTTTTTATGCTGGCAATGACTGATTATTTCTCTAAATGGGTTGAAGCTGAGGCATTTGTTCAAGTCAGAGACCAAGAAGTAGTATCCTTCATAAAAAGGAATATCCTGACCAGGTTTGGGGTACCATCCGAGATAATTTGTGACAATGGCTCTCAACTTATAAGTAAAAGGACTACTGACTTTTGCAAGAATTGGGGAATTAAAATGATCACATCCACACCAGTACATCCTCTGGCAAATGGACAAGCAGAATCCTCGAACAAGATAATTGTCAACAATTTGAAGAAGAGACTAGGAGCTAAAAAAAGAAGATGGGCATAAGAGTTTTGTTTTATGGGCTGATAGAACAATAGTAAAGAGTGCAACTGGGCAAACTCCATTCTCCTTAGTATTTGGAGCAGAAGCGGTGATCCTGACAGAAATGATGATACCTACAGCAAGATCTAATCTCCAGGATCCTGAGAAGAATCCTGAAGCTCTATGCCAAGAATTGGACATGGTGGATGAGACAAGAGATGCGGAAAAGCTGAGGATGGCAGCATACCAACAGAAGATATCCAGAGCGTACAACAAGAATATAAGGACTAGAAGGTTTCAAGTTGGAGATTGGGTGTTAAGAAAGGCTTTTCAGAATACTACTAATCATGCTGATGGAAAGTTAGCTCCCAAGTGGGAAGGACCATATGAGGTTGAATCAGAATCTGGGAAAGGAGCATACCGACTCAAGAATATGGAAGGGGATATACTACCAAGATCCTGGAATGCTATACACCTTAAGCTCTATTTCAAGTGAGTTTAGAATTTAATTTCTAACTCAGGATGGTATGAATTCTACTCTTTTAAATATGTTTGAATTTATTTATTCTTTTAAACCCAATACCAACTTAAGCATCGAAGGGGTGTTAGCCAAGCTAACACCCACCTTAGTTTGAAGGTGTTTTGTAGGATATGTTTCAGGATATCACTCTAGGATATATGCTCAAGATACACCGAAAGATTAGAGGATTGGCCCCCTCTCTCACATTTAAGGGATCCTTATCCCTTCAAAGGTTTAAAGGTATTCACCTTTCTCTCGAGTTGAGTTTAAACACCCCGCCTGGAGTGCAAGTTATCCAGGGATAGTTCAAGATAGCGGGACCAATCCATGTAAAAGTGGCTGACAATTTCGTTATTGTTGGCTATATCCTGGATCCTTAAGGTATATGAGGATTGATCACCCTCTCTCACGGAAGGGTATTTTCATACTCTCTAAGGTTTAAAGGTTTTCACCTTTCTAAGTCTTGGAGTTTATACACTCCCGCCTGTAGCGCATGAAAATCAGGGTTTATCCCCAGGATATTAAGGGTTCATCCCAAGTATATTAAGGGTTTATCCCCAGGATATTTAGGGTCTATCCCCAGAAAAACTAAATTCTAAGGACAAAATAAGGTTGTGTTTACATTGAGAAATTCCTAAGTCTTCGGATATGCTGAACACAAGGGACATACTCCTTAATACCATTCAAAGGATGGTCTCAAATTTCAAAATGTGCACTGGGGACATCCATGCGATGGAAGATTAGAATAAACTCTCTAAGAGCCTTTGGTATGATCTCTCCTTTTTTATCTTTTGAAATTTTATCTAAGTAACTTAAGTTTTTGAGTTATGAGTATCCTGATCAAAATATTTTTCGAATACTTTTCGGGATATTTTTCAGAATACTTTCAGGATATTTTCCCCAAAATGTTTCCTAGAATGTTTGAGGAAAAATATTATCAGAATAAAACATATGCAATAAAAACATAACAACAAAGATAAGGTTGAAAGGTTAGTTATTATTCATAAGCAAAAGGGTCCACTGATGGTTTCATCTCAAAACGAGACCCATCCACCAACAGTGCAATTAGTTCTAAACCATATTTACATAAACAGTTGAAGGTTTCGTCTTGGAACCCAAGATCCCTCCGCCTTCAACTGTTGATTGTTCAAAAAGCATGCAGGAAATATAAATTGTTCAAGTGCAGGAAAAGTAAATTGTTTTGGGGAGTACAGACCAACATTCAAATTTAAAAAAGTGGGCTCCGGCCTAGGCATCACTATCCATCATCGCCCACTTGAATGCCCTCACACAGCGGCATCACCACCAGCCTTCTTCATCTTCTCAGCTTCAGCATCCTGAGCAGCATCCTCTCCAGCATCCTCACCAGCATCTTTTCCAGCATCCTTCTTCTCTCCAGCCTTGTCCACCACCTCGCCTGCCTTAGAAGTCTCTCCAGCTCTAGCTTTGGCAGGATGTGGCACAGGATTGCCTCCAAGCTCCTTCAGCTTTGCCACCGAGGAATCAACCGGCTAGGATGGGCACTCAAGACCTGTCTCCTTGGCCTTATAAGCCATCTTGATATGAGCTTGTAGCAGGGAGACAACGGCATAATTTTTTATTCCTTCCCGGAAGGAGATCATGGCCTGTTCGTGCTCAACTCGGACAGCTGCCAGCTTTACCTCGGCGTCCCGAGTCACCTTCTTCAGCTTATCCTCATAGTGCCGCCTCTTGGCTTCAGCAATCGTGCCCTGGTCAGCAAAGGTGGTCTCAACCTGCTTGATCCTGGCCTCATAGAGTTTGGCTGTACCGCAAGCATCAGTATAAAGATGGAGTAGATGCTGGAGACCCTGCAAGTCAGAATTCAGGTATGAGTTAAGACTTACAAACCAGAATATTCCATCAGGATATATACGCAGGATATAGTACCAGGATATTACCTTGTTAAGGAAGGAAGTCATCGGCTCTAAGGAATCAGAAAAGCTGAGTTCTTCATAAGAAAACCCTTCGGAACTTGGAGTGCTGGTCTCGGAACCCTTTCTCTTCTTGGAAGTAGAGGCACGAGTTCTTGGGTTGGGCTTAGGAACCGGGGTCGGTTTGGAGCTGATGGTGGCAGGAGTTTCCTTCTTAACGTTGCAGGAGTGGGATAGCGGTCAAGTTCATCAAGGTCCAGGAGGATTGGAACTTTGCTACAATTTGCATACAGGGAGTGACTTTAAAACTCTTTTTAATCATATCAAATAAAAACATGTATGCAGGATATTGGGCAGGATCGTTACCAGACATGTTTGAGCTAGAGAGTTGGCTTGGAGATGTTGGAAACGGATTGAAACTTCTTTCAACTTCTGGAAGAAGTCTGATGGTATCGATTCTCTTCTTAGAGTAAGCTAGAGGAGGTGCAAGCTTTCTGAAATCAGCTGTATACAAGGAAATAAAGAAATCGGTTCAGGATATAAGACAGGATGTCAGGCAGGATGTAAGACAGGATTATCCTAAAACCCTAAATCCTACCCTTTCTCAACCACTTCACTGGATAATCCGCTCCACCAGGGATTGAATCTCTTTTTACAAAGAAAAACTTAGATTTACATTCTTCCTCGTTCCTGGTGGCACGTGGATCACTGGAGGTAGAGTAAAACAATAATCAGCAAGAGCCGTGGCATCTAAGCCGGTATGCTAAAGGGAGGTCATGAACACAGAGGTCAGGAATGTGGGTGTTCTTGATTTGATCAAGGACAAACAAAACCCGCCAAAGCATTGGCATCGTTTGACTGAAACAGATTTTGTGATGTTGAAAAACTCGGTAATAAAGTCAGGAAACGGGAATTGTAGCCCTAAGGTGAAAGGAAAGGCGTTGAAGCACAACCACTCATCAGAAACCATGTCCGATTGGATTTCACGATCAAACGACTGGAACACCGTCCCTTTCGGAAAGATTCCGGAGGTTTTGAGGGCTGACAGATGAGCACTGTCAAAGGAACATATTTCTTTCTCCGGATCTTGGAGGATATTCTGGTGAATGAACGTAGGGGCAGAATCATTGGAGCTGGATCTCGTTTGCCTCGCCATATAATCGCCGGAATAATGTGCAGAAAAGAGGGAAAGGAGATGAAGATGAGAGAGAGGATTTTACCTTTTACTCTTTGGTGGAGATTAAATGGGGATTAGCTTGAGAAGATATAGAGGAGTAATGAGTGAATTCAGTCTAAGCAGTTACAAGCAGTCAAATCAGGGGTCTTATCTCTTAATTACCTCGTTTTTCGTGAAAAAAATGTAACCGTTAGTCACAGGATCCTCAATGGTAACATTTTTGGGGACAATTGTTATGGGTGAAATTCTGAGCCCATATCGTGGATAGTATCTTGAATTATATCTTGATTATATAATATGTGTTCATAACCAGGATGCTGAATCAGGATATTGGTAACATCCTGATACTGTATCCTGAGGATTACTAACGGATTGTGTGCAGGCACACGAGCTCAAGTTTGCAACGTTCATGAAGACCTCTTCCCCTGAAGACTCGGTCCAAGTTGTTCGAAGAAGAACGTTGAGGCCGCTTTACTTGGTCTCCAACGTTAACTAGGGAATATTCGCTAGCATCCCCCAATTATAGGAGATTTTGTTTTCATTTTATAGCTATAAATAGGATAAACTAGATCAAATAGGACATCACACTCACTACTCTCGAGCTCTCATACTTTCTCTCGCAACTCTCACTTTCTGAAAAACATTGTAACACTTAGCAACAATCTGGTCAATATCCTACACTGTATCCTGACATTTGAAGTAATAAGAAGAACAAGACAGCTGCGATTATCAGCTCCCGAGGTTTTGTGCCGGCGATCTAGAATGATCAAGGGCTTTCCTCGTACATCTCGTGTCACCTTTTACTTTTTGCTCACTGTTTGATTATAGATATAGCTCAATATCCCGAGCTATATCCTGAAAACTGTTTTTCCAAACAACCAAACCAGGGTATTTTCGATACACATTCTTAGCACACTACCTCACTTAACTAATTTGATCACTAAATTGATTAGGTAATTTTTTTTACCAAAACAGACGTGACGCACTCTAATTGGTTGATTTTTTAGTTTGCCACTCTCAAGTGTTTAACCACTCCTTACACCCTAACACATTTGTTATTTATAGTGAAAAAACCATCAGCCCATTGCTACACTTAATAGATTACAAAAGTGTATTGATTATAAAAAAGTAAAAAAAATGTCTTGATTATTTATTTATTAATATTGATACCAATATTAGTATAACAAAATATAAAAAAGTAAAACAAAAGTAACAAAACTATTACAAAATAAAATAATATAAAAACATAATTATTACTTTTGACTTTAGAATAAAATAATGTATTAAAGTAGTTTATCATTACTAAATTGACTAATTTGGTATATTAATCTTTATTTTGGGTCTATTTATCATATTGACCTATAAGTTATCCAGAATGAGTTTTTAAAAAAAAGGGTAAATTACTTTTTGAGTCCCTGTGTTTTAGTGGTTTTAACCACTTGAGTCCAAAATCAAAATGTTTAACGCCCTAAGTTCCTATAGCCACTTTTCTTAATCATTTGAGTCCAATTTTCTAACTCTGTTTAAATTTTCTGTTAATTTTTCATTAAAAGACTAAAATACCCCCTGTATTATATTATATTATTATTATTATTATTATTATTATTATTATTATTATTATTATTAAAATAAATAAACACACCTACACACACAAACTACTTTCCCTCTATATTTCTATTGACCACCACCACCGTCTCACCCCATTGTCGAGAACCCTCCTCCACTGCCGCCGCCCCAATCCTACCACCAACTCCAAATTAACTTAAAAAGTTCAACCATCCAAACCCTTTCATATAAGTACACCCATAAAACAACATAAACTAACAACAACCTAATAATTACAAAGATTATATTATCCAACGCTTTCTTATAAGTACACCCATAAAACAACATAAACTAACAACAACCTAATAATTACAAAGATTCTCAATGCAAGTTACAAAAGTAAGATAAAAATGATTAAAAAAACTGTTAGTGCAATATGTGTCTATCGCCTCCGTCAATCTAGCACGTAGCAGAAACCGAAGAAGTCTAAGCTTTTATTGTAATATCTAGTTAAAAGGACAAGGTGGCAAACTTGTAAATAAGGAGAAATCCTTATATTCCTTGTGCCTATAAATAGGAAGTTATAGTGTTAGGTTTAAGACTTTTGCCATTTTGCAACTTTGGAGCTTTGAAGGTTAGAGAGAGAAACTAGAGAGAGAAAGTTGTAAAGGTAATTGAAGATGTCAAGCAGTAAGGATGATCATGATATATGGTGGAGAAGAGACAGTGCGAGATGGGAGATTGGCAAATTGTATGAACCATTTAAGGAAGCACAAAGAGCAAAGAGATGGAATGAAGAACTAGAGTGTTACATGGATCCACATGGTAATCCAGTAGTTGATCCATCAAAAGTGGATTTTGATGCTGTAACCAATGTGTTTCCAAGTGAGGGCACTTTCAACACAAGAAGGCTTTCTGATAAAAGCTATTTGCCAAATTTGATGAACAAGTTAAAAGAAGTTTTTGAAGCAAGTCTACCAAAGGTGGTAGAAATGAAAAAGAGGAAAGAACAAGAACTGGAAAAGCTGATAGAGGAAGTAAAGAAAGCGGCAGAGGAAACTGATAAAGAAGAACAGATGAAAGATAAAGATCAGAAAAAGACAGAAGAAGGTGTGATAACAGAAGAAATTCAAACTGAATCTTCTGAATTGTTTGACACAGACAAAAGCATTGAACAGTCTGCTGATAAAAATGAAAATAAGTGCAGGAATTGCATAGAAATGTGCAAAGCCTGTACCGAAAAAGATATTGAAACAAGCAAACTTGAAAATATTTTCAAAACAAAATGTAAAGAAATGATTGAAAAAGAAGAAATTTTGAAACTAAAAGTTGAAAAATTGACACAGAAATGTCAAGGTCTTGAAAAGGATAATGATGTTTATAGACAACTGTGTTCTACAAAATGTGTTGATTGTGTTGAAAAAGAATCTAAATTTCAAGATTTACAAAAACAGTATGATTCTTTAAAGTGGTCGAGTCAGAGAGTACAAGAAGCTTATGATACTTTGAAAAGCCAAGTCAAAAGTTTTGATCAAAAACTGTCAGAAACTTTAGTCACTAAAGAAATGTATGAAAGAAAATTTAAGGAAAAGCAAATTGAATTGAACAAATGTGTTGATGAAAATGCTAGTCTTAAACAAGTTTTGGCTGAAAAAGAAAAGGTTGTTACAAAACTTCAAAGTTATCATAATTCTTCGTACATTCTCGAACGCATTTTCAACATCACACCAGATGACAAAGATACTGAAAATTGCAAAAAGGGTATTGGTTCAGAATTTCATCAGGTACTACCACCATTGAGAAACAATTATACTTTTTATGATGAGGAAAAGGTGGCAAAGGGTTTGAATATAGCTGACCAGTTACCTGAAAGTATCGATGTGACTTACTCCAAATCTGATGATGCTAATGATTCAGAGGTGGTAAGTAAGGTTGTTGAAAGCGTTTTGAAAGATGAGTCTACAAAAGGTAAGTCTGAATCACAGGATGAAGATGAAGGAAATTTTCATGATGGTTATTTGAAAAACACAAAATCCGAGAAAAATTTGGATGATGATTCAAAGGGATTGGTCTATACCATGATTGGATCAGACAAATTATTCTTAGATGTTGTATTCCCGATTCAGAATGTGATTTCAGAGAAGGTCGATAAAGTTTTCAAAATGGTTGAGATTGAGAAGTCTGAGATTCCAAAGTTTGTTGGTAAAGGTCATAAATCTTTTTATAACAAACCTGGTTTTAAGAAGAAAAACATGAAGGCTGGTTTGGGTTATAAAAGGAAACAAAATTGGAAGAAAAATGAAACACAAAATATTTCGGCAAAAACAAGTTTTGTTCAAGGAAAAAGCTTAGCAGAAGAAGAAAAACTCAAATTTGGACAACAGTCTAATGAGGAGTTTGAGACTATGAAAAAGAAACAACAACAGGCCAAGGATGTTTCAAAGAAAGTGTGTTTTAAATGTGATCAAATTGGACATGTTGCAAGAAAGTGTCCAAATCCAAAGCCTGTTGATGTTGAAAAACAGAAATCTGAGGATGTGAAATCGAGGTCAACCAGATTTGATTCGAAACAAACTTGGAGGTACAATACAAACAAGTTTGCTTCAAATCAAAATTGGAAATCAAACCCGAACAGGTTCGATTCAAGACAGACCTGGAATTCTCACACACCCAGATTAAGAACAACACAAAGTTGGAGAACATCTGTTGATATGACAAAACCTCAAGAGTTTTGGAAACCTAAAAATGTTATTCAAAATCAAAAGGTTCAAAAAGAGACAAATTTTTACAAAAGAGGTACTCCGGAAGGTCAAATGTGGAGTATTAAGAAACAAGTGACGTCAGTAAAAGATGAGAAAGTTGAAGTCAAAATTGAAAAAGTTTTAAATGATAAAGAGTTTCCGAAATTAAATGAACATTATTGTGTTGAAATGCCTAAGGTCCAACAGACCTGGGATAAATTGTTCAAATAATTGATAAAGTTTGAATGTGCAGGTGCTCAACGAAGCTGAAGATTGTGAGAATGATAGTTGGAGCAGCCTGGCACAGGAAGAGGTTGCTGAACCCTGGTTTGGTTGAACAGGGATTTTAGTTTGAGTGTTGTCTGTACATAAATAAACAATATTTCAAAATCCTAAAAATTGAAAAATTAAAAACCAAAAATATGTTTTTAGTTTGTTAAAATTTGAAAAACCAAAAATATGTTGTTTTTAATTTTGTTTGAATGTATGTTGATTGAATACGCCGAAACCCTCATGGCTGAACAAACATGATTACTTTTATTAGATTGAAACACGGTTTTCAAACTGTTAAGATCAATGGGTTGTAAATCATGGGGGTACGTTATATTTTCTGCAAATCAGAGCACTTGAAGCAGAAAATGGATGGAGAGACAAAGCTATCAGTGTTGGTTGTCAAATTTTCTTTATATGATTTTGCATTTTAGGGTGAGAAATGTTGTTAGAAAATACAAAAACATTTGAAAATTTTGAAAAAGCCAAAAACATGATAAAATTGAAAATTGAGTTTTTGCGTAAAAAGAGGAAATGATAGTACATCAGTAGACGGTTACAGTACGCTAAAGAATTGGAAAGTTTAAATGTGTTAAACGATCTCACCGTGGATGTGTCGGTAGATTTTTATACATTTAGTAAACTTTTTCGGGATATAAACCTAAATTCAAACACTTGCTTATTTCGTGGGGAACACTACTTGGATATATAGGTAACCCCTGAAATCTCGTTTGAAAGGTCTCTTAATCTGATATACTAGGTCTTTATACTCAATGATATCTGGGGTATTATTCCGGGACTTCTGCTGAACGGTAGTTCTGACCTAGTCCTTGGCTAATACTTGCTGCAATGCTTGAAACACAGCATTAAACCCTCAGCATGCTGAAACAATAAAATTGATAAATGCTGCTGTTGTAAGCAAAAAGATCCTCTAAAGGGGACACACCGAAAAGTCGAAGCTGATATCTCTTTGCGTATACGGAAGTATCGACCTGAGATCCCTCGGTCCTCGCATACCTAATTTATATACAGATATCATTGTAGTATTCTCACCTGTAAGACTGATTATTGGGATTCTGGATACGGGAGTATATTCAAGAGGTGGGACACATGAATGAGTTTAAGTTCTTAAAACACCTAATTCGTATCCTGAATCAGTTGAAATTTGTATGAAAATTTAAGTGGACAAGTATATCGACAATCTAAGTGAATTGTTTAATTCTTACTGTGAAATTAAGCTCAACGGTACTTGTGACTTGTCAAAAACTGATATGATCCTCTGACGCATTCTCAAACAAAAATATTATTTGTAAATATGTTTGTACATATTTCTTTACTGCTTTATATTTTCAGAAAATACAAAAAGATTTTGATTTCTGCTTTATTTTCGACAACCGCTGTCTGAGTGCCGAGTTTCAAAATCTAAGTAAGCTGATCGTGTTTCTGAAAATAAAACAAGTTCATTAATTTGAAACTTGAAGTTTTAAAATCAAAAATTCAAAAACAGTTTGTGATATCTCCAAGGTCATTAATTTGGACTTGGATGATTAATTGTGGGGGATTTGGATGCTTATATTGTTATAGAGCTAGTTTCCGATACGATTCGATGAAACTGCCAAATTCATGAGAAGTGATTTTAAGGAAATTGAATTGTTAGATTATGATATCTGGATGATTAAAATGCTGTTACTTATAGTTGTATAAGTGATTGCAGGTAATCCAGACTACGATCCCGAGAGCAGAGTCTAAGGGGGAGTCTGAAGACAAGCTAAAAGTTAGGAGGAGCTTGTAGCTGGAAAGAGAGGTGTCGATCCCTAAAAGCACGGAAGCTTGACGAAAGGGGGAGCCTGAAGAAAGTGTCTACCGAGAGAGGGAGCAACGGAAGCTCGTAGACAGATCCACGGGGATTCTGTTCAAGATAGAGAAAGACAAGATGCTATAAGATTGACTACGGCAATATCCAAGGGGGAGTCTGTTAGTGCAATATGTGTCTATCGCCTCCGTCAATCTAGCACGTAGCAGAAACCGAAGAAGTCTAAGCTTTTATTGTAATATCTAGTTAAAAGGACAAGGTGGCAAACTTGTAAATAAGGAGAAATCCTTATATTCCTTGTGCCTATAAATAGGGAATTATAGTGTTAGGTTTGAGACTTTTGCCATTTAGAGCATTTGGAGAGCTAGAGATCTAGAGAAAGATTCTAGAGAGAGAAAGCTTATCCACGTGATTCAGGTTCTTGTACGCTATCAAATCTATCAAAGAATCACAGTTTATTTTACTGTTCGTGTGTTCGGTCTCACTCGTGCACGGATTCCGCACGTTCACGAGTCGGTTCGCAATCGAAACGGAGTCAAACCGGTCCTAACAAAAACTCACATGATCGAATGAAAATGCAAAATACCTGAGTATGTTAGATTGAAAAGAGAATGTAAATGAAATTGAAAGTAGAAAGAAATTGATGATCTGAAGAAGGGTAATTAGTTTTAGAAAGGAATTGAATGGTCCTGCTGTCTTTTCGTTTTTAAATTTCCTCAGTTTTTAGTTTTAGAATCGAGAACCCTCCATCACCGACGGCTTCAACCACTATCCCGACGACTTCACCACCACCCCGCACCACCACCATCCCCACCACTACACTGCCATCATCCCCACCAAGTTGTCCAGTAGATAAAACCAAAAATTACCCAAATTCTAACTAAAAAGTCTAACAAATCATGTAGGCTGAGCTCACCTCCACCATTATCACTACCCTCTCCATCATCATCCCCACCACCGCACCACCCCCATACCCTTCCCACAGATCAGATCATGTAGGCTGGCGTCAGGGTTGTTCTTCATATTAGATCTACGGTCGTCTGTGGCGAAGATATTGATCGGAGGTAAGCATAAGGATAAGGTTTCTTCTTTCTCTCTCTTCTGGTGAGCCATAGCTGATTGTGGGATGAGAGAGAGATAGGGGTTTTAGAGAGAGAGAGTGGGGGTTTTAGAGAGAAGGAGTTGGGGCCTTGGGGTGGGATATTTGAAGAAAGTGTTAATTATGACGATATGGTATCAAATAAATTAGTTTTTTTTATTTTTTAATTATAAGGGTAATTTGGTCATTTAACAAAACTTAACAACAGAATTCTAACTGTGTTAGAAAATTAGACTCAAATGGTTAAGAAAAGTGGCTATAGGGACTCGGGGCGTTAAACATTTTGATTTTGGACTTAAATGGTTAAAACCATTAAAACACAAGGACTCAAAAGGTAATTTACCCTTAAAAATGTTTGGATTAGCTTATGTGATGGGATAAGTCAATAAGTTGTTTTATAAAAGATGTCTGACTTAGCTTATTCATGTAAAAGGGTTAGGTTAGGGCATTATTGTAATTGTTCCTTGAAAAGTTAAAAAGGAGTTTTAAAAAGTCAGGATTTCCCAACTTTTCAAAATAACTTTTCCCCCTTATACAAAAAGTTATCTGTAAAAGTTCTTTTCACTTATCCAAACACTATTTCTCTTTATTAACTTTTTCAAAAAAGCCAATAAGTCAATAAGTTGTTTCAAAAAGCAATCCCAAACATGCCCCTAGTTAAGTTTGTTTTCCTTTTTTTATGGTAAACTATAGTAGTCATAAATAGGGATGAGTCTGGTACCGGTACCAAAAATCGCCAAATAGGGTACTGGCAAGGTACCAGTATATGTGTGTAAAATCCGGTAAAATACCGCCACCTTACTGAATCGACACCGAACCGAAAATACCAGTACATGAAACACTAAAAAGTGGGTACCGAATAGGTACCGAAAAAAATCTGGTATGGGAAATTCGGTACTTGTACCAAGTCCCAAATGCTCATTCCTAGTCCTAAATATTTCTATATTTGTATTTTGCAGGAGTTGAACCCTCCAGCTTATAAATAGAGGGAACACACCTTACCACCACACTATGCACGTTGCAGACAAAATTAAATTAACAATAGCATTGTGCATGTAGGATCGTATTCTGACCCGAATGAGTCTATCAGAAGAGTTTCGGTCAATTACAGGTGCGGAAAACAAGTAATCAACGTAGAAACAGCTAGATCTTCACTTAAATCACCTTGTTGATTGATATAACAATGTTTACATCCAAATCTCACACCGGCAGTACCTCGGTATGGATCACAAGAACTGTTACAAATGAATTCACTCATGGGGTATTTATGGGGTCTGAGATTTCGCTCATATGGACATGATGTCCATAAAAGCGAAACCCCTATTGTACATATAAGCGAAACCCCTCTTCTAGGTTTCCCACATACGGACATGAGGTTTCCCACATACGGACATGAGGTTTCCCACATACGGACATGAGGTTTCCCACATATGGACATGTCCATATATGTGAAATCAACTTTCTTGGGAAATCTAGTACAATGTGCCCTAATCTAACATTCTAAGACTAAGACTCGATACAAGACGAAGTCGATAGATGTAGTGCACCAACAGACTCCCCCTCAGATGTTGACGAGTCTTAAGTGTCGAGTCTTCGCATCTTCAGTCTTGATCTGTCTCTGGGCATCACTCTCTCAATCTATTCTCGCAGGTCTTCAGACTCCCCCTTGCGATATGCTGACATTTCTTCAGATTATCAGCATCATCAGCTTTTAGGATCGTTGTCTGGATTTCCATCTCACAGCTTATTAGGATCAATCAGCCTGGCAAAACCTGCACATTCTTAACCCAGAAATAAATTTTCTAAATTTAACAATTTGTATTCACCAACATGCTGATATAAACAAATGACTCCCTCTCATAAACATATGCATTAACACCAAGTCTCCCTCAGATCATACACACAAGATGAACCACTTGTTGATTTAAAAACATATTTTGACAATTAAGACACACTCCCCCTCACAGCAATGTCATCATGTTTAGCACTTGGAATTTTGAAAATCAGTTTTTCAATATCAGTTGTCGAAAATCTTTTTGGATTTTTCAAAATTTATGCTAAAACACACTAAAAATCTTTTTGAATTTTTGAATGTAAAGAAATGCAGTAAAGAAATATTTACAGACACTATTTTTGTGAGTTTTGTGCAAGAGGGTCATATCAGTTTATGACAAATCACGAGTACCGTTGAGCTTAGTTACACATTAAGAATTAAACAAATCACTTAGATTGCCGATATACTGATCCACTTAAATTCTCACACAAATTTCAACTAACTCAGGATATGAGTTAGGTGTTTTAAGAACTTAAACTCATTCATGTGTCCCACCTCTTGAATATACTCCCGTATCCAAATCCCAATCTTCAGTCTTACAGGTGAGTATACCACAGATGATATCTGTAAGGGGTTAAATTGCGAGGGCCGTGAGAGCTCAGGTCGATCTTTCGATACGCAAAGAGATGATGGCTTCGACTTTTGGTGGGTCCCCTTTAGAGGATCTTTTGTAACAACAGCAATGACTATCAATTTTATTGTTTCATCAATTTGCTGAGGGCTGCGCTATATTTCAAGCATGCGGAAAGTATTCTCCGGGGACTAGGTCAGAAATTTCTTTCAGCAGAAGTCCTGGGATAATACCCCAGATATCACTGAGCATAAAGACCTAGTATCTCAGAAAGAGGGACCTTTCAAACGAGATTTCAGGGGTTACCTATATATCTAAGTAGTGTTCCCCACGAAATAAGCAAGTTTGATTTTAAGTTTATATCCCGAAAAAGCTTACTAAATGTGTAAAAACCTATCGGCATATCATCAGTGAGACTGTTTAACGCTATTTAAACATTACATTTCTTTAGCATACTGTAACTGTCTACTGATGTACTATCATTTCCTCTTCTTTGACACCAAAACTCATTTTTGATTTTATCATGTTTTTGTCTTTTTCAAATTTTCAAATGTTTTTGGATTTTCTAAAATTTTCTACTCCCCCTAAAATGCAAACACATTTTAGGAAATTTGAAAACAAACTATACAGTAAAGTGACAACCGATATCGAATTGCGTCAATTCGCCTTTCACTTGGCATAAACAATCAGAACTCCCCCTTACAACAAACTATTTTCTCATAATGATTTCAAAACACTTAAGTTTGTTTTAACCAAAATGATTTTTCCGGAAAATAAGTTTTGTTGATTTTACCACTTGTAAAATTAGGGGTTTGGTTCATCATATTGTCCATTCAATCTCTTGTATCAGGATTACATCAAGTTCAACCTAATGACCTTGAGTAATCAATTTGTCAGAATCAACCTCTTACCACTTGTAAGTATATCCAAAATATATAACCACATGTAGGAATAAAACCTCTACACAAACCAGTTTACCAATCAAAATGCCGATTCCTGCTTCGCAATTACCAACCTGGAAGCTCCGGTGTTGTCATTCAACCTGTAAAATTTTTAACAATTTCAAGAATTTTCAAAAACAACCTTATTAATCACGATAAATGCCGATTCCTAATCCGCAATTACAAACTTGGGATCTCCGGCAAGTCAGGTTTTTCAAGCAAAGAAAATGTCCACCCAAGCCTGATCAGTCTTGGGTGTTTTCAATTCAGATTTTGTTGGGGTGTAAGTTGCTTTCTTTTTAGCGTAAAATTCTTTTACCCCTTTCACCTTCCCATCAACCATTTTTCTGAAAATCTTCTTAACTTTCCTTTCAAACGCTTTCTCAACATCAAAATTATCCTTTTCAAAATAACCCTGATTTGTGATTTCAGACTTTCCAGTTTTCCTTTTAAAATTTTCAGTTCTCAATGGTGGAAAATTCTCATCATCCATTGAAGGAACTGAATTTTCATCACTCTCATCAAACTGTGGCTCCTCTGATTTTGTGGAATCAGATTCATCACCAGATTTTACTTCTAATTTCTTAACGACCCATTTTTGGTTGTCAAGTTTCACACTTCGCTTGTAAAATCTCTTCGAACATTCACCAACTTCAAATGTTGAATTTTTGAAAACTTTAAATTTTTCAGTTGGTGGTTCGGTTTTATCAACAATAACTTCTTTCACTTATCTAGAAACTCCCTGTTTTGTGTTTGTCGCTTTCGGACAGTTCCATGCAATGTGACCAGCTTCATTGCATCGGAAACAGGTTCTGGTTTCTGTTCTCTGAACTTCATTCTTCTTTTTCTCAGCAAGAAATTATTGATTTGATTGTCTCCAGAATGAGCTCTTCTTCTCTTCCTCAGCAGACGGTCCTGAAACAAATTTTGTGTTTGTTTTAGAAAATTTTTCATTTTTATAGTTTTCAGGTGGAATAAAACCATGTCCTTTCTTTTTGTAGCTATGATTGTGGTTTGGTTTCTTTTGAAAACCAGAACCAGAATTGTAACCCTTTTTCTTGTTCAAACATTGTTGTACTCTTGAGGTGTAAGGTTTAGGTTTTACATTAAGATTTTCATCTTTTATTTTAGAAATATTAATTTCTGTTAGTTTGAAAACCTTTTTTATCAAATCAGTTTTGACACCTCTTATTGGAAACTCTTTATCAAAATATAATTTGTCAGAATCATTCAAAGTATATGCAACTTCAAATGTTTCATCATTCAAATTAGATTTTGACAACAAAAACTCTTTACTGTAAACCCGTTTTCCCGATGATTTTGAACTCTTTTCGGACGAACTCGAACTCCTGACTGACTGACACGAACTTTCAGACTCGGACTTTGACTCTGACTCCTCATCCTTATCCAACACCTGATCGACCACTCGTTTTATCAGTTCGGACTCATGATCTGTGTCGGATGCTGTGAACGTGACGTCAATATTGTCCGGTAAAACATCGGTTATCTCAGATTCTAACTTAATATTGACCGCCTGTTTTAGTTCTTCCTCGTTAGGTTTTCTAGGCGAGTACCCTTCCCAAATCGGAGGCGGACACTTATTATAACAGACACCCTGTTTCTTACCAGTATCCTTTTTCTTCTTTGGCGTTGTTTCTTCACCTTTAGACGCTTCAAATCCTTCAACTGTTGGATAAATTCTATCAATTATGTAGTCACAACCTTTGTAGCTTTGCAGTAATCTTCTGATTCTTTCATTCTCAGTTGCTTCACTATCCAACTCTTTCATCCACTTTGCACATTCTTCTATGTACAAGTTGATCTCTTTCTGCTTTGTCATCATGGTAGCATTCATCATCTTCAAAGCTTTCTCTCTTTCAGAGTTAGTCTTCTCCAGACTGTTCACATGTCTGTTCAATACATCATACGAATTTTTCAAATTCTTTACATCAAACAACAATTGTTCTTTCAACTTTTCTAACTCACTAAACCTCTCATCTTTTTCTATACATTGTTTACAAGACTCTAAACATGTAAGACAGGGTTTTGTGATTTCAACGATCTTCTCCACTTCAACTATCTTTTTAACTTCCACAATCTTCTCAATCACTTTTACTTCTTTCATTTCCTTTGCAGCTTTCCTTTCTTTCAGTTTCTTCAATTTTTCTGCAAAATAAAACTCAAAACTGTCAGAAGATAAATGAGATTTTCCAATGTTTATCTGTTCAACTTCTTCATCATCACTGTTATCTGTTGAACTGTTTTCAGAGAAAACAGATTTTCCATCTTGACTCTCCTCATCATCCGACATCACAGCCATCCATTCCTTTATCAACTCTGGCTTTTGCACAATCTGAGTAATAAAAGCTTTAACATTGGGATCAGCTGGAATATATTTTTCCCAGCTAAAACCATCAGCCATTTTCTCATCATCTTGATCAACGATGCCATAATAAGCTTTCCTGTTTGCATCCTCGATCATTCTTCCATGTGCCGTTTGTACTTCTTTTTGTTGATTCGGTTGATGAGTGATTTGCTGATAAATGGTTTTCCTATAATAATCATCTTTCTCGGATGACTCCTTTGCTCCTCCTGGCTCCTGATTTTTGCATTCTCTTTTAAAGTGGCCTTTCTCCCTGCAACGAAAACAGACAACTTTAGATTTATCAAATCCTAGATTAGAAAGGTTTGCATCCAAGAAATCATTTCTTTCTGTAACCAATCTAAATTTTTCTGCTCTCCTCAAAACACTAGCTAAGGCCCATTTAATATCCATCAGTTCCAGCTCTTCTGCATCGATTTGGTCATAATCTTCCTTTGTGAGCATCGGATTACCAATTCTTCCGGCAATCAACCCTTCATAAGACTCTAATGCAGTGACCAATAATCCCATATGATTCTTTACAATCTCTTCAGAATAATTTTGTCCATTTTGAAGATGTAAAGCCACATTGCACTGAATTAGATGACCATTTCCAGTAGATGAACTTTGAAAACTTGGAGGATTCACCATTGAGAACCCACTAGTGTTGACTGATCCTTGACTGCTTGGTGTAGATTGATTTCCAGCACTAAATGCAGTTTGTATCTTTGGACTTGCTTCAGCAGCTTGAACATTTCCTTTATAGTACAATTTAATATCTTGTTGATGAGTAGAACTGTTCATTCTAGCAATTTTCTGCTGCTCCAGATCATGTGCCTCCAACTTCTCTATAAATTGTGCAATAGATAACCTTCTAAACTGTCCGGAATTCTTCAATATCATCAGATATGTACCCCATTCCTTTTGCGGTAATGCGTCAGCAAGTTTTTCAACCCATTCTGCTGGAGTTTTTGTAATCTTCAACTGTGACATGGTGCGTACAAGATGACAATATCTTTCAATAAGAGTCTTTGTTGTTTCACTAGGCATGCATGCAAATAATTCAAACTCTTTTTTCAGCAATGCTGCTTTACTCCGAAGCATCTTAGTACTTCCTTCGAATTTCTTTTTAAGAGCTTCCCAGATAGAGTAAGCATTGTCATCATGTTGAAGCAATACAAATATATCCTCCTTTACTGCTTGTTGTAACAGATTGATCATCATTTTCTTTCCTTTATAACTATCTCTTTCTTGCTCTGTGAATTCTGAAATGATTTTATCAACTCCCGCTGAATTCTTTGGCCTCTCATATTCAGTTTCGATGCTCTCCCAAGCTTTTAGATGATTCGCCTGAACCCAATTCTAAAACTGTTTCTTCCATCCGTGATAATCTTCAATTCCCATAAGTTTCGGGGGTTTTTGCATTGTTCCAGTTTCATTCTCCATTGTCATGGTTTTAGTAATATCGGATGAACTAGTCGGAGTTGTAGCAAAAGCGTTGTAGAACTCAGTATCCATTTTTCAATACACGTTGATCAAACACAAGCACTTATGAGCGAAATCAGAGTCTTGATTGACCTTATGAGCGAAATCAGGGTCTTGATTGACCTTATGAGCGAAATCAGAGTCTTGTATGACCCTTGGAGCGAAATCTGAAGTTAATGGATGTCCTCTTGAGCGAAATTAGAGTTTATGATGACCCTTGGAGCGAAATCAGAGTTCTGTATGACCCTTGGAGCGAAATCTGAAGTTTAGAGGTGACACAAAAGCGAACTCAGATGATTAGAGTTGACACATGAGCGAAATCAGATGATTAGGGTTGACACATGAGCGAAATAGGATCTTATGGGTGGTCACAAAAGCGAAACCAGGTCTCTTAGTGGTCCTTATGAGCGAAATCAGTCACTTGGAAGGTCCTTTGGAGCGAATTATGTTGATCACAAAAGCGAAATCTCATGAATGTTCAAAAGAGCGAAACCTAATCGGAGAGTATTTTGGACCATTTTTAGTTCGAATTTCAGGCTCAAACTTTCCAGGATTTGTTAATGTTCAATTACGCACAGTCTGTGAAATTTTGAGCGGATTCCGACAGTTAAATCTCGTTCTGATGAAGAAACAAAGTGTAGAAGTAAGAAATTATGATGAAATCCAGCAAAGCAAATCTCTGTAGAACTCCTCCTCCTGAAGCTCTGATACCACTTGTAGGATCGTATTCTGACCCGAATGAGTCTATCAGAGGAGTTTAGGTCAATTACAGGTGCGGAAAACAAGTAATCAACGTAGAAACAACTAGATCTTCACTTAAATCACCTTGTTGATTGATATAACAACGTTTACATCCAAATCTCACACCGGCAGTACCTCGGTATGGATTACAAGAACTGTTACAAATGAATTCGCTCATGGGGTATTTATAGGGTCTGAGATTTCGCTCATATGGACATGATGTCCATAAAAGCGAAACCCCTATTGTACATATAAGCGAAACCCCTCTTCAAGGTTTCCCACATACGGACATGAGATTTCCCACATACGAACATGAGGTTTCCCACATACGGACATGAGGTTTCCCACATACGGACATGAGGTTTCCCACATATGGACATGAGGTTTCCCATATACGGACATGAGGTTTCCCACATATGGACATGTCCATATATGTGAAATCAACTTTCTCGGGAAATCTAGTACAATGTGCCCTAATCTAACATTCTAAGACTAAGACTCGATACAAGACGAAGTCGACGGATGTAGTGCACCAACAGTGCATGCATGGGGTTAGACCTCGAGACCCATCTGATGTAAACGTGCGGACTAACCAGCAAGTCAGCTTCAGTTTAAAAAATAGAAAAAAATGGGTTGCAACATGAGAATTTCTCAGGAGGTCACGCATCATAGTAGAGCTCGTATTATTGACTTAGCAAGCTAGGCATAGGCTTAGGGTCCCTAAAAAATAAAGACCTCCAATGTGAAAAGGAAAAAAATTGTTACTATTATTAGGGATGAGCATTTGGTATCAAATACCGATCCTGTCCCGATACCATCCCGATCCCGAAAATACCGTACCAAATTTTTTTGGTACCAGAAACGGTATCCACTTTTTGGCATTTTCGGTATCGGTATTTTCGGGATCGGTACCGGTTCGGTACGGTACCGGTAAAATACCGAATCTTACCTTCAAATACCGCTACCGTACCGTACCGATACCATACTGATATCGTACCGTACCGACATATTTCGGTATCGATATCGGTACCCAGTTTTGGCGAAATTCAGGATCGGTATTTTCGGGATCGGGATGGTATCTGGACGGAATCAGGATTTGCTCATCCCTAACTATTATGCAATTTATATGTAACACCCCAAAAACGGGTTTCGTAATCAAACCATATTAATATTAAAAGACGGGTAAGTTATCGTAATGGTAAAAGTAACCCGGTGAATATTAGGATTTTTAAATAAATAAGCCTAATATTAAATAAAAACTGAAAGAAAGCTTTTGAGAAAATAAAGTTTATAGAAGCCCGAGTTAACGGGACTTAAAATAAACTTAGTTATAAATATCCCCGAACTCACTAAATTAACTAGGAATGTTTAACCTAGTTAATAAGTGGGAATATTGTTAGAAAACAAGTGGGTTGTGGCCTACTTAATAAACTAACCAAACATGAGGGGCCAAAGTGGATAAAAATGAAAGTTTAATTAACAAAAGAGCTTTTAAACAAAAACACACAGATGTGTGTGTTCTGTTCGTCGACCTCAGGAGGTTCCATGGAGCCAAACCCTAAGTCCCAACTAAATCATCAAATTGAATGCTCAAATGAAGCTAAAATTCACAATTGAACGTGAATTAACGATCACCCAAGCTAGGGAATCATAAGGTATGTCAGATTTTGATGATTTGTGAAGTTGTGAAATTTGAATAATCATCGTAATCACGAATTATGAACGAATTATTGAAGCTATGATTGAATTAGTGATGTATACTTGCTTAGTAACAAAACCCTAAGTGAAAATTATACATATGATGTTATGAATTGAATGATTTGATGAATTACCACACTAGGATAAGTGGGTAATAATCATAAGATGAACTTGATGATATAATTATGATTAGAATCATCATACATGATAGTAATCAGGAAATACTTGGACAAATTGTGTGTTTGGTATATAATCATACTTACTATGAATTGGGTTTTGTATGATAAAATGAAAAATGATGATAGATTCATGTTAAAATGATGTTGATGTCATCATGTGTTAAAAATGATTTATGTAATGATAATTCAATGAGTTATGAAATTCGATTACATGAATTTGATTGAATAAGTAATTAAATTGGTAGCATAAGAATGATGCTTACCGGATATTGACAAAGTAATAAAACGAGTAGTTGACCTACATCGTGTAATTACTTTTGTCAATAGGTAGTTTGACTTTTAAAAGTCAAAATGACCAATTATATGATCGAATGATAAATTCGACATAAGAATTGTAGGATGGAATAGTCGTAAATGATTACAACTAATTTAACTATCTTACAAATAACAATGATAGTTTGACGCTTGACAAGCTAGGTGGAAGCTTGGGAATCAAGCGGGTCAAACGAATCAAGTATGAAGAAAAGCATAATCAGGATGCAAGGTAAGTAAAGCTTACACTCTATTTATTTAATACCTATTGGTTTTATAGGTTATGAATAATATAAAGTCTTGTTTGAATTATGATGTTCCGACACGACATGTGCGATTCGGAACAAAAGACAATAATGATAAACCATGTTTAATGGTTAAAAATAACTAATATGATTATTTAGTCATGCAATGACTAATAGATAGCAAGTTTTGAATGATTACCATATAAGGTAAATCAATACAAATAATAAGGGTAAAACGGTAATTCGGTTACTCGTTGACGATAACCGTTAGTTTTTGAAAGACACTTTATGGCGTAAGCTATAAAGGAGTCAAAAGAATTGAGAAATGAGTTATAAGTAAAATGACCGTACGGTGTAAACCGGAGGCGAGTCATGTAGATAAGATGGTAATAAATATCATCTCGCAAAGATATACGGTCATTTAGACCAAACGGGTCAAAAGGTGAAAATATCACCCTTTGATAATATCGACTAATGGTTTGTCGAGTTGTTTGATTTTAGGGATAAATATCGAATGGATATTTACATCGCTTTTATTTAGGGGCTATTAAGGCAAGGTATTAAAATGGGTCAAAATATTGATCCAAGCCAGGTATGTGTAATAGTTTAACTATTCATTTAGAACATAAGGTTCAATGAGAGTTAAATAAAGTCAAAAAGGGAACATTTGGTTATCTTTTTAGGTAAACCGAATGATTTAAATGATAGTCATTGTGTTTTGAAAATATAATGAGTATTCAAACAAGATCATACTTTAATATGTGAGATTTTGGGTCAATATGTCTTTCAAAATCGTTCATCGTAAATGAAAGGTTTAAATGGACCAAAATGCCCTTGATCGACAAATCAAGCAAACGACCCTTATGGGTTGTTTAGAATTAAGTCATTTGATCAAGTAAATGCTTAGGATAAGTATAAAAGCGAAAGGTATGATTCTTATGAGTCAAATGTCTTAAAATGCGTTTTGCCGTAAAAAGAGAATCCGAGGGGTAAAACTCGGAATAAATAGATTTCCACTTTAAAACCACCACAAATATAGTTGTGGTGGAAGATCGATTGATAAATAATGTGGAAACAAGATGCTAGAAATAAATAAGCGTGAATCATGCGGAAAAGTGCTTAAATACCCTTAACGGGTAAAAAATAAGCATTTAAGTAAAAACGGGTTTAAGAATGTATATAAACCCGTGATTTGAACCTAGTATGATAGAAAACATTGAAATTATAAGGTTCATGAGAAATTGGGATCAAACAAACATGTTTGTTTGATAAATGCATGAACGGGTCAAAACTTTGTAAAAAGGTAATAAGTCGAAGGCTTAAAGGTCTCAAATGTTTTAATCCGGATGAGGGATTTTAACTCCATATGATGGAGGATCAATTTACGATCATGTAGGAAGAAACGTGACGTAAAACGCATAAAAAACGAGCAAGTTATGCTCGTTTGCGTGAAAAATTGGTTGGCTGGAAATATGCAGCAACTGATAATAAACAGTTTGTCAAAAACACACCCTCGCGTCGCGCGACAGGGTGCGAGAATTGTCGTCGCAGCCCGGGACGGGTGTCGCGTCACGCGACAGCCTTATCATCATCCCGTCGCGGCACGTGACGGGTTAAATGTCCGAAATTTTGTTGTTGTGTGTTGTTTTGGGTCTTGAGAACTTGAAAAACACATTTTAAAAGTATCATAACTAACTCATTTCATGGTTAGTGAAATGTAGGTTACTTAGAGGTGCCGGGAGACGATCAAGCTCGATAAAGAACCGAACACAATCAAGAATTAAAGCTTCCGCGATTACTCTTTGTCGTCACTTTTAAATGACGACTTGATATATGTTATGTTGAAATGTTTTATCTTGTAAAACGTTTTAAAAACCTCCAAATTTAAGTGTATATTGAAATGCATAATACGCATTAGTAGACGATGTTTATATGTAAATCGTATAAATGGACTAAGGGTCTTACATTATACCGACAACTACGGAACGCATACAGATAATTGTGTAAGAAATGTTATAATTACGCACATACATTATTACACAACTTATAATAATTATTATGCAACTTATATGAATATAACGCAACCTATTTATAATTACCCATATTCACAATTAAGCATGTTATACGCATTGCACATCAACTATAAAGAAGTTGGTTTTTTTAAAAGTATATTAAGATTATACTCAAATTAAAGAGAATAAAATGCAAAATTTTATGTTGATTTTTTTTAAATAATGTCAATCATGTTATTAATAATTGTAAAAGAAATTAAAAAATACTATAAATAATTGAACGTGTGAGAATAAATATGATGGTAACACATGACCTTGTTTGAATCTTTTGTTATAAAAAGGATATAACATAGCTTGGGCTAACAAAAAATAGTTGAAATTTTTTCAAAACATTACAAAAATCTTAGGCGCATAAAATTATAACACATAGTGCAACTAGTTACTTATTTGATAGATAAATTTGGTGTCAGATATGACATTTTTTATGAGCTCGATTTACCTCTTACGTAACGGACATACTTGAGACCATCTCAACTTGTGTCAACCTATTAAGAATCTCTTAACTAAACAATACATAAATCATGATTTCAATAAAAATTAAATATTGGCAAACTCAGAGAGTGTTTGGGATTGCTTTTTCAACCTGATTTTTTGATTATTGTGTTTTGTGTTTTGAAATCACCAAAAAATCTATTTTGAGT
Source organism: Helianthus tuberosus (assembly GCA_030545235.1). Taxonomy (NCBI): domain Eukaryota; kingdom Viridiplantae; phylum Streptophyta; class Magnoliopsida; order Asterales; family Asteraceae; genus Helianthus; species Helianthus tuberosus. The sequence goes on along the minus strand of CM060414.1, from coordinate 108,808,758 downwards.
GTTTGGTAAAAAACTAATAAAAACTGATTTTTACCTTTTGTAGAGATCAAAACGTGATAATCCAAAAGTAGGTCACCCCTTACAGCAGGAAAACGTGATAATCCAAAAACTGATTTTTTACGTTTTCACATATTTATTTTTTAAAATATATATACTTGCCAAACACTCAAATAGTTGATTATCTGATTATTGTGATATCAAACAAAAAAATTAAATCCAAACATTGTTGATTATCTGATTATTGTGATATCAAACAACATAATCAAATCCAAACATTATATTTCTGCAGAACGTTTTGTTACAACTAATTATCTGCTTCTGATTATTAAAAACACATATTCTATTTTCAAAAGTCAACCCCAAATACCCTCTCATTAATATATAAAGAATAAGGGGGTGTTTGGGTTGTGTTTTGAAAATATATTATGCGTTTTGAATAATTAGAATCAAATACTATAACAAAACGTTATGTTGAAAGATAGTCTTTGGATTTGATTATGTTGCTTGATATCACAATAATCAGATAATCAACTATTCGAGTGTTTGGAAAATATATATATTTAAAAATATAAACAAGTGAAAATCATTTTCTAAATGCAAATAATCAATTTTTGAAAAACTGCGTTTTGTTGCAGTAGGGGGGAGCTGCTTTTGGAAAACTGCGTTTTGTAACTTTCTAAACGCAAATAATCAATTTTTTAATTTTTTTTTTACCGAAACACTCAAAATTGATTATTTACGATTTCAATACTCAATAATCTAAAAATCTCATTCAAAACTCAACCCTAAACACCCTTTAAAATAAAAATCAACTTAAATATAATAAGCTTTTATACGTTTTCCGTTACTTTAAACAAAAATTATATGTTATCACCCATCAATGATTAATTTATTAATTATAACGCATATTAATGTTATAATATTTAGGGTAAATTACACTTTTCGTCCTTTATGTTTGTAGCGGGTTGCAATGGATAGCCTTTAACTTCAATAATTACAGTCACAAACCTTTATTTGGAAAACTCATAACACCTTACGTCCTTTGACCCTAACTTAGTTAAATTTTTTAGTTAACTTTGATCACATAAGGGTAATATAGTCTTTCTACCAATTTGAGAAAAATCATTATTATAAATAAAACAAAAATAGCATTATAATCAACATGTTTCAAAGGGAAACATATGAACAATGTTACATACACATGTGACATACAGATCCAAACATGCCTCCAATATGTAACCCCAACCAAATGGTTCACCAGCCACCGGTATCGTCGCCCATATAGTCCAGTCGGTCATCACATTCGTATCCAGATCTGAACCATTCACAAGTGTCAATTACCATCATCATCATCATCACCATCGCATAAAATCCAGTGGCGTTCCCCCCCCCCCACTCTCTATCTCTTCAACCAACCTCCACTACCACAACTACCGTATCCTGGCCACCAGCCGCCGTATCCGCCCAACAAACCTGTCACACCCCTTTCTAAGGCGGAAGCATGAGGTGTAATCCTGAAAGGTTCTCATTGCATACGAATGGTAAACATACTACATGCTCATAAAATAACTCCAAATGCCATTAACATAACATAAGTTAAGTGTTTACATCACAAGAAAACATATTGTCTGAAAAGTTTACAACTTAATTTAAAGACGATCATAAAGGTTTTGGTTCTTATATCCCACACAAGATGGAATATAGTAACCAAATCCCATAAAACAGGCATCAGAGTCTTGACACGACATGACTAAATCAAAAGTGACATCTTGAAGCAAGAGTAAGACCGCGCGCACATCCACTTTAGTTACCTGAAATGCATGTGAGTTTTGGAAAAATCGTCAACATAATGTTGGTGTGAATTCATGCAGATTTGTGAAAACATTTAAGCATTCGTTATGGAAAACATGGTATGTAATTATATGAAAATAAGTGTAAATATAAACATAAGGAATACGAGATCGCTAATGGTTCACGAGGCCACTAACATATGTAACGACATAGGAAGCATCCAAACCATAGGCATTTTTAGCTGTCGATTCATGACTGTCGATTCACAACCGTCGATTCACGACTAGAGACACAAAAGCACTACTTGGTAAATGAGTGGCCAAGAGTGTGGTTGCCTGAAACCCATTAGATCTAACCTTTTGTTATGTGGTCTTGGTATGTAACTGATTAATGGTGCTTATGGCACCCTATTCATGACATGATCTAAAGTATCATTCCTTAGTTTTTGAAATCAACATACCATAACACATGTATTTTCCCCAAGTTTAGAAAACAAGTAACAGTTTAAAAGTGGGGACATGAACTCACAACTTTGCGTTTCCGGCGTCGTAAACTTCACTGGTAGCGTCGTGACCTATTCGTGTTCTATTAATGTTAGTCACTAGACTTGTATTACACAAGTATAAGTCACCATCTTTTGTTTATGTATATTTTCTTTGTTAAAAACAATTTATACTTTTAACTATGGATGTTACTTATATTATTTTCCCAAAAATAAATATAAGTATTTTGTGGAATAATATTTTCAATATTATTTTTGTACAAGTATACTTAGGAAAGTATACTTTGTAAATACTTGTGTATTTTGTATATTTTCACCAAAAATCAATACTTTGATTTTTATTACTTTCCGGAATTATATTTCTTAAGAATAATATATTTTTAAGACTTGTATGAATATATATATTTTGTCATGCTAAAATATATATAGTTATTCTTGTTATACACCTGATTTTTGTATACTTGTATACTTATGTATTCTCATGTATTTGTAAGTGTATTTTTGTATTCATACTTCATGGAAGTTTTTAGTGTATTTTCAAGTTCCTAATACACTAATATATATAATACACATAATATACACTTAGCACGAAATTTGGTGATCACTAAATATATATATTTCCCTAAAAATATACATACCTAATATCAATTTTAATCTTGAAGAAATCACCATTTCTTGACTTGTAATTTTATACAAAAATTAGGAAAACCTTGGTAAACATTTTAGGTGAATTTTTAGGGGATAAGTTTCACCAAAACTTATATTTTTCTAAGTGTCAAAATTTTATAAAAAATTTGACATAGTTTCCCCTAAAAATGGAGGTTTCCCATGTTTTCAAAACATATGTTTATTTTCTTTTCAATCATCAAAACAAATTTTCAACAACAATCTTCAATATCATATACTAATTTCTTCATATGAAACATCATGGTGAACTTGATTCTTGTTAATAATATATAGTCTTTTAGATCTACACTTTACATAAGGTGATTTTTCCAAAATAAGTGTTCTTGAGTATTTTAAACAAACTTTTATGAAACTTCATTTTATTAACCAACTCATCTATGAGTTTAATGGTCTTTAGAGTTTGTAAATCAAGTTATGAGACCACTTTTATGTTCATTAGAAAGATTATTATTTTTAACATCATGATTAACCATGGTTCTTTCAAGATCCATGCTTAATAACCTTAGATCTTTCAAAAATAAGCTTTATGTTATATTTTTAACAAACTTTCCATGAGATTTAGTTTCAAAAATTAGTTCTACACACACTTTATTACTTCAAGATTACAAGTTTATGCATAAAAATTCATATTTCAAGTTCACATTATGCTTCATATGTTCACCTTTAAGTTTAACCATGGATCCTTTAAGATCCATGCTTAAACTTGGTAGATCCAAGCTTTAACATACTTGATCTAATCATAAACACAAGATACAAGATCAACAACTTCATTACATACACTAAAATTTCATGTAATCACTTATTTTCTTCATGAATATGTTAGATCTTTTCATTTTTAACATTAGAAGTTAAGTTCTTTAGATGGTGAAACTTTTACATAACCTAAACATGACTTGAATTAGTGATCAAGAAGCTTACTACTAGCTCTAATGGCTAGGGAAGTGGCACAAAAATGAAGGTGATGAACGAGGAAGAAATCAAGAGGTTAAACGATCCACAAGGTGGTCCTTCAAGTTCTAGCACCATACACCTTCCTAAATGGGCTTCTTACACCTTCTAATGGCCTTGGATTGCTAGGTTGAAGCTTGAAAATGGTGGGTTGTGTGTGTGTAGGTTGAGCCAAGAGCAAGAGAGTGGGGGAGGAAGAAGATGGAGTTCTTTTGATGTAGGTGAAAATGAATAAGAATCCTTTGGTTTATATAAACTTTCTTCCAACATTATAATCTTTTAAAGAGATTTTATGTCATTTGGTTGGGGAACATAGTTAAGAGTAAATATAGTTAGGTGGGGCCATGGGGCCGGTTATGGGTGAAAAGGGGGGGGGGGAGTAAAGTGTAAATTTTGGGAAGTTGAGGGTTTAAAGTGCAAACGAGGGGGTTTAAGTTAGTTTAAGTGTGTTTAGGTGTTTTAATGATTTTTAAGGTGTTCTAGAATTAATACTAGTTTAATATCATAAAAACATTACTTCTAGTTAATTTTTGATGTCCCAGTTATTGTCCGATTGTTCGGTCCATTACGGTTCGTTAAAGTGCTGAATTGCGCAATTTCACTAGGTATAAATCACTTTTTATGGCAGTTTCAATTCCTGACACTTTGTAAGTTATATTAAACAATAAAACATAAATTATACATGATATTAAGATGTTTAAAAGCTGATTATAGCTGAATTAGTGCTGATCTATGCAGATTTCGGTACTTATAGTGCGTTTCGGGTGTCTTTTAGTGCATAGTTTAGCTTCCGGAAAGTTTATATGTTAACCCTAGTATCCACTCTTAGGTTTTAATGTATTTTAGATGTTAGACCTACTCCTAGGCCCTAATTCTATTATCTGACTGATTTCTGCAGGACTGCTGACACAATGTGTCTTACTGGTGAGTTTACTAGTCTTTCTGATGCAACGCTAAAAGTAATACACAAAGCAACATTAAAAGTATAAAACATGCATGAATTCACAAGTATAGCATGTAATCAGACAATGTTGACATTTAAGCACATAATTGCAGATATTAAATAATAATTAGACTGTACGGAAATTACTGGTTTTGTGCCAGTTGTCACAGTCTCCCCTTGTTAAAAGAATTTCGTCCCGAAATTCAAGCTAAGTTTTCTCCCGCAGGAGCTTTCTCGAACAAATGGGGGTACTTGGCTTTGAACCGATCCTCACATTCCGACGTGTACTCGGGTCCGTGTTTGGAGTTCCAACATACTTTGACAAGCTTAACACTACTCCTCCGAGTCTTGTGGACCTTCCAATCTGTAACCTCAACGGGTTCTTCAGTAAAGTGGAGGGTGTCATTGATATGCACTTCATCCGCATGGATGATCACTGCTACTTGGGTTGGACTCTTCTTGAGGTTGGACACATGAAACGTATCATGTACTCCGTTAAGTTCTTCCGGTAATTCTAACTTGTACGCCACGGTACCAATTCTTTCCAAGATTTTGAATGGTCCAATGTATCGTGGATTCAGCTTTCCACGTTTCCCGAATCTTGCTACACCTTTCCTAGGTGAGACTTTCAACAGAACTCTATCTCCCACCTCGAATTCTAAAGGTTTCCGTCTTCGATCGGCGTAGCTATTTTGTCGATCACGAGCCGCCTTGATGCGCTCTCGGATCTGCACGATCTTGTCGGTCGTCTCTTGAACAAGTTCAGGACCAATCATACGTTTGTTTCCAGCATCTGCCCAACACAACGGCGAGCGGCACTTGCGGCCATACAGGGCTTCGAACGGTGCAGCTTTTATGCTCGTATGGTAGCTGTTATTATAGTAAAACTCAACTAAAGGTAGATGAGTATCCCAGCTACCGCCCAGATCCATAACATATGCGTGAAGCATTTCTTCCAGTGTTTGTATGGTCCGTTCGCTCTGGCCGTCGATTTGCAGATGGAAGGCCATGCTTAGATCTAGCTGAGATCCAAAGGCCTCCTGGAAGGATTGCCAGATCCTTGAGACAAAGCGTCCATCTCTATCTGAAATAATCAAGATAGGCACTCCATGACGTGCCACGATTTCCTTCAGGTACAACTCAGCAAGCTTTCCAGTGCTATCCTTCTCTCGGATCGGTAGGAAGTGCGTAGACTTCGTTAACCGATCAACTATCACCCATATCATATCATGCCCTCTAGGGGTCCTGGGTAGTTTGGTTATGAAGTCCATTGAGATTTGCTCCCACTTCCACATGGGTATCCCTGGTTGCTGCAGTAGGCCAGACGACTTTTGATATTCGGCCTTAACCTTAGCACAGGTTAGGCATTTTCCAACATAGACAGCAACGTCGCTTTTAAGCCTCGGCCACCAATAGTATTCTTTCAAGTCTTGATACATCTTGTCCGATCCTGGGTGGATCGAGTATCTCGACTTGTGAGCTTCATCAAAGATGACTTCTCGAATACCGCCATAGAGCGGAACCCAAATACGTCCCATAAAGTATAAGGTTCCCTCTTCATTTAGCACCAGCTTCTTCTCCATTCCTCGGAGATATTCGGCTCCATGATTATCCTTCTTAAGGGCTTCTTGTTGGGCATCGTGAATGCGTGCAGTGAGGTTCGTCTGAATAGTCATTTCTAATGCTCGAACTCTTAGGATCTTCACCCTTTCTTTTTGACTTAACGCGTCTGCTACAACATTAGCCTTTCCAGGATGGTACTTAATCTCACAATCATAATCATTCAGCAACTCAACCCATCGTCGCTGACGCATATTCAATTCCTTCTGACCGAATATGTGCTGCAAGCTTTTATGATCGTGAAGATTGTACATCGAGTACCATATAAATAATGTTGCCAGATCTTTAAGGAGAATACCACTGTGCCTAGCTCTAGGTCGTGAGTGGTATAGTTCCTTTCATGCACCTTCAACTGTCTTGAAGCGTAAGCGATGACCTTTTGGTGCTGCATGAGCACACAACCCAATCCTTGACGCGAAGCGTCGCAGTATACCACGAAGTCCTCAGTGCCTTCGGGTAAAGATAATATCGGTGCATCGCATAGCTTGATCTTGAGAAGTTGGAAAGCTTCTTCCTGCTTATCACCCCAGTCGTACTTCTTGTCCTTCTGCATAAGGGAAGTTAACGGTTGGGCTATCTTGGAGAAATTCTCGATAAATCTGCGGTAATAGCCCGCTAATCCCAAAAATTGTCGAACTTCAGTTGGAGTTTTGGGGGCTTCCCAATTCTTTATTGCTTCAATCTTCGCTGGATCTACATGAATGCCCTTCTCGTTCACTACATGACCAAGGAACTGTACTTCATGAATCCAAAATTCGCACTTTGAGAACTTTGCATAAAGTTTCTCTTTCTTCAGTAGTTCCAGAATAGTCCTGAGGTGTTGCTCGTAATCTTCTTTCATTCGGGAATAAATCAGAATATCATCGATAAATACAATCACGAATTTATCGAGATATGGTTTGCCGACACGATTCATCAGATCCATAAATACTGCTGGCGCGTTCGTCAATCCGAATGGCATCACAAGGAACTCGTAATGCCCATAACGCGTCCTGAATGCAGTCTTTGGTACGCTCTCCTCTTGGATCCTTAACTGATGATATCCAGATCAAAGGTCGATCTTGGAGTAGTAGCTCGATCCTTGCAACTGATCAAATAAGTCATCTATCCTCGGTAGTGGGTACCGATTCTTGATAGTGAGCTTATTCAGTTCTCTATAATCGATACACATCCGCAGCGTTCTGTCCTTCTTCTTCACGAATAAAATCGGAGCTCCCCAAGGCAAGAAGCTCGGCCTTATGAATCCTTTATCCAACAACTCCTGGAGTTGTGTAGATAATTCTTGCATTTCGGATGGCGCAAGTCGATAGGGTGCCTTGGCTACAGGAGCGGCTCCTGGAACCAAGTCAATATGGAATTCGACTTATCTATGCGGAGGTAGTCCTGGCAAATCTTCGGGAAAAACATCAGGGAATTCATTCACCACAGGAATGTCTTCGAGTTTCGGCTCCTCAGCCTTCTTATCTACAACGTGCGCCAGAAATGCAACACATCCTTTCCTCAAGCACTTATGCGCCTTCATACAATTGATGATTCGCAGAGGTGTGTCTCGTTTCTCTCCATGCACGATGAGAGTTTCATCATTCACAAGATGGATGCGAATGATTTTCTCATGGCAAACAACTTCAGCCTTATTCTTGGACAACCAGTCCATTCCGACCACCACATCGAAGCTACCCAATTGAACAGGTAAGAGGTCGATGCTAAATCTCTGCTCACTGAGTTCTAACGTACAACCCCTAACCACTTCGCCCGATTCAACAAGTTTACCATCGGCTAGTTCTATGGAATAAGGAATATCTAATCTACTAGATTCTATTCCAAGCATACGTTTAAATTCCATAGACATAAAACTATAATCGGCACCAGTATCAAATAGTATGGATGCAAAGTGATTGTTAATGAGAAATGTACCGGTGGCCACATTAGGGTCCTCGCGTGCATTCCTTGCTCTAATCACAAATTCTCGGGCCTGAGCGTTGTTCTCCTTTGGGCTATCTTTCTTGAAATCATCTTTGCTTCCACATCCAAAGCATCCTTGGTTTTGCCCAGCTCCATTGCCATTTCGGTTATCATTACCATTGCCGTTTCCATTACCGTTCCCATTACCAGCACCGTTACGGTTTCCATTCCCGTTCCTTTTACCACTTCCATTTCTTTTTCCCTAATAGTTCTCGGTATGGTGACCCAGTTTTCCACACTTGTCACATTTTGGGATGCGACAAACTCCTTCACGGTGACGCTTGCACTGATTGCATTTGGGCTGAGTGCCCTGGTATCCTCTGGCCGGAGCGTCATTCATAGCTGCAAGGGCTTTCGCCTCCTTGGGCGGGTTGGGTCACGCTTCTTACTGTTGGAAACCTTGTTGTTACGTGTCGCTTGATTCAGGCTCAAATGCTTCCTCTTCTTATCACCAGACGACTCAGCATGCGTCTCAGTTTTCTCAGTTGGGTTCAGCGATAACTTCTTCATACGGACAGCATCTTTAGTAAGGCTGACAGCCAAACTTACAGCCTGAGTGATCGTTTCAGGTTTAGCCGAAGTCACCATGCTGTGAAACTCTGAAGCCAATCCCCATATATAGCGCTCAATGTGCTTAAATTTGGGAGTTACCAGATAGGGGATCACTCTTGACAGGTCGTGGAACCTTCGAGTATAACCCACAATGTCAGCACCTTCCATAGACAAGTTCCAGAACTCAGTCTCCAACCTTTGGAGTTCAGCACGAGAGCAATACTTCTCTCTCATTCTTTTCTTTAGCTCATCCCATGTCATGCCGTACGCAACATCATCACCCAGAGTCTGGACTTGCAAATTCCACCATGTCAAGGCTTCATCAACAAACAGCCTAGTAAGAAAAGTGACTTGCTGGTCCGCGGTACACTTGCTCATGCGGATAGTGGAATCAGTCTTCTCCGTCCAGCGCACAAAAGCCACTGCACCTCCAGTGCCATCGTAGTTCAGTGGCTTGCAGTCGAGAAACTGCTTGAAAGTACAGCCTGGAATTGATCCAACCAATTCACACCTGAGTAATTAATGAAACAATGAATCAAAGACCGTTCATAAATTTCATCGTGTTTTTTGCAAATCAACTTAAGGTTACCTTGAGTTGTGTTTCCTTCAGATGTATCTCCATGTCCATTATATCTAGTATTGCTTGGTCCTCCACTGTGCTCAGTACGGTTCGCCTCGTACTGGGCGATAGCTTCGGAGATTCTTTCTTCCAGCAGGGAGTTCAGTTCCTCAGTAGTCCTCGGCAGTGGGGAGGAGGAGGTTGATCACGAGCGTTCACAGCTCTCCTAGGTGCCATGTTCTTCCAAAAACAACACAACAGAGTTAGTCATTTGTTTGATATCATCATACGAGATGGTGGTAGTATATATACACATGCATATACCCACATAAGTAATCATCAAACAATCCGCCAAGCATATAAATCAATTCATACAGCAACAAGCATGCATAAACAGATAAATACTGATGTGTTATAAGATATTCACCGAGTCTTTATACATATTAGGACAACTTGTTACATCATTGTTTGTGAAAAAAACAAAATGCATAAGGGTTACATCACCCCATAGTACAAGTTTAATACATATAAAGACAAATATCTTTCTTCACATCGGTGGTTCGTGTCTTCATACCCTAAAACATTACTCCAATAGAGTATTTAATTGGCTGGGGGTGTGAGGGTGTAGGGAAGATCAAACTATGAAGATGGGTCACTTCATCCTCATGAATTCGACGGGTGAGGGAGCTGATTTGGGTAGGAGTGTGGGAAGGTGTAGGAACACGGGTAAGAGTGGATGGCGCAACAGGCATAGTGTCGTCATCATCACTAGTCGGGTAGACTCTCAGTCCAACAGCAAAAAGGGCCGAAGATATCACTGAATCGAAGGAATTGTCATCAGACTCGAGGTCAAAATCGGAAGGAACATCGGTCACGAACACAACAGGAGAGGCCACACCATACTCCAGGTCATCAATGAGAGACCGGTCCTCAACATGGATGGCAGCAAAAGGAACAACATGGATGGGAACAGGTTCAGCGAGATGTCCACCATCTGGATATCCTACGATCTGCTGGCCAAGAAGAGGTGAGGGTAAGGCTAAGACATCGTCAAGATCATCATCATCGGTTATCATCTCCGGGTCGGCCTCCTGTGCTGAAGAAATCTCGTCGTCGGGGGCAATCATCATCGGGGCACTTCCTTCGGATAGGCTGCTGCTCTCAGACGAAGACATGTGTACCTGTGATATTCTATTCATAGTGTGTATATATATATATTATTTAATTAATATACAAATAATTATACACATTGTTGCAAGTAACTCTCAGTCAAAGACAAGTGCTACTCCAGTGCACCCTAAGTCTCATAGTGTCCTTACTTGACTCTTTGAAAACAGTTTCAGGTAGTGGATGTCGCGGAAAGTTTTATGCAATGAAAACTTTTGAAAAATTGTTTTCGTGAGAGGATCCTAAAGATTGTAGTCTAGACTCGAGAAAGAATCCTGGTTCACTACAATCGCAGCTCTGATACCAATCTGTCACACCCCTTTTTAAGACGGAAGCACGAGGTGTGATCCTGAAAGGTTCTCATTGCATACGACTGGTAAACATACTACATGCTCATAAAATAACTCCAAATGCCATTAACATAACATAAGTTAAGTGTTTACATCACAAGAGAACATATTGTCTGAAAAATTTACAACTTAATTTAAAGATGATCATAAAGGTTTTGGTTCTTATATCCCACACAAGATGGAATATAGTAACCAAATCCCACAAAACAGGCATCGGAGTCTTGACATGACATGACTAAATCAAAAGTGACATCTTGAAGTAAGAGTAAGACCGCGCGCACATCCACTTTAGTTACCTGAAATACATGTGAGTTTTGGAAAAATCGTCAACATAATGTTGGTGTGAATTCATGCAGATTTGTGAAAACATTTAAGCATTCATTATGGAAAACATGGTATGTAATTATATGAAAATAAGTGTAAATATAAACATAAGGAATAGGATATCGCTAATGGTTCGCGAGGCCACTAACATATGTAACGACATAGGAAGCATCCAAACCATAGGCATTTTTAGCTGTCGATTCACGACTGTCGATTCACGACTAGAGACACAAAAGCACTGCTTGGTAAAAGAGTGGCCAAGAGTGTGGTTGCCTGAAACCCATTAGATCTAACGTTTTGTTCTGCGGTCTTGATATGTAACTGATTAATGGTGCTTATGGCACCCTATTCGTGACATGATCTAAAGTATCATTACTTAGTTTTTGAATCAACATACCATAACACATGTATTTTCCTCAAGTTTAGAAAACAAGTAAAAGTTTAAAAGTGGGGACATGAACTCACAACTTTGCGTTTCCTGCATCGTAAACTTCACCGGTAGCGTCGTGACCTATACGTGTTCTACTAATGTTAGTCACTAGACTTGTATTACACAAGTACAAGTCACCATCTTTTGTTTATGTATATGTTCTTTGTTAAAAATAATTTATACTTTTAACTATGAATGTTACTTATATTATTTTCCCAAAAATAAATATAAGTATTTTGTGGAATAATATTTTCAATATTATTTTTTGTACAAGTATACTTAGGAAAGTTTACTTTGTAAATACTTGTGTATTTTGTATATTTTCACCAAAAATCAATACTTTGATTTTTATTACTTTCCGGAATTATATTTCTTAAGAATAATATATTTTTAAGACTTGTATGAATATATATATTTTGTCATGCTAAAGTATATATAGTTATTCTTGTTATACACCCGATTTTTGTATACTTGTATACTTATGTATTCTCATGTATTTGTAAGTGTATTTTTGTATTCATACTTCATGGAAGTTTTTAGTGTATTTTCAAGTTCCTAATACACTAATATATATAATACACATAATATACACTTAGCATGAAATTTGGTGATCACTAAATATATGTATTTTCCCTAAAAATATACATACTTAATATCAATTTTAATCTTGAAGAAATCACCATTTCTTATCAAGGGGAGCTCTTGAGGTTTAGCCTGATTAGATTACAACAGATAAGTGTCGGATAAAACAACGAGATTGTGCAAAGTGTCAGATCAGTCATCTTGATAGGATGGCTGTTCGATTGGACGACAGTCCGATCGGATTGCCATTCGATTGAGGTGGCTGATGTGAGTAAGGGACGAATTGCCATCTGATCAGATGCTCATGCGAATGGATGGCCATTCGATCGAATGGTTGTTCGATCCAAGTGTTGAGATTTCAAAGGTCTTGCCAAGTGTCCAACTCAGGTTATCACGATCGGATGGTCATCCGATCGGACGACAGATTGATGGGATTGCCATTCGACGATGGTAGTTTCCAATGTTTCAAAGTTTAAAAGATCCAAGTTCCAAAAGATTCTAAGTGTTTAAGGGACATGATACATATGCCACCCCGATTGGATGGTCGTTCGATCGGACGGCAGTCTGATCGGATTGCCATTCGATTGGGAGGTCTTGTCTCGTTCACACTCTTGAAAAGTTTCTAAGTTTCGATTCTAACGACGACTCCACGGTATGTATTGAGACAATGGTAACCACATCAGTATCCAGCCCATCTGATCGGACGAGAATCACCCAGTCCGTTCAGGTGTCAGTTTTTAACTGTGTTTTATGTCGGAATCTGTACTCCGGTCACCTTCTCCGACAACAATCCTTTTCCCAACCGACTCCAGACTAATCATCAAGTATACAGTCCATTTAGATCCGGATTCCACCGTTTAAAGTAAGATTTTAAGAAAGATGCAGGAAAAGTATAAGTTTTAGTTGGAAAGTCTTGATTTAGTAGAGATTTGCTGCAAAAGCAACTGAAATTCCTTAGATCTGAGCTAGATTTTGAACGGAATGACATCACTCAATAGTTTGTACAAAACGCCATGATGTCGTCATCCTCAAAAGCTCAAATCACAGAGATTTCATGGTGAAAAGTGAGATTTCAAGGGAGAATCTCGTAGAGAACAATGTAGAGATCAAAGAAGTACAAGAATCTAGTGTAAAACGTACCGAAATCACCGAGAAATGGAAGAAAGGAGGAGTGCGTGCGTCTGGTCGAATGAGGTTGTGACATCAGTGAGATATGATGTGACAGGTCCTATTTATAGTGTGTGAGAGGAGTGAAGGTGGTGTGGTACAGATCGGATAGCAGTTCGATCGAATTGCCCTCCGATCGGATGACCCTCTGATTGGATGGTCATCCGATCGGATTGCCATTCAGTCAATCCCATCCTTTCCGCGTTCCCGTCTTTGTTTCGTTTTGCGAGTTAGATTAAGCATTGCGTTGCGTATTATAGGGTAATATTATCACATAACTAGATTACATCATTAACACCTTAGTTTCCAAGTTTCATAGATTCCGCCAGTGACAAGTCTCCAGTCTCTCGTTCAACCAAGTCTCAAGTTGCACGAGTCTCAAGAGTCAAGCACCAAAGTATCAAGTAGCAAGAATCATAGTTTCCAAGAATCAAGTATCTAGAGTCAAGAATCTAGCTTCCAAGTATCAAGTATCAAGAATCAAGTCTTATAGCGTTAAATACCAAGAATCAAGTTTCTAGAATCAAGTATTAAGAATCAAGAATCAAGATTTAAGCCTCATAAGTATCAAAAGTTTCAAGTATCACATAGATTAGGACTAATATCGACAATAGCTAAAAGTCTAGGGATGCAGGTGTTACAGTCTCCCCTCCTTTAGGAGATTTCATCCCCGAAATCTAGGAAGAAGACTGCTCGAAGAGCTGCGGATACTTGGTCTTCATCTCACTTTTAAGTTCCCAAGTGAATTCGGCACCACGCTTTCCTTCCCATTGAACCTTGACTATGGGAATTTTGCTACGCCTCAATCGCTTGACACCTTGATCCATGATTTTGACTGGTTTCTCCACAAAGTGTACAACTTCATTTATTTGCAAGTCTTCAATGGGAACATGTAATTCCTCGTCAGCTAGGCATTTACGTAGGTTAGATACGTGGAACACTGGATGCACGTTGTTTAGTTCCTGTGGCAGGTCGAGTCGGTACGCCACCTTACCAATCCTTTCGAGTATCGTGAAAGGACCCACATAGCGAGTAGCGAGCTTTCCCTTCTTACCAAAACGAACTACTCCCTTCCAGGGAGATACCTTGAGAAGAACTTGGTCACCAACATCAAATTCTAGAGGCTTACGCCTTCTATCAACGTAGCTCTTTTATCTAGTCCTAGCCTTGATCAAGTTATCACAGATCTAAAGAATCTTATCCGTTGTCTCTTGAATGATTTCGGGGCCAGTAAATTGCTTGTCACCAACCTCATGCTAGCTGAGAGGAGATCGGCACTTGCGACCATACAAAGCCTCGAAAGGAGCCATCTGAATACTGGAATGATAGCTGTTGTTATACTAGAACTTAATCAATGGTAAGTGTACATCCCATTTATCACCAAAGTCGATGACACAAGAACGGAGCATATCCTCTAGGGTTTGAATAGTACGATCCGTCTGTCCATCCGTTTGAGGATGAAATGCCGTGCTAAGATTCAGATGAGAACCCATAGCGGATTGAAAGGTTTTCCAAAGACGTGAAGTAAAACATCCATCACAATCAGAGATTATGTCAATAGGTATGCCATGGCGGCATATAATCTCATTGGTATAGATTCGAACAAGTTTCTCCACTTTATAATCTTCGCGAATAGGAAGAAAATGGGCTGATTTGGTCAAATGATCAACGATCACCCAGATACTATCGTGACCAGAAGGTGTTCGAGGTAGCTTAGTAATAAAATCCATAGCGATACTATCCCATTTCCAAACTGGGATTTTGGGTTGTTCTAAGAGTCCAGAAGGACGTTGATGTTCAGCCTTAACCTTTGTACAAGTAAGGCATTTAGAAACATATGCAGCAACGTCCTTCTTCATACCAGGCCACCAAAAAGTCATACGCAAATCATGGTACATCTTATCGGCACCTGGATGAATAGAGTAACAGGATTTGTGAGTTTCATTCATAATGAGCTCACGGAGATTATCGCGATCCAGCACCCAGATGCGATTGAGGTAGTATTGGAGTCCATTAGGTTTAGTTTCAAGTTGATCAATTTTAGCGCCTTGGATTTCCACTTCTAGACTTCCTTCATTTGCTGACGAATACTGAGCTTCACGAATACATGCATGAAGATCACTAGAGATACGAATAGCATTCATATGAGTTTTACAACTAAGAGCATCGGCCACTACATTCGCCTTGCCCGGATGATAGCGAATTTCGCAGTCGTAGTCGTTAAGCAATTCCACCCAACGTCTTTGTCGCATGTTCAGTTCCTTTTGGTCAAAGATATGTTGAAGGCTCTTATGGTCGGTGAAAACCACACATTTAGTACCATACAGGTAGTGTCGTCAGATCTTTAACGCAAACACAACTGCACCAAGCTCCAGATCGTGAGTAGTATAATTTTTCTCATGCACTTTGAGTTATCGAGAGGCATAAGCAATAACTTTGTCCTGCTGCAAGAGCACACAGCCCAAACCACGGTTGAGGCATCACAGTATACCACGAAATCATCACTCCCATCAAGGAGAGTAAGAACAGGAGCGTTACATAAAAGGGTCTTACGAGCCTAAAAAGATTCCTCTTTCTCGGGACCCCAAGCAAAAGGTCTCTCTTTCTGAGTCAACGAAGTGAGAGGAACAACGATCTTAGAAAAGTCCGAGATGAATAGGCGGTAATAGGCTGCCAATCCTAAGAAGGAACGAATCTCAGATGCAGATTTAGGCGTACTCCAATTCATCACAGCTTCGATTTTAGACGGGTCAACATGAATACCTTGCTTACTAACGACGTGACCAAGAAATTGCACTTCATTAATCCAAAACTCACACTTAGAAAATTTAGCATTGAGACGTTCACCCCGTAGGAGTTCAAGCATCAAGCGTAAATGACGAGCATGATCAGCTCTAGTTTTAGAATAAATGAGAATATCATCAATAAATACTATCACAAAATGATCCAAATAGGGCTTACAAACACGATTCATGAGATCCATGAACACAGCGGGTGCGTTGGTCAAACCAAAAGGCAGGACCACGAACTCGTAGTTCCCATAACGAGTACGAAATGCAGTTTTGGGCACATCATCTTCGAGAATACGAAGCTGATGATAACCAGAATGAAGGTCAATCTTCGAGAAATAGGACGCGCCTTGTAGTTGGTCAAATAGGTCATCAATACGAGGGAGAGGACAACGATTCTTAACGGTAAGCTTATTAAGTTCACGGTAGTCGATACACATACGAAACAAACCATTTTTCTTCTTGACGAATAACACGGGAGTAACCCACGGGGAGGTACTTGGACGAATGAATCCCTTGTCGAGCAGTTCTTGAAGTTGACTTGATAGTTCTTGCATCTCGGAAGGTGCAAGTCGATAAGGAGCCTTGGCGATAGGAGTCACACCAGGTATGAGATTGATATGAAAATCAACGGATCTAGGAGGAGGAAGACCAGGTAGATCTTCAGGAAAGACGTCAGGGAAATCACACACTACTAGAACGTCACTTATGTTCTTCCCCTTGCCCTTTTGTTCCACCACGTGGGCCAAGAAGGCCTGTTTTCGTAAGCATCTGCTCGCCTGAGTGCATGACATCAACTTCAGTCCTCTAGAAGGTCGGTCCCCATAGACATGCAAAATATCGCCAGAAGGAAGAGGCAAACGGACAAACTTCTCATGACAAGCAATCTCGGCATGATTCTTACATAACCAATCCATGCCGATAATGATATCAAAGCTACCCAATTGCATGGGTATTAGATCAATAGTAAACACGGGTCGTTAAGAGTCAAGGAACAACCACTTAGAATAGAATCAACTAGAATCGACTTCCCATCGGTAATTTCCACCGAGAACGACTTAGGTAACTTAGAACGTGCACAGTTTAACAAAGATTCAAATTCTACGGATACAAAGCTTCTGTCGGCACCAGTATCAAATAGTATCAAAGCGTAAAGGTTATTAACGAGAAACGTACCATTAACGACGTCATTGCCGTTATGAGCCTGATTGGCATTAAGATTGAACGCTGAACGGCTGGTTGCTGGTCCTGGTTCAACTGAGGACACTGATTATGGAGGTGAGTAGTATCTCCACATTTGTAGCATGCACGAACAACGTTGACTGGCCTCGGATTCTGCGGGGGAGCTGGGAGAGCTGGTAGGGCAGCCTGAGCTGGGGCTTGCTGAGCTTGTTGAGCTGGGTTAGCTTGACGACAATAGGGAGTCGTGTGACCATAGCGATTGTAGTTGGTACACAAACGACATGCAGAGTTAGCAGGATGATGAAAGTTAAAAGTTAAAAGTGTTACAATTGGGGTGAGACCCAGTGTACTGCCTCTTGACTTCAGGAGCAGTAGGGTTTTGAACAACAGTAGCAGGAGCAAGTTTAGCAGTAGGGTTTGCAGCAGGAACAATAGCATTGCATCCTGAACCCTGAGACTTTCGCCTTTTGTTCTTGCTACCACTAGGCTTCTAGGTAACTTGATTTGCCGTTTTCGAAGAAGCGGAGTTTCCAAACTGTTTATCAAGTACACGATTGTTGTTCAAACTTGCTGCCAGATGATAAACTTCTTCAATTGTCTCGAGTCGAGCTGCTTCAATCGAATCTCTCATAGCAGGATGTAATCCATTAATGTACTTGGTTAGCATGCGCTTAGGGGTAGAAACCAACTGAGGAATGGTCAAGCTGAGCTGCTTGAAACGAGTAGTATAAGCCAGATTATCATCACCAATCTGCTTCAAGTGCCAGAACTCTTCTTCAAGCTTCAGTTGTTCATAGGGAGGGCAGAATTCAAGCATCATCAATTCTCGCACCTCAGCCCATGGAAGAGCATAGGCTTCTTCATTAGAACAGATGTTTCTCTCATTTGACCACCACTCCAGAGCTCTGCCTTGAAACATTCCTGTAGCACTCCTAGTCTTTAGATGCTCTAGGCACTCGCTGTTAATGAAGGTAACCTCGATGCTATCAAACCATTCCAGCATAGCAGTCACCCCATCACTGCCCGTGAAAGGCTTAGGGTTGGAATAGACAAAGTGTTTGTAGCTGAACTTTGCAGGTTTCTCTTTCTCTGTATTAGAGCAGCAGAAGAGGGTGGAGTGTTCGATCCTTGGATCTCAGAGACAATCTTTGGCATGACTCAAGCGATCTGGTCGGCCATGAAGGACATCATCTTTTTCTGAGACTTCTCCATGGATCTTCCGAGAGTGCCGGATAGCTTACGAGAAGACATCTAAAGATCCAACAAGAGGATCGTATAAGTCTAAATCTCAAAGTCTCGCAACATAGATTCACACATGATAGATTAAGACTCAAAATTCAACAAGTTTCACGTAGATTACCGTTTTAGAATTCCAACAAGTTTCACTTAGATTTAGGTAGATTCCAATAGATTCAACACCGCAAACCCACGACCTTCATATGGCACGTTGTACGAAGTTTGGCAACATGTCAGAAATGCTTATATATAGGAAGTACCAGCGGCATATGCCACACCCCCAAATTCCACAAGCGGAGTATCACCGCAAGAGGCGTGAGTGACCAGGATCCAGCCACCAATCATATTGACTCATAAATATTTAAATAAATAAAAGTCCAAACCAAACAATATAATTGGTGTCGAAACAATTCAACAAAGTTTAAGTTATCATCGGAAGCATAAAGTTCAAAACCCAAAACATAGTTTAAAAGTTCATAAGTTTAACATGGAACTCAACAGTCCATGTCCCACAATGACCTCGTCCTCCTGTGCAAGCTCCATCTAAACACCTAACTACCTGCAAGGCATATAGTAACGAATCAACAACAAAGTTGAGCGAGTTCACAATTGGTTGTCCATTTTAGTGTTGTTCCAAAAACCATAAGTTGTTTCGAAAACCACGAGTTTAACCAGTTCCTTGTTTCCCAAACCATAGCCAGTGGGGGCTTCCCCATGTTAACCACTAGACCCGTTACCATATCGACTACTGACTGTAGTTATGTTTATGTGCCCTGCGTCAATGTCTATCATCATTGACTAAGTGCCCAGATCCATTAGTCAACTCCCGTCCTCTACGGCACGGTGTGAGGCTTGTCAAACCTAATAACGCTATTTAACTAATGACCCGTTCGCCATTGGCCCGGCGATTAAGTCGATATAAAAATGAGGGACTTATGATAGAGTTTTTGTCTAGTGTCAATGTTGTCACCCTTTAGTTAAGAGGGTGGGAGTACGTGTCAAGAGGAACACGTAGGTTTCAATGTTGTCACCCTTCAAAAAAGAGGGTGGGAGTACGTATTCTACCCAAGGAGAATATGCAGGTTTCCTTAGTATACTTTAACCCATTCCCAAACCACCGGGAATCCCATACCTTGTAGAAAGTGTGAACTCACCTTAGGTTAGCTCGGCAGATAAACAGAAAAGTCACTTGAGCTAATTGTGGTCAACCATGTCCTAACATGGTTACCATATAAGTCAGGTCTATGTTCAAGTAATACACGTATGTTTCACATATAACTAGCAGTTTACATTCACAAATTGATCATGGCATTCACGTAGCATCATGGCAGTTTAACAACGAGTTCAACAGTAACAATCACGTAAACAAACAAGGCCCAAGTGTGTGGCCCAAGTTCTTGGGCCTGTGATAATGTGCAAGTCCATAACAGATGTGCGAGCTGGTGGTCTCGAGTCGAGACTATGCGGTCTCAGGTCATGTAGTTTTCACTCGAGATCATGTGGTCTCGGATAAGGTCTCGAGTCGCAACAAGACCCGCAACCAAGGTCTCGAGTCATGCTGTTTTTGTGCGAGTGAGGTGTGGTCTCGAGTCGAGACTATGTGGTCTCGGATCGTAACCCTTTTCGAGACCAATGATGTAACAAACTTCCTTATTTTCAGCCCATTAATCCCGTAACATCAGCAAACAAGTTTGGCAGTTTCAATTCGGATCAAACAACAATTAATTCAAGAATCATCCATGTTCATCCAATCAACGTATGATCACAATTTAAATCAATCATTCTGGGCATTCAAATCGGATACTAGCAAGCAACCTAATCATTCATCCATGTTCATAATAGTTTACTAATTCACTCTAACTACCAATCGAACCAAACCCAAACTACTCAAACATCATCCATAAGGATATCATCATTCCAGTAATGTGAAACACTAATTCGCATGAACCCTAGATCAATCACCATGTCTCATGTTTTACCATGAAACTCAATTATAACGGTTTGCTACTTCTAGTTGCTCCTTAATAATTTACTAGCATGTAACCCTAAACATTCACATCAAGCAAGATCATACCAATCATCACCTCAACACATGACTGAAAACAATTAAGGAACACAAGCCAAAACCAATATAGAGACTAACCAGAAGTTTAGGCTAACAAGTGTGTGATTGAGATGGAAGGAGGGTGTCGCGATCTGCGTATAGCTTCGGTGATGATAAGGTTGCCGTCGAGTGTGAGAGAGGGAGAGGAGAGCTAGGGTTTGGTGTATTTTCTTGTGTTAGCAAATTTTGAGGATCATACACAACTCCTTGTGTATTATGAGGATGAGAGGAATGGGCCAAACCCATCATTGGGCTGCCCTAGGGCCACTAGTTCGAAACGAGCAGAATTGGGCCTAGAGAGAAGTGTGCGGCTAGGGACAAAGTGTGCGGCCCAAAGATGTGTGCGATTTGACAAGTGTTGTGCAACCAAACTTATAATATTCACATTCAAATAAACAAACTCGTAACATAACAAAATCATAACATTCCCTTGAAATCAGACACGTCAATTAGTCACGTAATGTTCAAACAACTTACATCAAAGTACGACGAAAAGGTTCTAAAATACGAGTTGTGACCTCATCCCCAAGTTGAAAGAAATTTTGTCCCGAAATTTAGCACGTAGTCACTGAGGAAGCTAGTTAGGTTGCGTGGTTTCCTGGTTTTCCAGGGGTGTCACATCATCCCCCCGTTGGTTTGGAATTTCGTCCCGAAATTCCGCAGTAGCTTCAGCCTTAGTAGTGGTCTCACTTTTCTCGAACAACTGGGGATACTTGTGTTTCATTTGGTCTTCTCTGTGACATCTGTGCTTGTAATCATTGTATTAACTCTGAATAGTTCAATTATCAATAAAACAATATGATTTGACCCCAATGTTTGTTTATTTATGTTTAACATTTTTCATGTTTTGATTTTTGATCGCTTTCAAATTCTATATCGCTTTCTGGAAAGTTATACGCAAACTGATACGTAAACACAATTAGTTTAATGCGACAAACACTCCGGAACATCAATATATTCTTAACATACCTTAAATAACCTTTACATAACTTAGAAATAAGTTTTGAAGGCTTTGGTATGGCAAAATCAAGTTTATTCGATCGCAGGGACTATTTGTGTCAAACTGCGAAAGTATACCGATTCGTGTGGTAACGAACATTCTGGAACTTGATCATAAGTTAAATATACCATAAATTTTCTTTACATAGCTTAGAAATAGGCTTTGGGGGGTTCGGTATGCAAAAATAAACTTTTTGGTCAAACAAGGACTAAAAGCGTCAAAAAGTGCATAAGTTTGTATTTTCGCGCATATCTTACGTTCTGAATATATCCGGACATTCAAAAATTTATGTAATCATTAAAATATCTTATTTTAGTGATTGGCATGATAAAATTCCATTCATCGCGTAATTTGGATCGTTTTTCGCGTCCGTTCGTGTTTCGTCGTAATTAACCGAACAATGCAACCGTACGACCAAACGAACCGACTTCCGAGATGTTTTTAAGCATATTTTTAACCAAACGTCATTTTAGAGCCTTGAAATGGGGTTAACGGGGCTTAAACGTGCCAAAAATGCATCGAAAAGCAAGTTTTACACATTAGGGACCTAAACTGTCATTCTGCCAAACTTGGCTTAGGTGGGCCGCGTAGCCCAAGGCCTCCCCTTATGCTGCCCGTGTAAACAACCCAGATAAGAAACTTAGTTTTTCAGATTCAGTAGCTGGTTTCCTGGGTTTTGCACATGGTTTCTTCATACCATAAGCTGGTTTTAGGCACCCATAGAATGTTAAAACAGTGGGTACACATGGAGGGTCAAGATTGAAGCTCGTTAATCGAGAAACGATCCTAACGGTTGTCAAATCTCTATAAATACCCACCTTGAATTCACTTGCAACCTCACACCTTGATTCATTTATGCTCTAAGTTGGGGTTTCCACACCTCATACCTGAGCAACTTGAATCAAATCTCCGTTGCTTGGACCTCTTGTAAGTTTCTTTCATTCTTTTATGCGTTTTTAAGCGTAAAAGTCAAACAGTATTTGACTTTCTGCTTTGACTGGTCAATGGTCAACACGAAGTTCGTTTGAACTTTGCAACGTGAGCGTAATCACGATGGCCATAGTCCTTTGTGACTATACCTACTGATTACCACGTTATTTAGGCTTAGTGACGAGTCATAGTTTCGGTCAAAATACGCGTTTATGCGTATTTTGCACCCAAACTATTCTTGGGTATCAAAACCCTTTGTTTTGATATCAAACTTTTTTTCAAACTTTGTTAAACATGTTTTAACATGTTTAACTCGTCACTTTTAGTTTAGTGCTTATATAAGGTCTTAAGATAAGCGGTCTAAACAACCGCTTAGACTTTCGAACCCGACCCATTTGGTCGATCATTAAGATCCGACCAAACACATTTTGTGACCATATTTTTATAGGGAATAACCTTCTGAGGTTATACCTTATGGTCACTACGTTTAGTTAGTTGTATGATAGGTAGTTTATATGCCTTAGGAAAATGACCAAAATGCCCTTTTTGCGCATAAATTCATTTTAAGCATATGTAACTTAAATTTTGACATCTAAACTGATTAGGAAACATTATTAGACTTATTAAGGCATATAATACTTGACATAGGACTAGTTAGGCGGTCCGAACGCGTTTTACGCGAACGACGCGTTAAAGTAGCGTAAGCTACCTAAGCGAGTCGTTATGGGTCATAAGCACTTAGGTTAGGTTGCAATTTAGAATTCTAGGCTTTGTTAAACCATATTACATGAGTTCCTATACTCATTTGGTTTACGAAACCACATTTTATCCGATCTTCCGATTTAGGTCCGGTTTATTAACGTAGTTACCTATATTAGGTGCCGATTGATTCCGTGATCTTTCTAGAATTTCTTGGTTATTATTCAAAGACTTCTAAGCATCCTCAAGTGAGTACATAGTATCTTTTACTGTTTTCAAACTATTTTGGGGTGGAACACATGTGCCTACTTGTTACTTTCATGTTTTTCATGCTTTCATGACATATACTTGCTATGTTCATTAGTACACATATAGTACATGATTTTATTTATGTTTTGCTATGTATGTTCACTTAGCATGCTAGCACATTGATTTTCATAAGCATTTTTGCATATGTTCACTCAGCATATGGACACATTGTTTTACATTTCTATTTTGTATATTCACTTAGCATACTAGGTACATTATTTTCATATAACATGCTTACATTTGGTATGACATTTGGTTTGTTTAACGACGCTAAAATACATTCATTAACATTAGCTACGCCGCTCGGTAGTAAGTAGTGGTACCATAGGACTTGACAACTCCCATTCCTGAAATCCTAGGTTTGTTTGGACGTAAGGAATGACTGAATCCGAAAACATTTTTGATGACCCTTGATTTGTTCTAGGGTTTATCTTAAAGTCTCAAGGCTTGAATGTATATGTTTCACATTACCGCATAAGTTTTTGTATCAGTAAAGCATGGATTTTTGCAAAACATATCTTTGATTTATATCAAATACATTGTTTTGTACATTTTACTTATGATTTAAGTTTATATTTTCACTTGTCATACATAACATTCGTTTATACATGAACATTTTAACATTGGTTTAAACATTACATTTTGGTGGTTTGTTTGGGTAAGTGATTTAAATAACGAGGCGTGTGTAGTATGATAAAAGCATGGTGGATACGCCCCTGGTACTTCCTATATATAAGTGCTTTTATGATATTACATATCGTAGCGTTATTTTAACCATTTCAGTTTTGACACATTACATTTTTTTACACAAATAACATATTGTCTTGAAAACATTGTTTTACAAACAACTTAACTTATACAACTCATTTTTATTTGGTTACTTATTTAACTATACAACTTTCTTTTATATATCATCTGATTTTCTTATCACTTTTTATATGGTTTATAAAAGTAAACATTTTCCTAAGTTTCATGACTAACTTTTGTAAAACAATTCTTTAAACTTACAAGTCATGAACCCAAAATCAATAAACCTACGTATCTCACAGGCATTTTTATGCTGACGTACCTATTTTCACATGTGTTTTCAGGAGCTGATGCATAGGAATGATCAAGACACACTTAGGCGGACCTGTACCTTAGTGACATAAAATGAAGCTAGAATAGTTTTAACTATGTTATGTACTCTTTGTTTCTATTGTTTTAAGACAATGTAACCTCTTTGCTTATAAATAAAACAAAACTTTAATTACAATGGTTGTGAAACAATAATTCTGTTTCTCGACTCCCCAACGTTTCCGCTGCGGTTTGTTGTTTTACGCGGTCGAGGTGTGACAGAAGAGTTGGTATCAGAGCCAATGGTTATAGGGAATTAGGTTATTAGTAATGATTTAACCTAGACTATAACTTTTCTAGGACCCTAACACAAGTTATCTTGTGTTTAGATCTTAAAACATACACTTCACCTATCCTTAGGTGATTACCAAAACAAGAACACAATTTTCCAAAATGATTTTGAAAATTTAATCATCTGTTTTTGAATAATTCTTTTGGCTTAATGCCTTCTATGTTTTCAAAATCTCGTCAAAGTTTTGGATCTAAATGATGTGAACACGTGCAATCTGGAAGGGTGGATGTCTGTATCTCAGGTTTTCTGTCTAGGCTAGAGTGTTCATACAAATCCATATAATCGGACCAGTCACTCTTACCTGGGAACTCTTGGGGTGAGTGTCCACTTATAGGCTAAAGCATGTCTTCGCAATACATTATTTTCGACCCATTTACTTTGATTAGTCACTGTGTGTCATTTGTTTGCTTTGTGGTACGGACGAATGACCACCATCTTTGCTTTTGTCGATTTTTGTATCATCTCGCTTTTCATCTTATCATCTCACTCGTTTTCTCTAATGCTTCCTCTTTTAGAATGCCTCCTCGACGCGAAAATCAGATACCTAATGCCGAACTGTGATGTGTGCAAAATGCAACATATAAATTACATCAAATGAGGCATAAAACTAACCCTTTTTTAGTACTAATGTTGGAAAAAGTGTGTTTTTGTCTTCCTTTTGTATTTTCAGGATTAAATGAGCTCAAATGAACAAAAGAAGCAAAAAGGCAGCTAAATCTAACATAAATACAAGAAAAGGAACAAACGTGGCATGTCCGACCCCCCGACAGCATCTTCCCAAGCAAAAACCAGAGAACAGAAGGCTGAACACGCCCCGTGCTCAATGAGCACGGGGGCGTGCCCAAGTGTCTGCAGAAAAGACAAAGCTGTAGAAGCTTCTATCACCCACCACGGGGGCGTGCCCAGCGGACACGGGGCCGTGGTCAACTCTAAGATTCGCAGAATCTGGGAAAATCTTGATAGTACAGATACGCTTCTGCACACGGGTTCCTACCCAGCGGACATGGGGACATGGTCAACTAATGCAGACAAACTGCAATTAATGAAGAAAGAGAAGGCGGATGGACACGGGGCCATGCCCGAGCTTCTGTTTAGGCTATAAATAGGGGTGCTTGGTTCATTTGCAAACCATCCCTTGGCACACCACCTCTCTAACACTTCACCCACACTCCACCACCACCACAACACCATCATCCACCACCATCATCCATCATCCATCATAGAGTGTGTGAGTAGTCTCGGGATCCAAGATTGATCGTAAGAGTTCTTGACAATCAAAGGCCATGTTTGCCTAAGTCTCTTACACCACTTGGTGAAGACAAGTGTCTAGTGTAATACTTTTTATTTTTAATCTTTTCGCACTTTTTATTTGGTTATGTATTAATGACTTTAATAACTAGTTTCTTATGTTGAAGGTGAATCTTCCTTATCATTTGTCCGTGGTGTCTTGGCATTATTTTACTGTCTATATAAAATAAAATATTTTCACCATTCATATCTCCACGGTCTATATGGAGATATGTTGGCTACCTGGTCGGGGGTTAAGGGAATGGTTTGGTAAGAGTCTTGCCTTGTTCAGTGTATAGATCCTGCAAGGACCTAGGTCAAATTTAGTAGGACCTCCTTCAATACCCACCAGTATTGGATGGCGGGGGTCCAAACTCTTTGATCCCCTCATATGTAAGCTACTATTAAAACTTTAACCCGGCTACTTAGGACTGTATCCCTGCTGACTCAGACTACTTAGCCGAGGGTAACGTCACCTTCAAAAGAGAGGCCTACCACATTATGCATTAATAACTTAATTAATTATCTTTCAATAATCCATCCCTTTAGGATTGTATCCTTGCTGGCTCAAACTACTGGGTTGAGGGTAACGTCACCTTCAAAAGAGGGGCCTACTACAATAACTAAGATAATCTCTTAAAAAGTGCAAAAGTGCGGAAATAATCAAAGGTAAACACGAGTCGGATCCGATTCATCTTGTCTATCTATTTTTATTTTATTTTATTTTTCATCATTTTCGTTAGTTTTTATTTTCTAGTTTAAAAACATCTTTTTCTAACTTTTGATTTGATTAGACGTTGAGGATAAACCGGTATTAAAAGCTCTTGTGTCCTTGGACGACCTCGGTATCTTACCAACACTATACTACGTTCACGATGGGTGCACTTGCCCATATGTGTGTTTAGTGTTAGTAAATATCGTGTTTTATAAATTTAAAACTTGGCTAAAAAGTGTTAAAGGGCTTAAAATATACATTAAAACTATAAGACACTTCACACGCATCAAGTTTTTGGCGCCGTTGCCGGGGACACAAGGATTTTAAGAAAGTTAGGAATCAACGGCCTAATCGCTTTTTCTAATTTTTCTGTTTTTTAGGATTTTCTTAATTTTTCAGCTTCTGCAGAACTCAGCACGGGTCGTGCCCGCTGAACACGCCCCGTGCCCAATCTTTGGAACTGGCAATCCTGTTTTAAGTCAGATAGTAAGCTGAACACGGGGCCGTGCCCACTCAACACGCCTCGTGCGTAAGTTTCAGTTACTGAAAATAGAACCATAAGATCCCGACGGTTGGTAATTTCTGACACAAACATGAGTGATAGTAATATTTTTTTACTTTCCGCACTCTTATGGTGCGTGGTGTCAAATATGTGGTGGCCCTCATAAAGATTTAGAATGTTATTTTCTAAATTATAAGCCCCATTATATAGACCCATTGTTTTCCCGTAGCCTTAAGAGGGGCGAAAGTAAAAATAATCCCCATCTCTCCCTCGAATGCTCTCAACCGGACCTTCTAGGAGAAATGCTTCTTGATGAACTATTTCAAATGGAAGATCTAATTCTTAATTGGTTAAAAGAACTTAAGGTGGTTAACACTAATCCATCTCAAGACGATACCCAAGAAGAATTGTTGGGATCACATTCGAATAAAAACAACTTCGTTGTTCCCGATATGTGACAACTGGGTCACTACGACCAGCAAACAAATACCAAATCAATGAAATATTGTGTTTCATACTTGGAATTTCTATAAATATTGTAGGATTGTATTCGGCCCTGATTGAGTCGATCAGAAGAATTCCTATCCAAATCAAGAGGCGGAAACTAATGATTTGGTGCTATTTCAGCCGGATTCACTATTAATTGCTGTTGTATTGATCTTGATAACGTTTACAGACTCTGACAGCACTTCGGCAGCACTTCGTGGCTCATCGGAAGACAACACCTACAACTATACTAGAGGTTTTGCTCAAAATGACCTATTTATAGTCTCACAGGTTTCGCTTATACATACATGTTCACATAAGCGAAACTACTTAATTACCACATGAGTTAAACCTGCTTTGACACATGAGCGAAACCTAGGCCAATGACACATAAGCGAAACCTAGTCCCCCTCGGATGTTGACGGAGTCTTCAGTGTCGAGTCTTCGATTGTCAACCTACAATCTTTATCAGTCTTCGATCTTCCTCTGAAGTATTTATCATTGCAAGAATCCTCATTCTCTATCTTCATCATCAACAAACTCCTCTCTCTCAAATGTTGAATATCATGGTGTCTTCAGACTCCCCCTCTCAATTTGCTGGGATCGTAGTCTGGAATTCACAAGATCATAACCTGGCTTTCATCCTGCTCTGGATCGAAACCTGGCCAACCTGCAAAAACTCTACCCAAAAATAAATTTTCTGATAACCATTTGTGGATAAGATTTTCAAATCTAATTTACCACTTGCAGGAGTAACGTTTATATTGCAAAACTTTTTCTTATTTCATTTCAACAATCCTCAAATACTTTCACCCAAACCATTTGTTCATCATGTTTAGCACTCGGAATTTTGAAAATCAGTTTTCCAAAATCAGTCGTTGAAAATCTTTTTGAATTTTACAAACTTTATGCTAAAACACACTAAAATCTTTTTGGATTTTCTGAAAGAAAATAACTGACATCACTTGTAGAATTAAGAAAATGCAGAAATGAAATATATACAAACAATGTTTTTGTGAGTTTGTGCAGGAGGATCATATCAGTTGCTGAGACATATCACCAACACCGTTAAGCTTCATTTCATTTTAAGTTCTAAACGATTCACTTAGATTGTCAGTATGTTTGTCCACTTAAATTTTCACACAAAGTTCAACTGCTTCGAGATACGATATTAATGTTTTAGGAACTTAAACTCAATCGCGTGTCCCACCTCAGAATATACTCCCGTATCCAGATCCCAATATTCAGTCTTACATGTAATTATGACACAAATGATATCTGTAGAGGTTAATAAATTATGAAGAATCATGAGAGCTCAGGTCAGAACTACCGTTCAGCAGAGAGATCATGACTCAACTTTTGGGTGTTTCCCCTTTAGAGGATCTTTTTTACAACAACATTGCTAAGAAATTTTATTGTCTTATCATATATGCTGAGGGTGATGCTATGTTTCAAGCATGCGGAAAGTATTATTCGAGGACTAGGTCAGAACCATCGTTCAGCAGAAGTCCCGGAATAATACCCCAGACATCACTGAGTATAAAGACCTAGTATATCAGAAAAAGGAATCTTTCAAACAAGATTTCGGGGGTTACCCATATATCCGAGAGATGTTTCCCCACGATATAAGTAAGTTTGAAATTTAGGTTTATATCTCGTCACAATCTACTAAATGTGCAAAAACCTACTCACACATCCACAGTGAGATCGTTTATCACATTTGACTTTCCAATTCTTTAGCATGTTGTGATAGTCCACTGATGTACTATCATTTCCTCTTTTATGCAACAAAAAACTCATTTTCATTTTATCATGTTTTTGACTTTATCAAATTTTCTAATGTTTTTGGATTTTCTGAAAATATACTCCCCCTAAAATACAAATACATAAAAAAATTGAAAACAAACTGTACAAACAACGTGACAACTGATATCAAATTGCTTCAAATCGCCATTCAATTGGCATAAACAATCAGAACTCCCCCTTTCAACAAACTATTTTCTCATTTAGATTTCAAAACACTTAAGTTTGTTTTAATCAAAATGATTTTTCCGGAAAATAAGTTTGTTTTTACCACTTATAGGTGCATGGTTCATCATGATGTCTTTCAACCACTTGTATGAAGATTACATCAAGTTCAAATTAATGACCTTGAGTAATCACTATATCAAAACAAACCTCTGTATCACTTGTACAATGAACTTATCAAAGTAAACTTCAAAATAAATGCCGATACCTACTCCACACTTACCAACCTGGGAGTTCCGGCATAGTCCTTCACCTGTAAACATTTCATCAATCTTTAAAAATTTTTACAAACAACAATTTTATGAAAGATGCCGATTCTTGATCCACGATTACCAACTTGGGATCTCCGGCAAATCCTGCTATTCAAAAAACACATTATACAAACATGATAAAAATGATGCCGATTCATGATCCACGATTACCAACTTGGGATCTCCGGCAAGTCAGGTTTTTATTCTTTGAAAAATATATCCACCCAAGCCTGACCTTCCTTGGGTGTAACAACATTTTCTTCTTTATCTTTTCTTTCAACAGACTTGTGAACACCTTGTTTTAGAAGCATAAAATTCTTTGACACTTTTGGCCTTACCATTGACCATTTTGCCAAAAATGTGTTTCACAGTTCCATTAAAAGCCTTATCAACATCAAATTTCTTCTTATCAGAATAAAATTTATTTGAAATTTCAACTTTTCCAACTTTCTTCATAAAATTTTCAGCACGCAATGGTGGAAAATTTTCATCATTCATAGATGGAACTGATTTTTCAACCCTTTTCTCAACACGTGGCTCCTCTGATTTTGTGGAATCATATTCATCACTAGAATTATTACCTGAATCTTTCACAATCCATTTTTGATTTTTCAAATTTTCTTTTCCTTTCAAAACACTCTTTGAACATTCTCCCTTCTCAAAGGTTGAATTTTCAAAGCCTGTAAACTTTCGGGTTGAAAGTTCAGTTTTCTCGATCACTTTCTCTTTTAATTTACCAGAGACTTCCTGTTTTGGTTTGAATGTATTCGGACAGTCCCTAGCAACATGACCAACAGTTTTACACTGAAATCAGGTTCTCTTTTCAATCTTCTTTGGAACAGCATTCTTCTTCAGTTCTTCTTGCTTCTTGGCAAGGAATTCCTGATTCGTCTGTTTTCTGAATGCTTGTTATTTCTCAGCCCCTGTCATTTTCCCTGAAACAAACACAGTTTTTGGCTTATAAACTTTTTCATTTTTATAATTTTTCGGTTGAATAAAACCTAATCCTTTCTTTTTGAAATTACGATTATGGTTTGGTCTCTTTTGGAAACTATAACCACAATTGTAACCCATTTTCTTGTTAATTCTTTGTTGTTCTCTTGAAGTGTATTGCTTAGGTTTTCCAAAAAGATTTAAATCTTTTATTTCAGAAATATTAATTTCTGTAATTTAGAAAACCTTTTGAATCATTTCAAATCTGACACTTCTTACTGGAGAAACTTCATCAGAATATAATTTGTCAGAATCTTTCAAAGTATATGCCACTTTGAATGATTCATCATTCAAATTAGATTTTGATATCAAAAACTCTTTATCATAAACCCGTTTGTCCTTTTTGACTGTTGACTTTGACGCATCGGACACAGATTTTGACTTGGATTTGGACTCCGGTTTTGACTCCTAACAGTCATCTTTATCTAACACCTGATCGACCACACTTTTTATCAACTTTGACTCATGATCAGTGTCGGATGACGTGTATGTGACATCAATATTTTCTGGCAAGTAATCCAACGGCCCAGACTCCCATTGTAAGTTTATTGCCTTATCGACTCTTTCGGAATTTGGATTTCGAGGTGAATATCCATTTTCGACCGGGGTCGGAAATCTAGTGTAGACCACACTTGGTTTCTTACCAGAAATTTTCACTTTATCTTTGTCTTCTATCATAGATTTCTCTTCTTCTGAAGTCTTTACTCTTCAAAAGTCTTCAAATTCTCCACAACCGGATAAATCATGTCAACAACAAAAGTAGAACATGAGTAACTTTCTAATAACTTGTTGACTCTTTCAGTTTCGATTCTTTGTGTTTCTAGCTTTAATTCCAGCTCAGCACACTTCTTTATGTGAAAATTAACATTATCAAGCTGTCCTAAGTAAGCTCTCTTCAGTGTATTCATTGCCACAGCTTGTTCACCATTGAATCAGTATACTTGTTGATTTCTCTGTTCATTGTATCATAGGATTCTTTCAATCTGTTTATGTTATGCAGCAACTCATTGTTCTGCTTGATTAAAGAATCACAATTTATGCACTTTTCTGGAACTTTGACAGGTTCTGCATCAACTTTGACTTCAAATTCAGGAACCTCTTTGACTGTTCTGTTTGATCGTAAAAATTCAGCTCTTCTCTTTTTCTCAGCTTCTGCCTCAGCTTTTAATCTCTCTTCTTCTTCTTCTTCTTCTTCTTCTTCCTCTTCTTCAAGCTTTCTCCGTCTTGCTTCAGCAGCTTCCATTACTTTTCTGCACTTTTCGGCACATTTCAAATCGTTGGCATTTTGCAATGAAAGCATTAACATTTGAAGAGTCTTTGGAAATCTCTTTGGCCATGAATTCTTGATCTGGGCAAAAATTATCCCAACTGAAACCTTTAGCCACCTTTTCATCATCTTGTTCTGCCAAACACACTTTGCTGTTTGTTGGAAGATATTTATCCCAGGTAAAATTATCATACTTGCCCTGATTAACTAGACATGCTCTTTTTGATCCTTCAATCACATCTCTTCCGTGTGCAGTTTGTGCCTGATGCGGTACTGGTGGTGTGACTTGATGATAAATCGCCTTTTTGTGATAATCGTTGTTTCCAAAAGGATTCTGGGCTCCACTAGCTTCACGATTTTCGCACTCCCTCTTGAAATGCCCCTTTTCCCTGCAACGAAAACATGTAACTTTAGATTTATCAAAGCCTAATGTTGAAACATTTGCATCACGGAAATCATCTCTGCCTGTAATTTGTTTAAACTTCTCAGCTCGTCTCAACACAATGGCCATGCACCATTTAATATCCATCAATTCCATTTCCTCAGCATCGATTTGATCGTAATCCTCTTTCGTGAGCATTGGATTACCGATCTTTCCGGCTACAAAACTACTATAGGATTCCAACACCATTCCCAACAAAGACATTTGATTTTTAGTTACTTCTTCAGAATAATCTTGATCACTTTCAAGATTTAATACAATATTGCATTGAAGTTTTCTTCCGTTCTTTGTTGCAGAAATGTTTGGATCGAATGATGAAAATCTTGTGCTGCTTGATGCCTGGGATGATTTCTTTTCAGAAGAATCTTTTGCACTGTAAGCAGTTTTGACTTTTGGAGAAAAATTTGACTTTTCATTGACACCACCTTTGTAATACAAGCTGATATCTTGTTCTCCATCTTAGTTCTTCATCCTGGCGATCTTCCTTTGCTCCATCTCTTGAGCTTCCAGGTGTTTGATGAAGTCTCCCAGTGTCAAATTTTATAATCCTTTCTGTTGGATCTCAGCATCATCAGAAATGTTCCCCAAGTTTCATGAGGTAGTGCATCTGCAAGTTTTTCAATCAATTCATTAGTATCCTTTTTAATACGAAGTTTTGTCATATTTCTCACCAAGTTACAATATCTATCAATTATTTGCTTGGTGTTTTTAGATTTCAAACCACGAAATAAATCAAATTCTTTCTTCATGAGTGACATTTTGTTTTTGAGCATATCATCACTTCCAACAAATTTTGCTTCCAATTCTGTCCAGATTGAATAAGCAGTTCCATCATGTTGAAGCAGTATCAAGATATCTTCTTTTATTGCTTGCTGAAGCAGACTCACCATCAATTTCTCATCTCGATATTTCTTTTTATCTTCTGTACTCATTTCTCGAATTGTTAACTGCACACCATTTGTTGTGGGTCTAACATATGGTTCCTCAGTGATTTCCCACGCGTCCAAATGATAAGCTTCAACCCAATTCCCAAACCGTTCGGACCAAGCATTGTAATCATCAATATCCATGAGTTTGGGCGGTTTTTGAGATGTTCCGGTTTCATTTTCAAGTAAAGCATTCTGCGTGATTGTAATCGGACTAGCAAAGGCGTTATAGAATTCGTAGTCCATTGTTTAAAGTTCACAAGTTCACAAATTTCCAAGTTTAGGCAAAATTGACTTTGGAGCGAAATCTCTGAATTGTCACAAACTCGAAATCTCAAGTGTTTTAAGAGCGAAACCTAAGTGTTCATTGGAGCGAAACCTTATAGTGTCACAAAAGCGAAATCTAAGTGTTCCTTGGAGCAAAACCCTATAGTGTCACAAAAGTGAAACCTAAGTGTCACTATAAGCGAAACCCTTAGTTGTCACAAGAAGCAAAACCTTAGTTGTCACAAGAGCGAAACCAGGTGATCAGATAAGCGAAATCAGGTGATCAGATGAGCGAAACCAGGTGATCAGATGAGCGAAACCAACTTGAACAAATGAGCGAAACCAACTTGATCAGATGAGCGAAACCAACTTGAACCCTTGGAGCGAAATCAGACGAAAAGTGACCGTATAAGCGAAATCACCTGTGAACTATGAGCGAAATCAGCTGATGACATCATCATTTTCACGAGTGTCTATGAGCGAAACCTCAAAAATCCTAGGTTTTAGGTCGATTTTAGTTATGAAACTTTCAAGGGTTTATTAATGCATGATTACGAGTGCTGTGTGTGAAATTGAGCTGGTTTTACCATAAAAAATTCTCAAAAATGAGAAAGAAGGTGTAGAAAATCAGAATATGCAGCTGAAATGGCAAGAACTCTTCCTCCTGAGCTCTGATACCACTTGTAGGATCGTATTCGGCCCTGATTGAGTCGATCAGAAGAATTCCTATCCAAATAAAGAGGCGGAAACTAGTGATTTGGTGCTATTTCAGCCGGATTCACTATTAATTGCTGTTGTATTGATCTTGATAACGTTTACAGACTCTGACAGCACTTCAGCAGCACTCCGTGGCTCACCGAAAGACAACACCTACAACTATACTAGAGGTTTCGCTCAAAATGACCTATTTATAGTCTCACAGGTTTCGCTTATACATACATGTTCACATAAGCGAAACTACTCAATTACCACATGAGTTAAACCTGCTTTGACACATGAGCGAAACCTAGGCCAATGACACATAAACGAAACCTAGTCTAACACATGTTTCTTGGATTTCGTGCCATTGTCTAACCTATACTCTATAAGACTCGATATAAGACATAGTCAACAGACGTAGTGCACCAACAAATATGTGTGATCTTTGCACATATCAATTCTCGTTCGATTTCGAACTTTAAATCGCTTTCTGGAAGGTTATACGCAATCTAATGCATAAATATAACCAGTTTAATGCAACAAATGCTCTGGAATAGTGACATATGCTTAACATACCTTAAATAACCTTTACATAACTTAGGAATAAGTTTTGAAGGCTTTGGTATGGCAAAATCAAGTTAATTCGCTTACAGGGACTAAATTTGACAAACTACGAAAGTATGCCAATTTGAACTGTAACGAACATTCCAGAACATGACCATAAGTTAAACATACCATAAATATCCTTTACATAGCTTAAAAATAGGCTTTGAGGGGATCGATATGCTAAAATAAACTTTTGGGTCATTCAGGGACTAAAAGCATCAAAAAGTGCACAAGTTTGCATTTTCGCCCATAACTTACGTTCTGGATACATCCGGACATCCAAAAATTTATGTAAACACTAAAATATTTTAATTTAGTGTTTGGCATGAGAAAAATCCATTCGTCGCGCAATTTGGATCATTTTTCTCGCTTATGCGCATTCCGTCTTAATTAAGCGAACATCGCGATCATACGATCAAACGAACCGACATCCGGCATACTTTTGAGTATGTTTTGAGTTCCCTATACTTTAACTTTATTTTAGAGCCTTGAAATGGGGTTAACGGGGCTTAAAAGTGCAAAAAATCAAGTTTTACAAGTGCAGGGACCATTTTTGAAATTTCTGGCAGATTCAATGAACCTAGTCCATTTTGAAGTGTTGATGGTTTAACCCATGGTTTTGCGAAACCATGGGCTGGTATTCAATGAACCTAGTCCATTATTAGGGGCTCCCATGGTTTAGAAAACCATGGGCACACATGTAAGGTCCAGATCAAAGCTCAGTTTTCGATGAACGATCTTAACGGTTCTTGAATTCCTATAAATACCCACCCTCACTTCCTCCCAAAGCACACTTGAATCTGATTTTGGCTTTCTAAGTTGAAGTTTATGCTTCATACCTGAGAGTAAATCGGATCAAGAGCTTGCGGAAACCTTCTGTAAGTATTCTTTCGTTCTTTTCATTCGTTTTTTGCCGTTAAAGTCAAACTGCGTTTGACTTTCTGCTTTGACCAGTTTATGGTTAACGCGAAGTTCATTTGAAGTTCATAACGTGAGCGTAATCACGATGGTTATAGTCCCTAGTGACTATACCTACTGATTACCACGTTATCTAGGCTCAGTGACGAGTCGTAGTTTCGGCCAAAATGCGTTTTCTCGCGTATTTTGTAACCAAGCTACTCTAGGATATCAAAACCGTTTTTTTGATATCAAATCCTGTTTTCTAACTTAACCAAACATGTTCTAGCATGTTTAGCTCGTCACCTTTTTTTTAGATTAGTGCTTGTGTGGAGCCGAAAGTCAAGCGGACTAAACACCCGCTTAGACTTTCGAACACGACCCGTTTGGTCGATCATTAGGATCCGACCAAACATGTTAAGTGACCATAGTAGCATAGGGAATAACCTTCCGAGGTTATACCTTATGGTCACTTAGGTTTGATTAGTCGCATGATAGGTAGTTTATATGCCTTAGGTAAGTTACCAAAATGACCTTTTTACGCCAAAATTCATTTTAAGCCTATGTAACATAATTTTTGATATCTAAACTGATTTAGCAACAATATTAGACATGTTAAGGCATATTTTACTTATCATAGGGCTAGTTAGGCATTCCGAACGCGTTTTACGCGAACGACACGTTAAAGTAGCATAAGCTACCTAAACGGGTCGTAATGGGTCGTAAGCACTTAGGTTAGGTTTCATTTTAGTATGTAGGCTTTGTTAAACCATATTACACGAGTTCCCATACTCGTTTGGTTTACGAGACCCTCATTCTATCTGATCCTCCGATTTAGGTGCCGTTTGATTTCTGTGATCTCTAGCATTGTTTGGTTGTAACACAAGGACTTCTAGGCAATCTCAAGTGAGTACATAGACCCCTCTTTTACTATTTTTTTTCAAACTGTTTTGGGGTGAAACACATGTGCCTACTTGTTACTTTCATGCTTTCCTGCTTTCACATCATATACTTGCTATGTTCATTAGTACACTTATAGTACATGATTTACATTACATTGTTTTGCTATGCATGTTGACTGAGCATGCTAGCACATTGATTTACATGACTTTTCTGCTATGTATGTTGACTGGGCATGCTAGCACATTGATTTACATGACTTTTATGCTTTGTATGTTAACTTAGCATACTTAGTACATTGTTTTACATTACAATTTGTTGCATATGCTCATCCAGCATATGAATACATTATATTAGATTTTGAACCGTTTGTAACTATTTGACCATGTGAACCGTTTTAACCACTTGACTATGTGAACCGTTGTAACCATTTGACCATGTGAACCGTTATAACCATTTGATTATGTGAACCGTTTGTAACTGTTGAACTGTGTGAACCGTATTTGACCATACATAAACATTTCTACAATTGTTAAACATTGCATTTTGGTGGTTGTTTGGGTAAGTAATTTAAGTAACGAGGCGACGTGTAATACGATAAAAACATGGTGGATACGCCGCTGGTACTTCCTATATATAAGTGCTTTTTTGGTATTACATATCGTAGCGTTATTTAAACCATTTCAGTTTAGACATATTACATCTAAAATACAATCTTCACATAAACATCGTTTTACAAATAACTTAACTTATACAAACTCATTTTTCATGGTTATTCACTTAACCATACATTATTCTTTTATACATATATACCATTTGGTTTATTTATCACTTTTCAAATAACTTATGAAAGGAACCACTCAACAAGATTCATGGCTACTTTTATTAAACAGTTTCTTTAAACACAAGTCATGAATCCTATTTTCACAAAACCTATGTATCTCACAGGCATTTTTATGCTGACGTACCTATTTTCACATGTGTTTTCAGGAGTTGTTGCATAGGATGATCGAGACACATTTAGGCGGACCTGTGCCTTAGTGACTTAAAACGAAGCAAGAACTAGTTAATTTATGTTATGTACTCTTTGTTTCTTGTTTTAAGACAATGTAACTTCCTTGTTAGATAAATAAAACGTAACTTTAATTTCCATGGTTGTGAAACAATTAATTCTGTTACAACACTCCCCGATGTTTCCGCCACGTTTCGTTGTTTTACGTGGTCAGGGCGTGACACGATATTACCTCTAACTCTAGTGAGGACTTGAGCGATAGTCGTCCCTGTGTCGATTGCGCCATGAAGGACTCTCCATCGACTACGTTCGGTGCATACATAGACCTGAGCGATTCGGCATACACCTTCTTTAACGAGAGCACGGGAAAGGGTTGGACTTGTCCACCTACATTTTGCATAGGAATCACCCTCACCGACAACCTCTTGCGTTCTCATCTTAGTCTAGAGCAATTAAGGTATCTCAGGCACTTTGGGGTTGTTCCATCCAGTAAGGAACCGCCCGATCTGGATGAATTCCTTAGAAATAGACGAAACTTCATAAACTACCTCTAGACACGGGGCCGTGTCCAGCACGCCCTCGTGTCCACCCAAAGATTCCCGTCTGATTTCGTGTCAGAATACGGACAAAATGTGTCAGGATCCTGCATGCACACGGGACCGTGTCCAGCCGACACGGGGCCGTGTGCAGCGTGCTGTCGTTTTCTATAAATGCAGCAAGATTCCGGCACATTTGGACTACTCCAAAGACAAAGATCTGGTGGATCTTCACACATACCATCCTAGGTATATTCTAAAGAAGGTTCCCAACTACCATCTTGTCTTTTCCACTTTTATCCATTATCTTCTTATTCAATTTTTCCTTAACACCTCCATTAGAGCTTGAAATCTCCATAATTCCAAGCTTTATTGAGATGTTTGTTAGATTTTTATTCAAGGAATCTTGTTAAAAATAAGTTCTAGAACAATGTTTTAAGTTGTTTCTGCTTAAAAATGTTTTAAAAATCACGAAAACAAATTAAAACTCCATGATTCCTTGTTCCAAAAATCTGCAGACATCTTGTCACACCCCCAAAATACCACCTAGGGAATGTCCCTGTTAGGCGTGTGACGTACCAACAACGAGCCACTAATTACATGAAACCCATTCAAGTTTATAAATAAAATCCCCAATTATTATTATGAAAAATGTCACCAACTAGTTAAAATGAAAACCAACATGTTCAACGGAAGCAAATAGTAAACCAAAGTTAAATTGTTCAAAACCAATGTATAATAGCCATATTCAATCACATGAGTCTCTCCAGTCGTCCCATGACCACTCCAGCTACTCTAGACAGCAAGTTCCCAAATTCAAGATATCTAACGACCTGCGAGCATGCAACAAGTGTATCAGACAACGCTGGTGAGTTCATAGTTTTACGAAAACGTTGGTTACCCAGTGTTTAGTTAATCCATTGAATTTACAAATCCAAAAGTAATGTTGATAATATCTCGATACTGAACAAGACGGCTCCTGATGTATGTTTTGCCCGTTCCCCAGTGCTCCTATCACAACACTGGGCATGACTGGGTCATTAGTTCACACCCGTCCTCTCCGGTACGGGGTGAGGGTGCCAAACCTAAGTAGCGCTACCAACTAATACCTGTTACCTCCCCGGTAACACAAAATATGGGACTTAAGAATGATAGGGTGAGATTATTATCCAACATCCCAGTTTTACCCAAAAGACTTATCCCTCCCCGGGATACCCACTGACTGTCCCAACCACCGGGACGCATGCTCAAGAGGAATGAACTCACCTTTGGTTTGCTCGGTAAGATTAACTACCCGTTTATCAGTGGATCAAACACGTCCTAGCATGAGTACCAATATCAATCAGTTTTAAGTTTACTTATACGTTGTTCACATTTACACACGTAGTATACATTCATCAACAAACATGATATATCACTTAATCGTGCACGAATTCCATCATTTAAATTATGTTCGCATACTAGGTGCTACACATGTAAAGTTACACCTCGCATACCACGATTCAATTATTCAAATAACATCTCATTTCAAACATACAACATTGTATGAGTTCATGTACCACCCGTGGCCCTTAGACTCGACGTGCGAGACCCAGGCCCAAACCCGTCCCGGTCCGTAAACCATGTGGGGTTTCTATTTCAGCTCCTGGCCCACCCAGACCGGCCCAACATACTTAATTTAATATGCGTGTGTGTGTATGACCCGGTATCAAGGTGCGGCCCAACCCAAAACTGAGTGTTCCCTCTTTTCTTGAGTAGCCCAGTTTACCATACCAGGCCCAATCACAATGCCGATTAGTCGTGCAACACTTAAGCCCAATCCGATTTGCATGTTACTATATTAATCCAACTTCCCAATTCTTGATTTATGGTTGTACAACACAATTAAAACATCTTTTACGTTGATACATCACCCCAATTCTATTAAACCATTACTAATGTCTATCCTAGTAGGAATTCAATTCACAATCATATGTACAGAACCTATCCTTTGATTCAAGATTCATATTCAAAACCAAATCATAAATTTAGCAATTGTTATCCATGTCCATACAAACCCTAGATGCCATCATTCATCTAAACCACAAGACCACAACAGTTTCATCAATTCATATGTATCTATTCGTGCACTAATCATGTACAGTTAAACTACCACTGGCAAATCACATATAATCACATGACTTTATTCCAATTATAAGTTGACATCCATACACACCAATCATGTAACACAGTTTTAGTCTAACACAAGTCCACATTAAAGAAATATAACCAGCCCAATTGACCCGCATAATGCCCAGTTATGTCGCAGGCCCAAGGTTCCAACCTAACATTCCGAGTTATTGATTCAATATGGCCCAACACAATTATTATCCAGTAACTCTACAATTGTAACCAATCTCTTGTTAGGCATCCATGATCAATCGCATAACACTATTACATCACAATTCAATTCATCCCACACTTTTTCATCATGTTATTCACATATTAATGACTATCATACAGTAACACAATTTAGTAATCATTATGCAATATATTTATATTCTAACAAATCATCATACGAAAACATCCCTAAATCATTACCAATTCACATAATCATATGACAATATCACACATTATCACAAATAATTAATCATTTAACCCATTCAATATCGCATATGAACATCATCATCAATATCACATATGTCCAACATCATGCAAATATGGATGTCAACAGATAAGGATCACTAACCAAGAGTCTAATCGCACAAGATGCTATCTCGAGGGGGGGGGTCTGCTACTCCCATCACACGCCTAGAGAGGTTTAGGGTTTGCGTATGTTTATTGCTACTACATTACGTGCCTTCACATGTTTATAAAATCTATAATCCCTAACCGGCCCAAAATAATAATGCACTTGGGCCCTACCAAGCCCAAACCAACATAAACCCGATGCATAACTCCACCAGGCCCAACCCATCATGAATTAGGTACGTGAAGTGCATAACAATGTTTGAGTTGGGCTTCGGGTGCTAGCCGGCCCGATTCGACGTGCGTGTGATGCGGCCCAGCACAAGGAATACCAATCCGTTTCATATTTACCAAGTTTATAATGTTTATATCCACACAAAATGTTTTGCACGGAAAAGAGGGATGAATGACGAGAAGTTAGAATCACAAGATAGAACGTTACTAACCTTGGAAGTTCGGGTTGTCACATCATCCCCAACTTGAAAGAAATTTCGTCCTGAAATTTGATAAGTAAGCGTAGAGGAGTGAAGTGAGAAATCAAGATTGCTGCAGGTTTTCTCCGGGTGCCACATCATCCCCAACTTGAAAAGGAATTTCGTCCCGAAATTCACCAGTTTTACCCGAATTAGATTGGTCAACAGGGAAAAGTTGAGGATATTTGAGCTTCATCTGATCTTCACGCTCCCACGCAAACTTCGGTCCACATCTTGAGTTCCAACGAACTCTCACAATTGGAATTCGACTATGCTAGCGAACTTTGGCGTCCTGATTCACTAATAAGGGTTTCACAAGTGTTTCATCGGACAAACACTGCCTTAGATTCGAGGCATAAATATCATCGTGAACGTTATCCAATCCGTCTGTTAACTTGAGCTTGTGAGCCATGTAACCGATTCGTTCCAGAAATCCGAATGTCTAAGCTTGCCACGTTTTCTATAGTGTATCGCGTTATCAAGGTCCCTGGCGATCACGAGTTGTCACCACATAATTTCCAATACCAAATGCAAGTCCTAAACCCGTGATTAGGTTGTCATCCACCTCAATCTAACAAGGAGGTTGGCATTATCATCCACGCAATGCCTCAAACAGAGCTGCATGTATACTAAACGGTAACGGTTGCAGTAGAGCTCACCCAACGATAAGTGTCCTTCCCAAATTTTTACTAAAGTCAATCACGCACATGCTCGCAGCATGTCTTCGTGTGTCAGGATGGTTCGTTACCCTGTCCGGTTGTCCTACAGTGATAAGTAATGCTCATGTCTAGATGTGTGCCAAGGGTGTTGTGTATTGCCTGCAATAAATCAGGTATAGCTGAAAATCAAAGGTAACAGAAGTTGGCACCTCGTGCGTAAAACCGCCTCTCAGAGGGATATTCACAAGCTGTGAAGGCTCGTCAGTTTCCTTGATTGCAAGAAAGTGTGCTGGTTACGTGAGATAATTAACAATCACCCAGGTGATATTGTTTCCATTTCGAGTTGTAAGTAGACTGGTGATAGAATCCATGGCAGTCTGTTCCAATCTCCAAATAGGTACTCCTGATTACCGACACAACCAAAAGGTTTCTGATGTTCCACCTTGACTTTCGCATAAGTCAAACGTCGTTCACATGCTTTGTTGTGTAGGCCTTCAAGCCCAGTTGTTAGTACAAGATCCTTAGATCCTAATATATATTCCATCAAAATCCAGATGACTAGAATATCGAGGCCAGTGTGGTTTGCTCAACACAAATTTCCTACAGTTACTGTATAATGAGATCCACATTCGTTCCATGAGGTAGCGGATATCGTCCGACCTGCCAAGGTGGCTTCTCCATGCCCCGCATGGGTTCAACTTGAAAATTCTCTTCCTTCAATTCCCCAGTTTGAACAGAGCGAGTCAGATCAGGTAAGTTAGAGTCGGTAGTGAGCTGCAAAGCTCGTGCACGTTCAAGTTCCACAGTCGTAATCATCCAAAAGTTCCATCCAGCGATGCCACTAACCGATTTAGCTCTTTCGAAACAAGGGTACACGGGAGGGCCTTGTGATCGGTCTAAGTAGCGCATTCGGTACCGTCCAAGTAATGCCTCCAAGTAAATCCAAAGACCACGGTTTCCACAGCCGGTTGTGTGTCGTGCAGTTCCTCTTTGTAACTCCATTACGTAAGTCATCACTCTCTCGTGTTGCGTCAGTGTGTAACTGGGACTCTAATTCGGACCATCATGGTACACTACTAAATCACCCGCACCCTCGGGTAAAGATGATGCTCAGTGCATTGCAAAGTTGGGATTCGAAAGCCGAGAAGACGTCCTCTTGTTTTGTTTTTCACAAACACAGCACCCTGCTGTGCTAAAGAGATTTAAGCTGTGCGACCTTCGAAAATCCTGTGATTAAGCTGCGATAGTATCTAGTGAGACCAAGAAACTCATGTATCCTCAAAGTCGAAGGGATCTTTGATGTTGATCAGTTTCTAACAAAATGGATCTTAGCGAGATCTACGTGTATTCCCACCTCGTTGTTTATATGATTAAAAATGTGTACTTCCCGAATCCTGAAGTCACCCTTAGGTAGACTTCGCACGTAGATGCTCCTCCCCTAGAAGCTCTATGATGAAATACAAGTGCCGTTCATGGTGCTCCTTTATCCTGGAAGTGATTCAGAACGTCCTAGATAAACACGGTTGGCGAATCTGGCAAGATGGGGTGGGCACATACTACTCATGTGATCCCTAAGGCTGCTGGTGTGTTGGGTAACTTTAAACAATGAGAACATAAAATTGTAGTGGCCGTACTGTGCCTATAACGCCGTGTTAGAAGTCATCCTCCCCTAGGTCTTCCATCAAGTGACAGTCTGATCTTAAGTCGGTTTCCGAATAGAAGCTTGATCATTGCAGCAGGTCAAGTAGGTTGTCGATGCGAGATAGAGGGTGACGGTCTATGATTGCCACCTTGAGGTAGTCTGTACGCGTACGAAAGGACGTGTCCTTCATTTCCACAATAAATCTCGGGCTCCCCAGAACAAGGAGCTAGATCGCTAAAACTCCCACCCGGTAGCTCCTGAAATTGACTAGACAGTTCTTGCAACCCTCATGGTGCAAGATAGTATGAAGTACGAGTGATCAAGGCTACTTCTGGCGTGAGATTAA
Organism: Helianthus tuberosus; assembly: GCA_030545235.1. NCBI lineage: Eukaryota > Viridiplantae > Streptophyta > Magnoliopsida > Asterales > Asteraceae > Helianthus > Helianthus tuberosus. The sequence continues at coordinate 108,763,856 of CM060414.1, read as the reverse complement.
ACTGAGATTCTGGCTAACAGTTGTGGAAGTAATCCCAAAAGTTCCTCGGGGAACAAACCGAGAGGGATCACAAACAATTGGTGGATCCGCGATCCTCTTTTCCCTCAACCCTATCATCAGTAACGATTGCTAACACAGCGGAGTAATCCCTCCGTAGACACTTCTTGCCTTCACAGCTGAAATGGCGCTAACTTTTGCACTACTCTGATGCTTTAGAACAAGTAACGATTCTGCACACAAAGTTTTCTCCTCACTGGGTATATATGCGTGATTCCTGGATAACCAATTCACACTAACTACTGCGTTGTAACCATCGAGGATAGTAGAAGGAAGGTCGACGTCGAACACTCGTCCCACAAGGTCGTGTTTACACCCTAACAAACATATGAGATTTCATTTGACTTGCCATCATCCGATTCCACATCAGTTTTGGTTTGAAGAAGTATCAGGGTCAAGTAGAATAGAGACGAAGCGAACAGCTACCCATACAAGCTACCATGTTGCTGCTATTCCTGGCATCGCTTACGCCAATCCTAAATGTCCTTCCATGAGCATCATTTCCAGTGTTGTTGTTACGGTTACGAGGGTTCCCATTACTATCATTATTCCCTTGGTTGTTGACGTCTTGACTTAGCAACAATCAATCCCTGTTAATGTCACCTTCGTTTCCATGCTGTAGACTACGATTACGAGAACCTTGATGTTGCCGCGACTGTTGCCTCCAATGCCATTGCTTGAAACGGAGCCCCACAATCTTTCACCATTAAAGTCCATCTTTTCACATTCAGTGCCACGTGCTACTCACTGTGCTGGTAGCCACATATTTCACACTATAATCTGTTGTCATCGCTTATGTCCCGATTGATTCGTAAGAGTTGACTCCCACGAGTCACTGACTAGAGTTAAGAATTCAATTAAAGTCAATTTGCTGGTGTTTGTTGCCGGTAATCAGGTGATCGATGTCGTAAGGTCGGTCAAAAATAAAGTTAAAAGTGTCCTATTTACCTTTTACTAGTAAAGGGTAAGTAGGGTGTCGAATCCACGGGGAATCAGTGGATAGTATGAAAGCTAGTTGTTTTAATTATCTTCTACTTCTAAACTAAATTGCTTTTTGCAGTTTGAGAATAATTATGAAAACGAATGTAAATTAAAGTTGTGAACAATTATGAGAAAAGGACCAATCTCCGGGTTTTCAGGTTATACAGAAAATCAGGTTACTTAGTTACCACTATTTGGAAATCACATAGACATGATTTGATAAACTTGTTTTGATAAATAATTAACGGACAATATATTTGATTGCAATGATCCACGATCGAAACCGAAAGATTGATGCAAATGAATAGTAATCCAATTAATTACCAATTTTAGATTTCATAAACATAATCCAGTTCAATGATTAAAGGTTTAAAACAATGACATCCTAGAATTTAATCCCGGTTGTTGATGACAAACCAAATAATTGATGAACAAGAATGAATACGATAATCAAATATTGTTTAATTAAAACAAAAACAACAGAAACGACTAACCGAATGTTTAATCGAATCCGAATCCAAAAAGTCGTAACAATAAACAACCCAACGTTTCGTACATAAACCCTATTCCCGGAGACGGTCACGGGATGACTAGCCGCTCATGATGATCTTCACCGCATCAGTTGTCATCCCGAGTTGGTTGGACACCATAGAGTAGCTTCAAAGATGAAAGATGATTACTCAATTCGTCCCCCCCGAATGCGTTCTGCCTTGCGTCAATTTATGGCCTTCTCTTTTTCCAACTGATGTCCCCTCGCATTAAATTCCCCTCTTCAAATATTGTTTTCTCTTCCTTCAATTAATGCCCTTTTGTTCAAGTTGATTCCCCACAATATTAATTAATGTCCACTCGTAGGTTTCTCAAAACCAAAAAGAACACAGTATATCACTTTTTGAGTATGGAATTAATATCAAACTTTTAGCATATTGCAAGAATAGTCCCTCAAGTTTCAATATCTATTTTTAAAACAACTTTTCTTTTACTGCAAGTCAGCCATCCATCTTTCAACTTTATTTAATATTTCCCGATTCTTTGTACATTAATCGTTTAAGCTCGTTTTTCATTCCTTTTTGCATCGGGACCTCATTTATCATCTTCGTTTTGTTACGTTTTATTTCTAAACTCCTTAACTTCACCGAATTAAGCAATTAACCTGCAAAACCATAATTTCTCGTAGTTATCTTATTCAAAGCACATAATCACTTAAACGACAATAATTCACACCAAATACGCACGTTAACACCCAGGTTTCACACTCTCCATCACATCCCCACACTTACCTTTGATTGTCCTCAAGCAAACCGTTACGGAACTACTCACCATAGTAACAACACTTATAAACCCCTAAACCAATGCAACAGATTAAGTCCCAAGTCATACCCGTTCCATAGACTAACACAATCGAGATTGACAGTCCGACAAGCAATTGGTGCAACTTCTAAAACTCAAGAGTTGTCTATTCAAAATTAACATGCTTAGGATTATACACATGCTACACGCCCCTCACAATATTCACTCCTCTCGGTTTAAAATATGAACTAGCGTGTAATGTGCTAGTATTTATATCACTCACAACCAAACATGAAATCCTGTAATCATAGGCTTGTATAACAATCATACCTCCACTGTATCATATAACACGGCACATATCAAAAGGACTTTCGGTTTTGGCCTTAGGTTAAGGGTAGGAAATTTTTGGCTTATATTTTTTTTTCTTTTTTCGTGGCGAACAAACAACGACCAAACCGTGACAACATTATTTGCAACACATAACATACTTTTGGGTTGGTTTCTACCCAAGAACATAACAATATTCACTAAACTCTATTTTTTTTCTTTTTCTTTTTTCTATTTTTTTTTCTTTTCTGTTGGTTTCTCTCTCTCTCTTTTTTTTGTTTTTCATAATTCAAAACTTGTCATTCACGGTCGGTATCAAACAATTCACATTAGGTGGACAAACGAAAGGGTAAATAGGCTCAACAGGGCTACTAAGGGTGATAATTAGGTAAACATAAAACAAACAAACGGTGTACGGGATATCCTAATGCCTTTATTATTTACGTGCACATATCAAACCACAATCTCAGCATGTATCAAATCATACAAGTTCTAACACAGAATAACACGCGGCCTGCTCTCAACATTTGAATTCATAATGTAAATCATTCTATCATTCTACAGGCTCAAATTCTCACCAAGAAAGGGTAAAAAGGTTGCCGACATGTAGCATATGCAATCTAAAGCATGTTACCCCTAAATAGACATCTCTTCTCAATTCTTTTATCATAAAAACACCTGTCGAACCTACTCTCATGAAACTTAAAGGAACGACCATGACAAGGGACTATGTTAGTTTACTACCAGCAAGGAATCCATTAGTGATTGGAACGTTCAGTTTTCGTATCCATTTAGTTCACTTAAGGCGATGAAATTCTTTAAAATTTTCAAAATTTTCAATTTTTCTCAGTTTTCATCGTTTTCAATCATTTTCAACCTCTTTCAAACCTTTTTCTTCCCGGGTTTCCCATATCCCCACACTTGGGCGACATTGTCCCCAATGTATCGTGCTTTTAAAACAAAACCCAGGAATACCAACTAACAAACCTCATGAGCGACCGTTCCTAACACAAATAACATAACACATTCCCTAGCACATAAAGTTTAATACCACCAAGTACAAAAACACACCTAAAAAAAAACATGATCACTAGGCAACAAACTAAGATAAAGGAAAGAGTACATGTACCTAATCAAGCGAAACTTCCCCACACTTGCTTGCTGCCATGGTGAAGAATAAAACAGACACTGACACACAACTCGGGCTGCCTCCCGAGAGCGCTAAGTTTATGGGTCTTCAGCCAGACCGTACCTGACGTTCGTTCATGGGGGTCGAAGTGAACATTTACCCACCGAGTTTCCTGCATATGCTCGGTGATTGACATTCCAAATTCCTATCTGCTCTCTTGTGCCAATAGTATTTGTTGAATCAGTACGGAACCAGTGAAATCCACATTTGCCTGCCGAATTTCCAAAGTATGTTCGATAGCTGACAAGTCGAGCCTTCACCTTCTTTCCTATCATGAGTACATCTGTTGGATCATTGTATACCCACTTCAATATACCTTGTCCAAGATCTTCTCTACTCACCTTTCTCTTATTCCCGCTCGAGCCATCATCCCCAACTTTGTTAGTTGGAGTAATCAAAGTATGCAGTGGTTCGGGATAAACTTGGACTACATCAGCCTGTAGTTCTTCAATAGGTGCTAAGTCTTCATGTAGGTTTAAACATATAGCTTCAAGTTCAGGAAGACTTTCAACCTCTTCTTCATCTTTATCAACAAAAACATGTATTTCTTCAACAAATGCAGGAATGGATGTGGTAGCATCCTTCACAACCTTCAATGTTGCAATTTGTTCGTCTATTTGATTCGATCGTTGGACCATAGCCTCAGTTCTCAACCTGCTCTCTTGTGCCACCTCCATCATAATAACCATGATTTCATCAAGTTTAGAATTTTGATGTTTACCTGAACAATCATTTTGACTTTGGTGTGCCCGATCTGAATAATCTTGGTAATTACCATGATTATTGTATGTTGACTTATAGTAGTCATGATAACGACCATTATATTCTTCTTGATATCTTGAGAAGGGCACCACCTCGGATTCGTAATCATCATAATCCAAATTTTGCTCATACTTGTGGGGGAAATTTGACTGATAGTGTCCCTGATATGAAGGTGCCTTGTACCCAGACATCAACTTTTCTTTCCAAAACACTGGGTCTGTCCAAAACACTAGGCAATCTTCATTTATGTGAATTTTCCCACAACAAGGGCATGACTGATGAGCCCTATCCATGATTCAAAGATTTCACTTCCTGCACAAACAAACTAAAATACCCGCATAGAAAACTAACATAAAAAAAACTAACAACTACAAGAAATATTTTTGGATTTTTTTTTATATATTTTTTTTATTTTTTTAAGATATACAAAAAAAAAAACTTGTAAAAAAAATGGTTAAAAAAATGACTTAATTTTAAAAACTTAAATTTTTTTTTTAGGGGGGTTTCTAAATATCCTAAAATTACAAATTAAATAAAAGACTAATTTAAACAAAACAGACAAAACACAAAATAAAATAAAACAAATAGGAAACTTAATAAAAACAAATAAAAACCATACAATAATTATACTATTTTTTTTAATTATTAGTATTATTTTTTTTTCTTTTTTTTAAAAAACCATACATCATTTGTTTTGATTTTATAAACAAACAAAAGCCCAATTTGTCTACTCTTGTCTGCCATCGAGATGATGATGATTATGTTATGGAAAAAAAAAGTCAACAAACTCAAGCTCTTTTTTATTTATTTATTTATTTTTTAGAAAAGCTAACTAAAACAAGAAAACTAAACTAAGCGCACTAATTCCCCGGCAACGGCGCCATTTTGATCGATGTCGTAAGGTCGGTCAAAAATAAAGTTAAAAGTGTCCTATTTACCTTTTACTAGTAAAGGGTAAGTAGGGTGTCGAATCCACGGGGAATCAGTGGATAGTATGAAAGCTAGTTGTTTTAATTATCTTCTACTTCTAAACTAAATTGCTTTTTGCAGTTTGAGAATAATTATGAAAACGAATGTAAATTAAAGTTGTGAACAATTATGAGAAAAGGACCAATCTCCGGGTTTTCAGGTTATACAGAAAATCAGGTTACTTAGTTACCACTATTTGGAAATCACATAGACATGATTTGATAAACTTGTTTTGATAAATAATTAACGGACAATATATTTGATTGCAATGATCCACGATCGAAACCGAAAGATTGATGCAAATGAATAGTAATCCAATTAATTACCAATTTTAGATTTCATAAACATAATCCAGTTCAATGATTAAAGGTTTAAAACAATGACATCCTAGAATTTAATCCCGGTTGTTGATGACAAACCAAATAATTGATGAACAAGAATGAATACGATAATCAAATATTGTTTAATTAAAACAAAAACAACAGAAACGACTAACCGAATGTTTAATCGAATCCGAATCCAAAAAGTCGTAACAATAAACAACCCAACGTTTCGTACATAAACCCTATTCCCGGAGACGGTCACGGGATGACTAGCCGCTCATGATGATCTTCACCGCATCAGTTGTCATCCCGAGTTGGTTGGACACCATAGAGTAGCTTCAAAGATGAAAGATGATTACTCAATTCGTCCCCCCCGAATGCGTTCTGCCTTGCGTCAATTTATGGCCTTCTCTTTTTCCAACTGATGTCCCCTCGCATTAAATTCCCCTCTTCAAATATTGTTTTCTCTTCCTTCAATTAATGCCCTTTTGTTCAAGTTGATTCCCCACAATATTAATTAATGTCCACTCGTAGGTTTCTCAAAACCAAAAAGAACACAGTATATCACTTTTTGAGTATGGAATTAATATCAAACTTTTAGCATATTGCAAGAATAGTCCCTCAAGTTTCAATATCTATTTTTAAAACAACTTTTCTTTTACTGCAATTCAGCCATCCATCTTTCAACTTTATTTAATATTTCCCGATTCTTTGTACATTAATCGTTTAAGCTCGTTTTTCATTCCTTTTTGCACCGGGACCTCATTTATCATCTTCGTTTTGTTACGTTTTATTTCTAAACTCCTTAACTTCACCGAATTAAGCAATTAACCTGCAAAACCATAATTTCTCGTAGTTATCTTATTCAAAGCACATAATCACTTAAACGACAATAATTCACACCAAATACGCACGTTAACACCCAGGTTTCACACTCTCCATCATCAGGGTTGTAAAACACTACTCTCATCCTCTTGTCCATCGATCTAACAGGTTATTTGAGTATTACATGGTATGTTACGGGTGTGTTGCAGAAGTGATCGCACTCCGGGATCTATGACGTTAATACATTGAGTTCTAGCAAATGGAGAGAAGCGAGAGAGGTATAGACCAATCATTGTCGTTGCAACATCCAACTCAGGGATGTCCGTACAAGCACCTAACATTCTACACAGTTCGCTAGGCGTTCAGATGGGTGTTCAGGTAATACTCGATAGCATCGAGATTTGAAAGGATTCAGAGAGGAGTGAAAAGGTCACGTTCAAGTAAGAGACAATCACTGTTATGACTCTTATAGACTGTTGTGTTTCACATCGATCAAATAACGGAACAGGACCCCTTTTTCACTCGTTAAGTCTCACTGGGACTCACATGCACCCCACATTATTATTATGTGTGCACCCACAATAATATTGTGATTTGCAAGCTCATCTCAGCTCCTCTTAACTCATCTCAAATGGTTCCTCAAACACGAGTAGTAAGCAAAGAACATCACAAAACGCGAGTCATGAATGTTTAGGGAAATACTACCCTACCAGTCACATAACACATGCAAGTAATACATGAATTCATACTGTTGTGCTAAACGTGCAATCACATGCAATATCATATGTAAGTATTCACTGGTTATGCAGTACAACGAGTATACGAGAGACGAACCTTGCAATATGGAGTTGAGTGTCATGGTCGATTTTGGATCTGTTAGGTTATAGTCTGGTTTTATAAAAACATTTTAAAACCAAGTTCACTATAACCAGTGGCTCTGATACCAAACTGTCACACCCCCAAAATACCACCTAGGGAATGTCCCTATTAGGCCTGTGACGTACCAACAACGAGCCACTAATTACATGAATCCCATTCAAGTTTATAAATAAAATCCCCAATTATTATTATGAAAAATGTCACCAACTAGTTAAAATGAAAACCAACATGTTCAGCGGAAGCAAATAGTAAACCAAAGTTAAATTGTTCAAAACCAATGTATAATAGCCATATTCAATCACATGAGTCTCTCCAGTCATCCCATGACCACTCCAGCTACTCCAGACATCAAGTTCCCAAATTCAAGATATCTAACGACCTGCGAGCATGCAACAAGTGTATCAGACAACGCTGGTGAGTTCATAGTTTTACGAAAACGTTGGTTACCCAGTGTTTAGTTAATCCATTGAATTTAAAAATCCAAAAGTAATGTTGATAATATCTCGATACTGAACAAGATGGCTCCTGATGTATGTTTTGCCCGTTCCCTAGTGATCCTATCACAACACTGGGCATGACTGGGTCATTAGTTCACACCCGTCCTCTCTAGTACGGGGTGAGGGTGCCAAACCTAAGTAGCGCTACCAACTAATACCTGTTACCTCCCCGGTAACACAAAAGATGGGACTTAAGAATGATAGGGTGAGATTATTATCCAACATCCCAGTTTTACCCAAAAGACTTATCCCTCCCCGGGATACCCACTGACTGTCCCAACCACCGGGACGCATGCTCAAGTGGAATGAACTCACCTTTGGTTTGCTCGGTAAGATTAACTACCCATTTATCAGTGGATCAAACACGTCCTAACATGAGTACCAATATTAATCAGTTTTAAGTTTACTTATACATTGTTCACATTTACACATGTAGTATACATTCATCAACAAACATGATATATCACTTAATCGTGCACGAATTCCATCATTTAAAGTATGTTCGCATACTAGGTGCTACACATATAAAGTTACACCTCGCATACAACGTTTCAATTAATCAAATAACATCTCATATCAAACATACAACAATGTATGAGTTCATGTACCACCCGTGGCCCTTAGACTCGATGTGCGAGACCCAGGCCCAAACCCATCCCGGCCCGCAAACCATGTGTGGTTTCTGTTTCAGCTCCTGGCCCACCCAGACCATCCCAAAACTGAGTGTTCCCTCTTTTCTTGAGTAGCCCAGTTTACCATACCAGGCCCAATCACAATGCAGATTAGTCGTGCAACACTTAAGCCCAATCCGATTTGCATGTTACTATATTAATCCAATTTCCCAATTCTTGATTTATGGTTGTACAACATAATTAAAACATCTATTATGTAGATACATCACCCAATTCTATTAAACCATTACTAATATCTATCCTAGTAGGAATTCAATTCACAATCATACGTACAGAACCTATCCTTTGATTCAATATTCGTATTCAAAACCAAATCATAAATTTAGCAATTGTTATCCATGTCCATACAAACCCTAGATGCCATCATTCATCTAAACCACAAGGCTACAACAGTTTCATCAATTCATATGTATCTATTCTTACACTAATCATGTACAGTTAAACTACCACTTGCAAATCACATATAATCACATGACTTTATTCCAATTATAAGGTTACATCCATACACACCAATCGTGCAACACAGTTTTAGTCTAACACAAGTCCACATTAAAGAAATATAACCAGCCCAATCCACCCGCATAATGCCCAGTTATGTCGCAGGCCCAAGGTTCCAACCTAACATTCCGAGTTATTGTTTCAATATGGCCCAACATAATTATTATCCAGTAACTCTACAATTGTAACCAATCTCTTGTTAGGCATCCATGATCAATCGCATAACACTGTTACATCACAATTCAATTCATCCCACACTTGTTCCTCAAGTTATTCACATATTAATGACTACCATACAGTAACACAATTTAGTAATCATTATGCAATATCCATATTCTAACAAATCATCATACGAAAACATCCCTAAATCATTACCAATTCACATAATCATATGACAATATCACACATTATCGCAAATAATTAATCATTTAACACATTCAATATCGCGTATGAACATCATCATCAATATCACATATGACCAACATCATGCAAATATGAATGTCAACAGATAAGGATCACTAAGCAAGAGTCTAATCGCACAGGATGCTATCTCGAGGGGGGGTCTGCTACTCCCATCACATGCCTAGAGAGGTTTAGGGTTTGTGTATGTTTATTGCTACTACATTACGTGCCTTCACATGTGTATAAAAGCTATAATCCCTAACCGGCCCAAAATAATAATCACTTGGGCCCTACCAAGCCCAAACCAACATAAACTCGATGCATAACTCCACCAGGCCCAACCCATCATGAATTAGGTGCGTGAAGTGCATAACAATGTTTGAGTTGGGCTTCGGGTGCTAGCCGGCCCTATTCGACATGCGTGTGATGCGGCCTTCTTCCTCCCAAGAGAGATAGAAGAATGGCTTTAACAACATCTAGGGAACACCCCTCGGCTCGGAGTTCTACGAAGCTTTTAGATACCGGAAAACGATTTCCGAAATTTTGGTTCCTATTGTAAAAGTAGAGCTCCTTAGGATGATTTTATGTATCACTTGACCTATCTAATTTAGGATCTTTAACTTTTATTTTTCTGCTTTGTTTTCAATTTTCTAGGAATATTATGTAATTTTCTCTATTAATGGAATGATGGTCTTAATTTGGTGTTTGGATGATGTTGTAATGGGTAAGACATACTCGGGATGGTGAAGAATACCAAGGGAAACTTGAACCAGCACCCCATGCACAAAAACAGGGCCACCCAAAAAAAATTTCTTCATTACCGCAAGTTCAGCACGGGGCCGTGCTCAGCCAACACGCCCCGTGCCCAACCATCTGCAGAAAATGCCCAGTTCAGGTAACTGGACACGGGGCGTGCTCCCTGAACACGCCCCCGTGCCCAGGCTTCTGTTTCTTTTTACTAATTTCTGTTACTGGCGATCTGAACATGGGGCAGTGCCCGGACACCACGGGGCCGTGTCTAGACGCCCAGTAACATAATTTTTTGATTTTTCACACATTTTTACACATTCAATCAACCTAAAAACTTATTTTTGGGACACATTGAGGACAATGTGTAATTTAAGTGTGTGTGTGTGGGGGGGGGGGATGCTAAAACAAAACTCTATTGGAACCGCTAATCACCCCAAATTTTTTCAAAAATTTTTCATTTTTTTTACTTGTTTAAGTTTAACTTGGGAATTTCAAGTTCTAAAAAGGTTATATTTTTACAAATTTACAACCGATAGCATCGTGATAAAAAGAACCAACATAAGAAAATTATGAAACGGCATGATAAGTTTAGTTAAAATTTGATTATATATACCTGATCACATAAAAACCCATTCCCACAATAAGTGAGTTTTGAGCCTTTATTGAGCATACAAATACATATCTTTAAACTAAATGCTCATTTTTCGTTTCTTGTGTGAATAGCCGCTTGGTTCTTACGAATCTAGAACTTGCCACGATGATACATTCCAGGTCCTTACCAACTTAAACCCGAGTAAGTAAATGATGGAGGCATTAGGACTAACCCTTTTTATTTCTACACCATTATTTTTTATTTTTTTTACCACCTACCCAAAATCCCCCTAGTTAACCCCTTTGAGCCTAAACCTTTTCATTTCTTAACCCAAAACAAACACCCTTTTTCCCACCAAAAACCCTTTTTATTTTTAACCCTTTGTTTTAGTAACAAGCTCGGTTTTTCTTATGACTTTCTTATCAAAAAAATGATAATGATGAAGCAAAAAGAAATAAACAAACAAGTTTATCAAAAATAACTTTGTTTGAATAATGGCTTCATCAAAATAAAAATTGCAAAAATAAAAAGTTTTACGAAAACCGACGCTTTTTACGCCTTTCGCCCTTTGTCACACCCCGACCGCGTAAAACAACAAACCGCGGTGGAAACATCGGGGCGTGTCGTAACAGAATAAATTGTTTCATAACCATGGCATACAAAGTTTTATTTTATTTATCAAACAAGGGTGTTACATTGTCTTGAACAGTAAACAAAAGAGTTTATAACATAATTAAACATAATCTAGCTTCATTTTAAGTCTCTAAGGCACAGGTCCGCCCTAGTGTCATGATCATCATCCTACGGAAAAGCACCTGAAAATACATGTGAAAGTAGGTACGTCAGCATAAAAATGCCTGTGAGATACATAGGTTTGTGAAAATAGGATTCATGACTTGTATTTGAGAAAATGTTTAGTCATGAACCTTGTAATTTGCTTTGTCTTGTAAATCATTTGAAAAACGATAAGATCAGTTGATATGTATAAGTAAATGTAAGGTTAAATGAATAACCATGTAAAATGAGTTTGTATAAGATAAGTTGGTTGTAAAACAATGTCTTATGAAAAGTATGTTATTTGTATCAAATGTTATATGTATCAAACTGAAATGATTTAAATAACGTTACGCTATGTAATATTATACAAACACTTATATATAGGAAGTACCAGCGGCGTATCCACCATGTTTGTATCATATTACACACGTATCGTTACTCAAATCACTTACCCAAACAACCACCAATGTAACTTGTTCATGTACAAACCAATTGTCAAGTGTTATTGTGTAAACCATATCAAAATGTCTATGTCCAATGTAAACCACCAAATGTGTATATCAATGTCAAAATGTTTATGTTCAATGTAGATCATGTAATGTGTAACCAAAATGTCATGTATGGTAAGTGAAATGTATCAACTAAACCATATGTAAAATGCACAACAACAAGGTATTGAATTAAAACACAGTTTAAATCAAAGTCATGTTGTGTGTAACAAATGCATGCTATACTGATACAAACATTTATGCGGTATTGTTAAAATGCATACATCCAAGCCTTGAGACTGTGGTGATAAACCCTTAAACAGATTAAAGGTTCATCTGAGTTATGTATATCGAATTCGGTCATTCCTTTCATCCCCATACCCAGGATGTCCGGAACGGGAGTTGTCAATTCCTATGGTACCACTACCTACTAACGAATGGCATGATCAATGTTAATGAATGTATTGTTCCATTGTTAAACAAACCAAATGTCATAACAAAATGTAAGCATGTGAAAACGATGCACTAAGTATGTAATCATATGAACATACATAGCATGAAATGTAATGTAAAACGATGTACTAAGTAATGCACACAATGGGCACACCTAGCATGAAACGTAATGTAAAACAATGTACTAAGTAATGCACACAATGGGCACACCTAGCATGAAATGTAATGTAAAACAATGTACTAAGTAATGCACACAATGGGCACACCTAGCATAAGATGTAATGAAATCATGTACTATAATGTACTAACGAACATAGCATGTATATGATGTGAAAACAGGAAAGCATGAAAGTAACAAGTAGGCACATGTGTTCCACCCCAAAACAGTTTGGAAAAAAGTAAAAGAGGGGTCTATGTACTCACTTGATATTACTCAATAGTCCTGGAGTGACAACCAAACAATGGTATAGATCACGGAATCAAACGGTACCTAATATAGGTAACTATGTTAATAAACCGGACCTAAATCGGATGATCGGGTAGCATGAGGGTTCGTAAACCAAACGAGTGTAGAGACTCGTGTCATTTGGTTTAACAAAGCCTACATACTAAATGAAACCTAACCTAATTGATTACGACCCATTACGACCCGTTTAGGAAGCTTATGCTACTTTAACGCGTCGTTCGCTTGAAACGCGTTCGGACCGCCTAACTAGCCCTATGACAAGTGTTATATGCCTAAACATGTTACATAATCAGTTATGTGACAAAGGTTTAGGTTACATATGCTTAATTACCAATTATACATGAAAAGGGTATTCTGGTAATTTACCTAAGGCATATAAACTACCTATCATACAACTATTCAAACGATGTGACCGTAGGGTATAACCTCGGAAGGTTATTCCCTACCTACTATGGTCACCTAATGTGTGGTCGGATCCTAATGATCGACCAAATGGGTTAGGTTCGAGGCATAAGCGATTTATCAGATCGCTTACCCTACGACCCTAGACAACGTGGTAATCAGTAGGCATAGTCCCAAGGGACTATAACCAACGTGATTACACTCACGTTGCGAAGTTCAAACGAACTTCGCATTGACCATTACTGGTCAACGCTGAAAGTCAAACAAAGTTTGACTTTTTGACTCGAAAAACAATAAAATAAGGAAAAGAACGAAAGAATACTTACGAAGGGTCCCCGAATGCTAATCTAGATCAATATAGTTCAGGTATGAAACAAAGGTTTCAACTTAGAACACAATTAATCAGATTCTAGTGCTTTAAAACAATGAAAGGCATGGGGTATATATAGTTTTCGGTGAACCGTTGAGATCGTTTCATGGAAACCGTGATTCGATCACATCCGTACACTTGTTGAAAGGTTATGGAAGCTAAATATGATCCTTATCATCTGACTAAGCAAGTTAGAACATGTGGTGGAGGATCAAACAGCTGCAACTTGTGATTAAATGCATTTAATCTGGTCTGATAGTGGGAAGCGGCCCGCTTCAGGATCAGCCAAATACAATGCGGGCCGCCTGGCCCTTCTGATCTGCACACAACTTTCAAAAATGGCAGTTTCAGTCCCTGCACGTGTTTAAGGCCTTTTCCGACACTTCTAAGGCCCGTAAAGCCAACTTTAAGGCCCTAAAATGTTTCCTAAACATTTTGGACATGAAACATGCTAAAAAATTATGCCGGGTGATGGTTCGTTTGGTCGTACGAACGCGATGTTCGCTTAATTACGACGGAATGCGCACAAGCGCGAAAAACGATCCAAATGACGCGACGAATGGATTTTTCTTATGGCGAACACTAAAATATAATATAGTCATGCTCACATAAATTTTTGGATGTCCGGATGTATTCAGAACGTAAGTTATGCGCGAAAATGCAAACTTGTGCACTTTTTGACACTTTTAGTCCCTGAATGACCCAAAAGTTTATTTTAGCACACCGAACCCCTCAAAGCCTATTTCTAAGCTATGTAAAGGATATTTAAGGTGTGTTTAACTTATGGTTATGTTCCGGAATGTTCGTTACAGTTCAAATTGACATACTTTCGCAGTTTGTCATATTTAGTCCCTGTAAGCGAATTAACTTGTTTTTGCCATACCAAAGCCTTTCAAAACTTATTTCTAAGTTATGTAAAGGTTATTTAAGGTATGTTGAGTATATGTTGATGTTCCAGAGTATTTCTCGCATTAAACTGAGTACGTTTACGCACTAGTTTGCGTATAACTCTCCAGAAAGTGATGTAGAGTTTGGAATTGAACAAAAGTCAAAACATGAAAAATGTAAAACACAATCAAACAAACATTGGGATCAAATAACATTGTTTTATTGATAATAGAACTGTTCATAGTGATTACAAGCACAGTTGTTACAGTCTCCCCTACTTGTGGAAATTTCGTCCCGAAATTTATTTAGAGGAAACTCGTGGAAAAAGATGTGGATATTTCACCTTCATTTGATCTTCGCATTCCCAAGTAAACTCAGGTCCACGTTTAGCTTCCCAGCGAACATTGACCAAAGGAATGCGCTTGCGTTTAAGCCACTTGACTTCACGTTCCATGATTTCCACTGGTTTCTCAACAAATTTCAGTGTTTTGCCAACACGAATTTCGTCAAGCGGTATGGAGAAGTTCTCATCAGCTGAACACCTCTTGAGATTGGACACGTGAAAAGTTGGATGAACATTTCCAAGTTCAGGAGGTAACTCAAGTCTGTAGGCTACCTTTCCGATTCTTTCGACGATCTTGAATGGTCCAACGTATCTAGGTGCAAGTTTTCCTTTCTTTCCAAATCTGATCACACCTTTCCAAGGTGAGACCTTAAGTAATACTCGATCACCGACTTGAAATTCCAAGGCTTTGCGTTTTGGGTCCGTGTAAATCTTCTGACGGCTTCTAGCTGCCTGAAGGTTATCACGAACTTTCTTGACCTTGTCAGTTGTCTCTAAAATGAGGGCAGGTCCAGTAAGTTGAGCCTCGCCAATCTCATTCCAGCAGACTGGTGAACGACATTTTCGACCATAGAGAGCCTCGAAAGGAGCCATTTTGATGCTAGTGTGATAACTGTTGTTGTAGGAAAATTCAATCAATTTAAGATGTGAATCCCAGCTACCACCAAAATCGATCACACAAGCTCTTAGCATATCCTCCAGAGTCTGGATTGTTCTCTCAGATTGACCATCCGTTTGCGGATGATAAGATGTGCTCAGATTAAGTTGGGTCCCCATAGCAGATTGCATGGTTCTCCAAAAATGAGAAGTGAAACGAGCATCTCTATCAGAAATGATGTTCAACGGAACACCATGTCGAGCTACAATTTCATCCACATAGATTTGTGCAAGTCTGTCAGCAGGAAAATCCTCACGGATTGGCAAGAAATGTGCTGACTTTGTAAGACGATCAACGACTACCCAGATGGCATCATGACCTTTCTTAGTGCGTGGGAGTTTGGTAACAAGATCCATAGTAATGTTTTCCCATTTCCAAACTGGGATCTCTGGTTGCTCCAATAAACCCGAAGGACGCTGATGTTCAGCCTTAACCTTAAGACAAGTAAGGCATTTTGATACGTATAAGGCAATGTCTTTCTTCATACCAGGCCACCAATAGTGAATACGAAGATCCTTATACATTTTATCTGAGCCCGGATGAATAGAATAACGAGACTTATGGGCTTCATCCATAAGCAAGGCACGAAGATCATCCTGGCTTGGGACCCACAAACGGTCCATGAAGTAATACGATCCATTGTCCTTCAATTCAAGAGCAGGTGTTATGTGATAAGGAAATTCCTTATCCATCAATCCTTGTGAAACAAAAGATTGTTGAGCTTGAGAAATGCGTGCTTGAATATCGGATCGAGCTTGAATAACAGATTGAACACGTACACAATGAAGCTTAGTACGTTCCTTACGACTCAATGCATCAGCTACGACATTCGCCTTACCAGGATGGTAGCGAATTTCGCAATCATAGTCGTTTAGAAGCTCAACCCAACGTCGCTGTCTCATGTTGAGTTCTTTCTGGTTGAAGATATGCTGAAGACTTTTGTGGTCAGTGAAAACCACACATTTTGTACCGTACAAATAGTGTCTCCAGATCTTGAGGGCAAAGACAACTGCGCCCAACTCAAGATCATCAGTGGTGTAGTTCTTCTCATGTATCTTCAACTGCCTCGATGCATAAGCTATGACTTTGTTCCTTTGCATAAGAACACAACCAAGACCCAATTTCGATGCATCACAATACACAACAAAATCATCATCACCCTCAGGAAATGATAGAACAGGCGCATCGCAAAGCTTCTGCTTCAAGTGTTGAAAAGCTTCCTCTTGTTTGTTTCCCCAATAAAAGGGCATTTTCCTCTGAGTTAGAGCAGTTAGAGGAACTGCAATCTTCGAGAAGTTTTCTATGAAGCGGCGGTAATAACCCGCTAGACCAAGAAAAGAACGAACTTCAGTAGGAGTAGAAGGTGTATCCCAATCCTTAATCGCACTGATCTTGGAGGGATCTACATGAATACCCCGTTCGTCGATAACATGCCCCAAAAATTGAACTTCTTTAAGCCAAAATTCGCACTTGGAGAATTTGGCGAAAAGTTGCTCTTTCTTTAGGAGTTCCAGAGTAAGACGAAGATGTTGCTCGTGGTCAGCTTGCGTCTTAGAGTATATCAAGATGTCATCAATAAAAACAATGACGAACTGATCCAAATAAGGTTTACAGACCCTATTCATTAAGTCCATGAAAACAGCCGGAGCATTAGTCAAACCGAATGGCATGACTGTGAATTCATAATGCCCATAACGAGTACGGAACGCTGTCTTGGGAATATCTTCTTCTTGCACCCGAAGTTGATGA
Source organism: Helianthus tuberosus (assembly GCA_030545235.1). NCBI lineage: Eukaryota > Viridiplantae > Streptophyta > Magnoliopsida > Asterales > Asteraceae > Helianthus > Helianthus tuberosus. Next base: position 108,746,229 of record CM060414.1, on the reverse strand, counting down.
TACCCTGAACGTAGATCAATCTTCGAAAAATAAGAAGCGCCCTGTAACTGATCAAAGAGGTCGTCTATGCGAGGTAAGGGATATCGATTTTTGATGGTAAGCTTGTTAAGCTCACGATAATCGATACACATCCTAAAGGATCCATCCTTCTTCTTTACAAAAAGAACGGGAGCACCCCAAGGTGAAAAACTAGGACGTATAAAACCTTTGTCAGAGAGCTCCTGAAGCTGTTTAGACAACTCTTGCATCTCAGATGGTGCAAGACGATATGGAGCTCTGGCAATGGGATTTGCACCAGGTACGAGATCAATGCGGAACTCGACTTGGCGTGCTGGAGGTAGACCAGGTAAATCTTCAGGGAACACTTCAGAATAATCCCGAACGACATGAATATCTGAAATAGACTTACCCTTGCCTTTATCTTCTGTAACATGTGCTAAGAAAGCCACATAGTTCTTCTGCAGATACTTCCGAGCTTTAAAACAAGACATGAGTTTGAGACCACCGGTAGGCTTCTCACCTTGAACCTGCAGGATCTCGCCTGTCGAAAGCGGCACACGAACAATCTTCTCAGAACAAACTATCTCTGCGTGATGCTTAGATAACCAATCCATTCCCACAATAACGTCGAAGCTTCCAAGTTGCATTGGCGCGAGGTCAATAGGAAAAAGATGGTCGTTAAGATTCAACTGGCAGTTGCGAAGAACAGAATCAAGAATAATGGGTTCACCACTAGCAACCTCTACTGTCAAAGATTTGCCTAGTTTCGTTCTAGACACGTGAAGCATTTGCTCAAAAGACAAAGACACGAAACTCTTATCGGCACCAGAATCGAAAAGAACATATGCAGGCTGATTATTAATAAAGAACGTACCGTTCACCACATTATCATCCGCCTGCGCCTCTTGGGCATTCATGTTAAAGGCTCGGCCTCGAGCCGGAGCCTGATTCTGGTTCTGGTTGGCTAGCCTTGGGCACCGGTTTCTGTAGTGGGTCAGATCTCCACAATTATAACAAGCACCCGGTGGGTATTGTAGTCGTGCAGCTTGACCCTGTGGTTGAGCAGGAGGCTGTGCAACTTGTTGAGCCGGGTTTTGAACTGCGCGATTCTGAGCAAACCGAAAAACATCGGCAAGATGACCTGACTTCCCACAGCTAGTACAGAAACGGCACTGATGTTGCGGCTGATGGTGACTGTTGCATCTATTGCACAAAGGTGCATTCCCTGTATAGGGTTTCTTTGCTGGAAGCTGTGCGGGTTGGTTGGGAGCTGCCTGATTAGCTTGGGCAGTGATAGCAAAATTTTGGGAAGCCTTACGCTTCCTTGACCTCTTCGAAGAACCAGAGTCCTTTCCATTCTTGTTTTGACCCTTCTTGCTATCCCCCTTGTCAGCCAACTGTTTCTTGCCCTTGTCACCCTTCCTGTGTAGCTTTCCCTTTCTTATCTGCGACTTAGTCAATGTCGCTGATAACTCGATCGCCTGACGGAGTGTGGCAGGTTCACTACCAGTAAGGATGTCTTGTACTGAGTCAGGTAGGCCGTCGATGTATCTTTCGATAGCCTTGTCAAGTGGGGTAACCATAGTCGGGAAAAGGAAACTCAACTCCTCAAACCTATCAGTATAAGCCCTGTGCTCACCACTATCTTGCTTCAAAACATCAAACTCTTTCTCCAACGCTCGCTGTTCATGGCGAGGACAGAATTCCCTCATCATAAGGGCTCTAAGTTCAGCCCATGTCTGTGCGAGAGCAACTTCCGCACCTCGGTCTCTCATTACCCCATTCCACCATGTAAGAGCCCTCTTCTGAAACACGCTCGAGGAGAACTCGACCTTGCGATTATCCGGGCACTGCACGTGGCGAAAAGTATTCTCAATGCTTTCGAACCACTGAAGAAGCCCAGTTGCCCCTTCAGAACCACTAAACTTGAGTGGTTTAGCCTGATTAAAATCCTTGTATTTGCATGGAACATTGTTGTTATTGTTGGCTTGGTTCCATTGAACAAAGAGATTTGGAAATTGGGCAGCCATTTGCTCCGCAATAATTTCTGCCAGTTCGGCAGTCGCAATCAGATTGTCGCGTCGAGGAGGCATTCTAAAAGAGGAAAACATGAAAGGAAACGAGTGAGATGATTGGATGAAGAGAATGAGATGAAACAAAATCAACGAAAGCAAAGATGGTGGTCATTCGTCCGTATCACAGAGCAAACAAACAACACACAGTGACTAATCAAAGTAAATGGGTCAAAAATAATGTATAATGAAGACATACTCGTCTATAAGTGAACACTCATCCCAAGAATTCCCAGGTAAGCACAACTGGTCTCGCGTCTGATGAGATATATACGAAGTGCTTGCCTAGAAAAAAAACCCAGAATACAGGCATTCACCCTTCCAGTTTGCACATGTTCACATTATTTAAAACCCAAAATGTTTGACGGGATTTTGAAAATTTGAAGGCACAAGGCCAAAAACCAAACTGAAAAGGGTTCAAAACCATACAATTGAGGGTTCAAAACCTTGTAATAAATCATTCAAAAACAGATGATTGTTTTTCAAAAATCGTTTCGGAAAATTTGGTTCTTGTTTTGATAATCACCTAAGGATAGGTGATGTATATGTTTTAAGATCTAAACACAAGATAACTTGTGTTAGGGTCCTAGAAAAGTTATAGTCTAGGTCAAAGCATTACTAATAACCTAATTCCCTATAACCATTGGCTCTGATACCAACTCTTCTGTCACACCCCGACCGCGTAAAACAACAAACCGCGGCGGAAACATCGGGGCGTGTCGTAACAGAATAAATTGTTTCATAACCATGGCATACAAAGTTTTATTTTATTTATCAAACAAGGGTGTTACATTGACTTGAACAGTAAACAAAAGAGTTTATAACATAATTAAACATAATCTAGCTTCATTTTAAGTCTCTAAGGCACAGGTCCGCCCTAGTGTCATGATCATCATCTTACGGAAAAGCACCTGAAAACACATGTGAAAGTAGGTACGTCAGCATAAAAATGCCTGTGAGATACATAGGTTTGTGAAAATAGGATTCATGACTTGTATTTGAGAAAATGTTTAGTCATGAACCTTGTAATTTGCTTTGTCTTGTAAATCATTTGAAAAACGATAAGATCAGTTGATATGTATAAGTAAATGTAAGGTTAAATGAATAACCATGTAAAATGAGTTTGTATAAGATAAGTTGGTTGTAAAACAATGTCTTATGAAAAGTATGTTATTTGTATCAAATGTTATATGTATCAAACTGAAATGATTTAAATAACGTTACGCTATGTAATATTATACAAACACTTATATATAGGAAGTACCAGCGGCGTATCCACCATGTTTGTATCATATTACACACGTATCGTTACTCAAATCACTTACCCAAACAACCACCAATGTAACTTGTTCATGTACAAACCAATTGTCAAGTGTTATTGTGTAAACCATATCAAAATGTCTATGTCCAATGTAAACCACCAAATGTGTATATCAATGTCAAAATGTTTATGTTCAATGTAGATCATGTAATGTGTAACCAAAATGTCATGTATGGTAAGTGAAATGTATCAACTAAACCATATATAAAATGCACAACAACAAGGTATTGAAGTAAAACACAGTTTAAATCAAAGTCATGTTGTGTGTAACAAATGCATGCTATACTGATACAAACATTTATGCGGTATTGTTAAAATGCATACATCCAAGCCTTGAGACTGTGGTGATAAACCCTTAAACAGATTAAAGGTTCATCTGAGTTATGTATATCGAATTCGGTCATTCCTTTCATCCCCATACCCAGGATGTCCGGAACGGGAGTTGTCAATTCCTATGGTACCACTACCTACTAACGAATGGCATGATCAATGTTAATGAATGTATTGTTCCATTGTTAAACAAACCAAATGTCATAACAAAATGTAAGCATGTGAAAACGATGCACTAAGTATGTAATCATATGAACATACATAGCATGAAATGTAATGTAAAACGATGTACTAAGTAATGCACACAATGGGCACACCTAGCATGAAACGTAATGTAAAACAATGTACTAAGTAATGCACACAATGGGCACACCTAGCATGAAATGTAATGTAAAACAATGTACTAAGTAATGCACACAATGGGCACACCTAGCATGAAATGTAATGTAAAACAATGTACTATAATGTACTAACGAACATAGCATGTATATGATGTGAAAACAGGAAAGCATGAAAGTAACAAGTAGGCACATGTGTTCCACCCCAAACAGTTTGGAAAACAGTAAAAGAGGGGTCTATGTACTCACTTGATATTACTCAGTAGTCCTGGAGTGACAACCAAACAATGGTATAGATCACGGAATCAAACGGTACCTAATATAGGTAACTATGTTAATAAACAGGACCTAAATCGGATGATCGGGTAGCATGAGGGTTCGTAAACCAAACGAGTGTAGAGACTCGTGTCATTTGGTTTAACAAAGCCTACATACTAAATGAAACCTAACCTAATTGATTACGACCCGTTTAGGAAGCTTATGCTACTTTAACGCGTCGTTCGCGTGAAACGCGTTCGGACCGCCTAACTAGCCCTATGACAAGTGTTATATGCCTAAACATGTTACATAATCAGTTATGTGACAAAGGTTTAGGTTACATATGCTTAATTACCAATTATACATGAAAAGGGTATTCTGGTAATTTACCTAAGGCATATAAACTACCTATCATACAACTATTCAAACGATGTGACCGTAGGGTATAACCTCGGAAGGTTATTCCCTACCTACTATGGTCACCTAATGTGTTTGGTCGGATCCTAATGATCGACCAAACGGGTTAGGTTCGAGGCATAAGCGATTTATCAGATCGCTTACCCTACGACCCTAGACAACGTGGTAATCAATAGGCATAGTCCCAAGGGACTATAACCAACGTGATTACACTCACGTTGCGAAGTTCAAACGAACTTCGCATTGACCATTACTGGTCAACGCTGAAAGTCAAACAAAGTTTGACTTTCTGACTCGAAAAGCAATAAAATAAGGAAAAGAACGAAAGAATACTTACGAAGGGTCCCCGAATGCTAATCTAGATCAATATAGTTCAGGTATGAAACAAAGGTTTCAACTTAGAACACAATTAATCAAATTCTAGTGCTTTAAAACAATGAAAGGCATGGGGTATATATAGTTTTCGGTGAACCATTGAGATCGTTTCATGGAAACCGTGATTCGATCACATCCGTACACTTGTTGAAAGGTTATGGAAGCTAAATATGATCCTTATCATCTGACTAAGCAAGTTAGAACATGTGGTGGAGGATCAAACCGCTGCAACTTGTGATTAAATGCATTTATTCTGGTCTGATAGTGGGAAGCAGCCCGCTTCAGGATCAGCCAAATACAATGCGGGCCGCCTGGCCCTTCTGATCTGCACACAACTTTCAAAAATGGCAGTTTCAGTCCCTGCACGTGTTTAAGGCCTTTTCCGACACTTCTAAGGCCCGTAAAGCCAACTTTAAGGCCCTAAAATGTTGCCTAAACATTGTGGACATGAAACATGCTAAAAAATTATGCCGGGTGATGGTTCGTTTGGTCGTACGAACGCGATGTTCGCTTAATTACGACGGAATGCGCACAAGCGCGAAAAACGATCCAAATGACGCGACGAATGGATTTTTCTTATGGAGAACACTAAAATATAATATAGTCATGCTCACATAAATTTTTGGATGTCCGGATGTATTCAGAACGTAAGTTATGCGCGAAAATGCAAACTTGTGCACTTTTTGACACTTTTAGTCCCTGAATGACCCAAAAGTTTATTTTAGCACACCGAACCCCTCAAAGCCTATTTCTAAGCTATGTAAAGGATATTTAAGGTGTGTTTAACTTATGGTTATGTTCCGGAATGTTCGTTACAGTTCAAATTGACATACTTTCGCAGTTTGTCATATTTAGTCCCTGTAAGCGAATTAACTTGTTTTTGCCATACCAAAGCCTTTCAAAACTTATTTCTAAGTTATGTAAAGGTTATTTAAGGTATGTTGAGTATATGTTGATGTTCCAGAGTATTTCTCGCATTAAACTGAGTACGTTTACGCACTAGTTTGCGTATAACTCTCCAGAAAGTGATGTAGAGTTTGGAATTGAACAAAAGTCAAAACATGAAAAATGTAAAACACAATCAAACAAACATTGGGATCAAATAACATTGTTTTATTGATAATAGAACTGTTCATAGTGATTACAAGCACAGTTGTTACAGTCTCCCCTACTTGTGGAAATTTCGTCCCGAAATTTATTTAGAGGAAACTCGTGGAAAAAGATGTGGATATTTCACCTTCATTTGATCTTCGCGTTCCCAAGTAAACTCAGGTCCACGATTAGCTTCCCAGCGAACTTTGACCAAAGGAATGCGCTTGCGTTTAAGCCACTTGACTTCACGTTCCATGATTTCCACTGGTTTCTCAACAAATTTCAGTGTTTTGCCAACACGAATTTCGTCAAGCGGTATGGAGAAGTTCTCATCAGCTGAACACCTCTTGAGATTGGACACGTGAAAAGTTGGATGAACATTTCCAAGTTCAGGAGGTAACTCAAGTCTGTAGGCTACCTTTCCGATTCTTTCGACGATCTTGAATGGTCCAACGTATCTAGGTGCAAGTTTTCCTTTCTTTCCAAATCTGATCACACCTTTCCAAGGTGAGACCTTAAGTAATACTCGATCACCGACTTGAAATTCCAAGGCTTTGCGTTTTGGGTCCGCGTAAATCTTCTGACGGCTTCTAGCTGCCTGAAGGTTATCACGAACTTTCTTGACCTTGTCAGTTGTCTCTAAAATGAGGGCAGGTCCAGTAAGTTGAGCCTCGCCAATCTCATTCCAGCAGACTGGTGAACGACATTTTCGACCATAGAGAGCCTCGAAAGGAGCCATTTTGATGCTAGTGTGATAACTGTTGTTGTAGGAAAATTCAATCAATTTAAGATGTGAATCCCAGCTACCACCAAAATCGATCACACAAGCTCTTAGCATATCCTCCAGAGTCTGAATTGTTCTCTCAGATTGACCATCCGTTTGCGGATGATAAGCTGTGCTCAGATTAAGTTGGGTCCCCATAGCAGATTGCATGGTTCTCCAAAAATGAGAAGTGAAACGAGCATCTCTATCAGAAATGATGTTCAACGGAACACCATGTCGAGCTACAATTTCATCCACATAGATTTGTGCAAGTCTGTCAGCAGGAAAATCCTCACGGATTGGCAAGAAATGTGCTGACTTTGTAAGACGATCAACGACTACCCAGATGGCATCATGACCTTTCTTAGTGCGTGGGAGTTTGGTAACAAGATCCATAGTAATGTTTTCCCATTTCCAAACCGGGATCTCTGGTTGCTCCAATAAACCCGAAGGACGCTGATTTTCAGCCTTAACCTTAAGACAAGTAAGGCATTTTGATACGTATAAGGCAATGTCTTTCTTCATACCAGGCCACCAATAGTGAATACGAAGATCCTTATACATTTTATCTGAGCCCGGATGAATAGAATAACGAGACTTATGGGCTTCATCCATAAGCAAGGCACGAAGATCATCCTGGCTTGGGACCCACAAACGGTCCATGAAGTAATACGATCCATTGTCCTTCAATTCAAGAGCATAAGCTATGACTTTGTTCCTTTGCATAAGAACACAGCCAAGACCCAATTTCGATGCATCACAATATACAACAAAATCATCATCACCCTCAGGAAATGATAGAACAGGCGCATCGCAAAGCTTCTGCTTCAAGTGTTGAAAAGCTTCCTCTTGTTTGTTTCCCCAATAAAAGGGCATTTTCCTCTGAGTTAGAGCAGTTAGAGGAACTGCAATCTTCGAGAAGTTTTCTATGAAGCGGCGGTAATAACCCGCTAGACCAAGAAAAGAACGAACTTCAATAGGAGTAGAAGGTGTATCCCAATCCTTAATCGCACTGATCTTGGAGGGATCTACATGAATACCCCGTTCGTTGATAACATGCCCCCAAAATTGAACTTCTTTAAGCCAAAATTCGCACTTGGAGAATTTGGCGAAAAGTTGCTCTTTCTTTAGGAGTTCCAGAGTAAGACGAAGATGTTGCCTAAGTCTCTTACATCACTTGGTGAAGACAAGTGTCTAGTGTAATACATTTTATTTTTAATCTTTTCGCACTTGTATTTCGTTATGGATTAATGACTTTAATAACTAGTTTCTTATGTTGAAGGTGAATCTTCCTTATCATTTGTCTGTGGTGTCTTGGCATTATTTTACTGTCTATATAAAATAAAAGATTTTCACCATTCATATCTCCATGGTCTGTATGGAGATATGTTGGTTACCTGGTCGGGGGTTAAGGGAATGGTTTGGTAAGAGTCTTGCCTTGTTTAGTGTATAGATCCTGCAAGGACCTGGGTCAAATTTAGTAGGACCTCCTTCAGTACCCACTGGTATTGGATGGCGGGGGTCCAAAATCTTTGATCCCCTCATATGTAAGCTTCTATTAAAACTTTAACCCAGCTACTTAGGATTGTATCCCTGCTGACTCAGACTACTTAGCCTAGGGTAACGTCACCTTCAAAAGAGGGGCCTACCACATAATCGAACCCTTTAGGATTGTATCCTTGCTGACCCAAACTACTGGGTTGAGGGTAACGTCACCTTCAAAAGAGGGGCCTACTACAATAACTAAGATAATCTCTTAAAAAGTGCAAAAGTGCGGAAATAATCAAAGCTTACACTAAACACGAGTCGGGTCCAAGTGATTCATCTTGTCTATCTGTTTTTATTTTATTTTATTTTTCAGCATTTTAGTTAGTTTTTATTTTCTAGTTTAAAAACATCTTTTTCTAACTTTTGATTTGATTAGACGTTGAGGATAAATCGGTATTAAAAGCTCTTGTGTCCTTGGACGACCTCGATATCTTACCAATACTATACTACGCTCACGATGGGTGCACTTGCCCATATGTGTGTTTAGTGTTAGTAATTATCGTGTTTTATAAATTTAAAACTTGGCTAAAAACTGTTAAAGGGCTTAAAATATACATTAAAAACTATACGACACTTCACAAGCATCAAACTGGCAGAAATCATTTCGCAGCAAATGGGTGCTGTACTCCCAGACATTGTTGCTCAAGTTATCCAAGCCAACAACAACAATAATGCTCCATGCAACTTCAAAAGTTTCAATTCGGCTAAACCACTCAAGTTTAGTGGTTCTGAGGGAGCAACTGGGCTCCTAAAGTGGTTTGAAAGCATTGAGGGTACATTTCATCATGTTCAGTGTCCTGATAAACGCAAAGTCGAGTTCGCTTCTAGCGTGTTCCAAAAGAGGGTTCTCACCTGGTGGAATGGGTTAATGAGAGATCGTGGTGCTAATGTCGCTCTGGGTCAAACATGGGAAGAGCTTAGGGCTCTTATGATGAGGGAATTATGTCCTCATCATGAACATAGGGTGTTAGAAAGGGAGTTTGATGATTTGAAGTAGGATAGTGGTGAACACCGGGCTTATACCGACAGGTATGAAGAATTAAGTTTGCTATGCCCTACAATGGTTACCTCACTTGAGAAAGCTATCGAGAGGTATGTTGATAGTTTACCTGATCCCGTGCAAGACATCATCACAGGTAGCAACCCCACCAGAGTTCGTCAGGCAATCGAGTTAGCTGTGACTTTGACTGAGTCGCGAATCAGAAAGGGTAAGCTACACAGGAAAGGGTGACAAGGATAAGAAATAGTCGCCTGATAAGGGTGAGAGTAAGAAGGGCAAGAAAGCTGGTCCTTCGAGGAGATCTAGGAGGCGCAAGGCTTCCAAAAACTTCGCTGTGATAGCGCAGGCCAATCAAGCTGCTCCAAATCAGCCTGCGCAAACCCCTGCCAAGAAACCATACCTTGGCAATGCACCTCTGTGCAATAGGTGTAACGGTCATCATCAGCCGCACATTCAGTGTCGTTATTGTACCAATTGTGGAAGATCTGGTCATCTTGTCGCCACGTGTCGTCTTCCTGCTAATCAGAATCAAGCAGCTCAAAACCCAGCCCAGCAAGCTGCTCAACAACAAGCACAGGCTGCACGACCTCACTATCCTCCTGGTTCATGCTACAACTGTGGGGATCTGACCCAGTATCGAAACCAGTGTCCAAGATTAGCAAACGCGAATCAGGCTCAGGCTCGTGGACGAGTCTTCAACATGAATGCTAACGAGGCGCGAGCAGACAGTGAAGTGGTCAATGGTACGTTCTTTGTTAATAATCAGCCTGCATCTGTTCTTTTTGAACCTTTGTTTCGCATGTCTAGAACAAAACTAGGAAAGCCTTTGACAGTAGAAGTTGCTAGTGGTGAACCCGTTGTTCTTGATTCCGTTCTTCGAAATTGCCAGTTGAACCTTAATGACCGACCATCTTTTTCCTATCAACCTCACGCCTATGCAACTTGGAAGTTTTGATGTTATAGTAGGGATGGATTGGTTAGCCAAGTATCACGCAGAGGTAGTTTGTTTTGAGAAGATTATCCGTATTCCGCTTTCTTCTAGTGAGATCCTAGAGGTTCGTGGTGAGAAACCTGCTAGTAGTCTCAAACCCATGACGTGTACTCAAGCTCAAAAGTATCTGCGAAAGAACTATGTGGCCTTCTTGGCACATGTTGTAGCGGATAAAGGCAAAGGTAAGTCTATTCAAGATATCCCTGTTGTTCGGGATTATCCAGAAGTGTTTCCTGAAGAAATACCTGGTTTACCCCCAGCACGCCAAGTCGAGTTTCGTATTGACCTTGTACCTGGTGCAAATCCAATTGCTAGATCTCTGTATCATCTTGCACCATCTGAGATGCAAGAATTATCTAAGCAGCTTCAGGAGCTTTCTGACAAAGGTTTTATCTATCCTAGCTTTTCACCTTGGGGTGCTCCTGTTCTTTTTGTCAAGAAGAAGGATGGATCTTTCAGGATGTGTATCGATTATCGTGAGCTTAACAAGCTTACCATCAAGAATCGATATCCCCTACCTCGTATTGATGATCTCTTTGATCAGTTACAGGGTGCTACTTATTTTTCAAAGATTGATCTACGTTCTGGGTATCATCAACTTTGTGTGCATGAAGAAGATATTCCCAAGACTGCTTTCCGCACTCGATATGGGGATTATGAGTTCACAGTTATGCCTTTCGGTTTGACTAATGCTCCTGCTGTTTTCATGGACTTGATGGATAGGGTCTGTAAGCCTTATTTAGACAAGTTCATCATTGTTTTCATCGACGACATCTTGATTTATTCTAAGACGCGAGCTGATCATGAACAACATCTTCATTTTACTCTAGAAATTTTGAAGAAAGAACAACTTTTCGCCAAGTTCTCCAAGTGTGAATTTTGGCTTAAGGAATTTCAATTCTTGGGTCATATCGTCAACGAACAAGGTATTCATGTAGATCCCTCCAAGATCAGTGCGATTAAGGATTGGGATACGCCTACTACACCCGCCGAAGTTTGTTCTTTTCTTGGTCTCACGGGTTATTACCGCCGCTTCATCGAAAACTTTTCCAAGATTGCAGTTCCTCTAACTGTTCTAACTCAGAAGAATAAACCCTTCGAATGGGGATCCAAACAAGAAGAAGCATTTCAGACCTTGAAACAGAAACTCTGTGGTGCACCTATTCTATCTTTACCTGAGGGCAATGATGATTTTGTCGTGTATTGTGATGCATCCAAATTAGGCCTTGGCTGTGTTCTCATGTAAAGGAACGAAGTCATAGCTTACGCATCAAGGCAGTTTAAGATACAAGAGAAGAACTACACCACTCATGATCTTGAGTTAGGTGCAGTTGTATTCGCTCTCAAGATCTGGAGACACTATTTGTATGGTACAAAATGCGTGGTTTTCACCGACCACAAAAGTCTTCAGCACATCTTCAATCAGAAAGAACTCAACATGAGGCAACAACGTTGGGTTGAACTTCTAAACGACTACGATTGCAAAATTTGCTACCATCCTGGTAAGGCAAATGTCATGGCTGACGCATTGAGTCGTAAGGAATGTGTCAAGCTTCACTGTGTCAAAGTTCGATCTGATATTCAAACCCACATCTCTTAGGCTCAGCATACTTGCGTTTCACAAGGTTTGATGGGTAAGGAATTAATTTATTATATTAAGTTTGATCTTGAACTAAAAGACAATGGAATGTATTACTTCATGGACCGCTTGTGGGTCCCAGGTCAAGACAATCTCTGCACCTTGCTTATGGATGAAGCTCATAAGTCTCATTATTCTATTCATCCTGGTGCAGATAAAATGTATAAGGATCTTCGTGTTCAGTACTGTTGGCCCGGTATGAAGAAAGACATTGCCTTATACGTATCCAAATGCCTTACTTGTCTTTAGGTTATGAATGAACATCAACATCCCTTTGGATTATTGGAGCAACCAGAGATTCCAGTTTGGAAATGGGAAAACATTGCTAGGGATCTTATTACCAAACTTCCATTCTAAGAAAGGTCATGATGCCATTTGGGTAGTTGTTGATCGTCTTACTAAATCAGCGCATTTCTTGCCCATCCGTGAGGATCTATCTGCCAACAAGCTTGCTAAAATTTATGTGGATGAAATTGTATCTCGACATGGTGTTCCTTTGAACATTATATTTGACAGAGATGCTCGATTCTCATCTCGTTTTTGGAGAACCATGCAATCTGCTATGGGAACCCAACTTAATTTGGGCACAGCTTATCATCCGCAAATAGATGGTCAATCTGAAAGAACAATCCAGACTTTGGAGGATATGCTTAGAGCTTCTGTGATTGACTTTGGTGGTAGTTGGGATTCGTATCTTCCATTGATTGAATTCTCCTACAACAATAGTTATCACTCCAGCATCAACATGGCTCCTTTCGAGGCACTTTATGGTCGAAAATGTCGTTCACCAGTCTGCTGGAATGAGATCGCTGAGGCTCAGCTTACTGGTCCTGACCTCATTCTAGAGACTACAGATAAGGTTAAGAAAGTTTGCGATAACCTTCAGACAGCTCGAAGCTATCAAAAGAGTTACGCGGATCAACGACGCAAGCCCTTGGAATTTCAAGTCGGTGATCGCGTTCTACTCAAGGTTTCACCTTGGAAAGGTGTGATCAAATTTGGAAAGACAGGAAAACTTGCACCTAGATATGTTGGACCATTCAAGATAGTCGAAAGAATCGGAAAGGTAGCCTACAGACTTGAGTTACCTCCTGAACTTGGAAATGTTCATCCAACCTTCCACGTGTCCAATCTCAAGAAGTGTTTAGCTGATGAGAACCTCCACATACCACTTGATGAAATTCGTGTTGATGACACGATGCATTTTGTTGAGAATCCAATGGAAATTATGGACCGTGAAGTCAAATGGCTCAAACGCAAGCACATTCCACTTGTCAAAGTTCGCTGGGAATCTAAACGTGGACCAGAATTTACTTGGGAATGTGAAGATCAAATGAAAGCGAAGTATCCACATCTATTCTCACAAGTTTCCTCTTAATAAATTTCGGGACGAAATTTCCACAAGTAGGGGAGACTGTGACATTTGTGCTTGTAATCATTGTATAAACTCTAAATAGTTCATATATCAATAAAACAATGTGATTTGACCCCAATGTTTGTTTATTTATGTTTAACATTTTTCATGTTTTGATTTTTGTTCGCTTTCAAACTCTATATCGCTTTCTAGAAAGTTATACGCAAACTGATATGTAACCGTAATCATTTTAACGTGACAAACACTCTGAAACATTAATATACGCTTAACATACCTTAAATAACCTTTACATAACTTAGAAATAAGTTTTGAAGGCTTTGGTATGGCGAAATCAAGTTTATTCGATCGTAGGGACTATTTGTGTCAAACTGTGAAAGTATACCAATTCGTGTGGTAGTGAACATTCCGGAACTTGATCATAAGTTAAACATACCATAAATATCCTTTACAAAGCTTATAAATAGGCTTTGAGGGGTTCGGTGTGCAAAAATAAACTTTTTGGTCAAACAGGGACTAAAAGCATCAAAAAGTGCATAAGTTTGCATTTTCGCGCATATCTTACGTTCTGAATATATCCGGACATCCATAAATTTATGTAATCATTAAAATATTTTATTTTAGTGATTAGCATGATAAAATTCCATTCATCGCGTAATTTGGATCGTTTTTCGCGTCCGTTCGTGTTTTGTCGTAATTAACCGAACAACGCAAACGTACGACCAAACGAACCGACATCCGAGATTTTTTTAAACATATTTTAAGTTCCCTATACTTTAAATTCATTTTAGAGCCTTGAAATGGGGTTAACGGGGCTTAAACTTGCCAAAAATGCATCGAAAAGCATGTTTTACACATTCAAGGACCTAAACTGTCATTCTGCCAAACTTGGCTTAGGCGGGGCGCGTAGCCCAAGGCCTCCCCTTACACGGCCCGTGTAAACAGCCCAGATCAGAAACTCAGTTTTTCTGATTCAGCAGCTAGTTTCCTGGGTTTTGCACATGGTTTCTTCATACCATAAGCTGGTTTTAGGCACCCACAGAATGTTAAAACAGTGGGTACACATGGAGGGCCAAGATTGAAGCTCGTAAATCGAGGAACGATCCTAACGGTTATCAAATCTATATAAATACCCACCTTGAATTCACTTGCAACCTCACACCTTGATTCATTTCTGCTCTAAGTTGGGTTTCAACACCTCATACCTGAGCAACTTGAATCAAATCTCCATTGCTTGGACCTCTTGTAAGTTTCTTTCATTCTTTTATGCGTTTTTAAGCATAAAAGTCAAACATTATTTGACTTTCTTCTTTGACCGGTCAATGGTCAACACGAAGTTCGTTTGAACTTCGCAACGTGAGCGTAATCACGATGGTCATAGTCCTTTGTGACTATACCTACTGATTACCACGTTATTTAGGCTTAGTGACGAGTCATAGTTTCGGTCAAAATATGTGTTTATGCATATTTTGCAACCAAACTATTCTTGGGTATCAAAACCCTTTTTTTTATATCAAACTTGTTTTCAAACTTCGTTAAACATGTTTTAACATGTTTAACTCGTCACTTTTAGTTTAGTGCTTATATAGGGTCTTAAGATAAGCGGTCTAACCAACCGCTTAGACTTTCGAACCCGACCCGTTTGGTCGATCATTAGGATCCGACCAAACACATTTTGTGACCATAGTTGTATAGGGAATAACCTTTCGAGGTTATACCTTACGGTCACTACGTTTAGTTAGTTGTATGATAGGTAGTTTATATGCCTTAGGAAAATGACCAAAATGCCCTTTTTGCGCATAAATTCGTTTTAAGCATATGTAACATAAATTTTGACATCTAATCTGATTAGGAAAAATTATTAGACTTGTTAAGGCATATAATACTTTTCATAGGACTAGTTAGGCGGTCCGAACGCGTTTTACGTGAACGACGCGTTAAAGTAGCGTAAGCTACCTAAGCGAGTCGTAATGGGTCATAAGCACTTAGGTTAGGTTTCGATTTAGAATGTAGGCTTTGTTAAACCATATTACATGAGTTCCTATACTCATTTGGTTTACGAAACCACATTTTATCCGATCTTCCGATTTAGGTCCGGTTTATTAACGTAGTTACCTATATTATGTGCCGATTGATTCCGTGATCTTTCTAGCATTGCTTGGTTGTTATTCAAAGACTTCTAAGCATCCTCAAGTGAGAACATAGTCCCATCTTTTACTGTTTTCAAACTATTTTGGGGTGGAACACATGTGCTTACTTGTTACTTTCATGACATATACTTGCTATGTTCATTAGTACACATACAGTACATGATTTCATTTATGTTTTGCAATGTATGTTCACTTAGCATGCTAGCACATTTATTTTCATAAGCATTTTTGCATATGTTCACTCAGCATATGGACACAATGTTTTACATTGCATTTCTGTTGCATATGTTCACTCAGCATATGGACACATTGTTTTACATTTCTACTTTGTATGTTCACTTAGCATACTAGGTACATTATTTTCATATAACATGCTTACATTTGGTATGACATTTGGTTTTTTTTAATGACACTGAAATATGTTCATTAACATTAGCTACGCCGCTCGGTAGTAAGTAGTGGTACCATAGGACTTGACAACTCCCATTCCTGAAATCCTAGGTTTGTTTGGACGTAAGGAATGACTGAATCCGAAAACATTTTTGATGACCCTTGATTTGTTCTAGGGTTTATCTTACAGTCTCAAGGCTTGAATGTGTTTGACATTACCGCATAAGTGTTTGTATCAGTAAAGCATGGATTTTTGCAAAACATATCTTTGACTTAAACTATGATTTATATCAAATACATTGTTTTGTACATTTTACTTATGATTTAAGTTGATATTTTCACTTGTCATACATAACATTCGTTTATACATGAACATTTTAACATTGGTTTAAACATTACATTTTGGTGGTTTGTTTGGGTAAGTGATTTAAATAACGAGGCGTGTGTAATATGATAAAAGCATGGTGGATACGCCGCTGGTACTTCCTATATATAAGTGCTTTTATGATATTACATATCGTAGCGTTATTTAAACCATTTCAGTTTAGATACATTACATTTTTTTTACACAAATAACATATTGTCTTGAAAACATTGTTTTACAAAAAACTTAACTTATACAACTCATTTTTACTTGGTTACTTATTTAACTATACAACTTTCTTTTATATATCATCTGATTTTCTTATCACTTTTTATATGGTTTATAAAAGAAAACATTTTCCTAAGATTTATGACTAACTTTTGTTAACCAATTCTTTAAACTTACAAGTCATGAACCCTAAATTAATAAACCTATGTATCTCACAGGCATTTTTATGCTGACGTACCTATTTTCACATGTGTTTTCAGGAGCTGATGCATAGGAATGATCAAGACACACTTAGGCGGACTTGTACCTTAGTGACATAAAATGAAGCTAGAATAGTTTTAATTATGTTATGTACTCTTTGTTTCTGTTGTTTTAAGACAATGTAACTTCTTTGTTTATAAATAAAACAAAACTTTAATTACCATGGTTGTGAAACAATAATTCTGTTGCTCGACTCCCCGACGTTTCCGCCGCGGTTTGTTGTTTTACGCGGTCTGGGTGTGACATTCTCTTTCCCTGGTAAACTCTTACAACAGGAGTTCCAACGAACTCGAACAATGGGTATCCTGGTACGTTTGAGAACCTTAACTTCTCGGTCCGTAATTTCCACTGGTTCCTTGACGAATCGCAACTGATCGTCGATAGTGAGTTCATTGAAAGGAACTATGTGGGTCTCATCTGACAGATACTTCTTCAGATTTGACACATGGAATACGTTGTGAACTCCACTGAGTTCTTCGGGTAGATTCAATCTATACGCCAATTTGCTCAGTGATTTCGAAAGGTCCGACATAACGTGGATTTAACTTTCCCCGCTTACCAAAGAGAACTACACCTTTCCAAGGTGATACTTTAAGTAGCACTCGATCCCTAACCTGGAACTCGAGCGGTTTCCTGCGCTTATCAGCGTAGCTTTTCTGTCGGTCACGAGCTGCCGCCATTTGTTGTTGTATTTGGGCAATCTTTTCCATCGTGTCGACGACGAGTTCTCGGCCAGTGATTTGGCTGTCGCCAACTTCTGCCCATCATAAGGGTGATCGGCACTTCCGTCCATACAAGGCCTCGAATGGAGCAGCCTAGATGCTGGTGTGGTAACTATTGTTATACGAAAACTTCACCAAAGGTAGGTGCCTTTCCCAGCCGTTACCAAAGTCGATTACACATTCACGAAGGATGCCTTCAAGAGTCTGGATGGTGCGTTCAGTCTGCCCATCCGTCTGTGGATGATATGCTGTGCTCATGTCTAAACGTGAGCCAAAGGATTTGTGCATCGCCTACCACAAATCAGATGTAAAACGTGGATCACGATAAAAAATGATGGAAGTTGGAACCCCGTGCCTCGAGACTACTTCCTTCAAGTAGATGTCTGCTATAGTAGAGAATTTATCCGTTTCTTTGATAGCCAAGAAGTGTGAAGACTTTGTCAGTCGATCCACTATCACCCAAATAGTATCGTTTCCCCGCTGAGATCTAGGTAGGCCAGTAACAAAGTCCATGGAAATCTGCTCCCATTTCCATGTCGGGATCTCTAGTTGTTGAAGTAGGCCTGATGGCTTCTAGTATTTAATCTTGACCCTAGCACAGGTCGAACATTTACTAACATAGGTCGCTATGTTAGCTTTCATGTGGGGCCACCAGTACGTAGTTTTGAGATCGTGGTACATCTTATCAAAGCCAGGATGTACCGAGTAACGAGACTTGTGTGCCTCATCCATCACAAGCTCATGCAGATTACCATAAAATAGGACCCAGATGTGCCCCGCTAAGTAGTAAGCACCGTCTTCCTTTAGTTCCAACCGTTTCTCCAATCCCCATAGGGACTCGACCTTGATGTTCCCTTCTTTCAATTCTTCGACCTGAGCATCACGAATTTGGGCGGGAAGACTGGAGTAAATAGTAAGATGTAACGCACGTACACGCTTAGGTTTGGTTTCCTTACGACTGAGGGCGTCAGCCACAACATTGGCTTTGCATGGATGGTACTTGATTGCGCATTCGTAGTTATTAAGGAGTTCGACCCATCGACGTTGTCGCATGTTCAACTCCTTCTGAAAGAAGATATGATGTAGACGCTTGTGATCGGTGTAAATGGTGCACTTGGTACTATACAAGTAATGTCTCCATATCTTAAGAGCAAACACTACCGCTCCCAACTCCAAGTCATGAGTAGTGTAGTTCTTTTCGTGAACTTTAAGTTGGTGTGATGCGTAAGCAATGACCTTCTCACGTTGCATCAACACACAACCAAGTCCTTGGATTGACGCGTCATAATAAACCACAAAATCATCTGTGCCTTCAGGTAACGAGACAATAGGTGCGCTACAAAGCTTTGATTTCAGCTGCTGGAATGCGGATTCCTGAGCATCACCCCAACGGTAGGTGACACCCTTTTGCGTAAGAACAGTAAGAGGCTGCACAATCTTTGATAAATCCTTAAAACCTTCTGTATTAACCCGCCAAACCCAAGAATTGACGGATTTCAGTTGGAGTTCGAGGTGCAGGCCAATTCTTGATTGAGTCAATCTTGGATGGATCAACGTGAATCCCATCCTCACTAACCACATGGCCTAGGAAATGGACCTCACGAAGCCAGAAGTCACATTTCAAAAACTTGGCATAGAGTTGTTCTGCTCGAAGAAGTTCCAAAATGAGTCATAGTTGACGCTCATGATCCTCCTGACTCTTGGAATAGATCAGGATGTCGTCGATGAATACAATAACAAACTTATCCAAGTAAGGTTTGCACACTCGGTTCATTAGATCCATGAAAACCGCAGGTGCGTTTGTCAGCCCGTAAGGCATGACCAGAAACTCGTAGTGTCCGTAACGACTCCTGAATTCTGTCTTGTAGATGTCTTCGTCTCGGACTCTTGATGATAGCCCGATCTCAGATCAATCTTAGAGTAGAAGCTCGACCCTTGCAATTGGTCGAGCAGGTCATCTATACTAGGAAAAGGATAGCGATTCTTCACGGTCACCTTGTTGATAGTCTATGCACATTTGAAAAGTACCTTATTTCTTCTTCACAAACAAAACTGGAGCTCCCCAGGGCGAAGAGCCAGGACGAATGAAACCCTTGTCCAAGAGCTCTTGCAGTTGCGCTGATAATTCTTCTAACTCAGATGGGGCTAAGCGATAAGGCGCACGAGTTATTGGTGCTGCTCCAGGAGCTAGCTCGATTTGAAACTCGACTTGACGATGAGGCAGAAGACCAGGTAATTCCTCAGGAAATACCTCAAGGAAGTCGCGTATGATCAGAATGTCTTCAATCTTCTTCTCTTTCGTTGAGGTGTCAGTAACGAGAGCTATAATAGCAGTGTGACCCTTTCGCAAACACTTCTGGGCCTTAAAGAAAGAGATGATGCCCACGACCACACCACTTTTATCACCGCGGATAACGAGAAGTTCTTCACCCGAACGAGGAATGCGGACAATCTTCTCCTTGCACAGTATTTCCGCCCGATGTTGGGATAACTAGTCCATCCCAATGAAAACCTCGAAGCTACCAAGAACGTTGGGGATAAGGTCGATAGAGAAGGTCTGACTAGCGAGTGTGAGATTGCAACCCTTAACTATGAGTGTGGCCTCAATATTTTTACCGTTTGCTTGTTCTACAACATGCTTAGAATCCAGAGGGATTGGGTTACGCTTAAGCATCTAAAAAACTCTTAAGGACATGTAACTAGTATCGTCACCCAAATCGAATAAAACAGAAACAAAGAAATCATCCAGTAGGGACTTACCCGTCACAACATAGGGATTGTTCCTTGCATCACCCTGACCAATCACAAATGCAAGTCCCTGGCACCATTGTCATCATTGTTATCCCTGTTGTTGTTCCCATTCCCCTAGGAAATCTCTTTTAAAGTGGCCCTCAGCACCACACTGGAAACATCCTTTGTTGTTACCCTGCTGTTGCTGTTGTTGCTGGCGTTGATTCTGTGGAGTCTGCTGCTGCTGGCATCTCTGATTTGCAGGATAAGGGCTCTTGCAATCTTTCGCTGCGTGGCCTGGTTTGTTACATCTCTGACAGTTGTTCTTGCTACACTGCCCGCTGTGGTGCATATTGCATCGATTGCACTTGGGGTGGTTTCCCTTGTACCCACCCTGACCTTGATTACCAGAAGGTTGTTGACTGGGGCTCTTGTAGTCGTCAGTCCTTCGCTACTAGGACTGAGACTGAACAAAACTTGAACCCTTGTTTGAGTTTCCATCCCATTTGTGCTTGTTGTCGCTAGGAGCATCAGAAGTAATCGTAGCACAAATACGCTTTGGCAGTCTGTTCTGCTCGACTGCCTGATCGGTGAGGCGGTGGGATAGTCGTATAATCCGTTGAATTGTAGGGAGGTTAGCTGAAGTCACCATGCTCTGAATTTCTGGCACTAAACCCTTGATTTAAAGCTCGATACGTTTGTAGGGAGGATCTACCATGGTAGGACACAAAGCAGCTAATTCATTCGATCTCTTTGTATACGCTTCGATTTCAGACCCCGTCATCTTCAAATTGTAAAACTCCACTTCTAGCTTGTGAATGTCATCACGATGAAAATACTCTTCCTTGATTAGATCTTTAAAGTCGATCCATGGGTTGGCATTAGCAACCGCCAACCCTAGCATTTGCACCTGTGCGTTCCACCAAGTTAATGCACCGCCTTCAAGTGTTCCAGTAGCAAACTTCACTCTACTAGCAATAGGGCATTCACACATTTTGAAAACGGATTCGATCTTCTCGAACCACTAGAGGAGACCTACGGCTCCTTTAGTGCCATCAAAAGTACTTGGTCGGCAATCCATGAAGGTCTTGAACGTACACACTCGAGAAAGTAAGGATAAGGTTAAGCACGAGAGTAGGTTCACGAGAGTAGGATCTAAACATCCTAGGATAAGTCGAAATAGCAGGCTATACCTCTTGCTTGAGCTGCTGCGAGAGCCTCAGCAACTCGTTTGTTGATTAGAGCCGTCAGCTGGGCTTGAGTAAAGTTGAGACGTCCACTCATGATCTTCACATCGAAAGAAACTCAAGCAAGAATGGTGACGTAGAGGTGTGGAAGACATGAGATGACAGGAGAGAGTAAGCACAAAAAGGTTTCAAGCAACAGTTGTTATGCTAACTAAGCATACCATGATCAATGCACTATTTAAACTAACAGGCAGGCAATACAAACATAAACCATATCACCTATAGTGTTGATTCTTGCATGTGGAGCGAAGCGTCGTTATGGATCGTTGAGCACTGAACAGGTTATAGTCTGGTTTTTATCAAAAAGCTTCTTCCTTTTTTTAAAACCAAGTTCACTATAACCAATAGCTCTGATACCAATCTGTCACACCCCCAAATTCCACAAGCGGAGTATCACCGCAGGAGGCGTGAGTGACCAGGATCCAGCCACCAATCATATTGAACCATAAATATTTAAATAAATAAAAGTCCAAACCATACAATATAATTGGTGTCCAAACAATTCAACAAAGTTTAAGTTATTAGCGGAAGCATAAATTTCAAAACCCAAAACATAGTTTAAAAGTTCATAACTTTAACATGGAACTCAACAGGCCATGTCCCACAACGACCTCGTCCTCCTGTGCAAGCTCCATCTAAACACCTAACTACCTGCAAGGCATATAGTAACGAATCAACAACAAAGTTGAGCGAGTTCACAGTTGGTTGTCCATTTTAGTGTTGTTCCAAAAACCATAAGTTGTTTCGAAAACCACGAGTTTAATCAGTTCCTTGTTTCCCAAACCATAGCCAGTGGGGGCTTCCCCATGTTAACCACTAGACCTGTTACCATATCGACTACTGACTGTAGTTATGTTTATGTACCCTGCGTCAATGTCTATCATCATTGACTAAGTGCCCAGATCCATTAGTCCACTCCCGTCCTCTGCGGCACGGTCTGAGGCTTGTCAAACCTAATAGCGCTATTTAACTAATGACCCATTCTCCATTGGCCCGACGATTTAGTCGATATAAAAATGAGGGAATTATGATAGAGTTTATGTCTAGTGTCAATGTTGTCACCCTTCAGTTACGAGGGTGGGAGTACGTGTCAAGAGGAACACGCAGGTTTCAATGTTGTCACCCTTCAACAAAGAGGGTGGGAGTTCGTATTCTACCAAGGAGAATACGCAGGTTTCCTTAGTATACTTTAACCCATTCCCAAACCACCGGGAATCCCATGCCTTGTAGAAAGTGTGAACTCACCTTAGGTTAGCTCGGCAGATAAACAGAAAAGTCACTTGAGCTAATTGTGGTCAACCACGTCCTAACATGGTTACCATATAAGTCAGGTCTATGTTCAAGTAATACACGTATGTTTCACATATAACTAGCAGTTTACATTCATAAATTGATCATGGCATTCATGTAGCATCATGGCAGTTTAACAACGAGTTCAACAGTAACAATCACGTAAACAAACAAGGCCCAAGTGTGCGGCCCAAGTTCTTGGGCCTGTGATAATGTGCAAGTCCATAACAGATGTGCGAGCTGGTGGTCTCGAGTCGAGACTGTACGGTCTCGAGTTGAGACGATGCGGTCTCGGGTCATGTAGTTTTCACTCGAGATCATGTGGTCTCGGATCAGGTCTCGAGTTGCAACAAGACCCGTAACCAAGGTCTCGAGTCATGCTATTTTTGTGCGAGTGAGGTGTGGTCTCGAGTCGAGACTGTGTGGTCTCGGCTCGTAACCCTTGTCGAGACCAATGATGTAACAAACTTCCTTATTTCCAGCCCATTAATCCCGTAACATCAGCAAACAAGTTTGGAAGTTTCAATTTGGATCAAACAACAATTAATTCAAGAATCATGCATGTTCATCCAATCAACGTATGATCACAATTTAAATCAATCATTCTGGGCATTCAAATTGGATACTAGCAAGCAACCTAATCATTTATCCATGTTCATAATAGTTTACTAATTCACTCTAACTACCAATTAAACCATACCCAAACTACTCAAACATCATCCATAAGGAAATCATCATTCCAGTAATGTGAAACACTAATTCGCATGAACCCTAGATTAATCACCATGTCTCATGTTTTACCATGAAACTCAATTATAACGGTTTGCTACTTCTAGTTGTTCCTTAATAATTTACTAGCATGTAACCCTAAACATTCACATCAAGCAAGATCATACCAATCATCACATCAACACATGACTGAAAACAATTAAGGAACACAAGCCAAAACCAATCTAGGGACTAACCAGAAGTTTAGGCCAACAAGTGTGTGATCGAGATGGAAGGAGGGTGTCGCGATCCGTGTATAGCTTCTGTGATGATGAGCTTGATATCGAGTGCGAGAGAGGGAGAGGAGAGCTAGGGTTTGGTGTATTTTCTTGTGTTAGCAAATTTTGAGGATCATACACAACTCCTTGTGTATTATGCGGATGAGAGGATGGGTTGAACCCATCATTGGGCTGCCCTTGGGCCACTAGTTCGAAACGAGCAGAATTGGGCCGAGAGAGAAGTGTGCGGCTAGGGACAAAGTGTGCGGCCCAAAGATGTGTGCGATTTGACAAGTGTTGTGCAACCAAACTTATAATATTCACATTCAAATAAACAAACTCGTAACATAACAAAATCATAACATTCCATTGAAATCAGACACGTCAATTAGTCACGTAATGTTCAAACAAGTTACATCAAAGTACGACGAAAATGTTCTAAAATACGAGTTGTCACAGCGTATCCACCACGCTTCGGGCACATCGCTTCCGCCTCGTACTCGGTGTCATGTTACGTGTCGCAATTGCCAAACATAACAACACACTCATCATCATGATCATACGCTCGTAGTTTAACCCAGTAGATTCTAATAGATTCACATAGATTCCAATAGATTCACATAGATTCCAATAGATTCACATAGATTCCAATAGATTCGCGTAGATTAGAGTTAACAACCTCATCACAAAACAACGAAATCCCGCATGGCACGTGCTACGAAAGTTCGGCAACATGACGGAAGCACTTATATATAGGAAGTACCAGCGGCGTATCCACCATGCTTCAATCATGCCACGTCCGTCTCGTCATCGGTGTCATGCTTCGTTACCCATAACATTAGATTCCATCACCTCTCACATAGATTTCACATAGACTAACCAAGTAGATTCAACAACATAGATTAACCGAGTAGATTCAACAACTTCAACCCATGTGCACAAAACTACAAACTTCACTTAGCGTGTGGTACGAAGCTTCGGCAGCATGCCAAAAAACACTTATATATAGGAAGTACCAGCGGCGTATCCACCATGTTTCGGATATGGCACGTCCGCCTCATCTTCGGCGCTAGGCTATGTTTCGTATTTTGTTTCTCAAAACAACACATACATACTTAGATTACACTAGAATACACATAGATTTCTCATAGATTCCACGTAGGTTACGCAAGTATTTTCCCATAGCTTAGATTTCAACCATTTCATCACCGGTCTACAAAACACTAAGTTTCGCATGGCACGTCGTACGAAAGTTGGTAACATGCCTGAAACAATTATATATAGGAAGTACCAGTGGCGTATCCACCATGCTTCAGACACATCACTTCTGTCTCGTATTTCTATGCCATGTTCCGTTTAGTGTTTCACATCCATAATAACGCATAGATTCATCAGATAGTTTCACATAGTATCTTAGCCGATCAAGATTCCCACATATATTAGCATAATGAATAATGCTTCGTAAATTTAGTTTGATCCTGAGAGATTAGATTTTGTGTTTTAGATTGTGGACGTACGTGCGAATTGTGTAAAAGTCTCAAAACAAACAAAGAATCAAGTTTAAAACCATACATGAAAATCGAGACAACATAAAAGATGGGCTCATAAAAACATAGGATTGTTCCGGGTAGAGGAACGGTGACTAACCAAAGTGATTCGAACCCCTTTCGAATTGAGGTAACGTGTCTTGACTTACTTAGACAAATACGTCATCGATGAGGCCTACGATATTCGTCCTTTTGGTCATTTCACCTCCCTAATTGATTGGCAGTTTTGAGACTTTGGCGGGACATAAAATCAAAGAGAGGGACTAGTATATAATAAGGAAATTTCACCTCTAACTTGACAACGTTGTACCCTAATAGCGTCGGTACTTATCAATAAATAAGACTTACTATAATATAATAAGGAAATTTCACATCAAGGTTAGGATGTCACTCCTGACTTGAGGACAAATTTTGTGCAAAATACAAACACTGATTAGCAGTGTTTCAAAGTATCAAGTGTATATTGTGTCAGCCTTAGGAAAGGCATGCAAGTCTAGTAGGAAGATGTGCTGCTAGGAAGCAGATACGGTAGAATGCATAAGTCTTAAACAACAGATAAGAGTCAAGATTCCTAGAACTATAGACTAGGGAAAGTATTCCTACTTATCCTAATTCCCTATCGTTATGGCTCTGATACCAATCTGTCACACCCCAACCGATGGTGGAAACATCGGGGTGCGGCACTAGGCGTTCAGATTGCTCATGAGTTTCCATAACACTAATAGTTTCAATAGTAATTAAATTGATTTCATCCAAAAATTGTCTAAACAACACAAATCCACAATCATATTATTAAAACATCAACATAGTTCCAAAAGTTTCTAGATTTAGCTAAATGTAGTTTCTAAGCTTCATCCTAGCTTGATTCAAGAATCCTAGCATCCTGTCAGCCTGCAACATGTATTAAAATAGAGTCACTACAAAAATGTACCGGCGAGTATACAAGTTTGAGTACATAGCATAATAGATTCAAAAGACGCATATCGATAATGTAAATGATAACAAAATAGTTTCACCCATGCTAGTGTTCGCAGTCCAAGTGATAGCCTAAGTGTCCCAATGCTTTGTTGTTTTCCCAAGACTCAAGGAAAACTAGAATCCTCCTAACAATACCCCCGAGAATAATGGGGAGGTGCATCTCCTATAACGCTACTATTGTTAAGGTGGAACTAAACACTCTGGATTAAACGTCCACATTGTACAAAGAATCAAGAATCAAGGATCACAAGTTTCACGTACACATAGGATAGAGTTTAGATTCAAAAACATCAGGTTTCATAGTTTAATAGAATACATGTTGCATCTCAAAGTTTAAAACAAAAAGGGATCGAGTATACTCACAGTGATTGCTTAACAGATTAACTGTTATTGGATCAAAGGGAGCTCTTTAGGTTTAGCCTGATTAGATTACAACAGATAAGTGTCGGACAAAACAACGAGATTGCGCAAAGTGTCGGATCAGTCATCCTGATCGGATGGCTGTTTGACCGGATGGCAGTCTGATCGGATTGCCATTCGATTGAGGTGGCTGATGTGAGTGGGGGATGAATTGCCATCCGAACGGATGGCCATTCGATCGAATGGTCATTCGATCCAAGTGTTGAGATTTCAAAGGTCTTGCCAAGTTTTAAACTCAGGTTGTCACGATCGAACGGTTATCTGATCGGACGGCAGTTCGATCGGATTGCCATTCGACGACGGTAGTTTCCAAAGTTTAAAAGATCCAAGTTCCAAAAGATTCTAAGTGTTTAAGGGACACGATACATATACCACCCTGATCGGATGGTCGTTCGATCGGACGATAGTCCGATCGGATTTCCATTCGATTGGGAGGTCTTGTCCCGTTCACACTCTTGAAAAGTTTCTAAGTTTCGATTCTAACGACGACTGCACGGTACGTATTGAGACAATGGTAACCACATCAGTATCCAGCCCATCTGATCGGACGGGAATCACACCAGTCCGTTCAGGTGTCTGTTTTTTACTGTGTTTTATGTCGGAATCCGTACTCCGGTCACCTTCTCCGGCAACAATCTGTTTCCCAACCGACTCCAGACTAATCATCAAGTCTACAGTCCCTTTAGATCCGGATTCCACCATTTCAAGTAAGGTTTTAAGAAAAGATGCAGGAAAAGTATAGTTTTAGCTATAAAGTCTTCATTTAGTAGAGATTTCCTGCAAAAACACTTGAAATTCCTTAGATCTGAGCTAGATTTTGAACGGAATGACATCACTCAACAGTTTGTACAAACCGCCATGATGTCGTCACCATCAAGAGCTCAAATCACAGAGATTTCACGGTGAAAAGTGAGATTTCAAGGGAGAATCTCGTAGAGAATAGTGTAGAGATCAAAGAAGTACAAGAATCTAGTGTAAAACGTACCGAAATCACCGACAAATGGAAGAAAGGAGGAGTGTGTGCGTCTGGTCGAATGAGGCTGTCACATCAGTGAGAAATGATGTGACAGGTCCTGTTTATAGTATGTGAGAGGAGTGAAGGCGGTGTGGCACAGATCGGATGGCAGTTCGATCGAATAGCCCTCTGATCGGATGGTCATCCGATCGGATTGCCATTCGGTCAATCCCATCCTTTCCGCGTTCCCGTCTTTGTTTCGTTTTTCTAGTTAGATTAAGCGTTGCGTTGCGTATTATTGGGTAATAGTATCACATAACTAGATTACATCATTAACACCTTAGTTTCCAAGTTTCATAGATTCCGCCAGTGACAAGTCTCCAGTGTCTCGTTCAACCAAGTCTCAAGTTGCACGAGTCTTAAGAGTCAAGCACCAAAGTATCAAGAATCATAGTTTCCAAGAATCAAGTATCTAGAGTCAAGAATCTAGCTTCCAAGTATCAAGTATCAAGAATCAAGTCTCATAGCGTCAAATACCAAGAATCAAGTTTCTAGAATCAAGTATTAAGAATCAAGAATCTAGATTTAAGCCTCACAAGTATCAAAAGTGTCAAGTATCACATAGATTAGGGACTAATATTGACAATAGCTAAAAGTCAAGGGATCCAGGTGTTACATTTTCAATGAAAATGGTGGCTAAATGGTGACAACATCGGTGGCTAAAAGGTACCAAAACGGTGGCAAAAAAACCGTCACAGCTTGGTAGCAAACAAAGCCATCGAGTAGCAAACATGGAGCGGTCACAAATAATTTTGACCGTTTTTGTGGTGACAAAAATCTGGTAGCAAAGTATAAAAGTGGTGGCTATTTGGTGACAATAGGGCAATTGACACGAGTGTTTTTGCCACCGCATTTTCGGTTACAAAATGGTGGCAATATGGCAATTGCTACCATTTTGCTACCGATTATGCGGTGTCAAAAGCCATATTTTCTAGTAGTGCAAGATGTAGATCTAAATATCTCGCACTCACCAAGTGCTTAATCCAAGGAAAAAGTATTTTAGACTTGATTTTTACACTAAAACGGACCAAAACCGACATATATTTCGTTCACTGGATAGTGGGACGAAGTGGTGTCGAAACCACCATGAAAAGGACTCAAAAATACATCTGATTCAGGCAAAAACATAGCTCCGGGTGCAATAACAGCCACCTGTGTGAGCTGGACTGTTTTGTGCGAAGCCCCAGCTTCGTACGAAGGTGCTGCCTTCGTACGAAGGCACTGACTTCGCACAACCCAGCCCAAGTTCCCACTTGTGATTCAAACAAAGACCTTTTCGGCTCTAAGTTTAATCAGTAGCTTAAGGCTGGAGGGATGAACACTCGATTTCCCAAAGAAAGACGCGAAGAAAACTCGATTTTGGACAACGGAAGCAACACTTGTACGAAGACACTAGCTTCGTACGAAGCCTCTGTATCCCACTCGACACTTCGATTTCGACCGTTTCAGCACTTTGGAAGACTTACACACTTCTGTCCCCGTACGCAGGCTGATCCGGTGCTCCCTTCAATCCATTCCAGACCTTGTTTACTGTTAAACATGCACTGTGAGTATACTCGAACCCTTTTTCGCTAACGCACTTTTGGGTGTTACATACGTTATCTATCCAAACACGACGCATACAATGCTTAAACTCATTTTAAATGATGGCCGCTCTCGCATGTTATACGTGAATCGCTGAATTCTTGTTTGCTATGTTTATACATTGATAGCTTGCCTACCGCCCTTAGCAACCATAGTACTATAGTTTGGACTCAGCACCTGTTTATTCAGGGGTTGCTAGAGATCTCATACTCACTTTACGTGCGTGCTCACTGCGGTGAACACATATCGCGCATACTCCAACTCGCAGTCATGTGGTTAGCTTGTATCATTGTTGATAGCTTACTTGATTCACCCCTCTACATGTTACATGCTGGTTAAGCATAAACACTTTATTACTATACTTATGCTAAACTTGTGTACTCACCTTTACATTATTATATTGACTTTTATTTTAACGTATATGACAGGTTGATGAATACCCTATGCTCCAAACGGATAGGATCCCTAGAAACTCACATAAAAATATAGGTTGTCGGATTTTGATTTGTTTGAGAAACTTGAAATCTTTTATGACTTTTGTTGAAATATTTGTTTGATTGTATGTGAAATTGAACCTTGTTAAATATTGTCACTAAATTAGTCGTTATGGATTCTCTCGAACAATCTAATTCGCCTAGTGCCACATCCCGATGATTCCGCCATCAGTTGGGGTGTGACAGTATTATTTTTCTGTGTGTTGATTTGGGTATTATAGCTCTGATTATGGTAAGCTGACTTGAACGTTATGTGAAGGTTATTTAGATTGTTAAGTTATGGATCTGAATAGTTCTAGTGTTTACTTTTGTAATTGTGGTTGTTTGATTTAATAAAGTGTGTGTATACGACAATTTATATGAGTTTTGAAGTTCACTTGAGTTGGGTATTTAATTCAAAACATGAAAGCTAGTTAGAACTAGTGTGATTGTATTAATTTTTGTTAGTAAACTGTAATAACTTGATGACCAAAATCTAAAGCTGAAACATTGAATCTGTGTATTTTGAATTTCATTTTTTAAGTATTTTTGTATTATAGTTAGAATAGTTTACTCTTTAGACAATGAACTAGATATCACGAGTTATTAGTGTATATGATGTTTGAGATGTTGTAGTAGATAAACGGATGTATGGCAAATACTGATAATTGTGCTTTTATTAAACGTTTGTTCGATATTTAATTGCAATGGTTAGCTTGCTACAACGTTAGCTTTCTCCAATAGTTGTCTATGGAGGAAACCATGTTCTCCCTATTCCTGCATTCACACTAACAAGTGGTGAGACACATGCTGGGAACAATTTGGCTATACAAGTAAGCTGGTGTTTGACTCTATATTGTTCATTGTTGTGGATTTGGTCTTATTTGGTGCACGAGTCATGCCTAGCAACTGTTATAACCTCAAACAAATTAGTTGTAGACTTTCAAGGGAAGTAATGGTTACACTAGACACTCATTCATTGACCATACAGTAGAATGGTTGTCTTAGCATGCGGAATTCCACCACAAGGACATACCCATGTGTTAGTACTTGATTATGTATATATGTTGGAATAGAAGTTTGGTTAAAGCTTGCTTAGGTACAATTTCTTTGTCATATTTTCTTTACTTATTTTGTTCCTGCCAATTAATAGTCATTTGCTCTTAATTTTGTTCAAAACCATTCTCTCTCGCCATTCTAAGATTGACTTGTCATTAGAAGTTCTTCATAAGTTAAGAGTCTAATCATTTATTGTTTTATTGAGGTTGGTATCAGAGTGGTATTGACATGAGACATTTTAAAGAATGAGATTTGGTGTTTGTTTTATACATGTGTAAAACAAATTTACACATGTTAAACTAAGAATTTACACATGTGTAAAACAGAACACTTAGAATAAAACTAACACTTACACATGTAAAACAGAAACTTACGTATGTGTAAGTGTTTAGAACAGAAACTTACACATGTGTAAAACAGAAACTTTGTGAAACAATTACATATGTTTAACTGAGAATTTACACATGTGTAAAACAAAAACCTACATATGCGTAAAACAAATTTACACATGTGTAAGTCAGAATGCTAAGTTGTTTATAATGCCCTGTAAAACAAGTGACTTAAATATTAGTTTAGGGATGTGAAAATTAGGTTAGGTTTGGTGTTTGCAAGGATATTCTTTGGTGTATGTCTGTTTGGAGCTTGGGCAGGTTGAGGAATGAGGATAATGTTGCTTCTTGGTCGAGCTCAAGGTTGTGGAAAGCTCAAGATGGACTCTCTGATGTTATGTTTTAAATGTTGTTTTAATGTTTTGGTCGTGTTTGATTGTTTTTTTTTATTTTGAATGGTTTATCTTTTGCTTGAAAAAAATGCCAAGTTTCAAAGCCCATTTCGCCTTGATTTTCAGCTATTACAACACAACGACCATCAATCTAATAATCATTATTCAGTGGCCTAAAGCCTCTAAATATATCCGCAATCATCGTTCCCACTTCCCATCGCAACCTGCTTTCAATTTCTAGGCTATCGGTGGTGTCCGGATTGAAGGAGAGTTTATCGGCCAAATTAGGGCCCCCACTTTATAGTTCGCTTAGGGTCTCCAAAAACATATGAATGGCCCTTGATATTTGAATAAAAATATAGTGAAAAAAAAAAACATATCAATCAAGCTACACTTTTTGGAGCAAGGCTTCTTAAGTTAAGGTCACTTAAATTAAAAGATAGAGAAATATTACATAGGGAAGTATTGGGTACATGTGATACGTGTTTTAACTGGAGCATTAGTTAACCGAATCATTGGCAATTCATGGTTGCCCATACCAGATTTTTTACAAGGTGACAAAAGGGTTATCACTTTATATGATTCTTGGTTGCCCATACCAGATTTTTTTATAAGGTGACAAAACGTTCATCACTTTATATGATTCTTTAGCAGTAATTGTCATCCGGAATAGTGAAATCCATGCTTTTATATGACAGATTCTTACAGATATAAAGGCTACAGTGTTAATGGTTGCTATTTCCTTAGCCACAATGCTCGTATCAGTGCGTTTTTGAGAATTCATGTACCATGTTCATGCTCATGAAAATGTGTCTTTCCGTAATGTTTTATTATTATTAGTATTTAAAATCAAATGAGTATTGGGGTCACTAAACCTAACATCAATGGAGTAACTTCTAAACCATAAAAATTCTTTTGTAAATGGGTATATCTTGGAGTTGGTATCCGCATACTATTTAAAAAAAATTAACATATATATGTCGGATTTTTTAAAAAACAACGCGTGCCCCTCGAAAGCACGAGCCCGGTGCGGTGGTCCGGCCTCCTCGCACACCCTCATCACCGCCTCTGGCTCATATAAACAACAAATTTTAATTTTTTTTTCAGGAACTTATTATGCAAGAGCTAGCTAACATATCAAATACATTTTTCCTACCACGAGTTATGGCAGAATAATCTGATATGTGTTATGCATTCAATAAGATGATTTGTCTAATCAATTTAATTCGTTAAGCTAGACTATCTTTTACCCATTTTTTAAAATACGTCCACTAAATTATGCACCTAGGAACAGAACGATTTCGTTGATTGAAATTAGATTATTCATTAGGCCACCCAGGGCGGTGGCTTTTTTGTACGTGATGGCCGACTTCAACGCGTGATAAAATCAAACAAACCACAGCCACCCCATAAACATCACGCGTGGACATTGAATCCCGTTAAACTTTTGACGCGTTATTTATTAATTGATGTGAGGGAAATTGTTGGTTGGGGGGAAATTGTTGGGTGTGGTGGTGAGTGATGGGCATTTCCACTAAAACAGGTTGTGAGTGATGGAATAATGGTTGATGACATGACGGAACTTGATTGGATGTTGTGAGTGATAAATGGGTGATGAGTGATGACCACCCCTACCCTGGTTCTATGAATAAGTTTTGTCATTGAAGTTTCTTTCATGCAAATACAGCCCATAATGATTTAGTTTTTTGCTTCTAACATTATGTATTAAAACCTAGAATGATTTCCATCTTTGGAACATTATTGCATTGTTCATTCATATGGTCTTTATAAGGGGACTGCCGTAATGGCCAGAAGATTCAGTAATCTTAAGCCAAGAATCAAGATTATAATCTTCACCATGAGTTTTTGCTTCATGTTCATAGTATCAAGCACTACTCTATAATTCATGAATTCTTACAGGATGCAAATTTTGTGTATACCTTAAGATGAGTAGGCAGACCAGGTGACATGTCAAAATAGTATGTTGTATCAATAGATCCAAACTGGTCATGGTGGGTAACTAACCTGAAACACCTCTCCCAAACATCTAATTTAGCTTTAATAAATAATAATGTTGGAGTATCCATTGAACATACACTTTTAGCCACTTCCTCACATTTCCTGTTATCTTCTATGATAGTTTTCTGATATATTACCTTTTTCTGATAAAACATAGCCCAAATAGTTACATTCGTAAGTAAATGACTTGAAATAGTTGCCTTTTGTAGGATGTAATCCTGCTACTTCCGCACTACGTGTTCATAAGCAGTAAATATATATAAAGGCTTAGCTAAATGTATCATTTCCTTTCATATTTATGGATCTCTAAAGCACATGCTCATTGGAGCAACAAGTGTATGATTCTAGCTAAAACACTGGAGAAAAAGCCACATATGTTTAGTTTATGTGCTGTGAAAAGAGAATATAATCTCAAAGAAAAATTTGATAATTTTTTATTAGAATATATAAACTTAATTATATTTGTATTAAGTATGTATTAGGATATTAAACTTATACTTATATGTATGTAACGAAAATATTCGAACGGTTATGACGGTTTGAGAGACACCGTTTCAATGACGGTTGTTCCCTCCAAATCAACCACCATGTAACCGTTATGTATCATGTATATATATGTCTTGCCGGAACCATTTTCCGGCACCAAGACAATTTCCCACTTGAATTGTCCATTGTATCAAAACTGTATTCAATTGCTTCTGTATATCACAAACACGAATAAGAAGATGATGATATCGGCTTCCGCTAACACGTGGTATCAGAGCGCATGGTTAGAAAACGAAGAATTAGGATCGGAATTACATGATCCAGGGAAGATACGGATGAAGAAGATGAAAAACAAACACGGGAAGAGGCGAGAAACAAATAGTGATTCAGATCGTATAAGTCCGCGATTACGCGCGATTGCAATCCTGAAACAAGAGATTGCAATAATGGAATTGCAATACGATATTGCATTCCTGGAATACGAATCGGGACTTCTCGAAGATATCGGAGATAAAGGCGAAGTTATAACACCGAAAGAAGAGAATTCAATGATACAAGCAATTGAATTCGAGAAACAGGACAAAGAAGATGGCGATCCCGAAAGCGAAGAGATGGCCTGTAAAGATGTTCAAAAATTAAACGGTAAGATGCAGGAAGACAGGGACGGTTATTACAATAGAGAAGACGACAAGGATACGGAATCAAGAGAGAAATCGGTAATGAACCGAAAGCATCACAAGAGAAAAGAAAGGGATTACAACGATGATTATAAAGATGATTGTGAAGAACAAGAAATCAATCGGACATGAGAAGAATTACAATGATAAAGGAAGTGAACGGCAAAAGGCATGATACTTTGTTTTTTAAAGAAGTTTATACAAGATATATTTCTGCAAATAAATCCAAAAGGATGATTCAGAGAAGAAAGAATGATTTAGTGAAGACTTTAGCGACTGAAGAAGGATTTTACACGACAGAAGGACTATTAGCAATGAAATGGGAATTTATGAGGCTGATGTATGCAATATATTTAGATGTTTTAGTTTATTACTATAAGTTTAAATCTACTTAGACAAGAGTGCATGAGAAAGAGATAGTGAAGAAGGTGATGTATCCGAAAAAAGGCCGAAGTCAAGATGATGAAATCCAAGGCACTGTTGCGGATCAAACGGAGAGGAACGCAAGGAGTGACAATGCTGCTGAACATGAAGGAGAACATTATGCATTTTATGAAGGCAATGATTGGCAAGGGATGAAAAAGCTGCAAAAGAGGAGAAGATTCGTCTTCAAACAAATAAAGAAGGTTGTGGACGATGCAAATCAAAGTGTTTTAATGCAGATCACAAATATAATTATGTTTAGGGGAGTGTATTAGAATATATAAACTTAATTATATTTGTATTAAGTATGTATTAGGATATTAAACTTATACTTATATGTATGTAACGAAAATATTCGAACGGTTATGACAGTTTGAGAGACACCGTTTCAATGACGGTTGTTCCCTCCAAATCAACCACCATGTAACCGTTATGTATCATGTATATATATATGTCTTGCCGGAACCATTTACCGGCACCAAGACAATTTCCCACTTGAATTGTCCATTGTATCAAAACTGTATTCAATTGCTTCTATATATCACAAACACGAATAAGAAGATGATGATATCGGCTTCCGCTAACATTGAATGCTCAAACCATTACATCAAGTTCCTTTTTATAGGGTGACTACAGGTCGAACCAAAATCGGAAAACTGAAATAGTCCGCCTAAGTATGAAATTGACTTCCTAAATAAGTGCGTGAATTACTCAAATCAAAGATACATGCGTCTTTACATAAAAAAGAAAATACATCAAAATTACAAAAAAAAATGGGAAAAATAGTCGGTCTATACTGAATTCGGGGCTTGTGATGATGTACGGCATCTTGCCACGTGATCCATATTGTGAAGACCTTTTCCGTCCAGGACTTACGGGCTCATAAGTTCAAACATAGTCCAAGCTATGCCCTTTTTAAGTTGGGCCATTTTCTATTCATTTTAAGTCTAGCTGGTACCCAAGTATGAGTCAGCGAGCTTCTTGATCAGCTCAGCTTCATTATGGCATCATATATATAATGATTTTAATTCATGGTAGAATTTCATGCCCACTAAGAACGGTCCACTTTGTATAACACTCCCATAGTTCCCTTATTTCTGGTGTTAACCTTCACTTCCTTAGCTTACTTGAGCATGAAAATAGTGATAAACACGACTGAGCACAATTACTAGGAATATTCGATGTACAGCGCAAAAAGAATAAAAGACTGAAAGATTATGATCTGACATATTTGACAGAGAACTTATCCCTTGTCCAATGTGACAAGTGAACAATGAGGTCCTTACTACCACCACCACAAACTAAGGAAGTGATGCTTTCAGAAAGTACGATTGAAAAGAAGGTTTATTGTATTAATTCAGTCCAAGTTGAGTTATTATTGTGGAGTCATTAAGACTTTCTACATTTCTTATTTGTTTTAGTATAGAAGTTCAGCAGCCGCTTGGTATCATCTCTGTATAACCGAAAAATATTTTCTAACACGGAGACCTGATTTCAGGTGATATACAATTAAAACGAAACATAGATAATACAAAAATGAAAATCTTGTAAAAAACACTGAAATTGTTAGATTCTGATCAAGAGTTATGGCTATTTTTATCATAACCCTCCGTCCACAACTTGGCCATATGTACTAAATTTTAAGCAACATAAACACAAAAGGTAATCCTGAAGTTTTCAACTGGAATTCATCAACTAGAATCAAGATCATGATGGTTGGTATTTCTAATGTAGTATACTAGATATATACGTTTCTAGAAACTAGAATACTGATCTATGCATATAATATATTGGTATATCAACTGCCTAAAATTTATATTTACATTTTCTGTTGATGATCAAATTTATATTATATCTGTAGTTGACAATACTTCATTCACTTTAGACTCACTGAACTTGAAACCATGTGAAAACAACTCACACCCTCACAAGATTCGCGTGTTTGAAAGAGTGTAACCAAGTTGGTGGCGCAATATAAAGAATCATACATAGCCCACTTAAGGCAATCTCATTCCCAATCTTTTTACCCTGAGAATATATATTCTATAAATTGATTGAAGGAATCTGTTTGAACAAATATTGACCAGCCCTTTTGAACGTTCGTCTTTTCATGTACTGCTAAGTAATTAGGTCCGTAGAATGTGGAGGACTTAAACCCGTGGTCTTTAATTTGCCCACGTTGCTCAGTCAACTAAACTAACTTAATGATCAAAGAATACATGAAATCAATGTTTTTTTCTATGACTGAACTAATGCAAATTCAAGAAGAATATATGTGTTCAACTTGTTCTTTGAAACCGTATCTGTCTTTCTAAAGATACCTTTTGTAGTTTTCAAGCATCTCTTCTTTGGAATTTCTTATTTGGAGAAAAGGTGTCCAGCTTTGCTGATATTTTTATAAATAGGAGTGGCATGAAAACCTCAAACTTCAAGCAAATCTCACCCCCCCTCTTCCTATTAGAAAATCCAAATCACCGGATCGCAATCTAATTTAGATTTTGATCCTTTGAGATGGAGAAGATACAAGCATTGACATCACAAAATGGAGTTGTGATTTTCACCAAGAGCACATGTTGTTTGTGTTATGCTGTCACCATTCTCTTCCAAGAACTTAGGGTGAACCCTATAGTTTATGAAATTGACCAACATCCTGAAGGAAGGGAGATGGAGAAATCACTTCCTAAACAAGGGTGTAACACTGTGCCGGCTGTGTTCATAGGTGGCAAGCTTGTGGGGTCCACCAACGAGGTCATGTCCCTCCACCTAAGCGGCTCGCTCATTCCACTGCTGAAACCATATCAGTCACTATCTTAAATAAACTCGGGTGTACAATCTATCTAAGGAAATAAAGTTGGCTCCAGCCTGATGAGCAGTGGTCAGCTAGATTATTAATTCTTACTAGTATTAAAAATATCTTTTTATTAGTTTCAGCTTCTAGTAAGCAAGATTGGCTTGTTAGGTTACTATGATTATTATTACAATTTTAGACTGAATGTAGCTTATTTATTCTATCAACATGTGTTTGTTGAAAACACATGGCTATGCTTCAGATGAATGTAATTATGATCTATTAAAAACTTGCACGTGTGTGTATATATATGTATGTGTGTATGAATCTTCCAAAGCGAAAGGAGGGCGCGCTAAAATATTAAATAGTTTGGATCCTTCCAGATTCATTTGATGTATACAAAACGGGTATGAAAGCTTGCGTTAGAATCATACAGAAAAAATAAGAAAAGTGAAGGCGGGCCGGAGATGTAGCTGATATATTCCAAGTATGGCATTTCTGAACTTTGGTTTTCATAAAAAGTTCAGAAGATATATGCTCTACTTTTAAATAAAGAGTGGTACTGAATACTTTCATCTTCAGTCACCTTTATTCATTTATAATCTGGTAATTATATTTTTGTTTCCAAATTCCGACTGGGCATGTTTTTTGGGCCTTTTTACTCCTCCAAAAAAAGAAGATTGCACCAAAACAATGAATTACTGATATATGCTAGCTTCTTCATTAGACTTGCTTTGATCTTTTTTCATCTGAATATTCCTCATTTCATAAAGTGCATACTTGCATACATGCAAATAAAAACTAATAAATATGTAAACTATAATAAGCTGTTGGAATCATACGAACACAAACGACCATCAAATATAGGTATAGTATTTTAACAATTACACTTTCCCAGGATACAGGGCCACGGGTGAACAATGAATCGAACTAATTTTTGAATTGATCATATCAAAATAGTCCATTGTTTTATTTGGGTAAATTACTTTTTGAGTCCCTATGTTTTAGGGTTTTAACCACTTGAGTCCAAAATCAAAATGTTTAACACCCTAAGTCTCTATAGAAACTTTTCTTAACCATTTGAGTCCAAATTTTTAACTCCATCCACCAAATCCGTTAACTACGAGAGCAATTTAGTCATTAAAACACAAAGTAGAACTCTTATATGCATAAGAGTAAAATGAACAAGTCTTTGATGCATAATAATTTTAATATTATATATAAAATCAATTTCACAAACTGCACACACCCTCTCTCTTTAGACATCCTACCACCACCCTCTACTACCACACCACCACCACCTCCACCACCGCATCTGATGGCGGAAGCCGATGATCATTATCATCATTACGGTGGGGTTTTGGTGGTTTAACACGAAACTGTGGATTGTTAACAGAATTGGTAGACATGATTGTAACAATGAGGATGTGTAAATGGACAAACAATAACGGAAGTTTTTGAATGTCTTGGTACCGAGAGAAGTTCCCGGTAATGAGTTTATATACATTAGATAAACAAAACGGTTATTTGGTGGTTTGGTTTTGGCGGGAGTAACCGTCAAATATGAACCGTTTTACCAACCGACACAACCGCTTGTCTATATGGTTTCATACATACGA
Organism: Helianthus tuberosus; assembly: GCA_030545235.1. Classification (NCBI taxonomy): domain Eukaryota; kingdom Viridiplantae; phylum Streptophyta; class Magnoliopsida; order Asterales; family Asteraceae; genus Helianthus; species Helianthus tuberosus. The sequence continues at coordinate 108,706,536 of CM060414.1, read as the reverse complement.
ATATAATAAAATATAGTAATAATGTATAAGTACAAATAACTATTGAATAATTATGTTTATATAAACTAATACTCTCCCCTAAACATAATTCTGTTTACGAGAGTTCTTGAGCACGCTGTCGTTTGCGTCATCTACTGCAGCCTTTGCACGGTTAAAGTCGAATCTCCTCCTCATCTTTAGCTTCTTAATTCCCTTCCAGTCATTTCCGGCAAAGAATGCATAGTGTTCTAAATCTTTATTTGCTGCTCCTGCACTTCTTGAACGGCCATCTGAGTCTTTTTGGTCTGCATCAGTCACCACCTCCATGTCTCCTTCGCTGTTGCTCTGTCTTGGATCAACAACCATCTTTACTTCTTCCTTTTCGAGAGCATTCTCTTGAACCATCTTGAACTTGTAATAGTATACAAGTACATCAAGATACATAGCGTATATCAGACGCATGTACTCACCATCTTCATACTCGAAACCTATATCCTTGGCTATCATAGCCCACATGCCATTCTCGGTGATTCTCCGGTGACCACCTTCCCTCTTCACCGCCATATACAGATCTAATAAACTCACTTTCCGATTGTTTGAAGCATATGCAGGCAACGGTCTTGAGTGAATTTCCAGTTTTTTCTTGTGAAACCATTCTATCATGTTGTTGAAAGTATTTTCAAGATAATATTTATACTTAATAACATAATCTTCATCTTCGAGCATATTCAGTAGGGCCTTACAATCATGAAAATCCTTAAAGGACATTGCTTGTAGTATCAGAATATTCCAATCTGGTTCATCCGTTGAAATACTCAGATTTTCAAAGTACTCATTTAGGAATTCAGATTTAAACTTCTCATGTTCATGACCCTTGTCTATCACATACTGTTTTTCTAATTCACCTATCTCTTCTTCTCTTGTCAGTCCTGTATGTCCATTCGTTCTGTTGTTCAAGGGGACACTAAATGTCGGATATAATTTGCTTATATCCTCCATAAATTTTACTGTAAAACCCTGAGTCACTAATTGATCGAGACTTAAGACATTTCTGTCTATGTCCGGTGTGTAAAACACACTTTGGACACGCATCTTTTCAGACCCGGTTATAACATCAACCACACCAATACCTCTAATAAAGAAAAAATGATTTTCTCCGGTCACCGTTTCAACACACGACATATTTTTCATTCGTTTAAACATGTCTATGTTACCAGAAAAATGGTGTTTATAAGTTTTGCTAACATACCATATATCTGACCAATATCCTCCGTCCGTTCCGATCACCATGTATTCTTGTCTCTGATCAGTTTGTTGATGGGTATCTGCATCTGGATGTTTTTACGTTCCAGTATTGACCGCTAGACGTAGTAATTGACTCTCTTCATCCTTCTCCTTCTCTTGACATGCAGAAATTTTGTGGCCAGGCTTATTGCAGTAGTAGCAACACCGCTGCATCCATTTTCGTTCACGTTTTTCTTCAGTGCAGTGCATACATGGCATCATTGTTGACGACGGCTTTAGATCATCATCACTTACATAACCGGCTCTGATACCACTTGATGGCGGAAGCCGATGATCATTATCATCATTACGGTGGGGTTTTGGTGGTTTAACACGAAACTGTGGATTGTTAACATAATTCGTAGACATGATTGTAACAATGAGGATGTGTAAATGGACAAACAATAACCGAAGTTTTTGAATGTCTTGGTACCGAGAGAAGTTCCTGGTAATGAGTTTATATACATTAGATAAACAAAACGGTTATTTGGTGGTTTGGTTTTGGCGGGAGTAACCGTCAAATATGAACCGTTTTACCAACCAACACAACCGCTTGTCTATATCGTTTCATACATACGAATATAATAAAATATAGTAATAATGTTTAAGTACAAATAACTATCGAATCATAATTATGTTTATATAAACTAATAGCATCATCCCCGCCACCACCATCCCATTGCTGCCAACACCACCATCCCACTGAAACCCTAACACCACCATCCAACTGTAACAACCCTCGGTAAAACCAACACCCTTATAATATTTCCGACACCCTAGTATGTCCCAATATGTCTTTAAATACACCCCGTATGTGAAAACCGAGCCCGAAATATGTTATAACATATAAAATAAATTAAAAACAATAAATATTAAGCTGAGGCGGGCCGCGTAAACCCACCCCAAGCTTTTACGCGGGCGGTATGAAGGTCTAGACTTGATTCGTCTGATTTCTTTAGTTTAGGCGGGCCGCGTAAGACCCCCTTTAAGCTAACACGGGCCGCGTTAGATCAAAATGGTGGCATAGCCCGGTGATGACACGTGTCATCATCGTGGCGGGTCTAGATCATGACCGGGATAAGCTATAGAGTTGACCAGGGTTGACGCGGGCCGCGTAACCCTTGTCTGTTCTTTACACGGGCCGCGTGGAGACCAAGTTTCAGCACTATATAAGAAGGCCATCGGGTTTCACTTTCCGTCGTTCACAATTCGATTCTCAATCTCAATTTATGTAGAAGAATTATAATAGTTGGGTATTATACCCCTAATTAGCGAGGTTCTGCTCTGTTGTAAGTATTATAACCCCAATTTCGTAATAGATACGCTGCCCGATTGATTTAGGGTTCCGTAACAACTGTCGTGGTTCTACCCGACGTAGTTGTTGGAATGCCGTCTCGGGGAGGGTATCATTAATATTTTCAAAGGGTTATGATACTAACTTATGTACATTTGTATAAATTATAGATTATATCCAGGAAACCCTTACGCGAAGTCTAAGATACCAATGTGAGTTTATCCTCTTTTTGTTAACCTTTTTGGAATATTTTACAAAACCTTAATTATTTTACAATGTGATTAAGCGGTGATTGATTCTTTGTAGTTCTTCAATTACTGCCGGTATGTTGGGGTTTTGTATACAAAATTTACTACACTGTGAGTAGTAAGTCGGGGATGACAGTACGTTACCATTGGACAATGAGTTAGCCAATGTGTAATATGACCCACAAGTCAGTGGATTGACAGTACTGAATGAGTAATTGTGTAGAAATAAACAATGTGATCGCTCTCAATACTGTTTTAATTAATAAATGTTTCTTGATTAAACTGGGATTCTCTCACCAGTACTTCTGACTGACAAATGTTTTTAAAACGCGTTTCAGGTAACACAATGTGACAGCCAATTAGTAAAAGCCAGCTGGAGAGCACTGAAGGCTTGGGAAAAATGTGGCTATAACAGTTACCTAATAAACGATGTTTTAAATTCAATAAAATAGGGTTTATCCCTATGAATGTAATGTAATAAGAAACTTGGGTTTTACCCACGTTATTATTAATATCAAATATGGTGGTTTTACTCTGATAAACATTTCCTAACTACGGTCCTGATGTAATTTCCGCTGCCAAATTAAACGAACCCTGATACCACCAAAAATCTGAGCTCGCATCCGCCCGTTCCCGGGATAGATAAGGGATCGGGGGTTGCGACAGAAGGTGGTATCAGAGCCTAGCCACTGTTCTGAGCCGAAGAAGTGTTCTGCTGACACTTAAATTATAAATTTTGTGTTAGGAAATAAATTACGGAAATACGTTCTTAACTGTATTTATTTGTTATGTGTTATTTGACTATCTGTTAGTTTACAGTATGAGTGATCAAGGACCCTCAGACATGAGTCGTCAGTTGTCTGATTCACCTAAGAGTGAAGGTACTTCTTCACTGCCTGCCCTTTCTGGATATTCTAAGAAGGAGTGTTTGCTTTTAAAGCTCATTCAGAAGAGTCATTCCCTCATAAGAAACGAGGATGGTTCAGTAAGGAAGCCTTTGCTCGTAGGAAAAGAATGCGAAAGTTGCAACAGCAAAGAGTTCTAGCAGCTGCTAAGTGAAAGACAGATGCCCATACACAGAATATGCTTAATAGAAGCCGAGCCAATTTCCATATCTTAGCCACAACTGCTGCTGACCTAAGTCTGGAACAATTAGTAGCACCCCAACCACAACCACCAATCCCAGACCAACCCATGGAGATAGAAAACCCTGAAAACCAAATGGAGATCCATGACTTCAACCCAGAAGAAATCCCTAGGGTACCTGCACCAAACCCCCTAGACCCAAATTACGACCCCTGGTGGGACGATAATAGGGACTTTGTGCAACGTTACCCGATACATGAAGACACACCCATACAGAACATAGGAGCCTATCCAGGTATGGACCCTTTAGATCCCTATTACCATGATGATTATATTAGGGAGATCTTAGAAGATCCTTACCGATTTCAGGCACTTTCACCCCCATATCAGGAACCCGCACCTCAGATTCCGAGCCCAGTCCTAGAACCTGCACCCCCAATGAGTGCAGAAAATGTCCAAGAACTTAGGAATTTTGGGGAGGAAATTTTAGAAAGCAGTGGGAGAATGCGACAGGTGGGAGAGCGTCTCGTATGGAAATACGATGAGCGCAATATGGATTTTTGGATAAATCCATATCCTTGAATGTGATAGTGAAACGATAATAGTAATAATAATAATAAAATAAAATATGTGTGTACGGATGCATATTACTATTAGTGTGATTCTATTTTGTTGGTATTGTAATTTTTTTTATTTCGGTACTAGTGTGTAATAGATGCATAATACTATATGAATAGAGTACAAGTAGCAATGATCTACGTTTTTTGTTAGATTGCGTGTTATATGATTAACTACATTAAATATTATCTTGTGATATTAATATGAGGTAAATGTTTAAAATTCAGATGGCTGACGAAGGAAATCAAGGAAATCTGAATAACGATAACCAGAGTAACATTAACGTGGTTAATGAGAATCCAAGCGTCAATAACAATGAAAATCAAGTGGATAATAGTGCTATCCAACACATAGTGGCACAAGGAATTATAGATGCAATGCCATTTATTCTTCAAACGGTTCAAGAAGCGAATAATAAAAGTAAACATAGCAGTAAGCGACCCATCGAACCCGAAAATAGTGTAAACAATGGACCTTTCCTTCAATTGCCCATTCCCAAAAGAAGAAGAACCGTGTCTTACGGTTGTTCTTATAAAGAATTCTGGTCTTGTAAACCAATGGAATTCTCGGGCAACGAAGATGCCATTGCAACTCTACGCTGGATAGAGAAGACTGAGGCAGTCTTAAGGATAAGCAAGTGTGCTGAAGAAGATAAAATATTGTTTGCTTCTAATCTATTTAAGAATTCAACACTAGAATGGTGGAACACTATCCTCCAATCAAGAGGAAGTGATAAAACCTACAATATGGAATGGGAAGAATTTAAGAATAAGGTAGAAAGGAAATTCTGCCCACCCAATGAGAAGGAACAGATAGCCAACAAGTTCCTAAACCTTAGAATGACTGGTGTGGATAGTAAAGGATACACTAAAATATTCTTCGAATATGCTAGAATAGTGTCAACCCTTGCTTCACCAGAACTAGTGTTAATATTCCGTTATATTTGGGGATTAATTGGGGAGATAAGACATGTAGTCAAGGCAGCTAGACCTCAAACCATAGAAGAAACTGTAGAACTAGCAAATACCTTGACAGATGAGTTAATCCGTACCCGAGAAGAGGATCAAAGGAGGAACCTAACCCAGAAACTCACACAAGAATTCCGTTCTGGAAATTACAATCGTAGGAATATGGGTTCTACCTCTACACCATACTGCAAGGTCTGCAAGAAAAAGCATTCGGGAAAATGCTCTACTCTCTGTAATTATTGCAAAATGCCAGGACACAAGGAAGAAAATTGCAGAAAGAAATTCAGTAATGGATTATGCTACAACTGTGGAGAAAAAGGTCATATCAGGCCAAACTGTCTGAAATTAGCTCCAGCTACAAACAACAAGAACACTAAAAATGCTAGAGCATTTGTTCTGACTACAGATGAAGCCAAAATGATTCCAGATGTTATAGCTAGTACGTTTTTAGTTAATGATGTCTTTGCTAAAGTATTATTTGACTCTGGTGCAAACCAAAGTTTTATTAATACATCATTTTGCAAATTTCTAAATCAGTCATTAACTAAACTACCACAAGAATGCTTAGTAGAGACAGCCAATGGAGAAACCGTTAGGATTTTTGAAATCTTACAGGAAGCAAGTATAGAAATTTTAAATCAAAAGTTTATTGCAAACCTTTATCCCATGAATCTGGCAGGATTCGATGTTGTTTTAGGAATGGATTGGTTAATAGCCAATAACGCCAGTATTTTATGTGACCAAAAGTCAATACAAGTAAATTCACCAAAAGGTAAAACGATCACAATTAAAGGAGATAAACCATCTAGATCCACAAAGTTCATCTCTGTGATGAAAACTGCGAGTTCTATAAGAAAAGGTTCTATAGTGTATTTGATTTCTATAATCACTAACACTAAAGGAAAAGAACTAAAAGACATTCCGGTAGTATCTCAGTTTTCAGATGTCTTTCCAGAAGAATTACCAGGACTACCACCCGACAGAGAAGTTGAATTCAGGATTCATCTACTACCAGGAACAACACCAATTGCTAAAGCACCCTACCGTTTGGCACCCGCTGAAATGCAGGAACTGAAGAAACAATTAGATGAATTATTGGAAAAGGGATTCATACAGCCAAGTTCGTCACCATGGGGAGCACCGATATTGTTTGTTAAAAAGAAGGACGGATCAATGCGTATGTGCATTGACTACCGTGAATTAAACAAGGTCACGATTAAGAATCAGTATCCATTACCAAGAATCGATGATCAGTTTGATCAATTGCAAGGAGCTTGATTTTTCTCTAAAATCGATTTAAGGTCAGGATATCATCAATTAAAGGTACAGGAAGAGGACATTCCTAAGACTGCATTTAGAACAAGGTATGGTCATTATGAATTTACTGTCATGCCATTTGGTTTAACCAATGCCCCAGCTGCATTTATGGACATGATGAACCGAATATGTAAGCCATATTTGGATAAATTCATAATTGTCTTCATAGATGATATTCTAATTTACTCTAAGAATAAAGAGGATCATGCAAAGAATTTGCACACACTTTTATGTTTATTAAGAAAGGAAAAGCTTTATGCTAAATTCTCTAAGTGCGAGTTTTGGTTAGAACAGGTACAATTCCTTGGACACCTAGTCAATCATGAAGGAATTAATGTAGATCCAACAAAGATTGAGGCAATTACTAAATGGAAAACCCCTGAGTCACCAACCGAGGTTAGAAGTTTCTTAGGATTGGCCGGTTATTATAGAATATTTATTCGAGATTTCTCTAGAATAGCCATTCCCTTAACTAAGCTAACCTGTAAATCTGTTAAGTTTGAATGGGGATTAAAACAAGAAGAAGCCTTTAGAATTCTTAAGCAAAGATTAACCCATACACCCATACTAGCATTACCAGAAGGAGCTGAAGACTTTATAGTCTATTGCGATGCTTCTAAATTAGGCTATCGATTTGTATTGATGCAACGACAAAAGGTTATAGCATACGCATCTAGACAACTTAAGAATCATGAAGAGAATTATTCAACCCATGATCTAGAATTAGGAGCTATAATTTTTGCTCTTAAAATTTGGAGACATTATCTTTATGGTAGTAAGTTTACCATATTCACTGATCATAAGAGTTTAAGGTATATTTTCAAACAAAAGGAATTGAATATGAGACAAAGACGCTGGATGGAGATGCTTAGTGATTATGATTGTGATATCCAGTATCATGAAGGAAAAGCAAACGTGGTGGCAGATGCTTTAAGCCAAAAATATCATAAAAACCAAAAATGGTACGTTCTCTTAAATTAAATCTGCAATTAGATTTAAATGATCAGATAAGAGAAGCACAAGAATCAGTAATCAAGGATGATTCTGAAAAATTTAAAGGTATGCTAAAAGAATTGGAACAAGGAATAGATGGAATTTGGAGATTCCATAAAAAGAGAATGTGGATACCTAAATTAGGAAATCTACGTCATCGTATATTAGAAGAAGCCCATAAATCTAAGTATACGATGCATCCAGGAAATGATAAAATGTACCAGGATTTAAGGAAAAATTTCTGGTGGATAGGAATGAAAAAGGACATAGCAGCCTATGTTTCCAAATGTTTAACCTGTTCACAAGTCAAAGCTGAACACCAGAAACCCTCAGGTTTGTTACAGCAATTAGAAATGCCAGTGTGGAAATGAGAATTGATAACAATGGATTTTGTTACTAAATTACCCAAAACAAATAAAAGTAATGATACAATCTGGGTGATTGTAGATAGGCTAACCAAGTCAGCTCATTTCCTACCAATGAAGGAAACTTTCAGTATGGAACAGTTAGCTAAACTATATGTAAATGAAATTGTTTCTTTACATGGAATTTCTTTATCAATTGTTTCTGATAGGGACAGCCGATTTACCTCTCATTTTTGGTCAAGTTTCCAAAAGGCAATGGGAACCAAGTTAAAGTTAAGCACAGCTTATCATCCTCAAACGGATGGACAAAGTGAAAGGACAATTCAGACAATGGAAGACATGCTTAGAGCTTGTGTAATTGATTTTGGAGGTAATTGGGATGATCACTTACCTTTAATAGAATTTTCTTATAATAATAGTTATCACACAAGTATCAATGCTGCACCATTCGAAACAACTGACAAGATCATTCAAGTCAAGGAACGATTGAAAGCAGCACGTGATCGACAGAAAAGTTATGCTGATAACAGGCGAAAACCATTGGAATTTCGAGTAGGAGATAAAGTCTTGTTAAAGTCTCTCCTTCAAAAGGAATTGTAAGATTCATTAAACGGGGAAAGTTAAGTCCCAGATATATTGGGCCTTTTAAAATAATTAGAAGAATAGGACCTGTAGCCTATCAGCTACAACTGCCAAAGGAAATGGCAGGAATACATGATGTATTTCATGTATTTAATCTCAAAAAGTGTTTAACTGACGAATCATTGATAGTACCTCTTAAGGATATAGAGGTAAATGAACAACTCCAGTTTGTAGAAAGACCTCTACAAATTGAAGACAGAAAAGTCAAGAATCTCAAACACAAGAGACTAGTTCTAGTCAAAGTGAAGTGGGACTCCAAAAGAGGACATGAGTACACATGGGAGCTTGAAGCAGAAATGAAAAAGAAATATCCGTATTTGTTCCAGTAGATCTCGAGGACGAGCTCTAAAACAAGGTGGGGAGAATGTAACAACCCTCGGTAAAACCAACACCCTTATAATATTTCCGACACCCTAGTATGTCCCAATATGTCTTTAAATACACCCCGTATGTGAAAACCGAGCCCGAAATATGTTATAACATATAAAATAAATTAAAAACAATAAATATTAAGCTGAGGCGGGCCGTGTAAACCCACCCCAAGCTTTTACGCGGGCGGTATGAAGGTCTAGACTTGATTCGTCTGATTTCTTTAGTTTAGGCGGGCCGCGTAAGACCCTGTTTAAGTTAACACGGGCCGCGTTAGATCAAAATGGTGGTATACCCAGTGATGACACGTGTCATCATCGTGGCGGGTCTAGATCATGACTGGGATAAGCTATAGAGTTGACCAGGGTTGACGCGGACCCTTGTCTGTTCTTTACGCGGGCCGTGTGGAGACCAAGTTTCAGCACTATATAAGAAGGCCATCGGGTTTCACTTTCTGTCGTTCACAATTCGATTCTCAATCTCAATTTCTGTAGAAGAAATACAATAGTTCGGTATTATACCCCTAATTAGCAAGGTTCTGCTCCGTTGTAAGTATTATAACCCCAATTTCGTAACAGATACGCTGCCCGATTGACTTAGGCTTCCGTAACAACTGTCGTGGTTCTACCCGACGTAGTTGTTGGAATGCCGTCTCGGGGAGGGTATCATTAATATTTTCAAAGGGTTATGATACTAACTTATGTACATTTGTATAAATTATAGATTATATCCAGGAAACCCTTACGCGAAGTCTAAGATAGCAATGTGAGTTTATCCTCTTTTTGTTAACCTTTTTTGGAATATTTTACAAAACCTTAATTATTTTACAATGTGATTAAGCGGTGATTGAGTCTTTGTAGTTCTTCAATTACTGCCGGTATGATGGGGTTTTGTATACAAAATTTACTACACTGTGAGTAGTAAGTCGGGGATGACAGTACGTTACCATTGGACAATGAGTTAGCAATGTGTAATATGACCCACAAGTCAGTGGATTGACAGTACTAAATGAGTAATTGTGTAGAAATAAACAATGTGATCGCTCTCAATACTGTTTTAATTAATAAATGTTTCTTGATTAAACTGGGATTCACTCACCAGTATTTCCGACCGACAAATGTTTTTAAAACGCGTTTCAGGTAACACAATGTGACAGCCAATTAGTAAAAAGCCAGCTGGAGAGCACTGAAGGCTTGGGAAAAATGTGGCCATAACAGTTACCTAATAAACGATGTTTTAAATTCAATAAAATATGGTTTATCCCTATAAATGTAATGTAATAAGAAACTTGGGTTTTACCCATGTTATTATTAATATCAAATATGGTGGTTTTACTCTGATAAACATTTCCTAACTACGGTCCTGATGTAATTTCCGCTGCCAAATTAAACGAACCCTGATACCACCAAAAATCTGAGTCCGCGTCCGCCCGTTCCCGGGATAGATAAGGGATTGGGGGTTGCGACACCAACTGCCGCCACCTCTGAACAACCACCAACACCACCATCCTCTCAAAACCCCAACAACCACCATCCCCGACGGCTTCACCACCACCCCCGCACCACCACCATCCCCACCACTGCACTGCCATCATCCCTAAGTTGTCAAGTAGATAAAACCAAAAATTACCCAAATTCTAACTAAAAATTCAAACAAATCATGTAGCCTGAGTTCACCTCCACCATTATCCCCACCCTCCCCACCACCGGACCACCCTATACACTTCCGATTCAGGTTTTCTCTGTATTGATACGCAACGACAATTACAGAGAAAATCATAGCTTTAATCGTCAATAGAATCGGTTAATTCGATGAAACTGAATCCAGATCTAGATCTGGATTCAGATCTGGATTTAGATCTGGATTTGAAACTTTGTTAACTTCGTTACCTATGTGTTTCAGATTTATCGGAAGAAATGCGATTGATATGAAATTGAGGAGTTTTAATGGCGGTTTGGAGGATAGCGGACCGCGGTTGAAGGCGAAGAATAGGAGTTTGAAGTTACTGAGCCAGGCGAGGTAGAAGATGGTGGGACCGGTGAGGTGGACGGTGGTGAGTGGCAGTGGGAGGAGGAAGAAGACATTGATGGAGGTGGTTTAGAGAGAGAGCAAGAAATATGAAAGAGAAAGTTTTAGATTTGTTTTTGAGAGAGATAGAGATAAGGAGAGAGAGAGATGTATAAGAGAGAGAGAGAGAGAGAGAAATCTAAATAAATTAGTTTTTTTATTTTTTAATTATAGTGGTAGTTTGGTTATTTAACAAAACTTAACAATAGAATTCTAACTGTTTTAGAAATTCGGACTCAAATGGTTAAGAAAAGTGGCAATAGGGAATCAGGGCGTTAAACATTTTAATTTTGTACTCAAGTGATTAAAACCCTTAAAACATAGGGACTCAAAAAGTAATTTACCCGTTTTATTTTATATTTACCAAAATTTGATTTATTTGATTCGAATTTGTATTTGACTTTTATGCCCAGTTCAAAATTCGATTCGTATTTGAAACTTGAATCTGAATAAATTTGACTTATTTCAAAGTCACCCTATATAACAGTTTTTTTTTCATTTATTTTCAGAACTATCACAAACTAATTATAAGGGCTTTTAGAGTTTGGCCTAAATTTTGCAGGTTATTTTCCATGTGTGTAAATGTATGTGTATAGTATAAGGTTTAAATATAAATGGTTGTTAACGTACAAAGTATTAAAAAGATTTAATAGGTTGCACAATTATTATGGTACAACATGCGTAATTATAACCATGCATAATTATATTTAAAATAACGTGCGTAATTATACGATTGACTCATGAGTAATTTGTATCCCATGCATAATAATTAACATATATAACGTGCGTAATTATATAATTTACTCATAAGTAATTTGTATCTCATGCATAATTTTAGGGGCAAAGGTTAGTTGGTGCCTGGGGGTGCACCCCCCCCCCCCCCCCTAATGTTTTAGTTATAAGTGTATAAGTTCCGAAATTTCGTCCGAAAATTTTAAAATTATATATGATCGCCCCGCGATTATTTTTCCTAAATTGTATATCCTAAATATGTATACAATATATAAATTAAAGTTGTTTGTTACCACTTTGTATATCCTAAATATCTATACAATATATAAATTAAAGTAAAGTTTAATTTGTTACCACTTTGTATATAAGTGATGTGTAGTTTGGTAAATATATTTTAACTCTTATTTGTTTAACCCTATATTACCCACCACACAATAAACTTAATCACAACTTAATACCAAATTATCAATCATCGTCTTACCATACTCCCGTAGCTTTCTGCGGACCATTCTTTTGCCAATTTCATCAAGACATTTTTGGTAATAATTCTTTTATTGTTGTTGTAAATTGATGATTACATAGCTTGGTGATTTACATAGAAAAATAAATTGTTGATAAAATTTATTCGGAAGACATAATTGATGAATTCAAAAATCTTAAAGGTCGTCGGGCTGAGTTGTAATTATTCGTTTAGGTTCCGTTTATCTCATATCATTATATATATATATATACATATATATATATATATATATATATATATAGGTCTTTTGTTTATTATACAATATTTAGTTTTTCTATGTGCAAGAACAGGTCATTTGAATGAATAAAATTTTTTAGTTTTATTTGGAACTATTATTATTTGACCCGACCTGAATCAAATAGCCGACCCGACCCGACCCGACCAGACCAGAAACATAACGATAGGAAAAATAATTTGGGTCCCATCACTTTACGCCCCCTTGAAACTTTTGGTAAAGCTCCGCCACTGCATAATTTGTATCCGATGCGTAGTTATGAAACTTACCATGCATAATTTGTATCCTTCATGAGTAATTTTGATTTCCTCCATTCGTAATTACTTTTTACCTTTTGTACGTTAACCATACTAATTAAGAAGGTTAAACATAATAACTTAAATGTGAACATCTAAGAAGGATTATTAAATCTTGGAAGATACTTTTTTTTAATCTCAACGGTTTTTTTTTTTTTTTGAACGGCCAACAAAATCAATCCCGAGACTCTTAGAGAACCCACTGAATAAACGGAGTACTCCGAGAGTAACCCGAGTCCACCATCAATTCCGGAGAAAACCAAGTAACCCACCCGCCTGTAGACACGACAGTGAAATTACAAGTAAAACACGTTTGGCTTAAGGATACAACCCAGGTTTCCCACGGTCTCTTATCGTTACCCACCAATGTCTCACTCTGCACCAAGTGAGAGTTGAACCTATATCTCTCAAGAGAAATGCAAGTCTTCCACCATTTAATCTCAACGGTATTTTGTTCCAAAAACCGAAATAACCGAACCGTTGCTAAAACCGAAAAATTCCAATAACCAAAAACCAAGCATTTCGGTTACGGTTTTGGTTTTACCAAAAACCAAACCGAACTGTGTAGACCCCTAGATCGAAACCAAAGATTGTATTCTTCTTGAACCTTGTGTCGAAAAAAAAACATTAGCTGAACAAATAGAAACAAAAATCATTTTATTTATTCAGGTATCTCTGTTTCAAAACAACAACAAACAAAAACATTTTTATTTCAACAACGAACAAGATTCTTTCGATTCAGTGAATCCAGAATTCAAAGAAACGAAACAGTTTCTTTTGCTAAATTCACAGTTGATTAAGGGAATTAGAGTTATAAGGGAAACTGATTATGGAAATAAGATTAAACATAAAACAAATTGAAGATTGTTCAAATAGAACACAGAATCGTTGGAACACAAGGATTTTTTAGGGTGAAATAGTTTTTTGTGGAATTTGACTATGGAAAGTCAACAATAAGATTTGTACGAGGACCGGTTTATGGAAGGCCTGGTCTATTCGCACACGGCCCTTGTCTTTTTGCACACTCGAAGCGCTCCGCTTTGGCCATAGCGGGGCGCTTTGGCCAAGGTCAACAGACAAGGACTGACTGTCAGTCCTTGTCTGTTGACCTTGGCCAAAGCGCCCCGCTATGGCCAAAGCGGGGCGCTTCGAGTGTGCAAAAAGACAAAAAGCATTGGCTGGAATTTGTGTTGTTTTTTTTTTGAAATAGGTGAGATGTGTGTTAGTTTGGTAGTGTTTTTTTGGAGGAAAAAATTGTATTTGAGTTTTATAATGGGTGGCCTTTATAATACGTTGTTTTATAATTACGTTTTTTTACGTCATTATTTTTATAGAACGTATATAATATAAGTGCGTCTTTATAAACTGTTAACCTAGTTTATTTTGTTAAATTAAACGAACACGTTAAATAAATTGTACAGAAAACCATAAGAATTAAACGTAAACAATCCAAAACCAACGTGATGTAAATAGAAGATTAACTGCAATATATATATATATATATCAGTTTGTACATACAAAACAAAAAGGTACAACTGACTGCATAATACATAACAAAACACTATACAAACAAACTAAGATACTAATCCTCGTGCGGTGGGGACGGTGGGAGGGGAAGTGGAGGCAACCCAGCGCGCTCTCGTAGAGAAACGAGCGTCTCGATGATCCAGTCCTGGCGTGCGGCCTGGCGTCTGAGGCGCCGGTCGAAGTCCCGAGCCACTTCACGCGCTACCGAAGGCAGGTCAGCGTAAACGTGCTGCGGGTACTGTGGCGGCTCAGGAGCTGGCTGAACTGGTGGTACCGGGATCTCCTCGATATGCTCCTCCTGAGCCGGATCCTCTAATACAGGCTGAGCCTGAGCCTCAGCCTGAGGCTGGCCCGGGAACTCATCGAGTCCCAGAGCCTGTACTCGCCACCGTAACCGAAATTCGAATAACCTTTTTGTGCGTAAGGGTCCTCCACAGGGGTATTCAAATCCAGCGTCACCGTGTTATCACGATAACGAATGCCAGATACAACCTCTGCCTCCCTCAAGTTGGACGAGACCGGTTTCTCATACGAGTCAGAAATAGCGGTCCCCTCGTAAGAATCAGGAACAACTGTCTCGTCAGAATATTGACCGAAAATATAGTTGTTTAACCACGACATCGTTTTTTGTAAACAACAAACAACAAAACACTCGAATACCCACGTATGTTTGTAAACAACGTGAAGAAGAAGAACGAGCTTGCTGAAGAAGAACTTCAATTAGTAGTTTACTTTTAAAAGTGAAAAGTTGGATCGAAGCGCCGCGCTATGGCCAAAGCGCGGCGCTTAGGGTTAACGACAAAACATGTCAATCAGCTTTATGTCAGTCAAACAGTAGGGAATGTCTCAAACGTCAATCGAAGCACTTTTGGCGATCATAGCGCCGCGCTATGGCCAAAGCGCGGCGCTTTGAGGTGTGAAAATAATTTTGTCCGTGTGTTAATAGCATGACCCTTATGGAAAGAGAAAAGATCAAAAGTCAGATTTGACTTTAAGTGATTTGAGAAGAAAACGTTTTTTTTAAGGAACTAGTGGGGAACCCGTGCGTTGCAGCGAAATTGACAATACGGGGAGAGAACATAATTCAAACCTTAACGATAAAAAAATAATCTTTAGTTACATGTATATATGAAAGATTTGACCTTTTAGCGATAAAACACATCCAGATCATAAGTAAATGGAATGAAATTTCAACCTCTACATGTACAATACACAAAGGCAATTACTACCACGTGAGCATTGGGTGATTGGGGTCTTTGACTACACATATACTGTCTGAACTTTAATTGCATTTATGTGGGTGCTAGAGTTCCAAACATCCCACAAAGTTGAAGGCGATTTTTCCATAGCCTATGTAAAAGATAAAAGAATAAGAAATATCAATGTGAATTTTATGAGTATTCTTCTAAACCAGGTGTGAATTTTGACTACAGCTAGATACAAGTTGTTCACCTTCTATCTTTACATTGTTCTTCGGGTCATGCAACTTTTCCGACTCTTGTCTTCCCCTCATCAATGGATTTCCAAAAAAACTCATCCCTGTTTGATTCAATTTCAATTAGTAATACACGTCTATTGTACATCACTGCTGCTTCTAAAAAAATGCCAAAATCTTCATCCGAGGTCTTGAAAAATAAAACCATTCAATTGTTTTTTTTAAATTCAATCAGTCTTAATAGTGTTAATGGTCACCTTTCCATAAATTAGTGAAAATGTTCATAAAATTTACGAGGCAAGCTCAACACATCAGCTTGTATTGCTAATGATGAGTGTGGGCCTATTTTGATTCAAGTGATAATTGTCGCCAATGTGGTTTGTAAATAAAATTTTATATTCTTTTGAAATGATTGTTGTTTTACCTTATGCTTTTCTTCAAGCAAAGCTGGCTAATCAAACTCAGGAGGCTGATAATCAAACTCCAACCCAAACTTGGGCCTTCAATCTGGGCTGCAACTTAGTGATCACGTAGTGGGCTGTCAATTGTATACGAGTACCTAAGCCCAAGCGGTGCAGCTGGGACTTAATCAGCAGATTACACACCCTTAGCATGGCCTTCACAAACAAGCGGAACAGTCCAATATGGGTTATTATTTTCCGCTTAAGACCACAACCTATACAATTTGCAACCACAGCAGAATATGCCCATAATAAATACCAACTGTAGCCGCCCAGACCAGCATTATAACAGCTCTTTTTATCTATGCCATCCAGCCAATCTTTAATTCCATTAGGCGACCAGTAATAAAGGAAGTTCCATTCATACCTGCTGCGAATAATTTGCTCATGCAGAATCCCATTGTGCGTCTTCACATACCCGGCAGCATAAATTACCAATTTACCCCTGCACCCTCTAGCTCGATGCTGATGAATGATACTCCACCCACGAAGGATCCTTTGAAACGTTCTCCAGCTATGATGCTTCCAGCTCTCGAAGGACCATATAAAAGGCACCAGCCACCACCCAAGAGCCCGAAACATCATACCACAATCCTTCAGAAGTTTCGCCAGTCAATGATCAAGGATATAAAAGTACCTCCAGCTATCAACCCAACCCACAACCCAGACCCATCTGCAATATAAATTAAGAACAGTACCACGGTTTCTAAAACCTAAGATGGTTTCCAGCATAGGGGAGAGGGAACAAAAGGGGCTGCACCGAAACGACAAACCCCCTAGCCAGTCCTTCCTTATGTCTCCCGGGTTAAAAATGCACTCCGACAGATAGCACACCATAAAATACCAAAAATGACCCCTGACCAACACCCTAAGGTTTAGACGAAGAAGGGAAACAAAATATTCTCCTATAGACCAAGAGAAAAGAGAGAGGTAGGCCACCAAACGACTTCCAGAAGAACTATAATGGTTAACTACCCATTCCCCCTTATAACTCCAGCCCAACCCAGATAGTGACCATCCCAAAAGTGCCAGCTCTTACAAGCAGCCCCAACCCAAGCCAAAGCCCACCCGATAGTGGCTGCCAAAAGTTTTAAAAAGTCAATAAGTTTTTAAAAAGTGTTTGGCTTAGCTTTTTTGTTTCTCTTCCCTTCCTAATAAAATGTTTGATTTAAGGAAAAAACCTACAAAATAAAAAAATATATGTCTTTTACCAAAAAAACACCAAAAATAATGGTCATTTAGAGAATATTTCTTCCACACATCATGAAACCAGCTCTCAGCTGCCCTTGAATTCGAACCAAACAGCAAACTAAAATCCATAGTCATCACCATTGTGCAGCCAAGACGCAATAAACACCATAAGATCATAGAATGCCTTTGAAGAGAGGACCACCCATTCTAGAAAAAATGCATCCAGTTCTCATCAGCATCTAAAACCATTAATATCAGCTCCTGAAATCCTTTGAATAACAGCAGCCATATAGTACGAAACAGAACCGGAGAATTCTTCTGGTCCTTCCAAATCCGAGACTCCCTATTCTGGGCCTTCCACTTTGCATCAGCAGCCATATCATACAGCAGCAAGAAAGAACAAGGATCATTCGCTAAATGCCTACCCTGATGCGTCCAGCTCTTAACCCATAGCTTATATATGTGACCAAGATCCAGAAACATCCGAATCACAATATTATCAGCAACTGGGTAAACCAGAACGGCAGAACGTACAGCACCTGTATCCAATGGTTCTCTCGAATTAACCTGTCCCAACCCAAAATGCCCAAAATACCCCTATTGCAATAACAAGAAATAAACTGGTTAGTAGGCCAAAAGACACAATTCAAGGGTTCAGACTTGGGGATAAGGTACAAGTAGGGATGCCACCGAAACAACAGAATTGGGTTTTACATTTAGTGATACGATGGAAAGAATGAAAGAAAGAAAGACTAACCTTAGGCTGGGCACTCTTTTTCTTGGATGTGATTGCATCAGCTATCGCTTTATCATATTGCTCATTCAGTGCCATCACAATTTCAATCTGAAATCAAGAACGATGAATGTAAGACACTAAGATAATATAGCATGGTAGTTGAACAAAATTGAGTCAAACGAGCATATACCTTGGCCTTCTAAATGTGTCTGCTAGTAAATTTATCCTTGGTTTGAACAGTTGATACGGCTATCACTGTGTCAATACCCAAACAAGTAATAATTCAAACTGAATGTTCGATATAATTGTATAAATAAAGAAATTATATCCTTACATTTCTGAGTTACCAGTCCATCTTCCTTCAGAATCTCGGAGATTATAACAACAGTTGGTATGGCTGCATGTGTTACATCAACAGCTGTCGTTAAAATCATGTGTCTAAATGTGCATTATGTTCTTGACGACTATTAGCAAAACAATAGAGAAATGAATTGTTGAATCTAACCCATCCCCAAGGCTGTGAGCTTGGCGTTGTTGTAACTCTTGATGTATTTCTGTCATCATTAACAGATCAAGTTAATACAAGAAATAACATCATTAAACACATTTCAATAGTCAATCTACCCAAAAGAACTTCAGGAATGATCCCATTCAAGAACATAAGCGAAAACACACATCTATCAATTTCTCTACCAAAAACAAATCAATGGTTATCATGTGATTACCTCAACATTTTTCATCATTGTTCTCTCCAAGAGTAATGCGCCATCGGTTTTACCTTAAAGCCCATCGTCACCAACCCTGGTAGTTCTGAAATCAGGAGCCACTGACTCAGTCACGCCTCATGGCAAGTCATAGAATAATATAGAAAACAAACCATTTTAGCACTCACTGGTGTCTGGTCTACATGGCAAATCGAGCAGCAGTTTTATCACTTGAATGGATCAAAGTCTACTCTGACTACAGCAAGTCAAATCAATGCGATTCCAAATCATTATAAAAAATGATATATACCAAATGGCCCCAACTTTCAACATCAAGATCGATAACAATTCATAAATTTAACTAACTTTAAACACAATTTCATCCAGCTTCACTTGGATGCAACAAACAGAATTGTCAACAATCGTTATACCAGGGGAACAAATTAACAAATAACAAACCCTAGACATATAATCATATGAAAAAAGGGAAACACAAGAGACACAAAAGAATCAGAATTCACATACCTTGAACTATTTTATGGTCTTGCAATCAAATCTACAAAATCCAATAAACACTCCAAACAATCAAAATCAAATTAATAGAAAAACAAAAAAACAAATAGAAGCACCTAGGGTTAGGGGTTACCTATTTCTGAATCTTCGTGGGAGGATCTCAAATCAACTGTAATCTTCGTTTTCACCTTGCAGTTCTGACATTGAACCCTAGATTTTTGAACAATCTATCCATCTCACAAGATCTGGTTGATTGAGGTAAGAAACGAAAAACAAGCCAGAGGGGAGATGAGATTCATAGCCATTGATGGAAGCTTTAAAATCGAACATTAGGTTATAGAGGAGGTGGGAACTGACGAGTACCGAAAGGTCGCATTGAACCATGGCGATTGATGTTCAAGAACGACAATGAGTTAAAGCAGGGGTGAAATCCCTAAATTGCCACCACGGCGTTTTAAAATTATGTGCTATTTCCTAATATAATGGCTTGTATTGTGTTGTACATAATGCTATAAAATCTATACATATGGTAAAATTACGATTGTGTACGTCACTTTTCCTTTTTAATATATTATAGATAGATTTATATTTTTGTAAAACTCAATTTTAAAAATATTAAACAAAAGAAAATTTTTGTTTTAAAATAAAGATATTTTTAGAAAATATAAAAAAGGAGGAATGGTTATGATTTGTCTTTAAGAACAATTGGTTTGATTTGCCTGGCCCGTAACTAAAAACCCCGCTACTATTCTCGACAAGCAACTATTGGTTTGATTTGTTAGGCGACCGAAAGACCCAGTCAATCAGTTGGTTTTGATTTGTCTTATAACTAAGGACCCTGTTTATCGTTGTGATAAGAAGATAGGTTTTGATTCGCTACGCTTAACTGGATCTGATATTACTTAAGTTGATATCAAGTTAGTCATAGTCAAAGGAAGAAGATAAATGTAACCATAGCAAGATTTCATTGTAAACTTTCGATAATTTTCGTGTTCAATAAAATTCTATATCTTGTTCACGTGATTCAGTATCGTACGTTCAAGCAAAACGATATTCACAACACTTCCGGAACAAAATCCAGGTTAAACATGTCTTGATACCCTTCACATAGCTTAAATAACAAGCTAGAAGGGTTAAAAATGGCAAACAACTCATAATACTAGTCAAGAGGCCAAAATTATCAAAAAAAAAATTCTTTTTGTTAGAAGGCCTTGCGGGACGTAAGACCTAAGCCTTGCGGCCCGTAAGAGGTGTCCAGATGCAAAATTTTTGCTTGCTCACCAATTTATGCCACCTTTCTTCAACCTATGACACATTGCACGAATTTTGCCATCTTCAATCTAGTTGTGACACATGTTAGGACACTAAGCAACATCAAAAACACTTTGCAACACCTCCTTGATCCTCCATTAGTATAAATAGGCTCCTTGTTCTTAAGTTTATTCACACCTTTCATTTGTGTCATTAAATGTGTGTCATAAAAACATGACACACAAATGCATGTCATATCAGTTTTATGACAACTAGAAAATACACGAATCTTGACACGCGAACAATGACACACACCCATTTTATGACATTCGAAAGTGTGTGTCAAGGAAAAAATGTCATGGTTTACAAAATTCAATAAATTTTTGACATTCTTTTTTGTGTGTCATCTTTTTAGTGTCATTAAAAAAACAAGATCTATCTTGACACGCGAATAATGACATACACACATTTTATGACATTCGAAAGCGTGTGTCAAGAATAAAATGTCATAAGTTTTTAGAATTTAATAAATTTATGACACTCGTTTTTGTGTGTCATATTTTTAGCATCATAAAATAAAACATTATGACACTCTTTTTTGTGTCATATTTTTAGCAATGTTATGTTATATTTCCAAAATTTTTAAATTCCTCAATTAATCTAATCCATAAACCTAATCTCAATTAATTTAACCTGATCTCTCATATTCTCCCGCTAAGCCCCCTCATACATACTCTCAAAAAAAACCTAACTCCCACCTAGGGATGAGCTTGGTACACGTTCGTTACTGAACCGGTACCGGTAACGAAAAACAGAAAAAGTGGGTACCAGTACCGGTACTGAATACACCGGTTTGGTACCGGTACCGAAAAACAGAGAAAGTGGGTACATGTATCAGTACCGAATACACCCGGTATGGTACGGTTTGGTACCGGTACCAAATGCTCATCGCTACTCCCACTCGTTTAAACTTTCCCACAAACAGCGACATTGTGATTCCGTGGCTTATTATTATGTTCCACTATGTCAACCATTATCAATATTGGTCAAAGATGGTCAATAAGGATCAGTATTTACCCATCGATTTTTTGTTAGTAATTAATTAGACAATCCTATTAAAATGTGGCTACTCACAATTAAACTTGTAAGTTTATTAACACTTACAATTTATATACCTTTATACATTATATTTTGTTACATTTTTATATCATAATGTTGTATAAAAATACTTTTTTATACACATAATACTCATAGTTTCATATGTTATTTGATATTTGTTGTATGCTTTTTACAAATCAGGTTTGAGCTCAAAATTTAGCATATTAAGAATAAATGAGACGAATCGAATTATAACTAATAATATTAATAAGATTGTGAAGGGGTATGGTCCCAAATCGTGTGTAAGGCATTCTAAGACATGCGCGCAAAGAATCATGCCCATTAGGGATGGCAATCAAACCCGAACCCGATGGGTAAACCCGAAACCCGACACATTTGGGACGGGTTTGGGGTCGGTTAATCGGGTTTGGGAATAGCTTTTATTTTTTTCACGGGTTTGGGACGGGTTTGGGATTTAGTGATATACCCGTTTACCCGACCCAATTACCCAATAAAGTGTACCCGTTTACCAGATTGTATACCCAATATAATTTCTTTTATATTATTAATATGTATATATATATATGATACATCCATTTTTACACATATAGGTATTCTATTACGTATACATTGTAGTTATTTGACATATATTTTTATAATAACAATACAAAATGTAACCGGTTATTAATTACCCGATAGATACCCAATGGGTTTTGAGATAAGTATACCCAACGAGTAATATTTTTAAATTAACGGGTTTACCCGAAACCCGCGGGTATACCCGATACCCGATGGGTATTTACCCGCTAGAAATCCGACGGGTTTTGGGATGGGTTTGGGACAAGCTTATCTAATCGGGTTTGGGTTTGGGATTACCTAAACCCAACCCATCGCCATCCCTAATGCCCATGCTTAACAAAATTATAATTAGCCTTGACAAGAGCATATACGTAAGCCCAGACAGGCGCATGCAACGCAACCACAACTAAGACAAGTACAATAGTACAGATGGCAAGGGTTGTGCCCGATCAGCATGCGACAAGACGTGACCAGACAACTCCCACTATGGACAATCGTGCCGGAGACAAGAAGTATAAAAGGAAAGTGACGTGGAACCAATCAGGTTGTGCCGATCACTAATCCATGATCTCCACCCACAACTAGTAAGAAACTCAACAACAAGGACAACCATCAGGCCACGTGGCTCCAATCACCGTGCACCAACTTCTCTATCCCCTGTAAGCACTAACGGTCGTGTTAGAGGAGACAAACATTATATTTCTTGTTGGCAACTAGGGGTGCAAACGAGCCGAGCCCGAGCCTTACCTTAATCGAGCTAGGCTCATTACAACTTTCTGAAGCTCGAGCTCGAGCTTGGTTCTATTCGAGCTTTGGGGGCTCATTAGTAAAACTTAAAACTCGAGCTCGGCTCGAAAGCTCGATCTAAGAAACTAAGGCGTGAGTTAAAACAAGGTAAAGCTCGACTCGAGCTCGTTTTTGGCTGTTAATGAGCCAAGGCACGGCTTGAGCTCGGCTCAATAGTTTGAGACCTCAATTAAAAAAGAACATCTAGATCATTCAAAAAGTAATACATAGTTTAAACCCTAAAGTATGCTAAGCTCGATAAGGCTCGTCGAGCCTAAATGAGCTACACATACAAGGCTCGAGCTCGGGCTCGAAATCTAATCGATCTTAATTTCAAGCTCGGGCTCGATTAGGCTCGGCTCGTTCGAGCTTTTTATCAAGCCTATCTCGAGTAGTTCGCGAACTGCTTGGCTCGTTTACATCCTTATGGGCTCGTTCGAGCTTTTTATCGAGTCGATCTCCAGCATGACCCATTACGCCAATCATAGTGAATCACAGTTGTACATGGTTAATCATAAGTCAAATAGTACGTTAATGTTGTTTATCAAGGCTATGTCCCCTTATGATGAATTGCAACCTAATATAGCCCATCACAAATCTATCTCGTATAAAGGACTTTAAATTACACATTAAGGTTCATGACACCACATTAAGAACTATCATTACTATTGATGTGTGTAAAATGCAACATATAAATTACATCAAATAAGGCATAAAACTAACCCTTTTTTAGTACTAATGTTGGAAAAAGTGTGTTTTTGTCTTCCTTTTGAATTTACAGGGTCAAATGAGCTTAAACGAACAAAAGGAACAAATATACAGCCAAAACCAACATAAATACAAAGAAAAGGAAGAAACGTGGCATGCATGACCCCTCGACAGCATCTTCCCAAAGCAAAAACAAGAAGAAAGCTGAGCATGGGGCTGTGCCCAGCTGAGCACGGGGCTGTGCCCAGCTGAGCACGGGGCGGTGCCCAGCTCAGCACGGGGCGTGTCCAGCTCAACACGGGACGTGTCCAGGATGGTCAGCCCTGGCACAAAAGACAAACATGTAGAAGCTTCTATTGCCCACCACGGGGCCGTGCCCAGCGGACACCGGGCCGTGGTCAACGCAAAGATACGCAGAATCTTGCCAAATCTAATAGTACAAATATGCTTCTGCACACGGGGCCGTGCCCAGCGGACACGAGGGCGTGGTCAACTAATGCGGACAAGAGCAATTAATGAAGAAAGAAAAAACGGTGGACACGAGGCCGTGTCCAGCGGACACGGTGCCGTGTCCAGGCTTCTGTTCAGCCTATAAATAGGAGTGCTTGGCTCAAGTTCAAACCATCCCTTGGCACACCACCTCTCTCACACTTCACCCACCACCCACCACCACCATAACACCATCATCCACCACCATCATCCATTGTCCATCATAGAGTGTGTGAGTCGTCTCGGGATCCAAGATTGATCGTAAGAGTTCTTGACAATCAAGGCCATGTTTGCCTAAGTCTCTTACACCACTTGGTGAAGACAAAGTGTCTAGTGTAATACTTTTTATTTTTAATCTTTTCGCACTTTTTACTTGGTTTTGTATTAATGACTTTAATAACTAATTTCTTATGTTGAAGGTGATTTTTCCTTATCGTTTGTCCGTGGTGTCTTGGCATTATTTTATTGTCTATATAAAATAAAAGATTTTCACCATTCATATCTCCACGGTCTATATGGGGGTATGTTGGCTACCTGGTCGGGGGTTAAGGGAACGGTTTGGTAAGAGTCTTGCCGTTGTTCAGCGTTTAGAGATCCTGCAAGGGACCTGGGTCAAATTTAGTAGGACCTCCTTCAATACCTAACGGTATTAGATGGCGGGGGTCCAAACTCTTTGATCCCCTCATAAGTTAAACTACTATTAATACTATAACCCGGCTACTTAGGACTGTATCCTTGCTGACTCAGACTACTTAGCCGAGGGTAACGTCACCTTCAAAAGAAGGGCCTACCATAATTTGCATTAATAAGTTAATTAATTATCTTTCAATAATCCGACCCTTTAGGATTGTATCCTTGCTGACTCAAACTACTGGGTTGAGGGTAACGTCACCTTCAAAAGAGGGGCCTACTACAATAACTAAGATAATCTCTTAAATAGTGCAAAAGTGCGGAAATAATCAAGGGTTACACTCTACACGAGTCGGAACCAAGTGATTCATCTTGTCTATCTGTTTTTCTTTTATTTTTATTTTTCAGCATTTTAGTTAATTTTTATTTTCTTAGTTTAAAATTTTTTTTCTAAACTTTTCATTTGATTAGACGTTGAGGATAAACCGGTACTAAAAGCTTTTGTGTCCTTGGACGACCTCGGTATCTTACCAACACTATACTACGCTTACGATGGGTGCACTTGCCCATATGTGTGTTTAGTGTTAGTAAATATCGTGTTTTATAAATTTAAAACTTGGCTAAAAAGTGTTAAAAATGGCTTAATAAATATATTAAAAACTAACGACACTTCACACGCATCAAGTTTTTGGCGCCGTTGCCGGGGACACAAGGATTTTAAGAAAGCTTAAAATCGACGGCCTAATCGGTTTTTCAAAACCATTTTAAAACGCGCGCACATTTTTCTGCATTTTAGTTTAGTTTTGCATTTACAGTAGGTTGAACACGGGCCGTGCTCGCTGAACACGGGGCCGTGCTGCATATTTTTCATAAAACACCCAGATACAGAGCTTGAACACGGGGTCGTGCTCACTGAACACGCCCCCGTGCTCAACGAAATCAGTAACTTTAATTAAAACGCCCAGATACAGATTCTGTACACGGGGCCGTGTCCAGCCTCTGTTTCCGTTTTTATTTTCGTTTTCTGATCTCGAGACTTGGTTGTGGTCTGCTGAGTGATTCTCATAGATCAATACTTAGGAGGTTACAACTACACCTATGAGGAGGATGATTATAGGAGTAACTATTGCACTAATTGTAGTAATCCGCACTCGGTTCAATATAGTCACTCATATCAACCATCCAATTCATACACCTACTATGAGGAGCCCAGGTACGAGCCATCGACTTCATACACATCCTATGAAGACCAAAGGTATGAACCTCCTCCCTCATACTCATATTTTGATGAACCAAGGTATGAGCCTTCTTACTCATACTTTGAGGAACCAAGATATGAGCCACCACCTTCGTATTCTTATTATGAGGAACCATGGTGTGAACAACCCACCTCATATGAGTATTATGAAGAACAAAATTACGACCCTTATCCATCATATGCTTAAAATGAAGAACAATGGTGTGAACCATCTACTTCATATGGGTATTATGAGGAACAAAGGATCGAACAACCGGATTCAAGCTTTGAAAATCCCGATCCTTTTTTCTATAACCGAAGTGACCGATAGGATATTAGAACACCTTAGGGTTATCGATCGCTATATAAAAGAATCTCACGCACGGGAAGAGGAGTCCCGCGCAAGAGAAGAATTAAATAAAGAAGAGATAACCGAAAGTGTAAAATTGAAGAACAAATAAGTGAAGAACCGACACATGAGTTAAACAACGAAAAAGGTGAGTCCGACAACGTTAGAATTCAAGAAGAGTCTAATTTTGAAGAAATTAATCTCTTGTCACCTTCTTTTAAAAATCATTGTTTAGTTCCAACTCATGCTAAGTTTTTAAAAGAGTTAAACACTAACACTAAAATTGACGAAACGGTAAGTGTTAAGTTAACTATTGATCAAACCTCGCTAATAAAAGAAGACCCATTTGAAATCAACATTACACCGGTTCCATGTTTTTTTCAAAATTCGTTTATTAGTAATGTCACAATTGATAAAGATCTTTGTGTTAACATAATGCCCAACTACATTTTCAAAAAATTAAGTATTAGTGATTTTTCTCCACTTCAAATACCCATTTTTCTATCTAATCGGAAGGTAATAAAATCAATCGGTATAGTTGAGGATATCTTGGTTCAAACAAATCAGATGGTAATCCCACCCGACTTTGTCATCCTTGATGATGCTCCTCTAGTGTTGGGACGAACATTTGTAAAAACTCACGAAGCTTTGAAAAACCAGAAGTACAATAATCTATCCATTCAATTAGGTGCATTTAAAAAAAGTGTCGATCTTGAGCGATCAATGAAATATCCAATCGGCAATGACGACCCCCTAATTGAAGATGAGCCAGAACCACCCGATAAGGTGGGTCTAGCCAAGGACCCTTATAAACGTGGCGCACCACGGAGGCATTCCGCGAAACTATCCGTAGTTTTAGTTTAGATTAACTTTTACGTTTTCTAGTTTAGTTTTAATTTTTAGGAATAAAACACACTCGGGATGATGGAGGTTACTAAGGGAAACTTGAACCCACAACCCATGCACAAAAACAGAGCCTCCTAATGATTTTTCTTCATTACAGCAAGTTCAGCACGGGGTCGTGCTCACCCCAACACGCCCCGTGCCCGAGGTTCTGCAGAAAATGCCCAGTTCAGGTAACTGGACACGGGGCCATGCTCACTGAACATGCCCTCATGCCCAGCCTTCTGTTTACTTTTGGTACTGGCAGTCTGGACACTGGGCCGTGCTCAGCCAACACCACCCCGTGTTCAGCTACCCAGTAACATAAAATCTTGTTTTTAGCCCACTTTTACACATTTTAATCAACCGAAAAACTTATTTTTGGGACACATTGAGGACAATGTGTAGTTTAAGTGTGGGGGGATGCTAAAACCTTGAATCTTGCAAGTCCTAATTACAAGCCTTACACAAAACTCTATTGGAACCGCTAATCACCCTAAATTTTTTCAAATTTTTTTCATTTTTTTTACTTGTCTAGGTTTAACTTGGGAATTTCAAGTTCTAAAAAGGTTATATTTTTACAAATTTACAACCGATAGCGTCGTGATAAAAAGAACCAACATAAGAAAATTATGAAACGACATGACAAGCTTAGTTAAAATTTGATTATATATACTTGATCACATAAAAAACCCATTCCCACAAAAAGTGAGTTTTGAGCCTTTATTGAGCATACAAATACATATCTTTAAACTAAATGCTCATTTTTCGTTTCTTGTGTGAATAGCCGCTTGGTTCTTATGACTCTAGAACTTGCCACGACGATACATTCCCGGTCCTTACCAACTTAAACCCGAGTAAGTAAATGATGGAGGCATTAGGACTAACCCTTTTTTATTTCTACACCATTATTTTTCTTTTTTTTTTCCACCTATCCAAAATCCCCCTAGTTAACCCCTTTGAGCCTAAACCTTTTCATTTCTTAACCCAAAAACAAACACCCTTTCAACCACCAAAACCCTATTTATTTTTATCCCTTTGTTTTAGTAACAAGCTCGGTTTTTCTTACGACTTCCTAAAAAAAATGATGATGATGAAGCAAAAAGGAATAAACAAACAAGTTTAGCAAAAATAACTTTGTTTGAATAATGACCTCATCAACATAAAAATTTAAAAAAAAACAAGAAGAAGTCTTACGAAAAGCGACGCTTTTTACGCCTTTCGCCATTTTACTAACCACTAACCCAGCCACCTACCATTAACCCAAGCCTAACCCTTCACCCAAAAGTCCTCTTGATATTTACAAAGGTATATAATTAAAAAGGAGGAGGATTGATTGCTTGGCAAGCCTATGGTAGGAATAAGTTCCATGCCGCTCTCGAGTGATTCACTAAAATACATCTTCGGCCGAGTGTTGAGTGATCCCCCGTGAGGTATGTGAACTTGTATATAAATAAGATTTTAAAGAGGCATGTTATGCCCAAATAAGTAATTTCTCTTATGAAACGTTCTAAATAAATCATAACGAATAAGATTGTAAATAATATAAAAATAAAACCCAATAAAGATCTTGGATTCCCGACACTCAAGACAAGCCCAAACCTTCTCTTCTACCCATTCCATTTGGGTGTGTAAGCCACATAATAAAGAGTTTTGCTTGAAGACAAGCAAAGATTAAAATGTGGGGGTATTTGATGTGTGTAAAATGCAACATATAAATTACATCAAATAAGGCATAAAACTAACCCTTTTTTAGTACTAATGTTGGAAAAAGTGTGTTTTTGTCTTCCTTTTGAATTTACAGGGTCAAATGAGCATAAACAAACAAAAGGAACAAATATACAGCCAAAACCAACATAAATACAAAGAAAAGGAAGAAACGTGGCATGCCTGACCCCTCGACAGCATCTTCCCAAAGCAAAAACAAGAAGAAAGCTGAACATGGGGCTGCGCCCAGCTGAGCACGGGGCTGTGCCCAGCTCAGCACGGGGCGTGTCCAGCTCAACACGGGGCGTGTCCAGCTCAACACGGGGACGTGCTCAGCGAGCACGGGGCCGTGTCCAGGATGGTCAGCCCTGGCACAAAAGACAAACATGTAGAAGCTTCTATTGCCCAGCACGGGGCCGTGGTCAACGCAAAGATACGCAGAATCTTGCCAAATCTGATAGTACAGATATACTTCTGCACACGGGGCCGTGCCCAGCGGACACGGGGGCGTGGTCAACTAATGCGGACAAGAGCAATTAATGAAGAACGAGAAAAGGGTGGACACGGGGCCGTGTCCAGCGAACACGGGGCCGTGTCCAGGCTTCTGTTCAGCCTATAAATAGGAGTGCTTGGCCCAAGTTCAAACCATCCCTTGGCACACCACCTCTCTCACACTTCACCCACCACCCACCACCACCATAACACCATCATCCACCACCATCATCCATTGTCCATCATAGAGTGTGTGAGTCGTCTCGGGATCCAAGATTGATCGTAAGAGTTCTTGACAATCAAGGCCATGTTTGCCTAAGTCTCTTACATCACGTAGAGAAGACAAAGTGTCTAGTGTAATACTTTTTATTTTTAATCTTTTCACACTTTTTACTTGGTTTTGTATTAATGACTTTAATAACTAGTTTCTTATGTTGAAGGTGATTTTTCCTTATCGTTTGTCCTCGTTTGTCCGTGGTGTCTTGGCATTATTTTACTGTCTATATAAAATAAAAGATTTTCACCATTCATATCTCCACGGTCTATATGGAGGTATGTTGGCTACCTGGTCGGGGGTTAAGGGAACGGTTTGGTAAGAGTCTTGTCGTTGTTCAGCGTTTAGAGATCCTGCAAGGGACCTGGGTCAAATTTAGTAGGACCTCCTTCAACACTTAACGGTATTGGATGGCGGGGGTCCAAACTCTTTGATCCCCTCATAAGTTAAACTACTATTAATACTATAACCCGGCTACTTAGGACTGTATCCTTGCTGACTCAGACTACTTAGCCGAGGGTAACGTCACCTTCAAAAGAGGGGCCTACCATAATTTGCATTAATAACTTTATTAATTATCTTTCAATAATCCGACCCTTTAGGATTGTATCCTTGCTGACTCAAACTACTGGGTTGAGGGTAACGTCACCTTCAAAAGAAGGGCCTACTACAATAACTAAGATAATCTCTTAAAAAGTGCAAAAGTGCGGAAATAATCAAAGGTTACACTATACATGAGTCGGAACCAAGTGATTCATCTTGTCTATCTGTTTTTCTTTTATTTTTATTTTTCTGCATTTTAGTTAATTTTTATTTTCTTAGTTTCTTAGTTTAAAACAATTTTTTTAAACTTTTGATTTGATTAGACGTTGAGGATAAACCGGTACTAAAAGCTCTTGTATCCTTGGACGACCTCGGCATCTTACCAACACTATACTACGCTCACGATGGGTGCACTTGCCCATATGTGTGTTTAGTGTTAGTAAATATCGTGTTTTATAAATTTAAAACTTGGCTAAAAAGTGTTAAAAAGGGCTTAATAAATATATTAAAAACTAACGACATTTCACACGCATCAACTATAAACACCTAACACCATCCATTTGTGCACATATAACCCATTGTAACTTTTTTTTATGTCTATCCATCACAATAATATTTATCATGGTCATGTTTGCTTGAAAATAACCTCATTTAATCCAATTTAATAAATGATTCAAGTAAAATTTTCCTTGCAATTAGAAACTTTCTTGTGATTCATCACTAAGACTATAGGGTGTGGTCATTGTTATGGGCCATTTTCTGAGCGTATATATCCTGACTAATATCTTGCTTTTGACTGTTTGCTTGTGATTAGGATACTGGATTGGGATATTGGTAACATCCTGGGCGATATCCTGGCGTTAACTAAATTGACCACGTGCAGGTTAGAAGTTGTGGGTCACTAACGGTCAGATGGACTTCTTCTCCTTGAGACTCGGGCAAACCAGTTATTTGAGAGACGTTGGAGTTTGTTGCATTTCTTTTACTATAAATAGACGGGGCGGATCAGATTAAGGCACGCAACTCTACACATACACTCTTTCGCACACTTTTGCTCTCTAGCTTCTAGCAAACACTATACACAAACACTTGTACTCGAATTACATTGTAACACCTAGTTGATCCGCAACACATCCTGCATTGTATCCTGACATTTGAAGTAACAGAAGAACAAGGCAGCTGCGATTGTCAGCTCCCGAGGTTTTGTGCCGGCGATCTAGATTGATCAAGGGCTTTCCTCGTACATCACGTGTCAACCTTTACTTTTTTGCTCATTGTTTGATCACAGACATAGCTCTATATCCTGAGCCGTATCGTGAAACTGTTTTTGCAATTAATTTGATTAACATTTTTTCGACACTCATTTCTATCACACTACCTCACTTAACTAGTTTGATCACTTAATTGCTTCGGTAATTTTTGACCAAAACAATTTGGCGCCCACCATGGGGCAAATGGTGCTATTTTTGCTAAAAACTTTAGTAAAATCATTACTCGGTTTTCTATTGTCAAAACTTTTTGCTACATTGTTTTCAATGGCCTCGAGATCAAACATGAGCTCTTCCACCATGTCTGCTACAACCTCTGCAACAATTGGTTCGGTGCTTCCACCTCCTCCTCCACGAATGCAAACTCCTTCACACGGAACCGAAAGTCATGTGGCTCGGGATGTTATCCCCGCTCCGAGTACCCAGGGATCTGGTCCTGTTTTGGCTTCTAATGGTGAAATTCTGAATTTGTTTGGTAGTGTACAGGAACAGATGAGGCAGCAGCAGGAAACTAATCGGATGCTGATGAGAGAGATACAACTCTTGAAATCCGGCCCAAGTAGATCTGCTGAAGAAACTGTCACTCCTTTGCAGCCTAGAGCTTTGAACTTCAGTTCTGCAGTTTACACTGAAGATAACCGGGGGAATATCGTGCCAAGCCATTCTCAGAATCATACTCCTGAGATACCCTCCTCGGTCAGGATGTCAACTGTGAGGAGCTCAGGATATGCTTCAGGATATGGCCAGAATCCTCAGACCGGTAACATGTCATATAATAATACTCTTGCTACTAATAATAATGGGTCTTTGCAGGATGCAAGTATGACGTCAACATTTACTAGGGAGCTTCAGAAATTGAAGGACATGATATCCAGTGTACCTGGAGTGGTCCAGCCAATTCCGAAAGTATCCCAAGACAGCCACAGGATATCCCGCTTTGCATATCCCATCTGTGATGCTGAAATCCCAAAGAGAATTCAAACCCCCAACATGAAGCTGTATGATGGGACTACGGATCCTGAAGAGCATATTGCCCAGTATAGGGAACGAATGGAGATTAACCCTATCCCTCCGAAGCTCAAGGAAGCATGCTTGTGCAAGGGTTTCGGATCTACCCTGACAGGATCAACCTTAAAATGGCTGTTAAATGTTCCTCCTTACTCAATTACTTCGTTTGCTCATTTGGTTAATTTATTTAATAGTCAGTTTTCTTGCAGCCGGAGTTTTGAGAAACTAACCAGTGATCTTTACAGGATAACTCAAGGAACTCAGGAATCCTTGAGGGATTATGTGAACAAGTTTAGTCGGCAATCCTTGGATATACCACATCTTGATGTTGCAACAGCTGTGCAGGCTTTTAAGATGGGGTTACAAAAGGATTCTCAGTTTTATCAGGATCTTGTAATGAATCCCTGCAGAAATCTCGACGAAGCTCGTAACAGGGCCTTGAGATATATTCGCTTGGAAGATGACAAAAAGATGCAAGAGAGAATGAATTCTACCTCAACCTATGAATCAACCAACAGGAAATTAGAATCCTCGTATAAACCATATCGCTCTAAGCCATATGGCAGAAATGACAACAAGAAAATGAATGCTGTTGAAGACGACGATCCTGAAGAATATCCTGAATTATCTGAATACTGCTTTTCTGTTAACATACCTGAGTTAATGTATGCTATGCAGGGTTTAGGAGACAAAGCCAGGTGGCCTCGAAAGAATCAACAAAAAGCTGATTGGAAGGATAAATCCAAATGGTGTGCCTTCCATGAAGATTTCGGACATGTGACCGAGGATTTCATTGCTCTAAGGAAAGAAATAAGCTACCTATTGAGCAAGGGGTATCTGAAGGATTTGCTGGGAAGAAAGAAGAATAAAGGGCAGGATCCTGAGAAGGATCCTGAACTAGCAGCATCACCCCCAGCAGATGCCAAAATAATTAACTTAATTTCAGGAGGATCCGACATTTGTGGGACTTCGTATTCTGTGGCCAAGAGACATGCAAAGGAGGCTAAGACTGAAAGGGGAGACAAACCAGCCAGGATGACTACCCTTACAACTGATAAAGTGATCACTTTCGACAGTGATGACAGGGATACTGTCCAGGATCCTCACCATGATGCTCTCGTAATAACATTATATGTTGCTAACCATTTTGTACGCAGGATATTAGTGGATAATGGCAGCTCTGTCAACATAATTCAGCTGGAAACATTGAAGAGGACGAACGTATCTCCAATGGACATTACTTCAAAGTCCACCGTGCTCGTTGGTTTCAGTGGAGAAGCTAGGAATACCGTAGGGGAGATAAAGTTTCCAGTATATGTTGAAGGGGTCAACTCGATACAACGTTTCTGTGTGATGGACTCCCTATCCTGCTATAACATCATACTAGGCATGCAATGGATCCATGACATGAAGGCTGTGCCATCAACTTATCATTAGTGCATCAAGATCCCTACCCCTTGGGGGGTTGTCAAGGTTGATAGTGACCAGCAGGAGGCAAAGGAATGTTACTCATCCTCAATGAAATCCTCAACCAAGCCTAATGCAGCATAGCAATTAAAGATGCGGGCCCAGGATATCATGGAGGCTTCGGAGCAGGATGTAAAGAAAGTTATCCTGGATCAGGATAATCCGGATATCTCGGTGCTCGCAAGAACCAATATCCCTCAGGATATTGAAAACCAATTGACTAATTTTTTGAAATGCAGGATGTCAACATTCGCATGGAAGCACGAGGATATGACAGGTATTTCCAAGGATATTATAACACATAAGCTTGGTATTGACAGGTCATTCAAGCCGGTCCAACAAAAGAGAAGGAAAATTGCTCCGGAGCGAAATGCGATCATCCAAGAGGAAGTTGAAAGACTACTAAGAAGCAAGATGATTAGAGAAGTGAAGTTTCCTAGATGGGTTGCGAATGTAGTCGTGGTACAAAAGAAAAATGGGAAATGGGGAGTTTGTGTAGACTACACAGACTTATACAAAGACTGTCCAAAAGAGCCATTTCCCCTACCTCATATTGATTTAATGGTAGATGCTACCGCCGGCCACGAAATGTTAACCTTCATGGATGCCTCTTCAGGATTTCAGCAAATCCAAATGAAACCCTCCGATCAGGAGGATACTGCTTTCATGACACCCACAGGTATTTATTGTTATACTGCTATGCCGTTTGGTTTGAAAAATGCAGGTGCGACATACCAGAGGTTGGTAAACAAGCTGGGGGACACCATGGAGGTATATATTGATGATACGGTGGTAAAATCTAAAAAGGCTGAGGATCATCTCCAGGATATTAAGGGAGCATTTGATATCCTGGATCAATATAACATGCTGCTAAGTGTCATTTCGGAGTGGGGGCAGGAAAGTTTCTAGAATATATGGTGACAAAAAGGGGGATAGAGGCAAGCCCGGAGCAGATTAAAGCTATCCTGGATATAAAATCACCTTCAAATATGAAGGATGTTCAACGGTTAATAGGCCGAGTAGCAGCATTGAACAGATTTATTTCAAGATCCTCGGAAAAGTGCAAGGAATTTTATGATATCCTCAAGAAGAACAAGAAGTTCGAATGGAAAGAGAAGCATGAAGCAGCCCTGCAGGATTTGAAGCAATATCTCTCAACTGCACCTCTATTGATGAAGCCTGAAAATGGTGAACAACTATCCTTGTATCTTGCAGTATCAGAGAATGCAGTAAGTGATGTTTTGGTCAAGGATTACGAAGGTCAGCAGTATCCTGTCTATTATGTTAGTAAAAGTTTATTAGATACTGAAACTAGATATTCTCATCTAGAAAAATTAATATTAGCCCTAGTTATGGCATCAACGAAACTTAGACATTATTATGAGACACATAGGATTCATGTTAAAACCAATTATCCTGTTAAAAACGTGCTTAGGAAACCCGAGATGTCGGGTAGGATGGCTAAGTGGCAGTAAAATTAAGTGCTTATGACTTAGTATATGAGCCTAGAAATGCCATAAAGTCTCAGGCTTTAGCTGATTTCAATAGTGACATTCAAAATGAAGTAGACCTAGAAGTACAGAAGCTAGGAGAAAACTTAGAATGCTGGACATTATACACTGATGGTGCATCAAATGTAAGAGGAGTAGGTCTAGGTATACTACTAAAATCGCCACAGTGGGATATATTACCCCAGGCTATTAGGTGTGAATTTCCTGCTACTAATAATGCGGCAGAATATGAAGCTTTAATTGCAGGGTTAGAGTTGGCTAAAAATATGAGTATCAAGAATTTGCAAGTATATGTTGATTCTTTGTTAATCACTAATCATTTTAATGGAACCTATGCAGTTAAAGGAGAGAAATTAATTGAGTATCTCGAAATTCTCAAAAAATTAGCAGGATACTTTGATATTTTTACACTTGAACAGGTACCAAGAGAGGAAAATGCTGAAGCTGATGCCTTGGCAAATATGGGATCATCGGTCAGAATACCGGAAGGAACCCGAATACCAATATTACATATCCTATATCCTATGACGAATCCTCAGGATAAGGAAGTAATAAGTATTCAGGATCCTGATGATGAGTATCCCGAGGAGGATCCTAAGTCCTGGACGGCTCCAATCATGAGATATCTCAAGGAAGGACACATCCCAAAGAATGAGAATCCTAAGGCCTTTAGAATGAAGGTATCACGATTCACTATTATAAATGACATTTTGTATAAGAAATCTCTTGCAGGACCATATCTGAGGTGCTTGGAGGATCCCGAAACCAAAGAAGTGCTTCAGGATATACACGAAGGGGCTTGTGGTAACCATACTGGGGGCAGGTCGTTATTCTCAAAAGTATTAAGGACAGGATATTATTGGCCGACGATGACAAAAGATGCCACAGAATATGCTCGAAGATGTGACGCATGTCAAAGACATAGTAACATATTACATCAGCCTGCTGAACCACTGTATCCTATTGTTTCCCCTTGGCTGTTCATGAAATGGGGTATGGATATAGTGGGAAAGCTTCCAAAGGCTCCAAGAGGAAAGGTTTTCATGTTGGCAATGACGGATTATTTCTCCAAGTGGGTTAAAGCAGAAGTATTCGTTCAGGTTAGAGATCAAGAAGTGGTATCCTCCATAAAAAGGAATATCCTGACTAGGTTTGGAGTACTAGCTGAGATAATTTGTGACAATGGATCTCAATTTATAAGTAAAAGGACTACTGACTTTTGCAAGAGTTGGGGAATCAAAATGATCACGTCTACTCCGGTGCATCCTCAAGCAAATGGACAAGCAGAATCCTCGATCAAGATAATTGTCAACAACTTAAAAAAAGACTAGGGGCTAAGAAAGGAAGATGGGCAGAAGAATTACCCTTTGTTTTGTGGGCTGATAGGACAACGGTGAAGAATGCAACTGGCTAAACCCCATTTTCTTTGGTGTTTGGAGCAGAAGCGGTGATCCCCACAGAAATGGTGATACCTACAGCGAGATCCAACCTCAGGGATCCTGAGCAGAATCCTGAAGTCCTATGCCAGGAACTGGATGCTATTGATGAGACAAGAGACGCTGCAAGGCTAAGGATGGCAGCATATCAACAGAGGATATCTAAAGCATATAACAAGAATATAAGGACTAGAAGATTTCAGGTTGGAGATTGGGTATTAAGAAAAGCTTTTCAGAACACTACTAATCCTGCTGATGGAAAATTGGCTCCAAAATGGGAAGGACCCTATGAGGTTGAATCAGAATCAGGAAAAGGAGCATACCGACTCAAGAATATGGAGGGAGATATGCTACC
Organism: Helianthus tuberosus; assembly: GCA_030545235.1. Lineage (NCBI taxonomy): Eukaryota > Viridiplantae > Streptophyta > Magnoliopsida > Asterales > Asteraceae > Helianthus > Helianthus tuberosus. The sequence goes on along the minus strand of CM060414.1, from coordinate 108,668,886 downwards.
GAGATCCTGGAATGCTATATGTTATGGGTGAAATTCTGAGCCCATATCCTGAGAAATATCTTGGATTATATCTTGATTATATGATATCTATTTATATCCGGGATGCTGATTCAGGATATTGGTAACATCATGAATGGTATCTTCAGGATTACTAACGGATTGTGTGCAGGAGTACGAGTCCAAGTTCCCAACGTTCACGAAGACACTTTCTCCGCAAGACTCGGTCCAAGTCGTTCAAATGAAGACGTTGAAGCCGCTTTACTCGGTCCAGAACGTTAATAATGGAATATTCGGGAGCATCCCACATTTATAGGAAATTTAGTTTGTATTTCGTAACTATAAATAGATGGATAAATCAGATCAAAAGGACATCACAACTACACTCACTACTCACTCACACTTGTTCTCTCGCAACTTTCACTTTCACAGAAAGCATTGTAACACTTAGCGATCTGATCGATATCCTGCACTGTATCCTGAAGTTTGAAGCAATAAGAAGAACTAGGCAGTTGCGATTGTCAGCTCCTGAGGTTTTATGCTGGCGATCTAGATTGATCAAGGGCTTTCCTCGTACAACTCGTGTCATTTCCTTTACTTTTTGCTCATAGTTTGATTGTAGATACACCTCAATATCCTGAGCCGTATCCTGAAAACTGTTTTTCTAAACAACTTAACCAGCATATTTCCAACACACTTTTTAACACACTACCTCACTTAACTAATTTGATCACTTAATTGCTTCGGTAATTTTTGACCAAAACAATTTGGCGCCCACCGTGGGGCGAGTGGTGCTATCTTTACTAAAAATCTTTGTAAAATCGTTAATTGGTTTTCTGTTTTCAAAACTTTTTGCCACATTGTTTACAATGGCCTCAAGATCAAACATGAGCTCCTCCACTGTGTCTGCTACAACTTTTGCTACTACTGGTTCGGTGCTTCCACCGCCTTCACCAAGGATGCCAGCTTCTTCACAACCTCAGGATATTATCCCTACTCGGAGTGTTCAGGGATCCGCTCCCGTTTTAGCCTCTAATGATGAAATTGTAACCTTATTTGGAAGTGTGCAGGAACAAATGAGGCAGCAACAGGAAACAAACCAAATGCTGTTAAGAGAAATACAACTCTTAAAATCTAGCTCGAGCAGATCTGCTGAGGACATTGTCACTCCTTTACAACCCAGAACTTTGAACTTCAGTTCGGCTGTGTATACTGAGGATAATAGGGGGAATATTGTGCCTAGCCATTCCCAGAATCATACTCCTGAGATACCCTCCTCGATCAGGATGTCAACTGTGAGGAGCTCAGGATATGCTTAAGCATATGGCCAGAATCCTCAGACTGGTAACGTGTCAAATAATAATATTCATGCTACAAATAATGGTGGGTCTTTGTAGGATGCAGGTATGACGTCAACATTTACTAGGGAACTTCAGAAATTGAAGGACATGATATCCAGTGTACCTGGAGTGGTCCAGCCTATTCCAGAAGTGTCCCAAGACAGCCACAGGATATCTCGTTTCGCATATCCTATCTGTGATGCTGAGATCCCGAAGAGATTTCAAACCCCCAACATGAAGCTCTATAATGGGACTACGGATCCTGAAGAGCATATTGCCTAGTATAGGGAAAGAATGGAGATTAATCCTATCCCTCCGGAGCTCAAGGAAGCATGCCTATGCAAGGGCTTTGGTTCTACCTTAACAGGATCGGCCCTGAAATGGCTCTTAAATGTTCCTCCGCATTCGATTACATCATTTGCTCACTTAGTGAATTTATTTAATAGTCAATTTTCTTGTAGTCGGAGTTTTGAAAAACTAACAAGTGATCTTTACAGGATAACTCAAGGACCTCAGGAATCCCTAAGGGATTATGTGAACAAATTCAGCAGGGAAGCCTTGGATATCCCAAACCTTGATGTTGCTACAGCGGTCCAGGCATTCAAGATGGGACTACAAAAGGATTCCCATTTTTATCAAGATCTTGTGATGAATCCTTGCAGGAATTTGGACGAAGCTTGAAACAGGGCCTTGAGGTATATCAGGCTGGAAGATGATAAGAAAATGCAAGAGAGGATGAACTCATCCACCACCTATGAGTCAACTAATAGGAAGTCAGAATCCTCATTTAAACTGTATCGCTCTAAGCCGTATGGTAGAAATGAAAACAAGAAAGTGAATGCCGTTGAAGACGAGGATCCTGAAGAATATCCTGAATTATCTGAATATTGCTTTTCTGTTAACATTCCTGAATTAATGTATGCTATGCAGGGTTTGGGAGACAAAGCTAGGTGGCCTCGAAAGAATCAACAAAAAGCTTATTGGAAGGATAAATCTAAATGATGTGCCTTCCACGAAGATTTTGGACATATAACTGAGGATTGCATTGCTCTAACAAAAGAAACAAGCTATCTTCTTAGCAAGGGATATCTGAAGGATCTCTTAGGAAGAAAGAAGAATAAGGGTCAGGATACTGAGAAGTATCCTGAACGAGCAACATCACCTCCTGCGGATGCCAAGATAATCAACTTTATTTCGGGAGGATCCGACATTTGTGGGACTTCGTATTCTGCGGCCAAGAGAGATGTAAAAGAGGTCAAGACCGAAAGGGGAGACAAACCAGCCAGGATGACTACCCTCACAACTGATAAAGTGATCACTTTCGATAGTGATGATAGGGATACTGTCCAGGATCCTCACCATGATGCTCTTGTAATAACATTATATGTGGCTAACCATTTTGTACGCAGGATATTGGTGGATAATGGCAGCTCCGTCAACATAATCCAACTAGAGACTTTGAAAAGAATGAATTTATCTCCAACGGATATCACTTCGAAATCCACTATGCTTTTTGGATTCAGTGGAGAGGCTAGGAACACAGTGGGAGAAATAAAGTTACCAGTATATGTTGAAGGGGTCAACTCGATACAATGTTTCTGCGTGATGGACTCCCTATCCTGCTATAACATCATACTGGGCAGACCATGGATCCATGATATGAAGGCTGTGCCTATTTTGGTCAAAAAATCTGTTAAGGATATTGCAACCAAACTCTTTGTTACGGGGTATGATGCTAATTGTGTATATCAATAACAAGGATCACTTCAATGTAAATTGCACAAATGACACACGGATTTATACGGGGAAAAAGCCCTTGATCAAGAGTTGATCTCCGGCACAAAAAACCCCGGGTGATGGAAACTACCGATCACCAAGCTCAAATAAATGAATAAATGTTTACAACTTCGGATAGTAACGAGCTAGGTACAAGGATCACTATCGTGAAATGTGTAAAAGTGAGTGAAAATGAATGTGTGTTCGTCGAGAGCTTCAAGTATGCGAGTATACGAGTGTGTGTTACTGAAAATGGCTAAGTGTTTTTCTACTAGCTCGTTACCCCTTTTAAAATAGAAGTTAACTACACTAACTAACTATCCGACTTTTGTGCCAAGCTCCCACATTCTCCACAACGTCCATTTTTGACCAAGCACGTGCGGGATAGTTTGGGAATATTCTCCAGGAATGTCGCCAAGACTAGGTCAAGCTCGTTATTCCTGCGAGGTAATACAAAACATAAATAAACAATCGTCAGTACGAGGATCCTTAAAGTGATCCATGATCCTGATCCTGAATCTCTTCTAAGGATCACCACCTGTCACAGAAGTAAGGATCATTAATTAGGATAACGAATAAGGATCACTAATTGTTAGAAAATCCTCCCCTAACAATTGCCCCCAAAATATAAGGAGTAATTTGTAAAATAAGCGAGTTATATTTTCTTGATCTTATCCGCAACTAACTAACGTAAATATAGCCGTTATTGTTGAACTATCCGTTGCAATCGTGACATCACAGAAGTGACAACCCTGCACGATCATGATTATAAATAGGGGATAGAGATAGGATCAAATGCATTTAAATTCGAAAGAAACTCCCTTTATATTCTCAGTCGAAGATCAATCAGGTATCTCTTTCTTCATCTTCTTCCTTCTCTTACTCTGTTTTTCTTTCTTTATCACCATCACTTTGAGAATGATGCTCCGAAGCTCACCGGGCAAGGATCACAAGAAGAACAGCCCTCCGAAAAGCCAGGGGATCATTGAAGACTCCATTAAAGAACGCTGCTGTCTCAATGATGCTCAGATCGATAGGATCCGCCACTGCTTCCCGGCGAACACCGAGTTTAGGCCTTATGACCCCAATGCCCTGAGTGATCATATCTCCGACGAATGGGTTGCTTTCCCCGTCACTCCGTTCACCATAGGCTATACATATCCTTTTCCAACCTTCACCCAATCTTTCTTTTCCTTAACCGGCATCTCTTTTATTCAAGCCATGCCGATGATTTGGAGGGTTTTGTACACCCTTGAAAGGATCATCGAGCAGGAAGGTATAGACCTAGGAATGGCAGAGCTGGGAGAGCTGTATGATCTTACTACCTTTGGTTCTCATCGCTATTTGTTTAAACGTAAACCCGGTGAGGAACACCCGATCTTCAAAGCCACCAAGAACGATGCTAATTGGAAGCGGCGTTTCTTTTTTATCAAGAGAGATTCTATTGAGGATGGAAAGGATCTACCCAAGAAATGGGCTACCCATGGTAGGGTGGAGGAAGGATCACCAGAAACTTTCTTTTGATGTAAGGATCACTTATATTTTTGCTTTCTTGTTATGCAGCTATCACCGTCTCACACCTCAAATTGTCCCCTGTTGCTAAGGAGAGGCTCCTTGCTTTCAAGAAACTTGATCCTGAGACAATAACTTTCAAGACAACAACCCAAGATTCACAGGAGGTATCCTCAGGCTCTGTCACGATGTCAAGTAAGTATCCTTGTTTAAAATTTAAATAAATAGTGAAATATAAATTAAGAAAAGATACTTATCTTGTTTTGGTTGTGTAGGTGCTGGAAAATCCACCAAGTCTGCTTCCAAGTTCAATGTTGCTGATCTAACTACTGTCAGATCTTCCAAGAGAAAAGCTCCTACCAGTCCGACAGCTTCAGTCCCTAAGGCACCCCTCAAAGGAAAGGCAATCAAGAAGAGAAAAGCCTTTGAAGCTGGGGATCTGCAGGGTCTGCCTCTGATCCGTCATCAATTCCTTGAGTACTTTAATGAGGTGAGGATCACTGTCTCTGCTTGTATATCCTGTTGACATATCCTGCTGATATATCCTGCTGATATATCCTGCTGATTTGAGGATCACTTAATCCTGACCTTATCCTCTATTCCTTTTGCAGAAATTCTCTGAGATTGAGGATTATGTTGGCCACGTTGAGGATCAGGATAGGAAGATTGCCGACCTCCAACAGGTTGCAGTGCTTAAGGACCTTGCAATTGCTGATCTTCAGAAGGAAGTCCGGGATGCTAAACAGGAGACGGCCAAGGTGCTGATCAATGTTGACTATGAGAAACGTGAGATCACCGAAGACGCCAAAATCTCTGCCGCCATAACAATGTACAAAACCAAGCTGCAAATGGCCTTGGAAGCTCAGGATCCTGCTTTTGACAAGAGCACCTGGGATGTTGAAGGCTGGAAGGCAAGGCTGGCTGAACTGGACGATGAAGAGGCTGAGGAGGTTGAAGAGATCCTGACAATTGAAGCTGGAGGCAAAGGTGAAGGTGGTGAAACAAGTGGAGCTGGAGGTGATAATGCAGCGAAGGTTTAGGCTGCATGATTGGGCGATGATGGACATTCTTAGACGCAGCCGGAGCCCAATTTTTAAATTTGGTAGTAACTTTTTGTGGTTGTGATGTTGAACAATTTAATGGTTTGTACTTGAACAATAGGTTTTAGGATTAAGGATCATGTATTATCCTTTGGACAATAGGCAGGATTACAATTGGTGGAGGGATCCTCTGTTTGGGGGATGAAGCCATTGTGATCCTGCCGCCTTTATATTCCTGCACTACTTTTGAACTTATTATCATGGACACCCTTTACCTACCCCAGCGGACGGGCCACGTTTTGCTGGTAGATGCTCGGGTAGGTAATTTTGACAACCTTTTAAGGGTTAGTCTTTTGTTAATAAATAAAATCTTAACCTTTTGTCGCTTATCTTGTGTTGTTATCCTTTTTAATATTTTACTTTCCAACTGTTGTAATGTTCATTCTGTTTATACTTATCAAGCCTTAAAAAGATATCAAAAAGTTTAGTATATGATCAAAGATCACATATCCCATAACCGATAAGTTCTAAAAAGTGATATGTTTTAAGAATCACAAGTTCAGTTGTCAAGTATAAGGGTTATTCAAATAAATAATGAATAGAATTATTAATAGTTAAGGATCATACCTGAGGATCCAAGTTAGGATCCTAACCATAATAAGGATAACTATAAGATAAACCTTAGAATAAAGTAAGGATCAAGGATCCCTAGTTGCCTATCTTCAAGAACCTGAAATAGAGCATAACTTGGGACTAAGCCAACATAAGAAAAGAGTTAGCAACTGGGGACAAGCCCAAGGATAACTGGGGACAAGCCCAAGGATAACTGGGGACAAGCCCAAGGATAACTGGGGACAAGCCCAAGGATCGTATGTAAACTGGAGTATGGCCCTAACTGGCGACTATCCAAACTTAGTGACATGAAAATGCCAAAACCTTAGCTAACGTGAAAACGTTAGAAACCTTAGCTAACGTGAAAACGTTAGAAACCTTAGGAACGGATGTATGGTACGTCTACCATTATACGTAGGATCCTAGGCATAGCCAGTACAATGGAATTATCAGCCCCTAAAACGAGTACTGGTCCCACTGCCTTGAACTATACCAGGATCATCATGCGCTACAGGCGGAACTGGGGTCAAGCCCAAATAACTGGGGTTAAACCCAAGGAACGGATTGCTTCAGCGGATAACCAATGTTATGCTAAGGATACCTGAACTTTCAAAACTTAAACTCACGTGAGAGATGGATAAAGGATACATGATCCTTATCCTTATATGAGAAAATATAGAAATGAAATAGTTCAAGTTTAGGATATTACCTAAGTAAGGATCACCGATACTTTGAGGATCCTTTAAGGATATCCCTATCGTGAGGATCATCTGTGCTATGAGGATCCTGCTCACATGAAATATTTCTTCAAGTGGACAGCATTCCAAGCTCTTGGTAGCAAATCACCTTCCATGGTTAGCAATCTATATGCCCCCTTTCCTGCTTCAGCTTCAATCAAATAAGGGCCTTCCCATTTTGGAGCTAATTTTCCATCAGCCGGATTGGTGGTATTCTGAAATGCTTTCCTTAATACCATATCTCCAACTCGAAACCTCCTGATCCTGACATTTTTGTTGTAAGCACCAGCCATTCTTTGCTGATAACTGGCCATCCTTATCCTAGCCATATCCCTGATTTCTTCAATAGTATCTGTTTTGGTCAAAAAATCTGTTGAGGATATTGCAACCAAACTCTTTGCAATGGGGTATGATGCTTATAATGTATGACAATCACAAGGATCACTTCAATGTAAATTGCACAAATGACACACAGATTTATACGGGGAAAAAGCCCTTGATCAAGAGTTGATCTCCGGCACAAAAAACCCCGGGTGATGGAAACTACCGATCACCAAGCTAAAATAAATAAAGAAATGTTTACAACTTCGGATAGTAACGAGCTAGGTACAAGGATCACTATCGTGAAATGTGTAAAAGTGAATGAAAATGAATGTATGTTCGTCGAGAGCTTCAAGTGTGCGAGTATACGAGAGTGTGTAACTGAGAAATGACTAAGTGTTTTTCTACTAGCTCGTTACTCCTTTTAAAATAGAAATTAACTACCAAAACTAACTATCCAACTTTTGTGCCAAGCTTCCACGTTCTCCACAACGTCCATTTTTGGCCAAGCACGTGCGGGATAGTTTGGGAATATTCTCCAGGAATGTCGCCAAGACTTGGTCAAGCTCGTTATTCCTGCGAGGTAATATAAAACATAAATAAACAATCGTCAGTACGAGGATCCTTAAAGTGATCCATGATCCTGATCCTGAAGCTCTTCTGAGGATCACCACCTGTCACAGAAGTAAGGATCATTAATTAGGATAACGAATAAGGATCACTAATTGTTAGAAAATCCTCCCCTAACAATTGCCCCCAAAATATAAGGAGTGATATGTAAAATTAGCGAGTTATGTTTTCTTGATCTTATCCGTAACTAACTAACGGATATATAGCCGTTGATATCGAACTAGCCGTTGCAACCTTGACGTCACAGAAGTGACAACCTACACGATCATGATTATAAATAGGGGATAGAGATAGGATCAAATGCATTTAAATTCGAAAGAAACCCCCTTTATATTCTCAGTCGAAGATCAATCAGGTATCTCTTTCTTCATCTTCTTCCTTCTTTTACTCTGTTTTTCTTTCTTTGTCACCATCACTTTGAGAATGATGCTCCGAAGCTCACCGGGCAAGGATCACAAGAAGGATAGCCCTTTGAAGAGTCAAAAGATCATCAAAGACTCAGCGAACGAGAGGTGTTGCTTTAACGACGCACAAGTAGATAAAATCCGTCAGTATTTTCCGGCGAATGCCTTTTTCAAACCCTTCGATCCCACTACCCTGAGCGACTATGTTTCAGAATCATGGGTTGCCTTTCCAGTTACTCCATTTGTCATAGGATACACCTATCCTTTCCCAGAATTTACACAATCCTTCTTTTCTCTTACCGGCATCTCTTACATCCAAGCCATGCCGATTATTTGGAGGGTTTTGTATACCCTGGAGAGGATCATCGAGCAGGAGGGAATTGATTTAGGCATGTCAGAGCTGACACAATTGTATGATGTTACCACCTTTGGATCCCATCGTTATTTGTTCAAACGAAAACCCGACGGAGAACACCCTCTTCTTAAAGTTACCAAGAATGACACAAATTGGAAACGTCGCTTCTTCTTTGTCAGGAGGGATACCATTCCCAACGGAAAGCATTTACCAAGAACATGGTCCACCCATGGTAGGCCGGAGGATCCTGAGAAGGATCACCAGGTAGTCTTGTTTTTGTATAAGGATTACTGACCCCTTTTTTGTCATGTGTTATGCAGCTATTTCTGTCTCACACATCATCACATCACCTGAAACCAAGGATAGGCTCGCTGCTTTTTGGAAGCTTGATCCTGAAACAAGGATATTCAAGATAGACACCCAAGACTCACAAGAAGTATCCTCAGGTTCCATTACCATGTCAAGTAAGTATCCTGCCTTTTACATAGTTTGAATATTAAAATAAATAAATAAATTGAAATAGGATAAGGATACTCATCTTGCTTTGAATGTGTAGGCGCTGGAAAATCTGCCAAGCCTGTATCCCAGTTCAACACGGCTGACCTTGATGTCATACGATCCAGGAAGAAGAGATCCACTACCAGTCCTAGCATCTCCATTCCAAAGGCACCCACTAAAGGAAAGGGTATAAAGAAGAGGAAAACTTCTGATGCTGAGGATCTTCAAGGCCTACCACTGATCCGCCACCAGTTCCTCGAATACTTCAACGATGTAAGGATCACCAACTCTGCCTAGGTATCCTACTCGTATAAGGATCACCTGATCTTGAACTGCTTTATCCTTTTCTTTGCAGAAATTTGATGAGATTGAAGATTACGTGGGGAATGTTGAGGAGCAGGACAGGAAGATCGCTGACCTCCAACAAGTTGCAGTGCTCAAGGACCTTGCAATTGCTGATCTTCAAAAGGAACTCCAAGATGCCAAGACCAAGACGGCTAAGCTTCTGATTGACCTTGACTATGAGAAGCATGATCTCATAGAAAATGCTAAGGTCTCTGCCGCCATCACGATGTATCAGACAAAATTGAAGATGGCCCAGGAAGCTCAAGATCCTATTTTTGACAAAAGCAGCTGGGATGTTGAGGGCTGGAAGGCAAGGTTGGCTGATATTGAGGATGATGAGGAGGAGGCTACTGAGGTCTTGGCGATAGAGGCAAGTGGCAGTGGTAAGGATCTGATAAAGGATACCGCAGCTGGAGGGGAAGAGGATGCAGCGAAGGCGTAGGCTGCATGGATGGGCGATGAAGGACATTTCTAGACGTAGCCGGAGCCCATTTTTTAAGTTTGATAGTTGCTTTGGTTATGGTGTTTTTTGCTGAACAATGATGTGTTGTACTTGAACAATAGGTTTTAGGATTAAGGATCATGTATAATCCTTTGGACAATAGGCAGGATTGCAATTGGTGGAGGGATACTCTGTTTGGGGGATGAAGCCTTTGTGATCCTGCCGCCTTTATATTCCTGCACTACTTTCGAACTTGTTATCATGGACACCCTTTACCTACCCCAGCGGACGGGCCACGTTTTGCTGGTAGATGCTCGGGGTAGGTAATTTTGACAACCTTTAAGGGTTTAAATAAAATCTTAACCTTTTGTCGCTTATCTTGTGTTGTTATCCTTGTGTTTCTTTGATTTTCCTTTGTTTTGATGCATATTTATTGAACAAATAATATTGAATAAGTCAAATTGAAAATATTTAGGATATAATCCATGATCAGATATCCTTTAGTTAAAGAATCTCAAAAAGCAATATGTTTTAAGGATCACAAGTCTAGTTGTCAAACTTTAAGGGTTATTCAAATAAATAATGAATAGATTTAAAAATAGTTAAGGATCATACCTGAGGGTCCAAGTTAGGATCCTAACCATAATAAGGATAACTATAAGATAAACCTTAGAATAAAGTAAGGATCAAGGATCCCTAGTTGCCTATCCTCAAGAACCTGAAATAGAGCATAACTTGGGACTAAGCCAATATAAGATAAGAGTTAGCAACTGGGCACAAGCCCAAGGATAACTGGGGACAAGCCCAAGGATAACTGGGGACAAGCCCAAGGACAACTGGGGACAAGCCCAAGGATAACTGGGGACAAGCCCAAGGATAACTGGGGACAAGCCCAAGGATCGTATGTAAACTGAAGTATGGCCCTAACTGGCGACTATCCAAACTTAGTGACATGAAAATGCCAAAACCTTAGCTAACGTGAAAACGTTAGAAACCTTAGCTAACGTGAAAACGTTAGAAACCTTAGCTAACGTGAAAATGTTAGAAACCTTAGGAACGGATGTATGGTACGTCTACCATTATACGTAGGATCCTAGGCATAGCCAGTACAATGGAATTATCAGTCCCTAAAACGAGTACTGGTCCCACTGCCTTGAACTATACAAGGATCATCATGCGCTACAGGCGGAACTGGGGTCAAGCCCAAATAACTGGGGTTAAACCCAAGGAACGGGTTGCTTCAGCGGATAACCAATGTTATGCTAAGGATACCTGAACTTTCAAAACTTAAACTCACGTGAGAGATGGATAAAGGATACATGATCCTTATCCTTATATGAGAAAATAAAGAAATGAAATAGTTCAAGTTTAGGATATTACCTAAGTAAGGATCACCGATACTTTGAGGATCCTTTAAGGATATCCCTATCGTGAGGATCATCTGTGTCATGAGGATCCTGCTCACATGAAATATTTCTTCAAGTGGACAGCATTCCAAGCTCTTGGCAGCAAATCACCTTCCATGGTTAGAAATCTATATGCCCCCTTTCCTGCTTCAGCTTCAATCAAATAAGGGCCTTCCCATTTTGGAGCCAATTTTCCATCAGCAGGATTGGTGGTATTCTGAAATGCTTTCCTTAATACCATATCTCCAACTTGAAACCTCCTGATCCTGACATTCTTGTTGTAAGCACCAGCCATTATTTGCTGATAACTGGCCATCCTTATCCTAGCCATATCCCTGATTTCTTCAATAGTATCCAGGTCTTGAGCCAAGTTTTCATCATTCTCCTCAGGATCACGGGTACTTGTTCTGGCAGTTGGAACCACCATTTCTGTTGGGATCACTGATTCTGCCCCAAATACCAAAGAAAATGGCGTTTGACCAGTAGCATTCTTAGGGGTTGTCCTATCAGCCCAAAGTACATAAGGTAGTTCTTCTGCCCATTTCCCTTTCTTGGATCCAAGCTTCTTCTTCAAATTGTTGATGATGATCTTGTTGGATGATTCTGCCTGACCATTAGCTTGTGGGTGGACTGGTGTTGATGTTATCATCTTAATCCCCCAGCTGTCACAAAAGTTAGTGGTTCTGCCCCCAATAAATTGGGAACCATTATCACATATAATCTCAGAAGGAATTCCAAATCTAGTTATAATATTTCTTTTAATGAAGGATATAACTTCCTTTTCTCTGACTTGGGCAAAAGCTTCAGCCTCTATCCACTTGGAGAAGTAATCAGTCATAGCGAGCATGAATACTTTTCCACCAGGTGCCTTAGGGAGCTTACCAACTATATCCATACCCCATCTCATAAATGGCCAAGAGGAGGATATAGGATGCAATAATTCAGCTGGTTGATGAAGGATATTGATGTGCCTCTGACAAGGATCGCATCTCTTAGCATACTCCACAGCATCTCTTTTCATGGTTGGCCAGTAGTATCCTGTCCTTAGGATCCTTGAGAATAATGCCCTGCCCCCAGTGTGGTTTCCAAAATCTCCTTCATGGAAGTCTTTTAAAACTTCTTGGATTTCAGGATCCTCAATGCATCTCAAGTATGGTCCTGCAAGAGATCGTCTATACAACATGTTATTTAAAATTGTGAATTGAGATACCTTAGATTTGAAAGCCCTAGGGTTTTCTCCTGTAGGAATCTCTCCATGTTGTAGGTATCTCATAATTGGTGAGATCCATAATCCTGATCCTGAATGGGATTGAGTATCCTCACAAGGGATAATTGCAGAATCATTTCCTATCTCCATAGCCGCATGATCCGGATAGCCGGGGCCAGGATATGGATAATAGGGATCTTGATATCCTCCGGGATCTTCAAGGATGATCCTAAGTTAGCCAATGCATCAGCTTCTGTATTTTCTTCCCTTGGTACCTGCGTCAAACTAAAGGAAACAAAAGAGAGTGCCAAACTTTTGACTATCTCTAAATATTTGGTTAGCTTTTCACCTTTAACAGCGTAGGATCCATTAAAGTGGTTTGTAATTAACAATGAATCTACATGTACCTCAAGATACCTGATCCCCATATGTTTTGCAATTTGCAAACCAGCAATTAAGGCTTCATATTCAGCCTCATTGTTAGTGGTTTGGAACTCACAAGCTATAGAGTGGGGTATTATGTCCCCCTGTGGCGATTTTAGTAGTATTCCAAGCCCTGTGCCTTTGACATTCGAGGATCCATCAGTATAGAGTATCCAAGGATCCTTGGTCTCTTCTAGCTGCTGGACTTCTAACTCAGCTTCTTCTTGTAAGTCACTACTGAAATCAGCCACAAAGTCAGCTAATGCTTGGGATTTGATGGCTGTCCTAGGCTCATATCTTATATCATATGCACTCAGCTTCACTGCCCACTTAGCCATCCTTCCTGACATCTCTGGTTTCCTGAGGACATTCTTAATTGGAAAATTAGTTTTAACAATGATAACATGAGTTTCAAAATAATGTCTTAACTTAGTAGATGCCATAATTAATGCAAGAATAAGTTTTTCAATGTGTGAATACCTGGATTCGGCATCAAGTAAACTCTTACTTACATAATAGACAGGATGTTGTGTACCTTCATGATCCTTAACAAGGACCGCACTTACTGATTTTGAGGATACTGCAAGATACAAGGATAGCACATCGCCTTTTTCTGGCTTCATCAAGGCTGGGGCTGAGGATAGGTAATCTTTGAGGGCTCTTAAAGCATTTTATGCTTCTCAGTCCACTCAAATTTCTTGTTCTTCCTTAGGATATCATAGAACTCTTTGCACTTCTCTGAGGATTTGGATATAAATCTGTTCAAAGCTGCTATCCTGACTGTTAGCCTTTGAACATCCTTAGCATTGGCCGGAGATTTGATGTTCACTATTGCTTTGATTTGTTCCGGGCTAGCTTCAATGCCTCTCTTTGTCACCATATATCCTAAGAATTTACCTGCTTTAACACCAAAGTGACATTTTGAAGGATTAAGTTTCATGTTATATTTGTCAAGGATATCGAATGCTTCCTCCAAGTCTCTTAGGTGATCCTCAGCTTTTAAGGATTTTACCACCATATCATCTATGTAAACCTCCATAGTTTGTCCAATCTGGTCCTTGAACATCATATTCACCAGCCTTTGATATGTTGCACCTGCATTTCTTTATCCGAACGGCATAGCAATATAGCAGTATATACCAGTTGGAGTCATGAAGGCTGTATCCTCTTGGTCGGATGGTTCCATTTGGATTTGTTGGAATCCAGATGAAGCATCCATGAAAGTTAACAGTTCATGACCCGTAGTTGCATCCACCATGGAGTCAATGTGGGGTAATGGGAAAGGATCCTTGGGACATGCCTTATTTAAATCGGTAAAATCGACACATACCCTCCACTTTCCGTTTTTCTTTTGAACAACAACCACATTGGCCAACCATCTTGGATACTTGACCTCCCTAATCATACCTGCCCGGAGCAATTTCTCTACCTCTTCCTGGATAATGGCGTTCCTTTCTGGTGCAAACTTTCTTCTCCTTTGATGGATTGGTTTGAAGGATCTGTCAATGCCGAGTTTGCGGGTGATTACATCTTTGGATATACCAGTCATATCTTCGTGTTTCAATGCAAAGGTAGTCTTTCTCCTTTTGAGGAAGGATACGAGGTCTTCTTTCATTTCGCCAAGGATCCCTGATCCAATATAGACTATAGATTCAGGATCACTAGGATCCATAAGGATTTCCACTATATCCTGTTCTGTTGCCTCCAAAACGTCCCTCGGAGGATACTTTGATTGCTATTGCTCCCTAGACTTTGATGCTGGTTTCATTGATGAAGTGTAGCAGTTCTTAGCCTCCTGCTGATCACTATCAATCTTGACTATTCCCCAAGGACTAGGGAGCTTCACACATTGATGGTAAGTAGATGGGACTGCCTTCATATCGTGTATCCAGGGCCTGCCAAGGATCACATTACAACAAGATAAACAGTCAATAACACAAAACTTTTGGTAAGAATGTAGGCCTTCGATGTATATTGGGAGTTTAATGTCCCCCAGGGTATTCTTAGTTTCACCACTAAATCCCACGAGCACGGAGGATCTTGGTATGATGTCTGATTCAGGAATACCCATCTTCTTTAGAACATCAAGCTGGATAATGTTCACTGAACTTCCTCCGTCTATAAGGATCCTGCGGACAAAATGGTTAGAAATGAAAAGAGTAATAACTAAACCATCGTGATGAGGATCCTGGATGTCAACACGATCATCCTCATCAAAGGTTATGACTTTTCCTTCGGAGACACTTGATGTTCGAACAGGTCTTTCTCCATTATCCATTTTAGTTTCCTTTGCATACCTTTTAGCTGCTGAGAAGGATGTGCCGCAAATGTCTGATCCTCCAGAAATGAAGTTTATCACTTGTGCATCTGCTGGAGGGGCTAGGGCCTTCTCAGGGATCCTTTCAGGATCCAGAGTCCTTGACTTTTTTCTTCCCAACAATTCTTTCAAATGCCCCTTGCTCAACAAGTATCCAATTTCCTTTCTTAGTGCAATGCATTCTTCTGTGAGATGCCCAAAATCTTCATGGTATGCACACCACTTTGATTTATCCTTAGTTGCAGCTGGCCTATCATTTTTTCTCGGCCATCTAGCTTTATCACCTAGGTTCTGCATCGCAAGGATTAGTTCATTGTTATCAACACAAAAACAATATTCAGAAATTGGAGGATAATCTTCATCATCCTCTTCTTGATCAACAGAATGCACGTTCTGGTTATCAGATCTGTTGTAGGATCTGAACTTGTTGTTCCTGAATGAGGATCCTTGCTTATCCTGCTTTGAGGATCCTGCTAACCTCCCCTGGATCCTCTTGTCATCCTCTAGCCGAATGAACCTAAGTGCTCGGGTTCTTACCTCATCTAAGTTCCTGCATGGTGTCATAACAAGATCATCGTAGAAAGACGAATTCCTAAGTAATCCCATTTTAAAGGCCTCAACAATCGTGGCTATATCTAAGTTGGGAATGTCTAAGGATTCTTTACTGAATTTGGTAATATAATCCCTTAATGATTCATTATGACCCTGGGTTATCCTATATAGATCACTAGTTAATCGTTCAAATTTTCTACAACAAGAAAACTGATTATTAAACAAGTTAACTAGGTTAGCAAATGAGGTAATAGAATAGGGAGGAAGACTTAGCAGCCATTTGAGAGCTGATCCAGTAAGAGTGGATCCGAATCCCTTGCACAGGCATGCTTCCTTTAACCTTTCTGGAATTGGATTGATCTCCATCCTCTCCCTGTATTGTGCTATGTGTTCCTCAGGATCTGTCGAACCATCATACAGCTTCATTGTTGGCACATGGAACCTCTTGGGTATCTCAGCATCACAGATTGGTGGTGCAAAACGAGATATCTTGTGGCTCCCATCTGCAATCTCTGGGATAGGTTTGACCACTCCTGGAACACTTGATATCATATCCTTTAACTTTTGCAATTCTCTGGCCATGGCATGATTGATACCTGGATCCTGCGTAAGACCATGGTTAGTAGTATAAGAATTATTAAAAGTGTTACCTCCCATTGGATTCAGATTAGGAAGATTGGATGTTAATCCATATTGTTGGGGCTCTGGAATGATCGAGGGACCAGTAGAAGCATTGGTCTGCATTGGAATAAAATCTCCCTGATGGACATCTGAACTTCCTGTTTGCAAACTCCTCAAGAATCCTGGAATCTGGAAGGATCCCTGAAACTGGGACGATCCTGGAACGAAGGAGGATCCTTGAACGTGGGATGATCCTGGAACAAAGGAGGATCCTTGAACCTGGGATGATCCTGGAACAAAGGAGGATCCTTGAACCTGGGATGATCCTGGAACAAAGGAGGATCCTTGAACCTGGGATGATCCTGGAACAAAGGAGGATCCTTGAACCTGGGATGATCCTGGAACAAAGGAGGATCCTTGAATCTGCTGCATTGCTGAATATCCTCCTGAATTCGTGAGGGATCCGATATGCTGAGGATAGGATCCCGCTGGCTGGAAATATGAACCTGATGCCCGAGTCATTGTTGTTGTTCCGTAGTGCACTCCTTTTGGTCCACCCACATATTGAACGTCTGGAACCACTGATGGCTGAGAAGTAATCACCGGAGTATCAAAATTCAAGGATTTCAGCACCAGTGGGGAATGATCCTCTGCCGTTGTCTTTTGTTTCTTGAGATCTTCGATTTCTTTGAGAATCCTCTCATTGGTCTTATCCTATTGCCGTATCTGATCCTTCATCTGCAAAATCAAAGTAAACATGTCACTAGTGGTGGGAGTGTAAGAAGCAGAAGAAGTTGGAGGTTTTGAGAAAATGGGAGTTGGTTTCTTCGCAGCATTCTCAGCATTCTTCTGGGATCCAGATGGTGGTGGAGGCAAAGGGGGAACGCCTTGTGAAGAAGTGAATGAGGGCATCAAATTTGAAGCATTCTTCGCTGAGGAAGCCATTTGCTTGGTTGTAGTGAACTGAAATGAGCACAGAAATGCGAATTTTTCTAAGGACGAAGCACCAATTGCCCCACGGTGGGCGCCAAACTGTTTTGGTCAAAAAATCTGTTGAGTATATTGCAACCAAACTCTTTGCAATGGGGTATGATGCTTATAATGTATGACAATCACAAGGATCACTTCAATGTAAATTGCACAAATGACACACAGATTTATACGGGGAAAAAGCCCTTGATCAAGAGTTGATCTCCGACACAAAAAACCCCGGGTGATGGAAACTACCGATCACCAAGCTCAAATAAATAAAGAAATGTTTACAACTTCGGATAGTAACGAGCTAGGTACAAGGATCACTATCGTGAAATGTGTAAAAGTGAATGAAAATGAATGTATGTTCGTCGAGAGTTTCAAGTGTGCGAGTATACGAGAGTGTGTAACTGAGAAATGACTAAGTGTTTTTCTACTAGCTCGTTACTCCTTTTAAAATAGAAATTAACTACTAAAACTAACTATCCGACTTTTGTGCCAAGCTTCCACGTTCTCCACAACGTCCATTTTTGGCCAAGAACGTGCGGGATAGTTTGGGAATATTCTCCAGGAATGTCGCCAAGACTTGGTCAAGCTCGTTATTCCTGCGAGGTAATACAAAACATAAATAAACAATCGTCAGTACGAGGATCCTTAAAGTGATCCATGATCCTGATCCTGAAGCTCTTCTGAGGATCACCACCTGTCACAGAAGTAAGGATCATTAATTAGGATAACGAATAAGGATCACTAATTGTTAGAAAATCCTCCCCTAACAGTATCCAGGTCTTGAGCCAAGTTCTCATCATTCTCCTCAGGATCACGGGTACTTGTTCTTGCAGTTGGAACCACCATTTCTGTTGGGATCCCTAATTCTGCCCCAAATACCAAAGAGAATGGCGTTTTACCAGTAGCATTCTTAGGGGTTGTCCTATCAGCCCAAAGTACATAGGGTAGTTCTTCTGCCCATTTCCCTTTCTTGGATCCAAGCTTCTTCTTCAAATTGTTGATGATGATCTTGTTGGATGATTCTGCTTGACCATTAGCTTGTGGGTGGACCGGTGTTGATGTTATCATCTTAATCCCCCAGCTGTCACAAAAGTTAGTGGTTCTGCCCCCAATAAATTGGGAACCATTATCACATATAATCTCAGAAGGAATTCCAAATCTAGTTATAATATTTCTTTTAATGAAGGATATAACTTCCTTTTCTCTGACTTGGGCAAAAGCTTCAGCCTCTATCCACTTAGAGAAGTAATCATTCATAGCAAGCATGAATACTTTTCCACCAGGTGCCTTAGGGAGCTTACCAACTATATCCATACCCCATCTCATAAATGGCCAAGAGGAGGATATAGGATGCAATAACTCAGCTGGTTGATGAAGGATATTGCTGTGCCCCTGACAAGGATCACATCTCTTAGCATACTCCACAGCATCTCTCTTCATGGTTGGCCAGTAGTATCCTGTCCTCAGGATCCTTGAAAATAATGCCCTGCCCCCAGTGTGGTTTCCACAATCTCCTTCATGGAAGTCTTTTAAAACTTCTTGGATTTCAGGATCCTCAATGTATCTCAAGTATGGTCCTGCAAGAGATCGTCTATACAACATATTATTTAAAATTGTGAATTGAGATACCTTAGATTTGAAAGCCCTAGGGTTTTCTCCTGTAGGAATCTCTCCATGTTGTAAGTATCTCATAATTGGTGAGATCCATGATCCTGATCCTGAATGGGATTGAGTATCCTCACAAGGGATAATTGCAGAATCATTTCCTATCTCCATAGCCTCGTGATCCTCGATAGCCGGGGTCAGGATATGGATAATAGGGATCTTGATATCCTCCAGGATCTTCAAGGATGATCCTAAGTTAGCCAATGCATCAGCCTCTGTATTTACTTCCCTTGGTACCTGCGTCAAACTAAAGGAAACAAAAGAGAGTGCCAAACTTTTGACTATCTCTAAATATTTGGTTAGCTTTTCACCTTTAACAGCGTAGGATCCATTAAAGTGGTTTGTAATTAACAATGAATCTACATGTACCTCAAGATACCTGATCCCCATATGCTTTGCAATTTGCAAACCAGCAATTAAGGCTTCATATTCAACCTCATTGTTAGTGGTTTGGAACTCACAAGCTATAGAGTGGGGTATTATGTCCCCCTGTGGCGATTTTAGTATTATTCCAAGCCCTGTGCCTTTGACATTTGAGGATCCATCAGTATAGAGTATCCAAGGATCCTTGGTCTCTTCTAGTTGCTGGACTTCTAACTCTGCTTCTTCTTGTAAATCACTACTGAAATCAGCCACAAAGTCAGCTAATGCTTGGGATTTGATAGCTGTCCTAGGTTCATATCTTATATCATATGCACTTAGCTTCACTGCCCACTTAGCCATCCTTCCTGACATCTCTGGTTTCCTGAGGACATTCTTAATT
Source organism: Helianthus tuberosus (assembly GCA_030545235.1). NCBI lineage: Eukaryota > Viridiplantae > Streptophyta > Magnoliopsida > Asterales > Asteraceae > Helianthus > Helianthus tuberosus. The sequence goes on along the minus strand of CM060414.1, from coordinate 108,648,942 downwards.
CAAAAATTAGTTTTAACAATGATAACATGAGTTTCAAAATAATGTCTTAGCTTAGTAGATGCCATAATTAATGCAAGAATAAGTTTTTCAAGGTGTGAATACCTGGATTCGGCATCAAGTAAACTTTTACTTACATAATAGACAGGATGTTGTGTACCTTCATGATCCTTAACAAGGACCGCACTTACTGCTTTTGAGGATACTGCAAGATACAAGGATAGCACATCGCCTTTTTCTGGCTTCATCAAGGCTGGGGCTGAGGATAGGTAATCTTTGAGGGCTCTTAAAGCATTTTCATGCTTCTCAGTCCACTCAAATTTCTTGTTCTTCCTTAGGATATCATAGAATTCTTTGCATTTCTCTGAGGATTTGGATATAAATCTGTTCAAAGCTGCTATCCTGCCTGTTAGCCTTTGAACATCATTAGCATTGGCCGGAGATTTGATGTTCACTATTGCTTTGATTTGTTCCGGGCTAGCTTCAATGCCTCTCTTTGTCACCATATATCCTAAGAATTTACCTGCTTTAACACCAAAGTGACATTTTGAAGGATTAAGTTTCATGTTATATTTGTCAAGGATATCGAATGCTTCCTCCAAGTCTCTTAGGTGATCCTCAATTTTTAAGGATTTTACCACCATATCATCTATGTAAACCTCCATAGTTTGTCCAATCTGGTCCTTGAACATCATATTCACCAGCCTTTGATATGTTGCACCTGCATTTCTTAGTCCGAACGACATAGCAATATAGCAGTATATACCAGTTGGAGTCATGAAGGCTGTATCCTCTTGGTCGGATGGTTCCATTTGGATTTGTTGGAATCCAGATGAAGCATCCATAAAAGTTAACAGTTCATGACCGCAGTTGCATCCACCATGGAGTCAATGTGGGGTAATGGGAAAGGATCCTTGGGACATGCCTTATTTAAATCGGTAAAATCGACACATAACCTCCACTTTCCGTTTTTCTTTTGAACAACAACCACATTGGCCAACCATCTTGGATACTTGACCTCCCTAATCATACATGCCCGGAGCAATTTCTCTACCTCTTCCTGGATAATGGCATTCCTTTCCGGTGCAAACTTTCTTCTCCTTTGATGGATTGGTTTGAAGGATCTGTCAATGCCGAGTTTGTTAGTGATTACATCTTTGGATATACCAGTCATGTCTTCGTGTTTCCATGCAAAGGTAGTCTTTCTCCTTTTGAGGAAGGATACGAGGTCTTCTTTCATTTCGCCAAGGATCCCTGATCCGATATAGATTTTGGATTCAGGATCATCAGGATCCATGAGGATTTCTACCACATCCTGCTCTCTTGCCTCCAAGACATCCCTTGGAGGATACCTTGATTGCTATTGCTCCCTTTACTTCGAGGCTGGTTTCATCGATGAAGTGTAGCAATTCTTAGCCTCCTGCTGATCACTATCAATCTTCACTATTCCCCAAGGACTAGGGAGCTTCACACATTGATGGTAAGTAGATGGGACTGCTTTCATATCGTGTATCCAAGGCCTGCCAAGGATAACATTACAACAAGATAAACAGTCAATAACACAAAATTTTTGATAAGAGTGTAGGGCTTCGATGTATATTGGGCGTTTAATGTCCCCCAGGGTATTCTTAGTTTCGCCACTAAATCCCACGAGCACGGAGGATCTTGGTATGATGTCTGATTCAGGGATACCCATCTTCTTTAGAACATCAAGCTGGATAATGTTCAGTGAACTTCCTCCGTATATAAGGATCCTGCGGACAAAATGGTTAGAAATGAAAAGAGTAATAACTAAACCATCGTGATGAGGATCCTGGATATCAACACGATCATCCTCATCAAAGGTTATGACTTTTCCTTCGGAGACACTTGATGTTCGAACAGGACTTTCTCCATTATCCATTTTAGTTTCCTTTGCATGCCTTTTAGCTGCTGAGAAGGATGTGCCGCAAATGTCTGATCCTCCAGAAATAAAGTTTATCACTTGTGCATCTGCTGGAGGGGCTGGAGCCTTCTCAGGGATCCTTTCAGGATCCTGAGACCTTGACTTTTTTCTTCCCAACAATTCTTTCAAATGCCCCTTGCTCAACAAGTATCCAATTTCCTTTCTTAGTGCAATGCATTCTTCTGTGAGATGCCCAAAATCTTCATGGTATGCACACCACTTTGATTTATCCTTAGTTGCAGCTGGCCTATCATTTTTTCTCGGCCATCTAGCCTTATCACCTAGGTTCTGCATCGCAAGGATTAGTTCATTGTTATCAACACAAAACAATATTCAGAAATTGGAGGATAATCCTCGTCATCCTTCTCTTGATCAACAGAATGCACGTTCTGGTTATAAGATCTGTTGTAGGATCTGAACTTGTTGTTCCTGAATGAGGATCCCTGCTTATCCTGCTTTGAGGATCCTGCTAACCTCTCCTGGATCCTCTTGTCGTCCTCTAGCCGAATGAACCTAAGTGCTCGTGTTCTTACCTCATCTAAGTTCCTGCATGGTGTCATAACAAGATCATCATAGAACGACGAATCCCTAAGCAATCCCATTTTAAAGGCCTCAACAGCCGTAGCTATATCTAAGTTGGGAATGTCTAAGGATTCTTTACTAAATTTGGTAATGTAATCCCTTAATGATTCATTATGACCCTGGGTTATCCTATATAAATCACTAGTTAATCGTTCAAATTTTCTACTACAAGAAAACTGATTATTAAACAAGTTAACTAGATTAGCAAATGAGGTAATAGAATAGGGAGGAAGACTTAGCAGCCATTTGAGAGCTGATCCAGTAAGAGTGGATCCGAATCCCTTGCACAGGCATGCTTCCTTTAACCTTTCTGGAATCGGATTAATCTCCATCCTCTCCCTGTATTGTGCTATGTGTTCTTCAGGATCCGTCGAACCATCATACAGTTTCATTGTTGGCACATGGAACCTCTTGGGTATCCTAGCATCATAGATTGGTGGTGCAAAACGAGATATCTTGTGGCTCCCATCTGCAATCTCTGGGATAGGTTTGACCACTCCTGGAACACTTGATATCATATCCTTTAGCTTTTGCAATTCTCTGGCCATGGCATGATTGATACCTGGATCCTGCATAAGACCATGGTTAGTAGTATAAGAATTATTAAAAGTGTTACCTCCCATTGGATTCAGGTTAGGAAGATTGGATGTTAATCCATATTGTTGAGGCTCTGGAATGATCGAGGGACCAGTAGAAGCATTGGTCTGCATTGGAATAAAATCTCCCTGATGGACATCTGAACTTCCTGTTTGCAAACTCCTCAAGGATCCTGGCATCTGGAAGGATCCCTGAAACTGGGACGATCCTGGAACGAAGGAGGATCCTTGAACCTGGGATGATCCTGGAACAAAGGAGGATCCTTGAACCTGGGATGATCCTGGAACAAAGGAGGATCCTTGAATCTGCTGCATTCCTGAATATCCTCCTGAATTCGTGAGGGATCCCATATGCTGAGGATAGGATCCCGCTGGCTGGAAATATGAACCTGATGCCTGGGTCACTGTTGTTGTTCCGTAGTGCACTCCTTTTGGTCCACCCATATATTGAAAGTCTGGAACCACTGATGGCTGAGAAGTAATCACCGGAGTATCAAAATTCAAGGATTTCGGCACCAGTGGGGAATGATCCTCTGGTGTTGTCTTTTGTTTCTTGAGATCTCCGATTTCTTTGAGAATCCTCTCATTGGTCTTATCCTGTTGCCATATCTGATCCTTCATCTGCAAAATCAAAGTAAACATGTCACTAGTAGTGGGAGTGTAAGAAGCAGAAGAAGTTGGAGGTTTTGAGAAAATGGGTGTTGGTTTCTTCGCAGCATTCTCAGCATTCTTCTGGGATGCAGAAGGTGGTGGAGGCAAAGAGGGAACGCCTTGTGAAGAAGTGAATGAGGGCATCAAATTTGAAGCATTCTTCGCTGAGGAAGCCATTTGTTTGGTTGTAGTGAACCGAAATGAGCACAGAAATGCGAATTTTTCTAAGGACGAAGCACCAATTGCCCCACGGTGGGCGCCAAACTGTTTTGGTCAAAAAATCTGTTAAGGATATTGCAACCAAACTCTTTGTTACGGGGTATAATGCTAATTTTGTATATCAATAACAAGGATCACTTCAATGTAAATTGCACAAATGACACACGGATTTATACGGGGAAAAAGCCCTTGATCAAGAGTTGATCTCCGGCACAAAAAACCCCGGGTGATGGAAACTACAGATCACCAAGCTCAAGTAAATGAATAAATGTTTACAACTTCGGATAGTAACGAGCTAGGTACAAGGATCACTATCGTGAAATGTGTAAAAGTAAGTGAAAATGAATGTGTGTTCGTCGAGAGCTTCAAGTATGCGAGTATACGAGTGTGTGTAACTGAAAATGGCTAAGTGTTTTTCTACTAGCTCGTTACCCCTTTTAAAATAGAAGTTAACTACACTAACTAACTATCCGACTTTTGTGCCAAGCTCCCACGTTCTCCGCAACGTCCATTTTTGACCAAGCACGTGCGGAATAGTTTGGGAATATTCTCCAGGAATGTTGCCAAGACTAGGTCAAGCTCGTTATTCCTGCGAGGTAATACAAAACATAAATAAACAATCGTCAGTACGAGGATCCTTAAAGTGATCCATGATCCTGATCCTGAAGCTCTTCTGAGGATCACCACCTGTCACAGAAGTAAGGATCATTAATTAGGATAACGAATAAGGATCACTAATTGTTAGAAAATCCTCTCCTAACAGTGCCATCAACTTATCATCAATGCATCAAGATCCCTACCCCTTGGGGGAAGCGAAAGAATGTTACTCATCCTCAATGAAATCCTCAACCAAGCCTAGTACAGCATAGCAATTAAAGATGCGGGCCCAGGATATCGTGGAGGCTTCAGAGCAGGATATGAAGAAAGTTATCCTGGATCAGGATAATCCTGATATCTCGGTGCTCGTAGGAACCAATATCCCTTAGGATATTGAAGAACAGTTAACTAACTTTTTGAAGTGCAGGATGTCAACATTTGCATGGAAGCATGAGGATATGACAGGTATATCCAAAGACATTATCACTCACAATCTTGGAATTGACAGGTCGTTCAAGCCTGTTCAGCAAAAGAGAAGGAAGTTTGCTCCTGAACGAAATGCAATTATCCAAGAGGAAGTTGAAAGATTGTTGAAGTCCAAAATGATCAGGGAGGTCAAGTTTCCAAGATGGCTAGCAAATGTAGTCGTAGTACAGAAGAAAAATGGGAAATGTAGAGTTTGTGTAGATTACACAGACTTGAATAAGGCTTTTCCTAAAGACCCATTTCCTCTTCCTCGTATTGATGCAATGGTGGATGCTACTGCCGGGCATGAGATGTTAACGTTCATGGACGCATCCTCAGGATTTCAGCAGATTCAAATGGAGCCTTCGGACCAGGAGGATATTGCCTTCATGACACCAACAGGTATTTATTGTTATACTACTATGCCTTTCGGTTTGAAAAATGCAGGTGCAACATACCAGAGATTGGTGAACATGATGTTCAAAGATAAGCTGGGTGACACAATGGAGGTATACATCGATGATATGGTGATAAAATCGAAGAAGGCTGAGGATCACCTTCAGGATATTAAGGGAGCATTTGATATCCTGGATTAATATAACATGAAGCTAAATCCTGCTAAGTGCCATTTCGGAGTGGGGGCAGGAAATTTTCTAGGATATATGGTGACCAAAAGAGGAATAGAGGCGAGCCCGAAGCAGATCAAAGCCATCTTGGATATCAAATCACCTTCGAATATAAAGGATGTTCAACGATTAACAGGGTGAGTTGCAGCGTTGAACATATTTATCTCAAGATCCTCCGAGAAATGCAAAGAATTTTATGATATCCTGAAGAAAAACAAGAAGTTCGAATGGGGAGAGAAGCATGAAGCAGCCCTGCAGGATTTGAAGCAGTATCTTTCAACTGCACCTCTATTGATGAAGCCTGAGAATGGTGAACCATTGTCCCTATACCTCGCAGTATCAGGGAATGCTGTAAGTGCCGTCCTTATAAAGGATCATGAAGGTTAGCAATATCCTGTTTATTATGTTAGTAAAAGTTTGTTAGATGCCGAAACTAGATATTCTCATTTAGAAAAGTTGATACTAGCACTAGTTGTGGCATCAACGAAGCTTGGACATTACTTTGAGACACATAGGATTCATGTTAAGACCAATTATCCTGTCAAAAATGTGCTTAGGAAGCCCGAGATGTCAGGCAGGATGGCCAAGTGGTCAGTAAAGTTAAGTGCTTATGACTTAGTGTATGAACCTAGGAATGCCATAAAATCCCAGGCTCTAGTCGACTTTGTGACTGATTTCAGTAGTGATATTCAGGATGAGGTAGACCTAGAAGTCCAACAATTAGGAGAATCATCAGGATCCTGGACATTGTACACTGATGGAGCATCTAATGTTAGAGGAGTAGGATTGGGAATACTACTAAAATCGCCACAGGGGGACATATTACCCCTGGTTATTAGGTGTGAATTCCCTGCTACTAATAACGAAGCAGAGTATGAGGCTTTAATTGCAGGATTAGAACTGGCTAAAAATATGATTATCAAGAATTTGCAAGTATATGTTGACTCCTTGTTAATCACTAATCATTTCAATGGATCCTATGCAGTTAAGGGTGAGAAATTAATCGAATACCTCGATATTCTCAAAAAATTAGCAGGATATTTCGATGTTTTTACACTTGAACAGGTACCAAGGGAAGATAATGCTGAAGCAGATGCCTTAGCAAATCTAGGATCATCAGTCAGAATACCAGAAGGGACCCAAATACCAATACTGCATATCTTGTATCCTGCAACGAATCCTCAGGATAAGGAAGTAGTATGTATCAAGGATCCTGTTGCTGAATATCTTGAGGAGGATCCTAAATCCTGGACGGCTCCAATCATAAGATATCTCAAGGAAGGACACATCCCTAGAGACGAAAATCCTAAGGCATTTAGGATGAAGGTATCACGATTCACTATTATCAATAATATTTTGTATAAGAAATCTCTTGCAGGACCATATTTAAGGTGCTTGGAGGATCCCAAAACTAAAGAAGTGCTTCAGGATATACATGAAGGGGATTGTGGTAACCATACTGGGGGCAGGTCATTATTCTCAAAAATATTGAGAACATGATACTTTTGGCCAACGATGAGGAAATATGCTACAGAATATGCTCGAAGGTGTGATGCATGTCAAAGGCACAATAACATACTATATCAACCAGCTGAACCACTATATCCTATAGCTTCCCCTTGGCCATTCATGAAATGGGGGATGGACATAGTAGGTGTTTTGGTCAAAAATTACCGAAGCAATTTAGTGATCAAATTAGTAATGTGAGGTAGTGTGCTAGAAAGTGTATAGAAAATATTTTTGTCGAGTTATTTAGAAAATCAGTATTCAGGATACGGCTCAGGATATTGAGCTGTATCTACGATCAAACAATGAGCAAACAATAAGCAAAAAGTAAAGGAAATGACACGAGATGTACGAGGAAAGCCCTTGATCAATCTAGATCGCCGGCATAAAACCTCGGGAGCTGACAATCGCAGCTGCCTTGTTCTTCTTATTGCTTTCAACTTCAGGATACAGTGCAGGATATAGACCAGATCGCTAAGTGTTACAATGATTTTGTATGAAAGTAAGAATTGCTCGAGAGCAAGTGTTAGAGTGTAGCGAGTGTGATTGTGATGTCCTAGTTGATCTGATATACCCACCTATTTATAGTAATGAATTACAAACAATAATCCCTACAAATATGGGCTACTCCGAATATTCCATTATGAACGTTATGGACCGAGTAATACGGCTTCAACGTCTTCATTTGAACGACTTGGACCGAGTATTCAGCGGAATAAGTCTTGTGAACGTTGCTAGCTTCTAACCCACGTACCTGCACATAATCCATTAGTAATCCCAAGGATACCATTCAGGATGTTACCAATATCCTGAACCAGCATCCGGGATGTAAACAGATACTACATAAACAAGATATAGATCAAGATATTTTCCAGGATATGGGCTCAGAATTTCACCCATAACAATTGTCCCCAAAAATGTTACCGTTTGATATCCTGTACTAACGGTTACATTTTTTCACGGTGGCCGAGGCAATTAAGGGATAAGACTATTGATGTGACAGCTTTCAACCACCCGGCCTATATTTACTCATCATGTCCTATATCTTCTCATCCTCATCTTCTTTTTTAACCACAATCGACAAGAAAAAGGTAATATTCTCTCCCTCATCTTCATCTTCATCTTTTAACTTTCTCCGGCGAGAATTCAGGCGACCAAATGCCTAGGAAAACGAGGTCCAGTTCAGGCGACTCGGCTCCCACATTCATCCAACAGAATCTTCTCCAAGAACCGGAGAATGAAACATGCACCTTTGGTAGTGCTCATCTGTCGGCTTTGAAATCCTCCGGTATCTTTCCGGATGGAACCATATTCCGACCCTTCGATAGAGAAATCCGGTCAGATATGGTTTCCAACGAGTGGATTTGTTTTAATGCTTTCCCCTTTACCTTAGGGCTACGATTCCCCTTTCCGGATTTCATCACCGAGTTTTTTAACATCACCAAAATTTCTTTCAGTCAAACCATGCCAATGCTCTGGCGCGTTTTATCTGTTCTTGACCAAATCAAGAGAAACCACATACCTGACCTTTCTGTCCATGATCTCCCTTTAGCCTACAAGCTTAGGTGCCATGGCTCATCTAGATTCCTATTTTATTCTACTTCCGGTGATCCATTGATACTTCGTGCCACCAAGAACGAGGATGGTTGGCAATCCAAGTTTTTCTTCGTAAAAAGGGATTCAATCCCTGGTGGAACGGATTATCCGATGAGATGGTTAAGAAAGGGTAGGACTTAGGGTATAAGAATGATCCTGTCTCTTATCCTGTCTCATATCCTGAACTAACAAATTTTCATTTTTGTGCAGCTGATTTCAGGAAGATTGCACCTCCTCTTGCTAATTCTCAAGAAAGAATAGATGCCATCAGACTCCTTCCAGAGGCAGAGAGAAGTTTCAATCCTTCTCCACCAACTCCAAGCCCTCTTTCAAGTGCCAACATGTCTTGTAAGGATCCTGCAAGATATCCTGCACACATATGTTTTTTATCTGTTATTCATAGGAGGGATTTAGAATTTACTCCCTGTGTGCAGATTCCAGCAAAGTCCCAGTCTATCTAGACCTTGATGAACTTGACAGCTATCCAACTCCAGCCACAGTCAAGAAGGAGACTCCTGCTGCTACTAGCTCCAAGCCACTCCCGGCTCCCAAGGCCAATCCAAGAACCCGTGCTTCCACAGCGAAAAAGAGAAAGGGTCTTGAAGTCAGTGCTCCAGGCTCAGAAGGGTTCTCCTAAGACGAACTCAGCTTCTCTGACTCCTTAGAGCCAATGACATCCTTCCTCAACAAGGTAATATCCTGACGCATATCCTTCATGTATATCCTGCACATATATCCTGCACGTATATCCTAACAGGATATCCTGGTAGGATATCTTGGTCAACATACATTCTAACTTTATACCTGTAATTGATGTGCAGGGCCTCCAGCATTTGCTCCACTTGTATAATGACGCTTGTGGTACTGCGGCACTTCATGAAGCCAGGATCAAACAGCTCGAGAGCACCGTTGCTAACCAAGGTGCCATTGCTGAAGCGAAGAGCCGGCACTACGAAAGCTTGCTGAAGAAGGTCACCCAAGACGCTGAGGTCAAACTTGCCACCGTTCAAATGGATCATGATCAGGCCTTAATCAACTTCCGAGAAGGAATCAAGGCTTCTGCTATCGTCTCCCTGCTACAAGCACGCATCAAGATGGCCTACGAGGCCAAGGAGACGGGCCTTGTTTGTCCATCTTGGCCAGTTGAATCCTGGGTGGCCAAGTTAAAGGAGCTCGGAGGCAAAGCTGTGCCATTTCCTGCTGAAGCCGGTGAGTCTTCTAAGTCAGCAGAGGTGGTGGTCCAAGCTGGAGACAAGAAGGATGCTGGAGCTGATGCTTGGATGGACATAGGTCAGGATGCTGCGCAGGATGCTGGAGCGGAGAAGTCTGAGAAGGTTGGAGGAGATGCCGCTGTGTGAGGGCATTTAGGTGGGCGATGACGGATATGCGTGCCAAGGCCAGAGCCCACTTTTTGAATTTGAATGTTGGTTTGTAGTCCCATAGACAATTTACTTTTCTGCACTTTACTTTTCCGCACCTGAACAATTTACATTTCCTGCATGCTTTTTGAACAATACAACAGTTGAAGGTGGATGGGTCTCGGTTTGAGATGAAGCCTTCAACTGTTGGGTAAATATGGTAGTGAACTATTAGTGCTCTTAGTGGATGGGCCTTGTTTTGAGGTGAAACTAAGAGCACATCTTTTGGTATGTTAATAATATAACTTCTCTTTTGACCTTATCATTGTTGTCATTGCTATGAAAATTGTAGTTGTAAAAATTGTTTTGTTTGTACACTTTTAGGAATATATATTATAGATGTATCCTGAAAGGTATCCTGAAAGATATCTTGATAAGGATATTAAAATATAACCTACAAATTGTCCAAATAAAAAGGAGAGATCATACCAGAGATTCTTATAGAACCAATTCTAATCCTCCATTATAAGTTTTGTCCCCAGTGCATACTTGTGAACTTGGATCCATTCTTTGAACAGTATAATGTATGTCCCCTGTGTTTGACACAGAAACGCAAATGCATTCATACCTTGTCTTAAGTAAATTCCGCATACCCTGGGGCAAAACCCCTGATATCCTGAAATGAATCTTTAGCATACTTGGGATAAACCCTTAATACCCTGGGGATAAACCCTGATATCTGGGGATAAACCCTAAATTTCATGCGCTACAGGCGAGAGTGTATAAACTCCAATCCTTAGAAAGGTGAAAACCTTTAAACCTTTGAGAGTATGAAAATACTCTTTCGTGAGAGAGGGTGATCAATCCTCATATACCTTTAGGATCCAGGATATAGCCAACAGTAACGAAATTGTCAGCCACTTTTACATGAACTGGTCCCGCTACCTTGAACTATACCTAGATAACTTGCGCTCCAGGCGAGGTGTTTAAACCCAATTCAAAAGAAAGGTGAATACCTTTAAACCTTTGAAGGGACCAGGATCCCTTAAACGTGAGAGAGGGGGCCAATCCTCTAATCTTTCGACTTATCCTGAGTGTATATCCTGGAGCTATATCCTAAAACATATCCTGCAAAACAATTGTAAACTAAGGTGGGTGTTAGCTTGGCTAACACCCCTCCGATGCTTAAGTCAGTATTGAGTTTCAAAGAATAAATTAAACCAAAACATATTTAAAAAAGATAGAATTCATACCATTCTGAGTTAAAAATTGAATTCTAAACTCACTTGAAATAGAGCTTAAGGTGTATAGCGTTCCAAGATCTCGGTAGCATATCCCCTTCCACATTCCTGAGTCGATATGCTCCTTTCCCTGCTTCTGACTCGACTTCATAAGGTCCTTCCCATTTCGGAGCTAGCTTGCCATCGGCAGGATTAGTGGTATTTTGAAAAGCCTTTCTTAGCACCCAATCACCAACTCGAAATCTTCTAGTCCTCATGTTTTTATTATATGTTCTGGATATTCTTTGTTGATATGCTGCTATCCTTAGCCTTGCTGCATCTCTTTTTTCGTCTATAGTATCCAAATCCTGACATAAGACTTCAGGATTCTGTTCCGGATCCTGCAACATAGATCTTGCAGTGGGTATCGTCATTTCTGTTGGAAGCATCGCCTCCGCTCCAAATACCAAGGAAAACGGGGTTTGGCCGGTTGCATTCTTTACCGTTGTCCTATCAGCCCACAAAACAAAGGGTAACTCTTCCGCCCATCTTCCTTTTTTGGCCCCAAGTCTCTTCTTTAAGTTATTGACTATTATCTTGTTTGAAGATTCGGCATGTCCATTCGCTTGAGGATGTACTGGAGTAGATGTGATCATTTTGATTCCCCAACTTTTGCAAAAGTCAGTAGTCCTTTTGCTTATAAACTGGGACCCATTATCACAAATGATCTCAGCTGGTACTCCAAACCTAGTCAGGATATTCCTCTTTATGAAGGATACTACTTCTTGGTCTCTAACTTGGACAAATGCTTCAGCCTCAACCCACTTGGAAAAATAATCTGTCATAGCTAACATAAAAACTTTTCCTCCCGGAGCTTTTGGTAACTTCCCTACTATATCCATCCCCCACTTAATGAATGGCCAAGGGGAAACTACAGGATATAATGGTTCAGCTGGTTGATGTAGTATGTTACTATGTCTTTGACATGCATCACATCTTCGAGCATATTCTGCAGCATCTTTCCTCATCATTGGCCAATAATATCCTGTCCTTAATACTTTCGAGAACAATGATCTGCCCCCGGTGTGATTACCACAATCCCCTTCATGTATATCCTGGAGTACTTCTTTGGCTTCAGGATCCTCCAAGCACCTCAAATACGGTCCTGCAAGAGATTTCTTGTATAAAACATTATTTATGATAGTGAATCGTGATACCTTCATCCTAAATGCCTTAGGATTTTCATTTCCGGGGATGTGTCCTTCTTTGAGATATCTCCTAATTGGAGCCGTCCACGATTTAGGATCCTGTTCAGGATATTCCACTTCAGGATCCCGAATACCCGCTACTTCTTTATCCTGAGGATTCGTTGCAGGATATAAGACATGTAATATTGGTATTTGGGTCCCTTCAGGTATCCTGATTGATGATCCCAAATTTGCTAAGGCATCCGCTTCAGCATTATCCTCCCTTGGTACCTGTTCAAGTGTAAAAACATCGAAATATCCTGCTAATTTTTTGAGAATATCAAGATATTCTATTAATTTCTCACCCTTAACTGCATAGGATCCATTAAAATGGTTAGTAATTAACAAAGAATCAACATATACTTGTAAATTTTTGATACTCGTGCTCTTAGCCAATTCTAATCCTGCGATTAAAGCCTCATATTCTGCTTCATTATTGGTAGCAGGAAATTCACACCTAATAGCCTGGGGTAATATGTCCCCCTGTGGTGATTTTAGTAGTATTCCTAATCCTACTCCTCTTATATTAGATGCACCATTAGTATATAATGTCCAGGATCCTGAGGATTCTCCTAGCTGTTGAACTTCTAAGTCTACCTCATCCTGAATGTCACTACTAAAATCAGCCACAAAGTCAGCTAAAGCCTGAGACTTTATGGCATTCCTAGGTTCATATACTAAATCATAGGCACTTAACTTTACTGACCATTTAGCCATTCTACCCGACATTTCCGGTTTCCTAAGTACGTTTTTGACAGGATAATTTGTTTTTACGTGTATCCTATGTGTCTCAAAGTAGTGTCTAAGTTTTGTTGATGCCATAACTAATGCTAGTATTAATTTTTCTAAATGAGAGTACCTAGTTTCAGCATCTAATAAACTTTTACTAACATAATAAACAGGATATTGCTGACCTTCATGGTCTTTTATGAGAACGGCACTTACAGCATTCCCTGATACAGCAAGGTACAGGGATAGTGGTTCACCATTTTCAGGTTTCATCAACAGAGGTGCAGTTGAGAGATATCGTTTCAGATCCTGTAGGGCTGCTTCATGCTTCTCACCCCACTCGAATCTTTTGTTCTTCTTCAGGATATCATAAAAATCTTTGCATTTTTCTGAAGATCTTGAGATAAATCTATTCAATGCTGCCACTCGCCCTGTTAATCGTTGAACATCCTTCATATTTGAGGGTGATTTAATATCCAAGATGGCTTTAATCTGCTCCAGGCTTGCTTCTATTCCTCTTTTGGTCACCATATATCCTAGGAATTTTCCTGCTCCTACTCCAAAATGGCACTTAGCAGGATTCAGCTTCATGTTATACTGATCCAGGATATCAAACGCTCCTTTAATATCCTGGAGGTGATCCTGAGCTTTCTTTGACTTTACTACCATATCGTCGATATACACCTCCATGGTGTCCCCCAGTTTGTCTTTGAACATCATGTTTACCAGTCTTTGGTATGTTGCACCTGCATTTTTCAAACCAAAAGGCATAGTTGTATAACAATAAATACCTGTTGGTGTCATGAAGGCAGTATCTTCCTGATCAGAAGGCTCCATTTGGATCTGTTGAAATCCTGAGGATGCATCCATGAAAGTCAGCATTTCATGCCCGGCAGTGGCATCTACCATCGCATCAATGTGGGGAAGAGGAAATGGGTCTTTAGGACAGGCTTTGTTCAAGTCTGTGTAATCTACAAAGACTCTCCATTTCCCGTTTTTCTTCTGTACCACAACCACGTTTGCTAGCCACCTTGGGAACTTGACTTCTCTAATCATTTTGGACTTCAACAATCTTTCAACTTCCTCTTGAATAATTGTATTCCGTTCAGGAGCAAACTTCCTTCTTTTTTGTTGCACAGGCTTGAATGATTTATCAATTCCAAGCTTATGAGTGATAATATTTTTGGATATGCCTGTCATATCCTCATGCTTCCATGCAAACGTTGACATCCTGCATTTTAAAAAGTTAATTAATTGTTCTTCAATATCCTGAGGGATATTGGTTCCCACGAGCACCGAAATATCGGGATTATCCTGGTCCAGGATAATTTTCTTCACATCCTGCTCCGGATCCTCTACGATATCCTGGGCCCGCGTCTTTAATTGCTATGCTGCACTAGGTTTGGTTGAGGATTTCATCGAGGATGAGTAACATTCTTTCGCCTCCTGCTGATCACTATCAACTTTAACAACTCCCCAAGGGGTAGGTATCTTGATGCATTGGTGATATGTTGATGGCACGGCCTTCATATCGTGAATCCACTGTCTTCCCAGTATAATGTTATAGTAGGATAGAGAGTCCATCACACAGATATGTTGTATCGAGTTGACTCCTTCAACGTATACCGGCAACTTTATCTCTCCCACTGTGTTTCTAGCCTCTCCACTGAACCCAACAAGCACGATAGACTTTGAAGTGATATCCATTGGAGATACATTCATTCTTTTAAGCGTCTCTAGTTGGATTATGTTGACGGGGCTGCCATTATCAACCAATATCCTGCGTACAAAATGGTTAGCCACATATAACGTTATTACCAGAGCATCATGGTGAGGATCCTGGACAGTATCCCTATCATCAGCATCAAATGTGATCACTTTGTCAGTTGTGAGTGTAGTCATCCTGACAGGTTTATCTCCCCTTTCGGCCTTAGCTTCTTTTGCATGCCTCTTTGCTGCCGAATACGAAGTCCCACAAATGTCGGATCCTCCCGAAATGAAATTGATTATCTTGGCATCGGCGGGAGGTGATGCCGCTCGCTCAGGATCCTTCTCAGTATCCTGACCCTTATTCTTCTTTCTTCCTAAGAGATCTTTCAAATATCCCTTGCTTAGAAGATAGCTTATTTCTTTCCTTAGAGCGATGCAATCCTCAGTCATATGTCCAAAATCTTCATGGAAAGCACACCATTTTGATTTGTCTTTCCAATCGGCTTTTTGCTGGTTCTTTCGAGGCCATCTAGCCTTGTCCCCTAGACCCTGCATGGCATACATCAATTCAGGAATGTTAACAGAAAAGCAAAATTCAGATAATTCAGGATACTCTTCAGGATCCTCATCTTCGACAGCATTCACTCTCTTGTTCTCATTTCTGCCATATGGCTTAGGACGATATGACTTGAATGAGGATTCTGACTTCCTGTTAGTTGACTCATAAGTGTTGGACGAGTTCATCCTTTCTTGCATCTTTTTGTCATCCTCCAACCGAATATATCTTAGGGCCCTGTTCCGAGCTTCATCCAAGTTCCTGCATGGGTTCATTACAAGATCTTGATAAAATTGAGAATCTTTTTGCAGCCCCATCTTGAAAGCTTGCACAGCTGTTGCAACATCAAGATGAGGAATGTCTAGTGATTCCCGGCTGAACTTGTTCACATAATCCCTAAGGGATTCCTGAGGCCCCTGTGTTATCCTGTAGAGATCACTTGTTAATTTTTCAAAGCTTCTACTACAAGAAAACTGACTATTAAATAAATTTACTAAGTGAGCAAAAGATGTAATCGAATGTGGAGGAACATTCAAGAGCCATTTCAGGGCTGAACCTGTCAAGGTTGAACCAAAACCCTTGCACAAGCAAGCTTCCTTGAGATCCGGAGGGATAGGGTTAATCTCCATCCTTTCCCTATACTGAGCAATATGATCCTCAGGATCCGTTGTTCCGTCGTAAAGCTTCATGTTGGGGGTTTGGAACCTCTTTGGGATCTCAGCATCACAGATAGGATATGCAAAGCGAGATATCTTGTGGCTGTCTTGAGACACTTCCGGGATTGGCTGGACCACCCCGGGTACACTTGATATCATGTCCTTCAACTTCTGACGTTCCCTAGTAAGTGCTGATGTCACACCTGTATCCTGCAAAGATCCATTATTGTTAGTAGCATGAGTATTATTGTTATTTGACATGTTACCTGTTGGAGGATTTTGCCCATATCCTGAAGCATATCCTGAGCTCCTTATGGTTGACATCGTGACCGAGGAGGGTATTTCAGGGGTATGATTCTGAGGAAGGCTGGGCACAATATTCCTCCTGTTATCCTCAGTATACACAGCTGAACTGAAGTTCAAAGTTCTGGGTTGTAATGGAGTGACAATATCCTCAGCAGATCTGCTCGAGCCAGACTTCAGGAGTTGTATTTCCCTTAAAAGCATTTTGTTTGTTTCCTGTTGCTGCCTCATTTGTTCCTGCACACTTCCAAATAAGGTTAAAATTTCGTTGTTAGAAGCTAAAACAGGGGCAGATTCCTGAACACTACGGGTAGGGATAATATCCTGAGGTCGTGTAGAGGCTGGCATCCTTGGAGGAGGTGGTGGAAGCACCGAACCAGTAGTAGCAGAAGTCATAGCAGACACAGTAGAGGAACTCATGTTTGATCTTGAGGCCATTATGGACAATGTGGCAAAAAGTTTTGAAAATAGAAAACCGATTAGCGATTTAACAAAAAATTTTAATAAAGAGAGCACCACTTGCCCCACGGTGGGCCCCAAATTGTTTTGGTCAAAAATTACCGAAGCAATTTAGTGATCAAATTAGTAATGTGAGGTAGTGTGCTAGAAAGTGTATAGAAAATATGTTTGTCGAGTTATTTAGAAAATCAGTATTCAGGATACGGCTCAGGATATTGAGCTGTATCTACGATCAAACAATGAGCAAACAATAAGCAAAAAGTAAAGGAAATGACACGAGATGTACGAGGAAAGCCCTTGATCAATCTAGATCGCCGGCATAAAACCTCGGGAGCTGACAATCGCAGCTGCCTTGTTCTTCTTATTGCTTTGAACTTCAGGATACAGTGCAGGATATAGACCAGATCGCTAAGTGTTACAATGATTTTGTATGAAAGTAAGAATTGCTCGAGAGCAAGTGTTAGAGTGTAGCGAGTGTGATTGTGATGTCCTAGTTGATCTGATATACCCACCTATTTATAGTAATGAATTACAAACAATAATCCCTACAAATATGGGCTACTCCGAGTATTCCATTATGAACGTTATGGACCGAGTAATACGGCTTCAACGTCTTCATTTGAACGACTTGGACCGAGTCTTCAGCGGAATAAGTCTTGTGAACGTTGCTAGCTTCTAACCCACGTACCTGCACATAATCCATTAGTAATCCCGAGGATACCATTCAGGATGTTACCAATATCCTGAACCAGCATCCCGGATGTAAACAGATACTACATAAACAAGATATAGATCAAGATATTTTCCAGGATATGGGCTCAGAATTTCACCCATAACAGTAGGGAAATTGCCAAAAGCTCCAGGAGGAAAAGTCTTTATGCTGGCGATGACTGATTATTTCTCTAAGTGGGTGGACGCTGAAGCATTTGTTCAAGTCAGAGACCAAGAAGTAGTATCCTTTATAAAGAGAAATATCCTGACCAGGTTTGGAGTACCAGCTGAAATCATTTGTGACAATGGATCCCAGTTTATAAGCAAGAGGACTACTGATTTTTGCAAAAGTTGGGGAATCAAGATGATCACATCTATCCCGGTACATCCTCAAGCAAATGGACCAGCTGAATCCTCAAACAAGATAATTGTCAACAACTTGAAGAAGAGATTAGGGGCCAAGAAAGGAAGATGGGCAGAAGAACTACCCTTTGTTTTGTGGGCTGATAGAATGACGGTAAAAAATGCAACTGGCCAAACTCTGTTTTCCTTGGTATTTGGAGCGGAAGCAGTGATCCCAACAGAGATGGTGATACCTACTGCAAGATCTATCCTCCGGAATCCTGAGCAAAATCCTGAACCTTTGTGCCAAGATTTGGACACCGTAGACGAAACGAGAGATGCAGCAAGGCTAAGGATGGCCGCATATCAACAAAGGATATCCAGAGCATACAACAAGAATATAAGGACTAGAAGGTTCCAAGTTGGAGATTGGGTGTTAAGAAAGGATTTTCAAAATACCACTAATCCTGCCGATGGAAAACTGGCTCCAAAATGGAAAGGACCATATGAGGTTGAATCAGAATCAGGAAAAGGAGCATACCGACTCAGGAGTATGGAGGGAGATATGCTACCAAGATCCTGGAATGCTATACACTTAAAACTCTATTTCAAGTAAGAATAGAATTTAATTTCTATCTTAGAATGGTATGTATTTTATCTCTCTTAAATATATTTGAATTCGTTTATTATCTTGAACCCATTACTGACTTAGGCATCAGAGGGGTGTTAGCCAAGCTAACACCCACCTTAGTTTAAGGTTGTTTTGCATAATATGTCTCAGGATATAGCTCCAGGATAGACGCTCAGGATATGTCAAAGGATTAGAGGATTTGCCCCCTCTCTCATGAATAAGGGATCCTGATCCCTTCAAAGGTTTAAAGGTATTCACCTTTCTCTCGAATTGGGTTTGAACACCCCGCCTGGAGCGCAAGTCATCTAGGGATAGTTCAAGATAACGGGACCAGTTCATGTAAAAGTGGCTGGCAATTTCGTTATTATTGGCTATATCCTGGATCCTAAAGGTATATGAGGATTGATCACCCTCTCTCGCGAAAGGGTATTTTCATACCCTCTAAGGTTTAAAGGTTTTCACCTTTCTAAGACTTGGAGTTTATACACTCTCGCCTATAGCGCATGAAAATCAGGGTTTACCCCCAGCATATTAAGGGTTTATCCCCAGAATATCAGGGTTTATCCCCAGGATATCAAGGTTCATCCTAGGAAATTTGAGGTTTATGTAGTTAAACTAAAGTATGACCATGTTAAACACAGGGGACATACATCATACAATTTAAAGGATGGATTTAAATTTATACACTGGGGACATTCCTGTGATTGGAGGATGGAATTGACTCTCTGGGAGTATTTGGTATGATCTCTCCTTTTTATAACTTAAGTTTTATAACTTACGAGGCAGTATCCTGAGTAGGATATCTCTTAGGATATTCTTGCAATATGTTCCCAAAATTGTCCAAATTTAACTATTTTCATAAGTAAAGTTTAAACACTAAGATAGTAACAACAGAAATAAAGGCAAGAGGAAGTTATATTATTAACATACCAAAAGTTGTGCTCTTGGTTTCACCTCAAACCAAGGACCATCCACCAAGAGCACAAATAGTTCCTTACTATATTTACTTAACAGTTGAAGGTTTTGTCTCAAACCAAGACCCATCCACCTCCAACTGTTATATTGTTCAAAAGCAAGACATATTAACGTTGATGACCAAGGGCTTCGTCCTGAAACTCAGGATCCCTCCATCTTTGGCCATCATATTGTTCAAATGCAGGAAAGTTAAAATGCAAGAAAAGTAAATTGTTTTGGGGTTACAAACCAACGATCAAATTTAAAAAAGTGGGCTCCGGCCTTGGCACATATATCCATCATCGCCCACTTGGATGCTCTCACACAGCAGCATCTTCACCAGCCTTCTCTGCCTTCTCGGCTTCAGCATCAGTTCCAGCATCCTGAGCAGCATCATCGCCAGCATCCTTCTTGTCTCCAGCCTTGTCTACCACCTCTGCTGACTTAGAAGACTCACCAGCTTCAGCAGGAAGGGGTACAGCCTTGCCTCCAAGCTCCTTCAGCTTTGCCACCCAGGATTCGACCAGCCAGGATGGGCACTCAAGGCCTGTCTCCTTGGCCTCATAAGCCATCTTAATACGAGCTTGTAGCAGAGAGACGATGGCAGAAGCTTTGATTCCCTCCCGGAAAGAAACCATGGCCTGTTCATGTTCCATTTGGACGGTGGCGAGCTTGATCTTAGCATCCTGGGTTACTTTCTTCAGCTTGTCCTCATAGTGTCGAGTCTTCACTTCAGCAATGGCACCTTGGTCGGCAACAGTAGTTTCAAGCTGTTTAATGTGGCTTCATGGAGTGCAGCAGTACCACAGGCATCGCTGTAAAGGTGGAGCAGATGCTGGAGGCCCTGTAGGTCAAAATTCAGGTATAAGTCAATATTCACTAACCTGGATATCCTGTCAGGATATTCTATCAGGATATATGTGCAGGATATAGGGTCGGGATATTACCTTGTTAAGGAAGGATGTCATCGGTTCCAAGGAATCAGTGAAGCTGAGCTCATCATAAGAGAATCCTTCGGAGCCTGGAGTACTAACTTCAGAGTTCTTCCTCTTTTTTGCGGTGGAAGCACGAGTCCTCGGGTTGCCCTTAGGAGCCGGGAGCGGCTTGGAGCTGGTGGCAGCAGGGGTCTCTTCTTGACCATGACTGGAGTAGGGTAACTGTCAAGCTCGTCAAGATCAAGGAGGATTGGAACTTTGCTGGAGTCTTCATACAGGAAGTAAAATTCTTTCTCAAATACTTCAAATAAAGGCATGTATGCAGGATATTGTGCGGGATCCTTACCAGACATGTTTGCACTGGAAAGAGGGCTTGGAGATGGTGGAGACGGATTAAAACTTCTTTCAGCCTCTGGAAGGAGTCTGATAGCGTCGATCCTCTTCTGTGAATCAGCAAGGGGAGGTGCAAGCTTCCTAAAATCAGCTGTGTACAAAACAATAAAAATAAATTGATCAGCTCAGGATACGAAACAGGATATAAGGCAGGATCATCCTTAAACCCTAAATCCTACCCTTTCTCAACCACTTCACCGGATATTCCGTTCCACCAGGGATGGAGTCTCTTTTTACAAAGAAGAACTTGGATTGCCATTTCTCCTCGTTCCTGGTGGCACGAAGTATAAGCGGATTGCCGGAGGTGGAATAAAACAAAAATCTACAAGATCCGTGGCATCTAAGCCGATATGCTAAGGGGAAGTCATGAACGGAAAGCTCAGGAATGTGATTCTTCTTGATCTGATCAAGAACAGACAGGACTCGCTAGAGCATCGGCATTGTTTGGCTAAAACAGATTTTGGTAATCTTGAAAACCTCAGTGATAAAATCTGGGAAAGGGAACCGTAATCCTAAGGTGAAAGGAAAGGCACTAAAACACAACCACTCATCGGAAACCATGTCCGACCGGATTTCCCGGTCGAACGGCCGGAATACCATTCCTTCCGGGAAGATACCGGAGGACTTGAGAGCTGACAAGTGGGCACTATCAAAGGTACATATTTCCTTCTCCGATTCTTGGAGAAGATTCTGTTTGATGAATGAAGGGGCGGAGACCGGAGCTTGATCGTGTTTGCCTTGTCATATTCTCGCCGGAATGCTGAACAGAATGAGGGATAAAGATGAAGATCAGAGAGAAAGTATTTACCTTTTTCTTTATCACTTATGGTTAAAAAAGGACGAGGATGAGAAGCTATAGGGAGGTGATGAGTAAATATAGGCTGTGCAGTTGCAAAAGGTCACATCATGGGTCTAATCTCTTAAATTGCCTCGTTCTTCGTAAAAAATATAACCGTTAGTGCCAGGATACTAAACGGTAACATTTTTTGGGGAAAATTGTTATGGGTGAAATTCTGAGCCCATATCCTGAGAAATATCTTGGATTATATCTTGATTATATGATATCTGTTTATATCCGGGATGCTGATTCAGGATATTGGTAACATCCTGAATGGTATCCTCAGGATTACTAACGGATTGTGTGCAGGAGTACGAGTCCAAGTTCCCAACGTTCACGAAGACCCTTTCTCCGCAAGACTCGGTCCAAGTCGTTCAAATGAAGACGTTGAAGCCGCTTTACTCGGTCCACAACGTTAATAATGGAATATTCGGGAGCATCCCACATTTATAGGAATTTTAGTTTGTATTTCGTAACTATAAATAGATGGATAAATCAGATCAAAAGGACATCACAACTACACTCACTACTCACTCACACTTGTTCTCTCGCAACTTTCACTTTCACAGAAAGCATTGTAACACTTAGCGATCTGATCGA
The DNA here is from genome assembly GCA_030545235.1 of Helianthus tuberosus. Classification (NCBI taxonomy): domain Eukaryota; kingdom Viridiplantae; phylum Streptophyta; class Magnoliopsida; order Asterales; family Asteraceae; genus Helianthus; species Helianthus tuberosus. The sequence continues at coordinate 108,626,520 of CM060414.1, read as the reverse complement.
TATCCTGCACTGTATCCTGAAGTTTGAAGCAATAAGAAGAACTAGGCAGCTGCGATTGTCAGCTCCCGAGGTTTTATGCCGGCGATCTAGATTGATCAAGGGCATTCCTCGTACAACTCATGTCATTTCCTTTACTTTTTGCTCATAGTCTGATCGTAGATACAGCTCAATATCCTGAGCCGTATCCTGAAAACTGTTTTTCTAAACAACTTACCCAGCATATTTCCAACACAATTTTTAGCACACTACCTCACTTAACTAATTTGATCATTAATTTTTTACCAAAACACTATACATCTAAAACTCTATTTCAAGTGAGTATGGAATTTAAATTCTGACTCAGGTTGGTATGGATTCTGACTCTTTTATTAAATTTTAATATTAATTACTGTTTTGAACCCGTTACTGACTTAAGCATCGGAGGGGTGTTAGCCAGGCTAACACCCACCTTAGCTTATAAGTGTTTTGCAGAATATGCTTCGGGATATAGCACCAGGATACACACTCAGGATACTTCGAAAGATTAGAGGATTGGCCCCCTCTCTCACGTCTAAGGGATCCTGATCCCTTCACAGGTTTAAAGGTATTCACCTTTCTTTCGAATTGGGTTTAAACACCCCGCCTGGAGCGCAAGTTATTCGGGAATAGTTCAAGGTGGCGGGACCAGTTCATGTAAAAGTGGCTGACAATTTCGTTACTATTGGCTATATCCTGAATCCTAAAGGTATATGAGGATTGATCACCCTCTCTCACGAAAGGGTATTTTCATACTCTCTAAGGTTTAAAGGTTTTCACCTTTCTAAGTCTTGGAGTTTATACACTCCCGCCTGTAGCGCATGAAAATTTGGGATTTTCCCCAGGATACTAAGGATTTATCTCCAGTGTATTTTTAGGTTTTACCCCTATAACACAAGAATCATCTATACAGTTGGAATTAATGTTCAATAATTTTCTAAGTGTTCGAGGACATCATGCACAGGGGACATTCCTTCTAAAGCAATTGTGTGAAGTTCGAAAGATAAAAATTGGGCTAAGTGTCTCGGACTGGGGACATCTTGGTAGGAGAAGTTGCAAAAGGGGTTGGTGTTTGATGCTAGGGTTACACTCAATTCCTAGTATGATCTTTCCTTTGTGAATCTTACATGAATTATTTAACTCTGATTAACGACATATCTTTAGGATATGCTTTCAGAATATGTTTATGGATATGTTTCGGGATATCTGATTGAAATATTGGGGAAGTAATACTTGGTTGAAAATAAAACTCTGATCAAACAAGTGTTATCAAAACAGGTTTTATAAAATGGACTGTCTTTTATCTAAATTTGATTGAATTTTTAGAAATTCTATTCAATAAAAATTTCCACAATATATCACTGAGTATATTGATCAGGATATGAGAGAAATAGCAAGCCAATTGAAAGATGAAATTATTTGAAATAAGCAATACCAGTTGATAACCGAAGGTTTCATCCTAAAACCTAGGACCCATCCACCTTCGGCTATCAAATTGTTTTAATACAGAAATAGAAACTGTTCGTAGGACAAGAAGTAAAATTGTTCAAACATAAGCATAACTCTCAAATTTAAAGAAAATAAGTTTTAGGAGGCAGCGCCTTCTTCGTTCATGGTATTTTTAGCAGCATCCGTCTCGGGATCAGCCTCAGCATCCCTCTCAGCACCAGTTGGTTTTTCGACAGCTTTTGAAGATCCTTCAGCTGCAGGTTTAGTAGAAGTGCCGCCGAGGCTCCTTAGCTTTGTTTCCCAGGCATTGACGTCCCAAGAAGGGCATTCAAAGCCCAGTGCTTTGGCTTCATGGGCCATCTTTAGCCTGGCCTGGAAGAGGGAAGTGACGATGGAACTTTTAAGGCTTTCCCGGTAGCTGACCATATCCCGTTCATGTTGAGCATGGGCAGCGTCAAGATCGGCTTGGGCCTGGAGAGCAGCTTTGTTGAGAGCGGTCTGGTGTTCTTGGGTCATAGCCTTGAACTTCTCCTCGTAGTGCCGAGATTTGGCGGCTGCAATCATGCCCTGATCAGAGATGGTAACCTCGGCTTTCTTCAACTTGGATTCAAGCGTCTTGTTCAGCCCACAGGATTCTTGATATAGATGAACCAGACGTTCAAGACCCTGCGAAAATAAGAGAACATGTATTGGTTTTAATAAATACTTATAAGTGATATAAGCTGCAGGATATGGCTCAAGGATAATAACCTGGTTGAGAAAAGAAATTATAAATCTGCTTGCTTCGATGAACCCGTGATTCTCATAGGGGAATGTATCAGAGATAACAGGGGAATCGGGCTCTTTCCTTTTATGAGAGCTTGAACTCCGGGGCTTGGTAGCTGGCGAAGGTTTGGGAATGATGATGGCCTTGGAACTGTTGGGCTTGGATGAGGTCGTGGCCTTGGGACTAGGTTCCTTCTTGATCTAGACCTGATCGGAATAACTGTCCAGCTCGTCGAGGTCAAAGACTTCAAGGATCTTGGCTGGTGCTGTGTAAAGGGAAAAGTCTTACATCTTTATTACCCTTCATTATATTATATTATGCTAATTAATTATTTCAAAAGTAATCCTTACCAGATATTTCAGATGATGAGTATTGACTGGAACTCGGGATATGTGTAGTAAAACTCCTGTCACTTGCAGGTAATTGGTAAACTGTTTAGATTCTTTTTCTGATTCCGCAGTAGGGGGAGCTACTTCCTTAAAATTCACTGCAAAAGGATCAAATAAGAGGATATTAGCAAAAGATAAAAGTCTAGAGGTACGTGGGGACATTCATGATCCTACCGGTGGTTAACCACTCCACCGGAAGGCTAGCACCCTCATCAATGGAGGCTCGTTTGACGAAGAAGAACTTGCGCTGCCATCCGTCTTCGTTTTTTGGTGGCTTTAAAAATAAGGGGTTTGTTGGAAGTTGAAAAGAGCAAAAACCGGCTAGAACCATGGGATCGGAGGCGATAGGCGATAGGCGATTGGCGTATCTTCAATACAAAGGGCGGGACAGTGAAGGTTTTTGATTTAGTTGAGTACGATTAATACCCTCCAGACCATGGGCATGGTTTGGGCAAAAGAAATACCGGTAGTCCGGAAGAATTGCATCATAAATTCGGGAAAAGGGTACCGAAGACCTAGCGAGAAAGGGTAAGCCGGGAAGCAGACCCAATCAGTAGAAGAAACGTCCGATCGAATTGACCGATCAAATGCTCTAAAGACGATGTCATCGGGGAAAGCACCGGAAGCTCTCAAAGCCGCAATGTCTGCGTTATCAAAAGCACAGACCTCCTTCTCAGGATTTTTAAGAAGATTCTGCTGAATGAAGGTCTCGGATGATTTGCCGGTTTGAGAATAAGTTCTGGCAGCCATTGCAAGTAAAGGAAAAGAGATTGACAGGAAATGAATAAGAAGTAGGGAATTACCTGGAGACTCCGTTGGAGATATCTGCTTTTAAAACAAGAAGAGAGAAGATATAGGAGCGTTGTGGATCTCCATCGAGTTAAATGCGCATTGGAAGTTATGGTGTAATCTGGACCGTCGTCTCGATTTAATTGCCTTGATTTACGAGATAGAATTTTAAAATATATCCGTTGGATTGGTATACCAACAGATATATTTGGGGAAAATTGTTATGGACCATTTTCTGAGTGTATATATCCTGACTAATATCTTGCTTTTGACTGTTTGCTTGTGATTAGGATACTGGATCGGGATATTGGTAACATCCTGGGCGATATCCTGGCATTAACTAAATTGACCTCGTGCAGGTTAGAAGCTGTGGGTCACTAACGGTTAGATGGACTTCTTCTCCTTGAGACTCGGGCAAACCAGTTATTTGAGAGACGTTGGACCCGAAAGACCAGGTCTACAACGTTCAAGTGGGGAATATCCGCCGGATCCCGGTTTAATAGGGTAGTTTGTTGCATTTCTTTACTATAAATAGATGGGGCGGATCAGATTAAGGCACGCAACTCTACACACACACTCTTTCGCACACTTTTGCTCTCTAGCTTCTAGCAAACACTATACACAAACACTTGTACTCGAATTACATTGTAACACCTAGTTGATCCGCATCACATCCTGCACTGTATCCTGACATTTGAAGTAATAGAAGAACAAGGCAGCTGCGATTGTCAGCTCCCGAGGTTTTGTGCCGGAGATCTAGATTGATCAAGGGTTTTCCTCGTACATCACGTGTCAATCTTTACTTTTTTGCTCATTGTTTGATCACAGACACAGCTCTATATCCTAAGCCGTATCCTGAAACTGTTTTTGCAATTAATTTGATTAACATTTTTTCGACACTCATTTCTAGCACACTACCTCACTTAACTAGTTTGATCACTTAATTGCTTCGGTAATTTTTTACCAAAACAGTCATGACCCCCTGGTCACCATGAACCTCCACATCAGCGTCATGTCACATACTTCTAATCCATCATCCAAAACCACCACCCTAAGGGTGTGGTCATGACCCGAACCACTATTTTCTTATTTTAATTTTTTTTTTTTTTGTGAAAAGGAAAAGGAAATATTGAAAAATGAAAGGAGACTCATGGTTGTCATTGTTTAATCCATCCCAACCATGGTGGATGAGGTAAGGATGGTGTAGCAATTCAATAATGGTCCTATATGGCATTAATGACCCAAACCAAACCCCCACAACCTCTAGCCTAATCATCAATCATGGTCAAACATAGTTAAAAATAGATATTCCATGTCTAATGTGTTCATTTACGATTAAAAACACATTTCATTAATGTAGCTATAATTGATTGCATAGTCAAGAAAATCAAAATTTACGAACATTTATAATTAATGTAATTGTTTCATTTTTATATAAAATAATAATTTATTATTGCATATATCTATTTCTATGAGAATGGATCAAATACAAAGGGAGTTAAATGTAAGAAGGGTAAGAAGGAATATGATGATGACACCTGGCAAAAACTTCATCTAATCTTTAATTAGTCCTGAATTAGAGGGAGGGACATTTTTTGAAACTATTTAAGCCTTAAATAAATCACAATAAAACAGGGATATGCACCATAAAACAGGGATTACGATACAGACATGATTTTTGCCCTAATTGATCGCAATTCACGAGATTGAAGCTTCAATTTTACACCAATTTCATCCCGATGAATGGTACGTGCTCTGAGTTTGATGTTATTGTTGAAAATTATGATTGAGATCCGATTAAAAAATGTGTTTTGATCATGTTTATCGTTGAGAATTCTGCTATTATCAATGAGAATTTTGACCATGTTATTGTCGTAATTTTGGTTGTTTCATCGATGTTATCGTTCAGATGTTCAGATTTCTGATTGAGATCTAAAACTGTTTTGATTATGATTAGGTATATGTTTAACCTAAATTTTTCATTCGTTTATTGTCGCGAATTCTTATTGAGATCTAAACGGTTATATGTTCTGTATTGTTTAAGTTATTAATGCATTGTGTCTACTGCTCTGTATTGTTTAAGTTATTAATGCATTGTGTCTATTTTGTTTTCATTGTGTCTATTGCTCTGTATTGTTTAAGTTATTAATGCATTGTGTCTATTGCTCTGTATTGTTTAAGTTATTAATGCATTGTGTCTATTGCTCTGTATTAGTTAAGTTTTTAATGCATTGTGTCTATTTTATTTTCATTGTGCCTAACTAACTTTTTGGTTGATTTTGACATGTGTGTTATTGTCTGAAATTATGTCATATTTTGTCATAATGTGTTATTTTGTTTATTTTCATTGTGCCTGACTAACTTTTTAGTTGATTTTGACATGTGTGTTATTGTCTGAAATTATGTCATATTTTGTCATAATGTGTTATTTTGTTTATTTGAATGCGTGTTATTCTGCTTTTGACATGTGTGTTATTGTCTGAAATTATGTCATATTTTGTCATAATGTGTTATTTTGTTTATTTACCAGGTTTGTATGACATATATATGTTTTAATTTTACATTTTTTATTTTTGATTTGTGTAGATCCTATAGTTTACAAAGAACGTGGTGTACGTCATGTATCACCACGTACCGGAAAAATATTTTACACTCCTGCTGTGAGCGAGTCACTTAAACCTCGTGTTGGTATGGTCTTTGACTCAATTGACCAAGCTTATGGTTTTTATGTCAAGTATGCTCATTCAAGTGGTTTCTCGGTTAGGAAGAACACTTCATACAACAATACAAATGGTGTTCTTAAGTTGAAGTATTTTACATGTTCTAAAGAAGGTTTTAAAATTCCTAATAAGGGTAAAGGAAAGCGTCGGGAACCATCTAAGAGAGTTGGATGTGAGGGTCATATTAAGTTACAGCTAACTATTGATGGGAAGTTTGAAGTATATATTTTTCAAGAGGAACATAATCATAGTTTCGTGCATGAAGAAGACCTCCAGTTTTTGACATCCGTGAGAAGGGTTGATCATGTAAAAGAAAATGCCATTCAAGCGTTGTCTACGATAAATCTTGGGCCTGTAAGGGCATTTAATGTTTTGAAAAGTTTGTATGGTAGTTACGAGGAGGTAGGTGCTACAAGAACTGATTTTAAAAATTATAAGAGGGACTTAAATCAATACATTGGGGAGAATGATGCAGATATGGTTATTAAGCGTCTTGCAAAGAAAAAAGAGTATTGTCCAAATTTCTCATTTGAGTATGAAGTCAATCAAGATGGAACTTTAGGTGGTGTTTTCTGGGTGGATGAGATTTCAAAAATTAATTATATGGTTTTTGGTGATGTCGTTGGGTTTGATGCTACATATCGGTCAAACAAGTAAGAATTATGGGTTGTATAGAACTTTTTGTTTATTATCGTTGTGTCATATTTAGTTACATTGTGTCATATATAAGTCCATAATGTGTCATATTTAAGGACATTGTGTCAAATATAATAACATTGTGTCAAATTGTTAATTTTATTTTATCTTTTTTGTAGGTATGATATGGTATTTGTTCCTTTCACTGGTATAGATAACCACAATAGGAATGTAACGTTTGGTGCTGCGCTTCTTGGATCAGAAACTGCTGATTCATATAGGTGGTTGTTGAGGATGTATGTTAAGGCGTTTGGTGTTGCACCTAAAGTAGTTGTTACCGACCAAGATCCTGCCATGAAAAGGGCTATTTTAGATGTTTTACCAGATAGCCGTCACAGGTTATGTATGTGGCACATATGGGAGAAATTGACTCCTAAGGTATCATTTTAATTTTGTTTTTTTTTTTAAGATTTTTATTGTTTATTGTCATTGTGTCTTTTATTCTGTTATTGTGTCATTATTGTGTCTTTTATTCTGTTTCTTATTGTTATTGTTTCTTTTATTTTGTAGCTTGGACCAGTTTTGTGTAACACTACATATTTTAAAAAAACATTGGCGAAGATTGTATGGTCAGATTCAATTTCACGTAATGAGTTCGAGGAGAAGTGGCATGCAATACTTTCTGAGTATGGTTTAAGTAATCGTGAATGGTTGGACAGTCTATATAATATTAGACATGATTGGATTCCAGCATACTATTTAGAAGAAAATTTGTCAGGGCTTATGCGTACGACATCAAGATCAGAGAGCGAGAATCATTTCTTTAATCAATTTTGCAATCCACAGTCAACTTTGGTTGAGTTTTTTAGCCATTTTGAAACTGCAATTGAGGCTCAAAGGTACGAGCATAGAAAAAATGATCATGAAACAAGATACAAAGAAGATGAACTTTGGTTCCCTGATTTTGTACTTGAAGAACAAGCCTTAAAGTTGTTTACAAGGACAATATTTTTGGATCAACAATTGGAGATTTATGATGCCATTAACAAATGTGCGTCTGTTTCTAGACAACAAGTAGATAGTTGTCTGAAGTTTGAAATTGAGGATCTCTTACAGCCATGCACTTCATATTTTAAGGTATAATTTTGTTCATGTATTTGTATAATATGTTGTGTATTTTTGCATTGTGTCTTTTTAATGATATTATTGTGTCATATTTAGTCATTGTGCCATATTTATTCATTGTGCCATATTAATTCATTGTGTCATATGTATTCATTGTGTCATATGTATTCATTGTGTCTTATGGTTCTTAATGTATTGTGTAATCTATTGTGTTATATTTGATGACATTGTGTCATATTTATTCATTGTGTCTTATGGTTCTTTATGTATTTTGTAATCTATTGTGTCATATTTATTCATTATGTCATATTTATTCATTGTGTCTTATTGTTTTTAATTTTTTATGTGTAGGTTATGTTTCGAAATGAAGATCAAACAATATCTTGTAGTTGTAGAAGGTTTGAACAATGGGGATTACTATGCCGACATATTTTTTTATGTTCTTAGGCTTTGTTACGTAACTGAGTTCCCAAAGAAGTATGTGGCAAAGCGTTGGAGGAGAGAAGCCGTTCCAAATAGTTCACTTCGACCTATAAGGTATGATGATATCGAAAACAATGGTGATGATATTCAAGAAATACTTCGTGAAATAAGGTTTGCAAATGAATATGCAATAAATCGATTGGTTCAAGACAAAGAGCAGTTGTGTCTTTACAGAGATTATCTAAAAGCTTACATGGCTAAGGCTGATGATGTTCAAGTTGTTGCTCCGGCTCCTAGTAGGAGAGATAGATTTGCAGAAATGACTGGGACTAGTGAACCATGTGATGTTATAGTTAGAAATCCAATTAAAACAAGAACAAAAGGGACTCATAAGCGTTTGAAGTCAGCTCGTGAGATTGCAATTACTCGAGCTGGGAAGAAACAAAAAGGATGCAGTTTTTGCAAAGGTACTGGTCATAATGTACGCACATGCAGTTTACGCATACAAAGTACTAAGGAGAAAGAAGCGACAAGTAGTTCAGAAGTTACCAATATGCAAGAATAGATTGTCTATTATTTCTTAATTGTGTTGGGGTCATACATTGTTTATTTTAGATATACATTGTGTATTTTTAGCTATTTCAATCTATTTGTGTTATACATTGCGTGTTTTTAGCTATTACAATCCATTGTGTCATATATCATTACTTTTTCGTTGTGTCATATATCATTTCATTGTGTCATATATCATTACTTTGTGTGATATATCATTTGGTTGTGTCATATATCATTCCGTTGTGTCATTTATATTCCATTGTGTCATATATCATTCATTTACAACTTCATTGTAAATTGACTACGCCATTCATTTACATTCATATATCTTCATTGTTATCTTCGCTGGAATTGGTTCACCAAACTGACTACGCCATTCATTTACAACTTCATTTTTTGAGTTTGGTCTAAACTTGGTTACAACAAACTTTCCACCATTTGGAATCCCAAAAATATCATTGATCAAAGAACAAGAAACAGTAATTTCATGAGTTCCATCAAATATTTTGTGTGTGTTAGGATCATAGTTTTGAAGCAGCCAATATGCAAAACCAGTTGGGATTGTGTGTATATTTATAAACAATATATCGCCAAACCTCATTTCTTTAACGACCTTCTTCTGAGCTGGAGTTAAGCCTTCAAGAAATTCAGTAAGGTTTCCAGGCGAACACCTCAAGTTCGCCTTTTGATTTGTGAATGGATGATATTTTTTAGATTGTTTTTGAATTTTCTTTTTCGGTATCTTTGTTACAATCGGTTCAACCTCTTTGGTTTGCTTCTGTTTTTTTTCTTCATCTGACAGTTTTTGATTTGCAAATACGTTAATAGTTTTGATCGCATCACCTATAACATCATTATTACACAATAACAAAAATACATTATGTTTAAATCAACTTTTATGTTAAACATGACACAAGTACAACAGTCCGAAATCAATTTAAATAACACAATGAAACGGCAATATTAGACACAATCAAACCCTAGGTCAGCACATAACACAATCAAAATCGACACTAACACAATGAAACGACAATATTAGACACCATCAAACCCTAGGTCAGCACATAACACAATCAAAATCGACAATAACACAATGAAACGACAATATTAGACACAATCAAACCCAAGGTCAGCACATAACACAATCAAAATCAACAATAACACAATGAAACGAGAATATTAGACATAATCAAACCCTAGCTCAGCACATAACACAATCAAAATCGACAATAACACAATGAAACAACAATATTAGACACAATCAAACCCTAGGTCAGTACATAACACAATCAAAATCGATAATAAAAGGTCATAAACTTTCATATAACAAAATCACTGAAGTAAAATAAACACAATCATGTAAAAACCCTAAAAATTAAATAATGTACCGGTTTTGAGAGTCCTTTTCGCTTTTTTCTTGGTTTTCGGTTTCCAAACTTGTTCTTCCACTTCAGAAATACGCAATGTCGATTCGGAACAAACTGGATCGGTAGATAACCTTTTAATCGGTGAACGACGAGGCAGTTGTGGTGAAGAATCCATCAGAAATCGCGAAGAATGAAGAAGCGAGTGTAAGAATCGTTGTGAATGGATTGAAGAAGAATCGAGTGTTACCGAGATGAAGAATCGTTGTGAATCGAGTGTCGTTGATGAAGAATCATTGTTGAAGAAATCGTTGATTGAAGAATGGGGGTCTCGAAGAATGTTGATGAAGCGTAGTGAGGAAGTTTGGTGTTTGAACGGTTACATGAAAGTGTTTTTGGACCATCCTGTCCTTACCGCCATTTTTAATTACATAGATGCCACCGTTTTATTTAGAGCCCTTGATGAGTTTTTGATCTGATCTAAGGGCTAGAAAACCTTCTTACACTTTGTATTTTAAGGGCCTTTTGTATTATAACCTAACCCTCTATTTCTATAATATTTATACATATTTTGAATTCTAAGCATTATTAACGACACTTGTAATTTATGTAGATTTTTTATATTTTAAAACGATATAATGTTTACACCTCAAAATTTCATCTTTTCCCTCTTCATCCAAAATTTATCAATCTCCCGCTTCTTCCCCATCCCATATCCCTTGAATTGCCTTTCTGGAATATTTAGAAGTTACAACCACCACAAAAAAAATCAAAAAAAAGGAGCATAGCAAAAAAATATGTGATGCTGAGGGCGGATTAACATTGAAAGAAGAATGCGGCCGAATTGGAGAAACAAAGTTCATTGGAGATTTGACGGTAGACTGAAGATAATAAATATAATTGATTTGAAGTCTCGGCCAACCATTCACTTATTTATAGGTACGTGCTTGAAATGCCAATGTATTTTGATTATTGGAGGTCCTAATTGAGTGGGTCTTATGTGCTTAACATGCCATTTTTTCTTGCTTTTATTTGGTGTGAGATTAGATGGAATGGATTTGTATATTGGTAACACTTTGATTGATATGTATGATGGATTTTGTGAATCCGATAAAAGCACGCCATGTGTTCGATGCTATGCCATAGAGACATTCTTTGAAATTTATTAGTCTGTAAGCTTTTAGTTTTATATATGCCAACATAATCTTTTGAGTATGGATAATTTATTTGTGATGTTAGTTAATTATCTAGGTGGAAGTTTTAAAGGTGGATCTTGTGGACAAAATAGATGCTCAATATGCTTTTCTAGCTGGAGTATTATCAAAACTTGTTACGGAGGACTCATTACCTATGGTATGACTTTAATTAAACCAATTCTTTCTTAACTAAAGCAGTTTCATGAATGAGACCTATCAAATGAGAGTGTTAATTAGTGGAGACTGAACATGACAGTTAATCTAGTTTAGTTGAATTGAATAGAGCTCTTAGCTTATAATTTATAGAAAGGGTTCACTTAGATGCTTTTGTAGTAGAAAATGGCTCAATTAAATGGTTTTTATAGCTTGAATAATAGAACTTCTTCAATCTGGTGTTATTTATATGAATAGAGCTTGTCATTTTAAACGAATAAGGCTTCTACAAGGTGATTTGTATGCTTAAAAAGATAAGAGTTTTCAAGAAATGGGTTTTAATTAATATTTTTTTAAATCATGGTGAGGTGGCTATAATGCACAAGATAAAAAAGGTGAAAACAACTCTCAAAGCTTAGAGGTTTGTTTATATATTTCTTGAGTTCCATTTAAATTTACTATCATTGAAAGAAAATAAGTTTCTATCATAAAGTTTGGTTTTAGTTACGTTCTCTAAGGGTCGTAAGTTAGCAAAAAAATATATAATTTTTAAAAGGCACCTGAATTTTTTACTTGGTTTTGGACCCCAATTTGTAGAGCTGCTTGCGGAGTGATGTGGATTCTTGGAAAAGCAATTTGTATAGGGACCTCCTCACCAATTTGCTCCAAAGAGATAACAACCTCAACAATCATTCTATATGCACTAATCAAATATTGAACCTGTTCTAACCTTGTAAATCAAAGCTAACAATTATTCGCATTGGATAACCTAAACGTTTTTCTTTCTGCAGTTATTTAAACAATGATTGTGGTTCTTCATATAGCTACTATGCTTCACTATGCATTCTCCTCCTATGATGGTGCTTTTCTCATTTTTGACATTTTCCCTCTTTTAGATCTTATGTTTCGAATTTTGGTATGTGACAAACTGATAAGATGTTAAATTTCTAATTGTTCATATACACAACTACTATTTTTTTTTTTGAGTGACTAATTTGTTTAATTCCCTATCGTCTGTGGGAATTGAATCCAAGACCTTCCCATTCCCAACCTAGGTGTTTTAAAGTCTTTGCCTTTGCCAATGGACCACCACCCCATTGGTTATACACGACTATTATACTTTGGAGTCTTACATGAGTTTGATTTTTTAAATGTGGAGTAATACATATATGATTAAAATGTGAAATTGGATTGTTTTGCTAATAAATATCTAATGTAGAATTTATATTTTGATCTATTTGATTAAAAAATGGTGTGGATACTTCATTTATATCATACTCTAAATTAAATTTGACCTACTTGCTAGTGTAAAGAGTATAACTTAAATGACAACGGTGAAACATTTTTGGACCCACATGCAAAAAATGAAACCTTTGGACTAGACTAACAAAATGGACCAAACCATAGGGACTAAGATGGCATTTAACTCTAAAAAATATGGTTACATGCTTTTCATGTTTATATGTAGAGAGAACAGGTTGACCCTTGCAAATAAGATGACAAATTATGTATCTATGTTATCGTGTTAGCTGGCATAAGATCTATAATAGTTTTTCTTTCTGCATATCATTATCATACATATTTTTTTTTTGTTGGTGCTCTAGATTCCTGATGCAAGCGTCTACATTGGAGGAACATGCAACCTTTCTTTGTGACCCTAGCAGAAGAAAGAACTTTAGTTTCAAATGATGAATTTAGGAAGCCAAATATCTCAAGCGAATTCAAATGTTTTATGCCAAAAGCGAATATGATGAAGAAAAATACAAATCACACAAGGTTTGGTTGCCTGGGAGATTATTTGGAATTTGTCCTTTAATGGAGTTGAAGAAGCTAAACCTGCAATATTAGCTTTTCTTGAACAACGTTGTATTGAAGTTAATTCTGATTCAAACATCATAGACTTTAACATAGAAACAACTTCTAACTTTGCTCACCTCAGAAGATCGTCAATGTTATCTGCAACCAAGTGGTATGAGTTAATTCATTTTGAACTGCTAGAACTATAGTTTAGTAGCGAGATGGAGTTGTAGATCATAACCCAGAGCCATGTATGGGGAGTTGGCCTATTATGCAATGGATTTTTTGTTTTGGTTTGATAAATGTTTGATTATGGATATTCATTAGAATAGAAGTGGACTGGTCTGTTGTATATTAAGTTCTTATGTATTTCATATAAGTTTTTGGTTTAATTTGTATCATAATTAAATTCTCTTTGAAAAAAAATAGTTATTATACATGTATCGAGGGCAAATTAGTAATTCTATAAAAAAAAATTAAACAATTAAAAGCATGACACGTGTAAATGAATGTCATATATATATATATAAATATATGTGTGTCTCATGAATATGTGTCATTAAAAAAATGTCATAAAATGATTGTCAAGAATGTGTCATTAAAAGGTGTCATAAAATTAAAAGTGTTATAAAATGAGTGTCATAAATGTGCGTCATGAATTCGTGTCATTAAATTTGTGTCATTAAATGTGTGTCATAAACACAAATGCATGTCATATTAGTTTTAGGACTCCTCAATCAACGGCACGCTTTTATGTGTCATAAATACCATTTTATGACGTGCAATGTGCGTCAAAAAATGTGTATTTTCTAGTAGTGATATCTTGTTTACATGATTCAGTATCGTACGTTCAAGCAAAACGATATTCACAACACTTCCGGAACAAAATCCAGGTTAAACATGTCTTGATACCCTTCACATAGCTTAAGTAACAAGCTAGAAGGGCTAAAAATGGCAAACAACTGATAATACTAGACAAGAGGCCAAAATTATCAAAAAAAAAAAAATCTTTTTGTTAGAAGGCCTTGCGGGACGTAAGACCTAAGCCTTGCGGTCCGTAAGAGGTGTCCAGATGCAAAATTTTTGCTTGTTCACCAAGTTATGCCACCTTTCTTCAACCTATGACACATTGCACGAATTTTGCCATCTTCAATCTAGTTGTGACACATGTTAGGACACTAAGCAACATCAAAAACACTTTGCAACACCTCCTTGATCCTCCATTAGTATAAATATGCTCCTTGTTCTTAAGTTTATTCACACCTTTCATTCTTCACTTCTCAAAACATTCTTTGGAGCTTGCTTCTAGACTTGAAGCCTCCTTTTCTAAGTTCTAATATTTCCATCCAAACACTAGTAACTGTTTCTCCTAGTCTATTTCATGTTATTAGCTAGTTATTAGCCAAAAGTCAAGCAAATTGACTTTTGCTTTGACTTTCAGCTCTAACCGTTTCAGTCAAGTCAAAGTTCAATTTGAATTTTGCTACGTGATCGTAATGATGAAGGTGTTAATCCCTTGCGATTACACCCTCTCATCATTAAGTTTAGTTGGCGAAATGATGACTCAAACATGTTTCAAATAAAAGTCAAAACCGCAGAAATTGCATTTTACGACGAATGATCTTTTAAGTATTAAAACAAAAGGTTTTGACACCAAATCATTTTATATAACATTATAAGACATGTTTTATCATGTCTAACTCATCATTTCTAGTTTGTTCATCTTTAGGACCCAATCAAGCCCAACAATATGACCATAATAATATAGGGAATAATCCTCTAAGATTATACCTTATGGTCATTTCGTTTGGTGGGTCAATTGACGAGTCAAGTATTTATGTCTAAAACTATCAAAAATGCCCCTTTGGTATAAAATGGTTTTAAAACTTATATGATATATATTCTAACTTCAAGACTGATCATATGACATCACAAAACTTGTTTTTAAATGTCGAACTCATCATAGACCCATTTCGACCATCCGGACCCTCGTTTACACGCATGACTAGTTAATTAGCGTAAACTAGTTATAAAGGGTCAAAACTTTTCATAAACACTTCCAAATCAGAATGTCGGGTTTTAACCAACCATATTAAATGAGATCCCTTGCTCATATGGTAATAAACCAAATTCTATCCATTCCTCCATCAAAATCTGTATTTTACGCATTTAAAAAACTACCGATGAAAACTTTATGTTTTAGACAGATTCTATGTTTTCACTTTAACCAAGCATAACTTGGTCAAAACTTAACCAAACAAAGTAAACACTTATATTTTTAATTTCATTGAAATACGATTTCAACATTGTTTGATACATCTACAAACTCTTCTATTTGGACCCTCCAAATATCTAAAATCAAACCAAAGGTTAAACTGAATAATCTGTAAAGATCAATAGTTTGGACCATATTCTGGGTTCTAAACAGGAAAACTTTCTATATAAAAGTTGTAGAGCATACTTTGATTTAGTAAACTGGATTTTTTTATAATTTTTGATAACGTTTACTATTTTTATTATATTTTACATAGACAACATAGAAGTTTGTCAAAATTCTTATCTTCTAAACATCTAAACATTTTCAAATTTACAATGTTTCCATAACCCATTTCATCCACAAATATCATCGCAACAAAACTTTAAAGAACAAATCCTTAGTCTAGGAAACACTTGAGCTTTGCAAAGTACGTGTAAACACATCATGGACAATCCAAGTGAGTACATAGTCCTCACTTTTCCGTTTTTAAAATCGTTTTGGGGTGATTCACATGCGTTAACCATTTTTTTCTGAAATACTACGTATGGCATATGTAAATACTAAGTGCTCTTTGTGTGTACAACTTATGTGGTGAAACAAAGTACAAATCCCAAATCATTGTTTGATCTTTCTATGCAAATACTTAGATCCTTATTGGATATTCAAAGTACTATTCTAAATCCTTGATTTGATGTCTAAAAAGTAGTTTCACAAGTTTTTGGTTAGTTTCTAGGCTAAGTGTTTATGTGCAAATCTTGTGTGGTGAATCAAAATATAAATCACAAGTTAGATCCTTGTTGGATACTCAAAAATACTATTCTAAATCCTTGATTGGATTTCTAAAAGTACTTTCACAAGTTCTTGGTTGGTTTCTATGCTAAGTGTTTATGTGCAAACTTGTGTGATAAAACAAAGTCCAATGTACAATTTTTGTTAACACAAATTGCTTGGTATTATACATATTTCCATCCACAATACACTTTTGTCACAAACTTTTACTATCAAACACAATGTATTGTAATACTAAACTTTTCACCATATACATGGCTACAAAAATCTATTTTCACGCAACAACTTGTGTAGTTGGACAATGTATTGCAATAACAAAACTTTTACCAGATACTTGGCCACAAAACCTGTGTAGTACCAACTTTATTGTTGACCATCTATTTTCATATATGTTTCAGGTATTGATACATGAGGATATTTCATGCGTGCTTCACATAGGAACGGACTTGGGCGTTAGATTATTTTTAAATTTAAAAATAATTACTTATACTCCTTTGTGTTTTTAAAACAATATAATCAATATAATGAAATTTAGTACCACGTGTTGTGAATAATTTATAACGTGACTCCCCGACGTTTCCGTCGCGGGTTGTTTTATACATGGTCGGGGTGTTACAATAAATTTGATCTGAAGTCAATCAAGCTAGGTTGATATCATATAAATCTTAGAAAAGGTTGACATAGATTCACTACAAGAAAACTGGGTTTTTAGTATGCGCAAAAGCGTCCTAAAATTCTATTTTATAGGACCTTTCATTTAATAGGACCAATGGTAAAAGCGTTTCATGTAAAGGGGTCGTAATAAGTCTCGGAACTAAAAAAGCGTCCTAACATCTCAAATAAGATTATGAAACCAATTTTATGGTCGTGTAATGTCTTTGAACAACCAAAATATTGTCCTAATAAAAACATATTAGGACACTTTTATGATGTTCTAACATGTGCTTACATACTTTTAATCTTTTGATACACTTACAAGCGTCCTTAGAAATTAATTGATTGGAGCCTTATGATGTTATATTATAGCTAATTTAGTACCAAGAAAAGGGTCCTAATATACCAAATAAGATTATGAAACCAATTTTATGGTCGCATAATATGTCTATAGACAACTTAAATAGCGTCCTAAAAAGAACATATTATGACACTTTTACAATGTTCTAATATGTGATTACCTACTTTTAATCTTTTGATACACATATAAGCGTCCTTAAAAATTAATTTATAGGACCCTTATGATGTAACGTTATAGCTATTTTAATATCAAGAAAATGGTCTTAATATCCCAAATAAGATTATAAAACCAATTTTATAAACATACCATCAACATATAACATCCTAATAGTTATTGTATAACATCAATCAACTTATGAAAGAAATAAAACTTCATTATATTTCAAATAAGCATGTTCATAACAAAAACATTAACCATAAATAAGTTATAACATTATCTAACATAAAGTCTTAACATTTAACAAAGATATTAAAAGCAATTAAAGAAATAAGAAGCATAAAATCTTGAGTCATCATACGTCCTCAATTCTCATGGACTACCTACAAATAAACCATCCATGTATAAGCATTAAGTTCCATAATATTAAAATTATTTGTGTCACAAGTATAAAAAATACATACCGAGATGAATGAATAAGGCCATGCGATGAATGCACCAATACAATCTTGAATTGTAGAAAATAAACCATAAGGTCTTACCAAGTTTACATTTTTTATTGGTACTTGAACGTTTATCTCACACCATTCTGGTCCAATCTCTATACCATCAACTAGATCATTTGGGTCCAAGCTCTGAACCCTTCCTCTTGCTACAGTCTCAGTAGAGTTTAGAATGCTTTTGAGGAAAACTTCATCTCAGACCTAGATTTTAGTTTTCAACAAATATTTATTAAACTCTAGTCATAATAGTGCAAAAAATCATTTTACAAAAAAATTAATAATGTTTTACACTAACAGGCTAACATTTTTATAGAAAAACTAAGGAAAATTGGTTTTTAATAATCTCACGTTTACAATCTTGTACCATTATTAATATCCATACATTAATATATTATTTAGAAGAAAACAAATATTGTTTAAAATATATAATATTTAATTATAGTTTGAATTATTAAATATCTAGTAAGTTTTTTTTTTGTTTTTTAATATTAAATAATGTAAATTTTTAAATAAGAATATTATTTCAGAGGAAAGTTTTGAATCAAATAATTTTTTTTTGGGGGGGGGGGGGGGGGGGGGGATTTAAGTTTAATAAGTTTAACATTTGGTCATACATTTTTTAATGACATTTAATAACATGTTGTTACACAAAATAAACAAAAAGATGATTGTGTGACGAATGTTAATGTAAAACCACATTAAATTTTGTAATTTTAAGCATGACTATCATCTAATCTTTGGTTACATAACTAATATATGTGGCCATATGTATTAGATTTTAGCCACATTATTAAACATATAATGTGGTCGTAGAACACATTTGGCCACACTTTTCTAATGTGGATGTTTTATCTTAAAGTGTGGCTAAAGGTTTAGAATAGTTTTGTGTTTAGTCACACGAAACAAATACAGTAACAGTAGATCAAATTTGGTCACACTTTTTTAGTGTGACTAATAAATGTCACAGTTTTTTTCTTAAAGTATGGCTAAAGGTTTTGAATACACATGTTATTGGTCATAGGAAAATATATAATGTGATCTTGGATAACATTTAGCCACACTTTGCTAGTTTAGTAAATATATGTCATATTTTTTCTTAAAGTGTGGCTAAAGGTGTCAAATACATGTTTTTCGTCACATGAAACAAAAATACGTGGCCATAGATCATATTTGGCCACACATTTCGATTTGTGGCTAATAAATGTCACATTATTTTCTAAAAGTGTGGCTAAAGGTTCTGAACTGTTATAAATGGTCACATTAATAATAAAATGTGTGGCTAAAAATGTTTTAAAATGTTATGAATAACCATTAGCCACACATTTTTACAAATGTGTGGCAGGGTGGTTTTGCTAAAAGTGTGGCCGTAGCCCCTTTTTCACATAGTGTGTTTTATGACTCAATTATCAGGTGTCCTATTACAGTGTATTATAATAACATCATAATGATTAAGCGTCCTATAAAGGTTAAATTTATAAGACCCAAGTGTCAAGTGTCTTTTTAAGTTATATTATAATAAAACTCTAGCAAATAAGCGTCTTATAAAACTAATGTTTTATGACTAAAATATCAAGTGTCCTATTATGGTGTATTATAATAACACCACAATGATTAAGCGTCCTATTAAGTTAAGTTCTAATATGACTTCGACTAGAAAGGGTCCTATAACACTGAACATTTATGACTTAACTACAACGTGTCCTATTAAGTTATGTTATAATAGCACCCCCAGATGATCAAGTTTCCTAATACAGTACCACATAATGGGACACTAACAATTAAATGTCTTATAAAGTACTTTATTAGGATCTACATTTTAAGTGTCCTATTAAATTATATGATAATAGGACCCAAAAAAATCATCCATCCTATTAAATAGTTTTTTTAGGACACCGGTTTAGCAGAGTACATTATAAAAGGACCCTAAAAGTTCATTAGTCCTATTAAATAATTTTTTAGGACTCTCTTTTACAAGCGTCCCACAGAAAAGGTCCTAAAAAGCCATTTTTGTTGTAGTGATTTGATCTGAAACTAGCAATGTTGATATGAAATTCGATCCGATACCAATGAAGTTAATCAAGATAGTCGAAGTTTATTTACCAATATTGGAAGGAAGAAACAGAAGACACGAACAATGACTAAGAAAAATGACATTGTAAAAGAAGAAGGAACCTCGATGATGTTCCAATGCTAAATTCTAAGTTCCATGAATTCCACTATTTGGCTAGTAAAAGTTAGAGCAATTTTCAATGTACATGTAATATGGGAAGGAATCGTATCGACATGAGAAGTTGATACAAAGAAAATAGTTGTTGTTTATCTCTATCAAGCCATGTCAGAAGAACTATTATTTCAAATTGCTCATCATACAAGTGTTAAAGATATTTGGGAAGATTTGAAAGCAAGATATATAGGAGCAAACAGAGTCAAAGAAGCAAGAATACAAACTCTTTAATTAGAATTTGAAGCTCTAAAGATGAAAGATTCTGAATAACTAGATGATTTTACCGACAAAATTAGCAAACTTGTCTAGCAAGCCAACAACCTTGGATCTACAATTGATAACAATACGTTAGTTCGCAAACTATTTAATTCCGTACCAGAAAAGTACATTCAGAATGTTGTTGCATTTAAACAATTTTCCAATCTTAAAACTATAATTTCAAGAAGTTATCGGGAGATTAAAGGCATATGAAGAACACATTAAGAAACCAGCAGAAGGTGACATGCACACTAAACTCTTATTGACCAGAGAAGATACAAAAGGAAAAGTTAAAAGAGATAAATGTGAACATTATGGTCATTCAAGTCAAGAAAGTATACGACTTGGACAAGGTAAAAGTTAGAACCCTTAGAGGGATAAACTTTAACAAAAGACCCAGATAAGGTGCTTCAACTACAATGAATTTAGACACCTCAAACACGAATGTCCAAAGCTAAAGGAAGAGGAGGAAACTCATCTAGTTCAATGCGAAGACGTTAAACCTACATTGTTATAAACAAGACCAAGTGAAGATGATCCAACCCTATTATGATGCACGAAAGAAAAATCAAAATTAGGGGGAGACTATTGGAATTAATTTAGATTTACCATAAGTTAGTATTTAATTATGTAATACTATTATATTAAACTAAGTAGGGCAGTTATGGTAACACCCATACCGAGCCAACATGTCGGTTCACCAAAGGGTTTCACACCCATTCACCATGTATAAATACCCTTTGTAACCTTTCAATTAATAATAACGGATCTGAAAGTTCATTCATGTGTTCTCTCAACCACTGATCCTATTTACCCATGTGGCCTTCATTTTAATCCAAGCAAATAGTTGTTGCCATACTATTTCCATGAAGCCATATCGAACCAAAACATGATACTTGATCCATTGTTTTTTCAGCGGAGTTGCACACCTTACAATCGGTCGACACCAACGTCAATCCTCTACTAGCTAGAGCCGATGCTATGGGAACTTTTCAACCATCGCTCTCCACGCAAAGTAGTTCGCCTTTGGGTCGTTATGATTATTTAGCGGGGTAAATCATGTCTTGTTATGGACATTAATGTTTAGTTAAAGACACCGATATTCAATTAGGGACATTGATATTCAATTAGGGTCATTCAGGTTCAATACAAGTCATTTGTACTCAATAGGGTCGTCCGTGGCCATTTATGGTCATAGTTAATCGTGATTATTTAGGGTCAATCATGGATTGTAATGGACATTGATGTTAAGGACATTGATTGTCACACCCCAAAAAAGTCGCAATAGAAATACAAAGATGGGGGTGACAGAGGTTGGTACCCATAAGTATTTAGTGGATGATGCATTGATTAATTTTGGACTTTTAACTTATTCAAAACATAACGTTTAAAATTTAAAACTTAAACCACAACCACAACATAGTTGTTTGATCCTTTACGAATCTTAATACAAGTGGTCCAAATAGTTTTCAAAGTCATCCAAAACATAGTTTATTTAATAGCATCAACTAAACACACAAACATGCAATCCTAAAGCTAAACTCATGTACCTGAAAAACAGGCTAATCAAATGTCAACACAAAGGCTAGTAAGTTCACGTATGTAAAAACTAAAAGCAAATTACTCCACAATTTCTTTTAGGAAAATTGTTCTCATATAGAATTTATTTTCAGTAAAATCATATTAAATTTCAATATCAATATTTTGGATTCATAGGGTTGCAAAGCCTACGAGCTATATATCAATGCATAAGGGTATAATCAACGCTAGACAAATTACCGAATATCAATTCGTCATTTCAACTTGACTCGGGGCGACCGGTAATGACAGGGTTATCTATCAATAGTTTTACGCACACTGGTGCTAATAATTAAACGGGTAATGTTTACTAAAAGTGCCTCTCAAAGGCCACCTAAGGTGCATGCCTTATGAAAAATATATAAATATTACTTTATCCAAAATCAATATCAAAGTTGTATGAATCCCCCGAAGTCCGCAACAAGACGTAGGCCTATTCTAATACCCACTCTCTTGACATCAGGTGTAACACCCCAATCGCGTAATATAACAACACGCGGCGGAAATATCAGGGAGTCACGTTACAAATTGCTCACAACTACTGGTACTAAATTGTTTCAATATTATTAACATCATTTTACAAACAAAGAATACATGTAATTGTTCTTTTGTTTTAAAAGTCTAAGGCCCGTATGTAGTCCTATGCGTTGCATGCTTGAACAGTCAAAAACCTGAAACATATGCGAAAACAGTCAGCATAAAAATGCCGGTGAATACATAGGTTTTATTAGCCAAATAAATGGCAAAACATTTGTTATTAATCTTAATTGTGAAAACTCGTGACAAAATAGGTTTGTATATGGCAATATGATATTTACTAAGTCATTTTATGCCTTATATTGAAATCTCGATTAAACCATCGTAAAAACTTGTTAATATGTTATTAGGAATCCAATCAACGATTAATAATAACTGTTTTGAAATAAATCAAAACTTATATAAGTATTACATAAATCAAATCAATGATCTATGATAATACTTTAAATATCCTTCTAAGAATCTAACATATAAAGATATGGGAGATTCTACAAGGATTTCGATAATCGAATACTGAAACAATAGTACACAAAACCTAAAGTGATCTAGATAACGCTACAAGAATAATAAAATAAGAACACTTATATATAGGAAGTACCAGCGGCATATCCACCATGTTCTTATTTTATTACACCCGTTTCGTTATCCAAATCACAAGTACCACATAACACACAAATCGTCAACTTGTTCCAACTCGTAAACACGCATTAAAGCACACAATGAATCCAATTAAGGACTCCAATAAACATCCTACAAGAATCAACCTATGAAGATAGATAGATACTATAAGGATTCGGGTTCTATCACACCGTCTAATCTAACATGCACTTAGAATAGGTTTCGATTTAGAATGTGGAACATCAAGTAACAGATCCTTGAATCTCTCCCACGCTGCATGCAACGACTCCCCCTCATCCTGACGAAAGGTCACCACTCGGTTCCTTAACTTGGTTGTCTTCTCGGGTGGAAAGTACTTTTTCATAAATAGCTCCGCCAACCCATTCCAGGTCCTGATGGACCCAGCTGGCAGTGACACAAGCCACGCTCTGGCTTTGTCACGCAGTGAGAAAGGAAACAACCTCAACCGAACGGCATCTTCCGAAACATCCCGCATTTTAAACGTGGAATACACTTCGAGAAAAGCCGCAATATGTCGTCCGGGATCCTCATGTTCGCGTCCGTCGAACTGCACCGAATTCTGCACCATATTAATTATACTAGATTTAATTTCAAAATTAGGTGCATCAATAGTAGGATTAAGGATACTCGGCTCCAGGCCTGTCGCTCCAGGCTGATTAGATTCATTCAACGGTTGATTATCGTCTGCCATGGTTATGTTTCCTCCTGAGCCCTCGGCTTCAGCAGGTACCACCGAATCCGACCCGCCAGATGCGAGCAATAGCCCAACCGCACGCCCTTTCGCGCGAAGACGCCTCCGAAGATCACGTTCGGGTTCGTCAGACGGTTCAACAAGTTCTGGAGCGGGGGTCGAGAACATCAACCTGCAAACGAAAATTCGACACGGTGAATATTTTATTAATTAAATAATGTTGTTTTTTTTCAGCTGAATAGAAGCAGAAAGTTATTATAAATGGGCTGAAAATTTTATAAAAATCCGAAAAATGGGCCCGAAATTTTATAAAAATTCAACACAATAAATAAATGAATCGACTAATACAAAAATGGCTTTAGGGTGCCGAAAACCCAAAGAATAAGTGAATAAATAAATCCGGATCAAATAAATAAATGAAACAAAAATAACGTAAAAATGAATAAATCGAATAAAACAAGAAATATTAACAAATAAATAAACAAATAAATAATCAAGAAATTATACACAAATATTAACAAGTATATACACCGATAACCAAATGACTCGGGTCGTTCCTAAAACTCGCCATTTCCCCGGCAGTGGCGCCAAAAACTTGACGTGTGCGTATATATACATAATTTTACAATGAATTTTACACACGATTGGGTTTTAAATTTATAAAAGTGATTATTACTTTTACATCAAAACACACACGAAAGAGGCAAGTGTACCCCGTCATATATGTAATAAAGTATCGGTAAGAACCAAGTATCGATCCAAGGAAATGGGCGGACAATTAATAATAGACCTTTTGTCACTAAACTACCGGTAAAAACATAGGTTTGGTTGATTTAAACTAAACTAAAGTAAACATAACCAAATACATAATAAAAACATAATAGAAAGTAGATAAAAATCCTTGCTAAATACACAACCACAGCATGTCAACTAAGTCAGTTTTGGCACTAGAAGCATTCGGTCAATTTTCCAATTCAAGGCAATTAGTATCCCTTTCGGGAATCCTAACATGACAATCATTCGGAAAGCTAAAACGATAAACACACTTTAACCACCTAAAATTGTTCTTTAACGTGCAATTGATAAATGTCTATGAAAATCTCTTAAAAATAAGTTAGTCAGCCGTTAGGATTATTCTAACCTCACTTAAACACGGAAAGCTACACCGATAAACACAATGCAACCACCGAGACAAGCATAAACTAGATTAAATCACAACCGAGTTCATTTTACAAATCTTGCACAATAATTCACTTAAGATAGCAATTTTGGCCTAAACTACTAACTAAGCTAACAAATCATGGCAAGAATTTATAACGACACCATCTAACCCGTTTAGGCCCTTACGTGACGGCAAGCTCTCTTGATTAACAATAATTACATTATATTAAATCACTAACCTTTTCTAGTATCATGATGCATACATTTAAACCAAGTTAAACTAGTTAACCAAATTCAAAGTTTACTAATACAAGATTAATTAAGCTTCATTTTTCAACTATCTTAACTAACCAAGCACCAATCATCCAACATAATTACTTATAATCAAGAATTCAATATCAATAACAAGGTTGCAAACTAATCATCAAAGATAATCATAGAAAATACTTCAAATGTCATTACAAACACAGTTTAACATACTAATGGCTATAATCTAGCAAGGGATTGTTGTGTTTTTGCCCAAAGGCTACAATAATACATAAACATTAATCTAAGTACTTGAAAGATTAACAAAAACATGGAAAGATTAGAAAATCAAACCATAAACAAGTACTAGACTATGGATCCGGGTAGTAATCGAGCTAAACGAGACAATGTGGCTTGAATCCGGGTGAAAGCTAATGCCTCCGGAGCCTGAAAATCGCCTGAGAAGCTCTCCAAAAATCCAGAATATCGAGCAGAATGTTTCTGCAAGTTTTTATACTTTTTGCTGTCGCACGGTCGTTCTCCATATGGCACGACCGTGCACTTTATTGAATTATTAGGGATGGGTCACCATACTGCATACGTCATCAGATCGTTGACCAGATTCGAAATGGCACGACCGTTCCTGGTGTGGAACGGTCGTTCAGTTCCGAGACTCTGTTGGTTCACCGGAGACGCACGGTCGTTCCTCAGATGGAACACCCGTTCTTCACCGAGCCGCTTGTTTTCCTAGAACGACCAATCGCACCTCTCGTTCATTTCCGGGTTGATCACCTTTGTCGGAGATGCACGACCGTGCATCAGGTGGAACGGTCGTTCCACAGGCCCAGTTCAGAATCCTTAACAGAATGTCCGCAGCTTCGTCGTTTTGTCCGGAAAGTCCTCGTTTTTGCTATCATCTTGTCTGGTATGCTGTTTTAGGCCTGTAAACATAAATGTAGATAAATAAGTATCCGAATGACGGTTTTACGGCCAAAAACGCATAAAATAGGGGTAAAACGGGGAACTAAAATATGTGTAAATTAACGAATATCAGGTTGCGTATAGTCCTGGCTCAAAGGGTATAACAAAGCTCCAAAGACCAAGAGTTCAAGTGTTGAAGCGGTTCCTAGGGTAACAGATACTATGTTAGGGAATTGACACCAAAATCGGAGGATCGGGTAGAATGAGGTCTTGTAAACCAAATGAGTGTTGGAACTCATGTGATATGGTTTAACAAAGCCTACATTCTAAATCGAAACCTATTCTAAGTGCTCACGACCCATTACGACCCATTAAGGTAGCTTACGCCACTTTAATGCGTCGTTCGCGCGAAAGCGCGTTCGAGACGCCTAACTAGTCCTATGACAAGTATTATATGCGTTAACATATCTAATTATGTTATATAATCAGTTTAGATGTCAAAACATGTGTTACATATGCTTAAAATGAAATTATGCGAAAAAGGGCATTTTGGTCATTTTCCTAAGTCATATAAACTACCTATCATACAACTAACTAAACGAAGCGACCATAAGGTATAACCTCGGAAGGTTATTCCCTATACAACTATGGTCACATTATATGTTTGGTCGGATCCTAATGATCGACCAAACATGTCAGGTTCGAAAGTCTAAGCGGTTGTTTAGACCCGCTTATCTTACGACCCTATATAAGTGACGAGTTAAACATATTAAAAAATGTTTAACAAAGTTAGAAAACAAGTTTGATATCAAAACAAACGGTTTTGATACCCAAAAATAGTTTGGTTGCAAAATACGCATAGACGCGTATTTTGACCGAAACTATGACTCGTCACTATACCTAATTAACGTGGTAATCAGTAGGTATATTCACATGGGAATATAACCATCGTGATTATGCTCATGTTGCAAAGTTTAAACGAACTTCGTGTTGACCATAGACTGGTCAAAGCTAAAAGTCAAACATTGTTTGACTTTCGTGCTAAAAACGCATAAAAGAACGAAAGAAGCTTACAAAGGGTCCAAGCTAGGAGGTTTGATCCAAGTTTGCTCAGTTATGAAGTGTTTAAACCTCAACTTAGAGCAAAATGAATCAAGTGTGCGTTGAAGTGAATGAAAGCATGGGTATTTATAGATTTTGGAGAACCAATAGGATCGTTCCTCGCAAAACGTGCCTTAATCTAGACCTTACATGTGGGCACATGGTTTTCAAAACCATGGGAATCAGTGGCGGATTTACTCTTGCCTGAGGAGGGGCACAGGCACCCCCTCAATCAACCAAAAATGTCTACAAAAGCCCCATTTTTAAGGAAAAATACAATAAGGCCCCATAGCATATTGTTAGTAGGCACCCATCTCCAAACCAAGAGAGAGGGAGCAAAGTAAAAAAATTATCGTCTCAATGAAAGTGCCCGTGAGTTTGTGGTGTACTTTCATGAAAGTTGCAGTGGTTCGATAAAGATGGGAGTTGATTTTGGTAATTTTAATTTTTAAATGGCTAATTTCATGTTAACCCCTTTTGTTTTTTTTAAGTTACAAATTTAACCTTTTAGTTTGATTTGAATTTTAAAGAACCCTAAAGTTATAGATATACTAATGATATTAGGTATTAATCATATAATCATTATAATTAAATTGAGAAGATAACTAATTTGTTTTGTCGTTGATTAGTTAATTGAATTACAAATGTACCGAATTTAGTTAGTTATTGTGTTTAATCGAATTTCTTGTTCAGACGTATATAAGTTCAAACAAGGCTAGGCAATTTTATTCTTGAAGTAATTAAATATAAATTGTTTTGAATCGACTCATTTTTTGTAGACATGACTTTGGTTATCCCATCTTACGCCGACTTGTTTTGACACAATCATATTTTTTGCACCCCCTGAAAAATATTTCTGGATCCGCCACTGATGGGAATACTTAAAACCATCAAATTCCAGCCCATAGAGTGCAAAACCTTGGGTTAAAACCATCAAATCGTCAAAAATAGACCAAGTTCAATGTATCTGCCAAAAATTTCAAAAATGATCCCTTCTCTTGTAAAACTTGATTTTTTTGGCACTTTTAAACCCCGTTAACCTCATTTCAAGGTCTAAAATGATGTTAAAGTATAGGGAACTTAAAATATGCTCAAATACATCACGGATGTCGGTTCGTTTGGCCGTACGGTTGCGTTATTCGGGTAATTACGACGGAAGTCGTATCGAACGCAAAAAAGATCCAAATTAAGCGACGAATGAAATTTTATCATGCCAATCACTAAAATAAAATATTTTAATGATTACATAAATATTTGGATGTCCGGATATATTCAGAACGTAAGTTATGCGCGAAAATGCAAACTTATGCACTTTTTGACGCTTTTAGTCCCTATTGATCAAGTAAGTTTATTTTTGCGCACCAAACACCTCAAAGCCTATTTCTAAGCTATGTAAAGGATATAGGTTCTGAATCAAGTCCATTCTTACTTCCCCCGATTTGTTTAACTCTTTTGTCTGCTCCTAGCCTTGATCAAGTTATCGCGGATCTGAAGAATCTTATTTGTCGTTTCTTGAATGATTTTAGGGCCAGTAAGTTGCTTGTCACCAATCTCATGCCAGCTGAGAGGAGATCGGCACTTGCGACCATATAAAGCTTCGAAAAGAGCCATCTGGATACTAGAATGGTAGCTGTTGTTGTACGAGAACTCAATCAATGGTAAATGTACATCCCAATTACCACCAAAGTCGATGACACAAGAGCGGAGCATATCCTCTAGGGTTTGTATAGTGCTCTCAGTTTGTGCATCCGTTTGAGGATGAAAGGCTATGCTAAGATTCAAAATAGAACCCATAGCGGACTGGAAAGTTTGCCAAAGACGTGAAGTGAATCGATCATCACAGTCAGAGATTATGTCAATGGGTATGCCATGATGGCATATAATCTCATCGGTGTAGATTCGAGCAAGTTTCTCCACTTTATAATCTTCGCGGATAGAAAGAAAGTGGGCTGATTTAGTCAAACGGTCAACGATTACCCAAATACTATCGTGACCAGCGGGTGTACTGGGTAGTTTGGTAATGAAGTCCATAGCGATGCTATCCCATTTCCAAACAGGAATTTCAGGTTATTCCAAGAGTCCTGAGGGACGTTGATGTTCAGCTTTCACTTTTAAACAAGTGAGGCACTTCGAGACATAGACAATGATATCCTTTTATATGCCAGACCACCAATAGGTCATACGCAAGTCATGGTACATCTTATCGGTACAAGGATGAATAGAATATCAAGACTTGTGGGCCTCATTCATAATGAGCTTACGAAGGTTATCACGATCCTACCCAGATGCGATTGAGGTAGTATTGAAGTCCTTCCGACTTTGTTTCAAGTTGATCGATTTTAGCACCTTGGATTTCCATTTCTAGACTTCCTTCATTTGCTGTCGAATATTGAGCTTCGCGAATACAAGTATGAAGATCACTTGAGGCATGATAACAACGAATAGTATTAACATGAGCCTTACGACTAAGAGCGTCGGCCACGACATTCGCCTTGCCAGGATGATAACGAATCTCGCAGTCATAGTCGTTAAGCAATTCCACCCAACGTCTCTGTCGCATATTCAGTTCCTTCTGGTTAAAGATATGTTGAAGGCTCTTATAGTCAGTGAAAACCACACACTTAGTTCCACACAGATAGTGTCGCCAAATCTTTAACGCAAACACAACTGCACCAAGCTCCAGATCGTGAGTAGTATAGTTTTTCTCATGTATCTTAAGTTGGCGGGAGGCATAAGCAATAACCTTGTCCTGCTGCATGAGCACGCAGCCCAAGCCATGGTTCGAGGCATCGCAATATACCACGAAGTTGTCATTCCCATCAGGGAGAGTAAGAACATGAGCATTACACAAGAGGGTCTTGAGGGTCTGAAAAGATTCCTCTTGCTCGGGACCCCAAGCAAAAGGTTTCTCTTTTTGAGTCAATGAAGTAAGAGGAACGGCGATCTTAGAGAAGTCCGAGATAAATTGACAGTGATAACCCGCCAATCCTTGGAAAGAACGAATCTCAGATGCAGATTTAGGTGTACTCTAGTTCTTCACAGCTTCGATTTTAGAAGGGTCAACATGGATACCTTGCTTACTAACAACGTGACCAAGAAATTGTATTTCATCAATCCAGAACTCACACTTAGGGAAATAAGTGTTCACCACGTTATAACTCAAGCATTAAGCATAAATGAAGAGCATGATCAGCTCTAGTTTTAGAATAAATGAGGATATCATCAATAAAGACTATCACAAAACGATCCAGTTAATGTTTACAGACACGATTCATAAGATCCATGAACATGGCGGGTGCGTTGGTCAAACCAAAAGGCATGACCACAAACTCGTAGTGTCCATAACGAGTACGAAAAGTGGTTTTGGGTACGTCATCTTCGAGAACACGGAGCTGATGATAGCCAAATTGAAGGTTGATTTTCGAGAAACAGGGCGTGCCTTGTAGTTGGTCGAATAAGTCATCGATGCGAGGGAGAGGATAACGATTCTTAACGGTAAGCTTATTAAGTTCACGATAGTCGATACACATACGAAATGAACCATTTTTCTTCTTGACGAATAGCACAGGAGCACCCCACGAAGAGGTACTTGGACGAATGAATCCCTTGTCGAGCAATTCTTGCAATTGACCAGATAGCTCTTGCATCTCGGAGGGTGCAAGTCGGTATGGAGCCTTGGCGACAGGAATCACGCCAGGTATGAGATCAATACGAAAATCAACAGATCTAGGAGGAGGAAGACCAGGTAGATCTTCAGGAAAGACGTCAGGGAAATCACACACTACAGGAACGTCACTTATGTTCTTTCCTTTGCCCTTTTTGTTCCACCACTTGGGCCAAGAAGGTAAAGTTCTGTTTACGTAAGCATTTGTTCGCTTGAGTGCATGACATCAACTTCAGTCCTTTAGAAGGTCGGTCTCCATAGACATGTAAGGTATCACCAGACGGAAGAGGTAGACGAACAAACTTCTCGTGACAAGCAATCTCGGCATGATTCTTACGCAACCAATCCATGCCGATTATGACGTCAAAGCTACCCAATTGTATGAGTATGAGATCAATAGTAAAAACATGGTCGTTAAGAGTCAAGGAACAACCACTGAGAATAGAATCAACTAGAATGGACTTGCCATTGGCAACCTCAACAGAGAATGACTTAGGTAGTTTCGAGCGTGCATAATTTAACAAAGATTCAAATTCTACGGACACAAAGATTCTATCGGCACCAGTATCAAATACTATCGAAGCGTAAAGATTATTGACAAGGAACATACCATTAACGATGTCATTGTCATTTCGTGCCTGGTTAGCATTGATATTGAACGCTCATCCTCGAGCGGTTGGCTGTTGCTCCTGGTTTAGCTGCAGACACTGGTTACGGAGATGAGTAGTGTCTCCACACTTGTAGCATGCACGAACTGCGTTGACTGGTCTAGGATTCTGCGGAGGAGCTGGGAGAGCTGGTGGAGCTGCCTGAATTGGGACTTGCTGAGCTGGTTGGGCCGGGTTAACTTGACGGCAATAAGGAGTCGTGCGACCATAGCGATTGCAGTTGGTGCACAAGCGACAAGCAGAGGCGACAGGATGATGAAAGTTGCAGGTTGCACACTTAGGGTGAGGCCCAGTGTACTGCTTTTTGATTTCAGGTTCAGGAGGGTTTGGTACAGCAGCAGCAGCAGCAGGCTTAGTAGCAGGGTTTGCAGCACGAACAATCGCATTGCATCCTGAACCCTGTGACTTTCTCCTCTTGTTCTTGCTGCCACTAGGCTGCTGGGTAACTTGATTTGCTGATTTCGAAGGGGCGGAGTTTTCAAACTGTTTATCACGTACGCGATTGTTATTCAAACTTGCTGCCAGACGATAGACTTCTTCAATTGTCTCGAGCCGAGCTGCTTCAATCGAATCTCTCATGGCAGGAGGTAACCCATTGATGTACTTGGTTATCATGCGTTTAGGAGTAGAAACCAAGTGAGGCAAGATTAAGCTGAGTTGTTTAAAGCGAGTAGTATAAGCCAGATTGTCATCACCAATCTGCTTCAAATGCCAGAACTCTTCCTTGAGCTTCAGTTGTTCATGGGGAGGGCAGAATTCAAGCATCATCAATTCTCGCACCTCAGCCCATGGAAGAGCATAGGCTTCTTCATTAGAACGGATGTTTCACTCATTTGACCACCACTCTAGAGCTCTGCCTTGAAACATTCTCGTTGCACTCCTAGTCTTTAAATGCTCTGGGCACTCACTGTTAATAAAGGTAACCTCGATGCTGTCGAACCATTCTAGCATAACAGTCACCCCATCACTGTCCGTGAAAGGCTTAGGGTTGCAAGAGACAAAGTGTTTGTAGTTGAACTTTGTAGGCTTTACTTTTTCCATCTTAGAGTCAACAGAAGAGGGTGGAGTGTTCGATCCTCGGATCTCAGAGACGATCTTTGGCATGACTCAAGCGATCTGGTCAACCATGAAGGACATCATCTTTTTCCGTGACTTCTCCCTGGATCTCTTTAGAGTGTCGGATATCTTGCGAGAAGACATCTAAAGATCCAATCAAGAGGATCGTATAAGTCTAGATCACAAAGTCTCACAAATATAGATTCGCACACGAGAGACTCAAGATTCAACAAGTTTCACGTAGTTTAAAGATTCAAATTTTGTTTCACATAGATTCCAATAGATTCAACACCGCAAACCCACGACCTTCGCATGGCACGTTGTACGAAGTTTGGCAACATATCAGAAACGCTTATATATAGGAAGTACCAGCAGCGTATCCACCACGCTTCGGGCACATCGCTTCCGCCTCGTATTTGGTGTCATGTTAGGTGTGGCAATTGCCAAACATAACAACACACTCTTCATCATCATCATCATACACACGTAGATTAACCCAATTGATTCACATAGATTAGTGTTCAACCATCTCACCATAATCCACAAAACAACAAATCCCCACACGGCACGTGCCACGAAAGTTCGGCAACATGACGGAAGCACTTATATATAGGAAGTACCAGCGGCGTATCCACCATGATTCAATCATGTCACGTCCGTCTCGTCATCGGTGTCGTGCTTCGCCAACCACAACACTAAACTCCATCATTCTCACAAGACATTCACATAGATTAACCAAACAGATTCAACAACTTCATCCCAAGTCCGCAAAACTACGAACTTCACTTAGCGCGTGGTATGAAGCTTTGGTAACATTCCAGAAACACTTATATATAGGAAGTACCAGCGCGTATCCACCATGTTTCGGACATGCCACGCCCACCTCGTCTTCGGCGCTAGGCTATGTTTCGTATTTTGTTAATCAAAACAACACATTCACACTAGAGTACAAGTAGATTACACATAGATTTCTTATAGATTACATAAGTAGTTTCTCATAGCTTAGAGTTCAACATTTTCATCACCAGTCTGCAAAGCACTAAGTTTCGCATGGCACGTGGTACGAAAGTTGGTAACATGTCGGAAACACTTATATATAGGAATTACTAGTGGTGTATCCACCATGTTTCAGACATGTCACTTTTGTCTCGTATTTCAGGGTCATGTTACGTTTGGTGCTTTACAACCATAATAACACATAGATTCATCAGATAGCTTCATATAGTATCATAGTCGATCAAGATTCCCATGTAGATTAACATGATGAATAAAGCTTCGTAAATTTAGTTTGTTCTGAGAGATTATGATTAAAGTTTTAGATTGCGGACATACGTGCGATTCGTGTAAAAAGTCTTAAAATAACGAAGAATCAAGTTAAAACCACACATAAAATTCGCGAAATCATAAAAGATAGGCTCATAAAACATAGGATTGTTCCGGGTAGAGGAACGGTGACTAACCAAAGTGAATCGAACCCCTTTCGAATTGAGGCAACGTGTCTTGGCTTACTTAGACAAATACGTCATCGATGTTAGGCCTACGATATTCGTCCTTTTTGCCATTCCACGCTCGTAATTGACTGAGAATTTCGGGACTTTGGCGAGACATGAAAATCAAAGAGTGGGACCAGTTATCAAGGTCTGAGTTTCATCTCTATCTTGACAACATCGTACCCTAATAGCGTCGATACTTGTCAACAGACAAGGGCTACTAGAATAAAGTAAGGAAATTTCCCATCAAGGTTTGGATGTCATTCCTGACTTGAGCGCAAATCTCGCGCAAAATACAAACACTGTTTTGCAGTGTTTCCAAAGTTTACAAGTGTATATTGTGTCAGCCTTAGGAAAGGCATGTAAGTTTAACAGGAAATGTGCTGCTAGGAAGCAGATACGGTAGAATGCATAAGTCTTAAACAACAGATAAGAGTCAAGATTCCTAGAACTATAGACTAGGGTAAGTATTCATACTTATCCTAATTCCCTATAGTTATGGCTCTGATACCAATCTGTCACACCCCAACCGATGGCGGAAACATCGGGGTGCGACACTAAGCGTTCAGATTGCTCATGAGTTTCCCTAACACTAATAATTTCAATATAGATTAATCAAGTTTCATCATAACATTGTCTAAAATCAAACACCAACCGAAACATAAGTATCAAAATACAGATTAACCAAAAGGGTTTCAAAGTTTCTAAGATTAACTAGGATGAGTTTCTAGCAGCAATCCTAGCATGTTTCTTGATCATAGCATCCTATCAGCCTGCAACATGTATTAACATAAAGTCAATACAATAATGTACTGGCGAGTATACAAGTTTGAGTATATAGCATAATAGTTTAAAAAAGACTCATATCCATCATGTAAACGATAAAATAGTTTCAGCCATGCTAGTGTTCGCAGTCCAAGTGATAGCCCATGTGTCCCGATGCTTTAACCACTTTCCCAAGAATCAAGGAAAGCAAATAGAATCCTCCTAACAATACCCCCGAGAATAATGGGGAGGTGCATCATCCTATAGCGCTACTATTGTTAAGGCGGAACTACACACAAGGATTAAACGTTCACATAGAATAAAGAATAAAGAATCCAAAAGTATCAAGTTTCACATTTACAGAGGATAGAGTTAGATTTCAAATAGTTTCAAGTTTCGAGTTTCATAGAATACATGTTGCATCCCAAAAGTTTAAAACAAAAAGGGATCAAGTATACTCACAGTGATTGCTTAACAGTAACACTGTTATTGGATCAAAGGGAGCTCTTAGGATTAGCCTGATTAGAGTACAATAGATAAGTGTCAGACAGAGTAACGAGAACTGTGCAAGTGTCGGATCAGTCACCTGATCGGATGACATATGTGGTTAGGACGGATCGCCATCCGATCGGATGGTCATCCGTACGGATGGCCATTCGATCGAATGGTCACTCGATCCATGATAAGTTTCCAAAATGATTATCCTTAATACCAAGTGTTCAAACCAGGTCTTTCGATCGGATGGTCATCCGATCGAATGACCCTTCGTGGGTAAGTTTCCAAAGTTCAAAGTTTCTGATTCAAAAATAGTTTCAAGTGTTGAAGGTTGTAAGTTACAAATCCCTTGATCGGATTCCGATCGGATCGCCATTCAAGTGATATGGGTTTGTTTCTTTTTGCAACCTCGTAAAAGTTTCTAAGTTTCTGGTTTAACGGTGACGACATGGTACGTTTTGAGACAACGGAAAAACACCTCAAGGCTCGACTTGTCCGATGGGATGGGAATCACCCCGTCCGTTCAGGTGTCTGTTCTTGTCGGAGTTTATGTCAGAATCCGTACTCCGGTCATCTTCTTCGGCGATAATCCATTTCCAAGCCGACTCCAGACTAACCATCAAGTCTACAGCCCGTTTGGATCCTAATTCCACTGTATTTAAGTAAAAGTTTAAGAAAAGATGAAGGAAACATGAGTTTTAGCTGGAAAAGTTTAGATTTAGTAAGGATTCGGTGTAAAAACTCATGAAATTCCTTAGATCTGAGCTAGATCTTGACTGGAATGACATCACACAACTGTTTGTACAAACCGCCATGATGACGTCATCCTCAAGAGTTCAAATCTTAGAGATTTCACGGTGAAAAGTGTGATTTCAGAGGAGAATCAGGTAGAGAATAGTACATAGATCAAAGGTGTACAAGAATCAAGTGTTAAACATACTGATATCGACGAGAAATGGAAGAAAAATGAGAGGGGGTGCGTCTGATCGAAGGAGGTTGTCACATCAGTGAAGAATGATGTGACAGGTCCTATTTATAGTGCAAGTGAGGAGTTAAGGTGGTGTGGCACGGATCGGATGGCAGCTCGATCGAATGGCCCTCCAATCGGATTACCATTTGGTCAATCCCATCCTTTCCACCTTCCCGTCTTTGGTTCGCTTTGCGAGTTAGACTAAGCGTTGCGTTACGTATTATTGTGCAATAGTACCACATACTAGATTATATCATTAACATAAAGTTTCCATGTTTCCTAGTTTCTGCCAGTGACCAGTCTCTCGTTCAACCAAGTCTCAAGTTTCACGGGTCTCAAGAGTCAAGCACCAAGTATCAAGCATCAAGAATCAAGATTCTAGTATCACGAATCAAGTCTCAAGAATCAAGAATCTAGTGTCATAGAATTTAGTATCAAGTGCCATAGTATTAAGAATCAAGAATCAAGTTTCTAGAGTCGGTCATCAAGAATCTAGTTTCCAAGTATCAATTATCAATAAGATTCAAGTTTCATAGCATAAAGATTCACAAGTGTCAAAAGTATCAAGAGTCACATAGTATAAAGACTAAAACTGACAATAGCTAAAAGTTTAGGGACGCAGGGCGTCACACACATCAAGTTTTTGGCGTTGTTATCGTGGACACAAGTATTTTAAGAAAGTTTAAAATCGATGGCCTAATCATTTTAATCTTCTTTATTTTTTCTTTTGAGGTTTTTCTTATTTTTCTACATTTTTCCACTTTCTGCAGGTTCAGCACGGGCTGTTCCTAATCAAACACGGGCTCGTGCCAAACTTACAAAAGGCCTAACATAGGCCATGTGGGTGTTACACGTGGCCGTGTGTATCTTACGGTACTAAAATGAATCTGTTTTCTGTGTTACTGGAATAAAGCACGGGGTCGTGCCAAAGTGGCACGGGGTCATGTCATACTTCTAGTATCTGGGAACCAGAAAACATAAACTTTATCTCGACAGTACGGGGTCGTGCCTATCTAGACACGGGGATGTGTTTGTTAACTGATCAGCACTTTTTTTTTGTTCACAGAAATTTGCACCATTCCGTATAATCCGTAGAAAATACAACCTGGTGCATGACCTCCACCTCCGACAAAGACATAAAAGTGCCACTAGAAGAACCTGGGCGCTTTTTAAGAAAAAGACTTCAACCTAAAAACCAACAAAAAGCCTCGACCCAAAACCTTCCCATGGCAGATCAATGTACTCTCATTGATTACCTATGGTCTACAGTCGGTAATCTTGTAGTCACTATTAACCCACCTAGTGTCGATGCTAACAACTTTGATCTTCGACCACACCTAATCCAAATGCTCCAAAATTCCGCCACCTTTCATAGCCTACCCGATGAATATCCCCATTTACATGTTACCAATTTTTTGGAAATATGTGACACCTTTCGGATCAACGGAGCCTCCAACGATGCTATTCGGCTCTGTATGTTCCCGTTTTCACTCAAGGACCGAGCTAAGGCTTGGCTCAATACCCTTCTAAGTGGATCTGTGCACACTTGGGATGAACTTGCCCAAAAATTTCTCTACAAATATTTCCCTCTCGCTAAAACTGCCAAACTTTGACCGAAGTTAACTCATACTCTCAAGACGATGCAGAATTTTTGGACGAGACATGGGAAAAGTTCAAGGAGTTACTAAGGAAATGCCTACATCATGGTCAAGAACGTTGGCAACAAGTGTCCATTTTCTACAATGGACTCATACCACACACAAGGGAAATCCTTAATTCAAACTCCGGGGGACTCCTTGCAAATCGGTGACCCGACGAAATCTACAGCCAAATTGAAGAAATTGCTCAGAATAGTTTTCTTTGGCACACTTCTAGGGGTTCAAAATCCATAGCCGCGGGAGCCCATAAAGTGGACGAAGCCACCTCTTTACAAGCCCAAATCGAAGCTTTAACCACACAAAAAAAAAAAAACTTGAATTGATAAAAACGGCTCCAGTTATGGCTTGTGAAGGATGTGGCGGATCACATGATAACTGGAGTTGCATGAAAGATAGGGAAACCAAACGGAAATGGTGAACTACCTTTATAACCGTCCACCACTACCGGGAGCTCCAAGTAACTCCTACAACCCCGAATGGAAGTCACCCCAACTATAGTTGGAGAGAATCGGGAAGTAGCAACCAACAAAATAAAAATCAACAGCCAACTTTCTACAACAACCCCAAAACGAGCAAAAAGTTCACCCACAACAACAACAAGGAGGAAGAGAAAGACTTGAGGACCTCATCACTTGTCTTTTCTCTGAATCCGACAAATGGTACTCGGAGAGGTTCCTACAAACAAAAACCGAAGTTAGGAACCAACAGGCTAGTATACAAAACATTGAAAAACAAGTAAGCCAAGTTGCCCAAAATTTCTCCGAAAGACCACAAGGTGCCTTGCCTAGCAACACTGAACCAAACCCGAAAGCACAAGTAAACGTCATCAATTTAAGAAAGTTGGAGGGTAGGGACCGATAATGAAACAACTTTACCTCAAAACGCTCCATAAACTAACCAACCCACGAACACACCCTTAATCAGTAACCAAGAAAATACTCAACCCCAAAACATTAAACCAACCAAACCACCACCGGTTCCCTACCCTGGTCGTGTACTCCACCAAAAGACCGACGAGCAATTTACCAAGTTCATAAACCTCCTAACACAACTTCACATCAACCTTCCTTTTGTTGAAGTCCTCACACAAATGCCAAAATACTCCAAATTCATGAGGGACTTCCTCACCCATAAAATAAAGATTTAATCAATTCAACAAGTCAACCTAAGTAAAGAATGCTCGGCGAAACTCCTCAACAAACTCCCCCAAAAGAAGATTGATCCCATAAGCTTCACAATTCCTTGCTCCATCATAGGATCGCCCATAAGCAATATGCTTTCTGACCTAGGGGCTAGCATTAACCTAATGCTCCCCTCCATGTTCAAACGACTCGGACTAGGGAGGCCGCATCCTATAAGGATGAGCATCCAACTTGCGGATAGGTCGATAAATACCCTCAAGGTGTCATAGAGAATCTTTTGGTTAAGGTCAGGGAATTTGTTTTTCCGGCCGACTTTGTAATCCTTGACATGGAAGAAGGCACCGAGATCCCACTCATATTAGGGAGACCATTCCTTGCCACCACACGGGCCATGATGGATGTGAGTGACGGAAGGATAACATTGAGAGTTGGCGACAAGGAAATGAAGTTTGAAGTGGGACAACGTGTGGAGGATGATCCAGTTAACTGCATCAAGGCGATAAACTCGAGATTGGACTACACTCTCAGCCGATGCAACTTGGGGTGCGAGTCATGCTGCTCGGGTAACATTTAACCAACTTTGGGTCTAGCCAAGGAGCCTCGTAAACATGGCGCACCATGGAGGCATTCCATGGACTATCCAACAACAAAAGTAGTTTACTTAAACACAGATTTTCCCATTTCAAAAGTATGGCTTCATTTTGAAAAAGAATGATGATGTTTAAAATTTAGTTTAACTCTTAGTTAATGCTTTTATTTCCAAGTTTTCTCTTTGAAGGAATAAAATACACTCGAAAGATGGTCGGAGCTAGCCAAAGGACGTTGAACCAGAGCCCCATACACGTAAATAGAAGTCCCCCAACTCGAAATCTTCATTACAGTAAGTTCAGCATGGGGCCGCGTAAGGTAAGCACGCCCCCGTGCCTCTACACTTTGGAAACAATTTGGCTTATGGACCTGTCACACAGGGTCGTGCCTCTTAGGAACGACTATGTGCCCATCTTCTATAAGTTTTCAATAATGGCACTTTTTACACGGGCCCGTGTCTACCAAAACGCCCCCATGTCCAATAGCCAGTTTCTGAAAAATTTTGTTGTTTTAACCCACATTTACACATTTAATCAAATTTAGCCCATTTTGGACACATTGAGGACAATGTGTAATTTAAGTGAGGGGGACTTGAATCTTTTGTCCTAAAACAAGCCTTACACAAAACTCTACATGGAACCACTAAATGCTCACTTTTCATTTCTCACAAGTAGTGAGTTTTGAGCTTTTACCGAGCATTCAATACCATATCTTTACTATATGCTCACTTTTCATTTCTTGTGTGATAGCCCGTATGGTTCTAACAAATCTAGAACTTGACAAGACAATGCATTCCCGGTCTTTACCAGCTAATCTAAGTAAGTAAATGATTGAGACATTAGGACTATAACCATTTTCCGTTTAAACCTTATTTTCCTTTTTATCTCCCCAGCAAAACAAAAAAAAATTACTTAGTTAACCCCTTTGAGCCTAAACCTTTTGTTTCAAAGCCCGCAAAATACAAATTTTGCAACAATCACCCATCACCATAAACGGTTCTTTTGAAATATATCAAAAATGTGACTTAGTTATCTTGTGAATACTTTATTCTATAAAAAAATCCCCTTAGTTGCTTGAAATAATTAAGCAAGTTCCAAACAAATAATCCCCTTATAGTTTTTATAGTCTATATCAAAGTCACAAACAAATAATTTTTCAAAAGAAAACCAATATTTTTACACCTTTAGCCACTTTTCAAACAAAAATCCCTACCACTAGACAAAACCTACCCTTTCAAAAGTCCTCATGATATTTACAAAGATTATGTCAAAAAAGAGGAGGTTTGATTTCTTGTCAAGCATATGGTAGGAGTAAGTTCCACACCAGGACCGAGCGTTTCACTTATACATTTTCGGCCGAGTGTTGAGTGGTCACTTGTGAGGTGTGTGAAATTGTATAGAATTTAATGAAATTTTAAGAGGCATGTTATGCCTAAAAATATATTGTTTTTCAAAAGAGTTATAAATAAATCATGTCGAATAGGATTGTAAATAAAATAAAAACAAGAATAAAAAGAACTTGGATACCTGACACTCTAAAACAAGACCCAAAAACTTCTTCTCTGCCTCTTCCATTTGGGTGTGTAAGCAATATTAAAGTGTTTTTCTTGAAGACAAGCAAAGATTCAAGTGTGGGGGGTATTTGATATGCGCAAAATGCAATATATAAATTATATCAAATAAGGTATAAAATCAATCCTTTTATGTACTAATGTTGGAAAAAGTGCGTTTCTTTGTATACTTTTGATTTTCAGGATTAAAAGAGCTTAAATGTACAAAAGGAACAAACTAACGGCTAAAAACATAAATAAAAAGAAGAGAAGTTGACACACCATGCCTACCCTCCAAAACAACAAATCAGAAGACAAGCACAGGGTCGTGCCACCAAGTCATGGGGTCGTGCCCCACTCTAGAGTCCATGAAGAACAAGACAAACAAAAGCAGACAAGAGACAATGGGCCGTGTCTCATGGACACTGTTGGCTCATGCAATCATTCCTTGAAGAACATATGATGCAAAGCCAAAACTCATTCTCAATAGATGATCACCAATAACAGTGTTTGAACATTAATTCCCTCCAATGGCAGTGGCACTAAACAATTGATGATCCCTAAAGACTATTTGTGTATAAAGACTGTTATAGCAAAGCCCTGTTGGTTGCAAAGACTGTTGAAGACAAATCAACTGTTGGTGTCAAAGTGCTGCTGAAGTTAAAGTACTGATGGAATGAAAGGCCTGATCAACCTTAGTGGAAAGCACTGCTCAGCCTCATCAGTGTTTAAGCATCATCAATGGATAGCATCATCAGTGTATAGCTAATCAGTGTCTTAATGTAACAGTGTCTGTAATGCATCAGTGTTTAGAGGTTGTTAGGATGGTTAGAAGCCACTGTCTAGGTGACGTCAGCAAAGATGCCACAGTGTTTTGGATTGTACTATAAATAGACAGTGCATGTACTGTTCTATTAGCTCTTTGCACACACTCATCTTGTACGAACAAACATTGTAAGCTCGGGCTGAGGGGGAGTTAGTGTTCATGCATGCATAAGTCTAAACAATGTATTTTCAATCTTTTGACAAATGAAAGCTTGTATGCTGAAAACTAATCTTTCCTTGACTGTGTTATAAAGGTTTACATTCATTCCGCTGCAATTATTTCTTTGTTTTATCTTCTTCCATTTCCATCTTATTAAAACAACACAATCAAGTCAAACTCAGATCCTAACAGACACGGTCCGTGATCAACTCCCAAATATGCAGAATCTCTCAAAGTACAGCAAGTATAAGACCACGGGCCGTGTGTGTATACGGACTGACATAGCTCATTAAAGGAAGACAAAGAAGAAAAGGACACGGGTTCATGCCCCCTGGGCACGGGGCTGTGTGAAGGGTCTGTTTCCTGCTATAAATAAAGGTGCTTGGTTCACTTGCAACTCATCCTTTAGCAAACCACTTCTCTCACACCTACCACTACTCCATCACTACTACAACACCGTCATCCACCACATTCCTCTATTATCCATCTTTAGAGTGAGTGTGTGTAGTAGTCTCGGGATCCAAGATTGATCGTAAGAGTTCTTATCAAA
This sequence comes from Helianthus tuberosus, assembly GCA_030545235.1. Lineage (NCBI taxonomy): Eukaryota > Viridiplantae > Streptophyta > Magnoliopsida > Asterales > Asteraceae > Helianthus > Helianthus tuberosus. The sequence goes on along the minus strand of CM060414.1, from coordinate 108,583,487 downwards.
CAAAGGCCATGCTTAGCTAATCTCTTAAATCACTTGGTGAAGACAAATGTAATATGTAGTACTTTTGATTTCCAAGCTTTAGCTAACTTTTTATTTAGGAATGTATTAATGACTTTAATAACTAGTTTTTTATATTGAAAGTGAACTTTATTCTATCATCTCTTCATGTTTTGTTGATTCACTCATTCGTGTCTTTACGGTCTATATACAGCACGTTAAGTTCCTGGAAGGGGGTTAGAAGGGTGGTCTAGGTAAAGTTATTGCCTAGTTTTGTGTATAGGTCCTGTGAGGACTTGATTCAAGCTTATTAGGACTTCTCTTGAAGCAGATAGCATCAAATTGGGAGAAGTAACCACGGCTTGAATCCCTTATAAATAAACTACCATTAAAACTTTAAACCGGCCTTGCGGGACTGTATCCCTACTAACTCAGACCAATATGGCCGAGGTAGCATTGCCTCCAAAAGAGGGACATACCCCATTTTGCATTAAAAACTTACTTAATTATCTTCCAATATTCCGGCCTTGCGGGACTATATCTCTGCTAACTCAGACCAATATGACCGAGGGTAGCGTTGCCTCCAAAAGAGGGACTTGCCACTATAACTAAGATAATCTCTTAAAAAGCCCAAAGTGCGGAAATCATCAAATGATACGTAAAAGAGGAGTTGGAACCCAGTGATTCTATCTTGTTTATTGTTTTTTTATTTCCTTTTCATTTTTTATTAAACATTTTTTTCTCAAAATTTGGTTAGATTAGACATTGACGATATTCCGGTATTAAAAGCTCCTGTGTCTTGGACAACCTCGGTATTTTACCATCACTATACTATGCCAACGATGGGTGCTCATGCCCTAACGTGTTGTAGAGAGTGATAGTGTTATATCATGTTTTATAAATTTAAAGCTTGATAAAAAAAGTAAAAGTGCAAAAAATATATCAAAATTATACTCACCATCACCCAGGTCAAACACTCTATGCATTTATGGACTAATAAACAAAAGTCACATCTTCATACATGTAAATACATATACATGACACACACATATACTTCCCAACATCCACTTTTTATATTTTTCAACTTCACTCACAATCATCTTCATATATACCCACATTGATGATTCGTGCAATCACGACCACATACACACACACTTAGTCACTTCCATTTTAGTTTGATTAAAACCATTTTATTGATTAGTTCCAAGTGTTGTAAAGAATCCAAGTGTTTGAGAAACAATCCATCATCATCATCATCATCATCAAGAAATAAGAACAAGAATTCAGAAATGGGTTTATACCTTCCAAGAAGAAAAGAGGGTTTTTTATGATGGTTTTGTGAAAATGAACTTGCACCTTCTTATAAATTTGTTAGGAAATTATTTGTAAGTATTGAAGAAAAATATGATCAATCTGATCATATGCTGAAGATAAAGTCAAGAAGATCAACAAAAGAAAGATAAAAGATAACAGGACAAGAAAAAGAAAGAAAGACACATCTTCATCAGATATCATAATCTGATCAGAAGTAAAGAAATACGATCAGAATAGACCATTCTGCTAAGTCTGATGATAAATCTGGTAGTTATCATCCGAATCTGGTAACTTCTGATCATCAGAAATTTTGATTATCACTCTAGCAGAATTTTGGTAAGAAGACCATCAGAAATTCTGATGAGCCAACTTGTCTAAAAGATAAGGCTCTTCCACATTTGTGAAGTAGCAAGTTGACCTTGATGGATTCAATGAATATGCCAAAAAGCTACTTTATGCAGAGCAAGTGCATTAATAAGCAAATGTTTATTCACGACAAAGACTATTTATAAATAGAGATGTCACCACTGAAGGAGAATTAGTTAAGCCAAGCATTCAATACATACAGCAAAACTCCATTACCCTTCATTACAGAATTCCTTAAGTATTTGTTTGTATTAGTCAATAACCACACAATCACCTTGTAAACATTGTTTTTCAAAGTGATATGAACTTGAACATTCTGTAGTTTTGTATCTTGAAAGTTTGATTTCCATTTCCGCACATTATTTTACTTGTTGAAATCAATTGCCAAATTTAGTCAAAGAACATCATTATCTGGGATCAACAATTGGTATCAGAGCGGTTTTATAACTTAATGATGATAACGTCTTGACCTTCACCCTCCATGAGCTGAACAACACCCTGACTCAGATGGGATATCACGTGGAGGGCCATGCAAGAGGCATTACCAAGTCCGGCTTCATAACTCCATGGTAGTTTTTGTCACTCAGCTCGGGATATGCTTCTCTAAAAAGATTGTGAACTTCCATGAAATCTCCTACAATTTGATGGAATCAGTGCATGCCATAGTGCAAGAGGTTCCATACAACTTCTCTCATTACCTGATGAGAGATTTTGTAAACAACTTGTGGTCTAGAAGACCATTCTTGGTCTACCCTTGTTTCCTAATGATGGTAATCACACACCAACTAGACTTTGGAGGAGTTCCAATCTGGTATCCCTGAGTAGAGATGTTATTACAAGAAAATTTTCACAATGCACTTCTTGTGCCAACTGCCAACAACACAGGACTTGTGACACATCTCTGGGCTTTAGCTGAACTTATTTTTTATATAAATAAATCTTTTTTTTTTGTTTTTTTATTAGTTTATGCTTGTATATATTTCATTTTCAATATATATGCATATTATCTTAAAAAAAGGGAAGGAGAAGGGAACAAAAACACAAAAAGAGGGTTAAACAAAAAAATGGGACTTAAGTTTATCAAATAAAAAATCATTTGATACTTTTTAAGAAGATTCTGATAAAGCTAAGTTCTTTTCTGGTAAAATCTAATTAAATAACTCTCAAATCTGGTAAAACATCTTTTTCTTAAAAATGGTAAAATCAGATAAAATCTGATCAGTTTTTCCTCAAATAAGGATTATAATGGTAAGAGGAAACAAAAAATCGTATGAAAATATAAAGAAAATCTCTCTTGATTTAAAAAATTCACAAAACATCCTTTGAAGAAAAGAACAAAGAATTCCACCACAGTAATATGTGTAAGTACCACTTCTGATACTCTACTCATTCACTCTCATCATAAAAAAAATGGCACTACATTTAGGGGGAATAAACATTTCTGATGACTTTCTGATGAAAATATATACAAGAAGTACTACTTCAAATGACAAAGTGTTAGACATATTTTTCCTGATGACATCAGCAGAAAGAATTTTTTACTTTCAAAAAGGGGGAAGAATCTTAGCTTCCAGAAGGAATATTACTAGACCATTTATCTGAAAATGGGTCCCACAAGAGGTAAAAGGTAGCACACGACCGTTAGTATTCACTAATCAAAATTCATTCTGTTGAAGAATGTTTGGAGACATATCAAACGGTTTATATAAAGTTAATTACCATTAACTTATCTTGAAACCACGACCTAATGGTTATATATGAATCCCACGATCCAACGGTTATATATAAAGTTAATTACCATTAACTTGTCATAAACCCAACGATCTCTGTCCCCACTACTCCCATGCATACTAACCACCCCAGGATCTCTGTTCCTACTACTACTAATATACCCAATTTCATAACAGAGACTTCACCTTCAACCTCAAAACTTACAAGCCCTAAATTCCTTCATTTTTGAAAAGCAAAAATTCATCCCAAAATTAACATGTCTCAAATCAATTTGAACATTCTAGTCATTGAACACAAGGTTCCCTTGATCCAAGAAAACCAATCTCTACCCCTCAAGGATAACAACCTCATGATGAACACCGAACAAGCTCAATATGACCAAAGATGTCAGCTTTTGGTTGAGTTCCTATTAAGATGTCCACTTACACAAGCTATGACAAAAACAAAAGAAGTACTGGAGAACATCATACAACAGCTTGTTCATACTCTTAAAGCAACAGGGAACAATGAGATCAAAGCTCATCTCTAGGGTAACATCTCTGAAACCATCACCCTAAGAAAAATCAGGGAATGTTTGGAACTTCCCATCAATGTTGGTTACATTGAAGCTCCAAAGAAGGTGGACCTAATCAAGCAGTTTATTGAGCTTGGTTACAAATAAAGCATCACAAAGATCGGAGAGTTCAAAAGAAACAAATTACCTACCTTCTAGCAAGTAATGATGGAAACTATGAACAAGTGTTTGACTTCAAAGATTGGAGGAATTAACCAAATCAACCAATCTATTCTGAAAATCATGTATGGACTCATCACTAGGTTCAACGTTGATTACGGAACAGAAATCTTCAATCTGATGAAGAGTTCAGTTCTGACCAAGACTGGAAGGATAACGTCCCACTTACCCTATCCAATATTCTTGTCAATCATCATTGCTGAAACATTTGAAGACAGAAATGTGGAGTTGCCTACATCAAAAAAACATCTGGAGATCAACAGTCATGAAGCCATGGGGTGCAACACAAGGTTGGACAACTAACAATGATGTACCAATCTTACTAGAAAGTATGCTACGTCTAGTACCAGAAGACTCACCATACTGGAGGAAGCATGAAGACATCCTATACAAGGAAGAGGAGCAACCAACTTTTGAAGTATTTGACAGCAGCTCTTCACCAGAAGATAATGTTCAAATGTCTACTTACCAAAAACTGATGAAGGAAGAGGACCAGAGCGACATGGCACCAGAACCTTAACAGAGATCTGATGGAGATTGATAATCAAGTGGAACAAAATCCAGAGGCAACAGAGCAACATGAATCAGGTGTTCAAAATAACCTCCTTTCTTATTGCTAGGAACTCCACAGATTCTGATTCTAATGAATCTGTTCAAGGGAGTTACAGAATTATGCCTAGACAATTTGATACAGTTATTGAGGAGAATGTTAGTATACATCTTGACTCCAAATCTGATGAGAAGGAGTTTGAGATAGCAACAGGTGGAGATCAGGTCACTGATCAAGGAAACCTAGAAGAAGAAGAAGATATGCATTTCTCAACAACTCACAAAGTATCATTTTCAAGAATGATTCAAGGAAGTAAGGAAATTCCAGATGTGAATGAGTTTCATATATCTGGTGAAGGTGTTTCTGGTGGATCTAAGGATTAACCTAACCCTTTAATAATAGCATCAAGTGTGTCTTTTGCTGGTTTGTTAGCTGGAACATCTGTTTTTCCAAATTTACCCCTTGAAACACCATTCATCTCAACAGAACAACTTGACAATGTGTTAAACAATGTCATAAGAGCTGTAGCAGATGATTCAACTAAAGAAACCAAGTCTCATATTGAAGCCAAATTAGACATGCTGCTTGAAAAGATAAGAAGTCAAAACTCTGAGATAAAGGATTTATCAGATTCAGTTGAGGAAATCAAAAGTCAAACAGAGAAGAACACTGAAACTTTGAAGAATATGCAGCTGCCACCAGAAAGCTCATCTGAAAACGATAAATACACAGCAGAATTCAAGAAGGTCTTCGAAGAAATGGAAAGCATCAAGACTCAAGTGAAGGAAGTTGTGGAAACAAGGGGAGCTTCTAATTCTTGTAAAATTTTGGAAGAAATTGGCAGTTTGAGAACAAGCAACAATAGCCTATCCGATGCTCTTGAAAAGCTTATAAAGGAATGGACTGCACATAAGGAACAAATGAAAACAAACTTTGAAGAGGTGAATGAAGAAGAAAAGAAAAATGCTCAACTCTTAAAACATTTGAAACTCCTCCTCTTGTTATTTCTGAAAGACAAAACTTAGTGCAAGTAAGAGATTCAACAGGAAATGTCTCCTTAGTACAAGAAATTGTAAGATAAGACATGATGTTTCCTGAAGAAAGGATTAAAGGGTTTTATTGGTCTGAGGAAGATAAGTTAAATAGACCACAAAGTCCCAAGAGCAGGGACTGGAGCTTAGAAAGACTTGAATGAGGATATTACTGCATTCACAAAGATCATCCAAACCCAATACTGAGAATTAGAAAGGTTGATACTTTTGCTACAACAGATGGAGTAATAGGATGCCATGAGCAAAACAAGTACACCTTGGTGAGGAGAAATGGGAGGAAGAATTAATCACATATGGTGATTTGGCAGACAAGCTTCATCCTGTAGACCTTACAATGATGAAAAATTCCTTTGATCAAGAAAAAGGAAATACAAGGTTCTTCAGAAGAGCTCTTCACAGTCTCTCATAAGCTGGAATAACACAAGAGTAACTTTGACTGATTTTGACCTCTGCATCAACTATGAAATAGTCAACAACAGAAATATGCACATGTCCCCTCCTAACACATCAATCCCATCAGAACTGGAAAGAGAAGCTAGAACTAGAGTCATCTTCAAAGAACCAGAACTTTCAGTTGTCTTTAGAGATCATGACAACAAGAAGGCTCTCTTCAGAGTTAGTTAATGAAATATGCAGGTACTCAAATCAAACTCTTATATACATTAAAAACTGCATGAACAAGAAACAGGAGCCGCTCAAGCTGAACGGGCGTGATAAATAGGAGCTCGGAGCAAAAATTGAAGTCATCATTGATGAATGGATTCAAGCAAGAATCTGGTACATTAATGTTCAAAGAATGCAACAAGATGATTGACTACAAGAAAAAGCTGAAGGATGTAGATCTTTACAGGATTAACCAATGATTGAAAAACAATTTGTTTATGTTATTTTTTTTATTTAGAACAATTTTTTGTCAACTTTTGAATTTCTGTGGTTTGAATTCACTTTATGTTCTTTGATTATGAGTAGTTATTTTTCTTACAATACTTAGGGGGAAATTGTTAGGAAATTATTTGTAAGTATTGAAGAAAAATATGATCACACTTATCATATGCTAAAGATAAAGTCGAAAAGATCAACAAAAGAAAGATACAAGATAACAGGACTAAAGAAGAAAGAAAGATACATCTTCAACAAAGATCAGAATCTGATTGGAAGTATAGAAAGACGATCAAAATTGACCAATCTGGTGACTCTGATGATAAATCTGCTATTTATCATCAAAATCTGGTAACTTCTAATCACCAGAAATAATAATGATCACTCCAATAGAATTCTAATAAGAAGGCCATCAGAAATTCCGATGAGCCAACTTGTCTAAAAGATAAGGCTCTGCCACATTTGTGAATTAGCAAGTTAACCTTGATGGATTCAATGAATATACCAAAAAGCTACTTTATGCAGAGCAAGTGCACGAATAAACAAATGTTTATTCTTGACAAAGACTCTCTATAAATATAGATGTCACTACCGAAGGATAATGAGTTAAGCCAAGCCTTCAATACATACAACAAAACTCCATTACCCTTCATTACAAAATTCTTAAATTATTCTTTTGTATTAGTCAATAACCACACAATCACCTTGTAAACATTGTTTTCCAAAGTGATATAAACTTGAAAATTCTGTAGTTGTGTTTCTTGAAAGTTTGATTTCCATTTTCGCACATTATTTTCATACTTGTTGAAATCAATGGCCAAATTTAGTAAAAGAGTATCATTATCTGGGATCAACAACATCTTTCCTGTCAAGTGTGTGTGTGTATAGGGTTACTAGCCTAGTCTTAGAAGACTTAGACACATGGTTTTCCTATGGAATCTGCGATTGTGATATTTGAGTTTAGACACAAATGGCTAGTGTCTAATTCACTCAAATTGTAACTATGATACCAACCTGTCACACACCAATATTCGGTGGGCCCGGATGGTGGGTTTATGCTTGACGATTGATAACAATTTCACAATTGGCTATGAAAGATAGAATGATAAAACATTATATATAAAAGCTTGAAATATATTAAAGAAAAATTATAACTTGTTTGGTACAAAATATCCCACAAGGTAGGATAAAAACAAAATAGACTTTGGACATCATAGGCCTTTATTCGTGGAGTTGCAAATTCCAAAGCTTATGGTCGAATCGTAATCCAGCCTACTATTGAGGTTTCACCTGCGGTTAATCTTTAAAAATACATTAGTTTTCACTGGTAAATACTATTAACCGACACGTTTATTATAAAACGTTTTAAAAATATTTTATTCAATAATCTTTGGGTTAATTTCTTGTTAGCGAATTATAGGCTTGTCGTACATTCGAGAACCAGTATTATAACCAATATGTGATCAACATACACACCAAAAGTATTTGTTATTGTCAGGTGTATGCCTACACCCTGCACTTAATGGCCATTTGTAGTTAAATGAATCGGGGCATCCGGATATGGTACTATTAACCCCTAAATGTTTAATTCGCTATGAAGCAACACAGTTTAAAACGAATACCCACATTTATAAGCATTTGTCCATTTGTGATACCCGTACCAAGAGGCATTTGCCATATCCCAAGTTTTAATGTAAATGTGGCTAAAAAGTATTTACCTTTGCTAGCTGTCTAAAACAGTGTATTTGGTTCTCGTTGCAAAGTCTATTCAATGTTTATTAATTTTAGATGTGATTTCCTGGAGGGCTCTATAGTCCAGAATGAACAAAAATAATATTCGTTAGAATGTGTACACATCATTGGTAAGTCTTTTGACTTAACCCGTTAACTTTAGAATAACGCTCGGTTTCACTAGATGTAGCGTTAACCAGATAGAATATGGTTTATAACCGTTCGAGTAAGAAGACTTGTGTGATATGGCTTATTTAACCAAACATTCTTATTTGGAAAGGTTTTAAAGTATTTGACCCGTTACAACTAGTTTATACGGATTATGTTCATATAACTAGTCATGGGCGTAAAAAAGGGGCTCGGGTGGTCGAATGGGTCTATGACGAGTCCAATATTTCAAAATAATTTTATGATGTTATATAATTAGTCTTAATGTCAGAATGCATATTGCATAAGCTTATAACCAATTTATTTGCTTTTATGCTAAAAATGGCATTTTGGACCTTTTTAAGAAATATATCTTTTACTCGTCATTTCTCCCGTCCAAACATGATGACCAGAAGGTATAATCATAGGGAATTATCCCTTATGATATTACAATAACTCAGTAACTTTTAATTAAAGTTTATGTTGAACAAACGGGCCAGAATTGAAAGTCAAAGCAGAAGACAAATTGTTTGACTTTCGACTAGGAATTAAATGCTAAACTGAATATGACAAGTTTAACATGTCAAAATATTCTTTATAATATTATATGGACTATTATGGTGTCAAATCTAATGGTTATAATACTTAAAAGTTCATTAGTCGTAAAATGGATAATCTGTGTTTTGACTTTTATTTAATACATGTTTGACTCATCATTTCTCCTATTGAGCGTGATAATCACGGGGTATAATTGCAGGGAATTATACCCTATAGTATAAGGATCACGTGGGAAAACTTAATCGAATTTTGACTTGACCAAAATGGTCAGAACTGAAAGTAAAAAAAAAGTCAAACTGCTTTACTTTCGGATAAATTCTAACTATAGAACTGAAATGAGCTTAAAGGAACACTTACTAGTGATAGGGGAATGTTTTGGACTCAGGATATGAGGCTTCTAAAGACTAGAAGCAAGCTCCAAAGCAGAATTGAGTGATTTGAGAAAGGTGTGAATGGAATATGCAACAAAGGCTCCTATTTACAATAATCTTGGAGATCCCAAATGATAAAAAGTGATTGCGGATGGGTTATGGTGTTGCTTAGTGTCCCAACATGTAGAGCAAGAAGAATTAAGGTGGCAAAAATCGTGCTAGATGGCACAAAGAAGCAGGCTGTCGTGGTAGCTGGTGTTTTACTACTAGCGAAGGCCTTACGGGACCGTAAGGGGTCCTGCCTTGCGGTCCGTAAGAACCTTTGGCGCACACAGAATTCAAAGCCTTTGTGGTCTGTAAGGGACCCTCAGAAGGCAAAATTTTGCCTTTTTCACACTTTAAGCCCCTCAACTCTTAATTATCACCCCTTTTAACAATTTGGTCCCTCACTTTTAACATATCTGAATTTTTTGGAGATTTTTCGGACACGTGTCACACTAGGATTTGACAAGATTATTCAGGTTGTTACAGTGGGCCTAGCCCATGTGTATGGCCTATAAACGAGTAAAAACTAGGGGTTGGTTCAGGATATAAGGAGAATATGATTGGAAATGAAAAGGAGAGGCTAGAATTCAAAGAACTTACAAAAAAGGATTATAAAGAAGATATGAAGCAAAACTAGAAGAGAAAAGAGGATGAGACTGAATATTGAAGACACTGGGAAGCGTTAGGCTGATCCCACGGGTTATTCTTTATAGTTTGTAGTCTTTGAACTCTCTGTAATGATGATGAATTTGATGTTTATGATGAATTTCTTTATCATGTTTAGCTAAACTTAGTATAACTGTCCTGATGAGATGAGACGATGTTTTGTCTATGCTTGATGATTAATTTCTTGCTTGTATGATTTTAGTAGTGTAGCATGGTCAAGTTCTTATGATGCATATGTGTGTATGTTGAAATTGGTTATGATGTTAGTTGTGTGGTGATATTGATCTTTCTATGAGGTTATGCATGTTTGATTCAGTATTTTCTATCTCTAGGGTATATTGACGTCCATTAGCCTAGGGCTTTAAACTTTAATCGGTAATAGATAACTAATCGTCATAACTTTGACGTATGTGCTACTTATGGGAAGGGTTAGATGAAAAGATTCTAGAAACTAATTGGGGTTTTCTAAATACCTCACCTTGGTACTTGTAATTCGCTCGGTTCGTTATCCACCTTGAGCACTAGGATAGAAACCTTAAATCATAAGAATTCATACTATCACTAGCTTTATTGAAATAGGTATAAAGGTGTGTCTATAGCCTTAACCCTAGTTTGATAAGATAAACCCTAATCAGCTCTAATCTATTTTAGCACTTCATATGTCATAGGCAAGTTAGGTCTTGGAGTGGTTTAGCAGGATGTAGATCCGTATCACAAGTGGATCGATACGAGATTGACAATCGATCAAGAGTGCAGAATCCCCTTGGTAGATCAACGAACATAGAAACAAGTTTGTAAGATGAATAACACGAACAATCACTTTAAAACCCGGTATTTATTGATTATTAAATTAATGTTTACAGTTAATCAATACCACAAGAAATCTCTTTGCCACTATTTGCAGATTTCTCACACACTCTCTGTAACTGCTCTCTCAAACTGTCTCTCAAGTGTCTTCCTAAACCCTAAAGCATAATGTTGTTTATGTTACACAACCATGCAAACTGGGCTAAGCCCACGTACATACAATCATAACTTCGGAATATCTGATACAAAATAGAAACTCAGACTAACTAACTAAACTCGGAATTATCCCATGCATTCTCAAACTCGGACCACTATCCACAAACTCAGACTTCCCTAAATCTTCACAAATTAGGAATTCTTCAATTCCTCATTCATAAACTCAGAAAAAGATCATAAACTCGGAATCCCTTATGTTGTTTCGCAAACTCGGATGTCCTCTTGATCTTTACTTCCTCTAGTCAAGTCTTAATTAAGATATCCAAAGACCAAACCAAAGTTTTTATCGCATAACATGCACCAACACAGGATCGTCTGTCATCAATCTAAGCAATTGTCGTTGATTCGAGTCTAGAATGGTTATATATTCTCAACTGTTGGTAGTAATTCAGGTTATTAGATTCTAATATTGATTTTCATAGTTCATAGATTGCATATTAAGTAACAGGTTCAGTACTTGTAGATTGTAGTGTCCACGGATTGATACTTGGGTACTTATGCTATACTATATACTGATAAGTACGCTTGCCTAGAACGTGTGTAGTTAGTATTAGTGTTTTTATCAATAAGACTCAGTTGTGTTCCGTGTCAATTTTTTTCTTACTATCTAAGCACGTCATTGGCTATTAAAAAAAGATATTGATGTTTAGTTAGGGAGTAGGGGATATTCAATTAGAGTCATTCATGTTCAATACGGGTTATTGATATTCAACGGGATCATTCATGGCCAATTACAGTCATAGTCAACTAGGGTCAATGATGTCTAATTAGTACTTTGCTGATAATTTAGGCTCAATTAGGGTCAACGATTGATGGTCCATCATTGTCATTAATAGTCAACTAAAGTCGGTTGATTAAAGTCATTAAAGATCGATGTCAATAAAGATCAAGTAGGGTCCGTTAAAATCAATAAATACCAATTAAGGTCATTAAAGATTAAGAAGGGTTAATCTGGGTCATTGGGTATTAAGGATATCCTAAACGAATTCACTGAAACGGTTCTTGCAGGCAACTTGTTTGATGTGGATCTTAATTTGCACAGTAAGCTGGTTGAGGAGACATTGGCAACAGAAGGTATTAATGTTGTTACTCAATGAATTTTCTATCTCTTAATGCTAGAGGAATTGGGGGGCAGGTTAAGGAACGTTGGATTAAAGATTTAAAGAAGATGAACAAAATTGATTTTATTCTTATTCAAGAAACGAAACAGGAGGATCTTTCAAAAATTAATGTTAGTAATTTTTGGGGAAATCAAGATTTTGGCATGGTAGGGGTTGAGGCTTCGGGTCTTTCGGGTGGTCTTCTGTGTATTTGGGACAAAGGTATCTTTGAGTTGAATTGTTATGTAAAAGATAGGAACTTTCTTTTGGTGAACGGTAAAATAAAAGGATCTCAGGAAGTGATTAACATCATAAACGTATACGCTCCCCAGAAAACAACGGATAAACTGAACCTTTGGAACAAGATTAAAGAGACGATGGGTGGGTTCGCTGGGATGTGGATAATTGCAGGAGACTTTAATGCTGTGCGTGGTAGAGATGAGCGTAAGAGCTCCAGTTTCAAGAACTCTTGTGCCAGGAACTTCACCGAATTCATTTTTGATGCGGGTTTGTTGGAATACAATTTGAAGGGGAGAAAGTACACTTGTGTTAGGGACAACGGCAGAAAATTAAGTAAGATTGACCGCGTCTTGGTGTGTTCAAATTTTTTTCATCAATGGCCGGAGGCTTGCTTACGTGGTTTAGAGTTTAAGTATTCTGATCACTGCCCATTGGTTCTAACGATAAATAAGAAGAATTTCGGAGCTAAGCCTTTTCGGGTTTTCAATTCTTGGTTGGGCAAAGCTGGTTTTCAAGAGACGGTTAAAGCTGCGGTTGAAGCTGTCGAATCTCAGGGTGAATCTGGCGGGCACGCTGATGTTAGATTAATGAGAAAATTTAATGAGGTGAGGAATGCAATTAGAAGTTGGAGGTCGGAATGCCAAAAAAAGGAAGGGGAAGACAAGCTCAAAGCGGAAGAAGAGTTAGAGGAATTTCAAAAAATTATGGAGGAGAGGGAATTGAACGAGGACGAAGAATGGGCTTATGTTGAAAACAGAAAAATGGTTCTGGATCTTGACCTTCAGAAGTGTGAAGATATGAGACAAAAATCGAGAGTCAAGTGGGCTCTTGAAGGTGATGAGAATACTAAATGTTTCCACTCCCATGTTAGTTTGAGACGGGCTTCTAATCAAATTACGGGCCTTAACATCAATGGTAGTTGGGTCTCTAACCCGAGGAAAATTAAAAGTGAAGTTATGGGTTTCTTTAGAGATCGATTCAAAGAAGGATACCGCTCTAGACCTGATTTGATTTGTGATAATATTAAAAAGCTTAAGCAGGAAGAAAAGGATTTGTTAACTAATCCATTTTCTTTGACTGAAATTAAAATGGCGGTTAGTGAATGTGGAGATGATAAAGCTCCCGGCCCCGATAGCCTCAACATGAAGTTCATCAAGTTCTTTTGGGATTTATTCGAAAAAGATTTCAAGGAGATTCTGGATTAATTTTTTGTCAGTGGGAAGATAAACATTGGCTGTGGGAGCTCGTTTATTACTCTAATTCCAAAAACTAAGGATCCTTACGAGCTGAATTGTTATCGCCCCATCAATCTTATTGGCATCATAAGCAAGGTTATTTCTAAGATTCTAGCCAATAGGCTAAAATTGGTTATTGGTTCTGTAATCTCTGAGTCGCGCAATCGGCATTCATTAAAGGTAAACATATTCTCGACGGCCCGCTGGTAATCAACGAGATTTCTAATTGGGGAAAGAAGAATAAAAAGGAGGCTTTCTTTTTAAAAATTGATTTTGAGAAAGCCTATGATAATGTCAATCGGAACTTTCTTATATCTACTATGGCTCAGATGGGATTTCCGAGTAGGTGGTGTTCTTGGATTAAAGGCATTTTAGAATCGGCTAGATCTTCGGTCTTGGTGAATGGATCCCCAACTTTTGAATTCCAATGTCAAAAAGGTTTGCGACAAGGTGATCCTATTTCCCCATTCCTTTTTATTATGGTTATGGAGATATTATCGTGCATGATTGAGAAAGCCAAAAGTTCTAATCTTTTTAGTGGTATTCAAATCCCGTCGGGCCCGTGTGTTTCTCATCTATTTTATGCGGACGATGCTATAATTCTTGGGGAATGGTCGATGGCGAATATTAGATATGTGGTCCGTATGCTTTGGGTTTTTCATATATGTTCTGGTCTTAAGATAAATATTAAGAAGTCTAGTATTTATGCCATTGGAGTCCTTCCGAATGCTTTATCTTCTATGGCGGAGATTGTGGGATGCCAAGCGGGAACCTTCCCTTTTAAATACCTTGGTCTTATGGTGGGGGCTAATATGAACCGTATAACCAATTGGAAGCCGGTGTACGATACGTTTGATGTGCGATTAGCTAAATGGAAAGCGGGGATTCTTTCGATTGCGGGCAGAATTACTCTTATAAAAGCAGTGTTGGAAAGCCTTCCCAACTATTATTTCTCCCTCTATAAAGCTCTGGTTAAAGTTATCAAAGATCTTGAAGCTAAGATGCGGAATTTTCTATGGGGAGGGGACGATTCTGTAAAAAAACTTCATTGGGTGGCTTGGGAGCGAGTCACTCTTCCGGTAAAAAAAAGGCGGTCTTGGTTTAAGTAAATTAAAAAAATGCTAATATTGCTCTTTTATCCAAATGGGGATGGAGGTTATTATCTAATAACAAAAATCTGTGGAGTAGAGTTATCGAGGCCATTCACAATAAAAGGAACTGTGGTGATTTTGTCCCGGTCAAGAACTCTTTAGGCGGAGTGTGGTCTAACATTGTGAAGGTGCTTAATAATACGGTTATTGCCCGTACACAACTGAAATATTATTTCAAAATGGCGATTGGAAATGGAGAGAACACTAAATTCTGGTTGGATCACTGGATCGGTCCGAGGACTCTCAAAGAAGAATTCCCGAACCTATTTAAGATCGAGGATATTAAAGATATCAAAGTGAGCTCTTGTGTGGGTACTAGTAATGTTGGACCCCGTTTTTCTTGGAGATGGAAGAGACATGTTAATTCGGAAACAGAAGTGAACGAGTTGGTGGGCCTCTATACCTTGCTGAATCATTGCAATTTAAACCTAAGCAAAGATGAATGGAAGTGGACCGGGCGGGTCGATGAGAAAGAAGTGGAGTTCAGCGTGAGCTCGGTCAGGAACTTGCTTGATAGCAACAGAGGTCGTGGGGATACAATTGTCCCGGAGCAATGTAAATGGATCCCTAAGAAGTAGGGCGGAGATGAATAGGATAGCTACGGTTGATGCGCTCAGAAGACGCAATATCGATGTTGGAAGTTCGTTATGTGGTTTATGCGGAGACGGTGAGGAAACTGTTGATCATCTTTTCACGTCTTGTGCTGTCGCGACTTTGCTTTGGACGTACATCAGTAGTTGGTGTAAGTGCCATAATTTGGTAATCTTCTCTTTTAGGGACCTGATTGAGATCCACAACCACTCTGGTTTGGATGGAAAGAAGAAAGAAGCTCTGAAAGGTATTATTAGAATTGGCTGTTGGGTCATTTGGAGAGCTAGGAATGAGTCAAGATTCAAAAATTCAGAGGCAAGATTGAACTACATTTTTGGCGAAGTTAAGAAGATTGGTTTTTTGTGGTATTCTTCTAGAAATAAAGGTGTGTCTACGTCTTGGATAGATTGGTGTAAATTTGTAAATTTGTAATGTTGTTTTCGGTTGCCTCGGTTTGAGGCAGCTTGTGTTTTAATCCTTTCAAAAAAAAAATTGCGAACATATTATCAAGGGCGGATCTATGGGTACCTCAGGGGTTGACCGGAATACTCCTCAACTTTTTAACGATGTACAAAATAACTTTGTTGTTTCAGTTTTTATGTGTCAAATTCCTAGAAAAAAAAAAGATTTGATGAAGTAAAAGAAGAAAAGTTGGAAAATGGTTAAGTCATTTTTTCCTGATCTGTGAAGATGTAAAGGATGATAATTACTAGGGATGATTGGGTATTTTGGTAATTAAGCTAGTCTAGGGTCTCTACAAAATCAATGTCATCGGTATTTTTTCTTGTATTTTTTTTTTTTGTTTTTATCTTTTCTTTCCTTCTAGGCTGAGGAATAAAAGGAAAAAAAAATTCTTACAAAAATCGAAAAGAAAATTATTTAATCTTAGTTTAACTTTAAATATATATTGATGTTTAATCTCGTTAATTCTTTCACTTTTTTGATATTTTATTTTACATAAGTAAACAAACTATTATCAAATACTAACGGATATTATATATACATAGTGATCCCTAGTTAAAAGTTTTTGGTTTCATCATTGCCTTTTACCAAAGTATTCTAACACAAAGGAGATGAAATTGGATTTTAGGTTAGGGTTTAGTTAGTAATTTTAGTTGTTATTCTGTATTTGATTGTATTGTATATTTTGTTGGAAATTTGTGAAAATAGCACTTTTCACAAATATAGGAAAATGTCTTTTCCTAATTTTGGACTAGAAATAAATATAAGAAACAGAGCGGGGTTTATATATTTATTTGTGGGTTTGTGTTATATGTTGTAAGAGCTTCGCAACGAACTAAACCACGTCCAAACGGAGCTAAGATGAATGAGATATCGATGCTCAAAGTTTGGTGTTTCAGACATAGAATGCTGAAAAAAAGTAGGAAAGTGGCATATTGTCCGACATAGGAGGAGAGATGAAACT
Source organism: Helianthus tuberosus (assembly GCA_030545235.1). Lineage (NCBI taxonomy): Eukaryota > Viridiplantae > Streptophyta > Magnoliopsida > Asterales > Asteraceae > Helianthus > Helianthus tuberosus. The sequence goes on along the minus strand of CM060414.1, from coordinate 108,566,581 downwards.
TAAAGGGGTATTTAAGTGGGAACTCTCCATACTTAATGTTTCATGGAAGCACACACTAAGTGTACTCGCGAAAGTTGCGGAGCACCGTAACTCGCACACGTGCACGCGCACGCGCGTGGCCTGGGCGATGGGCGCAATGTGGCACTTTGGAGGGTGAAATGGCGGTAGCGTGCGAGTACACGTGGTAGGGTGGCGTGCCCTGGCGCATGGGCACTGAAGAAACGCGCGGACGGGTGCACCAAAGTGAGCCCATACGGCGCGACTGTGTGGCGTGCTCGTATAGGCTTATTGGTGGCTGGCGCACGCGCGCATGGAAGTGAGCCAAACCAGCACGCACACATGAGTGTGCAAGACCTACACGCGCATGAGTTTGAAGGGCGCGCGCGCACCAGTCTGTCATGCGCGTACGTGCACAGAAGCTTCTAGCATTTAATGACAGTGCAGTTACACTTCAGCATTTGAAACTGATGAGTCAACGATTTTGACTGAGAATTAAATGACGAATTAAAGTGCATTGAAAATATTTATGCAATTTAATTCTCCCATTTAATTCAATTTTCAATTTCATCTCGAGATTAGCAGTATAAAAAGGTTGCTACCCCTGCTGCAGAAACACACCAATACACACAACTCTGATACAATCTTCTCTCCCTACTGAATTCTTATCTTCTTCTGCAAGCAGCAAGGTACACCTCGGGTTGCGCCAAGTCTGGCAGTACAACTGTTACGGTTGTTGTATCCTAGAAACAAACGAGTTCTCCGAGGAGACTTGAAATTTGTTTTAAGGGACCCGTGTCTAACACGATCTTCAGCCAAGAACTTCAATTCTATTTTGTAAATCTGTTGTTTTTTTTTTCAGTTTATTTCAGTTGTAATAGTTTTGTTCTTTTGCTTTCCTTCCACCATATTGTAATTCAAGTTAATAAAAGAATTTTATTTGTTTTGCACGAACGTATTTCTACAATCTTAAAACAAATTTTCAAAACGCCGTTCGTGTAGAATCACAAACAATTCTGTTGTGATTTTTCAAACTTGTTTTCACTTCACAGCAGGTTGTGTTTTAAAAAGTAATTTTTTTCTCTATTTTTCTTCAAAGTAGCGATTTTGTCAAAACAGATTCTGTTTCTTCTACTCATTCTATCTTTGAGTCCTAAAATCTCCTGTTGTAGTCTTCAAAGTTGGACTTAGAAGCTACACGGTTGGTTTTTTCGTACTCCTAACCAATATAAATTAGCGTATTTATTATTATGAAAACATAATTTTAATTTGTTTTCTTGAAACCTTTTAGAATGTCGACTGAAAATACCAACGTGAACGTTTTTGTTGGAACCCCTGCCAACACTGTGGGAGCGTCCATAGTGGCAAATCATGCTGAACGACCTGAAAAGTTCTCGGGTCTCCACTTCAAAAGGTGGCAACAGAAGATGTTCTTCTACTTGACCACCATGAACCTTGCGAGGTTCTTGACTGAAACCGCTCCCTAACCTGTGGAAGGGGGGACCGACGCTCAAGCTTAGTGCGCGGTAGATGATTGGAAGCATTTGGATTTCATTTGTCGAGGCTATGTACTCAACGGTCTCTCGGATGCACTGTATAATGTGTACTATAATATCAAAACTTCCAAAGAATTATGGGAGTCTTTGGATTAAAAGTACAAAACGAAGGATGCGGTAACAAAGAAATTTGTTGTCGCTCGTTTCTTGGACAACAAAATAGTTCATAACAAGATTCTTATGAACCAAGTCCAAGAGTTGCAAGTTATACTTCATGACATCCATGCTGAGGGAATGGTACTTAGCAAGACATTTCAAGTGGCAGCCATCATTGAGAAATTGCCTCCTTCGTGGGTAGAATTCAAAAACCACCTAAAGCACAACATAAGGAAATGTCAGTGGAGGAATGAAAGGATATGGTCCCAAAACCTCGCGCAGGCACATTGGACCATATCGCATCCTCACTACAATAAAACCCTCCTTAAGAGAACCCTGCGCGACTGCGCCCCGGTTCTAAAAGGAAAACATCAAAAAGAGCAATCTTCAACATCCGCGCGTCGAGATAAAAACGAATAATACATCCTTGCAACAAACTCATGATGATCAAGGCTAAAATATGTCCGCCCAATTGCAACCCAGACTTAAACAAAAAAGACCTTTCTGTTACAAACAAAATTTGCATAAGGTAGAGCCACATAGGATTACAGCTGTAAATCTTCTAGAAGGCTTTATCATGCACAAGCATTCGGTTATAACCGAATGGCCACGTGGCATCATCCTGAGCACCCCTCAAAGTCACGATGATGGCATCGAATTGAAGAAAGATCTACACTTGTCCACTTTCCACGTGGCATCTCCCTAGCTGTTGATCATACCCACGATCCGTGTGCTTATACATCACGTTAATGATTAACGGTGAAGAAGTAACCGCTTACGGAAATTACTTTCCGTTATCTCTCCCGTTAACAAACTTTCCCGCCCAAAATTCAGTTATAAATAAGGCAATTCAGGTACAATCTCACGAGTTACTCTCACTTCACTTTCACTCTTACTTCTTCTTCTCCATTGAAACCTGTACTTATTCTCACGCCGGAGGGTGGTCACGGAGAGAACCCCCATTCTCCCCGTGGCGAGTCTAACGGCTGTTCGTTTTGCAGTTATCATTTGAAGAAGGAGCTTAGCCAAACCACGGAATCAAACGAGAGGACTCACCCCTTTTATGCATAACTAAACCCCTGGTCCGACTGATTCTAGTCATTTGAACGAGTGTTTCGTCATTGGCGCCCACCGATTTTTCAAATTTTCATTCTCACCTTCTCGTTTTGATTCATTTCTCTTTAACCTCTGTTTTCAATGGTAGAGATTCCGTCAAATCGACTGTTAGGATCTCGTCCGGTGAACTTCAATCATGATCCTCATGTTGAGGGGATTGTAGAAGAAGCCTATGACGATAACGAGGTCCAACACAATGATCCTGTTACTCCAGGAGCATAACCCGAAGTCCCAATGAGTTCAATTTTACCTCCCGGTGAAACCCCCATCTCGTGGTACGTCAGGTCTCAGGGGGCATTAAATGCAGTATACGCACAGCTTTGTGCACAGATTCTTCCTCACGCAACTCAATCTCAAAGATCTACATCTCATGTACGGGCACCATCTGCACCACGTACATCTCACTATGATGCACCGTCACGAGTACATATAGACGACACAGAAGTCTACTCCATATCTCCTACCAGGTATGAATCTACCCACTCCGAGACTCACCGAAGGGATTACCGTGATGAGCCATATTCTCATAGAAGGCAGTCAGTCCATTCTCAGTTGGGCCCGCGTTCTTACCAAAAGCGGGACACCCAGACCGATGAATATGACGAAACATATCAGGAAGGTAATAACACAAGTGTGTTCAGCCGGCTGCAGCAGGATCATAAAAATCAAAAACCTCGTGCGGTTTATAACCCGGATGCAGAGCACGATTACAACTTAATCTACCGCCCGGCAGAGGCAGCGGAGGACTTGAAATTTGTCAGTGAAATCGCCCTAGCTCCCCTCGAAAGGGCGAAGCTACCATCAAACGTCGGAAAATTCAATGGGATGTCAGATCCAGATGATCATCTCTGTGTATTTACCAGCGTAGGCCTGGTAGGGGGTTGGACTTTGCCTATGTGGTGTCACCTATTCATCCAAACCTTGACAGGTGCAGCACGGTTGTGGTTCGATAATTTACAGGTCGGGAAGCTAACGTCATGGGTGGATTAAAAAGAGAAGTTTCTAGTCCACTTTAGCCAGCAACGCAGATCTGTCAGAGATACCGCCGACTTAATGAATATTTGGAGGCTTGATGATGAAACTCTTGAAGACTTCATAAGGAGATACAACAAGGAAGTCCTAGAAATCGGCGATGTACATGAACATCTGATACGAGCACAATTCTAGTACGTCGTACGCTGTGACGACATGATTAAAGCGCTATTAGGAACAGAGGGTTTGCCCAAGAGTTGGAAAAAACTAATGGCTGCTGCCAAAGTTTATGCTCAGACAGAGCGCAATCTCAGCCCCAACAGGCCGCCTCCACCACACAACCGTCCGCAAGACATGAGCGGAAGCAACGGTAAGAAGTTCAAGAAGAACTGGAGGGACTCGGCTTCCGGAGCATACTCGTCTGATGATGCCCGATCAACAATCAACAAGTTAACAGCACAGAAAGAGGCTAAACAGGAGAATCGTGAACGGCAGTGGACTCCTCTAACAAAAACACCGGCGGAGGTACTTAGTACCAAAGACTATCAATTCAAGACACCCCCGCCGATGAAGAACAAAAGAGGTCAGGATCCAAATCAGTATTGCGAGTATCATAAGGATAACGGTCACACTACAAATAATTATATAAGCCTCCGCACCGAAATTGAGAAGGCACTAAAAAGTGGCAAACTCACCCACTTACTTCAAAATGTGTGGAAGGACATAAAACAGATTACTCGCGGGGATGAGGGGCCGAGTAAAAAAGCTAAAACTTAAGCCGCACAAGAACACCAAGCATACAATAGGTTCTTGTCATATTGGTTAGGTTCTTCAACTTACCAATTCATGACACAGGACTATTAGTATGAGTAAATTAAGTCTCAATTAATTATCCTAAGCAACAACTTTGTAACCATGGCCTCTGCGCCCTATCTTAAATCATTGTAAAGTTTGTTATATTATTTCTGTGTTTATTACAAAGTGCATGCAATTCCTTTTGGTAAGCGCAAAAACACTATGGTAATCTTAACACAAGTCTCATGAACGGTCTGCGATCACACATATCGCGTAAGGCCTAGCCTTACGTTCACACATAAGCTTTATACCACCTTTATTCGCCTTACCTAATCAAAGAAATTGTACTCATGCAAAATATTGTAATTCAAACATATATTATAACAGTTACCGGCACACCACGCGCCTTAACAAAAAACCATTTACATACACGGCAGTGTATCAATAAAGTTACTTGCGCCATAGCGCATTAACAAACAGGGATTTACATCCCAAACCTATGTCAACTACCAATTGTTCATCCAACCACAAAACAAAGAAAACCTAAGCTAGGACTTCATCATTATCATCATCTCTATCCGAGAATACTTCCCTCAGCTGCGTCACAAAGTCTTCGGACTGCAGCGCAACAGTGACAAGGTCCATGACAGGAAGCTGCAGAGTGTTGAATTGAGTCTTCGTAGCGGCTAGAGCAGCTTCAGTATCAACACCTTGCGTAGCAGATCTACTGGTATCCCAGTCACTTTTAAAGCATTAACAACATGCTGGGAACATTTTGAGTAACCTTGGGCATACCCATCAATGCGCGCGGCAACCAGCAGGTGCACATCTGTCTCATCTAGTTCATTGGCATTAAGAACAGAGTTGGCAACCTGCACAATTAAAAAATGAGATGGCGCATAATCATACCAGATATTATCAAAAGTAAACACACTTACACTTATGATTCCGCGATCTTTCAACCATAGCATGTCATTCTTCAATGGTTCAATCTCACTCTCCACTGTCGCCCGGGCAGTCTCGGAACTTTCCAACTTCTCTTCAGTTTCAGCAAGCCGACGGGAAGTCTCAGTTTTTTCAACCCGTTCAAGATCTAAATCTTTTTTAACGGATTCAACCTCCGCCTTAAGTTGTTCCTGCTCAGATAATAAAGAGGTAAGTTCGTCTATCTCCTTTTCCCTAAGAGCAAGGGTGGCGCAAGTTCGTACCTCTCTCTGTTCACTTCTCTCCCTATGAGAACGCGCCTCATCACGCGCCGCTTCAGCCTCAGCTTTCTCTTGTTTCAGCTTCTCAATATCCGCATTTTGTTTTTTAATTCAATCTCTCAACCTCAGCCTTGAGATTATTAATGATATTGCGGAGACCTATCTTTTCATTATTATCTTTCTCACATATCTCCCTCCAATTTTTGCGCTCCTTAGAAAGGAGAGCAGCTTCAACCTCCGTTTTTCTTTTCCAACCAGCAACGGACCATTCTTCAGTTTTTTGATCATTCTCAAACTTGGCCCGATCAGCTTCCAATTTCGCCAGCAATAGGGCAGCTTGGGCCTCATCTTTAGCAGCTTTCTTCTTGGACGTCTCAAAAGCAGCCCATTCTTTGTGCATGCTACGCCACTCGCGCACTATACGATGTGTAGTAGATGTATAGGTAGCAGCTTCTTCAAGATAAGCATGATAAGTCTGCTCATGAGGGCGCCCCTCTTGAAACTTGATCTCCCCAGGAGGAAAGGTTCCTTACAACCAGTCACGGCACACACGCCAGTCGGAAAAAGTTTCATCTTTTTTAAGTTTCACACTGGCGCATGAATCTCATCCGCCTTCTTCTCCGAATAATATCTGTAATAATAATCCCCCAGAGTATCATCCGGGCGGATACGAGAATTTTCATCAACTTGAGCAAAAGAGCCTTGGTCCCCAGCAGGGCTCTTCTCGATATTCACAGACGCAGAAGCAAAACCCGCAGTAGGAAAAGTTGCCACAGGGTCTTCTTGAGCAGATTTTCCTTTCTCAAGGTCATGTGTCGCAACTTCAGGAGAATTAGGATGAGCAGCATCAACATCCGCAGTCTCTGGATCCACAATCTTCTCTGATTCCACAGGCTTCTCCACTTCAGAGTTACCTCCTTCAGCAATCTTCTCCGCCTCATCTTCGACAACTTTAGAACCGTCTAGTTGTTCATTAACCAACGCACGAGGGGGAGAAGATGGGACGTCCTCATTAACAACAGATGATGGCTCCGCATGAATAGGAGAAACTGGTTTTTCTGCAAGAATAAAAATCCAGGTCACAAACATATAGCGCCCATGAAAAATAAATCAAAGAAGGTACTTACCTAGAGGAGGTTTCGCAATAAAGGCATCAAGATTGCCTCTTCTACTAATCTTTCTCCTTTGAGCCTTCTTGGCTGGCTGCCCTTCAGCCTCAACTTTAGTTTGTTTTCTCTTCCCCGCCTTCATCTTCAACAAAGGCTCCGGACTCGACTCTAAGTCAATTGGGTCCTCAGGATTTGAGGCAGGGATGTTAGCAGTATCCCGAGGCTCCGCCTTCGGTTTCTTCACAACTACAGGCGCAAGACCTTCCAACGAATCAGACACCACTACATAGTCACACAAGGAGTCAGAGGAATGGCGCGTACCTTTCTTCTCTCCTTTGGCATTCTTGACTTTTGACGATTGGGCTTTCACCGTGTGATTCTTTTTTGACGCAACAGTAGCAGCCGGCGCACGTTTCTTCTTCTCAGGGCCTATGCCTAGATTAGTCAGCTCACCTACTAAGAAGGAAAAAATTGCAATATTACTCCACGCGCAAAGGCAGCAAAGAGTAATATTGCAATAAACAACCAAAACGCACAGTAAGCTTACCAGCATCAGTTGGGGGTTGCGCGGAAAGATCTTCATCTCGTGGCAAAGCAAAATTCTTGACTATCCTAAGGTACCAAAGTTCCTTGTCAGCCTTTTTTGGAACAGTAGTCATTTTTCCACCTTCTCTCTTACACGCAACAACATATAAAGAGATAACTACAAAAGGGGAAACAGGAACAGTCAAGAGAGAGAGAGAGAGAGAGAAATAGTGAAATGATCCGGAATCTTACTGCTATTCCCCTCCATATACACCGGTTTGTCTTCTCGCTCCATCCGCCAGAACAGACTCATACCGGAAGCAACTAGGGCTTTTTCCAGTAGCTCAATCGACGGAACATCCTTTAAATCCTGGTACCAAGTTTCTGAAAAAGGAGTCTGTATAGTCTCTGTTACAACATGTTCTTTACCCCTAAAGGTCATCTTCATCGGAATCACACCGGCTTTAATATAAAAGAATTTAGGTTTCCAGTCATGAAAAGATTTCGGGGGTTGCAATAAAATCTTCTTTGCCGAAGCACGTTGGACAAAGCAGTAAAAGCCCAGTGAACAATGCATTTGGTGAAACACCGGAAGCGGTTAACCGTCGGCTCGATATGCATTGACCGACAAACGAATTCGAAATGGCGAACTCGAACCATTCTGATAGGATGCATCTGAGAAACATGAAATTTATAGTAAGAAAGGATTTCAAGGAAAAATTTTGTTACAGGCAATCGAAAATTTCCTGCAGAGAAGAAATCCCGAAAAAGGGTAATGTATCCGGCCGGAGCGTCTGCCACCGTCTGACCTTCGTCAGGATATCGAGCATCCCAACTAGGGGGAACTTAAAATTCTGAACCATGCCATCAAATGTCTCTCGGGGCCACTTCAATGGTGGAAGACCGGCAGACATCTCTTTAGAGGAGTCTTCGTGACGTTCTCCGGTAGACATAAAATGGAAAATTGCAAATTTCTTCAAGAAAGTAATGGGGAAGACGAAAAAGAATAGGTTTCAAATGGCAATACTATCGAAAGAAGGCAATGAAAGGATTTATATACCCACCGCCATCAATGACCTAAGAAACCGCAATAACACCTTTTTCAGGAAAAACATGGTTATCTAAGCATCAGGAGCAAGTGGGAATAACCATAACGCGAGTCCACACGTGCGTGTAGACCACGATTGACGACGTACAACTGACAAATGACAGCCTGTCACTCAAAACTGTCACACGTCAACAGTCATCACTGTACCTTTCACCTGCCAAGGGTCAAGTTTTTCAAAATTCGAAATCATGAGCATTTTAACTCAAAAAAGTATCTTCCTCAAGAAGATTCTCCACATTTCGCGCCAAAACTCCACATAGCAAAAATCACACATCTCTTATAGTCCAGTACTCCACTTATTTGCATAAGAGCAACACTGGACTGGGGGGACTTGAAGGGGTATGGTCCCAAAACCTCACGTAGGCACGTTGGACCATATCACATCCTCACCACAATAAAACCCTCCTTAAGAAAACCCTGCGCGGCTGCGCACCGGTTCTAAAAGGAAAACTTCAAAAAGAGCAATCTTCAACATCCGCGTGCCGAGATAAAAACTAATAATACATCCTTGTAACAAACTCATGATGATCAAGGCTAAAATATCTCCGCGCAATTGCAACCCAGACTTAAACAGAAAATACATTTCTGTTACAAACAGAATTTGCATAAGGCAGAGCCACATAGGATTACAGTTGTAAATCTTCTAGAAGGCTTTATCGTGCACAACCATTCGGTTATAACCGAATGGCCACGTGGCATCATCCTGAGCACCCCTCAAAGTCACAATGATGGCACTGAATTGAAGAAAGATCTACACTTGTCCACTTTCTACGTGGCATCTCTCCAGCCATTGATCATACCCACCATCCATGTGCATATACATCACGTTAATGATTAACGGTGAAGAAGTAACCGCTTACGGAAATTACTTTCTGTTATCTCTCCCGTCAACAAACTTTCACGCCCAAAATTCGGTTATAAATAAGGAAATTCAGGTACAATCTCATGAGTTACTCTCACTTCAATTTCACTATAACTTCTTCTTCTTCATTGAAACCTGTACTTATTCTCACGCAAGAGGGTGCTCACGGAGAGAACCCCCATTCTCCACGTGGCGAGTCTAACGGCTGTTCGTTTTGCAGTTATCATTTGAAGAAGGAGCTTAGCCAAACCCCAGAATCAAACGAGAGGACTCACCCCTTTTATGCAGAACTAAACCCCTGGTCTGACTGATTCCGGTCATTCAAACCAGTGTTTCTTCAAGGAACTTGTGGTTCGTCTTCGCATAGAAGAGGACAACAAGGTGGCCCAAAAGGGCACCATTTTGCAAGCTTCGGTTAAAGCAAACATGGTGGAATTTGGGGAATCCTCAAAAGGCAATAAGGGCAAAGGGGGTAAGAAGGACGACAAGGGGAAAGCAAAGGTTAACAACCTTGGACCGGAAAAGGGGGCTGTGAAAAAGAAGCATGCGCCTTTCCAAGGTACTTGGTACAACTGTAACGAGACGGGGCACCGTGCTAACCAATGGAAGAAACCTAAGCATGAGCGTGCGCATATGGTTGATGAGGATGGTATGCCTCTGATTGCAATGATAACCGAGGAAGTGGCTATGATTGAAGAAGTCAACGCAATGGGTGAAAACACAAAAGGATGGTTCGTTGACACGGGTGTAACCTGCCATATTTGTGGAGATAAGGCCCTTTTCTCTACATTCAATGAAGCGACGGGTGAAGAAAAGCTTTACATGGGAAATAAAGCTACCGCAAGCATCAAGGGTGAAGGCACTGTCATCTTGAAGATGACTTCAGGCAAGGAGCTTACCTTGTCCAAAGTGCTCTATGTCCTAGAGATAAGGAAGAATCTCATTTCGGGATGGATGCTCAACAAGTTTGGATTTCGTCTAGTGTTTAAATCGGACAACTTTGTTCTTTCTAGACGTGGTACTTTTATCGAAAAGGGTTATGCCCTAAATGGAATGTTTAAAATGAATGTAATGGTTGTAAACCAAAACAAAAGTTTGAATGAAATTTCAACTTCTACTTACATGATTGAGTCTTCTAATGTTTGGCATGGTAGACTAGGACATGTAAATTTTAATTCATTACAACGTTTAATTAAATTAAATTTGATACCAAAATTTGATTTCGAACCCGATTACAAATGCGAGTCATGTGTAGAATCCAAACTTACGAAATCATCATTTAAATCGGTTGAATGAATAACTGAACCCCTTGATTTAATTCATACCGATGTGTGTGATTTAAAAGCGGTTCGCACACGTGGAGAAAATAAGTACTTCATCACGTTTATTGATGATTGTACTAAATATTTCTACGTGAATTTACTTAAGAGTAAAAACGAAGCAATAGAGAAGTTTATCTTCTACATAAACGAAGTTGAGAATCAACTTAAAAAGAAGATAAAAGTTGTTAAAAGCGATCGAGGAGGTGAATATGTTGCACCTTTTCCGGGTTTATGCGCAAAAAGTGGCATTATACATGAGTTTACACCTCTTTATTCTCCACAATCAAATGGCGTGGTGGAAAGAAAGAACCGCACATTGAAAGAGATGATGAACGCCATGTTGATCAGTTCGGGAGTGAACCGAGAAATGTGGGGGGGGGACGCCATTCTCTCACCAAACTATCTTTTGAACAAGATACCATTAAAAAGTAGATACTAAACTCCATATGAGTTATGGAGAAAAAGGAAGCCTTCATACAAATACTTGAAAGTGTGGGGGTGCCTAGCAAAGGTGACTGTACAACCTCCTAAGGCTCTTAGGATAGGACCCAAAACTATTGATTGCATTTTCAGAGGATATGCACATCAAAGTAGTGCACATCGTTTTCTTGTATATGAGTCTAAGAATCCTGATGTACACAAACACACTATCATGGAGGCAAATCCTAACATTGTCTCATATTTTGAGAATGTGTTTCCTATGCTAGGACAAACACATGCAACTTCTTCAACAACATTTGATGAAGCAGGTCCAAGTTCATCTACATGGTTAGATGAAGCAGGTCCAAGTTCATCTACATGGTTAGATGAAAGACATGAAAGACCCGAGGTTGAGGAGGGTGAGCTTAGACGAAGAAAATGACAAAGGGTTGAAAAATCCTCTGGTCCAGATTTCATGAGCTACATGGTTGAGGGTGAGCCCAATACCTACCGCGAAGCGGTTACCTCCACATAAGGACCTCAATTGCAAGAAGCAATTAAGAATGAAATTGATTCTATATTGAAAAATCATACTTGGGAGTTAGTAGATCTTCCACCTAGTTGTAAACCACTTAGATATTCAAAAGGAAGATGAAAGCTGACGAAAGTATTGATAAATACAAGGCGAGGTTAGTAATAGAAAGAGTTTAGACAAAAGGAAGGTCTAGACTATTTTGATACTTACTCGCCTATGACGAGAATAACCTCTATACGATTGGTTCTTGCAATTGTGGCTCTAAGAAATTTGGAAGTTCACCAAATGGATGTAAAGACCGCATTTCTAAATGGCGATTTAGAAGAAGAAATTTACATGGAACAACCTGAGGGTTTTTCCGCCCCAGAAAAAGAGGGTAAAGTATGTAAATTGGTCACGTCTTTGCATGGCTTGAAGCAAGCTCCAAAACAATGGCACCAAAAGTTTGATCATGTCATGATTGACAATGGTTTCAAAATAAATGAGTGCGACAAGTGTGTTTATTTTAAAGACACACCAAGAGGTTATGTAATCTGTCACACCCCGATTTCCACGTGTCACCGGTGGGCCCGGTGGGGGAGTATCGTGACGTGGTTGGCAACGTAATAGTCAAACAACACAATATAATAATTCACAGCGGAAGCAAATTTAAAATAAGATACAACCGAATTTATTTATTGTAAACAAAGTCACAATTATCCGGTGTTTATCCACAGTAGGATCGAATTAAAACATTGTTTATGGTTCAACAGACTTCGGCATCTCTAAGTTTGCGAGACTTCTAATGATGCTTAGGAGAATCCCAGCCTATTTCGCCTAGTACCTGCATTTAATCTTTTTGGGAAAATACGTCAGTTTACACTGGTAAATACATTCAACTGACTCATTTTATAAAATGATTGAAAATTGGTTTGGATGCACATGGCATAAACATTTTATTTAACTTGGGAGAATTATTTAATATTATAATCTTGTGAACGATTTACATGTTACTTATGCGTTCAGTAGCCCGGAACGTATTCCGGGTTAAAGATCAATAGACACACCACTTATGTGAGTTATACACGGGAGTACGCCTACACCCCGTGCTCAGGTCGTGGCTATCTCGTAAGATAATGCCGAGGATATCCGGGACATGGTCATTAACCCCCCAAAGGCTGTAAAGTAAACACATCTGTTTAAAACGAGCCAATCAAATTATTCAATTAACCACTAAGCGTGAAAGATTTGATGCTCGATCAAGCGGTACGCTATGTACCGTAACCCAAGCCCGTATAGGGAAAATAAGTTAAAAGTATTTACCTTGATGCAAAGTATAGTCACAATAATCAAATAGCAGGTAGCTTTTACTGTTTCTCCTAATCTGGAACGAAGGTTAAATATAACCTATTAGAATCCTAGCGGGTCTTTAATTATGCTTAAGCTTAGACCGGCTAGTTTCAAAGATACGGTTCGTACGCACTATTAAGCGAAGACCGGATAGAATGTGATTCAGACCCAACAAGTTTGAAGACTTGTTTAATATGGGTTTATTATTCACATTCTGTATTTTGAGATAAAACCGATAAGGTTTGACCCGTTTCGGCTAATTTATGTAAACTTGTTACATAAACCGAGCCGAACGCGTAATATGCGTAACGGGTATCCGTAAGAGCCATATACAGGTTTCCTAAGTTAATATGCTCCAAATATGTTGCAACATCAGTAGGATGTCTTTCGTTATGCCCCGAACTAATTTAAACACAAACTATGCCCCGTAGGGGTAGTTTGGTCATTTTAAAGTTTGTAAAAGAGTTTAAATGTCTAACTGAGTTACAGGTCTGATGTAAACAGCAGACATACTCATTTTGATGGGTTATAACAGTAGGCTAAGGCATGTATGTGAAATTTATCATATTTAACCAAACTAGGCCCCGTAGGGGTATTTTGGTAATTTCACATAAGCCGACAAGCTCAAAACTGAAGTCTGAGTTCATCAACTTTTGCTTACTGTTAAAATATGATAATTTGCTTCTTATATCAGTAGGTATCAACCCGGGTATGTCCAATATGATTCTAAGACATCCTATGCGTTTAAAACGCTAATTATGGCGATTAAAGGCCATTTCCGGGTTCTATACCTAAATCTGATATTTTTATATTTCCAGAAGGCTTAAAATAATTTATTTAACATAACCAATCAGTAGAAAAAGGTTTGGAGTCGTTTAGATGTGTAAAACTCATTTTATGGCCCGTAAGGGCAAAACCGACAATTTCCGAATTAAGCCTACGACTATGAGTTATGCTCAGCCTAAAATTAATTAAAAATCTTTAAAATTCCCAAAATATTATATCACATCAGTGGGTAATTCGTTTGATACCAAAAAGTATGTCTAACTAGGCTATACGCTAATTACGCCATTATGTTAACATAAAGCATTAGTTTAGCGATAACGAGCATAACTCTTAATCTATAAGTCAAACTGATGTCAAACTTTGCATGCAAGTCTTTATATCAATAATCAAGGTTTCTACACTTTTACATTTTCATAAATCATGTTTTAAGGTAATAAGGGCATAACGGTCCACGTATGAGCATTTAACGGAAACTTGCATATTAATTGGATAACTAGTGAACCAAGGTGTATGATCACAGAGGGTTGTTCTAACATGTATCCTAATCCAATTTAAGCTCTGAGACATTTCTAAAATATGCCCAAACGGGTCAGAACTGAAAGTCAACCGAAAAGTCAAACTATGTGACTTTCGGTTCCGAACCGGGTCTAAACAGGAAATAGTCGGGTTGAACATGTTGAGACATGTTCTTACACTTATTTCTAAGTTATAACAATGTTCAAACAGGTTACAAATGTTCTAGATAGCTAATTATGCATAAAGGATATTTTAAGCAATATGTTGACTTTTTAAGTAAATGTTTGACCCGACATTTGACCTGCTTAGGATGGTGATCAGGGGAAACCCTTTTGGGGTTTTATTTCCCACATAAATACCATTCTAAAACTACTTTTAATTCGAGATAAGACTGAGTCATTAGTGACTAATCTCGAAGTCAAACCGTAATTACGACGGTTTGACTTTTAGCTAATTAATTAAGCTAAACACAACCAAATAAGAACTAGAAGACTTACAATAGTCCAATGCACGAATTATGATCAGAAGGGAGAGTTCCTATGCTCCAGGATGCTCCAAAGATCAAGTGCAAGTGTGAAGATTGATGGTTGCACAATGTGGCTTTATATAGGACTTGGATTCACCACAACTAAGTGACAACTCACTCTAGGACCAACCACAACCATTGAACACTTGTCCTAGTGCTCTAGGATAGTTTAGGGGTCGTTTATAACTGATAAAAACCGGTGCAAACGGTCACAATCGCGTTCAACAGCTAACAGCAGGTTTCTGTTCGCTGGGCATCAGCTAGCGCACCGTTACGCTACTGATGTAGCGGTGCGCTAGCCCGCAATAGATGGCCGGTTGACTTAATGGGGTAGCGCACCGTTACGCTACATATGTAGCGGTGCGCTACCTCTTCTCAGAGGCTGATTCCTTGTTGTTCGTTGGTGTTTCGAACATGTAATCCACTTGCACGATTTTTAGCCATTCTTTTACATGGAGGGGCCTCTAATAAGTGTCTACTCCTGTACATTACCCTACCATGAATTTTTGTTGCAATTGAATGAACTTACAAGTCCCGAAAACAACGGTTTATCATTCTTTTTCTTCTTGGGATCAAATCATGCTTTTCAAGATCCATTATTGTAGACAAAATTCTGAATTGAGGGTATAAAAGATGTGTATAACATTTAATCGGGTCTTGGGATTTATAAATAAGGTCGTTCAGAGGTAACAGTTTAACATGACGTCACTTTAAATCCTGCCGAATTATCTTTATTAAATCCGGGTTTACAACGCGTTTTGTCTGACATGACACGTGTCGTTTTATTATTGAACCCGAAATTTTCGAGGTGTTACATCCTCACCCCCTTAAAATAAATCTCGACCCAAGATTTACTGAAACAAGTAAGGGTACTTTTCTTTCATCGTGGATTCAACCTCCCACGTGAAATCGGGACCTCTACGGGCATCCCATTTGACCTTAACAAAAGGTATATGCTTTCTCCGAAGCTTTCTTACCTGTCGATCTTCAATCGACACAGGTTTTTCCACGAATTTCAAGCTCTCGTCAATATGCACATCTGCATGCGGCATGACATGTGATTCGTCAGTGGAACATTTCTTTAGATTGCAGATGTGGAACACATTGTGAATTCCACTGAGCTTTTCTGGTAAGTTCAACTTATAGGCAACTGACCCGACACGTTCGATAACCTCGAAAGGTCCTATGTATCTCGGGCTTAATTTGCCTTTCTTACCAAACCGCATCACTCCTTTCCAAGGTGACACTTTAAGTAGGACTTTTTCACCCACTTCGAAGTGAAAATCCTTACGACTTGGATCCGCGTAACTTTTCTGCCTATCCCTGGCAGCTTGGAGATTTTTACGAATCTGGACAATCTTGTCCGTCGTTTCGAATACGATCTCTGGTCCTGATAACTGGACTTCTCCAACTTCCGCCCAACAAACTGGCGATCTACACTTTCTACCGTATAATGCCTCAAAAGGCGCAGCCTTTATGCTGGTATGGTAGCTATTGTTGTAGGAGAATTCGATCAATGGTAGGTTCTTATCCCAGCTACCTTCCAATTCGATCGCACATGCACGCAGCATGTCTTCTAACGTTTGAATAGTACGCTCACTTTGACCGTCTGTCTGAGGATGGTAAGCCGTACTAAAGTTCAAACGTGTGCCCAAAGATTGTTGGAAACTCTTCCAAAAATGGGACGTGTACCTAGTATCTCTATCAGAGATAATAGCTACAGGTATGCCGTGTAAGGCTACAATCTTATCAACATATAACTGGGCTAACATATCGGAGCTATAAGTCTCCTTGATGGGTAAGAAATGAGCTGACTTAGTCAGTCGGTCAACTATAACCCATATTGTATCATTGCCTTTCCTCGTCTTGGGTAACTTGGTAATAAAATCCATAGTTACCATCTCCCACTTCCACGTAGGAAGTTCAGGCTGTTGTAGCAAACCTGACGGTTTCTGATGCTCGGCTTTGACTTGCGCACATGTCAAGCATTTTGCTACATGGGCGGCTACAGACTTTTTCAAGCCTATCCACCAATAATTTGCCTTTAAATCCTGGTACATCTTATCAGCTCCAGGATGAACGGAGTATTTGGAACTATGGGCTTCTTGGAGGATGACATCACGAAGTCCTCCAAAAATTGGAACCCATATTCGTCCGTTTAACCGTAAAATTCCGTCCTTGCTAAGAGTTAACTGCTCCTCAGTCACTCCTAACTTTTCATTAGGATAGTTAGCTTCCAACACAGCTTCCTTCTGTGCAGCTAACACCCTTTCTATCAAACTGTTCTTTATCTCCATACGCTTTGCGTTAATGCGAATGGGTTTAACCCTTTCCTTTCTGCTCAAGGCATCAGCGACTACATTCGCTTTGCCGGGATGGTATTTGATTTCACAATCATAATCATTTAAAGTTTCCATCCAACGGCGTTGCCTCATGTTTAATTCTTTCTGGTTAAACAGATGCTGGAGGCTCTTGTGATCAGAAAAGATCACAAACTTGATTCCATAAAGATAATGCCTCCACAGTTTTAGTGCGAACACAACGGCACCCAATTCCAAGTCATGGGTGGTGTAATTCTTTTCGTGCACCTTTAACTGTCGTGATGCATAGGCAATCACCTTGCCTTTCTGCATAAGCACACACCCCATGCCAGTGTGTGATGCATCACAATAAACTACAAATTCTTCAGCACCTTCAGGTAAGGTAAGCACAGGAGCGTTGCTCAACTTTTGTTTCAAAACATCGAAGGACTCTTGCTGCTTAGGGCCCCAAACAAACTTAACCTTTTTCTTAGTTAAGGAGGTTAGAGGTGCAGCAATTCTTGAAAAATTTTCAATGAAACGCCGATAATATCCTGCCAATCCCAGGAAGCTACGAATCTCCGTAGGCGTTTTCGGCTCTTTCCAGTTCATCACTGCTTCAACCTTAGTGGGATCCACCTGGATACCACGCTCACTGACCACATGTCCAAGAAATTGGACTTCCCTAAGCCAAAATTCACACTTGGAGAATTTGGCATAAAGCTTCTCCTTATGCAGAAGTTTGAGAATACATCGAAGATGTTTCTCGTGGTCAGCTTTGTTCTTAGAATAAATGAGAATGTCGTCGATGAAAACGATTACGAATTTATCTAAGTGCGGCTTGCAAACGCGATTCATGAGATCCATGAACGCAGCCAGTGCATTGGTGAGCCCAAAAGGCATCACTAGAAACTCGTAGTGACCGTAACGAGTCCTAAATGCAGTCTTGTGTACGTCTTCATCTTTGACCTTCAGCTGATGGTAGCCTGACCTCAAATCTATCTTTGAGAAGTAACTTGCCCCTTGAAGCTGATCGAACAAATCGTCGATCCTGGGTAATGGATATCTATTCTTGATCGTGACTTTATTGAGCTCACGATAGTCGATGCATAGACGCATCGACCCATCCTTCTTTTTGACAAACAGGATTGGCGCTCCCCAAGGAGATGAACTGGGTCGAATAAAACCCTTAGCCAGCAATTCATCTAGCTGCGTCCGCAACTCCTTCATTTCGGTGGGTGCCAATCTGTATGGTGCTCTAGCAACTGGTGCAGCTCCGGGAATGATATCGATCCTGAATTCGACTTGTCTATCTGGTGGTAGGCCAGGTAGATCTTCAGGAAATACTTCTGGGTATTCTGAGATGACAGGGATGTCTTCTAACTTCGGTTTAGGCTCATCAATAATTACTTGTGCCATGTAAATGACACACCCCTTCTTCAAACACTTTGAAGCCTTGAGCATAGTCACGTGCTCAGGCAGTCCGTACTGGGTATCTCCCCGAATGGTAAGTGATTCACCAGACGGAGTCTTTACTACCACCTGTTTCTGGTTACAGACGATTTGGGCCTGGTTATGAGATAACCAGTCCATACCCAGAACTATGTCAAAACCAGCTAATTTAAACGGAAGTAGAGACAGAGGAAAAGAATGGTTCTTAATGGATATAACACATCCATCTAACACAGTAGAGACGGTTTCTATGGTACCATCTGCTAACTCTACCTCATAGTTCACTTTTAGGGTTTTGACAGGTAAATTCAACAATTTACAAAATTTATGATCTACGAAGGACTTATCTGCGCCTGAATCAAAAAGTACTCTTGCAAAAACATCGTTTACAAGGAAAGTACCTGTTATGACGTTATCATCCTGCACAGCCTCCTTCGCATCCATCCTGAAGACTCTGGCATTGGTCTTCTTAGCCTCCTCAGGCTTCTTGTTGTACTTAGGGCAGTTAGTCTTTATGTGGCCCTTTTCGTTGCAACGGTAACACGTTGCATCTTTCATCTTCTTGCAATCCAAGGTTTTGTGTTCCTTGGACTTGCACAAACCACAAGCGAAAGACCTGGACTCGTTATTCGAGGTTGATTCGAATCTGCACTTTCCAAAGTGCTGTTTCTTGCAAGTTTTGCAGGTGGGCTTCTCCCCAGAACGATGCCCATCTTTCTTCGAATCAGATCCCTTCTTGTGATCACCGCTCCCACGGTGCTTCTTGTTCGACTTACGCGAACCATCATCTTCATGCTTCCTCTTCTCGGCCGCCTTATTCCTCTGCGATCTCTGCCGGACCGCATCAAGAGTGAGGGATAAGGAAAGGTCAGTTACAGACCTGAAGGTAACTGGCCGAGAAGCCTTTACACTGGACTTGATCTCGGGTTCCAAACCACCAATAAAGCGTGCGATTCTTTTGGGTTCCGGGGTTACTAGGTAGGGAACCAGCCGAGACAGTGTATTGAAGCTCGTCAAATAAGCTTGACAATCGAGATTCTTCATCACCAGTGATAGGAAATCATATTCTATCTTTTCCACCTCGTGTTGAGGGCAGAAATTTTCTTTGATCAGGGCAATGAATTGATCCCACGTCATGCTATACAACGGGATCTTTCCTGAGGCCTCCATCACAGATCTCCACCAGGCTAATGCCTCACCTTTGAAGGACTGTGAGACAAATTTAACCACATCACCTTCAGCGCATCCGCTGATGTCCACGACCGTGTCCATTTCATCCAGCCACGTCATGCAGTCTACGGCTCCTTTCTCCCCCGTAAAATCCCTGGGTTTGCAAGACACAAAGTACTTATATGTGCAACCCTTGTTACGGTGTCCCTGATGCAGTACCAACTGCTGAGATGGATTACTTTGGTGGTTGGTGGACTGGCGATCATCACCGTTTTTCTTTGGTTCATCCTTTTTGGGAGGAGGTTTATTATGAGCCTCAGAATGTGTCCTTGGCTTTGGTTGTGACACAGAGTGGGTCCTACTCCGAGTAACACTGTATTCCTCATATTGTCTATCCAAAGCTTGTGTGACAGCGCCGTCTATGATTGCTTTTAGTTCAGCACCCGTTAATGTAATCTGGGCGTTCTCATTCGGCTCCACTGGATGGCTATTCACTTCATTGGAGTCAGCCATTTGTATTGAACTGTTGCAGAAAACAAGGTCAATATTTTATTTGGGATTTTATTATGAAATTACCCCTTAGGGTAATTCGTTAACCATGGTAAACAGAGACCATATTTGGTTAACTTATTAATCGTATTAATTTAGGATTTCAATTAAAATTTATCCTAAACATAAACAATAACAATATATATTAGCACATAAGGCTTGGTCACATGGACTATCTCATAAACCATGATTTCAGAGAATCAAGACTTTTAAGGGTTGAACCTAGTTCATTACCTTTATTAGACAGGGAGCCATAGCTACCACTGTCTTTTGGCTTATGTAGAAATTAGCAAGGCCCATAGGCACTATATTACCACGTATGGTTAAATATAATCATCTTAATTGATGATGTAAATCCAGGATTCAGAGATCATTAAACTGGATTAGGAATCTTCTAAAGAACCCTTATTCATTTAAGAATGACATGTGATTTTTTAACGAATCACTTCTGCCAGGAGTGTTAACATGTTTTAAGATGTTAACAGGGATTTGAATCTTTTAAACAGGTCTTACCATTTTGGCCCGGTCTTATATTTGACACGTGGCTAGGTTTCACACTATAAGATCCTTAATTATATAGGCAGATTTATTTAAAAAGGAATGATTTTAATTTATTTATTTCATTTATAATTTATTTATGCACAAATGGCAGACATGAAATTTATAAAAATAACACTCCATTAATTTATCATTATTTTACATATCGCCCTAAACGGGTCTTTTACACATGAAATTTGCCCACATAGGAGCTAAAACATACCAACATGCCCACGCAGGGGTCTTACAGAAGACATGCCCTCGTAGGGGTCTTACAGAAAAACACAAATCCTCGTAGGGACTTTAAACAAACATAAGTCCACGCAGGGACTAAACATACAACATACCCTCGTAGGGTTTATGGAAAGATAGACCCACGTAGGGGTCAATACACACAACAAAGATAGATACCCTCGTAGGGGCTTAACAACAAGATATGCCCACGTAGGGGCTTATACATCAGCGATGGAAGAATTCAACGATCCTTCTTTTTCTTTCCCTTGATTAAACCAATCAACCCTTGAAGGAACGTCTGTCTTTCCCTACGATCCTCGTGTGCTTCCCGTTCCACCTGTTCCAACCTCTGCAAAATTTCCTCCCTATTTGGAGAAAATCGTGGTGGCTGCGACTGCATCCTTATGATGGGCCTAGGTGGTATAGAGTATCCCTGTGTTGGGTAACTCACCCCCCAAGGATCCCCATAAGGTCCTTGCGTGCCATAGTTCGCTGCTACCGAGTATGGATCAGCCTCTCCGTAACCATAATTATGATGTGTTGGTGGCTCAAATGGGTTGTAGCCCATACCACCCGGGTATGCTGGTATCGGGTTTTCAAAACCCATTGGAGGTGGCTGCAGTACGGCAGGGTTAGAGGGTCCACCCATTTGCGGGTCCTCATAGTGCGGTGGGTAGTGACTAGCACTAGACTGTCGTGGGGAATCAAAAGTGAAGCCCCCCGGTCGCACAGATATGCGAGCACCGGTTCTTCTACGCCTTGGCGGTTGAGGAGGTGGCGGTTGAACTGGTGGCGGTGGAGGTGGTGGCGTAACTGCCACAAATCGATGATCCTCTGAAGAATCTTGATGATGCGGCTGTGGTTGTGGCTCCTGGTGCTGCTGAGAATACTGCTGCTGATGCTGCCCATGTGACGACGAGTGGTATGATGGTGTATGGTACCACTGGTGCTGATCGAATAGGGCTTGAAAACTATCTGGACCACCGTAGGGTGACCCGTGAAAGGATGATCCGTCTGATATTTCGATCGGATGATTCGGCGTACCGCTAGCTGGCATGATGGGGTCAGTATCCTCATCCATATCGTCAGCATTATCCCCCGAGAAGTGATCTTCAGGCCCTAGTGGGTTAAAACCCACGGGCTCTTGCAAGTAATCGGCCGGATTAAACTGGCCTCTAAAGATCGGTGTGGGGTCCCCATAGGAATGATGGGACAGAGACCTTTGTAGTGGTACATATGAAGGTTGTGTGTTGTGAGGTTCATATGGGTTAAGTGCGGGCGGTGTCGAGCTATGCGAAACCGATCGTCTGGCCGGTTCAACCTGGTTTCGCCGGTTTCGGCGAGGGTCTTCGCTTTCCGCAGCAGTCGGAGCCCGTGTATTTGATGGTCCTGCCTCATGGTCGTTGGGGGCGGCTGTCGGCCCCTTCCCGCGTCCTCTCGTTCGGAAGAATCTTGGCGGCATTATCGATATTCCTGTCAGTGAAGCATGAGATAACAATACAAAGATATATGCAAATTTAAATAAAGGACAACACAATCAATAGTGGAATTTGTCCTATGTTATAAGTCTAGACTCAAAAGTTTAGATATGTGCAATTGTGTAACTGAGATTAAACACAAAAAGGCTAGTGTTTAATTCACTCAGTGTTGGCTCTGATACCAACCTGTCACACCCCGATTTCCACGTGTCACCGGTGGGCCCGGTGGGGGAGTATCGTGACGTGGTTGGCAACGTAATAGTCAAACAACACAATATAATAATGCACAGCGGAAGCAAATTTAAAATAAGATACAACCGAATTTATTTATTGTAAACAAAGTCACAATTATCCGGTGTTTATCCACAGTAGGATCGAATTAAAACATTGTTTATGGTTCAACAGACTTCGGCATCTCTAAGTTTGCGAGACTTCTAATGATGCTTAGGAGAATCCCAGCCTATTTCGCCTAGTACCTGCATTTAATCTTTTTGGGAAAATACGTCAGTTTACACTGGTAAATACATTCAACTGACTCATTTTATAAAATGATTGAAAATTGGTTTGGATGCACATGGCATAAACATTTTATTTAACTTGGGAGAATTATTTAATATTATAATCTTGTGAACGATTTACATGTTACTTATGCGTTCAGTAGCCCGGAACGTATTCCGGGTTAAAGATCAATAGACACACCACTTATGTGAGTTATACACGGGAGTACGCCTACACCCCGTGCTCAGGTCGTGGCTATCTCGTAAGATAATGCCGAGGATATCCGGGACATGGTCATTAACCCCACAAAGGCTGTAAAGTAAACACATCTGTTTAAAACGAGCCGATCAAATTATTCAATTAACCACTAAGCGTGGAAGATTTGATGCTCGATCAAGCGGTACGCTATGTACCGTAACCCAAGCCCGTATAGGGAAAATAAGTTAAAAGTATTTACCTTGATGCAAAGTATAGTCACAATAATCAAATAGCAGGTAGCTTTTACTGTTTCTCCTAATCTGGAACGAAGGTTAAATATAACCTATTAGAATCCTAGCGGGTCTTTAATTATGGTTAAGCTTAGACCGGCTAGTTTCAAAGATACGGTTCGTACGCACTATTAAGCGAAGACCGGATAGAATGTGATTCAGACCCAACAAGTTTGAAGACTTGTTTAATATGGGTTTATTATTCACATTCTGGATTTTGAGATAAAACCGATAAGGTTTGACCCGTTTCGGCTAATTTATGTAAACTTGTTACATAAACCGAGCCGAACGCGTAATATGCGTAACGGGTATCCGTAAGAGCCATATACAGGTTTCCTAAGTTAATATGCTCCAAATATGTTGCAACATCAGTAGGATGTCTTTCGTTATGCCCCGAACTAATTTAAACACAAACTATGCCCCGTAGGGGTAGTTTGGTCATTTTAAAGTTTGTAAAAGAGTTTAAATGTCTAACTGAGTTACAGGTCTGATGTAAACAGCAGACATACTCATTTTGATGGGTTATAACAGTAGGCTAAGGCATGTATGTGAAATTTATCATATTTAACCAAACTAGGCCCCGTAGGGGTATTTTGGTAATTTCACATAAGCCGACAAGCTCAAAACTGAAGTCTGAGTTCATCAACTTTTGCTTACTGTTAAAATATGATAATTTGCTTCTTATATCAGTAGGTATCAACCCGGGTATGTCCAATATGATTCTAAGACATCCTATGCGTTTAAAACGCTAATTATGGCGATTAAAGGCCATTTCCGGGTTCTATACCTAAATCTGATATTTTTATATTTCCAGAAGGCTTAAAATAATTTATTTAACATAATCAATCAGTAGAAAAAGGTTTGGAGTCGTTTAGATGTGTAAAACTCATTTTATGGCCCGTAAGGGCAAAACCGACAATTTCCGAATTAAGCCTACGACTATGAGTTATGCTCAGCCTAAAATTAATTAAAAATCTTTAAAATTCCCAAAATATTATATCACATCAGTGGGTAATTCGTTTGATACCAAAAAGTATGTCTAACTAGGCTATACGCTAATTACGCCATTATGTTAACATAAAGCATTAGTTTAGCGATAACGAGCATAACTCTTAATCTATAAGTCAAACTGATGTCAAACTTTGCATGCAAGTCTTTATATCAATATTCAAGGTTTCTACACTTTTACATTTTCATAAATCATGTTTTAAGGTAATAAGGGCATAACGGTCCACGTATGAGCATTTAACGGAAACTTGCATATTAATTGGATAACTAGTGAACCAAGGTGTATGATCACAGAGGGTTGTTCTAACATGTATCCTAATCCAATTTAAGCTCTGAGACATTTCTAAAATATGCCCAAACGGGTCAGAACTGAAAGTCAACCGAAAAGTCAAACTATGTGACTTTCGGTTCCGAACCGGGTCTAAACAGGAAATAGTCGGGTTGAACATGTTGAGAAATGTTCTTACACTTATTTCTAAGTTATAACAATGTTCAAACAGGTTACAAATGTTCTAGATAGCTAATTATGCATAAAGGATATTTTAAGCAATATGTTGACTTTTTAAGTAAATGTTTGACCCGACATTTGACCTGCTTAGGATGGTGATCAGGGGAAACCCTTTTGGGGTTTTATTTCCCACATAAATACCATTCTAAAACTACTTTTAATTCGAGATAAGACTGAGTCATTAGTGACTAATCTCGAAGTCAAACCGTAATTACGACGGTTTGACTTTTAGCTAATTAATTAAGCTAAACACAACCAAATAAGAACTAGAAGACTTACAATAGTCCAATGCATGAATTATGATCAGAAGGGAGAGTTCCTATGCTCCAGGATGCTCCAAAGATCAAGTGCAAGTGTGAAGATTGATGGTTGCACAATGTGGCTTTATATAGGACTTGGATTCACCACAACTAAGTGACAACTCACTCTAGGACCAACCACAACCATTGAACACTTGTCCTAGTGCTCTAGGATAGTTTAGGGGTCGTTTATAACTGATAAAAACCAGTGCAAACGGTCACAATCGCATTCAACAGCTAACAGCAGGTTTCTGGTCGCTGGGCATCAGCTAGCGCACCGTTACGCTACTGATGTAGCGGTGCGCTAGCCCGCAATAGATGGCCGGTTGACTTAATGGGGTAGCGCACCGTTACGCTACATATGTAGCGGTGCGCTACCTCTTCTCAGAGGCTGATTCCTTGTTGTTCGTTGGTGTTTCGAACATGTAATCCACTTGCACGATTTTTAGCCATTCTTTTACATGGAGGGGCCTCTAATAAGTGTCTACTCCTGTACATTACCCTACCATGAATTTTTGTTGCAATTGAATGAACTTACAAGTCCCGAAAACAACGGTTTATCATTCTTTTTCTTCTTGGGATCAAATCATGCTTTTCAAGATCCATTATTGTAGACAAAATTCTGAATTGAGGGTATAAAAGATGTGTATAACATTTAATCGGGTCTTGGGATTTATAAATAAGGTCGTTCAGAGGTAACAGTTTAACATGACGTTACTTTAAATCCTGCCGAATTATCTTTATTAAATCCGGGTTTACAACGCGTTTTGTCTGACATGACACGTGTCGTTTTATTATTGAACCCGAAATTTTCGAGGTGTTACATAATCTTATGTCTTTATGTAGATGATATGCTTATCACTGAGAGTGATGATAACATGATCAACTCAACGAAAGACATGTTGAAAGCGAGGTTTGACATGAAAGACATGGGTCTAGCGGATGTGATTCTTAGAGTAAAAATCACTAGAACCCAAAATGATCTTATGTTGAGTCAATCTCACTACGTGGACAAGATCCTTGGGAAATTCAATTAGGACGATACGAGTATAGCTCGTACTCCAATTGATAAAACACAACGTCTAAGGAAGAATAGAGGCGAGAGTGTTGCTCAGTTAGAATACTCAAGGATCATTTGTAGTCTCATGTATCTAATGACATGTACTAGACCTGACTTAGCATATGCTGTGAGCAGGCTAAGTAGATACACCAGTAATCCAAGTGCAGATCATTGGAAAGCTATCACAAGGGTGCTTAGATACATAAGATACACAAGAGATTACGGATTGCATTATACCCGTGATCCAGCATTGATCGAAGGATACACTAATGCGAACTGGATATCGGATATAAAATATCATAGATCGACAAGTGGATATGTGTTTACACTTGCGGGAGCGGCTATAGCTTGGAAGTCTTCTAAGCAAACTGTTATAGCTAGATCCACGATGGAATTCGAGTTCGTAGCTTTGGATAAAAGAGGGGAAGAGGTGGAGTGGCTACGTCAATTTGTGGAAGATATTCCAAGATGGCCAAAGCTTTTGGCGGCGTTTTGCATACATTGTGACAATCAATCGGCGATTGTTAGAGCTCAAAGCTCAATGTACAATGGCAGATCAAGGCACATTCGACGTAGACACAACACGGTACGACAACTAATCTCAACGGGTGTTATCTCAGTTGACTATGTTAGGTCAAAGGAGAACATTGCAGACCCGTTAACAAAAGGCTTAAGCAGAGATTTAGTTTATAAGTCGTCAAGAGGAATGGGACTAAAGCCCATAGAAGAAGGGAATATGAGGGAAACCTAATCTAGTTGACTGGAGATCCCAAGATCTAGGTTCAATAGGCAAACTTAATCATAAACCCAAAGGGAGTCACTGGGGGGGGGGGGGGTTCCCCAAAATTTATAAAGGGAGTAATGTACTTCCTAGTCCATTCCAATCAGTGACATGAAGGAAGGTTAAGCATGTTGAGGTTAAGGATTTTGAGAAAATCCAAATTAACCATGATACTTTTAATGATAAAGAGGAATCACCTATGTTAGAGAGAAGTGGGGTTCCTTCGAATGGATTTGTGGGGACGCGCAAATCCTAGAGCTCTCGCAGAACCAGGAAAGTGTTACATGACCATAAACGGACACAACCATGAGGACTTGACTGAACTAGGGAGAGTATTGTGTGAATGTATAATGTTGCCTACATAAATGGGGGATTGTTCAAATACACCAAGTCTACAAAACCCTAGGAGGCTAAGTATGCTTCACAAAAGAAGGTTCAAAGGTTACACCTACCTACAATACTCACCTGTTGAACGTGTATCGTTGAAACTTGATAGATCGATTTCTATTCATGTGGGGGATTGTTGGAAATTTGTGAAAATAGCACTTTTCACAAATATAGGAAAATGTTTTTTCCTAATTTTGGAATAGAAATAAATATAAGAAACTGAGTGGGTTTTATATATTTATTTGTGGATTTGTGATCTATGTTGGAAAAGCTTCGCAACGAACTAAACCACGTCCAAAACGGAGCTAAGATGAATGAGATATCGATGCTCAAAGTTTGGTGTTTCAAACATAGAATGCTGAAAAAAGTGGGAAAGTGACACCTTGTCCCACATAGGAGGAGAGATGAAACTTAAAGGGGTATTTAAGTAGGAACTCTCCATCCTTATTGTTTCATGGAAGCACACACTAAGTGTACTCGCGAAGGGTGCGAAGCACCCTAACTCGCCCTGGCACTCGCATACGCGCATGCCTGTGGCGTGGGCGATGGGCGCAATGAGGCGCTTTGATGGCGCACTTTGCACTCCTCATAGCCGCAAGAAGGCTTTGTATTTTTGACCGCGTGTGCGTGGTGGAGCACATGGGTTGCAGGGACCAAGTGGCAGGTAGACCTTGGTGGGTGACGTGGCAACAGCACGCGAGTACACGTGGCAAGTTGGCGCGCACTGACGCATAGGCACTGAAGACGCGCGCGCGGGGGCGCACCAAAGTGAGCCAATACGGCGCGACTGTGTGTCGTGCTCGTATAGGCTCACTGGTGGCTGGCGCACGCGTGCATGGAAGTGAGCCAAACCAGCGCGCGCGCAAGGGGCCTTGCTTGCGCATGAAAATGAGCCAAAATGGCGCACGCGCGCATGAGTGTGCAAGACCTGCGCGCGCATGAGCCAGAAGGGTGCGCGCGCACCAGTTTGTCCTACGACCACGCAGAAGCTTCTAGCATTTAATGGCAGTGTAGTTACACTTCAGCATTTGAAACTGACGAGTCAACGGTTTTGACTGAGAATTAAATGACGAATTAAAGTGCATTGAAAACGTTTAATGCAATTTAATTCTCCCATTTAATTCAATTTTCAGTTTCATCTCGAGATCAGCAGTATAAAAAGGTTGCTACCCCTGCTGCAGAAACACACCAATACACACAACTCTGATACAATCTTCTCTCCCTACTGAATTATTATCTTCTTCTTCAAGCAGCAAGGTACACCTTTGGGTTGCGTCAAATCCGGCAGTACAACTGTTACGGCTGTTGTATCCTGGAAACAAACGAGTTCTCTTGTGAGACTCGATATTTGTTTTAAGGGACTCGTGTCTAACACAATTCTCAGCTAAGAACTTCAATTCTATTTTGTAATTCTGTTCTTGTTTTTCAGTTTATTTCAGTTGTAATAGTTTTGTTCTTTTGCTTTCCTTCCACTGTATTGTAATTTAAGTTAATAAAAGAATTTTATTTATTTTGCACGAACGAATTCCTACATATTTATACACTAAAAGTTATAGTATCCTTTTAAACAATTTGTAAATCCACTACATGTTATGGTCATTCACGTTCTATGGTGAACTAGAGTTTTGATGACCAACTGAGGTCATTTATGGTCAATATGTATGTCCTATTGTAATATTGTTTTTTAACGTAGGTATTGTTAATTATTATTTAAACTAGCAACTATAATCATTTACGTTCATTTTTTCTTATATTTTTATTTAATTTAGTTGTTGTTCTCTAGTTTAGTTTATTTGGATATTATTTAGTTTACTTGTTATTTAATTGCCGTCAAAAAAAATTAAGTTGTAATTTAACTTATGTGTTTTTCATTAAATAATAATTTAGACTAACTTTAACTATTTGTGATACCCTTGCAGAGTAATGTAGTTTAGTATTGTTGTTTTGCATAAAGAGTAAACTTCCGTTTTGCTCCTTGTGGTTTGGTTATTTTAACGGTTTTGTTCCAATAGTTTAAAAATAGTCATTTTCCTCCCTGATCTTTCGAGTTTGTCGCCAGTTTGCTCCCTAATCTTTCGAGTTTGTCGTCAGTTTCCTCCCGGATGGAGTTAGAGGCTGGGAGCAAAATGAAGATAAGTTAGAAAAATCAGGGAGGAAAATGGCTATTTTTAAACTATTGGAGCGAATGCGTTAAAATGACCAAACCACAGGTAGCAAAACGGAAGTTTACTCTTAAATAAATGATTCTATGATTTTCAAAATGGTTGGAAGACCACACATGCATAGTTGCATACCCTCAAAAACGTTTTTATTGTGTAAGAAGGAAATAATGTCCGTAACGATAGTACATGCCCGTATTTTTTTTAATTCTTTTTTTTTTTTTTTTTTGGAATGATGGTGCATAACCAGGTTAGAAAACTATGGTCCACCAGTGTTGGCACCCCCTCAACTATATTTTGCAGAAGAATGGCATAAAATCTTTAATCTTTTGACCAAATCACAAAAGTCGGTGAATATTTTCAAAATGATAAAAGAAATGGATACTTTTTGTTATCGGATAGAAAAAAATAGATTTTTAATAAGTTGGAAGCGTTGTTCCATAATCAACGGAGGAGGGGGGCTCTAAAGGAGGCGGGCACCTCACGCGTAGGTTGGGCGGGTTATGTTGGCCAGGTCACGATCCCGCTCACCATTTCACCTTTTGACCGTTAACAACGATCATATAACCGTTTATATATATATATATATATATATATATATATATATATAGGGAAAATATCAAATAGGAAGGATAGAAAGCAATAGCATTATGACATGTGGCAAATTTTAAAATAAAAAAAAGGGTATTTTAGTCAATCCCATCCTTTCTTCTTCTTTCTTCTCCCCAGTTACTTCAAAACCCACCATTTTCAAAACCCACTATCTCCAACCTTTTCTTCACTTACTATCTCAATAATCACTACATTATAGTGCGGTTTTCATCATCAATCAATGATTCAAACACCCGATCAACGTGTTCTTCAACTTTTTTTTTTTTTTTTTAAGAAAACCCAGTTTAATTTCATTCAAAATCTCGTTTTTTTTCCCGTGATTTTGAAGATAATCACTCAATCCTTTCGATTCAATCGCTGATAAGTGTTTCTATCATTCAAATTTCGTCAATCGATGAAGAAATCGGCTTCGATCCATGTAAGAAATTCTTTAATTTCATTTTCACGATCTGGGTTTTTGATTTAGTCATTGCGTTTTACGATCTTGGCGGGGGTCCGGGGGCGGTAGCCCCTGGTAGCAGGGTCCAAGGGGCAGAGCCCCTGGCTGGGGTTGAGCTGAGAAAAATTAATTTTCTATAAATTTGTCTTTGGAAAACTGGATTCGTAGACAGTTTTATGCCATTGAGGTTTTAGAACTGCATTCCCTAGTTCAGACAATTCACAGACAACTATTGTCCTGGTTCAATCCGTTTTAGAGAGAACACTTTCTTTGATGTTTTTATGCCATTGCGTTTTAAAACTAATACATTTTTATGCGTTTTCTGGTCATTGCGTTTTAGAAAAACACATTTTTGAAGTGTTTTTATTCATTGCGTTTTAGGTAAAACACATGTTTAGTTGTTTTCAGTCCATTACGTTTTACAGAGAACACTTTCTTTTGTTTTTTTAGGCCATTGCGTTTTAGAAATGAGACATTTTTAAGTCTTTTCTGGCCATTGCGTTTTATAAATAAGACATTTCTTTGTGTTTTTTGTGCATTGCGTTTTAGGTAAAACACATTTTTATGTGTTTTCAGTCCATTGCGTTTTAGAAAACATACATTTTAAGTGTTTTCTGGCCATTGCGTTTTAGAAATAAGACATGTGTTTGTGTTTTTGGTGCATTGCGTTTTAGGTAAAACACATTTTTATGTGTTTTCAGTCCATTGCGTTTTACAAACTACACTTTCTTTTGAGTTTTTAGGTTATTGCGTTTTAGAAATAACACATTTCTTTGTGTTTTCTGGCCATTGCGTTTTACAAATAAGACATTTCTTTGTGTTTTTGTTGCATTGCGTTTTAGAAAAATGCCATTTTTTAGGTTTTTTTTTCATTGCGTTTTACGCAACTGGGTTTTTTCCATTTCGTTTTATGCAACTGGGTTTTCAAAAAAAAATCGAAAATATAGCAATAGTATACTCGTTTTAAAGATAAAAAACGCTCGATTTTTTGGTGCAATTTTTATAAAAAAAATAACGTCGTATGAAAGAGTTATTAACGTTTAAAAAATGGGAGGACGGGAATTGGAGGAGAGATAAACTATTGCCTTGGATTGACTAGAATGCCCCTAAACAAACTCACGCGCCTCTTTTTTTCCCTTCAATTTCCATCATTTAATCTTAACCCTTGATTAACTAAATTGATGGTCAAGATCACTTCCTAGCCTTCCTAGCCAAATAAACTTGCTATTGTATATCCACCCTATATATATATATATATATATATATAAATGGGAGGACGGGAATTGGAGGAGAGATAAACTATTGCCTTGGATTGACTAGAATGCCCCTAAACAAACTCACGCGCCTCTTTTTTTCCCTTCAATTTCCATCATTTAATCTTAACCCTTGATTAACTAAATTGATGGTCAAGATCACTTCCTAGCCTTCCTAGCCAAATAAACTTGCTATTGTATATCCACCCTATATATATATATATATATATATATATATATATGATGAGGTTCGTGAGTGAACAACATCCTTGTTTGTGAACCGTGTGAACTAATCTGAGCCATTGATCATTTTTTTAGATGTAAATGATATGATGGTAATTAATCAGTTTAAATTAGGAAGTTATATATTTTTGCTAACATTAAACTAAATACCCCTTATGATCTTTAAATAGTTATAAATTTTTCATACGTTAATATTTTTTTATTTAAATACACCATAAAAACGAGTTTTTTATTCTCTTTAGTTTGAGTATGATATTGCTATAGTTTTTTTTTAATAAAAACAAACAACATATGCATTTTTCGTTTTCCAGTGTTTTATTGTTTATATACACAGGTGTACATGAGTACAATATACAGATGTACAACAGTGTATAGTGTACGAACAAGAGCCTGTACACTTGTATACATGAGTACAATACACAACAATGTAGACATATACATGCATGAGTATACACATATGTATAGCCAATTAGTCACCATTTAGTCTGACGATCGTTGTTTTTTTTTTTTTTTTTTTTTTTGAAAGAAGATAAAAAGATAATGGTAATTTTAGAAATTTGTTTTTTAATATAAAATTTGAATTGAGAAGATAATTAAAACTGGACAAGCATATTTTTAGGGATCATCTTTTCAAATGGAGATGAGAGTTACCAACTTTCAATTAGTTTCCAATTTTACCCTTTCTATTAAAAATTAAATATAATATTATGTATCTTTAATTACAATAATGGCATTAATCTAAAATCTATCATCTTCTAAATCAATGGACAAGATTTGTTCATTTTGTTCATAAAAACACTATGGTTCACTCAGGAATCTCACCCTATATACAATGTTGTAGAAATCGGATTAGGCGGCCGATTAATCGGCGCCTAGGCGCTGATCGGAGGTCCACCGCCCGGATTATCCCAAATCGGTCAACTTAGGCGGTAAAAGTCAAAATCGGTCAAAATGGTTAAAAATCGTCTTAAATCGGACTAGTCGGTCAAAAAAAGGTCAAAATTGGATCATAATGGTTCAAAGTCGGACCAAATCTATCGAGTGGAATGAGTTCTTACCTCGATTGGAACCAAAATCAGACCTGCAACCGTATCCCTTGTTCAAAATCGAACCCCATTGAAGAAATAATTGTTTAGATGAAGGGAATTTGGTGATTAGGGTTTGTGTTTTGTTTTTTGTATCTGATGTTGATGAAGAAGAAGAGATGGGGAGTGGGGGAAAACGGCGTATGATAAAGTAGGGTTATTTAAGTTTGGTTATTTTAACATATAACCCCTCTCCATCTTTATTAGTTTATATTTAGTCCTCATACTTGTGAATTTATATATGAAAAATATAAAATTAATGGTATATGTATATAAATTCATAAAATTATACATATAAAGTCCATTCCGATTAATCCCGATTAATCCCTAGGTGGTACGTCACCGCCCGACTAGCGCCTAGCGCTTTCTACAACATTGCCTATATATATATAGTTAATTTTTAAACTCTATAAATAACCATTTCTTAACCCATTTCGCTTCCATCTCATTTGATTCTCTATCTCTAAAACTTCATACTCATTTTCATTCTCATGGCTAATCATTCGTACGAAGATTTTGGTATTTACCAACCTCAAACGATTTCAAAGACGAATTTTCAACCGATAGTAGCCTAGCTTTTTTCATGGAGAAGCTAGAGGAACTCGAAGCGAAAGACACAACAATTTTGTCAGCCGTTCCAAAAATTGACCACACCTCGAGGAGGAAGATGATGTTTAAGATAATTTTTAAATTTTATTATTACTCGTTGAGTTAAGTTCACGTACAAAGTGTCTTATTGTACAAAACGTACCAAAGGCATGAAAAAGCCAAAAAAAAAAAAAAAAACACGGTGGCATTTTCTTAGTTATTAACTTACAGAGTAATTATCAAAATTACTCTACAAATGATCTTGTAGGGTAATTTAGATTTTGTAAAATGTTTATTGTAGGGTAATTTTGATCTTGTAGAGTAATTTTGTAGAGTATCATAACTACTCTACAAATGATTTTGTATGGTAATTTTGATCTTGTAAGGTAATTTTGTAGAGTATCTTAATTACTCTACAAATGATTTTGTAGAGTAATTTTGAATTGTATGTTGTTTGATAAACTTGTAAAGTAATTTTGATGCAGAGTAATTTTGATAATTACCATACAAGATCAAAATTACTCTACAAGATACACTTGTAGTACAAATGATTTTGTAGAGTAAATTTGAATTGTATGTTGTTTGATAAACTTGCAGAGTAATTTTGATACACATGTAAAGTAATTTTGATGCAGAATAATTTTGATACACTTGTAGAGTAATTTTGATACACTTTATGTCCTTTATGCTTGTAATTTTGATATCTGAAGCTCGTGTCTCGCTTGTCGACCCAACCTACTAGCGTAACCCGAAACCTATGAGGTCCGAACCATAGCGTGTGTATTATAAATTTATATTTTACACTTATATTAATTGTTTCAGAGTAAAATAATAATAATAATAATAATAATAATAATAATAATAATAATAATAATAATAATAATAATAAATACCAATTATTAACAACACCCAACGATTTGGCAGCCCATCCCCAAAATTTCTTTAGGCTCGGCTGTGGTGGACCAAGCCCAAACCCCCTCCCCCCCCCCCCACTTGTTTTTCCTTTAAACTCTCTGCCCAAGGCTTTTCCCCAAACCGCCAACATAAGCTCTTTATTTATTTGGTTACGTATTATGCATGAGAAACACCACAAACCCTAGTGCCCACTCCCATCTCCCTCAAGTTTACGGCAGCAGAAGGATCCCCCCTCCCTCTGGTCGCGAATCTCTTCTTGGAGCACTCTCCATCTCGTTCTAGCTCTCTCATCTCCTTCCGGTTAGTGTTGTGATATGTTTTGGTTATACGTTTTCATTGTTTGATTGATCTCTGGTAGTTATAAGAATACTTGTATGCTAAGTGCTGAAAATTGTATGTATATCAAGTTTAGATTTAGTTACGTACTCGGTTAGTTGCTAAAGTTGGGCATGGGAAGGATCTTGAATGGTTTTGGGTAGAATCTTGCTATTTTATTGACGTAGGTGACGTATAGGAATGATAATATGCAGTAAATAATCATTATGGGTCGTTGGGTGCGCTAGTTTTTCGGTTGGGGAGATCGGGTTACGAAAATAGGCAGCCGACTTTAATCGGCTGTAGCCGGGTCATAATATAACGAAAACTAGGTTTTCTTGAGTCTATAATGTGATATTTCGAAATATGCTTCAAATGGGACTGAGATCATAATTTTTGGACGTCGTTTGATATTTTAAATAAATTATTTCGTTTCAGCAAATAAGGCTGCGTTTTTCTGCAGGTTTTAAGTGTTATGATTTAAGTCATAACTTGATGAATACTTAG
This sequence comes from Helianthus tuberosus, assembly GCA_030545235.1. Classification (NCBI taxonomy): domain Eukaryota; kingdom Viridiplantae; phylum Streptophyta; class Magnoliopsida; order Asterales; family Asteraceae; genus Helianthus; species Helianthus tuberosus. Next base: position 108,530,941 of record CM060414.1, on the reverse strand, counting down.
AGTTAGAACATGAAATTTATAGAGATCGTCTTAGGTGTCCGTGCGAACCTCCGATTGGAATTTCGTCAATCAGATAGCCGAGGATTTTTAAATGAATTTTTCCATTAGCTGTAGTCAGAAAGTGACAAATCTGATTGGTGCTTAGTAAATGATTTTTTATAATTTTTTGGTAAATAGTTAGACTCCAAAAATTTACCACAAGACCAAACCCTCCGAGGGGCACGTCACTAAAAAGATCTGACGTGTGCGCGACTACACATATTTTTATAATGAAATTACACACGATTCGGTTCTAAATTTATAAAAGTGATTATTACTTTAACATCAAAACACACACGAAAGAGGCAAGTGTACCCCATCATATATGTAGTAAAGTATCGGTAAGAACGAAGAATCGATCCAAGGAAATGGGCGGAGGAATAATACTAGACCTTTGTCACTAAACTACCGGTAAAAACATTAGTTGTTTGATTTTTAATAAACTAAAGTAAGCATAAACAACTACTTATAAAAACATAATAGATTTCAATTATGAAAATAGATAAATAGCCTTGCTTAATACACAACCAAAGCATGTCAACTAAGTCGGTTTTGGCACTAGAAGCATTTGATCAATTCTCCAATTTTGAGACAATTAGTATCCCTTTCGGGAATCCTAACATGACAATCATTCGGAAAGTTAAAACGATAAACACACTTTAACCACCTAAAATTGTTCTTTAACGTGCAATTTATGAATGTCTATGAAAATCTCTTAAAAATAAGTTAGTCATCCGTTAGGAGTTTTCTAACCTCACTTAAACAAGGAAAGCGACACCGATAAACACAATGCAACCACCGAGACAAGCATAAACTAGATTAAATCACAACCAAGTTCATTTTACAAATCTTGCACATAAATTCACCAAGATAGCAATTTTGGCCTAAACTACTAACACAGCTAACAAATCATGGCAAGAATTTATAACGACACCATTTAACCCGTTAAGGTCCTTACGTGACGGCAAGCTTTCTTGATTAACAATAATTACATTTTATTAAACCACTAATCAGTTCTAGTATCATGGTGCACACATTTTAACCAAGCTAAACTAGTTAACCAAGTTTAAAGTCTACTAGTACATGATTAATTAAGCTTCATCTTTCAATTATCTCAACTAACCATACATTAATCATCCAACACAATTACTTATAATCAAGAAATCAATATCAATAACAAGGCTGCAAACTAATAATCAAAGATTAACATAGAAAATACTTCCAGGTGTCATTACAAACAAAGATTAACATACTAATGGTTATAATCAAGCAAGGGATTGTTGTGTTTTTGCCCAAAGGCTACAATAATACATAAACATTAATCTAAATGCTTGAAAGATTAACAAAATTATAGAAAGATTAGAAAACCAAACCATAAACAAGCACTAGATTAAGAATTCGGATAGTAATCAAGCTAAACGGGAAAATGTGGCTCGAATCCGGGTGAAAGCTAACGCCTCCGGAGCCTGAAAATCGCCTGAATTGCTCTCCAAAATTCCAGAGTTTTCAGCAGAATGTTTCTGCATGTTTTTTATATCTTTTCGGTCTCGCACGGTCGTGCACTTTATTGGCACGACCGTTCACTTTATGCATTATTGTAGGTACGGCGCACCATACCGCATGACATCATCAGATCTTGACCAGTCGTAGATCACGCACGACCGTTCCTCCCACGGCACGACCGTTCACTTCCAGGCTTGGCTTGCACGGACAACTGCACTGGTGGTTCATTTCCGGGGTTGGGCTGATCATCGGGTTTGCACGGGAGTTCCACTGGTCGCACGATCGTTCCACTCCGATAAGGCTTGCACTCCGAGTTGCACCCTCGTTCATTGCCGGGCTGGATTGCATTGTCGGATCCGCACGGTCGTTCTAAACGCCGCACGATTGTTCCACAGGCCCAGGTCAGAATTCCCATAGAATGTTCGCAGCTTTGTCGTTTCGTCCGGAAAGTCTTCGTTTTCACTATCATCTTATCTGGTATGCTGTTTTAGGCCTGTAAACAAAATTATGCATAATTAAGTATCCGAATGACGGTTTTACGGCCGAAAACGCATAAAATGGGGATAAAATGGGGGACTAAAATATGTATAAATTAGTGAATATCAAGATCGTAATTTTTTCAATCTCTTAAGTACGTTAAACGGACATCCCAAAACAGCTTATTTTCAGTGAATTCAATTATGCATGCTTATGAGTTTGTAAAGTGTCGAATTTGCTACTTTTAGTCCCCGTACATGCTTAATGATTGTATAAATGGTGTGTTGCGCATCGTAGTGTATATTGCGAAAATGTGCTTAAAAACTACTCGGTAATATAGTTGTGACAACTTGTATGCATGTTAATTGCTAGATACATGAAGGATTTGCGTGAATTACATAAACAACCCCTAATGTTATTGGTAACCATAATAGGAAGTGGTTGACCATACTAGCTCACATAACTTAATCTGCCGAGCTAATCTAAGGTGAGTTCACACATTTACTAATAGCATGTATTCCCGGTTGTTGGGAACCTCACTTTCCCTGGTTTGGGATTGTAGTATTCCTAGTTTAGAATACTGTTAAATACTATTTATACTTCATGTCTTTAGTGGACTAAACGAACTCTATCTGAAAGTCCCCACACACCTATACCGATTAGACCCCGGGGTTTGGCGAACGGGGTATTAGTTGATAGCGCTATTAGGTTTGACAAACCTCACACTTTGCTAAGGAGGACGGGCATGAACTTTGCCTTGGCAACTGCAATGATGATGGATATTGACACGGGGCACAAAGAACTTAAACAGTCAAGTTTCGGTATTACACAGTTTAGTAGCTTAACGATGGGGTAGCTCCCCATGACATGTTTAAACTAAAAACCGTGAACTCGCCAACTTTATGTTGAGACACTTATGCATGCTTTGCAAGTCGTTAGGTATAGCTCGGAAGCTTGGTGCGTTGGAGTGTCATGGCTGCGTTAACTATTTGATTTGGTTTCTATTAAATAGTTATGGTTTTAAATATTGCTTGGACTTTTAAACTGTTTGCTTCCGATGTTGGTTAAACTATGTTTTTGGACATTTAAACTTTAGATCACTAATCGTGTTGATGGTGATACTTTTTGATAACTTAATTAATTGTTCAACATGATTCGTGGCATGATCCTGGTCGGTAGGACCTCTCGCGGTAAAATTCCGTGTGTGGGTTTGAGGGTGTGACTGATGGGTATCAGAGCCATTGGTTATAGTGAACTCGGTTTTAAAACTTTTTGAGAAAAACCAGACTATAACCGTTTCTGTACTGAGCAAGCCGCAACGACACTACACTCCAAACTGCAAGTCCCAACATCTTTATAGCATAATTCACGTATGTGCCTACTTGTTACTTATTTGTTGCATGGCATTTGCGTACTTATTGCATTACATCCCAGATATGTCTAGTTCCCAAGACCGTAATGGTAAAAGACCAGTTGCCCCCTCATCACCTTTTTAAACTAAATCATTCCCTGGCTCAATGAGATTCATACGTGAGAAACGTCGCCTACTAGTGCCCGAACTTAGTGAGTCTTCAGAGAGTCCTAGCAAGAAACCTCACGAGCTGACTCTCAAGGAGGCACTAGCAGAAATTCAACTAATTAAGGTAAACCAGGCGATCATGACTCAAAAACACAACAACCTAGTCGAATATTCTAGGAAGACGCAAGCAGACGTTATCAGCTTGCGCTATGATACGGACCATAACCGCGACGTGGTTCATGCTGTGGATGAGAGGCTTACAGAGGCATTGAACAATGTCGCGGAACCTGAGGAACCCGAGGAAGATCCAAAGGAGGAGCCTGAGGAAGATCCGGAGGAGGCTCCGGAGGACAGTGATGAAGTAGGATCAGTGAACTCTTTCGCTGTTGATGAGAATTGACATCACCGCCTATCGTTTTTGCATTTCTATTCTCTTTCTATTTGACAGTTGATACTGAATTTAACATTTGATTTAGAACTCATTTGTGGAACTTATAAATGATTCTAATGAAAAAAATTTATTTGGATATTATGCGTTGTGGTTAAATCTTCTTTTACTTTACTTATGCCATTATGATGAATTATATTCGTTATATTATTCTCATTTTATGTTTTCGTGAATGTAAAGACAATGAACGGACGTGGCAGAGGATGTGGCGGTATTAACATGACTCAGGACCATCTCACGGGCCTGATTAACGCACAAGTTGCTGAGGCATTAGCGGCTCAACCTGGAGGTAAATCTATTGTTACGCACTAATCCGTCCCCATGACATCCTATCACTCTTAACCTTATTCGCTTCATTTTACGCTACAGGTCAGCCTGCTCCTGCCTGTCACACCCCGACCACGTAAAACAACAAATCGTACCGGAAACGTCGGGGAGTGTTGTAACAGAATTATTGTTTCACAACCATGGAATACAAAAAGTTTTGTTTTATTTATTCATTAAGTAATTTACATTGTTTTAACACGAAACAAATAAGTTACATATCGACTATCACTGTTATTATGTCACTAAGGCCTCGTCCAGATCCTATGTGACTCATGCATCCTAGCAATCAACATCAAGCAACAACACCTGAAACATATGTAAAAACAAAGTTAGCAACGAAATGCTGGCGAGCACATAGGTTTTATAAGAGTGTCGGTTTCATGGCTAGTTGTCATGTTGCAATACCTTATTAAAAACCTTGTTTTGAAAAGAGTATAATATTGCAACATAATTAACCAACTCAAATCAAGCGAGTTACAATTTATAAAACCTCGTACCCATGATTCTTAACCCAAAAACATTTGTTTTAGTAAACCAAATTGTAAAACATTTCGTATTAACTCGTTTAATAAATCTCGTATGGTTTATATCCTTTCGAAAACATCGTTATGTGACATCGTTTCAAAATCGTTTACACAAGTGAACTAAATAATGCCACGGTATGTAATATGTTGAAAACACTTATATATAAGAAGTACCAGCGGCGTATCTACCATGTTTTCACCATATTACACCCGTCCTGTTATCTAAACACTTAACCAAAAACCAATCATTTATCCAACTCGTTTAACTTGTTCAAATTGTTTCAAAATCGTTAACTCGCTTAAATCGTTTTCCCAAATTGTTTAACTCGTTTAAGTCATTTAAATCATCCTTGTTTTAATTGTGAAAACTATTTTTGGTCGTCTCGCTAATAACATTCAAACCTTCATGACTAGACTATCTCGCTTCTCGCATTAACAAACCACCAAAGGGTAAGTTAACAATCACATATTCAGTAGTTACCCACCTAACCCACACATAACCATGGGTGAAGTCTGATAATGAGATTTGTCTGATCCTATGGTACCATAACCTAATACTGGTCGGTTCGGCTAAAATTAATGAATGTCATTCGTTATATAACTACAACCAACAAGTTCGCTCACATTATCGAAATCGTTATTAGTTTAGTATAAACCATCTTAATCGTTTTTGAAACCATCGTAAAAATATCGAAATCGTTTTGATACATATGAATCACCCTAAAACAATTGAAAACAGTAAAATAGGGGAACTATGTACTCACATGAAGTGCAAAGTGTCCTCAACTAAAAGAACTTCAACAAACTCAAGCAAACCAGAGAAATCTCAAGCAACACCTAGTACTCGAATCACTAGTAAATAAATCGACACCTAATTCGGAAGATCGGATAGAATGAGGTCTTGTAAACCAAATGAGTATTGGAACTCATGTGATATGGTTTAACAAAGCCTACATTCTAAATCGGAACCTAACCTAAGTGCTTTTGACCCATTACGACCCATTAAGGTAGCTTACGGTACTTTAACGCATCGTTCGCGTAAACGCGCGTTTGAGGCGTCTAACTAGTCCTATGACAAGTATTATATGCCTAAACATGTTGCATAATCAATTAAATGACAAAATTTTATGTTACATATGCTTAAAATTCAATTATGCATGACAAGGGCATTTTGGTCATTTACCTAAGGCATATAAACAACCTATCATACAACTAATTAAACCTAGGTGACCATAAGGTATAACCTTAGAAGGTTATTCACTATATAACTATGGTCACTAAACATGCTTGGTCAGATCCTAATGATCGACCAAACGGGTCTAGTTCGAAAGTCTAAGCGGGTGTTTAGACCGCTTGACTTACGACTCTATACAAGCACTAATCTAAAAGTGACGAGCTAAACATGCTAAAACATGTTTAGTTAAGTTAGAAAACAGGTTTTGGTATCAAAACAAATGGTTTTGATACCCAAGAGTAGTTTGGTTACAAAATACGTACAAATACATATTTTGACCGAAACTACGACTAGTCAACGTGGTAATCAGTAGGTATAGTCACAAGGGACTATAACCATCGTGATTACGCTCACGTTGCAAAGTTCGAATGAACTTTGTGTTGACCATAAACTGGTCAAAGCTAAAAGTTAAACTCTGTTTGACTTTCATGCTCGAAAAGCGATACAAGAACGAAAGAGGACTTACAAAGGGTCCAAGAATGGAAATCTAGATCCAACTTGCTCAGGTATGAGGTGCTAAGCCCCAGCTTAGAGCAAATAGATCAGATTTGTGTGTTGCAACAATGAAAAGGCATGGGTATTTATAGGATTTCTAGGACCGTTAGGATCGTTCCTCATAAACCGTGCTTAAATCTGGACCGTACACATGCACCCACGGTTTTGAAATACCATGGGCACCTTAGAATAACCCATAGATTGGTAAAAACCATGTCCAAAAGCCTGGATACCAACTGTTGTTTCAGAAAAAAAGTTTTTGATCTGGGTGTTCTATCACGGCCCGCGTAGCCAGAGGCACCAGGCTTAGGCGGCCCGCCTGGGCAACTATCCAGAAATTACAAAATGGTCCCTGAACTTGAGGAACTTGCATTTTAATGCATTTTTGGCACGTTTAAGCCCCGTTAACCCCATTTCAAGGCTCTAAAATGAAGTTAAAGTATAGGGAACTCAAAACATGCTCAAAAACATATCGGATGTCGGCTCGTTTTGTCGTACGGTTGCGTTATTCGGTTAATTACGATGGAAGTCGTAACGGACGCAAAAACGATCCAAATTAAGCGACGAATGGAATTTTATCATGCCAATCACTAAAATAAAATATTTTAATGATTACATAAATTTTTGGATGTCCGGATATATTCAGAACGTAAGATATGCGCGAAAATGCAAACTTATGCACTTTTTGACGCTTTTAGTCCCTATTGATCAATAAAGTTTATTTTAGCATACCTAACCCTTCAAAACATATTTATAAGAAATGTAAAGGATATTTAGGGTATGTTTAACTTATGATCAAGTTTTGGAATGGTCGTTACTGAACAAATCGACATACTTTCGCAGTTTGACACAAATAGTCCCTGCGATCGAATAGACTTGTTTTTGACACACCAAACCATCCAAAACTTATTTCTAAGTTATGTGGAGGTTATTTAAGGTATGTTAAGCCTATGTCACTATTCCGGAGTGTTTGTCGCGTTAAGCTGACTGCGTTTACGCACCAGTTTGCGTATAACCTTCCAGAAAGCGATTTAAAGCTTGAAATCGAACTCGAATCCAATCGTAAAATTATCAAACACATAATAACACCAAAACACATATAATAACATCAAAGCACATTTTTTTATTAATAATCAACATTGTTTTACATTATACATTGATTACAGGACACAGTTGTCATAGTCTCCCCTACTTTAGGAAATTTCGTCCCGAAATTTTAACTAGAGGAAACTTGTGAAAACAAATGCGGATATTTCGTCTTCATCTGGTCCTCACATTCCCAAGTAAACTCTGGGCCATGTTTGGACTCCCAGCGAACCTTGACTAATTGAATCCATTTGTTCTTCAACTGTTTGACTGCACGGTCCACTATCTCCACGGGTTTCTCGACAAAGTGCATCGTTTCATTGATTCTGATCTCGTCGAGAGGGATGTGAAGATCAGCATCAGCTAAACACTTTCGCAAATTGGATATGTGAAAAGTCGGATGAATATCTCCAAGCTCTGGAGGTAGCTCTAGTCGATAGGCAACCTTCCCAATCCTTTCCACAATCTTAAGTGGTCCAACATATCGAGGTGCAAGTTTTCCTTTTTTTCCAAATCTCACCACTCCCTTCCAAGGTGACACCTTGAGTTGGAGACAGTCTCTGATTTGAAATTCCAAGGGCTTGTGTCGCATATCCGTATAACTCTTTTGACGGCTTCTAGCTGTCATAAGATTATCGCGAATTTTCTTGATTTTGTCCATTGTTTCCAGAATGAGCTCAGGTCCAGTAAGCTGAGCTTCACCGATCTCATTCCAACAGACAGTTGAACGACATTTTCGACTGTATAAAGCTTCGAACGGTGCCATATTAATGCTAGCATGATAACTGTTGTTGTAAGAGAACTCGATCAATGGAAGATGAGAATCCCAATTACCACCAAAGTCTATCACGCATGCTCTAAGCATATCCTCCAAAGTTTGAATCGTCCTCTCAGATTGTCCATCTGTTTGGGGATGATAAGCAGTGCTTAGATTTAGTTGGGTTCCCAAAGCAGATTGCATGGTCTCCAAAAATGAGATGAAAATCGAGCATCACGATCAGATATGATATCCAAAGGAACACCATGTCGAGATACAATCTCATCAACATAAATCTTTGCAAGTTTATCAGTAGATAGATCCTCGCGAATCGGTATAAAATGAGCTGACTTCGTTAATTGATTGATAACAACCCAAATGGCATCATGACCTTTAGATGTACGTGGTAACTTAGTGATGAGATCCATAGCAATGTTCTCCCACTTACAAACCGGTATCTCTGGCTGTACAAGCAAGTCAGAAGGTCGTTGATGTTCAGCCTTGACTTTGAGACAAGTCAGGCATTTCGATACACATAAGGCAACATCCTTCTTCATACCAGGCCACCAATACTGAGTACGAAGATCCTTGTACATTTTATCAGCACCAGGATGGATAGAATATCGAGACTTATGAGATTCGTCCATCACTAAGGTGCGAAGATCGTCTTGTTTTGGAATCCACAAACGATCCTTGAAGTAGAGCAAACCATCATCTTTCCTTTCTAGTTTAAGCTCAAGTTGAAGCGGTAGCTCATATTTCAATAAGCCTTTGGTTAAACAAGATAGTTGATCTTGAAGAACACGAGATTGAATATCAGATAAAGTTCAAACAGAATGAAGCTTGACTCGCTCCGTTCGACTAAGTGCATCAGCTACGACATTCGCCTTACCAGGATGGTAGCGAATTTCGCAATCGTAATCGTTCAAGAGTTCAACCCAGCGTCGTTGCCTCATGTTCAGCTCCTTCTGATTAAGAATATGCTGGAGACTTTTGTGGTCTGTGAAAACCACACACTTCATGCCATAAAGATAGTGTCTCCAGATCTTGAGTGCGAAAACCACAGCACCTAACTCAAGATCATGAGTGGTGTAGTTTTTCTCGTGAACTTTCAGCTGTCTAGACGCATAAGCTATCACTTTGCCTCATTGCATAAGGACACAACCAAGGCCTAGATTTGACGCGTCACAATAGACAACAAAATCATCGTTTCCATAGGGCAAAGATAGGACAGGAGCATCACACAACTTCTGTTTCAGCGTTTGGAACGCTTCTTCTTGTTTGGGTCCCCACTCAAAAGGCTTATTCTTTTGAGTCAAAGCAGTGAGTGGAACCGCAATCTTCGAGAAATTCGAAATGAAACGTCGATAATATCTAGCAAGACCAAGAAAAGATCGAATTTCTGTGGGTGTCGTTGGTGTATTCCAATCCTTAATTGCAGCAATTTTGGATGGATCTACATGAATACCCTGCTCGTTGACTATATGACCCAAAAACTGAACTTCTTTAAGCCAAAATTCACTAAGTCCATAAAGATAGCTGTGGGCGAAAAGTTGTTCTTTCTTCAGGAGTTCCAAAGTCAGACGAAGATGTTGCTCATGATCAGCTTGAGACTTCGAATAAACAAGAATATCGTCGATGAACACAATGATGAACTTATCTAAATAAGGTTTACAGACCCTATTCATTAAGTCCATAAAGATAGCTGGGGCATTCGTCAAACCAAAAGGCATGACAGTAAACTCATAGTGCCCATATCTTGTGCGGAATGTAGTTTTGGGAATATCTTCTTCGAGAACACAAAGTTGATGATACCCAGAACGCATGTCGATCTTGGAAAAACAGGTAGCACCTTGTAGCTGATCAAAGAGATCATCGATTCGAGGTAGGGGATATCGATTCTTGATGGTAAGCTTATTAAGCTCACGATAATCGATACATATTCGAAAAGATCCATCTTTCTTTTTCACGAAGAGGACAGGAGCACCCCAAGGTGAAAAGCTCGGATGGATGAATCCTTTATCAGATAACTCTTGAAGCTGTTTCGATAATTCTTTCATCTTCGAAGGTGTAAGACGATAAGGTGCTTTCGCAATCGGGTTGGCATTGGGTACAAGATCAATATGAAACTCGACTTGACAAACTGGAGGCATACCAGGCAGTTCATCAGGAAACACCTCTGGATAATCCCGGACAATCGGAATATCCTGAATACTCTTGTTCTTGCTCTTCTCCTCGGTGACATGTGCCAGAAAAGCAACATATCCCTTTCTCAAATAACTCTGGGCTTTTGTACACGACATAAGCTTCAATCCACCTGAAGGTTTCTCGCCATGAACTTCCAGAACATCGCCAGATGGAAGAGGAATACAAATAATCTTATCAAAACAAACCACCTCAGCATGATGTTTGGTTAACCAATCCATCCCCATAATAATATCGAAACTCCCAAGTTGCATCGGTGTCAGGTCAATAGGAAAAAGATGGTTATCAAGGTTTAACTGACAATCACGAATAACAGAATCAAGAACAAGAGGTTTACTAGTAGCAACTTCGACAGATAAGGGTTTCCTTAGTTTAGTTCTAGGTATCGCAAGTAAAGGCTCAAAAGATAACGAAACAAAACTTCTATCGGCACCAGAATTAAAAAGAATAGATGCAAGTCGATTGTTAACAAGAAACATACCATTGACAACGAGGTTGTCAGCTCGAGCCTCGTTTGCATTCAGGTTGTACGCTCGTCCACGAGCGGGATTCACATTCGCATTGACATTGACATTGACATTTGCGTTTGGATTCGCATTTGCATTCACCAACCTTGGGCAGTTGTTGCGGAAATGACCAAACTCTCCACAATTGAAACATGAACCCGGTGGGAATCTCGCAGCATTTCCCTGAACCAGAGCTTGAACCTGGGCCACTTGATTCTGACCCAGACAACAAATGTTGGCTAGATGCCCAAGTTTACCACACGTAGTGCATTGCTTACAAGCTTGTTGTGCAACATGATGACCGTTGCAGCGAGCACAATGAGGTGCGGTACCAGCACATACTTTCTTTGTAGGTGGTTGAGCCGGTGGGTTCTGAGCAGTGACGGAAAAGTTCTGGTAATCCTTTCGCTTTCTCGACTTCTTCGAAGACTCACCCTTCTTACTCTTACCCTTATCCTTGTCTTTAACAGAATCGGTCGACTTCTTCTTGTCACCCTTGCGGGTCAGTTTACCCTTTCTAACCTGAGACTCGGTCAGAGTAGCAGACAACTCGATCGCTTGACGAACAGTAGTAGGATTACTGCCAGTCACAATATCCTGCACAGAATCGGGTAAACCATCAATATACCTCTCAATTGCCTTTTCCAGCGGGGTAACCATAGTGGGACACAACAGACTGAGCTCCTCATAACGATCCGTATACGCACGGTGTTCACCCCCGTCATGTTTCAGATCGTCAAACTCTCGTTCCAAAGCTCGAATTTCATGACAGGGACAAAACTATTTCATCATGAGAGCTCGAAGCTCCACGCATGTTTGTGCCAATGCCACTTCGGCACCCCTATCACGCATTACTCCGTTCCACCACGTAAGAGCACACTTCTCGAACACGCTTGATGCAAATTCAACCTTACGCTCATTCAGACACTGCACATGTCTGAATGTGCTCTCGATACTCTCAAACCATTGCAGGATCACGGTTGCTCCTTGAGACCCAGAAAACTTAAGCGGTTTAGCAGAATTGAAGTTCTTGAAATTACATTGAGCATTATTGTTGTTATTGTTGTTGTTATATAATTCATGGATCTGGGTCACTACGCCTGGAAGCACAGCAACCATTTGCTGAGTAACAAGGGCTGCGACTTCTTCAGCAGTAAAAGGTTGTGCATCACGACGAGGAGGCATTGTCTAAAAGGAAATATGAGAAACGAGTGAGGTTGATAATTAGGAAAAACAAAAGAGGTATCAACAAAACACAAGGAAGGCGATCATTTGTTCGTTACCTCGAACAAACAAACGACACGCAGTGACTAATCAAAGTAAATGAGTCAAAATAATGTATCGCGAAGACATGCTCGCCTATAAGTGAACACTCACCCCAAGAGTTCCCAGGTAAGAGTGACTGGTCCGATACTTCGGATTTGTACGAACACTCTAGCCTTAGACAGAAAACTTAGGGTACATGCATTCACTCTTCCAGTTTGCACGTGTTCACATTACTTAGACCCAAACTTTGACGAGATTTTGAAAACTCAGAACGCACTAAGCCAAAAATGAGTCAAACTGGAAGGGTTCAAAACCTTGTAATCAATCATCCTAGAACAAATGATTAATTTTCGAAGCAGATTCGAAATTTGTGTTCTCATTGTGGTTATCACCTAAGGGTAGGTGACGGTTTTGTTTTAAAACTCTAAACGCAAATTTCCTTGCGTTAGTGTCACACCCTGACCACGTAAAACAACAAATCGTGGCGGAAACGTCGGGGAGTGTTGTAACAGAATTATTGTTTCAAACCATGGATACAAAGAGTTTCGTTTTATTGAATATTAAACATTGTCTTAAAGTTAAACAAGCAAGTCAAACACAGTCTATCATCATTATTAAATCACTAAGGCCTCGTCCGATCCTAAGTGAACATGCACCCTAGCAATCACATCAAGCAACTTCATCTGAAACATATGTAAAAACAAAGTCAGCAAGGAAATGCTGGCGAGTACATAGTTTTTGTGTGAGTATCAGATTCACTGCTCGTTTGTAGGTTGAAACAATTTGTACAACTTCGTTATTTGATATTAGAAAACCTTGATTTGTAAAATGTTTGTATTGTAAATGAATAACTAAGTCAAAATAGGTTGGTTATAATTTATAAACCTTGATGCCATGAATCTTAACCCAAAACATTTGTTTATGTAAACCAAATCATAAATCGTTCTCGAAATAAAACTCGTATGGTTTATATAGTTTCGTAAACATCGTTGTGTGACATCGTTTAACTCGTTCTAGTTATAGATCATCGTTCATTTGTTTAAATTGTTCAATCGTTCTCATTCAAATCGTTCTCGTTTTAATTGTGAAAACTACTTTTGGTCGTCTCGCTAATAATATTCAAACCTTCGTGACTCGTTCATCGTTCCAATCATTCAACTCGTATTAACAAACCACCAAAGGGTAAGTTAACAATCATCAGGTTCAGTCGTTACCCACATAACCCACACATAACCATGGGTGCATTCGGATAACGGGATTTGTCGGATCCTATGGTACCATAACCTAATACTGGTCGGTTCGGCCAAAATTAATGAATGTCATTCGTTATGTAACTACAACCAACAAGCTCGTTCACATTATCGAAATCGTTATTATTTTAGTATAAACCATCGTAATCGTTTTTGAAACTATCGTTAAAATATCGAAATCGTTTTGATACATATGAATCACCCCAAAACAATCATAAATAGTAAAAAGAGGGGATCTATGTACTCACCTTCGGGTGCGTTTTTAATTGTTAACACAATCTCTCAAATTCTTTATCCGCCCTAAATTAAATAAGAATGATTTTAATAATCAAAAACCCACACATTGACATTGCAAAATACTACTTATGTCATTTCTGTTTTAATATATGAAATTGGATTGTTTTTGGACATTTAAATAAAATGGTTAGCTTATTCCAAAAATTCCCAAATTTTTACAGAACGTCTCACACGAACCAAATATTATTGTGTAAAAATATCGGGGTCCAATTCATTATCTGTATTTGTGACAACCCGCACTAAACCAGGTATCCGTACGACTTAATTAGTAATTAATTACTGCTGAATTACTGTGCTTACTTGAACTTGTGAATAAACTGCTACTTGAATACTGATACATGTACTTACTTGCATCATACTTTACTTACCGTCACTACATTATTTACATGCTGAACCTTAGTGACAAACATGATGCACAAAAAGCACAGTAGCACAATACGCGGATAACCTATTGAACATGCTGATAAAGCCAGCATCAGGCAGACACTGCCTCTAAGGCCTGTGTGAGCCAGAAATATTTTTGCTACACTAGTGGTGAGTGTAGGGATACAAGGGTTGTAGAACTGCGTCTCCAGGAATAAGTTTCAATGACTGGATGTGCCTAAAACGTACTCTAAGTACAAAACTCAGCACTTTACATAATAATTCAGCTTTTAGCTAACTAATAAAGTGCCAAAACATGAGAAAAATATTACTAGACACCTTCCCAAGTGTCAGAAATGAGTTGTGTCACTAAAAAGGGTATTAACGACACTTTAAAGCTTTGTTAAGCACTTTAACGGATTACTATCCAACCGAACAACCGGACTATACCCGAAACATGAAAATATTGTTATTTTCATTATTTATCTTTTTCTGAGCCAGTTAGGGTCCCTGATTGCCCTAACACCCATTGTGACGCGTGACACACAACTAACCGGGTTAAGCACTTAGTAACTACACTTAACCTAACTAAGTCCTAACTAATTGGTTGGTTTCGGACTAGGACCCCCCCCCCCTCTCTAACCGGCCCCAACTAGAGGGAACACACATTGTACTTTTGTGATTTATTAAATCATGTTTGCCTAAAATCTAGTAGACATAGTAACCATTGGATAATGATCATTCTAATTATCTATAAGTTCCTAGCTTAAACCAACATAACCATCCATTATCACAACACCACTCCACACCTCTCTCTCCCTCTCTCAAGACTCACGGCCGAACACCCCCCTCCCCTACATCCATTTTCGAGTTTAGTTCATTCCATTCCAACATCATACAAGCTTCAAGGATCACGTATTAGGAGGCTTGGTGCACTCGGAGTTTGAAGGACCTCTTTATCTTGCTTTTATCCACCTCATTTGCGCGTAGATTCTTCCCTAGCCTCGAGCTAGTGGTATGTTACTTAAATCACCTTCTTGAACTATTCTAAAGTGGTTAATACGATTTGTAACAGTTAAAACTCGAAATCTTACAAGATGATACTTTAAAGTCTACTAAAAATGCTATAAGTGTTGGATAAAAGCTCATATGTTGTGTAAATGTTGTAGTAATTGAAATTTGGGATTATTTAGACCCGATCTATGTTGTGGTAGCTCGGATCATCACTTAACCCGGTTTGGTCATGATCACGAATCATGACATAAGGTTGTTTTGAATAGAACAAGGGTTAAACGGTGAAACTCTACCACACACGAATCATGAACTTGTGTAAAAGTGTTTTAGCTTGTACAATAGTGTTTAAAACTAGCAGATCTACGTATCTGCAAGTGGTATTTTCAAAGGACCAAGCGTTAAAGAAATCATACTTTAAAAGACGGATCTTACACTAACAATAATGGTTTTTAGAACACACAAGTGTTTACACACTTGTGTAACACAAAGTTTCGACAAAATAACTATTTTTGTAAAAGTTGACGAGAAGTTGTAAAGACGGAACTTCCATAAAAACGAGGTTTTTACGAAACCAGATTGTTTTATATAAAGATCCACTAAAAGTAAGGAGATTTACTTCACAGTTTGGATAAATCACAAGTTCATAAAATTTATGCGATTTATATACATATTTTGACTAGTTTGTGATTGGACATTGTTTTGGTTGAATGAGAAGATTGTTGGTTGATTTGTAAAAGAAAATGATACGCTTGAAAGCGTGGCCACCTCCAGTTACAGAGGAAACTCTGGCGAAATTTTTCCAAAAACCTAACACTTAGAACTATTTTCACTATAAGTGATAGAAAGATATTTTGACTTGTTTTCAAAATATAAGTTTCGCCACGACTATATTTACAAAACATCGGAGGTGGGATTTTCACAAAATAAAACGTGATACATATATATATTTAGTATATATTCTTCTTTCACAACATCACTTGTATAAGTGTTTACGATTATTTTGTGAACTACGTAAATATTATTTTCAGAGTAAAAATAATATTACTAAGTATTATTTTGGGAAAATCACATGTATTAAAATATAATATTTTTGGGAAGAATATTTATATTTTGGAGTTAGGGAATAAAATATATTAAGTGAGACTTAATAGTGTAAATCCGAATGTTACGAGCACACATGTATTAAATCCCCCATCCTTGGGAAGGAGAATAACTACCAAGTATATACAGAACGTAAACACGAAATAGTTGCCTAACTATTTCCCAAAAACTTAAACCATAAAGCTAAGGCACGGCCATCCGTCTAATAGAGTTAGCACGTGTAGGTCGTCATACAGCTGATCGATTATGAGGCATACTTGGTGGAGACGCACCACTGTGAGTTCATGTCCCCCTTTTCTCTTAATTGTTTTCAGTTTTATAACTTCGGGGGTGAAATACATGTCACTATGATTACGAATGTTTCTTACATGGTATGGTCAGCTAAGGAAGGAACTGTTAGGTTATGTGATTGGGTAGGTGAAACCTTAAGAACATTAGTCCTCGTAGTGCGATCGAGGGATACGAGTGATAGACCTATTTGAGCATAACAAACACCACCCATGCGCCCGCAGGTTGGACCATGTGGTGACCTTGTCTTAACACCACCCATGCGCCCGCAGGTTGGACCATGTGGTGACCCCGTCTTAACACCACCCATGCGCCCGCAGGTTGGACCATGTGGTGACCTTGTCCTATCCCCTCCCATGCGCCCGCAGGTTGGACCATGTGGATACACAATAACTGATATGTTTCCTTATTTGCTTTCATACCAGAGTTTACAAAACATTCATACTTGCAATGATTACAAAGGTTTATTCGCGCGCACATACTAAACACATGAACTCGCTCAACATTATTGTTGATTTTTCAACTTACATGTATTTCAGGGAATTAAAGGATCTGGCGCAGTATGACACGTTTTCCCGCTGCACTAGTTACGAGGTCATCCGGGTTTGGGGAATGTGACTCTTTCCTGGACAAATCACAATCCTTAAACTGTGTTTATGTCATGTTGATGTTTGTGATTGTTAAGACAATGTTGTTGTATTTGGTTTTCAAAACTTAATTAAATGGATGATCTTGCATGGTTTTATTTCATATAGCTTTATTATGGTTAAGCTATGGTATTAAGAAGTCACACCAAATTAACCACGCTTCCGCAAAGCCAGGGTGTGACAGCTTGGTATCAGAGCTCTGATCATAGCGAACTAGGATTCTTTCTCGAGTCTAGACTATGATCACTAGGGCTCTCACGAAAACATTTTTATTGCATACCACTTAAGTCCAGATCCAAAACGTTTTTATAAACAAATGTTGAGCACGTTGATTTATTATAGGCTCAGCCTGGAGGGCTGAGGCTCGGTCTGGAGGATCGAGGCTCGGTCTAGGTGACCGAGGTAGTTGGCTAGTGAGACTAGGAAGGGCAGTCGTAGAGGCTGGGAGAATTTGGCTAGTTGGACTAGGAAGAGCAGTCTGAAAGACTGGGAGGCTAGTGGGACTAGGAGAATTATTTGATTGACTAATATGTTTATATGATTATATGATTGATTATTATACGTATATGTGTTTGTGTTACAAACATCATGCTTTCATCATATACTAGAAAGATGGACACTACGAATCCCATGGCCATAGTATCAGACGACATAGTTTCATCGAAGCACGAGGTGTACATTTCCGATACTACCGGCACAGACAATGACGACCTTCAGCCCTTTTGCGCTGCCTGAAGTCATTGCAGAGCCTACTGATGGCCATCTTGTTGGGAATTTGCCACTCGTGGTGATCCCTACTCCTGTGCCCCTTGCCGCTTATCCCGTTGTTGATATGCCCCCCGACGTTGTCTCTGACGACGATGTCAATCTATTAGAGGAGGACCCACTTAAGAGCAAGGCCCTATTGCTACTGGTATTAGACTACTGCATGCGGACGCTTCTGCAGGGGAAACTCATGCCCATTTCCCTATCCCAGACTCATTTGAGTTTCTGACATCCGCATCTTTGCATATACAGGGAGTGCAGCACTACTCACACGACGCCGACCCTGATATGGCGTCATCAGCTGCACCAGTTCCCGCACACAGCTTTGAGTTTGATCGCGATAATGAGGACGATTCTGTTTTTCCACCTGGTTTTGATCCAGACCATGACATCGAGTTCATGCACTTAGACCAGCCCTTGGGGGATCCTGTAGCCCCTGTCGACCCCTGTGTTTGTTGATCCAGCTGATTTTGAGATGGAGTTTTTGATCCGGAACTAGCCGTGGCCCCTGAGCCAGGCGTTGCTCCTGACCCCGCATTGGAGCATGACCCTGTTCATGCCGATGCACCTGCTGTTGCTCCTTGATTGATCATCTGCTTGGACGAGAGAAAATTTGGGGTAACTGTGCAAGACAATTTATTATTACGGGGGCCCACGTAATAACGACTTGTAGTGCACAGAAATCCTGGTGGACTCTGCGGGTCAAGCTAATGAAAACCAATGTAGCACGAAATATCTAAAACACGAATGACCAAGGCGTTGTAGCCTCGAATAAGCCAAATTGGCAAGCCTATATAAAGGCTCAGAAACTATTACCTCACTCATACACTGAGTATATTTACGTGTAAAATTGGGTGAGTGCATGATGGCTTATGGTGCCATATATCTCATAGACAATTGAAACGTTGTCTAACCCGCTTCATACCACTTCGACAGAAGAGAATGCCACCCAGACGTGACACAAACACCAGTACGTTGCCACGGACAGAAGCCGAGCTGCAATAGCCCAACTCACAGGCAACTGCACGACGTAAATCCCTCCACTCTAAGCACAGCAATGGCACCACTGGGAACAACCCCCCCCCCCCCCAACTGGCTGCACCTATAAGCAGTCCCTGAACTGCAAGGCTTTGAACCTTGACGAAACAGGAGGCGTCGTGGCATTTGTTCGTTGGTCCGAAAAGACCGACTCCATTCTAAGAATGAGTAACTGTTCGCCCCAACAGGGTGTTACTCATATCTCGGGGTTATTTCTAGATGGCACACTCTCATAATGGAACCTCCAGGTTCAGACCCTTGGTACAAGATACTGCTAATGCACTGAGCGGGGACGAGCTCAAAGGAATGATGGAGAAGAAATACAATTCTTGGGCTGGAAACCAGAAGCGTGAGGTAGAGTTCCAGAGATTCCTGAATACATCCAGCAATCTCACGACTTGTCTAGGGTCGTCCCCTACTTAGTCAAACCGGAGTTCAAAAGGATGGAACGATTCATTTGGGGACTTGCACCCCAGATCAGGGGCATGGTTACTACCTCGAAGCCCTCAACCATTGCAGAGGCTATCAATATGGGTGAACATGAGATGTTATGTGATTGATTTGTTTATAACATGAGATGTTATGTGTTGATATTGTTGTATACTTACGTACACTTTACCTACTATGACCTGACCCATACAATCATCATTTAGAAGATCCCTCCAAGACGGGATGTACGCATACCCACCAACGAGGTGGAACTTCAGGGAATCATTGCTGCAGTCATCGCACAATACGAGGCCCATCACTCCGAGCGCAACGGAGGTACCTCAGGAAATAACCCACCCAACGGCTGCACCTACAAGCAGTTCTTAGGCTGCCAGCCCCTACATTTCGACGGCACTGGGAGTGCCGTAGCCTTCGTACGCTGGATTGAGAAGACGGACAAAGTTTTGCGTGCGAGCAAATGCGCCCCAAGAGATCAGGTCATGTACATTTCCGGGCTGTTCCGAGATGGGGCTCTGTCATGGTGGAAACTTCAGGTTCAGACAATGGGCGAGGCTGCTGCGTATGCTCTATCATGGGACGAGCTGAAAGAGCTAATGCATAAAAAAGTACTGTTCGAGAACAGAAAGCCAGAAGGTAGAAACTGAGTTCTGGAACTTGAAGATGGAAGGTCCAAAAATAGCTGAGTATGTGGAGAAGTTCCAAGTTCTATCGCGTATCGTTCCTTACATGGTAGATCCGGAGTTTAAGAGGATTGAGCGTTTCATTTGGGGATTGGCTCCCCAAATCATGAGCATGGTAACGACATCAAAGCCTGCAACAATCACTGAGGCCATCAATCTAAGTGTAGCCCTGACGGAAGAGGCAGTCAGGATGAACAAATTTTCAACCTCTGAGGAGAAGAAGGAGACTCATGTAGAGTCATCTGGGGACAACAAGAGGAAGTTGGCAAATTTCAAACAGGGTACCCAGTCGAGTAGCAACGACAAGGCCAAAAAGAGAAAAGAGTACACGGGTATCCTACCAAAGTGCGACAACTGTCGACGACCCCATAACGGGCGGTGTAGATATGGAAAATGTGGTAACTGTGGCAAGGTGGGACATGTCAAGGAAACGTGTCGGCAAGGTACTAAACATGGAAATAGAGGTCAAGATGGTAACGGAAATCGCGAAGGAAATAACGACGACAACAACTATCAAGGCAGGGAAGCTGACGATCAAGACTGTGGCCAAGCGTGTTTTAATTGCGGTGATGTGGGGCATTTCAGGAAGTATTGCCCTAAGAACACTCAGGCACGTGAATGAAAGCTCAACAGCGGGGATAGAATCCAAGCGCGGATATCGGTACGTCTCATAATAGTCAATGTTATGCTCTATTTGACAGTATTGTCAAATTTTAGCTTCAGAAAATATAGTTGTTTTAGTAGTAAGTAACCTAGATACCCAGTTCTCGATAGAACAAGCCTAACGAAAGCTTCGATGTGATAATTGGGATGGACTGGTTGTCGAACAACCCGGCGGAGATTGTCATCCGCGCCCCGACGACGAACGAAGAAATGATTGTGATTCATGGAGCAGGATACGCTCCTACGGATTATCAGACAAAGAAGACACGAAAATTTTCGCACACAGGATGTGTTGCATTCTTGGCTCATGTCGTGGAAAAAGAAGCCGAAGAACCGAAACTCGAAGATATCCCTGTGATTGGAAGATACCCTGAAGTCTTCTTCGAAGACTTGCCGGAATCGTCTCCTCAACGATTAGTCGAATCCCGCGTCGATCTAATTCCAGGCACTGCACCCGTAGTCGTTGCATCGTAGCGACTTACATTTTCGGAGATGCAAGGATTGACAGAGAAGTTTTAGAAATGGGTAGAGAAGGAAGATAACAGACCAAAATTCCCTTTTGGGGTAACCCCATTTCTACTCGTCAAAAAGAAGGATGATGATTTTCAAATAAACATCAACTACCGGGAGCTGAACAAGCTGACGGTCAAGAATAGATATCCTCTGCCAAGGATTGATGATCTATTCGACCAACTGCAAGGTTCAAGCTTTTATTCAAAGATCGACCTTGGATCTGGATACCATCAGTTAAGGATACAAGGGGAGAGTATCCCAAAGACAGCCTTCAGAACTCGTTATGGACACTACGAGTTCCTTGTTATGACGTATGGTTTGACAGACGCACCTGCAGTCTTTATGGACTTGATGAATAGAGTTTGCAAGTCGCACTTGGACAAGTTCGTGATTGTGTTTATCGACGACATCTTAATTTATTCAAGAACAAAGGCTGAGCACGAGCCTCATCTAAGAGCTATTTTGGAGCTGCTAAAGAAAGAACAGCTGTATGCCAAACCCTCTAAGTGCGAATTTTGGCTACATGAGGTCCAATTTCTTGGACATGTGGTAAATGGAGATGGAATCCATGTGGATCCAACCAAGATCGAAGTGATTAAGAATTGAGAAACGCCAAAGACGCCAACCGAGATTCGACAATTCTTGGATTTGGCTGGCTACTATCGAAGGTTCATTGAGGACTTTTCGAAGATCGCTCAACCATTGACGCTCCTCACGCAGAAAGATAAGAAGTTTGATTGGGGAATCAAACAGGAAGAAGCGTTCCAGATATTGAAGGGTAAGCTCTGCAATGCGCCAATCTTAGCACTACCGGAAGGTACAGATGATTTTGTGGTATACTGTGACGCCTCACGCCAAGGATTGGGTTGCGTGTTGATGCAACGCCAAAAGGTTATTGCTTACGCATCGCGTCAACTGAAAGTGCACGAAAAGAACTATACCACACATGATTTGGAACTCGGCGCAGTGGTTTTTGTATTAAAGATCTGGAGACACTACCTTTATGGTACAAAGTGTACAATTTTTACAGATCACAAGAGCCTACAGCACATATTCAACCAGAAGGAGTTGAATATGAGACAGAGACGATGGGTTGAGTTGCTGAACGATTACGACTGCGAGATAAAGTATCATCCAGGGAAGGCGAATGTAGTCGCCGATGCCCTAAGTTGAAAGGAGAGGATCAAGCCCATAAGGGTTAGGGCTTTAGAAATGATTATCCGAACCGATCTTTCCTTGCGCATTCGTGCCACGCAGAAAGAAGCTCTCAAGGAAGGAAACCTTGAAGAAGAATATCTCCGTGGGATGGAGAAGCTACTGGTACCAAATGAGGAAGGAACGTTATGCTTCGAGAAAAGGATTTGGGTTCCTCTGTTTGGTGGTTTAAGGAAAGTTATTTTTGATGAAGCTCACAAATCACGGTACTCTATCCATCCTGGAGCGGATAAGATGTACCAGGATCTCAAAGATTATTATTGGTGGCCTAGGATGAAAGGCGATGTTGCTGTTTATGTAAGCAATTGTCTAACGTGTGCTAAGGTGAAAGCGGAATACCAGAAGCCTTCAGGACTTCTGCAACAACTTGAGATTCCCAAGTGGAAATGGGAACAAATCTCAATGGATTTCATTACGAAATTGCCAAGAACGCCAAGAGGCCACGACACTATTTGGGTGATAGTGGATCGATTAACGAAGTCAGCACACTTCTTACCGATCAGAGAGAAGGATAATACGAGCAAATTGGCGGAAATTTACATGAGAGAGATCGTCGCACGTCATGGAGTGCCTCTCTCAATCACTTCTGATAGAGATGGAAGGTTTGTGTCAAGGATATGGCAATCCTTCCAAGAAGCTTTTAGCTCACAATTAAATTTGAGCACTGCGTTTCATCCGCAAACTGACGGTCAAAGCGAGCGAACGATACAGACTTTGGAAGACAAGCTGAGAGCGTGTGTTATGGATTTGGGCGGTAGCTGGGACAAGCATTTGACTTTGGTCAAATTTTCACACAACAACAGCTTGGCCACAGCTTGGCCAGTATTGGTGTCGCGCCATTTGAAGCCCTATACGGACGCAAGTGCCGATCACCCCTATGTTGGGCTGACGCAGGAGATAGGCAGCTTGCTAGTCCTGAAATCGTCCAAGAGACGACAGACAAGATTGCGCAGATTCTGAAACGCATCGAAGCCGCTCGCCACAGGTAGAAAGCCTATGTGAATCCAAACCGGAAACACTTGGAATTTCAAGTGGGAGGAATGGTGTTATTGAAAGTTTCACCCTGGAAGGGTGTGGCACGCTTCGGAAAGCGTGGAAAGTTAAATCCGCGCTATATTGGTCCCTTCAGAATTCTGGAAAGAATAGGACTAGTAGCATATAAGTTGGACCTACCTGCTGAACTGAATGGTGTTCACGACACCTTTCATGTATCCAATCTAAAGAAAAGTCCAACTCAAGTCACCGTTGCCATTCCATCCGACGAGATTCATGTTGACGACACGCTCCACTTCGTTGAAGAACCTGTTGAGGTCATGGATTGGAAAGTCAACAAGACCCGCCGGAGCAGTGTCAAGCTCGTCAAAGTTCGTTGGAATGCCAGACATGGTCCTGAATACACCTGGGAACGTGAGGACCGGATGAAAGAGAAATACCCCCACCTTTTTCCTAAGAACCCTGCATCTACAAGCAGAACTTAAATTTCGGGACGAAATTTATTTAACGGGGGGAGAATGTGACAACCCGCACTAAACCAGGTATCCGTACGACTTAATTAGTAATTAATTACTGCTGAATTACTGTGCTTACTTGAACTTGTGAGTAAACTGCTACTTGAATACTGATACATGTACTTACTTGCATCATACTTTACTTACCGTCACTACATTATTTACATGCTGAACCTTAGTGACAAACATGATGCACAAAAAGCACAGTAGCACAATACGCGGATAACCTATTGAACATGCTGATAAAGCCAGCATCAGGCAGACACTGCCTCTAAGGCCTGTATGAGCCAGAAATATTTTTGCTACACTAGTGGTGAGTGTAGGGATACAAGGGTTGTAGAACTGCGTCTCTAGGAATAAGTTTCAATGACTGGATGTGCCTAAAACGTACTCTAAGTACAAAACTCAGCACTTTACATAATAATTCAGCTTTTAGCTAACTAATAAAGTGCCAAAACATGAGAAAAATATTACTAGACACCTTCCCAAGTGTCAGAAATGAGTTGTGTCACTAAAAAGGGTATTAACGACACTTTAAAGCTTTGTTAAGCACTTTAACGGATTACTATCCAACCGAACAACCGGACTATACCCGAAACATGAAAATATTGTTATTTTCATTATTTATCTTTTTCTGAGCCAGTTAGGGTCCCTGATTGCCCTAACACCCATTGTGACGCGTGACACACAACTAACCGGGTTAAGCACTTAGTAACTACACTTAACCTAACTAAGTCCTAACTAATTGGTTGGTTTCGGACTAGGACCCCCCCCCCTCTCTAACCGGCCCCAACTAGAGGGAACACACATTGTACTTTTGTGATTTATTAAATCATGTTTGCCTAAAATCTAGAAGACATAGTAACCATTGGATAATGATCATTCTAATTATCTATAAGTTCCTAGCTTAAACCAACATAACCATCCATTATCACAACACCACTCCACACCTCTCTCTCCCTCTCTCAAGACTCACGGCCGAACACCCCCCCTCCCCTACATCCATTTTCAAGTTTAGTTCATTCCATTCCAACATCATACAAGCTTCAAGGATCACGTATTAGGAGGCTTGGTGCACTCGGAGTTTGAAGGACCTCTTTATCTTGCTTTTATCCACCTCATTTGCGCGTAGATTCTTCCCTAGCCTCGAGCTAGTGGTATGTTACTTAAATCACCTTCTTGAACTATTCTAAAGTGGTTAATACGATTTGTAACGGTTAAAACTCGAAATCTTACAAGATGATACTTTAAAGTCTACTAAAAATGCTATAAGTGTTGGATAAAAGCTCATATGTTGTGTAAATGTTGTAGTAATTGAAATTTGGGATTATTTAGACCCGATCTATGTGGTGGTAGCTCGGATCATCACTTAACCCGGTTTGGTCATGATCATGAATCATGACATAAGGTTGTTTTGAATAGAACAAGGGTTAAAGGGTGAAACTCTACCAGACACGAATCATGAACTTGTGTAAAAGTGTTTTAGCTTGTACAATAGTGTTTAAAACTAGCAGATCTACGTATCTGCAAGTGGTATTTTCAAAGGACCAAGCGTTAAAGAAATCATACTTTAAAAGACGGATCTTACACTAACAAGAATGGTTTTTAGAACACACAAGTGTTTACACACTTGTGTAACACAAAGTTTCGACAAAATAACTATTTTTGTAAAAGTTGACGAGAAGTTGTAAAGACGGAACTTCCATAAAAACGAGTTTTTTACGAAACCAGATTGTTTTATATAAAGATCCACTAAAAGTAAGGAGATTTACTTCACAGTTTGGATAAATCACAAGTTCATAAAATTTATGCGATTTATATACATGTTTTGACTAGTTTGTGATTGAACATTGTTTTGGTTGAATGAGAAGATTGTTGGTTGATTTGTAAAAGAAAATGATACGCTTGAAAGCGTGGCCACCTCCAGTTACAGAGGAAACTCTGGCGAAATTTTTCCAAAAACCTAACACTTAGAACTATTTTCACTATAAGTGATAGAAAGACATTTTGACTTGTTTTCAAAATATAAGTTTCGCCACGACTATATTTACAAAACATCGGAGGTGGGATTTTCACAAAATAAAACGTGATACATATATATATTTAGTATATATTCTTCTTTCACAACATCACTTGTATAAGTGTTTACGATTATTTTGTGAACTACGTAAATATTATTTTCAGAGTAAAAATAATATTACTAAGTATTATTTTGGGAAAATCACATGTATTAAAATATAATATTTTTGGGAAGAATATTTATATTTTGGAGTTAGGGAATAGAATATATTAAGTGAGACTTAATAGTGTAAATCCGAATGTTACGAGCACACATGTATTAAATCCCCTATCCTTGGGAAGGAGAATAACTACCAAGTATATACAGAACGTAAACACGAAATAGTTGCCTAACTATTTCCCAAAAACTTAAACCATAAAGCTAAGGCACGGTCGTCCGTCTAATAGAGTTAGCACGTGTAGGTCGTCATACAGCTGATCGATTTGGAGGCATACTTGGTGGAGACGCACCACTGTGAGTTCATGTCCCCCTTTTCTCTTAACTGTTTTCAGTTTTATAACTTCGGGGGTGAAATACATGTCACTATGATTACGAATGTTTCTTACATGGTATGGTCAGCTAAGGAAGGAACTGTTAGGTTATGTGATTGGGTAGGTGAAACCTTAAGAACATTAGTCCTCGTAGTGCGATCGAGGGATACGAGTGATAGGCCTATTTGAGCATAACAAACACCACCCATGCGCCCGCAGGTTGGACCATGTGGTGACCTTGTCTTAACACCACCCATGCGCCCGCAGGTTGGACCATGTGGTGACCCCGTCTTAACACCACCCATGCGCCCGCAGGTTGGACCATGTGGTGACCTTGTCCTATCCCCTCCCATGCGCCCGCAGGTTGGACCATGTGGATACACAATAACTGATATGTTTCCTTATTTGCTTTCATACCAGAGTTTACAAAACATTCATACTTGCAATGATTACAAAGGTTTATTCGCGCGCACATACTAAACACATGAACTCGCTCAACATTATTGTTGATTTTTCAACTTACATGTATTTCAGGGAATTAAAGGATCTGGCGCGGTATGACACGTTTTCCCGCTGCACTAGTTACGAGGTCATCCGGGCTTGGGGAATGTGACTCTTTCCTGGACAAGTCACAATCCTTAAACTGTGTTTATGTCATGTTGATGTTTGTGATTGTTAAGACAATGTTGTTGTATTTGGTTTTCAAAACTTAATTAAATGGATGATCTTGCATGGTTTTATTTCATATAGCTTTGTTATGGTTAAGCTATGGTATTAAGAAGTCACACCAAATTAACCACGCTTCCGCAAAGCCAGGGTGTGACAGTATTTTATAGAAAATTATTTACCGGACTGCAATCAGATTTATTACTTTCTTATTGCAGTCTACGAAATAATTCGTTTAAAAATCATCGTAAGTCCGTTTGACGTAATTCCAGCTGGAGGATCACTGAGACAACAGTGACCATCTACTTGACGAACTGGAGGCAAACCAGGCAGTTCATCGGGAAACACCTCTGGATAATCTCGAACAATCGGAATATCCTAAATACTCTTGCTCTTGCCCTTCTCCTCGGTGACATGTGCCAGGAAAGCAACATATCCTTTTCGCAAATAACTTTGGGCCTTTGTACATGACATAAGCTTCAAACCACCAGATGGCTTCTCGCCATGAACTTCCAGAACATCGCCAGACAGAAGGGGAATACGGACAATCTTATCAAAACAAACTACCTCTGCATAATGTTTGGTCAACCAATCCATCCCCACGATAATATCGAAACTCCCAAGTTGCATCGGCGTGAGGTCAATGGGAAAAAGATGGTTATCAAGGTTTAACTGACAATCACGAATAACAGAATCGAGCACAAGAGGTTTACCAGTAGCAACTTCGACAGATAAGGGTTTCCTTAGTTTAGTTCTAGGTATCGCAAGCAAAGGCTCAAAAGATAACGAAACAAAACTTCTATCGGCGCCAGAATAAAAAAGAATGGATGCACGTCGATTGTTAACAAGAAACGTACCATTGACGACGAGGTTGTCAGCTCGCGCCTCATTTGCATTCAGATTGAATACTCATCCACGAGCGGGATTCGCATTCGCATTGACATTGACATTCACGTTTGGATTTGCATTTGCATTTGCCAACCTCGGACAGTTGTTGCGGAAGTGACCATACTCTCCACAATTGAAACATGAACCCCGTGGGAATCTAGCAGCATTCCCCTGAACTGGGGCTTGAACCTGAGCAGCTTGATTCTGAACAATCTGATTCTGACCCGAACGACAGACGTTGGCCAGATACCTAATCTTACCACACGTTGTGCATTGCCTACAAGCTTGTTGTGCAACATGATGACCGTTGCAGCGAGCACAATGAGGTGCGGTACCAGCATACACTTTCTTCGCAGGAGGTTGAGCTGGTGGGTTCTGAGGGTTCTGAGCATTTTGAGCAGTTACTGCAAAGTTCTGAGCACCCTTTCGCTTTCTCGACTTCTTCGAAGACTCACCCTTCTTACCCTTACCCTTTTCCTTGTCTTTAGCAGAATCAGTTGACTTCTTCTTATCACCCTTGCAGGTAAGTTTACCCTTCCTGACTTGCGACTCAGTCAGGGTAGCAGATAACTCGATCGCTTGACGAACAGTAGCAGGATTAACGCCAGTCACAATATCTTGTTATGGAATCGGGTAACCCATCAATATACCTCTCTATTGCTTTCTCCAACGGGGTAACCATAGTAGGACACAAAAGACTGAGCTCCTCAAATCGATCCGTGTACGCACGGTGTTCTCCCCCATCTTGTTTTAGATCGTCAAACTCTCGTTCCAAAGCTCGAATTTCGTGACGGATACAAAACTCTCTTATCATGAGAGCTCGAAGCTCTTCCCATGTTTGTGCTAATGCCACTTCGGCACCCCTATCTCGCATCACTCCGTTCCACCAAGTAAGAGCACGCTTCTCGAACACACTTGATGCAAATTCAACCTTACGCCCATTCAGACATTGCACATGTCTGAATGTGTTCTCGATACTTTTAAACCATTGAAGGAGTGCAGTCGCTCCTTGTGACCCAAAAAACTTTACCGGCTTTGCAGAATTGAAACTCTTGAAATTACATTGTGCATTGTTATTGTTATTGTTGTTGTATATCTCATGGACCTGGGTCACAACACCGGGAAGCACAACAGCCACTTGCTGAGAGACCACGGCTGCGATTTCTTCAATAGTAAAAGATTGTGCTTCACGTCGAGGAGGCATTGTCTAACAAGGAAATATGAGAAACGAGTGAGGTCGACACTTAGGAAAAACAAAAGAGGTATCGAAAAAACACAAGGAAGGCGATCATTTGTTTGTTACCTCGAACAAACAAACGACACGCAGTGACTAATAAAAGTAATGAATCAAAATAATGTATCGCGAAGACATGCTTGCCTATAAGTGAACACTCACCCCAAGAGTTCCCAGGTAAGAGTGACTGGTCCGATTATGTGGATTTGTACGAACACTCTAGCCTTAGACAGAAAACTCAGGGTACAGGCATTCACTCTTCCAGTTTGCACGTGTTCACATTATTTAGACCCAAACTTCGACGAGATTTTGAAAACTCAAAAGGCACTAAGCCAAAAATGAGTCAAACTGGAAGGGTTCAAAACCTTACAACAGAGGATTCAAAACCTAGTAATCAATCATCCTAGAACGGATGATTAATTTTCGAAGCAGATTCGGATTTTGTTTTTAAAATTCTAAACGCAAATCAACTTGCGTTGGGGTCCTAGAAAGTTATAGTCTAGGTCAAAATTTTACTAATAACCTAGTTCCCTATAACCATTGGCTCTGATACCAACTCTTCTGTCACACCCCAACCACGTAAAAAAACAAATCGTGGTGGAAACATCGGGGAGTGTTGTAACAGTATTATTGTTTCAAACCATGGATACAAAGAGTTTCATTTTATTGAATATTAAACATTGTCTTAAAGTTAAACAAGCAAGTCAAACACAGTCTATCATCATTATTAAATCACTAAGGCCTCGTCCGATCCTAAGTGAACATGCACCCTAGCAATCACATCAAGCAACTTCACCTGAAACATATGTAAAAACAAAGTCAGCAAGGAAATGTTGGCGAGTACATAGTTTTTGTGTGAGTATCAGATTCATGGCTCGTTTATAGGTTGAAACAATTTGTACAACTTCGTTAATTGATATTAGAAAACCTTGATTTGTAAAATGTTTGTATTGTAAATGAATAACCAAGTCAAAATAGGTTGGTTATAATTTATAAACCTTGATGCCATGAATCTTAACCCAAAACATTTGTTTATGTAAACCAAATCATAAATCGTTCTCGAAATAAAACTCGTATGGTTTATATAGTTTCGTAAACATCGTTGTGTGACATCGTTTAACTCGTTCTCGTTATAGATCATCGTTCATTTGTTTAAATCGTTGAAAATCGTTCAATCGTTCTCGTTCAAATCATTCTCGTTTTAATTGTGAAAACTACTTTTGGTCGTCTCGCTAATAACATTCAAACCTTCGTGACTCGTTCATCGTTCCAATCGTTCAACTCGTATTAACAAACCACCAAAGGGTAAGTTAACAATCATCAGGTTCAGTCGTTACCCACATAACCCACACATAACCATGGGTGCAGTCGGATAACGGGATTTGTCGGATCCTATGGTACCATAACCTAATACTGGTCGGTTTGGCCAAAATTAATGAATGTCATTCGTTATGTAACTACAACCAACAAGCTCGTTCACATTATCAAAATCGTTATTAGTTTAGTATAAACCATCGTAATCATTTTTGAAACTATCGTTAAAATATCGAAATCGTTTTGATACATATGAATCACCCCAAAACAATCGTAAATAGTAAAAAGAGGGGATCTATGTACTCACCTTCGGGTGCGTTTTTAATTGTTAACACAATCCTTCAAATTGTTTATCCGCCCTAAATTAAATAAGAATGATTTTAATAATAAAAAACCCACACTTTGACATTGCAAAATACTACTTATGTCATTTCTGTTTTAATATATGAAACTGGACTGTTTTCGGACATTTAAATAAAATGGCTAGCTTATTCCAAAAATTCCCAAATTTTTACAGAACGTCTCAAACAAACCAAATATTATTGTGTAAAAATATCGGGTTCCAATTCATTATCAGTATTTTATAGAAAATCATTTACCGGACTGCAATCAGATTTGTTACTTTCTTATTGCAGTCTACGAAATAATTCGTTTAAAAATCATCGTAAGTTCCTTTGACGTAATTCCAGTTGGAGGATCACTGAAACAACAGTGACCATCTACAGTATAAATTTTATGATCTAACCCTACACAGAATTCAAGTTATGACTGAAAACAGGACGCATATTTTCAGCAGCAAAAATGCAGCTCTAGCTGCTGTTACAAAATGGCACTTTAAAAATAGTAAACGAAGTCCAAAAATTATGATTCCAGTGCCATTAGAACCGTATTTCATAATATATAAATCCAGACTTCAGAAAATACATTTTTCGTTAAGTTACGGTCTGGTTACAGCCAACTGAAGTTGGCTGTAATCACTAAACAGCTTTCTGTTTTCAGTCTTTTAACATTATAAAGTGTGTTCGATTGATTCCGTTAACATGTAGCGATCACAACAATACTTACAGCAGATTATCATTATATATTTCAGATTTATCATGCATTATCATATTTCATCATCATTTTAACACTACTTTATCATATGTTAGATGATGTTCAAGGCTTGTTTAAATTCTTTAGACTTTCTATCTTTTTGATCTTTAAACATCATTAACCACTCAACAATCATGTAAAATGCAAGGATCTAAGTGCTTACTACTAGCACAAGGCTAGGGGAGTTCGAGTGTAGAAAGGTGGTGGATAAAAGAAAACGAGAGCGGTCTTTGAGCTTTCGAGTGCACCAAGCTTAATTGTTCGGTCTCTAGCACCTTTGTGTATGTATGGTTTGCTAGAAAAAGGCTTGAAGGTGGTTGTATGGTGGTGTGGTGGTGGCTACCGAAACCAAAGAGAAGAAGAGAGGAGAGTTTCAAGTGATTCGTGATGTTGGTGGTGTATGTAGCTAAGTCCCTTTGGTCATCTTTATAATCCCCCAACACCCCCTTGTCTAGTGGATATTGTGTCCTCAAGAGTACAT
This sequence comes from Helianthus tuberosus, assembly GCA_030545235.1. Lineage (NCBI taxonomy): Eukaryota > Viridiplantae > Streptophyta > Magnoliopsida > Asterales > Asteraceae > Helianthus > Helianthus tuberosus. The sequence goes on along the minus strand of CM060414.1, from coordinate 108,498,538 downwards.
GACATATCTAGTATTTTAATCAATAAAATCATGTGGGGAATTCCCACTTCTAGAACTGGTTGGGGGGGGGGGGGGGTTGGTTTAGTTGGGTGGTAACTTATTGTTGGTGATCTAGTTAGGAAAGCAAAAGTTTAGTTAGTGTATGAAAGTGTGTGTAATCATATAAAGTGGGTTAGGGTATTCGGGGACCCTAACTATCTCAGAAAGGTAAGAACAATATGTTTGACAATATTTTTGTGTTCCGGGTAATGTCCGGTTGTTTGGTTGGGTATCGTTTCGTTAAAGTGTTTAATTATGTACCTGGTATTTTATCTAGCGTTCAAATCCCGATTTATGGTGTTCTAAATTATTTTTATTATTCTATAAAAATAAACTCACCAAAATATTACTGAAATAAATTTCAGTTGCCAAGACTGGCTACGTTGTCTGTGTTTCGCAGTAAAAGCACTGTGTCGCGCAGAAACACACGGTACGCGCTTAAACTTGAAAAATAACGTTTTTAAGCGTTTTAATTTATTTTTGAACATGAACCCGATTAAAATAAGATTTTAATCATAACAGAATATTTGTGGGATTTAAATATTATCCGGGCGGTCACCAACGTTCGTTTCGCAGTTTTGTCGTAATTAGTTCTTTAGTTCAAATAAACATGTTTTCGCCATACCGAATCCTTCGAAACTTATTTCTAAGTTATGTAAGGGATATTTAGGGTATGTTTGGCTTACGTCACAGTTCCGGAGTGTATGTCGCGTTAAACTGATTGCGTTTAAGCACCAGTTTGCGTATAACCTTCCAGAAAGTGATTTAAAGCTTGAAATCGGTATCGAATCAAATTGTAAAATTAATAAACACAATTGCACATATTATAACACCAAAACACATATAATAACACCAAAGAACAATGTTTTATTGATAACTGACATTGTTTTACATTATACGATGATTACAGAACATAGTTGTCACAGTTAGGGTCCTAGAAAGTTATAGTCTAGGTCAAAGCATTGCTAATAACCTAATTCCCTAAAACCATTGGCTCTGATACCAACTCTTCTGTCACACCCCGACCACGTAAAACAACAAATAGTGGCGGAAACGTCGGGGAGTGTTGTAACAGAATTATTGTTTCACAACCATGGAATACAAAAAGTTTCGTTTTATTTATTCATTAAGTAATTTACATTGTTTTAACACGAAACAAATAACTTACATATCCACTATCACTTTTATTATGTCACTAAGGCCTCGTCCAGATCCCATGTGACTCATGCATCCTAGCAATCAACATCAAGCAACAACACCTGAAACATATGTAAAAACAAAGTCAGCAAAGAAATGTTGGCAAGCACATAGGTTTTATAAGAGTGTCGGATTCATGGCTAGTTTACATGTTGCAATACCTTATTAAAAACCATGTTTTGAAAAGAGCATAATATTGCAACATAATTAACCAACTCAAATTAAGCGGGTTACAATTTATAAAACCTCGTACCCATAATTCTTAACCCAAAAACATTTGTTTTAGTAAACCAAATTGTAAAACATTTCGTATTAACTCGTTTAATAAATCTCGTATGGTTTATATCCTTTTGAAAACATCGTTATGTGACATCGTTTCAAAATCATTTACCCAAGTGAACTAAATAACGCCACGGTATGTAATATGTTGAAAACACTTATATATAAGAAATACCAGCGGTGTATCTACCATGTTTTCACCATATTACACCCGTCCCGTTATCTAAACACTTAACCAAAAACCAATCGTTTATCCAACTCGTTTAACTTGTTCAAATTGTTTCAAAATCGTTAACTCGTTTAAATCATTTTCCCAAATTGTTTAACTCATTTAAGTCGTTTAAATCATCCTTGTTTTAATTGTGAAAACTATTTTTGGTCGTCTCGCTAATAACATTAAAACCTTCGTGACTCGACTATCTCGCTTCTCGCATTAACAAACCACCAAAGGGTAAGTTAACAATCACAGATTCAGTCATTACCCACCTAACCCACACATAACCATGGATGAAGTCTGATAACGGGATTTGTCAGATCCTATGGTACCATAACCTAATACTGGTCGGTTCGGCCAAAATTAATGAATGTTATTCGTTATGTAACTACAACCAACAAGTTCGTTCACATTATCAAAATCGTTATTATTTTAGTATAAACCATCTTAATCGTTTTTGAAACCGTCGTTAAAATATCGAAATCATTTTGATACATATGAATCACCCCAAAACAATTGAAAACAGTAAAATAGGGGAACTATGTACTCACATGAAGTGCAAAGTGTCCTCAACCAAAAGAACTTCAACAAACTCTATTGGTGCACTACATCTGTCGACTTCATCTTGGATCGAGTCTTAGTCTTAGAGTGTTAGATCAGGGCAAGTTTTACGAGAAAATAGGATAGCGTATAGGTTTAACCTGGTAGGTCCGCTTATGTGTACATCTAGCTCCGCTTATGTGTCAGGTCCGCTTATATGTACATGTACCTTGGAGGGAACCTCATCACCTATAAATAGGTGCACATAAGCGAACCACATTAAAAAAGAGATGACCTTGTAACTCGTACCGAAGTATTGCCGGATCGAGATTTGGATGTAAAATGTTATAAATCAATACAGAAAGGTGTTTAAAGAGATTTGCTAGCAGTTTCTACGTTGATTACTTGTTTTCCGCACCTGTAATTGACGAAAACTCCTCTAAACGACTCGTTCGGGTCGAAACACGATCCTACAAGTGGTATCAGAGCTTCAGGATGAGGAGTTCTATAGAGATTTGCTGGATTTCATCTAAAATTCTTACTTCTACATCTTCTTTCTTCATCAGAACGAGATTTAACGGTCGGAATCCACTCAAAATTTTACAGATTGTAGATAATTGATCATAGATAAACCCTTGAGAAGTTCAGGCTTAAAATCGGATTAAAAGTGACCTAAAACTGCTCGTGAATAGGTTCTGCGTTTCTGTCATTATTGAAGGTTCGTTTTTTAGGTCCGCTTATTAGGTCATATTTGTTGGAGTTCCGCTCAAGAGGTCCGCTCATAGTTACAGTTATTTGAGATTTTTGTGGTTCGCTCATTGTGACTTTGTAGAGGTTCGCTTGTGTGGTTCGTTTGTTGTGACATAGTCTGGTTCGCTCTTGTGTCACTAAATTGAGAAGTTTCGCTCCAAAGTGTTTATGTTATCAGTTCATGTGATCACTCTCGGTCAAATCACTTGAATTGTTGTCAGTAGTTGGGAAAGGTATCTCGGGTCTTGTGTCAGTTTGCACGTGGTTGTATTGGTTGATCAGATATTGCATGTGTTTACATCGTTTTTAGAATTAAAGTTCACGGTCAAGTATCATCACATGACTTCATATGGGTGTGTTAAATTACTAAACAATTGTCGGCTCATGCATTGTTGTTGTCCACTGAAAATTGAGAGGTAATCAGTATCATTTATGATTTGCATATGAAAAGTAAAAAGAGATTGTCGGCAAGAGTTGTGTCAGTGCATGTGATTATATCATTTGTTTAGTCATAGTTCACAGTACAACAGATTTATAGAATCTTGATTCATGTGAATGTCCAGTAAAGGCCCAATGAGATGTTGTTCAACATGAAGGCTCAATCATAATTCAGTTTGGTGGATTTACATTAAAACTCAGCGGCCCAATCAATCTTGAGAACAAAGTCTCGGCCCAATCATGTTCAGTTGATAATTGTGTTGTCAGTCTATTAAAGTCGGTGGCCCATGTGAAAAGAATTAATCTGGTACATAGTGTCTTGTGATTCATAGTCGCAGCCCAATCAGAGAGTGTTAGCCCACTACTGTGTTTACGGCCCAAGTGTCATACAAAGGTCAAGTTCACAAGAGTTTCGATTGTTGGGTCCATTTCACCGGCCCATGTGACTTGGATTAGTGTCAGATACACAAAGTTGGTTTCGGCTCATTCACTCAGTTTGCACAATTTGGAGTTTTTGTTCAGTTCACGAGTCTTTGACACGAGTCCAAAAATCTTTAACACGAGTCTTCGATTGATTTCATCAACACATTTTTACGTATTCAATTCGTTTAAACTGATAATTTGTTTGTTTGATCGTCAGGTGATTTACAAGGTGATACATTTCATTTGAAAATCCGAAACATGGACGAAGAATTCTACAACGCATTCGCTACTCCAGTTACTCAGATCACTATTACACAGAACACAATACTCGAAAACGAAACAGGAACAATGCAAAAACCGCCAAAGCTCATGAACATCGAGGAATATAAAGGTTGGGAAGGTCGTTTCGAGAATTGGGTACAAGCTAACTACTTGGATGCGTGGGAATGTGTCGAGACAAAATACATTCGACCGATGAACGATGATGAAGAAGTGGTTCCGATTAAAGATCTGAGTGCCAATGCTAGAAAGAAGTACAAAGATGAGAAAATGATGCTGAGTTTATTGCAACAAGCTGTGAAAGAAGATATTTTGGTTCTATTGCAACATAATGGAACTTCCTACTCGATTTGGAAAGCTTTAAGATCAAAGTTTGTTGGTAGTCAAGAAATGATAAAGAACAAGAAGTCACTTCTGAAGAAAGAGTTCGATCTATTTCGTGGTTTGAAGAATGAAAGCATAAGCCAGATTATTGAAAGATATTGCAATCTGCTAGCAAACATGAAGAGATTGAGCATCGAGAAAGACAATGAAGAGTTGATCGAAAAGTTTGCTGATTCATTGCCACACGAGACTTGGGGAACATATCTCATGATGCTTAGAAACAAGAAAGGTTTTAGCAGTTTGACACTCAGCAAGTTCATTGAGAAGTTGGAAGCTCAAGAAATGGAGCAACGAAAGATTATTCGAATGAAAGACTTCGATGGTGAACAAGATATTGGGTTGTATTACAAAGCAGGGGTGAATGAGAAGCCTACAAATTTATCTCCAACAATAGAAACTGCTTACAATGCCAAGAATTCTTCTGGAAGCTCATCATCAGGATCAAACAGCAAAACAAGTTTCACATCATTTCCGTCTTTCGATTCAAATATTTCAGCAACAAAAAATGGGAGAAAACTTCAGTGCAATATTGTTTTAAATCTTGACAATAATCAAGATTATTCTGAGGAAGTTGCTAAAAACCACATGTCTTTATTGGGAATGGTTTTAGAATCTTACAGTTGTTTTGTTGCAGGTCGTATCGGGAATCCAATGCTAACTAAGGAAGATTACGACCAGATCGATGCTGAAGAGATGGAACTGATGGACATAAAATGTTGTTTGGCAAGCGTGTTAAGGAGAGCTGAAAAATTCAAGCAGTTCACTGGAAGAGATGATCTTCGTGAGGCTAATGGTTCTACTTTAGGTTTTGACAAATCTAAAGTCACTTGTTTTCGTTGCAGGGAGAAAGGACACTTCAAGAGGGAGTGCAAAAATCGTGAAGCAAGTGGAGCTCAAAATCCGTTCAACAAAAACAATGATTACTATCGAAAGGCCATCTACCATCAAGTTGCTCAACAATCATCTCAACAACATCAACATCAAGCACAAACTGCACATGGAAGACACATTATTGAAGATTCTGGAAAGAAAGCTTGTGCGGTTAATCAAGATTCTTCAAAGAGAGCTGATGGTAATGCATTGATAATAGATCAAGATGATGAAAAACTACCTGAGGGTTTTAGCTGGGAGAATTTTACTTGGGATAACTATATTCCTGATCAAGCCACAGCTTACACAGCTTTTGTTGCCAAAGTTGAAGAAGATAGTGATGATGATCGTGAGTATTGGGCAAGAAAATTCGAAACTGATATGAAACTGATTGCTGAAAGTGACAGTGAAGATGAAAAGGTTAAAAAGAAGAAGAAAAAGGTTAAGACTCCAGTGAGCAGCGATGACGAAGAAATTCCAGTGATCAAAAGGAAAGTAAAGGTTGAAGTTGCAAAGTTCAAGGTTGATCAAGAAGTTGATGCTAAAAAGATTCCAGTGAAGTGTGAAAACTGTGAAGCTATAAAGAAGCAGAACAACACACTGATTTACAACTTAAATAGTTTAAAGGAATCTTACGATGTACTGAACAAAGCAATGAACCAATACAATCAAACAAGTGAAGAACAAGCTACAGCAATGAAAACACTTCAAGGAGATTTTATGACAAAGCAAAAAGTGGTGAACAACTACATCGAGAAGTGTGCAGTTCTTGAACAGAAACTAGAGTTACAAAGAATTGAAACTGAAAGAGTTAATCGTTTGTTGAAAAGTTACTCATGTACTTCTTATGTCCTTGACATGATTTATCCGACTGTTGAAGGCATGAAAGCATTTGAAGAGGATGAAGTAACTGAAGAAAAGAAGGATGATGGGAAAGTGACTGAAGAAAATATTTCAAAAAAGAAGAATAAGAAGAAGAGTGACTCAAAGAAAAAGATTGACAAGAAGGATTCTGGTAAGAAACAAGATGTCGGTTATAACAAATGTCCACCCCCGCTAGAAAATGGATATTTGCCCAGAAATCCAAATCAGGAAAGAGTCGAAAAAGCAACAAATTTACAGTGGGAGTCGGAGTCCTCGGTCAATTTGCCAGAAAATATTGATGTGACGTTTACATCATCTGACACTGATCATGAGTCCGAGTTAATAAAGAAAGTCGTCGATCAGGTGTTGGATAAAGATGAAACTGAGGAGTCAAAGTTGGAGTCAAACTCAGAGTCAAAGTCAGAGTCAGATTCAAAGTCTGGTTCTGAAAGTTCGAGTTCGACAGTCAACAGTCAAAATTCTTCGGTTAAAAGAGTTTATAATAAAGAATTCCTATTATCAAAATCTAATTTGAGTGACGAAACATTCAAAGTTGCATATACATTGAATGATTCCGACAAATTATATTCTGATGAGGAATTTCCAATAAGAGGTGTCAAAACTGAATTGATCAAAAAGGTTTTCAAACTAACAGAAATTAATATTTCTGAAATAAAAGATTTAAATCTTAATGGTAAACCTAAAACTTACACCTCAAGAGTACAACAAAGATTAAACAAGAAAAAAGGTTACAGTTCTGGTTCTGGTTTTCACAAGAAACCAAACCCTAACCGTAATTTCAAAAAGAAAGGTCTTGGTTTTATTTCAACAGAAAAACAGAAAAATGAAAAATATGTTCGTGATTTAAAGCAAAGATGACATTTGTTTCAGGTACATCAGCAGAAGAAGAAGAAAAGAAAGAATTCTGGAGACAGTCAAACAATGAGTTCCTTGCAAAGAAGCAAGATGACATGAAGAAGATGGCTGATCAGATGAAAGATACGAGAACCTGTTTCCAATGCAACACTGTTGGACATATTGCCAGAGATTGTTCTAAGGCAATACCATCAAAACAGGGAGTTTTTCATAAACAAAAAGAGAAAGAGGTTGTGTTTGAATCACCAATTGACCGAACCAAATTATTCAAAAATTCTATTTTTGAAATTGGTGAAAGTTCAAACAAATTTTACAAGAAGAAAGCAAATCTTGACTCTCAGAAATGGGTTGTTAAGAAGTCTGGAGATAGTTCTAGCGATGATTCTGATAGGTCAAAATCAGAGGAGCTATCTTCTGGCGATGAATCTGATTCCATAAAATCAGAGGAGCCACAGGTTGTTTCAAAAAGTGAAAAATCAGTTCTGACTGTGGATGATGATAATTTTCCACCACTTCGGGCTGAAAATTTTAAGAAGAAAATTGGTAAAGTTGAAATATCATACCAATTTTATGATGATAACAAGGTTTTTGATGTTGAAAAAGCTTTTAACCCTACTGTGAAACACATTTTTGGTAAAATTATTGATAGAAAAGTCAAAGGGGTTAAAGAGTTTTACGAGAAGAAGATGCAGAAAGATAAAGTTGAACCATCCCTGGTTTGTGACTGGGATGGTACATACTATGAACAGTAAGTCTGTGGACTTGCCGGAGATCCCAAGTTTGTAATCGTGGATCAGGAATCGGCATCTTTCTTGAAAATTGATGTTTGTGAATGAATCTTATAAAGTTTAAATTTTTACAGGTTAAGTGTAACTTGCCGGAACTCCCAGGTTGGTAAGTGTGGAGTAGGTATCGGCATTTATCTTGAAACTTACTTTGATAAGTTCATTGTTCAAGTGTTACAGAGGTTTGTTATAGCATAGTGATTACTCAAGGTCATTAATTTGAACTTGATGTAATCTTCATACAAGTGGTTGAAAGACAATATGATGAACCATGCCACTAAAAGTGGTAAAAACAAACTTATTTTCACCAAAATCATTTTGATTAAAACAAACTTAAGTGTTTTGAAATCTAAATGAGAAAATAGTTTGTTGAAAGGGGGATTTCTGATTGTTTATACCAAGTGGATGGCGAATTGAAGCAATTCGATAACGGTTGTCACGTTATTGTACAGTTTGTTTTCAAATTTTCTAAAATGTGTTTGCATTTTAGGGGGAGTAAATTTTTAGAAAATCAAAAAACATTTGAAAATTTGAAAAAGACAAAAACATGATAAAATGAAAATGAGTTTTGTTGTATAAAAGAGGAAATGATAGTACATCAGTGGACGATCACAGCATGCTAAAGAATTGGTAAGATAAAAAGTGATAAACGGTCTCACTGATGATGTGTCAGTAGGTTTTTGCACATTTAGTAAATTGTGACGAGATATAAACCTAAATTTCAAACTTGCTTATATCGTGGGGAAACATCTCTCGGATATATGGGTAACCCCTGAAATCTCGTTTGAAAGGTCTCATAATCTGATATACTAGGTTTTTATACTCAATGATGTCTGGGGTATTATTCCGGGACTTCTGCTGAATGGAAGTTCTGACCTAGTCCTTGGATAATACTTTTCACAAATACTTGAAACATAGCATAAACCCTCAGCATGCAGATGAAACAATAAAATTGATAGTCGCTGCTGTTGTAGCTAAAAGATCCTCTAAAGGGGACATACCGTAAATTCGAAGCTGATATCTCTCTGCGTATACGGAAGTATCGACCTGAGATCCCTCGGCCCTCGCATTACCTAATTTATGTACAGATATCATTTGTGTCATAATTACCTGTAAGACTGAATATTGTGATCTGAATACGGGAGTATATTCTGAGGTGGGACACGTGATTGAGTTTAAGTTCTTAAGACATTAATATCATATCTCGAAGCAGTTGAACTTTGTATGAAAATTTAAGTGGATCAGTATACTGACAATCTAAGTGAATCGTTTAGAGCTTAAAATGAAATGAAGCTTAACGGTGTTGGTGATTTGTCTCAGAAACTGATATGATCCTCTTACGCAAACTCACAAAAATATTGTCTGTAAATATTTCTTCTCTATATTTCTTTCCATTCAAAAATCCAAAAAGATTTTCAGTGTGTTTTAGCATAATTTTTGAAAAATACAAAAAGATTTTTGACAACTGGTGTAGTAGAGCTGATTTTCAAAATTCCAAGTGCTAAACATGATGAACAGTTGGTTTGGGAGATTGTGTTTGTTTTGATAAGAAAAATGATACTGTTTCAAGTGGTTCATCAGTATGAAATTATTTGATTTGTTCGTGATCTTCAATTGGTGTCTATATGCTTAAATGTTTATCATAAAACTTATTTTTGTGGTAGAGTGTTATGCAGAAAATGTCAACATTTGAGGGGGAGTGCATGTTGATAATGATGAACTTAAAGATGTCAACATAAAAGAGAAAGAAATGAAGATAGAGAGAGAGAAGCCCAGAGACTGATCAAGACTGAAGGTGCGAAGACATGATATTCTCAAAGACTCGATGAACGACTCGTCAACATCTGAGGGGGAGTTTGTTGGTGCACTACATCTGTCGACTTCGTCTTGGATCGAGTCTTAGTCTTAGAGTGTTAGATCAGGGCACGTTTTACGAGAAAATAGGATAGCATATAGGTTTAACCTGGTAGGTCCGCTTATGTGTCAGGTCCGCTTATATGTACATGTACCTTGAGGGAACCTCATCACCTATAAATAGGTGCACATAAGCGAACCACATTAAAAAAGAGATGACCTTGTAACTCGTACCGAAGTATTGCCGGATCAAGATTTGGATGTAAACTGTTATAAATCAATACAGAAAGGTGTTTAAAGAGATTTGCTAGCTGTTTCTACGTTGATTACTTGTTTTCCGCACCTGTAATTGACGAAAACTCCTCTGAACGACTCGTTCGGGTCGAAACACGATCCTACAAACTCAAGCAAACCAGAGAAATCTCAAGCAGCACCTAGTAATCGAATCACTAGTAAATAAATCGACACCTAATTCGGAAGATCGGATAAAATGAGGTCTTGTAAACCAAATGAGTATTGGAACTTATGTGATATGGTTTAACAAAGCCTAAATTCTAAATCGGAACCTAACCTAAGTGCTTAAGGTAGCTTACACTACTTTAACGCATCGTTCGCGTAAACGCGCGTTTGAGACGTCTAACTAGTCCTATGACAAGTATTATATGCCTAAACATGTTGCATAATCAATTAAATGACAAAAGTTTATGTTACATATGCTTAAAATTCAATTATGCATGAAAAGGGCATTTTGGTCATTTACCTAAGGCATATAAACAACCTATCATACAACTAATTAAACCAAGGTGACCATAAGCTATAACCTTGGAAGGTTATTCCCTATATAACTATGGTCACTAAACATGCTTGGTCGGATCCTAATGATCGACCAAACGGGTCTAGTTCGAAAGTCTAAGCGGGTGTTTAGACCGCTTGACTTACGACTCTATACAAGCACTAATCAAAAAGTGACGAGCTAAACATGCTAAAACATGTTTAGTTAAGTTAGAAAACAGGTTTTGTGTCACACCCCTATTTTCCACGTGTCACCGGTGGGCCCGGTGGGGAGTATCGTGACGTAGTTGGTATCATCATAGACAAACAACACAATATATATAAATGCACAGCGGAAGCAAAGATAGATTCATTTCAACTTTAATAAAGTGTAATATTAAATATCACTGATAGTTGAAACGGATCCACAGGCGGATCAAAATAAAATAAGATATTGTTCAACAGTTTATTGTCGTCCAAGCTTGCGAGACTTATTGTGGACGCTCTAGAAGACAGCCAGCCTATTACGTGTAGTACCTGCACTTAACCTTTTGGGAAAAATACGGCAGATTACACTGGTAAATACAATTTAACTGACTCATTTTGAAAATGATTGAAAATTGATTTGAATGCTCATGGCACAAAACATTTTATAACTTGGGTCAATTATTTAATATAATCTTGTGAACGAATTACATGTTACTTGTGCGTTCAGTAGCCCGGATCTTGTCCGGGTTAAAGATCAATAGACACACCACAATATAGAGTTATACACTGACAGGTGTACGCCTACACCTCGTGCTCAGGTCGTGGCCATCTCGTAAGATGATGCCAAGGATATACGGGACATGGTCATTAACCCCCCAAAGGCTTTAAGTGAACAAAACTGTTTAAACCAGCCGATCAAATTATTCAATTAACCACCCAATCGATGTAAGAATTTGATGCTCGATCAAGCGGTATTTTATATACCGTAACCCAAGCCCGTATAGGGAAAATAAGTTAAAAGTATTTACCTGAGTAAAGTACAATTCACAATAAGCAAATTGCAAGTAGCTTTTACTGGTGCTCCTAATCTGGAACGAAGGTTTATAATAACCTATTAGATTTCTAACGGGTCTTTATTTAAGCTTAAGCTTAGACCGGTTAGCTTTAAGAACGATACAGTTCAAACGCACGATTAAGCGAAGACCGGATAGAATGTGATTTAGACCCGACAAGTTTGAATACTTGTATAATATGGGTATACTAAATACATTCTGGATTTTGAGACAAAAATGATAATGTTTGACCCATCTCGGTCAATTTATGCAAACTAGTTACATAAACCGAACCGAACGCGAAAAGAGCGTTACGGGTAACCGTAAGAGTCATATGCAAGTTCCCTGAGATAATATGCTCTAAATATGTTATAATATCAGTAAGATATCTTCTATTATGCCCAAAATGGATTTAAACACAATTTATGCCTCATAAGGGCATTTTGGTCATTTATAAGATTATAAAAGAATTTATTTGTAAATCTGAGTTACGGGTCTGATTTATACAGTAAGTATACTTAATTTAACATGTTATAACAGTAGGGTATGATCTATATGTGAAATTTATCATTTAAAACCAAACTATGCACCTTAGGGGTATTTTGGTAATTTCACAAGGGCTAAAAATGTCAAAATTGGAAACCTGAGTTTATAAACTTGTACTTACTGTTATTTTATAAAAATATGCTAAAAACATCAGTAGGTATCAATTTTATATGTCTAATATGGTTATAGTGCATACTATGCGATAAAAACGCTTAAAAAGGCAATTTGGAGCCATTTCCGGGTTTTTAAAGGAAAGCTGATATTTTTATAATTCCAAAAGGCTCAAAATATTTTATTTAACAAATAAAATCAGTAGGAAAAGGTTTGGGGTCAAAAGGATCTATAAAACTCATTTTATGGCTTAAAAGGGCAAAATCGGTATTTACCGAATTAGACTTAGAGACCTATGTTATGCTCAGCCAAAAATTAAATTAAAATCTTCAAAAATCCCAAAATATTATATAACATCAGTGGATAAAAAGTTTGATATCAAAAAGTGGGTTTAAATGGGTTATATGCTAATTACGCCGTTTAAGTAACATAAAGCTTTCAAATTACGATAATGAGCATAACTCTTAATCTAGACCTCAAACTGATATCAAATTTTGGGTGCAAGTTTATAAATCAGTAACAAATGTTTCTACTCATTCACTTTTTTCAAAAATCACGTTTTATAGTCAAAAGGGCATAATAGTCAACTTTTAAGCATTAATCGAAAACATGCATATGAATCGGATAAGTATTGAACCAAGTTGTAAAATCTCAGAGAGTTAAACTTATATGAAAATTGGTCCAAAATAAGCTCTAATGCAGATCTCAAACATGCATGAATGGATCAGAACTGAAAGTCAAAGAAAAAGTCAATTTATGCGACTTTCGGTTCCGATTCGGGTTTAAACTGAAAAATTGTCGAGATGAACATGTTGAGACATGTTCTTAGATTAATTATCAAGTTATTTTAATGATCAAACAGGTTGCATGTACCCTACATTGCTAATCATGCTTAAATTTGCAAATACACATTCTGTTGACTTTTTGAAACAAGCTTTGACTCGACAATTATCATACTTAGAGTGGGAATATGAAAATACCCTTTTGAGGGTTTGTTACCCACATAAATACCAACTTGTAGGTACTTTCAATTTGAGAAAAGACTGAGCAAATTTCGTTTAATCACGAAGTCAAACTAAATTTACGATGGTTTGACTATTAGCCAATTTACTAAGCTAGAACGAATTTGAGAAGGTTATGAACACTTACAAGAGTCCTAATAATGCTTAGGGATCACTAGAAAGTTGGCTTGACGTCCAGAGAGCTCCAGAGATGATCTTGTGAATTTTTGAAAGTGCAAGTGTGGAATGTTTGCAACTACAAGTCCCTTTTATCACAATTTTGATCACATTTGATGTTGCCATGTGAGTCTACTGAGGTTGTGGGATGAGGACAAGTGCCCCTAAGTGCATGTAAACCCATTGGTGAGCCCCTTGAATCGACAACAACTGGAAACAACTCGAAATCAGGTCTGCAACTGGCAGCTGCGTGTTTTTGTTCGCTGGCGACTTGTAGGCGGGCCGCGAGACCTGTTACGCGGGCCGCGTACATGTGCGCGACCAGGTTACCCATTTTTCAACATTTACAAATCAGTCCTTGGCCTTTGTTACGTGGTTTTGGCTCCTTTTCTTGCACATTAGACCCTCAAACCTGATTTTTAAGGACCTTGGGATTCTTATAAACATGGTAAAGTCCTTGGTTAACTTTGTGCTTACCCGAAAAGTCACGAAATTCAATGTTAACGCAATTAACCCTTCGTGCACGGTTTTGATCATAACTTTCTCATACGATAAGGAAACTTGATGAAATTTTTATCACATATTCTAGTGAGTATATTTTATCATTAAAAAGCTTCGGGTTTGCCAAAAGGTCACTCAGAGGTATACTTTCAACATGTTGACACATTTAGCCCCTGTAGTTTGTAATTCCTCACTTTCTTTCATTTTCCGCTTCGTATGATCCATGATTTATCCGTTTAAGATTATAAACATCATGTAGGGTTATTTTAGAGCCTATTTATCCATTGTTAACACTTTGGACCCTTATATTCACATAGTTTCACTGTTTGTCAACTTTAGTCCCTCTAAAGTATGTTTTCACATATTCAAAGCCCATGACACGTGTCAATACATTATTGGACGTAAATTTTCGAGGTGTCACATCCTCTCCCCCTTAAAAGAAATCTCGACCCCGAGATTTACTGAAACAAATGAGGGTATTTCCTTCGAAGCTTCTTTACCTGTCGATCTTCAATCGACAATGGCTTTTCCACAAATTTCAAGCTTTCATCTATATGTACATCCGTATGCGGTATAACCAGTGATTCATCAGCGAAACACTTCTTTAAATTACAGATGTGGAACACATTATGGATAGCGCTAAGTTCTTCAGGCAAGTTTAACTTATAAGTAACTGACCCGACACGTTCGATAACCTCGAAAGGTCCTATGTATCTCGGGCTTAGCTTGCCTTTCTTACCAAATCGCATCACCCCCTTCCAGGGTGATACTTTAAGCAACACTTTATCACCTACTTCGAAGTGAAAAGCTTTATGCTTTGGATCCGTATAACTTTTCTGCCTATCCCTGGCAGCTTTCAAACGATCGCGAATTTGGACAATCCTGTCCGTCGTCTCAAAAACTATCTCTGGTCCTGATAGTTGGACATCTCCAACTTCCGCCCAACAAATGGGCGATCTACACTTTCTACCGTATAAGGCCTCAAAAGGCGCAGCTTTTATGCTGGTATGGTAGCTATTGTTGTAGGAGAACTCAATTAGTGGTAGGCTCTATCCCAATTACCACCTAAGTCGATCGCACATGCACGTAGCATGTCTTCCAACGTTTGAATAGTACGCTCACTCTGACCGTCAGTCTGAGGATGATAAGCCGTACTAAAATTTAAACGAGTGCCCAAAGATTGTTGGAAACTCTTCCAAAAATGTGACGTGTATCTAGTATCTCTGTTAGAGATAATAGACACAGGTATCCCATGCAAAGCTACAATCTTATCAACGTATAACTGGGCTAACATATTGGAGCTATAGGTCTCCTTGATGGGTAGAAAATGTGCTGACTTCGTTAGTCTATCCACTATGACCCATATAGTATCATTTGCCTTTCTCGTCTTTGGTAATTTGGTGTTGAAATCCATCGTCACCATCTCCCACTTCCATGTGGGAATTTCAGGTTGTTGTAGCAAACCTGACGGCTTTTGATGCTTAGCTTTGACTTGCGCACAAGTCAAACATTTAGCTACATAGGCAGCTACAGACTTTTTCAAACCAATCCACCAGTAGTTGGCCTTTAGATCCTGGTACATCTTACCAGCTCCAGGATGAACGGAATATTTGGAACTGTGGGCTTCCTGGAGAATAACATCTCGAAGTCCTCCATAAACTGGAACCCATATTCATCCATTCAATCTAAGCATTCCGTCTTTGTCATAGGATAACTGCTCCTCAGTTACTCCTAGCTTTTCTTCAGGATAGTTAGCTTCCAACACAGCTTCCTTCTATGCAGCTAACACCCTTTCATTCAAACTATTCCTGATTTCGATGCGCTTGGCATTGATTCTTATTGGCTTCACTCTTTCTTTTCTGCTTAAGGAATCAGCAACTACATTTGCTTTGCCTGGATGGTATTTTATCTCACAATCGTAATCATTTAGAGTTTCCATCCATCACCTTTGTCGCATGTTCAAGTCCTTCTGATTGAACAAATGTTGAAGGCTCTTGTCATCTGAATAGATCACACACTTGGTACCATATAAGTAGTGTCTCCAAAGTTTTAATGCAAATACAACGGCACCCAGCTCTAAGTCATGGGTGGTGTAGTCTTCTCGTGCACCTTTAGCTGTCGTGAAGCATAGGCAATAACCTTTCCTTTCTGCATGAGTACACAGGCCATACCAGTGTGTGATGTATCACAGTACACCACAAATTCTTCTATACCATCGGGCAATGTTAATACTGGTGCATTGCTCAACTTTTTCTTCAGAATGTCAAAGGATTCCTGCTGCTTAGGGCCCCAATCAAACTTAACCTTCTTACGTGTCAACGAAGTTAGGGGCGCAGCAATCCTTGAAAAGTTTTCGATAAAGCGCCTATAATATCCTGCTAAACCCAGAAAACTGTGAATCTCAGTAGGCGTCTTTGGCTCTTGCCAATTCATAATTGCTTCTACCTTAGCGGGATCCACTTGGATACCACGCTCACTTACCACATGTCCAAGGAATTGGACTTCTCGAAGCCAAAATTCGCACTTCGAAAATTTGGCGTAAAGTTTCTCTTGATGTAGAAGTTTGAGAATACAACGAAGGTGTTTCTCGTGGTCAGCTTGGTTCTTCGAGTAAATGAGAATGTCATCAATGAAGACGATGACAAATTTATCCAGATAAGGCTTGCAGACGCGATTCATGAGATCCATGAATGCGGCCAGTGCATTAGTGAGCCCAAAAGGCATCACTAGGAACTCGTAATGTCCATAACGAGTCCTAAATGCTGTCTTGTGTACATCTTCATCTTTGACCTTCAACTGATGATAGCCTGACCTTAGGTCAATCTTAGAGAAGTAGCTTGCCCCTTGTAATTGATCGAACAGATCGTCGATCCTGGGCAAAGGATACATATTCTTGATAGTGACTTTATTAAGCTCACGGTAATCGATGCACAGACGCATCGATCCATCCTTCTTCTTGACAAACAAAATCGGCGCTCCCCAAGGAGACGAACTAGGTCTAATAAAACCTTTAGCTAACAGATCATCTAACTGCGTCCTTAACTCCTTCATTTCCGTTGGTGCTAACCTATAAGGTGCTCTCGCTACTGGTGCTGCACCCGGGATGATGTCAATTCGGAATTCCACTTGCCTATTTGGTGGTAAACCAGGTAGTTCTTCGGGAAAAACTTCAGGATATTCCGAAATGATAGGGATGTCTTCACTCTTGGGCTTTGGCTCATCAATAGTAACTTGTGCCATATAAATGACACAACCCTTCTGCAGACATCTGGATTCATTGAGCATGGACACTTGCTCAGGCAATCCATGCTGAGTATCCCCTTGAATGGTAAGTGACTCCCCAGACGGGGTTTTGACTATCACTTGCTTTCTGTTGCACACAATCTGGGCTTGGTTATGCGATAACCAATCCATACCTATAACTATATCAAAGCCGGCTAGCTTAAAGGGAAGTAAGGACAAAGGAAAAGAATGATTCCTAATGGATATAACACATCCATCTAAAACAGTTGAGGCTGTTTCTATCGTTCCATCAGCTAATTCCACCTCGTATTTCACATTTAAGGTTCTAACAGGTAGGTTTAATAACTACAGAACTTATCATCAACAAAAGACTTATCTGCTCCAGAATCAAACAATACTCTAGCAAAAACATCATTTACAAGAAAAATACCTGTAATCACGTTGTCATCTTGAACAGCTTCCTTAGCGTCCATCTTGAAGACCCTCGCATTGGTCTTCTTCCCGTCTTCGGCTTTCCTGGTGTTCTTTGGGTAATTAGACTTAATGTGCCCTTTTTCGTTGCAACCGTAACATGTTGCATCCTTTAGCTTCTTACACTCCAAAGTCTTATGGTCCGTAGATTTGCAAATCCCACAGGATCTCATGTGAGATTGGGATTTCGACTCAAAACGCACTTCCCAAAATGGTTTTTCTTACAAGTTTTACATTTGGGCTTATCCCCCGACTGTTGCCCATCTCTCTTAGACCCCGACCCTTTCCTGTGGTCGTCATTTCCTCGGTGTTTCTTACCTGATCTTCGTGAGGTATTGTCCTCACGCTTCCTTTTGTTCTCTTCTGAATTCCTGAGTGCTCTCAACCTGACTACGTCCAGGGTGAGAGATAGAGATAGATCAGCTGCTGATCTGAAAGTTGCAGGCCTCGATGCCTTAACACTTGCTTTAATTTCAGGGGCTAAACCCCCGATGAAACGGGCAATCCTTTTCGGTTCTGGGGTTACCAAGTACGGAACCAACCGAGATAGAGTATTGAAAGTGGTGAGGTATGCCTGGCAGTCTAAATTTTTCATCACCAAAGATAAGAAGTCTGACTCGATCCTTTCAACTTCGTGTTGTGGGCAATAATTCTCTTTAATAAGGGCAACAAACTGATCCCATGACATATTGTAAAGTGGGATCTTTCCAGCGGCCTGTATGAGAGACTTCCACCACTCCAGTGCTTCTCCCTTGAACGACTGGGATACATATTTCACTACATCTCTTTCAGCACAACCGCTGATGTCCACTACCGTATCCATTTCGTCCAACCAGGTCATGCAATCGACCGCTCCTTTTTCCCCAGTAAAGTCTCTGGGTTTACAAGAAACGAAGTACTTGTAAGTACATGATTTGGTATGAGGTTTAGCATCAAACTCTTTCTTCTTTGAGGGAACACTATTTTGGTTTGATGAGTGTCGATCATTATCCTTCTTGGGTACATCCTTTTTAGAAGGTGGTTTGCTATGACCCTCAGAGTGAACCCTCGGCTTGGAATGTGGTGCAGATCGGGTCCTACTTCGGGTCCCGCTCGATTCACTATACTGTCTATTTAGCGCTTCGATAACAGCATCATTTACTAATGCTTTCAACTCCGCACCCATTACTAATATTTTAGTATTATCAGGGTTTTCTGTTGGACGACTGTTTAATTCTTCAGACTTAGCCATGTAGTCTTAATTGCTACATAAAAATAAGGACATGGTCTATTTAGAAGCCTAAACAGTATTATCATTCTTGACGATTTATTAACCATGGTAAATAAAAGCCATATTAGTTAATTTAATAATTTCATTCAGGATTTTTACTAGTAATCTTTTTAGAATGAAATATAATATTGGCCTGATAAGCCTAGTCACGTAGACAAATTTCTAAATTACAAATTTAGATCTTATAGGATTAAAGTTTGAATAAATAAGACAAATCAATCCTTTTCTTGGCAGGGAGTTTATAAACTACGGCTGCCTTTTTGTTTTATATGACATTAATTATAACCCGTAGGCATTATGTCACAACCAAATATATATATAAATATTAAACTTGGATAATTTATTAAAAGGGTGGCGCGTGTGATTTTACGGATCACACTAGCCAAGAATGTTAACATGTTTACAGATGTTAACAGAGATTTGAATATTTTTAAACAGGTTCTACCATATTAGCTAAATTTATGATAACATAACAGCTAGGTTTTACCTTTTAAGATTCTTATTATTTTCTTAAAATGGTAAATCAAAATAATAAATGTTATTTTTCATTTATTTATACACTATGTTTATGCACATAATTTAAAAATGAAAAACTTAAATTAACCATTTCAAACAAAAATTAAACCAGTACGAGTTTGCCCTAAACGGGTCTTTTACACAAACAACATGCCCAACTAACAAAACAAACAAACCCACGCAGGGGTCCAATAAAAAGATATGCCCACGCAGGGGCTGAATAGAAAGAAATACCCACGCAGGGGTAGAGTACTGAAATAAATATATGTCCACGCAGGGACATGAGTACCACACTAAGATAATAAACAAACAAAGGATTCAGTGACCCTTCTTGCTTTTACCCTTGATCAGATCCGCCATCTTCTTAAACATCCCCCGGTTATGCCTCCGATCATGCCGCAACTCATGCCGCATCTCTTGACGCACCTCTTGTATCTCATGAAGGATTTCTTGCATTTGGGGCGGTGACATCGCCGGCGCCTGAGGTGGTTGTTGATAATGCGGGGGTTGAGGAGGCGACGGTTGATAATGCGGAGGTTGAGGAGGCTGTGACTGCTGATACCCATATGATGGGTACCCATAGGTCGAGTGTCCCGTAGCCCAGGGACCTCCGTAGGGACCTTCTTGATGGAAAGTGTTGGAGTTTGCTACTATCCAGTAAGGATCCTATGTAAAGTTGTAACCTGTGTGGATCTGCTGCTCGAAGGGATTGAATGCTGCAGCTCCAATGTAAGTGGGAATTGGGTCTCCAAAACCCAA
Organism: Helianthus tuberosus; assembly: GCA_030545235.1. Classification (NCBI taxonomy): domain Eukaryota; kingdom Viridiplantae; phylum Streptophyta; class Magnoliopsida; order Asterales; family Asteraceae; genus Helianthus; species Helianthus tuberosus. Next base: position 108,478,340 of record CM060414.1, on the reverse strand, counting down.
TGGTGGTTGTGGTGCGACTGGCGCAGAGGCTACTTCAGAGACGGGGTGTGAGGATTCACCCATCTCTGGTTCTTCGTGGACAGGCGAGTACCGGCTGCCATCGGAATGTGGAGGGGTGCTGATGCGCACTCCCCCTCGTGCGGATATTCGCGCTGTCGTTCTCCTTCGCCTCGGAGGCGAGGGAGGTTGAAGCTGAGGCGGCGGTGGTGGCGGCGGAGTGACCGCGACAAGTCGAGAATCCTCAGAAAGATTCTGCTGCTGCTGTGGCTGCTGCTGTAGCTGATGCAGGGGAGAGTTAGGCTGAAGCTGGTGCAGGGGAGAGTGGTGTGGCTGGTGCAGGGGAGAGTGATGTGGCTGGTGCAGGGGAGAGTGATGTGGCTGGTGCAGGGGAGAGTTATGATAACTGGGGGTAAACACCCAGTCGTACTGCTTGAAGTTCTCCTCAAAGCTATCGGGACCATTGTAAGGTGATCCCATAAACGGTGACCCATCTGAAATCTCAATGGGATGATTGGGAGTTCCGAACGGCGGCATTACAGGATCAGTATCCTCATCGATGTCCATCGGGTTGCCACCAGAAAAGTGGTCTTCTGGTCCAAGTGGGTTAAAACCCACTGCTGCTCCTAAGTAGTCGTCAGGGTTGAACTGACCCTGGAAGACGGGTGATGGATGGTTAAAGGGTGAATTGTGTCCTAGTAGGGGAATGTAGGACTGTTGAGAGTTGTGGGGCTCATTCTCCGAATGAGGCCCAAAGGAGTGTGGGATTGAAGGAGAGGTACTCAGTGAGACTGAGCGCCTAGCTGGTTCGGTAAGAGACCTCCAAAGATCTTGAGCATCTGTGTTATGAGGATCCGAAGGTGTTCGTCGGTGTGACGGTCCGGCCTCGTGGTCGTTTGGGGCTACATGTGCTCCTTGTCCTCGGCCTCTACCTCTCATACGTGGCGGCATTCTTGTGATCCTGTCAAAAACAACAAGTGATACAACAAAAATATATGTAAGACAAAGTTAAAAAAAATAAAACAAAAATTTGGAAATTTCCTAAGTTCTTTGTCTAGACTCGAGAATCGAGGATTGTGCAATTGTGTAACTGAGATTAAACACAAAAGACTAGTGTTTAATTCACTCAGAGTTGGCTCTGATACCAACCTGTCACACCCCTATTTTCCACGTGTCACCGGTGGGCCCGGTGGGGAGTATCGTGACGTAGTTGGTATCATCATAGACAAACAACACAATATATATAAATGCACAGCGGAAGCAAAGATAGATTCATTTCAACTTTAATAAAGTGTAATATTAAATATCACTGATAGTTGAAACGGATCCACAGGCGGATCAAAATAAAATAAGATATTGTTCAACAGTTTATTGTCGTCCAAGCTTGCGAGACTTATTGTGGACGCTCTAGAAGACAGCCAGCCTATTACGTGTAGTACCTGCACTTAACCTTTTGGGAAAAATACGTCAGTTTACACTGGTAAATACAATTTAACTGACTCATTTTGAAAATGATTGAAAATTGATTTAAATGCTCATGGCACAAAACATTTTATAACTTGGGTCAATTATTTAATATAATCTTGTGAACGAATTACATGTTACTTGTGCGTTCAGTAGCCCGGATCTTGTCCGGGTTAAAGATCAATAGACACACCACAATATAGAGTTATACACTGACAGGTGTACGCCTACACCTCGTGCTCAGGTCGTGGCCATCTCGTAAGATGATGCCAAGGATATCCGGGACATGGTCAATAACCCCCCAAAGGCTTTAAGTGAACAAAACTGTTTAAACCAGCCGATCAAATTATTCAATTAACCACCTAATCGATGTAAGAATTTGATGCTCGATCAAGCGGTATTTTATATACCGTAACCCAAGCCCGTATAGGGAAAATAAGTTAAAAGTATTTACCTGAGTAAAGTATAATTCACAATAAGCAAATTGCAAGTAGCTTTTACCGGTGCTCCTAATCTGGAACGAAGGTTTATAATAACCTATTAGATTTCTAACGGGTCTTTATTTAAGCTTAAGCTTAGACCGGTTAGCTTTAAGAACGATACAGTTCAAACGCACGATTAAGCGAAGACCGGATAGAATGTGATTTAGACCCGACAAGTTTGAATACTTGTATAATATGGGTATACTAAATACATTCTGGATTTTGAGACAAAAATGATAATGTTTGACCCATCTCGGTCAATTTATGCAAACTAGTTACATAAACCGAACCGAACGCGAAAAGAGCGTTACGGGTAACCGTAAGAGTCATATGCAAGTTCCCTGAGATAATATGCTCTAAATATGTTATAATATCAATAAGATATCTTCTATTATGCCCAAAATGGATTTAAACACAATTTATGCCTCATAAGGGCATTTTGGTCATTTAAAAGATTATAAAAGAGTTTATTTGTAAATCTGAGTTACGGGTCTGATTTATACAGTAAGTATACTTAATTTAACATGTTATAACAGCAGGGTATGATCTATATGTGAAATTTATCATTTAAAACCAAACTATGCACCTTAGGGGTATTTTGGTAATTTCACAAGGGATAAAAATGTCAAAATTGGAAACCTGAGTTTATAAACTTGTACTTACTATTATTTTATAAAAAAAATCCTAAAAACATCAGTAGGTATCAATTTTATATGTCTAATATGGTTATAGTGCAAACTATGCGATAAAAACGCTTAAAAAGGCAATTTGGAGCCATTTCCGGGTTTTTAAAGGAAAGCTGATATTTTTATAATTCCAGAAGGCTCAAAATATTTTATTTAACAAATAAAATCAGTAGGAAAAGGTTTGGGGTCAAAAGGATTTATAAAACTCATTTTATGGCTTAAAAGGGCAAAATCGGTATTTACCGAATTAGACTTAGAGACCTATGTTATGCTCAGCCAAAAATTAAATAAAAATCATCAAAAATCCCAAAATATTATATTACATCAGTGGGTAAAAAGTTGGATATCAAAAAGTGGGTTTAAATGGGTTATATGCTAATTACGCCGTTTAAGTAACATAAAGCTTTCAAATTACGATAATGAGCATAACTCTTAATCTAGACCTCAAACTGATATCAAATTTTAGGTGCAAGTTTATAAATCAGTAACAAATGTTTCTACTCTTTCACTTTTTCAAAAATCACGTTTTATAGTCAAAAGGGCATAATAGTCAAATTTTAAGCATTAATCGGAAACATGCATATGAATCGGATAAGTATTGAACCAAGTTGTAAAATCTCAGAGAGTTAAACTTATATGAAAATTGGTCCAAAATAAGCTCTAATGCAGATCTCAAACATGCATGAATGGATCAGAACTGAAAGTCAAAGAAAAAGTCAATTTATGCGACTTTCGGTTCCGATTCGGGTTTAAACTGAAAATTGTCGAGATGAACATGTTGAGACATGTTCTTACATTAATTATCAAGTTATTTTAATGATCAAACAGGTTCCATGTACCCTACATTGCTAATCATGCTTAAATTTGCAAATACACATTCTGTTGACTTTTTGAAACAAGCTTTGACTCGACAATTATCATACTTAGAGTGGGAATCTGAAAATACCCTTTTGAGGGTTTGTTACCCACATAAATACCAACTTGTAGGTACTTTCAATTTGAGAAAAGACTGAGCAAATTTCTTTAATCACGAAGTCAAACTAAATTTACGATGGTTTGACTATTAGCCAATTTACTAAGCTAGAACGAATTTGAGAAGGTTATGAACACTTACAAGAGTCCTAATAATGCTTAGGGATCACTAGAAAGTTGGCTTAACGTCCAGAGAGCTCCAGAGATGATCTTGTGAATTTTTGAAAGTGCAAGTGTGGAATGTTTGCAACTACAAGTCCCTTTTATCACAATTTTGATCACATTTGATGTTGCCATGTGAGTCTACTGAGGTTGTGGGATGAGGACAATTGCCCCTAAGTGCATGTAAACCCATTGGTGAGCCCCTTGAATCGATAATAGCTGGAAACAACTCGAAATCTTGTCTGCAACTGGCAGCTGCGCGTTTTTGTTCGCTGGCGACTTGTAGGCGGGCCGCGAGACCTGTTACGCGGGCCGCGTACATGTGCGCGACCAGGTTACCCATTTTTCAACATTTACAAATCAGTCCTTGGCCTTTGTTACGTGGTTTTGGCTCCTTTTCTTGCACATTAGACCCTCAAACCTGATTTTTAAGGACCTTGGGATTCTTATAAACATGGTAAAGTCCTTGGTTAACTTTGTGCTTACCCTAAAAGTCACGAAATTCAATGTTAACGCAATTAACCCTTCGTGCACGGTTTTGATCATAACTTTCTCATACGATAACGAAACTTGATGAAATTTTTATCACATATTCTAGTGAGTATATTTTATCATTACAAAGCTTCGGGTTTGCCAAAAGGTCACTCAGAGGTATACTTTCAACATGTTGACACATTTAGCCCCTGTAGTTTGTAATTCCTCACTTTCTTTCATTTTCCGCTTCGTATGATCCATGATTTATCCGTTTAAGATTATAAACATCATGTAGGGTTATTTTAGAGCCTATTTATCCATAGTTTCATTGTTTGTCAACTTTAGTCCCTCTAAAGTATGTTTTCACATATTCAAAGCCCATGACACGTGTCAATACATTATTGGACGTAAATTTTCGAGGTGTCACATTTTGGTATAAAAAAACGGTTTTGATACCCAAGAGTAGTTTCGTTACAACATATGCACAAATACGTATTTTGACCGAAACTACGACTCGTCACTACGCCTAGTCAACGTGGTAATCAGTAGGTATAGTCACAAGGGACTATAACCATCGTGATTACACTGACGTTGCAAAGTTCGAATGAACTTTGTGTTGACCATAAACTGGTCGAAGCTGAAAGTCAAACTTTGTTTGACTATCATGCTCGAAAAGCGATACAAGAACGAAAGAGGACTTACAAAGGGTCCAATAATGGAAATCTAGATCCAACTTGCTCAGGTATGAGGTGCTAAGCCCCAACTTAGAGCAAATAGATCAGATTTGTGTGTTGCAACAATGAAAAGGCATGGGTATTTATAGAATTTCTAGGACTGTTAGGATCGTTCCTCGTAAACCGTGCTTAAATCTGGACCGTACACATGCACCCATGGTTTTGAAATACCATGGGCACCTTAGAGTAGCCCATAGATTGGTAGAAACCATGTCCAAAAGCCTGGATACCTGCTGCTGTTTTGGCACGTTTAAGCCCTGTTAACCCCATTTCAAGGCTCTAAAATGAAGTTAAAGTATAGGGAACCCAAACATGCTCAAAAATATATCGGATGTCGGCTCGTTTGGTCGTACGATTGCGTTATTCAGTTAATTTTGACGGAAGTCGTAACGGACGCAAAAACGATCCAAATTAAGCGACGAATGGAATTTTATCATGCCAATCATTAAAATAAAATATTTTAATGATTACATAAATTTTTGGATGTCCGGATATATTCAGAACGTAAGATATGCGCGAAAATGGAAACTTATGCACTTTTTGATGCTTTTAGTCCCTATTGATCAATAAAGTTTATTTTAGCATACCGAACCCCTCAAAGCCTATTTCTAAGCTATGTAAAGGATATTTAGGGTATGTTTAACTTATGATCAAGTTCCAGAATGTTCGTTACTGAACAAATCGACAAACTTTCGCAGTTTGACACAAATAGTCCCTACAATCGAATAGACTTGTTTTTGACACACCAAACCATCCAAAATTTATTTCTAAGTTATGTGGAGGTTATTTAAGGTATGTTAAGCCTATTTCACTATTCTGGAGTGTTTGTCGCATTAAACTGACTGCGTTTATGCACCAGTTTGTGTATAACCTTCCAGAAAGCGATTTAAAGCTTGAAATCGAACTCAAATCAAATCGTAAAATTATCAAACACATAATAACACCAAAACACATATAATAACATCAAAACACATTTTTTTATTAATAATCAACAATGTTTTACATTATACATTAATTACAGGACACAGTTGTCACACTGCCCAACCCCGAGTTTGTACCTTTATGGCATTCATGGATTGCAAACCTCACTCCTTCAATGGAACTGAAGGAGCAGTACACCTTCTACATTGGATCGAGAAGGTCGAATCTGTTTTTGAAATTTGTGACTGCCCTGTTAACAATAGGGTGAAGTATGCAACTAACACTTTAAAAGGCAACGCACTTTCCTGGTGGAATGTGCAGGTTCAGATGCTAGGGTTGGCGACTACAAATGCCACCCCTTGGAATGACTTCAAGGATCTAATAAAGTAGGAATATTGTCATAGGGGCGACATTTAGAAACTCGAAGTGGAGTATTACAATCTTAAAATGGTTGGATCTGAAATCGAAGCTTACACAAAAAGGTCCAACGACTTGGCTGCTCTTTGTCCTAATATTCCCAAGCCTACTTACAAACAAATCAAGTTGTATCTCTAAGGATTAGCCCCTGAAATTCAAATCTTGGTGACCTCAGCTAACCTACCCACGATTCAACGGGTCATCAGACTGGCACACCGACTCACAGACCAAGCGATCGAGCAGGGCATGCTGCCCAAGCGGAACAGTGCTGCTACTGACACTTCTAGTGATAGATGGCAACCAAGGCAAGGGTTCTAGCTCCTCTCAACCTCAATCACAGTAGAGAAAGTTTGAAAACAACAAGAGTCCTAACCAGCAATCTTCAGTCAATCAAAGTCAGGGTGGTTATCAGGGAAATCGACCAAAGTGTAACAAGTGTAACCTGCATTGTCAGCGGTGTGGTAAGCCGGGGAATGCGGCAAAGGATTGTAGAAGCCCGTATCCGGTTAGGCAGAATCAGCAACAACAGGAGCAAACCCAATAGAATCAGAGACCACAGCAGAAGTAGGGTAATAATAGAGGTTGCTACCAGTGTGGAGCTGAAGGGCACATCCGAGAGGGATTCCCCCAATTGAACCAAAACCGCAACAACAACAACGACACCGGAAACAACAACAACAAGAACAACAACCACAATGGCGAGAATGGTGCAAAAGCTCGAGTCTTTGTGATTGGCTTGGCTGAGGCAAGAAACGATCCTAATGTGGTGACGGGTATGTTCCTTCTGCACGACTCTTTTGTTTTGGTGCTTTGCGGGCCATAGTTATGTTTCCATGAACTTTAGTACATTACTTATGCTTGCCCCAATATCTCTTCACTATAAGCACACAGTTGAGCTAGCTAACGACAAATCTCTTGAGGCAACACATATTCATCGCGACTGTAGTTTGGAATTATCAGGCACAAATTTGTTATTGATCTCATACCTATCACTCTTGGTAGTTTTGATGTCGTAGTCAAGATGGATTAGCTATCCCTAAATCGCGCGGAGATACTTTGCAATGAAAAGGTCGTCTGCATCCGTTTTCCTAATGGTGAAACCCTGGATATTCGAGGCGAGAAGGGTGACATGATGGTAAGCATTATTTCATTCATGAAGGCTTAGAAGTGTCTGCGAAAGGGCCATACCGCTATTCTAGCTATTGTTACTGATGTACAAGCCAAAGAGAAAAAGGTCGAAGATATTCCTATTGTTCGCGACTTTCCTGAAGTCTTTCCCGAAGAACTACCTGGTCTCACACCTCATTGACAAGTCGAATTCCAAATCGAGCTAATCCCTGGAGTGGCACCTATAGCATGCGCACCTTATAGACTAGCTCCAACCAAACTAGAGGAGTCATCCACACAATTGCAGGAGCTACTGGATAAGGATTTTATCCGGCCTAGCTCATCACCCTGGGGAGCCCCCATACTTTTTATCAAGAAGAAGGATGGTACTTTTCGTATGTGGATAGACTACCACGAGTTAAACAAAGAAACCGTCCAGAATCGTTACCCACTCCCACGCATTGATGACCTATTCGACCAGTTGCAAGGGTCAAGTTTCTATTCCAAGATTGATCTGAGATCGGGTTATCATTAGTTGAGAGTCCGAGACAAAGAAATATCCAAAACTGCATTCAGGACTCGTTCCGGACATACGAGTTCCTTCTTATGCCATTTGGGTTAACGAATGCACCCGTAGTTTTTATGGATCTCATGAACCAGGTGTGCAAACCCTACCTTGACAAGTTCGTTATTGTTTTCATTGACAACATCTTAATCTACTCTAAGAGTCAGGAGGAACACGAGCAACATTTATGCCTTATTTTGGAACTCTTACGAAATGAGCAGCTCTATGCTAAATTCTCGAAATGCGACATTAGGCTTCGTGAAGTCCATTTCCTGGTCACGTGGTCAATGAAGCTAGGATTCGCATTGATCCAGCCAAGATCGACTCTATTAAGAACTGGCCTACACCCAGAACACCAACTGAAATCCGCCAATTATTGGGTCTGGCGAGTTATTACCATAGATTCATCGAGGGATTCTCGAAGGTCGCATAACCCCTCACTACTCTAACCCAAAAGGGTATCACCTATAAGTGGGGTGATGCTCAAGAATCCGCGTTTCAACATTTGAAGGAAAAGCTCTATATTGCACCTATTATATCCCTACCTAAAGACACTGATGATTTTATTGTCTACTGTGATGCGTCCATTCAATGACTAGGTTGCGTGTTGATGCAACATGAGAAGGTCATCGCCTATGTGTCTCGACAACTCAAAGTTCACGAAAAGAACTACACTACCCACAACTTGGAGCTAGGATATGTAGTCTTTGCACTCAAGATATGGAGACACTACTTTTACGGTACCAAGTGCACGATTTACACCGATCACAAGAGTCTCCAGCACATACTCGATCAGAAGGAGTTGAACATGTGGCAATGTTGATGGGTCGAACTTCTAAATGATTACGAGTGCACGATCAAATACCATTCGGGCAAGGCAAACGTTGTAGCCGACTCCCTTAGCCAAAAAGAGACCAAACCTAAACGTGTTCGCGCGTTACAACTGACCATTCATTCAAACCTTCCTGAGCAGATTCACAACACTCAAGCTGATGCACTGAAGGAGGATAACCTTCTAGTTGAATCCATGTGGGGCATGGAGAAGCAACTCGAACTCAAGGATGATGGCATTCATTACTTCATGGAACGTATATGGGTTCCATTCTACGGAAATCTATGAGAGTTTGTGATAGACGGAGCACACAAGTCTCGCTACTCAATACATCTTGGTTCCGACAAGATGTATCACGACCTTAATGTAACACCCCAATCGTGTACTACAACAACACGCGGTGGAAATATCGGGGAGTCATGTTACAAATTACTCACAACTACTGGTGCTAAATTGTTTCAATATCATTAACATCGTTTTACAAACAAGAATACATGAAATTGTTCTTTTATTTTAGAAGTCTAAGGCCCGTATGCAGTCCTATGCGTTGCATGCTTGAACAGTCGAAAACCTGAAACATATGTGAAAAACAGTCAGCATAAAAATTCCGGCGAATACATAGGTTTTATTAGCCATGTAAATGGCAAAACATTTGGTATTGCAATACTTTAACAGCCACGAGAGCTGTTAATTGAAAATAAATCTTGAAGCCAAAGAATGGCAAAAAATTAGTATTTCATTACAAAATCTTAATTGTGAAAACTTGTGACAAAATAGGTTTGTATATGGCAATATGATTATTACTAAGTCATTTTATGCCTTATATTGTAATATTGATTAAACCATTGTAAAAAAAAACTTGGTAATGTGTTATTAGGAATCCAATAAAGGATTAATAATAACTGTTTTGAAATAAATCAAAAACTTCTGAAAGTATTATCTAAGTCAAATCAATGAGACATGATATTACTTCAGATATCTTTCTAAGAATCCATCACATAGAGATATGGATGAATTCTACAAAGATTTGGATGATTGAACATTGAAACAATCATACACAAAGTCCTAAAGTGATCAAGATAACGCTACAAGAATAATAAAATAAGAACACTTATATATAGGAAGTACCAGCGGCGTATCCACCATGTTCTTATTTTATTACACTCGTTTCGTTATCTAAATCACAACTACCACATAAACACATAATCGTCAACTTGTTCCACCTTGTAACCATGCATTAAAGTACACAATGAATCCAAACATGGACTCCAATATTAGTACTCTAAACATCCCATATAAGTCTAACTATAAAGATAGATAGATAGATACGACAGGGATCCTGGGTTCTGTCACATTGTCTAATCAAATATGCATTAAAGTACATAATGAATCCAAACATGGACTCCAATATTAGTACTCTAAACATCCCATATTAGTCTAACTATGAAGATAGATAGATACTACAGGGATCCTGGGTTCTGTCACATTGTCTAATCAAATATGCATTAAAGTACATAATTAATCCAAACATGGACTCCAATATTAGTACTCTAAACATCCCATATAAGTCTAACTATGAAGATAGATAGATACTACAGGGATCCTGGGTTCTGTCAGATTGAATTATTGAATCAAAACAATCCTAAATCCTAATGGTGATTCGGGATAACGCCACGAAAGGTAATACAATAAGCACACTTATATATAGGAAGTACCAGCGGCGTATCCACCATGTGCTTATTGTATTATCTAGTTTCGTTATCTAAATCACCAACAAACTACACAAAAACCAACCATCGAGTTGTAAAGTACTTCTTAAAAATCTAACTATGAAGATAGGAAGATCTAAGACTGTACTTCAAATATCCTACATGAATCTAACTATGAAGATAGGTAGATCACTTAAGGATAAAACATTGCATTTGCATAATCGGAATAATACACATAAAAGCACTTAGTGAACACATATATGCCATACATTTTGAAAACAAATCGATTACACATATGAATCACCCCAAAACATTTGAAAACAGTAAAAGAGGGGAACTATGTACTCGCCTTGGATTGCGTATAGTCCCGGCTCAAAGGGTATAACAAAGCTCAAAAGACCAAGAGTTCAAGTGTTGAAGCGGTTCCTAGAGTAATGGATACTATGTTAGGGAATCGACACCTAATCGGAAGATCAGGTAGAATGAGATCTTGTAAACCAAATGATTATTGGAACTCATGTGATATGGTTTAACAAAGCATACATTCTAAATCGAAACCTATCCTAAGTGCTTACGACCCATTACGACTTATTAAGGTAGCTTATGCCACCTCAACGCGTCGTTTGCGCAAAAGCGCGTTCGAGACGCCTAACTAGTCCTATGACAAGTATTATATGCCTTAAAATATTTAATTATGTTATATAATCAGTTTAGATGTCAAAATATCGGTTACATATACTTAAAATGAAATTATGCGTAAAAGGGCATTTTGGTCATTTTCCTAAGGCATATAAACTACTTATCATACGACTAACTAAACGAAGTGACCATAAGGTATAACCTCGGAAGGTTATTCCCTATACAACTATGGTCAAAAAACATGTTTGGTCGGATCCTAATGATCGACCAAACGGGTCGGGTTCGGAAGTCTAAGCGGTTGTTAAGACCGCTTGACTTACGACTCTTTACAAGCACTAGACTAAAAGTGACGAGTTAAACATGTTAAAACATGTTTAACAAAGTTAGAAATCAAGTTTGATATCAAAACAAATGGTTTTGATACCCAAGAATAGTTTGGTTGCTGAATACGCATGGACGCGTATTTTGACCGAAACTATGACTCGTCACTACACCTAATCAACGTGGTAATCAGTAGGTGTAGTAGCAAGGGACTATAACCATCGTGATTATGCTCACGTTGCGAAGTTCAAACGAACTTCGTGTTGACCATTGACTGGTCAAAGCATAAAGTCAAACACTGTTTGACTTTCACGCTAAAAATGCGTAAAAGAATGAAGGAATACTTACAAAAGGTCCAAGAAATGGAACTTTGATCTAATTATTCTCAGGTATGGAGTGTTAGAACTCCAACTTAGAGAACAAATTAGATCAAGGTGTGAGTGTGAGTTGAAATGGGGTTGCTATTTATAGGAAATCCATAACCGTTAGGATCGTTCCTTGATAAACGAGCTTCAATCTCAACCATCCATGTGTGCCCACTGATTTGGTAAACTAGGGGAGTCCAAAACCAGTCCATAGAATGAAGGAAACCATGTACAAAACAAAGGAGTAGCTAGTTTTTAAAGAAAATGGTTTCTGCTGATCTGGGGGGTACTTACGGACCATATGGGTTTGTGCTTACGGTCCGTAAGCTTTGTGCAGGTCAGCAAGTTTCACAAAAAGGCTGAACAGGCCCCTGTGACTCCGAACTTGATTTTTGATGCGTTTTGGCACGTTTAAGCCCCGTTAACCCCATTTCAAGGCTCTAAAATGAAGTTAAAGTATAGGGAACTTTAAATATGCTCAAAAACATCTCGGTTTTCGGTTCGTTTGGTCGTACAGTTGCGTTGTTCGGTTAATTACGAGGAAACACGAACGGACGCGAAAAACGATCCAAATTACTCGACGAATGGAATTTTATCAAGCCAATCACTAAAATAAAATATTTTAATGATTACATAAATTTTTGGATGTCCAGATATATTCAGAACGTAAGTTATGCGCGAAAATGCAAACTTATGCACTTTTTGACGCTTTTAGTCCCTATTGATCAAATAAGTTTATTTTTGCGCACCAAACACCTCAAAGCCTATTTCTAAGCTATGTAAAGGATATTTAGGGCATGTTTAACTTATGATCAAGTTCTGGAATGTTCGATTCTATGTGAATCAGCAGACTTTCCCAGTTTGACGCAAATAGTCCCTGAGTGTGAATAAACTTTTTTTTGACACACCAAAGTTTTCAAAACCTATTTCTAAGTTATTTAAAAGTTATTTAAGGTATGTTTAGACTATGTCACTATTCCGGAGTGTTTTCCGCATTAAACTAATTACGTTTACACATCAGTTCGCGTATAACTTTCCAGAAAGCGATTTAAGGCTTGAAAATGAACTAGAATCAAAACGTGAAATTGTAAAACCAAAATAAACAAATTTTTGAGACCAAAACACATTGTTTCTTTGATAAAAGATAGTTTCCTACATCGTGTGTGTTTACGGAGCACAAGTGTCACACTTAAGGCTTTGTACTGGTGGCCTACATGAAAGCGATCATTGCAAAGTACTTTAGCAAATGCTTGACCTGTGCTAGGGTCAAGATTGAATACCAAAAGCCATCAGGGTTAATACAACAACCGGAATTACCAATGTTGAAATAGGAGAAAATTTCTGTGGATTTCGTTACCGGTTTGCCTAAAACTCAGAGCGGGAATGACACCATCTGGGTGATCATAGATCGCTTAACTAAATTTGCGCACTTCCTCGTGATCAAAGAAACTGACAAGTTTTCTCGACTTGCAAGCATCTACCTGTAGGAAGTAGTAGCTAGGCACGGAGTGCCAATTTCTATCATCTCCGATCGTGACCCACGATTTGCGTCTGATTTGTGGCTAGCTATGCACAAATCCTTTAGCTCACGTCTACACATGAGTACAGCCTATCACCCGCAGACTAATGGTTAAACTGAATGAGCTATTCAAACCCTTAAAGGCATGTTGTGAGCATGTGTTATTGACTTTGGTAATGGCTGGGAAAGACACCTACCTCTAGTGGAATTCTGTTATAACAACAGTTACAACACCAATATTCAGGCTGCTCCGTTCGAGGCATTGTACAGACGGAAATGTCGATCACCTCTTTATTGGGCTGAAGTTGGGGATAGTCAAATCACTGGCCCTGAACTCATACTCGGCACAATGGAAAAAATTGCCCAAATCAGAAGCCGAATGGCGGCGGCTCACGACCGTCAGAAAAGCTACGCTGATAAATTTAGAAAACTGTTGGCATTCCAGGTGGGTGACAAAATTTTGCTAAAGGTCTCACCTTGGAAAGGTGTGGCTGATTTTGGTAAAAAGGCCAAGATTAATCCGCGTTATGTCGGACCTTTCGAAATCACGGAGAAGATTGGCACAGTGACATATAGACTGAACTTGCATGAAGAGCTCAGTGGTGTACACAACGTCTTCCACGTGTCGAATCTGAAGAAATGTTTATCAGATGAGACCCTCATCGTTCCTTTCAAAGAGCTCACAATTGATGATCAGCTTCGTTTCGTTGAGGAACCAGTTGAGATCATGGATCAAGAAATCAAAACACTCAAGCGCAGTAAGATCCCTATAGGTAGAGTTCGTTGGAACTCAAGACGTGGCCCAAAGTTTACTTTGGAACGGGAAGATCAGATGATGCGCAAGTACCCGAGTTGTTTAAGAATAATGCATCCAATGGTGAAGCTACAACGGAATTTCGGGACGAAATTCCAAATCAACTTGGGGATGATGGGACACCTCGCGAAAACGCTCAAAAACACTAACTACTTCAGTGACTGCAAGCTAAATTTCAGGATGAAATTTTTTTCAACATGGGGATGATGTGACAACCCACATTTCCGAGGTAAAAAATGTTCGTTCTCTTTTATTATGTTCGTATGCATTCTACTTATCGCATCGTACCACACTTGAACGAATATGTAATATATTTTTTATAGTACATATCCGAAGCCCGTGTCTCGCTTGTCGACCCAACCTACTCGCGTAACCCGAAACCTATGAGGTCCGAACCATAGCGTGTATATTATAAATTTATATTTTACACTTAAATTAATTGTTTCAGAGTATAAAAAATAATAATAAATACCAATTATTAACAACACCCCATGATTTTCCAGCCCATCCTGAAAATTTCTTTAGGCTCGGCTGTGGTGGACCAAGCCCAACCCCCCCCCCCCCCCACTTGTTTTTCCTTCAAACTCTCGGTCCAAGGCTTTTCCCAAACCACCAACATCAGCTCTCTTTTTATTTGGTTACGTATTGTGCATGAGAAACACCAAAAACCCTAGTGCCCACACCCTTCTCCCTTAAGTTTACGGCAGAAGGAGGATCCCCCCCCCCCCTTCGGTCGCGATTCTCTTCTAGGCGCACTCTCCATCTCGTTCTAGCTCTCTCATCTCCTTTCGGTTAGTGTTGTGATATGTTTTGGTTGTAAGTGTTACTCATACATGGCTGCATTTTCAATGTTTGATTGATCTCTGGTAGTTATTAGAATACTTGTATGCTAAGTGCTTAAAATTGTATGTATATAAAGTTTAGATTTAGCTACGAACTTGGTTAGTTGCTAGAGTTGGGCATGGGAAGGATCTTGAATGGCTTTGGGTAGAATCTTGTTATTTTAATGACGTAGGTGACGTATAGGGATGATAATCTGCTGTAAGTAATCATTATGGGTCGTTGGGTGCGCTAGGTTTTCGGTTGGGGAGATCGGGTAACGAAAACAGGTTCTCTCCGACAGTTATAGCCGAATTTAATCGGCTGTAGCCAGGTCATAATACAATGAAACCTGGGTTTTCTTGAGTCTATAATGTGGTATTTAGAAATACACTTCAAATGGCGATGGGATCATAATTTTTTGACGTCGTTTGATATTTTAAATAAATTATTTCGCTTCAGCGAACAAGGCTGCGTTTTTCTGCAGGTTTTACGTGTCATTTTTTAAGTCCTAACTTGATGAATACTTACAGTTAGACCATGAAATTTTTTACCGTAGATGGTCTCAGGTGTCCGTGCAAACCTCAAACTAGAATTTCATCAATCGGATAGCCGAGGATTTTTAAATGAGTTTTTATGTGAGCTGCAATTAGAAAGTGATGAATCTGATTGCTTCTAAGTAAATGATTTTTTATAAAATTTTGGTAAAGAGTTAGACTCAAAATATTTTATACAAGACTGACCCTTCCGAGGGGCACGTCACATAAGAAGATCGTAAGTTTTGCAATCTCGTATGTACGGTAAACGGACATCCCAAAACAACCTATTTTCAGTGAATTCAGTTATGCATGCTTATGAGTTTGTAAAGTGTCGAATTTACTACTTTTAGTGCCCGGACATGCTTAATGATTGTATAAATGGTGTACTACGCTATTGAGAACATGTGCTTAAAAACTATTCAGTAATATAGTTGTGATAACTTGTATGCATGTTAATTGCTAGATACGTGTAAGATTTGCGTGAATTACATAAACGACCCCTAATTGTCACACCCCAAAAACGTCGCAGTGGAAATATAAACGTGGCGGTGATGGAGGTTGGTACCCATAAATATCTTAGTAGACGATAAATTGTTTGTTTTGGACATACACTTACTAAAAGCATGGCTTTAGAGTTTAAAGTTCAAATACAGTCCATCGTTACAACTTAGTTGTCTTAATCCTTATGGATTCAAATACACACGGTCCCATTATAGTTTTAAAAGATGTCCAAAATATTTTGAACACGACAAGCATCACTACCACAAGATATGTCAAAATCCCGAAGCCGAACTCATGTACCTGAAGAACACGTAAAAATAAAGTGTCAACACAAAGGAAGGTGAGTTCACGTATAATTTTGGTAATAAGTTGCGCTTCGTAATATACATGCATAAGTATGGACATATTCGGTGTGTATATATATATATATATAAATATATCATAATTCATGTATCACATTATTTCACACCTATATATATCATGTTTGTACACTTAATATATATCAAATAACTCATCAAGACACTTTACACATATTTCTCATGTTAGTCACAAATCTTCACACATGATGCGATTTCTGATCTAGTTTACCATTCCTACCACACAAACGTCTAATCATAGCATCACTTCATATTATCATGAAACCACTTAGCAAATCACATTACACATATTCATATTCATATTCACATATCAATCCATATCACAAAATTTTCACTGTTGAAGATCCCGTTTTCGCGTACGTTGAAATATGCGTATTTTACCGTTTCGGTAGCGTTTTTGGGCGTCGAAAGTAACGTATGACCAACCAAACACCAAAAAAGTTTAATATAAGTTGAAATACTTACATTTATCATATAACATAAGTTTGAAATAAGATTTAAAACAGTTTTATAAAAATCACTTATGGCGTTTAGAATTATTTTTATCACACTATGAAAATAAACTCGCCATAATATTTTTGAATAATATTTTATTTGCCTAGACTGGCTGCATTGTCTATATTTTGCAGTATAAGTACGGTACTGCGTAGTATGCGCTTTAACTCGAAAAATAACGTTTTAAGCGTTTTAATTTATTTTTCTTCACGAATATGATTAAAAATAGAATTTTAATCATAACAGAATATTTTTAGGATTTTAACATTATCCAGGCGGTCACTGACATTTGTTTCGCATTTTGTTCGTTACGCGATAAGCGTTTATCTTATTATTGCCAACATAATTTTTAACATAGTTTGGATTTACCCACACATTAAATTTCACATAATCACACCATATTTAATAAAATACTACATTTATTTATTCTTAGCACGAGTCACACTAGTACGGTACGGACTTAAAATAGTCGGGTGTCAGAGTCTCCCCCTGTTTAGGGAATTTCGTCCCCGAAATTCTACTTTACAGGTTGTGTTTTCACACTATGTGGAAATAGTAAGAATAGTTTTCTTAATTATGGTCCTGTAGTTTCTGCGAGAAACTTTGATTCTTACGAAGAATCCTTATAGACCTTTATTAACTAATCCTACTTTTCCTAATTTCTCGTCTCAAAGCTCTATACCTTCTTCAAGGTTCATCGTTTGCGAGTACTTAATCAGAAAGGATAAGGTCAGTGTTTCACCATTTCAGGTTTGATATATGTTGAACCACATATATGTTGTCTTATACCTGAGGTTGTCTGAGTCTACATACGATTGATCCAACTCAAGATGGGCTCTCGAAAGTAATCTCATGAACTCGTTTTCTTCCCCTTTCACATCTAATTCGAATATCTACTCTCCACCTAATGTATAATCAACAGATCGCACATACCGTTAGGAATCCATAATTGGCTTCCTGGTTACCAACATAACTCTTCTAACCAATCTACAACTTCAACAGGTACTTCGATAGACTTATGTTTATCGCCTAAGTAAACCTTATCAGAGAATATAATCAGTTTCTCATCTATCAGACACTTTTTCAGGATGGACACATGAAACACATCATGTACTTCATTCAATGCCTATGGTAGCTTGAGCCTATAAGTGATTGATCCAACTCAAGATGGGCTCTCAAAAGGACCTAATCAATGTGGCTCAGCTTTTCTTCCTTTGCTAAACCTAATAACACCTCTCCAAGATAACATCTTCAACAAATACAATCTTTGACCTGGAACTGCAATGGTTTCCTTCGATTGTCCACGTAATTCATCTGTCGATCGATAGCGACTTTTAACCTTCCCTTGATCTGGGCAAACCATGTCGCTGGTTTCCAGGATAAGCTTGGGTCCGATTAGTTACCTTTCGCCAACTTCAACTCAACAAATGGTCGATCGACGCTTATTTTCGTACAAAGCTTCAAACGGAGTTGCTACAATACTAGTGTGATAACTGTTAGTTATAGGAAAACTCAGCTAATGGCAGTTGAGTATTTCAGTTTCCACTGAAATCTATCACACACGTTTACAACATATCCTCCAAAGTCTGAATGGTTCTCTCGCTTCGTCCTACTAAGCGTATCAGCAACTATGTTAGCTTTACTTAGATGATAACGAATATCACATTCGCAATCCTTGAGTAATTCTACCCGATGTCATTGTCTCACAATGAATTCCCTCTGATCCAAATATATATTGGAGGGTCTCATAGTCAGTGTAAATCGTACACTTCGTGCCATACAACTAATGTCTTCGAATCTTCAAGGCAAACACGATAGGTCCTAATTCTAAGTCACGAGTTGTGTAATTCTTCTCATGCACTTTCAATTGTCTGGATGCATAGGCTGTCACTTTGTCCTTTTACATAAGCATGCATCTAAAGTCCAAACGTGACGCATCATAGTATACAATGAAATCATCATTTCCCTCAGGCAGGGATAGAATAGGTGCACTACACAACCTTTCCTTCAACAATAAAAAAGCGTTCCTTTGCTTTTCTGTCCAATCTAACTTTAAATCCTTTTGGGTCAATAGCTTCAATGGCTATGCTAGTTTGGAGAAATTCTCTATGAATCTCCGATAATACCCAATGATTACTAAGGTTTATCGCACCTCTAAGGAAGTCCTTGGTGCTCCTAAATTCCTAATCGCTTCAATCTTCGATGAATCCTCATGTATGCCTTTCTCATTTATGACATGACCGATAAAATGGCTCCTCGGATCCAAAACTCATATTTAGAGAACTTTTATACAACTTCCCGTTTTTCGGCAGCTCCAAAATCATCTTCTGGTGTTGCTCATAGACTTCTTTGGTTCGTGAATGGATAAGTATATCATCAATGACTACTATCACAAATTCATCCAAGTATGGTCCGCACACCCTGTTCATGAGATCCAAGAACACTGAAGGAACATTAGTTAATTCAAGAGGCATGACTAGAAACGCATAATGGCCATAATGCATCCTAGAAGCAGTCTTCGAAACATCTTCATCAGAAATCTTCAACAGGTAATAACCTATACACGAATCAATCTTCAAGTAATAGCTGAACCCTTACAATTGATTAAACAGATCATCAGTCCTCGGTAGTAGGTACCGATATTTGATAGTTTGTCTTTTCAGATCCCGCTAACCTATACACGTCCTGAAGGAACCATCCTTCTTTTTCACAACCAAAACAGGTGCTTCCCAAGACGAAAAACTTCGTCAAATAAAACATTTGTCTAGTAGCTCTTGTAGCTAATTTGACAGTCCTTTTGTTTTTTTATGGCACTAATCTATAAAGAAATTTTGCAATCGGTATTACGCCTGGAACAAGATCAATCCTAAACTTGATCTATCTTGCAGGGGGTATTCCAGGTAAGTCTTCAGAGAAAACTTCTAAATATTCATGATCTACAGGGATCTCTTCAAACTTTCTTCCTTCTATCTTTGTATCAACCACGTTGACCAAGAATGCAGGATCACCCTTCTACAACATCTTGTACATCATCACAAAACTAATGACTCTCGATCTCTGACTTGTTCGCTCTCTGGGAATCACTATTTCTTCACCACCAGGGCGGGATATTCGCATTAGCTTTTCCGAACAATCAATCTCAGCTTCATTCTTGGATAGCCAATCCATCATAACCACAACATCAAAACTACCAAGCTCCACTGATAATAAATCGATACTTTAAACTGTATTCGCATAACCGAATACTACAATCATGAAATGACTTCATCTTAAGACAATTCCGCCTGATATGTTCCCGTTTTCCACATTCCAAGCATTAGACGTGCTCGACTTCATCCAAAGTGTGTTTAGCGTAGCATTCGCGGATCGCATGTCCAATCAACCGCATCTGAAGCATTTCCTTAGCTCCTTTCCTTAAATTCTCTTCACTAAACCACTCTTATAATTCCTTCTCGAAATTCACTAGTGTAGATCATAAATACATTCCCAGTATTACGTTTCTTCTCACGCTCCTCTTCAGAAATCTTCCTTGAATTCTTAAGCTTTCGCTTCATTATATCCCATATCTAAGTTCAGAGCACTCCCGTCAATCGAACTTCTTGTCTGCAATAGGTTCCACTGATGACTTCCTAGTCTCACTTTTGGTGGCATATTGACGTTTGTATTATTGGAACAATAATGACAACGTAAGTCAATATTTTAAATAATTCAATTGTTTTGTGTGAGTGGATCAGACAATGCGTATGCGATCACAGTCACGTAACAATTAGAAAAATTTAACCAAAAACCATTATATTGATATTTTACTATGGAAATTACATCACTTGTCGTAGTTTGTAAATGGCTAACAAAACTTGGTGTGATCAAGGTCAAACACCATTGACAAGTTTCATCGAATTCCTACTAAAATATCTAACTGGCGTGCAAGTTGAGATAGGGTTACCAAAAGAAATAAAACAAAACAAACATCTATCGCTTAAACCCAAAAACTCCCACAGTTTCCTAACTAACTTCTCGAGCTCCACAATTCTCCAGTGCATCTTATCCATGACACTATCGCTTTACTCTTGGTCGTCTCTAGGTCTCCAACAGTACCAATCCATCTGGCATTCAAGATTCCTTCGCTTTACTCTTGGTCGTCTCTAGGTCTCCACGTAGGGTTGCAACCTGACGACCACAGCAAGGGTATCGTTTTATCCAAACTCCTTCCTGCTTCTCCAAAGCAGACTCATTTGCTGCTCTATAAGTCGATACTATATCTCCAGCAGGTAAAGTTCTCTTCCTATGATGAAGATAAACCAGTATAGGTGTAGAAGAGGCTCGTGTCTCATACTACGGAATGGACAACTATGATATGACAAGGGGAGGCATCTCCAATATAAGTTCGATAGTAGCGGTGGGTAAGACTACTAATAGCTCTAATGGCCGAATCATGATAACAGTGGCGTCCACCATTGGTGCTACTCCTGGGGATTCTCCGATCATAGATACACTTCTATCCAGCTCTTAGACTACAGGCACAGTAACAATTGACTGTCCAATCTCAAGGGCTGAGGAAGGAACAATCGAATCACCATCGTCCATCCAACCATTACTCGTAGGGGCGTAACATGGGTCAACCTGACTGGCAAAAGCAGTGGGGCCAACATAAAATGAAGAGGTATAACTAGCCATGTCAATAAATTATGATTTAGTGTGTAATAACTCTGGTATGACTAAGATAGAAGAGGTCTTGAATTCATGCTCGCTCTCGGAGTCATGAATATCGATAATCTCGTATAAGTGCGACATTTGTGACACGATGTAACCGTACTAAGTAAGTGCGTGTTCGAAAAAATAACACATAAGGCCTAGATAAACAGATTAACACATATGCACGTGAGTTCTTAATATCTCTATTACATGGTTAAGATTCATTCTCATTTTGAATCTTTGGCTTGGTGAATTTTGGGAATTCTAAATTCTCAAAACTCTTTGGTTGAAGTCTAGTGTTTTCCACGAAAACATCTAGTTCGCTAACAACCATTGGCTCTGATACCAACTTCTGTCACACCCCAAAAAAGTCGCTGCAGAAATACAAACGTGGCGATGACGGAGGTTGGTACCTATAAATATCTTAGTAGACGATGCATTGTTTGTTTTGGACATACACTTATTAAAAGCATGTCTTTAGAATTTAAAGTTTAGATACAGTCCATAGTTACAACTTAGTTGTCTTAATCCTCATGGATTCAAATACACATGGTCCCATTTTAGTTTTAAAAGATGTCCAAAATATTTTGAACACGACAAGCATCACTACCACAAGATATGCCAAAATTTCGAAGCCGAACTCATGTACCTAAAGAACACGTAAAAATCAGGTGTCAACAATGTCCTTATTTGACCCTTAGTGATCTGAAAACCATTACATATTTAAAAACATCTCATATGTTTAAAAATAAGACATTCATTTTAATAAAAAAAATGTCATTTAAAATATGATTTGAAATCGGCATACGCCTTATTTCATATAAAATGCCATGAAAGAATTCATCCGAAATAACTCCATCCTATCTCTGTTGAAAACTTTTACTCATGACTTTGATTAAATAGGATTAAATTTCGGTATGATTTCAGTTTCATAAGTTTGCAAGACATTACGAGCTATATAAAACCATTGAGGGATTAATCCATGCTAGACTATTAAGGTAATGCGAATTTGCCGCTATTTAGATCGGAGCGACCGATCACGACGGGGTAGTCAACCCGATAGATCTATCAACGATTCCATGCGTATTCTTAAGATATTAAAATGGCTATGATGCATCTAATGATTGTCCTCAATTCACTTATTACATATAACCTACTTAATAACAATTTAATATTTGGCTTTGTACAAACTTTCAGCACCCCCTCACTATGCAAGCCTATACTAGTCTTGCACACATGAGACTCCCGACTGATTTGTTCCAACTTAGATTTAAAAGAAATTCATTTTTAAATCTTAGCGATCGTTATACCCATAACGTCGTCTATTTACCTAGTTTCCTCCCCGAAACAAGTATAATGCATTTTAGACTCGTTTTTCTTGAAAACAGTTGAAGTTACACATCTTTTTGAGTTCATAAAGATAATATGATACTCTAAAAATCGTATTCTCGACGAAAATACATTTTTATATAATTTAAAAGCATATTTTATATGAAAACATATACTTAGCTTTTAGTAACATGTTTTTCTCTGAAAACATTATATAAGATAGTAAAATCACGTTTTAGTGAATTCTCACTAAAATACATTTGTTTGAAATCATGTTTTATACGAAAACATATAATTATTCTTATTAAAGACGTGTTTTTTACGCCGAAAACAGTTAATAAAACAGGAAAAAGTGGGGTTCTGTGACACTCACTAAATCACATTTATTCAAGAGTATATCTTATACACAAAAACATATTTATATTCTTTTAACGACGTGTTCTTCACCCAAAACAGTTAATAAAACAGTAAAAAGTGAGGACATAGTGATACTCACCTTTGAGTGCTTTTTATATTATCAAAATCCCTCAAATTGGTATATTCGTCCTGAATTAAGTAAGAATGATTTAATAAACAATTATTCTACAAACAACTAAGTTTCTCCGATACTTAGAATTTTCACATAACTTTGAGATTTTCTCGAAAAAGTCTTTGTTTTGATTATGTTGGCATTTATATATATGTGTGTATATTCATATACATATACATATTAAGATTTTTGTGATTTGAACGATTTTGTTGGTGACTCTTTATTATGTCTACTTATTCACAATATATATCTACGAGTTGCGCTTCGTAATATACATGCATAAGTATGGACATATTCGGTGTATATATATATGTATATATATCATAATTCATGTATCACGTTATTTCACACATATATATATCATGTTTGAACACTTAATATATATCAAATAACTCATCAAGACACTTTATACATATTTCTCATGTTAGTCACAAATCTTCACACATATTGCGATTTCTGATCTAGTTTACCGTTCCTACCGCACAAACGTCTAATCATAGCATCATTTCATATTATCATGAAACCACTTAGCAAATCACGTTACACATATTCATATTCACATATCAATCCATATCATACAAAGTTCACTCTTGAACATCCCGTTTTCGCGTACGTTGAAATTGTTGGGATTTTTCACATTTTTATCAAAGTATTTTATCCTTATAAAATAAAAACGCAGCGGAAATAATTATTTAAAACATGTTACTTACAAGATATAAAACCCATTTTATATGTAAAACCCAATCCCAGATCCATATACGAATATGCATGCTATCAAAATTAAAACACAACCATAGGGTGTTTAGAATACTACCTTCCAAGGGGTAGAGGATATGAAGAAGATGATGATTCTTGAACGGTTTCCTTCAAGTGTAGAAGACCTCAAGCTTGTATACCCCAAGCCTTCCAACAAACACTTAAGTTTAGATAGGATTTTAACACTTGCAACTCACTTGAAAGATCCAACTCTTGGAACCAACCCCTTGGCCGAAAATTAGAGAGTATCTTCTTGAGTTCTTGCACTTGGATTATGAACTTGAAACCCTCTCTTGATCAACCACCCTTTGGCCGAAAATTAGAGATACCTTTTGCAAGTCCATCACTTGAAAATCATCCCCTCAAATGGCATTACTATAGCCGAAAATTATGGAGAGTTTTTACAAGTCTTTCAAGTTCCTCCTTATGCATTTTGTCATACAAAATTGATTTAAAAGAATGAGAGAATATGGCCACCCAAAAGAACCAATCAAATAGCCTCTTACACATGCATTTGCATGTAATTCTATTGGACCAATCTCTTGCCCAACCAAGGTGTCTCTAACACATGCAAAATGCATGGTTTGTGATTGGACAAGATTTTTAGGGAAGAACACCAAGGTGGGGGGGGGGGGGCACCCTTTATTTTATAAAAAAAAATTCTTTTATAAAAAATAATTTAAGTCTTTATTAATTTTATAACTTTTATAAAATTATATCATCACATTTTATAAGACTTTATACAACTTTTATTAAGTTATTTAACCCATTAAATAACAAAATAAAATAGTCTCTCAAAATAAATTATCCATATAATTTATTGGTTTGTCAAGTGCAATTATTTAGAAAACCAATTTCTAAATATTCTAAGTGTTAATATTTATTTGTTTGATCATATCACAAATAAATATTCTAAGTGTTTGTCTAGCTTGTATTTGGGTATGACTCGACTTGGATCATAACGTACTAGCCACATCAATTTAATATGTGTCTTGGGCATACAGAGTCCAACAATCTCCCACTTGCACAAGATACATAGAAGATTGATGCAAGCAGTAAATGACGCCTAACTACGGTTTACTACCCCCAATACGTATGACTATATTTGCCATTCAATAACATCATCCCCTTCAAGTCCCTTACTTGAACATGATTTAGGTGAATCTATCATTTATCCTTTCGTTACAGATGTCATGTTAAATCCAGAGATATAGAGTGATCACTCTCTGTTGATTTAACTTTATCAGGCCTTAGACATCTTACTCTCAATGAATAAGAGGAACAAATCCCATCTTGACTACATACGTCTCTCACAATCACCTTGTACCACACCTGAGCTTAGCCTTATGTACTGTCATATTACTAACAGCGAAGAAAAAGTCAAGGTATAATATTTGGTGAATATCAAGACCCAATATGTATCTCAGGTCAGAGGATACTATGATATTCTCCTTTACTCAAATTTACTTATGATCAATCACAAATGATTCCATGCAGTAATATTTGAGAGCGAGTCAGTCCAATATTTGTCTCCCACAAATATCTATGAACTTTGGCAGCAACACTTTGCTCTATATCCATATCTAATGAATATCCACCAATCCAAATTCATAATAGTCTTACATTCATATTTGTTCCCACAAGTATGATCGACTACGGACATTTAGAATAAGAAACTTATTCACGGATTTAAACATGCTAAAATTGGAACATAACTCAAAATACCATAAAGAGTTTTAATAACAGTTGTTCCAATATCCAAATACAAAATAGATCAAATCCAATCACTAGAATATCGAAGTCCTAAGGCACAAGTACGACCCTTTCATGCTTTGCCCATTCAAGGAGCTTCGTGAGTGGATCTGCAATATTTTGATCAGTTTGAACTTTGCGAATACATATCTTTTGCTTTTTCAACTTCATCCCTTATGTAGTTAAAATTCCGCTCAATGTGCCTAGTCTTTTGATGTACACGAGGTTCCTTGATTTAAGCAATCGCACCTTCGTTATCACAAAGATCTCTAGGGTCCTGAATGGTATGGACTACCCCTAGATCGGCAATAATTCAAGTGGTAGATCCACATGAATCATTTCGATCAATGAAGCGGCGATGTATTCTGATTCTGTAGTGGACAATGCTACCCTGATTGTGATCGAGAATCATCTCGATCAGTTTGGAAACTCGTATCCATGTAACCCTTTACAACGAATTCCGAAACTCGCATCCTTGTAACCCCTTACAACGAGTTCTTCTTCACCAGATCTATATATTAGAAATATATCCTTAGTCCTTCTGAGGTATTTCAATATATTTATATTTTAACAGTCACCCAATGACCGTTACTCACTTGTATCTTCTCATTATGCTTAAAGCGCATAACTTGTCCAGTCTAGTGCATATCATTACATACATAATGAATCCTATAGCTGACGCATATGGGATTCCTTTCATTTTTTCCTGCTCATCCTTTGAGCTTGGACATTTAGACGCACTCAATATTGTCCCCTCTTGAATTGGTACCAAACCTTTCATAGAGTTCTCTATCTTGAACCTTTTAGGACATTGTCAATGTATGCACTTAAGTTTAAACCTATCGTGCGCCTTGATCTATCCTTATAGATTCTTTATTCCCAAAATATAGGCGACTTCACCAAGATCCTTAATGGAAAAACAACTTCCAAGCCAGGTTTTTACACCTTCCATGGTTGGAATGTCATTTCCAAATAGTAGAATGTCATCGACATACAGTAGTAAGAAAGTAATAATGCTCCCACTAGCCATCTTATACACACAAGCTTCATCGACGTTTTTGATGAATCCATATTCCCTAATCTCTTCATCAAAACGGTGATTCCAACTTCTAGCTGCTTGTTTCAATCTATAGATTGATTTCTTTAACTTGCATACTTTGTCAGGATGTTTTGGATCGACAAAACCTTCAGGCTTAACTATATAGACATCTTCCTCAAGATATCTATTAAGGAAAGCCGTTTTGACATCCATTTGCCAAATCTCATAATCATATTGTGCAAGTATGGCAAATGATATCCTAGTTGACTTTAGCATCGCCACGGGCGAGAAGGTCTCATCATAATCAACCCTTTGAGTTTGAGTGAAACCTTTTGCTACAAGTCTCCCTTTATAAGTATCCAAGTTACCATGCTTATCTGTTTTCTTCCTGAAAACCCACTTACTTCCAACTACTTTGGAGTTAAGAAGTGGCACAACCAATTCCCAAACTTGGTTGTCATACATGGATTGCATCTCAACGTTCATAGCTTCAAGCCATTTGTCATAATTGGATTTTGACATTGCAGCATGGTATGTGGTAGGTTCACCCGGATCTACCACGTAGCATCCATCTATGAAAAATCCATATCTTTCAGGTGGACTACTAATTCTACCAGATCTGCGAACGTTTTGTGTGTAATGATCAACCACTTGATCGTTTTCAACAACCTCTTGTTGAGCGTTAGTATCAACCAAACGTGTATCAGCATGTGGCTCTTGATCCTCATCAAGTTCCACTGTTCTACTTGCTCCTTCCATAAAGAACTTAGCTTCCAAGAACTTAGCCTTTCGAGCAACAAATACCTTTTGCTCTGTTGGATCGTAGAAATAATATCCTATACCATCTTTAGGATATCCTACAAGGATACACTTAGTGGATCGTACTTTTATTTGGGGTGTATTGCTTCACAGAAGCTTCACAATCCCATACCTTCAAATATGATTAATGATGGAGCCTTTTCATTCCATATTTCGAAAGGTGTCTTATCCATTTTCTTGGTTGGGGCCATACGGGCCACGGAGAGCAAAGCGTAACCCCAAATGATAGAGATGATGCGCTCCTAGCCATCATAGATCGAACCATATCTAAATTGAGTTCGATTCCTCCTCTATCGGAACGAAGAACTTTGATTGAGTTGATTTTGTACTTCACCTTTTGAAGGTTTTGAACATTTCAAAACTCCTTCTTTGTGTCAAGTACATATAACCACAACTACTATAGTCGTTGGTAAAAGGTAATGAAGTATCTTTCACCATTCCTAATTATTGGCTTAAAAGGATCACATACATCCAAATGTATAATACCTAATAAATCTTTTGCCCTTTCCCACTAAGGGATTACTTGGTCATTTTTCCTTGTTAATAAGATTCACATGTATCAAATGAACCAATTTCATTTGTTTCCAAAAGACAATTCTTTCGAAGTGTTTACATGCGACATCTGTTTATATGACCAAGGCGATAATGCCAAGGATAGGTCTTACTCAAATCCATTTTGAGTTTCTTGGTGATTGATTGGTACATTAAACTATCAAATGATGTATTATCATGAACCGATTCATAAATACCATTTGAAGGCATAGGTTTAAAGTAAAACATGTCATTCATCGATATAAATGTCAATGTTTGCAAACTTTAAGTCAAAACCATATTGTCTTATAAGGGAAACTTGAATAATGTTCCTAGTCAAACTAGGAGCATTCAAGACATTTTAAAACAATTTCCAAACCATTTGGAAGTTTCAAAACATAGTCTCCTTTCTTGTAATGTTTATTTCCTTTGAACCTTTTGCAATGAATTGCAAACATGTGTTCCACATCCGGTATCTAATACCCATGTTTTAGAAGAAATAACATTAAGGTCAATATGTTTCATAAAGATTGTACCTGAGGTTTGCCTAGCATCCCTCTTGTTTTTTAACTCTTTGAGATAGGTTGGACAATTTCTATTTAAATGCCCTATCTCACCATACTCAAAGCATGGATCGTTCATGGCAACCTTTGCCTTCTTCTCTCTTGGTTTCGGTGGTTTCGCTTTAGTCTTCCTAATCATTTCCCTTTGAATTACCCGTTTCCATTTTCAACATTTGCTTTGGTGTCGGGGTGATGCCCTTTCTTGTTGCCACCCTCATTGATCGTTAGAATGGATAAAACCCTTTTATCCATATCGAGCCTTTCGAGGTGATCAATGTGGCTTTTCATCTTAAAGACATAAGATGAGTCCGATTGGGTTTCCTCCATTCGACATGCATGAAGCGCCCAAAGCGTTTTACCCTTGCATATTGTAGGAACATTTCCTTCAATCATGTCGTATGCCCAAGATGTTCAAAACCCTTTTGAATTTCGAGAATCATAATTCCTAACATGAGACAACTTGCATAGTATCCTCAATATACTTAATCCAATCGTTATAGGCATCCTTATCTTCCATAAGATGTTCATTGGGATTAGGATCGTTCAACACATAGGATATCTTCTCTTACTTGAGAATGATTCTTAAGTTTCGATATTCATCCATGAAGTGTTATGATTAAGACGATCCTTTTCAATGATTGTTTTTAGTGATAGGTTACGGACGATTTGGGTAATATTGTTAGCGGCCATCTACAAAGTTTTACAACGTTTAATTTTAGTATTTTCGATATTATTATATTTTAATCATTAATACCCTTTTATGTCTCATAGACAATTAATAATTAAAATCTAGAATCCAACGTTACATTTAAATATCGGTTAGGTGACCTTTATCCCTTTATTTAAATTAACAAGGTAGTCAACGTTTGACAATTGCAACTCTTTGCAACTTCTAGCCATATGGGATCGGTTAAACATCTTTATGTTTAGTTGGCATGTTTAATCCCATCAACACCTTTGTTCCCCATGCTTCGGTGACCCTAAGTTCATGGTTTCCAAATCAAGTCGTTCAACTTACACACACGTGTGAGTTTATTCACATAAGTGGTTAGGTGACCTTTATCCCACAAACATGGTAAACCCACCTCGAATATACAAGTTCCCTCAAATGTGGTTAGGTGACCTTTATCCCACAAAAGAGTTCCCAAGTGATTCCAATGTTGTAAAAAGGATGGTGTTTGACTTGTTTTATAAAAGGGATTTGGAGTTTTCAAAATTCTAGTTTAGAAAACTTTATGTACCATACATTTGCATGCATTCAAATCCTTGGTACTTTAGTGAAAATAAATTTTCAAGGTTCTTTTTAATTAAACCCATTTTATTTTAAAATCATTAATTTTTAATAACCTTTTATTAACCAATTTTAATGATCTTTTAAAGAACCAATTTTAAGCTTGTTGTTGATTATTAGTTTGTTAAGCATGCATATCCAAATATCATCAAACAATAAAATAAACAACCACACAAGCACAACACACATATCATTAGGTGCATAACCATAGCCAACTATTTTGACCACACTTGTTAGCCGAAACAAGTGTGCCAAAAGGTCCTTCCTAAGGGGTGACTATTGACACAAATAATGTGTCGTTGAACTCCCACTTGATCCCGCATCCGAATGCTTCAAGTCTCCATCTTGTGTTGTGATTTCTTCACATTCTTTGGGCTTCCAAATGTCTTTTATATTCAAGTCCAAACACCTTTGGACTTCAAAAATGTGTTTTGGTTATCGGGCTAAAATCTCGTTAAGAACTATGAAGTCCTTTTGGCCCGAAATTAGCCAAAACCAAAATCGCATTTTTGTGTGCATCTTCTTTTACAAAAAATATCCTAATACATTTTTCTAGTAAAAATAAAATGCACCTAATCTATTTACTTACATACCAAATGAAAATAAATAAATTACATATTTTACAAATGGAAGAACAAAGATAATTAATTATTACAACCCATTGAAATAATCAAATATAAATCACAAACACAAATATTCAACATATTCACACAAGGTCATGGCTAGGTTATGAACACCAAAATATATATATCCAAATATATAAAATTCAAGAATCAAAAATGGTTTCCTTTTTACAACCTACTTTTCGGTCAAGAATGAAAAAACCAAAAAAGTTGGTTTTTGTCCAAACAAACAAATCATCCAAATGACATAATTTTTCAAGATACTTTTATGCATGTATTAAAATAATCTTGAAAAACAAAAGGATAACCATATATAAAATTTCGGCCATAGGGTTTTAACCAAACCCGAAACCTGAAAATTTCATATCCTATGAAGCTTGCACTCATATAAGCGGCTCTGATGCCACTGTTGGGATTTTTCACATGTTTATCAAAGTATTTTATCCTTATAAAATAAAAACGCAGCAGAAATAATTATTTAAAACATGTTACTTACAAGATATAAAACCCATTTTATATGTAAAACCCAATCCCGGATCCATATACGAATATGCATGCTATCAAAATTAAAACACAACCATAGGGTGTTTAGAATACTACCTTCCAAGGGGTAGAGGATATGAAGAAGATGATGATTCTTGAACGGTTGCCTTCAAGTGTAGAAGACCTCAAGCTTGTATACCCCAAGCCTTCCAACAAACACTTAAGTTTAGCTAGGATTTTAACACTTGCAACTCACTTGAAAGATCCAACTCTTGGAACCAACCCCTTGGCCGAAAATTAGAGAGTATCTTCTTGAGTTCTTGCACTTGGATTATGAACTTGAAACCCTCTCTTGATCAACCACCCTTTGGCCGAAAATTAGAGATACCTTTTGCAAGTCCATCACTTGAAAATCATCTCCTCAAATGGCATTACTATAGCCGAAAATTATGGAGAGTTTTTACAAGTCTTTCAAGTTCCTTTCAAGTTCCTCCTTATGCATTTTGTCATACAAAATTGATTTAAAAGAATGAGAGAATATGGCCACCCAAAAAACCAATCAAATAGCCTCTTACACATGCATTTGCATGTAATGCTATTGGACCAATCTCTTGCCCAACCAAGGTGTCT
This sequence comes from Helianthus tuberosus, assembly GCA_030545235.1. Classification (NCBI taxonomy): domain Eukaryota; kingdom Viridiplantae; phylum Streptophyta; class Magnoliopsida; order Asterales; family Asteraceae; genus Helianthus; species Helianthus tuberosus. The sequence goes on along the minus strand of CM060414.1, from coordinate 108,446,392 downwards.
CTAACACATGCAAAATGCATGGTTTGTGATTGGACAAGATTTTTAGGGAAGAACACCAAGGTGGGGGGGGGGGGGGCGCACCCTTTATTTTATAAAAAACATTCTTTTATAAAAAATAATTTAAGTCTTTATTAATTTTATAACTTTTATAAAATTATATCATCACATGTTATAAGACTTTATACAACTTTTATTAAGTTATTTAACCCATTAAATAACAAAATAAAATAGTCTCTCAAAATAAATTATCCATATAATTTATTGGTTTGTCAAGTGCAATTATTTAGAAAACCAATTTCTAAATATTCTAAGTGTTAATATTTATTTGTTTGATCATATCACAAATAAATATTCTAAGTGTTTGTCTAGCTTGTATTTGGGTATGACTCGACTTGGATCATAACGTACTAGCCACATCAATTTAATATGTGTCTTGAGCATACAGAGTCCAACAGAAATATGCGTATTTTACCGTTTCGGTAGCGTTTTTGGGCGTCGGAAGTCACGTATGACCAACCAAACACCAAAAATATTTAATATAAGTTGAAATACTTAGATTTATCATATAACATCAGTTAGAAATCAGATTTAAAATCGTTTTATAAAAATCACTTAAAAAGCTGATTTTTACTGTTTTCAACGCATAGTTTCGTACCGAACTTTACTGTAACCATCCCAAATCATCATGACTTGATATTTTAAAATAACACATGTTATCTACTTATAAAAACAATAATTTTAATCATATATATGCAGGTCTCATAACTAGCACAAAAATCATGCAAACATCACCCGATTTACTACTTTTCAAGCCATAAGTATAACAAGCAAAGTTACCAAGTTATCACATAATTTTTGTAACTTCAAAATATATAAAATAGCTTTATTTTACATGTTTATTTACTGATGTGAATGAATATTCATCTTATCATAACAATTCCATTTTATGATGATCATTAAATCATCCTATGCATGTAATATTCTCATGTTTTCATAAACTAACAAACTCATATGCTAGTACATATACATACATATATTCACGACCACATATATACATATACATATTTTTAAAATCAACTTTTCACACATTTATCTCTAATCATAAGACTTTTATACAAATCCTTTTTGATCATACATGCATTCACTTTTCAAAACTCACATCATTCAAGAATCATCAAGCAATCAAAACTTAATCTCTAACATACACACATGTATACTTTCGGCCATATGCATGTCCACATACTAACATTATTTTGAATCAAAAATCAAGATTCAATCATTCCTTTACATCTCTAACACATTAGCACATAATCTTGCTCATTCAAACATACATCTTACAAGTATTATTGCAAACAAAAATTAAAACACAATCACTATATACACACATATCATATGTATATATCCACACATGTCACCACTTTTATTTGATTAAAACCAATTTCTTGTTTAGTATATTTAAGTTTATGAAGAAATTCAAGTATTTGAGAAGCCTTCCATCATCATCATTAAAATGAAAGAACGTAATGTCTTTTATATTCAGGTCCAAACTCCTTTGGACTTCAAAAATGTGTTTTGGTTATCGGGCTAAAATCTCGTTAAGAACTATGAAGTCCTTTTGGCCCGAAATTAGCCAAAACCAAAATCACATTTTTGTGTGCATCTTCTTTTACAAAAAATATCCTAATACATTTTTCTAGTAAAAATAAAATGCACCTAATCTATTTACTTACATACCAAATGAAAATAAATAAATTACATATTTTACAAATGGAAGAACAAAGATAATTAATTATTACAACCCATTGAAATAATCAAATATAAATCACAAACACAAATATTCAACATATTCACACAAGGTCATGGCTAGGTTATGAACACCAAAATATATATATCCAAATATATAAAATTCAAGAATCAAAAATGGTTTCCTTTTTACAACCTACTTTTCGGTCAAGAATGAAAAAACCGAAAAAGTGGGTTTTTGTCCAAACAAACAAATCATCCAAATGACATAATTTTTCAAGATACTTTTATGCATGTATTAAAATAATCTTGAAAAACAAAAGGATAACCATATATAAAATTTCGGCCATAGGGTTTTAACCAAACCCGAAACCCGAAAATTTCATATCCTATGAAGCTTGCACTCATATAAGCGGCTCTGATGCCACTGTTGGGATTTTTCACATGTTTATCAAAGTATTTTATCCTTATAAAATAAAAACGCAGCCGAAATAATTATTTAAAACATGTTACTTACAAGATATAAAACCCATTTTATATGTAAAACCCAATCCCGGATCCATATACGAATATGCATGCTATCAAAATTAAAACACAACCATAGGGTGTTTAGAATACTACCTTCCAAGGGGTAGAGGATATGAAGAAGATGATGATTCTTGAACGGTTGCCTTCAAGTGTAGAAGACCTCAAGCTTGTATACCCCAAGCCTTCCAACAAACACTTAAGTTTAGCTAGGATTTTAACACTTGCAACTCACTTGAAAGATCCAACTCTTGGAACCAACCCCTTGGCCGAAAATTAGAGAGTATCTTCTTGAGTTCTTGCACTTGGATTATGAACTTGAAACCCTCTCTTGATCAACCACCCTTTGGCCGAAAATTAGAGATACCTTTTGCAAGTCCATCACTTGAAAATCATCTCCTCAAATGGCATTACTATAGCCGAAAATTATGGAGAGTTTTTACAAGTCTTTCAAGTTCCTTTCAAGTTCCTCCTTATGCATTTTGTCATACAAAATTGATTTAAAAGAATGAGAGAATATGGCCACCCAAAAGAACCAATCAAATAGCCTCTTACACATGCATTTGCATGTAATGCTATTGGACCAATCTCTTGCCCAACCAAGGTGTCTCTAACACATGCAAAATGCATGGTTTGTGATTGGACAAGATTTTTAGGGAAGAAAACCAAGGTGGGGGGGGGGGGCACCCTTTATTTTATAAAAAAAATTCTTTTATAAAAAATAATTTAAGTCTTTATTAATTTTATAACTTTTATAAAATTATATCATCACATGTTATAAGACTTTATACAACTTTTATTAAGTTATTTAACCCATTAAATAACAAAATAAAATAGTCTCTCAAAATAAATTATCCATATAATTTATTGGTTTGTCAAGTGCAATTATTTAGAAAACCAATTTCTAAATATTCTAAGTGTTTGTCTAGCTTGTATTTGGGTATGACTCGACTTGGATCATAACGTACTAGCCACATCAATTTAATATGTGTCTTGGGCATACAGAGTCCAACAGAAATATGCGTATTTTACCGTTTCGGTAGCGTTTTTGGGCGTCGGAAGTCACGTATGACCAACCAAACACCAAAAATATTTAATATAAGTTGAAATACTTAGATTTATCATATAACATCAGTTAGAAATCAGATTTAAAATCGTTTTATAAAAATCACTTAAAAAGCTGATTTTTACAGTTTTCAACGCATAGTTTCATACCGAACTTTACTGTAACCATCCCAAATCATCATGACTTGATATTTTAAAATAACACATGTTATCTACTTATAAAAACAATAATTTTAATCATATATAAGCAGGTCTCATAACTAGCACAAAAATCATGCAAACATCACCCGATTTACTACTTTTCAAGCCATAAGTACAACAAGCAAAGCTACCAAGTTATCACATAATTTTTGTAACTTCAAAATATATAAAATAGCTTTATTTTACATGTTTATTTACTGATGTGAATGAATATTCATCTTATCATAACAATTCCATTTTATGATGATCATTAAATCATCCTATGCATGTAATATTCTCATGTTTTCATAAACTAACAAACTCATATGCTAGTACATATACATACATATATTCACGACCACATATATACATATACATATTTTTAAAATCAACTTTTCACACATTTATCTCTAATCATAAGACTTTTATACAAATCCTTTTTTATCATACATGCATTCACTTTTCAAAACTCACATCATTCAAGAATCATCAAGCAATCAAAACTTAATCTCTAACATACACACATGTATACTTTCGGCCATATGCATGTCCACATACTAACATTATTTTGAATCAAAAATCAAGATTCAATCATTCCTTTACATCTCTAACACATTAGCACATAATCTTGCTCATTCAAACATACATCTTACAAGTATTATTGCAAACAAAAATTAAAACACAATCACTATATACACACATATCATATGTATATATCCACACATGTCACCACTTTTATTTGATTAAAACCAATTTCTTGTTTAGTATATTTAAGTTTATGAAGAAATTCAAGTATTTGAGAAGCCTTCCATCATCATCATTAAAATGAAAGAACGTAATGTCTTTTATATTCAGGTCCAAACTCCTTTGGACTTCAAAAATGTGTTTTGGTTATCGGGCTAAAATCTCGTTAAGAACTATGAAGTCCTTTTGGCCCGAAATTAGCCAAAACCAAAATCGCATTTTTGTGTGCATCTTCTTTTACAAAAAATATCCTAATACATTTTTCTAGTAAAAATAAAATGCACCTAATCTATTTACTTAAATACCAAATGAAAATAAATAAATTACATATTTTACAAATGGAAGAACAAAGATAATTAATTATTACAACCCATTGAAATAATCAAATATAAATCACAAACACAAATATTCAACATATTCACACAAGGTCATGGCTAGGTTATGAACACCAAAATATATATATCCAAATATATAAAATTCAAGAATCAAAAATGGTTTCCTTTTTACAACCTACTTTTCGGTCAAGAATGAAAAAACCGAAAAAGTGGGTTTTTGTCCAAACAAACAAATCATCCAAATGACATAATTTTTCAAGATAATTTTATGCATGTATTAAAATAATCTTGAAAAACAAAAGGATAACCATATATAAAATTTCGGCCATAGGGTTTTAACTAAACCCGAAACCCGAAAATTTCATATCCTATGAAGCTTGCACTCATATAAGCGGCTCTGATGCCACTGTTGGGATTTTTCACATGTTTATCAAAGTATTTTATCCTTATAAAATAAAAACGCAGCGGAAATAATTATATAAAACATGTTACTTACAAGATATAAAACCCATTTTATATGTAAAACCCAATCCCGGATCCATATACGAATATGCATGCTATCAAAATTAAAACACAACCATAGGGTGTTTAGAATAATACCTTCCAAGGGGTAGAGGATATGAAGAAGATGATGATTCTTGAACGGTTGCCTTCAAGTGTAGAAGACCTCAAGCTTGTATACCCCAAGCCTTCCAACAAACACTTAAGTTTAGCTAGGATTTTAACACTTGCAACTCACTTGAAAGATCCAACTCTTGGAACCAACCCCTTGGCCGAAAATTAGAGAGTATCTTCTTGAGTTCTTGCACTTGGATTATGAACTTCAAAACCTCTCTTGATCAACCACCCTTTGGCCGAAAATTAGAGATACCTTTTGCAAGTCCATCACTTGAAAATCATCTCCTCAAATGGCATTACTATAGCCGAAAATTATGGAGAGTTTTTACAAGTCTTTCAAGTTCCTTTCAAGTTCCTCCTTATGCATTTTGTCATACAAAATTGATTTAAAAGAATGAGAGAATATGGCCACCCAAAAGAACCAATCAAATAGCCTCTTACACATGCATTTGCATGTAATGCTATTGGACCAATCTCTTGCCCAACCAAGGTGTCTCTAACACATGCAAAATGCATGGTTTGTGACTGGACAAGATTTTTAGGGAAGAACACCAAGGTGGGGGGGGGCACCCTTTATTTTATAAAAAAAATTCTTTTATAAAAAATAATTTAAGTCTTTATTAATTTTATAACTTTTATAAAATTATATCATCATATGTTATAAGACTTTATACAACTTTTATTAAGTTATTTAACCCGTTAAATAACAAAATAAAATAGTCTCTCAAAATAAATTATCCATATAATTTATTGGTTTGTCAAGTGCAATTATTTAGAAAACCAATTTCTAAATATTCTAAGTGTTAATATTTATTTGTTTGATCATATCACAAATAAATATTCTAAGTGTTTGTCTAGCTTGTATTTGGGTATGACTCGACTTGGATCATAACGTACTAGCCACATCAATTTAATATGTGTCTTGGGCATACAGAGTCCAACAGAAATATGTGTATTTTACCGTTTCGGTAGCGTTTTTGGGCGTCGGAAGTCACGTATGACCAACCAAACACCAAAAATATTTAATATAAGTTGAAATACTTAGATTTATCATATAACATCAGTTAGAAAGTAGATTTAAAATAGTTTTATAAAAATCACTTAAAAAGCTGATTTTTACTGTTTTCAACGCATAGTTTCGTACCGAACTTTACTGTAACCATCCCAAATCATCATGACTTGATATTTTAACATAACACATGTTATCTACTTATAAAAACAATAATTTTAATCATATATATGCAGGTCTCATAACTAGCACAAAAATCATGCAAACATCACCCGATTTACTACTTTTCAAGCCATAAGTACAACAAGCAAAGCTACCAAGTTATCACATAATTTTTGTAACTTCAAAATATATAAAATAGCTTTATTTTACATGTTTATTTACTGATGTGAATGAATATTCATCTTATCATAACAATTCCATTTTATGATGATCATTAAATCATCCTATGCATGTAATATTCTCATGTTTTCATAAACTAACAAACTCATATGCTAGTACATATACATACATATATTCACGACCACATATATACATATACATATTTTTAAAATCAACTTTTCACACATTTATCTCTAATCATAAGACTTTTATACAAATCTTTTTTGATCATACATGCATTCACTTTTCAAAACTCACATCATTCCAGAATCATCAAGCAATCAAAACTTAATCTCTAACATACACACATGTATACTTTCAGCCATATGCATGTCCACATACTAACATTATTTTGAATCAAAAATCAAGATTCAATCATTCCTTTACATCTCTAACACATTAGCACATAATCTTGCTCATTCAAACATACATCTTACAAGTATTATTGCAAACAAAAATTAAAACACAATCACTATATACACACATATCATATGTATATATCCACACATGTCACCACTTTTATTTGATTAAAACCAATTTCTTGTTTAGTATATTTAAGTTTATGAAGAAATTCAAGTATTTTAAGCGCTTTAATTAATTTTTCTTCACGAATATGATTAAAAATAGAATCTTAATCATAACGGAATATTTTTAGGATTTTAACATTATCCGGGCGGTCACCGAAGGTCGTTTCGCATTTTGTTCGTTAAGCGATAAGCGTTTATCTTATTATTGCCAACATAATTTTTAACATTGTTTGGATTTACCCACACATTAAATATCACATAATCACACCATATTTAATAAAATACTGCCTTTATTTATTCATAACACGCGTCACACTAGTACGGTACAGACTTAAAATAGCCGGGTGTCACACAAATGTTCTTGGTAACCATAGTAGGAAGTGGTTGACCATACTAGCTTGCATAACTTAATCTGCCGAGCTAGTCTAAGGTGAGTTCACACATTTACTAATAGCATGTATTCCCGGTTGTTGGGAACCTCACTTTCCCTGGTTTGGGATTGCCTAGTATTCCTAGTTTAGAATACTGTTAAATAATATGTATACTTCATATCTTTAGCGGACTAAACGAACTCTATCTGAAAGTCCCCACACACCTATACCGATTAGTCACCGGGGTTTGGAGAACGGGATATTACTTGATAGCGCTATTAGATTTGACAAACCTCACATCGTGCCGTGTAGGACGGGCATGAACTTTGCCTTGGCAACTAGTCAATGATGATAGACATTGACACGGGGCACAAACAACTTAAACGATTAAGTTTCGGTATTACACAGTTTAGTAGCTTAACGATGGGGTAGCTCTTTATGACATGTTTTATAAACTAAGTATTTTAACAACCTGTTTTTGAAACAACACTAAAAACTATGAACTTGTCAACTTTATGTTGACACACAATTGTGCATGCTTTGCATGTCATTAGGTACAGCTCGGAAGCTTCGTGTGTTAGAGTGTCGTTGCTGCGTTAACTATTTCATTTGGTTTCTACTAAACAGGTATGGTTTCAAATATTGCATGGATTTTTAAACTGTTTGCTTCCGCTGTTGGCTAAACTATGTTTTTAGACATTTAAACTGTTGGTCCATGGAATGTCTGTTGACTACGTTTAGTGAAGTCTTAGGTCAAGTTAGGTCAAGATTGGAGCTTGAAAGTCAAAATAGGGTTTAATATTGTAATTTCGCTTATATGTACATGTTTAGTAGGTGATTTCGCTTATTTGTACATTAGAGTTTCGCTCATATGGTTTCTTGAAGGTTTCGCTCATGTGGGATGTCATTGGAGCGAAATCTGTCATAGTATATATAGTCAACATGAGCGAAATTAAGTCATTCAGTCAGAACTTGGAGCGAAATCAGGTCATGCTTGTTGTAACGAAACTCTGTCAAAATCAATTCAGAAAGCATCAATACAGAAGGAATTAAAGAGGAAAAGCTGTTGTTACTTCGTATACATTGATTCCGCCTTTATATGCGAAGATAAACGTTCTCTACTGACTATTTAGGGTCTAAACCGGTCCAACAAGTGGTATCAGAGCTCAGGACGAGGAGTTCATACTACTACAGCTTGATTCTACACGATTCTCTTACTTCTACTCACTTTCTCTCATACTTTTTCGATTTAAACGGGTTCCTACGGTTGAAATGGCCTGAATTTTGAATATAACGTGTGAAATACAGTAATAACAAACCCTAGAAAGAATTAGGTTAAAATACGGCTTAAAAATGGTGAAAATTGGTTAAAAACTGGGTTTCGCTTTTACGGACATTGAGTGATTTCGCTCATAGTGCTTGATTTCGCTCTTAAGGACATAATCTGCTGATTTTGCTCATTGATACAATTAGATTTCGCTCTTAGGGTCACATACAACCTGATTTCACTTATCAGTCATTCAGACTGATTTCGCTTTTGTGACATTACCTAATTTCGCTCATACGGACATTCCTGATTTCGCTTATAGTGACACTCTTGATTTCGCTCTTGTGACATTCATCTGATTTCGCTTATTGTGACATATTGCTATTTCGCTTATTTGTCATAATAATTGGTTTCGCTTATCTGTCATCATTTTTCAAAATTTCGAAAATTTTTCTAAGTGTTTGCTGATTTTTACAGGTACATTCAAGATGGATGACATATTCTTGAACCCGTTTAGCGACATGTACGCATTCGCTGTAAATTCCAGAAACGATGATTCTTCGTCTAGCAATGCGAATGAGAACCCGCCGAATATGAAGAAAAAAGTTAACGGAAGCTTGGGAATCTGAAAGTGCCTTTGGAACCTTCAATAAACCTCCAAAGCTAATAGCTATCGAGGAATATAGTCGGTGGTCAAGAAAGTTTGAAGACTGGTTGATGGCATTTGCATTTCCTAGCTGGAAGAGTCTGAAAAACGGCTATGAACATGTAAACAAAAATGGTGAAACTTTAACATCAGCTGAGGAGATTGAATCATTTGTGGCTGAGAAAAAATGTGTGGCATTGTTATTTCAGTCCGTACGGGAGGACATAATCTCATTGATCGATTATTCAAATGCAAAAGATCTCTGGAAGAAGCTAGAAACAAAATTTTTAGGAAGTTCAGAAATTGTGAAAAACAAAAGAAAACTTCTTAGAAAAGAGTTTGATCTGTTTGGATGTTTAAAGAACGAGTTAGTTTGTAAAATGATAGAAAGGTTTGGTCATCTGAAGCTGGAATTAGCAAGACATGATATCAGATATCCTAAGGATGAGCTTATCGACAAATTGTTTGATTCGTTGCCAGACGAGATGGATTGGAGATATTATGCGTTGATGCTGAAGAATACCATCAAGGATCCAGAAAAGTTGACTTTAGATTTGTTGATTGAGAAACTCGAGAGTCACGAGCTGGAACTAAAGAAGACATTCAAAGTCAATCACTCATCTTATCAACAGAATTTGGATTTGTATTATCCAAAAAGCATGATGCCAAAAGCAACTTCTCCCAAGACTGCGTTTGCTGCTGAGAATGTGTCCACAGCTAGCAAAGAAAGTTAAAGCAATCAAAGCAGTGGAAATCACAGTGGTTATCACAGTGGTTATCACAGTGGATCTTCATCATCTACAAGTCATTCTGATGCAAAGAATCGTTTTCAATGCAACATCGCAATAGACTTAAAGAATGCTCAGACTTTTGATGAGGAGTCGGCTAAACAGCAGATGATCTTTCTAGCATCTGTGTTGGAATCGTATGAAGGGTTAGTAGCAGGGAAGACAGGCAACACCAACCTGAAGAAAGAAGATTATGGTCAGATTGATCCGGAGGAAATGAAGCTGATCGACATTCGTTGGTGCATGGCCAGTGCTGTTCGTCGAGCACAGCGTTTCATGGAAATAACCGGCAGGAAGACAATTGGTGGTCCATCTACCAAGCTGGGGTTTGATAAGTCCAAGGTGACATGCTTCAAGTGTAAGCAGAAAGGTCACTTCAAACGAGAATGCAGAAACGCATATACTGATGAGTCGGAGAACCCTTTCAGAGAAGATTACTACAAGAAGGCAATTTATCACCAGAATAAATCTGAGCCGCCTAGATTGAAGCAGGTTGAAGAAAACAAAGAGAAATCTAGAGCTCTTGCGGTGATTTATGATGATGAGGGTTATGATTGGAGTCAAGAGGACTGAAGAGCAGAAATATAGATACAGAAAAATGCTGGCTGAAAACAGAATAATTAGAATATCTGGTATCTATTTGGAAGCAAAGAGAGCGAGAAGATGGGATCCGGACAGGGAGTGTTATCTTGATCCATATGGAAATATTGTAGTTGATGACAAAACTCTTGATCTGGAAGCCATAATCAAGGAGTTCAAAGATGAGGATGATTATTGGCAGAATAAATGGTGGGGAACTGGAGACGAGAAAGAGAAAGAAGAGAAAGAGAAAAGAGAGAAAGAAGAGAAAGAGAAGAAGGAGAAAGAAGAGATAGAGAAGTCAAAGAAAGTTGACACTGGGGTTATTGACACAACGCAGGAGTTAACTGCTGAAAACCTCGGAAAAATGGCTGACAAAGTGCTGGCTGCTAAGGCACTTGAGGTAGACTCTAACTCCGTGTCTGAGTCAAAAAGCCAGGTCAGTTCAAACTTGTCAACAAATGTGTCAGGTAAGAAAATTGATGGAAATGTTGATTGCAAAAATTGCATCAAAGAGTGCAAATTTTGTAATACAGTCACGTATCTGAACGGTAAGAAAGTTGAAGATCTGACAGCAAAAGTCAGAAGCGTTGAGAATCAAATTCTTGATCGTGACAAAAGAGTTAAAGCTTCAACTGAACGGATAAAAGAATTAACTAACCAAATTGAAAATGATAAAATTGATCATGAAAGAGTTAAAAAGGAAAATGAAAAGTTAATTCTTGAAAACCGTCAGATTTCTGAGAAGTTTGAAAAACTCAAAAGCACAATGAAAGATAATGATGATCGAAATGGTAAAACTTATAAAGAAAACGTTCAACTAAAAGTAGTGCTTAGAGTAAAAGAAGAATCAATCAACCAACAACTGGATGAAATCGCTAAACTGAAACTTAAATTTCAAGAGGCTGAAATTGAAAACGAGCGAATCCAGTTGAAGCTTAATAGTTACAGCTCCGCAAGCTTTGTTTTGCAACACATTGTTCCCAAACCCATCGGGAAAAACAAAGCTGGCGAAGATGTTTATTCTGATGGAACCGGGGTGGGTTTTCATAGAGTTCCACCACCAATTTTGGATAATTACACGAAAAAGCAATCAGGGTTTGTTGAAATTGAAGAAGAAAGTGAAATGAATCTTCCGGATTCAATTGATGTCACGTTCACATCTTCCAATGACGATAGTGTCCAAAATGATATTGTAAAAGGTGTTGTTGAAAATGTGCTAAAAACGGATAGTGACACTACTGAGGAAGATGGATGTTTCTTGGACAAATACATTTCGAAACAAAAGTCCAAGAACAACTTAAATGAAGAATCAAATCTTGTCATGTACAAGATGTTGGGTTCAGATAAGTTGTTTCGGATTCTGAGTTTCCGATTGAGAATGTTAATATGAACAAATTGACAAATGTTTTCAAGTTGGTCGAAGTTGAGTTGTCAGAAGTGAACAATCTGAGTCAAACAAAGAGAAAAAAGAGTTTTAAAAAAGATAAATCATACTACAAGAAATCTGTTAATCCATCACGTTTTTATAATAACAATCGAAATAACTGGTCGGGTGGTTATCAGGGTGGTAGGAATTATCAGAAAAGAAATGTTCCAAACAAGAGGTTAGCTGAAAAGAAAAAGTTTGTGAACAGTTCGAGTTCACTTGCTGATGAAGAGAAAGAGATTTTTTCAAAATCGAATGAAGAGTTCTTTAAGAAAAGAGCTTCACAGTCTCAGTCTGAAGGCACAAGTCGAGTTGTTGATACTCGAACATGTTTCAGATGTAATCAAGTTGGTCACAATGCACGAAAGTGTACCAATGTGAAGCCTAAGACTGAAACTGTGAAGATTCAAAAGAAGAAAGTTGACGAAAAGGGTAAAGCACCAATGGTTGTTGAGAAAAAGAGTGTGAGAAATGACAACACCAAAGTGAAAAATGAACCTGTAAAGAAAGTGGTAACTAAAAATGACAAATTTTACAAGCGGGTTGCATTATCTCAACAAGTTTGGAAACCAAAAGAGTGAGAAAAAGATTTCACCTTCTGAGGATTCAATTCAAATTGATTATGATGCAAATTTTCCACCTTTGAAGGCTGAAAACTTCAAAATTCAAATTGCGAGAGTCAAGGTTACACCCAAGGCTGATGAGGCCTAGGTGGACTCCATGTTCGACTAAACAGTTTGAATTGCTGGAGCTTCCTTGGTCGCGAAGCATGAATCGGCATTTTTATTAAAGTTTAAGTCAAAGTTTGTTATGTGCAGGATCTTCCAAAACTTGTATCCAGATGGATCATGGATAGTGGAGCTTCAAGACATATGACAGGGAAGACTACGTTGCTGTATGATGTGAGAAATATTAATGGTGGTTACGTAGGTTTTGCGGGTAATCAAGGATGAAGGATTGTAGGTGAAGGAACGTTATCTAACGGGATTGTGACGTTTGAAAGAGTTAATTACATTGCTGAGCTGGAGAACAATCTGTTGAGTATCTCCCAGATCTGTGACAGGATGTATACTACTCACTTCACTGATAAAGAATGTTTGATCCTGAAATCGGGATTTGTAATACCTGAGGAATGGATTATCATGAGGGCACCGAGAGTTAATGATCTGTACGTGTTGGACATGAGTGTAGCTACTACAACCACGGGTCAAGCTCATTGTTTTGTGTCCAGAGCACCTGAGAAAGAATCGAGATTGTGGCACCGCAAGATGGGGCATATTCACCTAAGGAAGATGAATCACTTGGTGCACAATGATTTGGTTCTTGGAGTTCATGTCAAAGGTTTTCATCTGGAAGGGGAGTGCATTAGCTGTGTTATAGGCAAGCAGAAGAAAAAGTCACACCCTACAAAGCAAGTCAATTTAGTTTCGAGACCTCTGGAAAGACTTCACATGGATTTGTTTGGTCCTGTGAATGTCAAAAGTATTACAGGAGATTACTACTGTTTGGTCGTTACTGATGATTATTCCAGATTTTCGTGGGTTTCTTTCTTGAAGACGAAAGATGAAACGTTTGACAGTTTGATGGCGTTGTTCAAAAAGATTGAGAATCTGTACCAAAGGCGTATCAAAAGAATTCGTAGTGACAATGGTACTAAATTCAAGAACAGTAAGATGGAAGAATTTTGTGATGAAAGAGGTATATTGCATGAGTTTAGTGCTCCGTACACTCCGCAGCAGAATGGAGTCGCAGAACGCAAAAATCGGACACTAATTGAGACGGCTAGAACTATGCTCGCAGATTCAAAGTTACCGATAAATTTTTGGGCTGAAGCTGTTTCCGCCGCATGTTATACGCTCAACAGGGTTCTCACTGTCAAGAAGTTCAACAAAACATGCTTTGAGCTAATCAATAACCGCAAACCAAATTTGAAGTATCTAGAACCGTTCGGGTCACCCTGTACTGTTATAGAGCCTCATGGAAAGTTTGGTCCAAAGTGCATTGAGGGAATATTTGTTGGTTATGCAAATCCGATGCGACGTGTCTTCGTTCCAAGTGAGAAGCGGATTATTGAAGCTGCAAATGTTGAATGTCAAGGTTATACTATGCCACCGCAGAATCCTGGAGATTCATGGCGTTATCATTATGACAAACTGTGGGATTCATTTGACATGAGAGAAGAATCAGAGGATGATGAAGATTTCTTTGATGAGTTGGATATTTTGCGCGAATACGAGTCACAGCAAAGGTTCCCAGCTGAGTATTCGAGGCGACCACGGGAAACTTCAATTGACGATGAAGCAGGTTCGAGTAATGCTGGTGAACATGATGATGTCCAACAGAATGAAGTTGCTCAGGATAATCAGTCAGATCAGAATGATAATCAAGAAGCTGAAAACATGCCAGTCTTTGATCATGGTGATTCAGATTCTGAGGGGGAGCAAATTCAGATTTCAAGTCAAATAAACCAAGTTGATGAACAAGATGCAGATCAGAATGTTACTAATCTGGAGGGCAATGTAGATGTTCCAAGCGAAGTGATGCCGCGAACTCTTTCATATCATCCGGAGGAATTGATCATTGGAGAACTGCAGACAGGCGTTCGCACTCGAAGACAGATTGATAAAGGGCTTACATGTTTTTATACAACAGTTGCTCCTTTACAAACTGAATTCTCATTGAGTTATTTTATGTCGCAGGTTGAACCAAGAACTTACAAAGAGGCGCTTACAGAAGATTCTTGGGTCAATGCAATGCAGGAGGAATTGAGTCAATTCGAGAAATTAGGAGTGTGGAAGTTAGTGGATTTACCTGATGGTCAAAGGAAGATTAACACTAAGTGGGTGTTTAAATGCAAGAGAGACGATAGAGGAGTTGTGGTTCGTAACAAAGCTCGACTCGTTGTTCAGGGCTTTAGTCAACAGGAGGGGATTGATTTTACTGAAGTCTATGCTCCTGTGGCACGACTAGAGGCAATCAGAATCTTCCTAGCATTTGCGTCTTGGAAGAACTTCAAAGTATACCAGCTAGATGTAAAATCGACGTTTCTTTATGGGAAGGTCAAAGAGGAGGTTTATGTCGGACAGCCGCCGGGCTTCACCGATCCAATCCACAAAAACAAGGTTTACTTATTGGACAAAGCGCTGTATGGTTTACACCAGGCCCCGAGAGCTTGGTACGAGACTTTGTCTCAACACCTACTAGCAACAAGTTCATTCGTGGAAAAGTGGATGCCATTCTCTTCACTAAAGAGGTCGACGGTCATCTTCTGATAGTTCAGATTTATGTGGACGATATAATCTTTGGGTCTTCAAATGAGAATCTATGCAAAGATTTTGAATCAGTGATGAAGCAAAAATTCGAAATGTCATCAATGGGGGAGATGACATTCTTTTTGGGTCTACAAGTTGAACAATTACCTGAGGGAATTTTCATTCATCAGACAAAGTACGTTCATGATATTCTAGAGAAATTTGGGATGTCAAGTTCTACTCCAGCTGCTACCCCACTTGCAACAAATCATGGGATTCACCCAGATCTCACCGGAGACAGGGCTGATGAAACGTTTTATCGATCCATGATAGGTTCTTTGACGTATCTAACTGCTTCACATCCTGATATCATGTACCCAACGTGCCTCGCAGCAAGATATCAATCTAACCCGAGAGCTTCGCATATGATTATTGTGAAGAGGATATTACGCTACCTGAAAGGAACTCCTTCATTGGGGTTGTGGTATCCTAGGAAAGGAGACTTTACGCTCGAAGGGTATTCCGATTCGGATTTCGGATGCTGCAAAGTCAATTCAAAATCAACAACTGCAGGATGCCAGTTCTTTGGACCTAGATTGGTTACCTGGCAGTGTAAGAAACAAACGTCTGTGGCGCTATCTACATGTGAAGCGGAGTATGTTTCTGCTAGCACTTGCTGCTCTCAGATCCTGTGGATACAGCAACAGATGCGCGACTACGGTTTGCAGTTTCTTAACACACCTCTTTTTGTTGATAATGAGTCCGCAATAAATATAACAAAGAATCCAGTACATCACGCTAAAACTAAACACATAGAAATTCGACATCACTTTATTCGTGATTGTTTCGAGAAAACGTTGATACGAATTGAGAAAATCCACACTGACGAACAAAAAGTTGATTTA
Source organism: Helianthus tuberosus (assembly GCA_030545235.1). Lineage (NCBI taxonomy): Eukaryota > Viridiplantae > Streptophyta > Magnoliopsida > Asterales > Asteraceae > Helianthus > Helianthus tuberosus. The sequence goes on along the minus strand of CM060414.1, from coordinate 108,430,029 downwards.
TATACCAAAGCTTTTGATAAAAATCGGTTTAAATATTTGTTAAAACTGAATGGTATCAAGCTTCTTTCGGTGTCGGATGGAATTATCGGCGTTGATGAGAGTACTGTTGCGGATGAAGACGAAAAACAATCTGCAATGGTTTGTCGATTTTTTACTTGTTTTGGTATTTAGGGGGAGTAGATAGATGTATATAGATATCTTTTCAGAAAATACAAAAACAGTAAAAAAATGTAAAAATACAAAAACAATATAAAATATAAAAAAGAGCTTGTGTATATAGGGAAAATGATAGTACATCGGCTAGACAATTACAGTATGCTAAAGATTTGTAAAGTTTAAATGAGTTAAACAGTCTCACTGATGATGTGTCGATAGTTTTTCGCACATTTAGTAGATTTATTCGGGATATAAACCTAAAATTTCAAACTTGTGAAATTCGTGGGGAACACTACTTGGATATATAGGTAACCCCTGAAATCTCGTTTGAAAGGTCTCGTATTCTGATATACTAGGTTTTTATACTCAATGATGTCTGGGGTATTATTCCGGGACTTCTGCTGAATGGAAGTTCTGACCTAGTCCTTGGATAATACTTTCCACAAATGCTTGAAACATAGCATAAACCCTCAGCATGCTGATGAAACAATAAAATTGATAATCGCTGCTGTTGTAGCTAAAAGATCCTCTAAAGGGGACATACCGTAAAGTCGAAGCTGATATCTCTCTGCGTATACGGAAGTATCGACCTGAGATCCCTCGGCCCTCGCATTACCTAATTTATGTACAGATATCATTGTAGTATACTCACCTGTAAGACTGAATATTGGGATTCTGGATATGGGAGTATATTCAAGAGGTGGGACACTTGAATGAGCTAAGTTCATAAATCATCTAAATCGTATCCTGAGTAATTTGAAATTTGTGTGAGAATTTAAGATGGATCAGTATATCGACAATCGAGGTGAATTGTTTAAGTCTGAGTATGAAATGAAGCTTAACGGTACTTGTAATTTGTCTGATAGCTGATATGATTCCCTGACAAGCTCGCCAAAAATAAGTTTGTAAATAGTTTACTTTGTTTACTTTCTGCAATTTAAGTTTTCTGCATTTCATTTCTTAGTTTAGAACACTTTATAAAATCCAAAAAGATTTTATTTTTGCTTTATTTTCCGACAAACCAAAGTGGAGAGTTGATTGTTGGATTCTCAGATGATTGAAGCAGATGCAGGAGGTTCTGAGCTGCAGAATGAGAAGAGCTTATCTTGATGAAGTTTGATTTATTGAAAAGTCAAAAACAAGTTCATTAACTTGATACTTGTTATTTTCAGAAAATGTGAAAATTGTTGTTTTTAAAATCAGTTTGATTCGTCAAATGATCAACCGAGGTCATTAAGTTGAACTTGGTAGATTAATTGAGTAATCAGGGTCATTAACTTGGACCTGAATACTTGAGTGGATTTCTAAAACTGATTGAGTTTGTGATTTATTGTTGAAAAGATAGTTTGTAATGTTTAATGTTTGAGACACAGGTTTTGGACTTCATCATTCCCACGGAAGCTAAATGTCAAAGCTTGAACCAGATCAAGACCTCAGATTCTAGCATATTGAGAGGGGGAGTCTGTGAAAGGGGGAGTCTGGATCAACGATCAAAGGGAAGTTTGAAGATGAAGACAGGACAAGATTGTGAACCTGTGAAGATAGAGTTGTTTATGATAAAAAGACAGAGTTGGAGAAAAGACCAAGACTGAAGACTCGGAGCTGAAAACTTCGTCAACATCCAAGGGGGAGTCTGTTGGTGCATGGAATGTCTGTTGACTACGTTTAGTGAAGTCTTAGGTCAAGTTAGGTCAAGATTGGAGCTTGAAAGTGAAAATAGGGTTTAATATTGTAATTTCGCTTATATGTACATGTTTAGTAGGTGATTTCGCTTATTTGTACATTAGGGTTTCGCTCATATGGTTTCTTGAAGGTTTCGCTCATGTGGCATGTCAATGGAGTGAAATCTGTCATAGTATATATAGTCAACATGAGCGAAATCAGGTCATTCAGTCAGAACTTGGAGCGAAATCAGGTCATGCTTGTTGTAACGAAACTCTGTCAAAATCAATTCAGAAAGCATCAATATAGAAGGAATTAAAGAGGAAAAGCTGTTGTTACTTCGTATACATTGATTCCGCCTTTATATGCGAAGATGAACGTTCTCTACTGACTATTTAGGGTCTAAACCGGTCCAATAGAAACTTTAGATCACTAATCGTGTTGATGGTGATACTTTTTGATAACTTTGTTAATTGTTCAACATGATTAGTAGTTTGATCCTGGTCGGTTGCACCTCTCGCGGTAAAACTCCGTGTGTGGATTTGATATCACACCCTGGCTTTTGCGGAAGAGTGGGTTTATTTGGTGTGACTTCTTAATACCATAGCAACAATCACAACAATGCTATATGATAAAAATACGAGATGTTCATCCATTAATTAAAGTGAGAAAATACCAAAATATCATTGTTAAGAAACATCGACACTTGAAATAAGTTACAAACAATAAATTATTTAAAACGTGTTCATAAGACACATAAAAGACTTTGGATAAGACGAGGTTTAGAGACATGTAACCCCGCCCAGGAGTAGGTTACACCTCTCAAACTTCACAACTCTGGATGACATCTATTAACCATCGCAGCTAGACACATGCATACCCTGCCAGATCCTGCTAGTTCCCTGAAATACATGTAGTTTGAAAAATCAACAAAAAGGTTGAGCGAGTTCATGTGTAAGTCTGTGTATATAAGCCTTTAAAATGTTGGACCGGTTTTGACTCTGAAACGATTGCGAAACGAACGTGAAACGTGCGGAATCCGTACACGAACGCGACCTAACACACGTGACGTAATATAAACGTGATTCTTTGATAAAATCTGATAACGTACAGCACCTGAATCACTAACAATAAACTTTCTCTCTCTAGCTTTCTCTCTCTAGCCTCTAGATCTCCAAGATGTGAAAATGACAAAATTTCTAAATGAGAAACCCTAGAGATCTATTTATAGGCCAAGGGATTAATGAGATTTCTCATTAATTACAATTATGCCACCTTGCCTTTTTGACTAGCTATCTCATCATAACAACTCGTTTTCTTCTGTTTCTTGCTACGACTCGGATTGACGAAGGCTATAGACATAAATGCACTAACAGACTCCCCCTTGGATATTGCCGTAGTCAATCTCGATCATTGAATCAAACTCGTAGCGTCTTCTTTTTCTTCCTCTCTTTGAATCTTCTTGAACAGAATCCCATTGGATCTGTCTTCAGCTTCAGCTTCAGCTTTTCCTCTTTTCTTCATCAGATTTCCCCTTTCTTCAAGCTTTCGTGCTTTGGGATCGACACCTGCTTTTCGGTTACAAGCTCCCCCTTGCTTTAAGCTCGTCTTCAGACTCCCCCTTAGACTCAGCTTCCGGGATCATAATCTGAAATCTCATCTGCAATCACTCAAACATTTATACGTAACAGCATTTCAAATTTTAGTTATCCAGGAATTGTAACCTGGCTCACTCAACTTTCTAAAACAAACCATTTTCAAAAAATTTGGCAGTTTCATCGAATCGAATCGGAAACTAGCTCTATAATAGTATAAGCATCCAAATCCCCCACAGTTAATCATCCAAGTCCAACTTAATGACCTTGGAGATATCACAAACTGTTTTTGAAAATTTTTGATTTTAAATCAAGTTTCAAATTAATGAACTTGTTTTATTTTCCAGAAACACAATCAGCTTACTTAAATTTTGAAACTCAGCATTTCAGATATCGGTTGTCAAAAATAAAGTAGAATAAAAAATCTTTTTGTATTTTTCTGAAAATATAAAGCAATAACGAAATATGTACAAACATATTTACAAACAATATTTTTGTTTGAGTATGCGTCAGAGGATCATATCAGTTTTCGACAAGTCACAAGTACCGTTGAGCTTAAAATCACATTATGCATTAAACAATTCACTTAGATTGTCGATATACTGATCCACTGAAATTTTCATACAAACTTCAACTGATTCAGGATACGAATTAGGTGTATTAAGAACTTAAACCTATTCATGTGTCCCACCTCTTGAATATACTCCCGTATCCAGAATCCCAATAATCAGTCTTACAGGTGAGTATACTACAATGATATCTGTATATAAATTAGGTATGCGAGGGCCGAGGGATCTCAGGTCGATACTTCCGTATACGCAGAGAGATATCAGCTTCGACTTTACGGTATGTCCCCTTTAGAGGATCTTTTTGCTTACAACAGCAGCGACTATCAATTTTATTGTTTCATCGGCATGCTGAGGGTTTAATGCTATGTTTCAAGCATTTCAGAAAGTATTATCCAAGGACTAGGTCAGAACTACCGTTCAGCAGAAGTCCCGAAATAATACCCCAGACATCATTGAGTATAAAGACCTAGTATATCAGATTATGAGACCTTTCAAACAAGATTTCAGGGGTTACCTATATATCCAAGTAGTGTTCCCCACGAAATTAGCAAGTTTGAATTTAGGTTTATATCCCGAAAAAGTTTACTAAATGTATAAAAATCTACCGACACATCCACGGTGAGATCGTTTAACACATTTAAACTTTCCATTTCTTTAGCGTACTCTAACTGTCTACTGATGTACTATCATTTCCTCTTTTTACGCAAAACTCTAATTTTTGAATTTTATCATGTTTTTGACTTTTTCAAAATTTTCAATTGTTTTTGTATTTTCTGACAATATTACTCCCCCTAAAATGCAAAACCATTTAAAGAAAATTTGACAACCAATACTGATAACTTTGTCTCGCCATCCATTTTCTGCATCTCATGCTCTGTTTTGCAGAAAATATAACGTACCCCCATGATTTACAACCCATTGATCTTAACAGTTTGAAAACCGTTTTTCAATCTGGTGAAAGTAATCATGTTTGTTCAGCCGTGAGGGTTTCGGCATATTCAATCAACACATATTTTTGTATTTTTGAATATTTGACAAAAATTAAAAACAAACATATTTTTGGTTTTTCAAATTTTTCAATTTTTAGGGTTTTTGAAAATATTGTTTATTTATGTAAAAAAAACATATAAACTTCCTGTTTCAACCAACACAGGATCCAGCGGCCTCCTCTCCTTGTTGTGTCAGGCTGCTCCAACCTCCATTCTCACAATCTTTGAATTCCATGAGCACCTGCACAAACAAACTACTCAATTACTTGAACAATTTAGCCCAGGTCTGTTGAACCTTAGGCATTTCAACACAATAATTTTCATTCAATGCTGGAAATTCTTTGTCATTTTTCACAAAAACTTTTTCAATTTTAACTTCAACTTTCTCATCTTTTACCAAATCAACTTGTTTCTTAACAGACCATGTCTGACCTTTTGGTGTTCCTCGTTTGTAAAAATGTGAATCTTTTTGAACATTTTGATTTTGAACAACAACTCTTGGTTTCCAAAACTCTTGAGGTTTTGTCATATCAACTGTGGTTTTCCAACTCTGTGTTGTTCTGAGTCTGGGTGTGTGAGAATTCCAGGTCTGTCTTGAATCGAACCTGTTCTGGTTTGATTTCCAATTTTGATTGAAGCAAACTTGTTTCTATTGAACCTCCAAGTTTGTTTCGAATCAAATTTGGTTGACCTTTGTCTCACAGTCTCAGATTTTTGTTTCTCAGTATCAAACTTCTTTTTGTCAACATCCACAGATTTTAGATTAGGACACTTGCGTGCAAGATGTCCTATTTGATCACATTTGAAACATGTTCTCATGGACACATCTTTGACTTGTGGTTGTTGCTTTTTCTTTTTAGCAAAGAACTCATCATTAGACTGTCTCATTTTGAGTTCTTTTTCTTTTTCTAAACTGTCTCCTTGAACAAAACTCATTTTTGTTTGAAAATTTGGCGTCTCATTTTTGTTCCGATGTTGTTTCTTCTTATAACCCAACCCAGCCTTCATGTTCTTCTTTTTGAAACCAGGTTTGTTATACGAACCTTTACAACTCTTACCAACAAACTTTGAAATTTCAGACTTCTCAATCTCAATCATTTTGAAAACTTTATCAACCTTTTCTGAAATCACATTCTGAATCGGGAATACAACATCTAAGAACAATTTGTCCGATCCAATCATGGTATAAACCAATCCTTTTGAATCATCATTCAAACTTTTCTCGGATTTTGTGTTTTTCAGATAACCATTATGAAGATTTCCTTCATCTTCATCCTGTGATTCAGATTTACCTGTATCAACTGACTCTTCTTTCAACACACTTTCAACGACTTTACCTACCACCTCTGAATCATGAGAATCATCAGATTTGGAATAGGTTATGTCAATGTTGTCTGGAAATTGATCTACCATGTTGAAAGCTTTTTCGACCTTTTCCTCATCATAAAATGCAAATTTTCCCGGTGGTGGAACTTGATGAAACTCTGAGCCAATGCCTTTCTTGTTCTGCTCAGACTCACCATCACCCGGTTTTATATTGAAAATTCGTTCAAGCACATATGACGACACATGGTAACTCTTTAACTTGTTGTTATCCTGTTCTAAATCAGCAATCTGTCGCTTTAACTTAGCAACATCCTCAATATAGGAATTAACAACATCTTGTTTTATAGCATACATTCGTTTAAGTTCTTTGGTTGTTTCAGACATATAATTCATTCTAGATTGAGCATATTTCATTTCGTCTTTTACTTTATCATATGACTCTTTTGTAATGTGATATGATAATTTCATTGAGTCATATTCCTTTTTCATTTCTTGACAAGCAATTTCTTTTTGTTCACATTCATTTGTCATTTTCAAAACATTTTCTTTCAAAACTTCATTTTCTTTCTCTAATTTGTTATATTTTTCTGAAAGTTTTTCATCATTTTCTTTGAAAACTTTTTCTTTTTCTAGCATTTCTTTGCATTTTTCTTTGAAAATCTTTTCAATTTTTATGAACTCAAGATCTCTTGTTCTAAATTGCTCATCTTTTTCAGTACAAGCTCTGCACGGTTCCATGCATTTCTTGCACTGATCAATCTGTTTCAAGTTTTTAGAATCAGAATTTACCTCAGTGATTGGCACTTCGGTGTTTTCAGCAACCTCTGTCTGCTCATCAACATCCTGCTTTTCTTCAACACCGACTTCATCACCAGCATTATCAGCTTCCTCATTCTCATTCTTTTCTTCTATCTGCTGTTCTTCAGTAACAGCTTTCTCAACCTCTTCATTCACAACAACTTCTTCACTTTTGATTTCCTTCACAACTTCAACTTCAACAGTTTCTGTTTTAACTTCTTCAGCATCTTTCTTCAGATCGTTCACCATTTCTTCAACATTCTTCTTCATTCTCTCCTCATCCCTTTTTCTCAGACACGATAACATGGCATATCTGATCTCTTTTTCATACCTCTTAACGTATGTGTCATCTTTCATCACATTTCTATAGTATTCAGCTCTCATCAGGACTTTGAGAAGAACATCATCGAAGATTATGTCTTTCTTGGGAACAACCGGTTCTCCTTCTCTGTTATAATAACATTCTCTCTTTTTATACCATCTTTTGCTACCAACAGCCATCTCATACTCCTCTTGCATGTCATCCATTCTATTGTAGACCACATTTCTTTCTTTGTAGGTCTTCTCACTCAAGATCTCTTCTCGAGTTTTCTCTTTGATCTCAACTTTTTCTTCATGGATTTCAGTAGTGTCTTTGTCTTTGTTTTCATCTTGAATCTCAGCAACAAAAACAAACTTTCTTTCTTCTGTCATAGCTCTCCCTTGAGCTGTTTTACGAACATTCTCTAAACGATCTTCTTCTGGACAAACTGTGCTCCAGTCAAATCCTTCATCAGGATAGATTACTGCATATGCTCTTGATTTTTCTCTCGGCTTATCTTCGATCAACTTTGGTTCTTCTCTGCTTCGATGGTAAATCGCCTTTCGATAATAATCATCATTGAAAGGACGTTCACTTCCTTCAGCAACTTCAGAATTTCTGCATTCTCTTTTAAAATGACCCTTTTGCTTGCATTTGAAGCAGGTCACTTTGGATTTGTCGAATCCAAGCTTTGTTGACGCACCTCCAAGAGATTGTTTCCCGGTAATCTCCATATACCTCTGAGCTCTTCGGATACAACTAGCTAAACACCAACGAATGTCAATGAGCTCCATCTCCTCCGGATCAATCTGGTCGTAGTCTTCTTTGGTCAATTCAGAATTTCCAATTTTGCCAGCTACAAGACCTTCATATGACTCCAGAACAGATGCAAGGAAACTCATTTGTTGCTTCGCTGCATTTATGCTCATTGCAGGAGAATTCTTCAATTTAAGAGCAATGTTGCACATAATTTCTTCAGAATCATCAGAATTTGTCTTTGAAGATGAATGATATCCAGAATGATGACTTGTTGACATTGTTGGTGGTTCTTTCATCTTTTCACCACTAAATGCTGTTTTTGGTGAACCAATGCCTTTATCAGAAAGCACACTGCTTTTGTAGTACAAGCCAACGTTCTGTTGATGTGAAGAATCAGTCATCTTGTTTTGCTTTTGTAACTCCAGATCATGACTTTCAATCTTTTCAAACAAAGCATCAAGAGTAATTGTATCATACAAAGCATCATTTTTCAAAATAAAAACAAACGTTTGCCACTGATCAGCTCGTGGTAACGCTTCAATCACTTTGTCTATCAATTCCTCTCTTGTTTTATTTATTTTTAATCTCTCTAGCTCAATTTTAAGATGACAAAATCTCTCAATCATTTGCCTCACCGACTCTCCTTTTATGTTATCAAACAGATCAAATTCTTTCTTTAATAAAGCGATTTTGTTCTTTTTAATTTGTTTACCCCCTTCAGCTTTAACACGTAAAGCTTCCCAGACAGACTTAGATGACCCATCATGAGTTAATAAAGCAAAAATATCATTTCTGATTGCCGACTGGATCAATGCTATCATTCTCTGTTCAGCTCCGTATTCAGCTTTATCTTCTCTAGAAAACTTCTTGAACACAAGATCTTCACCTTTATCGTCTTTTGGTTTTTCATACCCATACTCCAAGCAAAACCAGCTTTCATGAGCATACGCTTTCGCCCAGTTGATGAAACGTTCTTTCCACCAGGTATAATCCTCAATGCTATCAAGAGTTGGTGGCTTTGAGTGAGTTCCATAAAAATTATCTTGCTTGATGTTCTCATTTAGCACCTTAGAAATGGTTTTTGGTGTAATATTTGTAGCCTCAGACGATTCGGTTGCGAACGCGTTGTAAAACATATTGAAAAATTCCTCAGCCATAATGCAAACCTTGACAACACACAAACACAAACACAATCAGTTTAAAGGTTTTTCAATTAACTGAAACAAACTGGTACTCGAACTAATGATTTTGTGTGTGGACTGAACGTTGACCAACTGTACGGACTGATATGACCCGGAATGAATTCAATTGATCTGACCCTTCAAAATCTTTGAACTCCGAACCGTATGAACTGAACAATTATCACGCAGCTTGACCACACAAAATGACTTGACCAATCAAACGTATTGATCAAAACGTGCTCCAAACCTTGTGACCTAATTACCTACAAGTGACAACTAACAAACTGATATATCACTACACTATTTCAGCAAACACTTTTGCAAATAACCGACAACAACAATGTATATCTAATTCTGATTGTGATTGGATTTGATAGGGTCGTACCCACTAACCCAACAACATGATTGGGCTGATATTTTGGTTGTAAAAATATAATAGGGCCGAAAATACCACTAAAAATGATCACATGTAATATCCACTAAACCAACAATTTCACATGAGCTGATGAAAACTTGTGCCGACAACTTTTAACCTCTAAAGTCTCATTGGTCCGCTGATTAATGACTTCACATGGGTTGATATGATTTACTTTGAATGAACTGTCAAACACTTAATCTCGTGAATATAACAATGACCAACAACTCTCTTACAATCACATGAACTTCCTATAGTGACTTGTCCAAGAAATTTTTCTGATACTTCACATGAACACTTTAATTGAGATCACATGCAATCTTGAATCAAAACATATGCAATAACACTCTTCAATTAAAGTATCCGTCAAATTTTCATGTGCAACACATTTATGGCCAACAAACTTTAGTCAAACAATTTTAATTGGACCTTTACAAAACCTAATTACAATTGGGATTTTCAATCGGTGGGTCTGACAATCTTCTATTAATATCACATGAACATTAATTACATGAACTTATAACCACTTTCAAACGGACAGGATTTCAAACGTTCAGGTTCTTGATTTCAAACTGTCACGTCTTCAAACGGACAACTCTCAAACTGTCACAGTTCAAACGACACACATTTCAAACAATCAGTTCAAACGATAAACAATTCAAACGACAGTTCAAACGTTCACCAATTTCAAACGGTCAGTCTAGTTTTCAAACAACAGATGTTCAAACGACAGATGTTCAAACGACCACCTTCAAACGATAAACATTTCAAACGACAGAATCCATTTTCAAACGATTGTTCAAACGGGACAGGACTGGTTTCAAACGGGAGGGTCACTTTCAAACGATGTCGGACACAAAAACTCAGAATTCTCCTAAACGGCTAGGAATTAGGATCTGAAACTTGGTAGGGTTATAGATCAGGTGTTTTCGCACAACATATCAAAAAATCAGACGATTTGGACCGTAAAAACACGTTCAATTTGACTAAAAACCGTGAAAAACGTGAAAATATGAAAAATATGAAGAAGTAGATGAAATCGGATCTGAATCGGCTGAAATCTGGTACGAAAACGATGTGTTTGATCAAGCAATCGAGCTCCTAGCTCTGATACCACTTGTTGGACCAGTTTTGACTCTGAAACGATTGCGAAACGAACGTGAAACGTGCGGAATCCGTACACGAACGCGACCTAACACACGTGACGTAATATAAACGTGATTCTTTGATAAAATCTGATAACGTACAGCACCTGAATCACTAACAATAAACTTTCTCTCTCTAGCTTTCTCTCTCTAGCCTCTAGCTCTCCAAGATGTGAAAATGACAAAAGTTCTAAATGAGAAACCCTAGAGATCTATTTATAGGCCAAGGGATTAATGAGATTTCTCATTAATTACAATTATGCCACCTTGCCTTTTTTACTAGCTATCTCATCATAACAACTCGTTTTCTTCTGTTTCTTGCTACGACTCGGATTGACGAAGGCTATAGACATAAATGCACTAACATAAAATATGTCTTGTGTGTATAAATGTCCCTGGTATGTAGCAATTAAGGAAAAATAGATCACCAATGGGTTGCAAAGCCATTAGTATGTGTGAAAAGGTGCAGGAAGACTCAAACCTAGCATATTTGTACCGGGCTTCCGGCTGGAAGACATAGTCACCTCTATGGGCCGCCCCGGCCTCATCGGTGTGGGCTCGCTACACCCAAATAGATCTATCACTCATGTCCCTAGGTCCTACGACGAGGATTAATGGCCTTAAGTGTTGTGCCCACCTTTCACATGATCTAAGCGTCTAAAACCCTCCTTAAGCTAACCATACCATGTATAAAAGCGTCTGTAAGTGTCTGTAATAATTGTAACATGTATTCCACCCCCGAAGTATAAAACTAAAAATAGTTAAGAGAAAAGGGGGACATGAACTTGCCTTATTTTGCAAGCAATTCCGAATACGCAAGTCAAGATTAAGGTGTTTGATAATAAGGAACTCAAAGTTGTCCTAATGAATCGTACATGAACAAGAATAATGTATCAATATTGAGGTCGTATAGTGTTGACGGGATTTGTTGAGCATTTATTGTATTTGATAGTGTTTAGATTAACAGAAGGATCTTGTGAATTATATGTTTAGAGGGCTCGGAAAATGAACATGATATAAAGGAATTATTTATGAAAAATATTTATTTATCATAAATAATAGAATTGTAATAATGTACAATTGATTTAATATAAACATTTGTAATAATAAATCAAATATATTTAACTAGTATCATAATTAAATATAATGATTATTGGCAAAATATTGCACAAGTGATATAATTAATTTATATCATAATAATTAAAAATAACATTTTTAATTATTGAACTTGAATATTACTGATTTAATTATATAAATATCGAAATTATATAAAATATCAGTAGCAACATTATTTTTGTAAAGATCAACACTTGAAATAATTAATCTGAAAATTTCAGAATTTAATTCCTAAAAATCGATTTATTATTAATTATTTAATAATAAACTGTTTTAATATTGTAAAAATTAGTTTTATAAATAAATTGACTAATTTCATATTTTTAATAAAAGCAACAGTGATTAATAATCTTATAAAAATTATTGGAATGTTGAAAATATTAAAAATGAAACGATTAAAAAGAAATGCAGACCCCTGGGTTCGAACCCGGGTCTATATTGTAACCAAACAAAGTCTTAACCACTGGGCTAAGCTTTTGTTTGTGTTTGGTTTAGGACTGCTAAACTTATAACCAAACATGAACTGGTCATCTTCTCCAATTGGAGTCAAACAGAAAGTCAACTCTTTCAATTCTACGGGAAAACTATGTTATATCAAGATTAACTTTGGAGAAACATTGTATAAACATAAACGAACTAATTGAAACAATAAAAACGAACCGGTATTGAAAGGATGATCGGATTGAAAAATTCCGGCGAAAAAGTGAGTATTCCGGCGAGTTGTAGGTTCGTTTAACAACTTGTTTCGATGTTTTTGAGATATGTGAGAGGTGCAGGATGTTCATGGTGATCTAGGGATCTTATATAGAGGTCCAATTCGATCTCAGATTCGACAAATCATAATTGAATCGGTCCACTTTAAATTTTTAAATTAAAAGTTTGATATTTGTGGAGTTGGTACGAAATTATTTCGATTGAATGATTGGGATTAGTTGGGATAGGTTGGGAATCATGTGGGTAACTTTAAAGGTAAAAAAAATGGATTATAATCGATTTTTGGTATTTTTGATGAGATCCGCGACCTGCTGTTGCTGTTTATATATTTCAGGTCGAATTTAAAGTGTATATTTATATTATACTATCTAATAAAATTCACAACCAAGCTGGTAGACCAGCTGGTTGTGCGTGTGTGTTTAGTGCGGAGGGGCGCGGGTTCGATTCCTGCTTGGGCCGGTTCGATTGGGATTTTATCCCATTTTTTTGTTTTCAGAGTTTAATTAGTTAAAATAATTAAAATTCTAATTTGTATATATAAGGAATTAAAGTCTATAACTTTCAGCTCCTGTACAGGAGGATAAACTGGTTAAGGCGTTACGGTTACAACCGAGAGGTCGCAGGTTCGAAACTCACAAGGGCCGGTTCTTACCCAGGAGACCCCCTTTTAATCGGATTTTTGACTATTTACACTTTGGCCCCTCAAGTTTATTTTTTTACAAAAATAGTCCCTCAACTTTCGAAAAGTTGCAATAACAGTCCCTCAACTTTCGTATAAAATATATGATTGGTCCTTGAAGTTTCAGGAATTGACACAAATGGTCCCTGTACTGTTTAGTTAAATAGGTTAACTGAGTTAGTGTTTAAAGAAGGAATTCTTTATATGAAAGTTAACCTGGTTAGGATATTCAGTTAAAAATGAGTTTCTAAAAATCAGTTTTAGTCCATAGAGTTTAAGTTTCAGAAAATGACCAAATGAACCTTGGACTTTTATTTCAAAACTATATATTTATTTCTTTATAAAATAAGTTTCCAAAAATTACAAAAAGAACCCTAAACTTGTAGTTTGAAATAATTACACTTTAACCCTTGTATTTATATAGTTTTAAAAATGATAATTTAGTCCATGGACTTAAAAGTAATAGATTCCTAGCAGGTTTCCAAGAATGTCAAATAGGTCCCTCAACCTATTGTTTCTCTATGTGCTGGCATTGTCAGCATGTTTCTGAGTTATCCGTTCACTGTGCTAATTGTGTTTTGTGCATCAAGTTTATCACTAAAGTTTGTGTGCAATAAATGGAGTGACAGTATGAATGTGATGCATATGTATGTATGATGCAGAACTCATAAAGCAGTTTAATTCGTCAGTTGTAATTCTAGCACAGTCATTAAGCATAAAGTTAATATTAATTAATTGTATGGATACCTGTAATTGTGAGCGTTGTCACATTCTCCCCCTGTTAAGAAAATTTCGTCCTGAAATTTTAGTTCTGCTACTAGATGCAGGGGTCTTGGGGAATAAATGTGGGTATTTTTCTTTCATACGGTCCTCACGCTCCCACTTGAATTCCGGGCCGTGTCGTGCGTTCCATCGAACTTTAACGAGTTTGACACTACTCCTGCGCGTCTTGTTAATCTTCCAATCAGTAACCTCAATGGGTTCTTCAGTAAAGTGGAGTGTGTCATCAATATGAACTTCGTCGGCAGGAATGACTACTGCCTTTTGAGTTGGACTCTTTTTCAAAATAGATACATGAAATGTATCATGTACGCCATCTAGTTCAGTAGGTAAATCCAACTTGTATGCTACCAGGCCAATCCTTTTCAGGATTTTAAATGGACCAATGTATCTAGGATTCAACTTCCCACGTTTCCCAAAGTGTGCTACACCCTTCCAGGGTGAAACCTTCAACAAAACCATATCTCCTACCTCAAATTCCAGATGTTTCCTTTTCCGGTCCGCATAACACTTTTGTCGATCACGAGCCGCTTTAATGCGCTCTCGGATCTGTATAATCTTGTCGGTCGTTTCCTGGACCAATTCCGGCCCAACAAGCTGTCTATCACCCGCGTTAGCCCAGCATAATGGTGATCGACACTTGCGTCCGTAGAGAGCTTCGAATGGTGCAGCCTGGATGCTTGTATGATAACTGTTATTGTATGAGAATTCAACCAATGGTAGGTGAGTGTCCCAACTTCCACCTAAATCCATTACACAAGCTCGCAACATGTCTTCTAATGTTTGAATCGTTCGTTCGCTATGTCCGTATGTCTGCGGATGAAAGGCAGTACTCAGATTCAACTGAGAACCAAAAGCTTCTTGGAAGGATTGCCAAATCCTTGATACGAATATTCCGTCTCTATCAGAGATAATTGAGAGAGGCACTCCATGCCGTGCAACAATCTCTCTCAAGTATACATCAGCAAGATTACTTATTTTATCTTTCTCCTTGATTGGCAAAAAGTGTGCAGATTTCGTTAAACGGTCTACTATTACCCAAATCGTATCATGGCCCTTGGGCGTCCTTGGCAATTTCGTTATGAAGTCCATAGAAATCTGTTCCCATTTCCATTGGGGTATTTCAGGTTGTTGCAAGAGACCTGAAGGCCTCTGGTATTCAACCTTCACTTTGGCACAAGTTAAACATCTGCCAACAGATACCGCAACATCGCCTTTCATTCTTGGCCACCAATAGAAATCCTTAAGATCTTGGTACATTTTATCCGCTCCTGGATGAATCGAGTACCGAGATTTGTGATCTTCGTCAAAAATAACATTTCTCAGACCACCAAACAAGGGAACCCAAATTCGTTTCATGAAGCACAAAGTCCCTTCCCCGTTTGGTACCAACTGTTTCTCCATCCCACAGAGATACTCATTCTCAATATTATTTTCCTTGAGTGCTTCTCTCTGCGCGGCACGAATGCGCAATGAGAGGTCTATTTATATGATCATTTCCAAAGCCCTAACCCTTATGGGCTTGATTCTTTCCTTCCGACTTAAAGCATCAGCGACCACATTCGCCTTTCCTGGGTGATACTTGATTTCACAGTCATAATCATTTAACAGCTCTACCCAGCGTCTTTGCCTCATGTTAAGCTCTTTCTGATCGAATATGTGCTGCAGGATTTTGTGATCAGTGTAGATGGTGCATCGCGTGCCATATAAATAATGTCGCCATATCTTCAAAGCAAACACCACCGCGCCTAATTCCAAATCATGCGTGGTGTAATTTTTCTCGTGGATCTTCAATTGGCGAGAAGCATATGCTATAACCTTCTGACGCTGCATTAGCACACATCCCAAACCTTGACGCGAAGCATCGCAATATACCACGAAGTCGTCAGTACCTTTGGGTAAGGATAAGATCGGTGCATCACAAAGTTTGTTTTTCAATAGCTGAAAGGCCTATTCTTGCTTGTCTCCCCAATCAAAGTTCTTGTCTTTCTGAGTGAGAGAGGTCAAAGGTTGAGCGATTTTCGAGAAATCCTCAATGAACCTACGATAATAACCAGCCAAACCTAGGAACTGTCGAATTTCGGTTGGCGTCTTCGGAGTCTCCCAATTCTTGATTGCTTCAATCTTTGTAGGATCCACATGGATTCCATTTCCATTGACTACATGGCCAAGAAACTGGACTTCGCGTAACCAAAACTCACACTTCGAGAACTTCGCATACAACTTCTCCCTTTTAAGAAGCTCTATAATAGCTCTTAAATGTTGCCCATGCTCTACTTTCGTATTCGAGTAGATCAAAATGTCGTTAATGAACACAATCACAAACTTATCGAGGTACGGTTTAGAAACTCTGTTCATCAAATCCATGAATACTGCTGGCGCGTTCGTCAAACCAAACGGCATAACCAGGAACTCGTAATGTCCATATCGAGTTCTAAAGGCCGTCTTTGGAATACTTTCCTCTTGTATCCATAACTGGTGATAACCTGATCGTAGATCGATCTTTGAGTAAAAACTTGAACCTTGTAATTGATTGAACAGGTCATCGATCCTTGGCAAAGGATATCTGTTCTTGATTGTCAACTTATTCAGCTCCCGGTAGTCTATACACATGCAAAAACTACCATCCTTCTTTTTCACGAACAAAAATGGAGCTCCCCAAGGCGAGAAACTTGGTCTGAAAAATCCCTTGTCTAACAACTCCTGGAGTTGCGTTGACAGTTCTTGCATCTCTGAAGGTGCAAGTCGATAAGGTGCCTTAGCTACAGGCGCGACGCCTGGAACTAAGTCAATATGAAACTTGACTTGTCTTTGTGGTGGCAATCCTGGCAAGTCTTCTGGAAAGACTTCAGGATACTCTCTAACGACTGGGATGTCTTCAAGTTTTGGCTCAGCGGCTTCCTTATCCACGATGTGTGCCAGGAAGGCAACACATCCCTTCTTCAAACATTTTCGAGCCTTCAAGCAACTAATGATCCTTAAGGGCGTATCACGCTTCTCTCCGTGTACTACGATCGTTTCTCCATCCGCCATTGGGATGCGAATGGTCTTCTCGTGACATACAATCTCGGCTCTGTTGCTTGACAACCAATCCATCCCTACTACCACATCGAAGCTTCCTAACTCGACTGGCAGTAGGTCTAATGTAAACTCGTGTTCTCCCAGCTCTATCACGCATCCTCTGATGACTTCATTCGTTTCTACTAGCTCTCCATTAGCCCGTTCAATTGAGTACGGGATATCTAACTTACTAGCAGTTAACCTAAGTATTTTCTTAAATTCTAGCGATACGAAACTATAGTCGGCACCAGTGTCAAATAGTACAGATGCAAAGCGTTGATTTATAGGGAACGTACCAGTAACAACGTTAGGATCTTGGCGAGCTTCCCTCGCTCCAATATTGAAAACTCTTCCTTGTGTCTGGTTAAGCTTTGGGCATTCTCGCTTGAAGTGCCCAATGTCCCCACAGTTAAAACATTCTGGTCCTCGACCGTTTCCGTTCCCATTACCATTACCAGCTCGATTATTTCCTACTCCCTGATTACCAGCTTGATTCCCATGGTTTCCTCGATTTCCATTCCCACCATTTCCTCCCTGTTGGCGGTTTCCATTCCCATTTCCATATCCTTGCTGACCACCACTACCAGCACCATTACCACCCTAGCAGGTTTCTTTTGTGTGGCCATTCTTCCCACATGACTCACATTTCCTGAATCGGCATGGCCCGAGGTGATGATATTGGCATACATCACACTTGGGAAAAGTGCCCATGTATCCCTTCCCTCTTGCTTCAGCACCAGTTTTAGCTTCCTCTGGCGGGTTCCCGTTTTTCTTCCTTGCGCTGCCGGTACTCTTTTTAAAATTGGAGAATTTCCTTTTGTTTTCTCCTGAGGACTCCTCGTGAGTTTCTTTCTTCTTGGGGTCAGAGTTTGGAAACTTGTTTAGCCGGATAGCTTCTTCAGTAAGTGACACGCTCAGGTCGATGGCTTCAGTAATGGTTGGAGGCTTGGACGTCGTCACCATGCTCATAATCTGGGGTGCCAATCCCCAAATGAAACGCTCAATGCGTTTAAATTCAGGATCAACCATATATGGCACAACGCGTGACAAGTCGTGGAACCTTTGCACATACTCAGCAATTTTTGGGCTGTCCATTTTTAGGTTCCAAAATTCTGTTTCTAGCTTCTGTATTTCGGCACGTGAACAGTATTTCTTCCTCATGAGCTCCTTCAGCTCAGCCCATGTTTGTGCATACGTCGCCGCCTCTCCCAGTGTTTGAACTTGCAGGTTCCACCAGGATAAAGCACCATCAAGAAAGAGTCCTGAGACGTAAGTAACTTGGTTTTCAGGAGCACACTTGCTCATTCTTATTACCGAATCCATCTTTTCCGTCCACCTGACGAAAGCAACAGCACCCCCAGTGCCGTCGTAGTTTAAGGGCTTACAATCCAGAAATTGTTTGTAGGTACAGCCATTGGATGACTTGTTGTTGTTGTTTGAGTTATTCCTGCTTATTTCGGGGCGCGAGGCCTCATAATCTGATATTGCCTTTGAAATGCGTTCCTGTAATTCTGCCTCAGTGATAGGCAAACGTGTGTCCCGTCTTGGAGCCATATTCTAACAGAAAATCATATTGGTCCGGTCATAATAAGTATAGTAAGTAATATGCTTATGTGGTAACACAATATCTCCTAACATCCCATGTCATATCGCAAAATAAATAATCCAATAACGCATGTAAATCACAAACAATGTAAGCAAGTAATCATCCGAGTCTTCCCCAGACTATCCCACCCAGTCTCTAAGACTAACTCCCCATTTTCTCAGACTAATTCCCTGGCCTCTAAGACCAAAACCTCCCCAATCTCTAAGATTGAACCCCTCAGTCTCTAAGACTTGATGTGTAGGAAGCGGTATGTTAAAAACTTGTAAAAATGGTTAAATAAAGACTGATTCAAAAAAAACTAAACTTTTTGACATGCTTTGGCCTAATAGGTATCGGTACTCTCATTGATAGTCCCCAGGTAGGCAACAGGTCCTTTTATTTGGATTTGTACGAATGCCAGCCTAGACAGGAGTTCTCAACTACCGATACTTTACCCTTCCAGTTACTACATGTCTGACACGAAGAACACAGGTTTCTAAAGAAACGTTTGTACCCTGGATCTGAAAACTTGTGTATGCAATGTAAAAATGTTTTCGTGAGAGCCCTGATGATCATAGTCTAGACTCGAGAAAGAATCCTAGTTCGCTATGATTGAGGCTCTGATACCAAGCTGTCACACCCTGGCTTTTGCGGAAGCGTGGGTTTATTTGGTGTGACTTCTTAATACCATAGCAACAATCACAACAATGCTATATGATAAAAATACGAGATGTTCATCCATTAATTAAAGTGAAAAAATACCAAAATATCATTGTTTAGAAACATCGACACTTGAAATAAGTTACAAACAATAAATTATTTAAAACGTGTTCATAAGACACATAAAAGACTTTGGATAAGACGAGGTTTAGAGACATGTAACTCGTCCAGGAGTAGGTTACACCTCTCAAACTTCACAACTCTGGATGACATCTATTAACCAACGCAGCTAGACACATGCATACCCTGCCAGATCCTGCTAGTTCCCTGAAATACATGTAGTTTGAAAAATCAACAAAAAGGTTGAGCGAGTTCATGTTTAAGTCTGTGTATATAAGCCTTTAAAATATGTCTTGTGTGTATAAATGTCCCTGGTATGTAGCAATTAAGGAAAAATAGATCACCAATGGGTTGCAAAGCCATTAGTATGTGTGAAAAGGTGCAGGAAGACTCAAACCTAGCATATTTGTACCGGGCTTCCGGCTGGAAGACATAGTCACCTCTATGGGCCGCCCCGGCCTCATGGGTGTGGGCTTGATACACCCAAATAGATCTATCACTCATGTCCCTAGGTCCTACGATGAGGATTAATGGCCTTAAGTGTTGTGCCCACCTTTCACATGATCTAAGCGTCTAAAACCCTCCTTAAGCTAACCATACCATGTATAAAAGCGTCTGTAAGTGTATGTAATAATTGTAACATGTATTCCACCCCCGAAGTATAAAACTGAAAATAGTTAAGAGAAAAGGGGGACATGAACTCACCTTATTTTGCAAGCGATTCCGAATACGCAAGTCAAGATTAAGGTGTCTGATAATAAGGAACTCAAAGTTGTCCTAATGAATCGTACATGAACAAGAATAATGTATCAATATTGAGGTCGTATAGTTTTGACGGGATTTGTTGAGCATTTATTGTATTTGATAGTGTTTAGATTAACAGAAGGATCTTGTGAATTATATGTTTAGAGGGCTCAAAAAAATGAACATGATATAAAGGAATTATTTATGAAAAATATTTATTTATCATAAATAATAGAATTGTAATAATGTACAATTGATTTAATATAAAGATTTGTAATAATAAATCAAATATATTTAACTATTATCATAATTAAATATAATGATTATTGGCAAAATATTGTACAAGTGATATAATTAATTTATATCATAATAATTAAAAATAACATTTTTAATTATTGAACTTGAATATTACTGATTTAATTATATAAATATCGAAATTATATAAAATATGAGTAGCAACATTATTTTTGTAAAGATCAACACTTAAAATAATTAATCTGAAAATTTCAGAATTTAATTCCTAAAAATCGATTTATTATTAATTATTTAATAATAAGCTGTTTTAATATTGTAAAAATTAGTTTTATAAATAAATTGACTAATTTCACATTTTTAATAAAAGCAACAGTGATTAATAATCTTATAAAAATTATTGGAATGTTGAAAATATTAAAAATGAAACGATTAAAAAGAAATGCAGACCCCTGGGTTCGAACCCAGGTCTGTATTGTAACCAAACAAAGTCTTAACCACTGGGCTAAGCTTCTGTTTCTGTTTGGTTTAGGACTGCTAAACTTATAACCAAACAGGAACTGGTCATCTTCTCTAATTGGAGTCAAACAGAAAGTCAACTCTTTCAATTCTACGGGAAAACTGTGTTATATCAAGATTAACTTTGGAGAAACATTGTATAAACATAAACGAACTAATTGAAACAATAAAAACGAACCGGTATTGAAAGGATGATCGGATTGAAAAATTCCGGCGAAAAAGTGAGTATTCCGGCGAGTTGTAGGTTCGTTTAACAACTTGTTTCGATGTTTTTGAGATATGTGAGAGGTGCAGGATGTTCATGGTGATCTAGGGATCTTATATAGAGGTCTAATTCGATCTCAGATTCGATAAATCATAATGGAATCGATCCACTTTAAATTTTTAAATAAAAAGTTTGATATTTGTGGAGTTGGTACGAAATTATGTCGATTGAATGATTGGGATTAGTTTGGATAGGTTGGGAATCATGTGGGTAACTTTACAGGTCAAAAAAATGGCTTATAATCGATTTTTGGTGATTTTTGATGAGATCCGCGACCTGCTGTTGCTGTTTATATATTTCAGGTCGAATTTAAAGTGTATATTTATATTATACTATCTAATAAAATTCACAACCAAGCTGGTAGACCAGCTGGTTGTGCGCATGTGTTTAGTGCGGAGGGGCGCGGGTTCGATTCCTGCTTGGGCCGGTTCGATTGGGATTTTATCCCATTTTTTTTGTTTTCAGATTTTAATTAATTAAAATTCTAATTTGTATATATAAGGAATTAAAGTCTATAACTTTCAGCTCCTGTACAGGAGGATAAACTGGTTAAGGCGTTACGATTACAACCGAGAGGTCGCAGGTTCGAAACTCACACGGGCCGGTTCTCACCCAGGAGACCCCTTTTTAATCGGATTTTTGACTATTTACACTTTGGCCCCTCAAGTTTCATTTTTTTACAAAAATAGTCCCTCAACTTTCGAAAAGTTGCAATAACAGTCCCTCAACTTTCGTATAAAATACATGATTGGTCCCTGAAGTTTCAGGAATTGACATAAATGGTCCCTGTACTGTTCAGTTAAATAGGTCAACTGAGTTAGTGTTTAAAGAAGGAATTCTTTATATGAAAGTTAACCTGGTTAGGATATTCAGTTAAAAATGAGTTTCTAAAAATCAGTTTTTGTCCCTAGAGTTTAAGTTTCAGAAAATGACCAAATGAACCTTGGACTTTTATTTCAAAACTATATATTTATTTCTTTATAAAATAAGTTTCCAAAAATTACAAAAAGAACCCTAAACTTGTAGTTTGAAATAATTACACTTTAACCCTTGTATTTATATAGTTTCAAAAATGACAATTTAGTCCTTGGACTTAAAAGAAATAGATTCCTAGCAGGTTTCCAAGAATGTCAAATAGGTCCCTCAACCTATTGTTTGTCTACGTGCTGGCATTGTCAGCATGTTTCTGAGTTATCCGTTCACTGTGCTAACTGTGTTTTGTGCATCAAGTTTATCACTAAAGTTTGTGTGCAATAAATGGAGTGAAAGTATGAATGTGATGCATATGTATGTATGATGCATAACTCATAAAGCAGTTTAATTCGTCAGTTGTAATTCTAGCACAGTCATTAAGCACAAAGTTAATATTAATTAATTGTACGGATACCTGTAATTGTGAGCGTTGTCACATTTGAGGGTGTGACACTCACACACTCTAAACTCTCCTTTTCTAAACCCTTGCAACCTAATCTCCTCACCACCACCACTCCTGTTGCCGACCACCACCACTCCTGCCACTTTCCACCACCTAAACACCTCACCGCTAACCACCACTCCCAGAACTCTATCTATTCTCCACCAGCAGTAGCAGAAAGCCAACAACCACCACCCTCCGACTACCACCACCGCCCAACCTCTGGCAACCACAAGCATCACCACCATCTTCCCTCAACTTAGATCCCCCTGAAAAGGAGATAGATTTGTTGTGGTCGTTTCATATCTAAAAAGTTGAACCCCACTCTGATTTGGAGGAAGATGATTAAGAAGAAACTCTGATAATCTGACGGATCAAAGTTGTGAAAAGCAGAGCATCGTTGATGGATCAAGAAGAAAACCGTTCAGCAGAGCATCGTGTATACGCTTCTGAGATTACACCTTAGATCTGACATCACTTGCTTCTATGCAAACACTTCAATTCATGTTGTTATCTTGCTGCTTTAGAAATCGTTAAACATAGCAAGAAGACTTGCTTATACTTTTTCTTAACAATTCCCGTACACAAGGTTTAATGCAAATAAGCTTTTATCTTTTGTTTTGGGTATGGAGTGATTAATTTGGTTTGATTGAGGTCTGAATATTAAGGGTTTGTGAGAATAATTGAGAAAGAAATTTGGTGATGTTGGAGGTGACAGGCTTAGATCTGATGGTGGGTGGTGGTGGATGAGAGAGATAGGGAAATTTAGTTTTTTTATCTTTTTAAATTAAGTTTTTTTGGCAAGTAAATAAGTAAAATGTTTAAATTGCCCTCATGTGTCTTGCATGTGACCAGACTAAACTGATAAATTTAACCTGGTTAGTGGTAAAGGACAAAAGGTGTAATGAGTTTTCCAAATAAAGGATTGTAACTGTAGTTATTGAAGTTAAAGGTTGTCCATTGTAATTCAATACAAACATAAAAGATGAAAAGTGTAACTTGAATTGCCACTCCATCACTGCTTCTAATTGGGTTATCTAAACCGCCACTCCCACAACTTTGAATACAGCTGTCGAAAGCTTCCACCGCCGTCGGAGCACCAACACCACCACTAATGTCATCACTTTATGTGTGCAACTTTGTTGTGACCATGGCTGAGTTTATCCTCTTTTATTGCTGATCTACATGAATATTAAACATGCATGTTCAAGGATTTCTTGGTTGTACATCGCAGGAAAGTTGATCGAAGCTCCAAAACTTCACTCATTAACTGATTGGTTGTAGGTCTAGACATCGATAGCTTGAAAGTTAATCTCGAGACATGAAGTGGTTGCCAGAAAAGCTACAGAACGCCGCCTCAAACACTGGGCTGGAAAACCCTAAGATGGTGACAGTGGTCAATGGTGTGGTGTTGAACGTCGATATACCTTCCCCTATTGTCACTCTTGCAACTACCGAACGCCACATAGCGAGGAAGCCCCATCGTCACCGAAACCGGCCACCAGCGGGTGTTAGCGCCTTCCTCCCCCATTATCTTTTTCTTTTTTCCCAGATGATGTTTTAAACCTTTTTAGAAAAAAAAATGAGGATGGTTATAGTGAGAACATAGTTTTTGGATTAAATATTAATATCAAAATGAGCATATATCTTTTATCTTTATTTATGTATAATGAACATATATATTTTATCTTTATTTATGTATAAGTTTTTCTTTATAGGTTAGATCAAATATAAAGTTTCCTGAAAATAAGAAGTCGTAAGAATGGTATCAGACGGATTCGATTGACCTCAATCAAGCGGTATTGGAACCGACTTTAAATTATCCGAAATTAACTGTCCAGATTTGTTCAGTTGCGTCCGGATTTATTTAAGTTTAGGTCCGAGTTTAACTCTCTTCCGGATTTAAACAGTCCTTTTCCGGATTTAAATCTGTTCGGACTTATCAAAGGTTTCGGATTTGTCTAATATCCAGTTTTGTTTGATCACTTGTTCCGGATTTACCTTTGTGGTTTCTGGTTGTCCGGTTTTAAATAGTTTTGATCCGGGTTTGGATTTTGTTTCCGAACTTAGTTGTTAACAATTCACTGTTCCAAGTTGGCCTTGTTCCGGCTTTATTGGATTTGTTCCTGTTTTAGGTGTTCTCGGAATAAGTGTGGGTGAGAAGCAAAAAAAAGGGCATGAAAATGTCAAAATTCCATTTTTTCATAAATGATGGATTTTGATAAATTTTATAAGTAGAGTAATTGGGAAAATTTTGTTGATGAAAATTTTTCCAAGAATTTTGTTCGGTAATGGCGGCCCATGGTTATTTACAAGATTCTTGGTGTCGGAATGTGACTCTTACTAGAGATTCGTGTAACAAGCTAGGACTATTATCGAGCATTAGAGGTGAATAAAATAAGACTTGGTTGGACTTTGAAAGTTTACAAAGAAATAGGGGGAGTAAAAATTTTCTATTTTCTTTGTAAATCTAAAGCTTGTGCGTGAAAAAGCTCATGTGATGGAGTTTTGTCACGTGTGTTTGTGTTTTTAATCAAGTATTGAAGTGATGAAGTTGATTTCTCGGTTGACGACTTGTTAAAGATTGAGCCTTATTAATTTGTTGTTTAGAGTAGAGAAGACTAGTTTATTGGTCCCTCTTCCAAGACGATTGCTAGTCTGTTCTCAAAATTATGTGGTGCTTGTTGATTTGAGGGGAAGATCGGAGATGAAAGCCATCAGGGATTCAGTGGATTCGTGAAGATAGGTGATTGATTCATGAAGATTCGTGATGAGATGAGATCATACATGAAGGGTTGAAGACTTTTGATCAAGATGGTGGGTGTACTTTTTCAAAGTGTAGTTTGTTATTAACTTATCGAACTGAACTTTATGTCTTTGCGGAATTTGAAGTGTTCGATGTTGGGCATTGGAAATCCAATGTTTCTTTCTGCTGCCGGTTAGGTTTGAAGATTAAGGGATCGAGCGATATTCTTACGTTTGGTTGTAGGAAGGTTCGCGTTAACTTGATTCGGGAGTAGTTTGAGGGGGGATCTGCAGTGTCTGATGTTATATTCTTCAGGTTTCACAAAGCGGCCATTTAAGTGATCGTCAGCAAGTCTTTAATTAGAAGGGTTGAAGATCGTTGTGCTCTGCCGGAAAGATCAAGTCTCAGCCAAAGTTGAAAGCAGGAATGATATCATCAGTCTAGGGGGAGTTTGTAAGCGCAGTATCCGGTGACTGAAGATTATCGATGACACACAGAACTAATAGCAACAGCTAAAGGGGAGTCTATAAGTGCATCTCTTGCCAGGTAACCGTGCTTTATCAGTTCTGATCAAGCTCAAAGGCCCAAGGCCCAAGTCAAAGATGTTGAAGCATGATGGAGTCCGAATTTGTATGTTTGTGTGTCCGAATTTGTGTAGCAAATTCGGAGGGCTTTATGTTGAGATGTAAAGGGTCTGAATATGTTATAAATTCGGACCTATTGGTTCCTTTATCATGTCCAAACTTGTTTATAGTTAAGGTAGTGTCCGAATTTGTTATGTTACAAATCCGGACTAGGCCTTATAAATTCGGACTAGGCTTTGTGTTGTCAGGAGTTAGTGTCTGAGTTTGTTGAGTTGTTGCCCTAGCCTATATATATGTGTGTATAGGTTAGATTGGGGAAAGCTTTGTGCAACTCTCACAAAACCCCAATAATCCCTCAACAGTGTGTGCACATTCTAGAGAGAGTGACTGTGTTAGTGAGAAAAAGCTAGGTTTAGGTCTTAGTGATCTAAACCAGCTTGTAGATAATGTATACTCTTTTGGTTTATGTAATCTGTTATGAATGATTCAATAATAAAGGGTTTCATATTCTAAATCATTCTATCTTTTATGTCTTTGATATCTTCTACGTCTTGAATCAAGTGCAGTGTTGATGTTCGTCATCGATCCAGTGCTTTCACAACAATGATACTAGTTATTAACAATATCAAATTATTAATAACTAGTTTTTTTACGTCGCGCGTTGCGGCGAAACCGACGAAATGATAATGTAAAACGTACGTGACTTGAATATAAAACATGTTGTTTAGAAAGTCAAACCATTAAAACGGTTTAGTATATCATCGTACCGTTTTATGATACAAAATAAATACTTTATTTTGAGTACATCTTCGTTTTTAACAAAACTTATAACGGAATGTCGAGAGGAAAAATTAAGCACCACTACGTACTTAAGTTTTTAGAAAAAAAGTTATAAACTTAATTTATTAAAGAAATATCAAATTAATTGATAAATTAATATATGTTTAAAAAAGGGAAAAAGAATTATTAAAAAATTGGTAAAGGAAATACATGGTTTAAAAAAAATATGTTATTAAAGTAAATATAATAATAAACTATTATAATATTAAAAAGGGTTATTAGATTTTATCACCCATAACTATTGGCTATTGGCCGATGCCACCCTCAACTATCACTTTGACGCCCGTCACCCCTAACTTAACACTTAGTGTGTTCTGTCACCACGTCGTTAACCTATTACTAACTTTTGATCATGTTACTACACTTTTTGGGGTGTTATAGGAATCTTGGGAAGGTTTTAGAGATCTTAGGACACCCCCAAAAGTATAGTAAAATGATCAAAAGTTAGTGACCTGGTGACATAACACACCAAGTGTTAAGTTGGGGGGTGGCAAGCGTCAAAGTGATAGTTGAAGGTGACAGCGGCCAATGACTAATAGTTAAGAGTGATAAAATCCAATAACCCTATTAAAAATAATAAAGCTATATCTTATTATAAAAATAAAGTTACTATTCATGGCCCTTGATTAACAATATATATATATATATATATATATATATATATATATATATAATGTTAGATGTTAGATATTAAAAATGTTATTAATAGATTGAATGAGAAAGCGTCATGTGGTATTAACTAGAATCCTTTATTATAAGTTAGATGTTGGGATTGAACCCTACAAAGGAACAGTTGATAAAGCCAAAACTGGATCAGATCAGTGGATTCACAATAAGCAGTTGTGTGCAACAGCTCTTTCCCCTTGAAAGTGGCCTAACAACTGATGTCCTCTATCTACTGTCCTGATACATCAACTGCTGATCTTCAACAACTGATGAGACTCAAAGACTGTTGTAGATGAAACACTGATGCTCAATCTACTGTCATGGTTCAAGTACTGCTGATGAGACAAAGTACTGCTAGGAGTATAACAGTGGAATGAGAAGCAGTAGTTTAGTCTATTTTGTGTAAGTATTGTAATCAGTAGTTTGTAATAGGAGTAGTTGTATTAGATCAGTAGTTACAGGTTGTTAGGAGGTTAGATGTCACTTTCATGGTGACGTCAGCAAAGATGCCACAGTGGTTTGTTCTGTACTATAAATAGAACAGTACCCTGTACTGTTCTATTAGCTCTTTTCTTCCACAAGTCATTCTGTACGAACAAATCATCTGTGAGCTCAGGCTGAGGGGGAGAATGTATGCATGCATGTATTATTAATTGAAGATTGTAATAAATATAATCATTCGATTTCATGTTAAACATGTTTACTTAAAACAATTCTCTCTTTGATTGTGTTGAAAGTTTGTTCCATTTTAGTTTCCGCAGTACTTAATCTCAATTCATCTTCATTATAATCAAACAAACACAATCATAAGAAACTCAGATCCTAACAATTGGTATCAGAGCTTGGACAGTCAAACTTGATCTAACAATCATTTTGACGTAAAAGTTCGGCTCAAAATCGTTGATACTTTTTAAATTGTTCGTTTTGTTGAAAAAAACAGAGTAAGGGTTAATCAGGAGCAAAGTTGATTAACCAGTGCCTGTAAAACAACCAGGATGACGTCACAATCACAAGATATGAACAATAACATTGGTTCTCTCTTCAAACCACCTATGTTGAAGAGAAATGAATACAACATCTAGGAGCGAAGGATGGGTCACATCTTAGCTCAACAGAACACTGGATGTTGGAAGTCGATTATCTTTGGACCACATGTTCTAATGGTGCCGAGTGCTGAGGATCCAAAAAAGTTCGAACCTAAGAAAGTTGAGAACTATACTCATCAGGATTTTCAGAAAATTGAACTGGATGCCAAGGCATTTAGCATCATTGCATCTGCACTCCCAAATGAAATCTATGCTGGGCTGTTACATTGTAACAGTGCCAAGGAATTGTGGGATGCACTTAAGGAACAATTTGGGGGGAGTGAAGAAGTAATTGAAAACAACAGAGAAATTTTGAACCAACAGTATGAAATCTTTTATCACATTAAGGGTGAAACATTAACACAGCAGTTTGAGCAATTTAGTTGTCTCATATGTGAACTTAAGCTTGTTAAAACTGAATTTCCTAAATCAACTGTTAACAGCAGGTTTTTAAGATCACTTTCTAAAAAATGGGACACAATTGCTTTTGTAACCAGAAACTCTGTTGAGTTCAAAGATCTGACACTGACCCAACTTCATGGTAGACTCCTGACCTATGAAAGGGAGTTAAACCAGAAAAAGAAGTTACAAGAGTCTGGAAAAGTTGCAGATGATTATTCATTTGGCATCATAGCTCTTTTGGGTCAAGAAGAATCTGGTAGTAGTAAGGATCAGAGTTATGATCATTATATTGACATAACAGCTGCAGGAGCCTTTAACAACTCTGATTCTTATTCAAACAACTATGCTTTCACAACTAGTAGTGAAAACCAGAATTCTGACAATCTGTGCTTTGAACTCAATGATTTGCAGCATTTTGATCCAACTGACTTAGAAGAAATGGACATTTTGCACCAACTTGCATTGCTGAGTGTTAGAACCAGCAAGTTTTACAAAAGGACAGGGAGAAATTTTCCAGGGTTACATGGGAACCTAAAAGTGGGGTTGGATAAGTCAAAGATTAAATGCTATAAGTGTAATAGGTTAGGTCATTTTGCTAGGGAATGCAGGAGTCAAACCAATGGACCAATTATTACACATCCTAGCTCAAACCCTAGACCACAAAATAACCAAAACATTGTGCACTATGCCCAATATGCCCCTGCTGCTAATGTAAACACTGCTCACTATGCACACCCTGCAACCCCTTTTCCTGTGCATTATGTTCAAACCACTATTCCTCAGATACAGTATGTCCAGACCCCTGCTCCTCAGGTTCAGGTGCAACAAGCTGCACCTCAGCAAGCTGCACCAGCAGTGGTTCAACCAGATCAGCAAAGCTTTTTCACTCAAGGCCTTGTTGACTGGATCAGCTTACCTGAAGAGTTGGAGGTGAAAATTTTGCACTCTATGCTCAAAATAATATTTCTAGTGATGATATTTGTTTTGTAGCATTGGAGACCATATCAGAAGGGCTGGAAGCTGAAGAAGGACAGTCAAGTGAAGAAACAGTGGACAAAATTGTTGAAGCAGTGGTTACTGTTGTTGTTGATGAAATACTACTGGGAGAAAGTTCAAAACCCCTGTTGGAACCACTGTCTGACCCCTGGTTTGAAGAAGAAGACAAGAAGAAAGAAGGTGAAAAAGAAGAGAAAACTCAAGAAGAAAGTAATCATACCTGTGATTGTGCCATGATTACTGCAACTAAGGTATCACCCCAGGTTCTCAAAGACCTTTGTTCAGACAAATGCATC
Source organism: Helianthus tuberosus (assembly GCA_030545235.1). NCBI lineage: Eukaryota > Viridiplantae > Streptophyta > Magnoliopsida > Asterales > Asteraceae > Helianthus > Helianthus tuberosus. Next base: position 108,399,610 of record CM060414.1, on the reverse strand, counting down.
ATAGCATTTGCAAACATTAAGGAGGTGAATGAAAACCTTAGAGATAGGTTATTAACTGGTGAAGTTCAATTTGAAAAGTCTTTAAAAGAACTGAAAAACAAATTGAGTGAAAAAGAAAATGAAATTTGCAGCATCAAACAAGAGCATAGCATAACCAAGGACCAACTCCAAACAATGGTAGAAAAATATCAAGTTTGCCAAAAGGAGTTAGAAGTCACCCAAATCACTTGTGAAAATGGGTGGAATCCTACAAAGGTTATGAGATCATGCTTGAAAAACAGCTTGAAAGTAATGTAAAATTTGGCATAGGGTTTAGAAAAAATGACCAAGTTGAAAACATTGCTGCAAATCAAGTTGGTTCTGTTGAAATTATACCAACCAACAAGAATGGCCTACAAGTTAAAATAACTGATAAACTTGGTAACAAAATCACTTTGGAAAGATCTGTGGGATCCTCAACTTTTGAGGAGATTGAGAAATACCAATTCAAACCCACATGGTCTGATGAGTGTGACATTCTTGAAAATTTTAAACCCATGGATTTCACAACTGTGGATGGTGTCAAAGCTCCTAAGGCAAAGGTCATTCCTCTTAAGGACATCCCAACAGTAGTTCAAAACTCTGTTGTAAAGGAGTCTGAAAAGAAGAAAAGAAAAGAAAAGGTTAAAAACTTGTTTTGTGATTTCTGTGAGAAGAAAAATCATTTGACCAAAGATTGTTTTCATCTAAAAGCATATGATATTAACAAAACAAGCATAATTGTGCCTTCTCAGAGCTGCACCATCTATGGTAAAACAAACCACCTCACTCAGGGATGTGTGTATCTCAAATCCTTTGATGTAAAAAAGAATGAATACACTTCAAAACATCCATGAGTTCATCAAAACCATCAATCAAGAATCAACCACTGTTTGTGCCAGTTCAAACAGCTGTTACAAAACAGCTGAACCAAACCTCTGTTAAAAGAGACGTTTAGGTGACTAATGCACCCCCTGCTAACCAATACCGAAGAGGTAAAGGTCAACGACCATATCATAGGGTCCCACATGTTTATGAAGCCTACAAAAGGCCTTCTAAACCAAGAGTGAACAGGCATCCCTATGGATATCAAGAATTGATTGGAAATGGCCCCCAATAGTGGTTAGAGAAACAAGCTGCAAAAATTAATCAATCCCCTAATCTAACCACTATCCATCTTCCTGACCTTAACATAGACACTGTTGAGACCCCATCCAAAGCCTTAATGGCTTTAGAAACCCTCCTAAACTGATTATTTACTTGATGTGCAGGGAGCTTCTGCATGCTTAGATAGTCTTTGGTATGTAGATAGTGGAGGCTCCAGGCACATGACTGGATGTAGAGCCCTACTCAAAGAATTCAAAACTCATGGAGGGGGTGATATATCTATTGGTAATAATAGTAAAGGGAAGGTGATGGGTTTCGGTGCAGTACAGTCTGGAAATGTTAAGTTTGAAAATGTAAATCTGATAGACAATCTAAAATTCAACCTCTTTAGTGTCTCTCAAATGAGTGACAAAGGTTATGGTTCCTTCTTTACTAAGGAGTGTTGTAGGATTGTTGGACCAAAAATGGTTGAAAAGATTGAAGAAATAATAAAAAATAGAATAACTAAACTTGTTGCTCAAAGAAGTGGCAATGTTTATGTAGTTGATTTGTCAAAAGAGAACCCAAGAACTGATGTCTGTCTGTTCTCAGCTGCCTCTAACAAAGACACAGAACTTTGGCACAGAAGATTGGGGCACACAAATCTCAAGACAATCACTGCTTTGTCAAAACAGGGGTTAGTAAGAGGTCTTCCTCAAAAACTGTTCACCTGTCCTGAGCATTGTGTTTCCTGCTTAAAAGGAAAACAACATAAAAGCTCCTCTAAGTCCATTGAAGAGTCTAGAACAACCAAGTGCTTGCAAATGCTTCACATGGATTTGTTTGGCCCAGTTAAAGTCATGAGTCTAACAAAGAAAAGATATTGTTTGGTAATTGTAGATGACTTTTCTAGGTTTACATGCACTTATTTCTTACATTTCAAAGATGAGACTGCAGGCATTCTGTAAGACTTTGTCACACAGGTTCAAAAGCAGTTTGACTTGCCAGTAAAAATCTTCAGGAGTGACAATGGCACAAAATTCAGAAATAGGGAGTTGGATGAGTTTTGTGTGTCAAAAGGAATTGTAAGGCAGTACAACATTCCAAGAACACCAGAACAAAATGGGGTAGTTGAAAGAAAGAACAGAACTTTGATTGAGGCTGCCAGGACCATGCTTTCTGATTCAGGTTTGCCATTAACTTTCTGGGCAGAGGCTGTAAACACTACCTGCTATGTCCAGAACAGAGTTTTAATAAACCCCAGGCATCAAAAGACTGCCTATGAAATTCTGTATAAAATCAAACCACTGATCTCATATTTCAAAGTTTTTGGCTGCCCATGCTTCATTTTAAATTTAAAAGATTCTATCTCAAAGTTTGCAGCCAAAATTGATTGTGGTTATCATTTGGGATACTCAACCACTGCTAAGGCCTACAAAGTGTTCAACACTAGGACTAAAACAGTGGAAGAAACTTTGAATGTGAAGTTCAATGAACTTTCTTCAATGAAAATCCCTGAAACCCTGCAGAATTGTTTAATCTTGACAAATTTACCTTTGAAAATGTTTCTGTCAAGACTAACAGTGAAGGTCCATCTCAAAGTCCTCCATCAGACTATGGATATGAAGTCATCATTCCACAACAAAAGTCTGCATCAATTGGAAGAGCAGCAGATGTTTAAAAAAGTTGTCAAAGCTCAACCACTACTACCTCAATAGTTGTTGACCAAAGTAGTCCATTAACCCCTGCTTCCACATCCTCAAGCACTGTTGATAAAAATCCCCAAACAATGGATAAAAATCAGCATGTTTTCACACCACTTCCTCCTATTCCTCCACCTCCATTTCAATCCACTGTTGAATTATCAAAGTCACCAACAGTGGTTAGCTCAGATGATTCACATCTGCAGCCCTCACCTTTAAATGCCATTGTTCCATACAAAGGAGATTTAATCTTCTTGAAGTCTCATCCACCTGACCAAATCATTGGCAACATCAGTGAAGGGGTGCTAACAAGAAGCCAATCCCAAAACATCTGTCTTTTTGCTGGTTTCCTATCACTCCATCAGCCAGTCAAGTACCAAAAGGCACTAAAAGACAACAGTTGGGTAGAAGCCATGCAAGAGGAGCTCCAACAGTTTAAAAGACAATAAGTATGGGAACTTGTACCACTGCCAGAGGGTGTGAGTCCTATTGGCACAAAGTGGGTCATTAAAAATAAAACTGATGAAAGGGGTATTGTTGTTAAGAATAAAGCAAGGCTCGTGGTTCAAAGGTTCAGACAGGAAGAGGGTATTGATTATGATGAAACTTTTGCCCCTGTAGCAAGATTGGAAGCTATCAGATTATTCCTGGCCTTTGCTGTCAACCACAACATAAAGGTGTTTCAAATGGACATTAAATGTGCATTCCTCTATGGTAAAATTCGAGAAGAGGTATATGTTTGTCAACCTCCAGGCTTTGAGGATCTATTTAATCCAAATCATGTCTACAAGCTAAATAAAGCTTTGTATGGCTTGAAACAAGCACCTAGAGCCTGGTATGAAACTCTTTCCACCTTTCTTCTTTCCATTAGGTTCACAAGAGGTAAAATTGATAAAACATTGTTTTAAAATGGAGAGGGAAAGACTTGATAATTGTCCAGATTTATGTGGATGACATCATTTTTGGAAGCACGTGTTCTAAAATGTGTGAAGAGTTCAGACAACTCATGACAGCTGAGTTTGAGATGAGTGCAATGGGTGAACTCCAGTGCTTTCTTGGTCTCTAAGTAAGGCAACTGCAAAATGATACTTTCATCCATCAAGGCAAATATGCCAAAGAACTTTTAAAGAAATTTGAGATGGATGATTGCAAGCCATGTAGTACACCCATTGCAACCACAAAAATAGTCATATCTGATGAAAAGGATGATTTGGTTAATCAAACTCTTTATAGAAGCATGATTGGGTCTTTATTATACCTGACTGCATCTAGGCCAGACATCATGTTTGCAACATGTGTTTGTGCAAGATCCCAACCAGCCCCTAGAAAGTCAAACCTTATTGCTGTAAAAAGGATATTCAGATACCTAAAAGGTGCTCTCACACTTGGTATCTGGTATCCAACTGATGGAAATATTAAGCTTTCAGGTTTCTCAGATAGTGACTTTGCTGGATGCAACACAACAAGGAAGTCCACTTCAGGAGGGTGCCAATTCCTAGGCAGTTGCTTAGTGTCTTGGCAAAGCAAAAAGCAAGCAGCTGTTACAACATCCACTGCTGAGGCAGAGTATATAGCTGCTGTAAGCTGTATAGCCCAACTGTTATGCCTTCAAAATCAATTGTTGGATTTTGGTATCACCGCCTTAAAGACACCTCTCATGTTGGACAGTCAGGCAGCAGAAAATATCATCAAAAATCCAGTTTCCCATTCAACCACCAAGCACATTGATATCAGACATCACTTTGTGAGGGATTGCTATGAAAAAGGTTTGATTTCTCTGTATCATGTTTCAACTAAAGATCAGCTGGCAGATGTGCTAACAAAAGCATTAGACACATCCACCTTTGAAAGCTTGATCTCTAAGATTGGCATGCCAAACATGGAATAACAGGCAAAATCCTATTTTTCCTTGAATAAAAGCATTAAAATGTTTTCAGAAAATCAAAATTTCATCCTTAAAAATAGCTAAAAATGTAAATTTTCATTAATCCTTAAAAGTCTGCCATAACCACTGTTTTGCTTCAAACATCTGTTCTGATGATTATTGTCCACTACTGAAAGTCAACCTCTGTTTTCTCATTTCTTTGTTAATCACTGTTGTTCAAAATCAGTATTTTAACCCACTGATGGCTATCCACTAATAGTTAAAAGTCGGCCACTATTTTCATTTTACCACTGTAAACCACTGATAATTGATCCATCAGTTGTTTCCTAAACAACTGTCTTCCATTACTCATCAGAGGTTGGCACGTGGACAGTACTTATCCGTCAGATCTTTTGTAACCGCTGCCACATCAGCATTCACTTTTCCACTTTATAAAACCCTGATCAAAACCCCAAACAGGGTTTTCACTGTCGAATCGAATTCAAAATTCCTTTCTCAAAACAGTTACCATCCATTTCTCTCAAATCCTTCATCGTATTTTTCCTTTCGCAATCACACTCAACACACCATGGCTCTTCCATACAAAACTCCTCATAACTACATGTGCATACTTGAAAAACCAAGTGACATCACAACCTTCAACTCCGTCATTGATATTCTTTCGACCACAAAGTACAAAACTTTGTTGACTTGTAATGCTCCTATCTTCCTGGATACCCAAATAGAATTCTGGAAAAATGCTAAACTTGATGTTAAGGACAAAAAGCCCTTAGCAATAATTTCATCAATCCGGGGTATTCCAGTTACTATCACACCTCAAACTCTGTCAGAGGTCTTTGAAATCAATGATATTCAAGGTAAAAATTATTTTCCAAAAATAGAGTATCAAACTTATTTTCTTGAGAGAGGGTATGAAGAGGAAACGAAAAAGGACACTTTACAAAAGGGCAGTTTTCCTCCTGCCATGAGGTTTTTATTCCACACCCTCCTCATGTGTGTGTCAAATAAAACAACTGCTTTCAATGAGATACCGTTGAAAATTCAATATCTGGGTTATGCGATTATGAATGAAGAAAATTTTAACTACTCCCAGGAAATTTTCAATGACATGGTTAAAAATATTAATAATATTAAAGAAAATAAGAAATCATTTCTCTTGTTTCCAAGGTTTCTAAGTTTTTACTTACAAAAGAAATTTTCCAAGGATAATGCACATGTGCTAATCCAAGGAAATCCTTGTCAAATAAACAGCCTTTCTTCTGAAACTTTTACTAGGCTGTCAAAACCTTCCAAAACATAAACAGAGGAGCCTGAGCAGAATTTAGCAGCAACAACTGCTCCTCAGTTTACTGCTGTTGAGCCCACTGCTCAAGGTGATCACAGCAGCAAAACCACTGCTGTGAAACCCACACCTAAAACCACCAAAAAGCCCAAAAAGAAAAATATCCAAAAGCCCCCCAAACCCATCAAAAAGGTAACTCTGGAAGATGAGGTCCCAGAGGTTATACCTGTGATAACACAAAAGTCACCAATAACCACTACTGCTACTTCCTCACAGCAGATGGAAGAAAGACCTTAACCTGAACCTAAAACTCCTCCTGCATCTTCTCAAAAAGATCAGGTTGTAAGCATAGGGACACCACATTATGATGCTCTGGAATCACTTGATTCCATCATCCACAACCCACCTCCCGGGGTAAATTCTCTTTCTACCCCTATCCTCACTTCACAAATTCCACCACAAATAATACCTTTGTTGGATACACTTGATTTAGCCCAGACATAAATCAGTTCTTCTCAATCACCTGTTAATGAGAACATGCCCCAACAAGTGACTGAGTCTGGTGTCTCAATCATTGTTAGCCCACCAACAACTGAGGAGGTTACACTGCAGGAATTACAAGTAATTCCTGTCAGTAGTTTAAGTGGAGCAGCTATTACAGGTGTTGAACCCACTGGTTTACACCTGGACAGTAGTTTCATAAGTGAGACTCCCTTGAAGGAAATTTCTTCTTTGGGAACCAGAGTGTTTCCAGTATTCACTGGTACACTTAAAATGGTTACCCCTCCTGAAGAAAGTAGTCCCCAGTACCGAGAACAAGGGGCATCAGTGGATGATTTCTGGGAAACTTTCCCTAAGTCAACCACTGATACAACCACCACTGGTGGGAAATCAGATGATCCCATTAACTTGGGTGATGGTTTAATGTACAGAGAATTGATGGAGAGGGTTGATAAACTTGACACATCTGTTACAGAAATCAAAGATATGCTGCAACAGTTGTTACAAGCTCAAAAGGCACCACCCACTGCTGCATCATATGAAACATCTGATCCATCCTCTGCTGAGCTCTGGAAGCTATTTCAACCTATGCTGCATCAACAAAGACAATATGCTGATCAACAACATGAAGTTCAAATTCAGAAGATCAGAAATCTGATGGAAGCTAGGTTCAAGGATACACGGGCAGATATCAAGGCAATTAAGGCCCATTTACTACAAACCACTGGCAATGCTCCTCCTACAATCATCTTTGTTGACAATCCTCCTGATGAAGCCAAAAATGGGGAGAAAATTAAGAAGAAAAAGGGATATGAAGATGGTCTATACATTGAACCAGATGCAAAATCTAAAATGGTTGTGGAAATCCCTAGGCCAGATGGTTCTAAAAAGGTTGATGAGACTCAAAATGCCTTTGCTGCATTAAAAGCAAACATGAAAGAGTTAATAGCGATAAAAGGGATTAAAAGGTTTGAGCAGGAGAAGAAGAAAGTTTTGATGGATAAGGAAGAGCAGGGTACTTTTGAACCCAAGGAAGAGGAGGGTAAACCTAAAAGAAGACAGCCTACTAGAAAAGTGAGGCAACCTAAATCCACACCTTCCAGAATCACAAAACATACTCCCCAAACTCCTAAAAGCTCCTCTCATCAAACCTCCAAACCAACAGATGTTGAGACACCTTTTGTATCAACAGTTGTTGGTACTTCAGTTGTTTCAACAGATGTTACCCCAACAACTGCCATCAATACTACGTCAACTCACTTTCAATCCACTGCCCCACTGAAAACATCCTCACCATTACCAACACCACCTGCCAAAAGGTAGAAGACAACAGCTGACACATCAACTGTTGTAATGACAACAGTGGTTGAGACACCAGTTGTTTCAACAACTGTTAGTCAGACACCAATTACTCAAACCACCACCACTCAACCCACAAAAACACCACCAACCTCTCCTAAGCAAAAAAGGAGAAGGGTAACCAATGTTGTACTGGAAGATGATGTAACGCCCGGCTCTTTTGTACTTTCCATTTATAGAAAGTTTTGTTCGTATTTCTATTTTTGGAAACTTTGTATTCTTGTAATCTCTTCCTTCCTTGTAATCATTGTAAAACCGAGACTTGGATCATTAATGAAACTCGTATTTTGTTACAAATATGTTATACACACTGTATATATACTCGTATGTTCGATTTTGTGAATCAATTGATGTTAAATCGTTATTCTTGGAAACTATGTGCTAAACTCGTAATTAAACTAAACTTATGCACGAAATGTGTTTTGAATGAGAACGACACTTGATTACGATACTTATACACTCAATTATACTTGTGTTATGATTGCCATGCTTGATTATATCTTAAACTATGCTTATATGACCAAACAAGTCCCTAAACCATCAAGATTGCGCCTAAAAGCATCAAACATGAAACTACAGGGACTAATTTGTAATAAAGCCAAACTTCCCCCAAAGGAGGCGCCGCGTGACGCTAGGGACCTTGGCGTCACTCCAAGGCCCTGTTTCGACAGACTTGTGTCTCTCAGCTGATTATGCACGAAATCCCAAGTCCTAGTCTCACCCAATCCCCTTTAATCCACCTCTAATCACCTCCAATCAACTCTAAACTCTTCCACTATAAATACACACCCTCTCTAACCCTTTTTACACTTTCACAACTCATTACACTTCACAAATTTACTCTAAATCTGCAGCAAATCTGAGTTCTTGGACAGATTCATACACTTCTACAAAAGTGAGTGTAACTTGCTTGTTTTCACTCCAAATCACTTGATTCTTTCTTCTATTGCTTTGTTATGTCCTTGGGTTTGATTCCTTGGTTTTTCCTTGGAGAAATCAGGCTTGGAATTGCCCTAAAAAGGACCTAAACTTTCTGTTTTGTTTGATGTTATTCAAGAACTTGTTTAAACTTATCCAACTTGTGTTTAACACATCTCATACCTATGTCCTAATGCTTACAACCTATCTCATGGTTGGTTAAGCTTAAAAACAAGGTTGAGACACTTAAATCAGAGGATTAAACCTCATAAACTTTCTGTTTTGTTAGGGTATTTAACCCACAAGTCATGTCAAGCCTAGACTTTGATGAATGAGTGATTATGGAACAACTTGGGTTGTCCAAACATACAATCCTCACATGATTTGATGATTTCTCTTTAGTTAGGTTGTTTATATTATTGTACTAATCCTAGTTCTTGACCCTCCTTGGTTGTCTTTACATCAAGTGAAGTGGTGAACGTTCAAGGGGTTCCTAAATGGAAGCTTGTCTTCCTACCCCATACATGACATCCATGATAACTCGAGGTGCCTAAATGAAGATCCTAAATCTTCTACCTCCTACATGAATTATTGGACTAAATAATACGTAATACTTAACCTAAATATATATACACCCATCCGAACCTTAAATGCTAAACTTATGTTTATATGTTAAAGTAGTAGGATATCATCTAAGACCTAAAACCTTGATATGATTCTAATGGGTGTACTACCCATGAAATGCAATATAACCCTAGTGGTTACATAGTGTCATATAAAGAGTTATAAGTTAAAGATGATTATTTTGATATCATACTTTATGTTATGTTAAACTCCAAAATTATGATCTTCCGTTGAACGCCAAACTCACACACCTATGTTTCCTCGTGTAGAAGGACTAGGTGCTCCAACTTAATCTACTCCAACAACTCACTCGCGGGAATTCCAAGTAGGAAAGCTTGCAACCACCGTGAGTATACTCGATCCCTTTTTCCCCTTTACGCTTTGGGATGCAACATGTATAATTATGCACATAACTTCTGAACTAAACATACTCAATCTTTGAACGAAGCATGAAACTAATGTGACTTACTTGCTATTCTTGTATGCTCTATGAACGATTTGGAACGTTATATGCTCATTGACTTTGCTCGCCCACCTTAACAATTATAGCGCTATAGGATTAACGCCCCGCCTGCTATTCTATTGGGTATTGTTAAGTTACCACCCCGCTGAACTATTGGGATTAGGCTATTTATGCGTTGTGTTCTAGGGTTTGATCATATTGTACGCCAAAATTGCATACTAGTAATCACATATTATGAATCATGTTGGATTTGAGTTTTTATTCTATTATGCTATGTAAACAAACTTGTATACTCGCTCATGCTTTTGCATTGAAACTCTATTTTAATACATGTTGCAGGTTGATTATTGAAGTATGGATGAATGATGAAACAAGTTTAGGGTGGACTAGATACACACCTTTAATCTATTTATCTTTTGTTGATTTGAATTTGAACAATGTTGTTATTTCCATTTTAAATGTTTTATGACAATTTAGTTCTTGCAATGAAGTTTGAATTCAATTAAATATTGTCACATAGTGTTATGATGTTTTGAGCAATTTGTTCGTCTCATCCCGATGTTTCCGCCATCGGTTGGGGTGTGACAGATTGGTATCAGAGCCATAACTATAGGGAATTAGGAAAATTGCCATGCTTTTGCCCTAATCTATAGTTTTAGGAATTTTGCCTCTTATGTGTTATTTAAAACTTTTGTACTCTACCATGCATGCTTCCTAGCTACACTTCTTGTTGATTAAATTTATATGCCTTTCCTAAGGTTAACATGAATACACTTTTGCTTATTTGTATACTCTTGTAACACAAACGAGACAACTTTACCAAAATAGGCGTGAAACCCACAATTTGGTAAACGACTCTCATTCTACCTTAAACTATTTCTTTTTGCACGAAATTACACCATTAAGCTAGGAGTGAAATCCACAACTTAATGGTAATTTCCATTTCAAATCTAGTGGACCCTTGTCATAGTGTCGAAATTTTATTTTGACCCGACAAGCACCAACCACATTTAGGGTACGAAATCGTCAAGCTAGGGGTGAAACCCGCATCTCGTCGATTAAGTCCCATTCCTCGATTTTCAATCTCGCCAAAGTCCCGATTGTTTCAATCAATTAGAGATGTGTAGTAACCGGAAGGGTAGGATACCGTTAATCGCTTCTTGACGAGAGTATCTTACCTATAGGCCAAAGCACGTTTTCTCTAATTCGAAAGAACTTTCGACCCACTTTGGAATAGTCGACGTTTCTCTACCCGAAACAATCCAATGTTTTATTGAGCCTCTCTTTTATGTATCTCAATTTATATGTGATTTTATACTTGAACGATCGTACATTTCAAAATTTCGTTTTAATCATTTCGCACGTTATCGCAATCACAAACAATAATAATCCCTCGTGAACAAACTAAATTTACAAAGCTTTCATTTATCCATGTTATGCTATGTTGGACTCATGACTATGCTATATGTGACATCTAAACTCTTTATGTTATGTGAATCAATTTGAAACTTTTATGCTATGTGACACTTTATGCTATTTGATTCAACTTATGCAAACGATTTTTCTTAAACAAACATTATGATCAAGTCTCACCCATTCGTTCTTTTGAATCTTAGATGTCTTCTCGTCACTCCAACCCGTCTAAGAAGTCAAAGTCCCGTGCTACGAAGAAGATGATGGCTTTCATGGCCGATCAATTTGCGCGCGTCGTTCCAAAGGTCATTTCCGAGATTCGAGCTTCTGAAACTCCGAACTCTTCCGTCGACTCCAAGGTCGAAATACCCAAGCCCGCTTCGTTCAACTTCAAGCACTTTTCATCGTGCAATCCCAAGCCATTCACCGGCAATGATGGGGTGACCGCCATGCTCGAATGGTTTGATAGCATGGAGGTCACGTTCATCAATAGTGATTGCCCCAAAGAGCTCAGAACGCGTAGTGCGACTGGGGTATTCCAAGCCCGAGCTCTCGAATGGTGGACGAACGAAAGGAACATTCGTTCGAACAAACTGGCATATGCGTTGGAGTGGAAAGAAGTCAAGGCCCTGATGATGGACGAGTTTTGTCCTCCGCATGAGCAACAAAAGTTGGAGGAAGAATTTTGGGCACTAAAGCAAGTGGGGGACGAAAACCTAGCCTACACCACCCGTTTCAAACAACTTAGCTTCATAGTTCCTCACCTTGTTATGACCACCGACCGCAAGATACGGAAGTATATCAATGGGTTACCCTCTGCTATGCGCGACACGATCGAGGCTACCAAACTCGACAATATCGAAGTTGTTTATCGTTTGGCCGCTTCCCTGAACAACAACCGTGTACGCGATAAACAAGCCGCAAACCCCGCTTCTTTCAAGCCAGCCAACCAAATCACCCAACAGTCGAGTGGCAATAGGGGGAAGAAGCGAAAGCAATCGAACCCTGTTTGCAATGCGATTGTGCCACCCGTTAACCCAAACCCTGTTGCTCCTGATAACACCCAAAAGTCGTACACTGGGATTCACCCCAAGTGTGCCACATGTAACCGTCACCATCCCGCCAATGCCAGGTGTCGTCTTTGTACCAATTGTAACCATTATGGACATGACACCGCCTTTTGTCGCTATCAACAACAACAAGCTCCACCAGCTCAGCAAGCACAACAAGCCCCACCAGCTCAACAAGCGCAACAAGCTCCACCCCCTCCTCAAAAAGCAAGACCCGCTAGAGCTTGTTTCAAATGTGGGGACGCCAATCATCTTCGTCCTCAATGCCCACTATGGAATCAAGAGCAACTACAACCTACTCGTGGACGTTGTTTCAATCTGAACGCGAATCAAGCGCGCAACGACAATAATGTCGTTAACGGTACGTTTCTCGTTAACCATCTTTATGCTTCGATACTATTTGATACTGGTGCGGACAAGAGCTTTGTGTCCTTAGAATTCGAATCATTGTTAAAATGCACGCGCTCTAAACTACCTAAGTCATTTTTCGTTGAAGTCGCCAATGGCAAGTCCATCTTAGTCGATTCCGTTCTTCGTGATTGTCGTCTTACTCTCAACGAACATGTTTTCCCTATCAATCTCATACCCATGCAACTGGGTAGTTTCGACGTCATCATAGGCATGGATTGGCTTCAAAAGAACCATGCTGAAATCGCTTGTCACGAGAAATACGTTCGTTTACCCTTCCTTCTGGTGATGTTTTACACGTCTATGGAGACCGGCCTTCAAAGGGACTGAAGTTGATGTCCTGCACACAAGCGAACAAATACTTACGCAAACAGTACTTTGCCTTTTTAGCCCACGTTGTGGAAGAAAAGGGCAAGGGAAAGAGTTTAAGTGATGTTCCGGTGGTGCAAGAACTTCCCTGACGTCTTTCTTGAAGATTTACCTGGTCCTCCTCCACCTTGATCCGTTGACTTTCGTATTGACCTCGTACCTGGTGCGACTCCTGTTGCCAAAGCTCCTTATCGTCTTGCACCTTCCGAGATGCAAGAATTATCTACGCAACTTCAAGAACTCCTCGATAAAGGCTTCATTCGTCCAAGTACCTCACCTTGGGGTGCACCTGTGCTTTTCGTTAAAAAGAAAGACGGCTCTTTCCGTATGTGTATCAATTATCGCGAGCTCAACAAACTCACTGTCAAGAATCGTTACCCTCTTCCGCGTATCGACGATCTCTTTGACCAACTTCAAGGCGCTACTTGTTTCTCCAAAATCGATCTTCGTTCTGGTTATCACCAGCTTCGGGTCCTCGAAGAGGACGTACCCAAAACCGATTTTCGCACTCGCTATGGACATTACGATTTCGTGGTTATGCCTTTTGGTTTGACCAACGCACCAGCTGTGTTCATGGATCTAATGAATCGTGTTTGTAAGCCCTATTTGGATCGTTTCGTGATCGTCTTCATTGATGATATCCTCATTTATTCTAAATCTTGAGCCGATCATGAACGTCATCTTCGCCTTATACTCGAGCTCTTACGTGTCGAACGCTTATACGCTAAGTTCTCTAAATGCGAGTTTTGGATTAAAGAAGTCCAATTCCTTGGACACGTTGTTAGTGAAAAAGGAATTCACGTTGACCCTGCAAAGATCGAAGCTGTGAAGAATTGGACCACGCCTAAATCTCCTTCCGAAATCCGTTCTTTCTTAGGATTGGCGGGTTACTACCGTCGATTCATCTCTAATTTTTCAAAAATCGTCGTTCCTCTCACTTCATTGACTCAAAAAGAGAAACCTTTTGCTTGGGGTCCTGAGCAAGAGGAATCTTTTCGAACTCTCAAAGACTTGCTATGCAACGCTCCTATTCTTACTCTTCCTGATGGGAATGATGATTTCGTGGTGTATTGCGATGCCTCGAACCGTGGTCTTGGTTGCGTCCTCATTCAACGAGGCAAGGTCATCGCTTATGCATCTCGTCAACTCAAGATACATGAGAAAAACTATACTACCCATGACCTTGAACTTGGCGCAGTTGTTTTTGCATTGAAAATTTGGCGACACTACCTTTATGGTACTAAGTGTGTGGTTTTCACTGACCACAAGAGCCTTCAACACATCTTCGACCAAAAGGAACTGAACATGCGTTAACGTCGTTGGGTGGAACTGTTAAACAACTACGACTGCGAAATCAAATACCATCCAGGTAAAGTGAATGTAGTAGCTGACGCCCTTAGTCGCAAAACTCATATGAAGGGTATTCGTTGTCTCCAACTTGTGAACGATCTTCCACGCCGCATTCGCGAAGCTCAGTACGCCTCTATTAACGAAGGTAACTTCCATGTTGAGATACGAGGCGCTAAAGAACACGATCTCGTCTCCAAGGCTGATGGTATCCTATACCTCGACAATCGCGCCTGGGTCCCTGATCGCGAAGAACTTCGAGACTTCATCATGAACGAGGCACACAAATCCAAGTACTCAATTCATCCTGGTGCCGACAAGATGTATCATAATCTACGTACATCCTATTGGTGGCCTGGTATGAAGAAAGACATTACCGTTTACGTCTCTAAGTGTCTTACGTGTTCAAAAGTCAAAGCCGAACATCAACGACCTTCTGGCCTACTCGAACAACCTGAAATCCCCGTTTGGAAATGGGATAGCATTGCAATGGACTTCATAACCAAACTCCCTCGAACATCTTCTGGTCACGATAGCATTTGGGTGATCATCGATCGTTTGACCAAGTCCACTCAATTCATTCCTATTCGTGAAGATTTCAAGGTTGAACGACTTGCTCACATCTATACCGATGAAGTCATACGACATCATGGTATTCCTCTCGACATCATTTCTGATCGCGATGATCAATTTACTTCGTGTCTCTGGCAAACCTTTCAGTCCGCTATGGGTACTCATTTGAATCTCAGTACGGCTTTTCATCCTCAAACGGATGGCAGACTGAACGTACTATCCAAACCCTAGAGGACATGCTCCGTTCTTGTGTCATCGACTTTGGTGATAGTTGGGATGTGCATCTACCTTTGATCGAGTTCTCGTACAACAATAGCTACCACTCCAGTATTAAAATGGCTCCATTCGAGGCATTGTATGGTCGTAAATGCCGATCTCCTTTAAACTGGCACGAGATTGGTGACAAACATTTTACTAGCCCTGAAATCATACAAGAAGCAACGGATAAGGTTCACCAAATCCATGATAATTTACTCAAAGCCCGAAATCGTCAAAAGGTCTATGCTGATAAGGGGCGCAAGCCGATGCAACTCAACGTTGGGGACCACGTTCTACTCAAGGTGTCTCCTTGGAAAGGAGTGGTTCGTTTTGGTAAAAAGGGAAAGCTTGCCCCTCGCTATTTTGGTCCTTTCAAGGTACTCGAGAGGATTGGTGCAGTGGCTTATAGACTCGATTTACCTCAAGAACTCAACAACGTTCATCCAACGTTTCACGTCTCAAATCTAAAGAAGTGTCACGCTGAAGAAGGACTCAAGGTTCCTCTCGAGGATCTCCAAATAAACGACACTTTGCATTTTGTGGAGAAACCCGTCGAAATCATGGATCAAGGAGTCAAGTTATTGAGGCGTAGTAAAATCCCTATCGTCAAGGTTCGATGGGAAGGTAAACGTGGCGCTGAATTCACTTGGGAACTCAAGAGCGAGATGAAGAAGAAATACCCTCATCTTTTCCCTACGTCTTCCTAAATTTCGGGACGAAATTTCCTAAAGGAGGGGAGACTGTAACGCCCAGCTCTTTTGTACTTTCCATTTATAGAAAGTTTTGTTCGTATTTCTATTTTTGGAAACTTTGTATTCTTGTAATCTCTTCCTTCCTTGTAATCATTGTAAAACCGAGACTTGGATCATTAATGAAACTCGTATTTTGTTACAAATATGTTATACACACTGTATATATACTCGTATGTTCGATTTTGTGAATCAATTGATGTTAAATCGTTATTCTTGGAAACTATGTGCTAAACTCGTAATTAAACTAAACTTATGCACGAAACGTATTTTGAACGAGAACGACACTTGATTACGATACTTATACACTCAATTATACTTGTGTTATGATCGCCATGCTTGATTATATCTTAAACTATGCTTATATGACCAAACAAGTCCCTAAACCATCAAGATTGCACCTAAAAGCATCAAACATGAAACTACAGGGACTAATTTGTAATAAAGCCAAACTTCCCCCAAAGGAGGCACCGCGTGACGCTAGGGACCTTGGCGTCACGCCAAGGCCCTGTTTCGACAGACTTGTGTTTCTCAGCTGATTATGCACGAAATCCCAAGTCCTAGTCTCACCCAATCCCCTTTAATCCACCTCTAATCACCTCCAATCAACTCTAAACTCTTCCACTATAAATACACACCCTCTCTAACCCTTTTTACACTTTCACAACTCATTACACTTCACAAATTTACTCTAAATCTGCAGCAAATCTGAGTTCTTGGACAGATTCATACACTTCTACAAAAGTGAGTGTAACTTGCTTGTTTTCACTCCAAATCACTTGATTCTTTCTTCTATTGCTTTGTTATGTCCTTGGGTTTGATTCCTTTGTTTTTCCTTGGAGAAATCAGGCTTGGAATTGCCCTAAAAAGGACCTAAACTTTCTGTTTTGTTTGATGTTATTCAAGAACTTGTTTAAACTTATCCAACTTGTGTTTAACACATCTCATACCTATGTCCTAATGCTTACAACCTATCTCATGGTTGGTTAAGCTTAAAAACAAGGTTGAGACACTTAAATCAGAGGATTAAACCTCATAAACTTTCTGTTTTGTTAGGGTATTTAACCCACAAGTCATGTCAAGCCTAGACTTTGATGAATGAGTGATTATGGAACAACTTGGGTTGTCCAAACATACAATCCTCACATGATTTGATGATTTCTCTTTAGTTAGGTTGTTTATATTATTGTACTAATCCTAGTTCTTGACCCTCCTTGGTTGTCTTTACATCAAGTGAAGTGGTGAACGTTCAAGGGGTTCCTAAATGGAAGCTTGTCTTCCTACCCCATACATGACATCCATGATAACTCGAGGTGCCTAAATGAAGATCCTAAATCTTCTACCTCCTACATGAATTATTGGACTAAATAATACGTAATACTTAACCTAAATATATATACACCCATCCGAACCTTAAATGCTAAACTTATGTTTATATGTTAAAGTAGTAGGATATCATCTAAGACCTAAAACCTTGATATGATTCTAATGGGTGTACTACCCATGAAATGCAATATAACCCTAGTGGTTACATAGTGTCATATAAAGAGTTATAAGTTAAAGATGATTATTTTGATATCATACTTTATGTTATGTTAAACTCCAAAATTATGATCTTCCGTTGAACGCCAAACTCACACACCTATGTTTCCTCGTGTAGAAGGACTAGGTGCTCCAACTTAATCTACTCCAACAACTCACTCGCGGGAATTCCAAGTAGGAAAGCTTGCAACCACCGTGAGTATACTCGATCCCTTTTTCCCCTTTACGCTTTGGGATGCAACATGTATAATTATGCACATAACTTCTGAACTAAACATACTCAATCTTTGAACGAAGCATGAAACTAATGTGACTTACTTGCTATTCTTGTATGCTCTATGAACGATTTGGAACGTTATATGCTCATTGACTTTGCTCGCCCACCTTAACAATTATAGCGCTATAGGGTTAACGCCCTGCCTGCTATTATATTGGGTATTGTTAAGTTACCACCCCGCTGAACTATTGGGATTAGGCTATTTTATGCGTTGTGTTCTAGGGTTTGATCATATTGTACGCCAAAATTGCATACTAGTAATCACATATTATGAATCATGTTGGATTTGAGTTTTTATTCTATTATGCTATGTAAACAAACTTGTATACTCGCTAATGCTTTTGCATTGAAACTCTATTTTAATACATGTTGCAGGTTGATTATTGAAGTATGGATGAATGATGAAACAAGTTTAGGGTGGACTAGATACACACCTTTAATCTATTTATCTTTTGTTGATTTGAATTTGAACAATGTTGTTATTTTCATTTTAAATGTTGTATGACAATTTAGTTCTTGCAATGAAGTTTGAATTCAATTAAATATTGTCACATAGTGTTATGATGTTTTGAGCAATTTGTTCGTCTCATCCCGATGTTTCCGCCATCGGTTGGGGTGTGACAGATGATACCTCCCCAACTCAAACATCCACACAACCACTGTCCCTTGTCACCGTTCCAAACCCTGTTCCATTATCCTCAGGTCAAGTTCTGAATACAAACACTGCTATTGTTCCTGTGGGCTTACAATTCCCATTGGATCTTCCAGCAGTCAAAGAGGAGATAAAGTCTTTTTACTCTGAAGATGACCCTGCAAAAAGGAAACTTCCTTCCATCCAAGGTTATCCTTTCCCAAGAAATATTGAAGAGTATCTCAAAATAAAATCTCAACAAGCAGAAGACATATCTAAGAGAGATACAGAGGGAAAGTCTGATAAAGAGATTCAGAGAAATCTGCTATACCTGCTCACCAAGGTCAGAACTTTAGAACAGTTCTCAAAAGACCTTTTTCAAAAACTATCTGAAAGAGATGATGAAAACATGAGGAAAGACTATCTTGAATATATCATGGCTTAGAAGAGGTATAAAGCAGAAAAACATCAGTATAAAGAATGGACTATCAGTGAATTACAAGAAGAGAAAGCCAGAATTCAAAAGATGCTTAAAGAAAAGATCAAACAAACTCCCCCAGAATGGACCAAGTACAAGAAAAATGTACCAGAAAGAACCCTAAAGCTAAAAAGAATGAAAGAAGAACTAATAGCTGCTGATTATGGGTCAAGGAACCAGGTTACAAGATGGTCAGAGGACAAAGTGTTGGCAACTTATAAAAGTTTGGAAGAGTTGAGGAAAAGAGATCCCACTGCTCCGCAAAAGCCTGATTATCCAGAAGTAGTGGTTCTAGTCAGACAACCAAAGTTACCAATCAGAAGATCCACTGCTCCACCTGCTGCCATTCTTTATCAAAGAAGGAAACAAAAGTAGATGGATACAGCAACCAAAGAAGATAAGGATCAAGAAGAACTTATTATGAAGATGGTTCTTCAGACACTTTTAGCAGAAAAACAAGAATCAGCACAATCTCAAGACCCTAAAAAAGTTGTCATCACCAGGCCTCAATCTCCAAACTCATCAACAATAAAAACTCCCCCAAGAAACCCATTGGATTCAAAAATACTAAAGTGGAAATATGATAAGCAAACCCACGTATTGACTCTGCTCAAATCCAATGGTGAGGTGAAGCATATATCAAGAGAACAAGCACTTGGTCTGGGTATTGAAGATCTACAGGATCTCCTTGAGCTCACACTGTGCAGGGATGAGGATGATACAGATTCCTTGGACTTTGAATTACAATTCAAAGAATAAGTCAGGGAATATTTGATGAGGCAATAAAAATGCAAGAATAATGAAGAGTTTTGGCATCATCTGTTCAAGGGGGAGATTGTTGGGATTGAACCCTACGAAGGAACAGTTGATAAAGCCAAAACTGGATCAGATCAGTGGATTCACAATAAGCAATTGTGTGCAACAGCTCTTTCCCCTTGAAAGTGGCCTAACAACTGATGTCCTCTATCTACTGTCCTAATACATCAACTGCTGATCTTCAACAACTGATGAGACTCAAAGACTGCTGTAGATGAAACACTGATGCTCAATCTACTGTCATGGTTCAAGTACTGCTGATGAGACAAAGCACTGCTAGGAGTATAACAGTGGAATGGGAAGTAGTAGTTTAGTCTATTTTGTGTATGTATTGTAATCAGTAGTTTGTAATAGCAGTAGTTGTATTAGATCAGTAGTTACAAGTTGTTAGGAGGTTAGATGTCACTTTCATGGTGACGTTAGCAAAGATGCCACCGTGGTTTGTTCTGTACTATAAATAGAACAGTACCCTGTACTGTTCTATTAGCTCTCTTCTTCCACAAGTCATTCTGTATGAACAAATCATCTCTGAGCTCAAGCTGAGGGGGAGATTGTATGCATGCATTGTTAATTGAAGATTGTAATAAATATAATCATTCGATTTCATGTTAAACATGTTTGCTTAAAACAATTCTCTCTTTGATTGTGTTGAAAGTTTGTTCCATTTTAGTTTCCGCTGCATTTAATCTCAATTCATCTTCATTATAATCAAACAAACACAATCATAAGAAACTCAGATCCTAACATTAGATTAGGTTAGATTAGATTAGATTTTTTAGTTTTGCTAATTTGGAAACAAATTTGTGACGTAGATTTTTTAGTTTTGCTAATTTTGAAACATATTTGTGACGGAAGACACTAGTCTTAAAGTTAGCGGCTGAATTACAACAGATATATTTTGCAATGGAAATTCCGTTGCTTATCCGTCACTAATTTTACATTTAACTTTTTTCGTCATAAATCAATCACAAAATTAGTGAAGGTTTTTTTTCTATCATAGAATACCATCGATAATATTCATGTAGAATGAGTTATGAAATTCCACCTCAAAGATAAGTTTTTTGTGTGACAAGTCAAGCTATCATGATAATTTTAGTAAAGAGTAGCCTTATTATATCCACCCTAACGGCCCAACGAGTCATGAAACTGGATTAGCAGATCACTATATAGGGCCACAGGCCCAACAAGTACTCCGTCCCCAGATCCCTAATAAATTATTGCTAAAGGGTTTAGGCCCAACACTATTGTCTCAGGATCCATGACTCCGAGTGGCAAATGCTAAAATCAAGACCGGAGCCCGGAGGTATGACCAGGCGATCCCTGAGAATCTCCACAAATCCGAGTGGCGGGCCAAGTAGAGGTGCACAAACCGGTTAATTTTAATAACCGGACCGGTTAACCGGTTATACCGGTTAATTTGACTTTTTGACTTTAACCGGTTAATGCTTTAACCGGTTAATGCTTTAACCGGTTAATGCTTTAACCGGTTATTACTTTAACCGGTTATTTTATTAACTGGTCCGGTTAATTACTTTAACCGGTCCGGTTAATTAACCGGTTATTTTCGGTTAAAAACCGGTTTTTTTTGCCTTTTTTTTGAATTTTTCGGTTATTTTTTCGGTTAACCGGTCTATCGGTTAAAAAACCGGTTTAAAAAAACCGGTTAATAACCGGTTATTATACTAAAAACTTGTAACCGGTTACTAACCTACGGTTAAAAATAACCACTAACCGGTTATTCCTAAATCGGTTATTAACCGGTTACGGTTTCAGTTAATAACCGGTTACGGTTAATTAACCGGTTATTTTGAACACCTCTAGGGCCAAGTAGTAGAAATAGACCCCTATTTTTAAAGAGTTAAATGCTTGGTTGGTCCCTGTGGTTTGCAAAAATTTCAGACTTGGTCCTAGTGGTTTACTAATTACACGCGTGGTCCCCAAACTTGTCAAGAATGCACTCGATTGGTCCCCAGCTCTAACCTCAGTTAAATTTCTCAGTTAACTATGTGTGAAATGACTATTTTACCCTTAGAACAATTAAAAGAAATAAAAATATATAAAACAATATATCTCCTGCCTCCTTCTTCTTCTACCCTAAACCACCACCATCATCTCTCCTGCACCACCACCGAACACCCACCACCATCTCACCTTCACCACCACTGAACACCCACCACCACCACCACCACCTTCCCTCCTCCACCACCAAACACTCCCCTCCACCACCAATACGTCGTCCATCGACCCAAATCAACAATCGAACCCCCAAATCAACAATCGAACCCCCAAATCAACAATTGACAATCGAACCCCCAAATCATAACCCCCAAATCAACAATCGAACCCTGCTCAAAGTCTCTGAGCTCACATCCCTCTTTCAAATCGACCCAATCAACCTCTTATCTGCCAACTCAATCGATATTTCCCAACCTGTTCTTGCATCGACAGTCTTCGCAAATCTGTAACAACCCATCACAAAACAAGACCTTCTGATACGTTATCCAACATCGGCTGCACCGGCTCCGCAGGCCCAATCGATGGCGGATTGAAGGGCGGAATCTTCAGCGTTGTTCTTGGCTACACACCATCGCGAAACGCCGTCGGATTGAAGGGCAGAAGGAGGGTGAGAAGCTATGGAGAGTGGTGGCGGTGGAGAGAGGGAGTGCGGAATCTTCAGCGGAACCTTCGGATTGTTGTTGTTGGTGGAGAGTGGTGGCGGTGGAGAGAGGGAGTGCGGCAGAGGAGGGTGAGAAGCTATGGAGACATTGTTGAAGTGGAGATTTACAGGTGTGAGGTGTGGGGGTAGGGTTTTTATGAGGGTGGGAGATGATGATGGTGATGAAGATGATGTAGTGGGTTTTGTTAATAAGTAAGGGTATTTTGGTCATTTAACATGGACTTAACTAAAAAATTTAACATATGTTAGGGCTAGGGACCAACCGAGTGCATTTTTGACAAGTTTGGGGACCACGCGTGTAATTAGTAAACCATTAGGACCAAGTCTGAAATTTTTGCAAACCACAGGGACCAACCAAGCATTTAACTCTTTTTTAAATATATATAAATTTTTTTAGTTAAAAAAAAAAGAAATGCCCCCCCAGGAGAACGGGCCTTGGTTGGTCGCCAATCCTACCCTCTCTGGGTGGGCCCTAATCAGCAATCCCCTCATTATAAGACTATGGGGTGTGGAGGGGCTTGGGTTGGGGCATCTCGACACGTGGTGAGGGTGTGATCCACAAGCTAATACTCAAAAACTCGGGGTGTGGTGGGGTGCCGCTTAGCTGGGTGTGGCCAGCCATGTGGAATTTTTTAACATCCTTCCAAATTCTTGCTTTTCCCTTGTTAAATGGAACTCGAGAACACAGCAAGTGATATGTAAAATTGATGAAAGCTCATCTTGAACAATAAGACTCAAGAAAATGTAACTTAAAATCATATTAGTTGTTTACGGAAATAATTAACCTTAGATATTATACTTCATTCCCAATCCCGCAATCCTTCAAACAGTTGTAATAAGTATTAGTGAATTCACGACCTGGTATATGAATAAAAGTAAGATTGTGTTTCCGTAATCAACGAAGATATATGTATATATAAAGGTAAAACAGTAATTTAACCTAAGATCCAGGAAGCTCACAAGACTAGGTATTTTAAAGCTCAGACTCCACCCTTCGAAGCTCACAAGCCTAGGTATTTTGAAGCTTAGACTCCAGATGATATTCTACTTAGGTTGCTCGCTCTTGATTCAATTTAGTCAAAACAACCAATGATCTCTTGGCCTAGTGTCAAGAGGGAGGTGGAAATTAGATTTGCTTCTCTTGGAGGTCCTGGTTCAAATCTAGGCAAAGGGGATTTTAATACCAACTTGGTGATACTAACTATTAACATAGTTAGTGACATCCTAACCGTACGCCATTTCAAAAAAAATAAAATTAGTCAAAACAGTTTTAAATATCTCTCAAGTCGATCTCGAGTAAATTAGGAGGTGAATCGGCTGAAGTCACTTGCATATTGCATATGCTGGTTGATAATTCGAGCCCTTTTATAAGTAGTTGAATAATTCCAAACCACTTAAAAGCATATCATTTTGAACACAATCAACAATCAAGGCTAGTGGCGTACCTAATTTTTTTATAGGGGGCGAAAATATTTAAGGTTTGGTTGTCTATGCTAAACATAAAAAATGGTCAGATTCGGGTTGGGTCGGATCGGGTCATATAATAAAAAGATAACACCAAATTCAATTTTAAATACACTATAAAAATACGTCAATCATCGTTCTAAATCCATAAGAAATACAATATCTATACAAAGGGGTTGGTTCCGGTACAAACCATATTTATCCTACAAACTTTAAGAACAGATTCTAACACTTAAAAAAGTTATAGCACATACTAAAACAATACATACATAAAAGTAGCACTTTTGATTATATTAGTACATGAAAATATCAAAATAATTGATTTTAGCACATATGTAAATGATATCAACACTTTTATTTATCAGCACATTGAAAACAAAAAGGGCGATCCAAATAAAGAATTAATTTCTTGTTAGCATAATATTATAAGGAATTCAAGATAATTGATATTATTTAGGTTATCATTTTACCAATTCTCTATAATTGGTTGGATGACACATAACATTTTTAAATGCTTCTTACAGTTTGTATACGAAATGTAGTTTGTATTTGATCTTACTCCTCTATACAATTGCTTCTAGGGTTTTCTAATTTTTAAAACCCAACCATTATGTAATATATGTGTTTCTATCAAGCATTAACCTAATAAAATTTAAATAAGAAAGAAGTGATAAGGTAGGTAAAATAAAAGATTATTTCATTATTATTATTAAGTACTAGTTATAACCCCGTGTATTACACGGGTCGAATAAATGAATTTTATATACTAAATAATAAAACAATATATCTTTACAAACCTCTTTTATTGCACGGGTTGAATAAATATAATATTATATATTAAATAATAAAAAAGTTATATTTATAAGAACCATATTGTACGGGTTGAATAAATATAATTTTATATACCAAATAAAAAAGTTTTATCTTTAAAACCACTTGTATTACACGAGTTGAATAAATGTAATATTGTTTACCAAATAATAAAATAATACATCTTTAAGAAACTTCATTTATTACACGGTTTGAATAAATGTAATTTTATATACCAAATAATAAAAAAATACATCTTTAAAAATATGTGTATTATGCGGGTTGAATAAATGTAATTTCCTATACTAAATAATAAAGTAGGATGTTATTCAAAATTTAAAATAGAAGAATGGTATTCAAAAATTTAAAGTAGGATCAAATTTAATATTAGCTCATTATTCATTTATTTATTTAATTAATATAAGATAAGTTTGGAAATGAGACGATAAAATCATAAAATAAATGCTTACAATGAATGACAGATGTCACACATTAATGTTTTATTATATAGTATAGTATAAATATATATATATATATATATATATATTGATATAAATAGATTATTGTATTGTAGTAAAATTTGTTAACAAAGTCTCAATAAATTTAACCCTTTATTTATAACTTGTAAATGTAACAAAGTCTCAATAAATTTAGCCATTTATTTAAAACTTGTAAATGTAGAAATGATAAATAATATTAGTTAATTTTATTTTAAGTTTCGTAAAATCTATTTGATGCCAAACTAAACAAAACGTTCAAATATATAGTTAATATCAAGAGTAAATTACGATTTTGGCTCCTGTGGTGAAATCACTTTTCCCCTTTTAGCCAAAAAACGAATCTTTTAACATCTGGGCCCCCAATGTCTTTTTTCCTAACCCTTTTGGCCCCTAACACTAACCCAATTCATTTACTTTTAGGGGCCAAAAGGGTTAGAAAAAAGACGTTGGGGTCCAAAATGGTTAAAAAAAGACGTTGAGGACTCAGATGTTAAAAAATTCCTTTTTGGGCTAAAAGGGTAAAAGTGATATAACCACAGGGGCCAAAATCGTAATTTACTCTAATATCAAATTAGTTAACTAAGTTTGAATTTGAAGTAAATAGATAACTAAATACTATTTAGTAGGAGGATTATTTAGAAGAGATTAAACTAAAATTATAATTATCCATAAGACATGGCCTAATATAACAACAAATGTCCTTAAGATGGTTTCTTTTATTATATAGTATAGATAGATTATCCAATAGCTTTATTAATATATATATTTAATATTAACATAACATATTATTAAACTTTTATGCATGATAAAATTAGTATATTATAATTTACGTATTTACCTTATTTTTTTGCTGGTGTTATTATTTTATTAAGTTATTATTTTATTAATTATCCAATATCTTTATTAATATATATTTTAAATTTTGAGTCAAACGGATTACATAAATTGAATCAAACGGATTATATAAATATTGAATAATTGGAATCCTTATATTAATTAATAATATAATATTATAATTAATTAGAAAAGATTAAACTAAAATTATAATTATCCATAAGAAAGAGGCTAATATGATGACAAGTGTTCTCGAAGTGATTTCTTTTATTATATAGTATAGATTTCAAATTAACTAGGAAAATTCATACGATGCTTTCCTTCTCTATGATAAACTAGTGTTTTTAAGTGTCGCGCGTTGCGCGAGTGGACATCCGAGTTTCTCGAGCATCGTTGAAACATCTTTCGTCTTCTCTAAAAAGTACATAGTTGCACTAGCTTTCTCTCCTACTATGCATGTAAACACTGAATTGTTGTTGGTTATCTGACACTTTTTTCTTTCAGCCTCAATGGCCATAATCTTGTCTTCATCACTTTTATCATCTCCAACGCTCAACACGTAGGTAATTAAAGAGGCACCTATAGTTTAACTTCTACAATGCATTAACCTCGTTGAAATGCAACAGGCTCATTAGCCAACACGTTTTCAAGATGGTCCAACAGTTCCATAGCCTGCTCCAACATAAACTCTACAAAATAAAATCAATATATTATTTTGACTGTGGAAATAAAGACTTCTAAAAATTCAAACCTTCTTACACTTAACATAAAAAAAATCTACACCAATCATCATAGGTTGAAATCCATGTTGTTGATTTATTTCTAGAAAGGTTGCAACAAATTGAGCATAAATTGTGTCAAATTATCAAAGACCCGTACATAATGTTGACATCTGTTTAAAAATGGCTTATGGCATCTTGTTCGATGCATTCGACAACATCACATAAACCTATAATTCTTTTGAAGCTTGTCTCACCATAGCAAACACGTTTAGATATGACACTTTTACGAATGAACTACAACCAATACATCAATTTAACCCATTTCACATAAATTAATTGAAATTCTTCCTCTTTAGCACTACTTCAACATGAAATTTAATTTCACTATCCAAACCATCTTTAAGCAAACTTCAATAACCAAACCTCAAAATTAACCAAAATCATGACAAATGATTAAAAATTTAGATATCTTATGAAGTTACAGTAACTAAGAAGCTAACCTTTTTCCCATTAAAATTACATGAACAACATATCACAAATCTCGAAAAACCTTACTTTCCCCAAAATGTCATCACAAAACTCTCAACATCACAAAAACTCACCAACATATCACAAATTTCGCAATCGCAATTAAGAAAAATGAAGAAAGGGACAACAATAATCAAGCATCTGCAGTGGGATATGTGAAAATCCATTTAAACTCCAAATGGAAGAAACAATTCTAACACACGATTGGTAAAAAATGGAAACATACCTAAATCGCCACATGACTCGAACCGGAACCCCTTACGCGATGAATAGTTACTCCCCGTGGAAACAAAAGTCGTGAACCCACTACTATCGTCGCTGACCTTGCCTCGCGTGTTATCTTGGCGAGCGCCAAAGTTGTCATTTTGATCCGTAAGCAACCTACACATTTTGCAACCTCTATTAGTAGGCCAATAAGTACCTTAATCAACAACACACAAGACACATGATAAATATTTTGAAATGAAACAAAGCACGACTGAAAAATAGCGCTGACCTTGTAATAGCACCCTATTAATTATCTTCCAACAACAAAATATAGATGTGGATTATCACTCCAAAGTTCTAAACTGTTAATGCTCTCTTATTCATAGTAGAACTTGTGTTTGGTTCTACAATTAAAACACTAAATGTACTCAATTTTAATCCAAGTTGTTAATATCAGTGACATATATACAGTACCTCAAAGTGGCCATTGAATAAGGTTAGAATGATTTCTACATCATAGCACATGACCATTTTTTCCTGTAAAAAAGTCTTTACTTTTCCATTGTCTTAATGATATACAACAATTAATAGAATTTTAAATAAAAAGTACCTTAAGTATATCTAAACACATACCATATCTCGCCCACTTGCACCAGTTAATTTGTCACCAAGACGTAACCTGGCCTCCGAGTTGCAACAAACTAATGTGCTTGCTGCAGAAAGCGTTATAGTTTTCATAAAGACAACAACAATCAGGAATTATTAATATATATTAATATTTTAAATAAATCATTTATAACTTTCATCACTGAAATCCATTCCAAACACGATTTAAAATAGCATCAGTTCTCTTTATCATTATTACTATTATTATTTTTATACAAATACCAATAAATGGTTGTTTCATATCCTCATAGCATCTCCTTTTGTTTGACCATATATATTTTTTATCCATGGCCACCACCACTGTCAGCTCTAGGGATGAGCAAATCGTTCCCGGTACCGGTACTGAATTTACCGAACCGGGTACCGATTCGGTACTGACTTTTGGCATTTTCGGTACCGGTTCGGTACCGGTATTTACCGGTTTTTACCCTCAAATACCGGTACCGAACCGGGTATATTCGGTACGGGTACCGGTACCCACTTTTGGTGATTTTCGGTACCGGTTCTTTCGGTACCGGACTGTACCGAGCTCATCCCTAGTCAGCTCCAAGTCCACAAATTCGGACGTCCAATTAGGACTTCACCCACGTGAAGCTTGTCCACTGTAGGCATAAACTTACCTTTGTAACAATCACATTGCGAAGGAAATCGTTCCCCTTGTCAATGGACGATTGTTTGTCAGCCTCTTCTTCGGTTAATTGTGATCATCCTTTCCTATATTTCTAATTTAATGAACAAAAGTCATTAAAAAACCATATCCATAATGATAAAACTGAAAAACTCACTTTAAACATCACTATATAATCAAAGATTCAAAATTACTTGTATATTCAAATAGTTCAGATTTGCGATATACCTGACTCGTGTTAATTTTATCAGACCCACATCCATAATGCTAAAATTGAAAAACTAACACACTTTAAACATAACTATATAATCAAACATTCAAAATTAATTGTATATTCAAGTAGTTCATGTTCGTGATATACCTTACACGTGTTAATTGTTTCGGACTCGACCCGTTAACCATTTGCAATCTAGATTGCTGGCCCGATCATCATCCAAGCCCTCATTTATTTCCATAATCCTTGTTTCTCAATCATATTCAACCCAAACCTATGTTCAAAACCAAACATCAAAACATAGAAGAGGCCATCATTTAACGGGTTCTGACCTGAGTTTTAGTGTTGACCGAGTCAAGTCAGTTGAGACCTATTCTTAACTCCCATCACCCATTACCGAAAATGACCTCAACAACATCAAATCTTCACCAAGCCAAATCACCATGCTTTACCTCAGAACTGTGAACACTACTCCTCTGTCTGCGTTCCAAACGGGTGTAACCAGAATTTCACAACCTGTCACCAATTTGACATAAACAGCCCCTAATTCCAACGGTGCCCTACTCCTCTTCACCGTTTCTACACATTTAAACCTGATTACATAACCGGAATTCACATATGTGGCCGGAAGTAGTTCGTGGCTTACCTTATATGTACAGTCGGCCTAGAGAGTTGCCGATTCACTTGAAGAACTCCCGTACAAGCTTCAATCTGCTTACCAGATCTTCATCTGGTTCTCCTTGTCGTCACTGCTCCCTAGAACCCTAGCCGTACCTTCACCGGAGCACTTGTGTTCACGGAATCAGCATATATGATCGTTTCAAAACCCCTTTTGAACCGATCTAACAAAGAATGAAACATGCAGATAGGTTTGGATCTTACCGGAATCTGGTCTAACTTGGTCGGAATGCTAACTCTCGTCATGGTCTTTTACACAGCCTCTCCCTCTCTTAAACCCTAAGCCGTCACTCCGTCAATTGGGTCGTTGTCGCGCCAGAATCTGGTGTGACGGTGGTGAGCCTCCGGTCACCGCCATTCTCTCTCCCTTGTTTCCTTTCTCTCTTCTTCTGAGGTTTAAGAATGATATGAAAAGGAAAGATACGCGTCTTAAAGGGGGATGACCTCCAAATAAGTCAATCAGAACAAACCACGATTCAAAGAATTGTTCATTCACTTTTCCTACTATCATATATTAATCCTTTGTTTTGTTTTTTTTTTCTTTGACTTTGGTGTTTCTATTCCACATTTCAAAAACTAGAACAATACTGAAACTTGTTCATTAAATCATGTTCTTTTATCTCTTTAAAATATTTGGTATAAAATTATTTATAATAATTAATTTATAACATCAAAATAAATGAACAAAACATGTACACTGTATTTTATATCTTTTGTTTTTTTATATTTATGCTATTAAAATTAAAATTTTATGTATATTTATGCTATAAAAGAATTATGATCATAAGTTTACGTGATGAGCCAAAGAGTTTAACTCATATAAGCGGACAAAATCAAATTATTAAGGATTTGAATATAAGAAAAAAGACACAGATAAAAAAGCTAGCAAATTGTCATTCAACATAACTAACATAAACTAACTAATTATTGTATGTTAAAAATTGCATTCCCAGAAAACTAGTCAATTTTGAAAAGAAAAAGGTGCACGTGTCATCAACTGACTTGGAACAAACATTTTAGTGGATATGTGTAATTACACAAACACACCATATATGCTCGGGGCTCAAGATTAATCTTGCTAAGTCTAATATGTTTACTATTGGAGTGAGTTCGATGGAACTTGAAGATATGGCATCTCTTATCAGGTGTAGAGCGGGGGAGTTCCCTTTTAATGATCTTGGATTAAAATTCACGGCAAACATGAATCGGGTTGCTAACTGGAGTCCGGTGTATGATATTTTTGAGACAAGACTATCAAAATGGAAAGTCACTCAATTGTCTATCGGAGGTAGAGTGACTCTAATAAAGGCCATTCTGGAGAGCTTACCCAATTATTATTTTTCCTTATACAAGGCCCCTGTCAATGTTATTAATGATTTGGAATCTAAAATAAGGAAAATCCTATGGGGAGGTGACGATGTTAACAATAAACTTCATTGGGTGGCGTGGAACATAGTAACTTTACCGAAAGATTGCGGAGGGCTTGGCCTTAGTAAGCTCAAAAATATGAATATTTCGCTTTTTGTGAAATGGGGATGGAGATTTAAATCGGATAAGAACAATTTATGAACGAGAGTCGTTGAAGCTATTCATAATACGAGACTGTGCTGGGAGTTTATTCCTGCCAGAAAATCGATGGGTGGGGTGTGGTGTAATATTGCAAACGTTCTTTCTAGAACTTCTATCGACGGTGTGACAACTGGCACCAAACCGGTAATTTCCGTACAATTTAATTAATATTTAATACCTGCAATTATGTGCCTAAATTTCAACATTGTCTGATTTCATGCTATACATGTGAATTCATGCACTTTTTATACTTCAAATATGGCTTTATGCATTAATGATTAGCATTGTGTCAGAAAGACTAGTAAACTCACTGGTAAGACACACTGTGTCAGCAACACTGCAGAAAGCAGTCAGATAATGAAATTAGGGCCTAGGAGTAGGTCCAACGTCTAAAATACATTAAAACCCAAGTATGGATACAAGGGTTAACATATAGACTTTCCGGAAGCGAAATTATGCATCAAAAAGCACCCGAAATACACTTAAAGTGCTGAATTCAGCAAAATTCAGCATTGTAACGAGTTAGTAACATGTAAAAATATGACTAAACGGTCCTGAATGCTTTCCTAAGTGTCGGGAATTGAAAGTGTCACAAAAGGGTACATAAAGGACACTAAACGGAATAGTTTGGCACTTTAACGAATCGGTATCTAACCGAACAACCAGACACTAACCGAAATATCAAAATTGTACTAGAAGCATTGTTTTAATGTTTCTGAGCTAGTTATGAACCCCAAACACCATAACACCTCTTATAACATATTAACACATTAAATCCCTAATCAAGACACTTGAAACTTAACTTGTTTATGTAATTAATGATTGAAACTTACACTTTACCCCCCCCCCCCATGTAAGTGGACGGTCACAAGGGTGACCCAACCAAGATCCTTTTTGATCTTGAATAATCTCCCTTTGATTCACTTTGATTCACTAGAGATTTTGCCTTGTACTTTGGTGACACATTATACATTGGACAAACACTAAATATGGTTATAAGAGAACATCATCATCCTCATTCTCTCACACAGTAAACACCCACCACTTTCTCCTCTCCCTTGCTCCCCTCTCGGCCGAGATCACCATCCCACACCACCACCTCCATTCAATCTTGTTCATCCAATCTAAGAGCATCTCAAGGTGTAAGAAGGTGTTTAATGAAGCTTGGTGGCCTTGGAGATTGAAGGACCTCTCCCGATTGCTTTTATCCATCACTTTTGTTATCCTCAATTTCTTGTGTTCTTCCCTAGCCCTTGTGCTAGTTGTAAGCTTCTTATCACTTGATTTCACTTCATATTTTGATGGTTAAAAGATGATGAACATTGTTAATCTTGATGAACACTAAAGAACATGATCATGATACTTTAACATAAGCTTAATAACATAAGAATACATGTTGAATGATGATGATTTGCTTCTTGATGATTGATAATTTGTGTTAGTGATGTTAGACATCATATGAAACCTACTAGATCGTGATTATACTCATGATCTAGTAAGTTAAAGTGATGATCTTGTGAAAGACCAAGATCATCATACTTTATGTTTTGCATGAAGTTGAAAATAAGAATGATTTAGAGTATGATGATGGTTGATACATGTCAAAAGTCTTGTAAATAGATGATTACAAAATAATTTTCTCAAGAAACCAAGTTTATTTTCAAGATTTACAAAGTCATGGTTTTTAAGTAAACCAATCATATTTTCAGTATTTAAACAAGTCTAGAAACATGTTTGTAACAAGAAAAATACAAAAGAAATGTTTTTAGAAACATCATCTTACAAGTTGTAAATGACTAAATCATTTAAGAATGTGATTTAGAAACAAATAAATATGTTTTTAAGGGTAACTAAACCTACTAAATAACATGGTAACTTACTACAAGTTTTTACAAAAACTTCAAGTTCATGATGTAGAGTAATTTACTTGATTTTGGCACTCGGTAAGTATTGAATGAGTTGTTGGTTGTTGTTAATTGGTTTTGATGATTGAAAAGAAAATAAACACATGTTTTGAAAACATGGAAAACCTCAATTTTTAGGGGAAACCATGTCAAAATTTCTATAAAATTTTGACACTTAGAGAAATATAAGTTTTGGTGAAACTTATTCCCTAAAAATTCACCTAAAAAGATATTTACCAAGGTTTCCCTAATTTTTGTGTAAAATTCCAAGTTAAGAAATGATTATTTCTTCAAGATAAAAATTGATACTAAGAATGTATATTTTTGAGAAAAATATATATATTTATTGGTCACCAAATTTTGTGCTAAGTGTATGTAATATGTATTGTATGTAATAGTGTATTAGGACTTGAAAATACACTAAATACTCCCAAGGAGTAGAAATACAAAAATACACATACAACATGCTTAGACGAATACAAGAGAATATATTTATGAAAATATATTTCTTAATAGATTATGTAACTTGGATGAGTTATGGACTTAAAATGTATTTTTGGACAAAAATACATAACTCGGGTGAAAAATACAAGATACTTATATTTATTGGAAAATAATATAAGTAAGATACATAGTTAAAAATATAAATTGTTTTTTTAACAACCAAGAACACATACATAAAAGATGGTGACTTGTACTTGTGAGATACAAGTCTAGTGACTAACGTTAATAAAACACGTATAGGTCACGACGCTATATAAGCAAACCCGGTGAAGTTTACAGCGCAGGAAACGCAAAGTTGTGAGTTCATGTCCCCACTTTTAAACTTTTACATGCTTTTTAAACTTGAGGAAAATACATGTGTTATGGTATGTTGAATACGAAAACTAAGGAATGATACGTTAGATCATGTCACGAATAGGGTACCATAAGCACCATTAATCAGTTACATACCAAGACCGCGGAACAAAAGGTTAGATCTAATGGGTTTCAGGCAGCCACACTCTTGGTCATAACTAATACCAAGCAGTGCTTTTGTGTCTCTAGTCGTGAATCGACAGTCGTGGATTCGACAGCTAAAAATGCCTATGGTTTGGATGCTTCCTATGTCGTGTCACATGTTAATGGCCTTGCAAACCATTAGCGATCTCGATTTCCTTATATTTACAGAAATACTTGTTTCATACAAATTACATACCATGTTTTCATTCAAGTATACAAACGTTCAATACAAAAACTGCATGAATTCACACCAACATTATGTTGACGATTTTCCAAAAACTCACATGTATTTCAGGTAACTAAAGTGGATGTGCGCGCGGTCTTACTCTTGCTCTTGGATGTTGGTTATGTTTTTAGCTAGCTTGTGTCAAGACTCCGATGCCTGTTTTGTGGGAATTGGTTATTATATTTCATCCTATGTGGGATATAAGAATCAAGTCCTCGATGTTCGTCTTTTAAATAAAGTTGTAAACTTTTCAGACAATATGTTGTCTTGTGATGTAAACACTTAACCTATGTTATGTTTTAATTATGCAATGATAATGGCATTTGGAGTTATTTTACGAGCATGTAGTATGTTTACCTTTCGTATGCAATGAGAACCTTTCAGGATCACACCTCGTGCTTCCGCCTTAGAAAGGGGTGTGACAGACGGGACTCCTTTAAGGAATTTTTCAAAAGAAAAGTTGGAAATGGAGAAGATACTTCTTTATGGCTTGATCCATGGTTGTGTAATGAGCCTTTATTAGATAAGTTTCCTGAGCTATTCAAATTGGAAAAGGAGAAGAGATGCAGGGTCAGCGATCGGATTAACATCAGAAACATTGGGTCGGTCACTGGGATTAGGTATGTTTGGGCTTGGGTAGGAATATATTGGCTGGATTAGAAACCTCGGATCTGTTGGAGTTATGCAGCATGCTGTATAATGTCAACTTAAATAACATTGGTGATGTGTGGGAATGGATTGGTGCCAGCAATAAAGATTTCAGTGTTGGAGCAGTTAAACGTTTGTTAAATAAAGATAGGGTCCAAAATAACTACCGCGTCCCGGAGACTTGTAAATGGTTGCCTGCTAAAGGTAATATTTTTATTTGGAGGGCAACCATGAACAAAATTACTACAGTAGATGCGTTGAGGAAAAGAACATCGATATTCCGGATTCCAACTACATTTTGTGTAGAGATGGAGAAGAATTGGTTGAGCATATTTTCTCCTCTTGCTACGTGGCTTCGATGGTTTGGTTTCAAATCAGTAAGTGATGTAATATCCAGAAATTGTTTTTCTTTGATTTCAAAGATATTACCGAGATTCATGATCACGTGGGGCTAAAAGGTGTTAAGAAGGAGGTGCTTAAAGGGATCATTAGGATCGGGTGTTAGTGTAATTGGAAGGCCAGAAATAGAGCCAAATTTGACAACAAAGAAGTAAAGATATGTGACATTATGAGTGATATAAAAGCGACGGGTTTCTTATGGTTCAAAATAGGTTGAATTCTAAAGATATTTCGTGGCATGATTGGTGTAAATTTGTAATTATGTAGTGTCGTTTGTTGTCGGGCCCCTCGGTTTGAGGTTTGTCGTTTTTTAATGAAGTTTTCCTTTAAAAAAAACATAAACACCCCTACTTAAATACTTAAAATAAAATCAAAGATCATCTTCTCCAAAAGGAAAAAAATACACCAGTCCTTGTATGTCGGAAACTTTTTCCGGTTAGCCCCGTTTTCATGGTTTTTTCTTTTATTTTGATTGAAATTTTCTTCAACTGTTCTTCTATTAGCAATTTCATGGGGTGCGGAGTTAAAATTTCATGGGGGCGTTTGAGATTTTCACGTACGGTTAACCTTAATATAAAAAAAATTCAAGGGGGCGGCCGCCCACCCACCTTAAGCCGTAGGTCCGCCCCTGATCAAAGCACTCCATGAAACCCACTTCATCGCTAAACCCCTAAATCATAATCATGCAAACTAACACACGCCTTTCAATGATTTCCAATAGATATTTATGATTACCTTTTAGATTTAAATTCATCTTTTTAATAGTTTTATGACTTTAATTGTTTAAAGATCACATGTCCTGATGTCGGAATGTTGTGTTTTACCTGAACTTGTGCGGTTTTTTTTTTTTTGAAAAGTAAACTTCATTAACCAACCACCGACCCAAACCGGGCCGGCAAAAAACTACAACAAATTACATAAAATCAAAAGAACACCACTCTCTCCACTCGATACCTTTAGATTTCGATCTATTCGAGTACCAAAGAAAGCCTAACGACTTGACCTCACTAATTATTTTATCAATCTTAATTGGAATACCAGAAAACACCCAATTATTTCTCGCACGCCACAAGCTCCAGCACACTATAATGACAATTCCGTGAATAATTTCCTTTTTCTTCTCCGACCCTGGGATGACCTTATGAATCTCAAGAAGGTCGATAATCGAAAAGGCAAAAATATTTGGGACTTTACACCATGAGCTCACTCCATTCCAAACATTGGCCGCGACTAAACAAGCACAAAACAAGAGCTCAGCTTATTCGTCATTAGAACTGCAGACCGGACACAACAATTCACCGCAAAAAACGTTTCTTTTCCTTAATGCAACACCCGTTGGGATCCTTTCCATCTCCGATCTCCACGCGTGTATATTACATTTGTCTGGGACCCATTTGCTCCACTCCATTATATACCTATTATTTGTCTCTGAAACGGGTACAACAACTTTTTAACGCTTTTAAGAGAGAACAAACCTTCCTGATCAGCAGCCCATCTCCATCTATCTGCTGCAAGTGTGATCTGAACCGAATTTAGCAACAGCCGGAGCTGCTGCAAGTCTTCTGCAGCAACCTGATCAGACAATGGCAGCCTCCAACTCCATTCATAAGATAAAACATTATCATAGCTTTTAATCCTGTCCGAAACTTTAAAACGTTTGTCCGAGTCCAAACGAAACAAAGTCGGGTAGGTCAGCTTGAGCGGCTCGTTGCTAACCCACGTGTCAAGCCAAAAACAAATATTATTCCCATTACCGACTTCTCCTTTCAAAAAATTCCGAAGAGGAACTCCATTCGCTTTAATGTTAATAAATACCTTCGCTAAGTTGCTCCAAACCCCGCTAAGAGATTTCTTGAACGGGATAAATTCCCACCCAACCCAACTGAAATGAAGAGCATCTACTATTCTTTTCCAAAGGTTACTGTCCTCCGTTTTGTAACGCCACCCCCATTTAGCCAAAAGAGATAAGTTAATCTCCGATAACTTGTTCAAACCCAAACCCCCGTCTTTCTTATGACAAGCGACCCGGTCCCATGCCACCCAATACATCTTCCTCTCCTCTTGCCCACCTCCCCAAAGAAACTTTTTAATTAAGGCTTCCAAATCTGATATAACCTTTTTCGGAGCTTTGTATAAAGAAAAATAGTAGTTTGGGAGACATTCCAAAACCGATTTTATTATAACTACCCTTCCACCAATCGACAATAATTGAGATTTCCATTTAGCTAGACGGGATCGGAAAATATCAATAACCGGCTGCCAATTAGTTATCCTATTCAAATTAGCCCCCACATAAAGACCAAGGTACTTGAATGGAAGAGAGTCCGGTTTGCACCCAACCTCGTTAGCCATAATCCCCGTTTCTTCCAACCCCACCCCAATCCCATATAGGTTGGATTTTTCTAGGTTAATTTTTAGACCAGAGCACACATAAAAACACCGAAGAATTCTAACAATGTTAATTACCTCAATTTTGGACCACTCCCCCACAACTAAGGCATCATCCGCGAAAAAAAGATGGGTAATAATCGGCCCATTATTAGGGGTGACGATACCTTTAATAGCCCCCGCTTCTCTCGCACTATTGAACATACACGATAAAGCCTCCATCACTACCAAAAATAGAAACGGAGAAAGAGGATCTCCTTGTCTCATGCCTTTCTCACATCTAAAAAGGAAAGTCGGAGCCCCGTTCACCAGAACTGACGAAGACGACGATTTAAGAATACCCAAGACCCAGTTACACCATAAATTCGAAAAACCCATTTGATGAAGCAAACTAATCACGAACTTCCAATTGACGTTATCATAGGCCTTTTCGAAGTCAATTTTCAGGAAAAAAGCTTCCGAGTTCCTCTCATTTATCCAAGTGATAAGTTCATTGATGGTAAGTGGGCCGTCCAGGATGAATCTACCTTTCAGGAAAGCAGACTGCGAATCCGAAATAATCCCATCCAAAACCAATCTCATCCGATTAGCCAAAACTTTAGAAATAGCTTTACTAATAACTCCCACCAAGTTAATAGGTCTATAATTATTAAGCGAAACCGGATCAGCGATTTTAGGAACAAGAGAAATAAACGACGACCCGCTGCCATCACTAATAGAACCATTGTTGTGGAACCACGCAAAAATTCTGCAAAAATCATCTTTAAATAATTCCCAGAAGTGCTTAATGAATCTAAAATTAAGAACATCCGGCCCTGGGGATCGGTCGTCTCCACATTCAAATATAGCGTTTTTAATTTCTTGTTAGTAAAAGGCTCAGTAAGCATCACACTATCATCCCCTGATATCCTCTTAATATTATGGCAAAAAAGCTCAGGTCTAATACAAGCAAACTTTAATGAAAGACACGAATCCGGGGGGTCAAAACATTGCACACCAACCAGAGCCTCCTTCACCGCATCTTCAAATCCGGGTTTCCCAATCCAAGAACTAAAAACCCTAAAAGGGCGAGGACCGAACTTTAAATCCACCAGTTCGAGAATAATCGGACAATGGTCGGAGTACCGGTTGGCCATAGCTCTCACACAAGCCGATGGCCACTTATTAAAAACTCCGCACACACCAGAAAACGATCCAACTTACTTAATTTTTTCCCATTATCTCTGATACATGTAAACTTCCTCCCCTGCATAGGATATTCGAGCAAGCCATTGTCAAAAATGAACTTGTTAAAGTTTTCCGAACATACCGGCTTAAATCGAGAACGTTTCCTTTCATCGGCTGACCGAACCGCATTAAAATCCCCAACTATAACCCACTGACCTTCCGACGAATCTATGACATTAGCTAACTCCCCCCACAGTTGTAATTTTGCCGCCGAATTTTGAGGAGCATAAACATTAATCAGATTAATCGCTTCGCCACTGCCAGCCATAACGCCTTTTAACAACATAAAGTTCCATTCCACCACATAAGAGTTCACCTTAATAACTTTGGGATCCCAAATCCAAGCTAGCCCACCCGAGAGCCCCACCGA
This sequence comes from Helianthus tuberosus, assembly GCA_030545235.1. Classification (NCBI taxonomy): domain Eukaryota; kingdom Viridiplantae; phylum Streptophyta; class Magnoliopsida; order Asterales; family Asteraceae; genus Helianthus; species Helianthus tuberosus. The sequence continues at coordinate 108,360,179 of CM060414.1, read as the reverse complement.
AGAAGAGCAAATAGATTCGAAATTTTTATTTCCCCAATATTTCATAAGAACAGAGTTTGATAAAGAAGCAACCTTAGTCTCTTGGAGAGCGATGATGCTGATGTTATTCGAAATCCTCAAATCTTTAATCCAGGCCGCCTTCGAATCCCCCGCTATCCCCCTGATGTTGATCGACAAAAAATTCATTGATTTACAACATTAATACCTTCGCCTCTGATGGTTTCTCTAATAAGATCATTATGGTTGCCTAAGTTCACCCCCACAATTTTTCCAATATTAACAGTTTCCCTGACTTCTGAATCCACCTTATCCTCTAAACCTCTCTCCAAATTTCCTGATCTCTCGCTAGAATCCGATCGATCTTTGCCTAAAACATTAGAATCTTCCTCTTGAATATGATTGACTTGATTCCCCAGTGAAGAATTATCCACAGAATAATGATGCCCCTGTTGAGATTCCGAATTATCTTTATCAGCTCTGACATTGAGGTCAAAAACATATTCTCCTTCGTCTCTTCTTCTTTTTGTTGGCCTATCTATAGTTTTTGGGCTTACACTTCCTGTTCGACCCACCTTCTTAACCTTGGGCCTTATTTTAATTCCACTTGAATTGGGCCTAACCAACTTATCCACAGAATTTTTTTATTTTTTTTTAACGGCAAAATCACTTTATATATGCATATAAAGAGCCAGCAAGAAGCTAAGATACAACAAACAAACTAAAAGAAAACAAAACAAACCAAACAAGGAAAACTCATCATACAATGCCAACAAAATCAAAGCACCTCCAATTGCTACAAGTAGGCTGTTTTAGATTAGAACGATTGCTGATCCAAAGGAAAGCATCTTCTTTCACGAGCTCAACTGTCTTCATTATAGGAATGAACTTGTCATCAAACACTTTTGCGTTTCTGGCACTCCATATCCTCCAAAACGTAGCCATAACTATAGTACGAATCAGCTTCTTCCAAACCTTTCCTCCGGGAGTCTCTTTAACGTAACTCATGAAGTCAGCTATAGACTCGCAGTGCTCAGGGAATCAGATCCGAACCCACGAGAGCACATTCCACCATATGCTTCTTGCCCAAAGACAGTTAATGAAAATATGATTAGAATCTTCGTTACCGAGGCCGCACCGAGGACAAGAAACATCAGGCATAGAGATGCCTCTATACGTCAATCCGACCCGACTAGCAATCTTCCCAAGGGTAGCTCGCCAAAGAAGGTAGTTAGCTTTGGGCGGAGCCCAACTGGACCACTCGAAACCAGAAATACAGCCCAAATCCGGCCCCACCGAGTCTTCAAGATCACTGCGCACTTGTTTAACCGAGAACGTGTCATCCGAGCAGGTTCGCCATTTCCAGCAGCCATTGTTAACGACCAGATTCTGCTTCACATCGATACCCCTTTTAATCAGCTCCGGGGCCATGGAGCCAATATCCTTCTACACCCCGGGAAAGGATTTAGAAACCGGAATAAGTTGATCCGCGTAATTGAATTTGTGAATCGAACCAATCACACGAGCCCAAAGCTGATTCGGATTCATTCTGAATCTCCACCACCACTTAGTCAACATCGCTAGGTTGAAGTCATTTAATCTCCCAACCCCCAGACCCCCGGACTTTTTTGAACGCAACATAGACTCCCATCTGACCCATCTAAATTTTTTCTTAGAGTCCGTAATACCCCAAACAAAATCCCTCCTGATTTTATCAATCTTATTAATAATATTCTTTGGAGGCAAAAATAACGACATATAATAAGAAAGAATACTCCCCAATACCGACTTAGCGAGAGTAAGCCTACCCGCAAAAGAAAGGTGTCTCGCTTTCCATTTTGACAGTCTCGCTCCCACCCTACTCACCACCGGTTCCCAAAATTTGGCCCGCTTCATGTTAGCCCCAATTGGAACTCCCAGATACAAAAACGGAAGCGCCCCAGCTTCACAGTTCAATTTAGACGCCATAAGAGCTACCTCCTCTTCCTGAACCCCGATGCCGAAAAGCTTACACTTTTTATTATTAATTTTCAGCCCCGTGACTAGTCCTAACCATCTCAGTAACCGGGTGAGAGTCACCACATTCTGATCCGACCATTTGCCAATAAAAAGGACGTCGTCAGCGTAACCGAGATTATAGAGGATTGGCCCATCATTTGGAAGCTGAAAACCTTGAAAAAGACCAGTAGCCATCGCTTTATAAAAAAACAAGTTAATTACTTCCATGGCAATAATGAAAAGGAAAGGGGATAACGGATCCCCTTGGCGCAACCCGCGTTTAAATTTGAATTCAGAAGTAGGAGAGCCATTAACTAAAACTGAACCCATGCCAGACCGGAGGCAACCTTTAATCCACGAGATCCATTTGGCCGGAAAATCCATATGAGACATCATCTGAAGTAGGAATTTCCAATTAATAGAGTCATAGGCTTTTTCGAAGTCAACTTTGAGAATAAGCATTTCCGATTTATTTTTCTTCGCCCAAGTAACCGCTTTACTGACAATAAGAGGACTATCTAAGATGTTTCTTCCCCCGACGAAGGCAGATTGATTCTGAGATATGACCTCGTCAAGGACAAATTTCAACCGGTTGGCAAGGACTTTAGCAATGATTTTATATAAAGACCCGACAAGAGAGATTGGGCGAAAATTAGAGAGCTCTTGCGGATCTTTGGTTTTAGGAATTAGAGCCACGAAAGAAGAGTTACACCCTTTATTGATAACGCCATTGCTGAAAAAAATCGCTGAACATCCCCATAATAACCGGCTTAAACTCCTTCCAGAAGACCTTAAAGAATTTCAAAGTGAACCCATCCGGACCTGGGCCCTATTAAGACTTTTCAGCGAGAAGAGAAATCTTTATTGGTAGAGCTCCTAGCACGTGAACTCTGGTCCCTATTAAGACTTTTCGGCGCCTTCCTATTCTCAGGATTTGGAACAGAACTAGAGACTCCAAACATCCTATGATAATCATTGTCTAGGAAATCAGCATCATAAAAAGCCCCTGACCCCTGAACTTGTGCGTTGGCATGATATTGATTGGTCCAGTAAGTTTTCCGATAAAAGATTCTCATGATTAAAAACACATATTTACTTTTAAATAAAGCAAACCCATGAATGCAAAATAAACAGAACTGGAAAACCATTAAATTTTGAATCGATACTAAAATATAAAAGTAGAAAACAAATAATTCATGGTGAAATATGTGATGTAAAATTGATTTATCTAAGCCCATTATGGTATGATGGGTTCCCTTTAAAAGAATAACTCAAATCATTTATGATTCAAATACTTCAACACTTTAAATGGAAGATTGCACAATAGTATTTGACAAACAAATTATTATTAATGATGGAATAACAACAATGCAAATCATTAAAATCACTTTTTAGAGTGATAACAAGAAAAAAAAAACAAAATGACAGATCTAAGGTTGATCACCTCTAAGCCTCCTAGCCAATTGCATATCCTTTGGTGTAATTGTGACTCTATTGGCATGAAAGGCACACAAGTTTGTATCTTCAAACAATCCCACCAGATAAGCCTCGGCTGCCTCTTGAAGCGTTGCCACAACGCCGCCTTGAAACCTCATATCTATCTTAAAAGTATGTGCAATCTCTCTTACAAGTCTCTGAAATGGTACTCTTTTGATCAACAATTCAGTGCACTTCTGGTACCTTTTTATTTCTCTTAGCGCTATTGTCCCTTGTCTAAATTTGTGCGGCTTTATAACTCCTCCTAGACTGGCAGCAGATTTATAGGCTTTCTTAGTTGCTAGCTTGCTACTTCTAGCCTTTCGACTGGCAGATTTGTGAGGTGTTTGCTTAGTTCTAGACATTTTCTTGTGAGCTAGAGAGATTGATGTGTAATTGTGTGTTTAGAGAAAGATTTGATAGTGTATGTTGATTTTGGTAGGAGATCATTCGGTTTTATAATGCTTTCGGCGGTAAGTACATATTTTTGAAATTTTTGGTTGAGATCATGCGCGAGATTTGTACAGTAGGATTATAGGATGGAGAAATGGACGGTTGAGATTTGACGATAATAATAATAAAAGACACGGATCGATATCCATCGATTTATATGTATGTATTAAAAAATGCCTTATATATCGAAGAATTTGGAATGATGATTATACATTTTATCGATCCCGGTCTCATAACCAATTGAAAAACCATATTGTCATACCCGCTCGTGGCGGAAGCGCAAGGTGTGATTTTTTTTAGTTCTCATTGCATTCGATAAAGTAAACATGCTATATGATTAAAGCAAACCAAGAATTCCAATATCATATCACAAAACGATAAATTTGTATTTATTATATGGATATATTATATACGGACTAATATCTAATCTAATTTAATATGTATAAAAAAAGAGATACATAATCATTTAAATGTTACTTAGCTAAAAGAACACACAAAAATATGCAGGAATAATATATGTCATGTAAATAAGTAAGGATAGGAGGAATTTAAAAACAAAAGTCGGTGGAGAATAATGAAAAATCGAATGTATTAGTATTTTATTTATATAACTTTGTTGATGCATGGAATGTCTGTTGACTACGTCTACATTAAGTCTTAGGTCAAGATAGGTCAACATAGGGTCTTGAAAGTCAAAATTAGGTTATTATGTTGAGGTTTCGCTCTTGTGTCATATGTTGAATAAGGTTTCGCTTATTTGTCAAGTAGAGGTTTCGTTTATGTGGTAAGTAGGTAGTTTCGCTTATTTGTCAGGTCATTGAAGCGAAACTACTGGCACTATATATAGTCATTTGGAGCAAAACCTAGTCATGAGTTGTATACGTTGGAGCGGAACCTTGTCATGCTTTATGTAACCAAACTCCGTCAAAATTGATTCAGAAAGCATAAATAGAGAAGGAATTGAAAAGAAAATTTGTGTAACTTCATATGCATTGATTCAGCCTTTGTATGTGAAGATGAACGTTCTCAACTGACTGTTTTGGGTCGCAAACCGTGTGTTTGCTGATTTTGCAGGTACATTCAAGATGGATGACATATTCTTGAACCCGTTTAGCGACATGTACGCGTTTACTGGAAATTCCGGAAACGATGATACTTTGTCAAGCAATGTGAATGAGAATCCATCGAATACGAAGAAAAAGTTAACGGAAGCTTGGGAATCGGAAAGTGCCTTCGGAACATTCAATAAACCTCCAAAGCTAATGGCTATCGAGGAATACAGTCGGTGGTCAAGAAAGTTTGAAGATTGGTTGATGGCATTCGCATTTCCCAGCTGGAAGAGTCTGAAAAACGGTTATGTCAATGGAAACAAAAATGGTGAAACTCTAACATCAGCTGAGGAGATCGAGTCGTTTGTAGCTGAACAAAAGTGTGTGGCTTTGTTGTTTCAGTCCGTCCGGGAGGACATAATCTCGTTGATCGATTATTCAAATGCAAAAGATCTCTGGAAGAAGCTAGAAACAAAATGTTTAGGAAGTTCAGAAATTGTGAAAAACAAAAGAAAACTTCTTAGAAAAGAGTTTGATCTGTTTGGCTGTTTAAAGAACGAGTCAGTTTGTAAAATGATAGAAAGGTTTGGTCATCTGAAGCTGGAATTAGCAAGACATGATATCAGATATCCTGAAGATGAGCTTATCGACAAATTGTTCGATTCGTTGGCTGACGAGATGGATTGGAGATATTATGCGCTGATGCTGAAGAATACCATCAAGGCACCAGAAAAGTTGACATTAGATTTGTTGATTGAGAAACTCGAGAGTCACGAGTTGGAACTGAAGAAGACATTTAAAGTCAATCACTCATCTTATCAACATAATTTGGATTTGTATTATCCAAAAAGTATGATGCCAAAAGCAAGTTCTCCCAAGACTACGTTTTCTGCTGAAAATGTGTCCACAGCAAGCAAAGAAAGTCAAAGTGGTCAAAGCAGTGGAAGTCACAGTGGTTATCACAGTGGATCTTCATCATCTGGAAGTCATTCTGATGCAAAGAATCGTTTTCAATGTAACATCGCAATAGACTTAAAGAATGCTCAGAATTTTGACAAGGAGTCTGCTAAACAACAGATGATTTTCCTAGCATCTGTGTTGGAATCTTATGAAGGGTTAGTAGCAGGGAAGATAGGCAACACCAACCTAACGAAAGAGGACTATGATCAAATAGATCCTGAGGAAATGGAGCTAATCGACATTCGTTGGTGTATGGCCAGTGCTGTTCGTCCAGCACAGCGTTTCATGGAAATAACCGGCAGGAAGACAATTGGTGGTCCATCTACCAAGCTAGGTTTTGATAATCCAAGGTGACGTGCTTCAAGTGTAAGCAGAAAGGTCACTTCAAGCGAGAATGCAGAAACGCATATGCTGATGAGTTGGAGAACCCTTTCAGAGAAGATTACTACAAGAAGGCAATTTATCACCAGAATAAATCTGAGCCGCCTAGATTGAAGCAGGTTGAAGACAATAGAGAGAAATCTAGAGCTCTTGCGGTGATTTACAATGATGGGGGGTATGATTGGAGTCAAGAGGTTCTACCGGAGGAAGATGCGGTTGGTTACGCGTTCATGGAGAAAAACGAACCTATTCCTTGGAAAGATAACCGCACTGAAGAGCAAAAGTATCAATACAGAAAAATGTTGGCTGAAAACAGAATAATTAGAATTTCTGGTATCTATCTGGAAGCGAGAAGAGCGAGAAGATGGGATCCGGACAGGGAGTGTTATCTTGATCCATATGGAAATATTGCAGTTGATGACAAAACTCTTGATCTGGAAGCCATAATAAAGGAGTTCAAAGATGAGGATGAGTATTGGCAGAATAAATGGTGGGGAACTGGAGACGAGAAAGAGAAAGAAGAGAAAGAGAGGAAGGAGAAAGAAGAGAAAGAGAAAAAGGAGAAAGAAGATATAGAGAAGTCAAAGAAGATTGATACTGGGGTTATTGACACAACGCAGGAGTTGACTGCTGAGAACCTGGGAAAAATGGCTGACAAAGTGCTGGCTGCTAAGGCACTTGATGTAGACTCTAACTCCGTGTCTGAGTCAAAAAGCCAGGTCAGTTCAAACTTGTCAACAAATGTGTCAGGTAAGAAAATTGATGGAAATGTTGATTGCAAAAATTGCATCAAAGAGTGCAAATTTTGTAACACAGTCACGTATCTCAACGGTAAGAAAGTTGAAGATCTGACAGCAAAAGTCAGAAGTGTTGAGAATCAAATTCTTTATCGTGATAAAAGATTTAAAGCTTCAACTGAACGGATAAAATAATTAACTAACCAAATTGAAAATGATAAAATTGATCATGAAAGAGTTAAAAAGGAAAATGAAAAGTTAATTCTTGAAAACCGTCAGATTTCTGAGAAGTTTGAAAAACTCAAAAGCACAATGAAAGATAATGATGATCGAAATGGTAAAACTTATAAAGAAAATGTTCAACTAAAAGCAGTGCTTAGAGTAAAAGAAGAATCAATCAACCAACAACTGGATGAAATCGCTAAACTTAAACTTAAATTTCAAGAGGCTGAAATTAAAAACGAGCGAATCCAGTTGAAGCTTAACAGTTACAGCTCCGCAAGCTTTGTTTTGCAACACATTGTTCCCAAACCCATCGGGAAAAACAAAGCTGGCGAAGATGTTTATTCTGATGGAACCGGGGTGGGTTTTCATAGAGTTCCACCGCCGATTTTGGATAATTACACGAAAAAGCAATCGGTGTTGGTTGAAATTGAAGAAGAAAGTGAAATGAATCTTCCGGATTCAATTGATGTCACGTTCACATCTTCCAATGACGATAGTGTCCAAAATGATATTGTAAAAGGTGTTGTTGAAAATGTGCTAAAAACGGATAGTGACACTACTGAGGAAGATGGGTGTTTATTGGACAACTACATTCCGAAACAAAAGTCCAAGAACAACTTAAATGAAGAATCAAATCTTGTCATGTACAAGATGTTGGGTTCAGATAAGTTGTTTTCGGATTCTGAGTTTCCGATTGAGAATGTTAATATGAACAAATTGACAAATGTTTTCAAGTTGGTCGAAGTTGAGTTGTCAGAAGTGAACAATCTGAGTCAAACAAAGAGAAAAATGAGTTTTGAGAAAGATAAATCATACTACAAGAAATCTGTTAATCCATCACGTTTTTATAATAAAAATTGAAATAACTGGTCAGGTGGTTATCAGGGTGGTAGGGATTATCAGAAAAGAAATGTTCCAAACAAGAGGTTTGCTGAAAAGAAAAAGTTTGTGAACAGTTCGAGTTCACTTGCTGATGAAGAGAAAGAGATTTTTTCAAAATCGAATGAAGAGTTCTTTAAGAAAAGAGCTTCACAGTCTCAGTCTGATGGCACAAGTCGAGTTGTTGATACTCGAACATGTTTCAGATGTAATCAAGTTGGTCACATTGCACGAAAGTGTACCAATGTGAAGCCTAAGACTGAAACTGTGAAGATTCAAAAGAAGAAAGTTGACGAAAAGGGTAAAGCCCCAATGGTTGTTGAGAAAAAGAGTGTGAAAAATGACAACACCAAAGTGAAAAATGAACTCGTAAAGAAAGTGGTAACTAAAAATGACAAATTTTATAAGCGGGTTGCATTATCTCAACAAGTTTGGAAACCAAAAAGTGAGAAAAAGATTTCACCTTCTGAGGATTTAAATCAAATTGATTATGATGCAAATTTTCCACCTCTTAAGGCTGAAAACTTCAAAATTCAAATTGCGAGAGTCAAGGTTACATCTAAGGCTGATGAGGCCTGGGTGGACTCCATGTTCGACTAAACAGTTTGAATTGCCGGAGGTTCCTTGATCACGAAGCATGAATCGGCATCTTTATTAAAGTTTAAGTCAAAGTTTGTTATGTGCAGGAACTTCCAAAACTTGTATCCAGATGGATCATGGATAGTGGAGCTTCAAGACATATGACAGGGAAGACTGCGTTGCTGTATGATGTGAGAAATATCAATGGTGCTTACGTAGGTTTTACGTGTAATCAATGAGGAAGGATTATAGGTGAAGGAACGTTATCCAACGGGATTGTGACGTTTGAAAGAGTTAACTACATTGCTGAGCTGGAGAACAATCTGCTGAGTATCTCCCAGATCTGTGACAGGATATATACTACTCACTTCACTGATAAAGAATGTTTGATCTTGAAACCGGGATTTGTAATACCTGAGGAATGGATTATCATGAGGGCACCGAGAGTTAATGATCTGTACGTGTTGGACATGAGCGTAGCTACTACAACCACGGGTCAGGCTCATTGTTTTGTGTCCAGAGCAACTGAGAAAGAATCGAGATTGTGGCACCGCAAGATGGGGCATATTCACCTAAGGAAGATGAATCACTTGGTGCACAATGATTTGGTTTTTGGAGTTCATGTCAAAGGTTTTCATCTAGAAGGGGAGTGCATTAGCTGTGTCAAAGGCAAGCAGAAGAAGAAGTCACACCCTACAAAGCAAGTCAATTCAGTTTCGAGACCTCTGGAAAGACTTCACATGGATTTGTTTGGTCCTGTGAATGTCAAAAGTATTACAGGAGATTACTATTGTTTGGTTGTTACTAATGATTATTCCAGATTTTCGTGGGTTTCTTTCTTGAAAACGAAAGATGAAACGTTTAACAGTTTGATAGCGTTGTTCAAAAAGATTGAGAATCTGTACCAAAGGCGTATCAAAAGAATTCGTAGTGACAATGGTACTGAATTCAAGAACAGTAAGATGGAAGAATTTTGTGATGAAAGAGGTATACTGCATGAGTTTAGTGCTCCGTACACTCCACAGCAGAATGGAGTCGCAGAACGCAAAAATCAGACTCTAATCGAGACGGCCAGAACTATGCTCGCAGATTCAAAGTTACCGATAAATTTTTGGGCTGAAGCTGTTTCCGCCGCATGCTATACGCTCAACAGGGTTCTCACTGTCAAGAAGTTCAACAAAACATGCTTTGAGCTAATCAATAACCGCAAACCGAATTTGAAGTATCTAGAACCGTTCGGGTCACCCTGTACTGTTATAGAGCCTTATGGAAAGTTTGGTCCGAAGTGCATTGAGGGAATATTTGTTGGTTATGCAAATCCGATGCGACGTGTTTTCGTTCCAAGTGAGAAGCGGATTATTGAAGCTGGAAATGTTGAATGTCAAGGTTATACTATGCCGCCGCAGAATCCTGGAGATTCATGGCGTTATCATTATGACAAACTGTGGGATTCGTTTGACATGAGAAAAGAATCAGAGGATGATGAAGACTTCTTTGATGAGTTGGATATTTTGCGCGAATATGAGTCACAGGACCATGGGAAACTTCAAATGATGATGAAGCAGGTCCGAGTAATGCTGGTGAACATGATGATGTCCAACAGAATGAAGATGCTCAGGATAATCAGTCGGATCAGAATGATAATCAAGAAGCTGAAAACATGCCAGTCTTTGATCATGGTGATTCAGATTCTGAGGGGGAGCAAATTCAGATTTCAAGTCAAACAAATCAAGTTGGTGAACAAGATGCAGATCAGAATGTTACTAATCTGGAGGGCAATGTAGATGTTCCAAGTGAAGTGATGCCGCGAACTCTTTCATATCATCCAGAGGAGTTGATCATAGGAGAATTGCAGACAGGCGTTCGCACCCGAAGACAAATTGACCAGGGCCTTCCATGTTTTTATTCTACAGTAGCACCTTTACAAACTGAATTTTCATTAAGTTGTTTCATTTCGCAGATCGAACCGCGGACTTACAAAGAGGCGCTTACCGAAGACTCTTGGGTTATTGCGATGCAAGAAGAGTTAAGTCAGTTTGAAAAGTTGGGAGTGTGGAAGTTAGTTGATTTGCCGGATGGTCATAGAAAAATCAATACGAAATGGGTATTTAAGTGTAAGAGAGACGACAGAGGAGTTGTTATAAGGAACAAAGCTCGACTCGTTGTTCAGGGCTTTAGTCAACAGGAGGGGAGTGATTTTACAGAAGTCTATGCTCCTGTAGCATGACTAGTGGCAATCAGAATTTTCCTAGCATTTGCATCTTGGAAGAACTTCAAAGTATATCAGCTAGATGTAAAATCGACGTTTCTTTATGGGAAGGTCAAAGAGGAGGTTTATGTCGGACAGCCGCCGGGCTTCACTGACCCAATCCACAAAAACAAGGTTTACTTATTGGACAAAGCGTTGTATGGTTTACACCAGGCCCCGAGAGCTTGGTACGAGACTTTGTCTCAACACCTACTAGCCAACAAGTTCATTCGTGGAAAAGTGGATGCCACTCTCTTCACTAAAGAGGTCGACGGTCATCTTCTGATAGTTCAGATTTATGTGGACGATATAATTTTTGGGTCAAAAAATGAGAATCTATGCAAAGATTTTGAATCAGTGATGAAGCAAAAATTCGAAATGTCATCAATGGGGGAGATGAAATTCTTTTTGGGTCTACAAGTTGAACAACTTCCCGAGGGAATTTTCATTCACCAAACGAAGTATGTTCGTGATATTCTAGAGAAATTTGGGATGTCAAGTTCTACTCCAGCTGCTACCCCACTTGCAACAAATCATGGGATTCACCCAGATCTCACCGGAGACAGGGCTGATGAAACGTTCTACCATTCCATGATAGGTTCTTTGATGTACCTAACTGCTTCACGTCCTGATATCATGTACCCAACGTGTCTCGCAGCAAGATATCAATCTAACCCGAGAGCTTCGCATATGATCATTGTGAAGAGGATATTGCGCTACCTGAAAGGAACTCCTTCATTGGGGTTGTGGTATCCTAGAAAAGGCGATTTTACGCTCGAAGGGTATTCCGATTCAGATTTCGGATGCTGCAAAGTCAATTCCAAATCAACAACTGCAGGATGCCAGTTCTTTGGAACTAGATTGGTTACCTGGCAGTGTAAGAAACAAACGTCTGTGGCGCTATCTACCTGTGAAGCGGAGTACGTATCTGCTAGCAGTTGCTGCTCTCAGATCCTGTGGATACAGCAACAGATGCGCGACTACGGTTTGCAGTTTCTTAACACACCTCTTTTTGTTGATAATGAGGCAGCTATAAATATAACAAAGAATCCAGTACATCACGCTAAAACTAAACACATAGAAATTCGTCATCACTTTATTCGTGATTGTTTCGAGAAAAAGTTGATACGAATTGAGAAAATCCACACTGACGAACAGAAAGCTGATTTATATACCAAAGCTTTTGATAAAAATCGGTTTAAATATTTGTTAAAACTGAATGGTATGAAGCTTCTTTCGGTGTTGGATGGAATTATCGGCGTTGATGAGAGTATTGTTGCGGATGAAAACGAAAAACAATCTGCAATGGTTTGTCGATTTTTTACATGTTTTGGTATTTAGGGGGAGTAGATAGATGTATATAGATATATTTTCAGAAAATACAAAAACATGATAAAATGCAAAAATACAAAAACATTATAAAATCTGAAAAAGAGCTTGTGTATATAGGGAAAATGATAGTACATCGGCTAGACAATTACAGTATGCTAAAGATTTGTAAAGTTTAAATGAGTTAAACAGTCTCACTAATGATGTGTCGATAGGTTTTCGCACATTTAGTAGATTTATTCGGGATATAAACCTAAAATTTCAAACTTGTGAAATTCGTGGGGAACACTACTTGGATATATAGGTAACCCCTGAAATCTCGTTTGAAAGGTCCCGTATTCTGATATACTAGGTTTTTATACTCAATGATGTCTGGGGTATTATTCCGGGACTTCTGCTGAATGGAAGTTCTGACCTAGTCCTTGGATAATACTTTCCACAAATGCTTGAAACATAGCATAAACCCTCAGCATGCAGATGTAACAATAAAATTGATAGTCGCTGCTGTTGTAGCTAAAAGATCCTCTAAAGGGGACATACCGTAAAGTCGAAGCTGATATCTCTCTGCGTATACGGAAGTATCGACCTGAGATCCCTCGGGCCTCGCATTACCTAATTTATGTACAGATATCATTGTAGTATACTCACCTGTAAGACTGAATATTGGGATTCTGGATACAGGAGTATATTCAAGAGGTGGGACACATGAATGAGATAAGTTCATAAAACATCTAAATAGTATCCTAATTAAATTGAAATTTGTGTGAGAATTTAAGATGGATCAGTATATCGACAATCGAGGTGAATTGTTTAAGTCTGAGTATGAAATGAAGCTTAACGGTACTTGTAATTTGTCTGATAGCTGATATGATTCCCTGACACGCTCGCCAAAAATATGTTTGTAAATAGTTTACTTTGTTTACTTTCTGCAATTTAAGTTTTCTGTATTTCATTTCTTAGTTTAGAACACTTTATAAAAATCCAAAAAGATTTTTCATTTCTGCTTTATTTTCCGACAAACCAAAGTGGAAAGTTGAATGTTGGATTTTCAGATGTTGAAGCAGATGCAGGAGATTCTGAACTGAAGAATGAGGAGAGCTTATCTTGTTGTAGTTTGTGTTTATTAAAAAATCAAAAACAAGTTCATTAACTTGATACTTGTTATTTTCAGAAAATGTTTGAAATTGTTGTTTTAAATCAGTTTGATTCGTCAAATGATCAACCAGGGTCATTAAGTTGAACTTGGTAGATTAATCAGGTAATCAGGGTTATTAATTTGGACCTGAATACTTGAGTGGATTGCTAAAGCTGATAGTTTGTGATTTATTGTTGAAAAGATAGACTGTAATGTTTGATGTTTGAGACACAGGTTTTGGACTTCATTATTCCCAACAGAAGCTAATTGTCAAAGCTTGAATCAGATCAAGACCTCAGATTCTAGCATATTGAGAGGGGGAGTCTGTGAAAGGGGGAGTCTGGATCAACAGTCAAAGGGGAGTTTGAAGATGGAGCTAGGTTGTGATCCTAAACCTGTGAAGATAGAATGCTTATGATGTGAAGACAGAGAGTTGGAGAAAAGACCAAGACTGAAGACTCGGAGCTGAAGACTTCGTCAACATCCAAGGGGGAGTCTGTTGATGCATGGAATGTCTGTTGACTACGTCTACATTAAGTCTTAGGTCAAGATAGGTCAAGATAGGTCAACATAGGGTCTGGAAAGTCAAAATTAGGTTATTATGTTGAGGTTTCGCTCTTGTGTCATATGTTGAATAAGGTTTCGCTTATTTGTCAAGTAGAGGTTTCGCTTATGTGGTAAGTAGGTAGTTTCGCTTATTTGTCAGGTCATTGAAGCGAAACTACTGGCACTATATATAGTCATTTGGAGCAAAACCTAGTCATGAGTTGTGTACGTTGGAGCGGAACCTTGTCATGCTTTATGTAACCAAACTCTGTCAAAATTGATTCAGAAAGCATAAATAGAGAAGGAATTGAAAAGAAACGTTGTGTAACTTCATATGCATTGATTCCGCCTTTGTATGTGAAGATGAACGTTCTCAACTGACTGTTTAGGGTCGCAAACCGGTCCAACAAACTTGAAGATAATTATATGTGAACTTAATAGATTATTTTTATATATCTTTGAAATTTTATAGGAATAAAATTGTATGATGATTTTAATGATATCAAATTATATATTATATTATATATTTATTATTAAATAAAGAATATCAATATTAAGAATAGTATAGTTAGATTTAATATAATATATTATAATATCATAACTAAAATATTATATTTGATAATAACTAAAATTTAATAATGTCACACATATATTTTAACTCAATTTTACCACAAGGTATAATTAATATAATGAATATCTTTAATTATTAAATAAGTATTTATAATTTATAATTAAGTTAAAGATAATTAAGTAGGAGAGAGTGACGGGAAAATAAAAATTTAGATTGCTCCAATGAATGACACGTGTCCATCATAGGTTTCTTTTATTATATAGTATAGACATATATATATATATATATATATAGGGCCAGGATCATTTCAGAACCATAAATATTTACAGAACCCGCAGAACTCCTAATAAACAATCTTTTTATTTATATATTTTTATGTTTAGGATAATTTTATCATTTATTATGTGTATTTTTACGATTACATACATGTTAAGAGTAATTTTATCATTTTTTATATGTAATTTTATAATTACACATATGAAAACTAGTATTTTTACATATATGTAATTAGTTATGACACATATATATAATTTTAGCGATTAAACATATGTAAACTACTTTTAACATGTATGTAATCAAAGAAATACATATAATAGATGATAAAAAGATCCTAAATACAAAAACTTATATATAAAATGATTGTTTATTAGGGGTTCTGAAAGTTCTGTAGTTTTTAGAGTTCTGAAAAGAACTCAACCCTATATATATATATATATATATATATATCTTTTTTAGATATATTGTTTAAAAGAAAAGGGGGACATTGTCACACCCGCATAAATCAGAGTTGGTGTGATCTGACCGGTATATTCATTGCACAGCAGAAGTATATTATGCTAAGACTTCTAGAAAGTGAACGTCCGCTAAGTACTCAAATCCCCATGGGTTCTCCTAATATACACATAGAATGTAATTTTTGGTGACAACTAAATATATATTTTCCCTAAATATAGATATATACCTGTTTTAAATCTTTAAGAAAAACTCTATTCCGTAACTTATATTTTGGTATAAAAATAAGGGGAAAGCCATGTTTAACTTCCTTAAACATTTTATTAGTAAAAAGTCTTGCAAAAAATTATATTTTTCTAAGTGTTAAAATTTTATCAAAATTTTGCCATAGTTTCACCTAGATTTAGGAGTTTTCCCATGTTTAAAAACATGTGTTAATGTAATCATCCAACATGTTTTTAACAAGACTTTTATGTAACAAACTTTTCCAACATATATGTACATGAACTTGTAACTACATTACATGTAGATCCATGTATTTCTTATGTTCATCGCCATTTAAACAAGTTTTTGTCAACATTGAAGACAAAACTTTTCAAGAACAAAGTTTATCAACATGATCTTCTCATACTTTTACTAGTTTATGTTAACTTTGAAAACATAATCTTTCAAGAACAAAGTTTACTAGTAATGTGACAACCTGAAATTTCAAGTTCTTTCCTTTACGCATCACTTGTTTCATAATTCATTTTACGTTGTATCTTGTGCAAGATATTTGAATGATTAAAGTATTGATTACGTTTGGGTGTTACATGAAAAGTTAAGTATTGTGTAATGTTTAGTCATAACATAATTATGTTTAACCCTGATTGAGAAACACTCGACAAAGAGTAGTCCTTCGTCACAACCACCCCTCGACGAAGAGTAGTCCTTCGTCGTAACCAATCTGCGATGAAGAAGGTCCTTCGTCACACTCACATCATGGCGAAGAATGTTCTTCGCCAAGGGATACTTCGCCAAAGCCTTCGGCCCAGGTTATTCGAGGCCCAGAATTATATGCGTATAACTTCTTGTAAACGTAACCGCAAATCACAAAAACCCTAAGGCTTTCTCTTCCTCTCTTCCCTGCATGACGTCATCTAGGTCTCGAAGCCCTTCATCTCAAACAAACTAATCACTTCAGTTGTTCGTGAGTTTTCTGACGTTTTTCCTGAAGAACTTCCTGGTTTACCTCCACACCGTCAGGTAGAGTTTCAGATTGACCTTACACCAGGAGCAGCCCCGATTGCTCGTGCTCCTTATCGCCTTGCACCAGGAGAGTTGCAAGAACTGTCTAATCAACTTCAAGAACTGTTGGATAGAGGTTTTATCCAGCCCAGTTCTTCGCCTTGGGGAGCCCCAGTTCCTTTTGTGAAGAAGAAAGATGGGTCCTTTCGTATGTGTATTGATTATCATCAACTTAACAAGGTGACCGTCAAGAACCGTTACCCTTTGCCTCGTATCGAAGACCTGTTTGACAAGTTGCAAGGGTTAAGCTTCTACTCAAAAATTGACTTAAGATCGGGCTATCATCAGATGAGAGTCCGAGAGGAGGATGTCCCTAAAACAGCATTTCGAACACAGTATGGCCACTACGAGTTTCTGGTTATTCCATTCGGGTTAACTAACGCACCAGTGGTTTTCATGGATCTCATGAACCGTGTGTGCAAACCGTATCTCGATGATTACGTTATTGTGTTTATCGATGACATCTTGATCTACTCTAAGAGCAAGGAGGACCACGAGCGACACTTGCGTCTTATCTTGGAGCTCTTGAGGAAGGAGCAACTCTACGCAAAATTCTCTAAGTGTGATTTCTGGATTCAAGAAGTACACTTCCTTGGTCACATTGTTAATGAAATGGGGATACACGTGGATCCTGCTAAGATTGATGCTATCATAAATTGGGTGGCACCGAAGAATCCTTCGGAGGTGTGACAATTTCTTGGTCTCGCTGGGTACTATCGCAGATTTATTAAAGACTTCTCAAAGATCGCTCAACCTCTCACCACGTTAACACGGAATGGCGTTCTGTATTCTTGGGGAACGAAGCAGGAGGATGCTTTCCAACTCTTGAAACAAAAACTCTGCAGTGCACCAATCTTGTCATTACCGGAGGGTACCGAGGATTTTGTGGTGTATTGTGATGCTTCTATTCAGGGTCTCGGTTGTGTGCAAATGCAATGCGAGAAGGTGATAGCGTACGCTTCTCGACAGTTGAAGGTTCATGAGAAGAATTACACAACACACGACTTAGAGTTGGAGGCCGTGGTCTTTGCGTTAAAAATCTGGAGGCATTAGTTGTACGGTACTAAATGCACTATTTATACCGATCACAAGAGCCTTCAGCATATCCTTGATCAGAAGGAATTGAATATGCGACAGCGTCACTGGGTAGAACTCTTAAACGACTATGATTGTGCAATCAAGTACCACCTGGGTAAAGCTAACGTTGTAGCTGATGCCCTTAGTCGAAAGGAAACGAAACCTAAGCGTGTTCACGCTCTAAAACTCACTATTCACTCTAATTTACCTGATCATATCCGTTCGGCTCAGACTGAGGCGTTGAAGGAAGAAAACCTAGAAGCGGAATATTTGCGGAGCATGGAAAAACGACTCGTGGAGAGATCAGACGGCATTTATTACTTTATGGATTTGGGTCCTGAAGAAACACTGGATAAACGACCGGAATCAGTTTATCCAGGGGGGTTACGTTATGCATAAAAAGGGTGGTTCTCTCTCGTTTGATTTGAAGGGACAAGTCTTCTTCTCTGGTGAACACTGCAAAACAGAACACCCTTAGCCTCGTTACGGGAAGAAGGGAGGTTCTCTCCCTAACCCGACTTCGGCGTGAGAATAAGTATATGTTTATGAAGAAGAAGAAGTATTGGTGAAGTGAGTGTGACTTGCCGTTCATGCCTGATTTATTCTCATATTTATAGCCGGGAGTATGGGCGGGAAAACCTGTTATTGAAAAGTTGACGGAAGATGCTAACTCCGTAAGCAGTTACTTCCCATCCCGTTAATCCTCTTAATCCGACGTGAGTGCACACGGATCGCTATTCAGATCAACGGTTGGGGTGTTGCCACATGGAAAGTGGGCAAATGGAGATTTCTCTCCATTTCCATGCCATCATCGTGATTTCAGGGTTGCCTGGGATGATGACATGTGTCCCAGACGGTTATAATCGTCTGGTGGTGCACGAATGAGTCTTCTAGAAGATTATTGCCATAATCCGGTGTGACTCCTTATCGTGTGGTATCAGCTTAGTAAATAATATCCAAGTCTGGGTATTACTAGGCGGAAGGGTTTGTTAGGATTTTTACCCTTTGTTGTGGAGAGTTGGCGCAAGGATTTATGCATTTCCTTTTAGCGCGCAAGTGTTGTCTTACTTTTCTTCTTAATTTTCATTTGTAAAACCAGTGTGCTGCCGCACAAGGTTTTAAGGATGGTTAGAAGATGAGGTTGTGGTATGGTCCCAAGTACTTGATTATGAGGTTTTTGGGACCTTACCCCTTCAAGTCCCCCCAGTCTAGTGTTGCTCTTATGCAAATAAGTGGAGCACTAGACTTTTAAGAGGGGTTTTTATTGTTTCTAGGTTTTGGGCGCGAAAATGGAGAATCTTCTATGAGAAGATACACTTTGCTTATTGTGACAACCCTCGTAATTCCATGTATCCGTACAATTTATTAATGATAATTAAAGTGCTTGATGATTGGGCTAAATTATTTAACTGCTCTCTGATTACTGTGTTATACTTACATGTGAATGTTAGCATACTAGTAGTATGCAGAAAACTTGACTAAATGGTCCTGAATATTTTCCTATGTGTTAGGAATTAATTGTGTTACAAAAATATATGTATAAGACGCCTTACGGAACAATTAAACAACTTAACGGAACAGTATCCGACCGAACAACCAGACATTACCCGGGACACCAAATATTTGTCAAACACATTATTTAATTATTTTTGGCTAGTCGTGATCCCCGTATACCATAACACCCACCAAAAATCATCACACAGACATATACTATCAAGTTATTTGCACTCTAACTATCAACTACCATCTAGTTAGAAAAATTGCAACAAGACCCCCCCCAAACCGATTTTCGGTCCATGTGGACCCACCAAATCATCTTCATCATGCCTTCTTGATTTGTTGATTAAAATAATAGATTGTTGCTTGTGGGACTTGCTAAAATATGTAAGTGATCTTATAAGAGTATGGTTCTCATCATTACTTCAAAAATCACACTCCAACCTCACTACTCTCTCTCTCATTTCGGCTCCCCCATAACCGAACCCACCACCACCCCTCAACATCTTCATCTTCTCCAATTACAAGTTCCATTCAAAGCTTTGAAGTTCATCCATGGAGGTTGATTTTTGAAGGGCTTTCAAAGGAGCTTGTTTCTAGTCTTTTTCATCATCTTCTCTCTACATTTTCATCACTAGATCCTACCCTAGACTTGTGCTAGTAGTAAGTTCCTTATGTCACCTTTGTTCATCTTGTTTCATGATTAAAAGATGTAATATGTTAAATCTACAAGAACACTAAAAAGGGTTTAAACAAGAAGATGAAACATGATGTATTTATATTAGTATGATGTTATCTTGAGATGTTACTGATTTCTTGTTGATTGCTTGTTAATATTGATTACTAGAAATGTTGTTGATCATTATGCATGTTAACGGAAACCAATGTAACACGCATTAGAATGTAAAAGCTGAAAAATAGAAAGCTGTTTAGCGATTACAGCCAACTTCAGTTGGCTGTAACCGAACCTTAATAAAGCGAAAAATGTATTTTCTGAAGTCTAGATTTATGTATTATGAAATACGGTTCTAATGGCACTAGAATAATAATTTTTGGACTTCGTTTACTATTTTTAAAGACCCTTTTAAAAACAGCAGCTGAAGCTGAGTTTTTGTTGTAGTAAATGAGTGATGTGTTTTTGGTCATAACTGGAAATCTATAATGAATAAACTCATGAAATTTGTACAGTAGATGACAACTGATGTATTTGTAATTACCCCACTGGAATTTCTTAAATCAGACTCTCTATGAATTTTAAATAAATTATTCCGTGGACTGCAGTCAGAAAAAGATAAATCTGAGTTCAGTCCGGAAAATGATTTTTTATAAAATATTGGTGATGAATTGGATCCCGAGATTTTTACACAATAATATTTGGATCGTTTAAGACCTTCTTTAGAAAGTTGGAAATTTTTTAAACAAGTTAACTATTTATTAAAATCCCCGAAAACAGCCCAGTTTTGAATATAAAAGCTGAAACGACATAAGTAGTGATTTGCGTGTCTAAATGTCGGGTAGGTTATTCGAGAATGATATTACATGTTATATGTCTATAAAAGTTTTATGTGCAATGTCGTATGTTTGTTTATGAGTGGGAAATAGATGGGAAGTTTATATGGGCATGAACCGTTAAAGTGATGCATGTTATGTGATAGGTACGTGTAGGAACTTTGTGCTCTATTTGAAAACCACTAAATGACTAACTGGTAATCATAATAGGACGTGATTGACCGACCTTGACTGTTATCTATTTTTGAGAGTCAAACCGAGCAACCGAGGTGAGTTCACACTCTTTCCAAGGCATGGGATTCCCAAGGGTTGGGAATGGGTTAATGATTTAAACGGTAACTACAACCATCATCCGTGGGTAGGATGCCAAGATTACACACTGGACCAAACCTCTATCATGAAGTCCCTCATTTATATCGACTTAATCACTGAGGCCTATGGCGAGCGTGTCATTAGTTAATAGCGCTATTAGGTTTAACAAACCTCACACCGTGCCAGTCGGACGAGCGTGTACTAATGGACTATGGGCAAAGGGTCAATGCTGATAGACATTGACTTAGGGCACCACTTACATTTTCGTAGTAGTCGATCACACGGTCTAGTAACACATGGGAAGCCCCCAATAATTTTCGCAAACATGTCTGGGAGACCGTGATACGAATTAATACGATACATGGTTTACAAAACGAACATATGATTTACGAAACGAATACTATAACTAAACAACCAACTGTGAAGTCGCTCAACTTTGTTGTTGATTCGTTGTTACATGCCTTGCAGGACGTTAGGTACTCATGGAGCTTGCATAGGGAGGCACGATCGTTGTGGGACATGGCAGTGTGTGCCATGCTAAAAACATTACTTTATTCCGTACTTAATACTTACATTGGGTTTCACAATTATGCTTCCGCTAAACACTTAACTACATTTTTTATTTGAAACACCTTTCATATTGTGTGGTTGAATTTTACTTACTTGTTATGTTCAATATGATTGGTGGCTTGATCCTGGTCATGTCACGCCTCCAAGCGGTGATACTCCGCGTGTGGATTTTGGGGGTGTGACACTTATTATGGTGATTTTGAAAATCTTTGACTTTGGGTGAGAGGTACAGTAAGGACTGTGTGACAGGTTGTCACTGTCAGGTGTGCATTACTGACCGTGCTCTACACGCGCACGTGAACTCGCGTTTGTGTTGCTTCCCACTGGCCCCTGTCGCTTGGGTAACTGTGCTATCCCAAAAAAGGTGATGTTGCAGTTACCAAAGCTATTTATGGCGGTGGGTATATAAGTGTTTTGGATTTCCCCTTTCCAGTAATCATTACTTTGTTGAAAATCCTTTTCCCCTTTGTCTTCTTTATCCGTTCTTTAGAAAGAATTGCAATTTTTCCTTCCTATGTCAACCGGCGATCTTCACGAAGACTCAACGGAAGAAATGTATGTCGAACTTCCCCCATTAAAGTGGTCTAGGGCAACTTTTGATGGCTTGATTCGGAATCTCAGGTTCCCTGAAAACTGGGGTGCCCTTTACCCTGAAGAAGGTCAAACGGCGGCGGATGCTCCGGCCGGGTATGTGACCTTCTTTTGGGATTTCTTTAGTGCAGGCAACTTTCGTTTGCCTGTAACGAAATTTTTTCTTGAAATCCTTGAGTATTACAAGGTCCACATCTCCCAGTTGCACCCAATTGGTATGGTTAGGGTTCGGCATTTTGAATTTGTGTGTCGTACGATGCATATTGAACCGACGGTTCCTCGATTTCGAGTTTTTCATCAAATGCATTGTACTCAAGGGTTCTATTCATTTATTCAAAGGGCATTGGCGAAGAAGATTTTGCTTCATCCTCCAAAATCATTCCACGATTGGAAACATAAATTCTTTTTCATTAAAGCAGGGGTTTTTCTGATGAAGATGATTTTTAGGGGAAAAGAGGATGTCCCCACCGAAACCATTCAGACCCCTGTTTGACGAGAATTGGTACCAGGGTCTGAAAGACGTTCCGTCTATTGCTATACCGGAAAAAGCCCTTGTTGGTGCCGGTATGAGTCTGAACTGGAGGATGGAACGAGAAGAGAAGCCGGTGTATATATGGAGGATGGCAAGAGTAAGATTTTTGCCCTGTTCCTTTACTTCTGTTTCTCCTTCTCTCTGTCTTCTTTTTTTTTTTGAAATTCATTTTCACTTCTCCTTGTTTGCAGTTGTCTCGTTATACGTTGTTGCGTTTGGTAGAGAAGGTGGAAAGATGTCTACTATTGCAAAAAAGCCCGATGAGGAATTGTGGTATCACCGTATTGTGAAGAATTTTGTTCTTCCGCGGGATAGTGATCTTTTCGCGCAACCTGGTGCTGGTAAGCTTGCATAGTAGCATTTTTTGTTTGTTATTTTGCGCGTGTGTTAACACTGTGTTTTTGCAGTAGGTGAATTGTCTAATTTGGGCATAGGCCCTGAAAAGAAAAGGCGCGCGCCAACCGCTACTGCTGCGCCAAAGAAGAATTATGCTGAAAAAGCTCAGTCTTCTAAGGCCAAAAATGTTGGAGGGGAGAAGAAAGGTATGCGCCGCTCTTCTAACTCCTGGTGTGATTATGTGGTGGTTTCTGATTCTTTAGAGGGTCTTGCGCCGGCAGTTATTATTAGAAGACCGAAGCCAGAACCAAAAGAGACTGTTGATATCCCTGCGTCCAACCCTGATGATCCTATTGACTTGGAATCAAGCCCTGAGCGCTTGGTGAGGACTAAGGGAGGAAAAAGAAAACAGTCTGGTACTGAGGCTGAAGGTCAGCCTGCAAAGAAGATTCAGAGGAAGAAGATTACCAAGAGAGGCAATCTGGACACCTTTATTTCATAGTCTGTTCCTGGTAAGTATCCTCTTTTGCTCTCTTCTTCATATGCTTATTGAATATTTTGTGACTCATAGACTTCGTTTTTCATAAAAAACCCAATTTCTCTTGTTCCCACAGAATCATTGCCTGTGGTTAATGAAGAACTCCCACCCTCTCCTCCACGCGCTTCTGTTGCTGATAAGTTAAAGAACTCTGAGGTTCCTGAGGGTGGGACTGAGAAAGCTGCTGGGGTTGAGGATCTTGGGGCTGATAAGCCTGTTGATGTCTTTGCAAATGCAGAAAAAGTTATTAGCCCCGAGATTGCGGATGATGCTGGTAACCCACAGGCCCCTGAACTTGCTGCTCATGATTTGGAGAAAGAGAAAGCTGCTGAAGAAATCCCTGTAACAACTTCTCCTTCTAAAGCTTCTGGTTTTATTCCTGAAAACCTCGAGAAAGTTTCTGCTGAAGACCAAGGCTCATTTTCTGCTGCTGGCAAGAGTTCTCCAATCCGCCCAGATGAGACTCTGGGGGATTATTATTATAGAACTTATACGGAAAAGGATGCTTCCGACATTCATGTCCCTGTTTGGAATCTGAAGAAGGGTGACACCTTTTCAGATTGGCGCGTGTGCCGGGACTGGTTGCAGGGGATATTTCCGCCTGGGGAGATTAAGTTCCAAGAAAGTCGTCTTCATGAGCAAACTTACCATGCCTACCTTGAAGAGGCTGCTTCTTATACATCCACTACGCATCGCATTGTGCGTGAGTGGCATAGTATGCACAAGGAGTGGGCTGACTTCATGGTGTCCAAGAAGAAAGTTGTGGATGACGAGAACCGTGTTGCCCAACTGAAGGCTAAGTTGGAAGCTGATCAGGCCAAATTTGAGGCTGATCGAAAAACAGAGGAATGGTCCGTTGCTAGTAGGAAAAGGAAAGCGGAGGCTGAAGTTGCCCTTCTTGCCGAGGAGCGCAAGAATTTTAACAGAATTTATGAGAAAGATAATAATGAGAAAGTAGGTCTCCGTAACGTTAACAATAATCTCAAGGCTGAAGTTGAGAAATTGAAGAAACAAGATGCGGAGATCGAAATGTTGAAAAAAGAAAAAACTGATGCTGAAGCTGCGCGAGATGAGGCGCGTTCCCACAGGGAGCGCAGTGAACAACGAGAGGTACATGCCTGCGCCACTCTTGCTCTTAGAGATAAAGAGATAGAAGAACTTACCGCTTTGCTTTCTGACCAGGAACAATTTAAAAAAGATTTGGAGCTTGCGCACTCTGAGAAAGCTGATGTCTCCCGTCGCCTAACTGAAACTGAAGTGAAGCTAGAAAATTCTGAAACGGCGCGGGCCACAACAGAGAGCGAGCTTGAACCTTTGAAAAGTGATATGTTATGGTTGAAAGAGCGTGGGATTGCCTGTGTAAGTTACTTTTTTGCTTGTTTTCTTTGCGGGAATGCTTTGCGCCTCTTTCTTATTTATTTTTCTTGTTCTTGTAGGTTGTCGAATCAGTGTTGAATTTTGTAGAGCTAGATAAAACTGTTGCCCGTTTAGTTGTTGCCGCACGGAGTGACGGGTATGCTCAGGGATATGCGGAATGTTCACACCATGTGACTAGCGCTTTGAAAGTTGATTGGGATACTAGTAAATCTGCTACTCATGGAGTTAATACTGGTGCCGCCCTTGCAGCTTTAAAAACATAATTCAACAACGTGCAGCTTCCTGTCATGGATCTTATAAATGTTGCATTGCAATCTGAAGATCATGTGGCTCAACTAAAGGAAATCTTCCCAGATGAAGACGAAGATCTAGCGTAGGTTTCCTTTTGTAATTGTATTGAACAATTTTTTGTGGTTCTTTGGGATGTGTATCCCTTTTTCTGTTAATGTGCTGCCGCATAAGTAATCGTACACATAAACACTGCCGTGTTTTGATATTTTTCTAAGGCGTATTGGTGCGCCAGGAATAGTATGATGTGTGTTTTAGTTTACAATATTTTGCATGGGTACAATTGCTTTGATCAGGTAAGGCGAATGAAGGTGGTATAAAGCTCATGTGTGAACGTGTGGTCTTGTGTGATGTAATCACTTGACCGTTCATGAGACTTGTATTATATTTACCATAATGTTTTTTCGCTTACCAAAAGAAATTGCATGCACTTTGTAAGAAAAAACACAAGAATAATAGAAACTTTGTTGTTTATTTCGGGATAAGGCGTAGAGGCCGTTACAAAGTCTATTAAGATAAATACACGGGACTTAACTTACACTCTATATCCTGCTTAAACTTGATAAACTGTATAGTCTGTTCCATTCTGCGAGGAGATCATAGAGTTACTTCTTAATTTTTCGCTTTCTTGCTCGGACCTTCTTCGCCCCGGGTGATTTGTTTTATGTCCTTGTGCACGTTTTGTAGTAGGTGAGTGAGCTCACCACTTTTAAGTGCCTTTTGTATCTCGGTGCGCAAGGAGATGTAATTATTGGTGGTATGACCACTGTCCTTGTGGTAATCACAATACTGAGATGGGTCATGCCCACGTTTGTTCTTCATGGGTGGTGGAGGTTTAAACTGATAATCCTCCGTGCTTAAAACTTCCGCAGGAGTTTTGGTTAAGGGAGTCCATTGTCTCTCCCTGTTTTCTTGTTTGGTTTCTCTCTGCGCGGCAAGTTTATTGATTGTGGCTCGAGCATCCTTGGATGAATAGTTCCCTGAGCTAGAATCGCGCCAACCTTTCTTAAATTTCCTCCCACCATTTGAGCCTAAATCTGAGGGTCGATTGTGCGGTGGTGGCGGCCTGTTGGTGGTGGCGGCCTGTTGGTGGTGAGATTCTTTTCCGTTTGGGCGTAGACCTTAGCCGCCGCCATCACTTTTTCCCAGCTTTTCGGTAGTCCTTCCGTCCCAGACAGGACTTTTATCATATCGTCGCACCTGACTGCATATTTGAATTGGGCGCGAATCAGCTGCTCGTGGATGTCTCCGATCTCGAGTACCTCTTTGTTATAATGGTTGATGAAGTCTTCCAGACTATCATCATCATGACGCCAGATGTTCATCACATCCGCTGTGTCGTGGATGGATCGCCTTTGCTGGCTGAAATGAAGCAGAAACTTGTCGCGCAAATCTTTCCATGACGTGATTTTCCCAATGGGCAAATTATCAAACTAGATTCTTGCAGCGCCTGTAAGGGTTTGTACGAAGAGGTGGCACCACATTGGTAGGGTCCAGCCTCCTACCAGCCCTGCGCTTGTGAAAACTCGCAGATGATCTTCAGGGTCCGTTATTCCGTTGAACATGCCCACGTTAGACGAGAGCTTTGATTTCTCTAGCGGAGCCAAAGCTATTTCGCTTGTAAATTTTGAATTCTCCTCCGCCTCAGCAGGACGATAAATCAGATCATAATTGTGCTCAGCCTCGAGATAGTAAACCGCGCGAGGTCTACACTTGTTGTAATTCGGTTGTAACCGACTAAACACGCTGGCACTTTCTCCTACTCGGTAAGTTGGATCACATTCACTGGTGTGGGTGTGTCGTTGAGAACCCAACCTGGTGTGAACTGATGGTCTTCTGTGAGAGTGTGACTCATCTCGATGCTCTCTTCGGCGATTTTCTGATTGAGTATACTCGTATCTCGATGGAGATCTAGAGTGAACCTCTGTGTCTTCGATCTGGACTTGGGATGGGCCATCACGTTGAGAAGCATGAGCACGGGATCCTGGCCTTCGTGATTGAGTTTGGGGAGCAGTTTGTGCACACAGCTGTGTGTATACTGCATTTAGTGCCCCTTAAGATCTGACATACCAGGAGATTGGGGTCTCTCCTGGGGGTAGAATTGAGCTTACAGGGATCTCCAGCTGTGCCCCTGGGGTGATAGGTTCATTCAGATGATTGAACTGTGCTTCATTGTCATCCGAGGCTTCTTCTACAATACCCTAAACCTGGGTATTGTTAACAAAATTCGGCCGAGGGCCGCTTTGTCGATGAGTTGAAGTTTCTTCCATGTGCAAATGGAATCAACAGTGTAATTCAAAAAACGAGAGAAAAACGGATGAAACAGAGAAATCGGTGGGCGCCAATGAAGAAACACTGGATAAACGACCAGAATCAATTTATCCAGGGGGTTACATTCTGCATAAAAAGGGTGGTTCTCTCTCGTTTGATTCGAAGGGACAAGTCTTCTTCTCTGGTGAACATTGCAAAACAGAACACCGTTAGCCTCGTTACGGGGAGAAGGTTCTCTCCGTAACCCGACTCCGGCGTGAGAATAAGTATGTGTTTATGAAGAAGAAGAAGAAGAAGAAGAAGTATTGGTGAAGTGAGTGTGACTTGCCGTTCATACCTGATTTATTCTCATATTTATAGCCTGGAGTATGGGCGGGAAAACATGTTATTGAAAAGTTGACGGAAGATGCTAACTCCGTAAGCGGTTACTTCCCATCCCGTTAATCCTCTTAATCCGATGTGAGTGCACACGGATCGCTATTCAGATCAACGGCTGGGGTGTTGCCATGTGGAAAGTGGGAAAATGGAGATTTCTCTCCATTTCCATGCCATCATCGTGATTTCAGGGTTGCCTGAGATGATGACACGTGTCCCAGACGGTTATAACCGTCTGGTGGTGCACGAATGAGTCTTCTAGAAGATTATTGCCATAATCCGGTGTGATTCCTTATTGTGTGGTATCAGCTTAGTAAATAATATCCAAGTCTGGGTATTACTAGGAGGAAGTGTTTGTTAGGATTTTTACCCTTTGTTGTGGAGAGTTGGCGCAAGGATTTATGCATTTCCTTTTAGCGCGCAAGTGTTATCTTACTTTTCTTCTTAATTTTCCTTTGTAAAACCAGTGTGCTACCGCGCAAGGTTTTAAGGATGGTTAGAAGTTGAGGTTGTGGTATGGTCCCAAGTACTTGATTATGAGGTTTTTGGGACCTTACCCCTTCAGGTCCCTTTGTATGGCAATCTTAGAGAGCTCATGATGGATGAAGCGCACAAGTCTTGATACTTTGTTCACCCGGGTTCAGATAAGATGTATCAGGACCTCAAAGTTTTATATTGGTGGAGCTCACATCGCGACGTATGTAAGTAAGTGTTTGACTTGCGTGAAAGTCAAGGTAGAGTATCAGAAACCCTCAGGCCTGCTTCAGCAACCAGAAATACCCATGTGGAAATGGGAGCAAATTGCTATGGATTTTGTCACTGGTCTGCCAAAAACTCAAAAGGGAAACGATACCATCTGGGTGATTGTTGACCGTCTCACAAAGTCGGCACACTTCCTAGCAATCAAGGAAACTGATAAGTTCTCACAACTTGCTGCCGTTTATCTTAAAGAACTGGTTTCTAGGCACGGGGTGCCAACCTCTATTATCTTGGATTGTGACCCGCGTTTCATATCGGATTTGTGGCAATCAATGCATAAATCATTCGGCTCACATCTCGACATGAGCACTACATATCACCCACAGACGGATGGTCAAAGAGAACGAGCCATCCAGGCACTTGAAGACATGCTGCGAGCATGTGTGATCGATTTTGGTAAGGGGTGGGAGAAACACTTGCCATTGATAGAGTTCTCTTACAACAACAGCTACCATACCAGCATCCAGGCAACTCTGTTTGAAGCATTGTACAGACGGAAATGTCGCTCTCCTCTATGTTGGGCTAAGGTGGGTGACAGCCAGATCACAGGTCCGGAACTTGTACTTGAAACTTCAGAGAAGATTGTCCAGATCAGAAATCGTATGGCGGCAGCGCACGACCGTCATAAAAGCTACACTGACAAGCGTAGGAAACCGTTGGAGTTCGCTGTAGGCGATCACGTTATGTTGAAAGTCTCACCCTGGAAGGGTGTGGTGCGCTTTGGGAAGCGTGGCAAGCTTAATCCACGCTATGTTGGGCCATTCAAAATCCTGGAGCGAATCGGTAAAGTGGCCTACAAGCTCGAGTTACGTGCTGAGTTGGGTAACGTTCATGATGTCTTCCATGTTTCACAACTAAAGAAGTGTTTGTCCGATGAAACACTTTTGGTACCGCTTCAAGAACTAAAAATCGACGACAAATTGCAGTTTGTCGAAGAACCCATCGAAATTATGGACCGGGAAGTTAAGGTTCGTAAGCACAGTCGGATTCCAATCGTGAGAGTCCATTGGAACTCAAGACGTGGACCGGAGTTCACATGGGAACGCGAGGATCAGATGAAGCTCAAGTATCCTCAATTATTCCCAACTGACCAATCTAAATCTGATGCAACTGGTGAATTTCGGGATGAAATTCCCTTTCAAGTTGGGGATGATGTGACACCCGAGGAAAATCCACAGTCATCCTGATCTAACACCTTGCGGCTTCGGGTTACTTATCAAATTTCGGGACGAAATTTCTTTCAAGTTGGGGATGATGTAACAACCTAAAATTTCAAGGTCTTTCCTTTACGCATCACTTGTTTCACAATTCATTTTATCTTGTATCTTGTGCATGATATTTGAATGATTAAAGTATTGATTACGTTTGGGTGTTACTTGAAAACTTAAGTATTGTGTAATGTTTAGTCATAACATAATTATGTTTAACCCTGATTGAGAAACACTCGACGAAGAGTAGTCCTTCGTCACAACCACCCCTCAACGAAGAGTAGTCCTTCGTCACAACCAATATGCGACGAAGAAGGTCCTTCATCACACTCACATCATGGCAAAGAATGTTCTTCGCCAAGGGATACTTCGCCAAAAGGGCCTTCGGCCCAGGTTATTCGAGGCCCAGAATTATATGCGTATAACTTCTTGTAAACATAACCGTAAATCACAAAAACCCTAAGGCTTTCTCTTCCTCTCTTCCTCTCTTCCCTGCGTGGCGGCATCTAGGTCTCAAAGCCCTTCATCTCAAACAAACTAATCACTTCGGTATCACGGTTAGTGTCTAACATTGTTATTCGATGAAATCTTGATGTTGTGATTTTATGCAAAATTAGGGTTCATTAATAATATTGTAAATCTAGAATTTGCATGATGAGGGTTCGATGATTTGAATACGTTCATATTCATGATGTGGTTGTTGGTTAATGAAACTGATTGTCTGATTTATATGTGAATGAGAATGTTGATTATATATGATTAGACTTATGTTAATCCATGATATTGTATTTCAATTAGGGTTTATTAGTTTTGATGTTGAGCAACAACAAGGGTTTGTCGAACTTGTAAAGAAACTGTTGATTGATCCAATAATCATGCCAATAAATTGTTAACTGTTGTTATGAAATTAAGGGAATTGTAACCGTTGTGGAGGGCGGTGACGAAGACCTCCCCCATGAAGAATCTAGTTCGACGAAGAATCAGGTTCTTCGTTGACTGATTCTTGACGAACCTCTATGGTTCTTCGCCGTACTCAACCCCGACGAAGGATAGTCCTTCGTCGACTGGTGTTTGACGAACTACTTAGATTCTTCGTCGTTATCATTCTCGGCAAAGAATAGATCTTCGCCAAAAGGATTCTTCGCCATGAAGGCAAATGGTCAGAACAGTGAAACAGTTATCATGTTTATGATATTGGACACTTGTGTTTGTAAAATTCTATTTGTTGCATGATGATAATGTTCACTAGAAATGGGGATCTTGACTTAAGTTATGTGGGTAGCCAATTCATCTGTTAAATGTTATTATGAGACTCGCACATGGGATGTGGACATATATGAGGACTGAGTACTTGATATGTGATATACGGTGATCTTGTGATAGATGAAAACTGTGTAAAATACGTGACTTGATTGATTGTGAAACTGATTTTGATTGGTAACCACGGTAGGGTTTGGGTTGACCAACTTGGACGGGTAACTTAATATACCGAGCAAATCTAAGGTGAGTTCATTTCTCTTGAGCATGCGTCCCGGTGGGTGGGACAATCAAATGGGTATTCCTGAGAGGAAATAGTCTTTTCTGGGTAAAAACTGGGATGTTAGATAATACACTCATTTCCTATCACTTTAAGTCCCATCTTATACCGAATTAGTTACCTGAGAGGTAACGGGTATTAGTTGATAGCGCTATTTGGCTTGGCAACCTCACACCGTACCTGAGATGACGGGCGTGAACTAATGACCTTAATCATGACCAATGCTTAGATAGGGGGCATTGGGGAAGGGCAAAACAATCTGGTAGCCATCTTGTACGGTACTCGAGTTATTATCAACATCATTATCAATAAACTGAACTAAACACTTGGCAATTAACGTTTTCGTAAAACTATGAACTCACCAGCGTTGTCTGATACACTTGTTGCATGCTCGCAGGTCGTTAGATGCTATGGACGAGGAACTTGCTGTCTGGGATTGCTGGAGTAGTCATGGGTCGAGTCTTTTGAGAACACATATCAATACATTTGGTTTCCATCTATTTGGTTTTAAAACATTAAATGATGACTTATCTTATGTTTCCGCTAAACATGTTAAACTTGGATTATGTTTATGAATGTTTTATCATTATGAATGGAAACTTTGTTTAAATATCTTGATATTAGTTCAATCTGATTGGTGTCTAGATCCTGGTACGTCACACACCTAGCGGGGTTTCCGCATGTGGTATTTTGGGGGTGTGACAGTTTGGTATCAGAGCCACTGATTATAGTGAACTAGGTTTTAAAACGTTTTTAAAAAACCAGACTATAACCGAACAGTTCAGAAAATAGACCATGACACTCAGCTCCAGATGGCAAGGTTCATCTCTCGCTTACTTATTGCACATCAAATTTAGTGAACACTTGAGTATGACATTGCATGTGAATGCACACCTAGCATTATAGTATGAGTTCTTGTGTTACTAGCCTACGTTATGTGATTGATAGTGTGACACTTCCCTAAACCTTCATGATCTATGTTGTGGTGTTTTTGTCTTGCTACTCGAATTTGAGGAACCTTTTAGCATAAGTTGGGAGGAGCTGAGATAAACATGCAAATCGCATTGCTATTATGGGTGCACACATAATAATAATGTGGGGTGCATGTGAGTCCCAGTGAGTCTTAACGAGTGTGAAAGGGGTTCCGCTCTGTTGTCTGACGTAATCTGTAGAGGTCATAGTGATGTTTGACTCCCATCCAATCCCGACTTTTAACCTTTATCCACTTTGTATATAGAATCATGAACGGACGAAATGGTGGATGTGGTGGAGGCCGCGGCGGTGGGCGTGGCAACATTACTATGTCCCAGGCTGAATTGACCGATTTGATCAATACTCGTGTGGTTGAAGCCTTGGCGGCTCAGCAGGCTGGTACGATATGTGCCGAATACTATTTATCCATGTGTCGCGTACTCGAATCTTACCCGTGAGTTCTATTTTCTTCCGTCTTTAGGTCAACACGTGAATCAGAACAATCCGCCTGTTTGCACGTTTAAGACGTTCATGGATTGTAAGCCACAAACATTTAGTGGGACTGAAGGTACTGTGGGACTACTCCGTTGGTTTGAGAAGGTAGAATCGGTGTTCGCGATGTGTAACTGTCCTGCTGGGGACAGAGTGAAGTATGCTTCAGGCACACTGGAGGATGGTGCCCTGACTTGGTGGAATTCCCAAGTCCAAATGCTAGGTATCGAAATGGCGAACGCGACTACTTGGGACGATTTCAATGAGTTAATACGAGAGGAGTACTGCCCTTGTGACGAGATTCAGAAGCTCGAGAACAAGTACTACAATTTGAAGATGGTGGGGTCTGAGATCGAGGCTTATACGAAATGGTCTCACGAGCTGGCAAACATGTGCCCTAACCTATCTCGACCACCACCCCGCAGAATCAAATTATACATCAAAGGCTTAGCACCACAAGTTAAGGGTTTAGTCACTGCAGCGAACCTTGATAACTTGCCTCGGATCATTCGTTTAGCACACAAGATTACAGACCAAGAGGTCGAGCGTGGTTCATTACCGCCCCGTGTTTCTACTACTGTCACTACCGCCATAGCTATTACTCCTGCTACAGATAACAAGCGTAAGTGGAACGATACGGACAAGGTGTCCAACTCGAATCAGTCACAGAAGAAGCCAGACAACAGCAGCAACTGCAGTTTTAGCCAGTCATCCTCAGTTAATCAGAATCAGAGCAACAACTCGAATCAGGGTTCTTACGCAGTGAAGCAACCAAAGTGTAACAAGTGCAACTTCCACCATCGTGGGCTTTGCACCCGGGTCTGTCACAGGAGCAACAAGGTGGGCCATATGGCTAGAGATTGCAGGGCCCCACTCCCAAGACAGCAGCAGCAGCAACCCCCACAGCAACAGCAGCCACATCAACAGGAGGGGTAGCAGCCTTAGCAAAATCAGGGAAATCGTAAGGGGTGTTTTCAGTGTAGAGACGAGGGTCACTTCAGGAGAGATTGCCCTCAACTGAATCAGCATGCTGGTAATAACAATAACAACACTGGAAAAAACAACAACGGAAACAATGGTGGGAATGGTGCACGTGGAAGAGTGTTTTCCATTGGTGCTGGGGAAGCTAGGAAAGATGGCAACGTTGTGACTGGTACGTTTTCTGTGAACAATCTATTTGCTTATGTTTTATTCGACTCGGGTGCCGATTGGAGTTATGTGTCTTTGGGGTTCAGTCGTCAGTTAGGGTTAACTCCTACACCTCTTGTAACCAAACACGTAGTAGAATTAGCTGATGGCAAATCGATTGAAGCATCGCATGTTCTTTTTTAGTGTAAACTCGATCTTATGGGTCAAGTGTTTGACATTGACCTACTTCCCGTTACACTTGGAAGTTTCGATGTAGTCATTGGTATGACTGGTTGTCTAAGCACCAAGCGGAAATCCTTTGTAAAGAGAAAATCGTACGTATCCCTCTCCCCGGTGGGGAATCTCTGTCAGTTCAGGGTCATTGTAGTGGTGCAATGGTTGGTATCATCTCAGCTATGAAAGCCCAGAAGTGTCTACGAAAGGGCTATCCTGTTATTTTAGCACTTGTTGCTGATACTCATTCTGAAGAAAGGAAAATCGAAGACCTGCCAGTTGTTCGTGAGTTTTCTGACGTTTTTCCTAAAGAACTTCCTGGTTTACCTCCACACCGTCAGGTAGAGTTTCAGATTGACCTTACACCAGGAGCAGCCCCGATTGCTCGTGCTCCTTATCGCCTTGCACCAGGAGAGTTGCAAGAACTGTCTAATCAACTTCAAGAACTGTTGGATAGAGGTTTGATCCGGCCCAGTTCTTCGCCTTGGGGAGCCCCAGTTTTGTGTGTGAAGAAGAAAGACGGGTCCTTTCGTATGTGTATTGATTATCGTGAACTCAACAAGGTGACCGTCAAGAACCATTACCCTTTGCCTCACATCGACGACCTGTTTGACCAGTTGCAATGGTTAAGCTTCTACTCAAAAATTGACTTAAGATCAGGCTATCATCAGATGAGATTCCGAGAGGAGGATGTCCCTAAAACAACATTTCAAACACAGTATGGCCACTATGAGTTTCTGGTTATGCCATTCGGGTTAACTAACGCACCAGCGGTTTTCATGGATCTCATAAACCGTGTGTGCAAACCGTATCTCAACGATTTCATCATTGTGTTTATCGATGACATCTTGATCTACTCTAAGAGCAAAGAGGACCACGAGAGACACTTGCTTCTATCTTAAAGCTCCTGAGGAAGGAGCAACTCTACGCGAAATTCTCTAAGTGTGATTTCTGGATTTGAGAAGTACACTTCCTTGGTCACATTGTTAATGAAATGGGGATACACGTGGATCCTGCTAAGATTGATGCTATCAGAAATTGGGTGGCACCGAAGAATCCTTCGGAGGTGCGACAATTTCTTGGTCTCGCTGGGTACTATCGCAGATTTATTAAAGACTACTCGAAGATCGCTCAACCTCTCACTGCGTTAACACAGAAAGGCGTTCTATATTCTTGGGGAACGAAGCAGGAGGATGCTTTCCAACTTTTGAAACAAAAACTCTGCAGTGCACCAATCTTGTCATTACATGAGGGTACCGAGGATTTTGTGGTGTGTTGTGATGCTTCTATTCAGGGTCTCGGTTGTGTGCTAATGCAACGCGAGAAGGTGATAGCATACGCTTCTCGACGGTTGAAGGTTCATGAGAAGAATTACACGACTCACAACTTAGAGTTGGGGGGTCATGGTCTTTGAGTTAAAAATATGGAGGCATTACTTGTGCGGTACTAAATGCACTACTTATACCAACCACAAGAGCCTTCAGCATATCCTTGATCAGATGGAATTGAATATGCGACAGCGTCGCTGGGTAGAACTCTTAAACGAATACGATTGTGCAATCAAGTACCACCCTGGTAAAGCTAACATTGTAGCGGATGCCCTTAGTCGAAAGGAAATGAAACCTAAGTGTATTCGCGCTCTACAACTCACTATCCACTCTAATTTACCTGATCAGATCCGTTTGGCTCAGACTGTGGCGTTGAAGGAAGAAAACCTGGAAACGGAATATTTGCGGGGCATGGAAAAACGACTCGTGGAGAGATCAGACGGCATTTATTACTTTATGGAACGAATATGGGTCCCTTTGTATGGCAATCTTAGAGAGTTCGTGATGGATGAAGCGCACAAGTCTCGATACTCTGTTCACCCGGGTTCAGATAAGATGTATCAGGACCTCAAAGTTTTATATTGGTAGCCGAAGATGAAAGCTCACATCACGACGTATGTAAGTAAGTGTTTGACTTGCGCGAAAGTCAAGGTAGAGTATCAGAAACCCTCAGGCCTGCTTCAGCAACCAGAAATACCCATGTGGAAATGGGAGCAAATTGCTATGGATTTCATCATTGGTCTGCCAAAAACTCAAAACGGAAACGATACCATCTGGGCGATCGTTGACCGTCTCACGAAGTCGGCACACTTCCTACCAATCAAGGAAACTGATAAGTTCTCACAACTTGCTGCCGTTTATCTTAAAGAAGTGGTTTCTAGGCACGGGGTACCAACCTCTGTTATCTCGGATCGTGACCCGCATATCATATCATATCGGATTTGTAGCAATCAATGCTTAAATCATTCGGCTCACGTCTCGACATGAGCACTTCTTATCACCCACAGACGGATGGTCAAAGCAAATGAACCATCCAGACACTTGAAGACATGCTGCAAGCATGTGTGATCGATTTTGGTAAGGGGTGGGAGAAACACTTGTCGTTGATAGAGTTCTCTTACAACAACAGCTACCATACCAGCATCCAGGCAGCTCCGTTCAAAGCATTGTATGGACAGAAATGTCGCTCTCCTCTTTGTTGGGCTGAGGTGGGTGACAGCCAGATCACAGGTCTGGAACTTGTACTTGAAACTTCAGAGAAGATTGTCCAGATCAGAAATCGTATGGCGGCAGCGCGCGACCATCAGAAAAGCTACGCTGACAAGCGTAGGAAACCGATGGAGTTCGTTGTAAGTGATCACGTTATGTTGAAAGTCTCACCCTGGAAGGGTGTGGTGCACTTTGGGAAGCGCGGCAAGCTTAATCCACGCTATGTTGGGCCATTCAAAATCCTAGAGCGAATCGGTAAAGTGTCCTACAAGCTCGAGTTACCTGCTAAGTTGGGTAACTTTCATGATGTCTTCCATGTTTCGCAACTAAAGAAGTGTTTGTCCAATGAAACACTTATGGGTCGGCTTCAAGAACTAAAAATCGACGAAAAATTGCAGTTTGTCGAAGAACCCATCGAAATTATGGACCGGGAAGTTAAGGTTCGTAAGCACGGTCGGATTCCAATCGTGAGAGTCCGTTGGAACTCAAGACGTGGACCGGAGTTCACATGGGAACACGAGGATCAGAAGAAGCTCAAGTATCCTCAATTATTCCCAACCGACCAATCTAAATCTGATGCAACTGGTGAATTTCGGGATGAAATTCCCTTTCAAGTTAGGGATGATGTGGCACCCGAGGAAAATCCACAGTCATCCTGATCTAACACATTGCGGCTTCGGGTTACTTATCAAATTTCGGGACAAAATTTCTTTCAAGTTGGGGATGAAGTGACAACCTGAAATTTCAAGGTCTTTCCTTTAGCATCACTTGTTTCACAATTCATTTTACGTTGTATCTTGTGCATGATATTTGAATGATTAAATTATTGATTATGTTTGGGTGTTACGTGAAAACTTAAGTATTGTGTAATGTTTAGTCATAACTGTGACAACTCGTATTTCCGAACCAATATTTGTACTTTGATGTAACGTATGTGGAACGTTATGTGATTATGTGGACCTTTATGATTTATTGAACGTTATGTTCTAATTATGTGATAAATGTAATGAAGTTGTAGTGTGTTATGTATATACGTATAACCGATTTGCACCATACACCCTCTAGTCGCACAACACTCTTTCAACTATCTTGGGCTAGCCCTCGGCCAAAACGAAACCCGAGAATTGGGCTCGGCTCACATCCAGCGAATATACATTTGGTTTTGTGAAAACCCTCTCATAAAGATAGTATTTGGCATAATCATACAAACCCTAATATCTCCTCTCTCTCTCTCTCTCTCTCTCTCTCTCTCGGTTTGCTTTAAACCCGACGGCTGCTCCTCTTATTCGAAGCCAGATTTCTTGTTGATCATTCTGAGTTCGGTTAGTGACTTCCACGTTTAATTGTTTTCAGATCTGAATGTATATAGTTATGTTGTTGGTTGTGTTCTTGAAAAAGTTACATATGATCAATCTGTCACACCGAAACAGGATATTAATTTAGAGTATTAGGTTGGATATGATTGAATGATTAATATTGAATGATATCAGTGTGACCTACTGAATCTTATTTATTGTCAAACATGTGATCTTGACAAATTGTGAGAATATGTAAATCCTTTAATATTAAATGAATGGATGCTATTTTTTTTGAATGCTTGTTAGTGGATCGATTTTTAATAAGATAAATGCATGTGACCAGTAGCCATGTGATTGTTCATAGGAATGTGAAAAATGATAAAGTTTTGATCAACATGTGATCTACTGACAAGATGTTGAAATATGTGAAGAGTATAAAAGGGACATCATAAATATTAATTGTTAGTGGGTGATGATTGTGAACATATGATTGAATCGATTGTAGGTAATGCTAGGTCCAATGGTTTTCTAGTAAACATGTGAATGTTAGTATGCATAGATTGTTAAAAAGTCAATTTCATTAATTATGGGTGCATCAGTGCATATGTTCATACTTTTTAAAAAAAAAAGGCCCAATCATTCTATGGCATTCAATACTTGATGTCATATCATCACATGAAAAACTTTATGAATTGAAATCGAATTGTTGTGTGTCGATTATTATTGTTATGATTTAGTAAATCATTGACTTAAATCGAGAAATGTGAATTTGGAAACTGTCAAATTGTTTGTTATCGATGGCATGATTTAAGGAAAGGTATAACTAATCGCACAAGAACAGATGTGTAAGATACGGTCGCACAAGGTATCAATAGTCGCACAAGATTATATGAATTGCTTGAATCGCACAAGTTGTAATGTTTGTTAACTGTTGGGCCGGGTGTACATGTTGGGCTGGGCTAGTTCCGGATCGCACAAGAGATCCCGGATCGCACAAGAAATCCATGTGTAATTATTTGGGCCATTCACTTACTGAACTGATGTACAATTGGGTTGGACTTTCTGAATCGCACAACCTCTTGTGGATCGCACAAGCATGCTGATCGCACAAAAGGTTGTGCCGTTTTTTTATTGGGCTTTATCTATTGGGTCGCACAAGTTTGGGCATTTCGTGTTTAACTGTTTTTGCTTGACATGAATTATGTGTTTGCCATGATCAACCTGTGTTCATAACCTGTCAACTATGTGTAATTATACGTGCAACTAGACCTGACTTGTATGGTAACCATGTTAGGATGTGGTTGACCAAACCTCACACTAGCGGGTCATTAGTTAATAGCGCTATTAGGTTTAACAAACCTCACACTGTGCCAGTCGGACGGGCGTGTACTAATGGACTATGGGCAAAGGGTCAATGCTGATAGACATTGACTTAGGGCACCTATTACATTTTCGTAGCAGTCGATACGCGTGGTCTTGTAATACATGGGGTAGCCCCCACGGCCGAAACGCCAGATAACTATCATGGGGTAGCCCCCACGGCTGGATTGCCAGAATTAATGGGTTAAACAACTTACATTTTCAAATATGGGGTAACCCCCACGGCAGGGATCCCAGTTAAAGGAACTATTTTTGGAACAACTAGAACCAACAACCCACTGTGAACTCGCTCAACTTTGTTGTTGATTCGTTGCTACATGCCTTGCAGGTCATTAGGTACCCATGGAGCTTGCACAGGGAGGAACGGTCGTTGTGGGACATGGCGATTTGTGCCATGCTTTAGACATTACTTTATTTCATATTTAATACTTGCTATGGGTTTTACAAATTATGCTTCCGCTAAACACTTAACTATGCTTTGGTTTTGAACACCTTTCATATTGGTTTGATGAATTATGT
The DNA here is from genome assembly GCA_030545235.1 of Helianthus tuberosus. Lineage (NCBI taxonomy): Eukaryota > Viridiplantae > Streptophyta > Magnoliopsida > Asterales > Asteraceae > Helianthus > Helianthus tuberosus. The sequence goes on along the minus strand of CM060414.1, from coordinate 108,320,260 downwards.
TTACTTACATGCTTGTTCAATATGATTGGTGGCTTGATCCTGGTCAGTCACGCCTCCAAGCGGTGATACTCCGCGTGTGGATTTTGGGGGTGTGACAGATTGATATCAGAGCCATTAGTTATAGAGAACTTGGTTTTAATAAGGGAAAATGATTTTTGTTAAAACCAGACTATAACCTGTAACAGTGCTCTACGATCCACAACGACGCTTCACTCCACGTGCAAGGCTCGACGTTCTAGGTGATATGGTTTATGTTTATATTGCCTACTTGCTAGATTGCATAGAACTTTGCTCATGGTATGCTTAGATAAACGTAGCAACTATAGTTTGAAAACACATTTGTGCTTGCTTCCTTCTGTCACTCCACACTTACACACATTCGCAACACCTTCCCTATTTGTGTTTCCTTCGATGTGAAGATCATGAGGGAACGTGTCAACCTAACTCAAGCCAGCTGACGGCTCTTATCAACAAACAAGTTACGGCAGCATTCACAGCCGCTCAGGCAGGAGGTGTAAACTGCTGTTACGAACCTACCCTAGGATGTTAGATCCTACTATCATGACCCAACTCTCACGCTTAACCCTGTCTTTTCTTCCTCGCGCAACAAGGTCAGAATGATCAGCCGCCTGTATGCACATTCAGGACGTTCATGGACTGTCGTCCTAGTACTTTCAGTGGCACTAAAGGAGCTGTAGGTCTCCTCCACTGGTTCGAAAAGCTCGAATCTGCTTTCGAGATGTGTGAATGCCGTGAGGCTCGCAGGGTGAAGTATGCTACCGGTACTCTCGAGAGTATAGCGCTCACGTGGTGGAACGCTCAGGACCAAATGCTGGGGTTGGTGGCTGCTAACGCCACTTAATGGAACACCTTCAAGGAACGGATCAAAGAGGAATATTGAAATCGTGATGGCATTCTTAAGTTGGAGGTAGAGTTCTTTAACCTGAAGATGACGGGGTCAGAGATAGAAGGGTACACGAAACGATCCGACGAACTGACAGTGTTATGTCCAACTATGGTGGACCCTCCCATCAAGCGCATTGAGCTGTACCTCAAAGGCTTAGTACCAGAGATTCAAAGTCATGTGACTTCTGCTAACCTTGCTACTATCCAGGATGTTACTCGTCTTGCTCATCGTCTCACAGACCAGGCAGTGGAACAGAACAGGCTGCCTAGGCGTATAGATACTGCCACTACTACTACTTCTGCTACCCCAGTGACAACAAACGAAAGTGGGATGGAACCCCTAGCAAGGGTTCGACTACGGTTCCATCCCAGGCACAGCAGCGAAAGATCGATGACAACCAAAGTCCTGGTCAGCAACCTTTTGGTAGTCAAGGACAGGGTGGATACAGGGGAAACCACCCTAAGTGCAAACGATGTAAATTGCACCACAGCGGGCAGTGCAACCGAAATCATTGTCAATGATGCAACAAGCTTGGTCATGGAGCCAAAGATGGTAGAAGCTCACGTCCTGCAAACCAGAACCGACAACAACAGCCACACGATCTATAGAATCAGCAGCAACAGCAGGGTAACAAGGGATGTTATCAGTGTGGTGCTAAAGGTCACTTCAAGAGACACTGCCCACAGTTGAACCAGAACCAGAATCAGAACCACAACCAAGGAAATGGGAACAATAATGGAGGCAACAATGGGGGTAATAACGACGGCAATGGTGCCAGGGGTCGAGTGTTCATGATTGGTCAGGGTGATACTAGGAATGACCCCAACGTTGTGATGGTTTCGACATCGATATTGGTATGGATTGGCTACCTCAACATCGAGCAGAGATTCTTTGTAAAGAAAAAAAACATCGGCATTCCTCATGCTGGTTAAGAACCTTTGGTAATTCATAGTAACAAGCTCCTGGAGCAGCACCTATAGCTCGTGCACCTTATCGCCTAGCTCCATCAGAGTTAGAAGAACTCTCTACGCAACTACAAGAACTCTTGGATAAGGGTTTTACTTGTCCTAGCTCTTCGCCCTGGGGAGCTCCAGTGCTATTCGTGAAGAAGAAGGACGGTACCTTCCGTATGTGTATCGACTACCGTGAACTCAACAAGGTGATCGTGAAGAATTGCTATCCTCTTCCACGCATTGATGACTTGTTCGACCAGCTACAAGGGTCGAGCTACTACTCAAAGATTGATTTGAGATCAGGATATCACCAGCTGAGAGTCCGAGAAGAGGACGTCTCTAAAACAGCCTTTAGAACCCGTTATGGACATTATGAGTTTTTGGTCATGCCTTTTGGGCTGACAAACGCACCTGCGGTCTTCATTGATGAATCGAGTGTGCAAGCCGTACCTATAAAAGTTCGTTATTGTATTCATCGATGACATTCTGATCTACTCTAAGAGTCAGGAGGAACACGAGCAGCATTTACGACTTATTTTGGAACTCCTTCGAACAGAACAGCTGTACGCCAAGTTTTCGAAATGCGACTTCTGGCTTCGTGAAGTCCATTTTCTAGGCCACGTGGTAAACAAGGATGGGATTCATGTTGATCCATCTAAGGTAGACTCGATTAAGAACTGGCCTGCACCTCGTACACCAATGGAAATTCGCCCATTCTTGGGCTTGGCAGGTTACTACAGGAGATTCATTAAGGATTTTTCCAAGATTGCACAGCCTCTCACCTCACTAACGCAGAAAGGCGTTGTTTATCGATGGGGAAATGCACAGGAATTAGCATTTCAGCACTTAAAGGAAAGACTTTGCAGTGCACCTATTCTCTCATTGCCAGAGGGCACAGACGACTTTGTGGTTTACTGCGACGCATCCATTCAGGGTCTTGGTTGTGTATTGATGCAGCGGGATAAAGTTATAGCCTACGCCTCTCGCCGACTTAAAGTTCATGAAAGGAACTACACTACACACGATCTAGAGCTGGGAGCTGTTGTTTTTGCACTTAAGATATGGAGACACTACTTGCACGGTACTAAGTGCGCCATCTACACCGATCACAGGAGTCTCGAACATATCTTCAAACAGAAGGAACTGAATATGCGACAGCGACGATGGGTCGAGTTACTGAATGACTATGAAGGCTCGATCAGGTATCACCCAGGCAAAGCCAAGGTTGTGGCTGACGCCCTCAGTCGAAAGGACACTGCGCCCAAGCACGTACGAGCTTTACAACTCACTATACATTCTTGTCTTCCTTCCCAGATACGAGATGCTCAGGTAGAAGCATTGAAACCAGAAAACATCAGGGCTGAAGCCCTACGTGGCTCAAGGCAGCGGTTAGAACAAAAGGAAGATGGCGCCTACTATGTATCAGGACGCATTTGGGGTCCCACTTTATGGCAACCTACGAGAGCTTGTGATGGATGAGGCACACAAATCTCGCTACTCAGTACATCCTGGTTCGGATAAAATGTACCACGATATCAAAACCACATATTGGTGGCCTAGCATGAAGGCCTACATAGCAACTTACGTGTAACACCTCGAAAATTCACGTCCTATAATGTATTGACACGTGTCATAAGCTTGAACGTGTGAAATTATATTTAGAGGGACTAAAGTTGACAAACATGGAAAGTATGTGAATATAAGGGTTCAAAATGTCAACAAGGGATAAATATACTTTACAGTAACCCTACATGATGTTCATAACCTCAACCGAATAAATCTTGGATCGTACGAAGCCAATTGTGAAAGAAAGTGAGGAATTACAAACTACAGGGGTTAAATGTGTCAACATGTTTAAAGGTATACCTCTGAGTGACCTTTTAGCGAACCCGAAGCTTTGTAATGCTTAATTATACTCACAAGAATGTGTGATAAAAATTTCATAAGGTTTCGTTAAGGTATGAGAAAGTTATGGCAATATTCGTATACGAGGGGTTAAAAACGTCAACAATTTAATTACTCGCGATTTTTCCGCAACCGATGAACGAACACGCAAACATCGACTACCGATCCTAATTTGCGTATTTTAGTATTAATATTATGCTCTACGATGCTTCCAGGATGTTCGGGTGCGAAGACGGGCTTGTGGGCCTTGGGCCCAAGCCCACGAAACCTCCACTATATAAATGAAAAAAAAATAATAATAATAATAAAAATCATTTTCACCATCTCAACCTCTCTCTACTCTTTCTCTCTCTAGAAACTTTTCCGGCGACTTTTCCGGCGACTTTTCCGGCGGCCGTTTTCCGGCCAAGAGTACACTTTTTCGACTATATCTGACGTTCCGGATCGCGTGGTGTGGTTAGTTTTAGCTAATTCTTAGCGGTTTGAGCTCTATGGCAACTCCGGCGACATTCCGGTCAAATTCCGGCGAGTCCGTTTTGAACTTTTGACTTTGCAGATGCTTCGATCGGGACTTTAGGAGCATTCCTGCACAGTTTCAAGAAATTCTATTCTCCGGCGAAATCTCGACTTCTGACATGGTTCTGGCGAGTTCCAGCCATCAGTTTTCGATGAAAAATATATTTTTGGACTCCTAGTGACCTGTAGAGTCCATCGAACCACTTTCGACTCGGGTGAAAAATTTAAGTTCGGGACGCTCTCGGGCTCGACTTCTGACATGGTTCTGGCGAGTTCCAGCCATCAGTTTTCGATGAAAAATATATTTTTGGACTCCTAGTGACCTGTAGAGTCCATCGAACCACTTTCGACTCGGGTGAAAAATTTAAGTTCGGGCCGCTCTCGGGCTCGACTTCTGACATGGTTCTGGCGATTTCCAGCCATCAGTTTTCGACGAAAAATATATTTTTGGACTCCTAGTGACCTGTAGAGTCCATCGATCCACTTTCGACTCGGGTGAAAAATTTAAGTTCGGGACGCTCTCGGGCTCGGTTCAACTTGGTCAACAGGTCAAACGTGGTCAAAACTGGTCAAGGGGAAGTTTTGAGTCATGTTAGTGCCTCGGTTCAGTTTTGGGTTCGGTCAAACCTGGTCAACATCGGTCAAACGTGGTCAACTGCTGGTCAACGCAGTCAACACGAGGCTCGGTAAAATTTTTAACGATTCGAATTTTGTTATATTATGTGGGCATTAAACCCTTAAAAGGGCACCCTCTGATTCCCACTCTAACTAGGTCAAATGTCGGGTCAAACTTGTTAATAAAAAGTCAACAGGATAATTAATTTCAAATTTATGCATAATTAGCAATGTATAACACATACAACCTGTTTGATCATTAATATAACTTGGTAATTAGTGTAAGAACATGTCTAAACATGTTCAACCCGACAATTTCCTGTTTAGACCCGGTTCGGAACCGAAAGTCGCATAGTTTGACTTATACTTCGACTTTCAGTTCTGACCCGTTATGGTATGTTTTAGAAATATCTTAGAGCTTCATTTGGACCAGGTTACATGCTAGTATAATCCTCTGTGATTATACACCTCGGATCATTAGTTATCCAATTAATATGCATGATTCCGTTAATTGCTCATATGTTGACCATTATGCCCTTTTCACCTTAAAACGTGTTTTTGAAAATGTAAAAGAGTAGAAACCTTAATTACTGATATATAAACTTGTATACAAAGTTTGACATCAGTTTGAGGTGTAGATTGAGAGTTATGCTCATTAGCGTAATTTAGAAGCTTTATGTTAATTAAATGGCGTATTTAGCATATAGCCTACTTAAACATACTTTTTGATATCAAATCTTTTACCCACTGATGTAATATATTATTTTGTGATTTTTAAAGATTTTTAATTAATTTTAGGCTGAGCATAACTCATAGTCGTAGGCTTAACCCGGTACTTGTCGGTTTTGCCCTTACGGGCCATAAAATGGGTTTTACATATCTAAACGACTCCAAACCTTTTGCTACTGATCTTAAATGATAAATAATTTATTTTAAGCCTTCTGGAATGGTAAAAATATCAGCTTTATGTATCGAACCCGTAAACGGCTTTTAATCGCCTAAATAAGCGTTTTTAACGCATAGTATGTACTAAGAGTATTTTAAACATACCAAGGGTGATACCTACTGATATTTGAGGCAAATTATAATATTTTAACAGTAAGCAAAGGTTGATAAACTCAGACTTCAGTTTTGAGCTTTTTGGCTTATGTGAAATTACCAAACTACCCCTACGGGGCATAGTTTGCGATTAAATTCGTTTCGGGCATAATAAAAGACATCTTACTGATGTCACAACATATTTGAGGCATATTAACTTAGGAAACCTGGTTAGGACTCTTATGATTACCCGTCACGCCTTTTGCGCGTTCGGTTCGGTTTATGTAACTAATTTACATAAATTAGCCGAAACGGGTTAAACCTTATCGGTTTTATCTCAAAATCCAGAGTGTGCATGAAATACCCATATTAAACAAGTCTCTGAACTTGTAGGGTCTAAATCACATTCTATCCGGTCATCGCTTAATCGTGCGTACGAACCGTATCTTTGAAACTAGCCGGCCTAAGCTTAAGCTTAACTAAAGACCCGTTAGGATTCTAATAGGTTATTATTAAACCTTCGTTCCAGATTTAGGAGCCCAGTAAAAGCTATCTGTACTTGCTGATTTGATACGGCTGGGATTGAATTTATATTTAGCTCAGGTAAATACTTTTAACTTATTTTCCCTATACGGGCTTGGGGTACGGTATATAAAATACCGCTTGGTCGGGGCGTTGAATCTTTGATTGAATGTATGATAATGAAAGTATTGAGATGCCTCGTTTAATATTGTTTTGTTTGCTTAAAGCCTTTGGGGGGTTAATGACCATGTCCCGGATATCCTTGACATCATTGTATTATAAAATGGCCACGGCTTATGCACGGGGTGTAGGCATACACCTGACAGTTGCTTAAGGGAAACGGTATCTCACTTCCATGTGGGCCTATACTTGTGGTGTGTCTATTGATCTTTAACCCGGCTTGATCCGGGCTACTGAACGCATGAGGAACATGTAAATCCATACAAGTATTATATTTAAATAATTATCCCAAGTTATAAAAGGTTAATTTTGCCTCTGTGCATTTTAATCAAATTATAAAACATTTATGCCATGTGCATCCAAACAAATTTTAAATCATTTTCAAAATGAGTCGGTTGATTGTATTTACCAGTGTAAACTGACGTATTTTCCAAAAAGGCTAAGTGCAGGTACTAATCGGAATTGGCTGGCTACTCCTAGCATCATTAAAGAGTCTCGCAAGCTTAGATGCCTAAAGTCTGTTGAACTATTGTTTCCATTTTATTTTCGATCCGTCTGTGGATAAACAATCGACAGTTGTGATATATGATATTACAATATTATATTCGGTTGAATTATATCTTTTAAATTGCTTCCGCTGTGCATATTAAATATTGTGTTGTTTGACTATGATGTTGCCAACCACGTCACGATACTCCCCACCGGGCCCACCGGTGACACGTGGAAATCGGGGTGTGACAGGTTGGTATCAGAGCCAACATTGAGTGAATTAAACACTAGCCCTTAGTGGTTAATCTCAATGACACAGTAGCACATTCTTTGACCTTCTGAGTCTAGACTTAACATAGGAATAATCTTAATCCTAATATGGAAATTTTTGCTTCCAATTTTTATTATTATTGGATACGTCGCCAAGCGAGGAAGCTGAACTAGGGATTCTCCACATCTGGAGCCTTGAAATGCTGAGATTCGTACCGCGGCTAGAATGAAACGAGCATACAAGGAGAAAACATTCAGAAATAAAATGAAGAAGAAACTCCTTATACTGAAGATCGTTTCCTTAATAGTCCTCATATGGACATAATTATCTTTCAGTCCCTACGAGGACAACATTATTCCTTTCAAGTCCCGCTTAGGGCAACTTTATACTTTTATTTTTTTAGATAGTGGAATGATTAAGTTTAAACTTTCATTCTAAATAAGAATATTAAATGAATGGAAAATAACATTTTCTTTTATAAGATCTACCATTGTAATAAAATGGCAAAAAAATCTAAAAAGGACAAGACCTAGCCACGTGTCATTTTAAGACCGGGCCAAGATGGTAGTTCCATAATTAGATTCAGATCCATATTAACACCTCAATTTAAAATTGTTCTGCGTTAATTAAATTAAGAATCTTAAGTGTGAAACCTAGCCTTCGGGTCAATTATAAGACCAGGCCAAGATGGTAAGACCTGTTAAAAAGATTCAAACCATTAATTAAGAATCTTAAGAGTGAAACCTAGCCTGAGTGTCATTATAAAGACCTGGCCAAGATGGTAAGACCTGTTTAAAAGATTCAGATTCCAGTTAACATCTGAAAACATGTTAACACTCCTGGCAGCCGTGATTCGTTAAAATCACCCACGTCATTCTTATATAGGGATTCTTCAAAAGATCCCTAACCCAACTTAATGATCTCTGAATCATGGGTTAAATCATCAATTAAGATGATCATATTTTAACCATACGTGGTAATATAGTGCCTACGGGCCTTGCTCATTTCTATATGATCCAAAAGACAGTGGTAGCGATGACTCCCTGTCCGAAAAAGGTAATGAACTATGTTCAAACCTTCATGCTTTGATTCTCTGAAATCCTAGCATATAATTTATAATTGTCCTAGCGACTAGGCCTATTGTGCCAATATACTTTCATGCTTTGATTCTCTGAAATCCTAGCATATAATTTATAATTTGTCCTAGCGACTAGGCCTATTGTGCCAACATACTTTCATGCTTTGATTCTCTGAAATCATAAGCTTATAATTTATAAATGTCCATGTGACCAGGCCATTGGGTGCCACTAATAAAACTGTTAATGTTTTATAATTAGGATAAATTATAATAGAAATCCTAAACCTATATGATTAATAAATTAACCAAATATGATCTCTGGTTACCATGGTTAATGAATTTTCCCTAATGGGCAATTCCGTAATAAACATCCCTTAGAAGGGAAGTGCCTACGGGCTATAATAAATGGTCCATTTGAGACATTGACATTTTGATCTTTATGATTCCTTGTTTAAGGTGGTGAGCTATGCTCAAGCCAAATAGTCAATATGATTAATAAAATAATGACTTATATCATCTAATACGATGAACCTATTATAAACATCCATTAGTGATGTTTCGCCTACGGGCCATGTTATATTGTCCATTGTGACACAAACATTGTGATCTCTACGATCCCCTATTTAAGGTAGCGAGCTGTGCTCAAGCCTAATAGTTTATATGATCAATGCGATCATGACTAAAATCACCAGTACGATGATTAAAATTTAAACATCCCCAAAGATGTTTTGCCTAAGGGCTATATTATATTGTTAAATTAAGTCAACGCAATTGTAATCTTTTGTGATTCTTTGCCCAAGGGGGTGAGCTACGCTCAAATCCCATAGTCCATGTGATCATTGCGATCCTGACTAGTATCATCAGTATGATGATCATAAATTCATAATATTGACATCCCTAGTGATGAAATGCCTACGGGCTATACTATACTCTATTGCCGATAAGACAAAACAGTGGTGATCTTTATGATCCCCTATTCAAAATGGTGGGATTATACCCAAACCTAATAGTCAATATGATCGAGGTGATCATGACTAATATCATTAGATACTATAATTATATATAGACATCCATTAGTGATGTTAATTGGTTTACCTTTCTGTTAAGTGAATCGCCTTTCAAGACGATGACAGTTGTAGTCTATGACTCCCTGTCCAAAGGAGAAGAACTATGTTCAAGCCTTAAGACTCCTGATCTAATAAGATTGCAGCCTATGAATTGACGTCCTTGTGACAAATCCACAAGTTATATTCAAGTCACCCATAACAAGCCTCCGGGCTATAATTCGTCGTTCGTAACAAGTTAACATACTAAATGTTAACATCGCTGGTGACAGGCCTTAGTGCCATATCCTATAACGTCCTAGAGACAAGGCCATTTGTGGCGTATCTGAATGTCATTGCGACAAGGCCTTCGCGCCATATGATTACTTATGTCCTTCATGACTAGACTTTATGCCATATCTTTCTACGTCCCTCGCGACAGGCTTCTACGCCATATATGTATATATATAACCAAAGCCATGTAAGGCTAGCCTTTGAGCTATTTATAATCCTCCTTGTGACAAAGACAACTGTGACATTATGGTCCCCTGTCAAGCAGGTATTGGACTCACTCCAAACCTTGAATGCCATTGATGGTCCTTTTGTGACCTAGGCTAAATATAATGGATATACATTCAAATAACATTCACTAGGAATGTTCGGAACAGAATAGCCCATACGGTTTATGAATGCCGTGGCTAATCTAAGTCGGGTCATCAGGATGATGACCAATAATTGTTAAATTTTGGTGATTGGTACCAAGTTTCAAGTATGGAAAATTGGGATGAGGTAGACGACAGTCGCAATACTATTAAGGCGACGAAAGTTAATAAAGCTACAAACGTAAACCTCAATATTAATGGAGTTAATCTCCAAGCTGTGGTTGACACAACAGTTGGAAGGACCAAAGCAGTGTGACATCTGCAAAGGAACGGGTCATCATTTTCCCATGAATATAGGGATATAAAGAATGCAGTCTGTCACGACTGTGGTGGGTAAGGCCGCATCAGAACTAGATACCATAAAGCTGCCAAAGAACGTGCAGCTAAGCCTGGAAAGGCTAAGAAAGGAAACGCTTGAACTCACCTGATGAATGCCAAGAGGCAGTTCACGATGTCATCAAGTACATTCCTTATCATTTAACAATGATAATTTCTGCTAAGTGTCCTGATTTAATACAGGCAATAATAAATCTTCATAAACCATAAGCTTAGCAAACTTTTATATTATCCACAAGGTATAACTTACCAAGGAAATCATAGTAACCGATTCTTCTAAGTATCGGCAAGGGATCCTTCTGGAAAATCTAAGAGTACTCTTTCTTCGAATAGAGTACGACAATATATATTACTTTATTTTATTATTTTCTCATTGTTTTCTATCGATTGCGAATGCCAAACTATGTTTGATAAAAGTGTCATATGAGGATTGGCGTATCCTAGTGTGTCCCATAGATTGCTTCCATGCCTGATCAGTATGGAGGTTTAATGCATGGAACCGCTGAGATATCCCAATGGTCATGTTGTACCAAAGTCGACTAGTAGTATTCAAAGAAGATATCCAGAATGGAATTATCCAAGTAAATGTTCCCGATTAAGGAATTCGTGGACTAGTAACATAAGTGTGTCACTTAATTGACACAAGCAATGATGGATAAATTGGAGCCTGAGATTTGTGAAATCTCTGTAACCTCCTTGTACCTTAATTATCTTCTCCTAAGATTACCCTGTTTACCCCTGAGGGGCAGGTAGAGTTAAGGTTTATATCCCATTTAAGGCTGTATTATTATGAAATCTCTAAGACGGCTAGCACCATCATTGGAAGAATCGAAACCCTGATTTACTAAGTTTTAAAATAGAGGGTTCATATAGCCTAACTCAATATCCTGAGAAGTCGGTATAGTTAATTACGAAAGACGGTTCTTTTTGCTTATGCATTTTTACCGCAACCCTAATTAGGAAACAATTAAGAATCTGCCATCAACTGCCCAGGATCGTCGATTTGTTCGACTAGCTGTAAGGATTAACTATTCCTTAAAAAATTGATTAAGCAGTGGTTGGAATAACCATCTCACCTTAAGATAAGCTTTCCTATAATAGTTGATGTATAAGTATCAAGGATACTCCTTTGGAGACCTTGTATAAATGGAATGTTAAACATCTATTGTTAGGACAATAGATTGTTAAGTCCAATTATCAGGATTTGAAAGTTGCATTGGAAACAACAAATAAGATCACGCAAATTCATAATCATCTGTAAGATGCCAGAATTCGGCAGAAAATCAAGGATGAATGAAAATAGCAAACCTCCTAAATTCTTGATTTAGGAATAAGGTTCAACAATAGATATCACCCAGAAAGGGTGTGCCAAATCTGTTAAATTATCAGGCTAGTTAAGCTCTGAATATATATAGAATCATTCGAAGGAAACCGAATGTATCAAGATCAGGTAGCTTATAAGCTAAAACCTATTTAAGGAGCTTGGCGGAGCTCGCAATACATTACACACTAGTGACTGAAAGGTGTGTTTCGCCAATAAGTCAAGAAGCACTATCACACAATGTTATGCAAATTTATGATGTGATCAGCATCCTGTATCGATTGAGGATCGACAGGTTAAGAAGCTCCAAAAAGGATATATGTACCTAATATAGGAGTCACTTTAGGAGCTTGGAAAGACTCCAGATATGTTATGGAAGTTAAGTCCATTATGCGACAAAAAGTACTTCCATCATTTTAGCAAATCTCGAGGTCGAGATTTCTTTTAAGGGGGTGAGGATGTAACACCTCGAAAATTCACGTCCTATAATGTATTGACACGTGTCATAAGCTTGAACGTGTGAAATTATATTTAGAGGGACTAAAGTTGACAAACATGGAAAGTATGTGAATATAAGGGTTCAAAATGTCAACAAGGGATAAATATACTTTACAGTAACCCTACATGATGTTCATAACCTCAACCGAATAAATCTTGGATCGTACGAAGCCAATTGTGAAAGAAAGTGAGGAATTACAAACTACAGGGGTTAAATGTGTCAACATGTTTAAAGGTATACCTCTGAGTGACCTTTTAGCGAACCCGAAGCTTTGTAATGCTTAATTATACTCACAAGAATGTGTGATAAAAATTTCATAAGGTTTCGTTAAGGTATGAGAAAGTTATGGCAATATTCGTATACGAGGGGTTAAAAACGTCAACAATTTAATTACTCGCGATTTTTACGCAACCGATGAACGAACACGCAAACATCGACTACCGATCCTAATTTGCGTATTTTAGTATTAATATTATGCTCTACGATGCTTCCAGGATGTTCGGGTGCGAAGACGGGCTTGTGGGCCTTGGGCCCAAGCCCACGAAACCTCCACTATATAAATGAAAAAAAAATAATAATAATAATAAAAATCATTTTCACCATCTCAACCTCTCTCTACTCTCTCTCTCTCTCTAGAAACTTTTCCGGCGACTTTTCCGGCGACTTTTCCGGCGGCCGTTTTCCGGCCAAGAGTACACTTTTTCGACTATATCCGACGTTCCGGATCGCGTGGTGTGGTTAGTTTTAGCTAATTCTTAGCGGTTTGAGCTCTATGGCAACTCCGGCGACATTCCGGTCAAATTCCGGCGAGTCCGTTTTGAACTTTTGACTTTGCAGATGCTTCGATCGGGACTTTAGGAGCATTCCTGCACAGTTTCAAGAAATTCTATTCTCCGGCGAAATCTCGACTTCTGACATGGTTCTGGCGAGTTCCAGCCATCAGTTTTCGATGAAAAATATATTTTTGGACTCCTAGTGACCTGTAGAGTCCATCGAACCACTTTCGACTCGGGTGAAAAATTTAAGTTCGGGACGCTCTCGGGCTCGACTTCTGACATGGTTCTGGCGAGTTCCAGCCATCAGTTTTCGATGAAAAATATATTTTTGGACTCCTAGTGACCTGTAGAGTCCATCGAACCACTTTCGACTCGGGTGAAAAATTTAAGTTCGGGCCGCTCTCGGGCTCGACTTCTGACATGGTTCTGGCGATTTCCAGCCATCAGTTTTCGACGAAAAATATATTTTTGGACTCCTAGTGACCTGTAGAGTCCATCGATCCACTTTCGACTCGGGTGAAAAATTTAAGTTCGGGACGCTCTCGGGCTCGGTTCAACTTGGTCAACAGGTCAAACGTGGTCAAAACTGGTCAAGGGGAAGTTTTGAGTCATGTTAGTGCCTCGGTTCAGTTTTGGGTTCGGTCAAACCTGGTCAACATCGGTCAAACGTGGTCAACTGCTGGTCAACGCAGTCAACACGAGGCTCGGTAAAATTTTTAACGATTCGAATTTTGTTATATTATGTGGGCATTAAACCCTTAAAAGGGCACCCTCTGATTCCCACTCTAACTAGGTCAAATGTCGGGTCAAACTTGTTAATAAAAAGTCAACAGGATAATTAATTTCAAATTTATGCATAATTAGCAATGTATAACACATACAACCTGTTTGATCATTAATATAACTTGGTAATTAGTGTAAGAACATGTCTAAACATGTTCAACCCGACAATTTCCTGTTTAGACCCGGTTCGGAACCGAAAGTCGCATAGTTTGACTTATACTTCGACTTTCAGTTCTGACCCGTTATGGTATGTTTTAGAAATATCTTAGAGCTTCATTTGGACCAGGTTACATGCTAGTATAATCCTCTGTGATTATACACCTCGGATCATTAGTTATCCAATTAATATGCATGATTCCGTTAATTGCTCATATGTTGACCATTATGCCCTTTTCACCTTAAAACGTGTTTTTGAAAATGTAAAAGAGTAGAAACCTTAATTACTGATATATAAACTTGTATACAAAGTTTGACATCAGTTTGAGGTGTAGATTGAGAGTTATGCTCATTAGCGTAATTTAGAAGCTTTATGTTAATTAAATGGCGTATTTAGCATATAGCCTACTTAAACATACTTTTTGATATCAAATCTTTTACCCACTGATGTAATATATTATTTTGTGATTTTTAAAGATTTTTAATTAATTTTAGGCTGAGCATAACTCATAGTCGTAGGCTTAACCCGGTACTTGTCGGTTTTGCCCTTACGGGCCATAAAATGGGTTTTACATATCTAAACGACTCCAAACCTTTTGCTACTGATCTTAAATGATAAATAATTTATTTTAAGCCTTCTGGAATGGTAAAAATATCAGCTTTATGTATCGAACCCGTAAACGGCTTTTAATCGCCTAAATAAGCGTTTTTAACGCATAGTATGTACTAAGAGTATTTTAAACATACCAAGGGTGATACCTACTGATATTTGAGGCAAATTATAATATTTTAACAGTAAGCAAAGGTTGATAAACTCAGACTTCAGTTTTGAGCTTTTTGGCTTATGTGAAATTACCAAACTACCCCTACGGGGCATAGTTTGCGATTAAATTCGTTTCGGGCATAATAAAAGACATCTTACTGATGTCACAACATATTTGAGGCATATTAACTTAGGAAACCTGGTTAGGACTCTTATGATTACCCGTCACGCCTTTTGCGCGTTCGGTTCGGTTTATGTAACTAATTTACATAAATTAGCCGAAACGGGTTAAACCTTATCGGTTTTATCTCAAAATCCAGAGTGTGCATGAAATACCCATATTAAACAAGTCTCTGAACTTGTAGGGTCTAAATCACATTCTATCCGGTCATCGCTTAATCGTGCGTACGAACCGTATCTTTGAAACTAGCCGGCCTAAGCTTAAGCTTAACTAAAGACCCGTTAGGATTCTAATAGGTTATTATTAAACCTTCGTTCCAGATTTAGGAGCCCAGTAAAAGCTATCTGTACTTGCTGATTTGATACGGCTGGGATTGAATTTATATTTAGCTCAGGTAAATACTTTTAACTTATTTTCCCTATACGGGCTTGGGGTACGGTATATAAAATACCGCTTGGTCGGGGCGTTGAATCTTTGATTGAATGTATGATAATGAAAGTATTGAGATGCCTCGTTTAATATTGTTTTGTTTGCTTAAAGCCTTTGGGGGGTTAATGACCATGTCCCGGATATCCTTGACATCATTGTATTATAAAATGGCCACGGCTTATGCACGGGGTGTAGGCATACACCTGACAGTTGCTTAAGGGAAACGGTATCTCACTTCCATGTGGGCCTATACTTGTGGTGTGTCTATTGATCTTTAACCCGGCTTGATCCGGGCTACTGAACGCATGAGGAACATGTAAATCCATACAAGTATTATATTTAAATAATTATCCCAAGTTATAAAAGGTTAATTTTGCCTCTGTGCATTTTAATCAAATTATAAAACATTTATGCCATGTGCATCCAAACAAATTTTAAATCATTTTCAAAATGAGTCGGTTGATTGTATTTACCAGTGTAAACTGACGTATTTTCCAAAAAGGCTAAGTGCAGGTACTAATCGGAATTGGCTGGCTACTCCTAGCATCATTAAAGAGTCTCGCAAGCTTAGATGCCTAAAGTCTGTTGAACTATTGTTTCCATTTTATTTTCGATCCGTCTGTGGATAAACAATCGACAGTTGTGATATATGATATTACAATATTATATTCGGTTGAATTATATCTTTTAAATTGCTTCCGCTGTGCATATTAAATATTGTGTTGTTTGACTATGATGTTGCCAACCACGTCACGATACTCCCCACCGGGCCCACCGGTGACACGTGGAAATCGGGGTGTGACATTACGTTAGCAAGTGCTTGACTTGTGTGAGAGTCAAGGCAGAATACCAGAAACCTTCAGGCCCCCTTCAACAACCAGAGATACCACAATGGAAATGGGAGCAAATTTCCATGGATTTTGTTACTGGCCTGCCTAGATCACAACGTGGTAACGATACTATTTGGGTGACCGTGGATCGACTCACAAAGTCTGCTCACTTCTTGGCTATTAAGGAAACGGATAAGTTCTCCACACTAGCAGACGTATATCTTAAGGAAGTTGTCTCGAGGCACGGGGTGCCCACCTCTATTATCTCGGATCGAGATGCACGTTTTACTTCAGAACTGTGGCAAGCAATGCACAAGTCCTTTGGCTCACGTTTGGATATGAGCACAGCTTATCACCCGCAAACGGATGGGCAGTCAGAACGTACCATCCAGACCCTCGAAGACATGCTTAGGGCATGTGTAATTGACTTTGGCAACGGCTGGGAAAAGCATCTACCACTTGTGGAATTTTCGTACAATAATAGCTACCACACCAGCATTAAAGCTGCTCCATTTAAGGCATTGTACGGGCGTAAATGCCGGTCACCTCTTTGTTGAACAGAGGTGGGGGATAGTCAGATTACTGGTCCAGAACATGTGGTTGACACAACAGAGAAAATTGCTCAGATACGACAACGAATGGCGGCAGCTCGTGACCGTCAGAAAGTCTACGTCGATAAGGGCAGAAAACCACTAGAGCTCCATGTTGGGGAGCGTGTACTACTCAAAGTTTCACCCTGGAAGGGTGTGGTTCGTTTTGGTAAACGGGGCAAACTTAACCCATGATACGTTGGACCTTTCGAAGTCATTGAGAAAATAGGCAAGGTGGCCTACAAACTGAACTTACCAGCAGAACTCAGTGCAGTTCACAATGTTTTCCACGTGTCGAATCTGAAGAAGTGTCTGTCAGATGAGACCCACATAGTTCCTTTGAAGGAGCTCACTATCGACGAGCAGTTGCGATTCGTCAAGGAACCAGTCGAAATCATGGACCAGGATGTTAAGGTCCTCAAGCACACTAGAATACCTCTCGTTCGAGTTCGTTGGAACTCACGTCGCGACCCAGAGTTCACCTAGGAACGCGAAGATCAGATGAAACAAAAGTATCCCCAACTGTTCGCAAACGATACAACTACTACTGAGGCTGAAGCTACGGAATTTCGGGACGAAATTCCAGATCAACGGGGGGAGGATGTGACACCCCAGGAAAACCAGGAAAACTATGCAACTTAACTAGCTTCCTCAGTGAGTACGTACCAAATTTCGGGACGAAATTTCTTTCAACTTGGGGATAATGTGACAACTCGTATTTCCGAACCTATATTTGTACTTTGATGTAACGTATGTGGAACGTTATGTGATTATGTGGACCTTTATGATTTATTGAACGTTATGTTCTAATTATGTGATAAATGTAATGAAGTTGTAGTGTGTTATGTATATACGTATAACCGATTTGCACCATACACCCTCGAGTCGCACAACACTCTTTCAACTATCTTGGGCTAGCCCTCGGCCCAAACGAAACTCGAGAATTGGGCTCGGCTCACATCCAGCGAATATACATTTGGTTTTGTGAAAACCCTCTCATAAAGATTGTATTTGGCATAATCATACAAACCCTAATATCTCCTCTCTCTCTCTCTCTCTCTCTCTCTCTCTCTCGGTTTGCTTTAAACTCGATGGCTGCTCCTCTTATTCGAAGCCAGATTTCTTGTTGATCATTCTGAGTTCGGTTAGTGACTTCCACGTTTAATTGTTTTCAGATCTGAATGTATATAGTTATGTTGTTGGTTGTGTTCTTGAAAAAGTTACATATGATCAATCTGTCACACCGAAACAGGATATTAATTTAGAGTATTAGGTTGGATATGATTGAATGATTAATATTGAATGATATGAGTGTGACCTACTGAATCTTATTTATTGTCCAACATGTGATCCTGACAAATTGTGAGAATATGTAAATCCTTTAATATTAAATGAATGGATGCTATTTTTTTTGAATGCTTGTTAGTGGATCGATTTTTAATAAGATAAATGCATGTGACCAGTAGCCATGTGATTGTTCATAGGAATGTGAAAAATGATAAAGTTTTGATCAACATGTGATCTACTGACAAGATGTTGAAATATGTGAAGAGTATAAAAGGGACATCATAAATATTAATTGTTAGTGGGTGATGATTGTGAACATATGATTGAATCGATTGTAGGTAATGCTAGGCCCAATGGTTTTCTAGTAAACATGTGAATGTTAGTATGCATAGATTGTTAAAAAGTCAATTTCATTAATTATGGGTGCATCAGTGCATGTGTTCATACTTTTAAAAAAAAGGCCCAATCATTCTATGGCATTCAATACTTGATGTCATATCATCACATGAAAAACTTTATGAATTGAAATCGAATTGTTGTGTGTCGATTATTATTGTTATGATTTAGTAAATCATTGACTTAAATCGAGAAATGTGAATTTGGAAACTGTCAAATTGTTTGTTATCGATGGCATGATTTAAGGAAAGGTATAACTAATCGCACAAGAATAGATGTGTAAGATACGGTCGCACAAGGTATCAATAGTCGCACAAGATTATATGAATTGCTTGAATCGCACAAGTTATAATGTTTGTTAACTGTTGGGCCGGGTGTACATGTTGGGCTGGGCTAGTTCCGGATCGCACAAGAGATCCCGGATCGCACAAGAAATCCATGTGTAATTATTTGGGCCGTTCACTTACTGAACTGATGTGCAATTGGGTTGGACTTTCTGAATCGCACAACCTCTTGTGGATCGCACAAGCATGCTGATCGCACAAAAGGTTGGGCCGTTGTTTTATTGGGCTTTATCTATTGGGTCGCACAAGTTTGGGCATTTCGTGTTTAACTGTTTTTGCTTGACATGAATTATGTGTTTGCCATGATCAACCTGTGTTCATAACCTGTCAACTATGTGTAATCATACGTGTAACTAGACCTGACTTGTATGGTAACCATGTTAGGATGTGGTTGACCACTAGCTGCTAGACTTGACCTTTTTGTGTATCTGCCGAGCAAACCAAGGTGAGTTCACACTATCCAAGGCATGGGATTTCCAGGGGTTGGGAATGGGATGGAATAACTACTCGTACAACTATTACTATTAAACTAATTATTACTGTCCTCGGTTGAAGGGCACGTACGTAAAACCTACGTACAGATATACTTACTACTGTCCTCGGATTGAAGGGCACGTACGTAAAGCCTACGTACACGATCTTAAGACCATCACCTCTATCAAAGGAAGTCCCTCAATTATCGACTTAATCGCCGAGGCCTAGGGCGAGCGGGTCATTAGTTAATAGCGCTATTTGGTTTAACAAACCTCACACTGTGCCAGTCGGATGGGCGTGTACTAATGGACTATGGGCAAAGGGTCAATGCTGATAGACATTGACTTAGGGCACCTATTACATTTTCGTAGCAGTCGATACGCGTGGTCTTGTAATACATAGGGTAGCCCCCACGGCCGAAACGCCAGATAACTATCATGGGGTAGCCCCCACGGCTGGATTGCCAGAATTAATGGGTTAAACAACTTACATTTTCAAATATGGGGTAACCCCCATGGCAGGGATGCCAGTTAAAGGAACTATTTTTGGAACAACTAGAACCAACAACCCACTGTGAACTCGCTCAACTTTGTTGTTGATTCGTTGCTACATGCCTTGCAGGTCATTAGGTACCCATGGAGCTTGCACAGGGAGGAACGGTCGTTGTGGGACATGGCGATTTGTGCCATGATTTAGACATTACTTTATTTCATATTTAATACTTGCTATGGGTTTTACAAATTATGCTTCCGCTAAACACTTAACTATGCTTTGGTTTTGAACACCTTTCATATTGGTTTGATGAATTATGTTTACTTACATGCTTGTTCAATATGATTGGTGGCTTGATCCAGGTCAGTCACGCCTCCAAGCGGTGATACTCCGCGTTTGGATTTTGGGTGTGTGACAATAACAAAATTATATTTAACCCTGATTGAGAAAAACTCAATGAAGAGTAGTCCTTCATCACAACCACCCCTCGACGAAGAGTAGTCCTTCGTTACAACCAATCTGCGACGAAAAAGGTCCTTCGTCACAATCACATCATGGTGAAGAATGTTCTTCGCCAAGGGATACTTCGCCAAAAAGGGCCTTCGGCCCAGGTTATTCGAGGCCCAGAATTATATGCGTATAACTTCTTGTAAACGTAACCGCAAATCACAAAAACCCTAAGGCTTTCTCTTCCTCTCTTCCGTGTGTGACGGCATCTAGGTCTCGAAGCCCTTCATCTCAAACAAACTAATCACTTCGGTATCACGGTTAGTGTCTAACATTGTTATTCGATGAAATCCTGATGTTGTGATTTTATGCAAAATTAGGGTTCATTAATAATATTGTAAATCTAGAATTTGCATGATGAGGGTTCGATGATTTGAATACGTCATGATGTGGTTGTTGGTTAATGAAACTGATAGTCTGATTTACATGTGAATGAGAATGTTGATTATATATGATTAGACTTATGTTAATCCATGATATCGTATTTCAATTAGGGGTTATTAGTTTTGATGTTGAGCAACAACTAGGGTTTGTCGAACTTGTAAAGAAACTGTTGATTGATCCAATAATCATGCCAATAAATTGTTAACTGTTGTTATGAAATTAAGGGAATTGTAATCGAAGTGGAGGGCGGCGACGAAGACCTCCCCCATGAAGAATCTTGTTCGACGAAGAATCAGGTTCTTCGTTGACTGATTCTTGACAAACCTCTATGGTTCTTCGATGTACTCAACCCCGATGAAGGATAGTCCTTCGTCGACTGGTGTTTGACGAACTACTTAGATTCTTCGTCGTTATCATTCTCGGCGAAGAATAGATCTTCGCCAAAAGGATTCTTCGCCGTGAAGGCAAATGGTCAGAACAGTGAAACAGTTATGATGTTTATGATATTGGACACTTGTGTTTGTAAAATTTTGTTTGTTGCATGATGATAATGTTCACTAGAAATGAGGATCTTGACTTAACTTGTGTGGGTAGCCAATTCATCTGTTAAATGTTATTATGAGACTCGCACATGGGATGTGGACATATATGAGGACTGAGTACTTGATATGTGATACACGGTGATCTTGTGATAGATGCAAACTGTGTAAAATACGTGACTTGATTGATTGTGAAACTGATTTTGATTGGTAACCATGGTAGGGTTTGGGTTGACCAACTTGGACGGGTAACTTAACCTACCGAGCAAATCTAAGGTGACTTCATTTCTCTTGAGCATGCGTCCCGGTGGGTGGGACAATCAAATGGGTATTCCTGAGAGGAAATAGTCTTTTCTGGGTAAAAACTGGGATGTTAGATAATACACTCATTTCCTATCACTTTAAGTCCCATCTTATACCGAATTAGTTACCTGAGAGGTAACGGGTATTAGTTGATAGCGCTATTAGGCTTGGCAACCTCACACCGTACCTGAGATGACGGGCGTGAACTAATGACCTTAATCATGACCAATGCTTAGATAGGGGGCATTGGGGAAGGGCAAAACAATCTGGTAGCCATCTTGTACGGTACTCGAGTTATTATCAACATCATTATCAATAAACTGAACTAAACACTTGGCAATTAACGTTTTCGTAAAACTATGAACTCACCAGCGTTGTCTGATACACTTGTTGCATGCTCGCAGGTCGTTAGATGCTATGGACGAGGAACTTGCTGTCTGGGATTGCTGGAGTAGTCATGGGTCGAGTCTTTTGAGAACAAATATCAATACATTTGGTTTCCATCTATTTGGTTTTAAAACATTAAATGATGACTTATCTTATGTTTCCGCTAAACATGTTAAACTTGGATTATGTTTATGAATGTTTTATCATTATGAATGGAAACTTTGTTTAAATATCTTGATATTAGTTCAATGTGATTGGTGGCTAGATCCTGGTATGTCACACGCCTAGCGGGGTTTCCGCATGTGGTATTTTGGGGGTGTGACAAGTAAGATCTTTACATGTTACAATTTCTAAAAATCATTTTGGTGGCATCTTCAAGTTCATAACATTATGTTGATGGATCTTGCTAGATCTAACATTTTTATGTTAGATCTATACTTTTAACATAATAATCACAAGATCACTAGTTCATAACAACCAACTTACATGATCTAGCACATAAACAATCAAGTAAATAACTTGTATTTTTAGTGTTCTTTTATGTTTACCAAGTCTTTTATGATGAGCTTCAAGATGGATGTTCTTGTATTTTATAAACAACATGAATTGTGAATATGAACAAGGTGTTAGTGGACTTACTGCTAGCACTTGTGGCTAGGGAAGAAAAAAAGAAGAACAAGAAGATGAAGATGATGCAAAGATGGTGGATAAAAGCTTCCTAGAGATGTCCTTGAGCTTCCAAGCCTTAATACCTTCCTAGTTAACCTTGAGACACCCTTGGTTATACTTTAAATTACTTGAAAGTGATAGAAAAATAGAGATGATGATGGAGTGGTTGTGGTTGTGAGGTAGAGAGGGATAAGAGATGAAGACGGTGTTTGTATTGGTGAGTTGAAAGTGATGGTGTGATGTTGGGATAAGGTGGGTTTATAACATTAGGCTAATCTCCCTTCCATCAAGTAATCCTTTTGTCCAACAATAACTAAGCCAACATCACTAGACAACATGGGGACATGTGGGTCCCCATGTTGACCGTCAACTAGCAAGGAGGGGTTTATTGTCTTTTGATGATAGTTTAGGGACTTTATGGTAAAATAAGGGTTTGATTAAGTGTTAGTTGATTTTAAGTGTTTTTAAATGAAATGAAGTGTTAGGTAATCTTTACCAGTTTTATGATCTCAAAATAATGTTAACTAGTCCATATCTTGTCTAGTTCATGTTTCAGATGTTCGTTTCGTTGTCGGTTCATTAAGATACTAACTTGCTTAATTTATACGGTATGATATACCTTTTGTGTTTTTATTACAATCCCAGCACCTTTAAAGTTCTTCAAAATGTTTAACATTATTTCTGAATCTAGTATAAATCATTAAATGTTGAATTTTGCTGAATTTGCCATTTATAGTATGTTTCGGACAGTTTTTAGCGTTTGTATAACTTCCGGAAAGTGTTAACTATTATACTTGTTCTCCCACTTGGGATTTGATATATTTTTTTATGTCGGACCTACATCTAAGTCCTAATTCTTCTATTTAGCTGAGTACTGAGGCTGTGTACTGAGGCTGTGCTGTCACTGTCTATCTAACCGGTGAGTTTGCTAATTGTTTTGACACAACGCTTAAATTGTTTCTCAATGCGACGAATGAAATGTGTAACATGCATGATCGAAATGTAAGACATGTAAACATAAATTGTTAACGTTTAAAACACATATTTGCAGACAATAAATAATTATTAAATGGCACGGAAGTTACCGGATTTGTGCCATTTCTCACATATTTCACCGCCCAAGTTTGGTTTTTCACACTTTAGTCCCTGAACTTTGGTTTGTTTGATATTTGAGTTACAAACTTGTGTTTTTGCTACTTTTTAAGCATGGTAAGGGTACCAACGTATGATACTAGAGTGATGAACGTATAAGTGATGTTTCAAAAGTATAATGAGTCTCGGTTTCTCTTATAAATGTGTATTGGATGATTGTCTGGATAATGAACAAGTGTGGATATTAACATGATAAGTATAAAACATGAATTCCATTAAGATTAACGCCTCGGATTGTGAGATTGAAATTGAAATACGAATGTAGGGTTTCAAAAATAGAATGCGAATACGAACTTTCTAAAAATAGGAATACGGAAATACAAGGCGTTACAGGCACGTTAAGGAATTTGTATTTTACACTTTCACTATAGATTTATGTGTAATTTTTATTTTGTTTTAACTTTTGTCAATTTTTGTAAAAACTAAAAACAATTAATGAGCCGGGTCAATTTGGCTCGAGCTGGCTTGAACATTTTATGAGCCGAGCTCAAGTTCAACTTTTCAGCTCGATATAATAAACGAGCAGAGCCGGCTCGTTGTGTTGACCGTAATTCCCAACTCATCACAAGTTGGTGATGGGAAAGGGTGACAAAAGAATTCAAGTCACAAGTCGGTGAACTTGAGGGACCAAATTTGATAAGTATGTTAAATTGGTTAAGTTTTCTAATTATATTATAATTAATATGGTAATATCTTGGCCACCAAGTTAGGGTTAGCCTATATAAGCAAAGTTATGGCTAGCCTATATAAACCAAGTTAGGGTTAGACATTATTAAGAAAAAAGACTAGAGAGAAACCGAGTTATGGGTTGAGCGTCTTTAATCAGTTTTTAAGTTTAATTTCTGATTAATATATTGGAGAGTTATTTCATTCGTGTTCATGTTCTTGTGTTTGATATTCGATATTCGACTAGGACTTGACGTTGAAGTTCAAGCTCGCACTCAACTTTTCAGCTTGATATAATAACTATTGAATCATCTGCACCACCATCCCCACGACTGCCCCCCAGCTAGTCGGATTCCAACAAACGACCGGAATCACACAACACCACCACTTGAATCATCCGCCAAAACTTCTGTCTGCCACCGCTAAAGACTACCGTCGCCTCGCCATCGCATATCTCTCTCTTTGGTACAACAACCATTGCATGAACCAATCATTTTTTTATTAGACCTCTTCCTGTTCAAATGGGCAGACGCCAACCACCAAGGAACACCGCCGCCACACCACCTCATATGTTCGTATCAAAACCCAGGCGGTTCAGATTTGGTCGGAGGCCATTGGGTTGGTTTGATGCGACGTTCACTAATCTCCCTTGATTATATGGTGTGGGTTTTGTTGATAGTTTTTCAGATTGGATTTGGGGATCAACGACGATGGCGGTGAGGTGAAATGTGGTGCTCAGTAGAGTTTCTGGTGGCTGGCATTTAACCGGAGACCTCCAATGGTACTATTAAAAAACAATTCTAGTCAAATTGCCTAGGTTAAGCCCTCCAATTGGCCTGGTTATCTGAAGAACCAAAATATTGTTTTTGGTGATGAACTTTCATTTGAATTTCACAAGTCTGCTTAGTTGTTGAAGCTAACAAAAATTGTGCATTTCATGACAAAGATTAAGCTCTCTTCATGAGTGTTGTGTTGATTGGAGGTTTATAAACAATGTTTGATATGATGGTTGTTTGTGGTTGTACATTTGGTTGCTCGGTGGTATTAATTTAGCTTCATAGACATCTTTTATATGTACTTATGTCTATAAACAGTTTACATTGTCAATAGGTAGGTACTCCTTATTTGGATAGGAGAATGGAAATAGTCATATGTAACTGATATATTAACCGATGATCTATGTTTATAGCTGTCTATTAGCTGTAATAGATAACACGTTTTGGTACAGTATCTATATAACTATCTATACTTTCCATTAAAATGTATTATGCATGGTTTTCTAAAAAGCACTCGTGTTTACACACGGGTTTTACTACTAGTGGTACTATAAAAAAACAATTCTAATCAAATAAAAAGTTGAGCATTAATTCCACAATTGGCCAAACTGTATCTACAATCTAACCTCCAAAGCAACATGTTCAATAATGGTGAAAGAAAAAGAAAGGGGAGGCAAAAGAAAAATGGTGGTCATAGGTGACTAAGAAAGAAAGAGATAGGGTGGGTGGGATGACATTGAGTTTTAACTTGTGGTTTATAATCAATTACACAAATAATCCTTGTATCAAAAAAGAAAGATAAAATGACAATAATAGCCTTTTAAGGGGTATTTTAGTCATTCTACTCAAATTTAACAGAAGTTAGTGTTAATACGCAAACTCGTTACAAACTGATGATCACAAGCCTCAAACCTGTTAAAAAAAGTTAATATTCAAAGGCAAAATTAGCTATAAACCACATGGTACATCTGTGTAATAAACTCAAACTAAAAAATTGGGTTTAAAAAAAAACCGAAAATAGGGTATTTTAATACCCCATTTCTTCATTACCGGAATCAAACCCTACCCAGAGCCAGACACATAGAGTATGTTTTTTTGGTCAAATAACCGAAACTAGAACCGAACCGGTTATAGCAACAACCAATTTCATAACCAAAACCGGTTATTAAAAATAGACGGATCTGTGCACCTCTAGTTTTATGTTTATCCATGTATTTATTTTTGGAGGCCCAAAAGAAATTGGGTTGGATCTAATCAACATTGGCCCAACGTGTAGCACTCATCAGTCACCATTTATATATCTTCAGAAGCCGTCAGGTTTCACCATCAAACCCTAACTCGATTTGCCAATCAATCCGAACGCCGTTGATTCTGGATTCACCTCTCTGTCGTTTGATCGGCGTTGCTGAAGAAGTTTCCAATCGCCGTATATCTTCAATTGAAACACTTCCATCTTTTTCTTTTTTGGAATTTATATTGATTTGTTAGCCAATGAGGACATTTATTTGCCATGAGTGTCAAGGACATAATTGCGCATCCATGGAATTACCATGGAGTCCTTGATGCGAAGAAGAATGTGGCAACATGCTAATCTGAGGCTCTCTTTTTTTTTCATTTTTGTTGGTGATTTGTCAATCGGTTTAAATTTAAGTTTTTTTTTCAGATCTATATCATAAACTTCTCAATTCTCAACCTAGAACCAGATACATGATTGGTTATGTTGTTAGCTCTGTTTGTTATCTTGTAATTTTTTTTTGGTTTTCGTTTTCAAAAGGTTGTTTTTGGTAGATCAACTGGTTTTTCTGAAATCCAATTTAGTTTTTATATATATTTTTAAAAATTTTTGAAACGCAATCACAGTGTTATAAAACTAGTTCTTTGAATTTTGCTGTTGAATTTATGATTATTTGATTAACTTTATGATTTGACATATTTTTATTTGATTATATTTATCATGTCTTTATGAGATTTTATACTATATCATTTTTACCTTCTTTGCCCAAATTTTTTTTTTAACATCTAAGCCCTAACGTCTTTTTTTCTAACCCCTTTTGGCCCCTAACATTAACATTAACCTCATCCATTAAATGTTAGGGTGGATGTATGGTTAATCACTCTAGGGTGATTGAGTGAAATCTTACCCAATAATATTATGTCATGTCAACTTCCCATTTTACTCCCTATTTTGCACTCAGTTAGGGGGTATGGTTAATCACCCTAGGGTGTTTGAGTGATTCTCACTTTTGATTGGATGTTCTCTCTCTCTCTCTCCTCCATCACTCTTCAATCACTTTGGTGATTACACACCAATTTTGGTAAAATGTCACCCACTCACCGATCAAGTCAATCAAGTGGGTATCGTCACCGATCGGTGACTCCCACTCCTCGCATAACCCACCGAACATTATACCCCCCACCCTTAGAGGCCAAAAGGGTTAGAAAAAAAGACATTAGGGGCTAAAAAGGTTAGAAAAAAAGACGTCGGAGACTTATATGTTAAAAAATTCTTCTTTAGGCTAAAATGGTAAAATTGACCAATACAATGATCGTATCGATAAAAGAGTATTGGTCAACTTTTCCAAAATGGCCAAGTCAAACGTCTTGGGGAGACGCGACAAAAACGTTCTAGCGTCTTGGTGGTTGATCAAACAAACGCTGCCACGTGTTCGACACAGCTCAGACGTCTTAACGTATTAGCTGAGACGTTTTAGACGGCGGCTTGAGACGTTTTAAAAGTTGAGCTGTTAAGCTGCCAGTTTTGCATGGTTTGAGATGTTTGAAGCCGGCTTGAGACGTTCGAAAGTATCACGAGTTTTAAAAAAAAAATTAAGACGTTTCATTCAAACCTTGAGACGTTTGAGACGTTTCACGGTTTCCAAAGTTCTTTTTAAGACATTTGATTCAAACCTTGAGACGTTTGAGCCGTTTCCCGGTTTCCAAAGTTCTTTTTAAGACGTTTCATTCAAACTTGAGACGTTTGAGACGTTTCCCGGTTTTCAAAGTTCTTTTTAAGACGTTTCACGAATTTAAAAGTTTTTTTTAAGACGTTTTCTATAAACGTTGAGACGTTTCACGAATTTCAAAGTTGTTTTTAAGGCGTTCACAATTTTCAACCTTGTTATACACAACCTTTTCTTCTTCACCATATCTTCTACTACCCCATTAGTGTTCACAGCTTCAAAAAATGGGCAGACCCCCTGATTCAACAAACGGGTCTAAGAAGTCATCTACAACGGGTCTAAGAAGTCATCTACAACGGACACAGATCTTCTCCCTTTTAATGGGATGAGATCGGATATTCACTTCCACGTGCTCTGCGGGGTCGATCAGGTTCAAGAACTCATCTACAACGGACACGTGAAGGGTCTAACGGGTTGTTCGGCACATGACGGTTCTGCCCCTTTAGGGTGGTTGATGAGACCTTGGCTAACACAATGGGCTCACCAATGTGTTAGCCAGGTCTCGAAACATAACTGAAGCCGCAGAACCGTTAAAGAAAATGTCAACAACCCGTTACATATCACCTAGGCCAATATAAATGTGGGTTGATAGAACTTACCAGTTCACGACCTATCTTTATCATTGCTAGGTGTTTCGATGCAAATTCCGGAATGAGAATCCGGATCTCCTACCCAGTTGGAAGTAGCGGTTTGGTGTATTCTAGTTCAAATTATTATCTTTGTATTTTTTTTGTGTTATGTTTTTTATGTACTTTGTATTCAATCATAATAAAGTTATAAATTTTACTAATTTACGTTTGAATTCTAGTTCAATTCAGTATAATTCAATGTTAAGACGTTTCAACAGCCAATTCAATGTTAAGACGTTTCAAAAGCCAATTAATTCGTTCAACAGCCAATTAAGACGTTTGAATTCTAGTTTAAAAAAAATTAAAAATTACATATTCGAAGTTATGTTAAAACGTTAGAATATTTAAAGTTACATTCAATTCAATATTCATTTAACCAACCCTACTATATATACCCCTAAACACACACACACACTCACACACGACGTGCACCGTCTTCTTCTTCTACTTTCATATTATGTTCAACGTTTACAACAAGCAGACGCGTTTCAGTTTTTGCAGACATGGCTACTTCGTCGTGGACCGATGTTGAGGACATTGCGTTGGTGGAGGCTTGGGAGGAGGTGTATACCGATCCTCCTCGTCGAGGACATGGGGGTCTATGGGTCCGTGTGCAACAATATTTTGCACAACTCCGTGGTCCGGACCACGGCCGCACCGTTGACGCCTTATCTTCAAGGTTTCGGGTTATACGCTTGGACTGTGAGAAGTTCGAGCGTTATTACAAATCTGTGGAGGATTTATCCCAGGATCTTGGCGAGGAGGACATCAAGACGGTTGCCCCAATCATCTACAGCCACAAAGAAGGACATGATTTTGAACACATCTCGCAGTGGGAAATGATTAGGGTTTGGCTTTAGATGTTTGGTTTTTTTTTTTTTTTTAATGTAATGGTTTTTTTTTTCTTTTTATATTTTCTTTTTTTTAATGTAATGTTTAGTATTTTTTTTTTCTTAATTTAATGTTTTATATTTTCTTTAACTGTTTACGGGGTGGGCCTGTTGACCGTTTCACAGGTTTGGGCTTACGGGTTTGGGCTTACGGGGTTTGGGTTTACGGAGTTTGGACTGACGGAGTTTGGGCTTACGGGGTGTGGGCTTACGGGGTTTGGGTCTACGGGGTTTGGGCCTAAGGGATTTGGGCTTAAGGGGTTTGGGTTTATGGCGTTTGGGCTTACGGGTATTGGACTGGCGGAGTTTGGGCTTAAGGGGTTTGGGTTTACGGGGTGTGGGCTGACGGGGTTTGGGTCTACGGGGTTTGGGCCTAAGGGGTGTGGGCTTACGGGGTTTGGGTGTACACCTAATAATGTTAATGTTAAAAATAACAAGTTTAAGTTATATTATTTAATGTTATAAATATTTATTTACTTAAAATTAATAATTAAAATAAATAACGTGTTTTGGCAGCAACATGTAATGGGCTTTTAAAATTATAAACGGTCCAAAAGCTCCTTGAACCTTAACTACTAAAATTATAAATTATAAATATTTATTTGGTTAAAATAATTAATTAAAATAAATAACGTGTATAAATAAACTTAAAACTGGATGTAACTCGTTCTCAGGGTCACGGTGTAGTGGCTTGTGATATGTTGGTTAAGTCGTTGGTGTCTGTCTGAACCGGGTTTGGCGCGGGTTCGATACCCGGCGTTCCCCATCTTTTTATTTTTCATAATTATAAGTTTTTAACTCGTGTATAAAATTATAAATATTTATTTGGTTAAAATAATTAATTAAAATAAATAACGTGTATAAATTAAATTAAAACTGGATTTAACTAGGTTCTCAGGGTGACGGTGTAGTGGCTTGTGATATGTTAGTTAAGTCGTTGGTGTTTGTGTGAACCGGGTTTGGCATGGGTTCGATACCCGGCTTTCCCATTTTTTTATTTTTCATATTTATAAGTTTTTAAATATTGGCTTTTAAACAATAATAACTTTAAATTACCAAAGTTATTACATCCTAAAAAACGATACAAGATAAATTTAAATAACATCCTAAAAACGTTAGCTAAATATAATTTTTGAAAGTTTCAAACACGGAAATGTGTTCAAAGTCCTCGTCATAAATTATTGCGTAGTCTAGCAGGGCTTCTTCAATTACCTCTTCTTCAGCCAGGTTGTTGTGTCGATTTTTTTAACGTTCTTGTACCTTCCTAAGAAACGGCTACATTTGAAGCGTAGGAAAGCACACCGAGTGTTGAGGTCATTAGCGCTACGGGTCGTTTGTTGCACGGGAATGCAGAAATAGTTCATAACCTGACCCCAGAACGCGGGATCGGAAATTGAGTAAGTGCCTTCATCACGAGCGGCGGCATAGGAGACGGCAATAGCAATGTCTTCTTCGTCGGTCCAAGAATCCATGATTTTTTTAGCAAATTTCAAGTTTGAGGTTAAATTGTGAATGGATGTGGTTAAATGGCAAGAATGCCTATGCCTATTTATAGTGGGTTCATTGATCACTATTTATTAAAATAATAAATTAAAAACAGGTATTTTATTGCATAAATTAGACAGCATTTGGACGGGGTAAACACCGCCAAAAATACAGTTTTTCTGCAATGAAATGTCTGTACGACAAAAAAGTTTTACAAATGTCTCCAGTTATGTTTATTGGTTTATCCGTAACCAGATGCTCCATAAGCATACACAGGTAGACAGCTTCATTCCCTGTGATTGATGTGTTAGATACCACGTAGTTGTCATTGAGCTCGGCAGAGATACATTTTTCTGGTTTTCACGTTTTTTTCCAATATTGCAAATGCACTAGTAATGCTCCTAAATAAACTTTAACCTTCGTCAAACGTGGGTGAATAACGTTTATGTATTTATTGTCGACACAAACATTTTCGCACGGGTAATACACAAAATCCTGTGACGATAACTCTAGTCGAGCTAGGAGCCATTCGTTATTTTCTAACGGTAACAGAAAGAAGACGTAATCCACTTCGAAGAAAGAAGGAAATGGGTGTAATTTGCCATTGGCATATTTAACAACGTTTTTAGGAGTAGAATCTAACAACGTTTCATAAAATTGTGGTGGAAGAATTGTCCCCCGCAAGTTTAACAACGGATCCCTTTGAATCTTTCTATTCCTCCAAGCCATTAGCCTTCCCACCCATCCTTCAATATGCTGTATAAGTTGTAATTTAAAATTAATTAATAACGGAAAAAAAATTCTAGATTTAATAAAAATATTAGGAAGAATAATTAACTGTTGACATTAGGTAGCCGCCACAGCAAAAACCTAATAGAGTCCCCTAAAATTTTTTGTCCAACTCTATTGATCTTGTGAAGACTGCTGAATAACAGAATGGCGCATCCCCATTTGTGTAGAATATTTCCACGTCTTTTGACCAGTTCTCACTTTCGTCGTCTGGCATTTTTAATACGTTTTAACTGTATAACACGTGGCATTTTAAGACGTTTTAACTGTAGGATACGTGGCATTTTAAGACGTTTGAGTACATTTAAGACGTTTCATTTCATTTTAGACGTCTTAAGACGTTTCCGACATGCACGAGACGTCAACGCTGACATTTAAGACGTTTCCAACATATCGAGACGTTTCTTTATTAAGACGTTTGTTCTGGTACTTGAGACGTTTCACAAGAATCTTGAGACGTCTAAACTGCTACTTGAGACGTTTCCTCATTCCTACCGTTTGATGAACGACACGTGTTCTAGTTCATTTCCCCGTGTAGCCATCGCGTGACACATGTCGAGGAAGAGGTTTTGACCTTGGGAGTGTGGGTTCATGTGTTTCATTTCTGCCGGCAAACGTCTTCGGGACCACATGCTCCTTGTGGACCACCGCTGAAGATCCGAAGAAAGACCCGACCACCGTTGAAGATCCGACGAAAGACCCGACCACCGTTGAAGACCAGACCACTGTTCCATTTCTGCCGCTGAACTACCACGTTTACCGTTGACTCAGAATGGATCCAAATTACCACGGTTACCCACCCATGGGTCGTCTAGAGCACATGCAACCTGATCACGTCATGCAAGACGTTGGAGAAAATCCTGTCCCATGTGTATTGGTGATATTTTATCTCTTTTGTTTCCTTTATTATACTGTTTTAGTATTTTAGTATATTTACTATTTTTTGTAACGCAAACTTAAGATTCAATTGTTTTTTTTTTTTGTTTTTTCTTTCACTTGTTACTTTACAAGGCCAAAAAGATCAAAGTTCGACAAACGTGGAATATAGTAAAGACTTTGAACAAAAGAATGATGGCACCTATTGAATCCCAGATTAGGAAGACCTGTTTTGGGCCATATTTAGATATTAAGTGTGTTATGTGTGATAGCCTACTTTTACTCGGTGTTGCACAATTACAAGTGCATACACCTACACCCAGATTACGTATTACATATCGCCTATGTCACACCCCGGCTTTTGTGGAAGCGTGGGTTTATTTGGTGTGACTTCTTAATACCATAGCTTAATCATAACAAAGCTATATGAAAATAAAACCATGCAGATCATCCATTGATTTAAGTTTGAAAGTAAAATACCACAACATTGTCTTAAGGCGTTGACACACGCAACGGAAATTACAACCTAATAACATAAAAACATTGTTTGAAAGACACAACCACAAACTTAAGATAGACGTAGTTTAAGAACTGTGACTTGTCCAGGTAAAAGCCACAACCCCTAAACTCGGATGATCCCATAACTCTACGCAGCGTGAAAATGTAGCATACCGTGCCAGATCCTTAGTTCCCTGAAATACATGTAAGTTGGAAAAATCAACAAAATGTTGAGCGAGTTCATGAGTAAGTGAGTATGTAAAACCTTTGTAAGTATAAAATCCTGGTATGTAGCAAACAAGGAAACAAAGAGATCACCAATGGTTTGCAAGGCCATTGATATGTGTGAAGTGCAGTAGGAAGACTCAAACCTAGCAGATTTTTGCGTCGGGTACCAAGTCACCCCGAGGTCCGTACTGTTGGGCCTGGGGCTGGGCTCGCTACACCCAGATAGATCTACCGCTATTGTCCCTCGGTCCTACACTGAGGATTAATGGCCTTCAGTTCCCGCCTACCCACTCACATGATCTAAGTAGTAACCCTCCTTACGCTAATCATACCATGTGTAAAGTACTCGTAATCATAGTAACATGTATTTCACCCCCGCAGTTTAAAAACTGAAAACAGTTAAGAGAAAAGGGGGACACGAACTCACCGAAGTGCGTCTCTAACAAGAAATCTCCTGGTCAACCTGCTGTGCGACGACCTACACGTACTAACTTCTATTAGACGGACGGCCGTGCCTTAGCTTAAGGTTTAATGTCTTTGGGAAATAGTTAGGCAACTATTTCTTAATTACTTCGTAATTATTTTGTAAATATATCCCTTCCCAAGGATGGGGGTTTTTAATACATGTGCGTTCGTATAACTTCGAATTATATTATTAAGTCTCACTTAATAAAATATATTTTATTTCATTAGTCTAAAATACTTTACTTCCAAAATATAAATATTTTTCCCAAAAATATTATATTTTATTACATACCATTTTCCAAAATAATACTTTGTCAAAATACACACTTATGTGTATTTTCTGAAAATACGTAAGTTACGATGTAAGGTTCGGGAGGTATAAATAATACCAGTGTAACTTAAATATTTATTGTGAAGGCGTTCGCGTTATTTTGGAGCCGTTAATATTTAGTAATATTATTTTTACCCTAAAAATAATATTTACGTAGTTCACAAAATAATCATAAAAATTTACACAAGTGTTGTTATGAAAATATATATATTCTAAATATGTATATTTTAGCAAGTTTTATTTGTGAAAATCCCACCTCCGACACTTAGAAGTTTTGTAATAAAATCATGGCGAAATTTACACTTTGAAAGTAAGTTGAAAATATGTTCATAACACTTGTTGTAAAAATATTTTCCAAGTGTTATATTTCTGGAAAAATTTCGCCAGAGTTTCCTTTGTAACTGGAGGTGGCCACGCTTTCAAGCGTATCATTTTCTTTTATAATTTCAATCAACAATGTTCCCAACATTAACAAACAATATTTCAACATTAACTAGATCAAAATAGATATAAATCACAAAACACATGAACTTGTGGTTTATGTAAAAGTGCGTAGTAACTTTCCATTATTCTTAATAGATCTTTCTATTTTTATAAATGAGATTGGTTTCTCGAAAATCTTATGTTTACAGAAAATGCATTTGTACATCTTCTAGTCAAAATTTACAGAAATAATTCCTTGTTGAAACTTTTTGTTACACAAGCGTCTACGCACTAGTTTGCTCACGAAAACACCTTTGTTTAGGAAAGATCCGGTTTTAAAACATGGTTTCGTCTTACGCTTGGTTCTTCGAAAATACCACTTGTAGATCTTTAGATCTACTAGTTTTAAACTCCAATTTATAAGAAAAATCACTTTTACACAAGTTCATTGTAACACCCATAAATTTTCACTTGAATCTGTTAGTAATTCATACCATTTTATATAAAAGATGTCTAAATTAACATAAATAACGTTCAAAAGTATCAAACCCTTAGTCAACTAACGACTAGGTTAACACGTTCAAAAGTGATTTAACAAAGTGTTTACAATCCATAACTATTATCTATTACAGTTATATATAACACGGAAGCTTCTAAGAGTGTTCGGTTCTTCAAAAAGTTGCTTGATCGCCATCCGTAAGATTCCCCAACATCACCTAAAGTCAAAACCACCCAAAATGTTAGTTTTGACAATGAATTGGATCATACAAACAAGTACTAGCATCAAAACATGAAAAACAATGTAAGTTTTCAAAAGTTATCCTGCCGCGTGTCGCGGCAGGTTCCGATCGTTTTGTCGCGTGGCGCGGCGGACGTCGCGTGTCGCGGAGGGAACAGTTTTCCAGCAGGTGCAGGTTTTTGACCTGCAATTGCTGCCAGCTCCGGAAATCCTGATTTTAAACTTAAACAGCCATAACTTTCAGCTCGGTTGTCCGTTTTAAGTGATTCTTTTTGCTATACATCTGTAAATTCATTACCGACATAACTAATAAAATTTTGATACCGAAAATTTAACTTACGGACCGAACCACTAAATGTCGCTATGCATTTATTCGACCCATTATAACTCTACTTATTTTACTACCATTTGACTAGTAACCTAAGGCGTTTGTTACCCAACTTCCGGGGCTTATGATCACCGGCACTTCATTACCAACCCTATGGCTTCGTGCTCTTGTGATCATTTTCGCCGTCTCTATCTATTTACAATATTAATACTACAATGTATCATTATTTGACCCGTTTGGTTCATCTACGGAAATCCTCCACTTTGATGACTACCAAACGACTACAACCCACTTTTTAACCTACGAATTAAGTAACGAACAAGGTGGCTACAATCAACACAATTTTTAATCAACAACGCATAGTTTAACAATAATTCATCAAATGTAACGGGTCAAGTTACATACTTTAGTGCACACCCTTCAACCGCAATTCACCACCAGCTTGTCCACTCGATATTCTGGTATCCTTTCCTATAGAGTTCATTTATGATATGTTTAGAACTCTCTTTTAAATTGCAATTCGCATAATACACCGACATACCATAATTATGCGTTTAAACTTGTAATTTCAGTTTTAAGCCTTCTTAGAGGCATTTCAACAAACACTTCAAGGGCAGATTTTTACATGATTGAACATCAAATCCCTAGTTTATTACTTAGCCCTAATTTCACATCATTTAACCTTTTTACATGGTTATTAACTTCTAAATTTCTGAAATCACTTCAAAATTGTCAAATTACACTAGATCAACAATCTATAACCTAGTGTTCATCAAATTACACATAACCCACTAATCACCTACAATGGTGTTCATAGGTTTAGCTAAAATTTCATATGATTTCAACTTGTATTTGTCTAGAGTTTGTCCCTAGACACTATAGTTGTTCCTAAATCATCAAAACACACACATGCAACCATAATTTCAGATTTTTCCCAATTCATGAGAATTTCAAGTTGAGAGATTTCTCAAAATATTACATACCTTGTAATCCCCTTGTGATGAGGATCAGTAATCTATGTTTGGATTTTGATTTGGAACAGAATTTGGCCTTCAATTGATTGATTTTGTAGATGTTTGGAGTTTGAGAATGGGGTGTCGCCCCCTGCTTCTTCTTGATCGACCAGACACCTAAATTTTGGGGTGTTTGGTTTATTTT
Source organism: Helianthus tuberosus (assembly GCA_030545235.1). Lineage (NCBI taxonomy): Eukaryota > Viridiplantae > Streptophyta > Magnoliopsida > Asterales > Asteraceae > Helianthus > Helianthus tuberosus. The sequence goes on along the minus strand of CM060414.1, from coordinate 108,283,242 downwards.
TATTTGTTTTATTTAATTTAGTTTCAATTTTTACAACTAAGGCCCCTCTACTTTGTTCAACCTATAGTTTAGTAGCTTTTAACCTTATTATAAGCTATTTCTATACTTGTAACTAACTAGGTTAAAATTCCTAGTTAGTAAATTCTCGTTTAATTTATACTTTATAATTCTAATATAAAGTTTTATATTTTCGGGGTGTTACAAGTCCACCCCCCTTAAAAACGGTTTCGTCCCCGAAACCGTAGTACGTACCAAATAATGTAGGGTAGAGCCGTCGCATCTCCTCCTCGGACTCCCACGTAGTGTCCGAGCCTTTTCTATGCTTCCATTTGATTTTGACTTGGTCGATTTGTCTATTTCGTAAGTGTTTGACCTTTCGATCTAAAATCTCCACCGGTCTCACAGCGTAATTCAGACTATTATCCACTTCGATATCATCATAATGGATATAGGCTGTTTCGTCCGCTAGGCACTTTCGTAATTGTGACACGTGAAACGTGCTATGAATTCCACTTAGTTCCTCCGGTAGCTCAAGGCGGTAAGCTACCTTGCCGGCCCTTCCAATGATTTTAAATGGCCCAATATACCTCGGGCTTAGCTTCCCCCTTTTTCTGAATCTAATAACGCCCTTCCATGGGGAAACTTTTAGCATAACCATGTCGCCAACCTGGAATTCGATTGGCCTATTCCTTTTATCAGCATACGCCTTTTGCCTGTCTTGAGCCGCTTTCAAATGTGCCCGAACCACATCAATCTTTTCATTAGTGGCTTGTACTATATCTTGGTGGGCAAGTTCACGTGGACCCACTTCACCCCAACATACCGGGGTTCGACACTTTCTACCATAAAGCATTTCGTACGGTGCCATCTTAATACTAGATTGGTAGCTATTATTATACGAAAACTCGACTAACGGTAGGTGAACATCCCAACTTCCTCCAAAGTCGATTATACACGCCCGTAGCATGTCCTCCAGTGTTTGTATTGTTCTTTCACTCTGTCCATCCGTTTGAGGATGGTACGCAGTGCTAATGAACAATTTGGTTCCCATTTGCTCTTGGAAATCTCTCCAGAAATTTGAAGTAAACCGGGTATCCCTATCAGACACGATGGATACCGGTACCCCATGACGTGCTATTATTTCATTAGTGTAAACTTCTGACATCTTTTCTGACGTATAAGTCTCACGGATCGGAATGAAGTGAGCACTTTTCGTCAATCTATCCACCACTACCCATATGGCATCGAAACCACGATTTGTCTTAGGCAACTTGGTTAATAGGTCCATTGTAATATGTTCCCATTTCCAAACCGGAATTTCTAACGGTTGGAGTTTGCCGTATGGTTTCTGGTGCTCCGCCTTGACTTGTAAACATGTCAAGCATTTTTCCACATACTTCGCCACATCCCTCTTTATTCCAGGCCACCAATAATTTTGTTTCAGATCATTGTACATCTTGGTCGCACCCGGATGAATTGAATATCGGGATTTATGAGCTTCATCCAGTAGAAGCGCCTTCACCCCATAAGTATTTGGAACCCATACCCTTCCGGATCGAGTCTTCAACCCGTTATTCCCATCCGACAAATCTTTCAACTGACCGCTTATTCTTTCTTTCTTCCAATTCTCTTCTTTCACTGCTTCTAATTGCGCCTCTCGAATACGTTCAAGTATACCCGAGGTCACCACGAGCTGCATCGACCTTACTCTTATTGGGACATAGTCCGCTTTTCTGCTCAGAGCATCCGCCACCACATTTGCCTTTCCGGGGTGGTAGTGTATTTCACAGTCAAAATCCTTCATCGTTTCTAGCCATCGCCTTTGTCGCATATTTAACTCCTTCTGATCGAAGAAGTATTTCAAGCTCTTGTGGTCGGTGAATATGGTGCACTTTACCCCATACAAGTAGTCTCCATAATTTTAATGCAAATACCACCGCAGCCAACTCGAGATCGTGCGTGGGATATTTCTTCTCGTGTATCTTCAATTGCCTCGAGGCATAGGCTATTACCTTGCCCCGTTGCATCAACACGCATCCGAGCCCCGATAGTGAAGCATCCGAATAAACCACCATGTCTTCGACTCCGTCCGGCAATGTCAGTACCGGAGCTTGATTTATCCTTTCTTTTAGCGTTTGAAACGCTCTTTCTTGATCGATACCCCAAATGAACCTTTCTTTCTTCCGGGTTAGCTTTGTTAATGGTGACGCAATCTTGAATGAATCTCCTATAGTATCCCGCGAGCCCCAAAAAGCTTCTAATTTCCGAAAGGTTCTTTGGGGGATTCCATTTTGACACGGCCTCAATCTTTGACGGATCCACCAATACCCCGTCGGCACTTATGACGTGGCCAAGGAATTGTACCTCTCGTAACCAAAAGGCACACTTAGAGAATTTCGCATACAGCCTTTCTCGTCTAAGTGTCTCTAACACTTCTTGCAAATGGTGTGCGTGTTCAGCTTCACTTTTTGAATATACCAAAATATCATCGATAAACACAATGACCGACTTATCCAACATTGGTTTGCAAACCCGGTTCATGAGGTCCATGAAAGCCGCGGGTGCATTTGTTAGCCCAAATGACATCACGAGGAATTCGTAATGTCCGTATCTCATGCGGAAAGCCGTCTTCGGCACATCTTCTTCCTTGACCTTTAGTTGGTGATACCCCGATCTAAGGTCAATTTTTGAAAACCAATTCGCACCTTGTAATTGATCGAATAAATCATCTATCCTCGGAAGTGGGTATCGGTTCTTTACCGTGAGTTTGTTTAACTCCCGGTAATCGATACACATGCGCATGCTTCCGTCTTTCTTTCTCACAAACAATACCGGTGCGCCCCAAGGAGACACACTCGGCCTTATGAATCCCTTGTCAAGCAGGTCTTGAATTTGGGACATCAACTCTTGTAATTCCGACGGTGCGAGTCAGTACGGAGCTTTTGCTACGGGTTTGGCACCCGGAATCAATTCGACCCCGAACTCTACTTCTCGTTCAGGCAGTATCCCCGGTAAATCCTCCGGAAACACATCTTCATAATCCCGTACTACCGGTACATCTTCAATCTTTCGTGATTCCTTCTCGGGCTCATTTGCGTATATCATGAATGCCTTGCATCCTCGCTTCATAAGCTTGTGAGCTTTCAACATTGAGCATACTATGGGGTTGCCTCCTTTCTCGCCATAGATGGTGACGTGTTTTCCGCTCGGAGATGTTAGTTTTATCTCTTTACAAAAACACACGACCTTTGCATGGTGCTGAGATAGCCAATCCATCCCAACGACTACTTGAAATTCTCCCATTGACATCGGGATTAAGTCTATTAAATATTCCTCATCGTCGATGCTTAATTTGCAGCCTCGACAAACATCACAAACTATAAAACTTTTGTTGTCCCCTATTTCAACTTCTAAGGGCACAGATAATTTCGTCAATACAAATGAAGGATGTCGAATAAATCCATGCGAAACGAAGGATTTATTCGCACCCGTATCAAACAATACACGTGCTGGAATTGAGTTAATTGTGAATATACCTGAGACCACATCGGGTTCTGTCTTTGCTTCAGCCGCGGTAAGTTGGAAGGACCTAGCCTTCGCTTTGGGAGCTTCTGTTGGAGACTCTTTTGTGTCTCTCTTTCCCACCAACTCGGGGCATTCATATTTCTTATGACCGGGTTGATAACACTTGTAACAAACAGAAACTTTCCCGGGACATAGAGATGCGGTGTGCCCCGTCTTCCCACATACCGGGCACGGCTTGTCTTTGAAGCGGCACTCGCCTTTGTGCCCTTTACCACACACTTTGCAACTCGGCGACCCGCCTTTTGGTATCCACTTTCTTTCCCGATTCAGCAGTTCTAGCTTTCTTTATAGGGCTTGGATTCACATCTTGTGCCCTTCGTTCACCTCTTTCCACTTGTTTCTTTAACTCGATTTCCCGCTCCCGGGCGGTGTTGATAATCTCCGTGAGGGTTTCGTATTTTGATGGAGTCATAAATTCCTGGTACTCGGCACTCAGCATGTTGTAATAGTAGTATATCTTTTGCTCTTCAGTGGTGACTAACTCGTCACAAAATCTCAGCTTATCCATGAAGATGCTCGTGATCTTATCAATTATTTCACCCTTTTGTCTCAGCTGGATGAATTCTTCTTTGATTCTGTTAATAACCGCTTTGGGACCGTGGTGTTTAAGGAATGGTACCTTAAACTCGTCCCAAGTCATAACCCTCGCCGCTTCGGCTCCCATTTCCTTCTTTTTGTTATCCCACCAATCCTTGGCTTGATTTCTCAATTGACCCGTTCCGTAAGCAACAAAGTCACCTACGTTACAATGGGTTCGTTCAAACACTCCTTCAACATCACTTATCCATCTTTGGCAAATTATCGGGTAAACCTCCCCGTTATAGATTGGCGGTTTACACGCCATGAATTCTTTGTACGAACATCCTTTGCGTTCTCCTGTTTTCTCCTTCATAAGGTTGACAATATCCTCCAACCTTTTAACTCGCTCTTCAACAAGCGACAACACCGTGTTTTGAATTTTGTCTATAAACCCGGATAGACTTCCTTCAATTGCCTTCCCTACCTCTTCGGAAATTATCTCTTTCATTTGTTCGGTGCTTGTTTGCACCGGATTATCATCATTCCCATCAGACATCTTGAAGCTGAAATGTTTACATTTAAACGTTAAACATTTCATTTATAATATTGCTTCATTTGTTTCGGTTTAGCCAAGTTCCCAACTTGCTTTAACCGTTCACATTTAATGCACTTTCCGGGTTTGAGTGTGTTAACACACTCTTCCCATGCATCTCAATTTATTTCTCATACTTACATAAGGTATAATCTACTAACATAAATAAGTTAATTCTTACCGGACGATCAATCAAGCTTGAACCAAACACTTTGTTGACAACCTTAAGCTCTGATTACCAACTTGTAACACCCTTAAATTTTCACTTGAATCTGATAGTAATTCATACCATTTTATATAAAAGATGTCTAAATTAACATAAATAAGGTTCAAAAGTATCAAACCCTTAGTCAACTAACGACTAGGTTAACACGTTCAAAAGTGATTTAACAAAGTGTTTACAATCCATAACTATTATCTATTACATATATATATAACGCGGAAGCTTCTAAGAGTGTTCGGTTCTTCAAAAAGTTGCTTGATCGCCATCCGTAAGATTCCCCAACATCACCTAAAGTCAAAACCACCCAAAATGTTAGTTTTGACAATGAATTGGATCATACAAACAAGTTCTAGCATCAAAACATGAAAAACAATGTAAGTTTTCAAAAGTTATCCTGTCGCGTGTCGCGGCAGGTTCCGATCGTTTTGTCGCGTGGCGCGGCGGACGTCGCGTGTCGCGGAGGGATCATAAGATCCTGTCGCGTGGCGCGGAAGGAACAGTTTTCCAGCAGGTGCAGGTTTTTGACCTGCAATTGCTGCCAGCTCCAGAAATCCTGATTTTAAACTTAAACAGCCATAACTTTCAGCTCGGTTGTCCGTTTTAAGTGATTCTTTTTGCTATACATCTGTAAATTCATTACCGACATAACTAATAAAATTTTGATACCAAAAATTTAACTTACGGACCGAACCACTAAATGTCACTATGCATTTATTCGACCCATTATAACTCTACTTATTTTACTACCATTTGACTAGTAACCTAAGGCGTTTGTTACCCAACTTCCGGGGCTTATGATCACCGGCACTTCATTACCAACCCTATGGCTTCATGCTCTTGTGATCATTTTTGCCGTCTCTATCTATTTACAATATTAATACTACAATGTATCATTATTTGACCCGTTTGGTTCATCTACGGAAATCCTCCACTTTGATGACTACCAAACGACTACAACCCACTTTTTAACCTACGAATTAAGTAACGAACAAGGTCGCTACAATCAACACAATTTTTAATCAACAACGCATAGTTTAACAATAATTCATCAAATGTAACGGGTCAAGTTACATACCTTAGTGCACGCCCTTCAACCGCAATTCACCACCGGCTTGTCCACTCGATGTTCCGGTATCCTTTCCTATAGAGTTCATTTATGATATGTTTAGAACTCTCTTTTAAATCGCAATTCGCATAATACACCGAAATACCATAATTATGCGTTTAAACTTGGAATTTCAGTTTTAAGCCTTCTTAGAGGCATTTCAACAAACACTTCAAGGGCAGATTTTTACATGATTGAACATCAAATCCCTAGTTTATTACTTAGCCCTAATTTCACATCATTTAACCTTTTTACATGGTTATTAACTTCTAAATTTCTGAAATCACTTCAAAATTGTCAAATTACACTAGATCAACAATCTATAACCTAGTGTTCATCAAATTACACATAACCCACTAATCACCTACAATGGTGTTCATAGGCTTAGCTAAAATTTCATATGATTTCAACTTGTATTTGTTTAGGGTTTGTCCCTAGACACTATAGTTGTTCCTAAATCATCATAACACACACATGCAACCATAATTTCAGATTTTCCCAATTCATGAGAATTTCAAGTTAAGAGATTTCTCAAAATATTACATACCTTGTAATCCCCTTGTGATGAGGATCAGTAATCTATGTTTGGATTTTGATTTGGAACAGAATTTGGCCTTCAATTGATTGATTTTGTAGATGTTTGGAGTTTGAGAATGGGGTGTCGCCCCCTGCTTCTTCTTGATCGACCAGACACCTAAATTTTGGGGTGTTTGGTTTATTTTTATTTGTTTTATTTAATTTAGTTTCAATTTTTACAACTAACGCCCCTCTACTTTGTTCAACCTATAGTTTAGTAGCTTTTAACCTTATTATAAGCTATTTCTAGACTTGTAACTAACTAGGTTAAAATTCCTAGTTAGTAAATTCTCGTTTAATTTACACTTTATAATTCTAATATAAAGTTTTATATTTTCGGGGTGTTACATTCATGTTCATAAGTAGTAGTGTTCATCATCTAATCACTTTCATACTTAAACATACACTAGTTCATGATTCATGAACATGACTTAGCCGGGTTAGATGACGATCCAAACTACTACTAGCATTAACCAACATAAAATAATCATAACAAAATAAGTTTCAAAAGTTTTACACTAGTATTCATTCTTTATCCACCAAGTTTATTATTTTTAGTAGACTTTAAGTTTTATTTCCTAGTGTTCATAATTTTCAACCGACAAATTCTTATTAAATTTATCAACCTGCTATGCCGACTGAATTACCCCCTCAAATGCAACATCCAATCTAGCCGACTGAAAACTGCGGCCAGGAGAAAATGAAGGACTTCATTCACGACTTGTTCGGTGATGATGAAGTACCGGTTCAGATGCATGATATTCCGTTAGACACGGCTGACTTACAACGGGATGCTGTTCCAGGTCCGTTTTCGTCAAGATTTTATTCTGAAGAGCAGCTTGTTTCTAAATTTTAGTCACTGATGTTCGTAAACAACCGGGCGTTGACTGACATGATCAAGTCGGAGTTGTTGCAAAGTTTTCGTATGGCTCCGGTTAATACTCCAAGCCACATACAAACACCGATGGAAAAATCGCAAAAACAAGATGATAATGTATTCATCCAAATATCCCATTTATTTGGTTATAAAAATCTAAAAAAAATTATTTAAAAATGTTTCTAACATTTTTTAAAAATTTGTAGGTGGCAGCTGATTCCTATTTTAACTTCGATAAGGATGTGTATCATGTGTCAACAAATCCCGAAAATCTTACGGAAGAAGCCGTAAGTTTGGGCTGCGTATATGTTTATTTTAGTTATCCGTGTACGTTCTGTTAATTAACCTCTTAAATTAATGTTATTGTAGAATGAGGATCCAGAGATGATCAAACTGAGGCGGTCCGAAAGGCCTGTGAAGCCCGCCAAGTCTCTGCTATCACCGTTTGTAGTTTACAGAAACATGAAGCGGAAGCAAAAAAAGATAGCAAATGATGAAGATAATTTAATCAAAATGATACAAAATTGGGCACCAACTAGCGGCGTTAGACAACTAACCCTCACAGCAGGCGGCTGTGTTGGTCCTGATTTCTGGGCTACATTGCTGGGCACTGACGGTATTGGCTAGTTAAGCGATGATGTAAGCAGTATAAATTATTTTGTTAATACTAAATATACTAAATTTCCCTATAAACTTACCCTAAAATTGTCTAACCCTATAACATCACCTTTTTGGATGGATGCTACACATGTATCATTCAAAAAATCCATCCGACCATTGGTCCATTTTACACCCATATTTCCAGATGCATTGCCAAACTTTGGATCAGACGTTCGAAGGTTACTTCAATGGGGGTGTCGAACCTTTTCCTCCGATATTTAGCGTTGACGAGGTGTACGTACCGTTATTTATACCATCAATTCACTGGTTTTTAGGAGTTTTCAACCTGGTTAACCATACCCTCACTATTTACGATAGGTAAAAATTTATAAACGCTCGTTTTTTTTGTAGCTGATTATTTAATAGTTTTAGTTCTCTCAAAAGGTATGACTTTAAAAATTTATAAATGCTCGTTTTTTTTGTAGCTTGATGGGCATACAACAATTGGAAAAAGGAAGAACGGAAGTGGTTTGTTTTATAAATTTTGTTTTTGACCATTGGCTTCGTATGCATGGTTAATATGACAACAAACCTTTACCGTTAAAGTTTCCATTTCAAATAGTATATGCAGATGACGTGCCACAGCAGTCGGGACCATTAGGGGACTGTGGGGTTTGGGTTTGTATATTTCTGGACTGGTTGATTAACAAAAAACCACTAAATGATGGTGAAGACACAAGCATAACGGCTACAAGGATGAGGCGCCATCTTTTGATACTTTTCTACAACTCGCTTATACCTATACAATCAGTCGACGAGATAGAAGAGGACGATATTGAATGTATTCAATGATTTGTATTAATTTATATTTTATAAAACAGAATTCATTATGGATATATAGTTATTTCTATATATGTCTCGATGACATATTAAGTAGGTAAAACTTCATTTATATTAAATATTATATTATATTTATATTTATTGTGAACATGTGTGTGTATATATGTGCCCTCACTATGTCAATAATGCCACACCGGATGTCTTACTCAAACATTCCTCATTCCGTGCAACGCACCATTTGGATAAACCAAAATGATCGGTTTGAACATTGGTCGCCAAATATTCTAGAGTTTTACTATGACGGCGATACTCCAACTTGCTACTCAACCTACATGGGTAAAACACCTCTCGGAAAAGAATGGTGGGGCGGATTACTTGGATTTTGTGGAAACGAATTTATTCAGGAAACGGTACCTTTGAAATACCTTTCGTGTTAATGATAGTGTTTTTATATTTTTTTAGTCAAACGTTTACCATATTTTTCTCAGCATATCAATGCATGGTGTAACAAGCTAATGTATCAACGGGAGCTTCACAGACGGTCAACGGCGATGTCATCAAAGGATTATCGGTGGACAGTAGTCCCGCTTACTTTTTTTAACATGATAATAGAACAAAATAGAGAGGCCTACGGATATGCAGATGGTTCAAAAGAAATTTTTCCTCCCTTTTGGGACGTTGATACGGTACGTTGTTAAATATGCTTATTCGGAGTGTACGCTTTTTATAAATTTGCATACCTTTACTTTTTTACACCAACATTTGACAAGGAAATAATAGAGTTGTACGTTTTTTAATAAATTTAAAAATAAACTTTCTATTTAAAAAAATTAGCAATTTTTATATTTTATGTTTTATAAAAAATATTGATTTTTTAAATAATTTATAATTCAAAAAAAATTCCCTAAAAATAATAACTTTTCCGGGGCTTATTTACGTTTCATTTTTTTTTTTTGCAGATTTACATGCCCGTAGCGCACAATGAAAACCACTGGTTACTTCTAAAAATAAATATGCGTTCGCTTAAAATATATGCTTATTTTCCCGATAACTGTAACCTAAGTAATTGCGGAGAAGGATTTTGCATACACAGGAAAATACATCAAATTCTTTTAGAATTTGAATCTCCATTCGTATGGTTTCTGGGCCGTATATCGTACTGGAAGCACTCGGGGATAGATAGTGTAGAAGCCTTAGAGTATTACGGGGATGTTGTGTGGCCTGACCACGGAGCTCATATTGGCCGAAACTCAGGTGTTATCATATGTATGCTAATGGAAAATCTAGTTTACAACCGTTCATTGACATGGAACGAAGTAAACATACAGGATGCTTGTGTCAGATATAGACGCTACATGGCTGATGAACTCTACGCCGGGCGCTACACACCAACTAATTTTTGAAGGCTGGACGTACGCATTGTAAAATTTAATTCTTATATAAATTAAAAGTACTAATTACTATTGCGGTTACGAGAATTTGTTACATGATTTTCCTAATTAAAACATAAAAAAACTAACCTATTATTAAAATTCTGCTAAATTATAAGATGGAAAAATGTCATCCGTTGGACTCTGGGTTTCTAACTCTTTCCCTTTTCCTTTGCCTGATGATTTACGTGAACGAATCTGTGATGGCATTGGATCTAAACAAACGTCACGAACATGGCCGTATGTTCGACACCGCGAACAATATACCTGAACGGGCTCTTCCCCACGAGACAAGATTCGGGTGTTTTCTTTTGGACGACCAGATTGACGTTTTGTAATATGCGGCGGTAATACACTGCAAAGGCCTTCTGGTATCACCCATTCAGACCTATGAGGCAGAGGATTAATCGATTCTTCATACGTTTTTTGTATACTTCGTTTGAATAACACGAGAATGCATAATGACTGCAGTCAGGTTCACCCAAAAATCTTGAAACAGCAATCACATGCCCACAAGGTAGACCAGAAACTTGCCAGACACGACAGCTACACGAACGATTCAAAAAATCAATTAAACCCCTTTTCCCATCGTCCTCAACAAGAAAACTGTTTGCCCTGATGCCTGCAACAGTCCAGGTTCTAGACCCTTCAATTTTCTTTAAAATTTTCTTCTGTGCCCACTGAGTCAGTGAGTGGCTCTCCTGTATGCCCTGCAGTCGACGGTCATAAATCCATTTTTGTACGGACTCGCGGAAGAATTCGATAAGTTGCGTTATCAGCATCTTACGCGAGAATCTAGACAAAGAGTTAATAGACTCCGCACTATTAGATGTCATATAGTGGTATCGATTGCCGGGACAATGAGCTCTTGCCCATCTACCAAACCCAATATTTGTTAAAAGCCGGCATATTCTAGGAACGACAAGACACAAAGCATTGAATGACTCGTTAAAGTCAGACATCCGATAAGATTTACATGTCTTCCACCATAGTGCCTCATATTCTTTTTTTTAGACGACGGCAAACGTAAATTCTCATTAAATGACGACAACACAACCCGTGGTAAACACGTGGAAACACGTTTCTAACACCTACATGTATAGAATTCGCCCTATCCGAAATGATCGCCATATCTGCTATTTCACCAACACAGTCTCTAAGCTTTGAGAGAAACCATGTCCAAGATTCACCATCCTCTGATTTTCCAATGCCATAAGCAATTGGTAAAATCTGATTATTTCCATCCATGTCCACTGCTAAAAACAACGTCCCTTTAAATTCACCCTTTAGGTGTGCCACGTCAATGATAACGACCGGTCTTAGATTAAACATAAAGCTATGAATCTGAAAATTAATGATAACAAAATAAGATCAAAACCCATGTTACTTAAAAAAAAAATAAGAGCAAGTACAAAAGAAAAGGTGTAAATTACCGCAGCACCTAAAGCAACAAAAACCATTTCAAAACGACTCTGCTCATCAACCAAGATGTGAGTAACGCTTCTAGGATTTGCAAGCTTCAAATTGTAACAATATATTGGTAGTTCAACAAAAGAGTCTCGGGTTGTTCCTTGTAGAAGTTCAAGTGCATGGCTTTTGTCACGCCAAGCTTGAAGGTTTGTTATCTCAACCTCGAACCTTTGTCTAAAATCTTTGACAATCTCTTTCGCTCGATATATCCTACTACTGTCTTTTAGTTGTTCCTTTAAAAAGTGACCCAAAACCTTTGGGTTAGCCTGACGGAAATGTGGGTGTGTTTGTGTCTTCGAACAGGTGTGTCTATCGTTCATATGTTTAACAAAAAATAAACTATCACCAGGAATAGCGTATGCCTTAAATCGCCATTCACAACCATCACCCATTCATGACACTTCATACCGTGTCTTAGATGATCTATCAACTTTAAACTCGAAATGCTCTAACAAACATTTCTTTCCCAACTCAAGCTTCATCTCTTCTTTTAATATTGAATATATGACCGACCTCAAACACTATAGATGAAGAAGCTGATTCATTGTTAGACGTGGTTGATTTTTCAAAATTATTTTCTAAAATAGGACACTCGTCGTTTAAAACATCAACACTTTCTTTAACTAAAATATTTAGATCTGGAGTTTTGAAATTGTTTAAAGAAGAAAAACCAGAGGAACCAACACCAGACTCTTTAATAACATATAATTTATATAATTCAAAAGGATTCTGCATCGCCAAATCAAAAAAAATATAACATCTCGATCATTAATTATATCGATCGGATCAGTAAACGTAGACATCCGGTATGACAAGCGTGTAATATTTGGAGTATCACACATCTTAGAAACATAATTTAAAAAACTATTATATGAATGATCTGTTTCAATTTCTAAACCACGTCTCCTTGAATCGCCATCAGTAACATACTCAATGTTTCCGTTAATAACATCTCACTTCCCCCCAGTATAAACAACAAACTTGACCCTCATGTTGTGAGATAATTACTAAAAAACAAAACTCTTAGATTTATACTTTAAATACAGTTTTTCATAAGTACAGTATTTAAATAAGGGATCCATTTAAATTATGGTAAACGTCTAAAATTCGTACAAAACGTCTTCTATTGGTACAAAACGTCTTAAAATCGTACAAAACGTCTTAAAATCGTACAAAACTTCTTAAAATCATACAAAACGGCTTGAGCTGCTGAAGCCGGCTAAAGACGGTGAAATGGCTCAAGCCGGCCTGAAACGTCTTAAGCCGTATGACGTAATGTGTAGCCGTAAAGGAAACGGCTCAAGCCGTATTAAACGTCTCAGCCAAGACGTCCAGACGTCTGACCTTAGTGTCGGACACGTGGCAGCGTATGTTGGTCAGCTGCCAAGACGCTAGACACTTTTTGTGGCGTCTCACCAAGACGTTTGACTTGGCTATTTTGGAAAAGTTGACCATGACTTGGCTATTTTGGCTATTTTCCCTTGTTTTAAATGTTGGTTCAAATTACATAAAGACAGTTTTTCAAATATCCGACGGATTTGTCATTTGTAAACATGTTTCACCTTTAACCTATTAGTTTTATTTGCCTATGATTGTGTGTATATTTCATCATACATGCTTTGGATTTTGACTGAAGTAGGTTGACTTTGTAATAGTCCGTATGTAACGCCCCAAAATCTGAATGTTAATATTTGCCGTGTGTTCCGATGAGACACGTCATGAAATAAATAACTAGGCTATTTAAACTAGTTAAGAGTATGGTCAAAAGTATCAAATGACGAAGGTTGTGTCAATTATGTTTTAGTGGTATACATGATGTGTTCAAATATTAACATATAAATTTCATCAAATGAGGCATAAAACTAACCCCTTTTTAGTACTAATGTTGGAAAAAGTGTGCTTTTGTCTTCTTTTTGTATTTTCCGGATTAAATGAGCTCAAATTAACAAAAGAAGCAAAAAAGACATCAAAATCTAACATAAATACAAGAAAAGGAACAAGACGTGACATGCCCGACCCCACGACAGCATCTTCCCAAGCAAAACAAGAAGACAGAAGACTGAACACGCCCCGTGCTCAGCCAGCACGGGGGCGTGCCCAAGTGTCAGCAGAAAAGACAAAGTGGTAGAAGCTTCTGTTGCCCACCACGGGGCCGTGCTCAGCGGACACGGGGCCGTGGTCAACTATAAGATTCGCACAATCCAGCAAATCTGCATAGTACAAAGATTCTTCTGCACCACGGGGTCGTGCTCAGTGGACACGGGGGCGTGGTCAACTAATAAGACAAAGCTGCATTTAATGAAGAAAGAGAAGGATGTGGACACGGGGCCGTGCCCACTGGACACGGGGCCGTGCCCGAGCTTCTGTTCAGCCTACAAATAGATGTGCTTGGCTCAAGCTCAAACCATCCCTTGGCACACCACCTCTCTCACACTTCACCCACCACCACCATAACACCATCATCCACCACCATCATCCATTGTCCATCGTAGAGTGTGTGAGTCGTCTCGGGATCCAAGATTGATCGTAAGAGTTCTTGACAATCAAGGCCATGTTTGCCTAAGTCTCTTACATCACTTGGTGAAGACAAAGTGTCTAGTGTAATACTTTTTATTTCTAATCTTTTGCACTTTTTATTTGGTTTCGTATTAATGACTTTAATAACTAGTTGCTTATGTTGAAGGTGATCTTTCTTTATCGTTTGTCCGTGGTGTCTTGAAATTATTTTACTGTCTATATAAAATAAAAGATTTTCACCATTCATATCTCCACGGTCTATATGGAGGTATGTTGGCTACCTGGTCGGGAGTTAAGGGAACGGTTTGGTAAAGGTCTTGCCATTGTTCAGCGTTTAGAGGTCCTGCAATGGACCTGGGTCAAATTTAGTAGGACCTCCTTCAATACTTCACGGATATCACGATTACCCAAGCAACAGAAAAAGCAGATGTCAGAACATACACGCGTTTACACGCGCGCGTGTAAGACACGAATGGTAAAAAACAACTGACAATGACAGGTTGTCAAAATCAATTTACTGATACAATGTCAAATCAAAAATTTTTTTCAAAAAATCTTTACAAACTCAGTAAATTCAAATCTTTTCAGAAAAGATTTCTTTTCGCGCCCAAAAAACATTTCCCTCTCCTAAGTCCAGTGCTCCACTTACTTGCATAAGTACAACACTAGACTGGGGGGACTTGAAGGGGTAAGGTCCCAAAAACCTCATAAAAAGGATTTGAGACCATACCACAAACTAACTTTTCTAGCCTTTTGACCTTGCGCGGCTGCGCACTGGTCCTGCTAAAGGAACAAAGAAATCAGTAGCTTGTAATCGCGCGCCCAAAAGATAACAAAAATCTTTGCGCCTTCTCCCATTCAATAAAGAATTAAAAAGCCTTTGTACAATACTTCCGCCACAACACCCAGACTTGGATATTATTTTACCCAGACTTGGGGTTTATTCGCCTGTGTCCACACAGTAAGGTACCACACCGGATTACGGCAGTAATCTTCTAGAAAGAAATACAATCATGCACCACCCAGACGGTTATAACCGTCTGGACACGTGTCATTACCACAGACAACCCTGGAATCATAACGAAGGCATGCAATTGGAGAGTAATCTCCACTTAATCACTTTCCACGTGTCGATTCCCCAGCCACAGATCAAACCACGATCCGTGTGCATTCACATCGGATCGAGGCTAAGGGACGTCAGATCAAAGAATTCAAACGGAAGAAAAATAACCGCTACGGCGTTAGGCATTTTCCGTTATCTTTTCAATAACAGGTTTTCCCTCCCAAACTCCCGGTTATAAATAAGAGAACTGTTCAGGTATAAACGCAGGCTACTCTCACTTTTCAAATACTTATCTTCTCCGATACCAATACTTATTCTCACGCCGGAGTCGGGTCAAGGAGAGAACCCTCTTCTCCCCTTGGCGAGGCTAACGGTGTTCTTTTTTGCAGAGCTACCGGAGAAGTTAATCCATTACGACTGAATCAACCGAGAGAGAGCTAACCCTTTATGCGGATTCAAACCCCCTAACTATCTCAGTTCTGACCATTTAGTTAGTGTTTCTTCATTGGCGCCCACCGTTTTCTCAGTTTTTCTAGTATCTACCTCGTTTCGATTCAGTTCATTCTATTTTCTGTCTTTGCACTTGGCAGAAAATTCGTCATCTCACCGGCAACCTGGTCCTCGACCAAACGTCGGAAACAATTTACCGATAGAAGGGATCGTTGAGGAAGCCTCGGACGATAATGAGGTCCAATCCAATCGAGCAAATGATCCTGTAACCCCAGGAATGTTACCAGCAAATCCTGCACAATCAATTTTACCACCAGGGGAAACCCCGATATCATGGTATGTCCGGTCTCAAGGAGCATTAAACGCGGTATACTCACAATTATGTGCTCAAACTGCTCCTGTAACCCAATCCCGGAGGCCGGGATCAAGAGCTCATGCCTCTCAGCGAGAAGAATCAACTTATGATGATACAAGCAGTTACTGAAGACAACATCATGATGAATTTCGTCCTCGTCAACGACAATCGGTGCATGATAGGTTGGGTTCTCAACGGGATACTCACACCGATGAATCCGATCAAACATACCGTTTGAGTGAAAACACCAGCGTCTTCAACAGACTACAGCCAAACTATAACAAATGCAGGCCTCGAGCGGTTTACAACCCCGAGGCCGAGCATAACTATGATTTAGTTTATCGCCCGGACGAAGCGGCAGAAAACTCGAAGTTTATATTAGAGATAGCTTTGGCTCCGTTGGAACGGGCCAAGTTACCATCTAATGTTGGAAAATTCAATGGGTTAACCGACCCTGATGATCATTTAAGGGTGTTCACCAGTGCAGGGTTGGTCGGTGGTTGGACCCTTCCGCTGTGGTGTCACTTATTTGTACAAACATTAACTGGCCCAGCGCGAATCTGGTTTGACAACCTACCAACGGGGCAGATCGAGTCGTGGAAGGATCTCCGAAGAAAATTTTTAACACACTTCAGCCAACAAAGGCGGTCAAAACGTGATACATCCGACGTTATGAATATCTGGCGTCGCGATGATGAGAATCTGGAAGATTTTATTACCAGATATAATAAAGAAGTGTTAGAAATTGGAGGTGTTAGCGAACAACTAATCCGTGCTCAGTTTAAGTACGCGGTTAGGTGTGACGACATGGTCAAGGTGTTATCGGGAACGGAAGGTCTCCCCACGAGTTGGGAAAAGATAATGGCGGCTGCCAAGGTATATGCGCAGACCGAGAAAAACCTTACTACAAACAGACCGCCACCACCACACAGCAGGCCGGCAGACCTAAGCGCAAACGGAAAATACAAGAAGTCATGGCGCGAAGCGTCTGGAAGTCGATCTGCGGAAGACAACCGCACAACAACTAACAAGTTCTCGGCGCAAAGAGAAAACAGACACGAAAATAGGGAGAGACAGTGGACTCCCCTAACGAAAACCCCAGCAGAGGTACTAAGTACCGAGGATCACCAATTCAAACCCCCGATTCCAATGAAGAGTAAACGTGGTCAGGACCCGACGCAATTCTGCGAATATCATAAGGATAACGGGCACACCACGAACAACTGTATATCTCTGCGCATGGAAATCGAAAAGGCTCTCAAGAATGGAGAACTCACGCACCTGCTCCAGAATATGCGCAAGGAGATTAAACAGATTACTCGGGGAGAAGAAAGCTCAAACAAACGGGCTAAGACTTAAAGAACTCCGTATGTTTTCCGCGGAAAAGACACGACTTATTAAGAGCGGCGGAACTATCAGGGAGTAAGTTAAGTTCCATTTAATTATCTAAAACTTTGTAACGCCTCTGAGCATTATCCATGAATAAAATTACAAAGTTTCTATTATTTTTGTGTTTACAAAATGCATGCAATTCCTTTTTAGTAAGAGCAAAAACATTATGGTAGTATAACACAAAGCTCCATGCGCGGTCAGTGATCACATCACAAACGACCATAAACTCATACATGAGCTTCATACCAACTTTATTCGCCTTACTCAAAACAAAAGTAATTGTACTCATGCAAAATATTGTAAAAACATATTAACAAAATAAATAGAAACATACTATGTTTGACGTACAAATACGTCCTGAAAGGTTCAAGGCACAACAGTGTTTGAAACCCATGCGCAACAGCGCACCATCAAAACAAGGATCAACATCCTACATAGAAAAAGTTGTTCACATACAATTTCACCCCTACTCTAGATCTTCTCCCTCATCCGGAAAGATTTCCTTAAGTTGCGCAACGTGATCATCCGATTGCAGCGCCACATTTATCAACTCCATCACTGGCAGTTGCAAATTATTAAACTCTGTCTTCATAGCAGCAAGCGCACTGGAAGTATTAACACCAAAGGTAGCAGATTTGCTATCATCCCAATTAACCTTTAAAGCGCTATTCACATGTTGGGAACATTCCGCATACCCTTGCGCATAACCATCTCGTCGCGCAGCAACCATCAAATTCGCAACAGTTTTATCCAGTTCTTCAGAGTTTAATACAGATTCAGCAACCTATAATAACAGATAAAGATAAGATCGAAGCAAGAAAAGCGCATACATGAACTAAAAGAAGAAAGGAACTTACACATGCAATCCCGCGATCCTTCAACCAGGTCATATCATTCTTCAAGGGTTCAAGCTTGCTTTCCGCTGAAACCCGCGCCATTTCTGAATTTTCCAGTTTCTCTTCAACTTCAGTTAAACGGCGGGAAGTTTCAGTATTCTTGGAACGCGCAAGCTCCAAATCCTTCTTCAATTGTTCCTGGTCAGAAACCAAAGCGGTAAGTTCCTCTAATTCTTTATCTCTAACGGCAAGAGTGGCTAAAGCTTGTACCTCCCGTTGCTCACTTCGCTCCCTATGAGAGCGCGCTTCCTCCAACAAAGCTTCCATGTCAGCTTTTTCTTTCTTCAATCTTTCCACCTCCGCATCTTGATTCTTCAGATTTTCAACCTCAGCCTTGAGGTTATTTATGATGTTACGAAGGCTTGCCTTCTCGGCATTATCCTTCTCACAAATTCTCCTCCAATTTTTGCGCTCCTCAGACAAAAGCGCAGCTTCAGCTTCAGCTTTTCTTTTCCAACCGGAAACTGACCATTCCTCAGTTTTGCGCTCCGCTTCAAATTTAGCTTGCTCAGTCTCTAGTTTAGCCTTCAACTGAGCCACAAGTTTTTCATCTTTTGCAAACTTCCTTTGTGATGCCACAAAGGATACTCGCTCTTTATGCATGCTATACCATTCACGCACTATACGATGAGTGGTAGAAACATGAGAAGCAGTTTCTGCAAGATAAGACTGATAGGTCTGTTCGAAAGGCTGATTCTCTTGAAATTTAATCTCGCCAGGCGGAAATATCCCCTGCAACCAATCTCGACATATCCGCCAGTCCGAGAAAGTATCTCCTTTCTTCACATTCCAAACAGGAATATGAGGATCAGCAGCATCTTTCTCCGTGTACATCCGGTAGTAATATTCTCCTAAAGTTTCTTCCGGACGAATTGGAGATTGTTTCTCAACACCAGCAGAAGAACCTGCCTCCTCAGTAGTGGCCTTTTCAGCATGCTCAGGAACAGTTTCAGAAGGTCTGGGGGGAGAAGATTGAATTGTCTCAGCAGTCTTCTTTTCCGGCATCGGTTGATTATCATCATTTACCACACTTGGCTCAACAATCTGTTCAGTTTCTATGTTAATACCAACAGGCTCCTCAGCCTCAACAGTTTTCTCAACACCTTCCCCAGCTATCTCTGAAGACTCTAACGGAGGAGTAACGGTAGCGCGCGGTGGGGAAGGAGGAAGTTCTTTATCAGCCACAGTTGGTATGTCCACAGAAACAGGAATTTCTGGAGAAACAAAAGTCTATAAAAATCCTATCCGTTCAAGAAAAACAAAGAACATCAATACATACCAGGAATGGGTTCGGAAACAAAAGCATCTAGGTTTCCCTTCCTAGTAATTTTCTTCCTCTGCACTTTCTTGGGAGGTTGACCCTCCGCATCAGCGTCAGCTGGCTTCCTTTTACCGGCTTTCCTATGAACCAAACGCTCGGGACTAGAATCCAGATCGATAGGCTCATTTGGATTGGAAGGAGGAATATCAGCAGAATCCTTCGGTTCTGGTTTCGGTTCCCGCATAGTCACTACAGGAGTAAGACCCTCCAATGAGTCAGAAACCACCACATAGTCACACCTGGAAACAGAAGAGCGGCGCGTACCTTTCTTCTCTCCAGCATTTTTTGCTTTCAAAGGTTGCGCTTTAACAGTTTCACTCCTCTTCGGCGCAGAAGTAGATATAGTCTCGCGTTTTTTCTTCTCAGGGCCTATGCCCAAATTCAGCAACTCACCTACAAACAAGCGCAAGATAGAGAAATTTACTCAAAGCGAGAAAGAAAAGAAAAATGGGTATAAACTCACCAGCACCAGCTGCCGGTTGAACAGATAAGTCCGCGTCCTGCGGAAGCACAAAATTCTTCACAATACGGTGATACCAGAGCTCCTCTTCAGGTTTCTTCTTGATGGTCCCCATTCTTCCGCCTTCCCTCTTAAAAGCAACAACATATAGAGAAACAACTACATTGAAGAGAAAGAAGGTCAAAAAAAAAAAAAAAAAAAAAAGAAACAAAGAGAGGAACAGTGCAAAACCCCAATACTTACTATGACCATCCTCAGTGTACACAGGTTTATCATCTCGTTCCATTTTCCAGTTCAAACTCATGCCAGCTCCGACTAGGGCTTTCTCCGGCAAAGCAATATTGGGAACATCCTTCAGATCTTGGTACCAGTTCTCATCAACAGGGGTCTGAATGGATTCAATCGGAACATCGTCTTTCCCTCTTAGCTTCATCTTCATCGGAATCACTCCAGCTTTAATGAAGAAAAATTTCTGTTTCCAATCATGAAATGATTTTGGGGGCTGATGAAGAATTTTCTTTGCGGAAGCCCTCTGAACAAATGAGTAAAATCCTTGGGTACAGTGCATCTGATGAAAAACCCTAAATCGGGGAACGGTTGGCTCCACATGCATCGTTCGACATACAAATTCAAAATGACGAACCCTAACCATACCAATAGGGTGAAGTTGGGAGATATGCAGATTGTAGAATCCAATAATTTCAAGGAAAAATTTCGTAACAGGCAATCGAAAGTTACCATCGCAGAAAAAATCCCAAAAAAGGGTAATATACCCAGCCGGAGCATTCGCTGCCGTTTGCCCTTCTTCAGGATACAAGGCACCCCAGTTCTCCGGGAATTTAAGATTCTGGATTAAACCCTCAAAAGACGCCCTGGGCCACTTCAATGGTGGAAGTTCAGTCGACATCTCTTCAACAAGATCCTCTTGATGTTCTCCGGTTGACATAAGCAGGGGAATGACAGAAAGTATTTCTTCAAAACAAGGAAAGGGGAAAAGTTTTCAAACAAAACAGTGATTACACAGAAAGGGTTACCCAAACGATTATATACCCATCACAATAAATAAGCATCGGTAACCGTCGCAGTACTGTTCCGGATATCACGATTACCCAAGCAACAGAAAAAGCAGATGTCAGAACATACACGCGTTTACACGCGCGCGTGTAAGACACGAATGGTAAAAAACAACTGACAATGACAGGTTGTCAAAATCAATTTACTGATACAATGTCAAATCAAAGATTTTTTACAAAAAATCTTTACAAACTCAGTAAATTCAAATTTTTTCAGAAAAGATTTCTTTTCGCGCCCAAAAAACATTTCCCTCTCCTAAGTCCAGTGCTCCACTTACTTGCATAAGTACAACACTAGACTGGGGGGACTTGAAGGGGTAAGGTCCCAAAAACCTCATAAAAAGGATTTGAGACCATACCACAAACTAACTTTTCTAGCCTTTTGACCTTGCGCGGCTGCGCACTGGTCCTGCTAAAGGAACAAAGAAATCAGTAGCTTGTAATCGCGCGCCCAAAAGATAACAAAAATCTTTGCGCCTTCTCCCATTCAATAAAGAATTAAAAAGCCTTTGTACAATACTTCCGCCACAACACCCAGACTTGGATATTATTTTACCCAGACTTGGGGTTTATTCGCCTGTGTCCACACAGTAAGGTACCACACCGGATTACGGCAGTAATCTTCTAGAAAGAAATACAATCATGCACCACCCAGACGGTTATAACCGTCTGGACACGTGTCATTACCACAGACAACCCTGGAATCATAACGAAGGCATGCAATTGGAGAGTAATCTCCACTTAATCACTTTCCACGTGGCGATTCCCCAGCCACAGATCAAACCACGATCCGTGTGCATTCACATCGGATCGAGGCTAAGGGACGTCAGATCAAAGAATTCAAACGGAAGAAAAATAACCGCTACGGCGTTAGGCATTTTCCGTTATCTTTTCAATAACAGGTTTTCCCTCCCAAACTCCCGGTTATAAATAAGAGAACTGTTCAGGTATAAACGCAGGCTACTCTCACTTTTCAAATACTTATCTTCTCCGATACCAATACTTATTCTCACGCCGGAGTCGGGTCAAGGAGAGAACCCTCTTCTCCCCTTGGCGAGGCTAACGGTGTTCTTTTTTGCAGAGCTACCGGAGAAGTTAATCCATTACGACTGAATCAACCGAGAGAGAGCTAACCCTTTATGCGGATTCAAACCCCCTAACTATCTCGGTTCTGACCATTTAGTTAGTGTTTCTTCAAATATTATATTATATTTATATTTATTGTGAACATGTGTGTATATATATGTGCCCTCACTATGTCAATAATGCCACACCGGATGTCTTACTCAAACATTCCTCATTCCGTGCAACGCACCATTTGGATAAACCAAAATGATCGGTTTTAACATTGGTCGCCAAATATTCTAGAGTTTTACTATGACGGCGATACTCCAACTTGCTACTCAACCTACATGGGTAAAACACCTCTCGGAAAAGAATGGTGGGGCGGATTACTTGGATTTTGTGGAAACGAATTTATTCAGGAAACGGTACCTTTGAAATACCTTTCGTGTTAATGATAGTGTTTTTATATTTTTTTAGTCAAACGTTTACCATATTTTTCTCAGCATATCAATGCATGGTGTAACAAGCTAATGTATCAACGGGAGCTTCACAGACGGTCAACGACGATGTCATCAAAGGATTATCGGTGGACAGTAGTCCCGCTTACTTTTTTTAACATGATAATAGAACAAAATAGAGAGGCCTACGGATATGCAGATGGTTCAAAAGAAATTTTTCCTCCCTTTTGGGACGTTGATACGGTACGTTGTTAAATATGCTTATTCGGAGTGTACGCTTTTTATAAATTTGCATACCTTTACTTTTTTACACCAACATTTGACAAGGAAATAATAGAGTTGTACGTTTTTTAATAAATTTAAAAATAAACTTTCTATTTAAAAAAATTAGCAATTTTTATATTTTATGTTTTATAAAAAATATTGATTTTTTAAATAATTTATAATTCAAAAAAAATTCCCTAAAAATAATACCTTTTCCGGGGCTTATTTACGTTTCATTTTTTTTTTTGCAGATTTACATGCCCGTAGCGCACAATGAAAACCACTGGTTACTTCTAAAAATAAATATGCGTTCGCTTAAAATATATGCTTATTTTCCCGATAATTGTAAACTAAGTAATTGCGGAGAAGGATTTTGCATACACAGGAAAATACATCAAATTCTTTTAGAATTTGAATCTCCATTCGTATGGTTTCTGGGCCGTATATCGTACTGGAAGCACTCGGGGATAGATAGTGTAGAAGCCTTAGAGTATTACGGGGATGTTGTGTGGCCTGACCACGGAGCTCATATTGGCCGAAACTCAGGTGTTATCATATGTATGCTAATGGAAAATCTAGTTTACAACCGTTCATTGACATGGAACGAAGTAAACATACAGGATGCTTGTGTCAGATATAGACGCTACATGGCTGATGAACTCTACGCCGGGCGCTACACACCAACTAATTTTTGAAGGCTGGACGTACGCATTGTAAAATTTAATTCTTATATAAATTAAAAGTACTAATTACTATTGCGGTTACGAGAATTTGTTACATGATTTTCCTAATTAAAACATAAAAAAACTAACCTATTATTAAAATTCTGCTAAATTATAAGATGGAAAAATGTCATCCGTTGGACTCTGGGTTTCTAACTCTTTCCCTTTTCCTTTGCCTGATGATTTACGTGAACGAATCTGTGATGGCATTGGATCTAAACAAACGTCACGAACATGGCCGTATGTTCGACACCGCGAACAATATACCTGAACGGGCTCTTCCCCACGAGACAAGATTCGGGTGTTTTCTTTTGGACGACCAGATTGACGTTTTGTAATATGCGGCGGTAATACACTGCAAAGGCCTTCTGGTATCACCCATTCAGACCTATGAGGCAGAGGATTAATCGATTCTTCATACGTTTTTTGTATACTTCGTTTGAATAACACGAGAATGCATAATGACTGCAGTCAGGTTCACCCAAAAATCTTGAAACAGCAATCACATGCCCACAAGGTAGACCAGAAACTTGCCAGACACGACAGCTACACGAACGATTCAAAAAATCAATTAAACCCCTTTTCCCATCGTCCTCAACAAGAAAACTGTTTGCCCTGATGCCTGCAACAGTCCAGGTTCTAGACCCTTCAATTTTCTTTAAAATTTTCTTCTGTGCCCACTGAGTCAGTGAGTGGCTCTCCTGTATGCCCTGCAGTCGACGGTCATAAATCCATTTTTGTACGGACTCGCGGAAGAATTCGATAAGTTGCGTTATCAGCATCTTACGCGAGAATCTAGACAAAGAGTTAATAGACTCCGCACTATTAGATGTCATATAGTGGTATCGATTGCCGGGACAATGAGCTCTTGCCCATCTACCAAACCCAATATTTGTTAAAAGCCGGCATATTCTAGGAACGACAAGACACAAAGCATTGAATGACTCGTTAAAGTCAGACATCCGATAAGATTTACATGTCTTCCACCATAGTGCCTCATATTCTTTTTTTTAGACGACGGCAAACGTAAATTCTCATTAAATGACGACAACACAACCCGTGGTAAACACGTGGAAACACGTTTCTAACACCTACATGTATAGAATTCGCCCTATCCGAAATGATCGCCATATCTGCTATTTCACCAACACAGTCTCTAAGCTTTGAGAGAAACCATGTCCAAGATTCACCATCCTCTGATTTTCCAATGCCATAAGCAATTGGTAAAATCTGATTATTTCCATCCATGTCCACTGCTAAAAACAACGTCCCTTTAAATTCACCCTTTAGGTGTGCCGCGTCAATGATAACGACCGGTCTTAGATTAAACATAAAGCTATGAATCTGAAAATTAATGATAACAAAATAAGATCAAAACCCATGTTACTTAAAAAAAAAATAAGAGCAAGTACAAAAGAAAAGGTGTAAATTACCGCAGCACCTAAAGCAACAAAAACCATTTCAAAACGACTCTGCTCATCAACCAAGATGCGAGTAACGCTTCTAGGATTTGCAAGCTTCAAATTGTAACAATATATTGGTAGTTCAACAAAAGAGTCTCGGGTTGTTCCTTGTAGAAGTTCAAGTGCATGGCTTTTATCACGCCAAGCTTGAAGGTTTGTTATCTCAACCTCGAACCTTTGTCTAAAATCTTTGACAATCTCTTTCGCTCGATATATCCTACTACTGTCTTTTAGTTGTTCCTTTAAAAAGTGACCCAAAACCTTTGGGTTAGCCTGACGGAAATGTGGGTGTGTTTGTGTCTTCGAACAGGTGTGTCTATCGTTCATATGTTTAACAAAAAATAAACTATCACCAGGAATAGCGTATGCCTTAAATCGCCATTCACAACCATCACCCATTCATGACACTTCATACCGTGTCTTAGATGATCTATCAACTTTAAACTCGAAATGCTCTAACAAACATTTCTTTCCCAACTCAAGCTTCATCTCTTCTTTTAATATTGAATATATGACCGACCTCAAACACTATAGATGAAGAAGCTGATTCATTGTTAGACGTGGTTGATTTTTCAAAATTATTTTCTAAAATAGGACACTCGTCGTTTAAAACATCAACACTTTCTTTAACTAAAATATTTAGATCTGGAGTTTTGAAATTGTTTAAAGAAGAAAAACCAGAGGAACCAACACCAGACTCTTTAATAACATATAATTTATATAATTCAAAAGGATTCTGCATCGCCAAATCAAAAAAAATATAACATCTCGATCATTAATTATATCGATCGGATCAGTAAACGTAGACATCCGGTATGACAAGCGTGTAATATTTGGAGTATCACACATCTTAGAAACATAATTTTAAAAACTATTATATGAATGATCTGTTTCAATTTCTAAACCACGTCTCCTTGAATCGCCATCAGTAACATACTCAATGTTTCCGTTAATAACATCCCACTCCCCCCCAGTATAAACAACAAACTTGACCCTCATGTTGTGAGATAATTACTAAAAAACAAAACTCTTAGATTTATACTTTAAATACAGTTTTTCATAAGTACAGTATTTAAATAAGGGATCCATTTAAATTATGGTAAACGTCTAAAATTCATACAAAACGTCTTCTATTGGTACAAAACGTCTTAAAATCGTACAAAACGTCTTAAAATCGTACAAAACTTCTTAAAATCATACAAAACGGCTTGAGCTGCTGAAGCCGGCTAAAGACGGTGAAATGGCTCAAGCCGGCCTGAAACGTCTTAAGCCGTATGACGTAATGTGTAGCCGTAAAGGAAACGGCTCAAGCCGTATTAAACGTCTCAGCCAAGACGTCCAGACGTCTGACCTTAGTGTCGGACACGTGGCAGCGTATGTTGGTCAGCTGCCAAGACGCTAGACACTTTTTGTGGCGTCTCACCAAGACGTTTGACTTGGCTATTTTGGAAAAGTTGACCATGACTTGGCTATTTTGGCTATTTTCCCTTGTTTTAAATGTTGGTTCAAATTACATAAAGACATTTTTTCAAATATCCGACGGATTTGTCATTTGTAAACATGTTTCACCTTTAACCTATTAGTTTTATTTGCCTATGATTGTGTGTATATTTCATCATACATGCTTTGGATTTTGACTGAAGTAGGTTGACTTTGTAATAGTCCGTATGTAACGCCCCAAAATCTGAATGTTAATATTTGCCGTGTGTTCCGATGAGACACGTCATGAAATAAATAACTAGGCTATTTAAACTAGTTAAGAGTATGGTCAAAAGTATCAAATGACGAAGGTTGTGTCAATTATGTTTTAGTGGTATACATGATGTGTTCAAATATTAACATATAAATTTCATCAAATGAGGCATAAAACTAACCCCTTTTTAGTACTAATGTTGGAAAAAAGTGTGCTTTTGTCTTCCTTTTGTATTTTCAGGATTAAATGAGCTCAAATTAACAAAAGAAGCAAAAAGACATCAAAATCTAACATAAATACAAGAAAAGGAACAAGACGTGACATGCCCGACCCCACGACAGCATCTTCCCAAGCAAAACAAGAAGACAGAAGACTGAACACGCCCCGTGCTCAGCCAGCACGGGGGCGTGCCCAAGTGTCAGCAGAAAAGACAAAGTGGTAGAAGCTTCTGTTGCCCACCACGGGGCCGTGCTCAGCGGACACGGGGCCGTGGTCAACTATAAGATTCGCACAATCCAGCAAATCTGCATAGTACAAAGATTCTTCTGCACCACGGGGTCGTGCTCAGTGGACACGGGGGCGTGGTCAACTAATAAGACAAAGCTGCATTTAATGAAGAAAGAGAAGGATGTGGACACGGGGCCGTGCCCACTGGACACGGGGCCGTGCCCGAGCTTCTGTTCAGCCTATAAATAGATGTGCTTGGCTCAAGCTCAAACCATCCCTTGGCACACCACCTCTCTCACACTTCACCCACCACCACCATAACACCATCATCCACCACCATCATCCATTGTCCATCATAGAGTGTGTGAGTCGTCTCGGGATCCAAGATTGATCGTAAGAGTTCTTGACAATCAAGGCCATGTTTGCCTAAGTCTCTTACATCACTTGGTGAAGACAAAGTGTCTAGTGTAATACTTTTTATTTCTAATCTTTTGCACTTTTTATTTGGTTTCGTATTAATGACTTTAATAACTAGTTGCTTATGTTGAAGGTGATCTTTCTTTATCGTTTGTCCGTGGTGTCTTGAAATTATTTTACTGTCTATATAAAATAAAAGATTTTCACCATTCATATCTCCACGGTCTATATGGAGGTATGTTGGCTACCTGGTCGGGGGTTAAGGGAACGGTTTGGTAAAGGTCTTGCCATTGTTCAGCGTTTAGAGGTCCTGCAATGGACCTGGGTCAAATTTAGTAGGACCTCCTTCAATACTTCACGGTATTGGATGGCGGGGGTCCAAACTCTTTGATCCCCTCATAAGTTAACTACTATTAATACTATAACCCGGCTATTTAGGACTGTATCCCTGCTGACTCAGACTACTTAGTCGAGGGTAACGTCACCTCCAAAAGAGGGGCCTACCATAATATTGCATTAATAACTTATTTAATTATCTTCCAATAATCCACCCTTTTAGGATTGTATCCTTGCTGACTCAAACTACTGGGGTGAGGGTAACGTCACCTTCAAAAGATGGGCCTACTACAATAACTAAGATAATCTCTTAATTATGTGCAAAAGTGCGGAAATAATCAAAGGTTACACTAGATACGAGTCGGAACCAAGTGATTCATCTTGTCTATCTGTTTTTCTTTTTATTTTTATTTTCAGCATTTTAGTTAGTTTTTATTTTTCTTAGTTTAAAACATTTTTCTAAACTTTTTATTTTGATTAGACGTTGAGGATAAACCGGTACTAAAAGCTCTTGTGTCCTTGGACGACCTCGGTATCTTACCAACACTATACTACGCTCACGATGGGTGCACTTGCCCATATGTGTGTTTAGTGTTAGTAAAATATCGTGTTTTATAAATTTAAAACTTGGCTAAAAATAAGTGTTAAAGGGGCTTAAAATATACACCTAATATATATAACACTTCACACGCATCAATACACGAGGGACTAAAGTGGGGTAAATGAAAGTTGAATTATCAACTTAAAAGAAAATATCAACACACACTTCATGTGTGTGTGTTCTGGATCGTTCCAGAGCTCCCCAAGGGAGCCAAACCCTAACTCAACAATATTCATCAAATTAAAGTGTGAATCGAAGCTCAAATTCACAACCAAACGTGAATTAGTGATCACCTTCCAGAGGGGATCATAAGGTATGTTTTAAATCTAGGATTGGTGATCATGTGTAAAGTGGGTTATGTTCTAATCCATGAATTTAAGTGAAATTGAGCATGAGTAGGTGCTAGAATCATCATATAGAACATAGGTTATGTATGGTTTATGTTAATTTGATGTTTAGGGGGTGAAACCCATTAGTTATGGTGATGATGATGCCTTGAATCACCACCTATGTCCAATTCTTGTTGAATGACTTATGTAATTTGTGGGTATGATGAATTGTTGTTAAATGAATGGAATGAAATGTGGTGTTGATATGTTTGATGTTTAGGTGTGAATGATACATGTTGATTAAGAGTAGGATTTGATGAGTTATGTATGAATTTAGAAGATTTATGCATGAATTAGTTGTACAATGTACACTAAATGGTGTACGCACACCAAGTGTATGATGAAATGTCTAAGTGAAGTTAAGATGTGAGATTGTATGAAATGGCTTGATATATATATATGAATGAGATGAGTTAATGATGTAATTGGTAGTATACTAACTTGAAGAATGTGCTTTAGATGGAACTCATACAAGAATTTGGGTTGAATGTATGTCTTGGTCAAGACTATGCATTAAGGACTTGTACGTTGTGTTTAATATCACTAGGTGATCATGTGATTGTAAGCACATTTGCATCATGAGTAAGAAATGTATATAGTGTCATTGATATAGCATAAATGATGTTACGGATATATGTGGATAAGTCGGAAGTTCATATGATAAACCGTTGACTTCTGAAAGTCAACTACACATAGGAAGCATAATTTGACTTGTTGTTGTAAAGGTAGGATATTAGAAAGTCGTATGGTACATGTTACATCAATATGCGTTATATGGAATAACATGGTGAATTATATGAGTTTGAAAGGATGTGAAAGTGGGTATATGTCTTATGCTTTTTATAATTGACTAATGAAAGTCAAATGTGAAATATGCAATTGATATGATCTTCAACATGTAAACTTGTGTATGCTAACAAGAATGTGATTTCGATGACATGAAAGTATAGGAATCATGTCGAGACCGAATCAAGCACAGAAGGCTAACGGGTCAAGAAGTGGCGAGAAAACGGATATGAACACGGATGCATGAGGTAAGTGATTTCCGAATCACTTCTTAGTTTGTTAAGTAAGGTTATGTTCTAGCTAATTAGGAATAATTGAAGTCAAATAAGAAGGGTTGTTTGAAATTGATGATCTACATTAAGTAGGCCGAATGGGTCAAAAATGCGGTTTTATTACTATACCGGAAGGGTTGTATAAGTAATTGATTACGGTACTATAACCGGGTATGGGTAGAATTGTACATAAGTATGCTAACCAAGAATTGGAGACGCGGATTAATAGTCTAAAGACTCGGTTGTGAGTCATGGTTAATAGACAAACAATTTCGCATTTGAAATTGTATTAACAAAGCTTGCTTTCGTATAAATGAATGACATGAATAGGTTAGACGCATACCGGGTATCGGGTGCATAAATCCCAAGTACGAACCCCGGATAATGTAAAAGTATTATAGTTATAACATTTATGTAAGTTTTGGGTTAAAACAAATGAGTAGTATGACGAAAACATGAACGGGTCGAATAAGTGAAAGTGGGTATATAAAGCCGAGAGCTTTAAGTGAATATTTTCCTTAAACCGAATGTTGGATTTCAAGTTCATATGATAGAATGTGAATTTACAAGCATGTAGGAAGAAACGGGAGGTTAAACGGTTCAAAAGTTATGCGCGTTTTAGTGCGTACGGATGACGAAACGGAACTGCAGAAAAATGCAAAATCTAGAGGGCGTCGCCAACGGGCTCTAGAAAGTCAGTTTTTGGCTGACGGGTTATTTGGCTGTCTACAGATGTTTTGGGCAATGGGCAATTGCAAGGGCCGTCGCGGACGCCCCTAGGGCCGTCGCCGACGGCCTTCCCATGTTCAAAAACCTGAAATTTGTTATCTAAGTTGATTTGGGTATAGTAGGCTTCGGTTTGTTATCCGTGGACCACAGCGGGCCTCCCAAACATGATTTTGATCATTCCTTTGACGTTTATGGGCTATAAATCTAAGTCTAAGTACCATGTAATTAATGTATGGATATATAAGAGGTATGTAAGATCTTGAACGTGTACGTAAGAGTGTATGTACATATGTAGACGTGTATTTAAGTATATATGAAGGCACGTATGAGTGTATGCAAGTAAGTTGAGACGTAGTAATGTATGTACGTATGTAGATGTGTATTTATGTATATGTAAAGATACGTATGTGTATATGTACGTATGTAGAGACGTAGTAATGTATGTGCGTATGTAGATGTGTATTTTGGTATATATGAAGGTACGTATGAGTGTATGCATGTATGTAGAGATATAGGAAGGTATGTACGTATGTAGATGTGTATGTATGCACGTAAGAATGTATGTATGCATGATTTAGATACGTCGAGTAATACGTTATTAATAGTGTGCCTTGAGAATGAAAAGTAATGCAGGTACATTATTGAAGCCTCACCAGGATATGGATACACAGATGAAATTCTGAAAGTTGGAAAGATAACGAAATGGGAAGTGTATGAGATTGGATCTTGTTATTGTATTGTAAACTAATGTTATGAATGTATGTGGTGAGTGCAAGTTGTACGAATCACGGGCGGTTATCACGAGGAATAGAGATCAAAGATCGAGTCACAAGATAGATTGGACGGGGATAATTGAGCATGTACGTCAGTAAACAGGACTTATACTTTATTTTTGTAAAAGATACATATTAAAACGTACTTTCAAGTAAGTCAAGATGTTTGTAATGAAAGAAATTTTATGGCACGAATTTCCGCTGCAACTTTTTGTCAAATACGTATTAGGGTCTTACAAGTTGGTATCAGAGCTCTGGTTTGAGGGAAATCAAGTACGAGAAGGTAAGTACTTGAACTCAAACCTACGTGCTCTTATGATAAGGAAACCGTACAATCTAAGACTCGATCAAGATCCAAAGGTAGAAGCGAATGTAAGTGTGTACTCTGATATGCATATAAAGAAAACTAACAATATGTTGTGTGTAAGGTAACCATGATTATTTGGAGAGGATGATCTGCGAATGCAGTCTAGGACCGACACCAAGGCGTGTAATAAGACAAATTTGAAACCAGGTACGTAAATTCATATGTGGGTACATGCAATGGTTAAACCTACTAAAGGAAGGATAATGATGAAATAGTAATGAAGTTTTGAAAGGTTACACGTGCCGAAACCTAATTCTTCGGACATAAAGCAATGAGTACATGAAGGCACGAAACTAGTATGTGGATTGCGTACCTGGCCAGTACACGAGAAACATATGACGTTCGTGAGACCGTGATAATTGTTGCAGGTATGTCTGAAAGGATTGGGTATTAGGTGGACGTGTGGGTGAGAATAATAAGACTCTCGAGAAAATTTAAAGCACTTTATATAAAGGGAAAGTAAGAATGATATGTTTGAACCAGCGAGACGGATTCAAACATAGAAGTAATGGAATGTAAGAATGATATGTTTGAACCCGCGAGACGGATTCAAACATAGAAGTAAAGGGAAAGTATGAATGATATGTTTGAACCCGCGCGACGGATTCAAACATAGAAGTAATGGAATGTAAGAATGATATGTTTGAACCCTCGAGACGGATTCAAACATAGAAGTAATGGAAAGTATGAATTATATGTTTGAACCCGCGAGACGGATTCAAACATAGAAGTAATGGAAAGTATGAATTATATGTTTGAACCCGCGAGACGGATTCAAACATAGAAGTAATGGAAAGTATGAATGATAGGTTTGAACCCGCGAGACGGATTCGAACATAGAAGTAATGGAATGTATGAATGATATGTTGAAATCCGTGAGACGGATTCAAAACATAAAAGAGATGAAAAGGTATGAGCGATATGTATGAATCTGCGAGACGGATTTAAGAATGAAATAATGACCATAAATGGCACGCGGACATAAATTTGAGTTAACGAAAGAAGTTTTGATTAAGCTGCATGTTAGATTTGTTGGTAAATGACTCTTGGGAGTCGGAATGAATGACGGGCTACGACCCGAACAATAACTTAAGTATGGATGGAAAGGGAAAGTTTTGCCAAAAGGTTAATGAAATAATTATAAGAATGAAAGAATTGTGGGCATTTAAAACCCCGAATAAAATAAATTTGGAGAAAAAGTAATAATGACAAGTACCGATGGAAAATGCTAATTTCGATGTTGGGCTTGTTGGCCATGTTCATCTGAACAAGACATTGTTGAAAGGATGCGCATAGGCGGATGCTCAACAAATCAATGGAAGCAATCAATGTAGGTATTGCATGAACTCATGAAGAAACGGGCCGATTCGGGCCACAAACCGTTGGGATACACAACGAAATCAAGGTTAGTAAGATGTTTAGCTTGTGATTATGAGTAAGTGTTGATATAATTAAATGTTTATAGTATGCCTATGATGATATGTTGACCTCTCGTATGCACATGAAGATAACTAGAAGTAACATTAGTAATGGATGTTAAGGATAACTCAAAGCAAACAAAATGAAAGATCGTATATGATGTATGAGTAGAATGGAATAAATCGATTTAGTTCGATTAGTAAATGTATGAATGTATTATGCTTAATTTGAAAGGTAGAAACAAACCGTAAATTCAGGTTTGTGCGAGCAAAAAAAAAAAAAACCTGGATATAACCTCGAGTACGGTTTTGCATTAGTATGCATATTGAATGAATTCAATGAATGAATCGCTAGTAAGGATGTTTGCTAGGAACTAGCATCATACAATGAAAATGACACTAATAAGAGCTCTGGATCAGATTCTGAGTTTTATGTGATTATGAAAGTAACTTACATAATTCAAGAACGTAAGGACAATGCGTACAATCATGTTTAGGTATGAAACAAACTTCTGACCAAGATCCCGAATGTATTCATGTGGTAATGAGCATCGTGAATGAATAGATGAAAAGTAAGAGTAGTATTGGTCTACTAAGAATGAGAAAGGTTTCGGGGACGAAACCTTCTTTAAGGGGGTTGACTTGTAACTCCCCAAAATCCAAATGTTAATATTTGCCGTGTGTTCCTATGAGACACGTCATGAAATAAATAATTAGGCTATTTAAACTAGTTAAGAGTATGGTCAAAAGTATTAAATGACGAAGGTTGTGTCATTTATGTTTTAGTGGTATACACGAGGGACTAAAGTGGGGTAAATGAAAGTTGAATTATCAACTTAAAAGAAAATATCAACACACACTACACACACTTCATGTGTGTGTGTTCTGGATCGTTCCAGAGCTCCCCAAGGGAGCCAAACCCTAACTCAACAATATTCATCAAATTAAAGTGTGAATCGAAGCTCAAATTCACAACCGAACGTGAATTAGTGATCACCTTCCCGAGGGGATCATAAGGTATGTTTTAAATCTAGGATTGGTGATCATGTGTAAAGTGGGTTATGTTCTAATCCATGAATTTAAGTGAAATTGAGCATGAGTAGGTGCTAGAATCATCATATAGAACATAGGTTATGTATGGTTTGTGTTAATTTGATGTTTAGGGGTGAAACCCATTAGTTATGGTGATGATGATGCCTTGAATCACCACCTATGTCCAATTCTTGTTGAAAGACTTATGTATTTTGTGGGTATGATGAATTGTTGTTAAATGAATGGAATGAAATGTGGTGTTGATATATTTGATGTTTAGGTATGAATGATACATGTTGATTAGGAGTAGGATTTGATGAGTTATGTATGAATTTAGAAGATTTATGCATGAATTAGTTGTACAATGTGCACTAAATGGTGTACGCACACCAAGTGTATGATGGAATGTCTAAGTGAAGTTAAAATGTGAGATTGTATGAAATGGCTTGATATATATATATGAATGAGATGAGTTAATGATGTAATTGGTAGTATACTAACTTGAAGAATGTGCTTTAGATGGAACTCATACAAGAATTCGGGTTGAATGTATGTCTTGGTCAAGACTATGCATTAAGGACTTGTACGTTGTGTTTAATATCACTAGGTGATCATGTGATTGTAACCACATTTGCATCGTGAGTAAGAAATGTATATAGTGTCATTGATATAGCATAAATGATGTTACGGATATATGTGGATAAGTCGGAAGTTCATATGATAAACCGTTGACTTCTGAAAGTCAACTATACATAGGAAGCATAATTTGACTTGTTGTTGTAAAGGTAGGATATTAGAAAGTCGTATGGTACATGTTACATCAATACGCGTTATATGGAATGACATGGGGAATTATATGAGTTTGAAAGGATGTGAGAGTGGGTATATGTCTTATGCTTGTTATAATTGACTAATGAAAGTCAAATGTGAAATATGCAATTAATATGATCTTCAACATGTAAACTTGTGTATGCTAATAAGAATGTGATTTCGATGACATGAAAGTATAGGAATCATGTCGAGACGGAATCAAGCACGGAAGGCTAACGGGTCAAGAAGTGGCGAGAAAATGGATATGAACACGGATGCATGAGGTAAGTGATTTTCGAATCACTTCTTCGTTTGTTAAGTAAGGTTATGTTCTAGCTAATTAGGAATAATTGAAGTCAAATAGGAAGGGTTGTATGAAATTGATGATCTACATTAAGTAGGCCGAATGGGTCAAAAATGTGGTTTTATTACTATACCGGAAGGGTTGTATAAGTAATTGATTACGGTACTATAACCGGGTATGGGTAGAATTGTACATAAGTACGCTAACCAAGAATCGGAGACGCGGATTAATAGTCTAAAGACTCGGTTGTGAATCATGGTTAATAGACAAACAATTTCGCATATAAAATTGTATTAACAAAGCTTGCTTTCGTATAAATGAATGACATGAATAGGTTAGACGCATACCGGGTATCGGGTGCATAAATCCCAAGTACGAACCCCGGATAATGTAAAAGTATTATAGTTATAACGTTTATTTACGTTTTGGGTTAAAACAAATGAGTAGTATGACGAAATCATGAACGGGTCGAATAAGTGAAAGTGGGTATATAAAGCCGAGAGCTTTAAGTGAATATTTTCCTTAAACCGGATGTTGGATTTCAAGTTCATATGATAGAATGTGAATTTACAAGCATGTAGGAAGAAACGGGAGGTTAAACGGGTAAACGGTTCAAAAGTTAAGTGCGTTTTAGTGCGTACGGACGACGAAACGGAACTGCAGAAAAATGCAAAATCTAGAGGGCGTCGCCGACGGCCTTAGGGGCGTCGCCGACGGGCTCTAGAAAGTTAGTTTTTGGCTAACGGGTTATTTGGCTGTCTACGGAAGTTTTGGGCTATGGGCAATTGCAAGGGCCGTCGCCGACGGCCTTCCCATGTTCAAAAACCTGAAATTTGTTATCTAAGTTGATTTGGGTATAGTAGGCTTCGGATTGTTATCCGTGGACCACAGCGGGCCTCCCAAACATGATTTTGATCATTCCTTTGACGTTTATGGGCTATAAATCTAAGTCTAAGTACCATGTAATTAATGTATGGATATATAAGAGGTATGTAAGATCTTGAACGTGTACGTAAGAGTGTATATACGTATGTAGACGTGTATTTAAGTATATATGAAGGAACGTATGAGTGTATGCAAGTAAGTTGAGACGTAGTAATGTATGTACGTATGTAGATGTGTATTTATGTATATGTGAAGATACGTATGTGTATATGTACGTATGTAGAGACGTAGTAATGTATGTGCGTATGTAGATGAGTATTTTGGTATATATGAAGGTACATATGAGTGTATGCATGTATGTAGAGATATAGGAAGGTATGTACTTATGTAGATGTGTATGTATGCACGTAAGAATGTATGTGTGCATGATTTAGATACGTCGAGTAATACGTTATTAATAGTGTGCCTTGAGAATGAAAAGTAATGCAGGTACATTATTGAAGCCTCACCAGGATATGGATACGCAGATGAAATTCTTAAAGTTGGAAAGATAACGAAATGGGAAGTGTATGAGATTGAATCTTGTTTATGTATTGTAAACTAATGTTATGAATGTATGTGGTGAGTGCATGTTGTACGAATCACGGGCGGTTATCACGAGGAATAGAGATCAAAGATCGAGTCACAAGATAGATTGTACGGGGATAATTGAGTATGTACGTCAGTAAACAGGACTTATACTTTATTTTTGTAAAAGATACATATTAAAACGAACTTTCAAGTAAGTCAAGACGTTTGTAATGAAAGAAATTTTATGGCACGAATTTCCGCTGCGACTTTTTGTCAAATACGTATTAGGGTCTTACAAGTTGGTATCAGAGCTCTCGTTTGAGGGAAATCAAGTACGAGAAGGTAAGTACTTGAACTCAAACCTACGTGCTCTTATGATAAGGAAACCATACAATCTAAGACTCGATCAAGATCCAAAGGTAGAAGCGAATGTAAGTATGTACTCTGATATGCATATAAAGAAAACTAACAATATGTTGTGTGTAAGGTAACCATGATTATTTGGAGAGGATGATCTGCGAATGCGGTCTAGGACCGACAACAAGGCGTGTAATAAGACAAATTTGAAACCAGGTACGTAAATTCATATGTGGGTACATGCAATGGTAAAACCTACTAAAGGAAGGATAATGATGAAATAGTAATGAAGTTTTGAAAGGTTACACGTGTCGAAACCTAATTCTTCGGACATAAGGCAATGATTACATGAAGGCACGAAACTAGTATGTGGATTGCGTACCTGGCCAGTACACGAGAAACATATGACGTTCGTGAGACCGTGATAATTGTTGCAGGTATGTCTGAAAGGATTGGGTATTAGGTGGACGTGTGGGTGAGAATAATAAGACTCTTAAGAAAATTTAAAGCACTTTATATAAAGGGAAAGTATGAATGATATGTTTGAACCAACGAGACGGATTCAAACATAGAAGTAATGGAATGTAAGAATGATATGTTTGAACCCGTGAGACGGATTCAAACATAGAAGTAATGGAAAGTATGAATTATATGTTTGAACCCGCGAGACGGATTCAAACATAGAAGTAATGGAAAGTATGAATGATAGGTTTGAACCCGCGAGACGGATTCGAACATAGAAGTAATGGAATGTATGAATGATATGTTGAAATCCGCGAGACGGATTCAAAACATAAAAGAGATGAAAGGTATGAGCGATATGTATGAATCCGCGAGACGGATTTAAGAACGAAATAATGAACATAAATGGCACGCGGACCTGAATTTGAGTTAAGGAAAGAAGTTTTGATTAAGCTGCATGTTAGATTTGTTGGTAAATGACTCTTGGGAGTCGGAATGAATGACGGGCTACGACCCGAACAATAACTTAAGTATGGATGGAAAGGGAAAGTTTTGCAAAAAGGTTAATGAAACAATTATAAGAATGAAAGAATTGTGGGCATTTAAAACCCCGAATAAAATAAATTTGGAGAAAAAGTAATAATGACAAGTACTGATGGAA
This sequence comes from Helianthus tuberosus, assembly GCA_030545235.1. Lineage (NCBI taxonomy): Eukaryota > Viridiplantae > Streptophyta > Magnoliopsida > Asterales > Asteraceae > Helianthus > Helianthus tuberosus. Next base: position 108,244,617 of record CM060414.1, on the reverse strand, counting down.
AATGCTAATTTCGATGTTGGGCTTGTTGGCCATGTTCATCTGAACAAGACATTGTTGAAAGGATACGCATAGGCGGATGCTCAAAAAATCAATGGAAGCAATCAATGTAGGTATTGCATGAACTCATGAAGAAACGGGCCGATTCGGGCCACAAACCGTTGGGATACACAACGAAATCAAGGTTAGTAAGATGTTTAGCTTGTGATTATGAGTAAGTGTTGATATAATTAAATGTTTATAGTATGCCTATGATGATATGTTGACCTCTCGTATGCACATGAAGATAACTAGAAGTAACATTAGTAATGGATGTTAAGGATAACTCAAAGCAAACAAAATGAAAGATCGTATATGATGTATGAGTAGAATGGAATCAATCGATTTAGTTCGATTAGTAAATGTATGAATGTATTATGCTTAATTTGAAAGGTAGAAACAAACCGTAAATTCAGGTTTGTGCGAGCAAAAAAAAAAAAAAAACCTGGATATAACCTCGAGTACGGTTTTGCATTAGTATGCATATTGAATGAATTCAATGAATGAATCGCTAGTAAGGATGTTTGCTAGGAACTAGCATCATACAATGAAAATGACACTAATAAGAGCTCTGGATCAGATTCTGAGTTTTATGTGATTATGAAAGTAACTTACATAATTCAAGAACGTAAGGACAATGCGTACAATCATGTCTAGGTATGAAACAAACTTCTGACCAAGATCCCGAATGTATTCATGTGGTAATGAGCATCGTGAATGAATAGATGAAAAGTAAGAGTAGTATTGGTCTACTAAGAATGAGAAAGGTTTCGGGGACGAAACCTTCTTTAAGGGGGTAGACTTGTAACTCCCCAAAATCCAAATGTTAATATTTGCCGTGTGTTCCTATGAGACACGTCATGAAATAAATAATTAGGCTATTTAAACTAGTTAAGAGTATGGTCAAAAGTATTAAATGACGAAGGTTGTGTCAATTATGTTTTAGTGGTATACACGAGGGACTAAAGTGGGGTAAATGAAAGTTGAATTATCAACTTAAAAGAAAATATCAACACACACTACACACACTTCATGTGTGTGTGTTCTGGATCGTTCCAGAGCTCCCCAAGGGAGCCAAACCCTAACTCAACAATATTCATCAAATTAAAGTGTGAATCGAAGCTCAAATTCACAACCGAACGTGAATTAGTGATCACCTTCCCGAGGGGATCATAAGGTATGTTTTAAATCTAGGATTGGTGATCATGTGTAAAGTGGGTTATGTTCTAATCCATGAATTTAAGTGAAATTGAGCATGAGTAGGTGCTAGAATCATCATATAGAACATAGGTTATGTATGGTTTGTGTTAATTTGATGTTTAGGGGTGAAACCCATTAGTTATGGTGATGATGATGCCTTGAATCACCACCTATGTCCAATTCTTGTTGAAAGACTTATGTATTTTGTGGGTATGATGAATTGTTGTTAAATGAATGGAATGAAATGTGGTATTGATATGTTTGATGTTTAGGTATGAATGATACATGTTGATTAGGAGTAGGATTTGATGAGTTATGTATGAATTTAGAAGATTTATGCATGAATTAGTTGTACAATGTGCACTAAATGGTGTACGTACACCAAGTGTATGATGAAATGTCTAAGTGAAGTTAAAATGTGAGATTGTATGAAATGGCTTGATATATATATGAATGAGATGAGTTAATGATGTAATTGGTAATATACTAACTTGAAGAATGTGCTTTAGATGGAACTCATACAAGAATTCGGGTTGAATGTATGTCTTGGTCAAGACTATGCATTAAGGACTTGTACGTTGTGTTTAATATCACTAGGTGATCATGTGATTGTAAGCACATTTGCATCATGAGTAAGAATTGTATATAGTGTCATTGATATAGCATAAATGATGTTACGGATATATGTGGATAAGTCGGAAGTTCATATGATAAACCGTTGACTTCTGAAAGTCAACTATACATAGGAAGCATAATTTGACTTGTTGTTGTAAAGGTAGGATATTAGAAAGTGTATGGTACATGTTACATCAATACGCGTTATATGGAATGACATGGTGAATTATATGAGTTTGAAAGGATGTGAGAGTGGGTATATGTCTTATGGTTGTTATAATTGACTAATGAAAGTCAAATGTGAAATATGCAATTGATATGATCTTCAACATGTAAACTTGTGTATGCTAATAAGAATGTGATTTCGATGACATGAAAGTGTTGATGCAGATTTTGTGTCCGATGCTTGTCGAATAGATTAGTTATTATTTTACGCTGAATTTGTAATAGTTAGTGAAACGGTCTATCGAACGTGTATAGACCCGCTCGTTTGAAGTGGTCAAACGAGAGGGTTATTCGTTTGACCGTGTGTGGTTGCAAGACAAATTATGGTTGCTTATTGTTGGTGTCGAAGGATAAGGCATCGAAGGATTGTGTATCCTTCGATGAGCTCGAAAGATATCCATCGAAGGTTGAAGATGGACCTCGAAGGATATGGCATCCTTCGAGGTATGTGTGTATCTTTCGAAAGCTGGATGGTCGACAGATGATCTATCGACCAGTCAGTTTAATCCTTCGACCGTGCAACCTGTGTTTGGTATAAATACCAACACCTTGTCATTTGCAACACAAGAGTGAGAGCACAAGTGTGTGCAAGAGAGGAGGTTTGAGACCTCACCCGGGGAGAGATCACCACTTGATCTCTCCCGGAATGTATACTCCTTTGGTATTAGTTCGGTTATCATGTAATCGGGCCGATTTGTAACGTTTTACTACCGGATTAATACAAAGTTGTTTGTTTATCATTGCTAATCTCTTCCGTCTTTGAACATAATCACAAGAATCACGGTTTCGGTCCCCAAACCCGGTCCTACAATTGGTATCAGAGCCATGGTGCCCGATTTAGTAAAACTAACCGTTTACTAAGTCACATGTGCTCTAGATCTGTGATTTTTGTGGGCTTTTGTTCAAGATGTAAAAATGGTGAAAATGAGAAAAACTCAGATCTGGACCCGAATATTCAGATCTGTGATAAAACGAGTGTTGGGTTTTATGTTTTTCTCCTAAATCTTCAAGTTTCCTTCATCAAAAATCGTTTACGAAGTGTTTTCATAAATCTGCAGATTTGAACAGTTGCTATGTTCTTGTTGTTCATATCATCTTCATACCCCGAAAGATGAAAAGGATTCAGCTGATGTTCTCTCGAAAGATCAAAAGGAATTCGAAAGATTATCCTTTGTTTCGATAGATCAGATTTCTGTTTTCGAAAGGTCAGCTATTTTTGAAAGGTCAACTTTCTGTTCGAAGGGTCATTTTCATCAACAGAATCGAAAGATCCCCTTTATCCCTTAACAGCCTCGAAGGATCAACATCAACTTATCCCACCTCCCCCACACTTCGAAAGATCCAAAACCTTGAAAGATCAAACTGATTTCGATAGATCAGTTCAAAGAGAATCGAAAGATCATCTTCAACAATCTTCGAAAGATCAGATCAACCTAACAACTTCGAAGGGTCATCAAACAGAGTCGAAAGGTCAACCTGTTTCTCTTCGAAGGATCATTGCTTTGTTCAATGGTTGCTGCTTGTTGTTTATCGAAGAAAAGAAGAGAGAAAGGGTCTAGATGATGTTTGTCGGCTGAGTTTGGGGAGATAGAATACAACTGAGGTCGGCTGTGATTTTTTTTTTAAAAACTAGGGTTGTTGACTTTTGAGAATTAAATACAACCTATGGGCTGATATGTCTCTTGGGCTGAGATCACGCTGGCTGGTGATGTTTTTTTTAAAAAAAAAAAAAAAAAAAAAAAAAATTTCGTGAGTTGTAAAGTGGGGTCGGGTGTTCGCGAAGATGATTTGAACCGCGCTTCGAAATTTCAACGTCAAAAATTCGTACGAATTCGGGAGCGCGCGGGGTGATGCAGCATGATGAAAACAAGAGATGATGAAAACTTGATGTGTGAAAATTGTGGGGTAGTCACGGTTACCGATGCAATGACAAAAATGGTAACGCGACTATTATGGGCCAAAAACAACACGGTATGTTCGCTTCCGCTCGTCATTCAATGAAGATTGACGACAGTTCCGCTCAGTGGAGGGAATTGGTGAACATTTGACGACAGTTTCTTTGAAGTGGAAAGAATCTGTTAAGGTTTAGAGATTTTACCAAAGAAATGGGGGGATAAAAATTTTTCATATGTTGAATTTCTTCGGTAAATTTCTAAACGCAATCATAGGTATGCTTAAAGATCAAGACTTGATGCAGTTGTTATAGAATGGAACCCTTATCAAATGCCGGTTGGAGTATTGGAAGATCAGCGGAAGATCGGTCAATTGAGCCTTTTGAGGAAATTGCACAACACTCGACTTGGATACGCGTACTTTGAGGGGGAAGTTTTATACAATGAGCATCAAGATACTACTTACCTGGATCATCGGTCAAGGGGGAATTTGTTTACACAGAGAAGATGATTACTTGACTGAAGATCGATGATTGCAGTTGCATTTTCAGCATTCGACAGCAACGGACAAGGGGGAATTTGTTGATGCAGATTTTGTGTCCGATGCTTGTCGAATAGATTAGTTATTATTTTACGCTGAATTTGTAATAGTTAGTGAAACGGTCTATCGAACGTGTATAGACCCGCTCGTTTGAAGTGGTCAAACGAGAGGGTTATTCGTTTGACCGTGTGTGGTTGCAAGACAAATTATGGTTGCTTATTGTTGGTGTCGAAGGATAAGGCATCGAAGGATTGTGTATCCTTCGATGAGCTCGAAAGATATCCATCGAAGGTTGAAGATGGACCTCGAAGGATATGGCATCCTTCGAGGTATGTGTGTATCTTTCGAAAGCTGGATGGTCGACAGATGATCTATCGACCAGTCAGTTTAATCCTTCGACCGTGCAACCTGTGTTTGGTATAAATACCAACACCTTGTCATTTGCAACACAAGAGTGAGAGCACAAGTGTGTGCAAGAGAGGAGGTTTGAGACCTCACCCGGGGAGAGATCACCACTTGATCTCTCCCGGAATGTATACTCCTTTGGTATTAGTTCGGTTATCATGTAATCGGGCCGATTTGTAACGTTTTACTACCGGATTAATACAAAGTTGTTTGTTTATCATTGCTAATCTCTTCCGTCTTTGAACATAATCACAAGAATCACGGTTTGGGGACCGAAACCGTGATTTTCATGATTATGTTCAAAGACGGAAGAGATAAGAGAGGATAAACAAACAAACTTTGTATTAATCCGGTAGTAAACATTACAAGTCGGCCCGATTACATGGAAACCGAACTAATACCAAAGAAGTATACATCCGGGGAGAAACCAAGTGGTGATTTCTCCCGGTGAGGTCTCAAACCTCCACTCACTCTCTTGCACACACTTGTGCTCTCACTCTTATGTTGCAAATGACAAAGTGTTGGTATTTATACCAAACACAGGTTGTATGGTCGAAGGATTAAACTGACTGGTCGATAGATCATCTGTCGACCATCCAGCTTTCGAAAGATACACACATACCTCGAAGGATGCCATATCCTTCGAGGTCCATCTTCAACCTTCGATGGATATCTTTCGAGCTCATCGAAGGATACACAATCCTTCGATGCCTTATCCTTCGACACCAACAATAATCAACCATAATTTGTCTTGCAACCACACACGGTCAAACGAATAACCCTCTCGTTTGACCACTTCAAACGAGCGGGTCTATACACGTTCGATAGACCGTTTCACTAACTATTACAAATTCAGCGTAAAATAATAACTAATCTATTCGACAAGCATCGGACACAAAATCTGCATCAACAAATTCCCCCTTGTCCGTTGCTGTCGAATGCTGAAAATGCAACTGCAATCATCGATCTTCAGTCAAGTAATCATCTTCTCTGTGTAAACAAATTCCCCCTTGACCGATGATCCAGGTAAGTAGTATCTTGATGCTCATTGTATAAAACTTCCCCCTCAAAGTACGCGTATCCAAGTCGAGTGTTGTGCAATTTCCTCAAAAGGCTCAATTGACCGATCTTCCGCTGATCTTCCAATACTCCAACCGGCATTTGATAAGGGTTCCATTCTATAACAACTGCATCAAGTCTTGATCTTTAAGCATACCTATGATTGCGTTTAGAAATTTACCGAAGAAATTCAACATATGAAAATTTTTATCCCCCCATTTCTTTGGTAAAATCTCTAAACCTTAACAGATTCTTTCCACTTCAAAGAAACTGTCGTCAAATGTTCACCAATTCCCTCCACTGAGCGGAATTGTCGTCAATCTTCATTGAATGACGAGCGGAAGCGAACATATCGTGTTGTTTTTGGCCCATAATAGTCGCGTTACCATTTTTGCCATTTGCATTGGTAACCGTGACTACCCCACATTCACCTCAATAAGTGATCAACAATCACATGTCCAAATCAAATAAGTGATAATATATCACATTTATCCGGGAGTCAAGTTCGTCTCTCTGCTGTACGAAAGTACTGACCTGTTCACGGACTTGCTCCTGTGCCCTCATGCATATGAAAATCAAGTTCCTCATCAATAAGTGATTCTATCACATAGGGCTTGTTTTCAGTCAAAATAAGTGAGTTACTCACATTTTCATATACGGTCAAACAGATGATAATCGGTATACTCACCGGTAAGATGAACCCTCGTGCATACCTTGATACGGGAATGTGTCGTGATGTGGATGAACACCGGTCGGTAAGTATAAATCATACCTTAACGTATCCCCTCGCCATGATTACATCTGATAAGTTGAGCTTATGTGGACAACAATACCGATAATTGTTATAGGATGCTTATCTAATGTTAACTAAAAGAACAACAAGAGCATTTTAACATGACCATACACTGATATGATTCTCTTACCCTCGAAACTCGCAAAAAGAATGTCTGTAAATATTTATTTACTGCTTTTAGTTTCTGCATATTTGTATATATTTATTTATTGTTTTCCGTCTTAACATTTGAAAAATGAAAATTCCAAAAAGATTTTAGGTGTGTTTTAATATAAACTTTATGAAAACCAAAAAGATTTTGCTTCTAGTTTATTTTTGATTGACTGATGTTGGAACTCGAGTCTATCCTACCCAAAATCCTGATTGTAAGCCGGAAAACAATTGCATCTTCATAAACAGTCGAAGTTAACGAGTTTTGAAAGTTAAAGGATTAAAATGAATATTTTTTCTAAACTTTCAAACTATTGTCGGTTGGTGTTTGATTGAGATTTGATCTCATATGTGTCGTTAGTTTAAATGTTAACTATATTCCAAGCGGTTGTTCTCATTATGCGTTTAGCTTTCTTGCATGTGCAGATGCTAAAGGCGAGGAGAACATGTTCGATGAAAAGCTTTGGAATGAAGACACGAAGTGGAGGCACTCAAAGGATAAAATGATCGAGTTGCCGCTGTCCCTTCATCAACACCACAAGGATCTGAAGAATTGACAAGTCAAAAGATTCACGAGCATGACTCAATGGAGAGTTCAATCTAAGGGGGAGTTTGTCAACACACTTTCTACATGAAACGGGGAGTTTGTTGATACACTTTCTGCTTTGAAGACGTGAAGACTTTGAAGATCCTCCGACGTGAAAGACATCGAAGTTGAATCTTACGAATAGCGTTGAACCTCACAAGAGTGTGAAAGGGGGAGTTGTTGATGCAAGTTGAACCTCACGAGTAGCGTCCAAGGGGGAGTTTGTTGATGCATATTTTGTGGACACGACTCGGCTCGGTTCAACTTGGCTCAGTTCGACTTGGTTTCGACTTGAAGACACGAAGATCAAGACGAAGACTTGTGTTTGTACTTTGTCTGTATTCGGTCACGATGTAAACGATGTCCTTGTCAGTCCTGTAAGTTGACCAAGTCAACCGTCCTCCTGGTTTGACTTGGCCAATCTGTTAGAAATATGGTTGTCTATGTCGAAGGATAAGGCATCGAAGGATAGTGTAAATCCTTCGATGCCCACGAAAGATATGCTTCGATGGAAACTAATAGACCTCGAAGGATACACCATCCTTCGAGGTGCTTGTGAATCCTTCGATGGCTTTGACATCGATAGATGATCCTTCGACCATCTATCGAATCCTTCGGACAGACAACCAATGCTGGGTATATATATACCCATGTATTGTGTGTTCAAAGTATGACTTGAGAGACTTGGAAGACAGATACACACACACTCACTTGAGAGCATTCTGTCCAGGAACACACACACACTAGAGGGTTTGCAAAACTGATTTGTAAACATTGTGCTTGTAACCGAAACCTTTCATTCGCATTAATACAAGTGGTGTTAATCGGTGAATCTTTGTGTGTTTGTGTTTGTGCTTGTTTCATCCCGGTTTGCTCACTAGCTTGGATTCCGCACTTGCTAGTGTGTTAAAAATAACAAGGATAAGGTTTAACCTCAACCTCCGAGGGACCTACAGAAAGTATAGGAATCATGTCGAGACGGAATCAAGCACGGAAGGCTAACGGGTCAAGAAGTGGCAAGAAAACGGATATGAACACAGATGCATGAGGTAAGTGATTTCCGAATCACTTCTTAGTTTGTTAAGTAAGGTTATGTTCTAGCTAACTAGGCATGATAATTGAAGTCAAATAAGAAGGGTTGTATGAAATTGATGATCTACATTAAGTAGGCCGAATGGGTCAAAAATGTGGTTTTATTACTATACCGGAAGGGTTGTATAAGTAATTGATTACGGTACTATAACCGGGTATGGGTAGAATTGTACATAAGTACGCTAACCAAGAATCGGAGACGCGGATTAATAGTCTAAAGACTCGGTTGTGAGTCATGGTTAATAGACAAACAATTTCGCATTTGAAATTGTATTAACAAAGCTTGCTTTCGTATAAATGAATGACATGAATAGGTTAGACGCATACCGGGTATCGGGTGCATAAATCCCAAGTACGAACCCCGGATAATGTAAAAGTATTATAGTTTTAACGTTTATGTAAGTTTTGGGTTAAAACAAATGAGTAGTATGACGAAAACATGAACGGGTCGAATAAGTGAAAGTGGGTATATAAAGCCGAGAGCTTTAAGTGAATATTTTCCTTAAACCGGATGTTGGATTTCAAGTTCATATGATAGAATGTGAATTTACAAGCATGTAGGAAGAAACGGGAGGTTAAACGGGTAAACGGTTCAAAAGTTATGCGCGTTTTAGTGCGTACGGACGACGAAACGGAACTGCAGAAAAATGCAAAATCTAGAGGGCGTCGCCGACGGGTTCTAGAAAGTCAGTTTTTGGCTGACGGGTTATTTGGCTGTCTACGGAAGTTTTGGGCTACGGGCAATTGCAAGGGCCGTCGGCGACGCCCCTAGGGCCGTCGCCGACGGCCTTCCCATGTTCAAAAACCTAAAATTTGTTATCTAAGTTGATTTGGGTATAGTAGGCTTCGGTTTGTTATCCATGGACCACAGCGGGCCTCCCAAACATGATTTTGATCATTCCTTTGACGTTTATGGGCTATAAATCTAAGTCTAAGTACCATGTAATTAATGTATGGATATATAAGAGGTATGTAAGATCTTGAACGTGTACGTAAGAGTGTATGTACATATGTAGACGTGTATTTAAGTATATATGAAGGCACGTATGAGTGTATGAAAGTAAGTAGAGACGTAGTAATGTATGTACGTATGTAGATGTGTATTTATGTATATGTGAAGATACGTATGTGTATATGTACGTATGTAGAGACATAGTAATGTATGTGCGTATGTAGATGTGTATTTTGGTATATATGAAGGTACGTATGAGTGTATGCATGTATGTAGAGATATAGGAAGGTATGTACGTATGTAGATGTGTATGTATGCACGTAAGAATGTATGTATGCATGATTTAGATACGTCGAGTAATACGTTATTAATAGTGTGCCTTGAGAATGAAAAGTAATGCAGGTACATTATTGAAGCCTCACCAGGATATGGATACGCAGATGAAATTCTTAAAGTTGGAAAGATAACGAAATGGGAAGTGTATGAGATTGAATCTTGTTTATGTATTGTAAACTAATGTTATGAATGTATGTGGTGAGTGCAGGTTGTACGAATCACGGGCGGTTATCACGAGGAATAGAGATCAAAGATCGAGTCACAAGATAGATTGTACGGGGATAATTGAGTATGTACGTCAGTAAACAGGACTTATACTTTATTTTTGTAAAAGATACATATTAAAACGAACTTTCAAGTAAGTCAAGACGTTTGTAATGAAAGAAATTGTATGGCACGAATTTCCGCTGCGACTTTTTGTCAAATACGTATTAGGGTCTTACACCGTACAACACATTTAACTTCTTTTAACAATACATGTACAAAGACATTGAGTTTGCTTTGAAACCAGTTTATATGGCCAACACTGTGAAACACTAACCGGCACAAGTTATTATCTGACATCTTTGGTGAATTAGTTATTTTAAAATCTTATCAAGTAGTCTGTAATCCAAGTAATTGAGCTAAGCAATATGTAAACGTCTACGCGGCGTTAACGTAAGAGGTCAGAAGAGGTTTTTCTGAAAAAACAAACACCCCTTTAGTCTACACCAAACAATTACAAAGTTCCTAAGGTTACACTATGTCTTTTCGCATGATTTCTAAACCATAAATATCCTAGTTGACAAATTTCTTGCTTTACACCTTCAACGTTAGGCTCCTTCCGATTGAACACCAGACTATTCCGACACCTCCATGAGTGACAAGGACTATAGAGTGTATAAGTTTCTTCCAGTTGTGTCATACACGGGCATGTTTATGATACTCTAAAGCGTCCTTGACGGAGAAAACAAGGAACCTATGGCATTTAGTCTACTGAGTGAAAAAATCCCACATTTCCAAAGCAAACCTCCAGCCAACAAAGAGATGCTCTGCTGATTCTTTGTCATCTCCGCAGAGCTTGCATACATAGGAATGGGGTGGATGTTTCTACAACGCAAAGCCCTCATGGTTGGTACCCGCCCCTGATAAATATCCAGCCCAAAAAAATAACTTTTAACGGTACCCAGTTCTATTCGAAACCCGCTTCAATGGGCTCTCTCCCCAAACGCTCCAGCCGACTCTGAATGCTACTGACTGAGAAAATACCAGTTTTTTCAGGGATCGACTTCCACTCATCTTCTCTAGCCCTGGGTTCCGTCATCACAACATTCTGATGCAGGGCGTCTGGACCAGTGCAGCTTAATTGTTGACCCTCCATTTACCTTATGGAATCTGCCTTCAACTGATGCATTTTTATCCCGATCTAACTCATACAAAGCTGGCAATTTTTCCAGAAAGTTATGCTCGATCCAAGGCCTGGATTGGCAATAAATAATTCTCCTTGCACAAGCCCATAACCCTCCAAGTCTTGACCCACCTTGTATATTTGTTTCCATGGTCCGCTAATAGTTAACCTGCGCACGATAAATTTCCAAGCCCTCGAACTATGATGCACTCCCCAAATTATCTTCCGCCAGAGACTGTTGCTTTCGGTCTTAAATCTCCACCACCATTTAGCCAACATGGCGAGATTCGCTACCCTTAACGACCCGATGCCCACTCTGCCAAAATCCTTTAGTGCCATCACACTGTTGATCTTCTAACTTATGAAATTTGTGTAAACATTAACTTATGACATTTGTGTAAACACTACTAGGTGTATGTTAAACTTAGCTGGACTATTCTGAATTGATAAAATGCATAACACTTCTGGATTGTTTGCCCTCTCTTACAGGACTATAAAAGGCATGCCATTATGAGTAAGAATGCTCACTTAAGATTACCTTGTTAAAACCTCAAGTCAAGTTTAAACGTTCTTTAGACGTGGGCGTTTGTACCCAACCCCCGCCCCATACCCCATAGTCTAATTTGTTTTCTATTTTTATTTATTTTTTGTTTTCTGTTTTTATTTCTTGTGCCTGTATCAATTAATTTGGCTAAAATAATTGTTCTCGTCTCCTTTGCTTGACCTTACAATTATTTTATTTTGATTACATTATTTCACCTTTTAATTTCTTGGGATGCATTTTAGGTTCCATGAGGTTGATCAACACATGCCTATCTATTAATATTAATAACAAATATATAAGAATGTGAAAACTAACTAAATGTGTGATGAAGGATGTGATACTTGAAGTATTTATAAGTAGCCTTGTGTTTTGAGAACTATGATGGGCTTTCTCTAGAATCCTTTTAGATATACGAAAAAAAGACATTCTTTTTATATGTTTGTTCATTTGTAAAGACCATTCTATATATATATAGGGTAAAGTTCTTGTATAAATAATCTTAACATACTAAACATACAAATTGAAGGAAAACTCAAAAAGACAAGGTGGCGTTTTTGTAATTATCAATAACTATCAAAGTTACCCTACAAATATACCTAAAAAAACCTAACCACTCTCCCCCCCCCCCCCCCCCCCAAAAAAAAACCTACCCCCCCCACCCCCCAAAAACCTAAAAAAACCTAACCCCCCCCCCCCCCTCCCCACCCAAGCTAAAATGCTAAAAACTAAACCCTCAAAAACCTAAAAAAATCTTAAAAAATAAAAAAAAAACACACAAATTATTTTATTTTATTTTTTTAACATTTTTTATTAAAAAATCGCTACTTTTAGTAGCAGCAAAAAAAAAATATATATTTTTTTTTTGCTAACGAAATGTAGCGATTTTTTAATAAAAAATGTTAAAAAAAATTTTTTTGTGTTTTTTTAGGTATTTTTGGTTGTAACTTTGATAGTTGGTGGTAATTACAAAAATGTCACCTTGTCTTTTTGGGTTTTCCTTCAATTTGTATGTTTAGTATGTTAAGATTATTTGTATTTGATCTTTTGCCTATATATATATTATGTGTTTTTAAATTTATCATTAAAATGTTTTTTTTTTTCATTATTGTATCGTATTTTTATTATGTGATAAACCTTACACGACCTGAATTATCGAACCGACCCGTATTTATATTAGGATATTGGAAAAAGTAAACCCCCTGGAAAAAATTGCTGGATCCGCCACTGCCACCATCCATGTCTATGTAACACTACCATCAGAAAGTAGAACCGATAAAGTTTATACTAGCTGCAAAGGAAATTTTACATTTTAGTCATTTTGTCATTCTTTTCTAAGTCGTTGATTTTCGACCGTTGGGGTTATGAGTATGCCACGATTAGTATTTTTCTTTTCTTTATTATCAACACTCCATACGCTCCTGGCTCATCTTCCTGCCCGTTGTCCTCGTGTATGCATGCATCCATTTAAATACCACCACTACTAACAACCATCTTCATCATCATCATCATCATCATCGTCAGAGAGTCAGCGGGTGACAAATCGCCATTAACACTCTGCTCGTGTTCAATCTTAAGGTAACATCGCTTCCACTTTTGGAATTTTCACGTTTCTCAATTCCGTTACATACATCCGCCCAATGCTGTCGGTATCGATTTTGTTTCATACGCTCAATTCTCGAAGCTAGTAATTAGGGTTAACTGTGTTAGGATCATCAAGCACAACCACACGAATACTAATTATATTTGAGGATATTGAAGGTGAAGAAGAAATGGAGGGGATGAGCAAGTTATCAGCTCACTGGTGGTGGTTTGATACTCAGACCAACAGCACTCCCAGGAAGTCTCCATGGTTACACTCCACTCTTGCAGGTAAATTTTTCAGAGATTACAAAATGGACAGGTGGCGAACCCATAAATTATTTGCTAGGGGTGCGGATGAGGTGTTCAACCATATTTTTAAGGGGTGCGGTCGGGTTTTTTTTGCCTAAAATATACACTAATTTTTTTTTCAAGGGGTGCGGCTGCCCACCCTGGCCAAAGGCTAGGTCCGCCCATGGTTACGATGCCATACAAAAACAAACGGGTTGGATTGGGTTGACCCGAAATATCTTTTGCACTAAAAAAAATAAAATAAAATAAAATGATCGGGGTCTTTATGTATAGTTTTCTACTTCCTTTTTAGTAATTAACATACATCAAGTACATTGAACCTAGGTTACGAATGCTAGTGATATTTAACCAGTCACCTAAGTTTAGTGATGCTCATTATATGTTGATTGGAATGAAAGTATAGACCTATATCCATGGGTGAAGCTTTTAAGGGGCGGGAGGGGCGGCCGACCCTCCGAATTTTTCGTTCAGTAGTGAAGAGTATGTAGTTTTCGTATAGAATTGTTTTGGTATATACGTTTTCGACTGCCCGGTTTTATAGAAATTTTTAGGTCTGGTGACTTCCGCCCCTCCGGTCGGAAATCTCAAGCTTCGCCACTGCCTATATCAAATTAACCTGTAAAAAATAAATGCACTTGGATTACTCTTGGCCCCTTTGACCTGTTTTCTTGTAAAGAAAATCATCAAATCAGCCCTTTCGGACCCATAGCCTCTGACTTGAAAGTTATGCAAACAAATCTTTGACTTTTGTATAACTAACGAAAATCTGATTTAAACCAATGAGACTCAGCCACGTGTCATCCCATTGTTCCAAGTGCCTCAAAGTCTTCAATCTCTGGTGCCAAAAAAATGTTTCTAAAAAATTTGTTGGTCAAATCTAAAAAGACAAGCACTGCACACACATGACAACCGCACCACCGGAAAATGACACGTGTTCATCCTATTTCACCGATTTGACCTGCATTGCGCAAATTTTACATATCTTGGCGCAAGGGAGAGAATGGATCTGTTGCGCCGAACGACACATAGCATGTTCTCATTGGATTGACTTATTTTTTTCAAAATTAAAAAGTTATCATAAGTTAGTCGGTCAAAAGGGCTATTTTTTCTACAAATCCTCTTTCGTTTAAGCTAATTTTTATTTATTTATTTTTACCCGTTAGAGATAACATGAACCATTATAGGATGGAAACTATATTTGCCTTCTATCTCTTTGCATTTCTGTTATTGTTATGCCTTTTCTATGCTGCTTTCTAAATGTACAAGAACAAAAAACAAAAAACTTAAATTACCATTTTATGATACAGAACTGGACGAGAAGACAGAAGCAATGCTTAAACTCATCGAAGAAGATGCAGATTCATTCGCCAAACGTGCAGAAATGTATTACAAGAAACGACCCGAGCTTATTAGCATCGTTGAGGAGCTATATCGAGCCCACCGATCATTAGTAGAAAAATACGATCAAGTCAAATTCGAAAGTGGTAACCGCCACTTGACTCCATGGACATCTTGTCCCTTACCCCTATCCAAATTCCGAACTTCCCCGTTAGTAAAAGAATCCGAAAAGTCATACGACAGTTATTCCGAGTCTTTTGACTTTGACCATGATTACTGTGGTTCTTGTGAATCTGTGGTTGTTGATGATCTTGAACATCAAGAAATAGAAACTGATGAAGAAACTGAAAAGGTTACAATTGTCGATGATGAATTGGTGAACTTGAGGGAAGAACTCGACAGGCTGAGAGACGAGAACAAGATTCAAAACGAACGGTTGATCCAGAAAGATGAAGAGAAAAGGGAAGCTATAAGACAACTTAGTTTTTCTGTTGATTTTCTCAAGCAAGAAAATTTTATTCTTAAAAAAAAACTGATAAAGATTCTTTCAAGAACATCAGCAGCAGTAGCAGAAGCCCATTTGAGTTCACCAGATTGAAAGGGGTATTTTGGGGATTGTTATTTAATGGTGAATCTCCCGCTACAGTTCCCCTATAGAGGAGCGAAGGTTCCCCCCCCCCCCCCCCCCCCTGTTTTTTTTTTTTTTTTTTTTTTGAGGTGTAGATTTTACCGAAAATTCATTTTGTTGTGTAGAATTTGATGTTCGCGTGTATTCGGGTTCAATCTTTTTAGGTCTATGATAGTTAAGTCGTTTATATATTGTCTAGACTGTCTAGTAGTTGTATTCGTGCTCGGTTCTGAAGGGTCATTCTTTATTACACTGACAATGCCTTGTAATGTCTGTATTTGTATAAAGCTTTGAACTTTTATGATCTTGTTTCTTTCCTGTATCTTTAAATTCCCAGGTTGAAATGGGTTATGGATCCCTGCTGGTTTCACAAAAGGTGTACTTTTTAAATGATTGATTTCATGTAGGGATGACAAAAATACCCGAGCCCGACGGGTATACCCGAAACCTGACACAAATGGGACGGGTATTGGGCCGGGTATGGGATTAGTTTTAAAAATTTTCGCGGGTTTGGGTCGGGTATGGGATTAGGTGATACCCGACCCGATTACCCGAAATCACATACCCGTTTACCCGAACTATATACCTGATCATATACCCGAAGTTTTTAATTTTTATTTTTATTTTTCATTAACCCTTATCTATTAGTAATTTATTGCATATGAAAAAATAATGTGAAAAAATAAATTTTCTTGCATATGTATTAGAATGTATTTATATTTTGTATGTTGTGAAGTATATACATATAAGTGTATAAATATTATAAAGTTATTATTAATTTATAATAAAACTTATATTTATGTAATGTATATTATTAATTTATAATAGTTGTTACATGAATAAAATTATATAATAATTATAATAGTATGTATTTGGAAATCACAATGTTACATAAATAAAATTATAACTAATGGGTATACCCGATACCCGTGGATATACCCGGTACCCGACGGGTAATTACCCGACAAATACCCGACATGTATTGGGTCGGGTATGGGACACGATTTTACAACCGGGTATGGGATTACCAATACCCGACCCGAACCCGACCCATTGTCAACCCTAATTTCATGAGTTTGTTTCAGTGATCAAACATATATATTTTCAATCAAGAACATAAGCGGTTCAATCCTAAAACTTTGTTTGATTTATTGATGAAATACTTGTATATCCAAAATGACAATCCATAAGAACTTAATCACAGAAAATATATAAAAACTCAACTTGCATTTTTTTGTGAAATCATGTAAGTTTTAATTTACATGATCCTTTTAAGTGATTATGTAATCTCTTGTTTTATTGTCTGGACTGCCCGGTTTTCGGCTGGCTGCTTTTTTTGTCTAATGAAAGTTACCATTAAAAAAAACATGATCCTTTAAGTATTCGGCTGGCTGCTTTTTTTGTCTAATGAAAGTTACCATTAAAAAAACATGATCCTTTAAGTAAAATAATGCAAGTGTTGGAAGAAATGACAATAAACCTTTACGAAAAATCTTTTGCTAAATTAAATCGAAAATGACAATAGCTTTTTGCTTCAAGCGCGTGATCGCTATCCTTAACGCAGTTTCACCCCGACCCTTCAATAGTGTTATGCAGTATGCACTTTGGGTTTGTGACAAATCTCTTCTGACGATACAAAAAGCAAGGACTAATATATGCTTGGTGTTCTCCGAACGAGTCGGTTAGAAGAGTTTTTCACCAAAACAAGAGGCGGAAACAAGTGTTTCGGCGTAATTCAGCACGTATTTACCTTTAACTGTTGTTTTATTGATAACTGATGCGAGCGATTACACGTTCAAACAACACTTCGGCAGCACTTCGTGGCTCACCGGAAGACAAACACCTAGAACTATGTGTGAGGATCGCTCTTATCACCTATATATAGACATGGCTGGTTCGCTCCAACATACATGACATATAAGCGAACCTAAAATGACCAAATAAGCGGACCAGATCTAGACTCTTGACACAAAAGCGAACTAGCCTAGACACATAAGCGAACCTCATTTTAATTACATACGGACAAAATCCAATTTTCACTTTCTAATTCTTTTGTCTTATCTTGTGATGATGTCATCGATTACTTCATATTGATGATGTCATCTTTGCAAATGATGACATCATGCTGAATATCTTCGCAACGAACTGAGACACTTAAGACTCGTCAACATCTGAGGGGGAGTCTGTTGGTGCATTCATCTGTCGTCTTCGTCTTCTTCCCATATTTATTGGGTTTCCTCCTGAATTGGTGTGACATTATGCCTAGTGGAGATGGATGTGATCGGGTGGTTCCTCTGATGGCACGATGATACTCCAGTGGTCCGTCAGTGATCCAAATTTGCCGTTCAAAAAAAAAAATAAAAAAAATAAAAAAATAAAAAATATGCTTGGTGTTTGTAAAATAAGTTTTCAAGAATTTCAAGCAGCTAGAATTATACTTGGTGTGTGTAAGATAAGTTTTGGGTCTATTAGACCATGTGTAGTGGTAGGGGAAGATAATGCCCCTATCTTTGGGTGTTTTGCATCATGTGGCGGTCCAATCAGCATGTGTGCATTGTGAGACATTATGTTAAAAGGGGTGTAGTGGGGCTTGAAATCTTATACGGCATTATATTCTAATAGAATTAAATAAAAAATAAAATCCATAAAAAATGCTATTGGCCAAAGATTGAGAAGGTGCACGACATTGGTGGTTTATAAAGCACGCTTCCGACAATTTTTTTGAAAAACGTTAGGGGGCGTTTTTTTGAGGAAGAGTCACAATGATTTGTTGGTAACCGTCAACGGGGTGGTCACATACCTTTTGTAACCACCAATCTCCTAGATGACATTATTTTAAAATTTTATTTATTATCAAAATAATATATCTTTCCTTATAAAATTATGTACAGACTATTTCGGGCGTATTAAAACTATACTTTTTGACCCGTTATATATATGCTCGTTTTGTCCCCTGTTTGTACATTGGATCCTTGTTAAAATTACAAGGTTATTGATCCTAAGTGAACCAATTGTCACTTGGCTCATGAGTAATTGTCGAATGTTGAACTTAAAGTTACTGTTTTCTTGATTTTGCTTGGTGATCCAATCCCGAGCTTGCCTCGTCTGCTTTAAGAGATCTTGATCTTGGCTCGTGAGTAAATTTTCAAACTCGGGGTTGCCTAGTTTCATATGCATAGTTATAATCTTATGCATAACGTAATAAATATATTATTTAGTTATCATACATATAATAACATTTACTACATTAAATCAATACAAATAATAGGTTGTTTTAGGCTTGTGAGTCTGGTTAAGTTCAATAGGAAGTTCGGATCGAGCTTGAGCACATTTATTAAGTTCAGGGGCGGATCTACCTTGATGTAAGGGGTAGCCTCCGCTACCGCTTGGCCGGAAATTTTTTGACGTTTTTAGTGTAAATTTTGGAAAAATTTGACGTTTTTTCGATTTCGTTACCGCTTATTTATAAAACGTTACCGCTTGGTCGGAATCCTAGATCCGCCACTGATTAAGTTACCTATCTAGTTGATCTCATTTACGCGTTCCACTCAATCCAAGGCTTTAGAAATCCGATTTTGTGTAGTTTACGAATAGCTTGAGCCGTTTACACCTTACCCGACCCGATAGTTGTTGTATGGGTTTGATGAAATAATTAGATGCAATGATCACTTGATCATGGTTTTGAACTTGACTTGAGGTGCTAAGAAAAAGTAGAAAACAACTAAGATAAAAAGATAGGTAGTGCTTGCCAATAAAATAATAGTTATCTGCAATAATAATGCCCCAATGATCAACAACTATCATCCTTTGCTTAGCTCAGTCCTTAAAAAAAAGGATTAAAGAAGTGAGGGAGACTGCTAAAAAGGCATGCTTTTAGTTCACTTTTGAATTTATTTAAAAAAGACAAATCTTATCACATGAACCACATGGCCACAAGAATCTAACAAAATATTACATATAAAATAAATAGATATATATTATATATATACTCCTTGATAAGCCAGGAAAGTTAAATCTACAAATAGAGTGACTAGAATTACAGATAAAAATTATTCACAACCAAACAAAAAAGTAGCTTACATGACCCTCATATCATAATGGATATGTCCAAATTGCCCCCAAAGACACTGCTCACTCACATTTTAACAGTGGTTAACATGAACAATACAATAGAAGAGACAGCCACCACCATTGAAGTACCAAAACTCCATGAAACAGAAGAGGAAAGATGTTGTGAGCCAGATGGTGAGATGGCCATGGTGTTGGGCCCAAAAGATGTTATGTCATCTGGGTTAGGTGGGCTTGGGCTAGAAGGAATGATGGGTAGTGATGCTTCAGTAGGTGAAAGTTCACCTTTACTAGGTGAAGGGAACAAAGGAGTGATGTCAGGAGATGAAGCAGGGGAATGAGATGATGATGATGATGATGGTGGTAATGCAGATGTTTTTGCTGCAAATGATAATGGGGAAGAAGGAGAACATAAAAGGCATAGAGCCATAAGTGAGATAAGTGTTGATGGTGCCATTAAATGATGTTTGTAATCAATGTGTTTTTTTTTTTTTTTTTGGGAATGGAGAGGAAGAAAGAATGTGGAGAGTGAAGGGTGATGAGAGAGTGGTTATGTAATGAATGTTAGAATGATTGATTGAATCAGGAATCATATGGGATTGGAATATTGAGGTGTGTGGCATGTTCAACAAAAGTAACATGTTTTATGTACCTTTTTTCTCTCCCAAATTCAAATTCACACACATACACACATAAATATATATATATATATATATAGGGGATGGTTCAAATGAAAACCACTTTTATTGTGAAAAATCGAAAACTAACTAAAAAAAGCCTAAAAAACACACAAAAAAAATTTTTTTTTCAATTTTTTTTTATAAATTTCGCTGGTTTTTATATATGAAAAAAAAAATTGTTTTTTTGTTGTACTGCACATGTGTAGTACACTAATACGGAAAGCCTAAACCACTTAACCCACCCCCCACCGACACCCCCCAAAAACCTAAACCCCCCACCCCCACACCCAAAAAGCTAATCCTAATCCTAAACCTCCAAAAAAACTAACCCTAAAAGCTAAACTAGACTCAAAAAGCTAATTTTAAGCATGTAATGCAATTGTAGTACATGTTATATTGCACATGTGCACTACTATAATAATAGTATTGAAAACAAGACGACACCATAAATCTTTTTTTATGTCATAAAAATATGCTCGAATATACTTGAATGAAAGATACAAAAATTTGTGATCTTATGGTGCCATTTTTGTTTTAAAATGATAACGTATGGAGAAATGGGAAATGTTTGAAAAGTTATATATTTTTTTTTCCAATTTTACCCCTCCTTCATTAAAAGTCTCCCCCCCTCCTTTTTAGTGGTTTTTAATTAGTTTTCGAGTTTTCACAATAACTAGTGGTTTTCATTTGAACATTCCCCTATATATATATATATATATAGGGAAATGCTATGTAAAAAACCCCATTTTGGTAAAAAAAACTTAGCAAACTCAATATGTGGCCTATATTTATCCACGTGTCCAAAGTCATCTTATTTTGTTTTATGCCTCTAAGGGTATATTAGTCATTATACATCTATCACCCAACCCAAGAACTCTTCCCCCATTGATTTGACATGATCATTAATGCCCATAACCTCACAATTCACCAAACATCCCATTTATAGATTATTATTTCATTTTTAAAAGCAACAAATTATAAATATCGTCCCTCATATCTCCTTCATCTTCAACTGCATATCATCATTTTCTCCATTAAAGTCCATGGAGATAAATCTAAGGATCGAAGCAATTATACTCATTCCTTTCTATTGAAGCCACCAAATCTAAGGATCGAAGCAATTATCGAAGCTCTTGAAGAAAAGAAAGTAAGGTGTTGCTTTCATCACATATTTAATTCTGTTTTTAGAGAGAGAAAATTGATGTTTTGGAGAGAGAAACAACAATATTCATCTTGTTCATATGGACACCAAGAACACCGCTGCACACCCCCACCACTGCCACCACTGCCCCTCCACCACCGCCATCCCCCAACCCCAACCCATATATTCAGTTCCTATATTCAGATGTGGAACTGAATATATTTAACTCAAAATGGCACCAGATCTGAATGTTGCCATCATCAACTACTGCTCAAAGGTCACCGATCTTCAACAACAACAAGACGATCTTCAATGAGTAAAATAAATAAATAAATTGATTTTAGTTTGGTTTTCATTCTTCTGGTGTTTATAAATTTTGATTTTGATTCATGGATTACTTGTTTTGGTTTCAAACTCGTTTGATTTTGATCCATGGATTAGTTTTTTTTGTGTTAAAAAAATGTGTTTGTTGGTTTGGGGATTTTGATCTGAATAGTAACTGTTTTTTTGTTGGTATGGTTGCCTTGTTTGGTGCTTTTTGATCTGAATAGTAACTGTTTTTTGTTGGTTAGGTTGCTTTGTTTTGGGCTTTTGATCTGAATAGTAACTATTTTTGCTTTGTTTTGGGCTTTTGATCTGAATAGTAACTGTTGGTTAGGTTGCTGTGTTCATGTATAACATGTGTTAAGCCCCTGATAGAATGATATATAACGTGTGTTAATAATCGGCACATCTGTTTTTAGAAACGAAAAGCCAAGTTTGTCTTACAGCACAACCAACGTAACACGTGTTATAGTCTGAACTCCTGTTTCACAGCTAAGCCAAGTTTGTCTTACAGCACAACCAACGTAACACGTGTTATAGTCTGAACTCCTGTTTCACAGCTAAACCATAGTAACATGTTATAGAGACATGTATTAGGGTATGACGAAGTATTAGAGACATGTATTAGGGTATGACGAATTAATTGCAGGTTTTTAGTTCTGTGTCCTTTGTTAGTTGTTGTTTCAGTTGTGTAAGATTAATTTGCAGGTTTTTTATTTTTGTGTTAAAAAGTTGTGCTTGGTTTGGTTGCTTTGTTTGGGGCTTTTGATCTGAATAGTAACTGTTTTTGTGATGTTATCTGAGAAAAAAGATTTTCTGGCTATGAATGTGTTAATATTTATGTCTGGTTAACGACTTAACGGTTATCTTATCTTTTTGTTATTAGGATGGTGATGGATACAAGGGAAACAAGATCCAATTCTCGGTACCGTTGGTTTCGTCAAACGTGGATCAGATTCTTAAGGATCATGACCATGTTTATGTTACAGCACAACACAACTAACACGTGTTAGTGCTATGTATTTTAGTTTACTTCAGGACATGCATGTGTTACATGTGACATGAAACCCATACAACGTAACACGTGTTAGTGCTATGTATTTTTGTTTACTAGTAATATGTAATGTGATACTCTTCTTGTTTTCTCTAGTACACGATGTTAAAACGGTCTAGACTTAACACATTTTCTGTTGGAGGCGCCCATATTTGTACCTCTAATGTTACAATTACTATTGAAGTTTATGCATCCATTCTGGAAGTATTAAGACATGTTATAATAGAGGCTTAAAACACGTTATATCAGGTTTACTCTGTTGTTATTAACTTACTATTGGAGTTTATTCATCCATTATGGAAGTCTTAACACACGTTATAATAGATTATTAACACCCGTTATACATTTTCAGTCATTTTAACACATGTTACAAGATGTATATACACATCATGGTGTTTTGGAAACCACTAGCTTATACATGACACCATGTTAGGTTAAACCAAGATTATAACAGAGGCTTAACACATGTTATCCCAGGTATACGGTGTTACGATATTAACTTGTATGTTCCATATTAACTTGTGCACGTGTTACGATCAGTATATGCACATCATGGTGTTTTGCAAACCACTTTCATATACATGAATACAAGTCGGGTTATAATGGATGCTTACATGTTAGGGTTACAACAAGATTACAATATTAACTAAGCTCACCATTAAACTCATCGCCCCCTTCGACTGTTTTCACCCTTGTCACATGTTAAGCAATTACATGTTTCGAACAGACAAATTGTAACACATGTTAGATCAGTATATACACATCATGGTGTTTTGTAAACCACTAGCTTATACATGAATACATGTCAGGTTACAAAAAGATTATAACAGAGGCTTAACACATGTTATACATTCCAGAATGTGCAAAACAAATGACCCGTTTCATATTATATTTTTCCAATGCTACAACTCCATGTTCTTCCCAAAAACTGAGCCCATCGTCTTCATCATTCCCTACCCCGATCCCATCATATCAATACCTCGTCGTTTCCGAGCCCGTCCACCCAGGACATGAACAAGAACCCGTTTGCGTATCTTAATAACGCATTTTCTGTTGTAGGCGCCCATATTTGTACCTCTACTGTTACAGTTACTATTGAAGTTTATGCATCCATTCTGGAAGTCTTAACACATGTTATAATAGATGCTTAACACACGTTATATCAGGTTTACTCTGTTGTTATTAAGTTAATATTGGAGTTTAACACATGTTACAGTATGTATATACACATCATGGTGTTTTGGAAACCAATAGCTTATACATGACACCATGTTACGGTGTTACGATATTAACTTGTATGTTCCATATTAACTTGTACACGTGTTACGATCAGTATATGCACATCATGGTGTTTTGCAATCCACTTTCATACACATGAATACAAGTCGGGTTACAACAAGATTATAATGGTGGAGGCGCCCGTATTTGTACCACTACTGTTACAGTTACTATTGAAGTTTATGCGTCCATTCTGGAAGTCTTAACACATGTTATAATAGAGGCTTAACACACGTTATATCAGGTTTTTACTCTGTTGTTATTAAGTTACTATTGGAGTTTATTCATCCATTATGGAAGTCTTAACACACGTTATAATAGATGCTTAACACACGTTATACATTTTCAGTCACTTAACACCTGTGTCAGTATGTATATACACATTTGTTATATTGCCTAAACATCCACAAATCTCAACAAAACAGGTTCATAAAAAAACAAATTAACGGAATCTTGAACAACTTCATCTTAATTAAAGAAACAAGAATCATAAGTGGGACACCTCATCCACCAAAGCCTAACACTCTCGATTCAGATTTAATTGGGGAAAAACATATGCTATAACTTAAGACCGATTTAATTGTGAAAAAACACCAAACCATGATTCAGTTGCAGAAGACGATGGCGGTTGTAGCAAGGGTTAGGTCAAAACAAAATCATCACCGTCGAACACCGCCCCATCAACCATCACTGCCCACTACTGCCCCAGCCACCATCCAACAGAACACACCAAATCAAACCACAACCCCACCTGCCACCATCCAACACACGAAAACCCCCTTTTCAATTTCGAACAATCTCGTCACCATCCAGCACCACCAACCACCCACCCTCCACCACCTTCTACAACCACCCACTGTCGCCGCTATCAACCACCAACACCCTAGAATGAACCAGTCACCACCTTCCACCAACCACCAGATCTGCAACCACCATCATGCCTCACTCATTCCCCTGCCCCAACCATAACGGTCAACAACACCACCGCCACAGCGCTGCTGCTGCCGTGGGTGGCTGGTAACCCACCTGTTTTCTCTCTCTCTTTCGATTTCTCTGGACCTCTCTTTCTCTTTCGATTTTTCTGGTACTCTCTCTCACGGCTCTCACTCTCTCTCTAGGCTTGCTGGTTGTAAGTGTTGTGTAGAGAGAAGGGAAAGTCATGGGGGCTAGGGTTTTGATTCGGGGAGGAGAAGATGAAATCTGTGATTTTAGAGAGAGGGATTGTGATTTTGAATTGGATATGAAGAGAGAGAAAGATCATTGCATTAAATAGAGATGATAGGACTAGACATTGGAGAGAGAAGGAAATGTTCTACCCAAAATGCCCTTTTCAGTTGACTAATGTGTATTATTACATTTCTTTTAAATCTAATTGTTACCAAAATTATGAGAGCCATTGATCAAGTGTGATGAGAGACAATCAATGGCTCACATTGGGTTTCCAAGGTTTCTTAAAAAAGATGGGGTTTCTTGTATAGCCAAGCCCTATATATATATATATATATATATATAAGGCTCGGTTCAAATGAGAAGCATCACGAGTTTTGAGAACCGTGAGAACTTTTTCTGCCCGCGCGAGTTGGTTCAATTTTTTTTTCACAAATGTAGATGAAAATATTATAAACACATATGCTAAAAAGGTAAAAACAAAAATTGTCGAGTCGGTAGTTTGACTAATACAAGTTTTTTTTACGCACTGCTGTTCACAAAGGAACCTAACCATATATATATATATATATATATATATATATAGGGTCAGGGTAAAATGAAAACTCCTAGGAGTTGTGAGAACTTAGATAACTCGGTCTTACAAAAAGTTTTTCAATTTTTTTTACCAAAAATCCTAAAAGAATCAATTTTTCCAAAAAAAAAATCATAGTTTATTTATTTACAGTAGCTATACGTGTCACAGTGTGATCTTGAAAGGTTCTCATTGCATACGAATGGTAAACATACTACATGCTCGTAAAAATAACTCCAAATGCCAATAACATTACGTAACTAAAAACATAGGTTAAGTTTAGAGTTTACATCACAGCATAAAACGTTGTCTGAAAAGTTTACAACATTATTCCATGATAAACATAAAGGTTTTGGTCCTTACATCACCACACGGAGTGGGACATAACGACCAAACCCAGCAAACGACATAGGAGTCTTGACACAACATAGCTAACAACATAAACAACATCCAAGAGCAAGAGTAAGACCGCGCGCACATCCACTTTAGTTACCTGAAATACATGTGAGGTTTTGAAAAATCGTCAACATAATGTTGGTGTGAATTCATGCAGTTTTTGTATTGAACGAGTATGTACTCTGTATGAAACAAGTACTTCTGTAAATATAAGGAAATCGAGATCGCTAATGGTTTGCAAGGCCATTAACATGTGACACGACATAGGAAGCATCCAAACCATAGACATTTTTCGTTGTCGATTCACGACTAGAGACACAAAAGCACTGCTTGGTACTAGTATCACCAAGAGTGTGGCTGCCTGAAACCCATTAGATCTAACCTTTTGTTCCTCGGTCTTGGTATGTAAACGATTAATGGTGCTTATGACACCCTATTCGTGACATGATCTAAAGTATCATTCCTTAGTTTTTGTATCCAACATACCATAACACATGTATTTTTCCCAAGTTTAAAAAGCATGTAAAAGTTTAAAAGTGGGGACATGAACTCACAACTTTGCGTTTCCTGCGTCGTAAACTTCACCGGGTTTGTTTATATAGCGTCGTGACCTATACGTGTTTTATTAACGTTAGCCACTAGACTTGTATCGCACAAGTACAAGTCACCATCTTTTATGTATGTGTTCTTGGTTGTTAAAAATAATTTATATTTTTTAACTATGTATCTTACTTATATTATTTTCTCCAAAAATAAATATAAGTATCTTGTATTTTTCACCCGAATTATATATTTTTGTTCAAACATTCATTTTTAGTTCATAACTTGTCAAAGTTACATAATCTATCAAGTAATATATTTTTATAAATATATTTTCCTGTATTTGTCTATGCATGTTGTATGTGTATTTTTGTATCTTTACTCCTTAGGAGTATTTAGTGTATTTTCAAATCCTAATACACTATTACGTACAATACATATTACATACACTTAGCACAAAATTTGGTGATCAATAAATATATACATTTTCCTCAAAAATATACAAACTTAGTATCAATTTTTATCTTGAAGAAATCATCATTTCTTAACTTGAAATTTACACAAAAATTAGGGAAACCTTGGTAAATATTTTTAGGTAAATTTTTAGGGAATAAGTTTCACCAAAAACTTATATTTTTCTAAGTGTCAAAATTTATAAAAATTTTGACATAGTTTCCCCTAAAAATGGAGGTTTTCCATGTTTTCAAAACATGTGTTTATTTTCTTTTAAAATCATCATCAATCATCAACAACACAATCAAGACTTACCATAAGCCAAAATCATGTAAATTACATTACATCATGAACTTGAAGTTTTTGTAAAAACTTGTAGTAACTTACCATGTTATTTAGTAGGTTTAGTTATCCCTTTAAAACATATTTATTTGTTTGTAAATCACACTATTAAAAGATTTGGTCATTTACAACTTGTAAGATGATTTTTTCTAAAAATATTTGTTTTGTATTTTTCTTATTACACACATGTTTCTAGTCTTGTTTAAACACTAGAAATGTGATTAGTTTACTTAGAAACCACGACTTTGTAAATCTTGAAAATAAACTTGGTTTCTTGATAAAATTATTTTTGTAATCATCTATTTATAAGATTTGTATTTTGTTTAAATCATCTTTACATATGAAAACAAATTTCATCATTCAAGTTCATGTATATAAAGTATGATCATCTTGGTCTTTCACAAGATCATCACCTTAACTTACTAGATCATGTGTTTAATCACAATCTAGTAGGTTTCTTATGATGTCTAACATCACTAACATAAATAATCAATCATCAAGAAGCAAATCAACACAATCAACATGTATTCTTATGTTATTAAGCTTATGTTAAAGATTCATGTTTATGTTCTTTAGTGTTCTTCAAGATTAACAATGTTTATCATCTTTTAACCATCAAAATATGAAGTAACAAGAGATCATAAGGGCCTCACCACTAGCACAAGGCTAGGGAAGAACACTAGAAGTTGTAGATGACAAAAGTGTTGAATAAAAGCAATCGGGAGAGGTCCTTCAAGATCCACAAGCTCCACACTTCCTTAAACACCTTCTAGCACCTTGTGATGACCTTAGATTGGATGAACAAGATTGAATGGAGGTGGTGGTGTGGATGGTAGTTTCGGCCGAGAATGGGGAGCAAGGGAAAGGAGAAAGTAATGGGTGTTTAGTGTGTGAGAGAATGAGGACGATGAAGTGCTCTTATAACCATCTAACTTCTTTATCCAATGTATAATGTGTTACCAAAGTACAAGGCAAAATATCTAGTGAATCAAAATGGATCCATGGAAGATTATGCAAGATCAAGAAGGATCTTGGTGGGGTCACCCCATGACCGTCCACTTTAAAGGGGGGGGGGGGGGGTAAAGTGTAAGTTTGATGGATAGGTTAGAGAATTTAGTTGGAAGTTAAGTGTATTAATTAGTGTCCATGCATATGATATGTTATATAGTGTGTTAGGGTGTTCGGTGATCATAACTAGCTCAGAAATAATAAAACCATACTTCCAGTGTAATTTTGATGTTTCGGGTAGTGTCCGGTTGTTCGGTTAAATACAGGTTCGTTAAAGTGCTAAATTGCACCGTTTAGTGTCCTTTAAGTACCTTTTTGTGCCACTTTCAATTCCCAACACTTAGGAAAGCATTCAGGATCGTCTAGTCATATTTTTGCATGGTACAAACTTGTTACAATGCTGAATTTTGCTGAAATATATAAAATTCAGCATTTAAAGTGTGTTTCGGGTGCTTTTTGGTGCATATTTTAGCTTCCGGAAAGTCTATATGTTAACCCTTTGTATCCATACTTGGGTTTTAATGTATTTTAGACGTTGGACCTACTCCTAGGCCCCAATTCTACTGTTTGACTGCTTTCTGCAGAATTGCTGACACAATGTGTCTTACCGGTGAGTTTACTAGTCTTTCTGACGCAACGCTAACATTAATGCATAAAACAATATTTGAAGTATAAAACATGCATGAATTCACATGTGTAGCATGAAATCAGACAATGTTGACATTTAAGCACATAATTGCATATATTAAGTAATAATTAAATTGTACGGAAATTACCGGTTTTGTGCCAGTTGTCACAGTCTCCCCCCGTTAAAAGAATTTCGTCCTGAAATTCAGACTGAGCTATCTCTCGCAGGAGTTTTCTTGAACAGGTGGGGGTACTTCTCTTTAAACTGGTCTTCATGTTCCCACGTATACTCGGGTCCGTGCTTAGAGTTCCAACGTACTTTGACAAGTTTGACACTACTCCTCCGGGTCTTGTTGACTTTCCAGTCTGTAACCTCAACGGGTTGTTCTGTAAATCGGAGTGTGTCGTCGATATGCACTTCATCCGCAGGGATGATCACTGTTTCTTGGGTTAGACTCTTCTTGAGATTGGACACATGAAACGTATCATGTACTCCGTTAAGTTCTTCCGATAATTCCAACTTGTAAGCCACGGTACCAATTCTTTCCAAGATCTTGAATGGTCCGATGTATCGTGGATTAAGTTTTCCATGTTTTTCGAATCTTACTACGCCCTTCCAAGGTAAGACCTTTAATAAAACTTTGTCTCCCACCTCGAACTCTAATGGTTTTCGTCTTCGATTAGCGTAGCTCTTTTGTCGATCTCGAGCCGCCTTAATGCGCTCTCGGATGTGCATGATTTTGTCGGTGGTCTCTTGAACAAGTTCAGGACCAACCATACGTTTATCTCCAGCGTCTGCCCAACATAATGGCGAGCGGCACTTGCGGCCATATAGAGCTTCGAACGGTGCGGCTTTTATGCTCGTATGATAACTGTTATTGTAGGAAAACTAAACTAAAGGTATATGAGCATCCCAGCTGCTGCCTAGGTCCATAACACATGAGCAAAGCATATCTTCAAGCGTTTGTATAGTTCGTTCGCTCTGGCCGTCTGTTTGCGGATGGAAGGCCGTGCTTAGGTCTAGTTGAGATCCAAAGGCTTCCTGGAAGGATTGCCAGATCCTCGAGACAAAACGTCCATCTCTATCTGAAATAATGGAGATAGGCACTCCATGACGTGCCACGATTTCTTCCAAGTACAGCTCAGCAAGCTTTCCAGTGCTATCCTGTCACACCCTGGCTTTTTGCGGAAGCGTGGTTTATTTAGTGTGACTTCTTAATACCATAGCAATCAATCATAACAATGCTATATGATAACAACATGAGATGTTCATCCATTAATATAGTTTAGAAAATACCATAACATATTTGTCTTGAAAACATCCACCCAAAATAAGTTACAAACCATGACTTGTTTAAATGAGTTCATAAGACTCAGCAAAAGACTTTAAATAAAACTAGGTTTAGAGACATGTAACCCGTCCAGGAAGAGGTTACCCTCCCAAACCCTACAACCCTGGATGACATCTTTATTCAAACGCAGCTTGAAACACATGCATACCCTTGCCAAATCCACTAGTTTCCTGAAATACATGTAGTTTGAAAAATCAACAAAAGTTGAGCGAGTTCATGTGTATGTGAGTATGTATAAACCTTTGTAAACAATGTATGTATGTATGTCCCGGTATGATTGCAAACAAGGAAAAGATCACCAATGGTTTGCAAGGCCACTGATATGTGTGACGGTGTAGGAAGACTCAAACCTAGCAAAGTTGTGCCGGGCTCCCGGATGGAAGACATAGTCACCACAACGGGCCACCCTGGCCACGGGGGTGTGGGCTCGCTACACCCAAATAGATCTATCACTCATGCCCCTCGGTCCTACGACGAGGATTGATGGTCCCAAGTATCCGCCTACCCTATCACATGATCTATGGTTCTTTCCTAGGCTAATCATACCAATAGTATTGTAAGTATCCCTTTGTAACATGTATTTCACCCCCAAAGTAAGTAAACAAAACAATTTAAGAAAAGGGGGACATGAACTCACTGTAGTGCGTCTCCTGTGCTCGTACTCAAACCTTGTCAGCTACACGATAACCTACACTGTACTAACGTCTATTAGTTGAACGGGTCGTGCCTTGCTTTTGTATTTACGGGTTTGAGTTACGTTACTTTGATATTATTCCAAGTTAACTTCTTGTTAAAATAATAATAATTATTTTAACTTAAGTTTTGTTTTTAGGGTTATGGAATAATAGTTAGGCAACTATTTCGTATCCATACTTCTCAAGTATTTTATATGCGTATTCCCTTCCCAAGGATGGGGGTATTTATACATGTATTTTGGTAGTTCCGAAGATAATATACTTTAAGTCTGACTTAGAAATACATATATAACTCCTTGTCAAAATAAAGTATTCAGAAATATATATATTTTTCCCAAAATAATATATCTTCACTTCGTAGTTTCCAAAATAATATTTTACCAAAAAAAATATGTGTAAGAGTATTTTCTGGAATATTTCGTAAGTTAC
Organism: Helianthus tuberosus; assembly: GCA_030545235.1. Classification (NCBI taxonomy): domain Eukaryota; kingdom Viridiplantae; phylum Streptophyta; class Magnoliopsida; order Asterales; family Asteraceae; genus Helianthus; species Helianthus tuberosus. The sequence goes on along the minus strand of CM060414.1, from coordinate 108,212,820 downwards.
GTTTCCGCGTTCGGTTTCACAATACCTAGTGTGTAACTTAAATATTTTATCCCTTGATGTTTTTGGTATTATTTTGGAGTTGTGAATGTCAAGGTGTTTTGTTAAGTTATATTTTTTACCCTAAAATAATATAACTAGTTCACAAAATATACAATTATTCACACAAGTGTCTTAGTATAAAATAAATATATTTACCCATTTTTGTTTACGAAAACCAACCTCCGATACTTTTTATTTTTGTAACAAACCTTTGGCCAAGTTTGTTTTGAAAAACAAAGTTAAAAGTATGCTTGTAACGCTTGTTTGGAAAATATTTTCTAAGTGTTGGAATTTTAAAAAATTTCGCCAGAGTTTCCTTTGTAAATGGAGGTGTCCATGCTCATTAGCATATCATTTTCTTTTCGGAAATCATTCAATCAATCAAGAACAAGTTACTAAACAACATTACACTAGTCAAGTGCAAAAACAATGCACTTTACATAACAACATGAACTTGGTTTTTCATAAAAACGCGTAGTAACTTGGTGAGGTGTTTAGTGGGTTTAGTTACCCTCCAAAGTGTGTTTATTTTTGTTAAAATCTTACTCTCGGGGTTTTTAGATGTTCACAACTTGTGAACTTATTTTACAAAAATATTTGCTTACAATATTTTCTTGTTTACTAGACTTACTACACTTATCTTATTACTAAAATAGTGTAGGTTTAACAAAAGTCATAACCCTTCAATAGTCATCTTCTACTCTTGGTTTATTTAGGAAAACCATTTGTAAACCTCGGATCCATAAGATCATCGACTCACTTTGTTCTCTTATTTTTCAAGAAATCATTTTGTTACCAAGTTTATGTTGAAACGTGGAGGTGATTCTTTTATGTAGATCACTAATCACCTCCCAACTTGTTAACTTAAGTTTTTAATCTTACTTTAACAAGTTCAACCATGATGTTCAACATCATATTACTATTAATCATCAAGCAAGCATCAAGTAATCAATAACATAACAAAACAACTTTATTTCATCAAGATTTCATCTAAATTTCATCATCATGTTAGCTTTATGTTCAAGACTTATGTTTATGATCTTTTAGTGTTCTTATATTTTCATCAAGATATAACTATTAACCACCATAAACATGAAATAAATAAGGATCAAAGAAGCTTACTGCTAGCTTTTAAGCTAGGGAAGATCACAAGTGTAAATGTAGAGGATAATAGCAAACGAGAGAGGTCCTTGATGATCCGTGAGTTCCAAGCTTCGTGATTCACCTTGGTGCACCTTGTAGTGACCTTGGAAAGCTCGAACAAAAATCGAAAATGGTGGTGGTCACAAGGGGAGTTTCGGCCGAGCTTTGTAGAGGAGAGAAGGGGTTTGTTGAAGTGGTGAGAATGATGATATGTGCTAGTGGTTTATATCCTCCAAGATCCATTAACCATTGGGTATGATGTTCCATTAAGTACAAACAAATCACATCATGATCTCCCTAATTCCAAGGGAGATTATGGAAGAATATGAAAAAGATTTATAAAAATCTTGTGGGGTGGGGCCCTTGGGGCCGGTTACACATAGAGGGGGGGGGGGGGGTAAGATGTAAAATGTTGTGGTAAGTGGTAATTAGTAGGGGTTAAATGGTAAAAGTTTGGTGTTATGTGTTAGATGCATTATGTAATGTGTTTAAGTGTTCGGGGACCATGATTAGCTCAGAATAAGTGAAACAATATTTCTGATAATATTCTTGTGTTCCGGGTAGTGTCCGGTTGTCCGGTTAGGTACCGTTCCGTTAAAGTGCTAAGTTGTATCGTAAAGTGTCCTTTATGTAATTTTTAGTGACCCTTTTAACTCTCGGCACTTAGGAAAGCATACATGACCGTTTTGCCATATTTTTGCACACTACTAGCATCTTAAAAATGCTGAATTTTGTTAATTAATGCAGAATTCTGCACTTTGCGTGGGTTTTAGGCACTTTTCGGCACCTAAACTATCACCTAGTGACGCAGTTTTATGGTCCTTACTTCCCTACACTCCATACTAGTGTAGTACCTTGTCCCTGGCTCATACTGGGCCTCAAAACATTGTCTGTCTATGTCCTGGCATCGTCAGCATGTTTCTGAGTTATCCGCTCACTGTGCTAACTGTGCTTTGTGCATCAAGTTTGTCACTAAAGTTTGTATGTAATAAATGGAGTGACAGTATGAAATGTAATGCATATGTGATGCATATGTATGTATGTAACAGAAATCAGAAAGCAGTTTAATCATCAGTTGTAATTAAGCACAGTCATTAAGAACAAATTTTATGTTAATTAATTGTACGGATACCTGTAATTGTGAGGGTTGTCACATTCTCCCCCTGTTAAGAAAATTTCGTCCCGAAATTTAAGTTCTGCTACTAGCTGCAGGGGTCTGGGGGAACAAATGCGGGTATTTGGCCTTCATACGATCCTCACGCTCCCACGTGAATTCCGGGCCATGTCGTGCATTCCATCGAACCTTGACGTGCTTGACACTACTCCGGCGTGTCTTGCTAACCTTCCAATCCGTAACCTCAACGGGTTCTTCGGTAAAGTGGAGTGTGTCGTCAATGTGAACTTCGTCGGCAGGAATGACAATTGTCTCTTGAGTTGGACTCTTTTTCAGATTGGATACATGAAATGTATCATGAACGTCATTAAGCTCAGCAGGTAGGTCCAACTTGTATGCTACCAAACCAATTCTTTTTAGGATTTTGAATGGTCCAATGTACCGTGGATTCAACTTCCCACACTTCCCAAAGCGTGCCACACCCTTCCAGGGTAAAACCTTCAACAAAACCATATCTCCCACCTCAAATTCCAGAGGTTTCCTTCTTCGGTCCGCATAACACTTTTGTCGATCACGAGCCGCTTTGATGCGTTCTCGGATCTGAAAAATTTTGTCTGTTATCTCTTGAACCAAATCCGGACCAACTAACTGTCCATCACCCGCGTCGGCCCAACAAACCGGTGATCGACATTTGCGCCCATAGAGAGCTTCGAACGGTGCGGCTTGGATGCTTGCATGATAACTGTTATTGTATGAAAATTCCACCAATGGTAGGTGTGTGTCCCAACTTCCACCTAAATCCATTACGCAAGCTCGCAACATGTCTTCCAAAGTTTGAATCGTTCGTTCGCTCTGTACGTCTGTTTGCAGGTGAAATGCAGTACTCAGATTCAACTGAGAACCAAATGCTTCTTGAAAGGATTGCCAAATCCTTGGCACGAATCTTCCATCCCTATCAGAGATAATTGAGAGTGGCACTCCATGTCGTGCAACAATCTCTCTCATGTATAGCTCAGCTAGTTTACTCGTGTTGTCTTTTTCTTTGATTGCCAAGAAGTGTGCAGACTTCGTTAAACGGTCTACAATTACCCAAATCGTATCATGGCCCTTGGGCGTCCTTGGCAATTTCGTTATGAAGTCCATAGAAATCTGTTCCCATTTCCATTGGGGTATCACTGGTTGCTGCAGAAGACCTGAGGGCTTCTGGTATTCGACCTTTACTTTGGTGCAAGTTAAACATTTGCCAACATATACCGCAACATCGCCTTTCATTCTCGGCCACCAATAGAAATCTTTAAGATCTTGGTACATCTTATCCGCTCCTGGATGAATCGAGTACCGAGATTTGTGAGCTTCGTCAAAAATAACATTTCTCAGACCACCAAACAAGGGAACCCAAATTCGTTTTATGAAGCACAAAGTCCCTTCCCCGTTTGGTACCAACTGCTTCTCCATCCCACAGAGATACTCATTCTCAAGATTCCTTTCTTTAAGAGCTTCTCTCTGCGCGACACGAATGCGCAATGAGAGGTCCGTTTGAACAATCATTTCCAAGGCCCTAACCCTTATGGGCTTGATCCTTTCCTTTCGACTCAGGGCGTCGGCGACCACATTCGCCTTCCCTGGGTGATACTTGATTTCACAGTCATAATCATTTAATAGTTCAACCTAGCGTCTTTGCCTCATGTTAAGCTCTTTTTGATCAAAAATGTGCTGCAGGCTCTTGTGATCAGTGTAGATTGTGCATCGCGTGCCATATAAGTAATGTCGCCAGATCTTCAATGCAAATACCACCGCGCCTAATTCCAAATCATGCGTGGTATAATTTTTCTCATGGACTTTCAACTGGCGAGAAGAATATGTGATAACCTTCTGTCGCTGCATCAACACGCAGCCTAAACCCTGACTTGAGGTGTGGCAATATACCACGAAGTCGTCCGTGCCTTCGGGCAGAGATAAGATTGGCGCGTCGCAAAGTTTGTTTTTCAACAACTGAAATGCCTCTTCCTGCTTGTCTCCCCAATCAAACTTCTTGTCTTTCTTAGTGAGAGAGGTCAAAGGTTGAGCGATTTTCGAGAAATCCTCAATGAACCTGCGATAATATCCTGCCAAACCTAGGAATTGTCGAATTTCGGTTGGCATCTTTGGAGTCTCCCAGTTCTTGATTGCCTCGATCTTTGTGGGATCCACATGAATTCCATTTCCATTAACCACATGACCAAGAAACTGGACTTCGCGTAACCAGAACTCGCACTTCGAGAACTTCGCATACAACTTCTCCTTTTTAAGTAGCTCTAAAATAGCTCTTAAGTGTTGCTCATGTTCTTCTTTCATCTTTGAGTAGATCAAAATGTCATCAATGAACACAATCACAAACTTATCGAGGTACGGCTTACAAACTCTGTTCATCAAATCCATGAATACAGCTGGCGCGTTTGTCAGACCAAACGACATAACCAGGAACTCGTAATGCCCATATCTAGTTTTGAAAGCAGTCTTGGGAATACTTTCCTCTTGTATTCTCAACTGGTGGTATCCTGATCGTAGATCAATCTTTGTGTAAAAACTTGAACCTTGTAACTGATCGAACAGGTCATCAATCCTTGGCAAAGGATATCTATTCTTGATTGTCAACTTGTTCAGCTCCTGGTAGTCGATACACATGCGAAAACTACCATCTTTCTTCTTAACAAACAAAACTGGAGCTCCCAAGGCGAGAAGCTTGGTCTAATAAATTCCTTGTCTAACAACTCCTGGAGTTGCGTTGACAACTCTTGCATCTCTGAAGGTGCAAGTCGATAAGGTGCCTTAGCTACAGGCGCGGCACCTGGAACTAAGTCAATATGAAACTCGACTTGCCTTTGTGGTGGGAATCCTGGAAAGACTTCAGGATACTCCTTCACGACTGGAATGTCTTCTAGTTTCGGCTCAGCGGCTTCTTTATCAACGACGTGTGCCAAGAAGGTAACACATCCCTTCTTCAAACACTTTCTAGCTTTCAAACAGCTAATGATCCACAAAGGCGTATCGTGCTTCTCTCCATGAACCACAATCGTTTCCCCATCCGCCATTGGGATGCGAATGGTCTTCTCGTGACAAACAATCTCGGCTTTGTTGCTTGACAACCAATCCATCCCTACTACCACATCGAAGCTTCCCAACTCGACTGGCAGTAGATCTAGTGTAAACTCGTGTTCTCCCAGCTCTATTACACATCCTCTGATGACTTCATTCGTTTCAACTAGCTTTCCATTAGCCAGTTCAATTGAGTACGGAATGTCTAATTTACTAGCAGTTAACCCAAGCATTTTCTTAAATTCTAGCGATACAAAACTATAATCGGCACCGGTATCAAATAGCACAGATGCAAAGCGTTGATTAATAGGGAACGTACCAGTGACAACATTTGGATCCTGGCGTGCTTCCCTCGCACTGATATTGAACACTCTTCCTTAGGCCTGATTGAGTTTTGGGCATTCACGCTTGAAGTGCCCGACGTCTCCGTAATTAAAACATCCTGGTCCTCGACCATTCCCATTACCACCTTGCGCATTGTTTTGGTTTCCATTCCCACCTCCAGCTTGATTTCCAAAATTTCCTCGATTACCATTTCCGTCGTTCCCTCCTTGTGGGCGGTTTCCATTTCCATTACCTCCACGGTTGTTGTTAACAAAACCCCTTTGACCGCCACGGCCTGAACCAACCCAACAAGTTTCTTTCAAGTGCCCAGCTCTTCCACATGCTTCACATTTTCCCGATCGGCATCGTCCCTCGTGATGCAACTGACACGCGTTACACTTGGGCAAGGTGCCCATATACCCTTTTCCTTTGGCCTTGGCCGGTGCGCTTGTCTCACCCTTCTTGTTCGAACTGCTGGTACCTTGCTTAAACTTGGAGAACTTCCGTTTGTTTTCTCCCGAGGACTCCACATGTGTTTCTTTCTTTTTCGGATCAGGAATTGAGAACTTGTTCAATCTGATGGCTTCTTCAGTTAGTGACACGCTCAGATCGATAGCTTCAGTAATTGTTGTCAGTTTTGATGATGTAACCATGCTCATAATCTGAGGTGCCAACCCCCAGATGAAACGCTCCACGCGTTTGAATTCAGGCGTAACCATCTATGGTACCACATGGGACAGATCATGAAACCTCTGAACATACTCGACGATCTTTGGGCCGTCCATCTTTAGGTTCCAAAATTCCGTTTCCAGCTTTTGTATTTCGGCCCGTGAACAGTATTTCTTCCTCATGAGCTCCTTCAACTCAGTCCATGTCAATGCATATGCCGCCGCCTCTCCCAAGGTCTGTACTTGAAGATTCCACCATGATAAAGCACCATCGAGAAAGAGCCCTGAGATGTATGTAACTTGCTGTTCAGGAGCACACTTGCTCATCCTTAAAATAGAATCCGTCTTTTCTGCCCATCTGACGAATGCAACAACACCTTCAGTGCCGTCGTAATTCAAGGGCTTACAATCAAGAAATTGTTTGTAGGTACAGCCTGCACAGGCGATAACATTACAGATAGTATTAGCGGATGTGCAAGGAATATCCGAATGTAATGCAATGTGTCTCAAGCGACTTGACATTACCATTGGGTGGGTTTTTGTTGTTATTTGAGGTATTCCTGCTTGTTTTGGCGTGCGAGGCCTCATAATCTGCTATTGCTTTTGAAATACGCTCCTGCAATTCTGCCTCAGTGGTAGGCAAACGTGTGTCTCGTCGTGGAGGCATCTTCCAAAAGAAGATCATATTAGTCAGGTCATAGTAAGTATAGTAAGTAAGTAGTATGCGTATTTAATAACATCCATCAACACAATAACACATAACATCCCATGTCATAACGCAAAATAAATAATCCAACAACGCATGTAATGAGAATACTGCGATTGAGCTATCATATAATCAGACCACAAATACTGTTTACAAGTTTTACAAATGTATCGTACATCCAAAGAGACTAAGGGTCACATCACCCTTGTCTAAATCGTCTACAATATACAACAACCAAAAGTCAGATATCAAAAGTCATAAGTCATCATGTGGTCTTCCAAAATGCTGTGCAGTCAGGCTCAATCGCTGTCTTCTCACCAAAAGTAACGCTACCTGCAACAGACCAAAAATCCTCAAGCTGATGGGGGAGGAGGAGGAGGAGGGAAGAAAAGCAAACGGCATAAACGCACCCAATCCTCCTCAAGTGCGTGGATAACGCGCAGCAGGTAAGCAATCTGCTGCTCCGGAGTGAGGAAGCGGACATCAGAATCTGGGTGTAGTGGAAGAGGAGCTGGTGGTGAAGCAAATGGAGACTGCCAACGACAAGGGGGAGGATGCGGAATCCTCTCCAGCTCCTGGACAAGTCGGCTCAACGCATCCTGCTGTAACTACAAGGATATAAGTATGTCATCCGTGGTATATCCGACATGAAAAGGATGGTATGGGTCTCACAAAGGCATGACATTGGGCGAAGACCACATAAATGGCTCGCCCATAGGTGCTGAAGCAGGAAAAGCAGTGTGTGGGGTAGGTGTAAAAGGGGGCATAAACGGAAGGGCTGCTGACATAGATGGCATGTGATCATGCTGCTGTGTAGAAGGTCCTTCCCCTGGACGGGGAGGAGGAATGTCCTGGAGAAATGTAATGGGTAAATCCGTGCGGTGGATATCAGATACGTGCGAGTGAAACTCTGTGACATCAACGGGTGCCTGAACAGGTGCAGAAGGGGGAGTAACTGATCTGACAAAAGGAGGATAGTCGTTGTCATCCTCAATCCACCCATTGCGGGCGTGAGCATATCTAGGGTCAACGTGTGTAGCAAAAGGGGCGCGATCAATAAACACAGGGATCGGGTCGGGCGGTGGTGGTGCAACAACTGGAACATCAACAACTGGTGGTGCAACAACTGGTACCTCAACAGGGATAAGGTCGTGCACAAGTAAAGGGTCGTGAGCAAAAACGGGCTCTGGTGCAATCTCCGGCTCTGGGTCGGCGGGGGCAGGCTCATGATCAGCGGGTATATCGAAGTGATGATCATCAGGGGTAGCAGGTGCCTAAACAGGCTGCTCCTCAGGGATAAATTCCATCTCATGGTCTGAATCAAAATCATGTGGAAAGTCAGGGATGAACCCAAAACCCAGCTGCGGAATGGGCACTGCAGACATCGCAGTGTCGGAATCAGTGTCTGAGGGTTACCGTTGTAATCCCAATGCATGAAGTGTAGAAGATGACACGGACTCAAAAGAATCATGACCAGGCGAATCGTGACCAGACTGGTCAGATAAAATCTCCATAACAGGAACCTCGACAGGTGGCAAAACAATGGCACCCACAACAGGAATCTCATCAACAGGAATAGCAACCTCGTCGTCAATCGGAGCCCCGCCATCCTGGTCGTCCTCTGGGGGACCCTCTATGAAGAGATTGACGTCATCATCGGACATATCGTCAAGAGGTAAATCCTCCAAAGGAAATGCAGCCAGCGGAAAAGGAGCAGGGATCTGAATGAGAGGTAGATCCCCATCATGGAAACCATCAGCTAAAGGTAAATCATCTCCGAAATCCAGTAAGGCGAAGGGCTGGAAGTCATCAGTTTCATCAGATAATATCTCTGGGTCTGAGGCAATCTCGTCGTCCGAGACTATGGCTATCGGGTCTAGGGTGTCTGACACTCCACTCTCGGAGGATGATGACATGGTGTCTATGACAAAACAATCACACATATGCATATATATCAATAATCAGCAAATAAGCATGCAAGTAATAACAGTGTAAGCAAGTAATCATCCTAGTCTTCCCAAGACTATCCTACCCAGCCTCTCAGACTGAACTCCCTAGTCTCTCAGGCTAACTCCCTGGTCTCTAAGACCGAACTTCCCCAGTCTCTAAGACTAAATTTTCCCAAGTCTCTAAGACTAAATCCCTGGTCTCTAAGACCAAATTTCCCCAGTCTCTAAGACTAAATCCTCCCTCAGTCTCTAAGACTGATCCTCCCTCAGTCTCTAAGACTGATCCTCCCTCAGTCTCTAAGACTGATCCTCCCTCAGTCTCTAAGACCGATCCTCCCTCAGTCTCTAAGACTGAATTATAAATATAAGTTTTGAAATGTGTATTTGTGCCTTTTGTTTGTAAAAATGTTTGTTACCTGGATCTGGACATTTTGTGTATGCAATGTAAAAATGATTTCGTGAGAGCCCCAGTGATCATAGTCTAGACTCGAGGTAGAATCCTAGTTTGCTATGATTGAGGCACTGATACCAAGCTGTCACACCCTGGCTTATGCGGAAGCGTGGTTTATTTGGTGTGACTTCTTAATACCATAGCAATCAATCATAACAATGCTATATGATAACAACATGAGATGTTCATCCATTAATATAGTTTAGAAAATACCATAACATATTTGTCTTGAAAACATCCACCCAAAATAAGTTACAAACCATGACTTGTTTAAATGAGTTCATAAGACTCAGCAAAAGACTTTAAATAAAACTAGGTTTAGAGACATGTAACCCGTCCAGGAAGAGGTTACCCTCCCAAACCCTACAACCCTGGATGACATCTTTATTCAAACGCAGCTTGAAACACATGCATACCCTTGCCAGATCCACTAGTTTCCTGAAATACATGTAGTTTGAAAAATCAACAAAAGTTGAGCGAGTTCATGTGTATGTGAGTATGTATAAACCTTTGTAAACAATGTATGTATGTATGTCCCGGTATGATTGCAAACAAGGAAAAGATCACCAATGGTTTACAAGGCCACTGATATGTGTGACGGTGTAGGAAGACTCAAACCTAGCAAAGTTGTACCGGGCTCCCGGCTGGAAGACATAGTCACCACAACGGGCCACCCTGGCCACGGGGGTGTGGGCTCGCTACACCCAAATAGATCTATCACTCATGCCCCTCGGTCCTACGACGAGGATTGATGGTCCCAAGTATCTGCCTACCCTATCACATGATCTATAGTTCTTTCCTAGGCTAATCATACCAATAGTATTGTAAGTATCCCTTTGTAACATGTATTTCACCCCCGAAGTAAGTAAACAAAACAGTTTAAGAAAAGGGGGACATGAACTCACTGTAGTGCGTCTCCTGTGCTCGTACTCAAACCTTGTCAGCTACACGATAACCTACACTGTACTAATGTCTATTAGAAGAACAGGTCGTGCCTTGCTTTTGTATTTACGGGTTTGAGTTACGTTACTTTGATATTATTCCAAGTTAACTTCTTGTTAAAATAATAATAATTATTTTAACTTAAGTTTTGTTTTTAGGGTTATGGAATAATAGTTAGGCAACTATTTCGTATCCATACTTCTCACGTATTTTTTATGCGTATTCCCTTCCCAAGGATGGGGGTATTTATACATGTATTTTGGTAGTTCCAAAGATAATATACTTTAAGTCTGACTTAGAAATACATATATAACTCCTTGTCAAAATAAAGTATTCAGAAATATATATATATATTCCCAAAATAATATATCTTCACTTCATAGTTTCCAAAATAATATTTTACCAAAAAAAAATATGTGTAAGAGTATTTTCTGGAATATTTCGTAAGATACGTTTCCGCGTTCGGTTTCACAATACCTAGTGTGTAACTTAAATATTTTATCCCTTGATGTTTTTGGTATTATTTTGGAGTTGTGAATGTCAAGGTGTTTTGTTAAGTTATATTATTTTACCCTAAAATAATATAACTAGTTCACAAAATATACAATTATTCACACAAGTGTCTTAGTATAAAATATATATATTTACCCATTTTTGTTTACGAAAACCAACCTCCGATACTGTGTATTTTTGTAACAAACCTTTGGCGAAGTTTCTTTTGAAAAACAAAGTTAAAAGTATGCTTGTAACGCTTATTTGGAAAATATTTTCTAAGTGTTGGAATTTTAGAAAATTTCGCCAGAGTTTCCTTTGTAAATGGAGGTGTCCATGCTCATTAACATATCATTTTCTTTTCGGAAATCATTCAATCAATCAACAACAAGTTACTAAACAACATTACATTAGTCAAGTGCAAAAACAATGCACTTTACATAACAACATGAACTTGGTTTTTCATAAAAACGCGTAGTAAGTTGTGGAGGTGTTTAGTGGGTTTAGTTACCCTCCAAAGTGTGTTTACTTTTGTTAAAATCTTACTCTCGGGGTTTTTAGATGTTCACAACTTGTGAACTTATTTTACAAAAATATTTGCTTACAATATTTTCTTGTTTTACTAGACTTACTACACTTATCTTGTTACTAAAATAGTGTAGGTTTAACAAAAGTCGTAACCCTTCAATAGTCATCTTCTACTCTTGGTTTATTTAGGAAAACCATTTGTAAACCTCGGATCCATAAGATCATCGACTCACTTTGTTCACTTATTTTTCAAGAAACCATTTTGTTACCAAGTTTATGTTGAAACGTGGAGGTGATTCTTTTATGTGGATCACTAATCACCTCCCAACTTGTTAACTTAAGTTTTTAATCTTACTTTAACAAGTTCAACCATGATGTTCAACATCATATTACTATTAATCATCAAGCAAGCATCAAGTAATCAATAACATAACAAAACAACTTTATTTCATCAAGATTTCATCTTATTTCATTATCATGTTAGCTTTATGTTCAAGACTTATGTTTATGATCTTTTTGTGTTCTTATATTTTCATCAAGATATAACTATTAACCACCGTAAACATGAAATAAATAAGGATCAAAGAAGCTTACTACTAGCTTTTAAGCTAGGGAAGATCACAAGTGTAAATGTAGATGATAATAGCAAACGAGAGAGGTCCTTGATGATCCGTGAGTTCCACGCTTCGTGATTCACCTTGGTGCACCTTGTAGTGACCTTGGAAAGCATGAACAAAAATAAAAAATGGTGGTGGTGACAAGGGGAGTTTCGGTCGAGCTTCGTAGAGGAGAGAAGGGGTTTGTTGAAGTGGTGAGAATGATGATATGTGCTAGTGGTTTATATCCTCCAAGATCCATTAACCATTGGGTATGATGTTCCATTAAGTACAAACAAATCACATCATGATCTCCCTAATTCGAAGGGAGATTATGGAAGAATATGAAGAAGATTTATAAAAATCTTGTGGGGTGGGGCCCTTGGGGCCGGTTACACATAGATGGGGGGGGGTAAGATGTAAAATGTTGTGGTAAGTGGTAATTAGTAGGGGTTAAATGGTAAAAGTTTGGTGTTATGTGTTACACGCATTATGTAATGTGTTTAAGTGTTCGGGGACCATGACTAGCTCAGAATAAGTGAAACAATGTTTCTGATAATATTCTTGTGTTCCGGGTAGTGTCCGGTTGTCCGGTTAGGTACCGTTCCGTTAAAGTGCTAAGTTGTATCGTAAAGTGTCCTTTATGTAATTTTTAGTGACCCTTTTAATTCTCGGCACTTAGGAAATGCTGAATTTCCGGGTAGTGTCCGGTTGTCCGGTTAGGTACCGTTCCGTTAAAGTGCTAAGTTGTATCGTAAAGTGTCCTTTATGTAATTTTTAGTGACCCTTTTAATTCTCGGCACTTAGAAAAGCATACAGGACCATTTTTCCATATTTTTGCACACTACTAGCATCTTAAAAATGTAGAATTTTGTTAATTAATGCAGAATTCTGCACTTAGCGTGGGTTTTAGGCACTTTCCGGCACCTAAACTATCACCTAGTGACGCAGTTTTATGGTCCTTACTTCCCTACACTCCATACTAGTGTAGTACCTTGTCCCTGGCTCATACTGGGCCTCAGAACATTGTCTGTCTATGTGCTGGCATCGTCAGCATGTTTCTGAGTTATCCGCTCACTGTGCTAACTATGCTTTGTGCATCAAGTTTGTCACTAAAGTTTGTATGTAATAAATGGAGTGACAGTATGAAATGTGATGCATATGTATGTATGTAACAGAAATCAGAAAGCAGTTTAATCATCAGTTGTAATTAAGCACAGTCATTAAGCACAAATTTAATATTAATTAATTGTACGGATACCTGTAATTGTGAGGGTTGTCACATATCCTTCTCTCGGATCGGTAGGAAATGCGCAGACTTGGTTAACCGATCGACTATCACCCATATCATATCACCCGGGGTCCTGGGTAATTTCGTTATGAAGTCCATCGAGATTTGTTCCCACTTCCACATGGGTATCTCTGGTTGTTGCAGTAGCCTGGACGGTTTTTGATATTCAGCCTTAACCTTAGCACAGGTTAGGCATTGTCCAACATAGATAGCAACATTGCTTTTAAGTCTCGGCCATCAATAGTAATCCTTCAAGTCTTGATACATTTTGTCCGATCCTGGATGGATCGAGTATCTCGACTTGTGAGCTTCATTAAGGATGACTTCTCGATTACCGCCATAGAGCGGAACCCAAATACGCCCCTTAAAGTACGAGGTTCCCTCTTTGTTTGGCACCAAATTCTTCAGCATACCTCGGAGGTATTCAGCTCTACGATTCTCCATCTTAAGGGCTTCTTGTTATGCGTCATGAATGCGTACAGTGAGATTCGTTCGAATAGTCATTTCCAATGCTCGAACCCTTAGGGTCTTAACCCTTTCTTTTCGGCTTAACGCGTCCGCTACAACGTTTGCCTTTCCAGGATGGTACTTAATCTCACAGTCATAAGCGTTCAGCAGCTCGACCCACAGTCGTTGACGTATGTTTAATTCCTTCTGATCAAATATGTGTTGCAGGATTTTGTGATCTGTGAAGATTGTACATCGAGTACCATATAAATAATGTCGCCAGATCTTCAAAGCGAATACCACCGCGCCTAGCTCCTAGTCGTGCGTGGTATAATTCCTTTCGTGCACTTTCAGCTGCCTTGAAGCGTAAGCGATGACTTTTTGACGTTGCATGAGCACGCAACCCAAACCTTGACGCGAAGCGTCGCAGTATAACACGAAGTCTTCTGTGCCTTCGTGTAAGGATAGTATCGGTGCATCACATAGCTTATTTTTGAGCAGTTGGAAGGCTTCTTCCTGTTTGTCACCCAGTCGTACTTCTTGTCCTTCTGCGTATGGGTAGTCAGCGGTTGAGCTATCTTAGAGAAATTCTCAATAAACCGTCGGTAATAGCCTGCTAAGCCCAAAAATTTTCGAACTTCAGTTGGGGTTTTGGGGGCTTCCCAATTCTTTATTGCTTCAATCTTGGATGGGTCTACATGAATACCCTTCTCATTCACAACGTGACCAAGAAACTGTACTTCGCGAATCCAAAATTCGCACTTTGAAAACTTTGCATAAAGTTTCTCTTTCTTCAGTAGTTCCAAAATGGTTCTGAGGTGTTGCTCGTGCTCTTCTCTCGTTTGCGAGTAAACCAGGATATCATTGATAAATACAATCACGAATTTATAGAGATATGGTTTGCATACGCGGTTCATCAGATCTATAAATACCGCTGGCGCATTCGTCAGTCCGAATGGCATCACAAGGAACTCGTAATGCCCATAACGCGTTCAGAATGCAGTCTTTGGTACGCTCTCCTCTTGGATTCTTAACTGATGGTACCCAGATCGAAGGTCGATCTTGGAATAGTAGCTCGATCCTTGCAATTGATCGAATAAGTCGTTAATCCTTGGTAGTGGGTACCGATTCTTGATAGCGAGCTTATCCAGTTCTCTGTAATCGATACACATACGCAGTGTTCCATCCTTCTTCTTTACGAACAATACTGGAGCTCCCCAAGGCGAGAAGCTTGGCCTTATGAATCCTTTATCCAACAACTCCTGGAGTTGTATAGATAATTCTTTCATCTCGGATGGTGCAAGCCGATAGGGTGCCTTGGCTACAGGAGCGGCTCCTGGAACCAAGTCTATATGGAATTCGACTTGTCGTTGCGGAGGTAGTCCTGGCAGATCTTCGGGAAAAACATCAGTGAATTCCTTCACCATAGGAATGTCTTCGAATTTTGGCTCCTCAGCCTTCTTATCTACAACGTGTGCCAGGAAAGCAACACATCCTTTCCTCAAACACTTCTGCGCCTTCATACAACTGATGATTCGCAGAGGCGGGTCTCGTTTTTCTCCATGTACGATGAGAGTTTCATCATTCGCCAGAGGGATGCGAATGATTTTCTCGTGACAAACAACTTCAGCCTTGTTCTTGGACAACCAGTCCATTCCGACCACTACATCGAAGCTACCCAATTGAATAGGTAAGAGGTTGATGCTAAATCTTCGTTCACCAAGTTCTAATGTGCAACCCCTAACAACTTCGCCCAATTCAACAAGTTTACCATTGGCTAGTTCTATGGAATAAGGAATATCTAATCTACTAGATTCTATTCCAATCATACGTTTAAATTCCACAGACATGAAGCTATAATCGGCACCAGTATTAAATAGTATGGATGCAAAGTGATTGTTAACGAGAAACATACCGGTGACCACATTAGGGTCCTCGCGTGCGTTCCTTGCTCCAATCACAAATGCTCGAGCCTGTGCATTGTTCCCCCTTGGGCAATCTTTCATGAAATGATCCTTGCCTCCACAACCAAAGCATCCTTGGTTCTGCCCAGCTCCATTACCATTCCGGTTACCATTGCCATTGCCATTTCCACCACCATTTCTATTACCAGCACCATTGCGGTTTCCATTCCCGTTCCTATTACCACTTCCATTTCCTTTTCCCCAATAGTTCTCAGTATGGTCACCCAATTTTCCACACTTGTCGCATTTTGGAACGTGACAAACTCCTTCGTGATGACGCTTACACTGGTTGCAAATTGGCAGAGTGCCCAGGTATCCTCTGGCAGGAGCGTCATTCATGGTTGCAAGAGTTTTCGCTTCCTGAGGCGGGTTGGGGTCTCGTTTCTTATTGTTGGAACCCTTGTTGTTACGTGTTGCTTGATTCAGGTTCGAATGTTTCCTTTTCTTGTCACCATATGACTCAGCGTGCGTCTCGGTCTTTTCAGTTGGATTCAGTGATAACTTATTCGTACGAACAACATCTTCAGTAAGGCTGACAGCCGGAGTTACAGCCTGAGTGATCATTTCAGGTTTGGACGAAGTTAGCATGCTGCGAAACTCCGAAGCCAATCCCCAGATGTAGCGCTCAACGCGCTTAAATTCAGGAGTCACCATGTAGGGGATCACCCTTGACAAATCATGGAACCTTTGGGTATAACCAGTAATGTCTACACCTTCCATGGTCAAGTGCCACCTTTGGAGTTCAGCACAAGAGCAATACTTCTCTCTTATTCGTTCCTTTAGTTCATCCCACGTCATGTCGTACGCAGCATCATCACCCAGAGTCTGGACTTGCAAATTCCACCAAGTCAAAGCTTCATCAACAAACAACCTAGTAACAAAAGTGACTTGCTGATCCGTGGTACACTTGCTCATACAGATAGTGGAGTCAGTCTTCTCCGTCCAGCGTACAAAAGCCACTGCACCTCCAGTGCCATCGTAATTCAGCGGCTTGCAGTCGAGAAACTGCTTGAAAGTGCAGCCTTGAGTTGTGTTTCCTCCAGATGTATCTCCCTGTCCATTACGTCTAGCATTGCTTGGTCCTCCACTTTGTTCGGTGCGGTTCGCCTCGTATTGGGCGATAGCTGCGGAGATCCTTTCTTCCCGTAGGACGTTCAGTTCCTCAGCGGTCCTTGGCAGAAGAGGAGGTGGGGGTTGATCAGAATCCTGATTGTTCACAGCTCTCCTAGGTGCCATGTTCTGTCGGAACATAACATAATAGGGTTAGACATTTGTTTGATATCGTCATACAAGACAGTAATAGTATATATACACAGACATATACCCACATAAGTTACATAAAACAATCCGCCCAACGTATAAATCAATTCATACAGCAACAAGCATGTATAAATAGATAAATACTGGCGTGTCATAAGATATTCACCGAGTCTTTACACATATCAGAACAACTTGTTACATCATTGTTTGCGAAGTAAACAAAATGCATAAGGGTTACATCTCCCCAAAGTACAAGTTTAATATATGTAAAGGACAAAATATATTACTTCACATTGGCGGTTCTTGTCTTTATACCCTAAATTATTACTCCAACAGAGTATTTAATAGGCTGGGGAAGGGGTGAGGGTATTCACGTTTGACCTTTTCTTGTATTGAAGGAATCTCGTATGATACGTGACGAGACTTGCTGTGGTTTCTGTGCACTGAATTCCATAATTATGTATGCATCCATAATTACGTAAGTCCTTGCACAGTCCACACAGTTCGTTTCATCGTCGGATCACTTCCTTCAGATAGGCCACTGTTTTCAGGTAAAGTCACGAGTACCTGAGATATTTTATTTCTAGTATATGCATATATCAATTATTACACATAGTTGCAAGTAATTTAAAGACAAGTGCAACTCCAGTGCACCCTAAGTTTCGTAGTGTCCTTACTTGACTCCTTGAAAATAGTTTCAGGTAGTGGATGTCGCAGAACGTTTTATGCAAGGAAAACTTTTGAAAAATTGTTTTCGTGAGAGGATCCTAAAGATTGTAGTCTAGACTCGAGAAGGAATCCTGGTTCACTACAATCGCAGCTCTGATACCAATCTGTCACACCCCTTTCTAAGGCGGAAGCACGAGGTGTGATCTTGAAAGGTTCTCATTGCATATGAATGGTAAACATACTACATGCTCGTAAAAATAACTCCAAATGCCAATAACATTACGTAACTAAAAACATAGGTTAAGTTTAGAGTTTACATCACAGCATAAAACGTTGTCTGAAAAGTTTACAACATATTCCATGATAAACATAAAGGTTTTGGTCCTTACATCACCACACGGAGTGGAACATAACGACCAAACCCAGCAAACGGCATAGGAGTCTTGACACAACATAGCTAACAACATAAACAACATCCAAGATCAAGAGTAAGACCGCGCGCACATCCACTTTAGTTACCTGAAATGCATGTGAGTTTTTGGAAAATCGTCAACATAATGTTGGTGTGAATTCATGCAGTTTTTGTATTGAACGTTTGTATACTTTGAATGAAAACATGGTATGTACTCTGTATGAAACAAGTACTTCTGTAAATATAGGGAAATCGAGATCGCTAATGGTTTGCAAGGCCATTAACATGTGACACGACATAGGAAGCATCCAAACCATAGGCATTTTTCGTTGTCAATTCACGACTAGAGACACAAAAGCACTGCTTGGTACTAGTATCACCAAGAGTGTGGCTGCCTGAAACCCATTAGATCTAACCTTTTGTTCCTCGGTCTTGGTATGTAAACGATTAATGGTGCTTATGACACCCTATTCGTGACATGATCTAAAGTATCATTCCTTAGTTTTTATATCCAACATACCATAACACATGTATTTTCCCCAAGTTTAAAAAGCATGTAAAAGTTTAAAAGTGGGGACATGAACTCACAACTTTGCGTTTCCTGCGCTGTAAACTTCACCGGGTTTGCTTATATAACGTTGTGACCTATACGTGTTTTATTAACGTTAGTCACTAGACTTGTATCGCACAAGTACAAGTCACCATCTTTTATGTATGTGTTCTTGGTTGTTAAAAATAATTTATATTTTTAACTATGTATCTTACTTATATTATTTTCTCCAAAAAAAATATAAGTATCTTGTATTTTTCACCCAAATTATATATTTTTGTTTAAACATTCATTTTTAGTTCATAACTTGTCCAAGTTACATAATCTATCAAGTAATATATTTTCATAAATATATTTTCTTGTATTTGTCTATGCATGTTGTATGTGTATTTTTGTATCTTTACTCCTTAGGAGTATTTAGTGTATTTTTAAGTCCTAATACACTATTACGTACAATACATATTACATACACTTAGCACAAAATTTGGTGATCAATAAATATATACATTTTCGTCAAAAATATACATAATTAGTATCAATTTTTATCTTGAATAAATCATCATTTCATAACTTGAAATTTACACAAAAATTAGGGAAACCTTGGTAAATATTTTTAGGTAAATTTTTAGGAAATAAGTTTCACCAAAAACTTATATTTTTCTAAGTGTCAAAATTTATAAAAATTTCGACATAGTTTCCCTTAAAATGGAGGTTTCCCATGTTTTCAAAACAAGTGTTCATTTTCTTTTAAAATCATCATCAATCATCAACAACACTATCAAGACTTACCATAAGCCAAAATCATGTAAATTACATTACATCATGAACTTGAAGTTTTTGTAAAAACTTGTAGTAACTTACCATGTTATTTAGTAGGTTTAGTTACCCCTTTAAAACATATTTATTTGTTTGTAAATCACACTATTAAAAGATTTGGTCATTTACAACTTGTAAGATGATTTTTCTAAAAATATTTCTTTTGTATTTTTCTTGTTACACACATGTTTCTAGTCTTGTTTAAACACTAGAAATGTGATTAGTTTACTTAGAAACCATAACTTTGTAAATCTTGAAAATAAACTTGGTTTCTTGACAAAATTATTTTTGTAATCATCTATTTATAAGATTTGTATTTTGTTTAAATCATCTTTACATATGAAAACAAATTTCATCATTCAAGTTCATGTATATAAAGTATGATCATCTTGGTCGTTCACAAGATCATCACCTTAACTTACTAGATCATGTGTTTAATCACAATCTAGTAGGTTTCTTATGATGTCTAACATCACTAACATAAATAATCAATCATCAAGAAGCAAATCAACACAATCAACATGTATTCTTATGTTATTAAGCTTATGTTAAAGATTCATGTTTATGTTCTTTGGTGTTCTTCAAGATTAACAATGTTTATCATCTTTTAACCATCAAAATATGAAGTAACAAGAGATCATAAGGGCCTCACCACTAGCACAAGGCTAGGGAAGAACACTAGAAGTTATAGATGACAAAAGTGTTGGATAAAAGCAATCGGGAGAGGTCCTTCAAGATCCACAAGCTCCACACTTCCTTAAACACCTTCTAGCACCTTGTGATGACCTTAGATTGGATGAACAAGATTGAATGGAGGTGGTGGTGTGGATGGTAGTTTCGGCCAAGAATGGGGAGCAAGGGAAAGGAGAAAGTAGTGGGTGTTTAGTGTGTGAGAGAATGAGGATGATGAAGTGCTCTTATAACCATCTAACTTCTTTATCCAATGTATAATATGTTACCAAAGTACAAGGCAAAATCTCTAGTGAATCAAAATGGATCAATGGAAGATTATGCAAGATCAAGAAGGATCTTGGTGGGGTCACCCCATGACCGTCCACTTTAAAGGGGGGGGGGGGTTAAAGTGTAAGTTTGATGGATAGGTTAGAGAATTTAGTTGGAAGTTAAGTGTATTAATTAGTGTCCATGCATATGAAATGTTATATAGTGTGTTAGGGTGTTCGGTGATCATAACTAGCTCAGAAATAATAAAACCATGCTTCTAGTGTAATTTTGATGTTTCGGGTAGTGTCCGGTTGTTCGGTTAAATACCGGTTCGTTAAAGTGCTAAATTGCACCGTTTAGTGTCCTTTAAGTACCTTTTTGTGCCACTTTCAATACCCGACACTTAGGAAAGCATTCAGGATCGTTTAGTCATATTTTTGCATGGTACAAACTTGTTACAATGCTGAATTTTGCTGAAATATATAAAATTCAGCATTTAAAGTGTTTTTCGGGTGCTTTTTGGTGCATATTTTAGCTTCCGGAAAGTCTATATGTTAACCCTTTGTATCCATAATTGGGTTTTAATGTATTTTAGACGTTGGACCTACTCCTAGGCCCCAATTATACTGTCTGACTGCTTTCTGCAGAATTGCTGACACAATGTGTCTTACCGGTGAGTTTACTAGTCTTTCTGACGCAACGCTAACATTAATGCATAAAGCAATATTTGAAGTATAAAACGTGCATGAATTCACACGTGTAGCATAAAATCAGACAATGTTGACATTTAAGCACATAATTGCATATATTAAGTAATAATTAAATTGTACGAAAATTACCGGTTTTGTGCCAGTTGTCACAGTCTCCCCCCGTTAAAAGAATTTCGTCCCGAAATTCAGACTGAGCTATCTCTCGCAGGAGTTTTCTTGAACAGGTGGGGGTACTTCTCTTTAAACTGGTATTCACGTTCCCACGTATACTCGGGTCTGTGCTTAGAGTTCCAACGTACTTTGACAAGTTTGACACTACTCCTCTAGGTCTTGTTGACTTTCCAGTCTGTAACCTCAACGGGTTGTTCTGTAAATCGGAGTGTGTCATCGATGTGCACTTCATCCGCAGGGATGATCACTGTTTCTTTGGTTGGACTCTTCTTGAGATTGGACACATGAAACGTATCATGTACTCCGTTAAGTTCTTATGGTAATTCCAACTTGTAAGCCACGGTACCAATTCTTTCCAAGATCTTGAATGGTCCGATGTATCGTGGATTCAGCTTTCCACGTTTTCCGAATCTTACAACGCCCTTCCAAGGTGAGACCTTTAATAAAACTTTGTCTCCCACCTCGAACTCTAATGGTTTTCGTCTTTGATTTGCGTAGCTCTTTTGTCGATCTCGAGCCGCCTTAATACGCTCTCAGATCTGCATGATTTTGTCGGTGGTCTCTTGAACAAGTTCAGGACCAACCATACGTTTGTCTCTAGCGTCTGCCCAACATAATGGCGAGCGGCACTTGCGGCCATATAGAGCTTCGAACAGTGCGGCTTTTATGCTCGTATGATAATTGTTATTGTAGGAAAACTCAACTAAAGGTAGATGAGTATCCCAGCTACCGCCTAGGTCAATAACACATGCGCGAAGCATATCTTCAAGCGTTTGTATGGTCCGTTCGCTCTGGCCGTCTGTTTGCGGATGGAAGGCCGTGCTTAGGTCTAGTTGAGATCCAAAGGCTTCCTGGAAGGATTGCCAGATCCTCGAGACAAAACGTCCATCTCTATCTGAAATAATGGAATAGGCACTCCATGACGTGCCATGATTTCTTTCAAGTACAGCTCAGCAAGCTTTCCAGTGCTATCCTTCTCTCGGATCAGTAGGAAATGCGCAGACTTGGTTAACCGACCGACTATCACCCATATCATATCGTGCCCTCTTGACGTGCCATGATTTCTTTCAAGTCCATCGAGATTTGCTCCCACTTCCACATGGGTAACTCTGGTTGTTGTAGTAGCCCGGACGACTTTTAAGTCTCGGCCACCAATAGTAATCCTTCAAGTAATCCTTCAAGTCTTGATACATTTTGTCCGATCCTGGATGGATCGAGTATCTCGACTTGTGAGCTTCATTTAGGATGACTTCTCGATTACCGCCATAAAGCGGAACCCAAATACGCCCCTTAAAGTATAAGGTTCCCTCTTTGTTTGGCACCAAATTCTTCAGCATACCTCGGAGGTATTCAGCTCTACGATTCTCCATCTTAAGGGCTTCTTGTTGTTCGTCATGAATGCGTACAGTGAGATTCGTTCGAATAGTCATTTCCAATGCTCAAACCCTTAGGGTCTTAACCCTTTCTTTTCGGCTTAACGCGTCCGCTACAACATTTGCCTTTCCAGGATGGTACTTAATCTCACAGTCATAATCGTTCAGCAGCTCGACCCCCCGTCATTGACGCATGTTTAATTCCTTCTGATCAAATATGTGTTGCAGGCTTTTGTGATCTATGAAGATTGTACATCGAGTACCGTATAAATAGTGTCGCCAGATCTTCAAAGCGAATACCACCGCGCCTAGCTCCAAGTCGTGCGTGGTATAATTCCTTTCGTGCACTTACAGCTGCCTTGAAGCGTAAGCGATGACTTTTTTACGTTGCATGAGCACGCAACCCAAACCTTGACGTGAACACTAGTGAACTAATCATAGCCCTTGATTATCATTACACAAGTGTAAATCAATGGTCAGGATTTGTTCACTCAGTTCACAAATACATCAGTGTTCACTCTAGAACCCCACCATATATATATATATATATATATATATATAGGGTAAGGTTTATTTGAGAACCACCCTTATTGCGAGAATCGCGAGAACCAATGTGAACACAAAAAAATACGTAAAAAATCCAAAAAACCCACAAATTTTTTTTAATATTTTTCTAATAAAAATCGCTATATTTTGATAAAAAAATGTTTTTTTTTCGAGTAACAGTTATGGATGCACATGTGCATATGTATCATTTCTTGGACAAATTCCAT
Source organism: Helianthus tuberosus (assembly GCA_030545235.1). Taxonomy (NCBI): domain Eukaryota; kingdom Viridiplantae; phylum Streptophyta; class Magnoliopsida; order Asterales; family Asteraceae; genus Helianthus; species Helianthus tuberosus. The sequence goes on along the minus strand of CM060414.1, from coordinate 108,189,415 downwards.
AATATATTACTAGTAGTAGAAAAATGCACTTTCATTTACACTACCATATGTAATACACTACTTTTTACATTACCAATATTAGAAATGCACATGTGCATCTATATGTATCAACATGAAATAAGGTGTTTTGTTACAACATGTTTGTGATTTTAAATGATGAAGTAGGCCCATATACATGTGTTTTGGTTAGTTATATCTAGTGGTTGATGGTTTGATTATATTTGTCACTTTATGATGTAATATGTTGTTTGGATGGTATAAAGGGTGTTGATGTATATATAGTAAAGTGAAATATTGGTAATAATATTGTATTATGGATGGTAAAACCAATGGTATTGTATTACGGATGGTAGGAGGTAATGGTAGCGTAGTATGGATGGTATGATAGATGAAAATGAATGTGTATTCAAAGTGGTGTACTAAAACACGTTATAACGTGTTCATATATATAGATGCACATGTGCATTTCTAGTGTTGTTAATGTTATAACATGTTCATACATATAGATGCAAATGTGCATTTCTATTATTGTTAATGTAAAAAGTAGTGTATTATGAATGGTAGTGTAAATGAAAGTGCAATTGTCTGATATTTGTAATGAATTACAGAATTTGTCAAAGAAACGATACAAATGCACATGTGCATGGATAACTGTTACTCGAAAAAAAATTGAATTTTTTTTTAATTATTGACGAAATATAACGATTTTTCCAAAAAAATAGTAAAAAAAATTTGTTTGGGTGTTTTTTAGATTTTTTAGGTATTTTTTGGTTGTGTTCACATTGGTTCTCGCGGTTCTCGCAATAAAGGGTGGTTCCTAACGGATCCTTCTTCTATATATATATATATATAGGGTAAGGTTCATTTAAGAACCACCCTTATTACGAGAACCGTGATAACCAATTTGAACACAAAATAAAATCTAAAAAAATCGAAAAAGCACTCAAAAAAAATTATATTTTTTTTAACAAAAATCACTATATTTAGTTACCAAAAAAAAAACTTTTTTTTCAAGTAAGAGTTATCCATCCACATGTGCATATGTATCATTACTTCAACAAATTCCGTAGTACGTTATCAGTAATACACAATTGCACTTTAATATACAATACCATCCGTAATACACTACTTTTTACATTACCAATATTCAAAATGCACATGTGCATCATTAGGTATAACCATGATAAAACATGCTTTGGTACAAAAAGTTTGTGATTTTGAATGGAGAAGTAGGCCCATATACATGTGTTTTGGTTAGTTATATCTAGTGGTTGATGGTTTGGCTATAATTGTTACTTTATGATGTAATATGATGATTGGATGGTATAAATGGTGTTGATATACATGTAATAAAGTGAAAATATTGGTAATGGTATTGTATTATGGATGGTATGAGGTAAAGGTAGTGTATTATGGATGGTATGATAGATGAAAGAGAAAATGTATTCAAAGTAGTGTACCAAAACACCTTATTTCATGTTGATACATATAGATGCACATGTGCATTTCTAATATTGGTAGTGTAAATGAAAGTGTAATTGTCTAATATTTGTAATGAGTTACGAAATTTGTCAAAGAAATGATACATATGCACATGTTCATGTTTGTGTATTATGGATGGAATGATAGATGAAAGAGAAAGTGTATTCAAAGGAGTGTACCAAAACACCTTGCTGATACATATAGATGCACATGTGCATTTCTAATATTGTTAACGTAAAAAGTAGTGTATTACACGTGTTAGTGTAAATGAAAGTGCAATTGACTAATATTTGTAATGAATTACGGAGTTTGTCAAAGAAATGATACATATGCACATGTGCATGGATAACTGTTACTCGAAAAAAAATTAAAATTTTTTTATTAACGAAATATAGCGACTTTTCCAAAAAAAATAGTAAAAAAAATAATTTTGTTGGGTGTTTTTTAGATTTTTTTAGGTATTACAGTTTGTGTTCACACTAGTTCTCGCGGTTCTCACAATAAAGGGTGGTTCCTAACGGATCCTTCTCCTATATCTATATATATATATATATATATATATATATATATATATATATGGAGAGAGAGAGAGAGAGAAAGTGTAAAATACATTACGACTTAACATACATCACGTACGCGACCAAATTACGCAAGTTATGTTGAAAATCAGGCACGTTATAAACTCAACAAAACCTAATCACGCATGTTGAAACAAATAATCACGCACGTTATCACGCATGCCCTACCTCCTAGTTCAAAAATCGCATCCCCTGTTCTACGATCTGAAACCACTGTTACTGCCATCTGACTCTAATCGAATCAAAGCTTGGTCATGTTCATGCATTCTCTGTTCTAGGGTCTGAATCAAAGCTTGGTCATGTTTCTTCATCCTATGTTCTAAGGTTTGAATCAAAGACTGGTCATGTTTTGTTCATCCTCTGTTCTACGGTTTGATTTCGAGGGTCGATATTTTGATGTAACTTTTTAAAATCAACGATGAATTTGAACCTAATTCGATGAAATTGATCAAACCCAGGCTAAATGAAATTTTTATACAATCACGCATGTTGGTTTTTTGAGTTTATAACGTGCGTGATTTTCAAATGAACGTGCGTAATTTGGTCGCGTACGTGATGTACGTTAAGCCATTATGTACGTTAACCTTCCTCTCTCTCTCTCTATATATATATATACATATATATATATATATAGAGTGAATCGCAAGGATTGTCCTTTATCTTTATACCCATTTGCAGGCGCTGTCCTTTATGTTTAAAATTGACGAGTTTTGTCCTTTATGTTTTCAAATCATACACATTTTGTCCTTTAACCCTAACCCAGTTAGATTTTTCTGTCAAATCTGGTCATATGCAATGCACATGAGGGTAAAATTGTCTTTTCACCCTATTCTTTAAAAATACATAAAAAAGAAAAAAATTATTATATATCATAACAAAACCCTCTTCTTCTTCCCCAAATCCTGCTAAATATATTCTTTAACCGGTTATCAGAAAGTCTCTACAACGCTTTTTTAGCTCCGGCGACTTCCATTTCACTCAACCGCTGTAAACAACCTTGAGCACCTGCATCCACTAGCCTCTTCCGTCAACCGTTGCTTCCTCCGGTCATCAATGTGACAACCCGTAAATTTACGCCCTTAATTACGTGATTAACAGGTGATTAACGCAATAATAAATAGTGAATACAGCGCAAATTAACTTAATTAGGTACTTGGAGTGCCCAGGAACGTTTATTCGACTGTACAGTGCGCGAAGGGCGACTTACAAAAAATCTGCTGGATATTACGCGACAACGAACTGAAATCGTACGAAATACTGATGACACCGACAAATATGGATGTTACACGAATACTTTGTGCTTATGGAGTTTGGGTCGCGATATCAGGTCTCGTAGGAATTACGGGCCATTTACACATGAGATGGGCTTGTGGGCCCCGGGGCCAAGCCCAAAACCCACAAGCATAAACCTGCACAATAAATTAGATCTTATGAGATCTCTAAAGATCTCTAGAAACCCCTACAAATCTAAGCAAAATATTTACAAAATCTATATAAAATCTTTATAGGATTTTTTGTCTCTAAATGTTGAGGCAAATCTTTATAAAATCTTATAAAGATCTCTATCTAAATCTTATAAAGATCTCTACACACAAGACATAAGGAGGTAACATTAGTCAATACCCACATAAATTAGTATAAAACCTTACCTCCTCTTGATCCCCAATTTCATAAGCAGACAACACCCTCCTTTGCCCTACTCTCTCTCTCTCTCTCGAATCACATAACACAGACAACAACCACACACCATCATCCCCCTCCCTTGTTCCCTCATCTCCGGTGACAAACCGGACCGGCGCTCCAATGAGTTCCTGGTCGGGTGCTCCGACCCCCCTCTTTCAAACAACAGAAATGACCACCACCACCACAATCTGGTGGTGGTGCGGCGATGAAGACAGAGACGGGAGAGAGAGAGAGAAACGAGACGGAGAGAAAGAAACGAGACGAAAAGAGAGAGACGAGATAGAGAGAGTGGCCGAAGAGAGAGAGAAAGCGGCGGAGGCAGAGCGGCGCCGCCGCTCAGCCGGCGGCAGCAGCGACGGCGGTGATTTTCCGTCCGGTTGACTTCGCCAGTGACTAATCCGACAGCGGCGGTGATGGTTTTTCAGGTCTCGGTTCGATTATCCGAAGCTCCGGTCCAACCTTCGACGACAACAAGTTCAGGTCAGGTTCAGTTTTGTTTGTTTCGTGGACACAAGTCTGTTCCGGTAACTCAATTTATTAGAGTTTCAGTTTGGTTCAAAGCTTTGGTTACGGTTCAACACTTGGGTTCGTTTTGGTTCAAGTTTTGCCTCGGGTTTTTGGTTCGAGTCGACTCGGTTAAACCGAGTTCACTCGGTTCGGGCCCGGGTCAAAATAGTCAACAGCAGGTGAAACGGTCGACGGCTCTGTCAACACGGTCAGGTTCGGTTTTGGTGCGGTGCAAGTCGACTTGGCTCAACTCAGTCAACAAGAGCTGACTCGGTCAACTCAGTTGACCCGGTCAACTCAGTCAAATGGTTCGATGTTTCGACACGCGAAGTCTCGGTAAAGGATTTATGACGATTATTATTCTCGTTCATTTGTTAACCGAGCTTGAACCGATTCGATTAAAAATTAGTTACATTCTAATATAATGGACAAGAATTATATACATATTGTTTGTTTGTTGAAATATTGTTGAATTTTGACAAAATAACGACGCTTTAGTTGTCGGGGCCGTCCAAAAACAGAGGAAACTCTGCCCGTTTTTCGAGAAAATCCGAAAACAAAACGCACTTTATTGCGAAACAACAATTATTAATATCGAGCGATTTTTATAAAACAAGATACAAATGGCTATTCATTACAAGGACACTTTATAACATACAAGAAACAACGATAATACGAACTCTTTTTATGAAAATAAATATAGTTTTTATATTTATTCCCAAGATCAAATGGTATAAATTCGTTTTTACAAAAATAAGTGTATTTTATATATTTATTTATAGTAGCCAACAATAACGAATTCTTTTATAAAAATAAACATTGTTTTATGTTTAACATCAAGCGACTCATATTCATTTATAAAAATAAATATAAATATATATTTATTTTCAAACACAAACAACTTGATGATGCTTCTGTAAAAATAAATATAACTTTATATATTTATTTCAAACGCCTAAACGACACTTACATATACTTTGATGAATATATATACAAGACGCAACATATATAATACAAGTTTATTATATATTATTTGCATACGAATATTCCTATATACACAAACAACTTCTCGGAACTTAACAAGTTTGACTTAATCATTTTTATTAAGTTAACTTATCGTCGAATCGTTCAGTTAACGATTCGGTAGAGCTCGGTAACACGTAGATTTGTTACCGCATTAATTAGAAACTTATAAGATATTCCGTGTTAGGAATATTGTAGAATGCACGCTAGCGAGTCACGTCTTGGAAACGACATCACAAAGTCGTATATAGCTAGCTTTGCACAGGAATATTCAGGTGAGTTCATAACCCCACCTTTTACAGTTTTACATTTTTCTAAATGTTTTCGGGGTGGAAAGACATGCACTTTTTGCAAAGCATACAAGAATTACATATTTCTAAACCATGTTACAAGCAAGTTTTAACAGACACAAATGGTTTACGAAAAGCTTATGTCTTATACCGGTTTTTGCAAACAAACGTATTTTTCGAAATGTGCATACACACGAATTCTAGTTTTCGAAACTACGGGAAAATACAAATACAAGAGTTTACAAATACATGAGTTATGGTATGATGGATACAAAAACGAGAAGCACACTTGGTGATAACTAGTACCAAATATGATGCGTTTTGAGGAATGATACGAGAAATCGTGTCACGAATAGGGTACCATAAGCACCATTAATCGTGTACATACTTAGACCGCAGAACAAAAGGTTAGATCTAATGGGTACTAGGGCAGCCCCACTCTTGGTGATAACTAGTACCGAGTAGTGTTTTTGTGTCTCCGTCGTGAATCGACAACTAGAAAAATGCCTATGGTTTGGTTGCTTCCTATGTCGTGTCACATGTTAATGGCCTTGCAACCCATTAACAACATGATACATACAGAAATACTTAATTTATACGAGAATATTTGATTTATACAAGAATACATGATTTATACAAGAATACTTGATTTATACAAGAATACACGATTTATACAAGAATACTTGATTTATACAAGATACATACCATGTTTTCATACAAAGTTTCCATACAACATGACAAGAAAATGATTTTACATTCGTTTTCTCAACAATATTACAAAAACCGCTTATTAAAAAAGATTTACTTCAAATCTTTTACAAACAAACTATGAACTCGCTCAACTTTATGTTGACTTTTTCGCATGTTCTTTCTCAGGTTACTTTTCAGAAATCATGGCACGGTTGGAATAGGAGAACCATGTGGAGTCGAGTACTTAGTGGGCGTTCAATTTCTAAAAGACTTAGATTATTTGCTTCCCCTGTGCAATGAAGATACCAGTCCAGTCACGCCATGCTCTGATAATTTTGGGTTGTGACAGATTGGTATCAGAGCCATAGGTTACAGCCATAGGTCACCCTAGCTCTGATCCCAGATTGGTATCAGAGCTATAGGTTACAGCGAATTAGGTTTCTGTAGAGATACCTAGGCTTTAACCTCACTTTCCTCCGGGGACTTAGATTATTAAAACGTGAATACATACAGAATGCCTAAGACTCGAATATGGTCTCCAACCGTTGCCGAAAAACAAACATTCAAGATTTTGTTTTCAAATATATGTTATTGTGGTGCTTATACATGATACACAAGACAGTCGCATACAGTACACAAAACTCTGAGAGTTTAGGAAACATGCATTTAAGACCTTCGGAAACTTATGTCTAAGTTCATTAAAGGTCGTCACGTAGGAACCGCGAATATTAACTCGGGCACACACTATTATTCATATTGTCTATGATATTTTGAACTCCCGAGCAGGCAGCCTATGCATAACGAAACACTAGTGCACATGTATACGTGAAACTTAAGCTATACATCAACGAAGGTTGAAGTACGTCACATACGACTTTCGAGGAAGCGGCAGTTTGGCACGCGGTCCTGCAAACGACACGAGTCATGCTAAGAAACAGACGTATGTCTCTGCATCCCCCCTATCTTATTAATGATGAGTACGCTATGTTCGACATCCGATGGTAATGTCACCTAACAACTGGTCGTCACATAAAACCCCAGGTAAAGTCCTTAAATTTCTTTATTGAAATTCCGACTTTTGCATCTAGTGAGTAGATTTTCGCATCTCTACTCCTTTACATGGTCATTGTATCACGATCATTTCTTTCATTATAGGGAATACTCATTGCTTCATTTCTTGAAAACTTATATGTTACGCATGCATCGTTTGTTACACATGTGGTTTCGTTTCGAATAAAGCGTTTCATTAAAGTTCAAATATTATTTCGCTAAATCTAATTATTGATTTGTGATTCGAATGACCAGCATTATTGTAATTGTTGGCTCCTTTGTAATCAAGTCAACACATTTTCTTGAAATCCCTTTCTTTTCAAGTTACATACATGGTTTTCGTTGTGACCATGCCGAAAGTTTTCTTGTCGATACATGTAATTATTGTCGGCTTGCACCGAAGTCAAATTCAATTGTTTGAACTTGTTCATTACACATATTCAATTTAAGACACCATATGATGTATTGAAAACATCATATTCGAATTCGTTTTAACAAGCGTTTCATTGTTCTGAGTCGTAGTAGATTTGTTTGGTCTACGACTCCACTAAGTCGTTTGTTGATTTCGACACCTTGTGGTGTCAGTATAAACTTGTAGCTTGGGCTAATCATGATTGAGCGTTTTATGCAAAACACAGGTGATACTTGTTCGATCACCGCTATATTTGAATTGTTTCATTCACTACGACACCTTGTGGCGTCGGTAGAACTTGCAGCTTGGGATGAACATGAACGAGTTTTTCATCCAAACTATTACATTTGAGCTTGTTGAAATCTAAATTCATTTATTGGATGCAATCATTTCTAGAATTCATTTGCATCTTGTGATACATCCTTGAATTCACATCATTCGAATAAGTCTTGATTCGACATCATGATCGTTCACTTTGATATTATTCGTATTTTCTACGCATAACGTAACTCTAAAGAGTTAACGTAGTCTAAATTTCGAGGACAAAATTTTATTAACAGGGGGAGAATGTGTCAACCGGTAAATTTACGCCCTTAATTATGTGATTAACGCAATAATAAATAGTGATTACAGCGCAAATTAACTTAATTAGGTCCTTGGAGCGCCCAGGAACGTTTATTCGACTATACAGTGCGCGAAGGGCGACTTACGAAAAATCTGCTGGATATTACGCGACAACGAACTAAAACCGTACGAAATACTGACGACACCGACAAATATGGATGTTACATGAATACTTTGTGCTTATGGAGTTTGGGTCGCGATATCAGGTCTCGTAGGAATTACGGGCCATTTACACATGAGATGGGTTTGTGGGCCCCGGGCCCAAGCCCAAAACCCACAAGCATTAACCTGCACAGTAAATTAGATCTTATGAGATCTCTAAAGATCTCTAGAAACCCCTACAAATCTAAGCAAAATATTTATTAAATCTATATAAAATCTTTATAGGATTTTTTGTCTCTAAATGTTGAGGCAAATCTTTATAAAATCTTATAAAGATCTCTATCTAAATCTTATAAAGATCTCTACACACAAGACATAAGGAGGTAACACTAGTCAATACCCACATAAATTAGTATAAAACTTTACCTCCTCGTGATCCCCAATTTCATAAGCAGACAACACCCTCCTTTGCCCTACTCTCTCTCTCTCTCTCGAATCACATAACACAGACAACAACCACACACCATCATCCCCCTCCCTTGTTCCCTCATATCCGAAGACAAACCGGACCGGCGCTCCAACGAGTTCCTGGTCGGGTGCTCCGACCCCCCTCTTTCGAACAACAGAAACGACCACCACCACCACAATCCGGTGGTGGTGCGGCGATGAAGACAGAGACGGGAGAGAGAGAGAAACGAGACGGAGAGAGAGAAACGAGACGAAGAGAGAGAGACGAGATAGAGAGAGTGGCCGAAGAGAGAGAGAAAGCGGCAGAGGCAGAGCGGCGTCGCCGCTCACGCGGCGGCAGCAGCGACGACGGTGATTTTCCATCCGGTTGACTTCGCCGGTGAGTAATCCGACAGCGGCGGTGATGGTTTTTCAGGTCTCGGTTCGATTATCCGAAGCTCCGGTCCAACCTTCGCCGACAACAAGTTCAGGTCAGGTTCAGTTTTGTTTGTTTCGTGGACACAAGTCAGTTCCGGTAACTCAATTTATTAGAGTTTCAGTTTGGTTCAAAGCTTTGGTTACGGTTCAACAATTGGGTTCGTTTTGGTTCAATTTTTGCCTCGGGTTTTTGGTTCGAGCCGACTCGGTTGAACCGAGTTAACTCGGTTCAGGCCCGGGTCAAAATAGTCAACAGCAGGTGAAACGGTCGACGACTCGGTCAACACGGTCAGGTTCGGTTTTGGTGCAGTGCAAGTCGATTTGGCTCAACTCAGTCAACAAGAGCTGACTAGGTCAACTCAGTTGACCCGGTCAACTCAGTCAAATGGTTCGATGTTTCGGCACGCGAAGTGTCACACCCCCAAAATCCACATGCGGAGTACCACCGCTTGGAGGCGGGACTGACCAGGATCCAGCCACCAATTATACTAAGCATTGGTCAATAGTAAAAATGTTCACCAACCACAATAGTTAGTAAACATTATAGTTCGAAGTTTTAAAGGTTTAAGTTCAAATAACAGTTTAAGTAAACAGCGGAAGCATAGACCAAACAGTTTCAAAACAAAGTTCATAGTTCAAGATTATTTAAAACCCAACACATGGGCTAGACGACCACTACACATTCCCAAGCTGCAAGCTCCTGAGTCACTGGGTACCTGCAAAGCATGCAGTAGGGTATCAACAAAAATGTTGGCGAGTTCACGAGTTGTCCAGTTTTTAATTACCAAAAACTTGTTTCACCAGTTAATTTATCCTTTTATACATGCGATGGGGAGCTACCCCATAAGTAAGCGACTAAACTGTTTTACAATACCGTACGTTTTCAATACAAGATGGTTGCTCCGGAAAACCCAGAGTGTCACACGAAGTCTCGGTAAAGGATTTATGACGATTATTATTCTCGTTCATTTGTTAACCGAGCTTGAACCGATTCGATTAAAAATTAGTTACATTCTAATATAATTGACAAGAATTATATACATATTGTTTGTTTGTTGAAATATTGTTGAATTTTGACAAAATAACGATGCTTTAGTTGTCGGGGCCGTCCAAAAACAGAGGAAACTCTGCCCGTTTTTCGAGAAAATCTGAAAACAAAACGCACTTTATTGCAAAACAACAATTATTAATATCGAGCGATTTTTATAAAACAAGATACAAATGGCTATTCATTACAAGGACACTTTATAACATACAAGAAACAATGATAATACGAACTCTTTTTATGAAAATAAATATAGTTTTTATATTTATTCCCAAGATCAAATGGTATAAATTCGTTTTTACAAAAATAAGTATATTTTATATATATATTTATTTCTAGTAGCCAACAATAACGAATTCTTTTATAAAAATAAACATTGTTTTATGTTTAACATCAAGCGACTCATATTCATTTATAAAAATAAATATAAATATATATTTATTTTCAAACACAAACAACTTGATGATGCTTCTGTAAAAATAAATATAACTTTATATATTTATTTCAAACGCCTAAACGGCACCTACATATACTTTCATGAATATATATACAAGACGCAACATATATAATACAAGTTTATTATATATTACTTTCACACGAATATTCCTATATACACAAACGACTTCTCGGAACTTAACAAGTTTAACTTAATCATTTTTATTAAGTTAACAACTTATCGTCGAATCGTTCAGTTAACGATTCGGTAGAGCTCGGTAACACGTAGATTTGTTACCGCATTAATTAGAAACTTATAAGATATTCCGTGTTAGGAATATTGTAGAATGCACGCTAGCGAGTCATATCTTGGAAACGACATCACAAAGTCGTATATAGCTAGCTTTGCACAGGAATATTCAGGTGAGTTCATAACCCCACCTTTTACAGTTTTACATTTTTCTAAATGTTTTCAGGGTGGAAAGACATGCACTTTTTGCAAAGCATACAAGAATTACATATTTCTAAACCATGTTACAAGCAAGTTTTAACAGACACAAATGGTTTACGAAAAGCTTATGTCTTATACCGGTTTTTGCAAACAAACGTATTTTTCGAAATGTGCATACACACGAATTCTAGTTTTCAAAACTACGGGAAAATACAAACGTAAGCGACTAAATTGTTTTACAATACCGAATACTTACTTAACCGTACGTTTCTGTAGTGCCCCCTTTGTCAATGTTCTATCATCATTGACGGTTTGCCAGAGTACATTAGTTCAATCCCGTTCCCAGTAACAAGGGTCGGTGTGAGGCTGGTTACACCTAAATAGCGCTATTAACTAATAACCCGTTCGCCAGGCCCCGGCGACTAATCGGTATTAAATGGTAGGGACTTAAGTGATAGAGTTTCGTTTAGTGTTGCTTGTTGCATTACCGTATAAACAATAATTAACTAAGAGTCCCATTTAAGGGGAAGAAAGTAGGTTTATATCCCTTACGAGGGGATAGCGTTGTTTAAGTTTCCGTTTCCCAAAACCACCGGGAACGCATGCTTTAATAGTTGTGAACTCACCTTGGGTTGCTCGGCAGATTATTTACTTGGTCAAACATGCTGGTCACCACGCCCTAGCATGGTTACCAGTATAGGTCGGGTTGGGTACAAAGAAAGTCACGTATATTCTACACGTATCTAACACATAACATACATATCATACGATTATCCTCTAAGTGATTTGGGCCTGCTCTAACATTTAATCTGCAGTTAGCACATAGTCCAGTTAAACAGTAGCAGAAATCACGCAGCCCAAACAGGTCATTACTAAAAGCGTCCCAATAACTAAGGTAGGCAGTCCAGTCGAGACAAGGTGGTCTCGACTCGAGATCACGCGGTCTCGAGTCGCAACCAGGAGGTCTCGAGTAGTGCATGTATGGGTCGTAACCTCTGAGGTCTCGAGTCCAGTCTCGAGTCGAGACCAGGGAATCTCAAGTCGAGACCTTGCTGATCTCGAGTCCCTGAAGTCTGTTTTGAGTTGTTTGGCCAAAGACTCGAGTCGCAATCACTGCGGTCTCGAATTGTAACTCGATGGTCTCGAGTCGAGATCATGGGTTTCGGCTCCAACATCTGTTGTTTCTAGAATGTTTGCACACATAGTACTATCCAATAGAATTCAGATTTCATGGTCCTTTGTACTATCCAATGAAAATGCACAAACATGTTTCTTTGTCTAACAATTAACCAAAAAGGATCAAACAACAAGTTTTTCAAATATTCAAAGCACCTTCAACTCATATTCATGTTGTTCATCATATATTCAAGCTATTCATCATTCAAATCGGACCCAATAATATGTTATCCTAGTATCTACGCTTGCAACTTTGAAAGTATTTTCAGCAAACATTTACCATCATTAATACATAAATCATGATTGCATCATATAACACCCTAGTCATGTATCAAACATTTACCAATCATATGATATATGATTGCATCGTATATCATCATAAAGGAACATTGTTAATCACTTAAATCAAGTAAAACATACTACTCATATCATCAAGCAAGCACCTTCATCATAAATAAACAACAACTTTTATGTATTTAACTAAAAGGGACACTAACCGGCTAGATTCAAGGTGTGAGAGTATGAAGAAGTCGATGAATAAGCTTCAAAACGAGATCCCAAGCTTGAACCGTTGTTCTTGGTTTGAATCCGAGAGATGGGGGAAGGGGTGGTGCTTGGTTGTTAGGGTTTAAGGCTTTCTAAAGAGAGTGAGAGAGGATGAGGTGAGATAGAGTGTAGAGGAGAGTGTGTGAGGGTTTTTAGGTTCTTATAAAAGGTGGTGCACCCTAAGTGGGTTTCCGAGTGGGCTTCAAGGGGATTGCGGCCCAACCGACTTGGGTCACTCGAGACCGAATAGTCTCGAGTCAGGTCCTTGTGTTTTGGGTTTCGAGATGTGCAAGGCCCAACCGGCCCTCTACTATATTATTCACTCGGGACCGAGTAGTCTCGAGTCACGGTCTCGGTTCACTAGTGCTTATATACATATATACATATTTATAGTTATTACGTACACGTAATCTAATATACGTATCACATAGTGTGTCACGATAATCCAATGAATTTTTATTTAATATAATATGTACACGCAAATTCAATACAAGATGGTTGCTCCGGAAAACCCAGAGTGTCACATTATCCCCAAGTTTTAAGAACTTTCGTCCCGAAAGTTAAGGCAGTCACTGTCAAGCTAGTATAAGTGAGAACGTTTCAACGGGGTGTCACATCATCCCCCCGTTAGTTTGGAATTTCGTCCCGAAATTCGGTTATAGCTTCAGTGCTGGGAGTTTCATTAGGCAACAACTGGGGATACTTGCGCTTCATCTGGTCTTCCCGCTCCCAGGTAAACTCTGGGCCACGGCGCGAGTTCCAACGAACTCGTACGAGAGGTATCTGGCTACGTTTGAGGGTTTTGATTTCTCGATCCGTGATCTCAATCGGTTCCTCAGTAAAGTGTAGCTGTTCGTCAATAGTGAGTTCCTTGAAAGGAATGATGAGTGTTTCATCTGACAGACACTTCTTCAGATTAGACACGTGAAAGACGTTGTGCACAGCGCTCAGTTCTTCAGGCAGATTCAATCTGTAAGCGACCTTTCCGATCTTTTCGGTAATTTCGAATGGTCCGACATATCGCGGATTAAGCTTGCCCCGTTTTCCAAAATGAACCACACCCTTCCAGGGTGAGACCTTAAGTAGAGCCCGGTCACCAACCTGGAACTCCAGCGGTTTCCTATCTTTATCAGCGTAACTCTTCTGACGGTCACGAGCTGCCGCCATGCGTTTTCTGATCTGGATGATCCTTTCCGTAGTGTCTACCACAAGTTCTGGACCTGTGATCTGGCTGTCACCAACTTCCGCCCAGCAGAGAGGCGATCGGCATTTACGACCGTACAATGCCTCAAAGGGTGATGCCTGAATGCTGGTGTGGTAGCTATTGTTGTAGGAGAATTCCATTAACGGTAGGTGCTTTTCCCAACCCTTGCCAAAATCGATCACACATGCCCTAAGCATGTCTTCGAGGGTTTGGATGGTGCGTTCAGATTGCCCATCCGTTTGTGGGTGATAAGCGGTGCTCATGTCTAAGCGTGAGCCAAATGATTTGTGCATAGCTTGCCACAACTCAGAAGTAAAACGCGCGTCCCAATCGGAAATAATAGAGGTGGGCACTCCGTGCCTCGAAACCACTTCCTTTAAGTAAACCTCTGCTAAGGTAGAGAACTTGTCTGTTTCTTTAATAGCCAAAAAGTGGGCAGACTTAGTTAATCGATCCACTATCACCCAAATGGTGTCATTTCCGCGTTGAGACCTGGGCAAGCCAGTAACAAAATCCATGGAAATTTGCTCCCTTTTCCACTGCGGGATCTCTGGTTGTTGGAGTAGGCCCGATGGTTTCTGATACTCAGCCTTGACTCTTGCACAAGTCAAACATTTTCTGACATAGGTTGCTATGTGGGCTTTCATGCTAGGCCACCAGTAAGTAGTCTTTAAGTCGTGGTACATCTTATCCGAACCAGGATGTACTGAGTAACGGGACTTATGGGCTTCATCCATTACAAGCTCGCGTAAATTCCCATAAAGTGGAACCCATATATGCCCGTTCACGTAGTAAGCACCATCTTCTTTTTGTTCTAATCGTTTCCTCGATCCTCGTAGGGACTCAGCCCTGATGTTTTCGGCTTTTAACGCTTCATCCTGAGCGTTTCGGATCTGATTAGGGAGGTTCGAGTGGATGGTGAGCTGTAAGGCACGAACACGCTTAGGTTTGGCTTCCTTTCTGCTGAGAGCATCGGTTACCACACTAGCCTTGCCTGGATGATATTTAATTGCACACTCGTAATCGTGTAGGAGTTCGACCCATCGGCGTTGCCGCATATTCAACTCCTTTTGTTCCATTATGTGCTGGAGACTCTTGTGATCGGTGTAAATCGTGCACTTGGTACCGTACAAGTAATGTCTCCATATCTTGAGTGCAAAGACAACTGCTCCGAGTTCCAAGTCGTGCGTCGTGTAGTTCCTTTCGTGAATCTTAAGTTGTCGAGAAGCATAGGCGATAACTTTCTCGCGTTGCATCAATACGCAACCGAGCCCATGAATAGACGCGTCACAATAAACCACAAAGTCATCCGTACCTTTAGGTAAGGATAGGAGCATTACAAAGGTTTTCCTTTAGCTTCTGAAAGGCAGACTCTTGAGCATCATTCCACTTGTAAGCAATGCCCTTCCGGGTGAGAGTCGCGAGGGGTTGAGCGATCTTCGAAAATCCCTTGATGAATCTACGATGGTATCCTGCCAATCCCAAGAATTGGCGAACTTCGGTCGATGTCTTAGGGGTAGGCCAATTCTTTATAAAGTCGATCTTAGCTGGATCGACGTGAATTTCGTCCTTATTGGCCACGTGTGCAAGGAAGTGGACTTCTCGAAGCCAGAAATGTCATTTTGAGAACTTGGCGTACAGTTGTTCATTGCGAAGGAGTTCGAGGATAAGACCCAGGTGTTGTTCATGCTCTTCTTGAATTTTCGAGTAAATTAGGATGTCGTCAATAAACACAATCAAGAATTTGTCGAGGTAGGGTTTGCACACTCGGTTCATGAGATCCATGAAGATCGCAGGTGCGTTGGTCATTTCGAAGGGCATAACGAGGAATTCGTAGTGACCATAGCGGGTTCTGAAAGCAGTCTTAGAGATGTCCTCATCGCGGACTCTCAGCTGGTGATAGCCCGATCGCAGATCGATCTTGGAATAATAGCTCGACCCTTGCAGCTGGTCGAACAGATCGTCTATACGGGGAAGTGGATAACGATTCTTGATGGTAACCTTGTTCAGTTCGCGGTAGTCAATGCACATTCGGAATGTGCCATCCTTCTTTTTAACAAAGTGCACTGGTGCTTCCCCTAGGGTGACGAACTAGGACGGATAAATCCTTTATCCAACAATTCTCGTAGCTGCGTAGAAAGTTCCTCCAGTTCTACGGGAGCTGGTCGGTAAGGCACATGAGCCATCGGTGCTGCTCCGGGGGCTGGCTCGATTTGGAATTTGACCTGACGGTGAGGAGGGTGTCCAGGTAGTCCCTCCGGAATTGTCTCGGGGTAGTCGCGTACAACTGGAAAATTCTCGATCCTCTTTTCCCTTTCCTGGGTGTCGGTGACAAATGCTAAGATAGCAGTGTGCCCCTTTCGTAAACACTTCTGGGCTTTTAAGTACGAAATGATGCTGGTGACTTCTCTGCCTTTGTCACCTTGAACGATAGGGGGGGTTTGCCCGAAGGACGTGGGATACAAATGACTTCCTCTCAGCAAAGGATTTCAGCCCGATGTTTGGATAACCAATCCATACCAATGACGACGTCGAAGCTTCCGAGAGCGATGGGGAAGAGGTCGACAGAAAAGGTCTAGCCCGGCAAAGTGAGTTTGCAATTTCTGGTAACGTGTGAGGCCTCGATGTTTCTACCATTAGCTAGCTCGATGATATGCTTAGAAAATAACGTAGACGTACGCTTAAGCTTTTTACCAATACATAGGGATACATAGCTAGCATCGGCTCCAGAATCAAACAATACAGAAACATAACGATCATCGAGTAGGAACTTACCCGCTACGACGTTGGGGTCATTCCTCGCTTCTCCAGCTCCAGTCACAAAGGCTCTTCCTCTTGCACCATTTCCAGCATTGTTGGTGTTGTTGCTGTTGTTCCCCGCACCCTGGTTGTTGTTCTGGTTTATCTCGGGACAATTCTTCTTAATGTGCCCCTCGGCTCCGCACTGGTAACAACCCTTGATGTTTCCATGATGCTGCTGCTGCTGTGGTTGGTTCTGCCTTGCGGGATGAGGGCTCCTACAATCCTTGGCCTCATGCCCCATCTTGTTGCATCGCTGACACTTGTTCCTTGCATAGGGCCTGTTGTGATGTCGGCCACACTTGTTACACTTGGGTAGTTTTCTTTGGTAACCACCCGTTCGTGGGTCAGGGCCCTCGCTCCCAACGACCCTCCTTTGTTGTGCTTGAGGTGGCATAGTGCTGGGACTCCCACTTTGGTAGTCATTCCACTTGCGTTTGCTGAATTCAAAAGCATTAGTTGTAGCAGTTAAACGACTGGGCAACCTGCCCTCTTCCACCGCTTGGTTTGTGAAATGGTGTGCTAGACGGATGACTTGCTGGATTGTAGGGGGTTTGGCTGCAATCACTGAACCCTGGATTTCTGGGACTAAGCCCCTAAGGTAGAGTGCGATTCGCTTGTAGGGAGGCTGCGATAAGTTAGGACATAAAGCAGCCAAGTCATTGGATCTTTTCGTGTACGCTTCGATCTCCGAGCCAACCATCTTTAACCCATAGTATTCCATTTCCAGCTTCTGCATGTCATCCTTGTGACATAATTCTTCCCTGATTAGATCCTTGAAATCATCCCAGGGGGTGGCATTTGCATCTGCCAATCCAAGCATCTGGACCTGCGCGTTCCACCACGAAAACGCTTTTCCCTGAAACGAGCTAGTGGCGTACTCTACTCGTTTGCTACATGGGCTTTCACCTTCTTCGAACGCAGACTCGATCCTCCTGAACCAATGTAAAAGACCTACTGCTCCTTCTGTGCCATCGAAGGGGTGTGGTTTGCATTCCAAGAACGCCCTGAGGGTGCCAACTCGGGGTTGGGTGTATGTGGGTGGTCCTTCTGGGTTGGTTGCCAAGGCTTCAGCGACCCGAGCATCTATCAGGGCCGCCAGTTGGTCCCTCGTTAGGGTTATGCTGTCTCCATCGAGTCCGGTCATTATCTTGATGTTCAGAAGACACAGAGTGAGAAAAGACGTCATAGTGAAACAAGAATGTGGGGGAGGATTGTGTATATATCTAGCTAGGAACACTAATATGTATATTAGCACATAAGCACTTAAACAAACAACAAGTAAACATAAGTGAGAGCTATGAGGTCTAATGCGTTGAGTCTTGCCCTTGGAGTGTAGTGTCGTCACAAGTCACGGGTTATAGTCTGGTTTTTCTCAAAAGACTTCCTCTTTTAAAACCGAGTTCACTATAACCAATGGCTCTGATACCAATCTGTCACACCCCCAAAATCCACATGCGGAGTACCACTGCTTGGAGGCGGGACTGACCAGGATCCAGCCACCAATTATACTGAGCATTGGTCAATAGTAAAAATGTTCACCAACCACAATAGTTAGTAAACATTATAGTTCGAAGTTTTAAAGGTTTAAGTTCAAATAACAGTTTAAGTAAACAGCGGAAGCATAGACCAAACAGTTTCAAAACAAAGTTCATAGTTCAAGATTATTTAAAACCCAACACATGGGCTAGACGACCACTACACATTCCCAAGATGCAAGCTCCTGAGTCACTAGGTACCTGCAAAGCATGCAGTAGGGTATCAACAAAAATGTTGGCGAGTTCACGAGTTGTCCAGTTTTTAATTACCAAAAACTTGTTTCATCAGTTAATTTATCCGTTTATACATGCGATGGGGAGCTACCCCATAAGTAAGCGACTAAACTGTTTTACAATACCGTACGTTTTCAATACAAGATGGTTGCTCCGGAAAACACAGAGTATCACACGAAGTCTCGGTAAAGGATTTATGACGATTATTTTTCTCATTCATTTGTTAACCGAGCTTGAACCGATTCGATTAAAAATTAGTTACATTCTAATATAATTGACAAGAATTATATACATATTGTTTGTTTGTTGAAATATTGTTGAATTTTGACAAAATAACGATGCTTTAGTTGTCGGGGCCGTCCAAAAACAGAGGAAACTCTGCCCGTTTTTCGAGAAAATCCGAAAACAAAACGCACTTTATTGCGAAACAACAATTATTAATATCGAGCGATTTTTATAAAACAAGATACAAATGGCTATTCATTACAAGGACACTTTATAACATACAAGAAACAACGATAATACGAACTCTTTTTATGAAAATAAATATAGTTTTTATATTTATTCCCAAGATCAAATGGTATAAATTCGTTTTTACAAAAATAAGTATATTTTATATATATATTTATTTCTAGTAGCCAACAATAACGAATTCTTTTATAAAAATAAACATTGTTTTATGTTTAACATCAAGCGACTCATATTCATTTATAAAAATAAATATAAATATATATATTTATTTTCAAACACAAACAACTTGATGATGCTTCTGTAAAAATAAATATAACTTTATATATTTATTTCAAACACCTAAACGGCACCTACATATACTTTCATGAATATATATACAAGACGCAACATATATAATACAAGTTTATTATATATTACTTTCATACGAATATTCCTATATACACAAACGACTTCTCGGAACTTAACAAGTTTAACTTAATCATTTTTATTAAGTTAACAGCTTATCGTCGAATCGTTCAGTTAACGATTCGGTAGAGCTCGGTAACACGTAGATTTGTTACCGCGTTAATTAGAAACTTATAAGATATTCCGTGTTAGGAATATTGTAGAATGCACGCTAGCGAGTCACATCTTGGAAACGACATCACAAAGTCGTATATAGCTAGCTTTGCACAGGAATATTCAGGTGAGTTCATAACCCCACATTTTACAGTTTTACATTTTTCTAAATGTTTTCGGGGTGGAAAGACATGCACTTTTTGCAAAGCATACAAGAATTACATATTTCTAAACCATGTTACAAGCAAGTTTTAACAGACACAAATGGTTTACGAAAAGCTTATGTCTTATACCGGTTTTTGCAAACAAACGTATTTTTCGAAATGTGCATACACACGAATTCTAGTTTTCGAAACTACGGGAAAATACAAATACAAGAGTTTACAAATACATGAGTTATGGTATGATGGATACAAAAATGAGAAGCACACTTGGTGATAACTAGTACCAAGTATGATGCGTTTTGAGGAATGATACGAGAAATTGTGTCACGAATAGGGTACCATAAGCACCATTAATCGTGTACATACTTAGACCGCAGAACAAAATGTTAGATCTAATGGGTACTAGGGGCAACCCCACTCTTGGTGATAACTATTACCGAGTAGTGTTTTTGTGTCTCCGTCGTGAATCGAAAACTAGAAGAATGCCTATGGTTTGGTTGCTTCCTATATCGTGTCACATGTTAATGGCCTTGCAACCCATTAACAACATGATACATACAAAAATACTTGATTTATACGAGAATATTTTATTTATACAAGAATACATGATTTATACAAGAATACTTGATTTATACAAGAATACACGATTTATACAAGAATACTTGGTTTATACAAGAATACTTGATTTATACAAGATACATACCATGTTTTCATACAATGTTTCCATACAACATGACAAGAAAATGATTTTACATTCGTTTTCTCAACAATATTACAAAAACCGGTTATTCAAAAAGATTTACTTCAAATCTTTTACAAACAAACTATGAACTCGCTCAACTTTATGTTGACTTTTTCGCATGTTCTTTCTCAGGTTACTTTTTAGAAATCATGGCACGGTTGGAATAGGAGAACCATGTGGAGTCGAGTACTTAGTGGGCGTTCAATTTCTAAAAGACTTAGATTATTTGCTTCCGCTGTGTAATGAAGATACCAGTCCAGTCCAGTCACGCAATGCTCTGATAATTTCGGGGTGTGACAATCATCGCGTGAACAATCGCCACCGAAAACCTCTTCAGCACCTATTCGTTCATCGGATCCAACATCTGAATCAATCTCATCATATTCTTCTCATCCTTGACGAAATCCTTCCGATTCAGCTTCACTGTTAACAGATTCACCAACGCCTTCAACGCCGATTCCTGTAAACCTGCCGGTTTTGTAAATTCCATTAGCTTCGTTAACGATCCCATACATCCGGCGATTGCTCGCTTGTTACCTTCGTTAATCGATAAATTAGCTAAAATTGAGACGGATATTTGTTGTAGAGTGAAATTTCCTTGCGTTATGAAACCTGACATTTGTGATATG
Source organism: Helianthus tuberosus (assembly GCA_030545235.1). Lineage (NCBI taxonomy): Eukaryota > Viridiplantae > Streptophyta > Magnoliopsida > Asterales > Asteraceae > Helianthus > Helianthus tuberosus. The sequence goes on along the minus strand of CM060414.1, from coordinate 108,168,097 downwards.
AACATAGAAGATGCAGATAATAACCGGCTAACAGAATCAGTAGACGAAAGAGAATGAATTGCACGTAACACGTGTTCTAGCGTATCCGGATTTGAAGACTGGTGAAGCAATTGCAACAGTTTCTGCAGACCTTTCTCTTGAATAATAACCGCTTTGAAATACTCACTAGAAGATGCTAAAATTGTGACGCAATTAGCTGCTTTCTCTTTCGCAGCTGCAGCACCTGAAATCAGTAATCCAACTATCACTGGAACACCGGCAGCAGGATTTAGATGAGGAAAACCGAGGAAGATGAATCAGAAGAGTGGAGGATCAAAGTGGTGGTTATGGAGGCAGCAGGATTCAGGTGGCGGTGGCTATGGGGGTCGCCGGTGAAGGTGCCGGTGGTTGTGGATGTGGTGGGAGAGAAGGAGATGTGAGAAGAGGGAGAGAATGAAAGAACAGGGGTTTTTTTGTGTTTATATATAAAAAATTTTCTAAACCTTTTTTAAGTTATTTACACAGTTAGTCCTTGCTTCGTTAAAATGACAAAATTGCCCTCATGTATAAGGCACATGACAAGATTTAACGAAAAAACTAACTGGGTTAGGCCCAAAGGGTAAAACGTGCTTGATTTTTAAACATAAAGGACAAAACTTGTCAATTTTAAATATAAAGGACACCGCCTGCAAAGAGGCATAAAGATAAAGGACAATTCTTGCAATTCACTCTCTCTCTCTCTCTCTCTATATATATATATATATATATAGTGATCCTAAGAGCATCACCAATAGAGTCATTTTTAGGCATTTTTAAAGAAAGAGAAAATGATGTGGATGAGAGAGATGATGAGTTGGAGGAAAGAGAGTGTGGATGTGTATGTGAGGAAAAATGACAAAAAATGAGTTATGTGAGTGGGGTGAATAGAGAGGAGAGAGGAGAGATAAATGATATTTTTATTGTTTGTGAGTAGGTCATGAGAGAGAATGGTTTTTATTGGTTGGGCAAGTGCCTATGTGGCATCTAAAAACATCACCTAAATATTTATCTATTGGTGATGCTCTAAGAGAAGGGAGAAGGATCCACTAAAAAGTAGATTTTGCCTAAGAAGTATTGTGATGATGACATGTGGCACTCCATATAAGTAGGAAGGAAGGACATTTTGGTCCTTATAAATAGGAGTGTGAAAATGACATGTGACACCCCTTTTGTTTTCTAAAAAAATACAGCTAAAAAATCCAGTACAAAAAAATTTAGCACAAAAAATCAAGTACAAAAAAATATAGCACAAAAAATGCAGTACAAAAAAATATACCACGAAAAAATCTAGTACAAAAAAATATAGCACGAAAAAATTCAGCACAAAAAAAATATAGTATAAAAAATCCAACACAAAAATTAAGAAAAAAAATTTAAGACAAAAAAATTTAGCATAAAAATATAGTACAAAAATCCAGCAAAAAAAATGTATACAATATAGAAATACAACACATTTTTGTGGGTTTTTTTAGTCGTCATATTTTATATAGCAATATGGTACTCAAATTAAAGATAAAAAACGCTCGATTTTATGGTGAAATTTTTATGAAAAAAATAATGTCGTAAAAAAAAGTTATGAACGTTTAAAAAATGAGGGTGGAATATGCATGTGCCTTGCATATGGAAAGAGAAAGTCAATAAATAAGATTTTCCTAATATACCCTTACACTCTTCTTTTTTCCTACACTTTCATCTTAACCATTGATTTGAAAAATGAATGGTTAAGATTACTTCTCTTTCTACTTAGACAAAATGAACTTTTTATTTGATCTTACCCCCTAAGAGAAGTCCACCCTATTTGAAAAACTTGAGAAACATTCTGGACCACACATTTCCTTAAGTTTTTCGTAATATACACATATGTATAGGTTAAAAATCACTATATACATGTATGTATATTACGAAAAGCTTAGAGAAAATGTGTGGTCCAGAATGCTTCTCAAGTTTCTCAATTAGTCTAGTGCTTCTCACACGATCCCAACCTTATATATATATATATATATAGGGGAAGGTTCATTGGGGAACACTAAAAAAGTGGGGAACAGCGGGGAACCGACTCAAACAAACTCCGATTGGACTCATTCCAGCGACGTTGGAACCGGCTCGTCGAATCCAAACTAGGATCTCTTAACCCTAAATCCAAACTCCTAAACTCTAAACCCTAAAGCTAAAAAATAAGGCTAAAACCTAAGCTAAACCGTAAAATCTAAACTATAAACCCTAAAAGCTAAAGGCTAAACCTAAAGCTAAGCCCTAAAGCTAAACCCTAAAGCTAAACCCTAAACCCTAAAGCTAAACCGTAAGGTTAAACCCTAAAGGCCAAACCCTAATATATTTAGGGTTTAGGGGTTATGATTTAGGGTTTAGGGTTAAGATATACTAGTTAGGGTTCGACGAGCCGGTTCTAACGCCGCTGGAATGAGTCCAATCGGAGTTCGTTTGTGTCAGTTCCCCACTGTTCCCCATTTTTTTAGTGTTCCACAATGAACCTCACACTATATATATATATATATATATATAGGGGACCGCTAAAAGGAGAACCACCTCCAGTTGTAAGAACCGTGAGAACTTTTTGATCCGGGGCGAGTTGGACCAATATTTTTTTTCATAAACGTAGATGCTTGTATTATAAACACATTTATAAAAAAAAAAAAAATTCAAAAAAAATGTCATGTGTGTAGTTTTGAGCACCACAAGTTTGTGTTTACGGGTACCGTAAATTTTAAATAAAATTTACGGGTCCCGTAAACGCAAACTTTGGGTGCTTAAAACTACACACCCGACATTTTTTTTTTTGAATTTTTTTTTACAAATGTGTTTATAATACATGCATCTACGTTTATGAAAAAAAATTGGTCCACCTCGCCCCGTACGGTGTAGTTCTCACGATTCTTACAACTGGAGGTGGTTCTCATTTTAGCGGTCCCATATATATATATATATATATATATATATATATAGGTAAAGAGTAAAATACAAATGCGCTTATCGTACGATACGTACGCGATCATCCCAGTCGTTCGATCAGGTGCAGATCTGGTGCGAATTCAATACATATCGCATGTGAAAAAATGGTTAGCATGGGGTAGTGTGAAAAATGGCATGGGGTGTGTAGATGGACAAAATCGCATGTGGAAGATTTGAATATCGCATGTGAAAAAATGGCATGGGCTAATGTGAAAAATGGCATGGGGTGTGTAGAATCGCATGTGGAATATTGAATATCGCATGTGAAAAAATGGCTAGCATGGGGTAATGTGAAAAATAGCATGGGGTGTGTAGAATCGCATGCGGAAAATTGAATATCGCATGTGAAAAAATGGCATGGGGTAATGTGAAAAATGGCATGGGGTGTGTAGAATCGCATGTGGAAAATTGAATATCGCATGTGAAAAAATGGCTAGCATTGGGTAATGTGAAAAATGGCATGGGGTGTGTAGAATCGCATGTGGAAAATTGAATATCGCATGTGAAAAATCTGTGTGTGTGTTACTGTTCATCTTCTTCGATTGTTGGTCGATCATTGTCAGTCTTCTTCCGTTTGACCCTTACAACTCCCAAATTAGTAGTTCTTATTATCGATATCGCACTAAAAGGAACGAAGGGAGGTTGGGGAAGAAGATTTTCAGGTTTTTGAATTTGATTTTGAACTATCATCGGTCAATTACAGAGATTTATGACCTCGCAATGACGTTTAACCTTCCTGGTATGATTTTAGATATATTAAAATGATTAATTTAATCATTTAAATTAGTTTCGCCCGCGTTTGATCGATTGAAGATCGTACGGCTGAGGGCATCGCGTACATAATGTAGGATAAGAGGTATTGTACGTTAACCGGCCTCTCTCTCTCTCTATATATATATATATATATATATATATATATATATTACTTATAAGTCATTATCTTAGTTTATTCATGTATTTAAATAAAATTATAGGAATTTCTTTATCCAACATGTTTTTGATGGGTATAAAATGAAATCAAATTACAAGAAAACGATCAGAGCAACGTAAGTTGTATTGTCGGAGATAAATCCACAAGTCCAATATATTATGGGAATTATGTGTTTGATCGTTAATGAAAAAACAGGGAGAATTGTTGAATGGAACAATTTAGAGTGTAGTTTAGATCCTTAAATTTTTCGAAGTGAACTCCTGATCTTTAATCATTTTATAATAGGGAGATAAAGACTAGCAATCTAAAAAATGTTGAGTGAACCTTATGTATCCGTTCAAGTGCTTAAACCGATTTAGAGAGAAGATACTTGAGAAAAAGAAGTATCCATTGAAAAATCAAAGAGTAAAAGTAAGACGGTTTAGTTACTGATGACGGAGGTAGCTCAAACCTTAATAAACTGATTAGAGACATAACAGCTTAAAAGGTTAAAATGTTCAGAAATCGTCAGCTGTCGTGAACAGTAAAAAGGACAAGTCAGGGTCTTGTCACATCCCCCTTTGTGTGTGAAACCTTCTGCCCAGCCTCAACCAGAACATGTGGGAGAGCACACCCTTTTGTCCGCAGGTCCAAACCCTCCAACCCCTAAAAGAGTAAGTCCCTCACTATAAGCCAGGTTCATTAGTCAAAGGTTTCTACTTTGAGAAACCTCTTTCACTATAAAATACAGGCCATGATAGACATGCAAACCACTCCAGAATCAGTAGGAATCATCCTAACTCTCTGATTCTTCCTCTCCATCTCGAGAACTAGCTTCATGCTTGCTTCTCTTCTTCTTCTCCCATGAGAACTAGCTTCATGCTTGCTTCTCTTCTTCACACTAAATAACTCATCTTCTCCAACGATTGCCTTCTGGGCTGATTTCTAATCAGTTCAGGATCTAAGGAGAATAACAATAATACTAGTGAACCTCTCTCCATGTCTTGCAAACGTGGGGGGACCCCACGACCTGCGTTAGGTTAACTGAAACCTTGAACTCTTTTACCCCGGAGATATCGCTACAGGCCTTGGTCTTGTATTTGTTGTAGCAACAAGTTGGCGCCCACCGTGGGGCTACGCCGCTTACTTTATCTTAAAGACCAGCTGTGTAGCTAAATTTTCTCTTTACATCATGTCTGAAAGCGAGTCTCTCGATCAGGTAAAACAGGTGCCTAAAAACACCAATTTAACACCAAATTCTAGTCAGATCTACACCTCTTTCTACTCCTAGAAGTACTCCACCGGGATATGTTCCTGGAGTTCACTTCTTTTCAAACACCAACCCCATCTCGATCAGGGGTTGCACCTACTCAAATCGATGCAATGCAATGCATACACCGGAACACATAGATCTAACACTCGAGTGAGTACCTAGAAATTTCTTACAACTGAGATTTTTTCTCAACTAGCATGTGAGCCTAGAAAGGGAAAAAAAGTGTGAGAATAAGACTAAATTATGAGGAGCCTGAACCCTCATTGTCACCTGGCCCTCCATCTCTTCCTTTTAGCAGCTCACGTTTAGCCACATCTTACATTGAAGCTGGTCCTAGTGTGACAGACCAACCACTCAAGCCCTTGAGCTTTTGGGGAGGCCAAGTCCAACCGCTTTTCCTTTATTTACCTCCCAACCCGTTACAACCGGTGCACCTATTGGGCATGAAACCACTCTTGATCAATTATGACAGTCACCAGCTTCAAGTGTTCCTCCTCCCATTGCTACTTTGTGGTAACAAGCCATGGCCACCCTGCCTTTGGCTCGAGGTACGGTCATGAGCACATCCATGGGAATGCCTTATACAGTACCATCAGAAAGCCTTCAAGGCTTTAACCTTATGCCCCAGCTGATGACACAGATTATGGCATCTTTTATGAGTACCATCAGAAAACCTTTAAGGCTTTAACCTTATGCCCTAGCTGATGACACAGATGATGGCACAATTTCCTTTGCAGCATGTGAAAGCTGGATGATGACACAGAAAGCCTTCAAGGCTTTAACCTTAATTTCATCAACCAAGTGTCAACCACTCACCAGGGTACCTCAAGCGGTAACCCAGCTTCAAGGGTAGTAAAATACCTCTCAAAACCTTACAAGCCCAACAACTTGTCTTGCTTCTCCCAACAAATTGTTGAGTACGAGTTTCAAACCCAGATAAAGATGTTATCACAGTGCTGAAGACCACCTCCAAATCTTTGTCGGGGCTGCAAGGATTGAAAAATGGCCCAGCCCCGAATGTTGTCTCATGTTTATGCAAACCCTTGAAGGGTCTTCACGCATATGGTTCAATGACCTTCCTGAACGAAGCATTCAGACCTTTGACAATCTTAGTAAAGGTTTCCCATAACAACGGAAGTATGTCAAGGACGCCATGAAAATCTTCCAGATCAAACAACGTGATGATGGAAGTCTTAGAGACTTCATCGAAAGGTACAAGAAGGAAGGTTTAACTTACGCCGATGGAAAGATTAGGGTTGCAGGGTTCATGAATGCTAAATTCCAAATATCTCACAAGAGACTTCAATAAATACCTGCCCAAAACCCTTGAAGAAGCACTCAAAAGGGCTGAAGCCCACATTCGAGGAGAATAAGCTGTATATATCAAAGAAAAAATAACTCTTAACTGGAGCTTCCAGTATGGATCTTATGAAAAACGGTTCAAAGGTTCGGATTCTAGAAGACCTGAAGGCCGAAACCCTCCAAGCCGAGAAAAAACCATAAACTTTACAGCCTTAACCAAGACTCCGCAAGAGATCTTGGCAACCGAATAGGTAAAACACAGCTTCCGCCCTCCTCAACCTTTGCCAAAAAAACAAAAGATTGGAAAATCAAACTAGTATTGTGAGTTTCACGAATAGAAATGTCACCATACCAATGATTGCTTCCAACCCAAAAAGAGGATCGAAGAAGCCGTCAAGTCCGAACTGGATCACTTGATTAAAGGGGTCAAGGACAAGATGGTTGAAGAAAAAAAGTAGGAAGTGAACATGGTCGACCTTGAAAACAAAGCTTCCCAAAAACACCATCATTCCAAGGCATGGGAACGTCAATATGTTTACTTCCCCACCACCGAAAGTAGGGTTGCTTTCAAAACCTCAGGTGATGGAATCCAACATAGGAACCATCAAGACACAAAATGCTTACATTGACACCGGTGCAACCACCAAAATCATGTTTGAGAAATGCTTTAACCCTCTCAACGGCGATGAACGTTCAAAGATTCAACAGTCTGAATCCTCCATCAAAGGTATCGCAGACATACCAATCAAGACTTTAGGCCAATTAACCCTTAATGTTTGTTCAGCGAGAGAACAAAGGGACGAACCGAACAACTCACTTTTACGGTGATCAATATCCCTTCCAACTATGATATCACCATAGGAAGGCCAGGGCAAAGCGTGTTCAGAATGGCAGTTTCACTTGGTCAAGGCACAGTGAAGTTTCCTACTAAAAAGGGGATAGCAACCCTTCAACCTACCCAAGAAGCTTTTGCGGTTGAAGGGGAAAGCTCAAGATAGGACGAAGACGATGAACAAGGGTTGGACATAAACTCAAAATATCCTCAACAGGGGATAAGGGTAAACACTAACCTTTCCAATGAAACCCTCTCATACCTTGAAAATATGCTCTTGCACTATGTCTTTGCTTGGTGCCCAGAAGATATGACCGGCATCCCTCATAGCATTGTTGTAACACCTCGAAAATTCACGTCCTATAATGTGTTGACACGTGTCATAAGCTTTGAACGTGTGAAAGAATACTCTAGAGGGACTAAAGTTGACAAACAAGGAAAGTATGTGAATATAGGGTTCAAAATGTCAACAATGGATAAATATACTTTGCAATAGCCCTACACGATGTTTATACCCTTAAACGAATAAATCATGGATCATACGAAACTAATTGTGAAAGAAAGTGAGGAATTCCAAACTACAGGGGTTAAATGTGTCAACATGTTTAAAGTATACCTCTGAGTGACCTTTTAGCAAACCCGAAGCTTTGTAACAATTAATTATGCTCACTAGAATGCATGAAAAAATTTCACCAAGTTTCGTTATCGTAATAGAAAGTTATGATAAAATTCGTATACGAGGGGTTAAAAGCATCAACGATGAAATTTATGACTTTTCGGGTGATAACAAAGTTAAACAAGGGCTTCACAAAGATTATTTATGTCTTGGAGTCCTTGGAAATCAATTTAGAGGGCTCATAGTGCAAAAAGAAAGGTTGAAACAACTTTTATATGGACCAAGGACCAAAACAACAATTTCTGAAAATTTAATTTCGGTCGGAAGGGGCGTCGCGCGACGCGTAGGACCCTTAGGGGACCTACGCATGACGCGAGGGGTCCTCTGATGCAGAAAATATGGCAGGTGTCTGTCCAGCCCTTGTAACCGACTTTAAACACTTGTTTGCAATACCATGTGCTGCACAATAGGGTTTTTAGGCTTTAGGGACACTTGGGATGCATCAATGATCATTTGTAGACTTGCATGGCATGATCTAGTGGGATTAAACCCACTATATAAAGGTTCACGTTTGCAACATTTTTGATCATTCATTCCAACTCCATTTCTGCTGATTTCTGGAGCACAAGAGCCTTGCCTAAGCATCATTAATCATGCATAGGACCTTGGTAAGCTTCCTTAACCTTCCTTAATCGTGTTTTACTTAGTTTATAGCTTAAAAGTCAAACCGTCGTAATTAAGGTTTGACTTAACGATTAATCACTAATGGTCCAGTGATTAGTCAAACTTAAGGTAGTTATAAGTTGGTATTTATGTGGGCATTAAACCCTTAAAATGGCACCCTCTGATTCCCACTCTAACTAGATCAAATGTCGGGTCAAACTTAATGTGAAAAAGTCAACAGAAACTTAATTTTCGAATTAACACATAATTAGCAATGTAGAAGACGTGTAACCTATTTTATCACTCATATAACTTGGTAATTAGTATAAGAACTGGTCTAAGCTTGTTCGATCCGACAATTTTCTGTTTAAGCTCGGTTCGGAGCCGAAAGTCGCAAAACATTGACTTTTGCTTTGACTTCAGTTCTGAACCGATTTAGATGGGTTTAGAAATGCCTTAGAGATTCATTAGGACCAGGTTACATGATGGTATAACCCTCTGTGATTGGCTCGTTGATTGTCCGATTCATTTACAAGTTTCCGTTAATTGCTTAATGTTGACCATAATGTCCATTTGACCTCAAAAAGAGAATTTTGGAAATGTGAGAGGACAATAACCTTTGATACTGATTTATAAACATGTCCCTAAATTTTCACATCAGTTTGAGGACTAGATTAGGAGTTATGCTCAATAGCGTAATTAGAAAGCTTTTTATTAATTAAACGGCGTAATTAGCGTAAAGCCTATCTAAACCCAATTTTTGACACCAAACCTTTTACCCATTGATGTAATATAATATTTTGGGATTTTTAAAGATTTTTAATTATTTTTAACATGATCATAACCTAAGGTTATGGCCTTAATTCGGTAAATACCGATTTTACCCTTTTTGTGTATAAAATGAGTTTTACATAATATTTTAACACCAATTCAATTGCTACTAATTTTATATAATAAATAAAGAATTATGAACTTTATAAACTGATCAGAAAACTCAGATTTCCTGTATAAACCGGAAATCGCTTAAAACGGCTTTTTAAGCGTATTAAACACATAGTTTAGGTTTAAAACCATTTTGTCTTATAAGACTCATCACCAACTGATATAACCTATTAAATTAAGTTGTTTTACTGATTATTTCAGAACCGAATCTCAGAATTATAAATAATCTCTTTTATAATCTTTTAAATGACCAAAATACCCCTACGGGGCCTAAATTGAGATTAAACTCGTTTTGGGCATAACGGAAGGTATCCTACTGATATCACAACATATTTAAAGCATATTAACTTAGGAAACCTGTTCGTGACTCATTCGGTTACCCGTTATGCGTTATTCGCGTTTGGTTCGGTTTATGTAACTAGTTTACATAAATTAACCGAAACGAGTCAAACCTTATCATTTTTATCTCAAATTCCAGAATGTGTTTAGTTTACCCATATTATACAAGTCTTCGAACTTGTCGGGTCTAAATCACATTCTGATCCGGTCTTCGCTTTATCATGCGTTTGAACCGTATATTCCTTTTGAAAACTAACCGGTCTAAGTCTAAGCTTAATTAAAGACCCGTTAGGATTCTAATAGGTTATTAAAACCTTTGTTCCAGATTAGGAGGCCAGTAAAAGCTATGTGCACTTTCTGTATTTGATTTATACTTTGCTCAGGTAAATACTTTTAACTTATTTTCCCTATACGGGCTTGGGGTACGGTATTATAATATCGCTTGGTCGGATATGAAGTCGTACGATCAGATATTGATTAAAAAGATGCATAACCCGTTTTATTCTGTCTTGTCTGATGCAATGCCTTTGGGGGGTTAATGACCGTGTCTAGGATATCCTCGGCTCATTCGTTAGAAATGGCCACGACTTAAGCACGGGGTGTAGGCATACACCTGACAGATGCGTATCTAAAAAGGTAGTCCACAAGAAGGGTATTCTTCTTGTGGGTATTATACCAAGTGGCGTGTCAATTAATCTTGATAAACCGGCTCTTCTAACCGGGTCCTAAATGGACGACAAACATGTAAAACTGTATACAAGTTTATTTTTAAATAATTATCCCAGGTTATAAAAGATATTTTGTGCCATGTGCATCCAAACTAATTTTCTTAAACTCTTTTCCCAATGAGTCTGTTAATTGTATTTACCAGTGTAAACTGACGTATTTTCCAAAAACGTTAAGTGCAGGTACTATACGAAATAGCCTGGCTACTCCAGGCATCAATAATTAAGTCTTGCAAGCTCTAGATGTTAAAGTCCGTTGAACAGTGATTTATTTATCTTTTGATCCGCCTGTGAACCCTTTACAATCCGTTGTAGTACTTTGATATTACTATTTATTCGGTTTGTAATATGATTCATACATTTTGCTTCCGCTGTGCATTTATAATTTGTGTTGTTTGACCATAATGATATCAACTACGTCTCGATACTCCCCACCGGGCCCATCGGTAATACGTGGAAATATCGGGGTGTGACAATTGTTGAACATGAGTAAAGGATCCCACCTGATGTTAAGCCCATTATACAAAAGAACAGAGTCAAGCCACTGAAAGAAGCCTTGCAGAGTGCCAAGAGATGGAAAAACTTGTTCTAGCCGGAATCCTTCGAGAGGTCAAGTATCAATCATGGGTGGCCAATCCCGTAATGGTTTGAAAACCCGACAAGTCTTGGTGAATGTGTATCGATTTTAAAGACTTGAACAAAGCATGCCCAAAGGTTTGAAAACCCGACAAGTCTTTGTCTTTATTTTTTTCCTTGTTATTTTTCTGATTAGCCCTTGCATGGGCAAGTCATTTCAGTTGGAAGTCCCGTTTAGGGTAACCATGTACTTATTTAAATTTTAATGGAACGGTTAGATTTAAAATATCATTCCTTTTATAAGATCTACCATTATAATAAAAATGGCAAAATCTAAAAAGGACAAGACCAAGCTCGTATGTCATCTTAAGACAGGGCCAAGATGGTAGTTCCTCAATTAGATTCAGATCCTTGTTAACATCTTAATTTAGGATTGCTCTGCGTTAAATATTAAAAAGAATCTTAAAGGTAAAACCTAGCCTAAATGTCATTGCAGACATGGCCAAGATGGTAAAAACCTATTCAAAAGATTCAAACCCTTGTTAACATCCGAAGACATGTTAACATTTTTTTTAGCAAAATGTGATTCGTTAAAGACGCATAAGTCATCCTTAAATTAGGTTATTCCAATCTTTCCTTATTAAAATAATCATCCCTTAAGGATAAAGTGCCTACGGGCTATAATTAACGTCCTTTGGGACTAACGACAGTGGTGGCCTACAACTCCCTGTCAAGAAAAGGTAATGAACTATGTTCAAACCTTAATGCCTTGATTCTCTGAAATCATGGCTTATGATTTAGAATGTCCCTGTGACTAGGCCTTTGTGCCACTAATAATATTGTTATTGTTTTATAATTAGGATAAATTATAATAAAAATCCTAAATAAATATGATTAACAAATTAACCAAATATGGTCTGTGCTTACCATGGTTAATGAATTGCCATAAAGGACAATCCCAGAATAAACTCCCAAATAAATTATTGTCAATATCTTATGTAACAGTTCAAACTACATGGCTGACTCAGATGAGATCAACAGTCACCCAAGGGAGAATCATGATAATACCCGAATTAACGTAGCGGGTGCAGAACTGCAGGCAATGATAGACAATGCCATTACTCGAGCTTTGGATAGACAGTTCCATGAATCCAGTGGTACCCATGTAAGGACCCAATCTGCACCACACTCTAAACCACCCTCTAAAACTCACACTGCTCACAACAGTAATTCCCACCACTCATCAAACCAAAGGAGTGTTCCATCCCAAAGGATCGTACTGAATCAAGAACCCCGTGATAAGGGTTGCTCCTATAAGTATTTTGTTTCATGCAAACCCAGAGATTTCACTGGGGAAAAAGGGGCTATAGACTGCATGACATGGTTGGATGAGATGGACACTGTAGTAGATATCAGTGGTTGCGCTAATAAGGATGTGGTGAAATTCGTGTCTCAGTCATTCAAGGGTGAGGCATTAGCTTGGTGGAGGTCTTTGATCCAAGCTACAGGGAAAATCCCATTGTACGATATGACTTGGGAACATTTTGTGTCATTGATCAAGGAGAATTACTGCCCTCAGCATGAGGTCGAAAGGATTGAATCAGATTTCTTATCATTGGTGATGAAGAATCTAGATTGCCAAGATTACCTCACCAATTTCAATACCCTGTCTAGGCTAGTTCCGTATCTGATAACACCAGAACCCAAGCGAATTGCTCGCTTCATTGGGGGTTTGGCCCCAGAGATAAAGGCCAGTGTTAAGGCATCTAGACCTGCTACCTTTAGGTCAGCAGCTGATCTATCTCTGTCTCTTACCTTGGATGCGGTCAGGCTAAGATCGCTCAAGAATTCTGAAGAAAGTAAGAGAAAGCGTGAGGATGATGCCTCACGAAGACCTGAGAAAAAGCACAAAAGTAATACGGACCACAAGAAGGAATCTGGGTCTAACAAAGGTAATCAACAGGCAGAGGAAAAGCCAAAGTGCACGACTTGCGAAAAACGCCACTTTGGAAAATGCAGGCTTGAGGCCAAGTCTCAATCAGGATCACCTGCATGTGGGTTATGCAAGTCTAAAGAGCACAAGACGATAGAGTGCAAGAAGATAAAAGACGCAACATGCTACAACTGCAATGAGAAAGGACATATCAAGACCAACTGCCCTAAATACGCCAAGAAGCCTGAAGAGGTCAAGAAGACCAATGCAAGGGTCTTCCGGATGGATGAAAAGGAAGTTGTTCAGGACGATAATGTGATCACAGGTACCTTCCTTATAAATGATGTTTATGCAAGGGTATTGTTTGATTCAGGGGCGGATAAGTCATTTGTAGATAATAAGTTTTGTAAGTTGCTGAATTTACCTGTTAAAACCCTAAGTGTGAAATACGAGGTGGAATTAGCTGATGGTACATTAGAAACCGCCTCAACCGTGTTAGATGGATGTTTTATATCCATTAGGAACCACTCTTTTCCGTTATCCTTACTTCCGTTGAAGCTAGCCGGTTTCGATATAGTACTAGGCATGGATTGGTTGTCTCGCAACCAAGCCCATATCATTTGTGCTAAGAAACAAGTAGTTGTCAGAACTCCTCATGGCAAGCCTCTGACAATTCAAGGAGATACTAAGTACGGAATGCCTGAGCAAGTATCCATGCTCAAGGCATCAAGGTGTTTGACAAAGGGTTGTGTTATCTACATGGCGCAAGTAACTATAGATGAACCAAAGCCTAAGATCGAAGACATACCTATTATCTCTGAATATCCAGGAGTATTCCCTGAAGAACTACCTGGTTTACCCCTAGATAGGCAAGTGGAGTTCAGGATTGACATTATTCCTGGAGCAGCACCTGTTGCAAGAGCGCCTTACAGATTGGCACCAACGGAGATGAAAGAGTTGAGAACTCAACTGGATGATTTGTTAAGCAAAGGATTTATTAGACCTAGCTCATCTCCTTGGGGAGCACCAATCCTTTTTGTGAAGAAGAAAGATGGCCCGATGCGTCTGTGCATCGATTATCGAGAACTTAACAAAGTTACTATCAAGAATAGGTATCCATTGCCCAGGATCGACGACTTGTTCGATCAGCTTCAAGGAGCGAGTTACTTTTCCAAGATCGACTTGAGGTAAGGATATCATCAACTAAAGGTCAAGGATGAAGATGTACATATGTCACACCCTGACTTTTGTGGAAGCGTGGTTATTTGGTGTGACTTCTTAATACCATAGCAATCAATCATAACAATGCTATATGATAAAAACATGAGATGTTCATCCATTAATAACGTTTAGAAAACCATAACATACTTGTTCTTGAAAACATGATACCAAAATAAGTTACAAATCATGACATGTTTAAATGAGTCCATAAGGACTCAACAAAAGTACCTAAGTAAAACCGGAGTTTAGAATCATGTATCCGGTCCAGGAAAGGAATACACCCTCTAAACCCGACAACCATGGATAACATCTTTTATGACACTACGCAGCTTGACGACACATGCATACCCTTCTAGATCCATTAGTTCCCCGAAATACATGTAGTTTGAAAAGTCAACAAAAGTTGAGCGAGTTCAAGTGTTTAGTATGTGCGTGCGAATAAACCTTTATAATCGTTGTAAGTATGAATGTTTTGTAAACTCTGGTATGAAAGCAAATAAGAAAACATATCAGTAAATGTGTAACCACATGGTCCAACCTGCGGGCGCATGGGAGAGGATAGGGCCTAGTCACCATATGGTCCAACTTGCGGGCGCATGGGTGAGGCTAAGATGTATTCACCACATGGTCCAACCTGCAGGCGCATGGGTGGTGTTAAGACAAGTTCACCACATGGTCCAACTAGCGGGCGCATGAGTGGGGTTTGTTAAGCTCAAATAGACCTATCACTTGTATCCCTCGATCGTACTACGAGAACTAATGGTCTTAAGATTTCACCTATCCAATCACATAATCTAACAGTTCCTTTCTTAGCTGACCATACCATTTGTAATTTTCTGTAGCAGTATGTAACATGTATTTCACCCCGAAGTTATAAGACTGAAAACAGTTAAGAGAAAAGGGGGACATGAACTCACAGTATTGCGTCTTCGGTACTTGTAACCCAATTCTCCTCAGCCACACGACTACCTACAATGGTCTAACGTCTATTAGACGAACGGGTCGTGCCTTGTCTTAGTATTGATTAGTGCCTTTGAGTTACGTTTTAAAGTGTCTTCAATATTTTAGTAATAATACTTCTCAAGTATTGTTATTCGTATTTCCTTCCCAAGGATGGGAGTATCTCATACATGTATTTTTGTAGTTCCGAAATAATACATCTTTAAGTCATACGTAGAAAATAAATATACTAAACCACAAAACAATAATTATCCACACGCGTGTCTTAATACAAAATATATATTCTAAATATATATTTACCCATCTTCATGTATAAAACCAACCTCCGATACTTTGTATTTTCGTTACAAAAATTATGGCGAGTTTTATGTTTGAAAAACATAGTCTAAAATATACTAGTAAACACTTGTCTAGAAATATTTACGAAGTGTTAGGATTTTCAGAAAATTTCGCCATAGTCTCCTTTGTAAATGGAGGTGTCCATGCTAAATAGCATATCATTTTCTTTAACATATAATACGTTAGATCGTTCTCAAATAACCAACCCGACATTTAGACATGTAAAATACTACTTATATCATTTCAGTTTCAATATACAAAACTGGGTTGTTTTCGGGCATTTTAATAAAATAGTTATCTTATTCCAAAAATTCCCAAATTTTTACAGAATGTCTTACACGATCCAAATATTATTGTGTAAAAATATCGGGGTCCAGTTCATTACCAATATTTTATAAAAATTTATTTACAGGACTGCAATCAGATTTGTCACTTTCTGATCGCAGTCTACGA
The DNA here is from genome assembly GCA_030545235.1 of Helianthus tuberosus. Taxonomy (NCBI): domain Eukaryota; kingdom Viridiplantae; phylum Streptophyta; class Magnoliopsida; order Asterales; family Asteraceae; genus Helianthus; species Helianthus tuberosus. Next base: position 108,152,028 of record CM060414.1, on the reverse strand, counting down.
AATAATTCATCTAAAATTTATCGTAAGTCTGTTTGATGAAATTCCAGTGGGAGAATTACTAAGACATTAGTGGTCATCTATAGTACAAATTTCACGAGCTGATCCAACATAGATTTCAAGTTATGACTAAAAACATATCACCCATTTACTGCAGTAAAAACTCAGCTTTAGCTGCTGTTACAAAACGGGTCTTTAAAAATAGTAAACGAACTCGAAAAATTACGATTCCAGTGCCATTTGATCCGTTTTTCGAAAATACATAATTTAGGCTTCAGAAAATCAATTTTTCGATTTATTATGATCTGTTTACAGCCAGTTGAAGTTGGCTGAAAATGTTAATCAGCATGCTGTTTCCAGCTTAAATGTTACTAAAATGCACACATACGATCACCATAACCTTCTAATAACGATTAACAACAGGTCATAAGTCATTTACAGCAGGTTATATTTCGTTTAACTCAGATTTATCATGTATCATCATCTTTCATTTCATGATCTGTTATGTAAAGCTTCATGTGAACTTTTATGTTCAAGTTTCTTGTTATTTAGTGTTCTTGTTCATTAACCATCATACTCCAACCTTTTAACTACACAAAGTAGACATAAACAAGAGTAAACCGAGACTTATTACTAGCACAAGGCTAGGGTAGAATCTAGTGAAGAAGATGATGAGAAAGATGATGAAAAAGCAAGAACAAAGTCCTTATGAAGCTCCACAAGTTGCAACTCCTTCAAACCTTCTTCTATACTTGAATGAGGCTTAGAAATTGGAAGAAGATGATGTTGAAGTGGTGGTGATGGGGGCGGTTGTGGTGAACCGAGAAGAGGGGAGAGAGAGTGAGTGAGGATGAGAGTGTGTAATCTTGTGAAGTGATGTTGAATCTTATGCTCATGCTTATAAAGATACACTCATATATTTTGTTAACCACCACAAGCCACAAGCCACAATCTACTAAAATAATGAAATAAAATCCAAGAACTAGATATGAAGTATGGTGAAGATTTAAGTTGGTGATTTGTGGGTCCTTTGGGGACCGAATTCGGTTAGGGGGGGTTGGATGTAAATTGTGTTGATAATAATATCTAGGCATATCTTAGGAAATCCAAGAAAATATTTGAGCAATCTAAGTAAAATCAAATAATATCAAGGGGAGATTGAGTTAAGATTTTGAAATCTTGGGTGGGGCCATGCTTGTGATCGTAATATATGAGGGGGAGGGGGTCCAAGTGTAATATTTTGATGATAGTGGGTAAACACTAGTAAATTTCCAAGTATATACTTTCGTGTGTTAGTTGGTTGATATATAGGGGGTGTTATGGTGTACGGGGACCATGACTAGCTCAAAATAATTAAACAATGTATTTGACACAAATTTAGTATTCCGGGTAATGTCCGGTTATCCGGTTAGGTACCGCTCCGTTAAAGTGTTTAATTATTCCGTAAAGTGTCTTTTATATATATTTTTGTAACCCTTTTAATTCCCGGCACTTAGGAAAGTATACAGGACCATTCTGCCATATTTTTGCATCTTACTAGCATGTTACAATGCTGAATTTTGTTAATAAATGCAGAATTCTGCACTTAAAGTATGTTTTAGGCACTTCCCGGCACTATAACTATCACCTAGTGACGCAGTTTTATGGTCCTCACTTCCCTACACTCCATACTAGTGTAGTATCTCATCCCTGGCTCATATTGGCCATAATAACATTGTCTGCCTATGTGCTGGTATTGTCAGCATGGTTCTGAATCAACCGTTCAGTGTGCTAACTGTGCTGTGTGCATCAAGTATGTCACTAATGTTTGTGTGTAATAAATGGAGCACTGTATAAAATATGATGCATATATATGTATGTAGCAGGAATCAGAAAGCAGTTTAATCACAGTTGTAATCAAGCGCAGTCATTAAGCACAAATTAAATATTAATTAGTTGTACGGCAGCATGCAAATTTGACAGTTGTCACAACATAAGACTGCATTTAGGACTCGTTATGGTCACTACGAGTTCTTAGTGATGCCTTTTGGACTCACTAATGCACCAGCCGCATTCATGGATCTCATGAACCGCGTCTGCAAGCCCTACATGGATAAATTTGGCATCGTCTTCATCGATGACATTCTTATTTACTCGAAGAGTCAAGCTGACCATGAGAAACACCTTCATTGCATTCTGAAATTGCTTCATCGAGAAAAGCTCTACGCTAAATTCTCTAAGTGTGAATTTTGGCTTCGTGAAGTCCAATTTCTTGGACATGTGGTTAGTGAACGCAGAATCCAGGTAGATCCCGCTAAGGTTGAAGCTGTCATGAATTGGCAAGAGCCGAAGACGCCCACAGAGATTCGCAGCTTCTTGGAATTGGCAGGATATTACAGGCGTTTTATTGAAAAATTTTCAAGGATTGCTGCACCCCTAACTTCCTTGACTAGGAAGAGTATTAAGTTCGACTGGGGACCGAAGTAACAAGAATCCTTTGATATCCTTAAGCAGAAGCTAAGCAATGCACCTGTATTAACATTGCCTGATGGAATAGAAGAGTTTGTGGTTTATTGTGATGCATCGCACACAGGGATGGGATGTGTGCTTATGCAGAAAGGCAAAGTTATTTCCTACGCTTTACGTCAATTGAAGGTGCACGAGAAGAACTACACCACCCATGACTTGGATTTGGGTGCCGTTGTATTTGCACTAAAACTATGGAGGCACTATTTATATGGTATCAAGTGTGTGATCTATTCTGATCACAAGAGCCTCCAGCATCTGTTCAATCAGAAGGACTTGAACATGAGGCAGCGACGTTGGATGGAAACTTTGAATGATTATGATTGTGAAATAAGATACCATCCTGGCAAGGCGAATGTAGTCGCTGATGCCTTAAGTCGAAAGGAAAGAGTAAAGCCTATAAGAATCAATGCCAAGAGCATTGAGATAAAGAATGGTTTGAATGAAAGGTTGTTAGCTGCGTAGAAGGAAGCTGTGCTGGAAGCTAACTATCCTAATGAAAAGCTAGGAGTAACTGAAGAACAGTTATCCTATGGCAAGGACGGAATTCTGAGGTTAAATGGACGAATATGGGTTCCAGTTTATGGGGGACTTCGGGATGTTATCCTCCAGGAAGCCCACAGTTCTAAATACTCCGTTCATCCTGGAGCTGACAAGATGTACCAGGATCTGAAAGCGAATTTTTGGTGGATAGGCTTGAAAAAGTCTATAGCTGCCTATGTTGCCAAATGTTTGACGTGCGCACAAGTCAAAGTTGAACACCAGAAGCCGTCAGGTTTACTACAACAGCCTGAACTTCCCACGTGGAAGTGGGAAATGGTGACAATGGATTTCATCACCAAGTTGCCAAAGATAAAGAAAGGAAATGATACCATATGGGTGATAGTAGAAAGACTGACTAAGTCAGCACATTTCCTACCCATTAAGGAAACCTACAGCTCCGACATGTTAGCCCAATTGTACGTAGATAAGATTGTATCTCTGCATGGCGTACCAGTGTCTATTATCTCTGACAGAGATACTAGATACACATCACATTTTTGGAAAAGTTTCCAACAATCTTTGGGCACGCGCTTAAATTTTAGTACGGCTTACCATCCCCAGACGGACGGGCAGAGTGAGCGTACAATCCAAACCTTGGAAGACATGCTTCGCGCATGTGTGATTGAATTAGGTGGTAGTTGGGATAACCACCTACCACTAATCGAATTCTCCTATAACAATAGCTACCATACCAGCATTAAGGCTGCGCCTTTCGAGGCCTTGTACGGTAGAAAGTGCAGAACGCCCGTTTGTTGGGCGGAAGTTGGAGATGTCCAACTGACAGAACCTGAAATAGTCCTGGAGATGACAGATAAGATTGTGCAAATACGCGATCGTCTCAAAGCTGCCAGGGATAGGCAGAAAAGCTACGCGGACTTAAGGCGTAAACCTCTAAAGTTTGAGGTTGGTGATAAAGTACTACTTAAGGTATCACCCTGGAAAGGGGTAATGCATTTTGGCAAGAAAGGCAAGTTAAGCCCAAGGTACATTGGACCATTCGAGATCATCGAATATGTCGGATCTGTTGCTTATAAGTTAAATTTTCCTGAAGAGCTCAGTGGTATTCACAACGTATTCCACATCTGCAATCTGAAGAAATGTCTAGCTGATGAATCACTAGTCATACCACATACAGATGTGCACATTGACGAGAGCTTAAAGTTTGTTGAAAAACCTTTGTCGATTGAGGATCGACGGGTTAAGAAGCTTCGAAGGAAGCATGTACCGATCGTAAAGGTTAAATGGGATGCCCGTAGAGGTCCCGAGTACACGTGGGAGGTAGAGTCCACAATGAAAGAGATGTACCCTTATTTATTTCAGTAAATCTCAAGGTCGAGATTTCTTTTAACGGGGTGAGGATGTAACACCTCGAAAATTCACGTCCTATAATGTGTTGACACGTGTCATAAGCTTTGAACGTGTGAAAGAATACTCTAGAGGGACTAAAGTTGACAAACAAGGAAAGTATGTGAATATAAGGGTTCAAAATGTCAACAATGGATAAATATACTTTGCAATAGCCCTACACGATGTTTATACCCTTAAACAAATAAATCATGGATCATACGAAACTAATTGTGAAAGAAAGTGAGGAATTCCAAACTACAGGGGTTAAATGTGTCAACATGTTTAAAGTATACCTCTGAGTGACCTTTTAGTAAACCCGAAGCTTTGTATCAATTAATTATGCTCACTAGAATGCATGATAAAAATTTCACCAAGTTTCGTTATCGTAAGAGAAAGTTCTGATAAAATTCGTATACGAGGGGTTAAAAGTGTCAACGATGAAATTTATGACTTTTCGGGTGATAACAAAGTTAAACAAGGGCTTCACAATGATTGGTTATGTCTTGGAGTCCTTGGAAATCAATTTAGAGGGCTCATAGTGCAAAAAGAAAGGTTGAAACAACTTTTATATGGACCAAGGACCAAAACAGCAATTTCTGAAAATTTAATTTCGGTCAGAAGGGGGGTCGCGCGACGCGTAGGACCCTTAGGGGACCTACGCGTGACGCGAGGGGTCCTCTGATGCAGAAAAATATGGCAGGTGTCTGTCTAGCCCTTGTAACCGACTTTAAACACTTGTTTGCAATACCATGTGCTGCACAATAGGGTTTTTAGGCTTTAGGGACACTTGGGATGCATCAATGATCATTTGTAGACTTGCATGGCATGATCTAGTGGGATTAAACCCACTATATAAAGGTCCATGTTTGCAACATTTTTTTATCATTCATTCCAACTCCATTTCTGCTGATTTCTGGAGCACAAGAGCCTTGCCTAAGCATCATTAATCGTGCATAGGACCTTGGTAAGCTTCCTTAACCTTCCTTAATCGTGTTTTACTTAGTATATAGCTTAAAAGTCAAACCGTCGTAATTAAGGTTTGACTTAACGATTAATCACTAATGGTCCAGTGATTAGTCAAACTTAAGGTAGTTATAAGTTGGTATTTATATGAGCATTAAACCCTTAAAAGGGCACCCTCTGATTCCTACTCTAACTAGATCAAATGTCAGGTCAAACTTAATCCGAAAAAGTCAACAGAAAAATAATTTTCAAATTAACACATAATTAGAAATGTAGAAGACGTGTAACCTATTTTATCACTCATATAACTTGGTAATTAGTATAAGAACTGGTCTAAGCTTGTTCGATCCGACAATTTTCTGTTTAAGCTCGGTTCGGAGCCGAAAGTCGCAAAACTTTGACTTTTGCTTTGACTTCAATTCTGAACCGATTTAGATGGGTTTAGAAATGCCTTAGAGCTTCCTTAGGACCAGGTTACATGATGGTATAACCCTCTGTGATTGGCTCGTTGATTGTCCGATTCATTTACACGTTTCCGTTAATTGCTTAATGTTGACCATAATGCCCATTTGACCTTAAAACAAGAATTTTGGAAATGTGAGAGGACAATAACCTTTGTTACTGATTTATAAACATGTCCCTAAATTTTCACATCAGTTTGAGGACTAGATTAGGAGTTATGCTCAATAGTGTAATTAGAAAGCTTTTTATTAATTAAACGGCGTAATTAGCGTAAAGCCTATCTAAACCCAATTTTTGACACCAAACCTTTTACCCACTGATGTAATATAATATTTTGGGATTTTTGAAGATTTTTAATTATTTTTAACCTGATCATACATAACCTAAGGTTATGGCCTTAATTCGGTAAATACCGATTTTACCCTTTTTGTGTATAAAATGAGTTTTACATAATATTTTGACACCAATTCAATTGCTACTGATTTTATATAATAAATGAAGAATTTTGAACTTTATAACCTGATCAGAAAACTCAGATTTCCTGTATAACCCGGAAATCGTTTAAAACGGCTTTTTAAGCGTATTAAACACATAGTTTAGGTTTAAAACCATTTTGTCATATAAGACTCATCACCAACTGATATAACCTATTAAATTAAGTTGTTTTACTGATTATTTCAGAACCGAATCTCAGAATTATAAATAATCTCTTTTATAATCTTTTAAATGACCAAAATACCCCTAAGGGGCTTAAATTGAGATTAAACTCGTTTTGGGCATAACGGAAGGTATCCTACTGATATCACAACATATTTAAAGCATATTAACTTAGGAAACCTGTTCGTGACTCATTCGGTTACCCGTTATGCGTTATTCGCGTTCGGTTCGGTTTATGTAACTAGTTTACATAAATTAACCGAAACGAGTCAAACCTTATCATTTTTATCTCAAATTCCAGAATGTGTTTAGTTTACCCATATTATACAATCTTCGAACTTGTCGGGTCTAAATCACATTCTGATCCGGTTTTCGCTTTATCGTGCGTTTGAACCGTATATTCCTTTTGAAAACTAACCGGTCTAAGTCTAAGCTTAATTAAAGACCCGTTAGGATTCTAATAGGTTATTAAAACCTTCGTTCCAAATTAGGAGCCCAGTAAAAGCTACGTGCACTTGCTGTATTTGATTTATACTTTGCTCAGGTAAATACTTTTAACTTATTTTCCCTATACGGGCTTGGGGTACGGTATTATAATACCGCTTGGTCGGGTATAAAGTCGTACGATTAGATATTGATCAAAAAGATGCATAACCCATTTTATTCTGTCTTGTTTGATGCAATGCCTTTGGGGGGTTATTGACCGTGTCCTGGATATCGTCGGCTCATTCGTTAGAAATGGCCACGACTTAAGCACGGGTGTAGGCATACACCTGACAGATGCGTATGTAAAAAGGTAGTCCACAAGAAGGGTATTCTTCTTGTGGGTATTATACCAAGTGGCGTGTCAATTAATCTTGATAAACCGGCTCTTCTAACCGGGTCCTAAATGGACGACAAACATGTAAAACTGTATACAAGTTTATTTTTAAATAATTATCCCAGGTTATAAAAGATATTTTGTGCCATGTGCATCCAAACTAATTTTCTTAAACTCTTTTCCCAATGAGTCTGTTAATTGTATTTACCAGTGTAAACTGACGTATTTTCCAAAAAGGTTAAGTGCAGGTACTATACGAAATAGGCTGGCTACTCCAGGCATCAATAATCAAGTCTTGCAAGCTCTAGATGTTAAAGTCTGTTGAACAGTGATTTATTTATCTTTTGATCCGCCTGTGAACCCTTTACAATCCGTTGTAGTACTTTGATATTACTATTTATTCGGTTTGTAATATGATTCATACCTTTTGCTTCCGCTGTGCATTTATAATTTGTGTTGTTTGACCATAATGATATCAACTACGTCACGATACTCCCCACCGGGCCCATCGGTAATACGTGGAAATATCGGGGTGTGACAATTGTTGAACATGAGTAAAGGATCCCACCTGATGTTAAGCCCATTATACAAAAGAAACAGAGTCAAGCCCCTGAAAGAAGCCTTGAAGAGTGCCAAGATATGGAAAAACTTGTTCTAGCCGGAATCCTTCGAGAGGTCAAGTATCAATCATGGGTGGCCAATCCTGTAATGGTTTGAAAACCCGACAAGTCTTGGTGAATGTGTATCGATTTTAAAGACTTGAACAAAGCACAGCTAATACAGCATAAGGTACGATTTGAGGATGCGCAACAATTAAGGGAACATGAGAGATTGGTCCGGGTGTTTTTTTTTTCTTTTTACAGTTTCTCTTCGTGTCTCTCTCCCTCTCTTTCTCTTTTTCCCTCTATTAGCAAAAGATAAGATGGGTTGGACAAGGGCTTTCGGGCAGTGGTTGTTCTATGGATTTGACCGGAGGTAGGTGTAGTGGTGACTAAAAGTTGGGAGGGAAAGAAAAGGTGGCAAATACAATTCATGTATAAATGATTTTGATTCAGCTTCCTTTATGAGAAAGGAGTACAAAGAAAAAGAAGTTAAAAAACGAAGTTAATTTTAAACCTTCATTTGAAGTCCGAACACAGTTAAAACGGAAATTTGTAAAGTCCAGAATCAAGAAAGCAACTAGAGCTAAGCATTTAATTATTTCATCTAAAAATGTTTGATATAATTTATTTAATTAATTTTATAGTTTGTGTTTCCGATAAATCCTATCTAAAAATGTTTTTTTTTTTTTTTGAAAAGTAAGTTTCATTCAAAAACGCCACAAGAAGTCCTCAAAGCGAGGACCCAAGGGCACTAAAAACGACATTACAACAGTTTCGAAGGAGAAAAACACCAATCATTCCACTCTATATCTTTCATTTTGGATCTATTGCGGATCCAGAAATACGAAGTTGTTTTTATGATCTCCACGACTTCAATCGGTCTCCGGCTTTTACCTTCAAAGCTCCTATTATTCCTTTCATTCCAAATCGCCCACATGGTGGTAATAATAATCCCTTTCAATACGTATGAAGCTTTGCTCGAAAACGTCTGTGACTCCACTATTTTCAGAAGATCCGAAACCTCAAACACAATCATAGGGGCCATACTACACCAAGCCTGAATTCTAGACCAAATCTCCGCCGTGTAAAAGCAACCTGTAAATAAGTGAAGAGACGTCTCTTCATCCGAGTTACAGAACACGCATTCCTTATTTTGTAAAGGGACTCCCCGTTTGAGCAGTTCCATCTTCGTTGGAAGGCGATTAAGAGTGGCTCTCCATGCCATAATTTTGCATTTCAAAGGGACCCAGCCCGACCAGCTCATCTTCCAACTGTTTATTTCTACCGAGACGTTTGACATCAGCTTTTTGGCACTGTTCACCGAGAATAAACCGTTAGGATCAGCGGTCCATTTCCATCTGTCTGCACCTCCTTTCCAATCAAAATCATGGATGTCCGATAATAAACTGAACAACTCAGTAACCTGCTGGGGCGTGGAGGGAACTGCAGACCAGTCCCACGTTAAAGTTTTGCAGCCGTTAATCACATGCAGTCTGTCCGAAATAGTCGCCCATTTGTTCTTTTCAATTCTGAACAGCTGCGGGTAGATAATGCGGAGTGGTTCATCATAAATCCAGGCGTCTATCCAGAAATTGATATTCGTCCCATCGCCCACTGTTCCAACAAAGTAACTATTAAGAGATTTGCCATTCCAAAGTTTCTTCTCTCCTGTTTTAGCGATGAACTTCCAACACCCAGTTGTTGATGGAGAATAAGGAAGCAAAGACCGTGAAGTGCTCGAACCATGGCAACCCAACACCACTTTCTTCCAAAGACTTGCACCTTCTTTCTTAAAACGCCAAGACCATTTAAGAAGAAGGGCGTCATTAACATGAAGCAATTTAGATAGACCCAAACCCCTGGACTTCTTAGGGGTAGTAACAACATCCCACGCCACCCGGTTTATCTTTTTCTCGACACTAGATCCGGCCCAAAGAAAACGTCTCATTATCGCCTCAATATTGTCAATAACCGTCTTAGGGGCTTTATACAAAGAGAGATAGTAGATAGGCAAATTCTCAAGAACTGCCTTGATAAGGACTAAGCGGCCCCCAATAGAAAGATGCTTAGCTTTCCAAGAAATCAACTGATTCTTAACCACTTCAATCATCGAGTTCCAATTACTGATTTTAGACATCTTAGCTCCCACTTTAATACCCAAATAAGAGAAAGGAAAAGCTCCTCGCTTACAACCCAAAACCTCCATCATGTTATCGACCTCAATGTCATCCGTGCCAACCCCGAATAAATTAGATTTGTGAATGTTTATACGTAAACCCGAACATAGATAAAAAACTCTAAGGATTCGAGCCGTACATTGAAGATTATCACGAGACCATTCACCCATAATAAGGGCATCATCAACGTAGAAAAGATGATTGATGTTCACTCCATTGGACGAAAGAGTAATGCCTTCATGTACTCCAATATTTTTAGCTTTATCCAACATCCAAGAAAGGCATTCCATCACAATCAAGAATAGAAAAGGCGATAAAGGGTCCCCTTGGCGAAGGCCCTTTCCGCTAGTAAATTGGAAAGTAGGAGATCCATTGACTAGAATAGAAGCCAGACTTGAGACGAGAATGCCTTTGATCCAAGTACACCATCTAACAGGAAAACCCATTTGAGTCATCATAGATAGCAAAAAATGCCAATTAACATTGTCATAGGCTTTTTCGAAATCTATCTTCAAGAGAAAAGCCTTTTTCTTTCTTTTTTTCAACCACTCCATAATTTCATTCACCACAAGTGGTCCGTCTAATATAAAATGATCGGATAAAAACGCCGATTGAGATTCCGAAATCACTTTACCTAAAATCTTTTTGAGACGATTAGTAAGAATTTTAGAGATAACCTTACTGATCATCCCAATAAGAGTGATAGGTCTATAGTCTTTGAGACCCACAGGCGATTTAACCTTAGGGATCAAAGTAATGAACGCCGAACCACAACCCGAATTTATGATACCTGTGTCATGGAATTCCTCCAAAATATTGCAAAAATCATCTTCAAGAAGATTCCAGAATCGTTTAACGAAACGGAAATTAAAACCATCTGGTCCGGGTGCCTTATTAGCACCACAATCGAAAACCGCATCTCGAATTTCTTGCTTGGAGAAAGAGCCCGTCAAAAATAAGCTATCTTGATCTGTTATACACTTTAAACCCGTACATAGGATAGTAGGCCGTATAGGGACATCTTCCTTGAAATGATCTCTGTAAAATCTAAGGACTTCACGCTTGACCAGAGCTGGTTTAGAAATCCATTCACCTTGAACTTGTAGTCCCGGAATCGCATTTCTCGCATGTCTACCCTTAACAATGTTATGGAAAAAACTCGAATTTTCATCGCCAAGAGTAGCCCATTTAATCCGTGATTTTTGTCTGAAGTCACGAGATTTCATGAGCTCAATCTCTTGAAGGCATTTAACACATTCCGTCCAAACCCAAACGTCTGACTCTTCCAAATCTTGATGTTCCATTAAGACTTCTAAGCTTTCCTTCTCTTGTTTTAATCTGCTTTCATCTTGTTTTTCTTTGATTCTGCTATCTATAATCCAAACCTTGAGTTTGTCCCTCAAAACTTTTAGTTTGTTGGTCAAATTCAAATCAGCAGGGCCCGTGTTAATCCAATCACCCAACACCGAGTTAATCACCTCCAAACACCCCGGTCTATCAACCCAAGAATCATACCATCTGAAAGGCTTCGGGCCAATATTAGTATCAATAAGAGAGAGGAGTAGCGGAGAATGATCCGACTTCTCTCTTTTAAGAGCCCTAACAAACCCATTCGACCACTTATTAAAAACATTTTCGCAAACAAAGACTCTGTCGATTCGACTAAGTTTACAAGCACCGCGCCGATTGACCATATATGTATATTTCATGCCTTTCAAATCGTATTCCCTAAGACCCGCTTCATCCACAAAATAATTAAAATCACGAGCACAAACAGGATCGAAAACAGAGTTTTTTCTCTCATCTGGATCTCTAACCGCATTAAAATCTCCGAAAATAATCCACCAACCAAAACCCGTTTGAATAACCCGAAGCAACCTATCCCACATATTTCTCTTTAAAGTGTTATTTTGCGGAGCATAAACGTCCAGAAAATTAATGCGGCTCTTACCATCGGATAATAAACCGGAGACAAGTAAGAAGTTAGAATCTTTAACAACCGAATCTTTAGAGAAAAATTTTGGGTCCCAAATACTAAGGATCCCTCCTGAATTACCATCAGCATCTACACTTTCAAATTCGTGACCCAAACCACCCCAATAACTCGAAACCAAACCATCTAAAAATGTTTGGTATAATTTATTTAATTAATTTTATAGTTTGTGTTTCCGATAAATCCTTGATGTCAATTTGTTTTAATGTACTTAATTGGTCATTGTTAATTTGTATATTAGTTGTATTAGTAAATTAGTTTGAAAATTACTCGAAAAACAACCATTCTTAATTATTACTATGGACCCCGTCGCAAAGCGCGGGCGTTCCTTACTAGTTAAAAATAAAATATCTACCATTCTCTAGATTCTTAGTTTACAATTATCTCAGAATATAGAAGTAATAATCATAGTTAGAGTAAATTACAACCGGTGTCCTTTACGTTTGTATCATATTACAACCGGTGTCCTTTAACTAAAGATATTACAGGCTCCGTCCTTTATATTATAAGTTTTTAACACCCTATGTCCTTTAGTGCTAACCTAGTTTAATTTTTTGGTTAAGTCTTACCATGTGCCTCTCACATGAGGGCAACATGGTTTTTTCATCTAAATTCTACATTTAGAAACTAAATAAATAATCTCTAAAAAAACCATCTCATAACATCATCTAATTGTTCTTATTCCTCTAAAAACCCTACAACAAAAAAAAAAAAAAAAAAAAAAAAAAAAAAAAAAAAAAACGAAACCTTTCAGTGGTGACTTCTACATGCCACAAGCCCTAGAACAAAACGACATGGATGAAATTTATGGTAAGCTTCCAACATCATCGTAGTTTTATCTATTGATTCCATCATAGTTTTCATAATATCTTGTGTGCATATTAGTTATTTTGATTGGTTTGTTAAGAAAACAATGAAATCAATTTCAAAAATATTGTTCCATTAACAGTTAATGAAGAGATAAGGCTATCTTTATGTATTTTGAGTCTAACTTTTTGTATTTATGCATGATTGTGTCAATTTAGAAACTAATGATCATAATCCTGTTAAGGAGGGAAGCATTGTTCATGTTGAGAGTGAAATAGGTTTAATTGCTGTCAAACATAGGTTTAATTGCTGTCAAAATGATGTTAAAAATGAGGTTTATTTGATGTCAAAATGTTGTTAAGATGGAAGTTAAATTGCTGTAATGAACTTAATATACAGCCAGTATGCGTCAAAAATGGGTTTAGACAAAATAGGAACAATCAAATGATGTTATGAGATGGTTTTTTTAGAGTAATCAACTGCTGTTATGAGATGGTTTTTTAGAGACTATTTATTTAGTTTTTAAATGTAGAATTTAGATGAAAAGACAATGTTGCCCTCATGTGAGAGGCACATGGTAAGACTTAACCAAAAAATTAAACTAGGTTAGCACTAAAGGACATAGGGTGTTAAAAACTTATAACATAAAGGACGGAGCCTGTAATATCTTTAGTTAAAAGACACCGGTTGTAATATGGTACAAACGTAAAGGGCACCAGTTATAATTTACTCTCATAGTTACCATCAAAGAGACCCACTTTTAATCATACAATAGTAATACTTCATGTGTTTTACAATCACATTCTCACGTTTTTAAGTAAACGAAAATCTTTTTCATCATTGTCATTTATATCTTATCGTTTGGTAAAAGTATATTCCATTTAAAATAATTTGTATATGTAGAACTGTAGAAGAATCAGGCTAGAGACCCCATCCAACAACTGTCAAAGACCTTGCATGCAAATGATATTGTTTCAAACTTAGCGAAATTTCAAACTAATTTGGTAAAAGTATATTCCATTTAAAATAATTTGTATATGAGACCTTTACTACACCTATATATTCTTATACGGGACCTATATCTCACCTATACTATACTACATTGTAAATGGTATTATTAAAAAAAAATTAAGGAAGTTTTTATTTTAAAAAAATAAATAATTTTTTTAAACTTTGTTAAAACCATAAATAAATGTATAAAAAATTTGTAAAAAAACCACTAAGCCAATATATAAAAAATGTACATAATAATGATTCATTATATTCACATTTGAGTAACCAAACATCACAATGGAATGGAATGATTAATTTCATTCCGTTGTCTATTCCATTACCTCATCAATTTCATTTCCTCATCTGTTTCATTACCTCATACCAAATAGACCCTACTTGCACTTTGTAGGATTTGAACCCACTATAGGGGATGCACTTTGCCATCACTCTATTTCCCTTGGGGACTCTAAAGCTGCTATGTAATATGGACATGACCCGTATATACCTTGTTTACGGCTCGTTTTAGAAAAATCAATAGATTAGCATCATAATTCATACTCCAGCATGGCAGCATATACATATAAATAGGCTTGTGTTAAGAGTTTTGTTTGTTTGTTTTTTTAATTATATCTAATAATTAGATTTTGGTGAGATGGCATTGTGTGAAAACAGGGTGTCGAATGGTTTATTAAAGGGACAAGATTGTACATGTGATTGACTCTTTTGTCTTCCTACTCCCAATTTTTTATAGATAATAAAAAAAATTAATCAAATGTAATAAAATTACATTTAAATTTATGTTATTTTGTAGCATTCCAACCCGGATATATGATGCGTCCGTGAGTCTTGGTAGCATTAACCGGAAGAAACATGCACGTTTGGGTTTGGGATGTGGGCATCTTTAGATGGTGATTGTGGTGGCCGTTGGGCGTAAATCAAATGGATCGAAGGATTGGAAAAAGATGACTGCGATGATGATGTGAATGACAATGTGGCAGATTTGAAAATCCAGAAATGACAAAAAATTAACGGTACAAATATATCGGTAGTATGAATGGTGGAAGAGATCAAAGTGATGTTTATATGGCTAAAAGTAGATCAAAATTTCATAATTAGAATTGAGAGAGGTGGTGTTAGTTTAATATTAGAGATAATTGCACTTTTATTTTAGGTTCAACTTGTCTGACCCATGTTCTATAAATCATAGAATTTTTGTTGTTACAAAAAAAGTTGGAAGTAAACGAGGACGATGGCGAGGTAGGGTGTTTTTTTCTTTATTTTCTTTCTTTTTCATAGGGTAAGGAGTTAGGACTCAACAATGATGAAAAACTAAGGAGAGGAAGAGATTGTGAGAGATCTTAGAAAACATTAAATGAGAGGAAAGCGAGGGTGGGGATGGGAGCATTGGCAAAGCAACCCCCCCCCCCAATTTTTCCGAAACTGAGGGGGCGGCAACATATATACCTATACGAAAGTACCATTCATAACACTACGCATCGATAAGTTTGGGGGGGCGGGCGCCCCCTCTGGGGTAGCCTAAGCTGCGCCCCTGGATGGGAACGTATGGATTTTTAAGTTTGTTTCCTTTTATTTATTAGGGTAGTGTTAAATACACCCCATACTCCCATAGTCAACATTTTTTACTTTTTTCCTGCAAGTTAACTTTTAAAGTTTCCATAAACTAATAATTTCTCACTGCACTTTTCAAGTTTCTATATATCTTTTAATTTTTTTTAAACAACTCTAATCATGTTTTTTAGAATCTAAAAAGAATTTTTTTTTTCTTAAACCTACTTTGAAACAAAAACATATTTTATAGGTCGAAAAATCTGTATTTGATTAAAAAATAAAGAAGAAGCTACATTGTGATTCTTATAAAAGTCTAAATTGTGTTTAAGTATAGTATTCTCTGAGAAAAATCCACATAGAAATTATGTATTTCGTGTTCGAACACACGAAAGAGATAGTAGGTTCGAAGTTCGAACCTACTAACTCTTTATAACATGTATTAATTAACGAAGATAGTAAGGATTGGATCCAAACCTAGTTAATGGATTGAATAAAAATGGCCCAGAGCTTGAAAACTTGACTTTTGAAAAAAATAAATAAGGTATCAACGGAACAGGTGACTAAAAATCCCCTTTTTTATCAAATACAGTTTTTTTAAAATATGTTTTTGTTTCAAAGTAGGTTTTATAAAAAAAAGTTGTTTTTTATATTCTTAAAAAATATTATTAGATCAGTAGTTATTTAATGAATTGGATTTATCCAATTAGAATAGTTAGAATAGGAGTGAGAAACAAAAAAAAATCTTCAAAAACACTATTTTGGTAAATATTTTTCTAACAACACTATTTTGGTAAATAGTTTTTCTAACAACGCTATTATGGGTACCCAATGCCTACAATCACGCCTTATTGGAATTTTCGCAACATTAGCATGTCTACGGCTAAATGGGAGACCATGTATAGGTGACGTCTAGAATTATATACCCAACTTTATCGTCGTGAAAGTGGTTTTGTCGATCTAGGTGATTAATTGTTTTAATGTTTGCATGTTTACTTTTCTATTATAGACTAGTTATTTATTTATTTATGATGAAGTTTTTCACTTTCGTGTTTATAATAAAGTGTCTTGATTATTTATTTATTAATATTGATATTAATACTAATAATAGTATAACAAAATATAAAAAAAGTAACAAAAATATTATAAAATAAAATAACATAAAAAACATAATTATCACACCACACTCTTATCTATATATTTTTATTTTCTAAAAGTGAGTGGTATAGATGATTGGAGGTCCTGGGTTGGGTTCAGGTGCAGGCAAGGGCGTTTTAATACTAGGCGTTACTAACATACTAATTACTAACCCAGTTAGCGATATCCTAAACGTACTCCCTTCAAAAAAAATATATATATTCTCAAGGGTATATAAAAATAAATTAATTATTTAAACCCATTAATTGTTTAACATGCAAGCAGCTAAGATCAAAATTTTCTGCTTACTTTTTACTTCGGTTTTGCCATACGGCCGTTGAATTCTGCCCAGGTCTCCGCCAATTATGGTGGTGTAGATTTCCAAATTTAGTAGAGTACAACTATTAATGCATGGTGTACATTTTTTAATGCAAAACCAACTAAAAGTCTAAATTCTAATCAAAATCAAAAAATGAGATGTGTACCAAAAGTCTAATATTCCAATCTGTATTTTGTGCGTGGATCCCTCTAAAACTTATTTTGAAGACTAAAATAGATTTTTAATTCAGGGTCCTTTTATATATATTTTTTAATAAATCAGTTCATTTACAATCAATTTGTTTAATATTTACCTTTACTAGTTCTTTATCCATATTTCAAAATCGAAGGTAGAATAAAGCATCATATACATATTCTTTTAAAAATAGAAAGTCATGGTATGAAATGGACTTCAATTAAACTAATTAAAGCGATAATGGAATTGTCTCATCGAATTCCAAGTTTATTAAACAGAAGTTTCAAATTCAGAAGCATAAGGGTGAACGGAGTGGATAGGTAAAAAGATCGGCAAAGCGGTTTACCGAACGGTAACAATGCCGCCGTTTGTGTTTACCGCTCGGTGATGATGGATGATCGGTGAAAGTTTACCAATTGGGGGAGAGGGAGGGAATGGGGGAGAGATATGGGTGTGTGGTGGGCTCCATTACTTCTCAACCAATCATACATTTTTCCTTTTTTTAAATAGTTTACCTAAACCTCATTAGGTAAACCACTGCCAACGTTTTTGAACATTAGGTAAACAAATTAGGTGACTTAACATGGCGCTATGTGATTGGGTGAATTGGGAGTTTACCTATTTGTAATAGGTAACCACTCCCTTCATCCTAATGTTAAGAACTACAAGCATCTAAAAGTAACAAAAGAGTGAATTTCAAGAATTGTCCTTTATTTTTATCTATGCAGTTAATAGCGGCGCTATAGCGGTGCTATAGCGCGCTATAGCGGTGTAGCGGAGGTCTGGCATCATAGCGGTCCAAATAGCGGTTGGGCATAGCGGTTCCGCTAATAGCGGCGCTATAGCCCGCTATTTGACCGCTATTTGCCGCTATTTGGAAACCTATATAGCGGTCGTATAGCGGTCGAAGTGAAATTAGGTCAAAGTTTGAAAAAACCCGTCAAAAGTCGCCTATAATCGGACCAAATCGGTCAAAACTAGATCAGATATTAGTAAAAAATTGACCAAATCGGTTAAGTGAAACGAATTGTTACCTTAATTCGAACAAAAATCAGTTGTTGCTCCATGATTTTGAACCATTGTAGAGATAACTGGGTAGTGGGTACCATGCTTGATGGAGAAGAGAAGGGAGCAGGAAAGAAAACGGCTGATGAAAGTGTGGGATAATTAGGGTTATTTAAGTTTTGGGTATTTTAACATATAACCCCCCTCCATCTTCATTAGTTTATATTTAGTCCTCATACTTGTGAATTTATATATAAACAATATAAAATTAATGGTATATGTACATAATATATATAAAAATACATAAATTATGTATGGTATAAAAATTACCGCTATATCACCGCTATACCACCGCTATAACCTATATATTGTATAGCGGACCTTGACCGCTATCCGCTATTTTACCGCTTTAACTGCTTAGATTTTTATACTCATTTTCAGACGCTGTCCTTTATGTTCAAAATTGACGAGTTTTGTACTTTATGTTTTCAAATCATACACATTTTGTCCTTTAAGCAAAACTCAGTTAATTTTTTATGTTAAATCTGATCATGTGCACCGCACATGACGGCATTTTTGTCAATTCATATTTACAAGGACTAATTGTGTAGATATTGTAAATAACCAACCATTTTCAAAATTAAAATATTACAAAAAGGCCCCTCTTCTTCTCCAACTCTTCCACCTAACAACCTCCACTCTGCAACTTCTTCTTCATCTCCGGCCACCGCCAACTGCCACTGCCAATTCCATCTCTTTCTTCTCCAAATTTTTAGCAACTACTGCCCTTCTGCAACGCAACAATTCAACAATTAACACCATAATTCACGATCATACGCTACACTAAATAAACCTGTTCGACAAAACCCCCTAATTTAATTAAGAAAACGCATCTTTTAAATAAAAGATATGAAGTCTTTACACCTATTGGCAAAGCTGCATTTCTTGATGGTACAAGAAACATAAAATTCAGAGCTAATGCTTTTGATGATAAACCGGAATCCTATTCCGTCGCCATTGGTGTTCAATCCACCGTTGTTGCCTTCACCACCACAACCAACCGCCACTGTCACCATAAATTCATTATTGTCACATTAATTTTTCGAAACGTGGGCATAAACAAATCATAACATAAAGTCCATAAATTGTTACCTCTACCAGATGAACTAACAAACAAGCAAGCAAGCTGTAATAAACAAGATCATCCACCATCTTTGCTGCAAACAAGTTATCTTCTATTAGCCTAATAAAATACACAAAATAAGCACAATACGTGGATGAATTACAATTTACAATGTCAAATTGGAGGTTTTGTTCCTTGAAATTTTTAGGTTCTTGTTCAATTTATCTGATGAAGGTTTCCCGATCCCGTGAAAGTTATTCAGTATCTTTTTTATAATGCTCACGAAATAGAGCTTTCTTCTTCTTTAAAGCATCGCGTTCATCTTTAAAAAAATTTGAAGGGTAAATTACAGTTTTCGTCCTTTATGTTTGTATCGGATTCCAATGGATGACCTTTAACTTTAATAATTACAGTCACAGTCCTTTATTTGTAAAATCCATTACACCTTACGTCCTTTAGCACTAACCTAGTTAAAATTTTCAGTCAAATATGGCATGTGCCTTGCACATGAGGGTAAGGTGGTAATTTTACTCAATTTATTTGAAATATATTTAATAAATAAAACAAAAAATTCGAAAATTAAATTAAAAATTATATACTCTCTCCATCTCACTCCTCTCTCCGTCTCTCAGTGTCTGTGTCTCAATTCCCTATCTCTCTAGGTTTTCTCCACCATCATCATCCAACCACCACCGCCACTGAAAACCACCATTATCTTCGTAACCACCACCTCCCCAACCTCCGGTAACCACGAGAAACACCACCATAACAAAGATGACGTTTGATACCTCGACGAAGATCTAACGGGAGTCTTTTCATCCACCCCGCGAGTCGCCACCCATTTATGCTGATCGTATCTTCGAACTGACTGGCGGAGTTCTGGCGGCAGTTGGCGGTGGTGCATCCATTGTTCTGTATCGGTCTCCTGATTCTCCATTCATCTAATCGAACATAACCACGAGAACCGACTGGCGGAGTTCTGGCGGCACGAGAACCTCCTTTTCACTCTCTTTATTCAACAATCTAATCGGTTCTCCGGTAACCACGAGAACCGACTGGCGGAGTTCTGGCGGCAGTTGGTGGTGGTGCATCCATTGTTCTGTATCGGTTCTCCTTATTCTCTATTCCTCTGTCGCCATTGATTTAGTGACTAGGGTTCAGGCAAATACAATGGTGTGATAGCCGCCCTTCAGATCTGGGTTACCAGAGATGGTGTGTTGTTTCTGGAGATGGTTACTGTTGTTGGTTTAGTGGAGGTGGTGAGTGATTTCTTGAGGGTATTAATGAGTGTTGGTGGTGGTTCCTGAGAAAAGGTAAAGTTGGAGAGAGAAAGAGAAGAGGGTTAGAGATAGAGAGAGTTGAGAGATAAGGGTTTATAATTCTATAATTTGTTTTAAATAAAGGAATTTTAAAGACATAAATGCCCTCACATGAGGTGCACATACTATCACTTAACGCTTAAAATTAACTAGGTTAGTGATAAAGGACGTAGGATGTAATGGGTTTTAGAAATAAAGGACTATGACTGTAATTATTAAAGTTAAAGGTTTTCCATTGCAATCCAATACAAACGTAAATGACGAAAACTGTAATTTACCCAACTTTGAAATTATAACTCTCTCCTCTGCAATACGTTTTGCTTCTAGTCTTAGTTCTTCTCGTTTTTCGTCAGTTGTTTCCTACTCTGCTTCAAATTCGGCTTTTTCTGCTTTCAAACGGTCTGCTTCAACTTTAAGTTCATGTTTTTGAGCTCTTATTAGATCAATTTCTTCTTTTCATTTGCTTCCCAAGATCACCCAAAAAGAGCTCGGCAACCGATTCAACCTCTCTACATCTTGCATCTGGAACATCCCCCAAAAGAAATACTTCTTGAAGGAAAACTACGGCCAGATCTGTTTGAACCAGTACCAGACTTCGTATTCGTCGTCCTCGCTGACACGCCGGTGGCCACGTGGCGTCTGAAGGAAAATTCAGGTCGGGTGGTAGCGGTAACCGGGTGGTGGTGGTCTAGTGGTGGCGGTAACCAGGTGGTGGTGCTCTGTAGGTTAGATAGAGAAGAGAGTGGTGGTGGTAATCCGATGGTGGTGGCAACCGGGTCTTTAGGTTAGAGATAGAGAATATACAGATTTATTTAATTTATAAATATCTTTTTCATTATTTTAAATAATACCCCCTGGATATTAGATATATGCACAATAATCCTTATATTGCTGAAAAGACAAATACGCCCTCATGTGCAAGTCACATGACCAGTTTAACAGAAAAATCTAACTGGATTAGAGCTAAAGAACTTAAAACATTAAGTACAAGACTCGTCAATTTGAAAGATAAAGGACACCGCCTGAAATTCACTATAAAGATAAAGGACAAAATTTGAAATTCACTCGTAACAAAACCTTACATGCTAATAAGGGTGGAGGGAGTGGTCAATCACTAGTGGGTGTTTAAGTTATTTTCTAGCCAACAATATCATGTCATGTCAAGTCCCCACGCCACTCCTTATTTTGCACTCAATTACTGGCAATGTCAAACACATGGGTAATCTATTCTAGAAATTATGCATTAATAAATAAAACATATTTTAAACAAAGTAAAAGTACATTTAATTAAAAAACACATTACATACTTAAAACTAGAAAATTAAACCATAATAAACCTAAAATTTAGAAATTGCATGGCCAATTTTTTTTTTTTTTTTTTTTTTTTTTTTTTTTTTTGCGATATCCCGTTTCCGCACTAGAATAAACGGCAACATCTCGGGGGAAGCATGGTCGTGTGGCTTAGTAAACGTCTCCAAATCCCGATCATACAAAAGTTGTTTCACCGCCTCGCATTGTTCCGCCACTAACGCTATGGTGTCTTCCTCACATTTCTTTTTTATATTCGACAACTCTATCGTCCATGCTTTTTTTTCTTCTTTCATAAGAGTGTATTGCGCGAGCTTCTCGATCAAAGTCGTTTTGCTATCGGTTGGTGATGTTGCGGGTCTCTCATCTTTCTTTCGTGGTCTTGTTGGTGAGGGCTCTACGTTTATGTCGGGTATATCGCTAGTGAACTCAGTTCCCGGTGTACCCGTATATAGTTACCCGAATCGGACGACTTTCTTTTTTGGCCCGAACTTCTACTATCTTCACCCAACAATGGTACATGTGCCCATTTGTCATGTTTACTAACAACCTCCCATGCCTCAACATGATGAAAACCACTCGGATATTTTGATTGGAAATCTTTTAAAGCCTATTCATGACCTCGACGTCACCACACCCACTAACACGAATACGATCCTAAATATATAACAAATATAAAGTAAAAAATAAAAAAAACAAAGACAATGTTATGGAAAATATTTATTAAATGTTAAAAAAAAATGTTACCGCTTGTTGCCAAAGGCCGTTGAAGTAGTTTATCTTAGTCAACATAGGGAGCCATTTTGAACATACTTGATGAACTGTTCGTGTACTTCCACTGACCGTTTCGTTGTAATGCTCGAGAACTTTTCTCCAAAAACTATCCGCTTTTTGTTGGTTGCCTTTTTTCTTGTTTAAAGAACAATGTACCCATGCCTTGGCTAAGGCCTCTTCTTGTTTTTTCGTCCAAATTTGATGCTTCGCCTTGACTCCCTTTTCTTTCGGCTCACTTGCTTCACCAATATCATCGTCTTCAACCTCATATTTTTCTTCGTCCTCGCCACTATCTTCATCCAAATGTTGTGTTTCGGGGACAACCTCTACATCTTGATCTTCAACGTAGATTGGAAGTGGGCGCTCGACATGCTCTCTTGGTGATTGAATTGGCGGGCTTCTAAATGCAAATGGATCGAAGTCGGTTGTGAAGCTTGGGTGTGCAAATATTTGTGGTAGAAAATTAGGTTGGGTGCTATAAAAAGTCGGTTGTGAAGGTTGGGGGTAAAAATATTGAGGTTGAGATTTTGGTGAATTTCCATAATGGGTTTGAACCGGTGGACTCGGACATCTAGAATCACCTCGTCTCGTTTGCGAAACTTTTTTTCTTGAATCCGATCCTCGGCTAGCGAAACCTTTTTTCTTGGGTTCACCTTTGTTTTATTTATCCATGGTGTGGTGTGGGTGTAGAAATTTTTTGTTTAGAAAGAGTGGTGTGTAAAATGAGTTAAAAAGTGTGGGTTAAATAAAGAAAACAATTTTTTTATTTATTTATGACAAACGGTCAAAAAATTGATATTAAACGGTCAAAAAGAATCCCAACGGTCAAAAAAATTGTCCCTCTTTCATCGGTGAGTATACACCGCACAAACCATTCCCCGCTCCCCGATTTAACCCGGCACCACATCACCGATCGGTGAACTCGACTCCCCGCATGCATACTGTCCACGCTAAGTAAAATCACATTAATTATTTCTTTTCCCCTTTTGCTAAAGAAAAGCACAGATTAATTTTTCATCACCAAGATTTTTATGCATATAGACATGGGTTTGCTTTCAAAAACCTAAATCGCGGATGAAAATCTGATAAGAGGGAGACGTCAACTAAGGAACAAATAGTCGATTTCGCAAGGTTGGGTTATGGTCCGGCAATTCCTGACCTGTTTAAGACACGTGAAGCCTAAAAGGAGCTCAAAGGAATTATTGCTAAAACATCGAAAGCCGGCAATTTGAGTTCTGGGGTGTTGCTTTGCAAGGAGATTATTTTCTATCATGATGTTTTACATTTTCATTTTTTTTTTTTTTTTTTGTGCGTTTTGACCATGGGAGGCTTTGATCGTGTGCGGGGAGGACCTCCGCACAATGCCCGCGATTTCGAGGAGCATGCGATTTAAAAACAAATCTGATACGTATATGTTATTTTTTCTAAATTGTAAACACATACCACTTCCAATATAGGCCCATTTACAAATCATTTTTTATGGTTTAGAATTTAGCCCACTTGGAATTAGGTTTATTGAATCCAATACTAATTTGATTTTTTTTTAAATAATAACAAAACATAACGGAAGGGCATATTTTTTCAAGCTCGAACATGGTATGTGAATTCTTAGAGACGCCTCTGGTTTTGACGTTATTAGCCAAAACAACTCTATATTCGAGATGAAGCTGATATGAAACAGCACTCACTATTAAAGATCAAAGCTCATATGGTTATTATCTATCTCAAACAAATTAGAATATCAATTAGAGAACTTCACCAAACACATCAAATGATTTATGGTTAACTTCATTTGTTACAACATCCTAAATTGTTACAACATTAACTGTAACAATATAATTTTGTAGCATAGCTGACACATTAATTACTTTCAGGAATATTAGACAAAGAACTGATTGCGTTGCAATTAGAGGTGCACAAAAAACCCATACTCGGAGCCGGGCCCGAGAAAAAAGCCCGGAACCGGTTATTTTTGTACCCGGATACTTTATACCCGTAACCGAATCTGACTCTACCCGTAGAGTCGGATAGGATAACATTTTGAGCTCAATACTCGTACCCGAGACCGTACCTGATTTTTACCCGGAACCAGTCATACCCTATACCTGAACCCCGTCTATCATATACCAGATAGATACTGGGTTTTTTTAAATCCCCGAATTTTTAAAGTATATTTTTATATGGAATATTGGATTTTAATAATCCCAACTATTCATCGTTGGCCGCCAATAGCCTCAACTTTAAAAATAACCAATGACAGTCCCAACTATTGACATATTGGCCACCAATGGACCCTGAGTAAGAGAACCCTAACGCCGTTAGTCTCCAGTTGCCGAACCGTTTTTTGTCAGTAAAAGGTTTCTAAAGGTCCGATCTAAGGTTACAAAGAGGTTTGGGACGAGGATGTTAAGTTTTCCGGCCAAAAAGTTGAGTTTTTCAGCCAAAAATAAGTTTTCTGGCGAAAAAAAGAGTCTTCCGACGACTTCAATAATTAGGGCTTTTACTAGAAAAAAGTTCCTAAAGGTCCGTAATAAGGTTACAAAGAGGTTTGAGACAAAAATGTTGAGTTTTCCGGCCAAAAATGAGTTTTCCGGCCAAAAACGTTTTCCCGAGGACCGAAGATTAACGGCGTTAGGGTTCTGTTAGTCAGGGTCCATTGGAGGCCAAGTTAATAGTTAGGACTGCCAGTGGTTATTTTTGAAGTTTGAACTGTTGACGGCCAACGACGAATAGTTGGAATTATTAAAATCGAATATTCCTTTTTATATTTACTCTTCCAACTTTCATATTTAAGTTTTTTTAACACTACGTATTATAAAGCAAATAATTTATACATTAATGAATGAATTTATGTTATTGTAATTTATTTTAATTACTTTTACAAATTATAAGTCAAGTTTAAGTTTAAACAAATTGATTTTTGTGTAAAACAAGAAAAAATACTTTACAGACCCATGCCCGGTTTCAATACGAGGTTATACTTGAACCCGATCAAACCCTACCGGGTACATAGGGTATGGTTTTTCACCTCAATACCCATACCCGAACCTACCCGGTTTCTCTCAATACCCGATCATACCCGGAACCAGTTCCATACTCGAAACCGGGTATTAAAAAAACCTGATCTGTGCGCCTCTAATTGCAACTTGACCCCACCTGTTTTGACGCACTGAAAAATCATCCATTTAACTAAAAAAATGTTTCGAATCCATCTGATGTGCTTATGCTCCCGCCACCACATTAGAATACATAGAAATAGAAACTGTAAATTCAAGAACACATCTCATACAAAACCAATTTCTTACAAGACCAGTTCTAGAACAAGAAACAACAACCAGTGTTTTCAACGATATTAATGGTTAGTTTCCTGAGGTTGGGCGCTAGCATTTGGACTTTCGAAACCACCAGGTGCTGATGCTGTCGGGTTGGCTTGATACATGGTTGGAGTAAACATTGGCGGTGGTGCACCTGAAGTAGGGGTTCCAGAGCTTCCCGGGGCCATCATTGGAGCACTAACGGTTAGGGGCCTTGGGATACCGTTGTTGACCTGACCGGGTATGGATGGGTTGACCTGACCAGGCATGGATGGGTTGGCCTGACCGGGTATGGATGGTGCACCAGGTGGTGCGACCATTGGCGGCATGCCAGGATATCCTGGTAGAGAAAAAAGAAGAAAAAAATAAACATGATTAAAAGCAGTTTAACAAGAATGAATTATTATAGATGGCGTGGCTTGAACAAAGGTTTGTTTGAATATTTATAGATAAAATTTCACCCTATTTCCACATTGTTTCTAATCAACATTCAACACCTTTATGTAAAAAAAGTGAACAAACACGAACAAGACCTTGTTCGTGTTCATTTGTTAAGGAAATATATGTGTTAACGAACTGTTCATGAACACTTACCGACCGAGACTTTCTGTTCATGTTTGTTCGTTAAAGAAATGAACGCGTTCGTGTTCGTTTGTTGATTTTAGGCAACGAATGCAAAAACGTTCAAGAACACCAATGAAAACAAACGAACACAAACAAGCATTCGTAAACAAACTATATAATACATTGATACTATTGAACTCTATTAAATATTTTAGTTGTCGGAAATTTGAAGTATTTAAATAAAATATAAAAATTAAAAACACTAATGAACTATTGAATACAACAAAATGAACGAAAACGTTCATTTAACTAAACGAACAAAAACGAAGTTCCCGTCGAACAGTTCACAAACTGTTCGCTGAACGTTCGGTTCGTTTGTGCTAGTTCATTCAATTTCAAATTTGAATTTACCAATACAATAGGAATAATACAAGTATGCAATCAACAAATATTCAATTCCAGTATGTAAAAAAGTGTTAATGTACAGTGATATTAAGGTCTAGTTTCCCGACATTTAACACAAAAAATTATAAGTTGCATAACTAGATACAGTACCAGGAATAGGTCTTGGCAAAGGGGCGAGTGGCCTCATTCCCGGTATCGACATCATCGGATTCCCGGGCATTGGCATCATTGGAGTAGGTAAAACCGGAAGACGAGGCCTCAGTTGGTTGTACGCAGCACCAACTTGAAACGCAGCAGCTTGCCCAAGATGCTCCTTAACCTTTAGGTCAATTAAATATTGATTTTGTTGTGCCTCGTATTGCTGATAGTAGATTCGAACATTTGCCTGTAAATGATATACATATGTGAGAGATTTTAAGTTTGTGGTATGTTGTAGTTTGAATTAAATGGAACGGTACCTTGTGTTTGTACCCTGCATTGTGCTGCTTCCTTACAGAAGGCTGGAGAAAAGAAACAATTTGTCAATTACATGCTAGACGATGAATGTAAGTTGCAACATATTAAATTTGATTACAATAACTATTATTAAAAACTGATCCATATTTTTTATAAAGCACCTTAGGAGATTGTAATTTGTAAATGCATGGTATGCTTTGGGATGCACATTTGATCTGTTAACAATTTAGTTAAATTTATGGTTTTTAACATTTGAACCCACAGCAACAAAAGATGACCAAATTGGCCAGTGTTCACATAAATGGGTTTGAAATGTCATCTTCAAGAAATGATTGTGACTTGCTTCAACTCCTAAACTTGTCTACCAACCTCCACCAGACCTACGCATCCATCCATTGTTTATATCATTTTTGTTAAAAGCCATTGCCTCTTGCGCCTTAAGTCAAGACAATTGCGCTTTAATTCTCCGGGTGATGGTTCATGCGCATATTCCAACGGGATTCCTAGATTCTGGAGAGTTTCCAGTCAAATTCTCTAAATTCTGGCAAGATTCTAGCTAGATTTCTACTTTTATCTAACAAAAGCTGTTTTTCTACACTAAAAAACTAGCATTTTATAACTTTTGGTACTAAATAGACGATATTAAATGTTATATGATAGCTTTAGTTTAATTTTATTTGAAGAATAGTATTAATTTTGTAATATATAAAAATATTTTAAGTTTTTTTTGTTGTGCGCATTTTTTTTCTCAGTCCCGCGCTTTTTTTGCACCTTGCGCCTAGGCCCCAGGCGAGACCTATACGCCATGAATGCGCCTAACGCCTTTAATAACTATGGTTTATATATTCCGCTCTGTTAAAAGAAAAGACACCCCAACCAAGATACAAGGTAAACACAATTTCTACTTATCACTACGTTTACCATTCTCTAGTGAATTAATGCACTATAGTGGTGTAGTAAAGAACACTCTGAGTTAGAGTAACTACCATGTTCTGAAAAGCCTTTCGTGCGTGTGCTACAGTATGAGTAATTATGAATTTAGGATGCTACTACTGGTTGGGCATAACCCATTAGGCCATTAATCAATGTGTTCAATTAAACTGTGACTAAGACTATAATAGCGTATCAAGCCGTACTGGGTTTTAAAAAGCGTGCCTAGACGCAGGCCTCAGCGCCTTACGTCACCTGAGGCGCGTTGAAAACAGAAGGCACAGAAAAGGCGACTTTTTTGGAGTTTTTTTAGGCTGAGGGGCCCGCCTCTTGTACCTAGGCTATTTTTATGCAGCAAACTGTTGTCCCTTAGGTTTTTTGGCTTGTACAATGCAGGTAAAATCATATAAAAAACTTATTAATGGCTATATTTTGGGTAGGGGAAGCTAAAAACCTATAGGATATATAAAAAAAAAAAAAAATGATAGCCCGCCACTTTTGCGCATTCGTTTTAGATCCCCTCGCTTTTGTGCGCTTCGTGCTTTTTAAAACCAAGATCACGTGTAAGTAAAAATCTCATTGCGGTGGTAACGATGGCGATCTTTCGTCGGTAACAATAAGAATACTCCACTACTCCATGATAAATACCATGTAAAAGTAGATTCACAAACAAAGTTGCAATAATTAAACAATAACATTATTCAAACAAATAGATAGACGGAGGATAACTTACAGAATCATGTGTCAAGTATGTATCGCAGTAATCACAGTAATACCTGTAAAATTCAATTCAACAATAAGATTAAAAAACAAAACAGATTATAAAAAACAAAAACAAAATAAATAAATAAATAAGATCTCACCTCGGCATTGTGGAGTCCAATCTGTGTGTATGATCTGTTGACATAAAGCAGCCAAATTATTAGTAGGTTGAAATTTGTATAAAATGAATAAAAGATATGAACCCTAAAATACTGTTTGCTGCTAATAAATAAATTGGAAAGCGAATATAAATTTTGTGATCAAAGTTAGGATAAAAAAAAATGAAAAACTAAGGCAAGGAGAAAGGTATTAATTTATAATTTAAAACGTAAAAGATATGAACTTACGATAAGAGAGGGTACGCTAAAACCCTAGCTTGCTCGCTGGCGCTTGAGGGGGACGATGAAAGAAAGAGGGCTTTTAGATACATTATTTCAATTATTTATTTATATCGTGAGTTGCTTGTTATGGTTAATGGAGCCCTTTGGGTTTCAGAATTTACAGTTTACACCCACGTTTATGTTAATGAGTTTTCTAACAGGCACAACGCCTCGGGTTTGAAACGTATGTGTTCGTCTCATGGCAACCAATGTTTTAAAAACTGGTATTTAAGTTATATTGGGTTGGGCTTTAAAATAGTTCAACCGATTGAAGCGGGTTGTATCGGATGGTTGAACCGGGTTACTAGTTAACCCTATAAATTCCATAAAATACAAATTCATTTCAAAAAAATTCCAACCTTAACTAGGATTTATGTAACTGATCATAGTTTTATCTGAAAACTTATGTTTATTGTAAACTATTAAGCATTTTAAGAATATTTCTATTGGTTATAAACAATATTGCATTGTACGAGGTGAGTAACAGTTTCAACAACGATGAATTATTGGTATAGAAGACACTATGTTAATTACCGGAAATATGGAAGATCAATATTACCTTAATATCATATTTTATTAAAATTAAGAAATCAAATCTTAAAATAATGTAAACTGGTTCAACAGTTTGAACCGGTAGAACTGGATTTACCGCCGGTACATAAGACATACCGTATTCGGGTTTTACCGGCCTTTATCGTACCAGACTTGTGTCTGATATCCGGTTTAACCGGTATAACTGGTCGGTTCATACCGGTATTTAAAACATTGATGGCAACTATAGCCATTAGGCTATATGGTGTGGGATAAACTATAAAGCCCTTCGGAGCTTTATCATGTCACGTAAACTGGGGCTTTATTGGTTAACTTGCAATAAAGTCTCCTTTAAAGCCTCCATTAACAAGTCTCACCTATTCATTCCTTTTGAATCTCTAGATGTCTTCACCAAACCCTAGATCCTCCAAGAAAGCCAAGAAGTCTAAATCAGGCTCAAAGAAGAACTCCAACAACTCCGACTCCATCTCCAAACAAGAGTTAGTGGGTTTAATCGCTGAACAAATGGCCGACCAAATGGCCAGAGTCATTCCTGACATCATGAGTAAGATTCAACCCTCCATTGAGCAGGGTTCTGTCAAATCCAAGGTCGAGCAACCTAAAGCACCATTCCTCTTCAGGCAATTCATGGCTTGTAAACCCTTGGAATTTTCAGGCAATGATGGTGCCACCGCATTGCTCACTTGGTTTGACGCCATGGAAATCGTGTTCCGTCAGAGTGGTTGTCCTGACGAATTACGCACCCAAAACGCTACTGGGGTGTTTCGCTCAAAGGCCCTGGACTGGTGGACCTCAGAGCGAATCATAAGAGGAGAAGATGCCACCCACGCTTTGCCATGGGCTGAGCTAAAGAAGATCATGAGGGAAGAATTCTGCCCTCCGCATGAACTCAGAAAGTTAGAGCATGAGTTTTGGTACTTGAAACAAGTCGGCGATGATAATGATGGCTTAACCACCCGTTTCAAACAACTTAGCATTCTCTGTCCTAGCCAGGTCGTCACCCCTGAAAAGCAAATCAATAAATACATCCACCGTTGCCCTGACTCCTTCATGAACCTTATGGAAGCTGCTCTTCCAGCAACTATAGAGGAAACCTATCGTTTGGCTGCTCACCTAAACAACAACATCGTCCTTCGTAGGAACTCTGAAAAGGCTTCCTCGAAGAACGTGCACCAAGCCACTGTTGAACCCTCATCATCATCCAAAAAGAACCAGAACAAGAAGCGGAAGGCTTCTAGTCAGAATTATGTGGTTGTTACTTCGCCAAACCCTCATGCCTTACAACCTAACCCTGCTACGCCTGCAAACGAACGAAAACCATACACTGGGATTCATCCCAAGTGTACTACTTGCAACTTTCACCATCCTACCAATGTCAACTGTCGCCATTGTACCCATTGCAATTGTTTTGGCCATAACACCGCTTATTGTAAGAACACCACAAGCCCAGCACGCTCAACAAGTTCAAGCCGCTCAAGAAAATGTCAAACCAGCACGAGCCTGCTACAAATGTGGTGACACAACTCACCTTCGTCCTCAGTGTCCTCAACTTAACCAGGAACAACAACAACCACCTCGAGGACGAGCTTTCAACCTAAACCCAAATCAGGCGCGCAACGACAATGACGTCGTTAATGGTACGTTTCTTGTTAACCATCTTTATGCTTCGATACTATTTGATACTGGTGCGGACAAAAGTTTTGTGTCCTTAGAATTTGAATCTTTGTTAAGTTGTACACGCTCTAAGCTACCTAAGTCATTTTCCGTTGAAGTCGCCAATGGCAAATCTATCCTCGTCGATTCCGTTCTTCCCGATTGTCTTCTTACTCTTAACGAGCACGTTTTTACCATCGATCTTATACCCATGCAATTGGGTAGTTTCGACGTCATCATAGGCATGGATTGACTTCGAAAGAACCATGCTGAAATCGCTTGCCACGAGAAATACGTTCGTTTACCTCTTCCATCTGGTGATGTTTTACACGTTTATGGAAACCGACCTTCGAAAGGACTAAAATTGATGTCCTGCACACAAGCGAATAGATATTTACGCAAACAGTACTTTGCCTTTTTAGCCCACGTTGTGGAAGAAAAGGGCAAGGGAAAGAGCGTAAGTGATGTTCTAGTGGTGCGAGACTTCCCTGACGTCTTTCCTGAAGATTTTCCTGGTCCTCCTCCTCCTCGATCTGTTGACTTTCGTATTGACCTCGTACTTGGATCGACTCCTGTTGCAAAGGCACCCTATCATCTTGCACCTTCTGAGATGCAAGAATTATCTACGCAACTTCAAGAACTCCTCGATAAGGGTTTCATTCGTCCAAGTACCTCACCTTGGGGTGCTCCTGTGCTTTTCGTCAAAAAGAAGGATGGCTCGTTCCGCATGTGCATCGACTATCATGAGCTTAACAAGCTCACCATCAAAAATCGTTATCCTCTTCCGCGCATCGATGGCCTCTTTGACCAACTTCAAGGCGCTACTTGCTTCTCCAAGATCGTTCTTCGATCTGGTTATCACCAACTTCGTGTTCTCGAAGAGGACATTCCCAAAACCGCGTTTCGCACTCGCTATGGACACTACGAGTTCGTGGTTATGCCTTTTGGTTTGACCAACGCACCCGCTGTGTTCATGGATCTCATGAATCGTCTTTGCAAACCTTACTTGGATCGTTTCGTAATTGTCTTCATTGATGATATCCTCATTTACTCTAAATCTCAATCCGATCACGAACGTCATCTACGCCGTATACTCGAGCTCTTACGTGTCGAACGCTTATACGCAAAGTTTTCGAATGCGAGTTCTGGGTCAAATAAGTCCAATTCCTTGGACACGTTGTTAGTGAAAAAGGAATCCATGTTGATCCTTCCAAAATCGAAGCAGTGAAGAATTGAACCGCGCCTGAAACTCCTTCTGAAATCCATTGGGATTGGCGGGTTATTACCACCGATTCATCTCGAACTTTTCAAAGATCGCCGTTCTTCTCACTTCGTTGACTCAAAAGGAGAAACCTTTTTCTAGGGGTCCTGAGCAAGAGGAATCTTTTCAAAGTCTAAAAAATTTGCTTTGTAACGCTCCTATTCTTGCTCTTCCCGATGGGAATGACGATTTCGTGGTATATTGCGATGCCTCGAACCGTGGTCTTGGTTGTGTCCTCATGCAACGAGACAAGGTCATCGCTTATGCTTCTCGTCAACTCAAAATACATGAGAAAAACTATACAACCCACGACCTCGAGCTTGGCGCAGTTGTTTTTGCGTTAAAGATTTGGCGACACTACCTATATGGTACAAAGTGTGTGGTTTTCACTGACCATAAGAGCCTACAACACATCTTTAACCAAAAGGAGCTTAATATGCGTCAGCGACGTTGGGTGGAGTTACTTAACGACTATGACTGCGAGATTCGCTACCATCCTGGTAAAGCGAATGTCGTGGCCGATGCACTTAGTCGTAAGACTCATGTTAGTAGTATTCGTTGTTTTCAAGTTTCTAGCGGTCTTCACACTTGCATTCGTGAAGCGCAATACTCATCTCCCAACGAAGGTAGTCTAATCTTTGAAATTCATGGTGCTTCTATTGACCATTTTGAGACCAAGTCTGATGGACTTCAATACTATCTCGATCGCATCTGTGTGCCAGATCCCGACAATCTTCATGAACTTATCATGAACGAGGCACACAAATCCAAGTACTCGATTCATCCTGGTGCTCACAAGATGTACCAGAATCTACGTACATCCTATTGGTGGCCTGGTATGAAGAGAGACATTGCCACTTACGTTTCTAAGTGCCTCACCTGTTCGAAAGTCAAAGCCAAGCATCAACGACCTTCTGGTCTACTAGAACAACCTGAAATCCCCGTTTGGAAATGGGATAGCAATGCTATGGACTTCATAACCAAACTCTCTCATACACCTTCTGGTCACGATAGCATTTGGGTGATTATCGACCGCCTGACCAAATCCGCTCATTTCCTTCCTATTTGTGAAGATTTCAAGGCTGAACGACTTGCTCGACTCTACACTAACGAAATCATATGCCGTCATGGTATTCCTCTTGATATTATTTCTAATCGTGATGGTCGTTTCACTTCGCGTCTTTGGCAAACTTTCCAGTCCACTATGGGTTCTCATTTGAATCTTAGTACAGCCTTTCATCTTTAAACGGATGGACAGACTGAACGTACTATCCAAACCCTAGAGGACATGCTCCGTTTTTGTGTCATCGACTTTGGTGGTAATTGGGATGTGCATTTACCATTGATCGAATTCTCATACAACAATAGCTACCACTCCAGTATTCAAATGGCTCATTTCGAGGCATTGTATGGTCACAAATGTCGATCTCCTATTAGTTGGCATGAGACCCTGAGCTCATACAAGAAACAACGGATAAGATTCTTCAAATACGTGATAACTTACTCAAGGCTAGAAGTCGACAAAAGAGCTACGCTGACAAGAGACGCAAACCTCTGGAGTTTAACGTTGGTGATCCTGTTCTACTCGAAGTATCTCCTTGGAAAGGAGTGGTTCGTTTTGGTAAGAAGGGAAAACTTGCCCCTCGCTATGTTGGTCCTTTCAAGATACTCGAGAGGATTGGTAAGGTGGTTTATCGACTCGATTTACCTCAAGAACTCAACAACGTTCATCCAACGTTCATGTCTCGAATCTCAAAAAGTGTCTCACTGAAGAAGGACTTCAAGTTCCTCTCGAAGATCTCCAAATCAACGACACTTTGCATTTTGTGGAGAAACCTGTCGAAATCATGGACCGAGGTGTCAAGAAACTGAGGTGTGATCAAATTCCTATCGTTAAGGTTCGATGGGAAGGAAAACGTGGCGTTGAATTTACTTGGGAACTTGAGAGTGATATGAAGACCAAGTATCCACATCTTTTCATTACTTCTTCATGAATTTCGGGATGAAATTTCCTAAAGGAGGGGAGACTGTAATGCCCCGCTATTTCGTACTTTCTATACTTGGAAACCCTTGCTTGTAATTATATTTTTGGAAACTATGTATTCTTGTAATCGTTCGTTCGTTGTAATCGATGTAAAATCCGAGACTTTAATCATAATGAAATTCGTGTTTTCGTTACATTTGTGTTATATACATCTTATGTATGTTCATACGTTCAAAAACATCATTCGCACGACACTTTATTCATACTTTGTGCTAAATATATCAAACTTGTGACTTATATGCTTAAATTATACAATTTCGACACTTTTTTACGACAAATATCCGCGTTTTATGTTTGTTTCATGAAATAATTACATAACCTACCCTTATTTATGTTTATTGTACCTAAAATACCCTAAAACACACTTAAAACATCAAAACATAGAAGTTAGGGGGCCAAATTGAAAATAAATCAAACTTTAACCCACCTTGGGGAGAGTAGCGGCCCACGACCTATATGGGCTTGGCCATACACGACCCGCGAGAGCGGCCCAGTCCGCAGCCCTTGATCAAACTCGTAATTTGGCTGGTCTTTGGTGTTTTGTTTGATTTTTAAACATGTTTTAGCATTTAATAACCCACCAAACCCAACCCTAATCCTCCCCTATAAAACCCAAGTGCTTTCCAAGCATTTTACACTTTGCAAATCATCAACAACTCTCTCAAATCAGCTCCCAATCTGCTATTAATCAGAAGTTCGAGCAGAATCATCACACTTCACTAAAGTGAGCATAACTCACTCAATACTTAGTCTTTTCATCCATTCTTTTTCCCACTTGCTTGGAACAACCTTAGGAACATTTTCACGGGTTTTCCATGGAAAACCAGGCTCTGAAATGTCACCAAAAAGGCTCCAAAGTGGACTATTACTTTCTGTTTTCACTTAAACGTTGTTAAACTTAGCTAAACTTGAGTTTATCTCATCTCAAACCTATGTCCTAATGCTCATAATCAATTGAATGGTTAGTTGGGCTTAAAACCAAGGTTGAGACAAGTTAAATCAGAGGTAAAAACCTCATAAACATTCTGTTTTAGTTAGGGTTTTACCCATGAGTAGTGTTCAAGCTTGATGCTTGATGAATGTGTGATAGTTGGACTAGCTTGGGCTATCCTTCATAGAAATTCACTCACTACTTGATGTTTTTCCATAGAATAGTTGTTATTATTTCATTAATACTTGTAAGTTCATGACCCTCCTTGTTGTTTATGACAACAAGTGTAGTGGTGAACAATGGAGGTACCTAAATGGGAGCTTTGTTCTTCCTACCTCATGCATGATTTGTATGAATCCTAAAGAGGTTCCTAAATGGGGGATTCATCCCTCTACCTCATGCTTGACATATATGATATAATATACACTATGTAATACTTATGTAACATTCAAATAATCGAACTCTTGGTGATGAACTAATGGACATTCGTCAAGCTAGTAGATTATATCATCTTAGGCCTTGACAACTTGTCACGAATCTAATGGAACCTTGTTCCATGAAAACATTTAACTCTTTTGGAGTTTCATAGTGTCAAGAACAAGTGTCATAGGCGTTAGATGATTATTTTCTTATGTTTATTTTCATGTTATTTAAATTCCGAATCTATAATCTTCCGATTTCCCCAAACTCACACACCTATGTTTTCTTCGTGTAGAAGGACAAGGTGCTCCAAACTAATCCATCAACCAACATCACTCGCGGGATTTCAAGTAGGAAAGCTTGCAAAACCGTGAGTATACTCGATCCTGTTTTCCTTTTTATCACTTTTGGGTGCAACATGTATGCTATACTAAATTACGCATCACATGAAACTATTTTAAACTCTATCCATGCTTAACATGAAACTATATGATGCTTGTTTAGAATTGTATGCTAATGTAAACTACTTGTGTCGATATATGCTTCATTAACTTTGCTAGCCTACCTTAACAATTATAGCACTATAGGGTTAACGCACCGCCCACGAAACTTGGGGTATTGTTAAGTTAAGCATGTTAACCTCCCGTTACTCTATTTGGGATAGGCTATGTTAACACATTGGAAACTTGGGTTTGAACATATAAGTACATCGTTTCGGCATGCTAGTAAACTTGCTTAATATGATTCATGTTGGATATGAGACATTAAACTATTTTATGCTATATTATGCCATGTAACAAAACTTGTATACTCACCAACTTTTTGTTGATATATTTGAATACATGTTGCAGGTTGATTGATGAGTTGATGTTGAAGAAATGCGATTTAGATACACACCTAGATTAATTTATCTTTTGATGTTATTTTTGTTTTTGAGACAATGTTGTTCTTTGTATTTGAATCTTGTATGGCAATTAGTTTTGAAATGAAATTTGAATTAAATCTATATTGTCACATAGTGTTATGAAGTCTCTTGCAATCTCGTTTTCGTCTCATCCCGATGTTTCCGCCATCCGTTGGGTGTGACAATCTACATGGCACAGGTGACAGTAGACGAGCCGAAGCCCAAAATAGAAGACATTCCTATCATCTCAAAATACCCAGATGTCTTTCCTGAGGAACTACATGGACTACCTCCTGAGAGGCAAGTAGAGTTCATAATCGACATTATGCTAGGGGCAGCACCAGTTGTACGAGCACCTTACCGCTTAGCGCCAACCGAAATGAAAGAACTAAGAACCCAATTAGATGAACTTTTGGAAAAAGGTTTTATTCAACCCAGCTCGTCACCTTGGGGAGCACCCATTTTGTTTGTGAAGAAAAAGGATGGTTCAATGCGCCTACGCATTGATTACCGCGAGCTAAACAAAGTAACAATCAAGAACCGCTATCCATTGCCCAGGATCGACGATCTGTTTGATCAACTTCAAGGGGCAAGCTTCTTTTCAAAGATTGATATGAGGTCGGGGTATCATCAACTTAAAGTTAGAACTGAAGATGTACCTAAAACCGCGTTCAGAATGAGGTATGGCCACTATGAATTCTTAGTGATGCCTTTCGGGCTCACTAATGTGCCTGCAGCATTCATGGACCTCATGAATCGAGTCTGCAAGCCGTACATGGATAAGTTTGTCATTATCTTCATCGATGACATACTTATTTATACCCGTAATCAAGCCGATCACGAGAAACATCTCTGGTGCATCCTAAAACTTCTACAACAGGAGAAGCTTTATGCTAAATTCTCTAAGTGCGAATTCTGGCTTCGCAAAGTCCAATTCCTTGGACATGTTGTAAGTGAGCCTGGTATCCAAGTGGATCCCGCTAAAATAGAAGCAATCATGAATTGGGAAGCACCTAAAACACCTACTGAAATTCGCAGCTTCTTGGGGTTTGCAGGGTATTATAGGAGATTTATTGAAAACTTCTCAAGGATAGCTGCACCTCTAACTACTTTGACCCACAAGAATGTAAAGTTTAATTGAGGACCTAAACAGCAGGAGTGTTTCGAGATCCTCAAACAGAAGTTGAGCAATGCTCCTGTGTTGACATTGCCTGAAGGAATAGAAGAATTCGTTGTCTACTGTGATGCTTCGCACACTGGCATGGGCTGTGTGCTTATGCAAAGAGGCAAGGTGATTGCCTATGCATCACGACAACTGAAGGTGCATGAAAAGAATTACACCACCCACGACTTTGAATTGGGTGTCGTAGTATTTGCACTTAAGCTGTGGAGACATTATTTGTATAGAACTAAATGTGTGATATACTCAGATCACAAAAGTCTCCAACAATTGTTTAACCAGAAAGATCTTAACATGAGACAACGCCGTTGGATGGAAACTTTAAACGATTACGATTGTGAGATTCGCTACCATCCTGGCAAAGCGAATGTGGTCGCAGATGCATTAAGCAGAAAAGAAAGAGTCAAACCGATAAGGATTAATGCTAAGAGTATTGAACTTAAGAACAGTTTAAATGAAAAACTATTAGCAGCACAGAAAGAAGCTGTATTGGAAGCTAACCTTCCAGGAGAAAGATTAGGTGCAACTATTGATCAGTTGTCACCTGGAAATGATGGAATCCTCAGATTAAATGGTTGAATCTGGGTTCCTATTCATAGAGGACTTAGAGATATAATAATCCTCCAGGAAGCTCATAATTCCAGATACTCGGTTCACCCTGGAGGTGACAAAATCTACCAAGACTTAAAGGCAAATTATTGGTGGATGGGTTTGAAGAAATCTATAGCCACACACGTAGCTAAATGTCTGACGTTCTCACAGGTTAAAGCCGAACATCAAAAGCCGTCAGGATTACTACAACAATTGGAACTTCCCACATGGAAGTGGGAGATGGTAACCATGGATTTTATCACCAAGTTACCTAAAACAAAACATGAAAATGATACAATATGGGTCATAGTTGACAGACTGACTAAGTCGGCTCATTTCTTACTCATCAAGGAGACTCATAGCTCTGATAAACTAGCTCAGATATATGTGGACGAGATTGTGTCTCTCCATGGAGTGCCAGTATCTATTGTATCCGATAGAGATACTAGATGCACTTCTCATTTTTAGAAAAGTTTCCAACAATCCTTAGGCACTTGTTTGAATTTTACTACTGCTTACCACCCTCAGACGGATGGACAAAGTAAGCATACAATTCAAACATTGGAAGACATGCTTCGTGTATGTGTCAATGATCTAGGTGGTAGTTGGGATGATCACCTTCCCCTAATTGAATTCTCCTACAATAACAGTTACCATACCAGTATACAGGTTACGCCCTTCGAGGCCTTATATGGAAGAAAATGCAGAACGCCCGTCTGTTGGGCAGAAGTGGGGGAGGCCCAGCTATCAAGACCTGAGATAGTCCTTGAGACGACGGACAAGATTGTTCAGATCCATGATCGTCTGAATGCTGCCAGAGATAGGCAGAAAAACTACGCTGATAAGAGGCGCAAACCTCTTAAATTCGAGGTAGGAGATAAAGTCTTACTAAAAGTATCACCATGGAAAGGGGTGATGCGTTTTGGTAAAAAGGGCAAGTTAAGCCCAAGATATATTGGACCATTCGAGATCATCGAATGTGTTGGTAGTGTGGCCTATAAGCTGAACTTACCTGAGGAACTTAGTGGAATTCACAATGTGTTCCACATCTGCAACTTAAAGAAATGTCTAGCTGACGAGTCGCTAGAAATGTCTCATAAAGACGTACATATAGATGAAAGCCTGAGGTTTGTTGAAAAGCCAATATCGATTGAGGATCGACAGGTTAAAAGGCTCCGAAGGAAGCATGTGCCAATTGTGAAAGTGAAATGGGATGCCCGTAGAGGCCCTGAATATACGTGGGAGGTTGAATCCACTATGCGATAAAAATACCCTCACTTATTTCAGTAATTCTCGAGGTCGAGATTTCTTTTAAGGGGGTGAGGATGTAACACCTCGCAAATTCATGTCCAATAATGTGAAGACACATGTCATAAACCTTAAGCGTGTAAAAAAGTTGACTTTGTTAAAGCTGACAAACAGTGAAAAGATGTATGTGGAGGGACTAAAAGTGTCAACATGCTAAACTTATGCCTCTGAATGACCTTACACAACATTCGTATTCTCAAACGAGTAAATCATTGAGCATGAGAAGCCATTTGTGAAAACAAACGAAAGTTTATAAGACAAAGGGGTTAAACGTGTCAACATGTTAATTCTTACCTCTGAGTGACCTTTTAACGAACCCGTGGCTTCGTAATGTTCAATTATACTCTCTAGAATGCTTGTTAATAAATTCGAAAGGTTTCGGTATCATTATACGATAAGTTATGTAAGAATGCAAGAAGAAGGGTTAAAAGCGTCAACGAGAGAAACTAGTGCTTTCAGGTGATCTTATAACTGAACGGGAGCCTAACGATGTTTGTCAAATTTCCCAAGATCCTTGAAAATTAACTTTAGGGGCTAATTATGCTTAAAATGAAACATATATGAAGGATAAAAGAACCAGGGACTGAAACTGTCATTAATCAAACTTGTGAAACCGGAAGAGGGGAGAGTGGCAGGCCGCGAAGCCCTCCCCTGACTCTCTCGCGGGCCGCATGTGAAACCTGTGTCACTACGACCATCATACGAATACAAAACCAATGAAATATTGTGTTTCATACTTGGGATTTGTATAAATATGTGTATCATTTGCACATATCAATTCTTGTTCGATTTCGAGCTTTAAATCACCTTCTGGAAAGTTATACGCGAACTGATGCGTAAACGTAATTAGTTTAACGCAACAAACACTCCAGAACAGTGGCATAGGCTTAACATACCTTAAATAACCCTTACATAACTTAGAAATAAGTTTTGGATGGTTTGGTGTGTCGAAAACAAGTTTATTCGATCGCAGGGACTATTTGCGTCAAACTGCGAAACTATGCCGATTTGTATAGTAACGAACATTCCGGAACTTGATCATAAGTTAAACATACCTTAAATATCCTTTACATAGCTTAGAAATAGGCTTTGAGAGGTTCGGTATGCGAAAATAAACTTATTTGATCAACAGGGACTAAAAGCGTCAAAAAGTGAATAAGTTTGCATTTTCGCGCATAACTTACGTTCTGAACATATCCGGACATCCAAAAATTTTTGTAATCATTAAAATATTTTATTTTAGTGATTGGAATGCAAAAATACCATTCGTCGCGCAATTTGGATCGTTTTCACGTTCGTTCGAGTTTTCGTCGTAATTAACCGAACAACGCAACTGTACGACCAAACGAACCGACATCCGAGATGTTTTCAAGCATATTTCAAGTTCCCTATACTTTAACTTCATTTTAGAGCCTTGAAATGGGGTTAACGGGGCTTAAACGTGCCGAAAATCAAGTTTTAAGCATTCAGGGACCTGTTCTGCCAAAAATGGAAACTTAAAACCGAGCTCCCTCGTGCCACGCGCCAAGACCAGGGACCCCTGGCACGCTACATGACAGAGCAAGAAATCAGCAACTCAGTTTTCAGCAACCAGCTTGATTTTCAGGGTCTTTTGTGCAATTTTCTCAATACCTGGAGCTGGTTTTGGGTCCCCATTGTATTTTAAAACCATGTCTACAAATGGAGGGTCAAGATTGATCCTTCTAAACACATGTAATGATCTCCTTAATCCTAACTTCCTATATATAGCAATGGGTTTCTCATTCATTCTTCACACTTGATTCAATTTCTACTCTAAGTTGGAGTTTTCATACTTCATACTTGAGCAATTTGAATCAAATCTTCATTGCTTAGACCTTTTGTAAGCTTCTTTCATGCTTTTAATGCTTTTCAAGCATGAAAGTCAAACTGTTTGACTTTCTGCTTTGACTAGTCTGGTCAACATAAAGTTCGTTTGAACTTTGCGACGTGAGCGTAATCACGATGGTTATAGTCCATTGTGACTATACCTACTGATTACCATGTCGATTAGTCGAAGTGACGAGTCAAAGTTTCGGTCAAAATACGTGTTTATGCGTATTTTGCATCGAAGCTATTTTCGGGTATCAAAACACTTTGTTTTGATATCAAAACCTGTTTTCTAACTTAGTTAAACATGTTTTAACATGTTTAACTCGTCACTTTTAGTCTAGTGCTTGTATAGGGTCTTAAGATAAGTGGTCTTAACAACCGCTTATACTTTCGAACCCAACCCGTTTGATCGATCATTAGGATCCGACAAGCATATTATGTGACCATAGTTGTATAGGGAATAACCTTCCGAGGTTATACCTTATGGTCACTTAGCTTAATTAGTTGTATGATAGGTAGTTTATATGCCTTAGGTAAATGACCAAAATGCCCTTTTCATGCATAATTGGTATTTAAGCATATGTAAGTTAATTTTTGCCACTTAATCTGATTATGCAACATATTTAAACATGTTTAGGCATATAATACTTGTTATAGGACTAGTTAGGCGTCTCGAACGCGCATTCACGCGAACGACGCGTTAAAGTAGCGTAAGCTACCTTAATGGGTCGTAACGGGTCGTAAGCACTTAGGATAGGTTCCGATTTAGAATGTAGGTTTTGTTAAACCATAACACATGAGTTCCAATACTCATTTGGTTTACGAGACCTCATTCTACCCAATCTTCCGATTTAGGTGCCGATTGTTTAACTAGCTATCCGATTACTAGGTACCACTTGATTCCTTGATTTTTGAGCTTTCTTAGGACACTTAATCGAGGATACTTACAATCTCAAGTGAGTACATAGTCCCCTCTTTTACGTTTTCAAATGTTTTGGGGTGATACATATGTGCCGATACGCTATTTTCATGATTTCGACTATATGATTACACATGCATAGAACTATCTTTTGACGAATTGAACTATTATCTATGGTTTAAACGCTGATTTCCAAAATTTGTTACGACTATTTGTTTGTTCATATCCTTACTTATACATTCATTAGCAATGATCAAGCCGATTGGTAGTACGATATAGCGCTATAGGACTAGACACCCCATTCCTATTGTATGGAATGTCAGAAACCAAATTTTAACCAAATAGAATTTGCCTTTGTGGTATTTCTATAGTCTCTAAAGTGTAGTTTAATGCACTAAGGTTTAATGTATTGCTGAATCACTATTTATGGTATATTTCAATATACTACCAACGTGATATTGTTTGCTAAAGCATAATTTGATATGCTATTGTTTTCTAAAATATAGTTTGATATATTACCAAACCCCGATTTAGGTATGTTCCGACTATAGTTGATATACTACCGACATTGTTATTCATAAACTAAAGTATGTGTTGATATACTACCAAAGCATAGTTGATATGCTATTTTCAAACCAAAACATAAGTTGATGTGTTATTTACAAAACCAAAGTATAATGTATTATACTACCGATGTTTTCCATTCTTAAACTAAAGTATACTTGTGATATACTACCGAATCTATTATTTCCGAATCTAAAGTATATTCTAATATACTATCTATTT
Source organism: Helianthus tuberosus (assembly GCA_030545235.1). NCBI lineage: Eukaryota > Viridiplantae > Streptophyta > Magnoliopsida > Asterales > Asteraceae > Helianthus > Helianthus tuberosus. The sequence continues at coordinate 108,108,205 of CM060414.1, read as the reverse complement.
AACTATTTTGAAACCAAAGTATATTCTTGTATATACTATAAACATTTTACCAAAACGATGCATTTTAGAAACGAAACTTTTACAAGGATTCATGGCTATTTTTGAAAACATAAATCCTTTTCTTGTGTTATCCAAAGCCATGAATCTAATACACATATCCTATGTTATTCACAGACATTTTTATGCTGACGTACCTATGCTATGTGATGATTGTTGATGCATGCTACACATAGGATGGACTTGTGCCTTAGCGACTTTAAAACTTGAGAGACAATCATTTGTATTTATCTGATTTGTAATAAAACAATGAGTTCAATAATCAATAAAACGAAACTATTTAAACCATGGTTGTGAAATAATGATTCTGTTACGACACTCCCCGATGTTTCCGCCATGATTTGTTGTTTTACATGGTCGGGGTGTGACAGAAAAGTTGGTATCAGAGCCAATGGTTATAGGGAATTAGGTTATTAGTAATGCTTTGACCTAGACTATAACCTTCCTAGGACCCTAACACAAGTTACCTTGTGTGTGATAACCCTCGAAATTCCATGTATCCGTACAATGTATTAATGATAATTAAAGTGCTTGATGACTGTGCTGAATCATTTAACTGCTCTCTGATTACGGTGTTAGACTTACATGTGCGTGTTAACATACTAGAAGTATACAGAAAAGTTACTAAATAGTCCGGTATATTTTCCTATGTGTTAGGAATTATTTGTGTTACAAAAATATATATATAAGACACTTTACGGAATAATTAAACACTTTAAACGGAACGGTACCTGACCGGATAACCGGACATTACCCGGGACACCAAATATTTGTCAGATACATTGTTGTATTTATTTTTGATTAGGCATGATCCCCGAACACCCTAACACCCACTAACTTCTCTAGTAAACAACACACATAAGTATACACTTGAGATCTAACTTGGAATTGCAACTTAGTTGAAAATATTACAATTAACCCCCCCCCATTGTGATTTATGGTCACAAGATGGTGGCCCCACCAAATAATTGCTACATCCTACAATATTCCCTTTAGATTTATTTTGATTTTACCTTGGATTCTTGTGGATTTCAAAAGATCTTGGAAGATTGAATTTGATTGGTGAACTAACTATATGATAAAAAAATTTACATATGGACCCCCTCCCCCTCTTGATATTTACGGCCCAAAGGGGACCCACCATCATCATCACCATATCTCACTTGAGCACCATAATCTTTACAAGATATTTCTTGGATTTGATAAGATCTTGTAATCATTTCTCTTGGAATTACAACTACACAAGATCACCATCATCTTCACAACAAAACTTCACTCATCCCTCAAACTCCTCTCTCTCCCTCTCGGCCATAGAAGGTGCCGCCACCACCACCACCTTGTCACCACCATTGCTCCACTTTCAAGCTTGCTCCGAGTGCTAGAAGGTTATCCTTGAAGGTTGAAGCTTGGAGGTCTTGAAGGAACTTCATACTTTGCTCTACACCTCATCTTCATCATCACCCCTTGTTCATCAGTTCATCCCTAGCCTTTGTGCTAGTTGTAAGTCCTCGATTTAACTTTAGGACACTTCTACGTTGATTATTCGAAAGATTGTAGTTGATGTGTAACACAAGAACATAAAAGAGAATGAACTAGAAAATGGTCATAAACTTACATAAAATCTGGTTGGATTAAGTTAGTATAAACATGCATGATGTTTGATCATTAAATTATTGATAAACCGTTGTTAGGACACTTGGTGATGCGTTTCTAGTAACATTTACATGGTAAAAAGCATGCTGATTGATATTTTCAGCCAACTTAAACAGGCTGTAACTGAGTTGTTATTAATCGAAAAACTGAATTTCTGAAGCCTCAATTATGTATTTTTGAACAACTGATCAAATGGCACTGGAATCGTAATTTTTCGAGGTAGTTTACTATTTTTAAAGAACTGTTTTTAGACAGCAGCTCAAGCGGCGATTTTTCTGCTGAAAAAGTGGGTTGTATTCGGAGTCATAACTTGAAACCTGAGTAGAATCAGCTCATGGGATTTTTACTGTAGATGTTCACTGTTGTTTCCGTGATCCTCCAACTGGAATTTTGTTGATCGGACATACGGTTAATTTTTAGTGAATTTTTCCGTAGACTGCAATCAGAAAGCAACAAATCTGATTGCAGTCGGGTAAATGAATTTTTATATAATATTAGTAATGAATTGGGTCCCGATATTTTTACACAATAATATTTAGATCGTTTAAAACCTTCTGTAAAAATTTGGGAATTTTTGAAACAAGTTAACTATTTTATTAAAATCCCCGAAAATAGCCCGGTTTTGAATATAAAAGCTGAAACGACATAAGTAGTGATTTGCGTGTCTAAATGTCGGGTAGGTTATCCGAGAATGATATAACATGTTATATGTCAATAAAAGTGTTATGTGCAAAGTTGTATGTTTGTCTATGAGTGGGGAATAGATGGGAAGGTTATATGGGCATGAACCGTTAAAGTGATGCATGTTATGTGATAGATACGTGTAGGAACTTTGTGTTCTAATTGAAATCACTAATAAACTAAGTGCAATCATACTAGGACGTGATTGACCGACCTTGACTGTTAGCTATATTTGAGAGTCAAACTGAGCAACCGAGGTGAGTTCACACTCTTTCCAAGGCATGGGATTCCCAGGGGTTGGGAATGGGATTGAATAACTACTTGTACTATCATTACTATTAAACTACTTTTTTTTACTGTCCTCGGATTGAAGGGCATGTACGTAAAACCTACGTACACTTATACTTACTACTGTCCTCGGATTGAACTGCACGTACGTAAAACCTACGTACACGATCATAAGACCATCAACTCTATCACTTTAAGTCCCTCATTTATCGACTTAATCGCCGAGGCCTATGGCGAGCGGGTCATTAGTTAATAGCGCTATTAGGTTTAACAAACCTCACACCGTGCCAGTCGGACGGGCGTGTACTAATGGACTATGGGCAAAGGGTCAATGCTGATAGACATTGACTTAGGGCATCTCTTACATTTTCGTAGCAGTCGATACGCGTGGTCTAATAACACATGGGAAGCCCCCACTAATCTTCGCAAACATGTTAGGAAGACCGCGATACGAATTTATACGATACATGGTTTACAAAACGAACAGATGATTTACGAAACGAATGCTATAACTAAACAACCAACTGTGAATTCACTCAACTTTGTTGTTGACTCGTTGTTACATGCCTTACAGGTCGTTAAACGCTTGGAGCTTGCACGAGGAAGGAGTCGTTGTGGTGTACGGACTGTTATGTTCCGTGCTTATTATTTAAATCCTTATGAACTTATTAAACTTGCGTTTTGAACTTTAAACTATGGACTTATGCTTTTGGATTTACTTTTATGCTTCCGCTGTTTAAACTAAACATGGTTAACTAGCTTTGGTCACCAATCGTATTGTGGTTGGTCTTATTTACTTAATTACGATGTTCAATATGATTGGTGGCTCGATCCTGGTCACGTCACGCCTCCAAGCGGTGGTACTCCGCATGGTGGATTTTGGGGGTGTGACAGATTGGTATCAGAGCCATTGGTTATAGCGAACTTGGTTTTAAAAAGGGGAAAAGCTTTTGATAAAACCAGACTATAACCTGTACAGTGCTCAACGATCCACAACGACGCTTCGCTCCACGTGCAAGACCCAACATTCTAGGTGATATGATTTATGTTACCTACTTGTCAGTTACATGGTACATTATTCATGACATGCATTAGTTAATGTGATAATTGCTATTTGAACCTTGTGTGCTTACTCTTTTCTGTCACTCCACATCTACGCACTTTGCGACACCTTTCTTACGTGAGTTCCTTCGACGTGAAGATCATGAGTGGACGTCTCGACATGACCCAGGGTCAGCTGACGACCTTGATTAACGAACGGATTTCTGAAGCCTTAGCAACCCAATCAAGGAGTCAACCCATGCACTCTCCAAACACGCATGGGCACCTTCAGGACGTTCCTGGAATGCAAACCTCCCACTTTCGACGGCACTGAAGAGGCAATCGGCCTTCTGCACTGGATCCGAAGAATCGAATATGCATTCGAAGAGAGTGAAAGCCCTACCAGCAAACGAGTAGAGTACGCTACCAACATGTTGCAAGGGAGAGCGTATTCTTGGTGGAACACACAAGTCCGGATGCTCGGATTGGCAGACGCGAATGCCACCCTTTGGAGCGACTTTAAGGATTTGATTAAGGAAGAATTCTGCCACCTGGACGACATCCTGGAACTTGAAACAAAGTATTATGGTTTGAAGATGGAAGGATCAGAAATTGAGGCGTACACAAAGAGGTCCAACAACTTGGCTGACTTATGTCCTAACTTGTCACGACCCGTATCTAGACGGATCAAGCTATACCTCAGAGGCTTAGTTCCGAAAATCCAAGGGCCTGTAATGGAGGACAACCTTTCCACAATCCAGCAAGTCATTCGTTTGGCGCACCGACTCACCGATCAGGCAGTGGAAGAGGGCAAGCTGCCCAAGCGTGTTAGCACTACTGCTACTGGTGCTCCCAGCAGTGACAAGCGCAAGTGGGATGGAAATTCGGGCAGGGGTTCCACTCCAGTTCAGTCCCAGCCCCAACACGAAAGACAGATAAACACTGGTGCCCCAGTCAGCAGTTTTCTGGAAAACAAGGTCAGGGTGGATACAGGGGAAATCACCCTAAGTGCAAACGATGTAGTTTACACCACAGCTGGCCGTGCAACAAGGATCGTTGTCAGAGATGTAACAAGCTTGTACATAAAGCCAGAGATTGCAGGAGCTCACGTCCTGCGAATCAGAATCGGCAACAGCAGCCACAAGCCCCACAGATGCAACAGCAACAACAGGGTAACAAGGAATGCTATCAGTGTGGTGCTGAAGGTCAATTTAAGAGAAACTGTCCCCAGTTGAACCGGAAACAGAACAACAACAACAACCAGGGGAACGAAAACAATAATGGGGGAAACAATGATGGCAATGGAGCCAGGGAACGTGCGTTCGTGATTGGGCAGGATGATGCAAGGAACGATCCCAACGTTGTGATGGGTAAGTTTCCTTCTGGATGATTTCCTTGTTACTGTTTTATTTGATTCGGGTGCCGATACTAGTTACGTGTCCTTTAAAGTTAGTCAGATGCTTAAGCGTACCCCAACACTTTTGAACACCAAGCACATCGTAGAGTTAGCAAACGGTAAAAGTCTCGAGGCCACACACGTAGTTAAAGGCTGTAACCTCGTCTTAACTGGTCAGACTTTCTCTATCAACCTCATTCCTATCGTTCTGGGTAGTTTTGACGTTGTTATTCGGATGGATTGGTTATCTCATCAGCAAGCAGAAATTCTTTGCAACGAGAAGATTGTCCGCATCCCTCGTGCTGGTGAGGAACCCCTTATGATTCATGGCGACAAGAGTGGGGCTGTTGAAGGCATCATCTCTTTCCTTAAGGCCCAGAAGTGTTTGCGAAAGGGCCACACTACCATTTTAGCACTCGTTACTCACACATAAACAGAAGAGAAGAGAATTGAAGGCATTCCTATTGTGCGTGATTTTCCCGAGGTATTTCCTGAGGAATTACCTGGTCTTCCGCCTCATCGTCAAGTTGAATTTCAAATCGAGCTAGCTCCTGGAGCAGCGCCCATAGCTCGAGCACCTTACCGTCTAGCTCCATCAGAACTTGAAGAACTGTCCATGCAATTACAAGAACTCTTGGAAAAGGGTTTTATACGTCCTAGCTCTTCGCCCTGGGGAGCTCCAGTCTTGTTTGTGAAGAAGAAAGATGGCACTTTCAGAATGTGTATTGACTACCGCGAACTTAACAAGGTTACGGTGAAGAATCGTTAACCTCTTCCACGTATTGACGACTTGTTCGACCAGTTGCAAGGGTCGAGCTATTACTCCAAGATTTATTTGAGATCGGGATATCATCAGCTGAGGGTCCGAGATGAGGACGCCTCCAAAACAACATTCAGAACTCGTTACGACCATTACGAGTTTCTGGTTATGCCATTCGGGCTGACGAATGCACCAGCGGTCTTCATGGATCTCATGAACCGAGTATGCAAACCTTACCTGGATAAGTTCGTTATTGTGTTCATCGACGATATCCTGATCTATTCTAAGAGTCAGGAGGAACACGAGCAGCATCTACGCCTTATGCTGGAACTTCTTCGAAAAGAGCAGTTGTATGCCAAGTTTTCGAAATGTGACTTCTGGCTTTGCGAAGTCCACTTTCTAGGCCATGTGGTAAACAAGGATGGGATTCATGTAGATCCATCCAAGGTTTATTCGATCAAGAACTGGCCTGCACCTCGTACACCAACAGAAATCCGCCAATTCTTGGGTTTAGCAGGATATTGCAGAAGGTTTATCAAGGATTTCTCCAGGATCGCGCAACCTCTCACTTCACTGACTCAGAAGGGTGTCACCTATCATTGGGGTGATGCACAGGAGTCCGCATTTCATCACTTGAAGGATAGACTTTGTAGTGTGCTTATCCTCTCATTGCCTGAAGGCACAGATGATTTTGTAGTTTATAGCGACGCTTCCATCCAAGGACTTGGTTGCGTATTGATGCAACGTGACAAGGTCATTGCCTATGCGTCACGCCAACTTAAGGTTCACGAAAGGAACTACACTACGCACGACCTGGAATTGGGAGCAGTTGTTTTTGCGCTAAAGATATGGAGACATTACCTGTACGGTACCCAGTGCACCATTTACACCGATCACAGGAGTCTCGAGCATATCTTCAAGCAAAAGGAGTTAAACATGTGACAACATCGATGGGTCGAGCTCTTGAATGATTATGAATGTGTTATCAAGTATCATCCGGGTAAAGCCAATGTTGTGGCCGACGCCCTCAGTCGAAAGGATACTATACCTAAGCGTGTACGTGCGTTACAGCTTACCATCCAATCCAACCTTCCCGCTCAGATTCGAGATGCTCAGGTTGAAGCATTGAAAGCAGAAAACATCAGGGCTGAATCCTTACGAGGATCGAGGCAGCGCCTAGAACGAAAGGAAGACGGCGCCTACTATGTTAACGGACGCATCTGGGTTCCACTGTATGGAGACCTACGCGAGCTTGTGATGGGTGAAGCACACAAGTCTCGTTATTCGGTACATCTTGGTTCGGATAAAATGTACCACGACCTCAAGACTACGTATTGGTGGCCTGGCATGAAAGCCCACATAGCAACCTACGTCAGTAAGTGCTTGACTTGTGCGAGAGTCAAGACCGAATATCAGAAACCATCAGGCCTACTCCAACAACCAGAGATCCCGAAATGGAAATGGGAGCAAATTTCCATGGATTTCGTTACTGGCCTTCCTATATCTCAACGCGGAAACGATACCATTTGGGTGATAGTAGATTGACTGACCAAGTCTGCACATTTTCTAGTTATCAAAGAAACCGACAAGTTTTCTACTCTAGCAGACATCTACCTAAAGGAAGTAGTATCAAGGCACGGAGTGCCAACCTCCATCATTTCTGATCGGGACGCGCGTTTTACTTCTGAACTGTGGCAAGCAATGCACAAATCTTTTGGCTCATGATTAGACATGAGCACAGCTTACCACCCGCAAACGGATGGGTAGTATGAACGCACCATCCAAACCCTAGAAGACATGCTTCGGACATGTGTAATTGATTTCGGCAACAGCTGGGAAAAACATCTCCCGTTAGTGGAGTTTTCGTATAACAACAGTTACCACGCCAGCATTCATGCCGCTCCATTTGAGGCATTGTACGGGCGTAAATGCCGATCACCTCTTTGTTGGGCAGAGGTGGGTGACAGTCAAATCACTGGCCCAGAACTTGTAGTAGATACAACCGAGAGAATTGCTCAGATACGACAACGAATAGCGGCAACACGTGACCGTCAGAAAAGCTATGCTGATAAGGGAAGAAATCCACTCGAGTTCCAAGTTGGGGACCGGGTGCTACTCAAAGTCTCACCTAGGAAAGGTGTAGTCCGTTTTGGCAAAAGGGGCAAACTCAATCCGCGATATGTCGGACCGTTCGAAATCATAGAGAAAATAGGCAAAGTGGCCTACAAACTGGATCTACCAGCAGAACTCAGTGCAGTTCACAATGTTTTTCACGTGTCAAATCTGAAGAAGTGTCTGTCAGATGAAACCCTTATAGTTCCTTTGAAGGAGCTCACTATCGACGATTAGTTGCGATTCGTCGAGGAACCAGTTGAAATCACGGATCGAGATGTTAAGATTCTCAAGCGTACCGGGATACCTCTGGTCCGAGTTCGTTGGAATGCTCGTCGTGTCCCAGAGTATACCTGGGAACGAGAAGACCAAATGAAACTCAAATATCCTAAGTTGTTCGGAAACAGTGCAACCACTACTGAGGCTGAAGCTACTGCAGAATTTCGAGACAAAATTCCAAATCAACGGGGGGATGATGTGACACCCCAGGAAAACCAGAAAACCAACGCAACATAACTAGCTTCCTCAGTAACTACACACTAAATTTCGGGACGAAATTTTCTTAACAGGGGGAGAATGTGACAACCCTCGAAATTCCATGTATCCGTACAATGTATTAATGATAATTAAAGTGCTTGATGACTGTGCTAAATCATTTAACTGCTCTCTGATTACGGTGTTAGACTTACATGTGCGTGTTAACATACTAGAAGTATACAGAAAAGTTACTAAATAGTCCGGTATATTTTCCTATGTGTTAGGAATTATTTGTGTTACAAAAATATATATATATATAAGACACTTTACGGAATAATTAAACACTTTAAACGGAACGGTACCTAACCGGATAACCGAACATTACCCGGGACACCAAATATTTGTCAGATACATTGTTGTATTTATTTTTGATTAGGCATGATCCCCGAACACCCTAACACCCACTAACTTCTCTAGTAAACAACACACATAAGTATACACTTGAGATCTAACTTGGAATTGCAACTTAGTTGAAAATGTTACAATTAACCCCCCCCCCCATTGTGATTTACGGTCACAAGATGGTGGCCCCACCAAATAATTGCTACATCCTACAATATTCCCTTTAGATTTATTTTGATTTTACCTTGGATTCTTGTGGATTTCAAAAGATCTTGGAAGATTGAATTTGATTGGTGAACTAACTATATGATAAAAAAATTTACATATGGACCCCCTCCCCCTCTTGATATTTACGGCCCAAAGGGGACCCACCATCATCATCACCATATCTCACTTGAGCACCATAATCTTTACAAGATATTTATTGGATTTGATAAGATCTTGTAATCATTTCTCTTGGAATTACAACTACACAAGATCACCATCATCTTCACAACACAACTTCACTCATCCCTCAAACTCCTCTCTCTCCCTCTCGGCCATAGAAGGTGCCGCCACCACCACCACCACCTTGTCACCACCATTGCTCCACTTTCAAGCTTGCTCCGAGTGCTAGAAGGTTATCCTTGAAGGTTGAAGCTTGGAGGTCTTAAAGGAACTTCATACTTTGCTCTACACCTCATCTTCATCATCACCCGTTGTTCATCAGTTCATCCCTAGCCTTTGTGCTAGTTGTAAGTCCTCGATTTAACTTTAGGACACTTCTACGTTGATTATTCGAAAGATTGTAGTTGATGTGTAACACAAGAACATAAAAGAGAATGAACTAGAAAATGGTCATAAACATACATAAAATCTGGTTGGATTAAGTTAGTATAAACATTCATGATGTTTGATCATTAAATTATTGATAAACCGTTGTTAGGACACTTGGTGATGCGTTTCTAGTAACATTTACATGGTAAAAAGCATGCTGATTGATATTTTCAGCCAACTTAAACAGGTTGTAACTGAGTCGTTATGAATCGAAAAACTGAATTTCTGAAGCCTCAATTATGTATTTTTGAACAACCGATCAAATGGCACTGGAATCGTAATTTTTCGAGGTAGTTTACTTTTTTTAAAGAACTGTTTTTAGACAGCAGCTCAAGCTGTGATTTTTCTGCTGAAAAAGTGGGTTGTATTCGGAGTCATAACTTGAAACCTGAGTAGAATCAGCTCATGGGATTTTTACTGTAGATGTTCACTGTTGTTTCCGTGATCCTCCAACTGGAATTTCGTCGATCGGACATACGATTAATTTTTAGTGAATTTTTCCGTAGACTGCAATCAGAAAGCAACAAATCTGATTGCAGTCGGGTAAATGAATTTTTATATAATATTAGTAATGAATTGGGTCCCGATATTGTTACACAATAATATTTGGATCGTTTAAAACCTTCTGTAAAAAATTGGGAATTTTTTAAACAAGTTAACTATTTTATTAAAATCCCCAAAAACAGCCCGGTTTTGAATATAAAAGCTGAAACGACATAAGTAGTGATTTGCGTGTCTAAATGTCGGGTAGGTTATCCGAGAATGATATAACATGTTATATGTCAATAAAAGTGTTATGTGCAAAGTTTTATGTTTGTCTATGAGTGGGGAATAGATGGGAAGGTTATATGGGCATGAAGCGTTAAAGTGATGCATGTTATGTGATAGATACGTGTAGGAACTTTGTGTTCTATTTGAAATCACTAATAAACTAAGTGGCAATCATACTAGGACGTGATTGACCGACCTTGACTGTTAGCTATATTTGAGAGTCAAACCGAGTAACCGAGGTGAGTTCACACTCTTTCCAAGGCATGGGATTCCCAGGGGTTGGGAATGGGATTGAATAACTACTTGTACAATCATTACTATTAAACTACTTTTTTTACTGTCCTCGGATTGAAGGGCACGTACGTAAAACCTACGTACACTCATACTTACTACTGTCCTCGGATTGAAGGGCACGTACGTAAAACCTACGTACACGATCATAAGACCATCAACTCTATCACTTTAAGTCCCCCATTTATCGACTTAATCGCCGAGGCCTATGGCGAGCGGGTCATTAGTTAATAGCGCTATTAGGTTTAACAAACCTCACACCGTGCCAGTCGGACGGGCGTGTACTAATGGACTATGGGCAAAGGGTCAATGCTGATAGACATTGACTTAGGGCATCTCTTACATTTTCGTAGCAGTCGATACGCGTGGTCTAATAACACATGGGAAGCCCCCACTAATCTTTGCAAACATGTTAGGAAGACCGCGATACGAATTTATACGATACATGGTTTACAAAACGAACAGATGATTTACGAAACGAAGGCTATAACTAAACAACCAACTGTGAATTCACTCAACTTTGTTGTTGACTCGTTGTTACATGCCTTACAGGTCGTTAAACGCTTGGAGCTTGCACGAGGAAGGAGTCGTTGTGGTGTACGGACTGTTATGTTCCGTGCTTATTATTTAAATCCTTATGAACTTATTAAACTTGCGTTTTGAACTTTAAACTATGGACTTATGCTTTTGGATTTACTTTTATGCTTCCGCTGTTTAAACTAAACATGGTTAACTAGCTTTGGTCACCAATCGTATTGTGGTTGGTCTTATTTACTTAATTACGATGTTCAATATGATTGGTGGCTCGATCCTGGTCACGTCACGCCTCCAAGCGGTGGTACTCCGCATGGTGGATTTTGGGGGTGTGACAGATTGGTATCAGAGCCATTGGTTATAGCGAACTTGGTTTTAAAAAGGGGAAAAGCTTTTGATAAAACCAGACTATAACCTGTACAGTGCTCAACGATCCACAACGACGCTTCGCTCCACGTGCAAGACCCAACATTCTAGGTGATATGATTTATGTTACCTACTTGTCAGTTACATGGTACATTGTTCATGACATGCATTAGTTAATGTGATAATTGCTATTTGAACCTTGTGTGCTTACTCTTTTCTGTCACTCCACATCTACGCACTTTGCGACACCTTTCTTACGTGAGTTCCTTCGACGTGAAGATCATGAGTGGACGTCTCGACATGACCCAGGGTCAGCTGACGACCTTGATTAACGAACGGATTTCTGAAGCCTTAGCAACCCAATCAAGGAGTCAACCCATGCACTCTCCAAACACGCATGGGCACCTTCAGGACGTTCCTGGAATGCAAACCTCCCACTTTCGACGGCACTGAAGAGGCAATCGGCCTTCTGCACTGGATCCGAAGAATCGAATATGCATTCGAAGAGAGTGAAAGCCCTACCAGCAAACGAGTAGAGTACGCTACCAACATGTTGCAAGGGAGAGCGTATTCTTGGTGGAACACACAAGTCCGGATGCTCGGATTGGCAGACGCGAATGCCACCCTTTGGAGCGACTTTAAGGATTTGATTAAGGAAGAATTCTGCCACCTGGACGACATCCTGGAACTTGAAACAAAGTATTATGGTTTGAAGATGGAAGGATCAGAAATTGAGGCGTACACAAAGAGGTCCAACAACTTGGCTGACTTATGTCCTAACTTGTCACGACCCGTATCTAGACGGATCAACCTATACCTCAGAGGCTTAGTTCCGGAAATCCAAGGGCCTGTAATGGAGGCCAACCTTTCCACAATCCAGCAAGTCATTCGTTTGGCGCACCGACTCACCGATCAGGCAGTGGAAGAGGGCAAGCTGCCCAAGCGTGTTAGCACTACTGCTACTGGTGCTCCCAGCAGTGACAAGCGCAAGTGGGATGGAAATTCGGGCAGGGGTTCCACTCCATTTCAGTCCCAGCCCCAGCACGAAAGACAGATAAACACTGGTGCCCCAGTCAGCAGTTTTCTAGAAAACAAGGTCAGGGTGGATACAGGGGAAATCACCCTAAGTGCAAACGATGTAGTTTACACCACAGCTGGCCGTGCAACAAGGATCGTTGTCAGAGATGTAACAATCTTGGACATAAAGCCAGACATTGCAGGAGCTCACGTCCTGCGAATCAGAATCGGCAACAGCAGCCACAAGCCCCACATAACCAACAGCAACAGCAGGGTAACAAGGAATGCTATCAGTGTGGTGCTGAAGGTCACTTTACGAGAAACTGTCCCCAGTTGAACCGGAAACAGAACAACAACAACAACCAGGGGAACGAAAACAATAATGGGGGAAACAATGATGGCAATGGAGCCAGGGAACGTGCGTTCGTGATTGGGCAGGATGATGCAAGGAACGATCCCAACGTTGTGATGGGTAAGTTTCCTTCTGGATGATTTCCTTGTTACTGTTTTATTTGATTCGGGTGCCGATACTAGTTACGTGTCCTTTAAAGTTAGTCAGATGCTTAAGCGTACCCCAACACTTTTGAACACCAAGCACATCGTAGAGTTAGCAAACGGTAGAAGTCTCGAGGCCACACACGTAGTTAAAGGCTGTAACCTCGTCTTAACTGGTCAGACTTTCTCTATCAACCTCATTCCTATCGTTCTAGGTAGTTTTGACGTTGTTATTCGGATGGATTGGTTATCTCATCAGCAAGCAGAAATTCTTTGCAATGAGAAGATTGTCCGTATCCCTCGTGCTGGTGAGGAACCCCTTATGATTCATGGCGACAAGAGTGGGGCTGTTGAAGGCATCATCTCTTTCCTTAAGGCCCAGAAGTGTTTGCGAAAGGGCCACACTACCATTTTAGCACTCGTTACTGACACATAAACAGAAGAGAAGAGAATTGAAGGCATTCCTATTGTGCGTGATTTTCCCGAGGTATTTCCTGAGGAATTACCTGGTCTTCCGCCTCATCGTCAAGTTGAATTTCAAATCGAGCTAGCTCCTGGAGCAGCGCCCATAGCTCGAGCACCTTATCGTCTAGCTCCATCAGAACTTGAAGAACTGTCCATGCAATTACAAGAACTCTTGGAAAAGGGTTTTATACGTCCTAGCTCTTCGCCCTGGGGAGCTCCAGTCTTGTTTGTGAAGAAGAAAGATGGCACTTTCAGAATGTGTATTGACTACCGCGAACTTAACAAGGTTACGGTGAAGAATCGTTAACCTCTTCCACGTATTGACGACTTGTTCGACCAGTTGCAAGGGTCGAGCTATTACTCCAAGATTTATTTGAGATCGGGATATCATTAGCTGAGGGTCCGAGATGAGGACGCCTCCTAAACAGCATTCAGAACTCGTTACGGCCATTACGAGTTTCTGGTTATGCCATTCGGGCTGACGAATGCACCAGCGGTCTTCATGGATCTCATGAACCGAGTATGCAAACCTTACCTGGATAAGTTCGTTATTGTGTTCATCGATGATATCCTGATCTATTCTAAGAGTCAGGAGGAACACGAGCAGCATCTACGCCTTATGCTGGAACTTCTTCGAAAAGAGCAGTTGTATGCCAAGTTTTCGAAATGTGACTTCTGGCTTCGCGAAGTCCACTTTATAGGCCATGTGGTAAACAAGGATGGGATTCATGTAGATCCATCCAAGGTTTATTCGATCAAGAACTGGCCTGCACCTCGTACACCAACAGAAATCCGCCAATTCTTGGGTTTGGCAGGATATTGCAGAAGGTTTATCAAGGATTTCTCAAGGATCGCGCAACCTCTCACTTCACTGACTCAGAAGGGTGTCACCTATCGTTGGGGTGATGCACAGGGGTCCGCATTTCAGCACTTGAAGGATAGACTTTGTAGCGTACCTATCCTCTCATTGCCTGAAGGCACAGATGATTTTGTGGTTTATAGCGACGCTTCCATCCAAGGACTTGGTTGCGTATTGATGCAACGTGACAAGGTCATTGCCTATGCATCACGCCAACTTAAGGTTCACGAAAGGAATTACACTACGCACGACCTGGAATTGGGAGCAGTTGTTTTTGTGCTAAAGATATGGAGACATTACCTGTACGGTACCCAGTGCACCATTTACACCGATCACAGGAGTCTCGAGCATATCTTCAAGCAAAAGGAGTTAAACATGCGACAACATCGATGGGTCGAGCTCTTGAATGATTATGAATGTGTTATCAAGTATCATCCGGGTAAAGCCAATGTTGTGGCCGACGCCCTCAGTCGAAAGGATACTATACCTAAGCGTGTACGTGCGTTACAGCTTACCATCCAATCCAACCTTCCTGCTCAGATTCGAGATGCTCAGGTTGAAGCATTGAAAGCAGAAAACATCATGGCTGAATCCTTACGAGGATCGAGGCAGCGCCTAGAACGAAAGGAAGACGGCGCCTACTATGTTAAAGGACGCATCTGGGTTCCACTGTATGGAGACCTACGCGAGCTTGTGATGGGTGAAGCACACAAGTCTCGTTATTCGGTACATCCTGGTTCGGATAAAATGTACCACGACCTCAAGACTACGTATTGGTGGCCTGGCATGAAAGCCCACACAGTAACCTACGTCAGTAAGTGCTTGACTTGTGCGAGAGTCAAGACCGAATATCAGAAACCATCAGGCCTACTCCAACAACCAGAGATCCCGAAATGGAAATGGGAGCAAATTTCCATGGATTTCGTTACTGGCCTTCCTAGATCTCAACGCGGAAACGATACCATGTGGGTGATAGTAGATCGACTGACCAAGTCTGCACATTTTCTAGTTATCAAAGAAACCGGCAAGTTTTCTACTCTAGCAGACATCTACCTAAAGGAAGTAGTATCAAGGCACGGAGTGCCAACCTCCATCATTTCTGATCGGGACGCGCATTTTACTTCTAAACTGTGGCAAGCAATGCACAAATCTTTTGGCTCACGATTAGACATGAGCACAGCTTACCACCCGCAAATGGATGGGTAGTTTGAACGCACCATCCAAACCCTAGAAGACATGCTTCGGACATGTGTAATTGATTTCGGCAACAGCTGGGAAAAACATCTCCCGTTAATGGAGTTTTCGTATAACAATAGTTACCACGCCAGCATTCAAGCCGCTCCATTTGAGGCATTGTACGGGCGTAAATGCCGATCACCTCTTTGTTGGGCAGAGGTGGGTGACAGTCAAATCACTGGCCCAGAACTTGTAGTAGATACAACCGAGAGAATTGCTCAGATACGACAACGAATGGCGGCAGCACGTGACCGTCAGAAAAGCTATGCTGATAAGGGAAGAAAGCCACTCGAGTTCCAAGTTGGGGACCGGGTGCTACTCAAAGTCTCACCTTGGAAAGGTGTAGTCCGTTTTGGCAAAAGGGGCAAACTCAATCCGCGATATGTCGGACCGTTCGAAATCATAGAGAAAATAGGCAAAGTGGCCTACAAACTGGATCTACCAGCAGAACTCAGTGCAGTTCACAATGTTTTTCACGTGTCAAATCTGAAGAAGTGTCTGTCAGATGAAACCCTTATAGTTCTTTTGAAGGAGCTCACTATCGACGATCAGTTGCGATTTGTCGAGGAACCAGTTGAACTCACGGATCAAGATGTTAAGATTCTCAAGCGTACCAGGATACCTCTGGTCCGAGTTCGTTGGAATGCTCGTCGTGTCCCAGAGTATACCTGGGAACGAGAAGACCAAATGAAACTCAAATATCCTAAGTTGTTCGGAAACAGTGCAACCACTACTGAGGCTGAAGCTACTGCAGAATTTCGGGACGAAATTCCAAATCAACGGGGGGATGATGTGACACCCCAGGAAAACCAGAAAACCAACGCAACATGACTAGCTTCCTCAGTAACTACACACTAAATTTCGGGACAAAATTTTCTTAACAGGGGGAGAATGTGACAACCCTCGAAATTCCATGTATCCGTACAATGTATTAATGATAATTAAAGTGCTTGATGACTGTGCTGAATCATTTAACTGCTCTCTGATTACGGTGTTAGACTTACATGTGTGTGTTAACATACTAGAAGTATACAGAAAAGTTACTAAATAGTCCGGTATATTTTCCTATGTGTTAGGAATTATTTGTGTTACAAAAATATATATATAAGACACTTTACGGAATAATTAAACACTTTAAACGGAACGGTACCTGACCGGATAACCGGACATTACCCGGGACACCAAATATTTGTCAGATACATTGTTGTATTTATTTTTGATTAGGCATGATCCCCGAACACCCTAACTGATGCGTGCGAAGTGTTATATATATTAGGTGTATATTTTAAGCCCTTTTTAACACTTATTTTAGCCAAGTTTTAAATTTATAAAACACGATATTTCACTAACACTAAACACACATATGGGCAAGTGCACCCATCGTTGAGTGTAGTATAGCGTTGGTAAGATACCGAGGTCGTCCAAGGACACAAGAGCTTTTAGTACCGGTTTATCCTCAACGTCTAACCAAAATAAAAGTTTAGAAAAATGTTTTAAACTAAGAAAAATAAAACTAACTAAAATGCTGAAAATAAAAATAAAAATAAAAACAGATAGACAAGATGAATCACTTGGTTTCGACTCGTATCTAGTATAACCTTTGATTATTTCCGCACTTTTGCACATAATTAAGAGATTATCTTAGTTATTGTAGTAGGCCCCTCTTTTGAAGGCGACGTTACCCTCACCCCAGTAGTTTGAGTCAGCAGGGATACAATCCTAAAAGGGTGGATTATTGGAAGATAATGAATTAAGTTATTAATGCAGTATTGTGGTAGGCCCCGCTTTTGGCGGTGACGTTACCCTCGGCTAAGTAGTCTGAGTCAGCAGGGATACAGTCCTAAGTAGCCGGGTTATAGTATTAATAGTAGTTAACTTATGAGGGGATCAAAGAGTTTGGACCCCCGCCATCCAATACCGTGAAGTATTGAAGGAGGTCCTACTAAATTTGACCCAGGTCCATTGCAGGACCTCTAAACGCTGAACAATGGCAAGACCTTTACCAAACCGTTCCCTTAACCCCCTACCAGGTAGCCAACATACCTCCATATAGACCGTGGAGATATGAATGGTGAAAATCCTTTATTTTATATAGACAGTAAAATAATGCCAAGACACCACGGACAAACGATAAGGAAAGATCACCTTCAACATAAATAACTAGTTATTAAAGTCATTAATACAAAACCAAATAAAAAGTGCAAAAGATTAGAAATAAAAAGTATTATACTAGACACTTTGTCTTCACCAAGTGATGTAAGAGACTTAGGCAAACATGGCCTTGATTGTCAAGAACTCTTACGATCAATCTTGGATCCCGAGACGACTCACACACTCTACGATGGACAATGGATGATGGTGGTGGATGATGGTGTTGTGATGGTGGTGGGTGGTGGATGAAGTGTGAGAGAGGTGGTGTGCCAAGGGATGAGATGAAATGAATCCAAGCACTCCTATTTATAGGCTGAACAGAGAGCTGGACACAGCCCCGTGTCCGCTGGACACGGCCCCGTGTCCGTCTGACACTCTCTCTCCTCATTAATTGTAATTCCCAATTACAATAAATGCGCCTGCTGTACTTTCGACACGCCCCCGTGTCCGCTGAGCACGGCCCCGTGATGGGCAATAGAAGCTTCTATAGGTTTGTCTTTTCTGCTGCTTCTTGGGCACGGCCCCGTGCTGGCTGAGCACGGGGCGTGTTCAGCCTTCTGTTTTCTCTATTTTGCTTTGGAAGGTGCCGTTGAGGGTTCGGGCAGTCCACTAATGTTCATTTTCTTGTATTTATGTTGGATTTAGCTGTCTTTTTGCTTCTTTTACGTTTTTGAGCTCATTTAATCCTGAAAATACAAAAGGAAGACAAAAACACTCTTTTTCCAATATTAGTACTAAAAAAGGGTTAGTTTTATGCCTCATTTGATGTAATTTATATGTTGCATTTTACACACATCAAATACCCCCACACTTGAACTTTTGCTTGTCCTCAAGCAAAACTCTTTAATATGTGGCTTACACTCCCAAATGGAATAGGTAGAAGAGAAGGTTTTGGGCTTGTCGTAGAGTGTCGGGATTTCCAAGATCTTTTTGGGTTTTATTTTTATTTATTTACACTCCTATTCGTAATGATTTATTTAGAACTGTTCATAAAAGAAATTACTTATTTGGGCATAACATGCCTTTTTAAAATTCTATTTATATACAAGTTCACATACCTCGCGGGGAAATCACTCACACTCGGCCGAAGGTGTATTTTTAGTGAATCACTCGAGAGTGGCACGGAACTTACTCCTACCATAGGCTTGCCAAGTAATCAATCCTCCTCCTTTTTAACTTTTATACCTTTGTAGATATCAAGAGGACTTTGTGGGTTAAGGGTTGGCTAGGGTTAAAGGTAGGTGGTTGGGTTAGTGGTTAGTAGAAAAGGGCTAAAAGCGTAACAAGTGTCGGTTTTCGTACTTTTGCATTTTTTTATTTTTAATGAAGCTTTTATTCAAACAAAGTTATTTTTGATTACTTTGTTTGTTTATTTTCTTTTTGCTTCATCATTATCACAATTTTTTTTTTCAAACGAAGAACCGAACTTGTTACTAAAATAAAGGGTTAAAAATGAAAAAAAAGTTTTGGTGGATGAAAGGGTTTTTGTTTGGGTGATGAAACGAAAAGGTTTAGGCTCGAAGGGGCTAACTAGGGGGATTTTTGGGTAGGTGGTAAAAGAAAAAGAAAAATAATGGTGTAGAAATGAAAAAGGTTAGTCCTAATGCCTCTATCATTTACTTACTCGGGTTTAAGTTGATAAGGACCGGGAATGTATTGTCATGGCAAGTTCTAGAGTTGTAAGAACCAAGCGGCTATTCACACAAGAAACGAAAAATGAGCATTTAGTCAAATGATATGTAATTGTGTGCTCAATAAAGGCTCAAAACTCACTTTTGTGGGAATGGGTTTTTATGTGATCAAGTATATATAACCAAATTTTAAACAAGTTTGTCATGCCTTTTCATAATTTTCTTATGTTGGTTCTTTTTATCACTACGCTATCGGTTGTAAATTTGTAAAAATATAACCTTTTTGAGGTCTTGAATTTCCCGAGTTAAACCTAGACAAGTAAAAAAAAATGAAATTTTTGAAAAAATTTGGGGTGATTAGCGGTTCCAATAGAGTTTTGTGTAAGGCTTGTATTTAGGACTTGCAAAATTCAAGGTTTTAGCATCCCCCCCACACTTAAATTACACATTGTCCTCAATGTGTCCCAAAAATAAATTTTTAGGTTGATTAGATGTGTAAAATAGTGTTTAAAAAGCAAAAATTTGTGTTACTGGGCACTGAACACGGCCCCGTGTTATCCGGGCACGGCCCCGTGTTCAAGTGCCAGTAACAAAATTGAAATAAGAGAAACAGAAGACTGGACACGGGGGCGTGTTGGGTGAACACGGCCCGTGTCCAGGTACCTGTACTGGGCGTTTTCTGCAGGTGGTTCGACACGGGGCCGTGTTGGTTGGGCACGGCCCGTGTTGAACCTTCTGAAATGGAGAAAATTGTCGGGATGCCTCGTTCTTGTGCATGGGATCATTTTTCTCGTTCCCCTTTTCATCCTTTACCACCATGAGTGTGTTTTACTCATTATAAACCATCCAAACCTTAAAACCATCATTTCATTTCATCATAGAGAGAACTTACATAATCCTAAATTAAAATAAAATTAAAACTTATCTAGATAGGTCAGCAGGTACACGAGGTTATCATAAGGAGTTCTACTTTTTTATGAAAATTTCGAGAACGATTTCCCGATATAGTAGGACTTCTAGCCGAACGAATTCTTCCCTAAACTGTGTTTAAAGCCATTCTTCGATCTCCCTAGGGAGGAAGAATGCGGCTTCGTTTTCCTCTGCTGCTGGTGGTTGAGGGGGAACATTCACCGGGACTCCTTGCACCACTCTTCGCGGAAGCTCTTGGTGCATGGCGTACCATTCGGCTGGAATGACAACTTCGGGCACCATGTTCCACGCCCTTTGGGTTATTATGGGTACCAAAGGCGGGGAGGCGAGAAGGTTCAACCTCTGGTGCAAGAGGTTTACTTCATGGAGACAGCCCTCCAGCCCCACAGTAAGATGGTTGATACGGTCGACCAATGCTTCTTCCACCCCCGTCATTTCATCAATAGCCTCCCTTAGAGCGTAAACATAGTTTACAAGAGAGTCTTCTGTTGTTGAAGATCTCCTCCCTTGTCGGTTATTCCTTGAAGATGATCCGCTTGTTCTGCTTGCCATTTTCTGCGAAGAAAACCGAAGAAAGCTAAATTTTTACAAAACAGAGCCCCTGGACACGGCCCCGTGCTCGTTGAGCACGGCCCCGTGTCCATTTGTCTGTAGGATTTTTGGCTAAAGAATCTTGGAGTTTTAAATTATTTTTATGATTTCTATCTGGGTTTTAAGCTCAGATAATTTAAAATAAAGTTATACAACTAACTTTAAGCCAGAATCTTTAGCAAATAATCTTACAAACTTCACATAGAGGGTTGGAATCAAGGGATTTCCAAGCTTCCATGGAGGAACTTTTGAAAAATTTTTGAAAGATGAGGAAATGAATAAAAGTGGAAGGGACAAGAGGGTCCCTTGGAACCTTCTTTTAACACTTACCTAGGATGGTATGAGTGAAAATCCCAGGGATCTCTGTCAATTGAAGTGGTCAAAATGAGCAGGAATCAGGCTGCATTTAAAGAAAACGACAGCGCCCTGGACACGGCCCCGTGTGGACTGGACACGGCCCCGTGTTCAGAGGATATCCTGACACATTTTGTCCGTATTCTGACCAAATCAGCAGAGAATCTTTTTAGTGAGCACGGGGGCGTGTTGACCTGGACACGGCCCCGTGTCTGGAGGCTGCTTTATGGAGTTTTGCTACTTCAAGGATCTCCTCGATATCGGGTGGTTCCTTACTGGTAGGAACAACTCCAAAGTGCCTAATATACCTTAATTGTCCTAGACTAAGGCGAGAACGCAAGAGGTTGTCGGTGAGGGTAATTCCTATTTTCATTATAGGTGGACAAGTCCAACCCTTTCCCGGGCTCTTGTTAAAGAAGGTATATGCCGAATCGCTCAGGTCTATGTATGCACCGAACGAAGTCGATGGAGAGTCCTTCACGGCACAATCGACACAGGGACGACTATCGTCCAAGTCTTTGCTAGGTACAAAGGTATTTTCGGGAGCAACGAGGTTGTCGGAATGCGGTTCCAACATTTCTTCATGGGTATCGTCTTGGGGTGGATCAATAAAATCCGTCCCAAGCTCTTCTATCCATTTCAGAATTAGCTCTTCTAGTTGAAATAACTCGCTAAGGAGCATTTCCCCTAGAATATCTGGCTGGGCGCATTCGAGGGAGAAATAGTGCTTATTTTTACTTTCGCCCCTCTTAAGGTTGTGAGAAGATGGTGGGTCCATGTAGTGGGGCCTATAATTTAGGAAGTAGCATTTTACTTCTTCATGTTCGCCACCACATAATTGACACCACGTACCATAAGAGTGCCGAAAGTAAAAATAATTACTATCACTCATGTTTATGTCAGAAATTACCAACCGTCAGGATCTAACGGTTCTGTTTTCAGTAACTGAAACTTGGGCACAGGGGCGTGTTGAGTGGACACGGCCCCGTGTTCAGCTTACTGTCTGATGTAAAACAGGATTGCCAGTTCCAATGATTGAGCACGGGGGCGTGTTCAGCGGGCACGGCCCGTGCTGAGCTCTGCAGAAGCTGAAAAACTAAGAAAATCCTAAAAAAAATAAAAAGAAAAATAAAAGATGATTAGGCCGTTGATTCCTAACTTTCTTAAAATCCTTGTGTCCCCGGCAACGGCGCCAAAAACTTGATGCGTGCGAAGTGTTATATATATTAGGTGTATATTTTAAGCCCTTTTTAACACTTATTTTAGCCAAGTTTTAAATTTATAAAACACGATATTTCACTAACACTAAACACACATATGGGCAAGTGCACCCATCGTTGAGTGTAGTATAGCGTTGGTAAGATACCGAGGTCGTCCAAGGACACAAGAGCTTTTAGTACCGGTTTATCCTCAACGTCTAACCAAAATAAAAGTTTAGAAAAATGTTTTAAACTAAGAAAAATAAAACTAACTAAAATGCTGAAAATAAAAATAAAAATAAAAACAGATAGACAAGATGAATCACTTGGTTTCGACTCGTATCTAGTATAACCTTTGATTATTTCCGCACTTTTGCACATAATTAAGAGATTATCTTAGTTATTGTAGTAGGCCCCTCTTTTGAAGGCGACGTTACCCTCACCCCAGTAGTTTGAGTCAGCAGGGATACAATCCTAAAAGGGTGGATTATTGGAAGATAATGAATTAAGTTATTAATGCAGTATTGTGGTAGGCCCCGCTTTTGGCGGTGACGTTACCCTCGGCTAAGTAGTCTGAGTCAGCAGGGATACAGTCCTAAGTAGCCGGGTTATAGTATTAATAGTAGTTAACTTATGAGGGGATCAAAGAGTTTGGACCCCCGCCATCCAATACCGTGAAGTATTGAAGGAGGTCCTACTAAATTTGACCCAGGTCCATTGCAGGACCTCTAAACGCTGAACAATGGCAAGACCTTTACCAAACCGTTCCCTTAACCCCCTACCAGGTAGCCAACATACCTCCATATAGACCGTGGAGATATGAATGGTGAAAATCCTTTATTTTATATAGACAGTAAAATAATGCCAAGACACCACGGACAAACGATAAGGAAAGATCACCTTCAACATAAGTAACTAGTTATTAAAGTCATTAATACAAAACCAAATAAAAAGTGCAAAAGATTAGAAATAAAAAGTATTATACTAGACACTTTGTCTTCACCAAGTGATGTAAGAGACTTAGGCAAACATGGCCTTGATTGTCAAGAACTCTTACGATCAATCTTGGATCCCGAGACGACTCACACACTCTACGATGGACAATGGATGATGGTGGTGGATGATGGTGTTGTGATGGTGGTGGGTGGTGGATGAAGTGTGAGAGAGGTGGTGTGCCAAGGGATGAGATGAAATGAATCCAAGCACTCCTATTTATAGGCTGAACAGAGAGCTGGACACGGCCCCGTGTCCGCTGGACACGGCCCCGTGTCCGTTTGACACTCTCTCTCCTCATTAATTGTAATTCGCAATTACAATAAATGCGCCTGCTGTACTTTCGACACGCCCCCGTGTCCGCTGAGCACGGCCCCGTGATGGGCAATAGAAGCTTCTATAGGTTTGTCTTTTCTGCTGCTTCTTGGGCACGGCCCCGTGCTGGCTGAGCACGGGGCGTGTTCAGCCTTCTGTTTTCTCTATTTTGCTTTGGAAGGTGCCGTTGAGGGTTCGGGCAGTCCACTAATGTTCCTTTTCTTGTATTTATGTTGGATTTAGCTGTCTTTTTGCTTCTTTTGCGTTTTTGAGCTCATTTAATCCTGAAAATACAAAAGGAAGACAAAAACACTCTTTTTCCAATATTAGTACTAAAAAAGGGTTAGTTTTATGCCTCATTTGATGTAATTTATATGTTGCATTTTACACACATCACTAACACCCACTAACTTCTCTAGTAAATAACACACATAAGTATACACTTGAGATCTAACTTGGAATTGCAACTTAGTTGAAAATGTTTCAATTAACCCCCCCCCATTGTGATTTACTGTCATAAGATGGTGGCCCCACCAAATAATTGCTACATCCTACAATATTCCCTTTAGATTTATTTTGATTTTACCTTGGATTCTTGTGGATTTCAAAAGATCTTGGAAGATTGAATTTTATTGGTGAACTAACTATATGATAAAAAAATTTACATATGGACCCCCTCCCCCTCTTGATATTTACGGCCCAAAGGGGACCCACCATCATCATCACCATATCTCACTTGAGCACCATAATCTTTACAAGATATTTCTTGGATTTGATAAGATCTTGTAATCATTTCTCTTGGAATTACAACTACACAAGATCACCATCATCTTCACAACACAACTTCACTCATCCCTCAAACTCCTCTCTCTCCCTCTCGGCCATAGAAGGTGCCGCCACCACCACCACCTTGTCACCACCATTGCTCCACTTTCAAGCTTGCTCCGAGTGCTAGAAGGTTATCCTTGAAGGTTGAAGCTTGGAGGTCTTGAAGGAACTTCATACTTTGCTCTACACCTCATCTTCATCATCACCCCTTGTTCATCAGTTCATCCCTAGCCTTTGTGCTAGTTGTAAGTCCTCGATTTAACTTTAGGACACTTCTACGTTGATTATTCGAAAGATTGTAGTTGATGTGTAACACAAGAACATAAAAGAGAATGAACTAGAAAATGGTCATAAACATACATAAAATCTGGTTGGATTAAGTTAGTATAAACATTCATGATGTTTGATCATTAAATTATTGATAAACCGTTGTTAGGACACTTGGTGATGCGTTTCTAGTAACATTTACATGGTAAAAAGCATGCTGATTGATATTTTCAGCCAACTTAAGCAGGCTGTAACTGAGTCGTTATGAATTGAAAAACTGAATTTCTGAAGCCTCAATTATGTATTTTTGAACAACCGATCAAATGGCACTGGAATCGTAATTTTTCGAGGTAGTTTACTATTTTTAAAGAACTGTTTTTAGACAGCAGCTCAAGCTGTGATTTTTCTGCTGAAAAAGTGGGTTGTATTCGGAGTCATAACTTGAAACCTGAGTAGAATCAGCTCATGGGATTTTTACTGTAGATGTTCACTGTTGTTTCCGTGATCCTCCAACTGGAATTTCGTCGATCGGACATACGATTAATTTTTAGTGAATTTTTCCGTGGACTGCAATCAGAAAGTAACAAATCTGATTGCAGTCGGGTAAATGAATTTTTATATAATATTAGTAATGAATTGGGTCCCGATATTTTTACACAATAATATTTGGATCGTTTAAAACCTTCTGTAAAAAGTTGGGAATTTTTGAAACAAGTTAACTATTTTATTAAAATCCCCGAAAACAGCCCGGTTTTGAATATAAAAGCTGAAACGACATAAGTAGTGATTTGCGTGTCTAAATGTCGGGTAGGTTATCCGAGAATGATATAACATGTTATATGTCAATAAAAGTGTTATGTGCAAAGTTTTATGTTTGTCTATGAGTGGGGAATAGATGGGAAGGTTATATGGGCATGAAGCGTTAAAGTGATGCATGTTATGTGATAGATACGTGTAGGAACTTTGTGTTCTATTTGAAATCACTAATAAACTAAGTGGCAATTATACTAGGACGTGATTGACCAACCTTGACTGTTAGCTATATTTGAGAGTCAAACCGAGTAACCGAGGTGAGTTCACACTCTTTCCAAGGCATGGGATTCCCAGGGGTTGGGAATAGGATTGAATAACTACTTGTACTATCATTACTATTAAACTACTTTTTTTACTGTCCTCGGATTGAAGGGCACGTACGTAAAACCTACGTACACTCATACTTACTACTGTCCTCGGATTGAAGGGCACGTACGTAAAACCTACGTACACGATCATAAGACCATCAACTCTATCACTTTAAGTCCCTCATTTATCGACTTAATCGCCGAGGCCTATGGCGAGCGGGTCATTAGTTAATAGCGCTATTAGGTTTAACAAACCTCACACCGTGCCAGTCAGACGGGCGTGTACTAATGGACTATGGGCAAAGGGTCAATGCTGATAGACATTGACTTAGGGCATCTCCTACATTTTCGTAGCAGTCGATACGCGTGGTCTAATAACACATGGGAAGCCCCCACTAATCTTCGCAAACATGTTAGGAAGACCGCGATACGAATTTATACGATACATGGTTTACAAAACGAACAGATGATTTATGAAACGAATGCTATAACTAAACAACCAACTGTGAATTCACTCAACTTTGTTGTTGACTCGTTGTTAACTAGCTTTGGTCACCAATCGTATTGTGGTTGGTCTTATTTACTTAATTACGATGTTCAATATGATTGGTGGCTCGATCCTGGTCACGTCACGCCTCCAAGAGGTGGTACTCCGCATGGTGGATTTTGGGGGTGTGACATTGTGTTTAGTCTTAAAACAATATCGTCGCCTATCTTTGGGTGACAACCAAAACAAGAACACCAATCACGAATCCGTTTTTGAAAACCAATCGTCTCTTCTTAGATGATTTATTATAAGGTTTTGAACCTCCAAGGTTTTCAAAATCTCATCAAAGTTTGGGTCTAAATAATGTGAACGCATGCAATCTGGAAGGGTGGATGCCTGTACCTCGAGTTTTTTGTCTAAGGCTAGAGTATTCGTACAAATCCACATAATCGGACCAGTCACTCTTACCTGGGAACTCTTGGGGTGAGTGTCCACTTATAGGCTAAAGCATGTCTTCGGGATACATTAGTATGACCCATTTACTTTGATTAGTCATAGTGTCATTTGTTTGTTTTAAGTAACGAACAAATGATCACAATCTGTATGCTTTGTCGATATTCCTTTCAGCATTCAATTTTTACTATCCGATATCATATCACTCGTTTCCTTTTCATGTTTCTTTGCTCTTTTAGAATATACCTCCTCGACGTGATGCACAACCTCAAAATAATGCCGAACTTGCAGCTATTATCACCCAGCAAATCGCTGTTGTACTCCCAAACCTGATAACAAGCAAGCAAACAACAACAACAATGCTCCGTGCAACTATAAGACATTCAATTCAGCTAAGCCACTCACATTTATTAGGTCTGAAGGGGCCACTGGGCTCTTACAATGGTTTGAGAGTCTCGAAAGCATGTTTCATCATGTACAATGTCCAAACGAGCGAAAACTTGAGTTTGCATCGAGCGTATTCCAGAAAAGAGCACTTACATGGTGGAACAGTGTAATGAGAGATAGGGGTGCTGATGTGGCATTGGCACAAACTTGGGAAGAGCTTCGAGCTCTAATGATGAAGGAGTTCTATCCTCGTCATGAGCTCAGGGCATTGGAAAGGGAATTCGACGATCTAAAGCAAGACAGCGGTGAACATCGAGCCTCTACTGACCGTTATGAGGAACTGATCCTGTTATGTCCTACCATGGTTACGCCTCTGGATAAGGCAATCGAAAAGTACATTGATGGTCTCCCTGACCTAGTTCAGGACATTGTTACTAGTAGCAACCCTACTACCGTCAGACAGGCCATTAAACTATCTGCTACCCTGACTGAATCTCAGATCAGGAATGGTAAGCTTTTCCGAAAGGGCAACCCGAAACCATCTGATGAGTCTGCACAAGAAAAACCAAAGGAAAAACAGACTGAGTGAAAAAGTCAAAGAAGCGTAAGGCTTCACAAAACTTCGCTGTAGTTGCTCAAAACAATCAGGTTGCACCAAACCAGCCAGCACAACCTCGTACAAGGAAAAACTATGTTGGTACTGCACCTTTGTACAACAAATGCAACCGTCATCATCTGGAGCAAACACAGTGTCACAAATGTACCCACTGTGGTGATTGGGACATTTGGTAAATACATGTCGTTATGCAAATCAAAACCAAGCTGCTGCAAATCCTGCTGCTGCTCAAGCAAATTTTCCACCTGGATCATGCTATAACTGTGGTGATCTTACTCACTACCGAAACAATTGCCCAAGACTTGTTAACGTAAATCCAGCGCGTGGACGAGTGTTTAACATAAACGAGGCAAACGCAAACGACAATGCAGCAGTGAACAATTAGACTTTTGTATTTCCTTGTTTGTTATCTTTTGACGTTTGAAACAATTCAGCTGTTATATAAATAGAATTTGTTGTTTCAATTTTTATTTTACGAAACTGATACGATTGTGTATGTTTGACATACCCTACGATGCCGACGCCAAGAAATTGTGTTCCTTACAAAACAAACTACTCGTGTGGTTCTTTCATTTTTATAATCACTTGTGATCTCCTCGAAAATCCTAATACTCGTTTCTTTTAAGAAACAAAGTACATGGTACAAGTTACAAAATCCTTAAACAGATACTTGAAATATCATTTCAAATCTTTGATTTGATATCTAAAGGTACTTTCATGAGTCCTTAACTGGATTCCTTGTGTGTTCTAATACAAATGTTACGATACGACAATGACAAAACCAAATCCTTATAAGATCTTCCTATCTTCATAGTTAGATTCATGGGGATATTTAAAGTACCAATTAAAGTCTGTGATTAGATTTCTGGTGTACTTTAAATGCAATGATTCCAATTAATGAACGAGCTAATAACTAAATTAACAAATACGCGATTATGTGATTATGTGTTTATGTATAATTCTAAAGCTCGCTATTTAAGTCCTGGTAGAATCTTCTGTATTTTCATACGTTAGATTCTCAGAAGGATACTCAAAGTACTATCTTAAATTCCTTAAGGGACTTTTCTATGCAAATAGTAAGAACCTTGGATTCCAAAGTGCTATTTCAAAACGATTATTTGGTTCAATGTTAAAAAGATCCTTTAGTGGTCTATTTAAAGAGATCATACGACGGTCTAGTTAAGAAGATCATGTGTTGATCTAGTTAAAAAGATCCTTTAGTGGTCTAGTCAAGTCTTTACATGTTTGTTCGATTGATTTTTCCCCTACGCATTATGAAATGAACTATGCGGACTGTGCAAGGAATTACGTAACTATGGATGCATACATAATTATGGAATTCAGTGCACAGAAATCACAACAAGTTTTGTCATGTGTTAAGACCTATAGTGATGAGAATAACGAGACGGGAACAATGTAAAAAGGGCATGGTGGATACGGCGCTGGTACTTCCAATATATAAGTGTTCCTTATTACATTGCGAACGTAGCGTTATTTAAGTTACTAGAAGTCCTGGACCTTGACCAATGTTACTTTATCTTACACTCTCCAACTCCGATTTCGAGCACACACAAGTTTCCTATAATAGTCTTCATAGGGAACATTCTCCTATCCGTTTTTCGAAGCTCCATGGTTTTGTTACAACAACGACCACACTTTGACAATTAACAAATTCGCTAAAAATCCAAACATGACCCAGAGTTTTACTTAGGGTACGAAGGATTCATTTGAAAGCGAAACGATCACAGTTGTCTTCACAGGTTTCCTCTAAAATTAAATTTCGGGACGAAATTTCCTAAAGTAGGGGAGACTGTGACGCCTGTGTCACTACGACCATCATACGAATACAAAACCAATGAAATATTGTGTTTCATACTTGGGATTTGTATAAATATGTGTATCATTTGCACATATCAATTCTTGTTCGATTTCGAGCTTTAAATCACCTTCTGGAAAGTTATACGCGAACTAATGCGTAAACGTAATTAGTTTAACGCAAGAAACTCTCCGAAATAGTGGCATAGGCTTAACATACCTTAAATAACCCTTACATAACTTAGAAATAAGCTTTGGATGGTTTGGTGTGTCGAAAACAAGTTTATTCGATCGCAGGGACTATTTGCCTCAAACTGCGAAACTATGCCGATTTGTATAGTAACGAACATTCTGAAACTTGATCATAAGTTAAACATACCCTAAATATCCTTTACATAGCTTAGAAATAGGCTTTTAGGGGTTCGGTATACGAAAATAAACTTATTTGATCAACAGGGACTAAAAGCGTCAAAAAGTGCATAAGTTTGCATTTTCGCGCATAACTTACGTTCTGAACATATCCGAACATCCAAAAATTTTTGTAATCATTGAAATATTTTATTTTAGTGATTGGAAAGCAAAAATACCATTCGTCGCGCAATTTGGATCGTTTTCGCATCCGTTCGAGTTTTTGTCGTAATTAACCAAACATCGCAACCGTACGACCAAACGAACCGACATCCGAGATGTTTTCAAGCATATTTCAAGTTCCCTATACTTTAACTTCATTTTAGAGCCTTGAAATGGGGTTAACGGGGCTTAAACGTGCCGAAAATCAAGTTTTAAGCATGCAGGGACCTGTTCTGCCAAAACTGGAAACTTGAAACCGAGCTCCCTCGCGCCACGCGCCAAGACCAGGGACCCCTGGCGCGCCACGTAACAGAGCAAGAAATCAGCAACTCAGTTTTCAGCAACCAGCTTGATTTTCAGGGTCTTTTGTGTAATTTTCTCAATACCTGGAGCTGGTTTTGGGTCCCCACTGTATTTTAAAACCATGTCTACAAATGGAGGGCCAAGATTGATCCCTCCAAACACATGCAATGATCTCCTTAATCCTAACTTCCTATATATAGCAATGGGTTTCTCATTCATTCTTCACACTTGATTCAGTTTCTGCTCTAAGTTGGAGTTTTCATACTTCATACATGAGCAATTTGAATCAAATCTTCATTGCTTGGACCTTTTGTAAGCTTCTTTCATGATTTTTATGCTTTTCAAGCATGAAAGTCAAACAGTGTTTGACTTTCTGCTTTGACCAGTCTGGTCAACACAAAGTTCATTTGAACTTTGCAACGTGAGCGTAATCACGATGGTTATAGTCCCTTGTGACTATACCTCCTGATTACCACGTCGATTAGTCTAAGTGACGAGTCAAAGTTTCGGTCAAAATACGTGTCTATGCGTATTTTGCATCGAAGCTATTTTCGGGTATCAAAACACTTTGTTTTGATATCAAAACCTATTTTCTAACTTAGTTAAACATGTTTTAACATGTTTAACTCGCCACTTTTAGTCTAGTGCTTGTATAGGGTCGTAAGATAAGCGGTCTTAACAACCGCTTAGACTTTCGAACCCGACCCGTTTGGTCGATCATTAGGATCCGACCAAGCATATTATGTGACCATAGTTGTATAGGGAATAACCTTCTGAGGTTATACCTTATGGTCACTTAGCTTAATTATTTGTATGATAGGTAGTTTATATGCCTTAGGTAAATGACCAAAATGCCCTTTTCATGCATAATTGATATTTAAGCATATGTAACTTAATTTTTTCCACTTAATCTTATTATGCAACATATTTAAACATCTTTAGGCATATAATACTTGTCATAGGACTAGTTAGGCGTCTCAAACGCGCATTCGCGCGAACGACGCGTTAAAGTAGCGTAAGCTACCTTAATGGGTCGTAACGGGTCGGAAGCACTTAGGATAGGTTTTGATTTAGAATGTAGGTTTTATTAAACCATAACACATGAGTTGCAATACTCATTTGGTTTACGAGACCTCATTCTACCCAATCTTTCGATTTAGGTGCCGATTGTTTAACTAGCTATCCGATTACTAGGTACCACTTGATTCCTTGATTTCCGAGCTTTCTTAGGACACTTAATCGAGGATACTTACAATCTCAAGTGAGTACATAGTCCCCTCTTTTACGTTTTCAAATGTTTTGGGGTGATACATATGTGCCGATACGCTATTTTCATGATTTCGACTATATGATTACACATGCATAGAACTATCTTTTGACGAATTGAACTATTATCCATGGTTTAAACACTGATTTCCAAAATTTGTTACGACTATTTGTTTGTTCATATGATTACTTATACATTCATTAACAATGATCGAGCTGATTGGTAGTACGATATAGCGTTATAGGACTAGACACCCCATTCCTGTTGTATGGAATGTCAGAAACCAAATTTTAACCAAATAGAATTTGCCTTTGTGGTATTTCTATAGTCACTAAAGTGTAGTTTGATGCACTAAGGTTTGAATGTATTGCTGAATCGCGATTTATGGTATATTTCGATATACTACCAACGTGATATTGTTTGCTAAAGCATAATTTGATATGCTATTGTTTACTAAAATATAGTTTGATATATTACCAAACCACGATTTAGGTATGTTCCGACATACTACCAACGTGATATTGTTTACCAAAGTATAGTTGATATACTACCGACATTATTAGTCATAAATAAAGTATGTGTTGATATACTACCAAAGCATAGTTGATATGCTATTTTCAAACCAAAACATAAGTTGATATGTTATTTACAAAACCAAAGTATAATGTATTATACTACCGATGTTTTCCATTCTTAAACCAAAGTATACTTGTGATATACTACCGAATCTATTATTTACGAATCTAAAGTATATTCTAATATACTATCTATTTAACTATTTCGAAACCAAAGTATATTCTTGTATATACTATAAACATTTTACCAAAATGACGCATTTTAGAAACAAAACTTTTACAAGGATTCATGGTTATTTTTGAAAACATAAATCCTTTTCTTGTGTTATCCAAAGCCATGAATCTAATACACAAATCCTATGTTACTCAGAGGCGTTTCTATGCTGACGTACCTATTTTCACATATGTTTCAGGTGCTGCTATGTGATGATTGTTGATGCATGCTACACATAGGATGGACTTGTGCCTTAGCGACTTTAAAACTTGAGAGACAATCATTTGTATTTATCTGATTTGTAATAAAACAATGAGTTCAATAATCAATAAAATGAAACTATTTAAACCATGGTTGTGAAACAATGATTCTGTTATGACACTCCCTGACGTTTCCGCCATGATTTGTTGTTTTACGTGGTCGGGGTGTGACACCGCGAGCAAACGCCTAGTAACAGAAAAATGGACAACTGCATGTATTGCAACCTTGAGCCCCAATCAAACCACCATGCAGCCTGATTTCGAAACAAGGAGCATGCTAGTGGTTTCTAAAAACCTCTTGGACAACTGGAAACATCTGAGAGCATCATATAACACCTGGATTAATCTTGGAGGCTCCTTGCACTATAAATAGAGCTCTTATGTTGCCATTTAAACTTGCACCTCTCATATTTTCTCACTTCTTCTCATTCTCTGAGGTTCCTGATAAAAAAAGGAAGCTCCCTTAGTCTAATCTTCAAGCTAGGACTTGCTGTAAGTGTCCTTAGCCACTCTAGTTCGGTTTTTATGCATTTAAAAGCCGAAAGTCAAAGTTGCCGCTAATAGGCTTTGACCTTCGGTTTAGACCTAAACGGTCCAGCTATTGTTCGAGGAAAATATGGTTACGTGATAGTAATTAGGTAGGTATTAATCCCTCAAAAGGGTACCTCCTAATTACCACGTTACTTAGTTAATTGTCGGGTCAAAGTAATTAACATAAAAAGTCAAACGGGTCAGTTTTTTAAATAAATTAAAATCCAATAATGTAGAAGTTATAAAACATGTTTTATCACTTTAATAACTTGGTAAACATTAATAGAACATGTCTAAACATGTTCAACCCGACAATTCTAAGTTTAACCTCGATTCGCAACTGAAAGTCGCAAAAGCTTGACTTTTGCTTTGACTTTCAGTTCTGACAGGAATTAGCTTAATTTCTTCATGCATTAAGGTTCCTTTGTGACCATATTATGTTGTAGTATAACCTTCTGAGGTTATATTACATGGTCACCTAGTAATCTGAGTTTATTTACTTGATTCCGTTATTATGCTTAATATTAACTAATATGCCCTTTTATGTAAAAATGAGATTTTAAACATAAAGGAACATGCATATGGGTTACCTTCTGACTTGTAAATATGTTTAGCATATTTAGACATTTACATTCTGGTCATAAACTGAATTTACTCAATTAATCATAAAAATGCTTAAAAAGGACTAAAATGCCCTTTATAACATAAAATAAGTTTTAAGCATAATTTTAGCATAAAACTCAATGTATACTGATATGATATCATATTTGGAATTATTTGGGATATTTAAACAAATTATATTCTGAGTTTAACTTAGAGTTCTTGCATGAAGTTAGTAAATGACGATAATGCCATTTTAACACATAAATTAGGTTTTAAATATAATTAACATGCAAAAACCTTTTTGTTACTAATATGTTTTTGTAACAACCCACGTTCAGAAAGTCAAAGTACAAGTCAAAGTCAAAGTACAAGTCAAAGTCAAAGTCAAAGGAAGAAAAGATTGCTAATTGCGATCTGTCACTCATTGCTTAACTATTGATTTTACTTCATTGACGTGTAATCTAATCCTTTAATTTGTTTACTTTAGTTGTATTATGTGGAGTATCTATAATAATCGCATGTTTAATTACTAATCTATTTATCACTAATCGCATCATAATCGCATTCGCAACTTGATTGATAGGTTCTGTATATTGTTTTACGTGTGTGTGCTATTTATGTGTTACTTGTGCGTGTTTACTTTATGTTTGTGGTGATTAATTAAAACATAATCGCAACTCTATCGCAACGCAATCTAATCGCAAACGCTAAACGCAAGTCTAATTACGCTATTGTATGTTAGTTATATTATTTGTGTGACTATTAATTAAATCTATCGCATCGCTTAATCGACACTTGCTTAAACGCATCGCAACGCTCAACACACAAAACGAAACGTCGAAACCCAACTCGCGGCAACCTTCGATCGAATGACCATTCGATCGAATGGTCATCCGTACGGATGACCATCCGATCGGATGGCCATCCGATTCGTCACTTGTGCACACCTTTCCTCTTTTGGTAACCTATAAATACCCCCTGTCACATCATGAACAGTGATGTGACAGCTCTCTCTCCGACCAGCACGCTCCAGCCCTGTTTTCTCTCGATTACTCGCGATTCTTGTAATTTTTCAACTCAAATCTTGTACATCTATCATCTACACACACATCTTCATCATTTTCACCTTTGAATCTTCACTTTTAATCATGAAATCGCCTGATTTGAGGTGTCCTAGGATGATGTCATCATGGAGTTCTTATGAACTTCAAGATTTGGCCTCATTCCACCAAGAACAACTCAGATCTAAAGGATTTCAACATAATTTAACACTGTTTATGCATAGATCTAAACATTTTCAAGATGTAGAAGGATTGAAAGACGTTTTCATAACTTTTCTTTCAACTCTTTTACACTTAATGCACTCAAAACCGACAGAATCGGAGCTTGTTCAGGCCTTCTACTCGTTCTCTAGTGATGTGTCGGTCTGAGATCTGATTCCTATCAACGAGATAACTGACTTAGTGGGTTGAACATGAACAACCGTCAAGAACAGTTATCTAGTCAAACGGGGTGAGTCCCATCCGATCAGATAGCTTGGGCTTGGTGGGGTTTCCTGTTGTTTAACACGTTGTCATACCATCTCGATCAAACCGCAAACTTTCAAACTTAACAAATTTCAAAACGATCAAGTCACCAAACGGATTGCCGTCCGATTGGATTGCCATCCGATCGAACGACAATCCGATCGGATTGCACTTGGTCTTCAACACTTAAACATTTTCACAAATTTCAAAAATCATCAATTTCTAACGGATTGCCATTCAATCGGATTGCCATCCGATCGAATGACCATCCTGCTGTGAACTTGTTCTCACTGAAATGTCTCGCTGATTGGATCGCCATCCAATCAAACGACCATCCAATCGGATGACCGTTTGATCGAACGACCTGAAAGGTAGAGATACTTCTCTATTTTTAAAATGCTACAACGAAAACTTCAAAGTCATCATACACAAACACATCCACCCCAAACGAATGTCAATCCGACCGAATGGCCATCCGACCGGATTTTCATTCGATCGAATGACCATCCATTTGGATTGTCATCCGATCGGATGACCATTCGTCACTTGGTCCACTCGTCACCGTTTAACGCGCTGTTCGTCGCTTATGCTATCGTTCTGTAACCAGGCTAACTTTCCAGCGCTCCCTTCAATCCAAGACGGTGTTTATTTATTAAACGCTATATGTGAGTATACTCGAACCCTTTTTACTTTATGCACTTTTTGGTGTTACACACGTTACTTATTCAAATCACAATCGATACACAGCGCAAACACTTTTATACGCTGACCGTTATTCCATGCTACGTGTTATTCGATGAATGCTTGTATGTTATGTTTACACAGTGATTGTTGCTTGACACCTTAGCAACGATAGTACTATAGTTTGGACTTAGCACCTGTCGTGGACAAGGGTTGTTAAGGGCTTTACTTCACGTGTCCCAGTGGGGATATGTGTTGTGCATTCTACAACTCGCAGTCACGTCTGTGCATATTTCATTCTCGATAACCTACTAGCTTCACTTTGCTACATGTTACATGCTGGTTATGTGTAAAACGATTTCGCTATTTATTATACTATTAAACTTGTATGCTCACCTTTACACTATGTGTATTGACCTCTATTTTAACGTATGTGACAGGTGTTTGAATGCTTATTATGCTTTGCTTGCTATCATGAAATCGAGTAGGAGAGTCTAGAAATAAAAACAATTTATTTATTTTGAGTTGTCGGAACAATGATTTGCCTTGAGATATCTCTATCTGTAATAATTGTTTTACTTGGTAAGTTATGGTATGGGACATAACGTTAACTATCTGGTAATTTAGTTATTGTGGATTTCTCTTGGACAATCTGTTTCACTCAGTGCCTCACCCCGATGTTTCCGCCATCGGGTGGGGTGTGACAAATTGGTATCAGAGCCATAACTATAGGGAATTAGGCATGACTCGACCTAGTCTGGGTCGATGTCTTAGAAATGACCTAGTCTATAGCCTAAATACCACCAAACCGCCTTGTGCGAGCCCAGTAGGGGTTTTGTGCAAGCCTATTTCTGTTATTCGATCAATCCGCGATCATGCTATACTATCACACTGCCTTTCCTAAGGCAGTCGCACTGCACGCTATTTTTCAAAAATGAACGAGTGATTAGACTGAGACTAGGTGTGAAAACCGTAAACTCTCGATTTGATCGCTTGTTCGACCCGCATTTTTACTATAAACACGAGAATTTACGTTGAATCAGGAGTGAAATCCGTACTTCGACGCAGATTTCTCTTTAAATCTCGTGATTCTATCACACAAACAGGAACGTAGCCATTAAGTTAGGGGTGAAACCCGAACCTTGATGACTTGTTCCGCTCTATATTTTAGGTTTTACAAAACTCTCACTAAAGTCTCGATGGATTCCAACGACTCAAGTTGCGTAAGTAACCGAAAAGATGCGTGCCATTCACCGTATCCCGGTGAAAGAGCACGGTCTTTTAGGCCAAAACGTACACTCGGAGTCTTGAGAATAGTCGAATCACTTTGGGTAGTTGACGTCTATCAGCCGAAGACAATCCATTTTCAATTTCAAGCTCGGAATCGCTGATTTTATATGTTTCGATCCTAAGTCCGCAACCGCTGACTCTATGATTTATCGCTTTTTATATGGATTTTATGTGATTTATGTGGTTTTACAATCTTTGGTTTTGGTGATTTATACGCTTTTTGCTTTGATCAACGCACACAACTCGCACTACACAATTACCTCAAAACGCTAACAAATCGCTGCTACTCTGTGAATAATCGCATGCTATGTTACTCGCTTATGCTATACTACTCACCATGCTTCTCGCTGTGTACTCGCTAATCGCAATCGCTTTTCTCGAACACGCGAATCTTGAATGATAGGTGAATACGTGCAATATATGTAGGTGAATACGTGCAAAATATAGTGTGGTTTCGATGAGCTGTGTGTTTGATGTGTGCAAAATGCAACATATAAATTACATCAATTGTGGCATAAAACTAACCCTTTTTTAGTACTAATGTTGGAAAAAGTGTGCTTTTGTCTTCCTTTTGTATTTTCAGGATTAAATGAGCTCAAA
The DNA here is from genome assembly GCA_030545235.1 of Helianthus tuberosus. Classification (NCBI taxonomy): domain Eukaryota; kingdom Viridiplantae; phylum Streptophyta; class Magnoliopsida; order Asterales; family Asteraceae; genus Helianthus; species Helianthus tuberosus. The sequence continues at coordinate 108,069,930 of CM060414.1, read as the reverse complement.
TTAACAAAAGAAGCAAAAAGGCAGCTAAATCTAACATAAATACAAGAAAAAGAACAAACGTGGCATGCCCGACCCCACGACAGCATCTTCCCAAGCAAAACAAGAAAACAGAAGGCTGAACACGCCCCGTGCTCAGTGAGCACGGGGGCGTGCCCAAGTGTCAGCATAAAAGACAAAGTTGTAGAAGCTTCCATCGCCCACCACGGGGCCGTACTCAGCGGACACGGGGCCGTGGTCAACTATAAGATTCATAGAATCCAGGAAAATCTTGATAGTACAGATATGCTTCTGCACACGGGGTCATGCCCAGCGGACACAGGGCCGTGGTCAATTAATAAAGACAAGAGTAATTAATGAAGACATAGAAGGATGTGGACACGGGGCCGTGCCCACTGGACACGGGGCCGTGCCCGAGCTTCTGTTCAGCCTATAAATAGGAGTGCTTGGCTCAAGCTTAAACCATCCCTTGGCACACCACCTCTCTCACACTTCACCCACCACCACCATAACACCATCATCCATCATAGAGTGTGTGAGTCGTCTCGGGATCCAAGATTGATCGTAAGAGTTCTTGACAATCAAGGCCATGTTTGCCTAAGTCTCTTACATCACTTGGTGAAGACAAAGTGTCTAGTGTAATACTTTTTATTTTTAATCTTTTCACACTTTTTAATTGGTTATATATTAATGACTTTAATAACTAGTTTCTTATGTTGAAGTTGATTCTTCCTTATCGTTTGTCCGTGGTGTCTTGGCATTATTTTACTGTCTATATAAAACAAAAGATTTTCACCATTCATATCTCCACGGTCTATATGGAGGTATGTTGGCTACCTGGTCGGGGGTTAAGGGAACGGTTTGGTAAGAGTCTTGCCATTGTTCAGTGTATAGATCCTGCAAAGGACCTGGGTCAAATTTAGTAGGACCTCCTTCAATACTTCACGGTATTGGATGGCGGGGGTCCAAACTCTTTGATCCCCTCATAAGTTAACTACTATTAATACTATAACCCGGCTACTTAGGACTGTATCCCTGCTGACTCAGACTACTTAGCCGAGGGTAACGTCACCGCCAAAAGCGGGGCCTACCACAATACTGCATTAATAACTTAATTCATTATCTTCCAATAATCCACCCTTTTAGGATTGTATCCCTGCTGACTCAAACTACTGGGGTGAGGGTAACGTCACCTCCAAAAGAGGGGCCTACTACAATAACTAAGATAATCTCTTAAATAGTGCGAAAATAATCAAAGGTTACACTAAACACGAGTCAGAGCCAAGTGATTCATCTTGTCTATCTGTTTTTACTTTTATTTTTATTTTTCAGCATTTTAGTTAGTTTTTATTTTCTTAGTTTAAAACCTTTTTCTAAACTTTTGATTTGATTAGACGTTGAGGATAAACCGGTACTAAAAGCTCTTGTGTCCTTGGACGACCTCGGTATCTTACCAACACTATACTACGCTCACGATGGGAGCACTTGCCCATATGTGTGTTTAGTGTTGGTAAATATCGTGTTTTATAAATTTAAAACTTGGCTAAAGAAAGTGTAAAAGGGCTTAAAATATACTTAAACTTATATACACACCTAACGCACATCAAGTTTTTGGCGCCGTTGCCGGGGACACAAGGATTTTAAGAAAGCTTAAAATCGACGGCCTAATCAGTTTTTCAAAACCTTTTTAAAACGCGCGCACATTTTTCTGCATTTTAGTTTAGTTTTGCATTTATAGTAACCTGAACATGGGTCGTGCTCACTGAACACAGGGCCGTGCTGCACATTTTTCAATAAAACACCCAGTAACAGAAGCTAAACACGGGGCCGTGCTCACTGAACACGCCCCGTGCTCAACGAAATCAGTAAATTTAATTAAAATGCCCAGATACAGATTCTGTACACGGGGCCGTGTCCACTGAACACGGGGCCGTGTTCAGCCTCTGTTTCCGTTTTTATTTTCGTTTTCTTATCTCGAGACTTGGTTGTGGTCTGCTGAGTGATTCTTATGGATCAATACTCGGGAGGTTACAACTACACCTATGAGGAGGATGATTATAGGAGTAACTATTGCACTAATTGTAGTAACCCGCACTCGGTTCAATATTGTAACTTATATCAACCATCCAATTCATACACCTACTATGAGGAGCCCATGTACGAGCCATCAACTTCATACACATCCTATGAAGACCAAAGGTATGAACCTCCTCCCTCAAACTCATATTTTGATGAACCAAGGTATAAGCCTTCTTACTCATACTTTGAGGAACCAAGATATGAGCCACCACCTTCGTATGCTTATTATGAGGAACCATGGCGTGAACAACCCACCTCATATGAGTATTATGAAGAACAAAATTACGACCCTTATCCATCATATGCTTACAATGAAGAACAATGGTGTGAACCATCTACTTCATATGGGTATTATGAGGAATAAAGGATTGAACAACCGGATTCAAGCTTTGAAAATCCCGATCCTTTTTCTATAACCGAAGTGACCGATAGGATATTAGAACACCTTAGAGTTATCGATCGCTATATAAAAGAATCTCGCGCAAGGGAAGAGGAGTCCCGCGCGAGAGAAGAATTAAATAAAGAAGAGATAACTGAAAGTGTAAAAATGGAAGAACAAATAAGTGAGAAACCGACACATGAGTTAAACAACAAAAAAGGTGAGTCCGACAATGTAAAAATACAAGAAGAGTCTAATTTTGAAGAAATTAATCTCTTGTCACCGTCTTTTGAAAATCATTGTTTAGTTCCAACTCATGCTAAGTTTTTAAAAGAGTTAAACACTAACACTAAAATTGATGAAACGGTAAGTGTTAAGTTAACTAATGATCAAACCTCGCTAATAAAAGAAGACCCATTTGAAATTAACATTACACCGGTTCCATGTTTCTTTCAAAATTCATTTATTAGTAATGTCACAATTGATAAAGATCTTTGTGTTAACATAATGCCTAACTACATTTTCAAAAAATTAAGTATTAGTGATCTTTCTCCACTTCAAATACCCATTTTTCTATCTAATCGGAAAATAATAAAATCAATCGGTGTAGTTGAGGATGTCTTGGTTCAAACAAATCAAATGGTAATCCCAACCGACTTTGTCATCCTCGATGACGCTCCTCTAGTGTTGGGACGACCCTTTGTAAAAACCCACGAAGCCTTGAAAAACCGGAAGTTCGACAATCTATCTCTTCAATTAGGGGCATTTAAAAAGTGTGTCGATCTTGAGCGGTCAATGAAATATCCATTCGGCAATAATGACCCCCTAATTGAAGATGAAGATGAACCACCCGATACAAGTGAAAAGTTTGACCACTTTGTTGAAGAAGAGGTCGCCATAGAACAAACTTTTAAGGTTCTTGATCAAAATGAGCAACCAAATAAGGAGTCTCCTAAAGACCCACCTCTTGAGCTCAAAGAACTTCCAAAAGGTTTGGAATATGCTTTTCTAGACAAAGATGGTAAATTACCTGTAATTATTTCATCTGAATTAGATAGTTTAGAAAAAGAAAAATTAATTAGTCTTTTGAAAAAACATAAAAATGCGATCGCTTGGAAGCTTGTAGATATTAAGGGAATAAGTCCTTCCATGTGCACGCACAAAATTTTAATGAATGATGATTACAAATCGGTAATACAACCACAACGTCGAGTAAATCCAAATGTTCAAGAAGTGGTTAAAAACGAAGTCATCAAATTACTTGACGCCAGACTTATTTATCCTATCTTCGATAGTCCTTGGGTAAGTCCCGTCCAAGTTGTTCCAAAGAAAGGAGGTATGACGGTAATAACTAATGAAAAGAATGAACTAATACCAACAAGGACCGTCACAGGATGGAGAGTATGTATAGATTATAGACGATTAAATGAAGCAACAAGAAAAGATCACTTTCCTTTACCCTTCATTGATCAAATGTTAGAAAGATTATCCGGTCATAAATTTTATTGTTTCTTGGATGGTTTTTCAGGTTACTTTCAAATCCCGATAGCACCCGAAGACCAAGAAAAGACAACATTCACATGTCCCTATGGAACTTTTGCTTATCGACGCATGCCGTTTGGTCTATGTAATGCCCCCGCAACATTCCAACGTTGCATGGTAGCCATCTTCCACGACATGATAGAAAAGACAATGGAAGTCTTTATGGACGACTTTTCTATCTTTGGGGATTCATACGACCAATGCCTCGATAACCTTGAACGAATGCTATCCCGATGTGAGGAGACTAACCTCGCCCTTAACTGGAAAAATGCCATTTCATGGTAATGGAGGGAATAGTACTCGGTCACAAAATCTCAAGCGAAGGAATGGAGGTGGATCGAGCCAAAATAGATACCATTTCTCGACTACCGCCCCCATCCTCCGTTAGAGCTATCAGAAGCTTCCTAGGGCATGCCGGATTTTATAGGCGGTTTATCAAAGACTTTTCTAAAATTTCAAGGCCTCTAACAAAATTACTTGAAAAAGATTCTCCTTTCATCTTTGACAAGGATTGCAATCAAGCATTTCTAACCTTATAGGAAATGCTAGTCAATGCACCTATCATGATAGCGCCTGATTGGAAATTTCCTTTCGAAATCATGTGTGATGCTAGTGACTTTGCAGTTGGAGCTGTCTTGGGGCAAAGAAAAGAAAAGCATTTTCACCCAATTTATTATGCTAGTAAAACACTTAACGATGCACAAGAAAATTATACAACAACTGAAAAAGAATTACTAGCCATCGTATTTGCTTTTGATAAATTTCGTTCTTATCTTGTTCTTTCTAAAACTATAGTCTATACAGATCATGCAGCCATTCGATATCTCTTCAAAAAGCAGGACGCAAAACCACGTTTGATTCGGTGGATTCTACTCCTCCAAGAATTTGACATTGAAATCAAAGATAAAAGAGGAGCAGAAATCACCGCAGCAGATCATCTTTCACGCTTAGAAGACCCAGCTTTGGAGGCAACCAGGGACGAGCAAATCAACGAAAAATTTCCTACGGAGTCCCTAGAAATGGTGGAATACAAGGAAGAACCATGGTACACCGACTATGCTAACTACCTAGCTAGCGGTATAGTCGCTAAGGGTTGGCCACATCATCAAAGAAAAAAATTCTTTGCCAATGTGAAGCACTATTTTTGGGAAGATCCATATCTTTTCAAAATGTGTGCCGACCAACTCATCCGACGATGCGTACACGGTAGCGAAGCGCGAAGAATTCTCCGCCATTGTCATGAAGGTCCATAAAGAGGGCATCATGGTGCCGCTAGTACCGCACGAAAGGTATTTGATTCAGGATTTTATTGGCCAACCATTTACAAAGACGCCCAAAGTCTTGTCAAGACTTGTGATGCGTGCCAAAGAACAGGTAATATTTCTTCCAAAAACGAAATGCCACAAAATGGCATTCTTGTTTGTGAAATATTTGATGTGTGGGGACTCGACTTTATGGGACCTTTCCCACCATTGAAAAGAAACAAATATATACTTGTGGCAGTAGACTACTTGTCTAAATGGGCCGAGGTCGAGGCACTTCCAACAAATGATGGAAGAGTCGTGGTAAGATTTCTGAAGAAATTATTCTCTCGTTTTGGCACACCTAAAGCATTGATAAGTGATAGAGGTACCCATTTTTGCAACCATTAACTTGAAATTTTTTTAACAAGATATGGGGTCTATCACCGGGTCTCAACAGCATATCACCCTTAAACAAACGGACAAGCCGAAGTGACTAATAGAGGTTTAAAACGAATACTCGAAAAAACCATAGGGTTAAATAGGAAAGAATGGGCAGATAAATTAGATGATGCTTTATGGGCTTTTCGAACTGCTTATAAAACAATAATAGGTCAACCCCATATAAGCTAGTCTATGGAAAAAGTTGTCACTTACCAGTAGAAATTGCACACAAAGCCTACTGGGCAATTAAAAATGTAAACTTAGATTTAGAATTTGCCGGTAAAAATCGATTTTGTCAATTAAATGAATTAGACGAGCTTAGGAATTATGCATACTCAAACTCAGAAATTTACAAGGAAAGAATGAAAAACTTACATGATAAACATATTAAACCTAATGAATTTCGAGTGGGAGATCTAGTTCTTTTGTTTAATTCACGACTTCGATTGTTTCCTGGTAAACTAAAGTCTAGGTGGTCAGGACCTTTTTCCATCACCCATATTTTCCCACACGGTGCAGTAGAAATTAAATCTCGGAATGGACCCCCATTCAAAGTCAATAGCCAACGGCTGAAACTCTATCAAGGATTCATTGAGGATGAAGAGGAGGAGATCTCGCTTCAAATGGTCGAAGAATGAAAGCATCAACATCATACCTGGTAAGTTACGAACGATTGGGACGACATCTAAATCGGTAAGTTTTCTAACCAAATGTTTTTGGGAAACAAAGGGCACTCACACAAGCACTAAAAAAAAATTTCAAAAACTTTGCTCGGCACGAGGCCGTGTCCGCTGGAAACGGGGCCGTGTCCGCGCAACTGTCGGGATATATTCCCCTTTTCATAACAGTTACACCATTCCACACGCCCCGTTTCCCCAAAAACGCTATGGTTCCAGGCGATTTTCCGCATATTTTCGACGTCTCTTATCATTCTAACAACATCAAGGTATGATTCTATCACTATCATTAGTTAGATTTAGCATTTGCATGTAGTTAAAACTTCAAAAATTTGGGGAAAAATCTAGGGTTCTTGAACTACACCTGGATCGAACCTCAAATTTTTGCTTTAATCTGTTAGCATTTAGTTAGATTAGTGTTAAAGGAAGTAAATGTCACACCCTGGCTTTGCGGAAGCGTGGGTTTATTTTGGGGTGACTTCTTAATACCATTGCAAAATCACAACAATGCTATATGATAATAAAACCGTGATGTTAATCCATTTATTCAAGTTTTAAAAGTAAACATGACAACATTGTTTTAAAAGTCGACACATGCAACGAATTACAACTACAACATAATTAGAACTTGTTCATGAGACACAACTAAAAGACATAAATGAAAACACAGTTTAAGACTTGTGACCCGTCCAGGCAAAGATCACATTTCCTAAACTCGGATGACATCATTACTCTTACGCAGCTTAATACACTTGCATACTTGGCCAGATCCATTAGTTCCCTGAAATACATGTAATTTTGAAAAATCAACATAAAGTTGAGCGAGTTCATGTAAAAGTGAGTATGTAAAACCTTTGTAATACATTGATAAGTTTAAAATCCCTGGTATGTAGCAAATAAGGAAATAAAGAGATCACCAATGGTTTGCAAGGCCATTGATATGTGTGAAGTACAGTAGGAAGACTCAAACCTAGCAGATTTTTGCGTCGGGTACCAAGTCACCCCGAGGTCCGTTCTGTTGGGCCGCTACACCCAGATAGATCTACCGCTAAAGACCCTCGGTCCTACAATGAGGATTAATGGCCTCCAGTTCCCGCCTACCCACTCACATGATATAAGTAGTAACACTCCTTATGCTAACCATACCATGTAAAAAGTATTCGTAATCATAGTAACATGTATTTCACCCCCGAAGTATAAAAACTGAAAACAGTTAAGAGAAAAGGGGGACATGAACTCACTGAAGTGCGCCTCGAAACAGTTCGTCCCAAAATAACCTGCTGCGTGACGACCTACACGTACTAACTTCTATTAGACGGACGGCCGTGCCTTGGCTTAAGGTTTAACGTTTTTGGGAAATAGTTAGGTAACTATTTCGTATTTCCACTTCTTAATTATTTAATAATTATATTCCTTCCCAAGGATGGGGGTTTTAATACGTGTGCATTTTCGTAATTTCAAAAATATATTATTAAGTCTCACTTAATAAAGTATATTTTTATTCATTTGTCTAAAATATTCCATTTCCCAAAATATACATGTTTTTCCCAAAAATATTATATTTTAAACCATACGATTTCCAAAATAATACTTTTATCAAAATACGCATTTCTGGGTATTTTCTGAAAATACATAAGTTACATTTAAAGTTCGGGTGGTAATAATAATACCGGTGTAACTTAGATATTTATTTGTGATAGCGTTGACATTATTTTGGAGTCGTGCTTTCACAATGTATTCCAGTTATATTATTTTTACTCTAAAAAAATATACATATAGTTCACAAAATAATCATAAAATCACACAAGCGTTTTATTATGAAATATATATTCTCAATATATATTTAACAAGTTTTATTTACGAAAATCCACCTCCGAATACTTGGTTAATTTATAATAAAAATCATGGCGAAGTTTATTTGGAAAACAAGTCAAAAATATATTTATAAACACTTGTTACCAAAAATATTCTAAGTGTTATTTTCTGGAAAAATTTCGCCAGAGTTTCCTCTGTAACTGGAGGTGGCCACGCTTACTAGCGTATCATTTTCTTTTCAAAATTCAATCAACAATTTTCCAATCATCAATATACAATATTCAATAATCAAACTAGTCAAAATAAGCATAACACATGAACTTGTAAGTCGTGTAAAATTATGTAGTAACCTTCCAGCATTTTTAGTAGACCTTTCTATCTTAAAAATAAAATCATTTTCTTGGAAATCTTTATTTTTAAAGAATATGCAATTTTACAACTTCTAGTCCAAAAACTACGAAATTGTTCCTTTGTTAAACCTTTTGTCACACAAGTGTTTACACACTTGTTTGTTTGCAAAAAATGCTTTTAGTTCATGAAAGATCCGGCTTTTAAACATGATTTGCATCTTACACTTGGTTCTTCGAAAATACCACTTGTAGATCTTTAGATCTACTAGTTTAAAACTCTATTTTACAAGAAAAATCATCTTTATACAAGTTCATGTTTATGGGTGGAAAGGTTCATCATCTTTTATCCTTTACACTTTACATATTGCTAGTTCATGTTCCTTGAACATGATCTAGCGTGGTTAGATGACGATCCGTTCCACTTCTAGCAACCAACAACATAAAATAATCACAACAAAACAAGATTCATAGGATTTACACTATTAGTTTCTTTTTATCCATCAAGTTTATCATTCTTGCAAGACTTTAAGTTTTGTTTTCACATGTTCTTGAGTTTTAACCGTTAAACTTCTTATTAACCACTTTAATCATGAACAAGGAAGTGTTTGGAAGCACTTACTACTAGCTCGTGGCTAGGGAAGAATCAAAGCGAAAACTAGGTGGATAAAAGCAACGTAGAGAGGTCCTTGAGATTCCGTAAGCACCGGGTCTCCTCGTATGATCTCTAGCACCTTTGTGTGTATGAAAGTAGCTTGAACAAGATTTGAAGGATGGTGAGGTGATGGGTGTGGTGTTCGGCCGATCCAAAGGAGAGGAGAGGGAGAGTAGTTTTTGTTTAGGTGTTGGTGAGAATGAAATGTGTAGTCTCTTGGTCTTATTTATAAACCATTTAACCTTATTAACCACCATATAATATGTTCACAAGATATTAAACATCCTCAAATAAAATATTCAAAAATTGTGTGGTGTGTCCCCACATGGGGACCGATTCGGTCAAGGGGGTGGGGTTATGGTTTGGTTCCAACTATATAGTTAAGTGATTAGTGAGTTTAGTTAGGGATTAAAATTAGTTATTAGTGTGTTATGAAATCTAACGAGTGTTAGGGTGTTCGGGGACCCTAACTGGCTCAGAAAAGGAAAACAATGTCATTGTCAATATTTTTATGTTCCGGGTAACGTCCGGTTGGATATTAATCCGTTAAAGTGCTAATTAAGCATTTAGAATGTCTTTAATAATATTTCTAGTGACACAATGAATTCCTGACACTTTGGAAAGTGTCTAGTATTATTTTTCCATGTTTTTCTACTTTACTAGTTAGCTTAAATGCTGAATTTTGTATTAAAGTGCAGAATTTTATACTTAACACATGTTTTAGGCACATCCGGTCACTATTGCTGGCAATGTCATCTATTCCCGGCTCATACCGGCCTTAGAGACAATGTCTGTCTATTGCTGGCAATGTCAGCATGTTTACTAGGTTATCCGTATAGTGTGTTCACTGTGCTTTTATGCATCAAGGTTGTCACTGATGTTTGTGTGTAAATAATAGAGTGACACTATAAAAGTATGATGCATGAATATGCATGTATCAGAAATCAAGAAGCAGTTTAACAACATTTGTAAGCAAGCACAGTAATTAAGCATTAATTAAATATTAATTAATTCGTACGGATACCTGGTTTGGTTAGGGTTGTCACATTCTCCCCCCGTTAAATAAATTTCGTCCCGAAATTTTAGGCTCTGCTTCTAGTTGCAGGGGTCTTAGGAAATAAATGGGGGTATTTCTCCTTCATACGATCCTCACGTTCCCACATGAATTCAGGTCTATGTCTTGCATTCCAACGAACTTTGACGAGCTTGACACTACTCCTGCGTGTTTTGTTAACTTTCCAATCCGTAACCTCGACGGGTTCTTCGGTAAAGTGGAGCGTGTCTTCGATATGAACTTCATCAGCAAGAATGATCACTGTCTCTTGTGTTGGACTCTTTCTCAAATTTGATACATGGAATGTATCGTGAACACCATTTAGTTCCGCCGGTAGGTCCAATTTGTAGGCTACAAGCCCAATCCTTTGCAGGATTCTGAAAGGGCCAATGTAACGCAGATTCAACTTCCCACGCTTTCCGAAGCGTGCCACACCCTTCCAGGGTGAAACTTTCAACAAAACCATATCCCCAACTTAAAATTCCAAAGGTTTCCGCTTTGCATCTGCATAGGCTTTCTGTCTGTCGCGAGCCGCCTCGATGCGTTTTTGAATCTGCGCAATCTTGTCTGTCGTCTCTTGGACTATTTTGGGACCAACAAGCTGCCTATCACCTGCATCAGCCCAGCATAGTGGTGATCGACACTTGCGTCCGTAAAGAGCTTCAAATGGCGCGGCTCCAATGCTTGTGTGGTAGCTGTTGTTGAAAATTCGATCAATGGCAAATGATTATCCCAGCTACCACCTAGGTCCATTACACATGCTCTCAGCATATCCTCCAAAGTCTGTATAGTTCGTTCACTTTGGCCATCAGTTTGCGGATGAAATGCAGTGCTCAGGTTCAACTGCGAGCCAAAAGCTTCTTGGAAGGATTGCCAAATCCTTGATACAAATCTCCCATCTCTATCAGAGATGATCGAGAGAGGCACTCCATGATGTGCAACAATCTCTCGCATGTATATTTCCGCAATTTTACTAGTGTTATCCTTCTCCTTGATTGGTAAGAAATGTGCGGACTTTGTTAGGCGGTCAACTATCACCCAAATCATATTATGGCCTCTGGGCGTCCTTGGTAACTTCGTTACGAAATCCATTGAAATCTGTTCCCATTTCCACTTGGGAATCTCGGGTTGTTGCAGAAGTCCTGAAGGCTTCTGGTATTCAGCTTTCACTTTGGCGCACGTTAAACACTTGCTAACATAAATAGCAACATCGCCTTTCATCCTAGGCCACCAATAATAGTCCTTAAGATCTTGGTACATCTTGTCCGCACCGGGATGAATTGAGTACCGAGACTTGTGGGCTTCATCAAAGATAACTTTTCTCAAACCACCAAACAGAGGAACCCAAATCCTTTTCATGAAGCATAGCGTTCCTTCCTCGTTTGGCACTAAATGCTTCTCCATCCCACGGAGATATTCCTCTTCAATATTCCTTTCTTTCAAAGCTTCTCTCTGGGCGGCACGAATGCGCAGAGAGAGGTCTGTCTGTATGATCATCTCCAAAGCCCTAACCCTTATGGGCTTGATCCTTTCTTTTCAACTCAGGGCATCAGCGACCACATTCGCTTTCCCTGGGTGGTATTTGATCTCGCAATCATAATCATTCAATAATTTTACCCAACGTCTTTGTCTCATATTCAACTCTTTCTGGTCGAATATGTGCTGCAGACTCTTATGATCCGTAAAGATTGTACACTTTGTACCATACAAATAATGTCTCCAGATTTTCAGCGCAAATACCACTGCGCCTAGCTCCAAATCATGCGTGGTATAGTTCTTTTCATGAACTTTCAATTGGCGTGAAGCGTAAGCTATAACTTTCTGGCGTTGCATCAACACGCAACCCAATCCTTGACGCGAGGCGTCACAGTATACCCCAAAATCATCAATTCCTTCTGGTAGCGCTAAGATCGGCACATTGCAAAGCTTGTCTTTCAGTAACTGGAATGCTTCTTCCTGTTTGATTCCCCAATCAAACTTCTTATCCTTCTGTGTGAGGAAGGTCAATGGTTGAGCGATCTTTGAAAAATCCTCAATAAATCTTCGATAGTAGCCAGCCAAACCTAAGAATTGTCGAATCTCGGTTGGTGTCTTTGGGGTTTCCCAACTCTTGATCGCCTCGATCTTTGTGGGATCAACATGGATTCCATCTCCATTTACCACATGTCCAAGGAACTGGACTTCACGCAGCCAGAACTCACACTTCGAGAACTTGGCGTATAATTTTTCCTTCTTAAGTAGCTCTAAAATAGCTCTTAAGTGCTGTTGGTGCTCGTCCTTTGTCTTCGAGTAAACTAGAATGTCGTCAATGAACACGATTACAAACCTATCCAAGTATGGCTTGCAGACTCGGTTCATTAGGTCCATGAATACTGCAGGTGCGTTGGTCAGCCCAAACGGCATAACTAGGAACTCGTAGTGTCCACAGCGAGTTCTGAAAGCGGTTCTAGGAATACTTTCCTCTTGTATTCTCAGCTGATGGTAACCAGATCGCAAATCGATCTTCGAGTAGTAGCTTGAACCTTGCAGTTGGTCGAAAAGATCATCGATTCTCGGCAAAGGGTATATGTTCTTGATAGTCAACTTATTAAGCTCGCGGTAGTCTATGCACATACGAAAACTACCGTCCTTCTTCTTAACGAACAGTACTGGAGCTCCCCAAGGTGAGAAGCTTGGTCTGATGAATCCTTTGTCCAATAGCTCCTGGAGTTGTGTCGACAACTCCTGCATCTCTGAAGGCGCAAGTCTGTAGGGTGCCTTGGCTACAGGCGCGGCACCTGGAACCAAGTCAATGTGGAATTCGACTTGCCTTTGAGGCGGTAATCCTGGCAAGTCTTCTGGAAAGACTTCCGGATATTCCTTGACGACTGGAATGTCTTCAATCTTTGGTTCAGCAACTTCCTTATCCACGATGTGTGCTAAGAATGCAACACATCCCTTCTTCAAGCACTTTCTAGCCTTCAGGCAGCTAATAATTCTTAGTGGTGTATTATGCTTCTCTCCGTGCACTATGATCGTTTCTTCATCCGTCAGTGGGATGGGGATGGTCTTCTCGTGGCAAACGATCTCGGCTTTGTTACTGGACAACCAATCCATTCCCACTACCACATCAAAGCTTCCCAACTCGACAGGTAGTAAGTCTAGCGTAAACTCGTGCCCTCCTAGTTCAATCACACATCCTCGGACAACTTTGCTGGTCTCAACTAGTTTCCCATTTGCTAATTCGATGGAGTACGGAACGTCTAACTTACTAGGCGTCAACCCAAGTATTTTCTTAAATTCTAATGACACGAAACTATAATCCGCACCAGTATCAAACAAAACGGATGCAAAGCGTTGGTTTATAGGGAACGTACCAGTAACAACGTTGGGATCCTGGCGCACTTCCCTCGCCTCAATGTTAAACACTCTTCCGCGGGCTTGATTCAATCCTGGGCAGTCCCTCTTAAAGTGCCCAATGTCACCACAGTTAAAACAACCCAATTTTTGACCATTACCTCCTCCGTTCCCCGCTTGATTGTTGTTTTGATTTCGATTCACATTACCCGCTTGATTCCCGTTGTTGCCTCGGTTCCCATTTCCTTCATTGTTTCCTTGTACACGATTACCATTGCCACCACGATTATTGTTCCTACTACCAAAACCTCCTTGGCCTTCCCAGCCAGCACTGGCCCAGCAAGAATCCTTCAGGTGACCAACTTTTCCACAAGCTTCACATACTTTTGGCCCACACCGGCCAGAATGATGATGCTGGCATGTGTTACACTTGGGATGAGTACCCATATATCCTTTTCCTTTCTTCCCAGCACCGGTTCCAGCTTGGACCGGTGTGCTTGATTCTCCTTTCTTGCCAACATTGCTAGTTCCCTGCTTGAAGTTCGAGAATTTCCTCTTATTCTCACCAGACGACTCTACATGAGTTTCTTTCTTCTTTGGCTCAACATTCGAAAACTTGTTCAGGCGGATGGCTTCCTCAGTAAGAGCTACGCTCAGATCGATGGCCTCTGTGATTGTTGCAGGCTTGGAAGTAGTGACCATACTCATGATCTGTGGAGCTAAACCCCAGATAAAGCGCTCAATTCGCTTGAATTCCGGTGTAACCATATAAGGTACCACATGAGACAGGTCGTGGAATCTCTGAACATATTCCGTAATTTTGGGACCGTCCATCCTTAAATGCCAGAACTCAGTCTCCAACCTTTGTATCTCAGCGCACGAGAAGTACTTTCTTCGCATCAGCTCCTTTAGCTCATTCCATGTCATTGCGTAAGCTGCGGCTTCACCAAGAGTTTGCACTTGTAAGTTCCACCAGGACAGGGCTCCATCCAAAAATATCCCAGAAATGTAAGTCACTTGCTGGTCTGGAGCACACTTGCTCATTCGAAGAACAGACTCCGTCTTTTCGGCCCATCTTACAAAAGCAACAGCACCTCCGGTACCGTCGAAGTTCACAGGCTTGCAGTCTAGGAACTGCTTGTATGTGCACCCTGCACATACGTTAGAATATACAAATGGTATTAACAAACGTGCTAAAGATATCCAGATGTATCGTAGTATGTCTCAACGACTTAACATTACCATGTGGTGGATGGTTATTGTCGTTATTGTTCGAATTACTTCCGTTGGTCCCTCCTTGTGAGGCTGCATACTGCGCAATGGCGGCAGCAATGATTCCTTGAAGTTCTGCCTCGTTGGCAGGCATACGCATTTGGCGTCTTGGTAGCATCTTCTAAAAGATGATTCACGTAGGTCAGGTCATAGTAAGTAAAGTGTACGTATGTATTCAACAATATCAACACATAACATCTCATAAATAAATCAACCACATAACATCTCATGTTATAGAACATAAACAATCAATAATCAACCCAACATATAATGAGAATACTGCGATTGCGTTGTCATAAATCAAGACCACAATGTAAGGTTTACAAGTTCATAACTGTATCATACATCATCAGTGACTAAGGGCCACATCGCCCTAGTCCAAACTATCTAGTCAGTGACAACAGCAACAAATATACAAATCATCAAAAGTCACAATCATCAAAAATGTGGTCTCGAAAAGCTGTGTAATCTGCACAATCGTGGTCGTCTCACCAAAAGTCTACCTGCGTCGAATCAAAAAGGCCTAAGCTGATGGCGGTGGAGGAGGGGGAAAATGAGAAAAGAGTAAACGTCGCATATGAAGCCAGTCCTCCTCCATAGCGCGATGAGAGCGCAATAAGTATGCTATCTGCTGCTCGGGAGTCCAAAAACGAGCGGCAGAATCGGGTGAAAGTGGATGCGGAGGGTGTTATACTGCAGGTGGGGCCTGACAATGACACGGTGGTTGCTGAGCTTTCTCCAGCTCATGTACGCGACGGGTTAGCGCCTCCTGCTGTATCATGAAAGATGTGAGAACATCCTCCGTAGAATACCCCACGTGGTATGGGTGATACGGATCCGTCGGTGGCATAATGGGGGGCGTAGTCCAGAGGAATGGCTCACTAGATGGAGCGATGGATGGTACAGTAAATGGTGCAACAGTGGGGACAACAGTGGGATGAGAAATCTGAGGTACAAACTGATCTCCTCCTGACACGAAAGGTGTATGACCAATTGGATGACTTGACGAACCCTCCCCAGGACAGGGTGGAGGAATGTCCTGGAGATAAGTGATCGGGAGATCTGTGCGGTGAGTATCTGTGATATGTGTGGGAAGCAAAGGTACGTCGATGGGAGCTGAAGCAGGGGCTGAAACGGCTGCTACAGGTGGTGTAACTGGTACCACAAAAGGTGGGAAATCATCATCATCGTCTATCCACCCATTGCGGGTGTGCGCGTATCGTGGATCAATATGGGTCGCGAAAGGTGCACGGTCGAACATCACCGGCACTGGATCAGGAAGTGGTGCAAAAACAGGATCCTCCAACAAATGTGGAGCATCAACATGAGCATCGATATGAACATCAACAGCATGATCATCCTCCAACAGTGGAGCAACCACAGGATGGTCATCGACAGGTATATCGTCAATAAAAGGAGCAACAACAGGTGCATCGGCATGAACAGGGTCATGCTCAAATGTCGGGTCAGGAGCGACAACTGGCTCAGGGGCCACATCCGGCTCCGGATCAACAAACTCCATCTCGAAATCAGCTGGATCAGCAAACAAGGGATCGACAGGGGCTACAGGATCCTCCAGGGGCTGGTCTAAGTGTATGAACTCAATGTCATGGTCTGGATCAAAACCAGGTGGAAAACCAGGATCATCCTCAATATCGTGATCAAACTTAAAGTCATGTGTAGGTGCAGCTGATGACGCCATATCAGGGTCGGCGTCGTGTGAGTGGTGCTGCACGCCCTGTGTATGCAAAGATGCGGACGCCACAGACTCAAATGAGTCTGGGACAGGTGAATGAATAGGGGCCTCCCCTGTAGGAGCGTCAGCAATGAGTAGAATATCATCAGCAACAATAGGGGCCTGACCCTCAAGGTCATCCTCAAGTGGGTCCTCCTCAAATAAATCGACATCATCGTCAGAAACATCAACAAGTGGCATATCAACAACCGGATAAGCGGCAAGGGGTATAGGAGCAGGGATCACCATGAGTGGTAAATCCCCAGCGAGATGGCCATCAGCAGGCTCGGCTATGACGTCAGGCAGCGCAAAGGGCTGAAAGTCGTCATCATCTGTGCTGGTAGTATCGGAAGTGTACACCTCGTGCTCCGATGAAACTATGTCATCTGATACTATCGCCATAGGGTCCAGAGTGTCGGAAACTCCAGTGTCTGATGAAGAAGGCATGATGTCTGTAACATAAACACACATACGCACAAACAATCAATCATATAATCAAATAAACATGTTAGTCACCAATAAGCAAACAAGTAATCGTCCTAGTCTACCCTAGACTATCCACTCAGTCTCCCCGACTGAACTTCCTAGTCTCTCAGACCACTCTCTCAGTCTCTCAGACTAATCCTCCTAGTCCCACTAGACTACTCCCTCAGCCTCTCAGACTGAGCCTCCTAGTCCCACTAGACTACTCCCTCAGCCTCCCAGACTGAGCCATAACTAATAAAATGTGCTCACTCTTTTGTTTGTAAAAATGTTTTGTGACCTGGATCTGGACGTTTAGTGTATGCAATGTAAAAATGTTTTCGTGAGAGCCCTAGTGATCATAGTCTAGACTCGAGAAGGAATCCTAGTTCGCTATGATCAAAGCTCTGATACCAAGCTGTCACATCCTGGCTTTGCGGAAGCGTGGGTTTATTTTGGGGTGACTTCTTAATACCATTGCAAAATCACAACAATGCTATATGATAATAAAACCATGATGTTCATCCATTTATTCAAGTTTTAAAAGTAAACATGACAACATTGTTTTAAAAGTCGACACATGCAACGAATTACAACTACAACATAATTAGAACTTGTTCATGAGACACAATTAAAAGACATAAATGAAAACACAGTTTAAGACTTGTGACCCGTCCAGGAAAAGATCACATTTCCTAAACTCGGATGACATCATTACTCCTACGCAGCTTAATACACTTGCATACTTGGCCAGATCCATTAGTTCCCTGAAATACATGTAATTTTGAAAAATCAACATAAAGTTGAGCGAGTTCATTTAAAAGTGAGTATGTAAAACCTTTGTAATACATTGATAAGTTTAAAATCCCTGGTATGTAGCAAATAAGGAAATAAAGAGATCACCAATGGTTTGCAAGGCCATTGATATGTGTGAAGTACAGTAGGAAGACTCAAACCTAGCAGATTTTTGCGTCGGGTACCAAGTCACCCCGAGGTCCGTTCTGTTGGGCCTGGGGCTGGGCTCGCTACACCCTGATAGATCTACCGCTAAAGACCCTCGGTCCTACAATGAGGATTAATGGCCTCCAGTTCCCGCCTACCCACTCACATGATCTAAGTAGTAACCCTCCTTACGCTAACCATACCATGTAAAAAGTATTCGTAATCATAGTAACATGTATTTCACCCCCGAAGTATAAAAACTGAAAACAGTTAAGAGAAAAGGGGGACATGAACTCACTGAAGTGCGTCTCGAAACAGTCCGTCCCAAAATAACCTGCTGTGCGACGACCTACACGTACTAAATTCTATTAGACGGACGGCCGTGCCTTGGCTTAAGGTTTAACGTTTTTGGGAAATAGTTAGGTAACTATTTCGTATTTCCACTTCTTAATTATTTAATAATTATATTCCTTCCCAAGGATGTGGGTTTTAATACGTGTGCGTTTTTGTAATTTCAAAAATATATTATTAAGTCTCACATAATAAACTATATTTTTATTCATTTGTCTAAAATATTCTATTTCCCAAAATATACATATTTTTCCCAAAAATATTATATTTTAAACCATACGATTTCCAAAATAATACTTTTATCAAAATACGCATTTCTGGGTATTTTCTGAAAATACATAAGTTGTTCGGGTGGTAATAATAATACCGGTGTAACTTAGATATTTATTTGTGATAGCGTTGGCATTATTTTGGAGTCGTGCTTTCACAATGTATTCCAGTTATATTATTTTTACTCTAAAAAAATATACATATAGTTCACAAAATAATCATAAAATCACACAAGCGTTTTATTATGAAATATATATTCTCAATATATATTTAACAAGTTTTATTTACGAAAATCCACCTCCGAATACTTGGTTAATTTATAATAAAAATCATGGCGAAGTTTGTTTGGAAAACAAGTCAAAAATATATTTATAAACACTTGTTACCAAAAATATTCTAAGTGTTATTTTCTGGAAAAATTTCGCCAGAGTTTCCTCTGTAACTGGAGGTGGCCACGCTTACTAGCGTATCATTTTCTTTTCAAAATTCAATCAACAATTTTCCAATCATCAATATACAATATTCAATAATCAAACTAGTCAAAATAAGCATAAATCGCAAACTCATGAACTTGTAAGTCGTGTAAAATTATGTAGTAACCTTCCAGCATTTTTAGTAGACCTTTCTATCTTAAAAATAAAATCATTTTCTTGGAAATCTTTATTTTAAAGAATATGCAATTTTACAACTTCTAGTCCAAAAGCTACGAAATTGTTCCTTTGTTAAACCTTTTGTCACACAAGTGTTTACACACTTGTTTGTTTGCAAAAAATGCTTTTAGTTCATGAAAGATCCGGCTTTTAAACATGATTTGCATCTTACACTTGGTTCTTCGAAAATACCACTTGTAGATCTTTAGATCTACTAGTTTAAAACTCTATTTTACAAGAAAAATCATCTTTATACAAGTTCATGTTTATGGGTGGAAAGGTTCATCATCTTGTATCCTTTACACTTTACATATTGCTAGTTCATGTTCCTTGAACATGATCTAGCGTGGTTAGATGACGATCCGTTCCACTTCTAGCAACCAACAACATAAAATAATCACAACAAAACAAGATTCATAGGATTTACACTATTAGTTTCTTTTTATCTATCAAGTTTATCATTCTTGCAAGACATTAAGTTTTGTTTTCGCATGTTCTTGAGTTTTAACCATTAAACTTCTTATTAACCACTTTAATCATGAACAAGGAAGTGTTTGGAAGCACTTACTACTAGCTCGTGGCTAGGGAAGAATCAAAGCGAAAACTAGGTGGATAAAAGCAACGTAGAGAGGTCCTTGAGATTCCGTAAGCACCGGGTCTCCTCGTATGATCTCTAGCACCTTTGTGTGTATGAAAATAGGTTGAACAAGATTTGAAGGATGGTGAGGTGATGGTTGTGGTGTTCGACTGATCCAAAGGAGAGGAGAGGGAGAGTAGTTTTTGTTTAGGTGTTGGTGAGAATGAAATGTGTAGTCTCTTGGTCTTATTTATAAACCATTTAACCTTATTAACCACCATATAATATGTTCACAAGATATTAAACATCCTCCAATAAAATATTCAAAAATTGTGTGGTGTGTCCCCACATGGGGACCGATTCGGTCAAGGGGGTGGGGTTATGGTTTGGTTCCAACTATATAGTTAAGTGATTAGTGAGTTTTGTTAGGGATTAAAATTAGTTATTAGTGTGTTATGAAATCTAACGGGTGTTAGGGTGTTCGGGGACCCTAACTGGCTCAGAAAAGGAAAAACAATGTCATTGTCAATATTTTTATGTTCCGGGTAACGTCCGGTTGTTCGGTTGGATATTAATCCATTAAAGTGCTAATTAAGCATTTAGAGTGTCTTTAATAATATTTCTAGTGACACAATGAATTCCCGACACTTTGGAAAGTGTCTAGTATTATTTTTCCATGTTTTTGCACTTTACTAGTTAGCTTAAATGCTGAATTTTGTATTAAAGTGCAGAATTTTATACTTAACACATGTTTTAGGCACATCCGGTCACTATAACTATCACCTAGTGACGCAGTTCTACAATCCTCACCTCCCTACACTCTTTACTAGTGTAGTAATCTATTCCCAGCTCATACTGGCCTTAGAGACAATGTCTGTCTATTGCTGGCAATGTCAGCATGTTTACTGGGTTATCCGTATAGTGTGCTCACTGTGCTTTTATGCATCAAGGTTGTCACTGATGTTTGTGTGTAAATAATAGAGTGACAGTATAAAAGTATGATGCATGAATATGTATGTATCAGAAATCAAGAAGCAGTTTAACCACATTTGTAAGCAAGCACAGTAATTAAGCATTAATTAAATATTAATCAATTCGTACGGATACCTGGTTTGGTGAGGGTTGTCACAGTAAATCCACTTGTATTGTTTATAGATTCGCCCGATTTCTCATAAAAATCCCAAACCCTTGTTTTTGAACCGAAAAAGATAAAATTAAATGGGTAAACGGGTTGTTTTGGGAAAAACGGCACTTGGGGTTTCATTTTCGGGAGAAACCGCACCTACTGGACCAAAAATTTTCAAGTTTTCGAAACCGGGTCGAAAAATGATGTTTTTGTGTAACAGACGCCTGGACACGGGGCCGTGTCCGCTGAACACGAGGTCGTGTCCAGCACGCTGTTTGCAGTTTTGTCCGAAAATTCTACTGTTTCGTGCTAACTTTTGGTGTATTATTTCAGATGTCTAGGAAGTTCACGAGGTTTAACGCAAATGAGCTCGATGCTAGGGCTAGATACGAAGTAGTTCAAACAAGACCGGAAGAATACCCGAGGCAAGCATGCACGGATTTGTTAGCATTGGTGAACCAACTCGACCGCTTCAACAACCTTGTCACAGGCCCACTAAGAGTCGCTTTAACAACTCGACTCCGTTCTGTCCACGAATGCACTTTGGAATTCTATAGCACCTTCACGTTCAACTCAAGGTGCGACCCATTTAACAATGATGGGGTAGCATTCCGATGTGGTGGAACTAGGTATTCGATTTCTATGGCACAATTTGGGTCAATTGTCAGGTTGTATGCGGAAGAAGATGCGGGTAATGAGGAAAATACTGGAGGGATGCGAGAGATAGATGAGAACGATTGCCAAGCCGCATGGGCTCAGATTGGTGAAGGGCACTACAATCCGAGAAGCACTAAGAGCACGCAGTTGAGGGATCCGCTCTACCGATACATCCATAGGCTCATCGGCTACTCTCTTAGCCAAAGGCATGATAGCGGTGGCGTTGTTGGGTTAAGAGATTTAGTTGTCCTCCACTGCATCCATAACCGCAGGCACCTCGATGTTCCGTTCCTCATGCTCCGAAACATACATCTGAACCGCCTTGCTACTGCACCAACCCCTATCTTCTTTGGGGGATGGGTGTACCGTCTCTTCAAGCACTTCACCAACATATCTAGGTCATTCAGAAGGAGCCCATGGTCGGGTAGGGTAGATATACACATTTGCCGCTCAATGAACCTAATCTATGAGGCTGAAGACGGGACGGTTAGCTTCCAAAGGATGCAAGGGCATGCATGGAACCCGCAAGAAGCACTTGTCCTTCACGCTCCGCAACATCATTAGTACCAGTACCAGCCCCATGGTGATCCAGGCCAGTCCTCCTCAGGAGGCGGTTTTCCTAACTTCCAAAGTTTACATGATTTATTGCAGGAAAACCTCATGTGCACCAGGAACACCTAGAATATGGCAAGCAATACGTACAACCGGGTTGGAGCAATCGAGAGAAACATATCCGATATCAAAGACGATATTGGAAATATCCGGGAGTACATTGCAGGGCACGGTGGAGATGATGATGATAAGGACGAGGACATGGACTAGGCGGGAGGAGCGGAGGCAGAAGTGGTTGGTGATTCCCTAGGTTAACTTTTTTTATCTTGAACAATTTCCGGCCTGCATGCCGTGTGTCAAACAATTTACTTTCCTTTAACTCTTTTATTTTCTGCATTTTTTTTCTCTAACTTTGTGATGGATGGGATGTTGAACAATGGTAATCTAGGATGTTTGCTATGTTTTGGCGTAGTGTTTATTGATAAAACAGCTACATACGAGGCTTAGAGCACTAAACCTTAGTGCTACTAAAGCCGGGACAGGAAAACCAGAACCAGAAACCTGTTTCTCAACCTTGCAGACTGTCTACACGGGGTCGTGTCCAGCCAACACGCCCCCGTGCCCACTATCCCAGACCTGCTATTTTCTAAATATGCAAGACTTGTTGCAAGACACGGGGTCGTGTCCAGCCGACACGCCCCCGTGTCAACCTTCTGTAAGTTTTCGTTACTGGCACCTGAACACGGGGTCGTGTCCAGCGTCCAGTAACACAAATTTTTGCTTTTTCACACCTTTTTACACATTCAATCAACCTAAAAACTTATTTTTGGGACACATTGAGGACAATGTGTAATTTAAGTGTGGGGGGACGCTAAAACCTTGAATCTTGCAAGTCCTAACTACAAGCCTTACACAAAACTCTATTGGAACCGCTAATCACCCCATTTTTTTTCAAAAAAAATTCATTTTTTTTACTTATCTAGGTTTAATTTGGGAATTTCAAAATTCTAAAAAGGTTATATTTTTACAAATTTACAACCAATAGCGTCGTGATAAAAAGAACCAACATAAGAAAATTATGAAAAGGCATGACAAGCTTAGTTAAAATTTAATTATATATACTTGATCACATAAAAACCCATTCCCACAAAAGTGAGTTTTGAGCCTTTATTGAGCATACAAATATATATCTTTAAATTAAATCCTCATTTTTCGTTTCTTGTGTGAATAGCCGCTTGGTTCTTACAACTCTAGAACTTGCCACGACGATACATTCCCGGTCCTTATCAACTTAAACCCGAGTAAGTAAATGATGGAGGCATTAGGACTAACCCTTTTTATTTCTACACCATTATTTTTTTTACCACCTACCCAAAATCCCCCTAGTTAACCCCTTTTAGCATAAACCTTTTCATTTCTTAACCCAAACCAAACACCTTTTCACCCACCAAAACCTTTTTATTTTTAACCCTTTGTTTTAGTAACAAGCTCAGTTTTTCGTGTGACTTTCAAAAAAAAAATTCGTTGATGATGAAGCAAAAGAAATAAACAAAGAAGTTCATCAAAATAACTTTGTTTGAATAATAGCTTCATCAAAATAAAAAAAATTGCAAAAAAAATAAAAAGTCTTTCGAAAACCGATGCTTGTTACGCTTTTCGCCCTTTTCTACTAACCACTAACCCAACCACCTACCTTTAACCCAAGCCTAACCCTTTACCCAAAAGTCCTCTTGATATTTACAAAGGTATATAGTTAAAAAGGAGGAGGATTGATTGCTTGGCAAGCCTATGGTAGGAGTAAGTCCCATGCCGCTCTCGAGTGATTCACTAAAATACATCTTCGGCCGAGTGTTGAGTGATCCCCCGTGAGGTATGTGAACTTGTATATAAATAAAATTTTAAAGAGGCATGTTATGCCCTAATAAGTAATTTATCTTATGAAAAGTTTTAAATAAATCATGACGAATAGGATTGTAAATAAATAAAAATAAAACTTAGTAAAGAATCTTGGAAATCCCGATACTCTATGACAAGCCCAAAAACCTTCTCTTCTACCCATTCCATTTGGGATGTGAAGCCACATTATAAAGAGTTTTGCTTGAGGACAAACAAAGATTCAAGTGTGGGGGTATTTGATGCGTGTAAAATTCAACATATAAATTACATCAATAATGGCATAAAACTAACCCTTTTTTAGTACTAATGTTGGAAAAAGTGTGCTTTTGTCTTCCTTTTGTATTTTCAGGATTAAATGAGCTCAAATTAACAAAAGAAGCAAAAAGGCAGCTAAATCTAACATAAATACAAGAAAAATAACAAACGTGGCATGCCCGACCCCACGACAGCATCTTCCCAAGCAAAACAAGAAAATAGAAGGCTGAACAAGCCATGTGCTCAGTGAGCACGGGGGCGTGCCCAAGTGTCAACATAAAAGACAAAATTGTAGAAGCTTCCATTGCCCACCACGGGGCCGTGCTCAGCGGACACGGGGCCATGGTCAACTATAAGATTTGCAGAATCCAGGCAAATCTTGATAGTACAGATATGCTTCTGCACACGGGGTCGTGCCCAGCGGACACGGGGCCGTGGTCAACTAATAAAGACAAGATCAATTAATGAAGACAGAGAAGGAAGTGGACATGGGGTCGTGCCCACTGGATATGGGGCCGTGCCCGAGCTTCTTTTCAGCCTATAAATAGGAGTGCTTGGCTCAAGCTCAAACCATCCCTTGGCACACCACCTCTCTCACACTTCACCCACCACCCACCACCACCATAACACCATCATCCATTGTCCATCATAGAGTGTGTGAGTCATCTCGGGATCCAAGATTGATCGTAAGAGTTCTTGACAATCAAGGCCATGTTTGCCTAAGTATCTTACATCACTTGGTGAAGACAAAGTGTCTAGTGTAATACTTTTTATTTTTAATCTTTTCGCACTTTTTAATTGGTTATGTATTAATGACTTTAATAACTAGTTTCTTATGTTGAAGGTGATTCTTCCTTATCGTTTGTCCGTGGTGTCTTGGCATTATTTTACTGTCTATATAAAATAAAAGATTTTCACCATTCATATCTCCACGGTCTATATGGAGGTATGTTGGCTACCTGGTCGGGGGTTAAGGGAACGGTTTGGTAAGAGTCTTGCCATTGTTCAGTGTATAGATCCTGCAAAGGACCTGGGTCAAATTTAGTAGGACCTCCTTCAATACTTAACGGTATTGGATGGCGGGGGTCGAAACTCTTTGACCCCCTCATAAGTTAAGCTACTATTAAAACTTTAACCCGGCTACTTAGGACTGTATCTCTGCTGACTCAGACTATTTAGCCGAGGGTAACGTCGCCTTCAAAAGAGGGGCCTACCACATTATGCATTAATAACTTAATTAATTATCTTTCAATAATCCGACCCTTTAGGAATGTATCCTTGCTGACTCAAACTACTGGGTTGAGGGTAACGTCACCTCCAAAAGAGGGGCCTACTACAATAAATAAGATAATCTCTTAAATAGTGCAAAAGTGCGAAAATAATCAAAGGTTACACTAAACACGAGTCGGAGCCAAGTGATTCATCTTGTCTATCTGTTTTTACTTTTATTTTTATTTTTCAGCATTTTAGTTAGTTTTTATTTTCTTAGTTTAAAACCTTTTTCTAAACTTTTGATTTGATTAGACGTTGAGGATAAACCGGTACTAAAAGCTCTTGTGTCCTTGGACGACCTCGGTATCTTACCAACACTATACTACGCTCACGATGGGTGCACTGCCCATATGTGTGTTTAGTGTTAGTAAATATCGTGTTTTATAAATTTAAAACTTGGCTAAATAAAGTGTAAAAGGGCTTAAAATATACTTAAACTTATATACACACCTAACGCACATCAGTGTTCTATGTGCTTTACGTGCTTCTGTGCTCTACGTGCTTATGTGTTTCTGTGGTTATGTGCCTACGTGAATATGTGCTTAAGTGATTGAATGTGTTCCTGAGCTTTATTTAGTGGTAGTGCGTGTGAGGTGAGATTCGATTATATAGTGTTTGAGTCCTATGGCGATGTCTGTTGCAGACAATGTCGTCATTTGGATCCCGTCACTCTCGCGTCGCTCGCCGCAATCACGAGGACAAACGCATCGCTGCCCTCGTCGCTAAGCAAATGGCGAAAGTTATTCCTCAAATCGTCAGTGAGCTGAATGAAAATACCAGCAAGTCCTCTGAAGAATCAAGGACTGACTCGCCTAAAGGCACTTTCAGCTTTAAGTAGTTCAAAGCCTGCGGCCCTAAAGACTTTACGGGCGAAGACGGACCAACCGCGATGTTTCAATAGTTCGATTCTATCAAAGTCACGCTCCGTCAGAGCGGATGTCCGGAACACCTATGAACTGCCAACGTAACCGGCGTCTTCCAGTCCAGGGCTCTGGAATGGTGGACAACCAAAAGGAACAAACGTGGGAATGATGCAGCCTTTGGGCTCACTTAGGAGGAGTTAAAAAACCTCATGATGAAGGAATTTTGCCCACCTCACGAGCTTCAAAAGTTGGAGAATGAGTTCTGGCATATCAAGCAAGACGGTGGCGACAACGCCGGCCTTACTGCTCATTTTAAACAGATGAGTATCATCTGCCCAGGCCAGGTGGTAACACCTTACATGACGATCAAGAGGTATATCTGAGCTCTACCGGATTGTGTTGCAGACTTTGTGCAAGCCGCGAAGACAACAACAATTGAAGAAACCTACCTACTCGCTGCTGAGATAAACGACAAGCGAGTCCTCGCTGGGTACTTCAAGAACACCCCAAAGAGCCTTCACCAAGCAACCGCCGCTCCCACTGCTGAAACCACCGCCGCACCACAAGCTTCAAAGTCCTCCCGCCATAAGAGAAAAAACAACAACAACAACAGTAGCAAGAATTGCGCTGTCACAGCCGCCGCTCCGCTCCAAGCTATACCTGCTCAACCGCAACCCTAAAACCGCCAAGTAGCGACACCGGTTACCAATGCACCGCTGGCCAAGCATGCTTATAATGGTCCTCACCCGCTTGCCCTACCAGTACCTATCAACATCCCGTGGGGATTGCTTGCAGATTCTGTGTTCACTGCAACATGTACGACCACTTTACTGCTAATTGCCGTACTGGTCCATGTCAAGCTCCAGCGCAAGTTCAAGCCTAAGCTCCTGCTCAACAAGCTCTTCTTCCTGCTCCTAAAGGCCAAAATGTAACAACCCTCATAAAAATATTCTCGACAACAAACCGAAATCAAAACCAGAAGTGCACGCGATAAAACTTGTATATTCAAGCTGGAAAATTTAGCGAATAAGGAATCTTGGCATTCGACGAACCAAATCGCATAAAAAATAGTCCTATTAGATTCGCAATTAAAAACGAATCATGTAAGATCAAGACCCAAGCATACGCCATAAGTATCGGCACTAAAATCGAGGAAAACGCACGATTGGACGAGAAGGGCGGCCAAGGACACGCGTCACGACACTTCGACACGTGTCAGGCCTACGTGGGACACGTGGCGACCAAAGCTAGGTCGACCATCATCGCGCTACGCGCCGGGACCATATAGGTCTGGCGCGACGCTCGAGGGGACCCAAAATTCAGGTATATAAGGGCAGCAGTGGGACTTGAATTCCTGCACCAGTTCGATCGAATTTTGACGAACTTACTCTCTCGTATCTCCGTTTCTTTTCACAACACCCCTAAACCCTAAAACTCTGCTCGTAATCAGAGTACTAACTCGAATCACTAATACGATACCCTATCCGATCGATTGAAACTTATCCAACGGATGTTTAAGTGCTGCCTGTATACGGCTATACTTTGACATTCATTGTGAGTTTTGATCTCGTGATTATCGTTAAAGTTGAATTGAGTTGATACACTAATACGAGTTCCATTGTATCTAGAAATTAGAACTCATAACCAGGGAGCTATTAAACTAGAATACTTAGCGATTAAGTAAATATAGTCGTTAAAATAACTTAACAGTTAAGTTAAGTTAATAGCTAAGGAAACTTAACAGGAAAGGAAACTTAGCAGTTAAGCAAGCTGAGTAAGTTAATTAATCAGCTAATTACGTAATTTAATTAATCGGCTAAGTTAATTACATGATTAAACCGTTAAGGAAAATTAATCAGTTAAGTAAGATTAATTAATCAGTTAAGTAAGATTAATTAAGCTAATCAAGATTAATTAAGCTACGTAAGTTATTTAGTTAAATGGTTAAGTAAACTTAATGGTTAAGTAAACTTAATGGTTAAGAAAACTTAATAGTTAAGAAAAAACTAAATAAATAAAAGGAAACTTAATAATTAAGAAAACTTCCTAGCTAAGAAAGGAATCTGCCTTACCTATAAATAGGAGCCTAGGATTTCATTCTTCCTTGCTCATTTCTTTTCTTCTTCTCTTTATACATTGGTGTTCTAACCAATAATCACCGATACGATATTCTGTCCGATCGAATCGGGAACCAACTAACGAATGCCAAAGTGCTGTACTTTGTGAATTTCGTTAAACGAATGCCAAAGTGCTGTCTAAACAAGACTATGCTTTGTGAATTTCGTTAAGGTTCTGATCTCGTGACCATCGTTAGGTTCGATATGGTTTTACACTAATACGTATTCCACTCTGTTAAACTAAATGTTTAAACTACCCGAAACTCTACACCATACTCTTATAATCAAAATTGATGCTTAATCATCAGAAGATTCAGAGCCATAAAGTGGATGCTTAGAATCAAGATGCTTGTTTAATCAAGACTATATGCTAACAAGGTGAGTCATTCTCTTTTTATCAACAATGTTTTACAATACTTAAACTGTTTTCAAAAGTTATAATTACAGGGATTAAGTTGTGGTTATCTTGAATCACTGGCAAGTGGGGTATTGTGCACATTACTAATTTCTCACGGTTAGGATAACAAACCTAACAGTGATAATCATCACTACTTGGGCGAAAGGACCCAATAGTGGTATGACCATCGTCACCAGGGTGTGACACGGCGCCAGATAAAAATAAGATAGTAGCCATTGTAATCGCTCTTACGCTGTAATTTATAACAATGTGTCATTTTGTACAAAAGTGAATGAACTCACCAGTATTTCCTGCTGACTAAATCCTTTTAAAACGCGTTTCAGGTAATGACATTATATTGGAATAAGAGTGATGATACGACACCGAAAGGCTTAAAGAAGTGGCTTATTTTATCAATTGAATTAAATTAAGCAAACATGGTTTCATATATTCGGGTTTATCCCTTATTAAAGCTACCTTTGTAAAACATGGGTTTTATCCCATCTATTTAATAAATGTAATCTGGTGTTTTCTAAACTCTGATATTTTTCCTAACTCACGGTCCTGATGAAATTTTGCGCTGCAATATTTTCAAAATAATCACCGGTACCACATGACTGCTCGCGGCTCCCGTCCAGGGTGTGGTCGGGGGTCATGACAGAAGGTGGTATCAGAGCCACTGGTTTAGGAAATTGGGTGTTGTAATAATACTTAAACTTAAACGAAAGAGTTAGGAAATTGTTATTAACTGGTAGCAACAAGGATAGCATTTAGACTTGAACTTAAGAAAGATGCCTTAGTATAAGCTTCGAGATAAGCTAATTACTTGCATAAATAAAGTGTGATGGGTGTTGGTATGCCGTGAGGATGATAACTAGAACATTACAAGTATGGTAAATAAGTGATAACACTTGGCCACTATTGTTTCTTATTTATTGGTACTACTGGGTTCTAGAATATGATTTGTCAGGGGAATACTAATTTCCTTGTTCCTTGATGGAAGCTCTAATAAAAGGTTTATTTCTAAATCATGATTTAAGAAATATCTATTTATGGGAAATTCAGATTACCACTCCGGCAAGACTGGGTATGGTGTAGCAGACTCTCCAGCTTGTCCGGGTAAGATGGGGTTACCTCTCCAGCGAGAACCGGGTAAGATGGGGTATATGATATGTCAAACAAGTGACAGAATTCCCTAAATAGTATCATGACCTGATGTCTGACTTGTTTTTGGAAATATGAATCTGTTAAATACATTGACCTTATGAATGGTATGTATATCACAGTATGTTAAATATACGATTATATATATATATATATGTATATCTATAAGGAAATCCAAAAACCATAAGGATTTACAATTTAGAATAAAACACGAGCATGTGTGTGTCAATGATAATTCTAGATTTCTTTATTAGGAATCTCTTGCATACATCTATAATTCTGATATCGAACATTATTTCGTTTGATCATCTGTCTCGTAACTCGTGCGACAAGATGAACGATGTAAACCCTTTAAGTTGGGACGCCATCGAAAGTATAAGAATTCCCTATGCGTTACCTTAGATTATTAACGCATTAGGAAAAGTTGTGCTAGGTACAAAACGTCTCAAAACCTACTCTAATGAGAGTAATTATGCTTTCTTTAAGAACTCTTGCGAAGATAACAGTAACCACGACTAGATGCACTTACAAAGACTCTCCTCACTTATAATCCTATTAAGATTACCAGTAGTAAGGAAGCTGTTACGACAATACATGGGCTTAAAGGACTAAAGTGTCATAACCATTAGCATATGTTAAATGAAGTAATGTATGCTTCAAAATTTAGACATTTAGATAGTGAGACCCGAGCTTCGAAACACACGGTCAAAACATATGCCATAAAGTGGAAAGAATAAAAAGAACTGACAGAAAGGAAATTCTGTCTGCTTCATAAAAAGGAACAAATGGAAACAATGACTCCTGGAAGTTTGCTGTAACACCTCGTAAAATCACGTCCAACGATGTATCGACACGTGTAATAAACCCTAATGAAGTCAAACATTGAATTTAAGGGACTAATTTTTTTGAAAAAACAAAACTTTGATTATGAAAGGACTGGGAGTGTTAGCATACCTAAAATAAGTTCTAAATAACCTCTGACGATATTTATATTCACAAATGAGCCACTTGGCGATCGAGTGTAACCGTTTGCGGAATTAATTGAAAGTTTGGGCAATGAAGGGTTAAAAGCGTCAACATGTTAATTCTTACCTCTGAGTGACCTTTTAACAAACCGGGAACATCATGGTATTTGATTATACTCTATGGAATGCAAATTATTGGCCGTCTAAGGTTTTTATGCCTATAAGTAAGGTTACGCGCAACTTTGCAAGTTAGAGGGACTAAAAGTGTCAATATGTTTAATTATACCTCTGAATGACCTTTTAGCGAACCCGAAGCATCGTGATGTTTAATAATACTTCCAAGAATGCCTAATATGGATTAGATGAGGCTTCAATGCTATTAAATGATGAGATGCGCAAGTTTGCGCAATAGAGGGACCTAAAGCGTCAACTTTTGAATCTACGCCTCTTGGTGACCATTTAAGCGAACGAGAGTGTAGTAATATTTAAGTATATGCTTGGGAATGACCATTATGGGCCATGGAAGGCTTGGATATCATTAAACGACATTTCGCGCCACTTTGAGTGATTAAAGGACTAATTGTGTCAAACTGCAAAAGTATGTCGATTCGTATGGTAACGGGCCTTCCGGAATATGACCATGAGTTAAACATACCCTAGTTATCCCTTACCTAGCTTAGAAATAGGCTTAGAGGTGTTTCATGCGCAAAAATAAACTTTTAAGTCATGCAGGGACTAAAAGTGTCAAAAAGTGCACAAGTTTGCATTTTCGCGCATATCTCACATTCTGAATATATCCAGACACCCAAAAATTTATGTAACCACTAAAATATTTTATTTTAGTGATCGGCATGATAAAATTCCATTCGTCGCGTAATTTGGGTCGTTTTTCGCATCCGTTCGTGTTTCGTCGTAATTAGACGAACAACGTGACCGTACGGCCAAACGAACCAACATCCGACATATTTTTGAGCATGTTTCGTGTCCCCTATGTTTAGGCATCATAGTAGAGCCTTGAAATTAAGTTAATGGGCTTTAAATGTGTCAAAAATGGCAAATAACAAGTGCAGGGGCTGTTTTGTAATATTTCAAAGTTGCTGAAATCAGTTTTATTCAAATCTGCTGCTGGTTTCTGGTTTCCACTCACACATAATTCACTCTAGGGGCTACCCACTGACTTAAAAAGTGGTATAACACCTGTAACAATCTCTCAAACCCTTGAAACACTTGTCACAATCTTGTTCCTTTCAAAATACTATAAATAGGAGTGAACACCCACTTGAACATTTGCACTTTTCTTTTCAAATCTGCTTTCTCTCAATTCTGAAGAGGATCCTAGACATTTTTGGAACCTCTATTCAGTCCATTGGACCCTTGTAAGTATCCTTAACCTCTTTTAATCGTGTTTTATTAGTTTAATGGCCTAAAGTCAAAACCGTCGTAATTAAGGTTTGACTTAGTGATTAATCACTAATGGTCCAGTAAATTCTCGAATTGAAAGTACCTATGAGTTGGTAATTATGTGGGTAATAAACCCTTAAAAGAGCACCCTCTGATTCCCACTCTAACTAGGTCAATTGTCGGGTCAAAGTTAATTATAAAAAGTCAACAGAAAGCAAATTTTCGTATAAACGCATAATTAAGAATGTAGGAGCTATGGAACCTGTTTTATCACTTATATAACTTGGTAATTAATGTAAGAACATGTCTAAACATGTTCAACCCGACAATTTTCAGTTTAAGCTCGGTTCGGAACCGAAAGTAGCATAATTAGACTTTTGCTTTGACTTTCAGTTCTAACCCAATGTAGCATGATTTAGAAATGCCTTAGAGCTTTATTAGGACCAGGTTACATGTTAGTATAACCCTCTATGATTATACAACTTGGTTCATTAGTTATCCGATTCATATGCATGTTTCCGTTATATGCCTAAATGTTGACTAATATGCCCATTTGACCTTAAAACAATAATTTTGAAAATGTGAGAGGACAATAATCTTTATTACTGATTTATAAACATGTCCCTAAATTTTTACATCAGTTTGAGATCTAGATTAAGAGTTATGCTCAATAGCGTAATT
Organism: Helianthus tuberosus; assembly: GCA_030545235.1. Classification (NCBI taxonomy): domain Eukaryota; kingdom Viridiplantae; phylum Streptophyta; class Magnoliopsida; order Asterales; family Asteraceae; genus Helianthus; species Helianthus tuberosus. The sequence goes on along the minus strand of CM060414.1, from coordinate 108,036,759 downwards.
AGAAAGCTTTTTATTAATTAAACGGCGTAATTAGCATAAAGCCTATCTAAACCAAATTTTTGATACTAAAATTTTTACCTACTGATGTAAAATAATATTTTGGAATTTTTGAAGATTTTTATATATTTGTAGGCTGAGCATAACATAGGGTTATAGCTTTGATTCGGTAATTGCCGGTTTTGCCCTTTTGGCCTATAAAATGAGTTTTACATAATATTTTGATACCAAACCTTTTGCTACTGATTTTATATAATAAATAAATTTTTTTGAGTCTTCAAGAATGATAAAAATATCAGCTTTTCTTTAAAAACCCGGAAATCGCTTAAAACCGTCTTTTTACGCATTTTAAACGCATAGTATGTATTAAAACTACTTTAAATATATGGGACTTGATACCTACTGATGTTTAAAGCAAATTTTTACATTTTAACAGTAAAGAAAAGTTTTTAACTCAGATTCCCTGTTTTGACCTTTAAAGCTTATGTGAAATTACCAAAATGCCCCTACGGTGCATAGTTTGGTTATAAAAGGTAAATTTCACATATATGCCATACCCTACTATATGACTTATAAAAATAAGTATTTTTACTGAATATATCAGATCTGAAACTCAGATTTATATTTAAACTCTCTTATAACCTTTAAAATGACCAAAAATACCCCTACGGGCATAAATTGGTTTTAAATTCGCTTTGGGCATAATGGAAGGTATCCTACTGATATCACAACATATTAAAGGCATATTAACTTAGGAAACCTGTTCATGACTCTTTTGGTTACCCGTTACGCACTTTTCGCGTTCGAATCAGCTTATGTAACTAGTTTGCATAAATTAGCCGAAACGGGTCAAACCTTATCATTTTTATCTCAAAATCCAGAATGTGTTTAGTTTACCCTTATTACACAAGTATGCAAGATTGTCGGGTTTAAACCACATTCTAATCCGGCCTTCGCTTAATCATGCGTTTTGAACCGTATCCCCCTTTAAAACTAACCGGTCTAAGCATAGGCTTAATTAAGACCCGTTAGGAATCTAATAGGTTATTAAAAACCTTCGTTCCAGATTAAGAGCCCCAGTAAAGGTACTTGCACTTGCTGATTAGGATATACGGCTGAGTATAAGTTGCATTTTTTAAGCTCAGGTAAATACTTTTAACTTATTTTCCCTTATACGGGCTTGGGGTACGGTATATAAAATACAGCTTGGTCGGGCATTGAATTTTTAATCGTATGAAGGTTACTTTATTGAGATGATCCGTTTAAATTGTTGTGTTTGCTTAAAGCCTTTGGGGGGTTAATGACCAAGTCCCGGATATCCTTGGCATCATTCATGAAATGGCCACGACCTTAGCACGGGGTGTAGGCGTACACCCGCCAGTGCATATACAAATTATAAGGTATAACCACCGGTTACGAGAATAACTCGCCGCGGGAGTATACCATGTGGTGTGTATATTAATCTTTAACCCGGTATTCAACCCGGGCTACTGAACGTATAACGAACATGTAATTCTTTTATAAGTTTATATATAAATAATTATCCCAAGTTATAAAAAGTTTTGTGCCATGTGCATTCAAATCAATTTTCTAAAAACATTTTCAAAATGAGTCAGTTAATTGTATTTATCAGTGTAAACTGACGTATTTTTCCAAAAATATTAAGTGACAGGTACTGTACGTAATTGGCTGGAAGCTCAGGGCGTTAATAGGGAATCTTGCAAGTTCTAGATGCCTAAAGTCTGTTGAACAAATGTTATCTTTCTGTTTTAAGATCCGCCTGTGGATCCATCTTACATTCCGTTGTAATATTAAATATTACTTTTGAATCGGATTGTAATATATTTATCCTTTGCTTCCGCTGTGCATTTAAATTGTGTTGTTTGACTATTATGATATCAACTACGTCACGATACTCCCCACCAGGCCCACCGGTAATACGTGGAAATATCGGGGTGTGACAGGTTGGTATCAGAGCCAACATTGAGTGAATTAAACACTAGCCTTTTGTGTTTAATCTCAATGACACAATAGAACATTCCTTGACCTTCTGAGTCTAGACTTAACATAGGAATACTCTCATCTCTATTCGGAGAATTATTGCTTTCACTTCTATATATTTTTAATTCGTCGCCAAGCAAAGAAGCCGTAATGGAAATTCTCCCCATTCGAAGCCTAGGAAAGGCCGAGCTTTGTACTGCGACTAGGATAAACGTGCAACCAAGGAGAAAACATTCAGAAATAAAATGAAGAAGAAACTCCTTTTACTGAAGTTCGTTTCCTTAGTAAGTCCTTATAAGGGCATAAGTATCTTTCAATCTCTTCGTGGACAACATTATTTCATTCAAGTCCCGTTTAGGGAAATTATGTACCTCTTTTGAAATCATTGGGATGTTTTATCTAAATTTCATTTATATCATTATATACGAATATATTATATGAAATAAATTGGAATATCATTCCTTTTTGTAAATGATCTGCCAGTAATTATATATTAAAAAGAATCTTAAAGGGTATAACCTAGCTTGAATGTCATTAAAGACCTGGCTATGATGGTAAAACCTGTTTAAAGGTGATTCAGATCCTTATTAACATCTCACTTTAGGATTGTTCTGCGTTAAATATTAAAAAGAATCTTAAAAGTAAAACCTAGCCTAGATGTCATTTCAGACATGGCCAAGATGGGAAAACCTATTCAAAAGATTCCAATCCTTGTTAACATCTAAAAACATGTTAACACTCCTGACAACAGGTGATGCGATAAAATCACACTTGTCATCCTTATATTTGGAACTTCCAAACCCCTTATTTAGCCAAAATGATCAATAGGAATCATGGCTAATAAACGTCGAACATGATGTACACATCAAAACATCCATTTGGGATGTATACCTACGGGCAAAGATGTATACATGAAAAAGATAGTTTTATTTCATAACTTCTTGTCAAGACAATGAACTGTGAAATTTTCCGACCCAAAGGATCCTTGATTATGTTTTAAAATTTCCCTGGTGACGAGGCCTTTGTGCCATCAAAAAGTCCTTTGGAACAAGCCCTGGTGCTAAATAAAATGTCGGTACGACATTGACAGTCGTGACTTATGCCCCCTGTCTAATAAATATGAAGGATTATATTCCGTTTAAACGCCAAAGATGGATTATTAAAAACCTAGGCAAAACATAATCAAATAAATTAATACTATCTATTGGCCTATATGGTTTATTTGCACCATGGCTATTTAATTATCAAGTTCGACAATTCACTATATAATTAAATAAATTATTACTACTTGGTTTGTAGCCTTCAAAGCTTCACCATGGCTGACTCCTCTGAAGCTCACAATCATCCAGTTGATCAGAATAATGATGCAAGACTGAATGTAACGGGCACCGAGTTACAGGATATGATAGATACAGCCGTAAACAAAGCTGTGGACCGAGTATTAAAGGATCATAAGCGAAAGTGCGATAATACCCCAAATCAGGGTTACAAAAAGGGTAAGACTGGTTCAAACTATAACCCATCCAAGCCAAAGGAGGCAAAACCCAAATGTAAAACCTGCGGGAAGAAGCACTTCGGAAAATGTTTCTATGAACATACCAGGGGATGTGTCATCTGTAAAGAGATGGATTACAAGACCCATGAATGCTAGGACTTGAAGGACGCCACATGCTATGGTTGTGGCGAGAAGGGGCACATAGAGACCCGCTGCCCAAAGAAGGCAACTAAAGGGAAATGCACTTTAGAGTCACAAGCTAGGCCTTGTGGGATTTGTAATAAGGAAGGGCACAAGACTTTGGAGTGCCAAGGCATAAAGGACGCAACCTGCTATGGTTGCAATGAAAAAGGGCACATTAAAACTAATTGCCCAAATAAAACCAAGAAGCCTGGGGAGGCTAGGAAGACCAAAGCTGGGGGCTCTCAAATGAATGCTCCAGAGGCCGTTCAGGATGATAATGTCACAACAGGTACTTTCCTTATCAATGATGTTATGCTAGAGTATTATTTGATTTAAGTGCAGATAAGTCTTTCGTAGACAATAGATTTTGTAAATTATTAAATCTGCCTGTTAAAACTCTAAGCGTTAAATATGAAGTAGAATTGGCCGATGGTACCTCAGAGAATGCTTCAACAATATTAGTTGGATGTTTTATATCCATTAGGAATCATTCTTCTCCATTGTCCTTGTTTCCGTTAAAAATAAGAGGAATTCGATATAGTGATAGGAATGGATTGGTCGTCTTAAAATCAAGCCCAAATTGTGTGTGATAAGAAGCAAGTAGTTATCAAGACTCCTTATGGTGAGCCTTTGACAATTCAAGGAGACACTAGGTATGGATTGCCTAAGCACTTGTTGAATTTGGTATTTAACACCAAAGCTTCGAGTATGGAAAACTCAGAAGAGACAAACAACAGCCGCGATGCTAGAAATGAGACAAATGTTAATGATGCATCAAATGTGAACCTCAATGTTAATGGAGTTAAACCCCAAAACTGTAATTAACGCAGCTGTTAGGAAGGCTATGAGATAAGTCACGAAAAGGTTCAAGGAGCCAAATGTTGCTCGCTCTAAAGCACATGTCGCTGCTCATGAGAAGAGCTTTATTCACACTTCAAATGCGAAGAATAACCCAAACAAAATCATATATGGCAAGGAGCCCATTCTTTTTAGGATATACTTAAAAGTACTTTGTCTCTTGGAAGTCAAGAGACTTCAATAAGAAAAAGGGGCCATCGATTGCAGGAAATTGTGGGATGAAGTAGAAACCATTAGGTGTATCAGCGGTTATGCTAGAAAGAACACGGTGAGGTATGCATCACAGTCATTCGATGGCAATACCCTTAATTAGTGAGGACATTAATGAAGTCCACAAGGAAGATCCTCTTATACATTATGGGATGGTCCAAGTTTTAAGGACCTTATTAGAAAAACCTATTATCCGCATCACGAAATGGAAAAAAGATGGAATAAGAATTTTCTGACTCTCACCATAAAAAGTCTAGACTGTAGACAGTATGTTACGAATTTTAATGCATTGGCTGAGATAGTGCCCTATTCAGTCTACCCAAATCTAAGCTTAATGCAAACAATTATTGGTGGTTAGCATCGGCAATAAGAGGGCACATTAAGATTTCAAAGCTTGCTTATTATAAATCCATTATGGATCTACCTCAGCTACTCACATTATATAGATTAAGAAACAACCAGTCAAGCTAAGTCTGCCCTAATTTTTTTTTTTGCCAAAGATTTTGCAGCTAAGTTTAAAAGGATTAAGAATGGAGGCGTTTAACCCTCCTGATGAATGATTAGAGGCAATTCACGTTAATAATGACACCAGATAAATCCCTTATTGTGATTTTATTGCTAGGAGATACGTTTGGTTTCAGGTGCTGCTGAGTCTCTCATAAGACCATAAGCTTAGCAAACTTTTAGAAATTTTTCCGTAAGAACCCCATAGATTAAGTGTAAGGTAAAACTTACAGGCGAAATCATAAGAACTATTTCTTCTGTTCCTGTCAGAAACCTTCGGTCGTAGAATTCTAGAAGCATCCTCTCTCTAGGTGTAGTACGTCAGCATATGTAATTGATATCTCTTGATCCCTATCGATTGTGAATACCAGATGGTATGATAAAAGCAACACATGAGGATTGATGTATCTTAATAAGTTCCATAGATTGCTTCCATGCCTGATTAGTATGGAGGTTTAATGCATGGAACTGCAAGGTTATTCCAATGGTCATATGGTACTAAAGTCAGCTAATGGTATTCAAAGAAGATATCCAGAATGGAATTGTCCAAGTAAATGTCTACGATTAAGGAATTCGTGGACTCGTAACATAAATGTGTCACTTACCTGATACAGACTAGGATAAATGAACTGGAGCCTGAGAATTGGAAAATCTCTGTAACCTCCTTGTACCTTGGTTATCTTCTCCAAAGATTACCCTGTTTACCTTCTGAGAGGCAAGTAGAGTTAAGATTAACATCCCGCTTAGGGCTGCAGTATTGTAGAGACTCCATGTTGATTATCGAATAATCGAATCCCTGATTATGTGAGTTTTAAGATAGAGGTTCATAAAGCCTAATTCATTATTCTGGGAAGTTCGGTATTGTTAATTAAAAAAACGGTTCATTTTACTTATGCAATGATTACCGTAACCCTATTTAGGCAATAATTAAGAATCACCATCAGCTGCCCAGGATTGTCGATTTGTTCGACTAACTGTAAGGATTAGCTATCCCTTAAGATTGGTTTTAAGCTAAAGTTGGAATAACCATCTCACCATAAATATGCATTTTTATAATAGATGTTATATAAATATCAAGGCTGTTTCTTTGGAGACCTTGCATAGATGGGATGTTAAACATCTATTGTTAGACAGAAGATTTGTAAGTCCAATTATCAGGATCTGAAAGTTGCCTTGGAAACAACGAATAAGATCAAACAAATCCATAATCATCTGTAAGTTGCCAGTATTCGGCAGAAAATCAAGGATTTATGAAAGTAGCAACCCTCCTAAGTTCTTATTAAGAAATTAGGTTCAACAAAAGATATCACCCTGGAAGGGTGTGCCAATTTGTTAATTATCAGCCTAGTTAAGCTCTGAATATATAGAATCATTCTAGGGAATCTAATGTATCAAGATCAAATAGCTTATAAGCTAAAACCTATTTAAGGAGCTTGGCGGAGCTCGCAATGCATTACACATTAATGATTTAAGGATGTGTTTCACCAATAAGTCGAGAAGCATTATCACATAATGATATGCAGATGGATGATATGATGAGAAACCTATATCGATTGAGGATCGACAGGTTAAGAAGCTCCAAAAAGTATACATATACATATTATAGAGGTCAGTTTGGGAGCTTGGAGAGGCTCCAGATAGGCTATAAAAGTAAAGTCCATTATGCGACAAAAAGAACTTCCAGCATTTTAGAAAATCTTGAGGTCGAGATTTCTTTTAAGGGGGTGAGGATGTAACACCACGTAAAATCACGTCCAACGATGTATCGACACGTGTAATAAACCCTAATGAAGTCAAACATTGAATTTAAGGGACTAATTTTTTTGAAAAATCGAAAACTTTGATTATGAAAGGACTGGAAGCATTAGCATACCTAAAATAAGTTCTAAATAACCTCTGACGATATTTATATTCACAAATGAGCCACTTGGCGATCGAGTGTAGCCGTTTGCGGAATTAATTGAAAGTTTGCGCAATGAAGGGTTAAAAGCGTCAACATGTTAATTCTTACCTCTGAGTGACCTTTTAATAAACCGGGAACATCATGGTATTTTATTATACTCTATGGAATGCAAATTATTGGCCGTCTAAGGTTTTTATGCCTATAAGTAAGGTTATGCGCAACTTTGCAAGTTAGAGGGACTAAAAGTGTCAATATGTTTAATTATACCTATGAATGACCTTTTAGCGAACCCAAAGCATCGTTATGTTTAATAATACTTTCAAGAATGCCTAATATGGATTAGATGAGGCTTCAATGCTATTAAATGATGAGATGCGCAAGTTTGCGCAATAGAGGGACCTAAAGCGTCAACTTTTGAATCTACGCCTCTTGGTGACCATTTAAGCGAACGAGAGCGTAGTAATATTTAAGTATATGCTTGGGAATGAACATTATGGGCCATGGAAGGCTTGGATATCATTAAACGACATTTCGCGCCACTTTGAGTGATTAAAGGACTAATTGCGTCAAACTGTAAAAGTATGTCGATTCGTATGGTAACGGGCCTTCTGGAATATGACCATGAGTTAAACATACCCTAATTATCCCTTAACTATCTTAGAAATAGGCTTAGAGGTGTTTCGTGCGTAAAAATAATCTTTTAAGTCATGCAGGGACTAAAAGTGTCAAAAAGTGCACAAGTTTGCATTTTCGCGCATATCTCACATTCTGAATATATACGGACACCAAAAAATTTATGTAACCACTAAAATATTTTATTTTAGTGATCGGCATGATAAAATTCCATTCGTCGCGTAATTTGGGTCGTTTTTCGCATCCGTTCGTGTTTCGTCATAATTAGACGAACAACGTGACCGTACGGCCAAATGAACCGACATCCGACATATTTTTGAGCATGTTTCGTGTACCCTATGTTTAGGCATCATAGTAGAGCCTTGAAATGAATTTAACGGGCTTTAAATGTGTTAGAAATGGCAAATAACAAGTGCGGGGACTGTTCTGTAATATTTCAAAGTTGCTGAAATCAGTTTTATTCAAATCTGCTGCTGGTTTCTGGTTTCCACTCACACATAATTCACTCTAGGGGCTGCCCACTGACTTAAAAGTGGTATAACACCTGTAACAATCTCTCAAACCCTTGAAACACTTGTCACAATCTTGTTCCTTTCAAAATACTATAAATAGGAGTGAACACCCACTTGAACATTTGCACTTTTCTTTTCAAATCTGCTTTCTTTCAATTCTGAAGAGGATCCTAGACATTTTTGGAACCTCTATTCAGTCCATTGGACCCTTGTAAGTATCCTTAACCTCTTTTAATCGTGTTTTATTAGTTTAATGACCTAAAGTCAAAACTGTCGTAATTAAGGTTTGACTTAGTGATTAATCACTAATGGTCCAGTCAATTCTCGAATTGAAAGTACCTATGAGTTGGTAATTATGAGGGTCAATTGTCGGGTCAAAGTTAATTATAAAAAGTCAACAGAAAGAAAATTTTCGCATAAACGCATAATTAACAAAGTAGGAGCTATGGAACCTGTTTTATCACTTATATAACTTGGTAATTAATGTAAGAACATATCTAAACATGTTCAACCCGACAATTTTCAGTTTAAGCTCGGTTCGGAACCAAAAGTCGCATAATTAGACTTTTGCTTTGACTTTCAGTTCTGACCCAATGTAGCATGATTTAGAAATTCCTTAGAGCTTTATTAGGACCAGGTTACATGTTAGTATAACCCTCTGTGATTATACAACTTGGTTCATTAGTTATCCGATTCATATGCATGTTTCCGTTATATGCCTAAATGTTGACCAATATGCCCATTTGACCTTAAAACAAGAATTTTGAAAATGTGAGAGGACAATAATCTTTATTACTGATTTATAAACATGTCCCTAAATTTTGACATCAGTTTGAGGTCTAGATTAAGAGTTATGCTCAATAGCATAATTAGAAAGTTTTTTTATTAATTAAACGATGAAATTAGCATAAAGCCTATCTAAACCAAATTTTTGATACCAAACTTTTTACCTACTGATGTAAAATAATATTTTGGAATTTTTGAAGATTTTTATTTATTTTTAGGCTGAGCATAACATAGGGTTATAGCTTTGATTCGGTAATTGACTGTTTTGCCCTTTTGGCCAATAAAATGAGTTTTACATAATATTTTGATACCAAACCTTTTGCTACTGATTTTATATAATAAATAAAATATTTTGAGTCTTCTGGAATGATAAAAATATCAGCTTTTCTTTAAAAACCCGGGAATCGCTTAAAACCGTCTTTTTACGCGTTTTAAACGCATAGTATGTATTAAAACTACTTTAAATATATGGGACTTGATACCTACTGATGTTTAAAGAAAATTTTTATATTTTAACAGTAAAGAAAAGTTTTTAACTCAGATTCCCTGTTTTGACCTTTAAAGCTTATGTGAAATTACCAAAATGCCCCTACGGTGCATAGTTTGGTTATAAAAGGTAAATTTCACATATATGCCATACCCTACTGTTATGACTTATAAAAATAAGTATTTTTAGTGAATATATCAGACCTGAAACTCAGATTTATATTTTAACTCTCATATAACCTTTAAAATGACCAAAATACCCCTACGGGGAATAAATTGGTTTTAAATTCGCTTTGGGCATAATGGAAGGTATTCTACTGATATCACAACATATTAAAGTCATATTAACTAAGGAAACCTGTTCATGACTCTTTTGGTTACCCGTTACGCACTTTTCGTGTTCGGATCGGCTTATGTAACTAGTTTGCATAAATTAGCCGAAACGGGTCAAACCTTATCATTTTTATCTCAAAATCCAGAATGTGTTTAGTTTACCCTTATTGCACAAGTATACAAACTTGTCGGGTCTAAACCACATTCTAATCCAGCCTTCGCTTAATCATGCGTTTTGAACCGTATCCCCCTTTAAAACTAACCGGTCTAAGCATAGGCTTAATTAAGACCCGTTAGGAATCTAATAGGTTATTAAAAACCTTCATTCCAGATTAAGAGCCCCAGTAAAGGTACCTGCACTTACTGATTAGGATATACGGCTGAGTATAAATTGCATTTTTTAAGCTCAGGTAAATACTTTTAACTTATTTTCCCTTATACGGGCTTGGGGTACGGTATATAAAATACAGCTTGGTCGGGCATTGAATTTTTAATCGAATGAAGGTTACTTTATTGAGATGACCCGTTTAAATTGTTGTGTTTGCTTAAAGCCTTTGGGGGGTTAATGACCATGTCCCGGATATCCTTGGCATCATTCATGAAATGGCCACGACCTTAGCATGGGGTGTAGGCGTACACCCGCCAGTGCATATATAAATAATAAGGTATAACCGCCGGTTACGAGAATAACTCGCCGCGAGACTATACCATGTGGTGTGTCTATTAATCTTTAACCTGGTATTCAACCCGGGGTACTGAACGTATAACGAACATGTAATTCTTTTACAAGTTTATATATAAATAATTATCCCAAGTTATAAAAAGTTTTGTGCCATGTGCATTCAAATCAATTTTCTAAAAACATTTTCAAAATGAGTCAGTTAATTGTATTTACCAGTGTAAACTGACGTATTTTTCTAAAAAGATTAAGTGACAGGTACTGTACGTAATTGGCTGGAAGCTCAGGGCGTTAATAGGGAATCTTGCAAGTTCTAGATGCCTAAAGTCTGTTGAACAAATGTTACCTTTCTGTTTTAAGATGCCTAAAGTCTGTGGATCCATCTTACATTCCGTTGTAATATTAAATATTACTTTTGAATCGGATTGTAATATATTTATCCTTTGCTTCCGCTGTGCATTTAAATTGTGTTGTTTGACTATGATGATATCAACTACGTCACGATACTCACCACCGGGCCCACCGGTAATACGTGGAAATATCGGGTTGTGACATTTGCAAGCCAACCGGAGAAGTAACCAGAAGGAGGCAAGACAGACCAGCCGACAAAGTTCGTCTCTGTGAAGAAAACTACGAGCTATGCACGGGGGGTAAGACATAGCATTTATGATCTCGGAATTCATTAACACTAGAAGCATGGAACTGAAAGATATTCTGACCGACATGTTCCCAGAGGATCTACTTAGACTATCACCCGATCGTGAGAAGAAACTTAGAATTCATCCGAGACTAGGAACAACACCGATTGTTATATCCCAAAGTTAAGACTAATATAGTAGTTAACGCTTTAAGTCATAACTTTCATAGGAAGCCTAATTAAGTGCGTGCTCTTAGATTAAATTGCGGATAGATTTAATGAAATAATTAAAGAGTACCCAAGAAACAGCAATCAAGGATGATGCTTAAGGATTATAAAGGAATAATGAAGGAATCAGAAAAAGGAACTAATGGAAATTAGGGATTCCATAAATAATTCGGGTACCAATTCAAGGAAACCTGCAAGAAAGGATTCTCGAAGAAGCCCATAGAACTAAGGATTTTGATACATCGTGTAAGTAATATGAGATATCGAGATTTGAATTACTGATAAATAGAAATGAAAAAGGATGTAGCAAGTTATGTCTCTAAGTATTTAATTGATTAGCAAGTTAAAGCTGAGCATTAGAACCCTTTAGGTTTACCTCAACAACATCAGTATGGAAATGAGATTGATAACAATGGATATTGTTACCAAATTACCCAAAACAAGAAACGACACAATCTGGGTGATTGTGGATCGACTAACCAAGTCTGCTCAATCCCTACCAATGAAGGAAACCCTTTAGTATAAGACACTTAGTTAAGTTGTGTGGAGACAAAATAGTCTCATTACAAAGAATCCTGTTATCTATCAAGATAGTCATTTCACTTCTCATTTCTAGTAAAATTTTACCCCGACCTATTTTGATGTAGTATGAAGGAACACTACAAAACATAAAAGATGTGCTAAGTACATGTGTGATAACTATTGGTGCAAGTAGAAATATCACTTATCACTCATAAGACTCTCCCATAATTAGTGTTGCCGTTTGAAGCACCTTATGGATAATGGTACCATCCATTATGTCGAGCAAAAATATGAGAAAAGCAACTATCGGGCCATGAGATCGGCAAACCATTAGAATTTCAAATCAGAGAAAGAATAATACAAAAGGTCTCTCCATAAAAATGGAATAGTCCGATACGGCAAGAAAGAAAAGTTAATTCTGAAATTTGTTGAACCATTCGGAATCCTTAAATAAACTGGATCAGTAGCTTATCAGCTAGAGTTATCAGAAGAAATAACATGAATACATGATATGTTTCATGTATACCCCTTAAGGAATGCCTAGCTGATAAATCTTTAGTTATACCTCTTAAAGCCATAAAGGTAAATGAAAATTTTAGATCCATTGAAAGACCATATAAGTCAAAAATAAGAATCACAAGGCAAGAGCTTAGTTCTGGTCAAAGTAAAATGAAGAACTTGAATATACATGAGAGTTAGAATCAGAGATGAAAAGAAAATATATTTACTTGTTCCAGCAAATCTCGAGGACGAGATTTAAAACAAGGTGGGGAGGATGTAACTACCCTCATAAAAATATTCTCGACAACAAACCGTAATCAAAACCAGAAGTGCACGCGATAAAACTTGTATATTCAAGCTGGAAAATTTAGCGATTAATGAATCTTGGTATTCGACGAACCAAATCGCATAAAAATAGTCTTATTAGATTCGCAATTAAAAACGAATCATGTAAGATCAAGACCCAAACATACGCGATAAGTATCGGCATGAAAATCGAGGAAAACGCACGATTGGACGAGAAGGGTGGCCAAGGACATGCGTCACGACACTTCGACACGTGTCAGGCCTACGTGGGACACGTTGTAACGACTCTCATCAAAAGTCATAATTATTAAATTAATATGACCAATAGGAAACCCTAATTGAAACACCCAAGTGATTCTGCACAAACTCTAAAATTTTCAGAATCATCAGAATCAGGATCAGGGCCCCTAAAACTCAGGGGGGGTATTCCCTACTCGACGATTATCCATATATCTCGCTGTCTATTTCGAAAATTCTCGTTCTGTCGACTCAGCTGAACTCCAAACACACGTGGCAACCATCTGAATATATGTAAGCCGTCGCGTAGCGCGACGACTATAAGGGTTACCAGTCGCGCTACGCGACTGAGTAAAATTTTCAGTATAAATAGTAGAGTTTGGGACTTGATTTCTGGAAAAAGAACGACGCTCAAATTCACTTTGTGCGCTGAGATATCGTAGAAATACTTCAATTAACACACACGGATCACTAATCAACGCCGCAATCAGGGTATTAGCTCAATCGCTGCTACGATTCATTGTCCGACGATCAATATATCCAATGAATGTTTAAGTGCCGCCCACATTAGGGTTATACTTTATCGTTCGTCAATAATTTGACGGATCATCGTTAATTCGATGGATAAAGTATTATACTTTGTCGTTCGTCATTAATTTGGCGGATCATCGTTAATTCGATGGATGAAGTATTGCACTTTGTCATTCATTGTGAGAATTTGATCTCGTGAGTTATCGTAATTGCTGGATTGATTACTAACCCAGTTTTGTGTGCCTATTATTAAATCTAGGTTAAAAAGGCTAATCAGTAGGCTAGGCTCTGCTCGAATTAAATCTGCAAAGTGAGTCATTCTCTTTTTCTCAACTATTTTACAATACCTCAAATTATTTTCAAGGTTATAATTACAGGGACTAAGTCGTGGATATCTTGAATTATTGGTTAGTGGGGTATTGTGCACATTACTAATTGTCTCCCAGTTAGGTTCATTGACCTACTCGGGATAATCACTGTTAGGTTCATTGACCTACAGTGATAATCATCACTATTTAGGTTCATTGATCTAAATAGTGGTATGACCATCGTCACCATTGTGACTTGTCACCATTGTGACATAATGCCAGATCAGAATAAGATAGAAGCCATTGTAATCGCTCTTATGCTGTAATTAATAACTATGCATCATTATGCAAAATAGAATGATTCACTTAGTATTTCCCGCTGATAAAACCTTTTTCAAACATGTTTCAGGTAACCTGTTATGAATCAGGAAAAGTGCCATATAGCACTATAAGCTCAAGAAAGTGGCTCGGTATAAAATAAAGAAACATGTTTTGTAAAATAAAAGATTTCTTTGTGAAATCAAATGATTGTAAATTACTGGGTTTTATACCGCGTTGTGAAATAAATAAATCGGGAAATATTTACATTTTAAAAGATCCTGATGAAAACTTCCGCTGTCAAACTCAATTAATTAAATACCGCAGTATTTCTGTCCCGCGGCTCTTGAAACGGGTCAAACCGGGTCATGGGCCGTGACAGAAATAAGGTGGTATCAGAGCCACTTTTCAAGCCACTGATTAAGCCAATTAAGTATTTAGAAAATACTTAATTTGTGTTAATTGTTATTTTATGATTATGTGTTTTATTATCTGACTAATTGTGTACAATATGGGCAGATCTTTATATGCTAACCACTGTAGCAGTAAATACAAATCTTTAAAATAATTTGATTCAAGTTTTATCACCCTTATTAAATATAAACCAGAAACTTGATTTAGTAAGTAAATAAATAAATTACAAATAAAACCTGGTATGTTTTCATATTCGGTTGTTTCATAGTTACCCAATATGAAATAATATTTAGAAGTTTTCTATGAAATTTGATATAATTTTAAACTTAGTAATTGTGTGTATCTTACATAAACGGCATGAGTGATCTGTCGGAAGCCCTTCAGAATTTAAATCTCTATCCAGTAAGAATCGAAGTTTCCAGAGATTTCAATAGATATATACCAGACATAGAAGAACCTATAGAATTCAACGTTTCACCTCTCGAGAAACCTAAGCCTAAGAAAATGGAAGTTGGGGAAAGCTCTAGGCAAATTGAGGGGTTACCATCTCAAGAAGAATTAGATTTTATAATGGCAAACGATGATACTATTGAGACTATTAATGAAAATGATTTTATTCATTCCCTTGAAACACAACTACCAATGAACTTAGAACCAGCTATTCCAAACCCTTCAATCCACTTGCAAATAGATGAATGGTTGAATAATGAAAGACTGTTACAAAACCATCCCTATAGGCTTTTTCCTAACTTCAATCCAGAACCTTTACCAAATTCACCAATGAGTAACGAGAATATGACTGAACTCCGTCATTTTGACAAAATGGATGCTGGGAATAGGATCCAAGAGATTTTGGGACAGATCTCCTGGAAATACGATGAAAAGAAACGCCGTTACTAGAACATTACCTGACAAAGGATAGGGGATTATGAAACTATTATTGTGTAATAGTAATAGTAAAATCAGTTTGTGTAAAATAAATGTAACGCCCCAAAAATCTGAATGTTAATATTTGTCATGAGTTCTTATGTGACACGTCATGAAATAAATAACTAGGCTATTTAACCTAGTTAAAGGTATAGTCAAAAGTATTAAATGATGAAGGTAGTGTTAGTTATGTTTTAAAAGCAAACCCGAGGGGCTAAAGTGGAACAAATGAAAGTTCATTTGTCTAATTAAAAGGGTCAACACACACACACAAACACACATACGTGTGTGTTCGTGAAGCTTCAGGAGCTCTCAAGAGCTCCAAACCCTAGCTCACTTAAATCACCAAATTGAAGGGTGAATCGAGGCCCAAATGCAAGAAGAAACACGGATTAATGATCACCTTCGCGAGGGGATCATAAGGTATGTTGAATTTTTATGATTAATGAAGTTGAGAAATCTTGGTAATTATCACTAGTGGTGATTTAGGTATGAATCATGAAGGTTATGGCCAAATTAGTGATGTATGCATGTTTAGGAACAAACCCTATGCGAAGATTCTGAGTAAATTGCTAGAATTTAGGTGTTTGGATCAATTACCACAATTAGTTAAGTGGGTTTATGTTTAATCCATGAAATGGTATGAACTTGATTAGGAATATGTGTATATGTGATGTGTATTTGTATATAGAGTGATTATGGTATGTAATTTGTATGATGCTTACTTGAGATGATAAATGAAAGTGATAATTAGGAAGAAACACATGAAATACTTGTACATCATGCTTAGAAAGCAGTACGCACACCAAGTGTTTGATGAAATGTCTAAATGACAGTAATATGTGAAATTGTATGCAATTAATGGGTAAACATGTATAGAGTGTGGTAATAATGAAATTGATAGTAAACTAACATGAGGAATGCATTTTAAATATAGTTCATGAGAAGGTTATGTTAGGTCGATGTTGAGTGTGCTTCATGCTTGTTTGAATTGACTAATAAAAGCCATACATTAGATATGAATTTGAGATGATCGTTCATACGTACTATTATGTATGCTAACAAGAATGTGAATGTAATGACATGTACGGATAGGAGTCATGTCAACGCGGACATAAGCATGGAAGGGCAACGGGTCAAGGATAAACACGGAAGCTATGCTTGAACTCGGACGCACAAGGTAAGTGATTTCTGCAATCACTTCTTATGTTTGATTAAGTTATAAGACGTTTTAATTAACTAAGCATGATGGTTGAAGTCAATAATGTGTCGTAGTCTTTCGTCGTAAAGGATGGGATTAAAGTTGACCAAAATGCCCTTGAGGGGTATTTTGGGCAAATGATCTTAACAAGTGGTTTAAGAACAAGTTATACGATTAGTTTAATGTTTTGGACAAGGATGGAAATGGGAAGTATGGTTTTGTTGTCATAAACCGTTTAATGCGCAAAATACCCATAACGGGTCAAATATTTAGAAAATGATAATAAGCCGATAGGGCGTAAGATAAGAATTTCATTAATCCGGATGTGGGATTTTAAGCTCATATGATAAATTGTGAATTTACAAGTAGGTGGGAAGAGACGGGAGGTTAAACGGGTATACGGGTTGAAAGTTATGCAAGTTTTAGCGCGTTCGGACGTTAAAACGGATCTGCAGGCAAGAATCCCACCTTAGGTTCCATTTAGGAACCTTAAAGCGGGATCCCATACCCCAGGCAAGAATCCCACCTTAGGTTCCATTTAGGAACCTTAAAGCGGGATCCCATACCCCAGGCAATAATCCCACCTTAGGTTCCATTTAGGAACCTTAAAGCGGGATCCCATACCCCAGGCAAGAATCCCACCTTAGGTTCCATTTAGGAATCTTAAAGCGGGATCCCGTACCCCAGGTAAGAATTATTAATTTAATTCTCATTGGCAATCGCCCCTATGTGAATAAGTACGTGAGTGTATGTAGGTATGTGTATGGAGAATAGGCATGTACGAGTTTGGTATACTGCGATCAGGCAAGTATGTATGTATGTATGTGAATGTGTGATGTCATGACTGTACGTAACAAGGTAGGTATGTGTGTATGTAGATACTTATAGAAGGATTTAAGTGTATATATATGTAAGGATGCATGTAGGTTAGTACTTGTGTGTGTACGTATGTATGTCGGGAGATAATATGTATGAAGTTTAAGTATGAACATAATTCTTTCGGTATGATTATGTGTTTATGTTATTTAATTCGTGTACATGGAGTTATAAGTGTGATGCAGGACTAGCAAAGGAGTCTCACCCAGAATTATATGACAGGATGGAAAAGCTGGATATGTATGTATGTGTGTATGCATGCATGTATGTATGTATGTATGTATGTATGTATGTATGCGTGTAGGTATGCATGTAGGTATGTAAGTACAATGGTATAATTGTAGGGGTGTATGCAGGTTGTTAATATGATTGACTATTAATGTTATTAATGATGTACCTTGAGTATAAAATATAATGCAGGCATAGGTCGATATATCACCAGAAATTGATGGTCAGATGGAATGTTTGAAAGTAAAGAGATAACGGAACGAAGAACGTATAAGGATAAATCTTGTCTTTATTTCTGATATGTACTAATGATACGACCATTTATGATAAGTGCAGGTTGTACAAGACATGGGGAATCATCGAAGAGCGGGGATCGAAGATCGAGTCACTTAACGGATTGTACGGAAGTTTAAGAGGGTGTTGTTAATAAGTATAAATTATGTTTTCTTATTGAAGATGAGTGTAATAAACGTATTTAAATAAAAAGGTTTAACCTTAGAATTGATTTCAAGCGCGTCAAGGTGCTGTAATGCAAAGAAAATTTTATGGTACGAATTTCCGCTGCGACTTTAGTCATATTTGAATTAGGGTCTTACAAGTTGGTATCAGAGCCCTGGTTTGAGGGAATCAAGTACGAAAAGGTAAGTACTTGAACTCAAACTTGTGTGCTCTTGAGATAAGAAACCCGTACAATCTAAGACTCGATCAAGATCCAAAGGTAAAAGCTAATGTAATTATGTACTTATGTATACGTATAAAGAAACTGACTGTTTTGTATGTGCAAGGTAGGCATAAGTGTTTGAAGTGGATGATATGTGAATGCAGTTTAGGATGAATACTAAGCAGGCAAAGAGGTAATAAGCCAAAGTTGAATCCAGGTACGTAAATTTGTTATGTGGGTATATGTAATAGTAAAATTCATTAAGAGAAGGAAAATGTTAAATGAAGGATAATGATAGTATAGTAAAGAAGTACTGAAAAGGATACACGCGCCGAAACCTAAGTCTACGGACATAAGGTGACAATTTCATGAAGGCACGAAACTACTATGTGGATTGTGTACCTGGCCAGTACACGAGAAACGTATGACTTTCGTGAGATCATGATAATTATTACAGGTATGTCCGGTAGAGTTGGGTAGCAGGCGGGCGTGTGGGTGAGATGGGAAGTAAGACTCTCGGGAAATTGAGAGTACGATGTAAGAATGAAAAACATGCCTGATAAAAATAAAGAATGTTGAATCTGTAATTAAGTACGGATCAACAAGATATGAATAATATGTTTGAATCCGGGAGACGGATTCAGGGAATGAAAAGTATGAATGCAATGTTTGAATCCGTGAGACGGATTCAAGGATGAAAGACATGGATGATATGTTTGAATCCGTGACTCACGGATTCAAGGGATGAAAAGCATGAATGGAATGTTTGAATCCGTAAAACGGATTCAAGAAAATGAAATGTAGAAATGATATGTCTGAATCTGCGAAACAGATTCAACACATGTAAGGAATGAAAGATGTGAATGATATGATTGAAATCCGTTAGATGGATTCGATCATAGAAGGAAGAAAAGGTATAAATGGTATGTTTGGACCGCTAGACGGATTCGAAACCTAGAAGTAATGAAAGGTATGAACGTTACGTTTGAATCCGCAAGACGGATTTAAAATAATAAAAAGGATGGAATTAGTCCACATCAGAACATGTTGATAGTTTGACCGTGGTTGTGTCAAACGAGTCATATGGGTAAATGTAAAGTAAATAAACAAAAGAATGATTGTAATAAGCATGCGAAACCTAAGTTGTGAGAGGAAAGAAAGGAGTTTTGAACCAGTTAGGTGTTAAATGTGCTAGTAATAGACCCTTAGAAGTCATAATAAATGACGGGCTACGACCCGGACAATAAATTAAGTACGAGCAGAAATGATAAGTTTTGCTAACAATACCGAAATGATGTAATGAATGTTTATGCATGTAAGCATGAATGGAAAGAAGTACGGACGTGTGCCTCAGTACTTATACAATGATTAAGGAATGTCAGTTAAGCCTTGAAGAGTCAAATGAAGGTTGGCGAAATGATGAATAGAATGAAAGGATTGCATGTAAGAAATAGAATGTGTGGTACGTTGTAGTAGGTACGTAGGAAATGTTAGAAGGATTATAAGTGGGCAATTCCCTAGTACAATGAATGTTTAAATGAAATATGCTAACCGCCAAATTTTTTATTTATTTATGAAAATGTTAGAATAATTGATGTGATGGAACCAATCGTATTGGTAAGAGAATGTGCACGAGCGGAAGCTCATTATAAGGATAAATGAAACCTGGTCTGTTATGGCTAGTAATTGAGAAGAAGATGTTCGATCGGGGTTACGGATCGTCGCTTAGTGAAATGAAAAAGGTTAGTAAGATGTTTAACTTATGCTGGATAGATATAAACTAGTATGACGCACATGTATATATGTAAATCAAGAAATGTATGAAGTGAAAAATAATAGTGATGTAAAATGGACAAAATGATTTAAAGGTAACGTAAAGGTATGTAGGGTACAAGTAGCTGTAGAAAACGTAGAAGGATGTTCACATTAAAGTTAAAGTACGTATATATGACTATGAAATGGTAGTTTTGTGTGGTAACAAAACAATAACTAAATGTTAAATAATATATGCATAGAATGAAATCTTAAGAGATAAGATGAATCTGGTAGATCCGTTATGAACAGATCATATGAATGGATGTATGATTACAGATTGAGGAAGTATGTGTATTGACCCGTTGTTGACATGTTAAGGAAATGAAAATGATATGCGAAGGTATAATAAGGAAAGAATGGAATGGTTATGAAGAAGTCAATTATATGAACAATTATGAATTGAGAATGTATAGCTACTCATTACTATGATGTATTAGTTAAAGTTAAACATATCTGAGTATATACAAATTTCGATGCAAGATCGTATAGTGGATAAAAACATTATGAATGAGAAATAAACAAATGAGAATGTCAGTAATGGAATGTTGGAACGGTTGCAAGTAAGTAAGAAGGTATATGATGCATATGATATACGAGTGTTAGAATGATGAATGAACAATTAGCTATGAAGGCTGTTAGGAATTAGCGTATTAGTGAAAGCGACACTAATAAGAACTCCGGAGCGGGTTCTTTAAGAAAGAAGATAGTCGTTGTGATGGGCTAGCCATAGAGAAGAATTAATTAGTGTTAAATAAGAAGTAAGAAAGGTTTCGGGGACGAAACCTCATTTAAGGGTGGTAGACTTGTAACGCCCCAAAAATCTGAATGTTAATATTTGTCATGAGTTCTTATGTGACACGTCATGAAATAAATAACTAGGCTATTTAACCTAGTTAAAGGTATAGTCAAAAGTATTAAATGATGAAGGTAGTGTTAGTTATGTTTTAAAAGCAAACCTGAGGGGCTAAAGTGGAACAAATGAAAGTTCATTTGTCTAATTAAAAGGGTCAACACACACACACAAACACACATACGTGTGTGTTCGTGAAGCTTCAGGAGCTCTCAAGAGCTCCAAACCCTAGCTCACTTAAATCACCAAATTGAAGGGTGAATCGAGGCCCAAATGCAAGAAGAAACACGGATTAATGATCACCTTCGCGAGGGGATCATAAGGTATGTTGAATTTTTATGATTAATGAAGTTGAGAAATCTTGGTAATCATCACTAGTGGTGATTTAGGTATGAATCATGAAGGTTATGGCCAAATTAGTGATGTATGCATGTTTAGGAACAAACCCTATGCGAAGATTCTGAGTAAATTGCTAGAATTTAGGTGTTTGGATCAATTACCACAATTAGTTAAGTGGGTTTATGTTTAATCCATGAAATGGTATGAACTTGATTAGGAATATGTGTATATGTGATGTGTATTTGTATATAGAGTGATTATGGTATGTAATTTGTATGATGCTTACTTGAGATGATAAATGAAAGTGATAATTAGGAAGAAACACATGAAATACTTGTACATCATGCTTAGAAAGCAGTACGCACACCAAGTGTTTGATGAAATGTCTAAATGACAGTAATATGTGAAATTGTATGCAATTAATGGGTAAACATGTATAGAGTGTGGTAATAATGAAATTGATAGTAAACTAACATGAGGAATGCATTTTAAATATAGTTCATGAGAAGGTTATGTTAGGTCGATGTTGAGTGTGCTTCATGCTTGTTTGAATTGACTAATAAAAGTCATACATTAGATATGAATTTGAGATGATCGTTCATACGTACTATCATGTATGCTAACAAGAATGTGAATGTAATGACATGTACGGATAGGAGTCATGTCAACGCGGACATAAGCATGGAAGGGCAACGGGTCAAGGATAAACACGGAAGCTATGCTTGAACTCGGACGCACAAGGTAAGTGATTTCTGCAATCACTTCTTATGTTTGATTAAGTTATAAGACGTTTTAATTAACTAAGAATGATGGTTGAAGTCAATAATGTGTCGTAGTCTTTCGTCGTAAAGGATGGGATTAAAGTTGACCAAAATGCCCTTGAGGGGTATTTTGGGCAAATGATCTTAACAAGTGGTTTAAGAACAAGTTATACGATTAGTTTAATGTTTTGGACAAGGATGGAAATGGGAAGTATGGTTTTGTTGTCATAAACCGTTTAATGCGCAAAATACCCATAACGGGTCAAATATTTAGAAAATGATAATAAGCCGATAGGGCGTAAGATAAGAATTTCATTAATCCGGATGTGGGATTTTAAGCTCATATGATAAATTGTGAATTTACAAGTAGGTGGGAAGAGACGGGAGGTTAAACGGGTATACGGGTTGAAAGTTATGCAAGTTTTAGCGCGTTCGGACGTTAAAACGGATCTGCAGGCAAGAATCCCACCTTAGGTTCCATTTAGGAACCTTAAAGCGGGATCCCATACCCCAGGCAAGAATCCCACCTTAGGTTCCATTTAGGAACCTTAAAGCGGGATCCCATACCCCAGGCAAGAATCCCACCTTAGGTTCCATTTAGGAATCTTAAAGCGGGATCCCGTACCCCAGGTAAGAATTATTAATTTAATTCTCATTGGCAATCGCCCCTATGTGAATAAGTACGTGAGTGTATGTAGGTATGTGTATGGAGAATAGGCATGTACGAGTTTGGTATACTGCGATCAGGCAAGTATGTATGTATGTATGTGAATGTGTGATGTCATGACTGTACGTAACAAGGTAGGTATGTGTGTATGTAGATACTTATAGAAGGATTTAAGTGTATATATATGTAAGGATGCATGTAGGTTAGTACTTGTGTGTGTACGTATGTATGTCGGGAGATAATATGTATGAAGTTTAAGTATGAACATAATTCTTTCGGTATGATTATGTGTTTATGTTGTTTAATTCGTGTACATGGAGTTATAAGTGTGATGCAGGACTAGCAAAGGAGTCTCACCCAGAATTATATGACAGGATGGAAAAGCTGGATATGTATGTATGTGTGTATGCATGCATGTATGTATGTATGTATGTATGTATGTATGTATGTATGTATGTATGCGTGTAGGTATGCATGTAGGTATGTAAGTACAATGGTATAATTGTAGGGGTGTATGCAGGTTGTTAATATGATTGACTATTAATGTTATTAATGATGTACCTTGAGTATAAAATATAATGCAGGCATAGGTCGATATATCACCAGAAATTGATGGTCAGATGGAATGTTTGAAAGTAAAGAGATAACGGAACGAAGAACGTATAAGGATAAATCTTGTCTTTATTTCTGATATGTACTAATGATACGACCATTTATGCTAAGTGCAGGTTGTACAAGACATGGGGAATCATCGAAGAGCGGGGATCGAAGATCGAGTCACTTAACGGATTGTACGGAAGTTTAAGAGGGTGATGTTAATAAGTATAAATTATGTTTTCTTATTGAAGATGAGTGTAATAAACGTATTTAAATAAAAAGGTTTAACCTTAGAATTGATTTCAAGCGCGTCAAGGTGCTGTAATGCAAAGAAAATTTTATGGTACGAATTTCCGCTGCGACTTTAGTCATATTTGAATTAGGGTCTTACAATAAATAATAAAACGGGTGTATATAGAAGCATGATATAATCTATAAAATAAAATGAAATTTTAGAAAGTTACAATTTTGTTTGTATATTCGTTTACATGCTTATATGCAATTAAATTGTGACATTGGATTATTTCCTTTATACTAATTATGTATCTATAAATTAGATATCAGATGGAAAACGCTAATAATGAACCAGTTAATGAGGTTAATCAATCTGAGCAACAACAGGGGGATCAATTTATGACTAGGCAGGATATAGAAAATATCGTTGCTCAAGGGATAGCTAATGCTGTTCCAGCAATAGTTGCTCAAGGGATAGCCAACGCTATTCCAGCAATCGTTGCTGCTGTTAAAAATCCAATCGAACCGCAGCAAATCGTTCTTAGCAAACGCATTTCTGAAGATAATTTCAGTAATAGCGTAAATGGAGGCGGTAATCATGTTAATCATGATAATGAACCACGGCAAGCTCCGCTCCCTAAGAAAAGGAAAACTGCAACGCCTGGTTGCACTTATAAAGAATTTCTTGCTTGTAAACCCACTGAGTTTGTTGGCAATGAAGGAGCGACTGCGGCACTACGTTGGTTAGAGAAAACGGAGGCAGTAATTGCCATAAGTAAATGTGCTCAGGATGATCAGGTCATGTATGCATCAAACCTTTTCAAAGAAGTGGCGCTAGAATGGTGGAATACGGTGTTACAGGCTAAAGGGAGAAATAGGGCTTATGCCATGAAATGGGAAGAATTTAAGAGTCTTGTAGAAAGAAAATTCTGTCCTGAATATGAAAAAGATCAAATGGCAAATAAGTTTCTAACCCACCGAATGGTGGATGTAGATTGTCAAGGGTATACTACGACATTCTTCGAGTATGCTAGAGTAGTACCAACGCTGGCTTCGCCAGAGCCGGTACTTATTTCTCGTTATATTTGGGGATTGATTTCCGAAATCCGTAATATCGTCAAGGCTGCAAAACCTCGCACGATTGATGATGCGGTGGATTTAGCCAACACTCTGACTGACGAACTAGTACGGACAAGAGAAGAAAATAGAAGGAAGGAAGTAGCCCAAAAGATTACCCAAGAATTCCGTTCGGGTAACCATAACAATTTCAAGAAAAGAGAGAATGGGCAATCTACCACTAGTCCATTTTGCAATTCTTGCAAAAGGAAGCATTTTGGAAAATGCAAAGGATATTGCAATTTTTGCAAAATTCCGGGGCATCAAGAAGACGACTGTAGGAGGAAGAAATTTTCAGTCTGCTACAACTGTGGAGAAGCTGGACATCTTAGGCCAGATTGTCCAAAACTGAATAAACCATCTGACAATAAAGTCAAACCTGCAGAAGGAGGAAAAAGGAATGTAAGAGCCTTCCAACTAACTGCTAAGGAAGCATAACTCATTCCAGATGTGATAGCCGGTACGTTCTTAGCCCACAAAAGTATTATTTGACTCTGGTGCAAACCAAAGTTTTATAAATACTTCATTTTGCCAAACTTTTAATTTACCGTTAACCAGCTTTAGGCAAATTTCTACAATAGAAACGTCAGATGGGAATTCATTTAAAATAAATAAGGTTCTACAAAACGTAGAAATAGAACTTTTAAGTCATATGCAACCATCTTGGTTGAATTCGATGATTATGTTAAGAATGGATTGATTAGTAAAACAATTATGCTCGAATTATCTGTAATAAGAATTTTATAGAAGTTTAAGCAATCATTGGAGAAGTAATAATGATTACAGGAGATAAGTCATAAAGTTCATATCAGTAATGAAAGTTGCTAATTATGAACGAAAGCAAGGAATAGTATATATGATTTCAGTAATCATTAATATTAAAGATAAAGAACTTAAGGAAATTTCTGTAGTTTCAGAATACCCAGATGTATTCTCAGAAGAATTATCAGGATTACTATCAGATAAGGAGGTAGAGTCTAAGATTCATCTAATTCCAGGAAATATACCGATAAATCAAGGCACCTTATCGGTTAGCACCCACAGAAATATTAAAACTGAAAAAAAAAACAATTAGATGAATTATGTAAAGGTTTCATACAACCTAGTTTATCCACGTAGAAGGGGCACCAGTGTTGTTTGTTAAGAAAAAGGAACTGAAGATTTTGAAGTTTACTGTGATGCTTCAAAATTAGGATTTGGATGTATGTTAATGCAACACAAAAAGGTCATTGCGTATGCATCAAGATAAATGAAAAAGCACAAAGAAAATTTTTACCACTCATAATTTGGAATTAGGAATCATAATTTTTGCCTTTAAGATTGAAGACATTATCTGTATGGAAGTAAGGTTACTGTCTATACGGATTATAAGAATTTAAGACATATATTTGGGCAAAAAGAATTAAACATGAGGCAAAGGAGATAGATGAAAATCCTAAGTGACTACGACTGTGATATTTAGTATCACTAAGGAAAGGCTGAAAACGGCTAGAGATCGCCGAAAGAATTATACAGATAATAGATGAAAGGCAGTTGGAGATTCAAGTGGGAGACAAAATGCTATTGAAAGTATCTCCTTGGAAAGGAGTTGTTAGATTTGATAAGAAAGGAAAGCTAAATCCCAGGTATGTAGGATCATTTCCAGTGATCCAACGTATAGGACCAGTTGTTTATCATTTAAAACTACCAGAAGAGTTAGCTGGGGTACATGATGTATTTCATGTATCCAGTATTAAGAAATGTCTATCTGACGAATCTTTGGTATTACCCCTACAAGACATAGAGGTAAAGGAAAAGTTGAAATGGTAAAGAAACCTCTTCAGATAAAAGACAGAAAAGTGAAGTTTCTCAAAGCACAAATGATTAGTGCTAGTTAAAGTAAAATGGGATTCAAAGATAGGACCCTAATATACTTGGGAATTGGAATCCGAAATGAAGAGAAAGTATCCTCAATTATACCAGTAAATCTCGAGGACGAGATTTTTCTTAAGGTAGGGAGAATGTAACGACTCTCATCAAAATTCATAATTATTAAATTAATATGACCAATAGGAAACCCTAATTGAAACACCCAAGTGATTCTGCACAAACTCTAAAATTTTCAGAATCATCAGAATCAGGATCAGGGCCCCTAAAACTCAGGGGGGGTATTCCCTACTCGACGATTATCCATATATCTCGCTGTCTATTTCGAAAATTCTCGTTCTGTCGACTCAGCTGAACTCCAAACACACGTGGCAACCATCTGAATATATGTAAGCCGTCGCGTAGCGCGACGACTATAAGGGTTACCAGTCGCGCTACGCGACTGAGTAAAATTTTCAGTATAAATAGTAGAGTTTGGGACTTGATTTCTGGAAAAAGAACGACGCTCAAATTCACTTTGTGCGCTGAGTTATCGTAGAAATACTTCAATTAACACACACGGATCACTAATCAACGCCGCAATCAGGGTATTAGCTCAATCGCTGCTACGATTCATTGTCCGACGATCAATATATCCAATGAATGTTTAAGTGCCGCCCACATTAGGGTTATACTTTATCGTTCGTCATTAATTTGACGGATCATCGTTAATTCGATGGATAAAGTATTATACTTTGTCGTTCGTCATTAATTTGACGGATCATCGTTAATTCGATGGATGAAGTATTGCACTTTGTCATTCATTGTGAGAATTTGATCTCGTGAGTTATCGTAATTGCTGGATTGATTACTAACCCAGTTTTGTGTGCCTATTATTAAATCTAGGTTAAAAAGGCTAATCAGTAGGCTAGGCTCTGCTCGAATTAAATCTGCAAAGTGAGTCATTCTCTTTTTCTCAACTATTTTACAATACCTCAAATTATTTTAAAGGTTATAATTACAGGGACTAAGTCGTGGATATCTTGAATTATTGGTTAGTGGGGTATTGTGCACATTACTAATTGTCTCCCAGTTAGGTTCATTGACCTACTCGGGATAATCACTGTTAGGTTCATTGACCTACAGTGATAATCATCACTATTTAGGTTCATTGATCTAAATAGTGGTATGACCATCGTCACCATTGTGACTTGTCACCATTGTGACATAATGCCAGATCAGAATAAGATAGAAGCCATTATAATCGCTCTTATGCTGTAATTAATAACTATGCATCATTATGCAAAATAGAATGATTCACTCAGTATTTCCCGCTGACAAAACCTTTTTCAAACATGTTTCAGGTAACCTGTTATGAATCAGGAAAAGTGCCATATAGCACTATAAGCTCAAGAAAGTGGCTCGGTATAAAATAAAGAAACATGTTTTGTAAAATAAAAGATTTCTTTGTGAAATCAAATGATTGTAAATTACTGGGTTTTACCCCGCGTTGTGAAATAAATAAATCGAGAAATATTTACATTTTAAAAGATCCTGATGAAAACTTCCGCTGTCAAACTCAGTTAATTAAATACCGCAGTATTTCTGTCCCGCGGCTCTTGAAACGGGTCAAACCGGGTCATGGGCCGTGACACACGTGACGACCAAAGCCAGGTCGACCATCGTCGCGCCACGCGCCGGGACCATATGGGTTCGGCGCGACGCGCGAGGGGACCCAAAATTCAGGTATATAAGGGCAGTAGTGGGACTTGAATTCCTGCACCAGTTCGATCGAATTTTGATGAACTTACTCTCTCGTATCTCCGTTTCTTTTCACAACACCCCTAAACCCTAAAACTCTGCTCGTAATCAGAGTACTAACTCGAATCACTAATACGATACCCTATCCGATCGATTGAAACTGATCCAACGGATGTTTAAGTGCTGCCTGTATACGGCTATACTTTGACATTCGTTGTGAGTTTTGATCTCGTGATTATCGTTAAAGTTGAATTGAGTTGATACACTAATACGAGTTCCATTGTATCTAGAAATTAGAACTCATAACCAGGGAGCTATTAAACTAGAATACTTAGCGATTAAGTAAATATAGTAGTTAAAATAACTTAACAGTTAAGTTAATAGCTAAGGAAACTTAACAGGAAAGGAAACTTAGCAGTTAAGCAAGTTGAGTAAGTTAATTAATCAGCTAATTACGTAATTTAATTAATCGGCTAAGTAAATTACTTGATTAAATCGTTAAGGAAAATTAATCAGTTAAGTAAGATTAATTAATCAGTTAAGTAAGATTAATTAAGCTAAGCAAGATTAATTAAGCTAATCAAGATTAATTAAGCTAAGCAAGATTAATTAAGCTAATCAAGATTAATTAAGCTAAGCAAGATTAATTAAGCTAAGTATGTTATTTAGTTAAATGGTTAAGTAAACTTAATGGTTAAGTAAACTTAATAGTTAAGAAAAAACTAAATAAATAAAAGGAAACTTAATAATTAAGAAAACTTCCTAGCTAAGAAAGGAATCTGCCTTACCTATAAATAGGGGCCCAGGATTTCATTCTTCTTTGCTCATTTCTTTTCTTCTTCTCTCTATACGTTGGTGTTCTAACCAATAATCACCGATACGATATTCTGTCTGATCGATTCGGGAACCAACTAACGAATGCCAAAGTGCTGTACTTTGTGAATTTCGTTAAACGAATGCCAAAGTGCTGTCTAAACAAGACTATACTTTGTTAATTTCGTTAAGGTTCTGATCTCGTGACCATCGTTAGGTTTGATGTGGTTTTACACTAATACGTATTCCACTCTGTTAAACTAAATGTTTAAACTACCCGAAACTCTACACCATACTCTTATAATCAAAATGGATGCTTAATCATCAGAAGATTCAGAGCCATAAAGTAGATGCTTAGAATCAAGATACTTGTTTAATCAAGACTATATGCTAACAAGGTGAGTCATTCTCTTTTTATCAACAATGTTTTACAATACTTAAATTGTTTTCAAAAGTTATAATTACAGGGATTAAGTCGTGGTTATCTTGAATCACTGGCAAGTGGGGTATTGTGCACATGACTAATTTCTCATGGTTAGGATAACAAACCTAACAGTGATAATCATCACTACTTGGGCGAAAGGACCCAATAGTGGTATGACCATCGTCACCAGGGTGTGACACGGCGCCAGATAAAAATAAGATAGTAGCCATTGTAATCGCTCTTATGCTGTAATTTATATCAATGTGTCATTTTGTACAAAAATGAATGAACTCACCAGTATTTCCTGCAGACTAAATCTTTTTAAAACGCGTTTCAGGTAATGACAGTAGATTGGAATAGGAGTGATGATACGGCACCGAAAGGCTTAAAGAAGTGGCTTATTTTATCAATTGAATTAAATTAAGCAAATATGGTTTCATATATTCGGGTTTATCCCTTATTAAAGCTACCTTTGTAAAACATGAGTTTTATCCCATCTATTTAATAAATATAATCCGGTGTTTTCTAAACTCTGATATTTTTCCTAACTCACGGTCTTGATGAAATTTTCCGCTGCAATATTTTCAAAATAATCACCGGTACCACTTGACTGCTCGCGGCTCCCGTCCAGGGTGTGGTCGGGGGTCGTGACAGAAGGTGGTATCAGAGCCGCTGGTTTAAGCAATTGGGTGTTGTAATAATACCTAAACTTAAACGAAAGAGTTAGGAAATTGCTATTAACTGGTAGCAACAAGGATAGCATTTAGACTTGAACTTAAGAAAGATGCCTTAGTATAAGCTTCGAGATAAGCTAATTACTTGCATAAATAAAGTGTGATGGGTGTTGGTATGCCGTGAGGATGATAACTAGAACATTGCAAGTATGGTAAATAAGCGATAACACTTGGCCACTGTTGTTTCTTATTTATTGGTACTACTGGGTTCTAGAATATGATCCGTCAGGGGAATACTAATTTCCTTGTTCCTTGATGGAAGCTCTAATAAAAGGTTCATTTCTAAATCATGATTTAAGAAAGATCTATTTATGGGAAATTCAGATTACCTCTCCGGCAAGACTGGGTATGCTGTAGCAGACTCTCCAGCTTGTCCGGGTAAGATGGGGTTACCTCTCCGGTGAGAACCGGGTAAGATGGGGTATATGATATGTCAAACAAGTGGCAGAATTCCCTAAATAGTATCATGACCTAATGTCTGACTTGTTTTTGGAAATATGAATCTGCTAAATACATTGACCTTATGAATGGTATGTATATTACAGTATGTTAAATATACGATTATATATATATATATATGTATATCTATAAGGAAATCCAAAAACCATAGGGATTAACAATTTAGAATAAAACACGAGCATGTGTGTGTCAATGATAATTCTAGATTTCTTTATTAGGAATCGCTTGCATACATCTACAATTCCGATATCGAACATTATTTCGTTTGATCATCTGTCTCGTAACTCGTGCAACAAGATGAACGATGTAAACCCTTTAAGTTGGGACGCCATCGAAAGTATAAGAATTCCCTCTGCGTTACCTTAGATTATTAACGCATTAGGAAAAGTTGTGCTAGGTACAAAACGTCTCAAAACCTACGCTAATGAGAGTAATTCTGCTTTCTTTAAGAACTCTTGCGAAGATAACAGTAACCACGACTAGATGCACTTATAAAGACTCTCCTCACTTATAATCCTATTAAGATTACCAGTAGTAAGGAAGCTGTTATGACAATACATGGGCTTAAAGGACTAAAGTGTCATAACCATTAGCATATGTTAAATGAAGTAATGTATCCTTCAAAATTTAGACATTTAGATAGTGAGACCCGAGCTTCGAAACACATGGTCAAAACATATGCCAAAAAGTGGAAAGGATAAAAAGAACTGACATAAAGGAAATTCTGTCTGCTTCATAAAAAGGAACAAATGGAAACAATGACTCCTGGAAGTTTGCAAGCCAACCGGAGAAGTAACCAAAAGGAGGCAAGACAGACCAGCCGACAAAGTTCGTCTCTGTGAGGAAAACTACGAGCTATGCACGGGGGGTAAGACATAGTATATATGATCTCGGAATTCATTAACACTAGAGCATGGAACTGAAAGATATTCCGACCGACATGTTCCCAGAGGATCTACTTAGACTATCACCCGATCGTGAGAAGAAACTTAGAATTCACCCGAGACTAGGAACAACACCGATTGTTATATCCAAAAGTTAAGACTAATATAGTAGTTAATGCTTTAAGTCATCAGTTTCATAGGAAGCCGAATTAAGTACGTGCTCTTAGATTAAATTGCGGATAGATTTAATGAAATAATTAAAGAGTACCCAAGAAACAACAATCAAGGATGATGCTTAAGGATTATAAAGGAATAATGAAGGAATCAGAAAAAGGAACTAATGGAAATTAGGGATTCCATAAAGAATTCGGGTACCAATTCAAGGAAACCTGCAAGAAAAGATTCTCGAAGAAGCCCATAGAACTAAGTATTTGATACATCGTGTAAGTAATATGAGATATCGTGATTTGAATTACTGATAAATAGAAATGAAAAAGGATGTAGCAAGTTATGTCTCTAAGTATTTAATCGATTAGCAAGTTAAAGCTGAGCATTAGAACCCTTTAGGTTTACCTCAACAACATCAGTATGGAAATGAGATTGATAACAATGGATATTGTTACCAAATTACCCAAAACAAGAAACGACACAATCTGGGTGATTGTGGATCGACTAACCAAGTCTGCTCAATCCCTACCAATGAAGGAAACCCTTTAGTATAAGACACTTAGTTAAGTTGTGTGGAGACAAAATAGTCTCATTACAAAGAATCCTGTTATCTATCAAGATAGTCATTTCACTTCTCATTTCTAGGAAAATTTTAACCCGACCTATTTTGATGTAGTATGAAGGAACACTACAAAACATAAAAGATGTGCTAAGTACATGTGTGATAACTATTGGTGCAAGTAGAACTATCACTTATCACTCATAAGACTCTCCCATAATTAGTGTTGCCGTTTGAAGCACCTTATGGATAAAGGTACCATCCATTATGTCGAGCAAAAATATGAGAAAAGCAACTATCGGGCCATGAGATCGGCAAACCATTAGAATTTCAAATCAGAGAAAGAATAATACAAAAGGTCTCTCTGTAAAAAGGGAATAGTCCGATACGGCAAGAAAGAAAAGTTAAGTCTGAAATTTGTTGAACCATTCGGAATCCTTAAATAAATTGGATCAGTAGCTTATCAGTTAGAGTTATCAGAAGAAATAACATGAATACATGATATGTTTCATGTATACCCCCTTAAGGAATGCCTAGCTGATAAATCTTTAGTTATACCTCTTCAAGCCATAAAGGTAAATGGAATTTTTAGATCCATTGAAAGACCATATAAGTCAAAAATAAGAATCACAAGGCAAGAGCTTAGTTCTGGTCATAGTAAAATGAAGAACCTGAATATACATGAGAGTTAGAATCAGAGATGAAAAGAAAATATATTTACTTTCCAGCAAATCTCGAGGACGAGATTTAAAACAAGGTGGAGAGGATGTAACAACCCTCATAAAAATATTCTCGACAACAAACCGTAATCAAAACCGGAAGTGCACGCGATAAAACTTGTATATTCAAGCTGAAAAATTTAGCGATTAAGGAATCTTGGCATTCGACGAACCAAATCGCATAAAAAATAGTCTTATTAGATTCGCAATTAAAAACGAATCATGTAAGATCAAGACCCAAACATACGCGATAAGTATATGCATGAAAATCGAGGAAAACACACTATTGGACGAGAAGGGCGGCCAAGGACATGCGTTACGACACTTTGACACGTGTCAGGCCTACGTGGGACACATGGCGACCAAAGCCAGGTCGACCATCGTCGCGCCACGCGCCGGGACCATATGGGTCAGGCGCGACGCTCGAAGGGACCCAAAATTTGTCACACCCCGACCACGTAAAACATCAAATCGTGGCGGAAACGTCGGGGAGTGTTGTAACAGAATTATTGTTCCACAACCATGGTAATTAAATTTACATTTTTATTCATAAACCAAAGGTGGAATACATTGTCTTAAACAAGAACCAAAGAGTACATCACTTAATTTAAACTAGTTCTATCCTTATTTTATGTCTCTAAGGCACAGGTCCGCCCTAGTGTCATGATCATCCTAAGCAACAGCTCCTGAAAACATATGTGAAAATAGGTACGTCAGCATAAAAATGTTTGTGAGCTACATAGGTTTTATGAAAATAGGATTCATGACTTGAGTTTAAAGAAATGTTTAATAAAATTTAGTCATGAACCTTGTTAATTGTTTTGTTTTATAAATCATTTGAAAAATGATAGCAAAATTAGATTATATGTATATATAAAAGAATAATGTATGGTTAAATGAATAACCAAGTAAAATAAGTTTGTATAAGTTAAGTCATTTGTTAAGACAATATTTAAGTGAAAACATGTTGTAAATGTAATATGTCTAAACTGAAATGGTTTAAATAACGCTACGATATGTAATACCATACAAGCACTTATATATAGGAAGTACCAACGGCGTATCCACCATGCTTGTATCATATTACACACGCCTCCTTATTTAAGTCACTCAAACCAACCAACAATGTAAAATATCCATGTTTAATCCAATAGTCAAATGTCATAGTATAACCCAAGTTAAATATGAATCATGTCATGTGTAAACAAAGTTATGTATGGTAAGTAAAATGAGACTACTTAAACCACAAGTAAAAAAAAATGTACAAAACAAAGTCTTTTGAATAAATCAAAAGTTATGTTTTGTAAAATAAATGCATGTTTTACTGAAACAAACACTTATGTAGTAAGTTAACGCATACAATCAAGCCTTGAGACAGCAGGATAACCTTAGAGTAAAGATTATCAAAGAAAAATGTTTTCGGATTCAGTCATTCCTTACACCCAAACAGACCTAGGATGTCAGGAACGTGATTTGTCAAGTCCTATGGTACCATTACTTACTACCGAGCGGCGTAGCTCATGTTAATGAATGTAGTTTAGACCCGTTGAACAAACCAAATGTCATACCAAATGTAAACATGTAATGAAAGTAATGTACTAAGTATGCTAAGTTAACATACAAAGCAGAAAAAGTCATGTAAATCAATGTGCTAGCATGCTCAGTAAACATACATAGCAAAAGAAGATGTAATGTAAATCAATGTGCTAGCATGCTAAGTAAACATACATAGCAAAAGAAGATGTAATGTAAATCAATGTGCTAGCATGCTAAGTAAACATACATAGCAAAACAAAATGAAATCACGTACTAATAGTGTACTAATGAACATAGCAAGTATATGATATGAAAACATGGAAAGCACGAAAGTAACGAGTAGGCACATGTGTTTCACCCCAAAACATTTGAAAAACAGTAAAAGAGGGGACTATGTACTCACTTGAGATTGCTCAGAAGTCCTAAGATAACCACCAAGCAAAGCTAGAAGATCACGGAATCAAACGACACCTAATATAGGTAACTACATTAATAAACGGACCAATTCGGAGGATCGGGTAGCATGAGGGTTCATAAACCAAATGATTATAAGAACTCATGTAATATGGTTTAACAAAGCCTA
The DNA here is from genome assembly GCA_030545235.1 of Helianthus tuberosus. NCBI lineage: Eukaryota > Viridiplantae > Streptophyta > Magnoliopsida > Asterales > Asteraceae > Helianthus > Helianthus tuberosus. Next base: position 108,001,420 of record CM060414.1, on the reverse strand, counting down.
TATACTAAAACGAAACTTATCCTAAGTGCTTTTGACCCGTTACGACCCGTTTAGGTAGCTTATGCTACTTTAACGCGTCATTCGCGTAAAACGCGTTCGGACCACCTAACTAGTCCTATGACAAGTAAAATATGCCTTAACATGTCTAATATTGTTGCTAAATCAGTTTAGATGTCAAAAGTTACGTTACATAGGCTTAAAATGAAATTTGGCGTAAAAAGGGCATTTTGGTAATTTTCCTAAAGCATATAAATTACCCATCATACAACCACTTAAACGATGTGACCATAAGGTATAACCTCGGAAGGTTATTCCCTATACAACTATGGTCACCTAATGTGTTTGGTCGGATCCTAATGATCGACCAAATGGGTCGGGTTCGAAAGTATAAGCGATTGATTTGATCGCTTGCCTTTACGACCCTAGACAAGCACAAATCTAAAAGTGACGAGCTAAACATGTTAAAACATGTTTAACGAGGTTTGAAAACAGGTTTGGTATCAAAACAAACGGTTTGATACCCACAAGTAGTTTGGTTACAAAATACACGAGAATACGCATTTTGGCCAAAACTACGACTCGTCACTGAGCCTAGATAGCGTGGTAATCAGTAGGTATAGTCATAGGGACTATAACCATCGTGATTACGCTCACGTTATGAAGTTCAAACGAACTTCGCATTGACCATAAACTGGTTAATGCAGAAAGTCAAACAAATTTTGACTTTAACGCTAAAAACGAATAAAAAGAACGAAGGAATACTTACAGAAGGTCCCCGCAAGTTTGATTTTCCAAGTATTTCTCAGGTATGAAGTGTTTCACACTTCAACTTAGAGAAAATCTCAGAAATCAAGTGGGTTGCAACAAAAGGGGTGGGGGGTATTTATAGGAAAAGGACCACCGTTAGGATCGTTCATCAAATAACTTGCCTCGATCTCAATCGTACATGTGTGCCCCTTGTTTTGTGAAACCTTGGGTACCCCTAGAATGGCCCATAGTATCTAAAATACAATTTGCAACACTCACAAACAGCTGGAACAAGCTGGAAATGGATGGAATCAACTTTCTGCACATTTGGCAGTCTCACACGGGCTGCGTAAGGTTTAATGGGGGCTTACGCGGGCCGTCTGAGTCTTCTGATCAGCAAACAACTTTCAGAAATTGCAGAAATGGTCCCTGTTAAGGTTTAAGCTCATTTCCGACATGTTTAAGGCCCGTTAAGCAAACTTTAAGGCCCTAAAATGATGCCTAAACATTGTGGACATGAAACATGCCCAAAAATATGGCGGATGTCGGTTCGTTTGGTCGTACGAACGCGATGTTCGCTTAATTACGACGAAATGCGCACAAGCGCGAAAAACGATCCAAATTGCGCGACGAATGGATTTTTCTTATTCCAAACACTAAAATAAAATATTTTAATGCTTACATAAATTTTTGGATGTCCGGATGTATTCAGAACGTAAGTTATGCGCGAAAATGCATACTTATGCACTTTTTGACCCTTTTAGTCCCTGAATGAGCATAAAGTTTATTTTAGCACACCGAACCCCTCAAAGCCTATTTCTAAGCTATGTAAAGGATATTTAGGTTGTGTTTAACTTATGATCAAGTTCCAGAATGTCCGTTACAGTTCAAATCGGCTTACTTTCGCAGTTTGTCGAATTTAGTCCCTGTAAGCGAATAGACTTGATTTTGCCATACCAAAGCCTTCAAAACTTATTTCTAAGGTATGTAAAGGTTATTTAAGGTACGTTAAGCATATTTTGATGTTCCGGAGTATTTTTCGTGTTAAACTGATTACGTTTAAGCACCAGTTTGCGTATAACTCTCCAGAAAGCGATATAGAGTTTGAAATTGAATAAAAATCAGAACATGAAAAATGTCAAACATAAAAAAACAAATATTGGGATCAAATAACTTTATTTCATTGATAAATGAACTGTTTACAATAATAACAAGCACAGATGTCACAGTCTCCCCTACTTGTGGAAATTTCGTCTCGAAATTTGTTTAGAGGAAACTCGTGAGAAAAGATGCGGATACTTCGCCTTCATTTGATCTTCACGTTCCCAAGTAAACTCTGGTCCACGTTTAGATTCCCAGCGAACTTTGACCAATGGAATGCGCTTGCGTTTAAGCCATTTGACTTCACGTTCCATGATTTCCACTGGTTTCTCAACAACATGCATCGTGTTATCCACACGAATTTCATCAAGCGGTATGTGGAGGTTCTCATCAGCTAAACACCTCTTGAGATTGGACACGTGAAAGGTTGGATGAACATTTCCTAGTTCAGGAGGTAACTAAAGTCTATAGGCTACCTTACCGATTCTTTCGACGGTCTTGAATGGTCCAACGTATCTAGGTGCAAGTTTTCCTTTCTTTCCAAATCTGATCACACCTTTCCAAGGTGAGACCTTAAGTAATACATGATCACCGACTTGAAATTCCAAGGGCTTGCGTCGTTGGTCCGTGTAACTCTTTTGACGGCTTCGAGCTGTCTGGAGGTTATCACGAACTTTCTTAACCTTATCAGTTGTCTCTAGAATGAGGTCAGGTCCAGTAAGTTGAGCCTCACCTATCTCATTCCAGTAGACTGGTGAACGACATTTTCGACCATAGAGAGCCTCGAAAGGAGCCATGTTGATGCTGGAGTGATAACTATTGTTGTAGGAGAATTCAATCAATGGAAGATGTGAATCCCAACTACCACCAAAATCGATCACACAAGCTCTAAGCATATCCTCCAACGTCTGGATTGTTCTTTCAGTTTGGCCATCTGTTTGTGGATGATAAGCTGTGCTCAGATTAAGTTGGGTCCCCATAGCAGATTGCATGGTTCTCCAAAAACGAGAAGAGAAACGAGCATCTCTGTCTGAAATAATGTCCAAGGGAACACCATGTCGAGATACTATTTCATCCACATAGATTTTAGCCAACTTTTTAGCAGATAGATCCTCACAGATTGGCAAGAAATGCGCTGATTTTGTAAGACGATCAACAACTACCCAGATGGCATCATGACCTTTCTTAGTGCGCGGAAGTTTAGTAATGAGGTCCATAGCAATGTTTTCCCATTTGCAAACTGGAATATCTGGTTGTTCCAAAAGACCAGACGGATGTTGGTGTGAGCCTTAACCTTAAGACAAGTAAGGCATTTTGAAACGTACAAGGCAATGTCTTTCTTCATATCAGGCCACCAATACTGAGTACGAAGATCCTTATACATCTTTTCTGAGCCAGGATGAATAGAATAACGAGATTTATGAGCTTCATCCATAAGCAAAGTTCGGAGATCATCTAGGCTTGGGACCCACAAACAGTCCATGAAATAATTCGATCCATCGTCCTTTAGTTCAAGATCAGGCTTAATGTGATAGGGTAATTCCTTGCCCATCAAGTCTTGTGAAACACAAGCATGTTGAGCCTGAGAGATGCGGGCTTGAATATCAGATCGAGCTTGGATATCAGATTGAACATGAACACAATGAAGCTTGACACGTTCTTTACGACTCAAAGCATCAGCCACGACATTTGCCTTACCAGGATGGTAGCGAATTTCACAGTCATAGTCGTTTAGAAGTTCAACCCAACGGCGTTGCCTCATGTTGAGTTCTTTCTGATTAAAGATATGCGGAAGACTTTTGTGGTCAGTGAAAACCACACATTTTGTACCATACAAATAGTGTCTCTAGATCTTAAGAGCGAACACAACTGCACCCAACTCAGGATCATGAGTGGTGTAGTTTTTCTCATGCACCTTCAACTGCCTCGATGCATATGCTATGACTTTGTTCCTTTGCATCAGAACACAGCCAAGTCCCAAATTGGATGCTTCGCAGTATACGACAAAATCATCATTGCCTTCGGGCAAAGATAGGATAGGCGCATCACAAAGCTTCTGCTTCAAGGTCTGAAACGCTCCTTCTTGTTTAGAACCCCATTCAAAGGGCTTATTCTTCTGAGTTAGAGCAGTTAGGGGAACTGCAATCTTCGAGAAATTTTCAATGAAGCGGCGGTAATAACCCGCGAGACCAAGAAATGAACGAACTTCAGTAGGAGTAGTAGGCGTATCCCAATCCTTAATCGCACTGATCTTGGAGGGATCTACCTGAATACCTTGTTCGTTGATGATATGACCCAAAAATTGAACTTCCTTAAGCCAAAATTCACATTTGGAGAACTTGGCGAAAAGTTGCTCTTTCTTTAGGAGTTCCAGAGTAAGACGAAGATGTTGCTCATGATCAGCTTGCGTCTTAGAATATATCAAAATGTCATCAATAAAAACAATGATGAACTTATCTAAATAAGGCTTGCAAACCCTATTCATCAAGTCCATGAAAACAGCAGGAGCATTAGTCAACCCGAATGGCATAACTGTGAACTCATAATGCCCATAACGAGTGTGGAAAGCTGTCTTGGGAATATCTTCTCCATGCACACGAAGCTCACCTAGAAGACAGATTAATCTTCGAAAAATAAGAAGCACCTTGTAATTGATCAAAGAGATCATCAATGCGAGGTAGGGGATATCGATTCTTGATGGTAAGCTGGTTAAGCTCACGTTAATCGATGCACATTCTGAAAGATCCATCCTTCTTCTTGACAAAAAGATCGGGAGCACCCCAAGGTGAAAAGCTAGGATGAATAAATCCTTTTATCCGAAAGCTCCTGAAGCTGTTTAGACAACTCTTGCATCTCAGATGGTGCAAGACGATATGGAGCTCTGGCAATAGGATTTGCACCAGGTACAAGATCAATACGGAACTCGACTTGGAGTGCTGGGGGTAAACCAGGTAACTCCTCAGGAAATAGCTCCGGATAATCCTGAACGATAGGGATATCTTGAATAGACTTACCTTTGCCTTTATATGCTGCAACATGTGCCAAGAAATCCACATAGTTCTTTCGCAGATACTTCCGAGCTTGAAAACAAGACATGAGCTTGAGACTACTAGCAGGCTTCACACCACCAACTTGTAGGATCTCACCTGACGAAAGTGGAACACGAACAATCTTCTCAAAATAAACTACCTCTGCGTGATGCTTGGCTAACCAATCCATACCCACTATAACGTCGAAACTCCCAAGTTGCATTAGCGTGAGGTCGATGGGAAAAAGATGGTTGTTAAGGTTCAATTGGCAGTTGCGAAGAACAGAATCAAGAACAACGGGATCACCACTAGCAACTTCTACTGTCAAAGGCTTATCTAGTTTCGTTCTAGACGTGCGAAGCAATGGCTCAAAAGATAATGACACAAAACTCTTATCGACACCAGAATAAAAAAGAACAGATGCGGGTTGATTATTAACAAAGAACGTACCGTTAACCACTTCATTGTCTGCTTGCGCCTCTTGTGCATTTATGTTGAACACTCGACCTCGAGCCTGAGCCTGAGTTGGATTCGCATTCACCAATCTTGGACATTGATTACGGTAGTGGGTCAGATCCCCACAGTTATAACAAGAACCTGGTGGGTAGTGAGGTCGTGCAGCCTGAGCCTATTGCTGCGCAGGAGGCTGAGCAACTTGTTGAGCCGGGTTCTGAGCTGCCCTATTCTGATTGGCAGGAATGCGGCATGTGGCAGCAAGATGACCAGGTCTTCCACAGTTGGTGTAATGACGGCACTGGAGGTGCGGTTGATGATGACCGTTACATCTGTTGCACAAAGGTGCATTGCCAAGATAAGGTTTCTTGGCAAGTGGTTGCGCAGGCTGATTTGGTGCAGCTTATGCAGTAACGGCGAAATTTTGGGAAGCCTTACGCTTCCTAGAACCCTTCGAGGAACCAGAATCCTGACCCTTTTTGTTTTTATCTTTCTTGCTATCCTCTTTGTCAGATGACTGCTTCTTACCCTTGTCACCTTTTCTATGCAGCTTACCCTTTCGGACTTGCGACTCAGTCAATGTCGCTGATAGCTCGATTACCTGACGAACTGTGGTAGGGTTACTACCAGTAACGATGTCTTGTACGGAGTCAGGTAGGCCATCGATATAACTCTCGATAGCCTTCTCGAGTGGGGTAACCATTGTTGGGCATAACGAACTCAGCTCCTCATAGCTATCAGTATACGCCCGATGCTCGCCACTATCCTGCTTCAGGTCATCAAATTCCCTTTCTAAAGCTTGCAGTTCATGACGAGGACAAAACTCCCTCATCATAAGCGCCCTAAGTTTAGCCCATGTTTGTGCTAAAGCAACCTCAGCACCACGGTCTCTCATAACCCCGTTCCACCATGTGAGAGCCCTCTTCTGAAACACGCTTGATCCAAACTCGACTTTTCGATTCTCAAGACACAGGATGTGATGGAATGTACTCTCAATGCTCTCGAACCATTGAAGGAGTCCAGTTGCCCCTTCAGAACCACTGAACTTGAGTGGTTTGGCCGAATTAAAACTCTTGAAGTTTCATGGAGCATTTTGATTGTTGTTGGCCTGGTTCACCTGAGCTATAATGTTTAGGAGTACCGCAGCGATGTGCTGTGCCATAATATCTGCCATTTCGGCATTAGATAGCGGGTTTTCATGTCGAGGAGGCATTCTAAAAAGAGGAAACATGAGAGGAAACGGGTGAGAAGGTTAGATGAAAAGAACGAGATGAAATAAAATCAACAAAGGCAAAGAGGGTGGTCATTCGTTCGTATCACAAAGCAAACAAACGACTCACGGTGACTAATCAAAGTAAATGGGTCAAAAATAATGTATCGCGAAGACATGCTCGCCTATAAGTGAACACTCACCCCAAGAGTTCCCAGGTAAGAGTGACTGGTCCGATTATGTGGATTTGTACGAACACTCTAGCCTTAGACAGAAAACCCAGGGTACAGGCATTCACCCTTCCAGTTTGCACGTGTTCACACTATTTAGAACCCAAAACTTTGACTAGATTTTGAAAACTTGGAAGGCACAAGGCCAAAAGAATCATTCAAAAATGGATGGTAAATTTTCAAAATCATTTTGAAAAATCATTTAAAAAACAGATGATTGATTTTCAAAAATCGTTTCGGAAAATTGGGTTCTTGTTTTGGTGATCACCTAAGGATAGGTGAAGTGCATGTTTTAAAATCTAAACACAAGACAACTTGTGTTGGGGTCCTAGAAAGGTTATAGTCTAGGTCAAAGCATTACTAATAACCTAATTCCCTATAACCATTGGCTCTGATACCAACTCTTCTGTCACACCCCGACCACGTAAAACATCAAATCGTGGCTGAAACGTCGGGGAGTGTTGTAACAGAATTATTGTTCCACAACCATGGTAATTAAAATTACATTTTTATTCATAAACCAAAGGTTGAATACATTGTCTTAAACAAGAACCAAAGAGTACATCACATAATTTAAACTAGTTCTATCCTTATTTTATGTCTCTAAGGCACAGGTCCGCCCTAGTGTCACGATCATCCTAAGCAACAGCTCTTGAAAACATATGTGAAAATATGTATGTCAGTATAAAAATGCCTGTGAGCTACATAGGTTTTATGAAAATAGGATTCATGACTTGAGTTTAAAGAAATGTTTAATAAAATTTAGTCATGAACCTTGTTAATTGTTTTGTTTTATAAATCATTTGAAAAACGATAGCAAAATCAGATGATATGTATATATAAAAGAATAATGTATGGTTAAATGAATAACCAAGTAAAATAAGTTTGTATAAGCTAAGTCATTTGTTAAGACAATATTTAAGTGAAAACATGTTGTAAATGTAATATGTCTAAACTGAAATGGTTTAAATAACGCCACGATATGTAATACCATACAAGCACTTATATATAGGAAGTACCAGCGGCGTATCCACCATGCTTGTATCATATTACACACGCCTCGTTATTTAAGTCACTCAAACCAACCAACAATGTAAAATATCCATGTTTAATCCAATAGTCAAATGTCATAGTATAACCCAAGTTAAATATGAATCATGTAATGTGTAAACAAAGTTATGTATGGTAAGTAAAATGAGACTACTTAAACCACAAGTAAAAAAAATGTACAAAACAAAGTATTTTGAATAAATCAAAAGTTATGTTTTGTAAAATAAATGCATGTTTTACTGATACAAACACTTATGTAATAAGTTAACGCATACATTCAAGCCTTGAGACAGCAGGATAACCTTAGAGTAAAGATTATCAAAGAAAAATGTTTTTGGATTCAGTCATAACTTACACCCAAACAGACCTAGGATGTTAGGAACGGGATTTGTCAAGTCCTATGGTACCATTACTTACTACCGAGCGGCGTAGCTAATGTTAATGAATGCAGTTTAGACCCGTTGAATAAACCAAATGTCATACCAAATGTAAACATGTAATGAAAGTAATGTACTAAGTATGCTAAGTTAACATACAAAGCAGAAAAAGTCATGTAAATAAATGTGCTAGCATGCTCAGTAAACATACATAGCAAAAGAAGATGTAATGTAAATCAATGTGCTAGCATGCTAAGTAAACATACATAGCAAAAGAAGATGTAATGTAAATCAATGTGCTAGCATGCTAAGTAAACATACATAGCAAAACAAAATGAAATCATGTACTAATAGTGTACTAATGAACATAGCAAGTATATGATATGAAAACATGGAAAGCATGAAAGTAACGAGTAGGCACATGTGTTTCACCCCAAAACATTTGAAAAACAGTAAAAGAGGGGACTATGTACTCACTTGAGATTGCTCATAAGTCCTAAGATAACCACCAAGCAAAGCTAGAAGATCACGGAATCAAACGGCACCTAATATAGGTAATTACATTAATAAACGGACCTATTCGGAGGATCGGGTAGCATGAGGGTTTGTAAACCAAATGAGTGTAAGAACTCATGTAATATGGTTTAACAAATCCTACATACTAAAACGAAACTTATCCTAAGTGCTTTTGACCCGTTACGACCCGTTTGGGTAGCTTATGCTACTTTAACGCGTCGTTCACGTAAAACGCGTTCGGACCGCCTAACTAGTCCTATGACAAGTAAAATATGCCTTAACATGTCTAATATTGTTGCTAAATCAGTTTAGATGTCAAAAGTTACGTTACATAGGCTTAAAATGAAATTTGGCGTAAAAAGGGCATTTTGGTAATTTTCCTAAGGCATATAAATTACCTACAACTACTTAAACGATGTGACCATAAGGTATAACCTCAGAAGGTTATTCCCTATACAACTATGGTCACCTAATTTATTCCCTATAAATTACCTATCATACAACTACTTAAATTACGCTCACGTTATGAAGTTCAAACGAACTTCGCATTGACCATAAACTGGTTAATGCAGAAAGTCAAACAAAGTTTGACTTTAACGCTAAAAACGAATAAAAAGAACGAAGGAATACTTACAGAAGGTCCCTGCAAGTTTGATTTTCCAAATATTTCTCAGGTATGAAGTGTTTCACACTTCAACTTAGAGAAAATCTCAGAAATAAAGTGGGTTGCAACAAAAGGGGTGGGGGTATTTATAGGAAAAGGACCACCGTTAGGATCGTTCATCGAATAACGTGCCTCGATCTCAACCGTACATGTGTGCCCCTTGTTTTGTGAAACCTTGGGTACCCCTAGAATGGCCCAGAGTATCTAAAATACCATTTGCAACACTCACAAACAGCTGGAACAGGCTGGAATCAACTTTCAGCATATCTGGCAGTCTCACATGGGCCGCGTAAGGTTTAATGGGGGCTTACGAGGGCCGCCTGAGTCTTCTGATCAGCAAACAACTTTCAGAAATTCCAGAAATGGTCCCTGTTATGGTTTAAGCTCATTTCCGACATGTTTAAGGCCTGTTAAGTAAACTTTAAGGCCCTAAAATGATTCCTAAACATTGTGGACATGAAACATGCCCAAAAATATGCCAGATGTCGGTTCGTTTGGTCGTACGAACGCGATGTTCGCTTAATTACGACGAAATGCGCACAAGCACGAAAAACGATCCAAATTGCGCGACGAATGGATTTTTCTTATGCCAAACACTAAAATAAAATATTTTAATGCTTACATAAATTTTTGGATGTCCGGATGTATTCAGAACGTAAGTTATGCGTGAAAATGCAAACTTATGCACTTTTTAACGCTTTTAGTCCCTGAATGAGCATAAAGTTTATTTTAGCACACCAAACCCCTCAAAGCCTATTTTTAAGCTATGTAAAAGATATTTAGGGTGTGTTTAACTTATCATCAAGTTCCGGAATGTCCGTTACAGTTCAAATCGGCTTACTTTCGCAGTTTGTCAAATTTAGTCCCTGTAAGCGAATAGACTTGATTTTGCCATACCAAAGCCTTCAAAACTTATTTCTAAGTTATCTAAAGGTTATTTAAGGTACATTAAGAATATGTTGATGTTCCAGAGTATTTTTCGCGTTAAACTGATTACGTTTAAGCACCAGTTTGTGTATAACTCTCCAGAAAGCGATATAGAGTTTGAAATTGAATAAAACTCAGAAATTGAAAAATGTCAAACATAAACAAACAAATATTGGGATCAAATAACTTTATTTCATTTATAATTGAATTGTTTACAATGATAACAAGCACAGATGTCACAAAATTCAGGTATATAAGGGTAGCAGTGGGACTTGAATTCCTGCACCAGTTCGATCGAATTTTGACGAACTTACTCTCTCGTATCTCCGTTTCTTTTCACAACACCCCTAAACCCTAAAACCCTGCTCGTAATCAGAGTACTAACTCGAATCACTAATACGATACCCTATCCGATCGATTGAAACTGATCCAACGGATGTTTAAGTGCTGCCTGTATACGGCTATACTTTGACATTCGTTGTGAGTTTTGATCTCGTGATTATCGTTAAAGTTGAATTGAGTAGATACACTAATACGAGTTCCATTGTATCTAGAAATTAGAACTCATAACCAGGGAGCTATTAAACTAGAATACTTAGCGATTAAGTAAATATAGTAGTTAAAATAACTTAACAGTTAAGTTAAGTTAGGTTAAGTTAATAGCTAAGGAAACTTAACAGTTAAGCAAGCTGAGTAAGTTAATTAATCAGCTAATTATGTAATTTAATTAATCGGCTAAGTAATTTACTTGATTAAATCGTTAAGGAAAATTAATCAGTTAAGTAAGATTAATTAAGCTAAGCAAGATTAATTAAGCTAATCAAGATTAATTAAGCTAAGCAAGATTAATTAAGCTAAGTAAGTTATTTAGTTAAATGGTTAAGTAAACTTAATAGTTAAGAAAACTTAATAGTTAAGAAAAAACTAAATAAATAAAAGGAAACTTAATAATTAAGAAAACTTCCTAGCTAAGAAAGGAATCTGCCTTACCTATAAATAGGAGCCTAGGATTTCATTCTTCCTTGCTCATTTCTTTTCTTCTTCTCTCTATACGTTGGTGTTCTAACCAATAATCACCGATACGATATTCTGTCCGATCGATTCGGGAACCAACTAACGAATGCCAAAGTGCTGTACTTTGTGAATTTCGTTAAACGAATGCCAAAGTGTTGTCTAAACAAGACTATACTTTGTAAATTTCGTTAAGGTTCTGATCTCGTGACCATCGTTAGGTTTGATGTGGTTTTACACTAATACGTAGTTCACTCTGTTAAACTAAATGTTTAAACTACCCGAAACTCTACACCATACTCTTTTAATCAAAATGGATGCTTAATCATCAGAAGATTCAGAGCCATAAAGTAGATGCTTAGAATCAAGATGCTTGTTTAATCAAGACTATATGCTAACAAGGTGGGCCATTCTCTTTTTATCAACAATGTTTTACAATACTTAAACTGTTTTCAAAAGTTATAATTACAGGGATTAAGTCGTGGTTATCTTGAATCACTGGCAAGTGGGGTATTGTGCACATTACTAATTTCTCACGGTTAGGATAACAAACCTAACAATGATAATCATCACTACTTGGGCGAAAGGACCCAATAGTGGTATGACCATCGTCACCAGGGTGTGACACAGCGCCAGATATAAATAAGATAGTAGCCATTGTAATCGCTCTTATGCTGTAATTTATAAGAATGTGTCATTTTGTATAAAAATGAATGAACTCACCAGTATTTCCTGCTGACCAAATCTTTTTAAAACGCTCCAGGTAATGACAGTAGATTGGAATAAGAGTGATGATACGGCACCGAAAGGCTTAAAGAAGTGGCTTATTTTATCAATTGAATTAAATTAAGCAAACATGGTTTCATATATTCGGGTTTATCCCTTATTAAAGCTACCTTTGTAAAACATGGGTTTTATCCCATCCATTTAATAAATATAATCCGGTGTTTTCTAAACTCTGATATTTTTCCTAACTCACGATCCTGATGAAATTTTCCGTTGCAATATTTTCAAAATAATCACCGGTACCACTTGACTGCTCGCGGCTCCCGTCCAGGGTGTGGTCGGGGGTCGTGACACAAAAAGTAGCTCCTGCACCCGCGATCCACGCTAGAGCTTGCTTTGCATGTGGTGATCCTAACCACTTTGCAAACATGTGCCCCAACAGAGTAGTGGAGCAAGAGCCACAACAGCAGTAGCCTCAACATCAACAGCAGCAGCAGCCAGCAGCCCACGGACGTGCTTTCAACATCAACGCCCGCCAGGCTCAAGCAGATAATGATGTGGTTAATGGTATGTTCCTCGTTAATGGTTTATATGCTTCGTGTATTTGATACTAGAGCCGATAACTATTTTGTGTTGTTAGAATTCGAAAAGCTCCTTAGTCGTAAGCGCGCCCATCTCCCCTCGACGTTCGATGTTGAAGTTTCCACTGGAAGAACCATTACTGTTCGTTCTGTTCTACGTGATTGTACTCTTGAACTCAACAATCACATTTTCCCTATCAATCTTATCCCGATGCAGCTAGGTAGTTTTGATATCATAGTAGGCATGGATTTTCTTCGTGAAAATCGTGCCAAAGTCGTTTGCTTTCATAAGATGATTCATTTCTCGCTAGCTAATGGTGATCAACTTTGCGTCTATGGTGAAGTCGCATCGAAGAATCTCAAGATTATGTCGTGTGTTCAAGAAAGCAAGTATCTCCACAAGGAATACAAATGCTTTCTTAGCACACATCGTAGTAGCGAAGGAAAAGGAAAAGAAGGCAATTGATAAGGTGCCTGTGGTTCGTGATTTTCCTAAGGTCTTTCCTGATGATTTACCTGGTTTACCCCCGAGTCATGATATTGATTTTCGTATTGACCTCATTCCTGGAGCCAACCCTGTTACTAAATCTCCTTATCGCCTCGCTCTGTCCGAAATGCGTGAACTCTCGAGTCAACTCCAAGAATTACTTGACAAAAGCTTCATTCGCCCTAGCACCTCTCCTTGGGGTGCACCAGTTCTTTTTCGTCAAAAAGAAGGACGGGTCATTTCGGATGTGCACCGACTATAGGGAGTTGAATAAGCTGACTATCAAGAATCGTTATCCCCTGCCCTGAATCGATGATTTGTTTGATCAATTGCAAGGTGCTACGTGTTTTTCGAAGATCGATTTACGCTCAGGCTATCACCAGTTACTCATTCAGGAGGAAGATATACCAAAAACCATTTTCCGAACCTGATAAGACCATTATGAATTTATCGTAATGCCCTTTAGTTTAACCAATGCACCCGCGGTTTTCATGGATTTGATGAATCGTGTGTGCAAACCATTTCTTGACCGTTTCGTCATCGTATTCATCGACGACATCCTTATCTATTCAAAGTCGAAAGCCGAACACGCGCAGCATCTACGTTTGGTTCTCGAGTTACTCCAAGGGAATCACTCTATGCCAAGTTCTCCAAGTGTGAATTTTGGCTAGAGGAGGTTCAATTCCTCGGTCACATCGTCAATAGTCAAGGTATACACGTCGACCCCGCGAAGATCGAAGCTGTTAAGAGCTGGGTTACTCCAAAATCACCATCTGATGTTCGTTCATTCCTCAGATTTGCGGGCTATTACCGTCGATTCATCGCTGACTTTTCGAAAATCGTTGTTCCGCTTACTTCTTTGAGGCATAAAGACAAGCCTTTTGTTTGGGGAACCGAACAAGAGACTGCCTTTCAAACTCTCAAGCATATGCTCTGCAATGCTCCTATCCTCGCTCTACCCGACGGAAACGATGACTTCATTGTCTATTGTGGTGCCTCGAACCTTGGTTTTGGTTGTGTTCTCATGCAACAGGACAAGGTTATCTCCTACGCCTCTCGACAACTCAAGATCCATGAGAAGAACTATACAACCCACGACCTCGAGCTAGGCGCAGTTGTTTTTGCATTGAAGATTTGGTGACACTACCTTTACGGTACTAAGTGTACGGTCTTCACCGACCATAAGAGCCTACAACACATCCTCAACCAAAAGGAACTGAATATGCGTCAACGCCGATGGGTTGAACTTCTCAACGATTACGACTGTGAGATTCGTTATCATCCTGGCAAAGTAAATGTTGTGGTCGATGCTCTAAGCAGAGGAAGCTATTTGCGTAGCATTCGTAATATTCACGCCCAACACAACCTCGAAGCCTTGATTATTGACGCTCAGCACGCCTGCTTCGTTGAAGATACCATGTGAGAGGAAATGAGAAAGTGTGGTGCTGAATCGCACTTTGTCACCAAATCGAACGGTATCCTCTACTATCTAGATCGCATCTGGATTCCAAGTCGCAATAACCTTCGAGATATATTGTTGACAGAAGCACACAAGTCTCGATATTCCATTCATCCTGGTGCTGTCAAAATGTACCGTGACTTGCGTCTTCAGTATTGGTGGCCTGGAATGAAGAAGGATATCGCAATCTATGTTTCGAAGTGCCTGACTTACTCAAAAGTCAAGGCCGAACAACTCTGACCGCGATGGTGGTTAACCTCGCGTCTTTGGGAAATATTTCAATCTGCTCTCGGTACTACCCTAAATCTAAGTACCGCTTTCCATCCCCAAACCGACGGTCAGACTGAAAGAACGATTCGCACCCTTGAAGACATGCTTCGCTCATGTGTCATAGATTTCGGTGTTAATTGGGATGCGCACTTACCTTTGGTCGAATTCTCTTACAATAACAGTTATCATTATAGCATTCAAATGGCACCATTTGAGGCATTATACGGAAGAAAATGTCGATCGCCGATTGTGTGGCATGAGATCGGAGATGCGCAAATAACCGGTCCTGAGCTGCTGCAAGAAACGACTGACAAGATCCTCCAAATTCGAGACAATCTGCTGAAAGCTCGGAGTCGTCAGAAATGTTACGCCGATAGACACCGCAAGCCCCTTGAATTTGACGTTGGTGATCACGTGCTCCTAAAGGTTTCACCTTGGAAGGGGGTGATCAGGTTTGGCAAGAAAGGGAAACTCGCGCCTCGATATGTTGGACCCTTTAAAATTCTGGAAAGGATTGGGAAGGTGGCCTACAGACTCGAACTACCGGAGGAACTTAGCAACGTCCACCCAACTTTCCATGTTTCGAACCTCAGAAAGTGTCTGGCTAAGCAGAATTTACAAGTTCCACTTGAGGATCTACAAGTGGACGAAACATTACACTTCGTGGAGAAGCCTGTCGAGATCATGGATCAGGAAACCAAGAAGCTCAGGCGCTCATGCATTCCCATTGTGAAAGTTCACTAAGAAGGCAAACGCGGCGCAGAGTTCACCTGGGAACTCGAAAGTGACATGAAGGCGAAGTACCCGCAACTGTTTGTTACGCCTACGACATAATTTCGGGACGAAATTCCCTTAAAAGGGGGAGGTTGTAACAATGTTCAGAAAGTCAAAGTACAAGTCAAAGTCAAAGTCAAAGGAAGAAAAGATTGCTAATTGTGATCTGTCACTCCTTGCTTAACTATTGATTTTACTTCAGTGACTTGTAATCTATTCCTTTAATTTGTTTACTTTAGTTGTATTATGTGGAGTATCTATAATAATCGCAGTTTAATCGCTAATCTATTTATCGCTAATCGCATCGTAATCGCATTCGCAACTTGAATGATAGGTTCTGTATATTGTTTTACGTGTGTGTGCTATTTATGTGTTACTTGTGCGTGTTTACTTTATGTTTATGGTGATTAATCAAAACGTAATCGCAACTCTATCGCAACATAATCTAATCGTAAATGCTAAACGCAAGTCTAATTACGCTATTGTATGTTAGTTATATTATTTGTGTGACTATTAATTAAATCTATCGCATCGCTTAATCGACACTCGCTTAAACGCATCGCAACGCTCAACATGCAAAACGAAACTTCGAAACCCAACTCGCGGCAACCTTCGATCGAATGACCATTCGATCGAATGGCCATCCGTACGGACCATCCGATCGGATGGCCATCCGATCGGGTTGCCATCCGATCCGTCACTTGTACACACCTTTCCTCTTTTGGTAATCTATAAATACCCCCTGTCACATTATCAATAGCGATGTGACAGCTCTCTCTCCGACCAGCACGCTCAAGCCCTCTTTTCTCTCGATTTCTCGCGATTCTTGTAAGTTTTCAACTCAAATCTTGTACATCTATCATCTACACGCACATCTTCATCATTTTCACCTTTGAATCTTCACTTTTAACCATGAAATCGCCTGATTTGAGGTGTCCTAGGATGATGTCATCGTGGAGTTCTTATGAACTTCAAGATTTGGCCTCATTCCACCAAGAACAACTCAGATCTAAAGGATTTCAACATAATTTAACACTGTTTACGCAAAGATCTAAACATTTTCAAGATGTAGAAGGATTAAAAGATGTTTTCTTAACTTTTCTTTCAACTTTTTTACGCTCAATGCACTCAAAATCGATAGAATCGGAGCTCGTTCAGGCCTTCTACGCGTTCTCTAGTGATGTGTTGGTCTGAGATCTGATTCCTATCAACGAGATAACCGACTTAGCGGGTTGAACATGAACAACCGTCAAGAACAGTTATCAGGTCAAACAGGGTGATTCCGATCCAATCAGATAGCTTGGGCTTGGTGGGGTTTCCTGTTGTTTAACACGTTGTCATACCATCTCGATCAAACCGCAAACTTTCAAAATTAACAAATTTCAAAACGATCAAGTCACCAAACAGATTGCCGTCCGATTGGATTGCCATCTGATCGAACGACAATCCGATCGGATTGCACTTGGTCTTCAACACATAAACATTTTCACAAATTTCGAAAATCATCAGTTTCTAACGGATTGCCATTCGATCGGATTGTCATCCATTTGAATGACCATCCTGCTGTGAACTTGTTCTCACAGAAATGTATCGTTGATCGGATCGCCATTCGATAAAACGACCATCGGATCGGATGACCGTTCGATCGAATGACCGTTCGATCGAATGACCTGAAAGGTAGAGATACTTCTCTGTTTTTTAAATGCTACAACGAAAAATTCAAAGTCATCATACACAAACACATCCACCCCAAACGAATGTCAATCCGACTGAATGTGTGACAACTCGTATTTCATAACCTATCCTTGTGTTTAATGTAACGTTTATGAACTCTATGTGACTAATCGATATGTTGGGTTTTAATGAATGAATGTTACATGTTTTGTGAATGTGTGTAATGTATGTATATGATGTGATCGCACAACACTAATCCGATCGCACAAGCCATTGGGATTTGGTTCCACACAACTCTCGGCCCACTCCCCTTGAACTCGAAACCAATGGGCAGCCCATGATTGGGTTCGGCCATCCACCTATTTAAACCAAGACATAACCCTTATGGGGTTTTGTTTCCTCATTGTTTGCAAAGCACCTAAAACACACCAAACCCTAAATCTCTCTCACTCTCCCTCTCAAACTTGACGAAAGCCACATCCCCTCTCCATCAAAGACTTTCTTGTTCGGATCACCTTTCGTTCTTCCTTCTAACCGGTTTGTGTCTTTATTATTGTTTGTATGTTGAATGATGTTGTGATCGATGTGATTCTATATAATGGTTTAGGGATGCTTCGTGATTGATTGTAATGACATTTAGTGTTTGTATATCGGCTCACATGTGTAGTATTCTTAGATCAATATAGGGTTTGAGAATCGTATAATGTTAATGATGATTTAGAACCGAATGGGTGTTAATCGGTAGTATGTGATTGTATTCGGATGGTTAGTCTGATTCATGTCGATAAGTTATAGGTAGTATGTTAGTCTTTGATTTCGTTAGTGAGAAAATCCGGTTGAAGGTTAAATTGTTGCGCATAATTGGTATGATGATTAAGATTAATTAGGGTTCATGAGAATTAGTTGGAATATGCTTGATTTGATCGATTGAATGCTAAATGGAAACTGTTAGAATTGATTGGTAAAAATCAAAGATGTAACTGATTGCCTAAATTACAGGAATATTTAATGGTCGCACAAGTCCCTTAGTCGCACAAGGGCTGAACGTACAAGCTCTTGGATCGCACAAGGGCAATCGCACAAGACAGTCGCACAAGATTGGTGCAACTGTTTAAGCACATTGTACAAGCTAGAACTGCATGATCGCACAAGACAAGTGGATCGCACAAGGTGGTGCCGATCGCACAAGTCTTGGGCCACACACACATCTGTTGAATCTTATTATGTTGTTGGGCCTTAAAGCCCAATATCCAGTCCATAAGAGGTTCCGAGTCGCTCAAGGCCAAATGGATTGCATAAGTTGAATCATGTTTACTTGTTTGGGCCATATGCATGTTGGATTGCTCATGTTATTTGGGCCGGGTATGTTTTGGATCACACAACCTGTTGTGAGTCGCACAAGGATGTGCTGGACGCACAACAGGTTGGGCCGGATTCAAGTAGGCTTCAATTGGTGAATCGCACAAGGCTGTTGGGCCATTAGACTTGTGCGAGCCCAATCATTTGAGTCGCACAAGTTCGGATATGATATGATATGATATGTACTGGACTGATAACATGTTGAACATGCTTACCATGATCATTACATGTTATAACCTAATAGTTTATGTGTAAAACTTATGTGTACTACTTGAACCTAGACCTGATTTGTATGGTAACCATGTTAGGACATGGTTGACCACTAGCAGCTCAATTGACCTTTTCGTGTATCTGCCGAGCTAACCTACGATGAGTCACACTTTCTACAAGGCATGGGATTCCCGGTGGTTAGGAATGGGTAAAGTATTTAATCAGAAACTGCGTGACCTCCTTGTTTGGAAGACATGCTACATCCTCTTTATTGAAGGGTGATAACGTGTACTAAGGATTTAATCGGAACCTGCATGATCTCTTGGTTTGGGGACACGTACCATATCCTCTTTATTGAAGGGTGATAACACTAATACTAGACCAAAACCTCTATCATGAAGTCCCTCATTTTTTATGTCGACTTAATCGCCGGGCCAATGGCGAGCGGGTCATTAGTTAGATAGCGCTATTTAGGTTTGACAAGCCTCATACCGTGCCGCAGAGGACGGGCGTGAACTAATGGATATGGGCACTAGTCAATGATGATAGACATTGACGTTAGGGCACCAACTTACTTCAGTCAGTGGTCGATATGGTAACAGGTCTAGTGGATAACATGGGGAAGCCCCCACTGGATATGGTTTGGGAAACAAGGAATTGGTTAACTCATGGTTTACGAATAAACTTATGGATTTTGGAACAACTTTAATATGAACACCAACTGTGAACTCGCTCAATTTGTTGTTGACTTGTTGTTACATGCCTTGCAGGTCGTTAGATGTTTAGCTGGAGCTTGCAGGGGAGCAGGAGTCGTTGTGGGACATGGACTGTTGAGTTCCATGTGTAACATTTAAAGTTTTATACTTATACTTTAGTTTTAAACTTTATGCTTCCGCTGATAACTTGAATTTGATTAACATGTTTTGAACACCAATTATGTTGTGTGGTTGGACTTTTATTTATTTAATTACAATGTTCAATATGATTGGTGGCTGGATCCTGGTCATGTCACGCCTCCTGCGGTGATACTCCGCTTGTGGATTTTGGGGGTGTGACAGATTGGTATCAGAGCCATTGGTTATAATGAACTTGATTTTTGTAACACCCTTATTATTATTTAACAATTTTCGTATAATTTACGAAAATAAACGGGTAATTAGAATTTCAATACATTGAAAATACGGGTTTCATTAAACTTTATTTACAGAATTAAAACTATACAAAATAACATGTTTGAGTTCGTCATTTAACAAAACAACGATACATAGTGCGGAAGCTTATTTCTTGATCGTGTTCGGTTCTTCGTTGTGCTTGATCATCCTCCGGTGCTAAAATCATACCTGAAACTCATAAAACATGAGTTGGATTAGTCATATGTAACTTAGAACATATTTAAACGAGTCCGGGAAGCGAAACTGATTAAAATAATTTTTTTTTGCTAAATCAGGGTTCTGTCGCGTGTCGCGGAGGAACCAGGTTGTTCCTTCGCGTGTCGCCTGGGAAACCAGTTTCCAGCAGGTTGCAGTTCAAATCAGCTATGCCAGTTTTTACGGAAACGACCATAACTTCTTCGTTATTGATCCGTTTTACCCGATTCTTTTTCCTACGCGTTCGTAATTTAATCCTCCATCTTATGGAGTTAAAATCCTACATCCAACATAAGAAATTTTGAGACTTCTAAGCCTTTGACTCGTTACCTTTTTACCGAATTTTAACCCGTTTATGCATTTTATCAAACAAACGTATTTGTTTGATTCCTATATTACATACACTTCTACAAATTAATGTTACCTACCATATTAGGTTCTAATCATAGGTTTATTACACAATTTAAACCCGTTTTCGCTTGTATGCTTATTTTGACCCGTTAAGGGTATTTAAGCACTTTCGAGCCTAAAATCGCTTTCGATTGTTTCTAGCATTTCATCACCACATTTCTTATCCTATAATCTCCCACCACAATTGTGTTTATGGCGGGTTTGATGTGGTGATCTATATAAACCAAATTTTACCTCTCGAATCATTATTTTACGGCAAAAACTCAAATAGTACCGTTTGACTAATATAATACCTCTTTCAACTTCTATACTTAATCTAAGTATTTACTTAATCATAAAACTTGTTTCCAAACAACCTTTAAAGGTTGTTTGTTTGAATTAGCTAACAAGGGCGTTTTGGTCCTTTTTAGTCTTTCAATTACGACAAGGTCTTTTGAGAGCATGTTTGACCCATGATTCTTCTTTTGAATTATGATCTTGCTCGAAAAGTCAATATGCTTTTCAAAACGCCACTACCCTCTTTTAAAACATTCGGTTTACCTACTTAAGTAACCCATTGTCTATCTAAGACTTCATTAAATATTCATTGAACCTTACGTTCTCAATGAATCATTACTCTATTACACATACCTGGCTCGGGTCAATGTATTGACCTGATTTAATGCCTTGCTATAATATTCGCTAAATAGTAGCGATGCAAACACGATTTCTACATTTATTCCTGAAATAATATAACTCGACAATAATCATTAGTCGTTGTTGTCAAAAGGTGATACCTTCACCTTTTGACCCATTTGGTCTAAGTGACCGATTTTGTTGGCGAGATGATATTTATTACCATCTCATCTACATGACTCGCTCTGGTTTACACCACGCGGTCATTTCACTTATTAATCGTTTCTTAACGATTTTTAGTCTATCATGGCTTACGTCCTACCGTGTCTTTCAAAACCAATAGTTATGGTCAACGCATGACCAATTTACCGTTTTACCCTTATTGTTTGTTTTGGTTTACCCTATAAGGTAACCATTCAAAAGTTCATTTTTCCATTTGTCATAAAATGATCGAATTACCGATTTAACTCCTTTTAAACCATCAACATGGTTTCTTATTATGTTCGACTATTTTGTTCCGTACGTCTACACGCCGGAACATCATACCTCGATTTTGTATTTATCTTATTCGTAACTAATACGATAAGAGAATATTCTGAAATATAAGACTAGTGTAAGCTATACTTACCTTGCATCCGAATTATGCTTTTCAGTCATTCTTGCTTCGTTTGACCCGCTTCCTTCCCCAAGCCTTCACCTAGCTTGCCAAGCGTCAAACTATCATTGTAATTGTAAGATGGTTAGGTTAGTCATAATCATTTACGACTATTCCATCCTACTCTTCTTATATCGAATTTACCATCCGATCATACACTTGGTCGATTTGACTTTTTAAAGTCAATCGACTTATCAACTTATTCATTGCACATTTTCACTCTAATTTCAACACTTTAGTTTTCATTTAGGCATTTTAACAAACACCGAATGTGCATACATTGTTTTTACACATTTTACAACTAGTTCATAACTAGTTATTTCTACTAAACATAAACATAAACATAATTTCAATTCTATTATGTCTAGCATGCATACCATTCTCAGATTCATCTCATGGAAATCAATTAACACCATTTTAATAGTCATAATTCTAGGGTTCATCTTACTTCTACAAAACCCATTTAACACATAAATGGAATATCATGAAATTCACAATTGTGAACCTCAATTCAACAAGTAAATGTCTAGGGTTTACTCCTAGACATAAAATCATTCCTAATTTCATCATTGGATCATAATCCATCAATTTATTTGCAAGTAACCTACTTGTCTCGAATTTCAACTTCAACCAATCTAGATTTTGTGACATACCTTGTGATCCCCATGACTTGGTGATCGTTTCTACGCGTTCATGCATCGATTTGGGTCTTGGATTGACCTTTAATTTGGTAGATTTGTTGAAGGTTAGGGTTTGGCTCCATGGGGAGCTTCCCCTGGTCGTACGCACACACACACACTCTTAGTGTGTGTGTTGTGTTTTATTATTTGTTTTAATTAACTAAACTTTTCCAAATATCTAACTTTGGTCCCTCTTGTTTCGTTAATTATTAAGTAGGTTATAACCTACTTATTTACAATCCATATTCCCTCTTATTAACCGGGTCAAACATTCCTAGTTAGCTTAGCGGGTTCGGGAATATTTATGACTAAGTTTATTTTAGGTCCCGTCAACTCGGGCCTTTTAAACACTTTATTTATCCATAAGCCTTTGTATAACTTTTATTTAATATTAGGATAATTTATTTAAAAACCTAATATTTACCGGGTTAATTTTTACCACTAACGGTATTTTACCCGTCGTCACTATTAACGTGGCTTGATTACCAAACCCGTTTTTGGGGTGTTACAATTTTAAAAGAGAAATTTTTTTTGACAAAACCAGACTATAACCTGTACAGTGCTCAACGATCCACAACGACACTTCGCTTAACGTGCAAGGCTCAACATTTTAGGTAATATGGTTTGTGTTTGTATTGCCTACCTGTTAGCTTAAGTAGTGCATTGATCATGGTATGCTTAGTTAGCGTAACGATTATTGTTTGAAACCCTGTGTGCTTGCTCTCTTCTGTCATTCCACACTTACGTACTTTCGTGACACCTTTCTTACTTGTGTTTCCTTCGATGTGAAGATCATGAGTGGACGCCTGAACTTGACTCAAGCCCAGCTAACGGTTCTAATCAACGAACGAGTTGCTAAGGCACTCACAGCAGCCCCAGCAGGAGGTATAACCTGCCATTCCGACCTATCCTAGGATGTTTAGATCCAACTCCCATGAACCAACTCTCGTGCTTAACATTGTCTTTTCTTTCTCGCGCGATAGGTCAGCATGCTCAACCTCCCGTGTGTACATTAAAAACTTTCATGGATTGTCGACCCAGTACCTTCAACGGCACAGAAGGAGCTGTAGGTCTTCTCCACTGGTTCGAGAAGATCGAATCCGTTTTTGAGATGTGTGAATGCCCTAAGGCTCGTAGGGTGAAATTTGCTGCTGGAACACTCGAAGGTGTTGCGTTAACTTGGTGGAACGCACAGGTTCAAATGCTAGGGTTGGCAGCTGCTAATGCCACCTCATGGAACGACTTCAAAGATCTGATCAAGGAGGAGTACTGTCATCGCGACGACATTCACAAGCTAGAGGTGGAGTTTTACAATCTGAAGATGACGGGGTCTGAAATCGAAGCGTATACGAAGAGATCGAACGAATTGGCTGTATTGTGCCCTACTATGGTGGATCCTCCTATCAAACGTATCGAGCTGTATCTCAAGGGTTTAGTGCCATAAATTCAGAGCCATGTGACTGCAGCTAACCTTGGTACCATCCAGCAAGTCATTCGGCTATCCTATCGCCTCACTGATCAAGCAGTCGAACAGAACAAGCTGCCTAAGCGTATTAGTGCTACTACCACTTCTGATGCTCCTAGCGACAACAAGCACAAGTGGGATGGAAATTCAAGCAAGGGTTCGACTTCTGTCCAGTCTCAGTCCCAGTAGTGAAGGACTGACGACTACAAGAGCCCTGGTCAGCAATCCTCAGGAAATCAGAGTCAAGGTCAGAGTGGATACAAGGGGAATCACCCCAAATGCAATCGTTGTGGTTTTCACCACATCGGACCATGCACTAAGGGCAACTTTCAGAGATGTAACAAACATGGCCATGCGACCAAGGACTGCAGGAGCCTCTATCCTGCGAATCAGCGAAGACAGCAACAGCAGCAGACTCCACAGAACCAGCAGCAGCAGCAACAGAGGGGTAACAACAAGGGATGTTTTCAGTGTGGTGCTGAAGTCCACTTCAAGAGAGACTGTCCCCAGCTGAACCAGAATCAGAACAACAACAATAACCAGGGAAATGGAAACAATGGGGGTAACAATGATGGCAACGGTGCTAGGGGACGTGTTTTCGTGATCGGTCAGGGGGATGCAAGGAACGATCCTAACATTGTGATGGGTAAGTTTCCACTAGATGACTTCTATGTTTCTATTTTCTTCGATTCGGGTGCCAATACTAGTTATGTGTCCATAAAAGTTAGTCAGATGCTTAAGCGTACCCCAATTCCCTTAAACACCAAGCATGTTGTAGAGCTTGCAAATGGTAAAAATCTTGAGGCCACACACATAGTTAAGGGTTGTAATCTTGTTGTTGCTAATCAGACTTTCTCTATCGACCTCATTCCTATCGTTCTGGGGTAGCTTCGACGTTGTCATTGGGATGGATTAGTTATCTCAACATCAAGCGGAAATTCTTTGCAATGAGAAAATCGTCCGCATTCCTCGTTCTGGTGAAGAACCTCTCGCTATTCGTGGCGACAAGAGTGGTGCTGTGGTAAGCATCATCTCTTTCCTTAAGGCCCAGAAGTGTTTGCGAAAGGGCCACACTACTATCCTAGCTCTCGTTACTGACACTTCAACGAAGGAAAAGAATATAGAAGATATCTCGATTGTACGTGACTTCCCCGAGGTATTCCCTGAGGAATTACCTGGTCTTCCGCCCCATCGTCAGGTCGAGTTTCAAATCGAGCTAGCTCCTGGAGCAGCGCCTATAGCTCGTGCACCTTATCGCTTAGCCCCATCAAAACTAGAAGAGTTGTCTACACAACTACAAGAGCTTTTAGACAAGGGTTTCATTCATCCTAGCTCTTCGCCCTGGGGAGCCCCAGTCTTGTTTGTGAAGAAGAAGGACGATACCTTCCGAATGTGTATTGACTATCGCGAACTCAACAAGGTGATCGTGAAGAATCGTTATCCTTTCCCGCGTATCGATGACCTATTCGACCAGTTGTAAGGGTCGAGCTTCTACTCAAAGATTGATCTGATATCGGGCTATTATCAGCTGAGAGTCCGAGATGAGGATATCTCCAAGACAACATTCAGGACTCGTTACGGGCACTACGAGTTTCTAGTTATGCCTTTCGGATTGACAAATGCACCTGAGGTCTTCATGGATCTCATGAACCGAGTGTGCAAACCTTAGCTGGATAAGTTCGTTATTGTTTTTATTGACGACATCCTGATCTATTCTAAGAGTCAGGAGGAACACGAGCATCATCTGCGACTTATTTTGGAACTCCTTCGAGCAGAGCAGCTTTATGCTAAGTTTTCGAAATGTGACTTTTGGCTTCGTGAAGTCCATTTCCTAGGCCACGTGGTAAATGAGGATGGGATTTATATGGATCCATCCAAGGTTGACTCGATCAAGAACTGGCCTGCACCCTGTACACCAACTGAAATCCGCCAATTCTTGGGTTTGGCGGGTTACTACAGGAGATTTATCAAGGATTTCTCAAAGATTGCGCAACCTCTCACTTCACTAACTCAGAAGGGCGTCACCTATCCGTGGGGTGATGCACAGGAATTCGCGTTTCAGCACTTAAAGAATAGACTTTGTAGTGCACCTACTCTCTCGTTACCTGAAGGCACCGACGATTTCGTGGTCTATTGCGACGTGTCAATCCAAGGACTTGGTTGTGTGTTGATGCAACGTGACAAAGTCATTACGTATGCATCACGCCAACTTAAGGTTCATGAAAGGAACTACACTACCCATGATCTAGAGCTGGGAGCTGTTGTTTTCGCACTCAAGATATGGAGGCATTACCTGTACGGTACCAAGTGCACCATTTACACCGATCACAGGAGTCTCCAGCATATCTTCGAACAGAAGGAGTTGAACATGCGACAGCGTCGGTGGGTCAAACTCCTGAATGATTATGAATGCGCGATCAAGTACCATCCAGGAAAAGCCAATGTTGTGGCCGACACCCTCATTCGAAAGAAGACTAAACCTAAGTGTGTACGTGTGTTACAGCTTACCATCCACTCTAGTTTTCCCGCTCGAATTCGTGATGCTCAGGTCAAAACATTAAAAGCAGAGAACATCAGGGCTGAGTCCCTGCGAGGATCTAAGAAACGGTTAGAACAAAAGGATGACGGCACTTACTACGTGACAGGGCGCATCTGGGTTCCATTTTATGGAAATCTACGTGAGCTTGTGATGGATGAAGCACACAAGTCTCGTTACTAGGTACATACTGGTTTGGATAAGATGTATCACGATCTCAAGACTACGTACTGGTGGCCCCACATGAAAGCCAACATAGCAACCTACGTTAGTAAATGTTTGACTTGTGCGAGAGTCAAGATCGAATACCAGAAACCATCAGGCCTACTTCAACAACCAGAGATACCGACATGGAAATGGGAGCAAATTTCTATGGACTTCGTTACTAGTTTACCTAGATCTCAACGAGGAAATGATACCATTTGGGTGATCGTGGATCAACTGACCAAGTCTGCACATTTTCTGGCTATCAAGGAAACGGATAAGTTTTCTACTTTAGCAGACGTTTACCTAAAGGAAGTAGTTTCGAGGCGCGGGGTGCCAACCTCCATCATTTCCGATCGAGATCCACGTTTTACCTCTGAGTTATGGCAAGCAATGCACAAATCTTTTGGCTCACGTTTAGACATGAGCACAGCATATCATCCTCAGACGGATAGGCAGTTTGAACGCACCATCCAAACCCTCGAAGACATGCTTCAAGCATGTGTAATTGACTTTTGTAACGGCTGGGAAAGGCACCTACCTTTGGTAGAGTTTTCGTATAACAACAGTTACCACACCAGTATCCAGGCTGCTCCATTCGAGGCATTGTACGGACGGAAGTGCCGATCACCTATTTGTTGGGCAGAGGTTGGCGACAGCCAAATCAATAGCCCAGAACTCGTCGTAGACACAACCGAGAAGATTGCTCAGATATGACAACGAATGGCGGCAGCTCGTAACCGTCAGAAAAGTTATGCTGATAAGTGCAGAAAACCACTCGAGTTCTAGGTTGGGGATCGAATGCTAGTCAAAGTCTCACCTTGGAAGGGTGTGATTCGTTTTGGCAAGCGAGGCAAACTAAATCCACGTTATGTTGGACCTTTTGAAATCACTAAAAGAATTGGCAAGGTGGCCTATATACTGAATCTACCTGAAGAACTCAGCGGAGTTCATAACGTGTTCCATGTGTCAAATCTGAAGAAGTGTCTGTCAGATGAGACCCTCATAGTTTCTCTAAAGGAACTCACCATCGACGATCAGCTGCGATTCGTCAAGGAACCAGTAGAGATTTCTGACCGAGACGTTAAGGTTCTCAAACGTACTAGAATACCCCTTGTTTGAGTTCGTTGGAACTCCCGTCATGGCCCAGATTTTACCTGGGAACGAGAAGACCAAATGAAACACAAGTATCCCCAGTTGTTCGAGAAAAGTGAAACCACTACTGAGGTTGAAGCTACTGCGGAATTTTGGGACGAAATTCCAAACCAACGGGGGAAGGATGTGACACCCCAAGAAAACCAGGAAAACATGCAACCTAACTAGCTTCCTCAGTAACCACGTGCTAAATTTCGGGACGAAATTTCTCTTAACTTGGGGATGATGTGACAACTCGTATTTCATAACCTATCCTTGTGTTTAATGTAACGTGTATGAACTCTATGTGACTAATTGATATGTTGGGTTTTAATGAATGAATGTTACATGTTTTGTGAATGTGTGTAATGTATGTATATTATGTGATCGCACAACACTTATCTGATCACACAAGCCATTGGGATTTGGTTCCACACAACTCTCGGCCCACTCCCCTTGAACTCGAAACCAATGGGCAGCCCATGATGGGTTCGGCCATCCACCTCTTTAAACCAAGACATAACCCTTATCGGGTTTTGTTTCCTTATTGTTTGCAAAGCACCTAAAACACACCAAACCCTAAATCTCTCTCACTCACCCTCTCAAACTCAACGGCAGCCACATCCCCTCTCCATCGAAGACTTTCTTGTTCGGATCACCTTTCGTTCTACCTTCTAACCGGTTAGTGTCTTTATTATTGTTTATATGTTGAATGATGTTGTGATCGATGTGATTCTTTATAATGGTTTAGGGATGCTTCGTGATTGATTGTAATGAGATTTAGTGTTTGTATATCGGCTCACATGTGTAGTATTCTTAGATCAATATAGGGTTTGAGAATCGTATAATGTTAATGATGATTTAGAACCAAATGGGTGTTAATCGGCTGTATGTGATTGTATTCGGATGGTTAGTCTGATTCATGTTGATAAGTTATAGGTAACATGTTAGTCTTTAATTTCGTTAGTGAGAAAATCCGGTTGAAGGTTAAATTGTTGCGCATAATTGGTATGATGATTAAGATTAATTGGGGTTCATGGGAATTAGTTGGAATATGCTTGATTTGATCGATTGAATGCTAAATGGAAACTGTTAGAATTGATTGGTAAAAATCAAAGATGTAACTGATTGCCTAAATTACGGGAATATTTAACGGTCGCACAAGTCCCTTAGTCGCACAAGGGCTGAACGTACAAGCTCTTGGATCGCACAAGGGCAATCATACAAGACAGTCGCACAAGATTGGTGCAACTGTTTAAGCACATTGTACAAGCTAGAACTACATGATCGCACAAGACAAGTGGATCGCACAAGGTGGTGCCGATCGCACAAGTCTTGGGCCACACACACACCTGTTGAATCTTATTATGCTGTTGGGCCTTAAAGCCCAATATCCAGTCGCACAAGAGGTTCCGACTCGCACAAGACCAAATGGATTGCATAAGTTGAATCATGTTTACTTGTTTGGGTCGTATGCATGTTGGATTGCTCATGTTATTTGGGCCGGGTATGTTTTGGATCGCACAACCCGTTGTGAGCCACACAAGGATGTACTAGATGCACAACAGGTTGGGCCGGATTCAAGTAGGCTTCAATTGGTGAATCGCACAAGGCTGTTGGGCCATTAGACTTGTGCGAGCCCAATCATTTGAGTCGCACAAGTTCGGATATGATATGTACTGGACTGATAACGTGTTGAATATGCTTGCCATGATCAATACGTGTTATAACCTGATAGTTTATGTGTAAAACTTATGTGCACTACTTGAACCTAGACCTGATTTGTATGGTAACCATCTTAGGACGTTGTTGACCACTAGCAGCTCGATTAACCTTTTCGTGTATCTGCCGAGCTAACCTAAGGTGAGTTCACACTTTCTACAAGGCATGGGATTCCCGGTGGTTGGGAATGGGTAAAGTATTTAATCGGAAATTGCGTGACCTCCTGGTTTGGAAGACGTGCTACATCCTCTTTATTGAAGGGTGATAACATGTACTAAGGATTTAATCGGAACTTGTGTGATCTCTTGGTTTGGGGACACGTACCACATCCTCTTTATTGAAGGGTGATAACACTGATACTAGACCAAAATCTCTATCATGAAGTCCCTTATTTTTTATATCGACTTAATCACTGGGCCAATGGCGAGCGGGTCATTAGTTAGATAGCGCTATTTAGGTTTGACAAGCCTCATACCGTGCCGCAGAGGACGGGCGTGAACTAATGGATCTGGGCACTAGTCAATGATGATATACATTGACGTTAGGGCACCAACTTACTTCAGTCAGTGGTCGATATGGTAACGGGTCTAGTGGATAACATGGGGAAGCCCCCACTGGATATGGTTTGGGAAACAAGGAATTGGTTAACTCATGGTTTACGAATAAACTTTTGGATTTTGGAACAACTTTAATATGAACACCAACTGTGAACTCGCTCAACTTTGTTGTTGACTCGTTGTTACATGCCTTGCAGGTCGTTAGATGTTTAGCTGGAACTTGCAGGGGAGCAGGAGTCGTTGTGGGACATGGACTATTGAGTTCCATGTTTAACATTTGAACTTTTATACTTATACTTTGGTTTTAAACTTTATGCTTCCGCTGATAACTTGAATTTGTTTAACATGTTTTGAACACTAATTATGTTGTGTGGTTGGACTTTTATTTATTTAATTACAATGTTCAATATGATTGGTGGCTGGATCCTGGTCATGTCACGCCTCCTGCGGTGATACTCCGCTTGTGGATTTTGGGGGTGTGACAGAATGGCCATCTGACCGGATGACCATCCGACCGGATTGTCATTCGATCGAATGACCTTCCGTTCGGATTGTCATCCGATTGGATGGCCATTTGTCACTTGGTCCACTCATCACCGTTTAATGCGCCGTTCATCGCTTATGCTATCATTTTGTAACCAGGCTAACTTTCTAGCACTCCCTTCAATCCAAGACGGTGTTTATTTATTAAACGCTATATGTGAGTATACTCGAACCCTTTTAGCTTTATTCACTTTTGGGTGTTACACACGTTACTTATTCAAGTCACAATCGACACACAACGAAAACACTTTTATACGCTGACCGTTATTACATGCTACGTGTTATTCGATGAATGCTTGTATGTTATGTTTACACAATGATTGTTGCCTGACACCTTAGCAACGATAGTACTATAGTTTGGACTCAGCACCTGTCGTGGACAGGGGTTGTTAAGGGCTTTACTTCACGTGTCCCAGATTCCCAGTGGGGATATGTGTAGCGCATTCTACAACTCGCAGTCACGTCTGTGCATATTTCATTGTCGATAACCTACTAGCTTCACTTTGCTACATGTTACATGCTGGTTATGCGTAAAACGATTTCGCTATCTATTATACTATTAAACTTGTATGCTCACCTTTACACTATGTGTATTGACCTCTATTTTAACGTATGTGACGGGTGTTTGAATGCTTAGGATGCTTTGCTTGCTATCATGAAATCGAGTAGGAAAGTCTAGAAACAAAAATAATTTATTTATTATGAGTTGTCAGAACAATGATTTGCCTTGAGATATCTCTGTATGTAATAATTGTTTTACTTGGTAAGTTATGGTACGGGACATAATGTTAATTATCCGGTAATTTAGTTGTTATGGATTTCTCTTGGACAATCTGTTTCGCTCAGTGCCTCACCCCGATAAATATAATATTTTGACTATTCAAAGCTGTTCATAACCTCAAAATTACCTAAACATCGAAATCCAAAACATTAACACAAATATCCTTCTTTCATTTAGATAAGCACAACAAGGATCATGACTCCAATATGGATCGGTCCATATTTAATTTATTAATTACGTTTTATTACTATTTCACTTCAATTTTTATTTTGTATTTACATTTTATTATCTTTTCTTATTATTTAACTAATATCTTTTTGGATATTTTGACTGATATTCTTTTACACCAAAATTCCACCTAACTTTACACTTGCAACTATTTGAACTCATATTACTTTTGTTGCAAGTCGAATACCATACCAGTATACCACTAAGTTATGAGTGTATTTTTAGTTATTCAACTAAATAACTTTGTAATTGATGAATATATAATGTTCTTTAACACGAAGAAAAATCAATTTTAAAAACAAACGAACCGAACACGTGTTGATTCGATTGCTAAAGCGATAGGTGGTACCATACCGGTACCTTACCAGTCCTGTAACAAACCGAGTCAATATTGATTAAGTTCTTACCGCATCTCGTTCCGTAACATGCGGGTTAAATAACTAGTATAAATTTAAAAACCATGGTCGTAAGTTTTCTTTTTTGACCCTCAAGTTTATCGACTTTTACGCTAAATAGGTGCATAGTATGGTTTTAAACCATACTTAGCACCCAAGACTTGATGCCCACTGAATTTATAAACCATTTTCAATATTTTTACAGTAGGTATAAGTCATGAACTCAGAATCCCAAATAAGCCCCTAAAGCTATATGTGAAATCACCAAAATGCTTTTTCGGGACATAGTTTGGCCATAAATCATAAACCACACATATGTATGATATCCTACTATTATAATATCATAAATTAAATGTTTTTACAGAATTTTTATGACCAGAACATCAGTTTACATATAAACCCTTTTATAAACCTTTAAAATGACCAAAATGACCTTATGAGGCTAAATTTGGTTTTAAAACCTTTATGGGGATACATGTTGATATCCTACTGTTTTAAGCATAATAACATATGGAACTTGTATATGACTCATCCGGTTAACCGTTTATGCTTATACGCGTTCGGTTCGGTTTATGTAACTAGTTGCATAAACTAACCAAAACAGGTTTAACCTTATCATTTAAATTTCAAAATCCAGAATGTATTTAGTTTACCCATATTATACAAGTCTCCATACTTGTTGGGTCTAAATTACATTCCGTTCCGGTCACCGCTTAATCTAGTGTTTTGTGCCG
This sequence comes from Helianthus tuberosus, assembly GCA_030545235.1. Lineage (NCBI taxonomy): Eukaryota > Viridiplantae > Streptophyta > Magnoliopsida > Asterales > Asteraceae > Helianthus > Helianthus tuberosus. The sequence continues at coordinate 107,968,538 of CM060414.1, read as the reverse complement.
TAAATCACTCTTTAAACTGACCGGTCTAAGTCCTAGACTTAAATAAGACCCTGATGCGTGTGAAGTGTTATATATATTAGGTGTATATTTTAAGCCCTTTTTAACACTTATTTTAGCCAAGTTTTAAATTTATAAAACACGATATTTCACTAACACTAAACACACATATGGGCAAGTGCACCCATCGTTGAGTGTAGTATAGCGTTGGTAAGATACCGAGGTCGTCCAAGGACACAAGAGCTTTTAGTACCGGTTTATCCTCAACGTCTAACCAAAATAAAAGTTTAGAAAAATGTTTTAAACTAAGAAAATTAAAAACTAACTAAAATGCTGAAAATAAAAATAAAAATAAAAACAGATAGACAAGATGAATCACTTGGTTCCGACTCGTATCTAGTATAACCTTTGATTATTTCCGCACTTTTGCACATAATTAAGGGATTATCTTAGTTATTGTAGTAGGCCCCTCTTTTGAAGGTGACGTTACCCTCACCCCAGTAGTTTGAGTCAGCAGGGATACAATCCTAAAAGGGTGGATTATTGGAAGATAATGAATTAAGTTATTAATGCAGTATTGTGGTAGGCCCCGCTTTTGGCGGTGACGTTACCCTCGGCTAAGTAGTCTGAGTCAGCAGGGATACAGTCCTAAATAGCCGGGTTATAGTATTAATAGTAGTTAACTTATGAGGGGATCAAAAAGTTTGGACCCCCGCCATCCAATACCGTGAAGTATTGAAGGAGGTCCTACTAAATTTGACCCAGGTCCATTGCAGGACCTCTAAACGCTAAACAATGGCAAGACCTTTACCAAACCGTTCCCTTAACCCCCGACCAGGTAGCCAACATACCTCCATATAGACCGTGGAGATATGAATGGTGAAAATCCTTTATTTTATATAGACAGTAAAATAATGCCAAGACACCACGGACAAACGATAAGGAAAGATCACCTTCAACATAAGTAACTAGTTATTAAAGTCATTAATACAAAACCAAATAAAAAGTGCAAAAGATTAGAAATAAAAAGTATTATACTAGACACTTTGTCTTCACCAAGTGATGTAAGAGACTTAGGCAAACATGGCCTTGATTGTCAAGAACTCTTACGATCAATCTTGGATCCCGAGATGACTCACACACTCTACGATGGACAATGGATGATGGTGGTGGATGATGGTGTTGTGATGGTGGTGGGTGGTGGATGAAGTGTGAGAGAGGTGGTGTGCCAAGGGATGAGATGAAATGAATCCAAGCACTCCTATTTATAGGCTGAACAGAGAGCTGGGCACGGCCCCGTGTCCGTCTGACAATCTCTCTCCTCATTAATTGTAATTCGCAATTACAATAAATGCGCCTGCTGTACTTTCGACACGCCCCCGTGTCCGCTGAGCACGGCCCTGTGATGGGCAATAGAAGCTTCTATAGATTTGTCTTTTCTGCTGCTTCTTGGGCACGGCCCCGTGCTGGATGAGCACGGGGCGTGTTCAGTCTTCTGATTTCTCTATTTTGCTTTGGAATGTGCCGTTGAGGGGTCGGGCAGTCCACTAATATTCCTTTTCTTGTATTTATGTTGGATTTAGCTGTCTTTTTGCTTCTTTTGCGTTTTTGAGCTCATTTAATCCTGAAAATACAAAAGGAAGACAAAAACACTCTTTTTCCAATATTAGTACTTAAAAAGGTTAGTTTTATGCCTCATTTGATGTAATTTATATGTTGCATTTTACACACATCAAATACCCCCACACTTGAACTTTTGCTTGTCCTCAAGCAAAACTCTTTAATATGTGGCTTACACTCCCAAATGGAATAGGTAGAAGAGAAGGTTTGGGCTTGTCGTAGAGTGTCGGGATTTCCAAGATCTTTTTGGGTTTTATTTTTATTTATTTACATTCCTATTCGTAATGATTTATTTAGAACCTTTCATAAAAGAAATTACTTATTTGGGCATAACATGCCATTTTAAAATTCTATTTATATACAAGTTCACATACCTCACGGGGAAATCACTCACACTCGGCCGAAGGTGTATTTTTAGTGAATCACTCGAGAGCGGCATGGAACTTATTCCTACCATAGGCTTGCCAAGAAATCAATCCTCCTCCTTTTTAACTTTTATACCTTTGTAGGTATCAAGAGGACTTTGTGGGTTAAGGGTTAGGCTAGGGTTAAAGGTAGGTGGTTGGGTTAGTGGTTAGTAGAAAAAGGGCTAAAAGCGTAACAAGTGTCGGTTTTCGTATTTTTGCAACTTTTTATTTTGATGAAGCTTTTATTCAAACTAAGTTATTTTTGATTAACTTGTTTGTTTATTTTTATTTTATTTTTTTTGCTTCATCATTATCACATTTTTTATTTTTTATTTATTTATTTTTTTTTTACGAAGAACCGGACTTGTTACTAAAATAAAGGGTTAAAAATGAAAAAGGTTTTGGTGGGTAAAAGGGTTTTTGTTTGGGTGATGAAACGAAAAGGTTTAGGCTCAAAGGGGCTAACTAGGGGGATTTTTGGGTAGGTGGTAAAAGAAAAAGAAAAATAATGGTGTAGAAATAAAAAGGGTTAGTCCTAATGCCTCCATCATTTACTTACTCGGGTTTAAGTTGATAAGGACCGGGAATGTATTGTCATGGCAAGTTCTAGAGTCGTAAGAACCAAGCGGCTATTCACACAAGAAACGAAAAATGAGCATTTAGTCAAATGATATGTAATTGTGTGCTCAATAAAGGCTCAAAACTCACTTTTGTGGGAATGGGTTTTTATGTGATCAAGTATATATAATCAAATTTTAAATAAGTTTGCTATGCCTTTTCATAATTTTCTTATGTTGGTTCTTTTTATCACTACGCTATCGGTTGTAAATTTAAAAATATAACCTTTTTGAGAACTTGAATTTCCCGAGTTAAACCTAGACAAGTAAAAAAAAATGAAATTTTTGAAAAAAAATTTGGGGTGATTAGCGGTTCCAAAAGAGTTTTGTGTAAGGCTTGTATTTAGGACTTGCAAAGTTCAAGGTTTTAGCATCCCCCCCACACTTAAATTACACATTGTCCTCAATGTGTACCAAAAATAAATTTTTAGGTTGATTAGATGTGTAAAATAGTGTTTAAAAAGCAAAAGTTTGTGTTACTGGGCACTGAACACGGCCCCGTGTTATCCGGGCACGGCCCCGTGTTCAAGTGCCAGTAACAGAATTAAAACAAGAGAAACAGAAGCCTGGACACGGGGGCGTGTTGGGTGAACACGACCCGTGTCCAGTTACCTGAACTGGGCGTTTTCTGCAGGGTGCTCAGCACGGGGCCGTGTTGGTTGGGCACGGCCCGTGTTGAACCTTCTGAAATGGAGAGAATTGTCGGGTTGCCTTGTTCTTGTGCATGGGTTTATTTTTCTCGTTCCCCTTTTTATCCTTTACCACCATGAGTGTGTTTTATTCATTACAAACCATCCAAACCTTAAAACCATCATTTCGTTTCATCATAGAGAGAACTTACATAGTCCTAAATTAAACTAGATAAAACAAAGAAATAACAAACCATGGAGTCCTAGCCTTTACTTTATTTTAATTAGCAAAATTTCCAAGAAGTAATTAATCTTGGTTAACCAAGGCCTTTTTGAACTCCTTCTTCCGCGTGCGGTTCTCCTCAAATGTCGGCGAGCCATTCTTCCACCTCCCTTGGAAGGAGAAAAGAAGGCTCATTGGCATTTGTTTGAGGAGTTTCAACTTCCACCGGGATCTCTTGTTGGTGTTCCACGGGAGGTTCCGCCGGAAAGTCTTCCCACCCGGTAGGGTTGTTGATTCCGAGTGCCAGGTTCCAATCCTGTTGAGGAAGGACTGGTTCCATTGGAGGTGCTACAAGAATATTTAACCTCTGGTGCAAGAGGTTAATTTCTTGGAAGCTGCTTTCAAGTCCCATCGTAAGATCGTTAATCCGGTCGATTAGGACCTCCTCTACTGAAGTCATTTCGTCGAGAGCCTCCCTTAATGCTATCACATAGTGCACAAGTGTAGCTTCAATGGAGGGTCTTCTTCCTCTTCGGCTGTTTGACGAATGCACAGAAGATGTTTCGCTGTTTTCACTCGACATCCTACGAAAAATAAACTAAAAATAGCTTATTTAAGGAAAAAGTGACCGGACACGGCCCCGTGCTCACTGAGCGCGGCCCCGTGTTCATCTTTCTGCAGAGTTTCGGAACAAGGAAACTTGGATTTTTAAGTTATTTTCTGAACTTGTGGGGCCTTTTTAGCTACTAATAACTTAAAACAATGTTTCATAACATGTTTTTACCAAGATTCTTTGAACAAAACTCATTTATCCCTACCATAGAGTTGGAGGAATTCCAAACTTTCAATGGTAGCTCTTGGAGAAAGATGGAGAAGAAGGAAATGGCTAAAAGAGGAAAGGACAAGATGGGTTGTTGGAAACTTCTTTTAGACTTACCTAGGATAGTTTGAGAGAAGATTCCTGCAAATCTCTGTCCCAAGTTGGTCCAAATGTGCAGAATTCTTGGCTGCATTTATAGAAAATGACAGCATCCTGGACACGGCCCCGTGTTCAGTGGACACGGCCCCGTGCTCAGGTGGAGTTCTGACACAGTTTGTCCGCATTCTGACATACTGATCAGAATGGAATCTTTCGATGGACACGGGGGCGTGTTGGCTGGGCACGGCCCCGTGTCTAGGGACTGTTTTATGAAGTTGTCTAGTTTTTTAAGGAACTTGTTAGTATCGGGTGGCTCCTGACTGGTTGGAACAACCCCAAAGTGCCTAAGATACCTTAATTGTCCTAGACTAAGGCGAGAACGCAAGAGGTTGTCGGTGAGGGTAATTCCTATTTTTATTCTAGGTGGACAAGTCCAACCCTTTCCCGGGCTCTTGTTAAAGAAGGTGTATGCCGAATCGCTCAGGTCTATGTATGCACCGAACGAAGTCGATGGAGAGTCCTTCACGGCACAATCGACACAGGGACGACTATCGTCCAAGTCTTTGCTAGGTACGAAGGTATTTTCGGGAGCAACGAGGTTGTCGGAATGCGGTTCCAACATTTCTTCATGGGTATCGTCTTGGGGTGGATCAATAAAATCCTTCCCAAGCTCTTCTAACCATTTCAGAATTAGCTCTTCTAGTTGAAATAACTCGTCAAGGAGCATTTCCCCTAGAATATCTGGCTGGGCGCATTCGAGGGAGAAATAGTGCTTATTTTTACTTTCGCCCCTCTTAAGGTTGTGAGAAGTTGGTGGGTCCATGTAGTGGGGCCTATAACTTAGGAAGTAGCATTTTACTTCTTCATGTTCGCCACCACATAATTGACACCACGTACCATAAGAGTGCCGAAAGTAAAAATAATTACTATCACTCATGTTTATGTCAGAAATTACCAACCGCCGGGATCTAACGGTTCTGTTTTCAGTAACTGAAACTTGGGCACGGGGGCGTGTTGAGTGGGCACGGCCCCGTGTTCAGCTTACTGTCTGATGTAAAACAGGATTGCCAGTTCCAATGATTGAGCACGGGGGCGTGTTCAGCGGGCACGGCCTGTGCTGAGCTCTGCAGAAGCTGAAAAACTAAGAAAAAAAACTAAAAAAAAAATTAAAGAAAAATAAAAGATGATTAGGCCGTTGATTCCTAACTTTCTTAAAATCCTTGTGTCCCCGGCAGCGGCGCCAAAAACTTGATGCGTGTGAAGTGTTATATATATTAGGTGTATATTTTAAGCCCTTTTTAACACTTATTTTAGCCAAGTTTTAAATTTATAAAACACGATATTTCACTAACACTAAACACACATATGGGCAAGTGCACCCATCGTTGAGTGTAGTATAGCGTTGGTAAGATACCGAGGTCGTCCAAGGACACAAGAGCTTTTAGTACCGGTTTATCCTCAACGTCTAACCAAAATAAAAGTTTAGAAAAATGTTTTAAACTAAGAAAATTAAAAACTAACTAAAATGCTGAAAATAAAAATAAAAATAAAAACAGATAGACAAGATGAATCACTTGGTTCCGACTCGTATCTAGTATAACCTTTGATTATTTCCGCACTTTTGCACATAATTAAGGGATTATCTTAGTTATTGTAGTAGGCCCCTCTTTTGAAGGTGACGTTACCCTCACCCCAGTAGTTTGAGTCAACAGGGATACAGTCCTAAAAGGGTGGATTATTAGAAGATAATGAGTTAAGTTATTAATGCAGTATTGTGGTAGGCCCCGCTTTTGGCGGTGACGTTACCCTCGGCTAAGTAGTCTGAGTCAGCAGGGATACAGTCCTAAATAGCCGGGTTATAGTATTAATAGTGGTTAACTTATGAGGGGATCAAAGAGTTTGGACCCCCGCCATCCAATACCGTGAAGTATTGAAGGAGGTCCTACTAAATTTGACCCAGGTCCATTGCAGGACCTCTAAACGCTGAACAATGGCAAGACCTTTACCAAACCGTTCCCTTAACCCCCGACCAGGTAGCCAACATACCTCCATATAGACCGTGGAGATATGAATGGTGAAAATCCTTTATTTTATATAGACAGTAAAATAATGCCAAGACACCACGGACAAACGATAAGGAAAGATCACCTTCAACATAAGTAACTAGTTATTAAAGTCATTAATACAAAATCAAATAAAAAGTGCAAAAGATTAGAAATAAAAAGTATTATACTAGACACTTTGTCTTCACCAAGTGATGTAAGAGACTTAGGCAAGCATGGCCTTGATTGTCAAGAACTCTTACGATCAATCTTGGATCCCGAGACGACTCACACACTCTACGATGGACAATGGATGATGGTGGTGGATGATGGTGTTGTGATGGTGGTGGGTGGTGGATGAAGTGTGAGAGAGGTGGTGTGCCAAGGGATGAGATGAAATGAATCCAAGCACTCCTATTTATAGGCTGAACAGAGAGCTGGGCACGGCCCCGTGTCCGCTGGGCACGGCCCCGTGTCCGTCTGACAATCTCTCTCCTCATTAATTGTAATTCGCAATTACAATAAATGCGCCTGCTGTACTTTCGACACGCCCCCGTGTCCGCTGAGCACGGCCCCGTGATGGGCAATAGAAGCTTCTATAGATTTGTCTTTTCTGCTGCTTCTTGGGCACGGCCCCGTGCTGGATGAGCACGGGGCGTGTTCAGTCTTCTGATTTCTCTATTTTGCTTTGGAAGGTGCCGTTGAGGGGTCGGGCAGTCCACTAATATTCCTTTTCTTGTATTTATGTTGGATTTAGCTGTCTTTTTGCTTCTTTTGCGTTTTTGAGCTCATTTAATCCTGAAAATACAAAAGGAAGACAAAAACACTCTTTTTCCAATATTAGTACTTAAAAAGGGTTAGTTTTATGCCTCATTTGATGTAATTTATATGTTGCATTTTACACACATCAGACCCGTTAGTATTCTAATAGGTTAATATTACCTTCATTCCAGACTAGGAAGCCCGGTAAAACCTACCATCATAAAGTCTTAGTAATTATACGGCTGAGTAGTAAATCTTGCATCTAAAACTCAGGTAAATACTTTAACTTATTTTCCCTTATACGGGCTTGGGATACGGTAAAATATTACCGCTTGGTCGGGTATGGGATCATTTAGTCGGATTGTGATTATTAAATCCGCATAACCGTTTTAGTCTATTTTGTTTGATATCATAAATATTGGGGGTTAATACAACCGTGTCCTGGATATTCTCGGCTCATTTAATTGCAAATGGCCATGACTTAAGCAAGGGTGTAGGCATACACCTGACAGTTGTGTATGTAAAAAGATATACCCACAATGTTGGGGATAACTCTTTGTGGGTTTATATTAGTGGTGTATCGGTTAATCATGTCCCGGCTTCTATACCAGGCCCTAAATGTATGACAAACATGTAAATCTGTATACAAAATTATAAATCTAATTATCCCAAGTTATAAAAGATTTTTCATGCTTTGTGCATCTAAACCAATTTTCTTAAACACTTTTCAAAAGAGTCGGTTAATTGTATTACCAGTGTAAACTGACGTATTTTCAAAAGACTAAGTGACAGGTACTACACAGGCTGGGAGCTACTGGGCGTTAAGTAGAGGATCTTGCAAGTCTTGGATGCCTTAAAGTGTCACACCCCGACCACGTAAAACAACAAATAGTGGCGGAATCGTTGGGGAGTGTTGTAACAGAATCATTGTTTCATAACACATGGAAATTTAAATGTTGTTTTATTGATTAAAAGAAGTTACAATGTCTTAACAAACAAAGAAACATAACATAATTAAATAGTCTTGCGTCTTTTAATGTCACTAAGGCCCAAGTCCGCCTAAGTGTATCTTGATCAATCTTATGCATCATCTCCTGAAAACACATGTGAAAATAGGTACGTCAGCATAAAAATGCATGTGAGATACATAGGTTTTATTGATTTAGGATTCATGACTTATAAGTTAAAAATAATGTATTAACAAAAGTTAGTCATGATCCTTGTAAAATGTTTTCTTTTATAAATCATACAAAAGTGATACGAAATCAGATGATATAAAAGAAAGATGCACAGATAAATAAATGACCAAGTAAAATGAGTTTGTATAAAATAAGTTGTTTGTAAAACAATGTTTCATGAAGATATGTTATAAGTGTAAAATGTATTATGTCAAACTTGAAATGATTTAAATAATGCTACGATATGTAATACCATAAAAGCACTTATATATAGGAAGTACAAGCGGCGCATCCACCATGCTTTTATCTTATTACACACGCCTCGTTATTTAAATCACTTACCAAACAAACCACCAAAATGTAATGTTCAAACAAATGTTGAAATGTTATTGTGTAAACAAATGTAATGTATAGTGAATAAAAACATTTATTGATTAAAAGCATTTACTCAACCCTATAAGAAAGAAATGTACAAAACAATGCATTTGATAAATCAAAATCAAAAGTTATGTTTTGTAAAATAATGCATACTTTACTGATACAAACATCTATGCGGTAATGTTAAACGTCTACATCCAAGCCTTGAGACTGTAAGATAACCTTAGAGTAAAGGTTATCAAAAATGTTTTCGGATTCAGTCATTCCTTCCACCCAAACAAACATAGGATTTCAGGAACAGGAGTTGTCAAGTCCAATGGTACCACTACCTACTATCGAGCGGCATGATCGGTGTTAATGAATGTATTAGTTTCGTTAAACAAACCAAATGTTATACCAAATGTAAGCATGTTTTATGAAAACAATGTACCTAGTATGCTAAGTGAACATACAAGGTAGAGATGTAAAACAATGTGTCCATATGCTACGAGAACATATGCAACAGAAATGCAATGCAAAACAATGTACTAAGTATGCACTAAATGGACATACATAGCATAAAATGTAATGTAAAATAATGTACTAAGTATGCACTAAATGGACATACATAACATAAAATGTAATGTAAAATAATGTACTAAGTATACACTAAATGGACATACATAGCAAAAACATAATGAAACCATGTACTATAAGTGTACTAATGAATATAACAAGCATATGATATGAAAACATGGAAAGCACGAAAGTAACAAGTAGGCACATGTGTTTCACCCCAAAATAGTTGAAAATAGTAAAAAGAGGGGACTATGTACTCACTTGAGGATGCTTAGAAGTCTTGAATAACAACCAAGCAAAGCTAGAGGAATCACGGAAATCAAACGGCACCTAATATAGGTAACTACGTTAATAAACGGACCTAAATCGGAGGATTGGATAAAATGTGGTTTTGTAAACCAAATGAGTGTAAGAACTCATGTAATATGGTTTAACAAAGCCTACATTCTAAAACGGAACACATCCTAAGTGCTTATGACCGGTTACGACCCGTTTAGGTAGCTTATGCTACTTTAATGCGTCGTTCGTGTAAAACGCGTTCAGACCGCCTAACTAGTCCTTTGACAAGTAAAATATGCCTTAACATGTCTAATAATGTTTCCTAATCAGTTTAGATGTCAAAATTTATGTTACATATGCTTAAAATGAGTTTTGGCGTAAAAAGGGCATTTTGGTCATTTTTCCTAAGGCATATAATTTCCTATCATACAACTAAGTAGACTAAGTGACCATAAAGTATAACCTCGGAAGGTTATTCCTTATGCAACTATGGTCACAAATGTGTTTGGTCGAATCCTAATGATTGACCAAACGGGTTGGGTTTGAAAGTCTAAGCGATTGATTAGATCGCTTCTCTTACGACCCTATATAAGCACAAAACCTAAAGTGACGAGCTAAACATGTTAAAACATGTTTAATGAGGTTTGAAAACAAGTTTGGTATCAAAACAAAGGGTCTTGATAGCTAAAAGTAGTTTGGTTGCAAAATACGCAAGAATACGCATTTTGACCGACACTACGACTCGTCACTACGACTTAATAACGTGGTAATCAGTAGGTATAGTCACAAAGGACTATGACCATCGTGATTACGCTCATGTTACGAAGTTCAAACGAACTTCATGTTGACCATTGACTGGTCAAAGCTGAAAGTCAAACACTTGTTTGACTTTCACGCTTAAAATGCGTAAAAGAACGAAAGAATACTTACAACGGGTCCAAGAAATAGAGGTTTGATCTAATTATTCTCAGGTATGAAGTGTATAACTTCAACTTAGAGAACAAAATCAGATCAAAGGTGAGTTTGCAAATGAAATGGAAGGGGTATATATAGATTTCGGAGAACCGTTAGGATCGTTTCTCGCAAATCGTGCTTTGATCTTGACCTTACAAGTGGGCACATGGTTTTCAAAACCATGAGAATACTTAAAACCATCAAATTCCAGCCCATAGAGTACAAAACCTTGGGTTAAAACCATCAAAACCTCAAAAATGGACCAAGTTCAATGTATCTGCCAGAAATTTCAAAAATGGTCCTTGCACTTGTAAAATTTGATTTTTGGCACTTTTAAGCCCCGTTAACCCCATTTCATGGCTCTAAAATAAATTTAAAGTATAGGGAACTTGAAATGTGCTAAAAAAATATCTCGGATATCGGTTCGTTGGTCGTACGGTTGCGTTGTTCGGTTAATTACGACGGAAATCGTAACGAACGCAAAAATGATCCAAATTACGCGGCGAATGGAATTTCATCATGCCAATCACTAAAATAAAATATTTTAATGATTACATAAAGTTTTGGATGTCCGGATGTATTCAGAACGTAAGATATGCGTGAAAATGCAAACTTATGCACTTTTTGACGCTTTTAGTCCCTATTGATCAATAAAGTTTATTTTTAGCATATTGAACCCTTCAAAGCGTATTTCTAAGCTATGTAAAGGATATTTAGGGTATGTTTAACTTATGATCAAGTTCCGGAATGTCCGTTACAGTACAAATTGGCATACTTTCGCAGTTTGTCGAATTTAGTCCCTGTAAGCGATTAAACTTGATTTTGCCACACCAAAGCCTTCAAAACTTATTTCTAAGTTATGTAAAGGTTATTTAAGGTATGTTAAGCATAAATTGATGTTCCTTAGTATTTTTCTCATTAAACTGATTACGTTTTCGCATCAGTTTGCGTATAACTTTTCAGAAAACGATTTAGAGCTCGAAATCAAACGAGAATTGATTTGTGCAAATGATACACATATTTATACAAATCCCAAGTATTAAATACAATATTTCATTGATTTGGTATTTTTTTGATGGCCGTGGAGGCACAGGTGTCACAGTCTCCCTTACTTCAGGAAATTTTGTCCCGAAATTTATTTAGAGGAAACCTGTGAGAGCTTGAAACATGAAGTCGAAAAGATAAAACAACACTGGTTAGAGTTATGAACTTCTAATAACGTTAAATAACATCATGCTTGCAATGTAATAGGGATACTTATATACAAGTATATGAAGTGCCATTGGTGCTTCCACCGTACCTCCAATACATTGTTCACATTTCGTTATTTTTTTGTCACTATAGGTTCTTACACATGATAAATCGTACTGTGGTTTTCGTGCACTGAATTTCATAATTATGTATGCATCCATAATTACGTAATTCCTTGCATAGTCCACACAGTGTATCTTATAATGTGTAGGGAAAGAAAATAATGAACGAACCTGTGATGATTGTGAGTAGGCCACCATAGGATCCTTTTAATTAAATCAATAAATGATCTTCTTAAATAGACCACCAAGGAGTCTTTTCAGCTATATCATCACATGCCACTCTTAACCAGATTCTGAATAAATCTTTTGACTTAGACCACTCAAGGGGTCTTTTTGAATTATGGAATGGTAATATATAATCCAAGGGTCTTAACTATTATGTAGAAGCCCATTAAGGATTTAGGGTAGTACCTTTGGATATCCAACTGTGAATCTCTCACATGAAGATATGGAAGATTCTACGAGGATTTGGATAATGAAAACAAAAACACAAAAGAAAACACATAATACATAATCACAAAATTGTTTAACTTGATCTTCAATTTGTTATCATTTTGTTAATTTGTTTGTTAATTGTGCACATGTATTTAAAGCACACCAGGTATCCAATCCCTGGATTTCGACTGGCGCTTTAAATATTTTCAAGATTCTAATTATAAGGATAGGAAGATCTTAAAAAGAAAATTCGATTTCGATTACAAGGAATTGTAATATTCGAATTAAGGTATACAAGGAATCCAATTAAGGACTCCGATTTGAGCAAAAATTATCCCCAAGGATCTAATTGTAAAGATAAAAAGATCCCATATGGATTTTGGGGATTTGAAAAGCGGGAGGCGTTTTAAACCTTGCACTAGACGTGCTTAAGTCGATACACGAGGTAGAATGCTTATGAAGTTGAGGTGCTAGATATGCCAAGGCGACATATGAAGCAGATTTTGAAGGTTAAATCAATGTATGGGAAAAATGTTTTTGAAAACTATGTATGGGGTTCTTTTTGAAACGTGTTTAATGTTTTTGAAACCTTACATAATACTTTTGAAATCATAAAATAGGTGTATTAGATAAGTATATTAATAATGTTTTAAAATCATGCGAGATGAATTTTGAAATTATGTACAAGGTTTTTGAAAACATGAATGATGCTTTTGAAATCATACACTTGATATATTAAGTAAATATACTATGTTAAAAATGTTTTCAAACTATATGGAATATTTTGAAATCATGAAGGTTGTTTTGAAAACTTATACTATGTATGATGTTATGAAAACCAGAATGTTATGGGTATGAGATCGAAAAATTACCCTTAGTTATTAAACCAAGGATTGAAAGTGATTACTCAAAATGTCACTTATATTCTGTACTTTCTTTCTTAGAATGAAACGAGTACTTAAATTTTTTTTGAGAAAATCATAAGCAAACATAAGAAAGGGAGAATCACAAGAGTAGTTTGTAAAGAACATAGTTCCTTGATGTAGGTATTATAGGGAAATGCCATACACACATGTAACTACACTTGTATTTCAGAATTGTGAACAACAATTTATTTATAAACAAAACAGTTTGTTTCAGAGTTCAACAAAAGACACAAAAGCAATAGATACAAACTATTCAAAGTAGCAACATCTTCAAATCAGCCAATTGCTCATTCGTGGGTCAGATTTGCAACAGCTAGCTTTGGGAAATTCCTTTGGAAATGGCCCATTTTGCCACAGTTGTAGCAAGACCCCGGTGAAAAACGAGCTTGAGCAGGATTGTTGCCAGCTTGATTTGGTGTAGTTGCAGCTGGGCAAACTCTTGCTGTATGACCTATAAGTCCACAAGTTTGGCATTTGAGGCACTTCACACTAGCATGATGATGAAGGCTACATTGGTTGCACAAGGGTGCAGTTCCGTTGTAAGGCTTCTTGGCTAGTGGTGCGGCCACCTGACTAGGTCCTGCCAGTTTTGGTGCAACGACTGGAGGATTCTTTGAAGTTTTATGTTTCTTTGGTTTTGGTGAAGCCTCGGCTTCTGTTTCCTTCGGTGGCTCTTGAGTGGCTTCCTCCTGGAGACGATAAATGGCAGTAGCTAATTCAACAATCTTCAGGACTACTTCGCCTATTCGCTTGGCAAATTTGGCAGTCTGCTCGGATATCTGAGTGTTGTTGCGATGAAGAGACATTCTAGAAGAAATGAAAGGCGTAGGAAGAAACAAGTGAAATGTTATCGGATAATCAAAACAGAATGGCAACGCATAAAAATTGCGATCATTTGTTTGTTACCTAAGGCAAACAAATGAGATGGTGACTAATCAAAGTAATCGGGTCATAATAATGTATCGCGAAGACATGCTTTAGCCTATAAGTGGACACTCACCCCATGAGTTCCCAGGTAAGAGAGATTGGTCTGATTATGTGGATTTATACGAACACTCTAGCCTTAGACAGAAAACTCAGAGTACAGGCATCCACCCTTCCAGATTGCACGTGTTCACATTATAAGACCCAACTTTGATGAGATTTTGAAAACTTAGAGGGTTCAAAACCTTATAATAAATCATCCTAGAACAGATGATTGGTTTTCAAAGCGGATTTGAAAGTTGTGTTCTTGTTGTGGTTGTCACCTAAGGATAAGTGACGGTATTGTTTTAAGATCTAAACACAAGAATCTTGTGTTAGGGTCCTAGGAAGGTTATAGACTAGGTCAAAGCATTACTAATAACCTAATTCCCTATAACCATGAGCTCTGATACCAACTCTTCTGTCACACCCCGACAACGTAAAACAACAAATCGTGGCGGAATCGTCGAGGAGTGTTGTAACAGAATCATTGTTTCATAACACATGGAAATTTAAATGTTGTTTTATTGATTAAAAGAAGTTACAATGTCTTAACAAACAAAGAAACATAACATAATTAACTAGTCTTGCATCTTTTAATGTCACTAAGGCCTAAGTCCGCCTAAGTGTATCTTGATCAATCTTATGCATCATCTCCTGAAAACACATGTGAAAATAGGTACGTCAGCATAAAAATGCCTGTGAGATACATAGGTTTTATTGATTTAGGATTCATGACTTATAAGTTTAAAATAATGTTTTAACAAAAGTTAGTCATGATTCTTGTAAAATGTTTTCTTTTATAAATCATACAAAAGTGATACGAAATCAGATGATATAACAGAAAGATGCACAGATAAATAAATGACCAAGTAAAATGAGTTTGTATAAAATAAGTTGTTTGTAAAACAATGTTTCATGAAGACATGTTATAAGTGTAAAATGTATTATGTCAAACATGAAATGGTTTAAATAATGCTACGATATGTAATACCATAAAAGCACTTATATATAGGAAGTACCAGCGGTGTATCCACCATGCTTTTATCTTATTACAGACGCCTCGTTATTTAAATCACTTACCAAACAAACCACCAAAATGTAATGTTCAAACAAATGTTGAAATGTTATTGTGTAAACAAATGTAATGTATAGTGAATAAAAGCATTTATTGATTAAAAGCATTTACTCAACCCTATAAGAAAGAAATGTACAAAACAATGCATTTGATAAATCAAAATCAAAAGTTATGTTTTGTAAAATAATGCATGCTTTACTGAAACAAACATCTATGCGGTAATGTTAAACGTCTACATCCAAGCCTTGAGACTGTAAGATAACCTTAGAGTAAAGGTTATCAAAAATGTTTTCGGATTCGGTCAATCCTTCCACCCAAACAAACCTAGGATTTCAGGAACGGGAGTTGTCAAGTCCTATGGTACCACTACTTACTACCGAGCGGCATGATCGATGTTAATGAATGTATTAGTTTCGTTAAACAAACCAAATGTTATACCAAATGTAAGCATGTTTTATGAAACAATGTACCTAGTATGCTAAGTAAACATACAAGGTAGAGATGTAAAACAATGTGTCCATATGCTACGAGAACATATGCAACAGAAATGTAATGCAAAACAATGTACTAAGTATGCACTAAATGGACACACATAGCAAAAACATAATGAAATCATGTACTATAAGTGTACTAATGAATATAACAAGCATATGATATGAAAACATGGAAAGCACGAAAGTAACGAGTAGGCACATGTGTTTCACCCCAAAACAGTTGAAAATAGTAAAAGAGGGGACTATGTACTCACATGAGGATGCTTAGAAGTCTTGAATAACAACCAAGCAAAGCTAGAGGAATCACGGAAATCAAACGACACCTAATACAGGTAACTACGTTAATAAACGGACCTAAATCGGAGGATTGGATAAAATGTGGTTTCGTAAACCAAATGAGTGTAAGAACTCATGTAATATGGTTTAACAAAGCCTACATTCTAAAACGAAACCTATCCTAAGTGCTTATGACCCGTTACGACCCGTTTAGGTAGCTTATGCTACTTTAACGCGTCGTTCGCGTAAAACGCGTTCGGACCGCCTAACTAGTCCTATGACAAGTAAAATATGCCTTAACATATCTAATAATGTTGCCTAATCAGTTTAGATGTCAAAATTTATGTTACATATACTTAAAATGAGTTTTGGCGTAAGAAGGGCATTTTGGTCATTTTTTCTAAGGCATATAATTTCCTATCATACAACTAAGTAGACTAAGTGACCATAAAGTATAACCTCGGAAGGTTATTCCTTATGCAACTATGGTCACAAAATGTATTTGGTCGAATCCTAATGATTGACCAAACGGGTTGGTTCGAAAGTCTAAGCGATTGATTAGATCGCTTATCTTACGACCCTATATAAGCACAAAACCTAAAGTGACGAGCTAAACATGTTAAAACATGTTTAACGAGGTTTGAAAACCAGTTTGGTATCAAAACAAAGGGTCTTGATACCTAAAAGTAGTTTGGTTGCAAAATACGCAAGAATACGCCTTTTGACCGAAACTACGACTCGTCACTACGCCTAAATAACGTGGTAATCAGTAGGTATAGTCACAAAGGACTATGACCATCGTGATTACGCTCACGTTACGAAGTTCAAAGAACTTCATGTTGACCATTGACTGGTCAAAGTTGAAAGTCAAACACTTGTTTGACTTTCACGCTTAAAATGCGTAAAAGAACGAAAGAATACTTACAACGGGTCCAAGAAATGGAGGTTTGATCTAATTATTCTTAGGTATGAAGTGTATAACTTCAACTTAGAGAACAAAATCAGATCAAAGGTGAGTTTGCAAATGAAATGGAAGGGGTATATATAGATTTCGGAGACCGTTAGGATTGTTTCTCGCAAATCGTGCTTTGATCTTTACCTTACAAGTGGGCACATGGTTTTCAAAACCATGGGAATACTTAAAACCATCAAATTCCAGCCCATAGAGTGCAAAACCTTGGGTTAAAACCATCAAAACCTCAAAAATGGACCAAGTTCAATGTATCTGTCAGAAATTTAAAAAATGGTCCCTACACTTGTAAAACTTGATTTTTGGCACTTTTAAGCCCTGTTAACCCCATTTTAAGGCTCTAAAATAAATTTAAAGTATAGGGAACTTGAAATGTGCTAAAAAATATCTCGGATGTCGGTGCGTTTGGTTGTACGGTTGCGGTGTTCGGTTAATTACGACGGAAATCGTAACGAACGCAAAAACGATCCAAATTACGCGACGAATGGAATTTCATCGTGCCAATCACAAAAATAAAATATTTTAATGATTACATAAAGTTTTGGATGTCCGGATATATTCAGAACGTAAGATATGCGCGAAAATGCAAACTTATGCACTTTTTGACGCTTTTAGTCCCTATTGATCAATAAAGTTTATTTTTAGCATACTGAACCCTTCAAAGCCTATTTCTAAGCTATGTAAATGATATTTAGGGTATGTTTAACTTATTATCAAGTTCCAGAATGTCCGTTACAGTATGAATTGGCATACTTTCGGAGTTTGTCGAATTTAGTCCCTGTAAGCGAATAAACTTGATTTTGCCACACCAAAGCCTTCAAAACTTATTTCTAAGTTATGTAAAGGTTATTTAAGGTATGTTAAGCATAAATTGATGTTCTGGAGTATTTTTCGGTTTAAACTGATTACGTTTTCGCACCAGTTTGCATATAACTTTCTAGAAAGCGATTTAGAGCTCGAAATCGAACGAGAATTGATATGTGCAAATGATACACATATTTATACAAATCCCAAGTATGAAATACAATATTTCATTGATTTGGTATTTGTTTGATGGCCGTGGAGGCACAGGTGTCACATAAAGTCTGTTGAACTTTGCTTTGTATTTTATTTAGATCCGCCTGTGGATCCTTTCTTTTATAATCGTCTGTATATTCTTTTATTCGTACTTTGAACAATCGGGTTGTAATAGTAATTTACCTTCCAAGCCTTCCGCTGTGCTATAGTTGTGTTTAATTGACTATGGTGATATCAACTACGTCACGATACTCCCCACCGGGTCCACCGGATTACGTGGAAATATCGGGGTGTGACATAAATAAAGAGCGAAAATGAAAAATCATCTATTCTTTAAACATGACTAAACAATTTTATTCGGAAATTTTTAGAGCTTTTTAAAATTATAATTATAATGGTGGAACTACAACCTGCCACGTGTTAAAACTATATAAGCCTACAATTAAGGAAAGAGTATGAAAATCTGCCAAGTGTATTTATTTTTATTTATAAGTATAGAGATAAATAACTGGGTTGCAACAGGGAACAATGCAGCAGCGGAGAATCAGTGATGGTCGGAGAAGATGAGATGCAGGTTTTGCTCCGGTGGTCGGAATATCGTCGGAGAAGACGAGTTTAAGAAAACAGGGTGTGGACTGAAGCGGGGTGAACCACAGGGTGTAAATGTGGAGTTTAGTTTAAATCTTTTTTATTATCAGGGGCAAAACATGACTTTTCACAAGTTGAGGGGCGAACATTGATGCAATCAGGAACATTGGGGTGTAAAGCATTAGGATTTTCATTTTAAGGGGTAAAGTTGACCGCGCCTGTAAACCTCAGGATGTAAAATTGTAGTTTACTCAATTTGTTAACATCTCGGACGAACTAGATATCATAAGCTAAAACTAAAACGAAGAACCTGATCTAAACACACATGCTTTATACGATCACACACTCAAAACAAAACAAAACAAACCAAATTAAAACGTAGGCTATACAACCATAGTAAACCAAATTAAAAATGTAGAAACATAGTTACACGTGGGCCGTTATATATATTTTTGCTTATATAGCCAAGATCACCGAATTTATCAATTGTAAGTTACAGATTACGGAACTCAAACCCTTTAGTGTAATAGTTTTGGAGGCGTCCTGCTAGCTCTTGATCTTACTTGCTCATTCTATCCCCTTTCACTTGGATAAAATCCACGAGGACTTCTTGTAGGCTTAGCTTCCTCTCTTTAAGTTGGAATCCATTACTCTAGAAGTAGCCGGTTGGAAATAAATTCTTATTATCTCTCCAGCTAACACTAGGTTTCTATTTTTTTAAAACTCAAGAACCTATGTATATGTCTTCTGTAACAATAAGAAATATCTTAATTATTATTGATATTAAAGTATAACCATAGATTAAAATATCACTTAATAGTTTTATAAAACTAATTTAAATTTAAAAGTATATATTTGTATATTCTAGGACATTTAGTAACTATATTCATCAATGATTTATATTTATATTTTATTATGTTGTGTAAGATATCTATTAAAACCTTTAATCACCAATTTTTGTAATCGTCAAGATTTTTTAAAAAAATACTGAATGATAAAGATGATAGTGATTGTTGAACAAATTAATTAATCGAATTTAACAGAAACATTTGTGATGTTAGGTGGATATTTTTTATAATTATTTGAAAATTAATATCAAGTTTGGAATTCGTATGAATTCTTATTAGATTTGAATAAATATTATTAAAAATAAGAATTTGTATTAGATTTGATTATATATTATTAATAATAAGAATTTGTATTAGATTAGATTAAATATTATTATTATTATTAGTATTATTAATAATTTTAATCAATTGAATGAGAGAATGATAAGTGTCCCTCAAATGGTTTCTTTTATTATATAGTATAGATGTTTTATGTTATATTTCTAATTTCTAATTTTTAAGTTATGTTCTAATGTTTTATGTTATAATGCTATATTAAATAGATATAAATATTTGATAGAATTAAAAATAAATGTGAGGAGTTAGCCGAGCAATGTGAGGAGTCAGCTAAAATATGAGGAGTCCGCCAAGCCGTCGGGAAGAGTCAGCCGAGCCAATGGGAGGAGTCTGTCAAGTACATGGGAGGAGTCTACCAAGTACAATGGGAGGAGTCTGTCAAGTACATGGGAGGAGTCCGCCGTCTACGCATCACCTTTGCTGGACACGTGTAAGCTCCTCATTCATGGACTCTTCAAGTTGACAAACGGACGCATCCCATGTCGCAGGATTCTGTCCAAGAACGCAGGAGGGTGACATTTTGATAATTTTGGTTGGTCAAGTGAAATTTGGGTAATTTTCCCTTGTTATTTTCTTCTATCTTTACTATTCTTACCTTTTTTTACTATTATTATAACTAACCCCTTAACTTTCCCAAAACTATATCTTTTCATCTAAATCCAAAACATTAACACAAATATCCTTCTTTCATTTAGATAAGCACCACAAGGATCATGACTCCAATATGGATCGGTCCATATTTAATTTATTAATTACGTTTTATTACTATTTCACTTTAATTTTTATTTTATATTTACATTTTGTTATCTTTTCTTATCATTTAACTAATATCTTTTTGGATATTTTGACTACTATTCTTTTACACCAAAATTCCACCTAACTTTACACTTGTAACTATTTGAACTCATATTACTTTTGTTGCAAGTCGAATACCATACCAGTATACCACTAAGTTTTGAGTGTATTTTTAGTTATTCAACTAAATAACTTTGTAATTGATGAATATATAATGTTCTTTAACACGAAGAAAAATCAATTTTAAAAACAAACGAACCGAACACGTGTTGATTCGGTTGCTAAAGCGATAGGTGGTACCATACCGGTACCTTACCAGTCCTGTAACAAACCGAGTCAATATCGATTAAGTTCTTACCGCATCTCGTGCCGTAACGTGCGGGTTAAATAACTAGTATAAATTTAATAACTTCACACCTCATCTTCTCCAACATTTCAAATCTTTTGTTTAAATTACTTTTACGACACACCACAACGTGCGAGACATTGTACTCTTTTTATCTATGCTTAACAATGTTAATGTCACTAACGTAATGTTTGTAACAAAGTTAAAAACGCATCATGTCATGCGTGGGCACCACATGTTACTATCATCATCGTATTACATGTAATGTAATCTTGTCTCCGCAACGCACGACACGGGAAAAAGTCTAGTAATTATAAAAATGGGTAAATTAACATGTAAATACATTGTGCATTATTGACTTGTACATTTGGTGTAATTGACCGAAATGCCCTTTAGAGTTAACTGAACTTTTGGTGGTGTTAAAAAATTAGATTCAAAGGGTTACAAAAAGAGTGGTTAGGGACTTAGGGCGTTAAACATTTTGATTTTAGACTGTAAGTGGTTAACATCCCTAAAACACACAGACTCGAAAAGTAATTTTCTCTATATTTTAAAAAATGTGATTGTTTTTATTTAGTTCCGTTCATTGTTATATTTATATAGCATATAACTAGGTTATAGGCACGTGTATTACATGGCTTAAATAATAAAAATAAATTGTTTGAAGTCTGTAAAGATAATAAGATAAGTAGATGTACCTGATAATTACTCCGTAAGCTTGCGATTTCTTACCCATGATAATCAGTATCCAACCAATTTCTAAAGTGCTTAACAACTTTTGTCACTGTAATAAATTCTTTAGGAAATTTTTTTATAACTATTTTTACCTCATTAATCAATAAATTAATGAAATAATTTCCAATAAATAGATCAGAGTTTGTTGCATATTTGGATTAACCATAAAGTTTTACGTATCCAAATAACAAAAGCGAAACATAATTCATTTCAAAGTTAAGAAGAAAACTTACGCATTCCAATAAATAGATAAGAGTTTTGTTTTGTTTACCGGTTTTCTACCCCCACAACTCATCTCGAGTTCGGTTTACCAGTTGTGTGTTTTTTTCTACAGTGGCAGTTAACATACGCGCATGGCTCCTGCGAGGAGGGGTCGGAACGTTAAGTCAGGGGGCCCTGTGCAGGGCTCTGCTAGTGGTTTAAGGACCTGCCCTTTCAAATTTTTCCACGAATGTAAAGATGGCAAACCAGGGTCTGAGGGATTTTTCCGCCTACTTGAACATATGCAAAGTGTAACGTCTCGCTTTTTAGAACTTCTCTTATTTAGAAAGTTTGCCTTGTACTCTATTTATGGAAACTCGTATTCTTTGGTAATCGTATTCCGTTGCCAATCATTATAAACCGCCACTTTGATTGTAATAAAAAAATGATCATTTGATGTGAATTTATACCTTGATTATACATACTCGTTTCATTATCAGCTTACATACATGTTGATATACATTTATCTCACGCGCAAACACATACTTGTTTTACTAACAATCGGTCGTAAATATGTGTTTAATACTCTTTATACATAAAATATACATAATCATACACTCACGATACTTGGTCTATGCTTCGATACATAATTTATACTTAGTTTTATATAAATAATACAAGTTATACCTTAAAAACATCAAACATAACAAACCTTGAGGGCTGAAAGTGTAAAAACAAATAATCTTCCGGGCAAGGGGTGCCGCAGCACGCGGAGACCACCCCCTTGCTGTCACGACCCGCGAAGGGTATCAATCCGCTCTCAGGTCAGTTTGGTTACGAGATTGGTAACTTTTCTCACCCAACTTCCACCTAATTACCTTTAAACACCATTAAGACCCAAACCTACTCACCCACTATAAATACAACCACCCTAATACTCATTTTCATTTTCACTTTCACTTTCCAAACACTTCTAAATCATCAAAATGCTCTCAATTCAGCTGGAAATACTAGTTTTGGCAGATTATTCTAAGTTTGGAACACCTCTAGCAGTGTCTCCACAAGTTTACCATGGTAAACTAAGGTGGAACATCACCATTTTGAGGTCATACTTTGTTAACTTTATGGAACTTATGATTTCTTAGGTAAACTCATACCTACCTTGCTTTTAATCAAAC
The DNA here is from genome assembly GCA_030545235.1 of Helianthus tuberosus. Lineage (NCBI taxonomy): Eukaryota > Viridiplantae > Streptophyta > Magnoliopsida > Asterales > Asteraceae > Helianthus > Helianthus tuberosus. The sequence goes on along the minus strand of CM060414.1, from coordinate 107,945,476 downwards.
CTATGGTTAGTGAGCTTGTGTATGGTTGATTCTTACAAGTGTAGAGGTGCAAATACCCTCTAAACTTTCTGTTTTGAAAGGGTTTAAGACAACCCACAAGTGTTGAAGTCACATAAGTCTACCATAGTTCATATGTGTAACAACTGGTAATTTACGGCTTATAATGACGTGAATAACAAACATTAAGATGATAATAAATAGCGTTTAAGATGTAAATTAACTTAACTAGGCCTTTTGGAGTGCCTAGAACATCTATCCGGCTTTACAGTACGCGGATGTTGATTCGCCGAAAGACTGTTGAACGATAAGCAGTAACGAACTAATACCGGACAAAATACTGACAACGCCAAAAAATACGAGTTTTATATGTATATTTTACACATTTAAATTTGATTTTGAGAAATTATGCTGCTTTCGAACGTCACAAAGCGCTTACGTGAACGGAAAAACGCGATAGAAGGAACGCACCGGCAACGAAACAGAAGCATCGGAATCGTGTATTACCTTAAAAACTGAAATATTATGAAATATTTAGCTTCGTAACCGAATTTTAATATTCGTAGCCGAAATCGGATCAAAAACGGATTAAAAACGACAAACGAAGCATTTTACGTGATTTTAACGCAACCGACGAACGTACGCGGCTAATATCGAATTACCGACACTATGTTTCATGTTTAGAATCCTAAAATGATATTTTACGACATCTTATGAAGTTCGGGTGAGAAAAGGGGCTTCAGAAATGTGATCGTGCCACTCAAAACACAAGAAACGGGCTTGTGGGCCTTGGGCCCAAGCCCACATGAGAAATCTTAGCTATAAAAGGGTTGTAAACCCTCATTTTTTCTCAAAAATCTCACACGCACACTCACTGCTCTCTCTCTCTCTCTTTCTCTCTCCGATGAACACTTACGGCGGAGCCGGCCGGAGCACGGCGGAGCCCAGCGGTGGCCGGTGATGCCGCCGCTCACGGCAGTGGCGGTGGTGGATTTTCACGGCGGTTCAACGATGTACCCCCCTAAAGTGAACGTTCCGAACTCGATTCCGACCTCAGTTTCTCTGTCCAAGCGATGACGGTGACCTGTTTGAACTCCTGCAGCCGTGTTCTCGATCCCCACTCCGGTAAGCGACTGTAACTCTCCTCCATCCTCCTTTCTTTTCAGATCCTTATAGATCCATGTTCTCCGGCTAGATTGGTTGTTGATTCAGGAGTGGATTATGGTGATGATGATGACGACGAGATGATGATGATGATGATGATGATGTGATGGTGGTGCCGACGTACTAAATGGTCTAAAAGTTTTAGGTATGCCGAATCATAAGTTGGTATTAAAAGTTGGCGTTCCCATAATGCTTTTACATAACCTTGATCAAAAAAATGGTTGTGCAATGGTACAAGATTACAAGTCGTTACACTTTGTGATCGGATTATTGAAGCAAAAGTTATTTCTGGTAATAATATTGGCACTGGAACTTTTATTCCAAGGATCAATCTGTCGCCCTTTGAGAAACGAATACCTTTAAAGCTTCAAAGAAGACAATTTCCGATAGCAGTTTGTTTCGCAATGACGATAAATAAAAGCCAGGGACAGTCTTTATCGAAGGTTGGTTTGTTTCTAAAGCAGCCTGTTTTCATTCACGGACAACTATATGTGGCACTTTCAAGAGTCAAAAGTATGGATGGCTTAAAGATGTTAATATTAGACAGTGATAGGAACATTACTAATAAAACTACAAATGTAGTCTACAAAGAGATATTCTCAAATTTATAGTTTCACTATTTTAATAGTAATTTCCAACTTTTATTTTTCTTCATTGATTTTTTTATGATATTCATCTTTACTGTTTACTTCAAGTTTTTAGGTTACATTAAATTTTTAGTAAATCTGACTTACAACTTATATAATAATCCGAATAACATATAAACAACCACATCTTATAATTTGTAAATATATATATTTGAAAATCGATAATCAACAAGCATTTATAAACGATACTACTGTTACTTATATTCAAAATTATGGTATCTGTCATGATGATATACTAATAATTGTCTTTAAGCTTAAACTACCAACTACCAAAATAAAACATGATAACCAGTACTTGCATGTACAAAAAAAACCATAAAAGCAGTACCACAAAAGTCATGATTTCGTCTACACAAATACCTTCACCGTTAGGTTATAAGATTACCTAGTAACCCTTATTAACTGCATCCACGTGTGATAAGATCAGGAGATTTCCTGAACTTACAAATTTGAAATGCAGTGTGTCACCCGCACGAAGGCCATTTTCCTTCATGAACATCAGCCAACCTTCGATTGCATACCTTACAGTCTGTCCGTTCTTTAGCCGCCTAAGATTCTTGACGATGGTTTTTTCCTTCATGTTCTTCACTTTCAACTCATGCACTTTATTTTTGAATCTGGTTATTTTTACAACTTCAGCAGGCATTCTCTGCATGTATACCATAATTAACAAGTAAATCAGCCTTATGAATGTTATAATATTACTGTTTATGATTAAGTAGCGAAAAAAACCATACCATGCGATAGGGGTGTGCATGGGTCGGTTTGGGTCGGTTTTGACCAAAAACCATAACCATAACCGCGATGTCGCTTATTGGATAACCATAACCATAACCGATCGGTTATGGTGGTTATGGTTATTCGGTTTTGATGGTTATATCGGGTCGGTTATGGGTTGTTAACCATGTATTTAGCTTAGCTAAAAACAGCTTAATTTTTTGAACATGGAATAAATTGTTATTGCATATTAGTATATTACATAGTATTAAAAAATACATATAATCTATAATATTAATACCAATTATTATCGAATATTCAAATACCATGATATGATACATTCCATAAATTTAAATAAACATTCAACCAAAACCACAAAATGATATGAAAAATCAATAAGTACTAAAAATCTTCAGTAAAAAACATCAAATATTAAAAATATGGTGAAAAGTCCTAAATCCTACAAAGATTTATTACATGTTGGTTATGTTCGGTTATGGTGGGTATGGAAAAAATGATAACCACCATTAACCGACCCACCAGTTTTTTATTTGGTTCGGTTTTGTCGGTTAATTCGGTTATGATTCAGTTAATTCGGTTTTTTGCACACTCCTACCATGAGATATTCTCCCTTCTTTGTGAATTCATAATTACCAGTTTCTTCAACATCATTTGTCCTTGCAACATGTTTTGGTTCAACATCGCATATCTTCAATGCATTACCATATCTCTTTCCATTTTCGTTAACCTTATTAGTACATATACACATTATATTTAGATTAATATATTTTATCCAGTAATGTATAACAAATATTTATCAGTAAATGTTGTTAACTTATGCTAGACATACCAACCGGTTGCGAGTTCTCCGTCCAAATGTTGAGACGTCGGGAATTTCCACTTTTGTGCCATATATCAGCCTTTCACTGTCGTCTGGATTACAATATGCCGCAATCTGTTTTCCTTTCCTTTTAAGCTGTTAATACAACGATTAACGTTAAATCACATTAACCAACAATCATTAACTAAATATGTCTACAAATATGAATGAAATTACTGATCCATTATTATGTTTGAAATAATTACATCTTCTTTTCTTGGGTAGTTTCTTTCTTCCCTCATCAAACGCTTTCTTCCAAGCTTCGACTTTTGTTTTCCACCATTGTTCTTATTCACGTCTTCTTTGTTAGCAACTTCATGCATCTGTGTATGATAATTAATAAAATCCACAAAATCTTATTGTAATGTATTCCAATCTATATATGTAAACTTATTACCTCAGAGATCAACTGATCTATTGAGTCTTTGTCTTCAGACAAGGTCTGTTATACAATAACATGCGTAAATAAGTCCTATTTTGTAGTAAACCATGATACTTTAATTCAAAATACTTACAAAGTTAACATTTTCATAGTATGTTTCTTTAGGTATTTCTACTAGAGAGTCATCTTCAATTTCTTCCTTCTTTCTTAAAATTACCTCACTCCTCTACGATAAATTCTTAACTCAAATGCAACGCTGTCCATCTTCATCAACAACAGTATATCCTCCTCTTCTATTGCAAGATCATCAAATAACTTCGGAGAACCTTTTGTAAAAACATAATTATCATTAATTTTATCTATCTCAACTTTCCAAGACTGACCTGCTGCATATATGTTATAACAGTCGTTTAATGGGGAGTAAGAGTAACAGTTTCTGATATAAGCTTCTGGAATCACCTGAAAAGTTATGGAACATTTTACTGTTAGATATATATTTATACCATTTAGTTGACAAGTATAACAAAATAAATATTGATTCAAACATATTAGTATACTTACTATTATTTTTAAAACTCCGTAACGGTTAACCGTCAAGAATGATTCACCACATACGTCTTCTACGAAACAATCGATTTCTATACTTTTCTCTTCGATTATCCTTAACAGCAATAACATGTTCTTTGTCAACCCAAGATCCCTTACAATATTTACCCATCCGTCAGTGATAACGGATTCTCCACTTACACTTCTCAACGATACTGGCCAACTTCTTTCACTTTGATGATGGATCATTATTTTTGTCCTTTGCCAATAATCTCCATATACATTCTTAACAAACTCAAGTGGCAGCACCGGCAGTTATATTTACGTGTTACATGTTCTCTAATACAAGATATATATACTTTTTGTAAGCATTATAGCATACCAGTTTTAATGATGCTGGCTCTTCTAACACAGACACGCATGACATAATCATTTTTGTATACCTGTAATATACCAACATTTGTTATTAACATTTACTATTGAACTTGAATGCATACATATATGTTCATAGCGATAAAACAAATATGTGTTAAGGACCATTAGACAAACAATTTTTTTTGTAAATATACCTCTATCATTCTTATATTTTGAAAATTTATACTGATATAATGTCAATATTATTTCCATTATTCCTAATCCTAATTCATAATCTACATCAAATATGTTCTGTACAGACTTTCAATAATACAATATACAATATACAATACTAAAGGAACTGTTATCACATCATCATATTTGAATACAACTAAAGAAAGATTCGTTGTAATCAATAAATTTATAACAACATATATGTTTTTCTTCCTTTTATGATTCATTACAATATCCGCATATATCATATTCATTAAATATTTAATCCACAATGTAAATCACACGAAATAGGTACAATAGCTGTTAAACATACCAAATTTATCAAAGCTTGAAGATGATTAAACCCTAAAATTGTATTTCATGTCTAACACCGATTTACTCGCCTATAAAACATCGTATGTTCTTTATCTACTAAGTAAAACATATGTACTTGCTGAATTTCACAAAAAAAAATCGAACATTAACTGATCGGAGTTAGGAGGGAAGTTTACCTGTTTGGAAGAAATCTAACCGGCGATGAAGAGAAGGATGATTACGTGCAACGGAGATGATGAAGATTTGATAGTTGATGGATGTCTTGATAACTGGATATTGTAATGATGTTCAATATCTATTACCTATAAACCTATAAAGTTAACATATATATATTTATTTTATAATTTGATAATACAAATGTTTGCATGATTTTTTTTATTTTTGTTGTTTTTTTCATTATAGTCTTTATTTACATTTACTTATTAATCATAATTCCATGATAGATTTGTATCTCTATATTTAAAGAAAGTTGTTAATTATGTGTATAAAAGTTTTACAATTTTTATTTTATATGGAAAATAGAATATCCATGTTTTTACATATTATTTGTAAAATAATCATATTTTTAAGTATGAATTTGCAATGTTCTTTTATAAATACATATTCTAATTTTTTTCTTTCATTGTATGTGTCGCAAGTACTATTCAATCTTTAGTCTTCTTTCTGATTTTCGTGTTTTGGTTAACATGTATCGTCATGGTCCAAACTTTATCATAACTATACTTGATCCGCTATCGCTTCAACAGGTACACACCTCTCCCTATTATTTTTTTAAAGGAATTATTCATATTCTTTTATCGTTTATTCGAAATAAATTTGCCTTTTGTTTTTTGTTTTTTCAGGCTATACCTATATGTATGAGTAGATTTATATGGATGAATAAGTTAGAATCTTCAACTGTTATTCTTAAATTTGATGAATCGTATTCATGGTCTGTTGTTATCAAATTAATAGAAGATATATTATTCTTTACCGATGGATGGTGTGAGGTTTTAAACTTCTTCGGCCATGAAGTTTTCTTCATGATATTCAACTATCTTGGTGATCTTACTTTCATGTTCAAGCTCTTCTCTCATGATCCAAATAAAGAGTATGGAAAATCATTTTGTAAAATTATTCATAATCCTTTACAAAGTCCAATGGTACGTAATTTTCTTATAGATTTTATTTTTATTTTTTTTATTACGCTTTATTAAAAATAAATAATATGCATAAATTTTTAATATATAATTTTTTCTACAGGTTCTACCAAACACTTTTATTTCCAAACATTATGAATATCGTTTACCGGATAGCATGGTTATACTTAATGTATCCGAGTATCATCAATGGAAAGTCCGTATGAGAAAGATTGGCCCAAATTATTGTTTTGCCGATGGTTGGTTTAAATTTATAGAAGATCTAAGGTGAAATCCTGGTGATATTCTGTGTTTTCAAATAAAGGACGCCACACATTTTAATATTATGATATTCAATAAACATGGTCATCAACTTTTGTTAAACAACACTCCTTTGATTGAGCAAGAATACGGACATATTAGTAATGTAGAAGGTTATCGACAAGTTTGTGACGATCCTGACTATCCTTTTTTTTGCAATGACAGTAAGTCATCGATTAGTATTATACTATCCTATTTTTTATTTAATTTTTTTTTGTCTTTTAGTGTTTTTCATTTAACAAAATTTACGTATTTTTAATGTTCTTACAAAATGTAGATCTTTCCCAAGTTAATTACTGACTTAAGTGGTTTAAATGAGTTTTCTGAAGTAAAGATCAAAGCTCTTAAGTGGAATACTTGGGTTAAGAATCTTTGTACACACAAATATTGATGGTCAAAGAAGGTTCGTCAATCAATTTATGATGTTAGTTGTTACTTTTCTTTTAACCAATTTGTATATATTACTAAATTTTTTTTCATATTTTCTCTATGATAGGTACGATGTTGTTGGATGGCATGATATAATTCAAGCTGAACATATTTCGTTAGGTGATGATTGTTTTCTCAACTGGTCTAAATCGAATTCGAGGTTATTGGTTACGAAACTCTAGCAAGCAGAAGTGTTAGAGTAATAGAGTTTCAGTTTATATTTAAAACCAGAAAAAACATATTTCTTACGTTAACTTTTCAATTCCCTTTTGTTACGTTTGTAGTATGATGCTTCGTTTTTTTTAATCTTTAAATTCAGATTGCCATAATAAGTTCATGCGTACAGTTCGTTTACGATAAGTAACATAAAACTTTTTTACCAAAAGTACAAACATATCATTTTTCAACACCGCGAAATTCGTTGGTATTAGCACTAGTATACATATAAAACACAACAAACACATTAAACAAAATGGTAACTTGTACTTAGAGGTTTACAAGTTTAGGTAATTAACATACGTAGAACGTTTATAGGTTACGTCACCTACGTAGCGGACGCCGGTGAAGTTTGACGCTCACTACGCAAAGTAGTGAGTTCATGTCCCCACTTTTAAACATTTTTATTGTTTTCTAAACTTTGGGGAAAATACATGTACAATAGTATGTTTAAAAACAAAGGAATGATACATAGATCATGTCACGAATATGGTATACGTAAGCACCATTAATCTAAGTCAGACCGAAAGAGCAAGGGTTAGATCTAGCAGGTCCGGGCAGACTCACTCTCTTGGCAACACATAGCCATGGAGTGCTTTGGGTCACAGTCGAAAGGTAATCGATGTTAAAAGTCGCCTAGGTTTGGATACTTTTTATGTCATCACACATGTTAATGTCCTTGCAAAACATTAGCGATCTCGATTTCCTCACATTTCATTGAAACTTACATTTTACAATTACATACCATGTTTTATACAATTACAACTCATACATTTTATACAAACTGCATGAATTCATACCAACTTTTGTTGACGATTTTTAAACTTACATGTATTTTAGGAAATTAGTGGAAATGCTCGCGGCCTCTTTGTTCAAGATGTAGTTTTATGTTTCAAGATGTTACGTGTCCATACTCCATTACCACCTTTTGATGGATTTGTTCGTTATATCCCGCCTCCTTGCGGTGATATAGGGAACAAAACGTTGATCTTTAATTCGAAGCGATGTTGTAAACCTTTAAACAATTATCTTTTGTTAAGATGTAAACTACCTTAAATTTGTATTTTGGATGATTAAACTTTGAATGGCAAATTGGAGTTTGTTTTATATCATGTAGTATGTTTACTTATCGTATGCAATGAGAACCTTTCACGATCACACCTCGTGCTTCCGCCTCTGAAAGGGGTGTGGCAGAAATTTGATTTATGTTTAGTAAATTTTTATTTTCTATGAACTTTGTTAAATGGATATTATTTTTTTAGTAAATCGATGGCATGAATTTTGTCATTGTTTTGTAATTCTCAGATATCTTCTATGTTATTTCTATGATGTAATGTGGTTACTCTTCAGTTTGGTAGACTTAAGTTTGGACCATTGAATGATCAATATATTCAAGTTGTAAAACTGAGTGTTTTTCACATTGTTTGTTTAGTCAAAACTTTTTCTCTAACCATTGGCGTTGATCAATCTATGCAATTGTAACAGATATGTGAATCATTTGGGTATAATTTCTGCATATGTAGATTAACGTGGTGAGAGAAATAAGGTCAACGAAACGTCAAGAAAGCACTCCATGTGAAGGTACGTATTATAAAATAAGTTTTCAAAAAATAATCATATATATATATGTAGGTTTACACATGTGTACATCATCATAATTAAGCTTAAAGATCTGTAAACATGTATAAATCAACTTAGTTACTATTACACATGTGTAAATAAGATGTGCACATTGAGACGATGGTATTAGAACAAATAAGTGTGATTAAATAGGTGTCATTATGCAGTTTACACATGTGTACATCATCATACTTAAGCTTAAAATATCTCTACACATGTGTAAATAAGCTTAGTTACTATTGCATTTGTGTATTTAAGCAATTTACACATGTGTAAATAAGATGTGCATATTGAAACAACGGTATTATAGCAAATAAGTATGATTAAATTTGTATAATTATGGGGTTTATGTGTACATCATCATACTTAAGCTTAAAGATCTCTACACATGTGTAAATCATCTTAGTCACTAACACACTTGTGTAATTAAGCAATTTACACATGTGTAATACATGTGAACATTAAAAACAATGGTATTAGAACAAGTATGCATGATTAAATTGGTGTAATTATGCAGTTTACATATGTGTACATCATCATACTTGAGCTTAATAAATACTCACGCATGTGAAAATCAGCTTAGTTACTATTGCATTTGTGTAATAAACAATTTACATATGTGTAAATAAGATGTGCACATTGTAACAACTACATTAGAACAAATTAGTATGATTAAATAAGTGTAATTATGTATTTACACATGTGTAAGCAGGTTGTTTAACATTGTAAGTGAGCAGTTTTGCTCACTTACACATGTGTAAGTCAGCTGGATTCTAAGAATTACAAAACAAAGAAGATATATGAGAATTACAAATAAGTATGATTAAATAGGTGTAATTATGCAATTTACATATGTGTAAGTCAACCGAATTATTTGTTTAGGATAACAATAAAAACAAATGGCTTAATGGTCTTTTACTTTTGTCACTTTGAACAGGCACATTTTCAGAAAAAAAAAATGGTACATTCTACAGTGGGTTGTAAAATGACAAAGGGAACTTTGGGAGGTCAATTGTAGAAGACCATAAAATGATACGAAGATTGTACTTTGGAAAGCGAATATTCACTGGGAAGATGTGATCAAGAAAGAATTGGAGTTTGAGAGAAATTAAAATGAAAAGAGAGACTAGTTTCTATTTTGAATCATGACGTGTTCATCAATTCATCTAGATTTGTCAAATTTCTTCATTTTTCTATCTTATTCATTTTTGGACTGAAAAACGCAAAATTAACATGGCTTTCACGGTTAAAATTGGCTGATTTTTGGATATTATATGTGAAACTCATAATCGCACAAGCCTACAAAATTTCAGAGCAAAATTCCAAGTAATTTGAGAGAAATCAAGAATTTTCGAATTCGATAAACATGTTAACTGTTGTTCTTATTGATGTTCACCGATCGGATGGCTATCCGATCGAATAACCATCCGATCCAAAGTCTCATCCGATCGAAGTGGATTTTGTTTATAAAGTGCCAAGTGTCGGATTGCAATTCGAACGAATCGCCATCCGATCCATTGCATTCATTAACAGTTGACTTTGTTGACCATGATTCGATCGGATTAACATCCGATCCACGACACATTGTTCATTCAATTTTAAGGTCCAAGTGTCGAACGACAATCCGAACGGATTGCCATCCAATCCTAATCACTTTGTTTTGTTTGTTACAGTGTCAACTCTCGGATCACCATCCGATCCAAAATCCTATCCGATCTATAGCACCTTATTCAATTGTCAGATCATCATCCGATCCATAGCACTTTAATTGTTTTGTTTTGTGTCAATCGTCGGATCACCATCCGATCCAAATACAAGTTCAATTGAAAAGTGATTTTGTGCAAAGTGTCAAATAGCAATCCGTTCGATTCGCCATCCTATCCAAAGACATCAGTTCAACAACGCTTGGTTGACTTTCATTGACTTGATTCGATCGGATTGACATCCGATCCACATGCCATCCGATTCATCTGTCATCCGAAATTAATTGTGTTTGTTTAAAACTGTTTGTTTGTTTGATTGTGTATTCCCAGGTGATAAACAAGAAACATCATGGGTAAAGAATTCTATAACACTTTTTACAAAGCTTTCACATCAGAATCTTCGGAAACATCAACTGTTACACCAAAAACGATAACAAAAGCAATCAATGATAATATAAAACATGATAACTTCTATGGGACTTATTCTAAACCACCTAAACTTGAGAATATAGAAGATTACACATGGTGGAAAGAGAGGTTTCTGAACTGGACAAAGGCATATGCACACGAAAGTTGGTTCTGTTTGGAGTTTGGATATAGCCGACCGATTAATGATAAGCATGAAGAGATTCATCTAAATGATCTTTCTGATGAAGACAAACGAAAATTTTCATACGAACAGAAAATGATTGCATTGATTCAGCAATCTATCAGAGATGATATTTTCTCTTTGTTAATTCATGATGGTTCTTCAAAATCAGTTTGGGAAGCTTTAAAGGTTAAAGCTGAGGGTGGTAAACAAATTAAAAAGAACAAAATTGCTTTATTAAAAAAGGAGTTTGATTTGTTTGATAGTTTAAAAGGAGAGTCGGTAAGACAAATGATTGAGAGATTTTGTCATCTAAAAATTGAGCTTGATAGGTTTGGGATAGTAAAAACTCGAGAGGAAGTGATTGACAAAATAATTGAAGCGTTACTACGAGCTGATCAGTGGCAAACGTTTGTTTTTATTTTGAAAAATGATGTGTTATATGAAACAATTACTCTCGATGTGTTGATTGAAAAAAATTGAACTCATGAGCTTGAAGTGCAGAAACAGAGCAAGATGAGTAGTTCTTCATATCAACAGAATGTTGGTCTTTACTACAAAGGTAGTATACCTCCGGTGACTGTAAATGAATCACCAAAGATGGCATTCAGTGTTGAAAAGTCAAAAGAACCATAGAAAAGCTCATCAAGCTACAACCCAGGATATCATTCATCTTCATCAAATGCAAATTCTGAAGAATCGGAGGAAATTCTCTGCACTGAAACTGAAAAATTCTCCTGCAATGAGCATCAATGCTGCTAAACAACAAATGAGTTTTCTGGCATCTGTTCTAGAGTCATATGAAGGTCTAGTATCTGGAAAAATGGGAAATTCAGAATTAACAAAGGAAGATTATGACCAGATAGATCCAGCAGAAATGAAACTCATTGATATTCGATGGTGTTTGGCAAGTTGCATTCGAAGAGCTCAGAGGTATATGGAGATTACCGGCAAACAGTCAATCGGTGGTCCGTCAACAAAATTGGGATTTGATAAATCCAAAGTGACATGCTTCAAATGCAAGCAAAAAGGTCATTTCAAAAGAGAATGCAACAATTCAGCAGTAGACAAAACCGAAAAACCTTTCAATGATGATTATTATCGAAGAGCTATTTATCACCGTAGGAAAGAGGAAACGCCAAATTTGAAACGGATTGAAAATAATCCTAAAGAAAAATCAAGAGCATGTGTGGTGATACAAGATGTCGAAGGGTTTGACTGGAGCGAGTTTCTTCCAGAAGATGATCTTGTTGATGAACGTTTCAAAGCAAAAGATAAAAAGGAAGCATTGAACAAACATCATCATGTTCTCGTTGCTGAGATAAAGAAGAGAAGTCGAGAAGAAATTCTGAAAGAAAAGACTGAAAGAGAAAGATTCTTTGCTGATTGTCGAATTGAGAAAATGCATGAAGAGTTTGAGGAAGCAAAGTATTATGGGAGATACGACAAGAAAAGAGATTGCTATATCAACAAAAATGGTGATCCTGTTGTTCATCAAAAAGAAGTTGTGTTTGATGATGTTCTTGCAGTAATTCCTCTGTCTAGCGAATATTACTTGAATGTAAAAGATAAAACTTATCTGAAAAGGCTGGACAAGATAATTCATGATGTGATGACCGCGAGTTTGAAAAAGAGGGATAAAGAAAGAATGAAAAAGAATGTTGAAGAGTTAGTTGATGATTTGAAGAAGAATACTGAAAAAGAAAAGGAAGAAAGTGTGAAAGAAGAAGAAAAAGTAACAAAAGAAGTTGTTGATAAAGTTGTTACTGAAGAGCAGCAGATTGAAGAAGAAAGAAGCTGATTTGACACAAACAGCAGAAGAAGCTGCAAAGACAGAAACTGAGGTAAACATCTCAACTGAATTTGTAGTTCAAAATAAATCAGTGGAACAGTGCAAGAAATGCATGGAAACGTGCAGTGCTTGTACTGAAAAAGATGAAAAATTCATAACAAGAGACATTGAATTTATTAAAATCGAAGAAGTTTTCAAAAATAAATGTAAAGAAATGTTAGAAAACGAAAAAGTTTTGAAAGATAATGATGAAAAACTAACACAAAAATGTAAAAGTTTAGAAAAAGAAAATGAAATTTTAAAAGAAAAGGTTTCAAAAATGACTGAAGAGTGTTTACAAAAGGAAAATGTTTTTCAAGAAATGAAAAAGGAATATGATTCAATAAAATTGGCCTATCACATTACAAAAGAGTCATATGAAGATGTGAAAAGTCAAATGAAACTTGTTCAATCAAGATTGAAATATTGTTCTGAAACAACTGATACGCTTAAGCGACAGTATTCAATAAAGCAACAAGTTGTAAACTCTTACATTGAGGATGTTGCTGAGCTAAAGCGTCAAATAGCCGATTTAGAACAAGATAACAACAAGTTACATAGTTATCATGCTTCATCATATGTGCTTGAACGTATTTTCAACATAAAACTGGATAATGATGATTCTGAGAAAAACAAGAAAGGTATTGGCTTAGAGTTTCATCAGGTTCCACCACCGAAAAAGTTCGCATTTTATGATGATGAGAAGGTGGAAAAAGCTTTCAACATGGTTGATCAATTGCCAGAAAACATTGACATAACCTATTCCAAATCTGATGATTCTAGTGATTCAGAGGTGGTGGGTAAGGTCGTTGAAAGTGTTTTGAAAGAAGAGTCGGTTGAAACAGGTAAATCTGAATCACAGGATGAAAACGAAGGTAGTTTTCATGAAGGTTATCTGAAAAACTCAAAATCTAAGAATAATGCAATGATGATTCAAAAGGATTGGTCTATACCATGATTGGATCGGACAAATTATTCTCAGATCTTGAAGTCCTGATTCAGAATGTGATTTCAGAAAAGATTGACAAAGTTTTCAAGATGGCTGAAATTGAAAAATCTGAGATTCCAAAGTTTGCTGGAAAGAGTCACAAAACTTTTTATAACAAACCTGGTTACAAAAAGAAAAACATGAAGGCTGGGTTGGGTTATAAAAAGAAACAAAATTGGAAGAAAAATGAAATGCAAAATTATCAGAAAAAGATGAATTTTGTTTACGGAACAAGTTCCGAAGAAGAGAAAGAACTCCAATTTAGACAACAGTCTAATGAAGAGTTCTATGCTCAAAAGAAAAAGCAACAACAACAGTTGAAAGATGTTTCAAAGAGAACATGTTTCAAATGTGATCAAACAGGATATCTTGCTCGCAAGTGTCCAAATCTAAAACCTGTTGGTGTTGAAACGAAAAAGAAGTCTGATGTTATGAATCAGAAGTCAACCAAGTTTGATTCAAAGCAAACTTGGAAGCCGAAAATGTCAAAGGCTGACTCACAACAAACATGGAAACCAGTGACATCCATATTTAGAACAACACAAAGTTGGAAAACAACGGTAGATGCTACAAAACTAAATCAATTTTGGAAACCAAAAGTTGTTGTTCAAAATCAAAATGTTCAAAATAAATCACGTTTTTACAAAAGAAGTGCTTCAAAAGGACAAGGTTGGGTGGTTAAGACACAACCTGTTTCTGAACAGAAAACTGATTCAATAAAAAAGGATGAAGTAAAAGATGAAAAGTGGTTTGTTCCTAATGACAAAAATTTCCGAAATTAAATGAAGCATATTGTGTTGAAATGCCTAAGGTCAAACAGACCTAGGCTAAATTGTTCAAGTAATTGAGTAATTTGAATGTGCAGGTGCTTCAGAAAGAGGATGAAAGTCAAACCAACGGAGGAAGCAGCCTGGCACGAGAGAATGAGGCTGCTGGTCCCTGCGACTATTAAACAGGGAGTTTGTTTGATTTCTGCACATAAATAAACCATATTTCAAAAACCCTAAAAATTGAAAATTTTAAAAACCAAAAATATGTTTTTATTTTATCAAAAAATGAAAAATCAAAAATATGTTTGTTTTTAAATTTTGTCAAAAATCAAAAATTCAAAAATATCTTGAGTAAATACGCCGAAACCCTCATGGCTGAACAAACATGATTAATTTCACAAGATTGAAAAACGGTTTTCAAACTGTAAAATATCAATGTGTTGTAAATCATGGGGGTATATTTTCTGTAAAACAGAGCATGAGATGCAGAAAATGGATGGAGAGACAAAGCTATCAGTATCAAGTTGTCAAATTTTCTTTAAATGTTTTGAATTTTAGGGGGAGTAAGAAATTGTCAGTAAATCCAAAAACATTAGAAAATTTGAAAAAGCCAAAAACATTAGAAAATTTCAAAATGAGTTTTTGTGTAAAAAGAGGAAATGAGAGTACATCAGTAGACAATCACAGTACGCTAAAGAAATGGAAAGTTAAATGTGATAAACGGTCTCACTGATGATAGGCCAGTAGGTTTTTTACACGCTCAGTAGATTGTTTTCGAGATATAAACCTAAATATCAAATACTTACTTATCTCGTGGGGAACATTTCTTGGATATATGGGTAACCCCCGAAATCTTATTTGAGAGATTGCCTGATTCCGAGATACTAGGTCTTTATATTATTTGATATCTGGGGTATTATACCAGGTCTTCTGATATTGCGGAAGCAATGGCCTAGACCTCGTATAATACTTTACGCGCTTTTAAAGCTTACCCTCTGCATAAAAATTGAAAAATATCGAAAGATATGAATCAATTGCAGTTGAAGAAAAAATTCTCTAAAGGGAACACACCTAAAGTCGAGCCTTCATCTCTTTGACTGAACAGAAGTTCATACCTAAGCTCTCAAGGTCTCGCACTAACCCAGAGAACATATATCGAATTGGTATACTCACCTGTAAGACTGAATCTAGGGAATTTTGATTACGGGAGTATATTCTGAGGTCGGACACGCGAATAAGTTAAGTCCTTAAAACACTAATTCCGTATCTCGAATCAATTGAACTTTGTGTGAAAATTTAAGTGGATCAGTATACTGACAATCTAAGTGAATCGTTTAGAACTTAAAGTGTTTAAAGCTCAACGGTACTAGTGATTTGTCATAAACTGATATGATCCTCTAACGCAAACTCAAACAAAAATATTGTCTATAAATATGTTTGTAAAATTTTTTTTACTGCATTACATTTCAGAAAATCACAAAAAGATTTTGATTCCACTTTATCTTCGACAACCGATGTCTGAAAGTTGAGTTTCAAAATCTAAGTATGTTGATCATGTTTCTGATAATAATCAAGTTCATTAATTTGAAACTTGTAGTTTTTAAAAAAATCTAAAAATAAAAAAACAGTTTGTGATATCTCCAAGGTCATTAATTTGGACTTGGATGATAAATTGTGAAGGTTTTGGATGCTTAAATTGTGATTATCTGGTGTATAGAGCTAGGTTTCGATCTTGGTTGCTTAAACTGCCAAATATATGAAGATTGTTGGTAGGGGGAGAGAATCAAGTAATCCTGGATATATGCATATTATTATTATAGAGCCAGGATCTTGATTAAAAGTTTTTTTTGAGAGCCAGGTCATTATTCCTGGAGAACCGAAAACGCTTTCACTGTCGTATATTTGAAATGTTTTAGCTTATGCTGAGAGAGCAAAGTTTTCAATCCTGGATGTTTAAAACAATTTCACTTATAAATGTTTGAGAATTGAAGATGAAAGTTCCAGATCACGATCCCGATAGCCGAGTCTAAGGGGGAGTCTGAAGACGAGCTCGATGCAAGGGGGAGCTTGTAACCAGAAAGCCAGGTGTCGATCCCAAAAAGCACGGAAGCTTGACGAAAGGGGGAGCCTGAAGAAAGAGTCTACCGAAAGAGGGAACTGAAGCTGAAGACAGATCCACGAGGATTCTATTCAAGCAAGAGGGAGTCTATGTTGCTGAAGATGTAATAAAGCTTCAAGAAGACTTAGAGAGAAAGAAAGACAAGACGCTACGAGATTGACTGCGGGAATATCCAAGGGGGAGTCTGTTAGTGCATTTATGTCTATCGCCTCCGTCAATACAGATCGTAGCAGAAACTGAAGAAACTAGAGCTTATATTGTAATACTTAGATAAAAAAGGCAAGGTGGCAATATTGTAATTAATGAGAACTCTCATTAAAGCCTTGGCCTATAAATAAAAGAGTTAGGGTTAGAGTTTAGAACTTTTGCACATTTGCTACTTTGGAGAGCTTGGAGCTAGAGAGAGAAAGTGCAAGAGGTGATTCATGGTGCTTTGTACGATTTCAGATCTTCAATAGAATCACAGTTTATATTACGATCTTGTGTTCGGTCCACGCACGTGTACGGATTCCGCACGTCACACGTGTCATACGCAATCGTTCGGGAGTTGAAAACCGATCCTACAATAAGTATATGATGGAGATGATTCATACCTTGGTTCTTCAAGATATGAGTATGAGGGAGAAGGTTCATACCTTGGTTCTTCATAGTATGTATATGAAGTGGTTGGCTCGTACCTAGGCTCCTCATGGTATGTATACGAAGTGGATGGTTCGAAGAGGTCACAATATTGTACCGAGTGAGGATTACCGCAAATGGTACAATACTCTTCTTCATAATCATCCTCTTCATAGTAGTAGTTGTAACCTCCTGAGTATTGATCCATAAGAATCACTCAGCAGACCACAAAAGAGTCTCGGGACCAGAAAACAAAATAAAAACGGAAACAGAGGCTCACCACGGCCCCGTGTTCAGTGAGCACGACCCGTGGTCAGATTCTGTATTTGGGCGTTTTAAAAATTATTACTGGTTTGGTTCAGCATCGGGCATGTTCAGTGAGCACGGCCCCATGTTCAGACTCTGTATCTGGGTGTTTTGTTTTTGGTGTTTTTATGCAGCATGGGGCGTGTTCAGTGAGCATGGCCCCGTGTTCAAACTACTGTAATGCAAAAATTTCTAAAAATGAAAGAAAATGTGCACGCAGTTTTAAAAAGGTTGTGAAAAATGATTAGGCCATCGATTTAAGCTTTCTTAAAATCCTTGTGTCCCAGGCAACGGCGCCAAAAAATTGGTGTGCGTTCGGTGTGATATATTTTTATTGATATTTTAAGCCCATTTTACGCATTAGTCAAGTTTTAAATTTATAAAACACGATATTCTACTAACACTAAACACACACTTGGGCAAGTGCAACCATCGTGAGCGTAGTATAGCGTTGGTAAGATACCGAGGTCGTCCAAGTACACACGAGCTTTTAGTAGCGGTTTATCCTCAACGTCTAATCAATCTAACTTTTTGAGAAAAGTTTTGAAACATGAAAAATAAAAACTAAAAATGCAGAAATAAAATAAAATAAAAACAGATAGGCAAGATGAATCACTTGGACCCGACTCGCCTTTTATGTATCCTTTGATGATTTTCGCACTTTTGGACTTTTTAAGAGATTATCTTAGTTATAGTAGTAGGCCCCTCTTTTGAAGGTGACGTTACCCTCAGCTAAGTGGTTTGAGTCAGCAGGGATACAATCCCAAGTAGCCGGTTTAATGTATTAATAGTAGTTTTCATATGAGGGGTTCAAGCCATTCGCACCCCCGCCATCCAATACCAGTGGGTATGGAAGGAGGTCTTAATAAACTTGAACCAGGTCCTTGCAGGATCTATACACTGAATAAGGCAAGAACCTTACTAAACCATTCCCTTAACTCCCGACCAGGGAGCCAACATATCTCTATGTAGACCGCAGAGACATGAATGATATAATCTTTTACTTTATATAGATAGTAAAGTAACGCCAATACACCACGGACAAATGATAAAGAAAATTCACCTTCAACATAAGAAACTAGTTATTAAAGTCATTAATACAAAACCAAATAAAAAGTGCTAAAAGATTAAAAATCAAAAGTAAAACATAAAAGACTTGTCTTCACCAAGTGATGTAAGAAGCTTAACCAAACATGGCCTTTGATTGGTAAGAACCCTTACGATCAATCTTGGATCCCGAGACTACTACACACTCTAAAGATGGATGATGGTGGTGGGTGTTGGTTGTAGTGGTGGTGGAGTGGTGGCAAAGTGGGAGAGTAGTGGTTTGCCAAGGGATGCCTTTGAAGTGAACCAAGCACCCCTATTTATAGCCTGCATAGAGCTCTGGCCACGACCCCGTGGCTAGCTGATGTGGTCTGAGCGTACGAATAAAAACAGTTAAAAACGTATAAAATTTTTGGACATGATTTGCCCTAATAGGTATCGGTACTCTCATCAGGATTGTCCCCAGGTAGGCAATCGAGTTGTACGAAATGCCAGCCTAGACAGGAGTTCCCAACTTAACGGTACTTAACCCTTCCAGTTACTACATGTCCGACACGAAAAACACATTTTTACAAATAATGTACAAAAAGACAAACTTTAAAGAAAACCTTAAACTAGACACTCTAAGTTTTAAATTTATAAACTTAGACTTGATCTAAACCTAAACCACATAACCGGCAGTGTACCGATCAGTGTAGTATAGATGACGCAAGTCCGAGTATCGAACCCAAAGGACTCTGTTGAATTACGTTAATTAATTTATATACACTAAAATTGACATCACAATAAACATTTATATATTTTTGTATTTTTGATTTAAAGGGGGTTTTACTTGAAAAGTAAATTAACTAAAAACTAATTAATAAAAATGTACTAAAACAGATTAAGACAAATATTTAATTCTATGTAATAAAGGACTATCTAAGTTGGAATCCTACTTGTTAATAACATGCTTTCTACCGGGCAATTGTGTGATTTAAAACCGGGATCTTTAGATATTAAACCTTAAAAGACGACTTAGGATTCCTAATCATTCTCGGGAATACAACTATATGACTTTTAAGGTTTATATTTATTACCGATTTTCTAAACTACTTTACAGTTGTCTAGTGTTCTTGATAAGTGTTTGGAACTTACTTCTTAACAGTTATAAGTATAAACAATTTAAGAAAACATTGTTTGGTTTAATAGATAAATTAGTGACAATTCAACTAAAATGATTTCTTAAAAAACTCAATTTTAGCAATACACTATATTTGATCTATTAATATTTTTATACCTTACAGCGCTAAAAATAGTTAAACATTAAAACTAGATTAATTTGATCATTATTTCTATGGTTTATTTTACAATATCACCACATGATTACCCAACCCATTTAGGACTTTGAATATCAACAGAATTCATTTTATGAAATTACTTTCACTAGAATTGATGTGAAACTAATGATCAAAGTAAAAATCAAGTTAAAACATTCATATACACCAAACATGTAACTTAGATTATTTACTTGACAAGAACAATAACAATCACACAATACCCGGTAAAAATCACATATTAAAAAGTATTCATCATAACCCAGATAGTTTCAAAGTTTAGCTAGACATAATATAAAACAATACAACTGAACAAATAACTGAAAACATAATACAAGATAAACGGAAAACTAAAGATAAACAAACCCGGATCGCCTAGGACTTGAACCGAAAGCTTCCGCGACTCCCGAGAAGCTCCACGGCGCTCCATAATCGTCTTCGACTACATTTGATCCGAATTTCTCGGTCTTGGGAAGTGTTTTCCGAAGTATTTCAGGTGTATGAAGGTGTATGAAGGTGTGTGAAGGTGTATGAAGGTGTGTTAAGGTGTCTTTTTTTTCGAGTTATAGGCCATGGGTATTTATAGTTTTCCAAGTCTTCTAATAAATGCTAGCACTCTTTTCTTTGGATATTAAATTCCAATGTAATTAAATGAGAGCTAGCATGTGTGAAATCAAATGAGAGCCACCAAAATAATGCAAGAACTATTTTTTTGGCTTTTTTCGTCAGTCTAAACCGTAACTTACGTTTTCAACCGTAAGCGACGGTGGGCTTCAGCATGGAATTTTGTTTTCAGCATAACTTTCTCGTTTCAACTCCGTTTTCTTCGCCGTTTTCGCCCACGTTCTCGTAATTCAACCCTCTATAATGCCATCTTCTAATATCTTCATTTTCAATCCATTAACATTTCCCATGTATTGTTTCCTTCATCGATCCTTCTCCGTTTTCTCGCATAATCTTCGGTTATTTCACCAATTCCTGTAAATATAACAAATAACTAAATAAGTACCAATATCGCGGGAAAACCATATTCAAACAGATTAAATTGTAAGGAATTCGATGCATAAGATGTGTATAATTTTAGACACATCAAATATCCCCATACTTAACCTTTTGCTTGTCCCTAAGCAAAATCCTAAGCAACATGTCTAACATAAACGCTTTACAAAAACGCAAGCCTTAACAAATTAAAATGTGAACTACAAAATTAAACACAGATGTTTCCCAAGACTTACAACGTTAAAAAGGTTGACAATTCAAGATAATGAAATGAGAAACCGAGCCTACCTAATCAAACTTTCTTACCTTCAAGTAATCAATTTATGCAATATCAACATCCCTCACGAAATTCACTCATCTCTCGGCTAATATGTATGCAATTTCAAGTGAACTCTTCAAAAACCAAACTATGGAACATAACTATTATAGGCTTGTACGTCGATCAGATCTCCACCTATTTGTTAAAATTCAACATGGATCAAGAGGGCTTTTATTGTGGGTATGTAAGGGTAAAAGGTCGGTTATTTATTTGGAAAGGTGTGACTAACTACAAAGTTTCACAGTTAACTTATCTCGCAAAAACTGGCCATATAACAAGAAAGCATTGTGAGACTTAAACTAATAATGATATTTTTTTTTCTTTTTTTCTTTTTTTTTTTCATTTCTTTTTTTTTTCCATATTTTTTTTTCACCATTTTTTTTTTTCAAACCACTTTCAACCTAGTGACTCTTTTAAGGTCAGATCGTCAAGACCAATATCCAAGATGTTAATTAAGTCTTTCTCAATCCAGTAGTGAATATTTCTTCCAACTCTAATGAACCGTTCAGCATTAAGCCTAAAAGCCTTCACCCTCATTTAGAAGCGTGTATTTATGTTTGGATTCACTTTGACTTCTTTTACATCTTCTTGTGCAACTCATCCGTTTATAAAATCAACAACGGGAAACAAACGAATGGTTTTAGGCTCAAAGTGGTATCTAATGGTAATGGTGAAACAAAAAATGGTAATCCTAATGCCTCTATCATATCCATTTCAAATCCTAACCGAAGGTCTCAAACTGTATCAAGACGCACAAGTTCTAAAGTGATGCAACAAGTTGGTAAACACACATGAAACGAAATTAGTGTATTCGTAAGAAACACTTATAGGCTCAAAACTTACTGTCATGTGGAAAAATAAGGGTTACCGATATTAACATTGCATAATTAATTAACTTTCCAGCTTGAATCATTATCTTAGGTATCCCGTAAAAAAATTTATTTCAAGAAAAACTTGATTTAATCAACCTACTATCCCGCAACTTAAAGAAACATGTATTTTTGTTTTAGTAAGTTGGACATTTAAATCATTTTGACTGTTGTTTTGAAAAGGTTTTTGTTTTCGATGTGCTAAAAGATCGGGACGAACACGAAAAATTTCTTTAAAATTTTTAAATTGTTTATGAAATTCCCGTATCCCCACACTTAAACTCTACATTGCCCTCAATGTAGAATTTAAACTGACTCAAAAATTAAAATAAATAAGAAATAAAAAGACAAAGGATAAATTGGAAAGGACTTAGCTGGTTATATCATGTATAAGTTCCAAACTTTTGTCCAATCCAGCTCGATCGTATAGCATTTCGGTCGCGATCGGCTTTGACTCTGACTAGCACACTTGGTAAATTACTTGAAATTGGTATACAGCTCCGAAATCACCCGAATGGAGATTGTGTACGGGTGGTGTGATTCAAACCTGCATAAACAAAAACAAGCACAAACCAAGCAGTACCGACTCTACACAAAACAAACGACTCAAAAACAAATATTTACAAGACCTCCTCACACTTGAATTTAATCAGGAGGCTTTTCTTTGATCTGGACCCTGTCTAACCCGTTCAATTCCACCCGGTCTTCAAAAATATTTAAAAATTTAATGGTGGAATAATATAATATTTTAAAATTTTTAAATGGGTCAGACCACCAGAATTTAAACTTACCTGGCATTAACCGGATGCATGACCAACTCCGATTTCCAGGTTCTTTCTTTCTTGCCCTTTCCCGTGTTCTTGTTGGTGTGTGTGGAAATCCAACAGTTAAATTTTCTACGGGCCGGCTATCAAACTCCTCAGCCACTTTCTCTTTTTCTACGTTCGGTATTTGTTTGATCTCCATGACCGGTTTACCTTCAAGTAATTTTTCTAAATAGGCAAGATCACCGATTGGGTCAAATTCTTCATTTTCATAAGTTGGTAAACCTACCAACTCATCACCAAACTCTTCTTCCCAAGATGGTTCATGTTCATCTTTCTCATCGTCCATCTTTTCAAGTGGCTCTTCTTCAACTTCTTCATCATTAAAATCACTTCCGAAATCATATGTTTTAACTTGTGGCACCGGAGGTGGGACTTCAGCGTCCATTTTCGTCTCCGTGACTGGAGTGATCTCTTCTTCTGGCTCATCTTCATATGGTAGCTCTTTTCCCAATTCTGGAAATGTTGGGATTAATTCCCCAGTAGAAAGCATGTAACCGAGGTAGTTGCCTTCTGCATCATATGTATACCCGGTCGTCAGCTTCTCTGGTTGCAGTTTCTTTTCTTCTACCACTTCTTCTACTCTCGTCAATCTCCTGTATTCAGCCAGCTGTGCATCTATCTCCTCATCACTATAAGAAAAATCAATTATGAATTTACCAGTATTCTCTTTTTGTTCACCCTGTTCAACCGGAGGTGGGACTAGGTAGTCCATTGTAGTCTCCGGCTCTACCAGTGAGTTCAATATTTTCCATATTCTTGCTGATTCAGCTTCGAATAACTTCCATCCATCCACCTGTTCTTGCTCAAAGGCTTCAGAATTT
This sequence comes from Helianthus tuberosus, assembly GCA_030545235.1. Classification (NCBI taxonomy): domain Eukaryota; kingdom Viridiplantae; phylum Streptophyta; class Magnoliopsida; order Asterales; family Asteraceae; genus Helianthus; species Helianthus tuberosus. The sequence continues at coordinate 107,921,414 of CM060414.1, read as the reverse complement.
TGCTGTTGAGGTTGGTAATATGGTTCCTCATACTAGTATGGTTCCTCATACTGATATGGTTCCTCATACTGATATGATTCCTCATACTGATATGAGGAATATTCCTGTGAAAAACATGACTGCGGCTGCACATAGGGGTTATCATAACAATGTGTGGAGTACCTCGGGAAATATGGACAAAATATAGAAATGTGAGGTATACCACAATCGTAACACATGATTGACACTAAAAACAAAAGAAAATAAAAATAACTAAATTTTTTTTTTTACTTAAAATTAGACTCCTACGACTCAAAAAAGAAAAACACTAGAATACTTAGACTCCTACGACTCAAACAAAAGAAAACAACTAGCACGTATGATGTCAATTAAGCCCAAATAAAGTAATCAACGTAGTTGCCAAAGAATCCCCGGCAACGGCGCCAAAAACTTGAAGTGGTCTGAGCGTACGAATAAAAACAGTTAAAAACGTATAAAATTTTTGGACATGATTTGGCCTAATAGGTATCGGTACTCTCATCAGGATTGTCCCCAGGTAGGCAATCGAGTTGTACGAAATGCCAGCCTAGACAGAAGTTCCCAACTTAACGGTACTTAACCCTTCCAGTTACTACATGTCCGACACGAAAAACACATTTTTACAAATAATGTACAAAAAGACAAACTTTAAAGAAAACCTTAAACTAGACACTCTAAGTTTTAAATTTATAAACTTAGACTTGATCTAAACCTAAACCACATAACCGGCAGTGTACCGATCAGTGTAGTATAGATGATGCAAGTCCGAGTATCGAACCCAAAGGACTCTGTTGAATTACGTTAATTAATTTATATACACTAAAATTGACATCACAATAAACATTTATATATTTTTGTATTTTTGATTTAAAGGGGGTTTTACTTGAAAAGTAAATTAACTAAAAACTAATTAATAAAAATGTACTAAAACAGATTAAGACAAATATTTAATTCTATGTAATAAAGGACTATCTAAGTTGGAATCCTACTTGTTAATAACATGCTTTCTACCGGGCAATTGTGTGATTTAAAACCGGGATCTTTAGATATTAAACCTTAAAAGACGACTTAGGATTCCTAATCATTCTCGGGAATACAACTATATGACTTTTAAGGTTTATATTTATTACCGATTTTCTAAACTACTTTACAGTTGTCTAGTGTTCTTGATAAGTGTTTGGAACTTACTTCTTAACAGTTATAAGTATAAACAATTTAAGAAAACATTGTTTGGTTTAATAGATAAATTAGTGACAATTCAACTAAAATGATTTCTTACAAAACTCAATTTTAGCAATACACTATATTTGATCTATTAATATTTTTATACCTTACAGCGCTAAAAATAGTTAAACATTAAAACTAGATTAATTTGATCATTATTTCTATGGTTTATTTTACATTATCACCACATGATTACCCAACCCATTTAGGACTTTGAATATCAACAGAATTCATTTTATGAAATTACTTTCACTAGAATTGATGTGAAACTAATGATCAAAGTAAAAATCAAGTTAAAACATTCATATACACCAAACATGTAACTTAGATTATTTACTTGACAAGAACAATAACAATCACACAATACCCGGTAAAAATTACATATTAAAAAGTATTCATCATAACCCAGATAGTTTCAAAGTTTAGCTAGACATAATATAAAACAATACAACTGAACAAATAACTGAAAACATAATACAAGATAAACGGAAAACTAAAGATAAACAAACCCGGATCGCCTAGGACTTGAACCGAAAGCTTCCGCGACTCCCGAGAAGCTCCACGGCGCTCCATAATCGTCTTCGACTACATTTGATCCGAATTTCTCGGTCTTGGGAAGTGTTTTCCGAAGTATTTCAGGTGTATGAAGGTGTATGAAGGTGTGTGAAGGTGTATGAAGGTGTGTTAAGGTGTCTTTTTTTTCGAGTTATAGGCCATGGGTATTTATAGTTTTCCAAGTCTTCTAATAAATGCTAGCACTCTTTTCTTTGGATATTAAATTCCAATGTAATTAAATGAGAGCTAGCATGTGTGAAATCAAATGAGAGCCACCAAAATAATGCAAGAACTATTTTTTTGGCTTTTTTCGTCAGTCTAAACCGTAACTTACGTTTTCAACCGTAAGCGACGGTGGGCTTCAGCATGGAATTTTGTTTTCAGCATAACTTTCTCGTTTCAACTCCGTTTTCTTCGCCGTTTTCGCCCACGTTCTCGTAATTCAACCCTCTATAATGCCATCTTCTAATATCTTCATTTTCAATCCATTAACATTTCCCATGTATTGTTTCCTTCATCGATCCTTCTCCGTTTTCTCGCATAATCTTCGGTTATTTCACCAATTCCTGTAAATATAACAAATAACTAAATAAGTACCAATATCGCGGGAAAACCATATTCAAACAGATTAAATTGTAAGGAATTCGATGCATAAGATGTGTATAATTTTAGACACATCACTAGCCTTTTCTCTTCCTTCGTTAAATGCAGTTGTCAACAGAGGGTCCCACACGGCCCCGTGTCCAGTGGGCACGGCTCCGTGGTCAGAATCGTATCTGTACTATCAAGATTTTGCAAGATTGTGCGTATCTTTGCGTTGACCACGCCTCGTGTTGAGCTGGGCACGCCCCCGTGGTGGGCGTAGAAGCTTCTACAGCTTCGTCTTTTCTGCAAGTTCCTGACCACGCCCCCATGTCCAGTGGGCACGACCCCGTGGTCAGTCTTCTGTTGTCTTGTTTTTGCTTTGGGAATGCTGCCGAGGGGTCAGGCATGCCACATTTATTCCTTTCCTTTGCATTTATGTTGGTTTAGGCTCTATATTTGTTCCTTTTGTTCATTTAAGCTCATTTGGTCCTGTAAATTCAAAAGGAAGACATAAACACACTTTTTCCAACATTAGTACTAAAAAAGGGTTAGTTTTATACGTCATTTGATGTAATTTATATGTTACATTTTGCACACATCACTGAGTTATGGAGTTCGGTATTGAGTTAGATTAGGGTTTCAAGATAGTATGAAAGTATGTGTATTGCAAGAAATTACATCTTGTCTAAAAGCACTCATTATGGACACTGTTTTTGGTTGTGTTTTCATGGGTACCGATTAACCCATTACAATCCATAGTTTTGGGGAACTTTGACCAAGATGAAAATGACCCTAATAAATAACATTCAACCATGAGTTTGGTTGGTGTTATGATTCGATTCTAAGGTATATATATATATATATATATATATATATATATATATTTATAGGTATTTAGTCCAAGTCATATATTATCATGCATTAAGGTAGGATGAATTCCATCCATTTAACCTCATTGTATGGATTCATGATATGCTAAAAGTATTTTAATAAAAACGACCAAAATTAACCTAATTTAGACACTAAGTAATACCCTAGACTCTCTAAACTCGACTAAATTACTAACCGGGAAGCGAACCGATCGACTCTATTAAAGCTAAGTAAGTCTGGAAATCAAACTCACAAGACTCTATTAAATTACTTTAACTAGACTCTCTAGACTTAGACTGATACGAATCTTACTGTTATATATATATATATATATATATATATATTTAGGGGGGGTTCTAAATATCTTAAAATTGCAATTAATTTTTAAAACTAATTAACTAAGTTAACTATGACACGAATTATGACTTGGGTTTAATTCAGATGACGATGAAACACTACTTATACTGCAATCTTGAATTGTACTAGTTATGTTTTATTAGGATACAAGTTATTATGGAACCGGGATCTTATAATGCTAAGCCTATCGAGACACCGAACAGGACCCTCGACCCTTCTCAGGAAGACACCTACGGAACTCTAAAGGCTGTTGAGAACACCGGTTGGTCTAGACTCCCTCTCGGGTTATCTAAGTAGTTTATGTAAGTACCCTAATTCGATCTACTCCCTCTCAGGCTATAAACCTAGGGTAAACTTGGGTTCTTGATTCGACTTGATAGAAAATGGTTGACAAGGAAACTAGTTCAGACTTCTCTCGAAGACCCTACCTAGCAATTTACCAACTTAGACCTCCCAATAACCTCGCACCTCTCAGCTATTAAGATTAGTAGAACACCTAGACCAACTCAGTTATCAAATATCACTTCTAAGGTATATCGGCCGATTAACCAAACAAATCAATAACATAAGTTATGATCTAGCATGACCCTATTATGCGAAAGACATTCACCAAAGATCACACAAAGCAATAAAAGACAATTGAACAATTCTAAGCATGCATATACAAAGAACCAATAATCAAGTCGACTACTTTAACATAAATAATCCATAAAATAACAAGCATCCATAATAAAAATCATAACTTTAACATCCGATCGTCCTAGTCTAGGCAGTATAAGTGTTTTAGCCAGACATCTTATTCATAAAACACAAAACAAGAGTATTTTTAAGAAAACAAAGCATGATCAATAATCGAAAGTGTAGAACAATTGAACCCAGATGATTAAATCATGACCCAGACGATTCCTTACACTTCCAACCTTTAACCGACGCTTCGTATCTCTCAAAAACGCTCCAAGATCTTTAGAAAAATTTGCCCAAGACTTTGCAAATTCGTAACTAGGGTTGATTATGTTTATAATGAAGTATTTATAGGTTTCTATACAACTTCCCCAACTCAAACCCCGTAACTCACTGTGAAAACAAGGCCTTCGCGTCACACGAAGGCAAACCCACTTGAGCGTCGCGCGACGCAGGGCTACATTTTTATTTTACTATTTTTTTAATTCCGTCGCGTCACGTGAAGATGATTCGTTTTGTGGTGGCGTGACACGGCATCATACTTTTCCAGCTTTTCTTTGTTTCTTTGATTATCGTTCAGCTGCATCTAAGCCGGTCTTCGGCGCTTCTTCTCGTTTAGTATATTTTCACGTTTTTCATCATTTTTAGCAACCGAGATCTGCAATTAACAAACCTATCAGTAGTAACTAATTCTAACCTAAAAAACGACACAACTGACTTGAAAATATACAAAATTTACACGATAAATAGATGTATTTTGCAATACATCAAATATCCTCACACTTACTCTTTTTTCATTCCTGAAAAAGATATATGCTACGGAATCATAGTCAAAATAATATTCAATCTCAAAACTCAGATTATTTAATTAAAAAGCAAGCACATGTTAATTTATGATTGCAAGTATACGATCCACTTAAACTTAACACCGGTTCCTAGTCCCTTATCATGTGTGATTATGTTCAAGTTCGGTTAGTCAACCTAGGGTCTCACACTAGAAAGCCATGGATCCACCTAATCTCGCCTCAAGGATATGAAATAAAAGGAACAACCAATTGGTTATTTCCTAAGCGTTTTATACCAAAACTCAAAGAATTTAAAATCAAACTTTTTTTCATGAGCACTAGACTTTTGAATTCAAATATCAAAGAAACTCTATTCAACTCAACTTACACAAATCTAGGCATTTAAACAATCATCATCATTTATCAAAAACATCCACACATACCAACCCCTAAACAATCATCATCCTCATAATCTTCTTACATAAATTTGCACAAACATTATCTATACATGAACAACAGAGCATTCATCAAGAATCCTTTTATACCTAACATCAAGAGCACCCGTAACAATCATCAAGCAGATTTATAGCATTAAACCTCCTTATCATGCGAAAATATTAACATCTTGAAAGTATTCAAAGTCCTAGGTTATTTCTCATTAATCGTCAATCATCACAACAAGTTTTCCACATACGAAGATCATCAACCAATTATTCAAATGAATCTAGATTTCTACACTATCAAACAGGTCTAATCTTAGATCACAGAAACAATCCGTGAATTGATGTACGTCACTACCATTTTTACTATTAACACATTAATCATCAAACAACCCTAGTATCATTCAAATCATGCTATACAAGCAGGTTATCAAGCCATTATAGACAATGTCATGCATAATATTCAAACAAACACTAACTAGGAACTGAAGATGGAGTTGATTGTGTGGGATTTTTGAAGAAGAGATGAAATCCTAGAAAGATGGAGAAAGCTGCTGTGGATGGGTTTAATGAGGTGGTGCCACCGTAAATCTTCAAAGAAGGAAAAGGGATGGAATGTTTTTCTAGGGTTTCTCAAAAGAGGGGAATGTTGGTGAAAGAGAGAGAAAACGTTCTAGGAATTTGCTGCCGTCAACAATGATTGTGGAATCATTCTAGGGTTTTGCAATTGTGTATTTATACACATGTTAAAAGGTCGCATGTGTTGAGTGTGCGGTCCAAATGCTGCCATTTGGGCTGCACTACTGGGCCCGTGTCTAGTGTACGGCTAGGCTACTAACTAAATGAAAGCGCACACTTGAGTGTGCGTGTAGGAGGGACATATGAATATGAGAATGTGCGGCCATATGCACTTGTTGTACGCTTAGAGTGTGCGGCTGGATTTTTATATTATTTAATATACTATCAATATTCACAATCATACATATACACATATATTTATGCAACAATTTATGTACATCTTGTTCATTAAATCCTCATGATTACAACGTAAATTGGAACGTGAAAGGAAAACCCGAAATGTCACAAAACAGATTAAAACGGGTTATGCGAATTTTCTAGTCACAATCCGACATATGATCCCATACCCGACCAAGCGGTAATAATTTACCGTATCCCAAGCCCGTATAGGGAAAATAAGTTAAGAGTATTTACCTAGATTAATATCTTATAGTCAAGATATAAATAATAATCACAGCCGATATATCAATTAACTTAGCATGGTGCAATATACTAGAATTCCTTAGTCTGGAATGAATGGTATAATAACCAATTAAAATATTAACGGGTCCTATTCAGGTCATAGACTTGGACCGGTTAACTTAAATTAACGAAAACGGTACGATACGCTAGATTAAGCGGTGACCGGATAGAATGTAGTTTAAACCCTCACAAGTACTAAGACTTGTGTAATATGGGTAAACTAATTTGCATTCTGGAATGTGAAAGAATTTGAAAAGAATTGACCAGGTTCGGTAAACTAGTTACATAAGCTAACCGTACGCGCATAGGCGGTATCGGGTGATCGAATGAGTTATAAACAAGTTCAATATGCCAAAACATGTTAATTAAGTTACCACATCAGTAGGTTATGCACTTTGTATATTCATCAATGTTTAAAATCAAGTTATGCACCAAAAGGGCATTTTCAGTATAATATGGCATATTTCATGAACTTGCATAAAACCTCAAGAACTGATTATGATCAGGTAGTATAACCACAAAGGGTTATTCTACACTATAATATGATCATAATGAAACATAGAATCAGTAGCTAAAGTTGCTAAATTGGGTCAGAATCGAAAGTCAAAGAAGAAGTCAAACTGCTTGACTTTCAGTTGCAAACTAACATGTAAACTGGAAATGATGGGCTGAACATCCTTAGACATGTTCTAATATTAGTTACCAAGTGATTTAGTGTCAAAAAGATGTGTTCAGACGTCTAGAAGTTCATTTTATAAGTTTTCTGAAAATCTGCCTTCTGACTTTTTATTCAACTTAACTTTGACCTGTCATTTGACCAATTTAACGTGATTTCCAGGAGGTGCCCTTTCAAGGGATTCACCTACCTTATTACGATCACGTAGCCATTTTCGATTCGAATAATGGCTGGACCATAATGGTCTATACCAAAAGTCAAAGAAAAGTCAATTTGCTTGACTTTCGGCTAAATAAAAGCCTATAAAACGGAATGAGCAGAGTAGGAACACTTACTTGTGATCCGAGAAGAATATTGAACTCAGTTAGGAGGTCCTTTTTGATCAGGAGCTCCAGATAAGAGAGATAGAGAAAGTTCATAAGAAATTAGCAAGTTCAAGTGTTGAACAAGGGTCCTATTTATACTAAATGAGGTGACACAAGATCAAGATAGGTGTTGGGGCTGTTGTAGGATGTTCCCAGGTGTCCATGGATGTGTTAAGAGCTGAAGATGGGTGACACTTTGCGTGAAAGGTGGCAAGAGGGTAGAAAGAATTGGGTAGCAAACAAAATCTGCCCAGATACGCTGCTTACGGACCGTAAGGGCCTTAGGCTTACGGTCCGTAAGCCCACAACGCGCCCCTGGTTTTCAAATCCTTGCGGACCGTAAGGAAAAAGGCCTTGCAGTCCGTATACGATGCCCAGATACAATTTTCTATCATAGCTTACGGTCCGTAAGGTTTAGACCATTACACTCCGTAAGCAGTCACTCAGAGGCCAAAATTGACATGTTGACATAAATGGTCCCTCCACAACATTCTTCCTTAATTTTTGCACAAAAATGGTCCCTCTCGCCAAACAATGTGGCATAAAATGAGAGTTTCGGACATATGTCTTTATATTATTCGACACAGATTTTCCGAGGTGTTACAATTCAAAGTTTGGCTCGCATAGTAGATTGGGTGAAAATTTTAATCGAGTCTTTGGCCTAACACCGCACAGACGGTGTAAGCACTTGCATCGCACATGAGCTCGAAAAGCAAGCTCCAGTCGGGCCAGACAAGGATGGGGGCACTGATCAACTTATCTTTCAAAAATTCGAAAGCTTTGAGACACTCCTCGTCAAAGATAAAAGGTGCGTCCTTTTCGAGGAGTCGGGTCATGGGATGAGTAATCTTGGAAAAGTCCTTAATGAAACGCCTAGAGAAGCCCGCATGACCAAGGAAGCTACGAATCGACTTAACACTCATGGGTGGTGATAGCCTACTAATGGTGTCTATCTTAGCCCTATCCACCTCTATACCCTCTCGTGAGATATTATGCCCTAGCACTATCCTTTTCGTCACCATGAAGTGACACTTCTCCCAATTTAACATTAAACCGAGAAGTCCTCCATGAAAACTTCCACAGATGTCTCAATCATGTCTTGGAATATGGCATCCATGCAACGCTGAAAGGTGGCCGGAGCGTTACATAACCTGAATGGCATGCGTCGATACGCATAAGTGCCATAAGGGCATGTAAATGTCGTTTTATCCTTATCCTCCGGTGCGATGGGGATCTCGAAGTAACCCGAAAATCCGTCGAGAAAACAGTAGAACTGTTGACCCGCCAGACGCTCCAACATCTGATCAATAAATGGTAGAGACAAGTGGTCTTTCCAAGTGGTGTCATTTAACTTTCGGTAATCGATGCACACACGCCAACCGATGACAGTACGAGACGGGATAAGCTCATTCTTTTCGTTCATGACCACCGGCATCCCACCCTTTATTGGGAAGACTTGGGTCGGACTAACCCATGGTGAATTGGAGATGGGGTAGATCACCCCGACATCTAATAACTTAAGTACCTCCTTCTTCACTACTTCTTGCATGTTCGGATTGAGGCGTCTTTGAGATTGCACCGCTGACTTATATTCATCTTCCATAAGAATCCGGTGGGTGCAATAGGCGGGGTTTATGCCCTTGATATCTGAAAGCCTCCATGCAATCACCTCCTTATTCAACTTCAACACCTCTAATAACCTAGACTTCTCCTCCTCTGCCAATTTAGAAGAAATAATGACGGGTAGACTTGACCCCTCACCTAGAAAAGCATACTCTAAATGTGACGGGAGGACCTTAAGCTCTAAAGGGGCGGGTGTCTCTATGGGAACTCTCTCACTCTCTTCCCTCACCTCACTTAGCTCTAACACTTCAGAAACCCATGTGGTCCCCTCTTCCTCTTTGCTCTCTTCTACACTCTCTTCGTTTTCCTCAACTACACGCTCTCCTACTAGATCGGCTCCACTAATGAAATCTAGACACTGGTCAATGCATGATACGAATGAGTTTATGAAGTAGACCGAGTGGCATGGACCGCTATAATCATTGGAACCGCTCGGGTATTGCGAGAACGAGCTAGTTCAAAAGTTACCTATTCCTCACCGACACAGAGTGTGATGTTACCGTCACGATGCAGTGCTACATTTTTATTTTACTATTTTTTTAATCTAGTGGCGTCACGCGAAGATGTTTCGTTTTGTGGTGGCGTGATGCAGCGACATTCTTTTCCAGCTTTTCTTTGTTTCTTCGATTACCGTTCAGCTGCATCTAACCCGATCTTCGGTGCTTCTTCTCGTTTAGCATATTTTCGCTTTTTTTTCATTTTCAGCAACCGAGACTTGCAATTAACAAACCTATCAGTAGTAACTAATTCTAACCTCAAAAACGACACAACTAACTCGAAAAATATACAAACTTTACACGATAAATAGATGAATTTTGCAATACATCAATTCACCAAAGCACAAAATCATCTACTTAGTTGATGATTCTGGTTGGTCATGAATAAAATAAAGAATGTACAAGTAACTAATCATCTAAATCATCAAGTAACCAAGTGAAACTCAAACTAAACTAGTGCATTCCAATCATGGCAATTGTTTGGAGACTTGGTGTAGTTTGGACACTTTGTTACTAGTAAGTGTACTTGATGACTTAGGTTAATTAGATTGGAGTTGTTTGCACCTCAATCTTTTTGAAATGGAGCCCAAACTCAAGTCCATTAACATGCAAGTTAGTTGGGAACAAGGTTGAGTTCATGTTCATCAATATCCAGACTCGTTTTTTACAATTTATAAGCGAATGTCCTCTGAATTAACACCCAAACCCCAAACTCTAATAAATCTATCCACCATTCCACGATTAAATGAACGCACAATTTCTCAACAATCCTTGATTCTCACAATTTCCAAATCTCGGGATCTAACAACGCCAAAATCCAAGCTTCCCCTATTTCTAAAATCCTGGATTCTCGCCACCATTCGCAACACACCCCCTCCCCAAACACAATTTCTAGTAAACACTACATCTTAGAGCAACTCAATTCACGATCTCTGGTGTGGATGAAATTCTGTCATCACAACGTAAGACTACCACTAGAAAGAATAAGGGGAAATTAATTGCATCCTCAATAACTGTCAAAAGACAAAGATGAATTGTATTCTAACGATGAGATGCTAGCAAAGTCTTGGTACACATAGCAAGTGATAGTTACCAAGAACACAAAAGGGCAATGATTTCTAGAAGTGCATACATACATATTATATGTGGGGACAAAATTATGTTGTGATAAGAGCATCAGATAACCTACATTCTTATTGTCATATGGTAATGAGTGTGACAACATGCCATTGCATCTTCATTCATTGACAATGAAAAAGATGAAAATGAATGGTTTAATGACCAATTTATGAGCCCTAAACATGAGGTGTATCGTGAAGATCAAAAATCATTATTCAAATACGAACATGTATGGAACATTATGAAAGATGAGCCAAAGTGGAAAGAACAAACATTACAATTTGATGATTATAGATTCACCAAAACATCAGTGAGTTGTGGTTTTGAATAATTCCCCTTTTCGATGAGGTGTGAGTATACTAGATAAACCAAGATAGTATTGTAAAATAAAATGGTTGATTCGCAAAACTTAATGAACAAATACTTTGAACACTTTGTTTACAAATCGACTCATATCTAATTATACAATAGATATGAATCGTTATAGATAGTTTCATGAAATTATTTTGATCAATTATAAATGTACATTATGTCAAATTCGTAGGACTAAGAATGAAATACTCATAGAAATTGCAAAACATTAAGTTTTATTAAATACAATTATAAATACAAGCCAATGAGCTTGTGGTGAAGTGGTAAGGGAGAGACTTGGGTTTCCAAGAGACCCAAGTTCAATTCCTGCTTCTCCCCATTAGTTTTCAGCGGCACCTGGTGATGATAGGAGACTAAGCGAGTAGGCGGCGATTGCTAGTTCGATCCTTGAACTGAATGGGTTTTAGCTCACCGCACTGTCGTGCCTTTGGGCGAGTGTTCATGGGCTTCTGCCCAAGGTGAGGGTTTCTCCAGTTTGGAGACGGTGTATCCCGATGTGGTGAATTTCGCCAGTAGCCCATTTGAAGGATTCGTTGTTCGTTCAAAAAACAATTATAAATACATACTTTTCTAACTAATACAACTCATTAGCTAGTTTAAAATTTTTATGCACTTGGTATATGGAATACTAGGTTAATGCCCGCGTTAAACGCGGCTTGAACCAAAAACATAGTATTTACTTTGAAATTTAATATTCTGTACAAACGCATACATTGGAAGAAACAAACAGAAAATTATTCAAATCACAAATTTAAAGACATCATCTTTGGGATATACAATAGAGGCAATGTCAAATTTTGAGAAAATCCACCTCCTATAGTTGGTTAATTTTAAAGTCAAATCTATAAGTGATTCTACTATGTACTAAAATCAAAGGAACATAAAGGAGCTAGTTGTAAAGCAAACATACACAGAAAATGATACCTTTAACATCATCATCACTGGATATATCATTATAATTCCCTACTTGAAATTCTAATGAACATAAAGCAAGTTATTCTAAAACCAACATAGAAAAAAATCATACACTTAAAACATCATCACTCACTGGATGTAGGCATCTATATCTTCATCAAAGAAAATGGTAGGTGCTTCTCTGTTTTTCTTGACCAAAGATTCACACTTAGTAAGTTTCTTTTTTGAATAAACATAAATCATAAGTTTCACAGAGGGTCAGAGTTAGTGAAACGATGAGCCACCATAGCTGCAAGGGAGGTTGCAGGTCAACACCCACTGTCCTCCAACCTCGCCACGCCAAAGCGACATCTTCATCAGGTATTTTACTCAGATTATTCAACTCATCACAACCTTATAAGCTTATCAGAAACCATAACCGATCAAAAGCCAGATCATGTGAAATTCCTAAAAATACCCAGCCACAACCAATTGCCCCTGTAAGACAGACATAAACATGAACACACTTTAGGGAAGCTAAATCTCAGAAACTTCAACAAATTAAAACATGCCCCTATTGAAGTTGGTGTGCTTTTCTTACCTAAAAAATCAATATGGATGTTTATAAAACTTGGTAAGGCTCTGCTTCCTGTATTAACATCAACCTCGACTATCACATGCTCAAATGTGACTTCATTTGTTGGCAACTCAATCCGAACTCCATAAAGGTTTTAAATCAATTTCAACTATATAAACATTTCAAAGCAAACCCCTTAATTAACCAACCATCCAAATCTAAAAAGCATATCAAACCATGATATTAAAAACAATTAAGTTTGGTACCTGTTAAGCCTGCGCGTGAGCTTCAACAAAAAAAATCTCATTGTAAACCATTCATAAAGGAATGTCAAAACAGTTTGCTAGAGTGTGGTTATTCAATCTCCAAGTTTCTCTCTTTGAACCTGAAAAACCAAGGATAATTGTATCTTAGTAAGAGTAAGCCTACGTTTCATCAAAAGCAGGACCTGAACAAAACGATGGCCATGATCCATCATTGTAATATGTCATTATGGCCATAGTCCATCTGCAGCATAAGATATAAATCGGCATAAAGGTTGGTTTTACATATATGTCCCCTCTAGGTCCTCATTTGACCACCAGAATTGCATGAGGCGCTGCCTTAAGCCCGTGGTGTGTTTTCCTAAGCGCCTCGCTTTTTAGAACCACTACTTCTATAATATGTAACTATAGTGTTCTAGACTCATATTGCAACAAATTAAAAGATTTGGATGTATAAATGCTAAATTAGAAGAAACTAAAGTATGGTGAAAGAACCTTATTTTTGGAATATGGTGAACCTGAGAATAATCATCCTCATTCAGTTTCAAATGGCCTATGATAAGCATCATTCTTTTTGAAAATCTTTCCCCAAAGCTATTGAAAAAGGCATGAATATGATTTAGCAAAGTTAAAATAAATAAATAAATCTACAATTTATTGTTAAAATAACCTTGTTTTCTTGGTCTGATGTATTTCTTGCCACACCTGCATACTCCATTTCATCCTTAGCATTGTTGTTTGTAAACTAGGTTTAAATAAAATAATAATATTTAATAATGTGATATGCTATTGTATTATTGAAACTAATTATGTTATATGACATAACATAAAAGTCATTAGCATTTAAAGATTGTAAGCTAACTTTCGCCTTGAAGTGGATCCATAAACATATTCCCGCCAGCGCCTTGATTGGTAGATGACATCTTGTCACACCCCAACCGATGGCGGAAACATCAGGATGAGACGAACAAATTGCTCAAAACAACATAACACTAAATGTGACGATATAATTTAAAGTTCCATTTCATTAAACTCCAAATGTCATACAAAGTCTCAAAAGAAATAACATGAATTCAAACATTTATTAATTTGCTAAGATGTGTATCTAAGCCATCCTAGCTCGATTACTTGAAACCTTGAATAATTCAACCTGCAACATGTATTAAAATAAAATCAACAAAAATGTTGGCGAGTATACAAGTTTAATACATAGCATAATAATTGTATAAAATGTTTCTCATATCCAATGTGAATAACAATGATCATATCAACAGTATATACTCGAAACGATGTTACTCTACGTGTCCAAACCAAAGTTTAACGCAATTAACATGTGTATCCCAATAAATGAGATGATTTTAACATAGTTTAACCTAACAATACCCACCAAAATAGTGGGAGGGGCGTTTCTCAACCTATAGCGCTACCATTGTTAGGGGAGGCTTGCAAAGTTAATGAACACATAGTCATGAGAGTTTACAGTAGCATAACATGTATAACATGAATCAAATTGTATCACATAGAGTTTGGATAGAGTGTGCATAAAGTTGTTTGAAGTGAAATGTGTGTTTGATATAGAATACATATTGCACCCAAAAGTGTTGAAAAAGGAAAATGGGTCATGTATACTCACCTTAGATTGCGTTGCGCTTCTTGTAATAACGCACGAGTAAAGATAGAGGATCCAAGAGAACGCACAGGATAGTTATCCTAGAGATATAAAATGGCACATAACGATCTAATTAATAACTATACGTTATATTTTATGGTTTACACGTTTAGTATTTGGTATATTATATTTTATCTCAATATAAACTTTTATTGTTATAAAATAAATAAAATTGACAATTTATTTATGTTATTATTAGTTTTAAAACAAAAAGGACCCGTGACCTCTCGTTGGGTTAACAAACACATAATCACCACTGGTCCACCTTGAGTTTTGATGTTGTAATTAGAATTTTATTTCATTTAAGTAATAAAAGAAATGTCATCCTCTTACTTTAAAACAAGATCATGCATACTGTTTGATAAAACCCAAAACAAAACTATTATGTCATCTTCTTTATTCATAAAAGCAAAGACCGTATGTTTTTGTTAAAAACCTCTACTCTTCATAAAAGATGGGGTGCCAATAATATAAAAAGAATCAACGTGACAGTTACGTATTAAACTCATAACTTTAGTTGATTTGAACATTTCTAAAATGAGATGTGTGTCAACGGTATTACGGAAGAACAAGAGACAAGAAATTGATACCGAAACAGTGCGACGTAAGTTTCCGATTAAACTTCGACTCCGGTGAACATACCAAAACATGATCTTCGGGTCTCCGGCAAGTTCTCGTACCTCTGGCGTCGTCTGAGTTGTTCCGGATAGCTCCGAACCTCTCCGGCGAGTGGTGTTATCGGCCAGTGCGAGACAAATATAGGAAAGGATGTTGTGAGCGTGATAGGGTGTCGAGATGTGAAGAGGGATGCTCTTGGTCCGTGAATGCGATGGGATTTATAGAAGAGTATGTGAATGTATGAAGTCAAGATCAAGACTAGGTTCTTGATCGGGTTAGAGAAGGAAACGCGGAAATCAGTCATCAAATCATCGAAAATCATGAAGGGTTAAAAAGGAAACATGGTTGTCCATTCGCTGTTAATGGTTTTGGCGGCAAACAAAATGAAAGGAGCTGTATTATGAGGGTGAGTCTCTTTTGTCTGATGATCATATTATATTCTCGACAATTACACTAATGGTCCCCTAACTTTTAAAGAGTAAATAGATTAACTTGGTTAACTTCGATTAAATTTCCTACTTTACAACCTAACAGAGTTAACTAGGTTATTTTATAAAAGTAAAAAGAAAAAAAAAATTAATTAATTTAATAAAATAAATAACCATATTTATAGACGAATTAAATTAAGGATAAAAATCTTTCAGCGATTATTTATTTCACGAAAAATTTCTATTGGTTCAAGGTTAGGATTCGAATTTCAAAATGGGTCGGATTTTGGATATCCGTTTTTTTTTACAGATGTTACACATCTAGACCGCCGACTAAACTAATTTTGCTAATTGACCAGAAAACCTCTGACTACTGTTATTCTTGACCCCGGGCCACTGGCGGTAAGCATGTAGTAGACAATGATGCGAATTTCAAGCCTGCCACCGATCAATCGAAAATTAAACCAATTCCCAAAACAACTAAAAGAACATACAAAACTCCCCAAATGGCTACTCTGTTGTACAACAAAAGGTAGGAAGCAGTTGTGAAGAAAGCATAGGGTGCATATTAGAAAGATTCTTATCACTATTAAACCCTCTATCAGATAATAATAACAAATATACAAATTTTACCTTTCGCAAATTGGGAATATGATCTTGTTCATCGTCATCAGTAGCCGAGATAGAAACCGATATCGGCCATCCACTGTTAGCGTTCAAATTTTTTCATACTGCTGCCCAGTGTGTCTAACACTTCAAGACCTACGTTACCAGCTTTCCCGAGAAATGTACTCACATGAGGTGCCTACCAAAACACAAAATGCGCGATGGGATCAGAACACATAATATTAGTATATTTTTTTGATAACAAAATCCTCATATACATATCACAAATCAGTTGTTCGGATCAAAACGCATCAAAGCGCCACACACTTCTATACACACACGTATACATACGGCAAACATTTAGGCAATATTTTACCCTAAATACATCAAACACCACACCTATAACCTAAGTACATTTAGAACATAACAATAACTTCAATTTCAGATACATCATTAAACATAAACTTATTCTGAAAACTGGAATTAAAGTTAAAGATAACAACATATATAATATACCTTACTAACCCTAGCAGGTGTAGAAGGCTTCAACACCCTTGAAATAGTTAGAAACATTTCACCAGAACCATAAGATGATGTCATCTTCTTATCATAAACACCACCATCATCACCATAAGATGATACACCTGAATCATCATCATGAACATCATCATCATAATAATAATCATCGTTCTTTTTCTTCTGCTGACCAAAACTCTTCGTTGACTTCAACTCTTCATCCAGTTCTTCAGCATTCAAAACGAAAAAAAAAACTCATTAGGAATCAAACAATTAAAAGTCATAACTGGATCTCCCCACTCCAACTGTTGAAACACACAACAAACACGGTCAATCTTATGGTTTCAAATATTATCAATGGATCAGAATAATCAAAGATGGATAAGAAGCTTACTATTAAGATTGATTGAAACAAAATCCAACCGTTGAAACATTCAACAAACACGATCAACTTTATCAGAAAAAACGATGATCGATGAGAAAATCTAGATGATTAGGTCTGAAGAAGATACAATAGATTAAACATTACCATAAATAATCATACAAGTACTCATACCTGGTCATTGGGAATGATGAATCGGCGAAGAACAATTGAAGGATGATGATGCAGAGGTTTTGCTAGGGTGTGAATGATGAACTCGTGAGTAGGCGAATCGGCGATTAGGGTTTTCTGTTTGAAGAGGAACGATGAATGATGAGAGAATGAGAGAGAGGGTATAATGAAGCGTACATGAGAAGCCTTCTCCAATCCTGGCCTTAGAGCTATGCCAAGTGTACAGCTTATGTGGCTTAACCATGGGGTGACATGTGTCCCCCAATGGTTTCTTTTATTATAGATATATAGATTTGTGAACTTCATGTTCCTTGTATTGAATAATCTAACTACAAATCTTAAAAAGTTGCATGAATATCCTTAAATCACACATTAATATGTATATAAAAAATCCAACTTACTTTTGCTTGTTCAACACATGTTAGAGACACATTATTAATTTTGTACATGTTATCACATGCTTAAAATTTTAAAAACATGATGACATTATACATATTTGATAGATTGTAATGCAAGAATGTAAGCCAAAACTTGGCATCGTTAAAAAGAATACTTGAATAATAGGTGTATATATGATCTATTTTGAATTATGATTATGTAATCTCACTACAAAAAAAGCCATTTAGTGCACACATTTTTAATGGCATATAGGTTTTGTGCCACTAATTTTTGTTTTTAATGGCACTTTTAGTATTTAACACACACATTCAGTGGCATTTAACTTTTATGTCACTAATCAAGTCTTTTAGTGGCATTTTGTATATGCCACCAAAATTTTCTATATGTTTTAATGGCACTTTGCCTGTGCCACAAAAATTTTTGAACAATCACTACCAAAAAATTCCATTTAGCGGCACACGCTTTAGTGGTATTTCAATTTTGTGCCACTAATTTAGGTTTTTAATGTTACTTTGTGTATGCCATATTTGCTTAGTACACACTTTTAGTGACATTTAATTTTTATGCCACTAACTTAGGTTTTTAATAACACTAAAAATTTTCAACCACTTCTTTTTATAGTTATGGTAAGCATGTCTATAAAAAGATGATAATAATACAAAAGAAAACTGTTAGAAATTTGTAATGGATTTTAATTATTGGCCTTTTTCATTACTTAATTATTTAATAATTTGAGTAGTTGGGTATGCTTTTATTTGAGTTTAAGATCCAATATGGGTTTAGTTGTTTAAACAAGTTGGGCCATATGGGTATGCTTTTTCATTACGGTTTTTTAAAGGTTGAAAATATGAAAAAGAAAAATTTATACTTAATTAACTTTTTTAGTAAAGAAACCTCCCGCCCGTTCCAAAATAATCCCAAAACCCCCCAATTTCCCCAAACTCTTATTTTATCACTATCTAGGGTTCATCATTCGTACGAATACTCTAATCTTCAATGTGATTCTCATCGTTTTCGTGTGAATTTACAGAATTCGTTCGCAGTGCGATGCGCTGTTTCAGAATCAGAGATTATTATCGCACTCAGGTTACTCGCTTCTCTTAACTGATCACTGCACTTCGCAAGGTTAGGGTTTCAGAATCAAGGCGATTGATGAGAATATTGAACGATTATTGTTGATTTTGATTTCTTGTTTTTGTTTCGGCGTTCTGGAGCCTGTAGATCTTCTGGCTAGCGGTTGCGTCTGGTCTGTACTAGTTTAGGAGGTAATTGATCACTCGTTATGGTTATAATTCATGTTATCTGTATTTTTTAAGTGGATTTCATCAGATGTTTTGATCTAATTGTATATGTGATAATGAGGTTGGTTATTGTAACTGAAAAATGATGTTACAGTTTTGGTTCACATTTCTAGGTTTGTAAGTTAAAATGCTGTGTAAGCTTTTGGAAACTAAGTGTGTTGTGGATGTAGAAATGTGCATTTTGCTTGTTGATTTTGTGTTGATAGAGTGGTTGTGTTCATGTGTTACAGGATGGGAGATATGGTGTTACAGGATCTCTACTTTTGGATGACGAGCTGCGGGCTGAGGTAATGGGTATTAAACGATAAATCAGATTGAGATGTTTATGTTTGTGTATAATTTTACGGATTTAAAGTTATTGCAACAGATTAAGACGTTTGGAAAACCTAAGGGGCTCTGTGAGATTTCACAAGCGCATGGTAGATTTGTGCTTGTGTGTCTCGGATTAAGGAAGGGGCAAGTTAGGGTTGAGCATTACGCATCTTGACCACATTATGTTTGTTTAACCTATGAGAGCTCGAGCTTGGCTGGTTTATTTTGTAAAACTTTCATATATTATGTAAGTCTGAATGTCTAAATTATAGTTTATTTTGTAGATAAATAACACACCAATATCTGACTTGAAGCTATGATGTGTACTTTAGCGAACAAAACTATATCTCGCACCAATTATTAAAAAAAGTTCAAATTTTTTGGGCAAAAATGTTTGTAGTCAACTTGACCCGGCCGGTTTCAATCTGTGTAGTCACATCTTTTAAAGATGCTACCAGGTTACTAATTCTCTTTTTATTTTATTAATGTGTGTTCATTTTACTCCAGTTTTGTTCCAAATTAGAAGAGAAGCAGCAAGCACCGGAGGCTGAGAAAATTAAATGAGAGGCGAGAACTTTGGTAAGATATCATTATGTCTATGGTTCTTAGCAATATGAACATAAAGGTACTTAGAGGCATGTAATAGTGTTTGTTTTCTTTACAAGTAATGTATTAACATATATTTTCTGTTATATGTTATAGGTCCATGGTATTGGTTCTACAGTCCCTAACAACCCTTTATCGGTTGACCATATATCATTTGAAAGAAGCCAATGATAATGGTAATTACTTTTATGTTACCAGTTTTCACATAACATGAGCCAATATATTTTTATTTGTATATTGAATAGTGTCCTTGTTGTTTGCATTTTAAAGGTCTTTATTTTTTTAGCAGGTATCTACTAGTAGCATTGCTATGAAAGAGTTAATATGAAGATCATTTTATTTGCTTGAAGATTGTGAAAGAGGTTCATGATTGCAATGAAGCTTCAAGTTTTTTATTCAAACATATGTTAGTTTGTATTCTATATGTTTGGTATTTAGACTTAAATTAACACTTACGAGACGTTTCAATATGTTTGGAACATGATCTAACTTTTAATTAAAGTGATGATATTACAATTTCTGCATTTTATAGTTTTGTTTTTATTAAATATTGTAAAAAAATAATGATTTTAATTAAATATAGTTAATATGATAAACAACTATAGTGGCATTTAATTTGATGTGTTTTTTGTGGCAAAAATTATATGCAACTAAAAACCCAAAAGTTTATAGCGGCAGACAAAAAAGTGCCTCTAAAGGCCCTTGTTGGAATGAGCGGCACACAAAAAAAGTGCCACTAAAAGGATTTAGCGTCACCGCTTCTAGTGGCACTTTTTTGTGTGCCGCTCATTCTAATAGGGGCCTTTAGTGGCACTTTTTTGGTTTTTTATGGCACTTATTGTATGCCACTGAATGGATTTTTATTTGTAGTGTCTGGAAAATGACGTAGAAACATATTCATGCGTTGTACAAGTTAGTATACGATGTAGTGAGATGAAAACTCCATGGTTAATGGTGTTGGTAACTATAGGACGAACTACTGCTAAGCTTTCTTAGTGGATGTCACACTACCATCAACAACTACGTGTTGTTGACGTATAAACTTTTCTTTTTAGTGTTTTTACCATTTTTCGAATACTTTAGCGAGTTATGCCGAATTTCCAAGTTCTTTTCATGAATTCTACTAGTGTATGATATCTAATTCTAATATAGCTAGTTGATAGGTACCTGATAATATGCATAACTTTCTCAAGTTTTGGATGAGGATGAGGAGAGGGCGTATGATGGCGGTGATTTTTGAAGATTCTAGTTACGATGATGATAACGGAATAGAGGACCACTAGAGTTCTGATCAATAAGAGCACCATTATAATTTAGAAGAATATTAGCATTGTCCGTTAGAGATGGAGACACATAAGGTGTTTTTGATAAAGATCACGACATGTACTTTGTTTGGGGTGACTTAACTTTTTATGAAACAACAAGTGATGAAGTGGATGGATTAGTGGCGGAGCTAGCCCATTAATTTAGGGGTATTCTGAATTTCTTTTTACCGTGCAATCATAAAATAATAAAAAAACGATAATAGATAAAGTAAAATAAATATCTAATAGATATGTCATCTTTTTTTTCATAGCTTAAAATCGTTCCATCACATCGTCGTTTTTTACTTTATCAAAAGTTTTTTTTTGACTGCACAATAATAAAAGAATTCGAGTAATCAACCTTTAACTTCAAAGAATTCAAGTACCTAGTTTAACAATAACAAAGAAAACTAGAAACTATAACTTTTTTTGTAAAATCTAACTTATCTAAACATAAAACATTTATGATTTATAGGCTTATTTTATCATTCGGGCTTAATTATTCTATAAGTTTTCGGGTTGTAAAAAATGTTTGGGCTTATAGAAAAATGTGATTTTAGTAATATCAAGTATCTTATTTTTTTATTATTAGGGGTATCCTCATATTTTTAGGGGTATCTTTTGTATATAACCGGAAAAAACTATGAATACGAAGTTGAACCGTAGCCCGTGCTACGGCTCCTATAACTATAGTTTCACCCCTGGGATGGATCATAGAGTTGGTGCATCCACTTTAGTGTATAAATAAAAACATAAAAACTAGTAATATTTTCCGCGCGTTACGGCGGGTCTACGTCAGTATCGGTTCGATTTATAACGGGATCGGTATGGTATCGGCACTCGATATAGTAACCAAAAGATACAACCAAAAAATAGAAGTAATGATATGACCAAAATGATGTCAACACGTGTTTTGCAACGGTCGAAAGACGAAAACCATAAAAACGAATATCGGTTCCAATAATAACGATACCAGTACCAATGTTGTTCGGTCGAAATCGACAGGGCATTGATGTTGCTAGGACGGTGTCGGTTTAGTTAGTCACGATAAAGGTATTGTACCAAGACTCGCTATAGCTTACAATATATAAAATATACTCTATACTGCTACCAAAGTTGTTCAAACGAAAAATCAATTATATTTTACCCGTTTAATTCAAACAAAACTTATATTTAAATATAGATAAAAATAAGCATGTCGCAATACTATATTCGAAATTTTATAAGGCATTACTTATATTATTAAAATAATGTAAAGGATAAACGGCGTCGACATATAATAAAAAAAATACTAAAACGTAGATAAAAAGTAGACACGTCGTAACTACATACTCAAAATTTTATAAAACATCATATCATATAATAGAAAAATAAAATATGTTCAATTAAAAAAAAATTAATGAACAAAAGTCATGGAAAAAAAACTTAAAAATTAAAAGCATATTTAAATAAAAAACATAAATCTAATAACATAAAAAAGTGTTTTACTGTTCATCAAGACTTTCCATTAATATGTATAATATAATGTATAATATGTATAATAATACTAACACTGATAAGTAAGACATCTATGAACTAATCTTCCAAACTTTCATTTGCCCATCACACACAATTTAACCCTTGAAGTTTAAGTGTTAGACATGGTTAAATAATAGCATATTTTCAACGAATGTTGGTATAACTCGTTGATGTCCCGTCCGCGTTGCGGAGCGATGGCCAAATAATTCTCAACCAATTAAAAAAACAGTACTATAGTTTTGTTAGAAAGGAAAACTAAAACGACGACGAGATCATAATTTTTAGCGGAGGTAGATTCGTAATTTTTAGCTAGGAGAAAACCATAATTTTATTTTTAACTGGGGGAAAACGTAATTTTGAATTGAGGGTGCAAGCGTAATTTTGAACCGAGGGGAAAATCGGAATTTTTAGCTGGGGGCAAAAGCGTATTTTTAGTTTGAACTGGGGGCAAAAATGTAAATTTAAATTGGGGGCAAAAACGTAATTTTAAAGTGAGTGTAAAACAATAAACTGATGTAAAAGCGTAATTTTGAGGCGGAGGGTAAAATCATAATATTTGAACCGAGGGCATATTCGTAATTTTTAGCTGGGAGCAACAGGGTAATTACTATTTTAACTTGGGGCGAAAACGTAATTTTAAACTGGGGGCAAAAACGTAAATTTAAAGTGGATAAAAAATAATAAACTTGTTGGTCCAATGGTGTATTGCCAGCCGTCCATTTTGACCCGCAGGAAAACACTATTCCCAACCATGGTAAATGTAGATGTAGTAAATATTATATTACATAATATGCATATTTGCATATAAAATATGCATATGTACCATATGACTATACAGTGTAAGTATATGGAGAAAACCCATTTTAGTGAGAAAACTTAGGAAACTAGAATATGTGGTCCACATTCATCCACATCACCTCATCTAAACTCATGCTTTAAGGGTATTTTGGTCTTTTTGTTTTTTCTTTGAATATTGTGTTTTGTACTTTTCACCTTTTTCAACCCATCATCCATCACCTTTTTCAAACCATCACCATCCATTCTCTCTCTAAAATAACACATTTGAGAATTCAAAAATATCTCATTCTCTCTCTATCTTGTTCTTCTGTATATTCACCATCATCATCATCATCATCCATTCTCTCTCTATCTTCATGATTCAATATAAACACCAAGAACACACACACAAGTGTGTGTGAGAGAAGCAAGCCTGAATTCGTTATTGTTAAAGAAAGAGAAACACCAAAAACACACACACAAGCGTGTGAGAGAAAGAGAAACAAGATTCTCCATCGTGTTCATGAAGAACACCAAGAACACACACATAAGTGTGTGCGAGAGAAGCAGGCTGAAATCGTTTGGTTGCATGAGTTTTTAGAGGGGGAAAGTTATTGGAACACCAAGACCAAAAACACACACAAGTGTGTGAGTGAAAAGAAGGTCAGAAATCATTTGGTTCATGGGTTTTAGAGAGAGAAAGTTGTTAGAACACCAAGAACACACACAATTGTGTGAGAGAGAAGCAGGTCAGAAATCGTTTAGTTACATGGGTTTTGGTTGAGAAAAAAACTTGTTAGAACACAAAGAACATACTCACAAGTATGACATGGGCTGGTTCCATGTCTTAATGTTATTTATTTGGTAAAAGTTGAATGATTTTGTGTGTGTATTAGTAAAATAGATTTGATAGTTTGTTGGGTATTTTTTTTATTTTAAATGTATTAAAAAATTTAGAATTGAGATAATGATTCTTGTTGTTGTTGTTGTTGTTGTTGTTGTTATATATTAGTTACATTTAAAAAGTCCATAATATAATCGTTGATGATCTCGTTTATTTTACAAAAAAAAAAATTGTGGTTGGTTTGGTTGCTTGTTTGAGGCTTTTGATCTGAACAGTAATTGTTTTTGTTAGTTTGATTGCTTGTTTGGGGCTTTTGATCCGAATACTAACTGTTTTTACCTACTTACAACCGTTGTAACACGTGTTACATCTTTTTACTCAGCTGTGCATTTTCCTTTTTATAATCACATCCTCAACGTAAAGATACATCCAATGTAACACGTGTTACAAAAGGAAATTACCTACTTACACGTCTCTATTACGTTGATTTAAACAGTTATTTAAAAACATCCACTTTGCAACACTTGTTTATTTGAAAGTTCTTAAAACAACCGTTGTAACACGTGTTACAACTTTTTTAATGTTGTGCATTTTCCTTTTTATAATCCCATCTTCAGCTTGAAGATACATCTAACGCAACACGTGTAACATCCTTACATGTCTCTATTACAAATGGATGAAAACAGTTTTTTTAAAACATCCACGTTGTAACACTTGTTTATTTGAAAGTTCTTAAAACAACCGTTGTAACACGTGTTACATCTTTTTACTCAGCTGTGCATTTTCCTTTTTATAATCCCATCCTCAACGTAAAGATACATCCAATGTAACACGTGTTACAAAAGGAAATTACCTACTTACACGTCTCTATTACGTTGATTTAAACAGTTATTTAAAAACATCCACTTTGCAACACTTGTTTATTTGAAAGTTCTTAAAACAACCGTTGTAACACGTGTTACAACTTTTTTAATGTTGTGCATTTTCCTTTTTATAATCCCATCTTCAGCTTGAAGATACATCCAACGCAACACGTGTAACATCCTTACATGTCTCTATTACAAATGGATGAAAACAGTTTTTTTAAAACATCCACGTTGTAACACTTGTTTATTTGAAAGTTCTTAAAACAACCGTTGTAACACGTGTTACATCTTTTTACTCAGCTGTGCATTTTCCTTTTTATAATCCCATCCTCAACGTAAAGATACATCCAATGTAACATGTGTTACAAAAGGAAATTACCTACTTACACGTCTCTATTACGTTGATTTAAACAGTTATTTAAAAACATCCACTTTGCAACACTTGTTTATTTAAAAGTTCTTAAAACAACCGTTGTAACACGTGTTACAACTTTTTTAATGTTGTGCATTTTCCTTTTTATAATCCCATCTTCAGCTTGAAGATACATCCAACGCAACACGTGTTAGATTTTTCAAAACATCCATTTGTACCACTGGCTATCGTCCGGCTTGTCACTTATTTGAAAGTTCTGTAAACAACAGTTGTAACACGTGTTACAACTTCTTACTCAGACGTGCATTTTCTTTTTATAATCCCCTCCTCAACGTAAAGATACATCAAATGTAACACGTGTTACAGCAGATTTTTACCTACTTACACGTCTCTATTACAAATGGATGAAAACAGTTTTTTTTTAAAACATCAACTTTGTAACACTTGTTTACTTGTTTTGTTCACAGGTGAAAAGATGTTTTGTGTTCAAGATGAAGATGGTTATCAAGAAGCGAAGCCCGCCGAAGGATTAAAACGCATCATCAGGTTTTCATGGTGACGATGGTGTGTTTTTTGGTTGGCTGCTATGTGTTGTGAAGATGGATGTTGTTGTGAAGACCATATGTAACATGTGTAAGATGGCTATACGTGTGTTACTGCGGGTAACATGTGTTACATATATGGTGTTACATGTGTTACACCCAATTGGTTAAAGATGTATACCTATGTTACATATATAGGTTACACATGTGACCTATATGTTGTAACATATGTTAGCTACATATGTTACATTTCTGCTAGCTACATTCTAAACTGTTTGTCCTATATGTTGTAACATGTGTTTCACTTCGGGGTAATATATGTTGCATACAGGGTTTTACACAGTTATACATAATGTAATAGTAAGTTTAAATGTTAAAATGTTTTTTAGATGGGCTGTTAAATGCTAAAATGTATAAACTTCATAATTTATTCAGAATATCACGTTAATTTTACCAATAAAAAGTCGTGTTTTTTTGTGGGATAATTAGCTACATATGTAGTAACAACGTTACACTAGTAACTTATAGATACCCCAGCCTTTTTTTGGACACACATGGGGGCTGCACATAGGTAACACATGTTTATAACATGTGTTAGACTAGTGAGGTAACACATGTATAGCCACGTTATACATATTACACATAGTTGTTACAGGTGTTACAGCAAAACTTTACACATGTACACATGTTACATAGGAGATCAATAAGTTTAACTATAGAAGATTAATACTGGTGTACTTGTTTTGTTCATAGGTGAATAGATGTTTTGTGTTCAAGATGAAGATGGTAATTAAGAAGCAAAGCCCGCCGAAGGATTACAACGCATCATCAGGTTTTCGTGGTAAAGATGGTGTGTTTTTTGTTGGCTGCTATGTGTTTTAGAGAAAGAAAGCTAATGTTTTGGAGAGATTGTTTACTGATGAGTTAGCATTGACGACAAACTTGAAGAACTAAAACAAGAAATCCGACCGAAGAATGATTATTTAGTGATGAGTTAGCATTGACGACAAACTTGAAGAACTAAAACAAGCTAATGTTTTTGTTGGCTGCTATGTGTTTTAGAGAATGACTTACGTTGACTTTGGAGTTTAAGGGATACAACCTGTAACATGTGTTACACTGAAGTGTTACACAAGTGTTTCCAATTTACACATGTTACATCTTGTGTAATATATGTAACCTGATTAAGCAACAGCTAGGACCTGCTTAGTATCGTACAAACTAACTAGTTGTATATCAATAGTTGTAATGCTTAAAAAAACTAACTAGTTTTATATCAATAGTTGCAACGTCAAAGGTACCCACCACCTGCCCTTCATCGACTTCTTGTTCCCATTCTTCATTGGTTTCTCCATCTACCTTCTTTCGCTTTATGGCCACCTTTTGTCATATCCGATATTGTAGTTCTTTTTTTTTCCTGCCAAGATCCCTTCTCGTTTGGTTGCAACTGCTATGGTCAAGTCGTAATAACACAAGTTACACAGAGTATTTTTAATCTATTAATTAATAAAATAGTAGTAACATAACTAACACTAGTTACCTTCTACCCAATTATGCCCTGAACTTGAAGACTCCCTAAATTTTGAGTTTTTATCTGCATCATTTCACACATAATGTTTTGTTAGGTTTCTTCCCAGTCCCAGTCCTGCCCAAGAAATGAAAAACACAAATATTAGTAGTCAGCAAAAGAGTACTTGCTAAGATGAGGATACAACAATTACCATTCACCATTTCAATATCCACTCATATCAAAACAAAATGTGTAACACAATGTATGCACCATATATTGTCCGAAAGTGTAACATATGTTACAACATACAGGACAAACAGTTTAGAATCTAACTAGCAGATAAACAAGTGTAACATGTGTTACATATGTGCAACCCCCTCTTTACGTTGAGGATGGGATTATAAAAAGGAAAATGCACAGCTGAGTAAAAAGATGTAACACGTGTTACAACGGTTGTTTTAAGAACTTTCAAATAAACAAGTGTTACACCGTGGATGTTTTAAAAAAACTGTTTTCATCCATTTGTAATAGAGACGTGCAAGTAGGTAAAAACCTGTTGTAACACGTGTTACATATGTGCAGCCCCGATTTTTGGTAACAAAGAGGTTGAACATATGTAACACATGTTTGTAACATGTGTTACACTAGAGGGTAACTTCTGTACAACATCAAAGGTACCCACCACTTGCCCTTCATCGACTTCTAACTAGCAGAAATGTAGCTGGCAGAAATGTAACATACGTAACTAGTTATGCCTGCAAAAATTTGAAACATTTAACACTAATTATAAAAAAAGAACAACTTAGCCAACAAAATTTTGAAACCTTTACTGTAACAATTATGAATTTTCCAACTAATTATCTACCAATAATTGGGATGCCCAATTTAAACAAAAAACAGAAAACGAAATAAAGCAAATCCAATTCATAAAACCTAACACAAACCCAACCCATAAATTATTGGCCAACAAACTGAAAATATCAAAAAGCTGAAAATACCAAAAAAGGGTTGGGGTAACTACAATTAACTTGTGTAAAAAGATGTAACACGTGTTACAACGGTTGTTTTAAGAACTTTCAAATAAACAAGTGTAACATGTGTTACATATGTGCAACCCCCCTCTTTACGTTGAGGATGGGATTATAAAAAGGAAAATGCACAGCTGAGTAAAAAGATGTAACACGTGTTATAACGGTTGTTTTAAGAACTTTCAAATAAACAAGTGTTGCAAAGTGGATGTTTTTAAATAACTGTTTAAATCAACGTAATAGAGATGTGTAAGTAGGTAATTTCCTTTTGTAACACGTGTTACATTGGATGTATCTTTACGTTGAGGATGGGATTATAAAAAGGAAAATGCACAGCTGAGTAAAAAGATGTAACACGTGTTACAACGGTTGTTTTAAGAACTTTCAAATAAACAAGTGTTACATCGTGGATGTTTTAAAAAAACTGTTTTCATCCAATTGTAATAGAGACGTGCAAGTAGGTAAAAACCTGTTGTAACACATGTTACATATATGCAGCCCTGATTTTTGGTAACAAAGAGGTTGAACATATGTAACACATGTTTGTAACATGTGTTACACTGGAGGGTAACTTCTGTACAACATCAAAGGTACCCACCACTTGCCCTTCATCTACTTCTTGTTCCCATTCTTCATCGGTTTCTCCATCTACCTTCTTTCGTTATCGTAACACATGTAACATGTGTTACCTCCTAGTATAACACACAATAACAGTTACTATTCAGATCAAAAGCCCAAACAAGCAACCAACCCCCCAAAAAAACAGTTACTATTCAGATCAAAAGCCTCAAACAAGCAACCAAACCAAACACAACTTTTTACCACAAAAATGATTTTGACACAAAAATAAAAACCTGCAAATTACATAAACATTTACCCAGTTTTACAACCATTTTAACAAAAGAATCATGTTCATCTTTAAAACATCCATTACACAAAAACCTATAAACAACCATTTTAACTAAAACATCAAGTGTGAAATGATTTTTCAAAATAAAATACTCAAGAGATTGTTGTTTCTCTCTCTAAAATAGCAACTTTCTCTCTCTAAAAACACTTACCGAATCTAGAAACCGTGTGATGAACACGATGAAGATCTTCAAACGCCGGAAATGATGAAGATTTGTACCGGATCTTGGTGTTCTAATAACTTGTGTGTGTTCTTGGTCTTGGTGTTCTAATAACTTTCTCTCTCTAGAAACACATGCAACCGAATGATTTAGGCCTGCTTCTTTCTCACACACTTGTGTGTGTGTTCTTGGTGTTCTTCATGAACACGAAGGGGTTTTAACAATAACGATTCTCTCACACACACTTGTGTGTGTGTTCTTGGTGATTGAAACATGAAGAAAGAGAGAGGATGAGAGAAGGGATGATGATGATGATGGTGAATGCACAGAAATTTTTTTGAATTCTCAAAGAAAAGAAGAAAGAAGAAAGAGAAACAATGATGATGGTGATGGTGACAACAATAAAGAAGAGAGAGAATGAGATAGGGCCTTTTTGACACAAATACCCTCATGGCCCACTAATCAACATATGTTATGTATTAAATTTAAATCAATAAACATCAAATTTCCCTAACCCTTAGATGATCAAGATCAATGGTCACAATTGAGTTTCCTTAGTTTTCTCACTAAAAAATGGTTTCCTATATATCCATTCCCTGACTATACATACACTAAACTGTGAATTACTATATGATAAAAAAGAAACTCAATGAACAGTCATAATATTTATTTATTTTTTATCATATAGTAATTGTAATGGAATTAATAGTAATATCATTAAGAAATGAGCAAATGGTATCGGGTATAGGTACCGGTCTTAAATTTACCAAACCGGTGTATTTTCGGTACCGGTTCTGCACAGGTATTCACCAGTTTTTACCCTCAAATACCGGTGCCGTACCAGTACCGACCGGTACCGAACCGTACCATACTAGGTATATTCGGTACCACTATATGATAAAAAAGAAACTCAATGAACAGTGATAATATTTATTTATTTTTTTATCAGATAGTAATTGTAATGGAATTAATAGTAACATCATTAAGAGATGAGCAAATGGTATCGGGTATAGGTACCGGTCTCAAATTTACCAAACCGGTGTATTTTCGGTATCGGTTCTGCACATGTATTCACCAGTTTTTACCCTCAAATACCGGTGTCGTACCAGTATCGACCGGTGCCGAACCGTACCATACTAGGTATATTCGGTACCGGTACCCAATTTTGGGGATTTCGGTAACGGTATTTTCGGTACCGGTTGGTACCGAGCTCATCAAATCCTGTAGCAACGCAGCAATGCAAGTAATTGCACTGTTTAGATTACTTTTCATACACACAGTAAGTAAACTGTATTTCGTTTGAATGAGGTTTTATATACACAACAACTTATTTTGCTTTCTTTTTTATATTTTTCTGTAATGAATGAATTGTAGCATGTAAAATTAACTTGGATATTTAGAATATTGATGAGCAAATCGTATCAAATCCTGTAAACGAACCGGTATCGTATCGGTACCAAATTTACTATACCAAATCATTTTCGGTACCAATTTGGTACCCACCTTTTGGCGTTTTCAGAATCGTTACTTTCGGTTCGACACCGGTCTAGCACCATACCTGTATTTATTGATTTTTACCTTCAAATACCATACCGTATTGTACCGAGCATTTTCGGTGCCGGTACCTAATTTCTATGATTTTCCGGATCGGTACTTTCGCTGCCGTTACCGGTACCGAGCTCATCCATATTTTAACGTGCTAGCACCGTAATAACTGAACTGAAAACAACCGAATTTCCAACGTGTAGGACGTGTGGGTCCTATTACTATATATTAGGTTATTTAAAATTGTTTTTTTATGATGGAGTGACTATCCTTACCACATCATTTTATTTACGTTTTGATATTCGGTATCTGTTTGCCGTTGCTGACACACCTTTTGTAGTCATTGGGTCCCGCCGCAACGCGCGGGCGGAAAATAACTAGTTTATAATAGAATCACAACAATATGCATATGGTCATATGGGCATGGACTATAAACTCAAAAAACGAAAGTATACTAAACTCTAATATAAAGGGTATATTAGTTATATGCACGTGTACACGGTAATCTACATGTGTACAACAAAGTAACCTCAATATGTACATAGCTATATAGAAAAAAATCAAATACAAATAACTTTAACGTACAAAACGTATGAACTGAAGGTTTTGCTGAAAAAACGCGATGACATTTCGTAATTATTAGTAATTATCAAAATTACTCTACAAATGATCATGTAGAGTAATTTTGATCTTGTAGGGTAATTATCAAAATTACTTTATAAGTGTATCAAAATTACTCTGTATAAAAATTACTCTACAAGTGAATCAAAACTACTGGAACATAACACTGGGTCCATCTTCACCCGTGAAGTTTGCAGGACCGCAGGCCTTGAATTGTTTGAAGCAGAAAGGCGTTCGAGGTGTGTCACTCTTTGACTCGACAGAAGATTTGCTGCTGACCTCGTTGATTTCACTGACAATCCGAGGTATGACTTTAGCCATTTCCTTGGCCACAACTGAAGCAATACGCTTGTCAACGTGGTTTCGTCGGGCAGCACGTTGAGTATGAGATCCAAATGACGACATTGTCGAGTGCAGATTCTGCAGCAGACGTCGTCATATGAATTAGACGAGATTCGATTATATCGGGTTTTGTTTTGAAAAGTTTAGTGTTTGTAAAACATCCTTTATTATTATTATTATTATTATTATTATTATTATGTAAAGCTTATGAACACGTCAGCACATAAACACATAGTCACGTAGGCACATAAATCATATAAGCATGTATACACACAAGCACGTAAGCATGTATGAGCACATAATTCACGTAAGCACATATTTTGCATGTATTCACCTACATATTTTGCACGTATTCACCTTATCTTTCAGGGTCGCGTATCGCGTTCGAGAGTTGCGAGAGGTAGCGAGTTGTGTAGCGAGTAGCGTAGCGAGTAGTATAGCGAGAAGAGTAGCGTACGAGGCTTCTTAGTTTGGTTTGTGATTAGTTAGCGTTTTAGATTGCGGGAGTGGTGTGTTACTGCGCTTTACTTTGCAGCGAGAACAAAAAGCGAAAAAGCGTAAAATCTCCAAAATCGAAACATATAAACACGTAAAATCGGAGATTGCAGGCTAGAAAAATGGAGTGTCTTGGGTGTTAGACGTCGACTACCCAAAGTGATTCAACCATTCATAACGACCTCGAGTACACGCCTTGGCCTAATAGACTGTGCTCTCACCGAAACACAGCGAACAGCACTCATCCTTCCAGTTACTACGTGACTCGAGTCGTCAGAAAAATCGAGACTTTGGTGAGAGTTTTGTAAAATCAAAGTAGGGAGTGGAACTGGTTATTAAGATGCGGGTTTCACCCCTAACTTAACAACTTCGTTCCTGGAAGTGTGGCTAAACCACGAGATAGAGATGGAGATTTTTCGTCGAGATGTGGATGTCACTCCTAACTCAACGAAGACTCTCGTGCTGAGAGTAAAAATACGCATAGAGTGAGTGATCTTATCGAGAGTTCCTGGTTTTCACACCTAATCTCGACCCAATCACTCGGTTGTGTTATGCGAGTGTTTTCGAAAACGTGTGTGTTGTGGTAGCCTTAGGAAAGGCAGTGTAGTTTTCAACCTTAGGAAAGGTTTCCTTCGTGCGAAGCTGTAGTGCGTGGGTCCGCAAGAAGATGTATTTTTCACGAAGATGTAGTTTTCACGAATAACAAAGTAGGCCCGTACGGAACCCCTACTTGGTTCGCACGAAGCGGGTCTGTTGGTACTTAGACTATAGACTAGGTAAACTGTCACACCCCGACCACGTAAAACAACAAATCGTGGCAGAAACGTCGGGGAGTGTTGTAACAGAATCATTGTTTCATAACACATGGATTGAAGTTCTGTTTTATTAAATTAAATGTATTACATTACATTGAAATTAGAAATAAAACATGAACAAATAGACTTTCATTGTTATTAAGTCACTAAGGCCTCATCCGTTCCTATGTGAGCATGCATCAATATCATCATCAAACATCACCAACTATGATACCTGAAACACATGTGAAAATACGTCAGCATAAAAATGTCGGCGAGTACATTGGATTTTCTGTGAGTGTCAGATTCATGGCTCGTTTGTATTTTGAAATTATCTTGAACACCTTTGTAAATTGATAATTAGAAAACCAAGTTTTGTAAAATACTTGTAATATAAATTGAAATAACCATGTCAAAACAGATTTATTTTATAAAAACCTCGATACCATGAATCTTAACTCCAAAACATTTGTTTAAGTAAACCCAAATTGTAAATCGTTTTTGAAATAAAACTCGAATGTTTTATATTGTTAGAAAAACCTTGTAATATAACTTTGTTTTGATAACCTTGCCCAAGTGATCTAGATAACGCAACGATTTATAATGTGTTAAAAGCACTTATATATAGGAAGTACCAGCGGCGTATCCACCATGCTTTTATCACATTACACTCGCCCCGTTACCTAATCACTTCCCTAACCCAACGGTTCAAACAGATTAAAACGGTTCACATAAATCAAACAGTTACAGACGGTTCACATAAATCAAACAGTTACAAACGGTTCACATAAATCAAACAGCTTCAAACGGATCAAAATGTAAAACAATGTGTCCACATGCTGAGTAAACATATGCAACAAAATGTAATGTATAAAATCAATGTGCTAGCATGCTAAGTGAACATACCTAGCAAAACATAATGAAATCATGTACTATATACGTACTTGTCACACCCCGACCACGTGGAACATACAAAACGTGGCGGAAACATCGGGGAGTGTTGTAACAGAATTAATTGTTTCAAATCCATGGCAATTGAAGTTTCGTTTTATTGATTAAAAGTGTTACAATGTCTTAACAAACAAGGAAATACAACATAATTAACTAGTCTTGCATCTTTTATTGTCACTAAAGCCCAAGTCTGCCTATGTGTATCTTGATCATCTTATGCAACAGCTCCTGAAAAACACATGTGAAAATAGGTACGTCAGCATAAAAATGCCTGTGAGATACATAGGTTTTTTTGAAAATAGGTTTCATGACTTATGTTTGAGAAAATGTTTAGTCATGAACCTTGTAATTTGCTTTGTCTTTGTAAATCATTGGAAAAACAATAAGTTCAGATGATACGTATAAATAAGAGAATAATGCATGGATAAATGAATAACCATGTAAAAATGAGTTTGTATAAGTTAAGTTGTTTGTAAAACAATGTATTGTGAAAAGTATGTTATTTGTATAAAATGTTCTATGTCTCAAACTGAAATGATTTAAATAACACTACGATATGTAATACCATACAAACACTTATATATAGGAAGTACCAGCGGCGTATCCACCATGCTTGTATCATATTACACACGCATCGTTACTTAATCACTTACTCAAACCAAACCAACAATGTAAAATGTTCATGTCTAATGTAAATCATGTAATGTATAACTAATGTCAAAAGTGTTTATGTGTCAAATGTAAACCATGTATATGTAACCAAAAATGATATGTATGGCTAGTGAAAATGCATCAACTAAACCATAGATGAAATGCACAAAACAAAGCATTGAAGTAAAACTTGGTTTAAGTCAAAGTCATGTTTTGTGGAAATGCATGATCAATGTAAATCATGTAATATGTAACCGAAATAATCTGTATGGCTAGTGAAATGTATCAACTAAACCATATGCACAAGAACATAGTATTGAAGTAAAACTTGGTTTAAATCAAAGCTATGTTTTGTGTAAATGCATGATCAATGTAAATCATGTAATATGTAACCAAAATAATCTGTATGGCTTGTGAAACGCATCAACTAAACCATATGCACAAGAACATAGTATTGAAGTAAAACTCGGTTTAAATCAACGTTATGTTTTGTGTAAATGCATGCTATACTGATACGGACATCTATGCGGTGTTGTGAAAATGCATACATCCAAGCCTTGAGACTGAGGCGATAAACCCTTAAACCACTTAAAGGTTTATCTAAATTATGTATATCGAATTCGGTCATTCCTTTCATCCCCTTTCCCTGGGATGTCCGGAACGGGAGTTGTCAATTCCTATGGTACCACTACCTACTAACGAACGGCGTAGCTAATGTTAATGAATGTATTGTTCCATTGTAAACAACCCAAATGTCATAACAAAATGTAAGCATGTGATGAAAACGATGTACTAAGTATGCACGCAATGGACATACATAGCATAAAATGTAAATGTAAAACGATGTACTAAGTATGCACGCAATGGACATACATAGCATAAAAACAATGAAATCATGTAAAACAATGTACTATAAGTGTACTATTGAACATAGCATGTCTATGATGTGAAAACATGAAAGCATGAAAGTAACAAGTAGGCACATGTGTTCCACCCCAAAACGTTTGGAAAACAGTAAAAGAGGGGTCTATGTACTCACTTGAGATTGCTCAGAAGTCCTTGAGTAACAACCAAACAATGCTAGAGATCGCGGATATCAAACGGCACCTAATATAGGTAACTATGTTAATTAACCGGACCTAGATCGGAAGATCGGGTAGCATTAGGGTTTGTAAACCAAACGAGTGTAAGGACTCGTGTCATTTGGTTTAACAAAGCCTACATACTAAATGAAACTTAACCTAAGTGTTTACGACCCATTACGACCCGTTTAGGTAGCTTATGCTACTTTAACGCGTCGTTCGCGTGAAACGCGTTCGGACCGCCTAACTAGTCCTATGACAAGTGTTATATGCCTAAACATGTTACATAATCAGTTATGTGACAAAAGTTTAGTTTACATATGCTTAATTACCAATTATACATGAAAAGGGTATTCTGGTAATTTACCTAAGGCATATAAACTACCTATCATACAACTACTTAAACGATGTGACCATAGGGTATAACCTCGGAAGGTTATTCCCTACCTACTATGGTCACCTAATGTATTTGGTCTGATCCTAATGATCGACCAAATGGGTCGAGTTCGAAGGTATAGGCGATTTATTAGATCGCCTACCCTACGACCCTAGACAACGTGGTAATCAGTGGGCATAGTCCCAAGGGACTATGACCAACGTGATTACACTCACGTTGCGAAGTTCAAACGAACTTCGCATTGACCATTACTGGTCAACGCTGAAAGTCAAACAAAGTTTGACTTTCTGACTCGAAAAGCAATAAAATAAGGAAAAGAACGAAAGAATACTTACGAAGGGTCCCCGAATGCTAACCTCGATTCAAAAATCTCAGGTATGAAACAATAGTTTCAACTTAGAGTTTCTCAAATCAAAGTTCTTGTAAGTTTTGCATTGGGGTGATGGGGTATTTATAGTTTTCGGGTAACCGTTAGGATCGTTTCATGGAAAACGTGCCTTAATCCCACCCGTACAAGTGTCGGGACCTTATGGTGACCAAAATTTGATCCTTATCAGCTGACTAGACAAATGAGATTGTGTGGTGGTGGATCAAACAGCTGCAATCTGCTGTTAGAAACATTTAACCTGGTCAGAAGGTCTGACGCGGGCCGCCTGGGGATTAACAGAATCTGAGGCGGGCCGCCTAGGAGTCACAGATCA
Source organism: Helianthus tuberosus (assembly GCA_030545235.1). NCBI lineage: Eukaryota > Viridiplantae > Streptophyta > Magnoliopsida > Asterales > Asteraceae > Helianthus > Helianthus tuberosus. Next base: position 107,883,834 of record CM060414.1, on the reverse strand, counting down.
GAACAAAGTTTCAGAAATGACAGTTTCAGTCCCTGCACGTGTTTAAGCCCATTTCCGGCACTTCTAAGGCCCGTAAAGCAAACTTTAAGGCCCTAAAATGATGCCTAAACATTGTGGACATGAAACATGCTCAAAAATATGCCGGACATTGGTTCGTTTGGCCGTACGAACGCGATGTTCGCTTAATTACGACGAAATGCGCATAAGCGCGAAAAACGATCCAAATGACGCAACAAATGGATTTTTGGCAAGCCAAACACTAAAGCATAATATAGTCATGCTTACATAAATTTTTGGATGTCCGGATGTATTCAGAACGTAAGTTATGCGCGAAAATGCAAACTTGTGCACTTTTTGACACTTTTAGTCCCTGAATGAGTCAAAAGTTTATTTTAGCACACCGAACCCCTCAAAGCCTATTTCCAAGCTATATAAAGGATATTTAAGGTGTGTTTAACTTATGGTCATGTTCCGGAATGTCTGCTACAGTTCAAATTGGCATACTTTCGCAGTTTGTCAAGTTTAGTCCCTGTAAGCGATTTAACTTGTTTTTGCCATACCAAATCCTTCAAAACTTATTTCTAAGTTATGTAAAGGTTATTTAAGGTATGTTAAGCCTATGTCACTATTCCGGAGTGTTCGTTGCATTAAACTGGTTATATTTACGCATCGGTGCGCGTATAACGTTCCAGAAAGCGATTTAGAGTTTGAAATCAAACAAGAGTTGATATGTGTAAACGATACACATATTTATACAAATCAAAAGTATGAAATACAATATTTCATTGGTTTGGTATTTGTTTGATGGCCGTGGAGGCACAGGTGTTACAGTCTCCCCTACTTTAGGAAATTTCGTCCCGAAATTTATTTAGAGGAAACTTGTGAGAGCTTGAAAACATGAAGTTGAAAAGATCGAACAATATTGATTAGGGTTCTGAACTTCTAGTAACCTTTAATAACATCATGATTGCAATGTAAGAGGGATACTTATATACAAGTATATGAAGCGTCATTGGTGCGTCCACCGTACCTCCATTACATCGTTCTCATTTCGTTATTGTTGTCACTATCGGTTCTTACACATAATAAATCTCACTGGGTTTCTGTGCACTAAATTTCATAGTTATGTACGCGTCCATAATCAGACAATTCCTTGCACAGTTCACACAGTCTATTTTATAGTGTGTAGGGGAAAACCAAATGAACAATCCTGTGATGAGTGTAACTAGACCGCCATAGAGTCCTTTAAATTAAATCAATAAATGATCTAAATAGACTAACAAGGAGTCTGTTCAGCTACATCACTAGATGTCGTTCTTTAACCAAATTGTGAATCAATCTTTTTTACTAGACCACTAAAAGGATCTCTTATGAAACATGGAGCGGTACTTATATAATCCAAGGGTCTTAACTATTACATAGAAGCCCATTAAGGATTGAAGGTAGTACCTTTTGAATATCCTGCTACGAATCCCTCATATGAAGATATGAAAGATCCTGCGAGGATTTGGATAACGAATATCCAGAGTATTAAAAACACAAAAATGCATAAAAGATAACATAAGATGAATAAACACATAGTCACATAACCACAAAATTGTTTAACTAGAAGTTTGTTCTGCTAACAGAGTACATGTATTTAAAGCACACTAGGAATCCATTCAGCGGATTTCATTTGGTACTTTAAACGTTATCAAGAATCTAGCTATAAAGATAGAAAGATTTTTGAAGAGAAAATTCGATTTTGATTATAAAGAATCGAAATGTTCGAATTAAGGTACATAAGGAATCCAATTAAGGACTCTGATTTGAATGATGATTATCCACAAGGGTCTAATTGTGGAGATAAAAAGATCCCATATGGATTTTAGAAGTTGAAGATGTTTTGAAATCTTGCACGGGATGTGCTTAAGTCAAAACATGAAGTTGAAATGCTTATGAAGTTGAGATGCTAGATATGTCAAGGCGACATATGAAGCAGAATTTGAAGGTTAAGTCACTGTATGAGGAAAATATATTTGGAAAACTATGCATGGGGTTCTTTTAAGAAAAATGTGTTTACCGTTTTTGAAACCTTATATATAATACATTTGAAATTATAGTAGGTGTACTAGGTAAGTATATTTATAAAAATGTTTTAAAATCATGCGAGATGAATTTTGAAATTATGTATAAGGTTTTTGAAAATATGAATGATGCTTTTCGAAATCATGCACTTGATGAGAAAATGTACTGTGTTAATATTGTTTTCAGACTATATGAAATATTTTGAAATTAGAAAGGTTGGTTTTGATAACATGGCCAATGTTTTTTTTTTTTTTTTGAAATATCATTGACAATGCATCAAGAAAAATTGTTTTCAAACTATATGAAATGTTTTGAGATCATGAAAATTGTGTTGAAATACTTGTACTGGGTATGTTGAAAAATAAAAACGTAATGGGTATGAGATTTGAAAATATCCTTAGTTATCCAACCAAGGATTCAAAGGTACTGATGTGCAAAAAGCACGATTACTCATAATTTCACTTTATTTCATGTACTTCGTTTCTTAGAATGAAACGAGTACTTTAAAATTTTCGAGGGAATCATGAGCGATCATTTGAAAGAGAGAATCACAGGAGTAGTTTGTAAGGAACATAGTTCCTTAATACAGGTATTATAGGGAAATGCCATAAACACATGTAATTATACTTGTATATCTGAATTGTGAACAACAACTTTTATTTATAAACAAACAGATTGTTTCACATTACTTGAAGACAAAAGAAACAAAGGCATAAGACAGCAACATCCTTTATTCAGTTGAATGCTCATCCGTGGGTCGGATTTGCATTAGCAAGCTTTGGGCATCGGTTTCTGTAGTGGGTCAGATCCCCACAATTGTAACAGGCACCAGGTGGGTAGTGTGGTCGTGCAGCTTGACCCTGTTGCTGAGCAAGAGGCTGAGCAACTTGTTGAGCCGGGTTCTGAACTGGGCGATTCGGATTAGCAGGGATGCGGCAGGTGTCAGCAAGATGACCGGATCTTCCGCAGTTGGTGCACTGACGACACTGGAGGTGTGGTTGATGATGGCCGTTACACCTGTTGCACAAAGGTGCATTGCCAAAATAAGGCTTCTTGGCTAGTGGTTGCGCAGGCTGATTTGGTGCAGCTTGGGCCTGTGCAGTAATGGCATAGTTTTGGGAAACCTTACGCTTCCTTGCCTTTGGTGCAGTCTTGACTTCTGCTTCCTTCAGTGGCTCTTGAGTGGCTTCATTGTCGAGACGAGAGGCTTCATTGTTGAGACGAGCCATGGCAATGCCTAAATCCACAGTCCTCTGAATCACTTCACCAATTTGCTGGACAAATTTGGCTGTTCGCTCGGGCATTTGACCAGTGCTGAGAGGAATAGACATTCTAGAAGAAGATGAAAGACAGAGGAAGAAGCAAGTGAAAGGTTATTGGGTAATCAATACAGAATGGTAACGAATGAAAATTGTGATCATTTGTTTATTACCTAAGGCAAACAAATGAGATGGTGACTAATCAAAGTAAATGGGTCAAAAATAATGTATCGCGAAGACATGCTCGCCTATAAGTGAACACTCATCCCAAGAATTCCCAGGTAAGCACAACTGGTCTCGCGTCTGATGAGATGTATACGAAGTGCTTGCCTAGACAGAAAACCCAGAATACAGGCATTCACCCTTCCAGTTTGCACGTGTTCACATTATTTAAAACCCAAAACCTTGACGAGATTTTGAAAACTCAAAGGGGTTCAAAACCTTATAACAGAGAGTTCAAAACCTAGTAATCAATCATCCTAGAACAGATGATTAGTTTTTAAAGCGGTTTTGAAATTTATGTTCTTGTTGTGGTTGTCGCCTAAGGATAGGTGACAGTAGTGTTTTATGACTAAACGCAAGTAAACTCGCGTTAGGGTCCTAAGAAGGTTATAGACTAGGTCAGAGCATTACTAATAACCTAATTCCCTATAACCATTGGCTCTGATACCATCTTTTCTGTCACACCCCGACCACGTGGAACATACAAAACGTGGCGGAAACATCGGGGAGTGTTGTAACAGAATTAATTGTTTCAAATCCATGGCAATTGAAGTTTCGTTTTATTGATTAAAAGTGTTACAATGTCTTAACAAACAAGGAAATACAACATAATTAACTAGTCTTGCATCTTTTATTGTCACTAAAGCCCAAGTCTGCCTATGTGTATCTTGATCATCTTATGCAACAGCTCCTGAAAAACACATGTGAAAATAGGTACGTCAACATAAAAATGCCTGTGAGATACATAGGTTTTGTGAAAATAGGTTTCATGACTTATGTTTGAGAAAATGTTTAGTCATGAACCTTGTAATTTGCTTTGTCTTTATAAATCATTGGAAAAACAATAAGTTCAGATGATACGTATAAATAAGTGAATAATGCATGGATAAATGAATAACCATGTAAAAATGAGTTTGTATAAGTTAAGTTGTTTGTAAAACAATGTATTGTGAAAAGTATGTTATTTGTATAAAATGTTCTATGTCTCAAACTGAAATGATTTAAATAACACTACGATATGTAATACCATACAAACACTTATATATAGGAAGTACCAGCGGCGTATCCACCATGCTTGTATCATATTACACACGCATCGTTACTTAATCACTTACTCAAACCAAACCAACAATGTAAAATGTTCATGTCTAATGTAAATCATGTAATGTATAACTAATGTCAAAAGTGTTTATGTGTCAAATGTAAACCATGTATATGTAACCAAAAATGATATGTATGGCTAGTGAAAATGCATCAACTAAACCATAGATGAAATGCACAAAACAAAGCATTGAAGTAAAACTTGGTTTAAGTCAAAGTCATGTTTTGTGGAAATGCATGATCAATGTAAATCATGTAATATGTAACCGAAATAATCTGTATGGCTAGTGAAATGTATCAACCAAACCATATGCACAAGAACATAGTATTGAAGTAAAACTTGGTTTAAATCAAAGCTATGTTTTGTGTAAATGCATGATCAATGTAAATCATGTAATATGTAACCAAAATAATCTGTATGGCTTGTGAAACACATCAACTAAACCATATGCACAAGAACATAGTATTGAAGTAAAACTCGGTTTAAATCAACGTTATGTTTTGTGTAAATGCATGCTATACTGATACGAACATCTATGCGGTGTTGTGAAAATGCATACATCCAAGCCTTGAGACTGAGGCGATAAACCCTTAAACCACTTAAAGGTTTATCTAAATTATGTATATCGAATTCGGTCATTCCTTTCATCCCCTTTCCCTGGGATGTCCGGAACGGGAGTTGTCAATTCCTATGGTACCACTACCTACTAACGAACGGCGTAGCTAATGTTAATGAATGTATTGTTCCATTGTAAACAACCCAAATGTCATAACAAAATGTAAGCATGTGATGAAAACTATGTACTAAGTATGCACGCAATGGACATACATAGCATAAAATGTAAATGTAAAACGATGTACTAAGTATGCACGCAATGGACAGGCATAGCATAAAAACAATGAAATCATGTAAAACAATGTACTATAAGTGTACTATTGAACATAGCATGTCTATGATGTGAAAACATGAAAGCATGAAAGTAACAAGTAGGCACATGTGTTCCACCCCAAAACGTTTGGAAAACAGTAAAAGAGGGGTCTATGTACTCACTTGAGATTGCTCAGAAGTCCTTGAGTAACAACCAAACAATGCTAGAGATCGCGGATATCAAACGGCACCTAATATAGGTAACTATGTTAATTAACCGGACCTAGATCGGAAGATCGGGTAGCATTAGGGTTTGTAAACCAAACGAGTGTAGAGACTCGTGTCCTTTGGTTTAACAAAGCCTACATACTAAATGAAACTTAACCTAAGTGTTTACGACCCATTACGACCCGTTTAGGTAGCTTATGCTACTTTAACGCGTCGTTCGCGTGAAACGCGTTCGGACCGCCCAACTAGTCCTATGACAAGTGTTATATGCCTAAACATGTTACATAATCAGTTATGTGACAAAAGTTTAGGTTACATATGCTTAATTACCAATTATACATGAAAAGGGTATTCTGGTAATTTACCTAAGGCATATAAACTACCTATCATACAACTACTTAAACGATGTGACCATAGGGTATAACCTCGGAAGGTTATTCCCTACCTACTATGGTCACCTAATGTATTTGGTCTGATCCTAATGATCGACCAAATGGGTCGAGTTCGAAGGTATAGGCGATTTATTAGATCGCCTACCCTACGACCCTAGACAACGTGGTAATCAGTGGGCATAGTCCCAAGGGACTATGACCAACGTGATTACACTCACGTTGCGAAGTTCAAACGAACTTCGCATTGACCATTACTGGTCAACGCTGAAAGTCAAACAAAGTTTGACTTTCTGACTCGAAAAGCAATAAAATAAGGAAAAGAACGAAAGAATACTTACGAAGGGTCCCCGAATGCTAACCTCGATTCAAAAATCTCAGGTATGAAACAATAGTTTCAACTTAGAGTTTCTCAAATCAAAGTTCTTGTAAGTTTTGCATTGGGGTGATGGGGTATTTATAGTTTTCGGGTAACCCTTAGGATCGTTTCATGGAAAACGTGCCTTAATCCCACCCGTACAAGTGTCGGGACCTTATGGTGACCAAAATTTGATCCTTATCAGCTGACTAGACAAATGAGATTGTGTGGTGGTGGATCAAACAGCTGCAATCTGCTGTTAGAAACATTTAACCTGGTCAGAAGGTCTGACGCGGGCCGCCTGGGGATTAACAGAATCTGAGGCGGGCCGCCTAGGAGTCACAGATCAGAACAAAGTTTCAGAAATGACAGTTTCAGTCCCTGCACGTGTTTAAGCCCATTTCCGGCACTTCTAAGGCCCGTAAAGCAAACTTTAAGGCCCTAAAATGATGCCTAAACATTGTGGACATGAAACATGCTCAAAAATATGCCGGACATTGGTTCGTTTGGCCGTACAAACGCGATGTTCGCTTTATTACGACGAAATGCGCATAAGCGCGAAAAACGATCCAAATGACGCAACGAATGGATTTTTGGCAAGCCAAACACTAAAGCATAATATAGTCATGCTTACATAAATTTTTGGATGTCCGGATGTATTCAGAACGTAAGTTATGCGAAAATGCAAACTTGTGCACTTTTTGACACTTTTAGTCCCTGAATGAGTCAAAAGTTTATTTTAGCACACCGAACCCCTCAAAGCCTATTTCCAAGCTATATAAAGGATATTTAAGGTGTGTTTAACTTATGGTCATGTTCCGGAATGTCTGCTACAGTTCAAATTGGCATACTTTCGCAGTTTGTCAAGTTTAGTCCCTGTAAGCGATTTAACTTGTTTTTGCCATACCAAAGCCTTCAAAACTTATTTCTATGTTATGTAAAGGTTATTTAAGGTATGTTAATCCTATGTCACTATTCCGGAGTGTTCGTTGCATTAAACTGGTTATATTTACGCATCGGTGCGCGTATAACCTTCCAGAAAGCGATTTAGAGTTTGAAATCAAACAAGAGTTGATATGTGTAAACGATACACATATTTATACAAATCCAAAGTATGAAATACAATATTTCATTGGTTTGGTATTTGTTTGATGGCCGTGGAGGCACAGGTGTTACAGTACTACTGAACATAACAAGTATATGATATAAAAGCATGAAAAGCACGAAAATAACAAGTAGGCACATGTGTTTCACCCCAAAACAGTTGAAAACAGTAAAAGAGGGGAATATGTACTCACTTGAGGATGCTTAGAAGTCTTGAACAACAACCAAGCAAAGCTAGAGGGATCACGGAAATCAAACGGCACCTAATATGGTTAACTACATTAATAACCGGACCTAAATCGGAAGATCGGAGAGGATGAGTTTTCGTAAACCAAATGAGTGTTGGAACTCATACGATATGGTTTGACAAAGTCTACATACTAAATCGAAACCAAACCTAAGTGCTTACGACCCATCACGACCCATTTAGGTAGCTTACGCTATTTTAACGCGTCGTTCGCGCAAAGCGCGTTTCGACCGCCTAACTAGTCCTATGACAAGTATTATATGCCTAAACATGTTTAAATATGTTGCATAATCAGTTAAGTGACAAAAGTTTGAGTTAGATATGCTTAAATACCAATTATGCATGAAAAGGGCATTTTGGTCATTTTACCTAAGGCATATAAACTACCTATCATACAACTACTTAAGCGAAGTGACCATAAGGTATAACCTCGGAAGGTGATTCCCTATACAACTATGGTCACTAAACATGCTTGGTCGAATCCTAATGATCGACCAAACGGGTCGGGTTCGAAAGTCTAAGCGGTTGTTTAGACCGCTTATCTTACGACCCTATACAAGCACTAATCTAAAAGTGACGAGTTAAATATGTTAAAAAATGTTTAACAAGGTTTGAAAACAGGTTTGATATCAAAACAAAGGGTCTTGATACCTAAGAATAGCTTAGTTGCAAAATACGCATAAACGCGCATTTTAACCGAAACTATAACTCGTCACTACACCTAATCAACGTGGTAATCAGTAGGTATAGTCACACAGGACTATAACCATCGTGATTACACTCACGTTACGAAGTTCAAACGAACTTCGTGTTGACCAAAGACTGGTCAAAACAGAAAGTCAAACACTGTTTTGACTTTTACGCTTAAAAATGCATAAAAGCATGAAAGAATACTTACAAAGGGTCCAAGCAAGGAAATCTTGATCAAGCTAGTCAGGTATGAAGTTCTTGAACTCCAACTTAGAGTAATTCAATCAGATTTATGAGGAATGAGAATGAGGGTGTTGGGTATTTATAGAAAACCCATAACCGTTAGGATCGTTCCTCGTAAACCATGCTTCGATCAAGACCTTACACTTGGGCCCAAGGTATTAGAATACAATGGGAGCATGAAAACCATCAAATGGTATTGAAAAACAAGCAACAAAACCATCAAATTCAGCTGTTTGGGCTAGATTCAATGTTTCTTTCTGATGGGTTCTCGCGGGCTACATAAGAATAGCCTCAGGCTTACGCCCCAGGCCTAGCAAACTTTGGCAGATTTACAATTTTAGCACCTGCAGTCCCAAAATTTGGTTTTCGATGCATTTTTGACACGTTTAAGCCCCGTTAACCCCATTTTAAGACTCTAAAATGAAGTTAAAATATAGGGAACTTAAAATATGCTCAAAAACATCTCGGATGTCGGTTCATTTGATCTTACGGTTGCGTTGTTCAGTTAATTACGACGGAAGTCGTAACGGACGCAAAAATGATCCAAATTACGCGACGAATGGAATTTTATCATGCCAATCACTAAAATAAAATATTTTAATGATTACATAAATTTTTGGATGTTCGGATATATTCAGAATGTAAGATATGCGCGAAAATGCAAACTTATGCACTTTTTGACGCTTTTAGTCCCTATTGATCAAGAAAGTTTATTTTTGCGCACAAAACACCTCAAAGCCTATTTCTAAGCTATGTAAAGGATATTTAGGGCATGTTTAACTTATGATCAAGTTTTGGAATGTTCGTCACAGTACGAATCGGCATACTTTCGCAGTTTGTCGATATTAGTCCCTGTGATCGAATAAACTTGATTTCGGCATACCAAACAATCCAAAACTTATTTCTAAATTATGTAAAGGTTATTTAAGGTATGTTAAGCCTATGTCACTATTATGAAGTGTTTGTTGCATTAAACTGGTTATATTTACGCATCGGTTCGCGTATAACCTTCCATAAAGCGATTTAAAGCTCGAAATCAAACAAGAGTTGATATGTGCAAATGATACACATATTTATACAAATCCCAAGTATGAAACACAATATTTCATTGATTTGGTATTTGTTTGATGGTTGTAGAGGCACAGGTGTCACAGTCTCCCCTACTTTAGGAAATTTCATCCCGAAATTTATTCGTAGGATTCTGTATGTGACTTTGTGTTAAATAACCACCAAATATATGCAAGGCATAATCCTGTCATTTCCTCAACGGACATTCTTCAGAAATGAAAATGAATGGACGGAGTCATTTTTAACGGGTGCTTCCTCAGAAATGGAAATGAAGGAATAATTAAAAGGATATTCATTTTCCTCAACAGACATTCTTCAGAAACGAAAATGAACGGACGGAGTCATTTTCGACGGGTGCTTCATCAGAAATGGAAATGAATAGAAAAACGACATTCATTTCCCTCAACGGACATTCTTCAGAAACAAAAATGAATGGAAGGAGTCATTTTCGACGGGTGCTTCATCAGAAATGGAAATGAATAGAAAAGGACATTCATTTCCCTCAACGGACATTCTTTAGAAACAAAAATGAACGGACGGAGTCATTTTCGACGGGTGCTTCATCAGAAATGGAAATGAATAGAATTAACTCAAAAGGATATTTATTTCCCTCAACGGACATTCTTCAGAAAAGAAAAGAAAATAAACGGACGGAGTCATTTTCAACAGGTGCTTCATCAGAAATGGAAATGAATAGAGTTAACTCTAGACACATGACAAAACTTGTTGTGGTTTCTGTGCACTAAATTCCATAATTATGTATGCATCCATAATTACGTAATTCCTTGCACAGTCCGCACAGTGCATTTCATAATGTGTAGGGGAAGAAAATCAAACATGTGATGAGTGTGACTAGACTACCATAGGGTCCTTTTAATTAGATCGACAAATGATCTCTTTAAATAGACACCAAGGAGGCTTTTCAGCTATATCATCACATGACATTCCTAACCAGATTTTTGGATCAATTTGTTTAACTAGGCCACTTAAGGGGTCTAATTATGGAATAGTACTTTATAATCCAAGGGTCTTAACTATTACGTAGAAGCCCATTAAGGATTTAAGGTAGTACCTTAGGATATCCTACTATAAATCCCTTATACGAAGATATGGAAGATTCTACGAGGATTTGGATAACGAAAATTCAGATCACACAAAAACATAAAGAAAACACATAAGCACATAAGCACGTAATCACATAAACACATAATCACAAAATTGTTTAATTTGACCTTTAATTTGTTATCTTGGACACGGGTATTTAAAGCACACCAGGAATCCAATCCGTGGATTTCATTTGGCACTTTAATCATTTTTAAGAATCTATCTATGAAGATAGGAAAATCTTAATAGGAATTCGGCTTTTGTCCTTATTGAATCGTAATGTACGTATTAGAGCATACAAAGAATTCAATTAAGGGCTCTGATGAACGATATTCATCCACAAGGATCTTAATTATGAGGATAGAAAGATCCTATATGGATTTTAGAATTTGTGTAACCAGAGGTGTTTCGAAACCTTGCACTAGACGTGCTTAAGTCGATACACAAGGTATCGATACACAGGGTATCGATACACAAGGTAGAAATTCATGAGATTGAGGTACTAGATATGCCAAGGCGACATATGAAGCATAATTTGGAGGTTGAGCAGCGGCACGATTTGCAACAGCTTTGCTTTGGACAGCAAAGCGGCACATGTTAACCAAATGTCCCCATCGTCCACAGTGGTTACATTTGAAACAGGGTATTTGATTCGGATAATGACGGTGGCATTGATTGCACCAAGGAGCAGTTCCCTTGTACGGCTTCATCCCTGAAGCGAGTCATGGTGATAGCTAAATCAACGTTCCTCTGGAGTACGACGCCTATTTGTTGGGCAATTGTAGCACCTGGTTCGGATACTTGAGTCTTGTTGCGATGAAGAGGCATCTTGAAGATAATGGAAGGCATAGGAGGAAACAAGCAAAAGATAATCAAAAGAGAATGACAACGCATGAAAATTGTGACCATTTGTTTGTTACCCAAAGCAAACAAATGAGATGGTGACTAATCAAAGTAAGTGGGTCATATTAATGTATCGCGAAGACATGCTTTAGCCTATAAGTGGACACTCACCCCAAGAGTTCCCAGGTAAGAGTGACTGGTCCGATTATGTGGATTTGTACGAACACTCTAGCCTTAGACAGAAAGCTCAGAGTACAGGCATCCACCCTTCCAGATTGCACGTGTTCACATTATAAGACCCAACCTTGACGAGATTTTGAAAACTTTGAAGGTTCAAAACCTTATAATAAATCATCCTAGAACAGATGACTAGTTTTCAAAGCAGATTCGAAATTCGTGTTCTTGTTGTGGTTGTCACCTAAGGATAAGTGACGGTATTGTTTTAAGATCTAAACGCAAGTAAACTCGCATTAGGGTCCTAGGAAGGTTATAGACTAGGTCAAAGCATTACTAATAACCTAAATCCCTATAACCATGAGCTCTGATACCAACTTTTCTGTCACACCCCGACCACGTAAAACAACAAATCATGGCGGAAACGTCGGGGAGTGTTGTAACAGAATCATTGTTTCATAACACATGGATTGAAGTTTTGTTTTATTAAATTAAATGTATTACATTACATTGAAATTAGAAACAAAACATAAACAAATAGACTTTCATTGTTATTAAGTCACTAAGGCCTTGTCCGTTCCTATGTGAGCATGCATCAATATCATCAAACATCACCAACTATGATACCTGAAACACATGTGAAAATACGTCAGCATAAAAATGCCGGCGAGTACATAGGATTTTATGTGAGTGTCAGATTCATGGCTCGTTTATATTTTGAAAATAACTTGAACACCTTTGTAAATTGATAATTAGAAAACCAAGTTTTGTAAAATACTTGTAATATAAATTGAAATAACCATGTCAAAACAGATTTATTTTATAAAAACCTCGATACCATGAATCTTAACTCCAAAACATTTGTTTAAGTAAACCCAAATTGTAAATCGTTTTTGAAATAAAACTTGAATGTTTTATATTGTTAGAAAAAACCTTGTAATATAACTTTGTTTTGATAACCTTGCCCCAAGTGATCTAGATAACGCAACGATATATAATGTGTTAAAAGCACTTATATATAGGAAGTACCAGCGGGGTATCCACCATGCTTTTATCACATTACACTCGCCCCGTTACCTAATCACTTCCCTAACCCATCGGTTCAACAGATTAAAACGGTTCACATAAATCAAACAGTTACAGATGGTTCACATAAATCAAACAGTTACAAACGGTTCACATAAATCAAACAGCTTCAAACGGATCAAAATGTAAAACAATGTGTCCACATGCTGAGTCAACATATGCAACAAAATGTAATGTATAAAATCAATGTGCTAGCATGCTAAGTGAACATACCTAGCAAAACATAATGAAATCATGTACTATATATGTACTACTGAACATAACAAGTATATGATATAAAAGCATGAAAAGCACGAAAATAACAAGTAGGCACATGTGTTTCACCCCAAAACAGTTGAAAACGGTAAAAGAGGGGACTATGTACTCACTTGAGGATGCTTAGAAGTCTTGAACAACAACCAAGCAAAGCTAGAGGGATCACGGAAATCAAACGGCACCTAATATGGGTAACTCCATTAATAACCGGACCTAAATCGGAAGATCGGATAGGATGAGGTTTCGTAAACCAAATGAGTGTTGGAACTCATACAATATGGTTTGACAAAGCCTACATACTAAATCGAAACCTAACCTAAGTGCTTACGACCCATTTAGGTAGCTTACGTTATTTTAACGCGTCGTTCGTGCAAAGCGCGTTTTGACCGCCTAACTAGTCCTATGACAAGTATTATATACCTAAACATGTTTAAATATGTTGCACAATCAGTTAAGTAACAAAAGTTTGAGTTACATATGCTTAAATACCAATTATGCATGAAAAGGGCATTTTGGTCATTTTACCTAAAGCATATAAACTACCTATCATACAACTACTTAAGCGAAGTGACCATAAGGTATAATGTGACAACTCGTATTTCCGAACTTATCAACGTACTTGATGTAACGTATTTGAACTTGGTGTAACTATTTGTTATGTCGAATTAGTGAGATTATATGTGACTTTGTGTTAAATGTTATGTGAATATATGTTGTGTTGTATGTATGTATGACATAGTCGTACAACACCCACCCGATCGTACAATAGACATCCGAACGCACAAGCCTTTGGGCTTAACTATTCTCGGCCCACTTCTCTTGGGGTTGAACCGAATGGGCAGCCATGTAAAGGGTTCGGCCCACTCCATGTTTACACACACACACCTTTAGGGGATTGCTTTCTCATTACTTGCAGTCTCACAACAAACCCACAAACCCTAGCTATTCTCTCTCTCCCTCATGAACGCAAAGGCAGCCACACTCTCTCTCTATCGAAGATCATAGGATTCGGATCACTTGCTTGTTCGAATCAATCCTTGCTCCTTCTCTATTCGGTTAGTATGTTAACCATTGGTTGATGATTTTATGGTGTTTGCTATATATGCTTGATATGATTGGCGATGATGTTGATTGATAGTGTTCTTGTTAAATCGGCTCACATGTAGGTTGATTATGATGAGATTAATGATTTCATAATAATGTATTGTTGTGTTAGTATGGATGAATGTAATCTGCAATATACGTGTTTGAATCCGAATGGCTGATGTGGTGCTAGCATGATTTGGAGTTGATATTAATTGGCTGATATGTTTATGTTTCGGGTTGTTGATGTGTTAATCGATTTCAATGAATCGGCTGTGTTGTACGATTGAATTGATAGTAGAATTATTAGCATGAAGGTTAGCAATCAAGAAAATAAATTGTGTAGATAATTATGATTGATGATCATGTTTTGATTATTTAGGGTTCATATGATTTAAACTGTTAAATGGCTAGTTTGATCGATTGTTGGTGGATTAGAATTGTTGGAATGTGTTAATTGATAAAAGGTAAATAAGGAAACAATTGAATGGCTATAACTAATTAACATAATTCTCGGATATTTAAACTGGTCGCACAAGACCTCTTGGTCGTACAAGAGGTCCACTCACACAAGGAGTCCGGTCGCACAAGACCGAACACACAAGTCCAGTCGTACAATGGGTCCTCAGTCGCACAAGGGATTTCCTGGTCGCACAAGGCTGCTGGGCCGCGGGTGATGTGTGATGACTTAACTGTTGGGCCGGGTAAGTGGTTGGGCCGGATAAGTCCAATCGCACAAGGGGTTACGACCGCACAAGATTGTTTACATGTTTGTTGGGCCGTGTTTATATTATGGTTTGGTTGGGTTTCTTGTTATTGGGCCGGGTATTAGTGGGCTCCATCAGATGACTCGCACAAGGTCACTTAGCTTGTGCGAGCCCAATCTCTTAATTGAACAACGTGTTGATGTATGTTGCCATGATCGATACATGTTAACACTATGTTAAACTATGTGTAATCATACGTGCTTTAATTGAACCTAAACCTAACTTATATGATAACCATGTTAGGACGTGGTTGATCACTAGCATTTAGACGTGACCTTTCTGTGTTATCTGCCGAGCAAACCAAGGTGAGTTCACACTCCGTTACAAAGCATGGGGTTCCCAGGGGTTGGGAATGGGTTTAAGGAATAGGGATTCCTCGTCCTGTTGAGACGTAACCAGGAACATAGATTCCTCGTCCGGTTGAGACGTATTAAACTATACTAGACTAGAACTCTATCAACGAAGTCCCTCCATTTTTATATCGACTTAATCGCCGAGGCCAATGGCGAACGGGTCATTAGTTAAATAGCGCTATTAGGTTTAACAAACCTCACACCGTGCCGCAGAGGACGGGCGTGGACTAATGGACTATGGCACGTCAGTGATGATAGACACAGACGTTAGGGCACTTAAACATGACGAACGTTAGTAGTCGATATGGTAACGAGTCTGGTGAATTAAACATGGGGTAGCCCCCACGGCCATAGAGCCGGGCTGGAATAGCCAACGTAAGAACGGGTAACTAATAAACGTTTTTCGAACTATGGGGTAACCCCCACGGCTGGATAGCTGGTAAAGATCAAACTGTGTTTTCGGAATAACTATAAACTGGACAACCAAACGTGAACTCACTCAACTAGTTGTTGACTCGTTACTACATGCTTTGCAGGTCTATAGGTACTTAGCTGGAGCTTGCACCAGGAAGAGTCGTTGTGGGACATGGACAGCTGTGTGCCATGTTAAACATTTGGATAATTTAACTTTGGATTTGGTTTTGATCATTTTGCTTCCGCTCATAACTTAACTATGTTTGTTTTGGATATTAATCGTGTTGGTTGGACTTTTACATTAAATATTTACTTGTTCAATATGATTAGTGGTTTGATCCTGGTCAGTCACGCCGCCAAGCGGTGATACTCCGCAGGTGGATTTTGGGGGTGTGACAGATTGGTATCAGAGCCATTGGTTATAGAGAACTTGGTTTTAATAAAGGAAAACGTTTTTGTTAAAACCAGACTATAACCTGTACAGTGCTCTATGATCCACAACGACGCTTCACTCACGTGCAAGGCTCGACATTCTAAGTGATATGGTTTATGTTTTATTGCCTACTTGCTAGATTACATAGAACTATGCTTATGGTATGCCTAGATAAACGTAGTAACTATAGTTTGAAAACACATTTGTGCTTGCTCCCTACTGTCACTCCACACTTACACACATTCGCGACACCTTTCCTATTTGTGTTCCCTTCGATGTGAAGATCATGAGTGTACGTGTGAACCTAACTCAAGCCCAGTTGACGGCTCTTATCAACGAACAAGTTGCTGCGGCACTTGCAGCCGCACCCGCAGGAGGTATACCCTGCAGTCTAAACTCACTCTAGGATCTTTAGATCCTACTCTCGTGAACCAACCTTTGTGTTAAACTTTGTCCTTTCTTGCGCACACGACAAGTCAACACGCTCAGCCGCCTGTATGCACATTCAAGACGTTCATGGACTGTCGTCCTAGTACTTTCAGTGGCACTGGCACTAAAGGAGCTGTTGGACTCCTCCATTGGTTTGAAAAGCTCGAATCTGTCTTAGAGATGGGTGAATGCCCTGAGGCTCGTAGGGTGAAGTACGCCACTGGGACTCTCGAAAATACTGCGTTAACTTGGTGGAACGCGCACGTTCAGATGCTGCGGCTGGCGGCTCCTAATGCCACCACATGGAAGGATTTTGAGGTACTGATCAAACGTGAATACTGTAGCCGAGATGACATCCACAAACTGGAAGTGGAGTTCCCTAACCCGATGATGACGGGGTCAGAGATAGAAGCGTACACGAAACGATCCAACGAACTGGCAGTGTTATGTCCAACTATGGTGGATCCTCCCACCAAGTGCATTGGGTTGTACCCCAAAGGCTTAGTACCAGAGATTCACAGTCATGTGACTTCTGCTAACCTTGCTACTATCCAGGATGTTACTCGTTTTGCTCATCGTCTCACCGACCGGGCAGTGGAACAGAACAAGCTGCCTAAGCATATTGGTACTACTACAACTACTTCTGCTACTCCCAGTGACAACAAACGCAAGTGGGATGGAAATTTGAGCAAGGGTTTCACTTCGGTTCAATCTCAGTCAAGTACCGGAGCCCAGTCAACAGTCTGTTGGTAATTGAAGTCAGGGTGGATACAGGGGAAACCACCCTAAGTGCTATCGATGTAATTTATACCACAACGGGCCGTGCAACAAAGATCGTTGTCAGAGATGCAACAAGCTTGGTCATGGAGCCAAGGGTTGTAGGAGCTCACGTCCTGCAAACCAGAACCAACAACAGCAGCCACAAGCTCCACAGAATCAGCAGCAATAGCAGGGTAACAAGGGATGTTATCAGTGTGGTGCTAAAGGTCACTTCAGGAAACACTACCCACAGTTGAACCAGAACCAGAATCAGAACCACAACCAAGGAAATGGGAACAATAATGGAGGCAACAATGGGGGTAATAACGACGGCAATAGTGCCAGGGGTCGAGTGTTCGTGATTGGTCAGGGTGATACTAGGAATGACTCCCAACATTGTGATGGTTTCGACATCGATATTGGTATGGATTGGCTACCTCAACATCGAGCAGAGATTCTTTGTAAAGGAAAGAACGTCCGCATTCCTTGTGCTGGTTAAGAACCTTTGGTAATTCATAGTAACAAGCTCCTGGAGCAGCACCTATAGCCCGAGCACCTTATCGCTTAGCCCCAACCGAACTGGAAGAACTGTCCAAACAATTGCAAGAACTCTTGGATAAGGGTTTCATTCATCCTAGCTCTTCGCCCTGGGGAGCTCCAGTGCTATTCGTGAAGAAGAAGGACGGTACTTTCAGAATGTGCATAGACTACCGTAAACTGAACAAGGTGACTGTGAAGAATCGTTATCCTCTTCCACGCATTGACGATTTGTTCGACCAGCTACAAGGGTCGAGCTACTATTCAAAGATCGATTTGAGATCAGGATATCACCAGCTGAGAGTCCGAGAAGAGGACGTCTCCAAAACAGCCTTCAGAACTCGATATGGCCACTATGAGTTTTTGGTCATGCCTTTTGGGATGACAAACGCACCGGCGGTCTTCATGGACTTGATGAATCGAGTGTGCAAGCCTTATTTAGACAAATTCGTTATTGTCTTCATCGATGACATCCTGATCTATTCGAAGAGTCAGGAGGAACACGAGCAACATTTACGACTTATTTTGGAACTCCTTCGAAAAGAACAGTTGTACGCCAAGTTTTCCAAATGTGACTTCTGGCTTCGAGAAGTCCATTTCTTAGGCCATGTAGTGAACAAGGATGGAATTCACGTTGATCCATCCAAGGTAGAGTCAATCAAGAGCTGGCCTGCACCTCGTACGCCAACGGAAATTCGCCAATTCTTGGGATTGGCAGGTTACTACAGGAGATTTATCAAGGATTTTTCTAAGATTGCTCAGCCTCTTACTTCATTAACGCAAAAGGGCGTTGTTTATCGTTGGGGAAACGCACAGGAGTTAGCGTTTCAGCACTTAAAGGATAGACTTTGCAGTGCACCTATCCTTTCATTGCCAGAGGGCACAGATGACTTCGTGGTTTACTGTGACGCATCTATTCAGGGTCTTGGTTGTGTTTTGATGCAGCGGGATAAAGTTATAGCATACGCTTCACGCCAACTCGAGGTTCATGAGAAGAACTACACTACACACGATCTAGAGCTGGGAGCGGTTGTTTTTGCACTTAAGATATGGCGACACTACTTGTATGGCACCAAGTGTGCTATCTACACTGATCACAGAAGTCTCGAGCACATCTTCAAACAGAAAGAACTCAATATGAGACAACGACGATGGGTCGAACTGCTGAACGATTACGAATGCTCAATCAGGTATCACCCGGGCAAAGCCAATGTTGTGGCTGACGCCCTCAGTCGGAAGGACACTGCGCCTAAGCGCGTACGAGCTTTACAACTTACTATACAATCTAACCTTCCTTCTCAAATAAGAAATGCTCAAGTAGAAGCATTAAAACCAGAGAATGTCAGGGCTGAAGCCCTACGCGGTTCAAGGCAACGCTTAGAACAGAAGGAAGACGGTGCTTACTATGTAACAGGACGTATTTGGGTCCCACTTTATGGCAACTTACGAGAGCTTGTGATGGATGAGGCACACAAGTCTCGCTACTCCGTGCACCCTGGTTCGGATAAAATGTATCACGACATCAAAACCACATATTGGTGGCCTAGCATGAAGGCACACATAGCAACATACGTTAGCAAGTGCTTGACTTGTGCAAGAGTCAAGGCGGAATATCAGAAACCTTCAGGCCCACTTCAACAACCAGAAATACCACAATGGAAATGGGAGCAAATTTCCATGGATTTTGTTACTGGCCTGCCTAGATCACAACGTGGTAACGATACTATTTGGGTGATTGTGGATAGACTCACAAAGTCTGCTCACTTCCTGGCTATCAAAGAAACCGATAAGTTCTCCACCCTAGCAGAAGTGTACCTCAAGGAAGTTGTATCGAGGCACGGAGTGCCCACCTCTATCATATCGGATCGAGATGCACGTTTTACTTCAGAACTGTGGCAAACAATGCACAAGTCCTTTGGCTCACGTTTGGATATGAGCACAGCTTATCACCCGCAAACAGATGGGCAGTCGGAACGTACCATCCAGACCCTCGAAGACATGCTTAGGGCATGTGTGATTGACTTTGGCAACGGCTGGGAAAAGCATCTGCCACTTGTGGAATTTTCGTACAACAATAGCTACCACACCAGCATTAAAGCTGCTCCGTTTGAGGCATTGTACGGGCGTAAATGCCGGTCACCTCTTTGTTGGGCAGAGGTGGGGGATAGTCAGATTACTGGTCCAGAACATGTGGTGGACACAACAGAGAAAATTGCTCAGATACGACAACGAATGGCGGCAGCTCGTGACCGTTAGAAAGTCTACGCCGATAAGGGCAGAAAACCACTAGAACTCCAGGTTGGGGAGCGTGTACTACTCAAAGTTTCACCCTGGAAGGGTGTGGTTCGTTTTGGCAAACGGGGCAAACTTAACCCACGATACGTTGGACCTTTCGAAGTCATTGAGAAAATAGGCAAGGTGGCCTACAGACTGAACTTACCAGCAGAACTCAGTGCAGTTCACGACGTTTTCCATGTGTCAAATCTGAAGAAATGTCTGTCAGATGAGACCCACGTAGTTCCTTTGAAGGAACCAGTTGAAATCAAGGACCGGGATGTTAAGGTCCTCAAGCGTACTAGAATACCTCTCGTTCGAGTTCGTTGGAACACACGTCGCGGCCCAGAGTTCACTTGGGAACGCGAAGATCAGATGAAACAAAAGTATCCCCAACTTTACGCAAACAGTGCAACCACTACTGAGGCTGAAGCTACGGAATTTCGGGACGAAATTCCAGATCAACGGGGGGAGGATGTGACACCCCAGGAAAACCATGCAACTTAACTAGCTTCCTCAGTGAGTACGTGCTAAATTTCGGGACGAAATTTCTTTCAACTTGGGGATAATGTGACAACTCGTATTTCCGAACTTATCAACGTACTTGATGTAACGTATTTGAACTTGGTGTAACTATTTGTTATGTCGAATTAGTGAGATTATATGTGACTTTGTGTTAAATGTTATGTGAATATATGTTGTGTTGTATGTATGTATGACATAGTCGTACAACACCCACCCGATCGTACAATAGACATCCGAACGCACAAGCCTTTGGGCTTAACTATTCTCGGCCCACTTCTCTTGGGGTTGAACCGAATGGGCAGCCATGTAAAGGGTTCGGCCCACTCCATGTTTACACACACACACCTTTAGGGGATTGCTTTCTCATTACTTGCAGTCTCACAACAAACCCACAAACCCTAGCTATTCTCTCTCTCCCTCACTAACGCAAAGGCAGCCACACTCTCTCTCTATCGAAGATCATAGGATTCGGATCACTTGCTTGTTCGAATCAATCCTTGCTCCTTCTCTATTCGGTTAGTATGTTAACCATTGGTTGATGATTTTATGGTGTTTGCTATATATGCTTGATATGATTGGCGATGATGTTGATTGATAGTGTTCTTGTTAAATCGGCTCACATGTAGGTTGATTATGATGAGATTAATGATTTCATAATAATGTATTGTTGTGTTAGTATGGATGAATGTAATCTGCAATATACGTGTTTGAATCCGAATGGCTGATGTGGTGCTAGCATGATTTGGAGTTGATATTAATTGGCTGATATGTTTATGTTTCGGGTTGTTGATGTGTTAATCGATTTCAATGAATCGGCTGTGTTGTACGATTGAATTGATAGTAGAATTATTAGCATGAAGGTTAGCAATCAAGAAAATAAATTGTGTAGATAATTATGATTGATGATCATGTTTTGATTATTTAGGGTTCATATGATTTAAACTGTTAAATGGCTAGTTTGATCGATTGTTGGTGGATTAGAATTGTTGGAATGTGTTAATTGATAAAAGGTAAATAAGGAAACAATTGAATGGCTATAACTAATTAACATAATTCTCGGATATTTAAACTGGTCGCACAAGACCTCTTGGTCGTACAAGAGGTCCACTCACACAAGGAGTCCGGTCGCACAAGACCGAACACACAAGTCCAGTCGTACAATGGGTCCTCAGTCGCACAAGGGATTTCCTGGTCGCACAAGGCTGCTGGGCCGCGGGTGATGTGTGATGACTTAACTGTTGGGCCGGGTAAGTGGTTGGGCCGGATAAGTCCAATCGCACAAGGGGTTACGACCGCACAAGATTGTTTACATGTTTGTTGGGCCGTGTTTATATTATGGTTTGGTTGGGTTTCTTGTTATTGGGCCGGGTATTAGTGGGCTCCATCAGATGACTCGCACAAGGTCACTTAGCTTGTGCGAGCCCAATCTCTTAATTGAACAACGTGTTGATGTATGTTGCCATGATCGATACATGTTAACACTATGTTAAACTATGTGTAATCATACGTGCTTTAATTGAACCTAAACCTAACTTATATGATAACCATGTTAGGACGTGGTTGATCACTAGCATTTAGACGTGACCTTTCTGTGTTATCTGCCGAGCAAACCAAGGTGAGTTCACACTCCGTTACAAAGCATGGGGTTCCCAGGGGTTGGGAATGGGTTTAAGGAATAGGGATTCCTCGTCCTGTTGAGACGTAACCAGGAACATAGATTCCTCGTCCGGTTGAGACGTATTAAACTATACTAGACTAGAACTCTATCAACGAAGTCCCTCCATTTTTATATCGACTTAATCGCCGAGGCCAATGGCGAACGGGTCATTAGTTAAATAGCGCTATTAGGTTTAACAAACCTCACACCGTGCCGCAGAGGACGGGCGTGGACTAATGGACTATGGCACGTCAGTGATGATAGACACAGACGTTAGGGCACTTAAACATGACGAACGTTAGTAGTCGATATGGTAACGAGTCTGGTGAATTAAACATGGGGTAGCCCCCACGGCCATAGAGCCGGGCTGGAATAGCCAACGTAAGAACGGGTAACTAATAAACGTTTTTCGAACTATGGGGTAACCCCCACGGCTGGATAGCTGGTAAAGATCAAACTGTGTTTTCGGAATAACTATAAACTGGACAACCAAACGTGAACTCACTCAACTAGTTGTTGACTCGTTACTACATGCTTTGCAGGTCTATAGGTACTTAGCTGGAGCTTGCACCAGGAAGAGTCGTTGTGGGACATGGACAGCTGTGTGCCATGTTAAACATTTGGATAATTTAACTTTGGATTTGGTTTTGATCATTTTGCTTCCGCTCATAACTTAACTATGTTTGTTTTGGATATTAATCGTGTTGGTTGGACTTTTACATTAAATATTTACTTGTTCAATATGATTAGTGGTTTGATCCTGGTCAGTCACGCCGCCAAGCGGTGATACTCCGCAGGTGGATTTTGGGGGTGTGACATATAACCTCGGAAGGTTATTCCCTATACAACTATGGTCACTAAACATGCTTGGTCGAATCCTAATGATTGACCAAACGGGTCGGGTTCGAAAGTCTGAGCGGTTGTTTAGACCGCTTATCTTACGACCCTATACAAGCACTAATCTAAAAGTAACGAGTTAAATATGTTAAAACATGTTTAACATGGTTTGAAAACAGGTTTGATATCAAAACAAAGGGTCTTGATACCCAAGAATATTTTAGTTGCAAAATACGGATAAACGCGCATTTTAACCGAAACTATGACTCGTCACTACACCTAATTAACGTGGTAATCAGTAGGTATAGTCACACGTGACTATAACCATCGTGATTACACTCACGTTACGAAGTTCAAACGAACTTCGTGTTGACCAAAGACTGGTCAAAGCAGAAAGTCAAACACTGTTTTGACTTTTACGCTTAAAAACGCATAAAAGCATGAAAGAATACTTACAAAGGGTCGAAGCAAGGAAATCTTGATCAAACTACTCAGGTATGAAGTTCTTGAACTCCAACTTAGAGTAATTCAATCAGATTTGTGAGGAATGAGAATGAGGGTGTTGGGTATTTATAGAAAACCTATAACCGTTAGGATCGTTCCTCGTAAACCGTGCTTCGATCAAGACCTTACACTTGGGCCCAAGGTATTAGAATACAATGGGAGCATGAAAACCATCAAATGGTATTGAAAAACAAGCAACAAAACCAGCAAATTCAGCTGTTTGGGCCAGATTCAATGTTTCTGTCTGATGGGTTCTCGCGGGCCGCGTAAGAATAGCCTCAGGCTTACGCCCCAGGCCTAGCAAACTTTGGCAGATTTACAATTTTATCCCCTGCAGTCCCAAAACTTGGTTTTCGATGCATTTTTGACACGTGTAAGCCTCGTTAACCCCGTTTTAAGAATCTAAAATGAAGTTAAAGTATAGGGAACTTAAAATATGCTCAAAAACATCTCGGATGTTGGTTCGTTTGGTCGTACGGTTGCGTTGTTCGGTTAATTACGACGGAAGTCGTAACGGACGCAAAAACGATCCAAATTACGCGAGAAATGGAATTTTATCATGCCAATCACTAAAATAAAATATTTTAATGATTACATAAATTTTTGGATCTCCGGATTTATTAAGAACGTAAGATATGCGCGAAAATGCAAACTTATGCACTTTTTGATGCTTTTAGTCCCTATTGATCAAGAAAGTTAATTTTTGCGCACCAAACACCTCAAAGCCTATTTCTAAGCTATGTAAAGGATATTTAGGGCATGTTTAACTTTTTATCAAGTTCCAAAATGTTCGTCACAGTACGAATCGGCATACTTTCACAGTTTGTCGAAATTAGTCCATGTGATCGAATAAACTTGATTTCGGCATACCAAACCATCCAAAACCTATTTCTAAGTTATGTAAAGGTTATTTAAGGTATGTTAAGCCTATGTCACTGTTCCAGAGTGTTTGTTGCATTGAACTGGTTATATTTACGCATCAGTTCGCGTATAACCTTCCAGAAAGCGATTTAAAGCTCGAAATCGAACAAGAGTTGATATGTGCAAATGATACACATATTTATACAAATCCAAAGTATGAAACACCATATTTAATTGATTTGGTATTTTTTTGATGGTCGTAGAGGCACAGGTGTCACATCAACTTTACACGACTCGACCTAATTCCCTATAGTTATGGCTCTGATACCAATCTGTCACACCCCAACCGATGTCGGAATCATCGGGGTGTGGCACTGAGCTAAACAGATTGTTCATGAGAATCTATAACAACTATTAATGACAATATATTTAAGGTTCAATATCACATACTATTAAACATATAAAGCATAACAGTCATTACAAATATCAGTCTCAAAAATAGGTTCCATTCCGACAACTCATATTTTATTTAGTGGGTTTCTAGACTTCCTTACTTGATTCCAGCATAACATCCAAATCAACCTGTCACATAGGTTAAAATAAAGTCAATACATAATGTAAAGGTGAGTACACAAGTTTGCATAGTAATAGTACGAAAAGTGTTTACGCACAACCAGCATGTATCACGTAACCAGCATGTCCACGACAGGTGCTGTGTCACACCCCAACCGATCGCGGAAACATCGGGGCGCGGCACTAGGCGTACCTGATTGCTCAAGAGATTCATAACAATTATTATATGGCAATATTTAAACGGTTAGTTGTCCTATACCAATCAACAATATCCCACAAACAATTATCACAGATAGAGAGTCTCAAGAACAAAACAAGTCCGACAACCTAGATTTCTATTTGTGTAGTTTCTAGACCGCCTATCTTAATTCCACGAAAGATCAGCAAACACAGCATCCTAGACACCTGTCACATACGTTAAAATAAAGTCAATACACAGAGTGTAAAGGTGAGTACACAAGTTTAATTGCATATAGTATAGCGAAAGCATTTACGCATAACCAGCATGTAACACGTAGAAATGTGAAGCAAGTAAGCTATCGACAATGACATACGCAACCGACATGACTGCGAGTGTAGAATGCGCAACACATTATGACCACTGTGACCAAAGTATAGTACTATCGTTGCTAAGGTGTCAGGAAACAATCACTATGTAAACATAACATACAAGCATTCATCGAAACACGTATAACATGCGATAGCGGTTAGCGTTTAAAAGTGTTTGCGTTGTGTGTTGATGTGATTTGATATAGGTAACGTATGTAACACCCAAAAGTGCGTTAAGCGAAAAAGGGTTCAAGTATACTCACAGTTTGTATTTGGCTAGTAAACACAGTACTTGGATTGAAGGGAGCGCGGGGAGATTAGCCTGATCACAGAATGATAGTGTAAGCATTGAACAGCGTGTAAACATCACGTTAGGTGAGATGAACGATCAAATGGTGGGTCGATCGGATGACCATCCGGACGGATGACCATTCGAACGGTTGGTCATTCGATTGGGGAAGTGTGTTTGCAACATGTTTGAACTTTTGAATTTTTCGTTGTAGTATAATTTAAGTCATTCGATCAGATGGTCATCCGGACGGATGGCCATTTGGTCGGATGGCTATTCGATTGAAAGTGTGATATTCTTTGAAGTTTTGTCGAATTGTTTAACTGTTGAAGTTACAAGTCACATGGTCGAATAGTCATTCGATCGGATGGTCATCTGATCGGATGGATATTCGATCGGCGATCTATTGTTTTGAAAATTTATAGAATTTTCTAAGTCCAAAATTTTGAGTTTAATGGAGACGGCGTGACGACATGTCAAACAACTGAAACCGTACCAAGTCCAGCTCAGTCGATCGGATGAGAATCACCCCATTCGATCAGACTCAACTGTTCATGATGGAGTTTCATGTTCAACCCGTAAATCGATCGTCTCTTCGGTGGAAATCCGTTCTCAGACCGGTTCTCGACTAGAGAATAAGTAGAAAGCCTGAACGAGTGCAGATTCCACCGGTTTTGAGTGAAAAGTGAAGAAAGTTGAAGAAAAGTTTGAATCCAGTTGAAAATGTTTGGATCTTGTCAAAATAAGTGTAAAAGTGTGTAGAAATCCTTTAGATCTGAACCGTTCTTAATGAGATGAGGTCACACTTCAGTGTTCATAAGAACCCGAGGTGACATCACCCTAAAACAGTCTAAATCCGGTGATTTTATGGTGAAAAGTAGTGATTTAAGTGGAGAAGATGATGGAGATGTGTGTAATGAAGATGGAAGTACAAGATTTAGGATGAAATACTTACGGAATCGCTTGGAATCTAGAGAAAAGTGCTTGGAACGAGCTGGGAGCGTGTTGGCCGGATAGGGTTGTCACATTAGTGAACAGTTGATGTGATAGGTGGGTATTTGTAGGAGAAAGATAGATAAGGCGGTGCAGTTTAGTGGGTCGGATTGCCAGTCGATCGGATGGCTATCCGATCGGATGGTCATCCGGTTGGATGATCATTCAATCGAATGGTCATTCGACCAGACGGCTAGTGCGAGTTGGTTTTCCGACTTTCGTTTCGTACGTTGAACGTTGCGTTGCGTTTAAGCGAGTTGCGAGTAAGCGTTGCGATAGCATTAATCAATTAGTTACACAAATAACATAACACATAAAAAGCATAAAAGTAACCCTGCGATTCGAGTCTGCGATGAGATTGCGTTGCGATAGAGTTGCGATTGCGTTTGCGAATAACATCCCAAAACATATGTGAGGCACACATAAGTAAAGCACCTAATAACACACATATAACAATACCAATAGTTGCCGTTCGAGTTAGTGTTGCGTTGCGTTGTGATAGCGTGATGTAACAATGCGATAAAGAGCGTTTTGATGAAGCATTATAAAATGTGTTGTAAACATAGTTTAAGTATATCATTTGAAATCATTAATCAATATATCGAATCTCGAGAGTACAAGGTGATTAAGAAGAAAAACAATAATTAAGCAGGAAAACTCAGATCTGAGTAACAACATGACTTGACCTTGACTTTGACTTTGACTTGTACGGAAAGTAGGGTTGTTACAGTCTCCCCTACTTTAGGGAATTTCTTCCCAAAATTAAGGCCCAGACGTAACGAATAGATGTGGATATTTAGCTTTCATATCACTCTCGAGTTCCCAAGTGAACTCAGCGTCGCGTTTGCCTTCCCAGCGAACCTTCACTGTAGGAATGCGTGAGCATCGGAGTTTCTTGGTCTCTCGGTCCATGATCTATACTGGCTTTTCCATGAAGTGTAATGTTTCTTTCACTTGTAAATCCTCAAGGGGGACATGCAAATTCTCTTCGGCTAGACACTTTTTAAGGTTCGAAACGTGGAAAGTAGGATGTACGTTGCTGAGTTCCTCTGGTAGTTCGAGTCTGTAGACCACTTTGCCTATTATTTCCAGAATCTTAAAGGGTCCAACATATCGAGGCGCTAGCTTTCCTTTCTTGCCAAATTGGATCACCCCCTTCCAAGGTGAAACCTTTAGGAGTACGTGATCGCCAACTTCAAACTCAAGGGGCTTGCGGCGTTTATCGGCGTAACTCTTTTGACGACTCCGCGCTTTCAAGAGATTGTCTCCTATCTGGAGGATCTTGTCAGTCGTTTCTTGTAGTAACTCAGGACCGGTAATTTGTGCATCTCCGATCTCGTGCCATACAATTGGCGATCGACATTTTCTTCCATATAATGCCTCAAATGGTGCCATTTGAATACTAGAGTGATAACTATTGTTGTACGAGAATTCGACTAAAGGTAAATGCGAGTCCCAATTACCACCAAAATCTATAACGCACGGACGAAGCATGTCTTCAAGGGTGCGAATCGTGCGCTCAGTCTGACCATCGGTCTGGGGATAGAAAGCGGTACTTAGATTAAGAGTAGTACCGAGAGCGGATTGAAAAGTTTCCCAAAGGCGCGAGGTAAATCGACCATCGCGGTCAGAGATGATATCACGAGGAGTCCCACGTCGACAAATGACTTCGTCGGTATAGATTCGTGCTAATCTTTCAACCTTATAGTCTTCTCGTATCGGCAGAAAGTGAGCGGATTTCGTAAGAGGATCAATGATAACCCAAATGCTATCGTGACCTAATGGCGTGCGCGGAAGTTTCGTAATGAAATCCATAGCTATACTCTCCCATTTCCACATAGGGATCTCGGGTTGTACGAGTAAGCCAGAGGGTCGTTGTTGTTCGGCCTTGACCTTGGAACAAGTCTGGGATTTCGAAACATAGAGAGCGATATCCTTCTTCATTCCAGGCCACCAATACCTGGCACGCAGGTCCTGGTACATCTTCTCGGCTCCGAGATGAATGGAATATCGAGATTTGTGGGCTTCAGTCAGCAATATCTCCCGAAGGTAATTGCGACTGGGGATCCAGATGCGAGCGAGATAGTAATAGATATCATTCGATTTGGTGACAAGTTGGGTTTCCGCCCCACAGTTCATTTCCTCTTTCAAGGTATTCTCAATGAAGCATGCATGCTGAGCGTCGCGGATTAAGGCTTCGAGGTCGTGTTGGGCTTGAACATTACGAACGCTATGCAAATAGCTTCGTCGGCTAAGAGCGTCGGCAACGACATTTGCTTTGCCTGGGTGGTAGCGAATCTCACAGTCGTAATCGTTGAGAAGTTCAACCCATCTACGTTGGCGCATATTCAGTTCTTTCTGGTTCAAGATGTGTTGTAGGCTCTTATGGTCGGTGAAAACCGTACACTTGGTACCATAAAGGTAGTGTTGCCAAATCTTTAACGCAAAAACAACTGCACCGAGTTCGAGATCGTGGGTTGTATAGTTCTTCTCGTGGATTTTGAGCTGACGAGAGGCGTACGTGATAACCTTATCTTGTTGCATAAGGACACAACCGAGACCTAGGTTAGAGGCATCGCAAAAGACTACAAAGTCATCGTTTCCATCGGGTAGCGCAAGTACGGGAGATTGCAAAGCATACACTTGAGAGTTTGAAAGGCTTCCTCTTATTCAGTTCCCCAAACAAAAGGCTTGTCTTTATGCGTCAGAGAGGTGAGAGGGACGGCGATTTTTGAGAAATCAGCGATAAATCGACGGTAATAACCCGCCAATCCGAGAAAAGAACAAACTTCGGATGGGGTTTTCGGTGTAATCCAACTCTTAACTGCTTCAATCTTCGCGGGGTCGATGTGAATACCTTGACTATTAACAATGTGACCGAGGAATTGAACCTCCTCAAGCCAAAATTCACACTTGGAGAACTTGGCGTAGAGGCGATTCCCTTGGAGAAGCTCGAGTACCAAACGAAGATGTTGCGCGTGTTCGGCTTTCGACTTTGAGTAGATAAGGATATCATCGATAAACACGATGACGAAGCGGTCGAGAAAGGGCTTACACACACGATTCATTAAATCCATGAAAACCGCTGGTGCATTGGTAAGACCAAAGGGCATAACGACGAATTCATAATGGCCGTAACAGGTTCTAAAAGCGGTCTTAGGGATATCTTCCTCCTAAATTCGTAATTGATGATAACAAGAGCGTAGATCGATCTTAGAAAAACACGTAGCGCCTTGCAATTGATCAAACAAATCGTTGATTCAAGGTAAGGGATAGCAGTTCTTGATAGTAAGCTTATTGAGTTCCCTGTAGTCGATGCACATTCAGAACGATCAATCCTTCTTTTTCAAGAAAAGGACAGGTGCGCCCCATGGAGATGTGCTAGGGAGTATGAAGCCTTTATTAAGCAATTGGTGGAGTTTACTCGAAAGTTCACGCATTTCGGACGGAGCGAGGCGATAAGGGGCTTTAGCGACAGGGTTAGCTCTAGGAATGAGGTCGATACGAAAATCAATATCACGACTCAGGGGTAAACCAGGTAAATCATAAGGAAAGACAGCAGGAAAATCACGAACCGCAAGTACCTTTTCCATCGGCTTCTTTTCCTTCTCCGCTACTACGATGTGCGCCATGAAAGCTTTGTATTCCTTGCGGAGATACTTGCTCGGTTGAATGTACGACATGAGTTTGAGTTCCTTCGAAGATACCTCGCCATATACACAGAGTTGGTCGCCATTAGCAAGAGAGAAACAAACCATCTTTTCAAAACAAACGACTTCAGCCCGATTTTCAGGAAGAAAATCCATGCCTACTATGATGTCGAAGCTACCAAGTTGCATTGGGATAAGATCGATTCAAAAGACGTTATTGTTGAGTTCAAGAGTATAATCACAGAGAACAGAGTCTATGGTGACGGTTCTTCCGGTGGCAATTCCTACGTTGAACGTCGTTGGGAGGTTAGCGCGTTTACGGTTTAGGAGCTTTTCGAATTCAAACGACACACAAACAGTTATCAGCTCTAGTATCAAATAAACATGAAGCATAAGTACCGTTAATGAGAAATGTACCATTGAAAACGTTGTTGTCATTTTGAGCCTGGCGGACATTGATGTTGAATGCTCTCCCGCGGGCCGCTTTTTGAGCTGGCTGCTGCTGCTGTTGAGGCTGATGCTGCTGTTGATGTTGTTGCTGCGGTGGCTGCTGCGGCTCTTGTTTCACCACTCGATTTGGGCAGACATTAGCGAAGTGGTTAGGGTCACCACATGCGAAGCAGGCTCGTGCATGAGCAGCGGGAGCAGGAGCTGCTTGGTTACCCTGAGGAGCGGGAAGTAGAGCTGGCAGTGCAGGAGGAGCTTTGGCTTGAGCTTGCTGATGAGGGCCAGTGCGATAGTTCGCTGTGAAGTGTCCGTAGAGATTGCAGTGGAAACAAAAACAGCAAGCTAACCCAACTGGATGATGATAAGTACAAGTAAGGCACATAGGATGAGGACCGGTATACGCACGCTTAGCAGGCGGTGCGTTGGTCACAGGTACTGCTACTTGGCGGTTCTGGTTCTGGTTGGGTGGAACGAGTACAACATTGAGAAGAGCGGTAGTGATAGAACAGTTCTTGTTGTTGTTACCCTTGTGCTTGCGATTCTGGCGAGATGACTTCGAAACTTGAGGCGATGGGGTTTCAGGAGCGGGAGTAGCAATGACTTGGTGGAGATTCTTGCTTGAGGTCTTGAAATAACCAGCCAAAACTCGCTTATCATTGATCTCAGCGGTGAGTTGGTAAGTTTCTTCAATGGTAGTCGGCTTAGCTGCTTGAACGAAATCGGCAACACAATCGGGTAGAGCGCGAATGTATTTCTTGATCGTGATGTCCGGAGTTGACACTTGACAAGGACAGATAATACTGAGCTGCTTAAAGCGAGCGGTGAGACCGGCATTATCACCTCCTTCTTGCTTGATACCCCAAAACTGGTTTTCCAGCTTCTGGAGTTCATGTGGGGGACATAATTCTTTCAACATGACTTCCTTCAGTTCCTCCCAGGAGAGTCCATAGGTTGCGTCGTTACCACGCCTGTTTCGCTCCACAGTTCACCAATCCAGAGCCCTGGACCGAAAAACTCCAGTTGCGTTAACAGTGCGGAGGTTGTCTGGGCATCCTCTTTGACGAAGAGTGACTCAATCAAGTCAAACCACTGAAACATGGCACTGGGCCCATCTTCACCAGTGAAGTCTTTAGGACCACAGGCCTTGAATTGCTTAAAGCTGAATGGCGCTTTTGGTGAGTCACTCTTTAATTCAACAGAGGAGCTGCTCTTCACCTCGTTGATCTCACTGACGATCTAAGTAATGAACTTAGCCATTTCCTTGGCGACGTGAGAAGCGATGTGCTTATCGGCATGGTTGTGGCGAGTAGCGCGGGAGGTGTGAGAACCAAATGACTACATTGTCTGCAGCAGACATCATCACATGGTTTAGACGAGATTCGATTATATCGGGTTTCGTATAGTTTAGCGTATCGTAAAAACTTCTTTATTGTAAAGCTCAGTAACACGTTAAATACATAGGCACAAAGTCACGTAGGCACATAATCCACATAGGCACATAAGCACAGAAGCACGTAGTCTACGTAAGCACACATTCAACTATATTTTGCATGTATTCACCTATCTTTCAAGTTTCCTGAAGAGCGGTCAAGAGTAGCGAGTGCGAGTAGCGAGTAACATATGCGAGTAACATAGCGAGTAGTATAGCGCACGAGAATTCATAGTTTGCTGCGATTTGTTAGCATTTTGAGCTAATGGTGATGTGAAAGTTATGCGTGTTTATCAAAGCAGTGTGCGAAAAGTGAACAAAGTCTCCAAAATCGAAACATATAAATTTTTAACCACATAAAACACATAAAATCGATAACTTGTAAAATCAGCGATTGCGGGCTTGAAATCGAAATAGATTGTCTTGGGTGTTTGGACGTCGACTACCCAAAGTGATTCGACTATTCTCAATGACCTCGAGTGCACGTTTTGGCCTATTAGACTATGCTCTCGCCATGATTAGGGCGAACGTCACTCATCCTTTCGGCTACTCCGCAACCCAAATCGTTGGAATCCATGAGACTTTGGCGAGAGTTTTGTAAAAATATCCAAAGTAGGGACTGGAACTAGTCATCAAGATGCGGGTTTCACCCCTAACCTAACAAATTTGTTCCCGATAATGTGGTAAACCAATAGATGGAGAATTTCATCGAGATATGGATTTCACTCCTGACTCAACGAAAATTCTCGTGTTAATAGTAAAAATTCGCGTAGAGTGAGTGTTTTTATCGAGAGTTCTTGGTTTTCATACCTAATCTCTACCAAATCACTCTATTGTGTTATGCGAGTGTTTTCGAAAATGTGTGTGTTGTGTCAGCTTTAGGAAAAGCAGCGGTGAGTTTTCAGCCTTAGGAAAAGTTGTCTTTGCGCGAAGCTGTAGTATGTGGTGTTCGCACAAGGATATAGTTTCCAAGTGAGAGTATCGAGAGTAAGCTCGTGCAAAACCCCTACTAGGTTCGCACAAGGAGGTCTGTTGGTACTTAGACTATAGACTAGGTAAATCCTAAGACATCGACCCGGACAAGGTCGAGTCTTTCCTAATTCCCTATAGTTATGGCTCTAGTACCAATCTGTCACACCCCAACCGATCGCGGAAACATCGGGGCGCAGCACTAGGCGAGCCAGATTGCTTAAGAGATCCATAACAACTATTATATGGCAATATTTAAACTGTTAATTGTCCCATACCAATCAACAATATCCCACAAACAATTATTACAGATAAAGAGTCTCAAGAACAAAACAAGTCCGACAACCTAGATTTCTATTTGTGTAGTTTCTAGACTGCCTATCTTGATTCCACAAAAGATCAGCAAACATAGCATCCTAGACACCTGTCACATACGTTAAAATAAAGTCAATACACAGAGTGTAAAGCTGAGTACACAAGTTTAATTGCATATAGTATAGCGAAAGCGTTTACGCATAACCATCATGTAACACGTAGAAATGTGAAGCAAGTAAGCTATCGACAATGACATATGCAACCGACATGACTGCGAGTGTAGAATGCGCAACACATTATCACCACTGTGACCATGTGAAGTAGAACCCTTAACAACCCCTGTCCACGACAGGTGCTGAGTCCAAACTATAGTACTATCATTGCTAAGGTGTCAGGCAACAATCACTGTGTAAACATAACATACAAGCATTCATCGAAACACGTATAACATGCGATAGCGGTTAGCGTTTAAAAGTGTTTGCATTGTGTGTTGATGTGATTTGATATAGGTAACGTATGTAACACCTAAAAGTGTGTTAAGCGAAAAAGGGTTCGGGTATACTCACATTTTGTATTTGGCTAGTAAACACAGTACTTGGATTGAAGGGAACGCGGGGAGATTAGCCTGATCACAGAACGATAGCGTAAGCGTTGAACAACGGGTAATTAGCGTGTTAGGTGAGATGAACGATCGAATGGTGGGTTGATAGGATGACCATCCGGACGGATGACCATTCGAACGGTTGGTCATTCGATTGGGGAAGTGATTTTGCAACATGTTTGAACTTTTGAAGTTTTCGTTGTAGTATAATTTAAGTCATTTGATCGGATGGTCATCCGGACGGATGGCCATTCGATCGGATGGGTATTCGATTGAAAGTGTGATATTCTTTGAAGTTTTGTCGAATTGTTTAACTGTTGAACTTACAAGTCACCTGGTCGAATAGTCATTCGATCAGATGGTCATCCGATCGGATGGCTATTCGATCAGTGATCTGTTGTTTTAAAATTTGTAGAATTTTCTAAGTCCAAAAGTTTGAGTTTAACGGAGACGGCGTGACGACGTGTCAAACAACGGAAACCGTACTAACTCCCGTTCCGGACATCCCAGGGAAAGGGGACAGAAAGGAATGACCGAATTCGATGATAAAAGACAGATAGACCTTTAATTTGTTTAAATGGTTTATCACCACAGTCACAAGGCTTGGATGTATGCATATTCACAATACCGCATAAATGTTCATATTAAATAGTTGCATGCATTTACACAAAACATAGCTTTGATTTAAACCAAGTTTTACTTCAATACTTTGTTTTTGTGCATATGGTTTAGTTTGAGACATTTCACTTGCCATACATGACATTTTGACATAGACATTTGACATGGATATTTGACATAGACATTTGACATGGATATTTGACATAGACATTTGACATGGATATTTGACATAGACATTTGACATGGATATTTGACATAGACATTTGACATGGATATTTGACAGAGACATTTGACATGATTTACATTTGACATATTATTCAATACATTTGACAATTGGTTTAAACATAGACTTCTTACATTGGTTGGTTTGGTTTGATTAAGTGATTAAGTTAACGATGCGTGTGTAATATGATACAAGCATGGTGGATACGCCGCTGGTACTTCCTATATATAAGTGTTTGTATGGTATTACATGGCGTAACGTTATTTGAATCATTTCAGTTTGAGACATAGAACATTTTATACAAATAACACACTTTTCACAAGACATTTATTTACAAACAACTTATCTTATACAAACACATTTTTACATGGTTATTTATTTAACCTGACATTTACTTATACATATCATCTGATCTTATTGTATTCAAATGATTTACAAGACAAAGCAAATTACAAGGTTCATGACTAAACAATTTCTTAAACATAAGTCATGAATCCTATTTTTTACAAACCTATGTATCTCACAGGCATTTTTATGCTGACGTACCTATTTTCACATGTGTTTTCAGGAGCTTTTCCGTAGGATGTTGATCATGATACTAGGGCGGTCCTGTGCCTTAGAGACTTTAAAAGAAGATAGACTATGTTTAATTATGTTCTGAACTCCTTAATTCCTGTTTAAGACAATGTAACACCCTTGTTTAATAAATAAAATACAACTTTGTATGCCATGGTTATGAAACAATTAATTCTGTTGCAACACGCCCCGATGTTTCCGCCGCGGTTTGTATGTTACACGTGGTCGGGGTGTGACAGAAGAGAAGGTTGTATCAAACATTCACACAATCGTATCAGTTTTGCAATAATAAAAACGACGAATTTTTTATTTATATAACAACTGACTTGTCTTTAAACGTCAAAGATAACAACCAAGGGAAATAACAAAACACTAGTTGTTCACCGCTGCATCATTGTTCATGTTTGCCTCATTGACGTTAAACGCTCATCCTCGCGCCGGAGGTGCGTTAACAAGCCTTGGGCAATTGTTCCTGTAGTGGGTAAGGTCACCGCAGTTATAACATGACCCCGGAGGGAACCGTGCTTGAACAGCAGCAGGGTTTGCAGCAGCTTGATTTGCATAGCGACAAACATTGATCAAATGTCCCAAACGTCCACAGTGGGTACATTTGTGACACTGCTCTTGCTCTAGATGATGACGGTTGCACTTGTTGCACAAAGGTGCAGTACCAACATAGTTTTGCCTTTTGCGAGGTTGTGCTGGTTGGTTTCGTGCAACCTGTTTGTCTTGAGCAGTTACAGCGCAGTTCTGAGAGGCTTTGCGCTTCTTCTTCTTGGACACCTCCGCATTTTCTTCCTTTGGTTCCACATGAGCAGTCTTGTCAGATGGTCTTGGGTCGCCCTTCCGAAACAGCTTTTTCTTTCTGATGTGGGATTCAGTTAGGGTGGCAGACAGTTCAATGGCTTGTCTGACACTAGTAGGGTTACTGCCAGTAACAATATCCTGAACTAGGTCAGGAAGACCATCCGTATATTTCTCGATCGCTTTATCCACAGGAGTCACCATAGCAGGACACAACAGGCTCAATTCTTCAAAACGGTCAGTATAGGCTCGATGTTCACCACTGTCTTGCTTCAAATCATCAAACTCCCTCTCCAAAGCTCGCAGTTCATGACGAGGGCAAAACTCCTTCATCATAAGAGCCCTAAGCTCAGCCCAAGTCTGTGCTAATTCAACCTCAGCACCGCGGTCTCTCATCACTCCGTTCCACCATGTGAGAGCCCTCTTCTGAAACACACTAGAAGAAAACTCAACCTTACG
Organism: Helianthus tuberosus; assembly: GCA_030545235.1. Classification (NCBI taxonomy): domain Eukaryota; kingdom Viridiplantae; phylum Streptophyta; class Magnoliopsida; order Asterales; family Asteraceae; genus Helianthus; species Helianthus tuberosus. The sequence goes on along the minus strand of CM060414.1, from coordinate 107,846,600 downwards.
ATTTTCAACCCAAATACAAACTACTCGTGTGGTTCTGTCATTTTATGATCACTTATGATCTCCCCTAGAACCATAAACACTTGTTTCTTTTAAGAAACAAAGCCAAACTTTTATTGAGAATCCTTCTATCTTTATAGATGGATCCTTGAAAATGATTAAAGTACCGAATGAAATTCATGGATTGGATTTTTAGTGTGCTTTAATTATCCATCCCCAAAGACAACGAATTAAAGAATCAAGTTAACTAATTATGTGCTTATGTGTTTTCTTTTATGTTTTGTGGTTGTTTATGATCCATCCAAATCCTCGTAAAATCTTTCATATCTCATACGAGAGATTCATAATAGGATATCCAAAGTAACTATCTTAAATCCTTAATGGACTTCTACGTTGTAGTCAAGTCCCTTGGATTTTAAAGTACTATTATATAATTAGATCCCTTAAGTGGTCTATTTAAGGAGATCGTAGACGGTTTAGTTAATAAGATCATGGGTTGATCTAGTTAAAAAGATCGTTCGTTGATCAAATTAAAAGGACCCTTTGGTGGTCTAGTCGAGTCATTTCATGTTTATTCAATTGATTTTTCCTCTACGCATTCTGAAATGAACTGTGCGGACTGTGCAAGGAATTAAGTAATTATGGAGGCCTACATAATTATGGAATGCAGTGCACAGAAACCACAGGGAATTTTGTCATGTGTTAAGACCCATAGCGACGAGAATAATGATTCGGGAAAAGTCTTGGACCTTGACCGATGTCATTTTATCTTACGCTCCCCAATTCTGATTTCAAGCAAACACAAGTTTCCTATGATAAGTTTTCATAAGAAACGTTCTTCTGTCCATAGTTCAAAAATTTCATGTTTTACTACCACAAGGAATTCACTCTGAGGGTTAACAAATTCGCTAAGATTCCTAACATGGCCCAGAGTTTTACTTAAGGGTTCAATGGATCTACTTGAAGGCGAAACAGTCACAGCTGTCTTCACAAGTTTCCTCTAGAATTAAATTTCGGGATGAAATTTCCTAAAGTAGGGGAGACTGTAACACCTGTGTCACTTCAACCGTCAAACAAATGCCAAACCAATGTATTCGCCAGCATTTCTTTGCTGACCTCGTTTTTACACATGTTTCAGGTACTGCTTTGCAATGATTGTTGATGCATGCTACATTTAGGATGGACTCGTGCCTTAGCAACTTAAAACGAGACAATAACTAGTTAACTTATGTTATGTACCCTTTGTTGCTTGTTTAAACTTTGTAAACTCTCATAATTGATCAATAAAACGAAACTTCAACTGCCATGGATTTGAAACAATTAATTCTGTTACAACACTCCCCGACATTTCCGCCACGTTTTGTATGTTCCACGTGGTCGGGGTGTGACAGAACTGTCACACCCCGACCACGTAGAACATACAAAACGTGGCGGAAACATCGGGGAGTGTGGTAACAGAATTAATGTTTCACAACCATGGAAATTTAAGTTTCGTTTTATTGATTAAAAGTGTTACAATGTCTTAATCAAACAAGGATATACAACATAATTAACTAGTCTTGCATCTTTTATTGTCACTAAAGCCCAAGTCTGTCTATATGTATCTTGATCATCTTATGCAACAGCTCCTGAAAAACACATGTGAAAATAGGTACGTCAGCATAAAAATGCCTGTGAGATACATAGGTTTTGTGAAAATGAGATTCATGACTTATGTTTGAGAAAATGTTTAGTCATGAACCTTGTTATTTGCTTTGTCTTTTAAATCATTTGAAAAACGATAAGATCAGATGATAAGTATAAATAAATGTAAGGTTAAATGAATAACCAAGTAAAATATGTTTGCATAAGATAAGTTGTTTATAAATCAATGTCTTGTGAAAAGTATGTTATTTGTATGAAATGTTCTATGTCTCAAACTGAAATGATTCAAATAACGTTACGACATGTAATACCATACAAACACTTATATATAGGAAGTACCAGCGGCGTATCCACCATGCTTGTATCATATTACACACGCATCGTTACTTAATCACTTAATCAAACCAAACCAACCAATGTAAGAAGTCTATGTTTAAACCAATTGTCAAATGTATTGAATAATATGTCAAATGTAAATCATGTCAAATGTCTATGTCAAATATCCATGTCAAATGTCTATGTCAAATATCCATGTCAAATGTCTATGTCAAATATCCATGTCAAATGTCTATGTCAAATATCCATGTCAAATGTCTATGTCAAAATGTCATGTATGGCAAGTGAAATGTCTCAACTAAACCATATGCACAAAAACAAAGTATTGAAGTAAAACTTGGTTTAAATCAAAGCTATGTTTTGTGTAAATGCATGCAAATATTTAATATGAACATTTATGCGGTATTGTGAAAATGCATACATCCAAGCCTTGCGACTGTGGTGATAAACCCTTTAAACAAATTAAAGGTCTATCTGTCTTATATCATCGAATTCGGTCATTCCTTTCATCCCCTTTCCCTGGGACGTCCGGAACGGGAGTTGTCAATTCCTATGGTACCACTACCTACTAACGAACGGCATGATCGGTGTTAATGAATGTATTGTCCCATGTAAACAACCCAAATGTCATACCAAAATGTAAGCATGTGATGAAAACAATGTACTAAGTATGCACGCAATGGACATACATAGCATAAAATGTAAATGTAAAACGATGTACTAAGTATGAACTGAATGGACATACATAGCATAAAACACAATGAGATCATGTACTATAATGTACTAACGAACATAGCAGGTATATGATGTGAAAACAGGAAAGCATGAAAGTAACAAGTAGGCACATGTGTTTCACCCCAAAACAGTTTGGAAAACAGTAAAAGAGGGGTCTATATACTCACTTGAGATTGCTCAGAAGTCCTTGAGTAACAACCAAACAATGCTAGAGATCGCGGATATCAAACGGCACCTAATATAGGTAACTATGTTAATTAACCGGACCTAGATCGGAAGATCGGGTAGCATTAGGGTTTGTAAACCAAACGAGTGTAGAGACTCGTGTCATTTGGTTTAACAAATCCTACATACTAAATGAAACTTAACCTAAGTGCTTACGACCCATTACGACCCGTTTAGGTAGCTTATGCTACTTTAACGCGTCGTTCGCGTGAAACGCGTTCGGACCGCCTAACTAGCCCTATGACAAGTGTTATATGCCTAAACATGTTACATAATCAGTTATGTGACAAAAGTTTAGGTTACATATGCTTAATTACCAATTATACATGAAAAGGGTATTCTGGTAATTTTCCTAAGGCATATAAACTACCTATCATACAACTACTTAAACGATGTGACCATAGGGTATAACCTCGGAAGGTTATGCCCTATACTAGGGTCACCTAATGTATTTGGTCGGATCCTAATGATCGACCAAACTGGGTCGGGTTCGAAGGTATAAGCGATTTATCAGATCGCTTACCCTACGACCCTAGACAACGTGGTAATCAGTAGGCATAGTCCCAAGGGACTATAGCCAACGTGATTACACTCACGTTGCGAAGTTCAAACGAACTTCGCATTGACCATTACTGGTCAACGCTGAAAGTCAAACAAAGTTTGACTTTCGGACTCGAAAAGCAGTAAAATAATGAAAAGAACGAAAGAATACTTACCCAGGGTCCCCGAATGCTAATCCCGATTCAAGAATCTCAGGTATGAAACAATGGTTTCAACTTAGAGCTCCTCAAATCAGAATTCTAGTGATTTTTAAGCAATGGGGGGTGGGGTATTTATAGTATTCGGTCCACCGTTAAGATCGTTTGTCGAATATCGTGCCTTAATCGAAACCGTACAAGTGTCGGAAAGTTGTGGTGCCTAAAAATGATGTTTATCAGCTGAATATGCAAGTTGCAAGTGTGTGGTTGTGGTTAAAACAGCTGGTACACGCTGACTGTTCGTTCTGATCTGTTCTGGGAGTCTGACGCGGGCCGCCTAAGAATGTTAAGAAACTGAGGCGGGCCGCCTGGCTGTCTGATCAGCAAACTTCTTGCAGAATTGACAGTTTTGGTCCCTGCACGTGTTTAAGGCCATTTCCGACACTTCTAAGGCCCGTAAAGCCAACTTTAAGGCCCTAAAATGATGCCTAAACATTGTGTACATGAAACATGCTCAAAAATATGCCGGGTGTTGGTTCGTTTGGTCGTACGAACGCGATGTTCGCTTATTTACGACAGAATGCGCACAAGCGCGAAAAACGATCCAAATGACGCGACAAATGGATTTTTCTTATGGCGAACACTAAAATAAAATATTTTAGTGCTTACATAAATTTTTGGATGTCCGGATGTATTCAGAACGTAAGTTACGCGTAAAAATGCAAACTTGTGCACTTTTTGACGCTTTTAGTCCCTGAATGACACAAAAGTTTATTTTAGCATACCTAACACCTCAAAGCCTATTTCTAAGCTATGTGAAGGATATTTATGGTATGTTTAACTTATGGTCATGTTCCGGAATGTCTGTTACAGTTCAAATTGGCATACTTTCGCAGTTTGTCAAATTTAGTCCCCGTAAGCGATTTAACTTGATTTTGCCATACCAAAGCCTTCAAAACTTATTTCTAAGTTATGTAAAGGTTATTTAAGGTATGTTAAGCCTATTTCACTATTCCGGAGTGTTTGTTGCATTAAACTGGTTATATCTACGCATCGGTGCGCGTATAACCTTCCAGAAAGTGATTTAGAGTTTGGAATTGAACGAGAATTGATATGTGCAAATGATACACATATTTTTACAAATCCCAAGTATGAAATATAATATTTCATTGGTTCGGTATTTGTTTGATGGCCGTGGAGGCACAGGTGTTACAGTCTCCCCTACTTTAGGAAATTTCGTCCCGAAATTTATTTAGAGGAAACTTGTGAGAGCTTGAAAACATGAAGTCGAAAAGATCGAACAACATTGGTTAGGGTTCTTGAACTTCTAGTAACCTTAATAACATTATGTTTGCAATGTAAGAGGGACACTTATATACAAGTATATGAAGCGTCATTGGTGCGTCCACCATGCCTCCATTACATCGTTCTCATTTTGTTATTGTTGTCACTATCGGTTCTTACACATAATAAACCTTACTAGGTTTCTGTGCACTAAATTTCATAATTATGTACGCGTCCATAATCAGACAATTCCTTGCACAGTTCACACAGTCTATTTTATAATGTGTAGGGGAAAACCAAATGAACAATCCTGTGATGAGTGTGACTAGACCGCCATAGAGTCCTTTTGACTAAATCAATAAATGATCTAAATAGACTATCAAGGAGTCTGTCCAGCTACATCACTAGATGTCGTCTTTTAACCAAATTGTGAATCAATCTTTTTTACTAGACCACTTAAGGGTCTCCTATGAATCATGGAGCGGTACTATATAATCCAAGGGTCTTAACTATTACATAGAAGCCCATTGAGGATTTGAGATAGTACCTTTTGAATATCCTGCTACGAATCCATCATATGAAGATATGAAAGATTCTACGAGGATTTGGATAACGAATATCCAGAGTATCCAAAAACACAAAATGTAAGCATAAAAGAAAACATAAGATGCATAAACACATAGTCACATAACCACAAAATTGTTTAACTAGAAGTTCGTTCTGCTAACAGAGCACATGTATTTAAAGCACACTAGGAATCCATTCCGCGGATTTCATTCGGTACTTTAAACGTTATCAAGAATCCAACTATAAAGATAGAAAGATTCAAAAAGAAAATTCAATTTCGATTATTAGGAACCGAAGTGTTCGAATTAAGGTACATAAGGAATCCAATTAAGGACTCTGATTTGAATGATAATCATCCACAAGGATCTAATTGTGAGGATAAAAAGATCCCATATGGATTTTAGAAGTTGAAGATGTTTTGAAACCTTGCACTGGACGTGCTTATGTCAAAACATGAAGTAAGAATGCTTATGAAGTTGAGATGCTTGATATGTCAAGGCGACATATGAAGCAGAATTTGAAGGTTAAGTCAATGTATGAGGAAAATATTTTTGAATACTATGCATGGGGTTCCTTTAAGAAAAATGTGTTTAACGTTTTTGAAACCTTATATATAATACTTTTTTTTGGAAATCATAAAGTAGATGTATTATATAGGTATATTTATAAAAAAAAATGTTTTAAAATCATGCAAGATGAATTTTGAAATTATGTATAAGGTTTTTGAAAGACATGAATGATGCTTTTCGAAATCATGCACTTGATCAGAAAATGTATTGTGTTAATATTGTCTTCAGACTATATAAAATATTTTGAAATTAGAAAGGTTGGTTTTGATAACATGGCCAATGTTTTTGAACTAACATAGACAAGGTATTTAGAAAAATTGTTTTCAAACTATATGAAATGTTTTGAAATCATGAAGATTGTTTTGAAATACTTGTACTGTGAATGTTGAAAAAAAAATCAAAACGTAATGGGTATGAGATTTGAAAATATCCTTAGTTATACAACCAAGGATTCAAAAATACAGATGTGTAAAAAGGCACGATTACTCATAATTTCTCTTTATTTCCTGTACTTCGTTTCTTAGAATGAAACGAGTACTTAGAACTTTCGAGGAAATTATGAGCGATCACTTGAAAGTGAGAATCACAAGAGTAGTTTGTAAGGAACATAGTTCCTTAATGCAGGTATCATAGGAAAATCATACACACATGTAACTATACTTGTATATCAGAATTTGTGAACAACGATTTTTATTTATGAACAAGACATATTGTTTCAGAATACACGAAACAAAAGAAACAAAGGCATAAGACAGCAACATCCTTTGTTCAGCCAAATGCTCATCCGAGGGTTGGATTTGCACTGACTATCTTCGGGCAGTTGTTCCTGAAATGGCTCGTATCGCCACAGTTGTAGCAAGTACCACGCGGGAAACGAGCTTGAGTAGGGTTGACTTGGAGTTGGGTAGCAGCAAGATTTGCAACAGCTTTGTTCTGGATAGCAAAGCGGCATGTGTTGACCAAATGTCCCCGCCGTCCACAGTAGGTACATTTCCAGCAGGGTTTGAGGTTTGAATGATGACCGTTGCATCGCTTGCACCTAGGAGCAGTTCCTAAGTACGGCTTCCTAGCTGGTGGCCTTGCCACTTGGCTAGGTCCAGCTTGATTAGGTGTAACCGCTGCGGGTTTCCTTGAAGCCTTACGCTTCCTTGATGTTGTTGCAAGCCTGACTACTGCTTCCTTTGGTGTCTCTTGAGTGGCTTCATTGTCGAGACGAGAGGCTTCATTGTTAAGACGAGCCATGGCAATACCTAAATCCACAGTCCTCTGAATCACTTCGCCAATTTGCTGGACAAATTTGGCTGTTCGCTCGGGCATTTGACCAGTGCCAAGAGAAATAGACATTCTAGAAGAAAATGAAAGACAGAGGAAGAAACGAGTGAAAGGTTATTGGATAATCAATACAGAATGGTAACGAATGAAAATTGTGATCATTTGTTTGTTACCTAAGGCAAACAAATGAGATGGTGACAAATCAAAGTAAATAGGTCAAAAATAATGTATCGCGAAGACATGCTCGCCTATAAGTGAACACTCATCCCAAGAATTCCCAGGTAAGCACAACTGGTCTCGCGTCTGATGAGATGTATACGAAGTGCTTGCCTAGACAGAAAACCCAGAATACAGGCATTCACCCTTCCAGTTTGCACGTGTTCACATTATTTAAAACCCAAAACCTTGACGAAGTTTTGAAAACTCAAAGGGGTTCAAAACCATATAATAGAGAGTTCAAAACCTTACAATAGAGGGTTCAAAACCTAGTAATCAATCATCCTAGAACAGATGATTAGTTTTCAAAGCGGTTTTGAAATTTATGTTTTTGTTGTGATCGTCGCCTAAGGATAGGTGACGGTATTGTTTTATGACTAAACGCAAGTAAACTCGCGTTAGGGTCCTAAGAAGGTTATAGACTAGGTCAAAGCATTACTAATAACCTAATTCCCTATAACCATTGGCTCTGATACCATCTTTTCTGTCACACCCCGACCACGTAGAACATACAAAACGTGGCGGAAACATCGGGGAGTGTGGTAACAGAATTAATGTTTCACAACCATGGAAATTTAAGTTTCGTTTTATTGATTAAAAGTGTTACAATGTCTTAATCAAACAAGGATATACAACATAATTAACTAGTCTTGCATCTTTTATTGTCACTAAAGCCTAAGTCTGTCTATATGTATCTTGATCATCTTATGCAACAGCTCCTGAAAAACACATGTGAAAATAGGTACGTCAGCATAAAAATGCCTGTGAGATACATAGGTTTTGTGAAAATGAGATTCATGACTTATGTTTGAGAAAATGTTTAGTCATGAACCTTGTTATTTGCTTTGTCTTTTAAATCATTTGAAAAACGATAAGATCAGATGATAAGTATAAATAAATGTAAGGTTAAATGAATAACCAAGTAAAATATGTTTGCATAAGATAAGTTGTTTATAAATCAATGTCTTGTGAAAAGTATGTTATTTGTATGAAATGTTCTATGTCTCAAACTGAAATGATTCAAATAACGTTACGACATGTAATACCATACAAACACTTATATATAGGAAGTACCAGCGGCGTATCCACCATGCTTGTATCATATTACACACGCATCGTTACTTAATCACTTAATCAAACCAAACCAACCAATGTAAGAAGTCTATGTTTAAACCAATTGTCAAATGTATTGAATAATATGTCAAATGTAAATCATGTCAAATGTCTATGTCAAATATCCATGTCAAATGTCTATGTCAAATATCCATGTCAAATGTCTATGTCAAATATCCATGTCAAATGTCTATGTCAAATATCCATGTCAAATGTCTATGTCAAATATCCATGTCAAATGTCTATGTCAAAATGTCATGTATGGCAAGTGAAATGTCTCAACTAAACCATATGCACAAAAACAAAGTATTGAAGTAAAACTTGGTTTAAATCAAAGCTATGTTTTGTGTAAATGCATGCAAATATTTAATATGAACATTTATGCGGTATTGTGAAAATGCATACATCCAAGCCTTGCGACTGTGGTGATAAACCCTTTAAACAAATTAAAGGTCTATCTGTCTTATATCTTCGAATTCGGTCATTCCTTTCATCCCCTTTCCCTGGGACGTCCGGAACGGGAGTTGTCAATTCCTATGGTACCACTACCTACTAACGAACGGCATGATCGGTGTTAATGAATGTATTGTCCCATGTAAACAACCCAAATGTCATACCAAAATGTAAGCATGTGATGAAAACAATGTACTAAGTATGCACGCAATGGACATACATAGCATAAAATGTAAATGTAAAACGATGTACTAAGTATGAACTAAATGGACATACATAGCATAAAACACAATGAGATCATGTACTATAATGTACTAACGAACATAGCAGGTATATGATGTGAAAACAGGAAAGCATGAAAGTAACAAGTAGGCACATGTGTTTCACCCCAAAACAGTTTGGAAAACAGTAAAAGAGGGGTCTATGTACTCACTTGAGATTGCTCAGAAGTCCTTGAGTAACAACCAAACAATGCTAGAGATCGCGGATATCAAACGGCACCTAATATAGGTAACTATGTTAATTAACCGGACCTAGATCGGAAGATCGGGTAGCATTAGGGTTTGTAAACCAAACGAGTGTAGAGACTCGTGTCATTTGGTTTAACAAAGCCTACATACTAAATGAAACTTAACCTAAGTGCTTACGACCCATTACGACCCGTTTAGGTAGCTTATGCTACTTTAACGCGTCGTTCGCGTGAAACGCGTTCGGACCGCCTAACTAGCCCTATGACAAGTGTTATATGCCTAAACATGTTACATAATCAGTTATGTGACAAAAGTTTAGGTTACATATGCTTAATTACCAATTATACATGAAAAGGGTATTCTGGTAATTTTCCTAAGGCATATAAACTACCTATCATACAACTACTTAAACGATGTGACCATAGGGTATAACCTCGGAAGGTTATGCCCTATACTAGGGTCACCTAATGTATTTGGTCGGATCCTAATGATCGACCAAACTGGGTCGGGTTCGAAGGTATAAGCGATTTATCAGATCGCTTACCCTACGACCCTAGACAACGTGGTAATCAGTAGGCATAGTCCCAAGGGACTATAACCAACGTGATTACACTCACGTTGCGAAGTTCAAACGAACTTCGCATTGACCATTACTGGTCAACGCTGAAAGTCAAACAAAGTTTGACTTTCGGACTCGAAAAGCAGTAAAATAAGGAAAAGAACGAAAGAATACTTACCCAGGGTCCCCGAATGCTAATCCCGATTCAAGAATCTCAGGTATGAAACAATGGTTTCAACTTAGAGCTCCTCAAATCAGAATTCTAGTGATTTTTAAGCAATGGGGGGTGGGGTATTTATAGTATTCGGTCCACCGTTAAGATCGTTTGTCGAATATCGTGCCTTAATCGAAACCGTACAAGTGTCGGAAAGTTGTGGTGCCTAAAAATGATGTTTATCAGCTGAATATGCAAGTTGCAAGTGTGTGGTTGTGGTTAAAACAGCTGGTACACGCTGACTATTCGTTCTGATCTGTTCTGGGAGTCTGACGCGGGCCGCCTAAGAATGTTAAGAAACTGAGGCGGGCCGCCTGGCTGTCTGATCAGCAAACTTCTTGCAGAATTGACAGTTTTGGTCCCTGCACGTGTTTAAGGCCATTTCCGACACTTCTAAGGCCCGTAAAGCCAACTTTAAGGCCCTAAAATGATGCCTAAACATTGTGGACATGAAACATGCTCAAAAATATGCCGGGTGTTGGTTCGTTTGGTCGTACGAACGCGATGTTCGCTTATTTACGACAGAATGCGCACAAGCGCGAAAAACGATCCAAATGACGCGACGAATGGATTTTTCTTATGGCAAACACTAAAATAAAATATTTTAGTGCTTACATAAATTTTTGGATGTCCGGATGTATTCAGAACGTAAGTTACGCGTAAAAATGCAAACTTGTGCACTTTTTGACGCTTTTAGTCCCTGAATGACACAAAAGTTTATTTTAGCATACCTAACACCTCAAAGCCTATTTCTAAGATATGTGAAGGATATTTATGGTATGTTTAACTTATGGTCATGTTCTGGAATGTCTGTTACAGTTCAAATTGGCATACTTTCGCAGTTTGTCAAATTTAGTCCCTGTAAGCGATTTAACTTGATTTTGCCATACCAAAGCCTTCAAAACTTATTTCTAAGTTATGTAAAGGTTATTTAAGGTATGTTAAGCCTATTTCACTATTCCGGAGTGTTTGTTGCATTAAACTGGTTATATCTACGCATCGGTGCGCGTATAACCTTCCAGAAAGTGATTTAGAGTTTGGAATTGAACGAGAATTGATATGTGCAAATGATACACATATTTTTACAAATCCCAAGTATGAAATATAATATTTCATTGGTTCGGTATTTGTTTGATGGCCGTGGAGGCACAGGTGTTACAAGTCGATCGGATGGGAATCACCTCATTAGATCAAACTCAATTGTTCATGATGGAGTTTCATGTTCAACCCATAAATCGGTCGTCTCTTCAGTGGAAATCCGTTCTCAGGCCGGTTCTCGACTAGAGTATGAGTAGAAAGCCTGACGAGTCCGGATTCCACCGGTTTTGAGTGAATAGTGAAAAAAGTTGAAGAAAAGTTTGAATCCAGTTGAAAATGTTTGGATCTTGTTGGAATCAGTGTAAAAGTGTGTAGAAATCCTTTAGATCTGAAACATTCTTAATGAGATGAGGTCACACTTCAGTGTTCATAAGGACCTGAGGTGACGTCACCCTAAAACAGTCTAAATCCGGTGATTTTATGGTGAAAAGTAGTGATTTAAGTGGAGAAGATGATGGAGATGTGGGTAATGAAGATGGAAGTACAAGATCTAGGATGAAATACTTACAGAATCCCTTGGAATCGAGAGAAAAGTGCTTGGAACGAGCTGGGAGCGTGTTGGTCGGATAGGGTTGTCACATCAGTAAACAGTTGATGTGACAGGTGGGTATTTATAGGTGAAAGAGAGATAAGGTGGTGCAGAGTAGTGGGTCGGATGGCTAGTCGATCGGATGGCCATCCGATCGGATGGCCATCCGATCGGATGGTCATCCGGTCGGATGCTCATCCGATCGAATGGTCATTCGACCAGACAGCCTGTGCTAGTTGGTTTTCCGACTTTCGTTTCGTGCGTTGAGCGTTGCGTTGCGTTTAAGCGAGTTGCGAGTAAGCGTAGCGATAGCATTAATAAAATAGTTACACAAATAACATAACACATAAAAATCATAAAAGTAACCCTAGATTCGAGTCTGCGATGAGATTGCGTTGCGATAGAGTTGCGATTTCGTTTGCGAATAACATCCCAAAACATATGCGAGGCACACACAAGTAATGCACCTAATAACACACATATAACAATACCAATAGGTGCGGTTCGAGTTAGCGTTACGTTGTGATAGCGTGATGTAACAATGCGATAAAGAGCGTTTTGATTAAGCGTTCTAAAATGTGTTGTAAACATAGTTTAAGTATATCGTTTGAAATCATTAACCAATATATCGAATCTCGAGAGTATAAGGTGATTAAGAAGAAAAAAAATAATTAAGCAGGAAAAGTCATATCTGAGTAACATCATGACTTGACCTTGACTTTGACTTTGACTTATACGGAAAGCCGGGTTGTTACATGCTGACTCCAAACTATTGTACTATCGTTGCTAGAGGTGGTCTAGTGTAACACTGTATAAGCATAGTACAAGCATTCATAGATCACGTATAGCATGCAGGAGCAGTTAGCGTTTATAAAGTGTTTGTGTTGTGTGTTGTGTTTTGATATAGAACGTATGTAACACCCAAAAGTGCGTTAAACAAAAATGGGTTCGAGTATACTCACAGTATGTGTTTAACGAGTAAACACAGTCTGGATTGGATTGAAGGGAGCGCGTTGAGTTAGCCTGTGTATAGAAGCGTAAGTCTTTGAGCAGAGTGTTGAACAGTGCGTAAACAGAATGTCAGATGGTTAAGTGTTCGAAAGGTGATCCGAACGGATGAGACCCATCCGAGCGGATGGCCATTCGAATGAGTTGTGTTTGTGAATCGTTAAAATTCAGAGTTTAGTTTAATTTTTAAGACAATGGAATTCTATAATAGTCAGGTCACCCCGGTCGGATGGTTATCCAGATGGATGGCCATTTGAGAGGATGGCCTGTGGTTGAAAAAAAATTTTGTAAAGTTTTTTAAGTAAAAATTTTGAAGTTAACGGAGACGGCATGTCAAACAACGGAAACTCACCAAGCCTAGCTCATTCCGTCGGATGGTCTCAGCCCATTCGGACAAATGTGTTGTTCTTGATGAAGATTCATGCTTGGCCTGTAAATCGGTCCATCTCTCCGGTGGAAATCCGTTTTTAAGCCGGCTCTCGACTAAGGATGATTAAGTGTTCGAAAGGTGATCCAAGACCCATCCGAGCGGATGGTCATCCGGACGGATGGTCATCCGGACGGATGGTCATCCGAGCGGATGGCCATTCGAATGAGTTGTGTTTGTGAATCGTTAAAATTCAGAGTTTAGTTTAAATCGTTTAGACAATGGAATTCTGTAATAGTCAGGTCATCCCGGTCGGATGGTCATTCGGACGGATGGCCATTCGAGAGGATGGCCTGTGGTTGAAACTTTTTTGTAAAGTTTTCTAAGTAAAAAGTTCGAAGTTAACGGAGGCGGCGTGACGACGTGTCAAACAACGGAAACTCACCAAGCCTAGCTCATTCGGTCATATGGTCTCAGCCCATTCGGACAAATGCGCTGTTCTTGATGAAGATTCATGCTTGACCCGTAAATGGGTCCATCTCTCCGGTGGAAATCTGTTTTTAAGCTGGCTCTCAACTAAGGAACGAGTCAAGAATCTGTTTAAGTCCAGATCCAATCGAAATTTGTGTGAAAAATCGAATAAGAGTTGAAAACAGATAGAAAAGTGTTGAAATCTTTCGTAACTTAGTTGAAAAGTGTGGAAATCCCTTAGATCTAGAACCAACCTTGATTAAATGGTGTTCCACAACAGTGTGCATAAGCAACCGAGCAGAAACCACCTTTAAGAGGTCCAAATCAGGCGATTTCGAGGAAAAAGTCAGTGTTTGTGCGTGATTTTGATGAAGAAGATGATGTAGAAGTGATTAGAGATGAAGATTAGAGAAGATTCGATGAGAAATGCCTACAAAATGGCCTTGAATCGCAACAGAGTCTTGGGGAGCGAATGGGAGTGTCAACATCAGAGAATGGAGATGTACGGCGGTATTTATAGAGTGAGGGAGAAGGTTTAAGTCGGTTACGAGATGGCAGTTGTCGGATGGCGTGTCCGGACGAATGGGGCGGATGTCCATTCGGACAGTCTGGTTTGCGTTTGTTAGTTTTCTAACTTTGGTTCGTTTGTTAAGCGTTGCGTCGCGTTTAATAGAGTTGCGAGTGAGCGTTTGAGCGTATAAGCGTTGCGTTGATAACCACATAACATTTAAACAAATAATCACACAAATAACACACTTAACATAACATACTTAAATCCGTGTTTCGAGTCTGCGTTGAGTTTTGCGTTAAGTTTGCGTTGTGATAGCGTTTAGTCTAAACAAGCGATGTAAAATGCGATAAAATACGTTTAAGTCGTAAGCGTTATAAACAACGTTTAATGCGATAACTGCGTTTTAAATACGCGTTGTAAATAGTTTTAAAAAATGCGTTAAAAACATAGTTTAACCCATAGCGTTAATCGAAATCTCGGGAGTACAAGCGATTACGAAAGAAATGACAACGATAAGTAACGATCCGAAAAGTCTGGTTGTTACATGATCGTAGTTAATGTTTGTTGAAACTTAAGTTGTATTCAAATTCTATTGATTTTTTTCAAAGTAAAGATTTTAAGTTTGTTAGTATATTCGTTTGATGTTTTATAACTTCTGTATTGAAGTTTGATAAATACATTTCCAACAGATATGAACATTCGGCAAAGTAAAATAGCAGTTCTGGCTTTGTATGATGAATTGTATTGACTACTTTTGATTATTTGTTTAAGCTGATTATTTGTTTAGTTATAAATCAGAGTTCAAATGCATCAACATGCAAGATTTGTGAGAATAACTCATGACTACTTTAATATTAGAGTTAAATGCCCGGATAGTCCCTGTGGTTTGTCATTTTTTCACCTTTAGTCTCTAACTTTCTAAAATTACAGCTATAGTCCCCAACTTTTCAATTTTTGTTCCCGGATAGTCCCTAGGCCTAACATCAGTTAGTTTCCTCAGTTAAGAGGGTGTGAAATGCAATAAATACCCTTTCCTTAAAATATATAATAAAACATTAATTTATAAGAAATCTCTCTCTCTCTCTCTACTTTCTCTCTATTTTTTCTCCTTTAAAAAACCACCACCACAACCACCTCCACCATCAGTACAGCCACCACCAACATCACCACTGCCACAATCATCCCCTGCCACAACCACCGCCGCCATCATCACCACTGCTACAACCACCCTCTACCAGAACCACCACAACCTCCATCATCACCGGCGCCATCACCACCCCCGCAAGCATCACGAACAATCCCCTCGTGTTTCTGAATTCACACATCTCAGTCACCACACTGTTAGGATCTTAGTTTCTTTTGATTGTGTTCATGTCACACCCCGACCGCGTAAAACAACGAAACCGTGGGGGAAACGTCGGGGAGTGGAGCGACAGAATTATTGTTTCACAACCATGGATTCAAAAGTTTCATTTTATTTAATTATTAAACATTTACATTGTCTTAAAGTTAAAACAAACAAGTTCACATCTCGACTATCATCGTTATTAAGTCACTAAGGCCTTGTCCAGTTCTAAGTGAGCATGCATCCTAGTCTCAATCAACATCATTCGACACCACCTGAAACATATGTAAAAATAAAGTCAGCAAAGAAATGCCAGCGAGCACATAGGTTTTGTGTGAGTGTCAGATTCATGGCTCGTTTATATGTTGAAATAACTCGTACAACTTCGTTAATCGATATTAGAAACCTTGTTTTGTAAAATGTTTGCATTGTAAAATGAATAACCAAGTCAAAACAGATTGGTTATAGTTTATAAAACCTCGATGCCATGAATCTTAACTCAAAACATTTGTTTATGTAAACCCAAATTGTAAATCGTTCTCGTAATAAAACTCGTATGGTTTATATCGTTTAGTAAACATCATTGCTTGTCATCGTTTAAAATCGTTCGTCCAAGTGAACTAAATAACGCCACGGAATGTAATATGATAAAAACACTTATATATAAGAAGTACCAGCGGCGTATCTACCATGCTTTTATTACATTACACCCGTCCCGTTATCTAAACATAAACCAAAAACCAATCGGTCGTTCAATTCGTTTAAATCGTTCTAATCGTTCAAATCGTTCAATCGTTTCAAATCGTTCTCGTTCAATCATTCAAAATCGTTCAATCGTTCAAAATAGTTCAATCATTCAAATCGTTCTCGTTTTAATTGTGAAAACTACTTTTGGTCGTCTTGTGGAATACATTCAAACCTTCGTAACTCGTCCATCGTTAAACTCGTATTAACAAACCACCAAAGGGTAAGTTAACAATTTACAGGTTCAGTCGTTACCCACATAACCCCCACACATAACCATGGGTGCAGTCCGATAACGGGATTTGTCAGATCCTATGGTACCATAACCTAATACTGGTCGGCTCGGACAAAGCTAATGAATGCCATTCGTTATGTAAATACGTCCAACAAGTTCGTTCACATTATTGAAATCGTTATTTTTTAATATAAACCATAGTATTCGTTTTTGAAATCATCGTTAAAAGTATCGAAATCGTTTAACACATATGAATCACCCCAAAACAATTGAAAACAGTAAAATAGGGGAACTATGTACTCACGTTGATTAAAAAGTATCATCGATCTAATGAACTTAACGAAGCTCAGGCAAACCAAGGAAATCAAGTAGTACCTATTAATCGGATCGCTAGTTAATAAAACGATACCTAAATCGGATGATCGGGTAGAATGAGGTCTTGTAAACCAAATGAGCATTGGAACTCATGTGATATGGTTTAACAAAGCCTACATTCTAAATCAGAACCTATCCTAAGTGCTTACGACCCGTTACGACCCATTAAGGTAGCTTATGCTACTTTAACGGGTCGTTCGCGTAAAAGCGCGTTCGAGGCGCCTAACTAGTCCTATGACAAGTATTATATGCCCTAACATGTTTAAATATGTTGCATAATCAGTTTAAGTGACAAAAGTTAAGTTACATATGCTTAAAATCCAATTATGCATGAAAAGGGCATTTCGCTCATTTACCTAAGGCATATAAACCACCTATCATACAACTAATTAAACTAAGTGACCATAAGGTGTAACCTCGGAAGGTTATTCCCTATACAACTATGGTCACAATATATGCTTGGTCGGATCCTAACGATTGACCAAACGGGTCGGGTTTGAAAGTCTAAGCGGATACAAGCACTAGACTAAAAGTGACGAGTTAAACATGTTAAAACATGTTTAACTAAGTTAGAAAACAAGTTTGATATCAAAACAAAGTGTTTGATATCAAAACAAAGTGTTTTGATACCTAAAAATAGTTTCGTTGCAAAATACGCATAAATACGCATTTTGACCGAAACTTTGACTCGTAACTTCGACTAATCGACGTGGTAATCAGTAGGTATAGTCACATGGGACTATAACCATCGTGATTACGCTCACGTTGCAAAGTTCAAACGAACTTTGTGTTGACCAATTCATGGTTAAAGAAGAAAGTCGAACACTGTTTGACTTTCATGCTTGAAAAGCATAAAAAGCATGAAAGAAGCTTACAAAAGATCCAAGCAATGAAGATTTGAACTCAAAATACTCAGGTATGGAGCTTCACAAGTGAGAGCTTCAACTTTGAGAAGAATTGAGATCAAATTGTGAGGAATGAAGTGAAGAACCCACTTCTATTTATAGTAAGCTTGGATTAACAAGATCATGACAAGTGTTTTTGCAAGAATCAAGGTTCAATCCTAACCATACACTTGTGGAACATGGTTTAGTATACAATGGGTGCTCCAAAACTAGTTCATAGTATTGAGAAAGTTGCATAAAAGACCCTCAAATTCAAGCTGGTTGCTGAAAATGGAGATTCTGTCAAAATGCACCAGTCGCGTGCTGCCACGGCACCACCCTGTTGCTGTGGCGTGACGCCACCCCCTATCTGAACCGGAAAGTTTCACAAATTGGCAGAAATGGTCCCTACAACATGTTTAAGCCATTTTCGACGCGTTTAAACCCCGTTAACCCATTTTCAAGGCTCTACAAGGATGTTAAAGCATAGTGGACTTGAAACATGCTTGAAAACATCTCGGATGTTGGTTCGTTTGGTCGTACGGTTGCGTTATTTGGTTAATTACGACGAAAACTCGAACGGGCGCGAAATCGATCCAAATTATGCGACGAATGGTATTTTTGCATTCCATTCACTAAAATAAAATATTTTAATGATTACAAAAATTTTTGGATGTTCGGATATGTTCAGAACGTAAGATATGCACGAAAATGCAAACTTATGCACTTTTTGACACGTTTAGTCCCAGTTGATCAAATAAGTTTATTTTTCGCATACCGAACCTCTCAAAGCCTATTTATAAGCTATGTAAAGGATATTTATGGTATGTTTAACTTATGATCATGTTCCGAAATGTTCGTTACTGTACAAATCGGCAAACTTTCGCAGTTTGACACAAATAGTCCTTGCAATCGAATAAACTTGTTTTCGGCATACCAAACCATCCAAAACTTACTTTTAAGTTATGTAAAGGTTATTTAAGGTATGTTAAGCCTATGTCACTATTCTGAAGTGTTTGTCGCGTTAAACTGATTGCATTTATGCATCAGTTTGTGTATAACTTTCTAGAAAGCGATTTAAAGCTTGAAATCGAACTAGAATCAAATCGTAAAATCATCAAACACAAATACACAAACATTAACACCAAAACACATCATACATTGTGTAGCCATTTTTGTTGTTTTACAGGTACTGAATAATCAACTTTTGTAGTGATTAACCCTTACTCTGTTTTTCAACTAAATACGAACAATCGAAAGTATCAACGATTTTGAGCTGAACTTTTACATCAAAATGATTGTTAGATCAAGTTTGACTGTCCTAGCTCTGATATCAATTGTTAGGATCTGAGTTTTTTTTTTAATTGTGTTCGTTTGATTAGAATGAAGATGAAACAGAGTTAAATGCAGCGGAAATAGACGAAACAAACTTTCAACACACAATAAATGGAAGAAATAGTTTTAAGCAAACATGTTTATCTCATAATCGAATGATTATATTTATTACAATTATCAACTACAATGCATGCATGCACTAATCTCCCCCTCAGCCTGAGCTCACTTGATTGTTCGTATAAAATGACTTGTGCAAAAGATCTAATAGAACAGTACAGAATATTGTTCTATTTATAGTACAGAACAACCACTGAGCATCTTCGGCTGACGTCACCATGAAATTGACATCTAACCTCCTAACAACCTACAACCACTTACTATTACAACCACTGATGCAAACTACTGATTAAACAGTACAAAGGATAAACTAAACTACTGATTCTTCATTCCACTGTTATAGCTCCAGTAGTGCTTTGAGTCTTCATCAGTACTTGAATCATATCAGCAGATTGAGCATCAGTGCTTTATCTTCAACAGTCTTTAGATCAGCAGCAGTTGTAAGGGCAGTGCTTTGGGTCATCAGCTGTTAGGACCACTTTCAAGGGGAAAGATTAAGTAGAAATAACTGTTTATTCCGGATCCACTGATCTGAACCAGTTTTGGCTTTATCAACTGTTCCTTTGTATAGGGTTCAATCCCAACAATCTCTCCTGGAACAGATGATGCCAAAACACTTCATTATGCAGGATCTTTATTGCCTCATTAGAAGTTCCCTAACTTGTCCTTTGAATTGTAACTCAAAGTTCATGGAATCTTCATCATCCTCATCCTGCACAGTGGAAGCTCAAGGAAATCTTGTAAATCTTCTACACCCAGGCCAAGTGCATTTTCCCTTGATATGTGCTTCACTTCACCACTGGATTTGAGCAGAGTCAATACGTGGGTCTTTTTATCAGACTTCCACTTTAGTATTTTTTTTAATCCAGTGGGTTTCTTGGGAGAGTCTTTATTTTTGATGAGTTTGGAGATGGAGGCCTGCTCATGACTCTTTTTTCAAGGTCTAGGAGCTTTGTTGAGTCTGGATTTTCTACCAACATCTGTTGAAGAGCCACTTTCATGATATCACCTTGTTGTGCCCTTTCTTCTTCATCCATCTGTTTTTTGCTTCTTTCTTTGATAAACGATAGCAGCAGTTGAGACAGAGGTTTGAACAGATCTTTTGGTTGGTATGGCCTATTTGACTGGAACCACTGCTTTTGGATAGTCTGGTTTTTGAGGATCAGTGGGGTCTTTCTTTCTTCTTTCTTCCAACCTTTTATAGGTTTCTAACACTTTCACCTCTGTCCATCTTGTCACCTGATTCCTTGAGCCATAGTTTGCAACTATAAGCTCTTCCTTCATTCTTTTCAGCATCAAAACCTTTTCAGGTACATTCTTTTTGTATTTGGACCAAACTGGAGGAGTTTGTTTTATTTTGTTGTCAAGCATCTCTTGAATTCTTTCTATTTCTTCTTGAGCTCACTTATGGTCCATTCTTTGTACTGATGCTTTTCTGCCTTGTATTTCTTGTATGTCATGATATGTTCAATGTAATCTTGTTTCATACTTTCATCATCCATTTCTGACAATTTCTGACAAAGATCTTTTGAGAACTGCTCCAAAGTTTTGACTTGTGTAAGCAGATATTGTAGATTCCTTTGAATTTCTTTATCAGTCTTTCCCTTTGTGTCTCTTTTTTATATATCCTCTGCTTGTCTGGCCTTCAGTTGAAGATATTCTTCTATATTTCTTGGCAGAGGATAACCTTGAAGAGATGGGAGGTGCCTTTTTTTCAGGATCATCTTCAGAGTAGAAGGATTTAATCTTTTCCCTAACTGCTGGAAGATCTAAAGGTTATTTTACTCCCAACGGAACCAAGTCAGTGTTTGGGTCAGATGCTTGAATTGAAGTAATTGGAATAGGTTTTTCAATGGTGGATAGGATCAGAGATTGTGAAGATACTAGAAGTGGAGAAGGTACATTTTCATCTTCAAGTATAAAATTGGTTATCCTTCTCCTTTTGGGTTTTGGAGTGGTTGGTGGAGTTTTGTGGATTGAGAGATGGTATTTGAAGTGATGGGTGAATGACTAACAGCTGTTGAAATAACTGGTGTCTCAACCGCTGTTGTCACTACAATTGTTGATGTATCAACTGTTATCTTCTGCTTTATGGCAGGTGGTGGTTTTTGTGATGGTGGTTTTGTTTGTGGTGTGGATTTAGTGGTGGTTGTTGAAATGATGGTGGCAGTGGTTGTCACAACATTTGTTGAAACTACTGAAGTATCAACAATTGTTGATACAACAGGTGTCTTAACATCTGTTGGTTTGGTTTTTGGTTTAGAGGTTTGATGTGAGGAACTTTTGGGGATTTTAGGAGGAGGTTTAGTGGTTTTGGGAGGTGTGGTTTTGGGTTGGCTAACCTTTCTGGTAGTCTTTCTTCTGTTTGAAGTACCCTGTGCCTCCTTAGCTATAAAAACTTTCTTGTCCTCTTCAAATCTTTTATCTCCCTTTTATTTCCATTGTCTCTTTTAGCTTTGCTTTTTCTTCAGCAAAAGCATTGAGGGTCACATCAACCTTCTTTGACCCATCTGGCTTAGGAATTTCTACCACAAGTTTAGACATTGGATCTAAACTTGTAAGCACACCGGTGAATAATGGAAATACACCAGTGGTCACTTTGGTTCCCAAAGAGGAAATTGCCTTCAAGGGAGTCTTACTAATGAAACTACTGTCCAGGTGTAAATCAGTGGATTCAACACCTGTAGTAGCTGCTCCACTTGAACTACTGACAGGAATTACTTGTAATTCCTGTAGTGTAACCTCCTCAGCTATTGATGGGTTAGCAATGGCAGAGGAATCAGACTCAGTAAGTAGTTGAAGTATTTTCTCAGTGATGGGTTGTTGAGAAGAACTGATTTGTGTCTGATCCAAGTCCAAGGCATTCAACAGAGGTAGAAAAGATGGTGGAATTTGTGAAGTAGGGATAGGGGTTGAAAGAGAATTTGCCCCGGGAGCAGGGCTGTGGAAGATGGAATCAAGTGATTCCAGAGCTTCATAATGTGGTGTCCCTGTGCATACAACCTGATCCTTTTGTGAGGATACAGGAGGAGTTTTAGGCTCAGGTTGAGATCTTTCTACTAACTGCTGTGAGGAAGTAGCAGCAGTGGTTTCAAGTGACTTTTGTGTTGTCATAGGAGTTACTTCTGGGATCTGATCTTCCAGAAGATCCTTTTTAGCAGGGTTGGTGGGCTTTTTGGATTTTTTTCTTGATGGTCTTTTTGGTGGATTTTGGTGGGGGTTTCACAGCAGTGGTGGTGATGCTATGATCACAAGAGCAGTGGGCTCAACAGCAGGGACCTGAGGAGCAGTTGTTGCTGCTAAATTCTGCTCAGGTTCCTCTGTTTGTGTTTGAGAAGGTTTTGACAGCCTTGTGAAAGTTTCAGAAGATAGGTTGTTTATTTGAAAATGATTTCCTTGGATGAGTATATGAGCACTATCCTTGAATTTTCTTTTGTAAATAAAAACTTAAAAATTTTGGAAACAATAAAAATGGTTTTTTGTTTCCTTTTATGTTATTAACATTTTTTTTACCATGTCATTGAAAATCTCCTGGGAGTAGTTAAAATCAACTTCAGCCATTATAGCATAGCCCAGGTATTGGATTTTCAATGGTATCTCATTGAAGTACTGGCGAGCATACAAGTTTGGAAATAAGTATAAGTATAAAAGTTTATCTTAATCCAATGTGGCAATTTATATTCAAGTTTTCATCACTAGAAATAGCATCATCAGCATATAGAGCAAAGTTTTCATCTCCTAGTTCCTCTAGCAAGCTACTCCAATCAACAAAGCCTTGTGTGAAAAAACTTTGTTGATCTGCTTGAACAGCTGTTTGTGTAGCTTGTTGAGGTGCAGCTTGTTGCACCTGAACCTGAGGAACTGGGGCTTGGACATACTGTATCTGAGGAATAGTGGTTTGGACATAGTGCACAGGAACAGGGGTTGCAGGGTGTGCATAGTGAGCAGTGTTTATATGGGCAGCAGGGGCATATTGGGAATACTGCATAGTGGTTTGGTTATTTTGTGGTCTAGAGCTAGGGTGTTTGATGATTGGTCCACTGTTTTTACTCCTACACTCTCTAGCAAAATGACCTAACCTATTACACTTGTAGCATTTGATCTTTGATTTATCCAACCCTACTTTTAAATTCCCATGTAACCCTGGAAATTTTATCCCTGTTCTTTTGTAAAACTTGCTGGTTCTAACACTCAGCAGTGCAAGTTGGTGCAAAATATCCATCTCTTCCAGATCAGTTAGATCAAAATGCTGGAGATCATTGAGTTTAAAGCACATATTGTCAGAATTCTGGTTTTCTCCATTTGCTGTAAAAGCATAATTGGATGAGTGAGAATCAGAGTTAAAAGCTCCACCAGCTGTTATGTCAATGTAATGATCATAACTCTGATCCTTACTACTACCAGATTCTTCCTGACCCAAAAGAGCTGTGTTGCCAAATGAGTAGTCATCTGCAACCTTCCCAGTCTCTTGTAACTTCTTTTTCTGGTTCAACTCCCTTTCATTGGTCAGGAGTCTACCATGAAGTTGGGTCAGGGTGAGATCTTTAAACCCAACTGAATTTCTGGTTACAAAAGCAATTGTGTCCCATTTTTCAGGAAGTGATCTAAGAAACCTACTGTTTTGGGTTGCTTTAGCAAATTCAACCTTAACAAGTTTTAGTTCACTTATGAGACAACTGAAACGTTCAAATTGTTGTGTTAGTGATTCACCCTTAGTGTGACAAAAGGTTTCATACTGTTGGTTCAAAATTTCCCTGTTATTTTTAATTACTTCTTCAGTCCCACCAAAATGTTCCTTAAGTGCATCCCACAATTCCTTGGCACTGTTACAGTGTAACAGCCCAGCATAAATTTCATTTGGGAGTGCAGATGCAATGATGCTAAATGCCTTGGCATCTAGTTCAATTTTCTGAAAATCCTGATCAGTATAGTTTTCAATTTTCTTAGGTTCAAAAACTATTGGATCCTCAACACTCGGCACCATTGGAACATGTGGTCCAAAGACAACCGACTTCCAACATCCGGTATTCTGTTAAGCTAGGATGTGACCCATCCTTCACTCCCAGATGTTGTATTTAGATCTGACCAACATAGGTGGTTTGAAGAGAGAACCAGTGTTATTAGTGTTGTCCTGTGATTGTGTAGCCATTTTGGTTGTTTTACAGGTACTGAATAATCAACTTTTGTAGTGATTAACCCTTACTCTGTTTTTTAACTAAATACGAACAATCGAAAGTATCAATGATTTTGAGCTGAACTTTTACATCAAAATGATTATTAGATCAAGTTTGACTGTCCTAGCTCTGATATCAATTGTTAGGATCTGACTTTTTTTTATTGTGTTCGTTTGATTAGAATGAAGATGAAACAGAGTTAAATGCAACGGAAATAGACAAAACAAACTTTCAACACACAATCAATGGAAGAAATAGTTTTAAGCAAACATGTTTATCTCATAATCGAATGATTGTATTTATTACAATTATCAACTACAATGCATGCATGCACTAATCTCCCCCTCAGCCTGAGCTCACTTGATTGTTCATATATAATGACTTGTGCAAAAGAGCTAATAGAACAGTACAGAATACTGTTCTATTTATAGTATAGAACAATCACTGAGCATGTTCGGCTGACGTCACCATGAAATTGACATCTAACCTCCTAACAACCTACAACCACTGACTATTACAACCACTGATGCAAACTACTGATTAAACAATACAAAGGATAAACTAAACTACTGATTCTTCATTCCACTGTTATAGCTCCAGCTGTGCTTTGAGTCTTCAGCAGTACTTGAATCATATCAGCAGATTGAGCATCAGTGCTTTATCTTCAACAGTCTTTAGATCAGCAGCAGTTGTAAGGGCAGTGCTTTGGGTCATCAGCTGTTAGGACCGCTTTCAAGGGGAAAGATTAAGTACAAACAACTGCTTATTCTGGATCCACTGATCTGAACCAGTTTTGGTTTTATCAAATGTTCCTTTGTATAGGGTTCAATCCCAACACTCACAATCCCCAATCTCACCGGTAAACACAGACTCTCTACGGCGGTTAACGCCTATTGTTTTTATTGCAGTTTACAAACAAATAAAATCATTGATAAATTGAATGATCATACCTCCTCAATTGAGAACCCTAGTGTTTCAAAAAACTTAGACGAATGGATGCGGAAATCGGTAACGGAGATCGTGAAGAACATAACACAAGCGTCGTTGCTGGTTCAGATCTACGCCAACGGTGAGGTAATTCGATCTATTTCGGTGAATTTCAAATTGTTTTCGCTCAAGTTTCGGTCAAGTTTCGATAATATTCAGTGAAAACTTCGGTTATTTTGGACTGATTCAATGAGCTGTGATTTATTTTCTGCTTGTTTCGATCTGAGAACAAATAGAATCAGAAGGCATCACATCTGTTTCGCGCTTCAAGTTTGAACAATCTTAGAACTGTTGTTGTTGTTCGTTTAAGAAGAAGAACCAAGCAGAAGGTGATAAACTAAATCGTGGTTGTTGTTTGAGTGGTTAATTGAATTGAATTGAATGAATCGTGGATATTTTTTGAGTTTCAGATTCGAGAATATCTGATTTCAAAAGAAAGTAGAGAGAGATATGTTTATAATGTTTTATATATTTTAAGGAAAGGGTATTTATGTCATTTCACACACTCTTAACTGAGAAAATTAACTGATGTTAGATGCAGGGACTATCCGGGAACGAAAATTGAAAAGTTGAGGACTATAGCTGTAATTTTAGAAAGTTAGGGACTAAAGGTGAAAAAAAGGCAAATCACAGGGACTATCCGGGCATTTAACTCTTTAATATTAATTAATCAAAAGAAAGACTAAACTAAAAATTACAATATCTATACATTTATCTATACTTTCTATTAATATGTGGTATGCATGGTTTTCTAAAAACACCGGTATTTACACACATGTTTTACTACTAGTAGAGAATAATAATACATATTTTAAAATAATAACTTTTATGCGAAATAACACATTTTTTTTCAAGTTGAAAATTCAAATAAGCATGTCGCCTAAAACAGAAAAAGAAAAAAAAAAAAGACATGATCAAAAAAATGATGAAAGCCATCCGTTACCCTGATACTTGTAATTCAAAAGAATAATAATGATAAATATTATCCAAATTAAAAAAATGGAGAAACAATTTCTATTCAAAAAACACACTAAAATACAAATTTCCCTATCTTTAATTTTACCTTTAAATGTATAGAGTTGACTGTATTGATAAGGCTTATTTTTAGGAAAAGGAATAAACTATAACATAACTAATTAATAACAATTATTATATTATATTATATTATATTATATTATATTATATATAGGTATAATTTGTAACACTTGTATGCGTTATGCTATTGTACATCATGCTTAATTATTTTTTATGCTTAACAGTATTGTACATATAGATATAATTTGTAACACTTATATGCATTAAGATATTGTACATCATGCTTAATTGTTTTTTTTATGCTTAACGGTATCGTACAATGGTGTACAAACACTCTACTGTGCTTTACTTTTAATGCAAAACTGTTTGTTTTTTTACTTTTAACCTCAAAACTTTTCATTTTTTGCAATTTAACCTCATAACTTTTTTACTTTCAACTTTGTTTCTCTATACTTTTCATTTTCCGCAAAATTTTTGTTTTACGTTCTGTTCTAAATTTTGCGAGTTAACACGGCGCAACTTGCGAGCGTGGTTAAACGTTTTTACGTCGTCTATTTTTTCCCGTTTGACAAGTTCATCGTGACGCGCGGATCCTATATCGACTTATTTATTCTTTGTATGCTTTACGTTTCGGTTTAATTTCTTCGTATTAACACGGCACAACTTCAGTGTTGGTGGTCACTGGCAGTAGTGTGGCATTCGTGTGCGTGTCCACCACAACACGAGAATGCTTAATACTAGTTAATTTATATAATCCATAAACAAATGTTTAATATAAAATAAATTCCAAACATAAACATAGAAAAACCGTATACTTATTTAGTTATTTTCAATACAAAATCTAATAATTTATCTTTCGATAAATTCCAAACATAAACATAGAATGCTTAGTTCTTTTTCAGGTTTATTGATATAAATATATTAATCATTTTAATTTTAATTCCCTTACGTACGTACAAGTAACACCTTATATACTAGAGTTTTGGTGAGACGTGTTTGCTGGTTCGGTCTTTATGACTGCCACATAATAACACACACACACCAAATCGACCCGAATGAAACTCGATCACTCACTCACAGGTCTCATATTGTTATTATAAACAAACACCCAACATTTTCTTGCTTTTGGGTCTCTCTCTTCGTCTTCGATAAGTCCTCAAAGGTGAATTCTTTCTTACCATCGTTTCTTGATCAACACCCACTGTTTTTATGCATCTGTTTCTTGCATTTTTCATCTTTATATTGTGTTTGTAAGTTCATATGTTCATAACCCATGTGTGTTTAGTGTTAACAATTGAATTGATCTGCAAAATTATTCAAAAGGTTTGAACTTGATGTGAATTCATCAAGATTTGAGACCCATTTGTTTACTTTTGGGTTTGCACGTGGGATTTGTTAATAATATTCATGTTTAGTAAGTTTTTTTTACTCGTTTTTGAGTTTTTTTGGTTTGGTTTTGTAAATCTGTAATTGTTGACTTTTGGGTTGAATTAAAGATGTGATCTTGATTAGTGGGTTATGTTTGTAAATTGGGTTCTGTATGATTAGCAAGATGTAGGTTTAATATGATAATTGTTGTGGTAGTTCATGGCATTTTTTTTGTTTTTTGTTGATGTTTATCTGTGTTCAATTTGGGATCGTTTCCATTTTGTTATAATTTTTTGGTTTATTAAGAAGAAGAAACCATTTTGGGGATAACTCGTGTTTGCTTGTCAATGAAGTTTAGAAATGAAATCAGAGGATAAAAGCTTTTAAAAAGGGTTGGTCTAAACAAACACCACCGATGACACACTATCCAGACACCACTTACATATGGGTCGTGTTACAAACGAAAAATGGTCATATGGGTCGTGTTACAGACGAAAAATGGTCATATGCATGGGTGTAGCATAGTAGGGGCGGGAGGGGGCGACCGACCCCCCGAACTTTTCACTTAGTAGTGGAGAGTATGTAGTTTTCGTATAGAAATTTTTTGGTATACACGTTTTTCACCCACCGGTTTTATAGAAATTTTTGGGTATATACGTTTTCGACCCCCTAGTCGGAAATCTCAAGCTTCGCCATTGGTCATATGGGTCGTGTTACAAATGAAAAATGGTCATATGAACCATACGTATATATTTGACTGACACCAAATGAGTAATGTGACCACTAAGAAAGTCATACGACCATTTTTTTCCCCTATCATACGGCCCGTATGATGACGTCACAACATCTCATTTTTATATGCTAACGCGATCAAGAAACAATGTTGTTTCTGTTGGTTTATGGTTTAACTACAGCATCTCATGTTTATGATTAAAGCTTGTAGCTCACACCCTCCTTTCTTTTCATGTTTGGTTATGGATAGATGGATAGAAATACGGAAGATAATGATAAACGCGTCGAGTGGCTCCATTCTGAACAGTATGCTGCTGCTGGTAACATCTTCGGAGAGCCACAAAAGACCACCCGCATCGGGAACGAATACCAGGCACAAATTCCGTCTTTGAACACAAAAAACGAGCTATCCCATCTCATGGAGTTACCCCTATGTCATGATGCCAATACTAATGATCATAAATTTGGTATGGAAGATTGTGGAATATCAGATGAAGAATCTTGGAGCGCGATTGAACATGATAGTTTTCTTCTTGGTTTATATATATTCGGCAAGAATCTGCGCGTTGTAAACAAATTTATGGGGAATAAAGGAATGCCAAATGTTCTGTCTTATTACTATGGGAAATTTTATAGAAGCGACGAGCACCGAAAATGGTCATTGTATAGGAAGAAACGAAGCCGTAAGTCCATACCTGGGAAACGGATTTTCAGCGGTTGGAGGCGACACGAGCTTTTGTCGCGGTTACTTACTAAAGTCACCGATGAATGCAAAAGTAGTTTGACACAGGTACTTTTCCTACACTCTTTGCATAACAGATTAAAGTTTTCTGTACAAGTCCTATTTGAAGTATGATGACTTGTCTTTAATGTTTTTTTTAATAATCGTGTGATTCTGTCAGTGGAAAACTTGTGGGCCCCACCAATACTCTGCTAATAATGGGACCTGGTGGCCTCCAGGTAGGGTTGTAAACGAACCAAACGTTCAACGAACAGTTCGTGAACCGTTTGGCGGGAAGTTTGTTTGTGTTTGTTACGAACAAGAAATTCCATTCGCTTCGTTAAATAAACGAACATGAATAGAAGTTGCGTTCCTTCATTCATGTTTGTGAACGTTCCGTAACATGTTTGTTTATGTTTGATTGTGTTTGATAGTTCATTAGTGTGTATTTTTTATATTTTATTTAAATACTTCAAAATTCCGAAAAATAAAATATTTAGCAAGTGTCGGTGTATTATGTATTCTGTTCATGAACGCTTGTTTGTGTTCGTTTGTTTCCATTTATGTTCATGAACACTATTTTGTGTTCATTTGTTTTCGTTGCCTAAAATTAACAAACGAACACGAACACGTTCATTTCCTTAACAAACGAACACGAACGTAAAAATTTCGTTCGATAAGTCTTGTTTGTTTGTGTTACCTCCAGGGGTTAAAACAGAAACTAGTGGAAGCAAGATTCGAACCTGAGACCTCTGTTAGTGGAATCAAACGCTTACCACTGCATCCCCCCACCCCTTTGAAGGTTAAAGAAAATCTGATTTGTTACTAAAATATGATCTTTTTCAGGTCGTTAGAGCGTTTGAGGAGGGAAAACTTTCATTGGAGAAATACGTATATACTTTACGGGATACTGTGGGCATGAATCTTCTTATAGAATCCGTAGCCATCGGCAAACGAAAACAAGACCTTATTAGCAAGACCAAAAGGATACCCAAAAACAAACACGTTCAATCAGCACTCTCGTCACTTAAAACTGACGAAATTGTCGATAGCTTGAAGGACCGAATCGGGCTAAGCAAAGCGCGATTAGACGAACTCTTTTGGGAAGTCGTGTGGCCTCGTCTTTTAGCAAGAGGGTGGCACTCTGAGCAGCCGAAAAGCTACGGTTTTCAAAACTCGAAGAATTCTTTAGTGTTTCTTGCACCTGGTGTAACGAAGTATTCTAGAAGGAGTTTGAAGAAAGGAAGTCAATATTTTGACTCGTTCACCGACGTCCTGAATAAAGTGGCGTCTGAACCGCACCTTCTTGAACGTGATCCTGACGGGGACCAGTTGGTGGAGCCGCGTGTGAAACAAGACGTAGATGATGAGCAAGATTCGATGAAGTATACGATCGTGGATACCAGTATGGTCGGGGTCGTTAAAGTTATGCAAACGTCTACTAGTGTTTCTGGAGAAACCGAACGTGACACAATGGAAGAATCTCATAATGAAGATATGAATCGTAACATGTTGGAAGATAATGATTCACTGGTTTGTGAAATGGTGAACAATGGTGAACCGGTAAGGAAACTGAAGTTGGTTTTCAAACAAAAAACAAAGCGTCAACGGGTCAATAATATTGGACGAAGCAACCCGAGTGATGACGATGAAGCCACAGAAAAAACGTGTTCTGAGGACAAGCATACAAGGATAGTGATAGACTTGAACAAGCGTCGAGTGGGTCCAGACTCGGATGGCGGTGATGACTCATTATCTTCTGCTAAACAATCGGATTCAACTGAATTAACTACCAACAACCAAACTGAATTGTTGAATGCTGGTACCAATGGTCAAAGGCAGAGTACAAGAAACCGTGCGTTGACCACGAAAGCATTGGAAGCTCTTGCTAATGATTTCCTGAACCCAAAAAAGCGGAGGAGAGGGTTGGAGGATGGGACCCGTAGGCGTGTTCGTGGTAAAACCGCTCTTGTCTCAAGTTGCGGTGTGCGTTACATGAACACCTTGGGTGATGGAGTCTTAACAACTTGAGGTTGACTGTGAAGCTTAACAACTTGCTGTCAAATGGTACTTTCATAGTTT
Source organism: Helianthus tuberosus (assembly GCA_030545235.1). Taxonomy (NCBI): domain Eukaryota; kingdom Viridiplantae; phylum Streptophyta; class Magnoliopsida; order Asterales; family Asteraceae; genus Helianthus; species Helianthus tuberosus. The sequence goes on along the minus strand of CM060414.1, from coordinate 107,815,130 downwards.
TAGACTGTGGTTGAGTTTTATATGAACATGTGAGTTTATTGGATAATGTTTCTTTATCCAATATAATTATTAAACTCTCTCATAACATTGGATTATACTACAGTAAAATGCAGAGTTTCAGTTTAATGGTTTCAGTGAATTCAATGATAGCTTAAACGTTAACTGCTTTGTCAACTTATAATGTTTAACATGTTAATTGTATCCAAATGATTTTGATGATCACAAGAAAAAGAAACTTGTGTATGAACTTATTAAATTCATTCATAATGTGAAACAGTGAAAGACATTTTGAATTTTAGGAAAAGACCAAAATTACTCTATATGAACATTTTACAAAATTACTCTACAAAAGATCAAATTAGTAGAGTAATTTTGATAGTTACTGATAATTACAAAAATGTCACCGCCTCCTTTTCTCCTTTTCATGCAATTCGTATGTTTAGTTATTTGTACAGTAACTTTCCCTATTTCATTCTTTTGCATGTTGTTTTGTGTGAACATACTCAAAATGTGTTCAACCTCATGTATTTCTAATTCTAACTTGTATCGCATTTGTTGAAGTATCTTTGTTGTAGAATGTTCTATTGATCTTTTGCGGTTCTAATGTTATGACAAAACGTCGAAGGGTGGATCAAACATAACATTTAAGATGTGACATTAATTAGCATATGGAATCGTTGCTCTCGAAATTTAAGACACAGTCATGAGCTGCTGCCATTGTTTCATTTTCATTCTCACCGGGATATGAATTGGTGAGGACGCAAGAAACGTAGAGTGTCGCCGATAAAGTTGCATTTTTTTTTTTTTTTAACTTGCGGTGGTTCATCTGTCTGGTGAATTGCCTCCCAAGATACAATAAAGCAACATGCATAGATTGTTTGTTAATCAATTTATGTAGCAACAAAGTTGCATGTATTATAGTAAAAAGGAAGAGATTTTTAAGAGTTTCGTTCTTATTTTATTTAGGAAAAAAATGAATGAAGAGATGTTATATCTATATGCTGCAAAACACCCTTTAAAACTAGTATACACCCTCATTTGTAAACCAATTTTCTTTTTAGCAAATGGTTCAAGTCTTTTGATAGATAATTTTTAATTGGAACCTTATTGTTTCAAACCATGATGAAAACCAAAAGACATCAACTCAGATTATTAATAAGTTTAAGAAGTAGCAACGGCATAAGCTTCAACAGCCTTGTAAGTGTTCTCGTATAGCTTCTTCTCTTTCTTCAAAATCTCCTCGGTTGGTTTCTCATCACCTTTGCAGTTATAAATAACGGTTTGTTTGAAGACACTTCCTTCATTTAACATGATGGTTGATTGAGTCTATAGTTGCTTGCATCTAGGGCATCAACCTTGTATTTTCCGGTTGTGAATGGGACATCTGGATGTAACAAAAAAAAGATAATGAATAAAAGGGCCAAAATCAATAATTTGGATAAGAGTTAATTGCACGGATAGTCCCTGTGGTTTGTCATTTTTTCACGTTTAGTCCCCAACTTTTCAAAATAGCATGTTTGCTCCCTGTGGTTTAACAAATTATTACTCGGATAGTCCCTACACTAAATGGGGGTTAACTTTTGGTGTTAAGTGAGTGTGAAATGACCAAAATGCCCTTACTAATAAATAAAACATAAAAAAAAAAAAAAAAAACAAACCCACCCCCACCCCCTTATCTCTAGTCAACCTTCCAAATCCAACAACATATTCATCCACAAATGGATCCACGATTCGGTAGCTCAATCAACAGAAATGGAACTCAACTCAACAATCAAAGTATTCACATGTTACCAGACCAAAAACCCATTAACAATTACTCGTTTTTGGTTTACGATCCAGTGAATATGTACCGAAACTCTCACAACTTTCGAGGCCTACAGTTTGACCCTCCGACTACTTCTTCATCGCCGATTGTTAGTTCGAGTACAGAGAACGAGCTTCACGAAGATTATGATCTTTCAGATGCGATTTTGGGGTATATTAGTCAGGTGCTTATGGAAGAAGATATGGAGGATAAATCCTGTGTGTTGTATGAGTCTTTGGATCTTCAAGCTACTGAGAAATCATTTTATGATGTTCTTGGTCAAAAGTATCCTCCATCACCATCTTATGATGAAGGTTTGTTCTCCATTGACCAGTTTATTCAAAGCCCACATGATATTTCTTCATTAGATAATAACAATAATAATGATAATGCATATGCTGATGAATCTGAAACCTCAAATGGTATGTCGGTCAGTTCGACAAGCAAATCGAATAATCTTCAAGCGACCGAATCGTGGATCCATTTGTGGATGAATATGTTGTTGGATTTGGAAGGTTGACCAGAGAGAAAGAAAGAGAGAAGGGGGTGGGGGTGGGGGTGGGGGTGAGTTTGTTTTTTTTTTTTTTATGTTTTATTTATTAGTAAGGGTATTTTGGTCATTTCACACCCACTTAACACCAAAAGTTAACCCACATCTAGTGTAGGGACTATCCGAGTAATAATTTGTTAAACCACAGGGAGCAAACATGCTATTTTGAAAAGTTGGAGACTAAACGTGAAAAAATGACAAACCACAGGGACTATCCGTGCAATTAACTCTTTGGATAATAATGAAAAAAAGTTTCTTACCATTGATGTAACATCCCAATCGCGTAACATACAACACGCGGCGGAAACATTGGGGAGTCACGTTACAAATTGTTTCACAACACATGGTACATAAAGTTTTGTTTTATTGAGTTAACTGTTTACATTGTCTTGTGGGATGCAAATAATATACAACAATTGTCTTGTAGGTTTTAAAGTCATTAAGGCCTAAGTCCGCCCTATGTGAAGCATGCTCAAAGTCAAACATAAGCTCCTGAAACATATGTGAAAATAAAACGTCAGCATAAAAATGCTTGTGAGTAACATAGGTTTTGTGGTGAAGATTCATGGCTTGGAATGTTAAAAGAAGTGGTTAACAAAAAGTAGCCACGAACCTTTATAAAAATGTTTTCTTTTATGAAATCATACGAAAATCAAATGATTTAAAATAAATGATGTATGGTTAAATAAATAATCAAATGAATATGTCGTGTATAATGTCTTGTGTAAAAGTATGTCATGTCTTGTCATTGTTCGAAGTGGTTTAGATAACGTTACGATATGTAATATAATAAAAGCACTTATATATAGGAAGTACCATCGGCGTATCCACCATGCTTTTATCATATTACACACGCCTCGTTATCTAAGTCACAACTAAAAACCAATGTCTTGTATAAACTAATGTCATGTATGAACAATGTCTTGTGTAAACAATGTCTTGTGTAAACCAAATTTCAAGTATAAACAAATGTCTTTTATGGTAAACAATAGTTTTGTTTAAACCAAAAATAATGTCTTGAATAGCCAAAATGTAGTGTATAAAGCAATGTCTTTGAATAAACAAAGGTTTTGTTTAAATCAAAGTTATGTCTTAAAAACCATTGCTTTTATTGTAAATCATATATTAGGATTGTTGGCAAATACATTGAAGCCTTGTTGACTGTCGGATAAACCTTTATAAGACAAAGGTTTATCAAATGTTTATCGGATTCTGTCATTCCCCAATGGATACTTCCATCAAAACTAGGAAGCGGGAATGGGGTTGTCAAACCTATGGTAAACCATAACATACTACCGGTCGGCGGGATTAATGTTAATGAATGTATCATTGTATATTCAACACACCAATATGTCATGAACAATGTAAGCGTATCATGAAAATGTTTTGAAACCATGTACTAGGTATGTTAGGTAAACATACGAAGCAAAATGTCTTTGAAATAATGTGCTAGGTATGCTAGGTATGCTAGGTAAACCTACGAAGCAAAAATGTATTTGAAAACCATGTACTATATGTACTAGATAATCAAAGCATGTGTAATGTTATGAAAACAAGAAAGTAACGATAGGCACATATAAATCACCCCGAAAACATTTTGAAAATGTAAAGAGGGGACTATGTACTCACTTAGGATTGCGTTTAAGTCTTGTCCAAAAGATTCAAACAAAGCTCAAAGAAGCAAGGATTCAAGTGTGTCATAATATCGGATAACTATGTTAATATGTCGGGACATTAATCGGCGTATCCGATAGAATGAAGTCTTATAAATCAAATGAGTGTTGGAACTCATACGGTATGATTTAACAAACTTAACATTCTAATTTGTAAAGGATCCTAAGTGCTTTTGACCCTTTATGACTCGTTAAAGTAGTTTACGCTACTTTAACGTGTCATTTGCGTAAATGTGTGATCGGATGGTCAAACATGTCCTATGATAAGTCTTAAATGCCAAAACATGATTTAAAATTTTGTAACATCAGTTTGTATGCCAAAAATTTGATTACTTATGCTTAAAATGAATTTATGCGCAAAAAGGGCATTTTGGTCAATTTTAAAGAACATAAGAACGACTTATCATAACACTAACCAAACGATGTAACCATAAGGTATAACCTCAGTAGGTTATTCCCTATACAACTATGGTCACAAATATGTGTTTGGCCGGATTCGAAAGTCAAAGCGTTTTCATCATGTCGTTTTTAAATTATGTGTTTATTATGTCTTGTTTATTAGTCAATTAATGGCGTTTTAATCTATAATGTTATTACGAGACATTTTCTATTTTTAATGGCGTTTTTCTGTTTTTTCTATTCCTCACTGTGTTTTCTCAGACGAAGTTGCTTCCTCGAGTTAAAGGCTTTGCCCCAAAACTGGATTACCATTTATCATTCCTGACGTCAGTGAAAAATAAAGCCCACAATGGACATGGTATTCTCAAGCCTCGATGATTGTTATTCAATGTATGTTAAGTATGCCAAGGAGAGTGGGTTTTCAGTCAGGAAAGGGACTACAAAGACAAACTCTAAAGGTGTCTTACGTATTAAGTATTACTTGTGTACGAGATCTGGGTTATACAAGGACAAGAAGGTTGATACGTTGGACCCCAATCAAAAGGAGCGATTAGTGCGATCCAACTTTTCAAAGAGGACTGATTGTGGTGCACTGTTATGTGTACTTTTTGAGGATGGATCATGGAAGGTGTATAAGTTTGTTGAGGAGCACAACCATGATCTTGTTGAACGTCCTGATAAGCATTTTCTTCCAACTGAACGACACCTCACTTAGCTCTAGAAGCATGTTATACACAGCATGTCTAAGCTGAACTTGGGTCCCGTCAAGGCGTTTAATGTTATGAAGACTTGTTTTGGCGGTTTTGAAGATGTGGGTGCAAGTAAAATTGAATTTAAGAACTATAAGAGGCAAATTAACTTGTTTATAGGGGAATATGACGCTGATATGGTTGTGAGACATTTGAATGAAAAAAAACATTCCCAGCCTAATTTCTCGTATGATTACTTCACAGACGAAGAGAATCGTTTGAATGGACTTTTTTGGTGTGACGATCAAGCCAAACGTAATTACCACGTGTTTGGTGATGTGATTTCTTTTGACGCCACGTATCGTTCTAACAAGTAATATTTTATAATTCAACTTCTTCTGTTTTTTGGCGTTTTATGAGTTTACATGCAATGGCGTTTTTATTAGTTTACATGATATGGCGTTTTATTAGTTTACATGCAATGGTATTTTATAAGTTTACATGCAATGGCGTTTTATTATTGTTTCAGTTCTCATTGCGTTTTCATATGCAGATACTCTATGGTGTTTGTACCGTTCACTGGTATAGACAATCATCACTGCAATGTTACATTTAGTTCTGCATTATTGGCGTCGGAAACTGCTGATACATATATTTGGTTGTTGAGAGTTTTTTCTAAAAGTTGTTGGTTCTCAACCAAAAGTTGTTGTCACTTACCAAGATCCAGCAATGAAGAAGGCTATTTCTGTTGTATTTGTTGACACGAGGCATCGGTTATGCATGTGGCATGTGATGCATAAACTTTCTCTGAAGGTTGGTATGCTTATTTTTACCTTTGGCGTTTTAGGATACACTGCATTTTAAAATACATGGCGTTCTGTACCTTGTTACTGTTTTTTTTTAATTAAGTTTTGTCTTTGTGTAATTTATATGTTTTTTTTTATGCATGGCGTTTTCATGTTATACATAGGTTGGTGTTAGGCTATGCAATTCCACCAATTTTAAATAACGTATTTGTGGTGTTGTGTGGACGGATATTCTCACACCTGAAGAGTTTGAATAAGAATGGGAAGCGGTTATCGCAGAGTTCAATTTAGCAGATAATGACTGGCTATCTGATATTTTTGCACTCAGGGAATCTTGGATCCCTGCATACTATAGAATGGAGGAGATGTTGGGTCTTATGCTGTCGCAACCCCCGATCCCTGATTCCTGGGAACGGGCGGACGCGAGCTTAGAGTTTGGTGGTATCAGGTTTATTTAATCTCGCAGCGGAATTTACATCAGGACCGTAGTTAGGAAATGTTTATCAGAGTAAAACCACCATATTTAATATTAATAAACACATGGGTAAAACCCAAGTTTCTTATTACAATACATTTATAGGGATAAACCCTATTTTATTGAATTTAAAACATCGTTATTTAGGTAACTTTTATAGCCACATTTTTCCTAAGCCTTTAGTGCTCTCCAGCTGGCTTTTTAATAATTGGCTTTCACATTGGGTTACCTGAAACGCGTTTTAAAAACATTTGTCAGTAGGAAATACTGGCGAGTGAATCCCAGTTTAATCAAGAAACATTTAATTAAAACAATATCGAGGAGGATTACAATGTTTATGTCTACACAATTACTCCAATTGGTACTATCAATCCACTGACTTGTGGGTCATATTACACATTGGCTAACTCATTGTCCCAATGGTAACGTACTGTCATACTCGACTTACTACTCGCAGGTAGTACAAATTTTGTATACAAAACCCCAAAATACCGGACAGTAATTGAAGACTACAAAGACTCAATCACTGCTTAATTACTTTGTAAAACATTTAAGGTTTTGTAAAAACTTTTAATAAAAAGGAGATTACTCACATTGCTGTCTTAGGCTTTTCGTAAGGGTTTCCTGGCTATAATCTATAATTTATACAAATGTACATTGGTTAGTATCATAACCCTTTGAAAATATTAATAATACCCTCCCCGAGACGGCATTCCAACAACTACGTCGGGCAGAACCCTGACAGTTGTTACGGAACCCTAAATCAATCGGGCAGCGTAACTATTATGAAACCGGGGTTATAATACTTACAACAGAGCAGAACCTCGCTAATTAGGGGTTTAATACCCGAAATATTATAACTCCACTACAGAAATTCGAGATTGAGATTGAAATGTGAGCGACGGAAATCGAAAACTGATGCCATTTATTTATAGTTGTGATATTGAGTCCTGCCGCGGCCCGCGTAAAAGACATGGGACCCTTACGCGGCCCGCGTCAACACCAGTCAACGCAGTAGCTTAGCTGGGTCAGCTAGTAGGTCCGCCACGATGTCGACACGTGTCGGCCTCTGGTGTAATCGCGTGTGATGAACTGTCGCGGCCCGCATCAACTACGCATATACTCTTACGTGGCCCGCTTCAACTAAAGAAGTCAGCGAAGTCAAATCCAGCCTTGATACGGCCCGCGTAAACTAAGGGTAGAGTATGTCGCGGCCCGCCTCAACCCTATATTTCATATTTTTGATTTATTTTATAATTATAACATAACTAGGGCTCGGTTTTCACATACGGGGCATAATATAAGACATATTGGGAAAATTTAAGATATAATTATAAGGGTGTTGGTTTTTACCGAGGGTTGTTACATTCTCCCCACCTTACTTTAGAGCTCGTCCTCGAGATCTACTAAAATAAATGCGGATATTTCCTTTTCATTTCTGACTCGAGCTCCCACGTGTATTCAGGTCCTCTTTTGGAGTCCCACTTCACTTTGACTAGAACTAGTCTTTTGTGCTTGAGATTCTTGACTTTCCTATCTTCAATTTGTAGAGGTCTTTCTACAAACTTGAGTTGTTCATTTACCTCTATATCCTTAAGAGGTACTATCAATGATTCATCGGCTAAACACTTTTTAAGATTTGATACATGAAACACATCATGTATTCCTGCCATTTCCTCTGGCAGTTGTAGCTGATAGGCTACAGGCCCTATTTTTCTAATAATCTTGAAGGGTCCAACATACCTGGGACTTAGCTTTCCTCTTTTGATGAATCTTACCACTCCTTTCCAAGGAGAGACTTTCAACAATACTTTATCTCCTATCTGAAATTCCAACGACTTACGTCAGTTATTAGCATAGCTCTTTTGTCGATCACGTGCAGCTTTCAGTCGTTCCTTGACTTGAATAATCTTGTCAGTTGTCTCCTGCACTATCTCAGGTCCAGATAATTGTTGTTCCCCAATTTCTGCCCAACAGACTGGGGTGCGACACTTTCTTCCATAAAGTGCTTCGAATGGTGCAGCATTGATACTTGTGTGATAACTATTATTATAAGAAAATTCTATTAAGGGTAAGTGATCGTCCCAATTACCTCCAAAATCAATTACACAAGCTCTAAGCATGTCCTCCATCGTCTGAATTGTCCTTTCACTTTGTCCATCTGTTTGAGGATGATAAGTTGTGCTTAACCTTAATTTGGTTCCCATTGCCCTTTGGAAACTTGATCAAAAACGAGAGGTAAATCTACTATCTCTATCAGAAACAATTGATAAAGGAATGCCATGTAAAGAAACAATTTCATTTACATACAATTTAGCTAATTGTTCCATACTAATTGTTTCCTTCATTGGTAGAAAATGAGCTGACTTAGTTAATCTGTCTACAATCACCCAGATTGTATCATTTCCTTTCCTAGTCTTGGGTAATTTAGTAACAAAATCCATTGTTATAAATTCCCATTTCCAAACTGGCATTTCTAATTGCTGTAATAAACCTGAGGGTTTCTGATGTTCAGCTTTAACTTGTGAACAAGTTAAACATTTAGAAACATAGGTTGCTATGTCATTTTTCATTCCTATCCACCAGAAATTTTTCCTTAAATCCTGGTACATTTTATCACTTCCTGGATGCATTGTGTATTTAGCCTTATGGGCTTCTTCTAATATACGATGGCGTAGATTTCCTAATTTAGGTATCCACATTCTCTTTTCATGGAATCTCCAAATTCCATCTGTTCCTTGTTTTAATTCCTTTAACATACCTTTTAATTTTTCAGAATCATCCTTGATTACTGATTCTTGTGCTTCTCTTATTTGATCATTTAAATCTACTTGCAAATTTAATTTAAGAGAACGTAACCTTTTTGGCTTTTCATGATACTTTCGGCTTAAATCATCTGCCACTACATTTGCTTTTCCTTCATGATACTGGATATTACAATCATAATCGCTAAGAAATTCCATCCAACGTCTTTGTCTCATATTCAACTCCTTCTGTCTGAAAACATACCTTAAAATCTTATAATCAGTGAATATGGTAAACTTACTACCATAAAGGTAATGTCTCCAAATCTTAAGAGCAAAAATTATAACTCCTAATTCTAGATCATGGGTTAAATAATTCTCTTCATGATTCTTAAGTTGTCTAGATGCGTAAGCTATAACTTTCTGTCGTTGCATCAATACACATCCATAACCTAATTTAGAAGCATCACAATAAACTACAAAATCTTCATTTCCTTCTGGTAATGCTAATATGGGTGTATGGGTTAATCTTTGCTTAAGAATTCTAAAGGCTTCTTCTTGTTTTAATCCCCATTCAAACTTAACAGATTTACATGCTAGCTTAGTTAAGGGAATGGCTATTCTAGAAAAATCTTGAATAAATCTTCTATAATAACCGGCCAATCCTAAGAAACTTCTAACCTCAGTTGGTGATTCAGGGGTTTTCCATTTAGTAATTGCCTCGATTTTTGTTGGATCTACATGAATTTCTTCATGATTGACTAGGTGTCCAAGAAATTGTACCTGTTCTAACCAAAATTCACACTTAGAAAATTTTGCATAAAGCTTTTCCTTTTTTAACAAACTTAAAAGTGCGTGCAAATGCCTTGCATGATCCTCTTTATTCTTAGAATAAATTAGAATGTCATCTATGAATACAATTATGAATTTATCCAAATATGGCTTACATATTCGGTTCATCATGTCCATAAATGCAGCTGGGGCATTGGTTAAACCAAATGGCATGACAGTAAATTCATAATGACCATACCTCGTTCTGAATGCGGTTTTAGGAATGTCCTCTTCCTGTACCTTTAATTGATGATATCCTGACCTTAACTCGATCTTAGAGAAAAATCGAGCTCCTTGCAGTTGATCAAACAGATCATCGATTCTCGGTAATGGGTACCGATTCTTAATCGTGACCTTGTTTAATTCACGATAATCAATTCACATACGCATTGATCCGTCCTTCTTTTTAAGAAACAGTATTGGCGCTCCCCATGGCGACGAACTTGGTTGTATAAATCCTTTTTCTAACAATTCGTCTAGTTGTTTCTTCAATTCTTGCATTTCTGCAGGTGCCAAACGGTAAGGTGCTTTGGCAATTGGTGATGTTCCTGGTAGCAAATGAATTCTGAATTCAACTTCTCTGTCTGGAGGTAGTCCTGGTAATTCTTCTGGAAAGACATCTGAAAACTGAGATACTACTGGAATATCTTTTAGTTCTTTCCCTTTAGTGTTAGTGATTATAGAAATCAAATACACTATAGAACCTTTTCTTATACAACTTGCAGTTTTCATTGCAGATATGAATTTTGTGGATCTAGAGGGCTTATCTCCTTTAATTGTGATCATTTTACCTTTTGGTGATTTTATTTGGATTAACTTTTGGTCACATAAAATACTGGCTTTATTGGTTATTAACCAATCCATTCCTAAAACAACATCGAATCCTGCCAGATTCATTGGATAAAGATTTACAATAAATTTCTGATTTGAAATTTCTATACTTGCTCCCTGCAAGATTTCAAAGATTCTAACGGTTTCTCCATTAGCGGTTTCTACTAAACATTCTAATGGTAGTTTAGTTAATGACTGATTTAAAAATTTGCAAAACGATGTATTAATAAAACTTTGGTTTGCACCAGAGTCAAATAATACTTTAGCAAAGACATCATTAACTAAAAACGTATCGGCTATGACATCTGGAATTAACTTGGCTTCATCTGCAGTCAGAACAAATGCTTTAGCATTTTTAGTATTTTTGTTGTTTGCAGCTGGGGCCAATTTCGGACAATTTGGCCTGATATGACCTTTTTCTCCACAGTTGTAGCAATATCCATTACTGGATTTCTTCTTGCAATTTTCTTCCTTGTGTCCTGGCATCTTGCAATAATTGCAGAGAGTGGAGCATTTTCCCGAATGCTTTTTCTTACAGTTCCTGCAGTATGGTGCAGAGGTAGAACCTGTATTCCTACGATTGTAATTCCCCGAACGGAATTCTTGAGTAAGCCTTTGGGTTAGGTTCCTTCTCTGGTCTTCTTCTCTAGTACGGACTAACTAATCAGTCAAGGTATTTGTTAATTCTACAGCTTCTTCTATGGTTTGTGGTCTAGCTGCCTTGACTATGTGTCTAATCTCTCCAATTAATCCCCAAATATAACAAGAGATTAACACTGGTTCTGGTGAAGCAAGAGTTGGCACTATTCTGGCATATTCAAAGAATATCTTAGTGTACCCCTTACTATCTACACCAGTCATCCTAAGATTTAGGAATTTGTTTGCTATCTGTTCTTTTTCATTGGGTGGGCATAACTTCCTTTCTACCTTGTTTTTAAATTCTTCCCATTCCATATTATAGGTTCGATCACTTCCTCTTGTCTGGAGGATAGTGTTCCACCATTCTAATGATGCATTCTTAAACAGATTAGAAGCAAACAATATCTTATCTTCTTCAGCACACTTACTTATCCTTAAGACTGCCTCAGTCTTTTCTATCCAGCGTAAAGTTGCAATGGCCCCTTCATTTCCTGAGAATTCTTATTGGTTTACAGGACCAGAATTCTTTATAAGAACAACCGTTAGGCATGGTTCTTCTTCTTTTAGGAATAGGCATTTGAAGTATAGGCCCATTGTTCACGCTGTTTTCTGGTTCAAGTGGTCGTTTACTGCTATGTTTACTTTTGTTATCAGCATCCTTAACAGTTTGAAGTATAAATGGCATTGCATCTATAATTCCCTGTGCTACTATGTGTTGGATAGCACTATTTTCCACTTGGTTTCCATTGTTATTGACACTCGGATTATCATTAACCACGTTAATGTTACTCTGGTTATCGTTATTCAGATTTCCTTGATTTCCTTCGTCGGCCATCTGAATTTTAAACATTTATCTCATATTAATATCACAAGATAGTAAGTAATATAATTGATCACATGTCACACAATTTAATCAAAAACTTAGATCATTGCTACTTTACTCTTTTCATATACTATGCGTCTATTACACACTAGTACAGAAATAAAGATTACAATACCAACAGAAATAAAATAGTAATATGCATCCGTACACACATATTTTTATTTTATTTTTATTTTTATTATTATTACTACCGTTTCCTCCATTCTAACATTCATGGATATGGATTTATCCAAAAATCCATATTGCGCTCATCGTATTTCCATACGAGACGCTCTCCCACCTGACGCATTCTCTCACTGCTCTCTAAAATTTCCTCCCTGAAAGTCCTAAGTTCTTGAACGTTTTCTGCACTCATTGGGGGTGCAGGTTCTCGTATTGGGTTTGGAATCTGGGGTGCATTTTCCTGATATGGGGGTGACAATTCCTGAAATTGGTAAGGATCCTCTAATATCTCCCTAATATAATCATCTTGATAATAGGGGTCTAAAGGGTCCATACCTGGGTAAGCTTCTATGTTTTGTATGGGTGGATAATCCTGGATAGGGTAACGTTGCACAAAGTCTCTATTGGCGTCCCACCAGGGGTCATAATTCGGGTCTATGGGGTTTGGTGCAGGCACTCTGGGGATTTCTTCTGGGTTAAAGTTGTGCATCTCCACTTGGTTTTCCTGATTTTCTATTTCCATGGGTTGTTTTGGGTTTTGTGGTTGTGGGGCTACTAGTTGTTCCAGACCTGGGTCAGCAGCAGTTGTAGCTAAGATATGGAAATTTGCTAGGCTTCTATTTAGCATATCTTGAGTATGAGCATCTGTCTCTCTCTCTCTCTTAATAGCTGCTAAAGCCCTTTGCTGTTGCAATTTTCGCATTCTCTTCCTACGAGCAAACGCTTCTTTACTGAACCATCCTCGTTTCTTAGTAGGAAATGGTTCTTCAGATTGAGCTCTAAAGGCAAATATTCCGTCTTCCTGATCAGCAGTATACCCAGAGAGGGCAGGCTGTGATAATGTACCTTCACTCCTAGGTGAATCAGCTAACTGACGATTCACGTCTGATGGTCCTTGATCACTCATACTGAAAACTAACAGATAGTCAAATAACACATAACCAATAAATACAATTATGCACGTATTTTCGTAATTATTTCCTAACACATAATTTAGAATTTAAGTGTCAGCAGAACACTTCTTTGGCTCAGACCAGTGGCTAGGCTCTGATACCACCTTCTGTCGCAACCCCCGATCCCTGATTCCTGGGAACGGGCGGACGCGAGCTCAGAGTTTGGTGGTATCAGGTTTATTTAATCTCGCAGCGGAATTTACATCAGGACCGTAGTTAGGAAATGTTTATCAGAGTAAAACCACCATATTTAATATTAATAAACATATGGGTAAAACCCAAGTTTCTTATTACAATACATTTATAGGGATAAACCCTATTTTATTGAATTTAAAACATCGTTATTTAGGTAACTTTTATAGCCACATTTTTCCTAAGCCTTTAGTGCTCTCCAGCTGGCTTTTTAATAATTGGCTTTCACATTGGGTTACCTGAAACGCGTTTTAAAAACATTTGTCAGTCGGAAATACTGGTGAGTGAATCCCAGTTTAATCAAGAAACATTTAATTAAAACAGTATCGAGGAGGATTACAATGTTTATGTCTACACAATTACTCCAATTGGTACTATCAATCCACTGACTTGTGGGTCATATTACACATTGGCTAACTCATTGTCCCAATGGTAACGTACTGTCATACTCGACTTACTACTCGCAGGTAGTACAAATTTTGTATACAAAACCCCAAAATACCGGACAGTAATTGAAGACTACAAAGACTCAATCACTGCTTAATTACTTTGTAAAACATTTAAGGTTTTGTAAAAACTGTTAATAAAAAGGAGATTACTCACGTTGCTGTCTTAGGCTTTTCGTAAGGGTTTCCTGGCTATAATCTATAATTTATACAAATGTACATTGGTTAGTATCATAACCCTTTGAAAATATTAATAATACCCTCCCCGAGACGGCATTCCAACAACTACGTCGGGCAGAACCCTGACAGTTGTTACGGAACCCTAAATCAATCGGGCAGCGTAACTATTATGAAACCGGGGTTATAATACTTACAACGGAGCAGAACCTCGCTAATTAGGGGTATAATACCAGAAATATTATAACTCTACTACAGAAATTTGAGATTGAGATTGAAATGTGAGCGACGGAAATCGAAAACTGATGCCATCTATTTATAGTTGTGATATTGAGTCCTGTCGCGGCCCGCGTAAAAGACATGGGACCCTTACGCGGCCCGCGTCAACACCAGTAACGCAGTAGCTTAGCTGGGTCAGCTAGTAGGTCCGCCACGATGTCGACACGTGTCGGCCTCTGGTGTAATCGCGTGTGATGAACTGTCGCGGCCCGCGTCAACTACGCATATACTCTTACGCGGCCCGCTTCAACTAAAGAAGTCAGCGAAGTCAAATCCAGCCTTGATACGGCCCGCGTAAACTAAGGGTAGAGTATGTCGCGGCCCGCCTCAACCCTATATTTCAGATTTTTGATTTATTTTATAATTATAACATAACTAGGGCTCGGTTTTCACATACGGGGCATAATATAAGACATATTGGGAAAATTTAAGATATAATAGAGGGTCGGAAATATTATAAGGGTGTTGGTTTTTACCGAGGGTTGTTACATATGCGAACGACATCGAGGTCAGAGAGTGAGAATCATTTTTTTGGTCAAGTGTGCAATTTGAAAGTTACTCTTGTTGAGTTCATGACTCATTACGAAACTACAATAGAAGCACAGCGTCACACACACCGGAAAAATGATCATGAATCTCGATACAAACGACCCCAGTTGAAGAGTAATTACCAATTGTTGGAAGGGCAAGTTGTTGACATATACACAAAAAGTATTTTTTTGTGACGTTCAACCTTAGCTGATTGGAATTGTGGATTGCATAAATCAACGTTACGAAGATCAGCCCGATGGGTTTGTTAAGTTTTACATAAATGATTTCCAGCAGCCTTGTACATCCTTATTTGAGGTAAACAATGGCGTTTTGTTTTTATATGGCGTTTTCTGTTAATGGCGTTTTATCATATCCAATATGTTTTTTAAATCTTTTTAGACAAACATTCTCTGCATGACGTTATAGAGATATTGTTTTTGGCGTTTTTCAGGTAATGTTCCGTAAGTCTGACTGCACATGTAGTTGCTCATGCAGGCGTTTTGAACAGTTTGGTTTGCTATGTAGACATGTATTCTATGTTTTGAGAATTATGGACATTAGGGAATTCCCAAAACAATGCATTCTGAATAGATGGCGCAAAGAGGCTTCCCCAAACTGCTCTCCCGAATACTCAATTAGTCGTGAATATAAGATCGGACAAGCAAATCAAACGCCAAAAAGGATGATTACTAACATGCTACTTTGAAGTTACATAACATGCTACTTGGCGTTTTGTATTGTTTTTAGCTATTTTTAGATATTTTTGGTTGTGTTCACATTGGTTCTCGCGGTTCTCGCAATAAAGGATGATTACTAACGGATCCTTCTTCTATATATATATATATATATATATATATATATATATATATATATAGAGAGAGAGAGAGAGAGAGAGAGAAAGGTTAACATACTTCACGGCTTATCATACTTCACGTAGGAGACAATGGTAACCGTTGGATCAGGGGTATAATCATGCATGGAACATATAATCACGCATGGGACCACATAATCACGCTTGTGATCCAAAATCACGCACGGGATCCAAAATCACGCACGTTATTTTGGTCAAAAAAATAATTACGCATGTTATATATTTCGTGAAGTACGTTAATGTACGTTAAGGCGTGAAGTACATTATACTTTCTCTCTCTCTCTCTCTCTCTATATATATATATATATATATATATAGTGGAGGGTTCAAATGAGAAGAATTTTTTTGTAAGAAGAAAAAAGAAGAACTTTCAACCAATAAGAATGCTTCATTTTACTTCATTTAATATTTGTATTTAATTTTAATATAAGGGTATATTGGTAAACTTACATAAATCATTAATTTGTATTCTTCCCCTTTAATAACTAGCTAAATTAAATTTGTAACTCCTTTTCAAAATATATACTTTTTCCAAATTAAAAAAAAAAACAACTTAATTCAAAGTGTAGAATAAATTACTAGTTGTGTAGGGTAAATTAGAGTTGTGTAGGATATATTTCGAGGTGTGTAGGATAAATTTCGACTGTGTAGGATAAAATTCTATAATGTGTAGGTTATATGTGGGAAAATTTTGATTTGTGTAGGTTTTATAGATTATATGTAGGATAATTAATGATTAGTTGACTAATTATTTAAAGAGAGAAACATTAATCATATGAGTTAAAAATGAAATATCATTTTACTAATATGCCCTTTCTTCTTTTTATTCTCAAATGAACCTTCCTCTATATATATATATGCATTCATTTATTATTCTAAGAAGTGTTGGTGGTGGAGTGGAAAAAAATCATCCCAAGATATGTAGAGGACTCAAGTTCAAGTCTTACCTCCACCACCAATATTTTATTTTTTTAATTCATTTCCCCTTAACCACAATTCTGGGCCCATTTTTTTTGTCGCCCGAGGCCTAAATTTTTTTGAGAGTTCTCGGGGACGTCTCTGTACGTCATCACCAATCAATGTAACACTTGTGAACACTTCTTTGTATGGGCTTAAGTGTTGTAATCTGATAAGAAAAAGGTGGTGATCATTAGCACCAATATTTTATTTTTTTAATTCATTTCCTCTTAACCACAATTCTGGGCCCATTTTTTTGTCGCCCGAGGCCTAAATTTTTTTGAGAGTTCTTGGGGACGTCTCTGTACGTCATCACCAATCAATGTAACACTTGTGAACACTTCTTTGTATGGGCTTAAGCAGGGGCGGACCCACATGGTCCGGATCGGGGTCCACGGACCCCAATGTTTTTTTTAAAAATAGTAGAACCGGTATGTTAATTTTATTAAGGACCCCATAAATTAAATTAGTTGGACCCCATAGTATTAAAAGCAAAGATGGTGTGGTGGTAAATCCTCTTGTAATCTAACACAAAGATCCCAAGTTCAAGTCTTACAAGTCTTGTTTTTTAGTTTTTTAATAAAGTAGTGGTTTCATGTCCACTAAATGCTTCTACATTATTTCTTAGCCCTGACCCGACTACGATTACCGACCCGAAAATTTTAATATTTGGTTGTGAAAAATTATTCGACAAAAAATGGACCCCAGTAAAAAATAATCCTGGGTCCGCCACTGGGCTTAAGTGTTGTAATCTGATAAGAAAAAGGTGGTGATCATTAGCAACACTAGTGAGAAGAAAGAATGGTGATCACTACCAAGATTCGTGAGGCGGTATTGATCCCTACCAAACTTAGTGAGACGAAAAGATGTGGTCACTACCTTTTCTTAGTGAGACATTGTAGCACCAATCCTTAATATATAGAGAAGTATTTAGTGTAGGCAAACTCTAAGTTGAAGGTCGAGGAATGGACGTAAGGTGGTTTCATTAACTTACACCTGAATCATTATACATCAGGTGTCACCTCTTCCTTTTAGTAGTCAAATATAGTCGACAGGAAGTTGTTAAAAACGCTACATAGATTGTGTTTGAATCATATCATAGATCATATAAAATAACTTAGACAACATGCTTGAAGGCTTGCTATGTTGTGTGTCGTGGTACTACTGCTATATTTTGTGTATGAAAAAAGGTTTGTTTTACTTCAAGATGAGTACACTATGCCCTTAAAGTAATTGTGTCCCTTTCGTTCTATCTGACTTGTGGGTATTGGCAAACTGCCTCCCAGTCAATGAAGCAACGCATGTGAAGGTGTATGGTCCCATATAGCGCGCATAGCCATGCGCATATAGGACTACCCACACTCATACAACAAACACTCAGCTGACTCAGAGTTCCCTGTATGGACATAAACCCTCGCATGTGCATACAACTAACGTAAGGAACTGCTGGTACAGTTGGCAGAAGCATGCAACCAATCAGGTTGAGCTAACCCTGCAAATACAATCCCCACGATGGGTGAACCGTGCAAGGAACAACAAGGACAACAGGACAGTGACGTGGAACCAATCAACCCTCGTCACTCATTGCTCCATGATCCCCACTGAAGTTTGATGACAGACGCGACAACAATTATACTTGGACGATGACGTGTAGCCAATCACATTGCGCCATGCCGCCTCCACCTCTGCACTAGGGGTGTTCATGAGCCGATCTGATCCGATCGAGGGTCTGCTCGTGCTTGGATTGAATTACAACCGATCCGATCCGATCGGATCGAATTTGCAAAACCGAGCACAAAAGTGATGCTCATGCTCGGATTGAATTTGAATCGAGCGGATCGTTTTCGCTCGTTTTTTCTCAAATCTAAACTAAAATCGAGCGGATCGTTTTCGCTCAGTTTCGCCCGATTGAATTATAAGGCTGCGTTCAACAAAAGCAAATCCTAACTTAATTAAAACATGTCTAATGCTTTACTAACAAAAGCAATACATAACTAAAATCATGTTTCTAAAAATGTTCTTAACAATAGATGTTGTGGTCTTCGAGTTACCGCTTGATCGAACAACCAGATTATGACATTGTTTTAGGAATTAGGAATTTAGGGTTGGATTTTGGTGTGTGGCAACTGGCAGCGGCTATATGCAGATCTTCGAACAATCAGTTTATGAGTCTATGTGATTGTTTTAGGAATTAGGGAATTAAGGTTAGATTTTGATATTAACTATTAAGTTGGGCTAGTATATATTTTGGGCTTTTAATTTTTTTGGGCTAGTATATTTTTTGGGCTTTTAATCTTTAAAATCTATAATATATATATATAGTGTGAGGTTCATTGGGGAACACTAAAAAAGTGGGGAACAGTGGGGAACCGACTCAAACGAACTCCGATTGGACTCATTCCAGCGGCGTTGGAACCGGCTTGTCGAACCCTAACTAGGATCTCTTAACCCTAAACCCTAAATCATAATCCCTAAACCCTAAATATATTAGGGTTTGGCTTTTAGGGTTTAGCTTTAGGGTTTGGCTTTTAGGGTTTAGCTTTAGGGTTTAGCCTTAGAGTTTAGCATTAGGGTTTAGCTTTAGGGTTTAGGGTTTAGTTTTAGGGTTTATGGTTTAGCTATAGGGTTTAGCTTTAGGTTTAGCCTTTAGGGTTTAGCTTTTAGGGTTTATAGTTTAGATTTTACGGTTTAGCTTAGATTTTAGCCTTATTTTTTAGCTTTAGGGTTTAGAGTTTAGGAGTTAGGATTTAGGGTTTAGGGTTAAGAGATCTTAGTTAGGGTTCGATGAGCCGGTTCCAACGCCGCTGGAATGAGTCCAATCGAAGTTCGTTTGAGTCGGTTCCCCGCTGTTCCCCACTTTTTTAGTGTTCCCCAATGAACATTCCCCTATATATATATATATATATATATATATATATATATATATATATATATATATATATATATATATATATATTATGGGGACCGCTAGAATGAGAACCACCACGAGTTATGAGAACCACGAGAACCAAGTGCCACGGAGGGGCGTTGACCACGATTTTTTTTTACAACTAGATCCGTATATTTTAACAACATTCGTAAAAAAAAATTCAAACGGCGCGCCCTAGGGGGTAGTTTTTTACACCCAAAGTTTGGTGTTTTTATTATTTTTTTTTGTTTTTTGTTTTTTTTTTACAAACTTTGGGTGTAAAAAACTACCCCCTCGGGCGCGCCGTTTGAAATTTTTTTTTACGAATGTTGTTAAAATATACGGATCTAGTTGTAAAAAAAAATCGTGGTCAACGCCCCTCCGTGGCACTTGGTTCTCGCGGTTCTCATAACTCGTGGTGGTTCTCATTCTAGCGGCTCCCTATTATATATATATATATATATATATAGGGTAGGGTTCCAGCGTGAACAACCTCCCAAGAGTGAACTGCGTGAACAGATATTGACCCTTGATTTCCTTTTTAGTTCTTAAGGGTAGGATTGTAATTATATAAAAAAAATTAGATTTAAATCATTATTTTAATAATTGAATTAAGTTACATCTTTCCTAATTTAAATTCATTATCCACATTATGTTTATTTATTAATAAGATAATTATCAAAACAAACTACAAATCACCAGATTTCAATTTTAATTTTTATTTCAGATTTGATCATCAGAATTCAAATTTTGATTTTTAAGATCCACGTAACCTTCATATTTCAACGGTATACACATGTGTACTTGGATATAAATAGAGCAGTACACATGTGTACTCAGCATCGTACATATGTGTACAGTAATTCACAGGTGTACATCAACATTCAGTACAAAAAAAATTCTGAGATATCACAAAAATATACGATATACACATGTGTACATCGCATTTAAACAAATAATTATTTTAATAATTGAATTAAGTTACATCTTTCCTAATCCTTGATTTGATTTGTGAGAGATTTATGTAATCAATTTAAGAGGATAATTGATTACTTGATTTGTGAGAGATTTATGCAATCAATTTAAGATTGAAATTACACATTTACCCTTTTTGTATTTAATTAAATGGAAAAAATTAACAAAATAATTACCATCATGCCACTCACATTAATCTCAAGATCATAAAAATCAAGGGCCCAGATCAGTTCACGCAGTTCACTCTTGGATTGAATTTGAGCGAAACCGAGCGATCGACGAGCGAAACCGAGCGATCGACGAGCGATCGGACGAGCGAAACCGAGCGATCGACGAGCGATCGGACCTTTGCTCATGCTTGGATTGAATTTGAATCGAACCGATCCGAGCGGCTCATTTACAAACTGAGCGGGAATCGAACGAGCATTTTTCGAGCGATCCTCGATCGTCGAGCAGTTTGGACAGTCCTACTCTGCACACACTACATGTCGTGTCAGAGGGGACCAAGTGGATATTCCTCGAAAGCGACGTCTGACTCAAGACCCATCAACCCACAATCTTCTCCAACCCCTTTTCCTCCAAAGGTTCAAGGATCTGAATTCTCTCACTCTCACTCTTAAAGGGCTGTAAACGAACCGAACGTTCAGCGAACAGTTCGTGAACCGTTCGGCGGGAAGTTCGTTTATGTTCGTTCATTTAATAAACGAATGAACATGAACAAGAAATTCCGTTCGATTAGTTAAATGAACGAACATGAACAAAGGTCTCGTTCGTTCAATTGTGTTCGTGAACGTTCGGTAAGGTGTTCGTGAACATTCGTTCATTTGCGTTCGTTTATGTTCGTATGTTCGTGTTTTAATTAAAGATTTTTATACTTTCATATATTTTATCTATAATTTTTATACTATTAAACTTTTATTTATATCATTACCATAACAATTAAACTAGGAAACCCTCTTTTACCTTGTTTATGCACCATTTCCCAATCTTTTCTCATTATTTACATCGACGAATATGATCTACTTCGTTCCACAATAAGGGATTCAAGTTCTAGTGCTACTCTCTGGGCCATCCACCTTTATCCTTCATCGCGTTCGCCAAATTTATTTGTGTTCGCTTGTGTTCGTGAACCGTTCGTGAACACGCTCATTTCCTTAATGAACGAACACAAACATAAAATCTCGTTCGGTAAGTGTTCGTGAACCGTTCGTGAACACATTTATTTCCTTAACGAACGAACATGAACAAGGCCTCGTTCGTGTTCGTTCGGTTCGTTTACAGCCCTACTCTTAACACACACTTGCTTTATTCTTTTTAAAGCAATGCTTATTCTCACACGGAATTGTGGTTACAAGAAGAAACACCCCCCCCCCCCCCCCCCTACCCACCACCACCACCTCTCCTTGTAACGAGCTCACGGTGTTGTTGTTTTGTAGATTAGCTCTCAAGACTCCATTGGTTCAGTGATCTAGAAGGGATTAACCCTCTTGTTGAAACTACCTCTCGGGTTCTGTCATCTGCGGATTAGAACAAGTGTTTCTTCAGTATTTAAAGTGTTGATCAACTCTCACATAGAGGTTATAGCCCCGTTGAATTGGTGACTGCTGTAAAGATTTCTAGATACAATGACATTGTTTCTATAGCCACAAAGTGATTGTACCTCTATCTTATCGAAGAGACAAAGATTTAACAAGTTCATGAGTTTCATTAATGCAAAAATGAAGGTAGATGGGTTATTTAAAAAGGCATAGAGACATCCTTTCAAACATGTGCGATTCAGGCCTGAAATCCCTTCAAACATACACCAACATGCAACTATCAATCAAACCAATGTGTGACTATTTGTTCGTTCCATGCAATCATCATATGCAAATATACCGCTTGGTAGGACTAAGTCGAACCGTAGCATCAATAGGAGCCACCTTCGGTATCAGTAGTCCGGTACCAACTGTGACTTCGTGTCGACCTCAAAACTCCCCTCGGTGATAACGAAATCTGATTATATGTACAAAGACAGCTCTCAAGCGACTCCTCCTGGTGTGCAACCACTTTGGAACGACTTGGGTTATTGGCAGATATAAAGCAGAAAATGATTGATCAGTACCAAATATGAACACCCATGAGAACATAATGGAGGCCATATGTTAACTGCCGTATATTTTGTTACATATATGAAATCACTACCATCTAAATTGACAATTTCATCTATATTTTGAAGAGTTGTATCACATATTTGTTGTTTTGCAATCAAGTTTCCAACGTTACAGGTCATGAAAAGTTAATATTTCAAATAAAAAAGATCAGAACAAAAACGGAAATATCTCCCAAAAAAAAGCAAACAAAGCAGGATTAATGATCAACTGGCTTTCATTCCGGCTTGGGATCGGTCATTTTCGTATGGATACTCAGGTGGGGCCCGCCACAGACCCCACAAGATGATTATGTGTACACAAAGAAGCACAAGGGATGAGTAGACAGTGGAGGGGAAAACATTCCAGCAGAACTCCACCCCTGCAAACAACAACAGCCTGCAAAACCATAATATAAAAAAAAAAGTTCAATTTTAGATCAAAATTGAGAATTTCTCGGCTTGGGACGGCCAAAGGAGAGTATAACCGGTGGAACTTTAATGGTTGTAGAGCTGCAAACGAACCAAACGTTCAGCGAACAGTTCGTGAACCGTTCGGCGGCAAGTTCGTTTGTGTTCGTTCGTATACAAGAAATTTCGTTTGTTAAGTTAAATGAACGAACATGAACAAGGCCATGTTCGTTCATTTATGCTCGTGAACGTTCTGTAACGAGTTCATTTACGTTCATTCGTTTACGTTCAATAATTCATCAGGATTTTTAATTTTATATTATATTTAAATACTTGCAAATTCGTTCGTCTGTGTTCGTTACCTAAAACTAACGAACGGACACAAATGAACACGAACATGTTCATTTCCTTTATGAACGTACACGCACGTAAAAGATCGTTTCGGTGGGTGTTTATGAACAGTTCGTGAACAAATTTATATCCTTAACGAACAAACAGGTCAGTTCTTTTGCAGCCCTAGATGGTTGGCTCACATACCTGACAGCTGTCGGGAAAGGTGTTCTCCACAAAAGATATGGTAAGCTATAGAAATACCTGCATAAAACAGGACACTCTTTGTAAGATTCTAAACATTGTAATTAGCTCAATGAATACTAGAGGTAGCAAAAAAAGACAGGTAAAAAGGATATATTCAAATACGGGTCGGGTGAGGTTGGGGCGCCAAAAATTCAACTTTTTAGTATTTTTTGAATTTTACAAATATACATGGTGGTAATTAATTAACTTTGGTTACAGAAACTATATTCTTACATAAACAAATTGACATTTTCAATACAATTTACGAGGTTTTTGTGTCTATATAAAATATGCTTCGGTTGACTTTCAGCCTTTTTGGCCAGCTTGACCCATTTGACTCGATTCAGTTTTAATTAAATGAAATCTTTTAGCTTATCCCATTGATGACCTGTTATAGATGTAACATAACTCAAAATCGACTCGTTTAAAAATTGTATCGTAATATTTGTATAAACAAAAATTAAGAAACCGTGTAATTTGTATATACAAAATTAAATGTACTACATTGCATGCTATCAATTTACACATTAATATAAAACAAAAAATAAATAAAAACATACCAGGAGTAGAACTGGTAATGCAAAGACCGAGCACACACGATGCCAACAAAATTGCCAGTAAACATGGTTGTAACAATATCTATATAATTAACCAACAATTATCGTTAGCAAACTTTCACAAGCAAAGAAACATGGTAGAAGTCATAAAAATACATACGCTCTTTTTTAAGAATCTTTGTTCCGGAGCTAGAGTTGCGACTTTTCTTAAGAGGGAAAGAACTGGTAATGCTTGTGTTGAGCCGCATTTGAACAAATCTAGAACGCAAGAAAGAAACTAATCCTCCTTCATGCCTGTAAGTTAATAAATTTAAAAGGCGATCGTAATATAACTATATAAGCGGGTTCATATGATTTTTTGGGACTCATTAGTTCCATATGGATCTCATACTTACTTGCACCATCTATATTGCACAAAAATCAAAAGAAGACCTAGATGAACAACCAGTAAGATGAGAGCAAACTCCTTTGACACAAAAACTGGTTCCGGGACAAACTTGAAGTTAACAGACCTGACAAAACGGAACAATCATATAATTTAGTAACTAATTTCATATAATATGTTTGACTAACGAGTTATAACAACTGATAAAATCCCGTGTGGGCTTCATAGTTTTGCAAGTTTATGGGCTTATTAGGATACCAGAAGTGGATGAACACGCGCCCAAGATTGAAGGCCTTAGATAGATATTCAATTGGATATGACCACAAAAACGGTAACCCCAACAGAATCTGCAGAATTCCACAAGTCATCCCACAGTTGCACAATTTAACTCATGTTATCACGAAATAATAGAGTGGGCAATTTTGGTGCGTTATTTTAAAAGTGGTTTGATTTGGATTAAACTAAATTTCTAAAAGGTTAAATGGGTCAAATTAAGAAAAAAAAAATCAAATGGGCAAAATTTCGACCAAATGTAATTTTAATACATAGTTGCACACCACCAGCTAAATTAATTTATGCAAAATAGCAGATTAATACTGTTACAATATAGATCTTGTAATCCTGACACACTAATTATTCATAAAACAAAAAAAAACTTAGAAAAAAATTGGACAAAAGTGTTTAGGTGAATCCAACCGTATTGGCCCAAACACATTTTGACCGAACCCACTCATTTTGCCACCTCTACGTGAAATGAAGCATTCAAATATGAAACACAAAAAAATATGACATGAAGAGATGAGTAAATAATAAGCACCTGCACTAATGCTGCACCTGTTAAAGCTGATATCACCCCAATAAAGTCCATGGCCTGTATTAAAAGTGATACACTGAAACAGATAAATTATCATTTGAGTAAATAAAAAATGCATGCAGAATCCATACAGTCATATACCAATGTCAAGAATTCTATATATATCGTTTCGTGTACCTTAACCATGAGAAGGAGCAAAGGTGGAGCATAAAGCAGCACATTCATCTTCACTGAAACAGCTGCACTGAAAACCAAGTTAAAGGCGTGTTAATTCCAAAATAAACAACATTTAAATTAGAGTAAAATGCCAAAATCGTCCCTGAGGTTTGGGCAGATTTGCCACATCCATCCAAAAAAGATTCTTTTTGCAACTGTACCCTTCAGGTTAGCGTTTTGTTGCCAGTACCATCCTATTCGCTAACTCCGTTTAAAATCAACGTTAACTCAGGGGCAGTTTGGACATTTTACTTTTTTTTTAATATTTTTAATTCTCTTTTTACATTAAAATAAAAAATAGTAAAAAAAATTTGTGGTGGATGTGTTAGGTGGTGGGTTTTATATAAAAATATTACTCTTTTTATTTAAAAGCTAAAAAACAAATATATAATTAGTTTTATTGTTATTTATTTATATATAAAAAGATCATGAAAAAAAATGAAAAACAAAAATAAATAGATTAAAAGAAAAATATACCCCTAACTTAACAGAATAAACAAACAAGTTAGCGATTTGGATAGAAATGGTAATAAATTGCAAACCTCAGGGGTCCAGTTGCAAAAAAAAAATTAAAACTTTTTTGGATGAAACAGGCAAATCTGCCCAAAATTCAGGTATGATTTAGGCAGTTTACTCTTTAAATTATCTTCGAAAGGCTAATAAACACCAAAACCTGAAAATAATTAAGCTAAGATGCCATTTCTGATAAAGAAGTGGAACCAAAGAAGCATGAAGAAGAGTCATAGCAAAACAGTCGTTGAACAAGCGAAGAACAAAGATCGAATGCAACCGTTTAGATAAAGAAAGCAAAGTGAGGGCCCACCAAGGTAGCTGCAAACGTAACAAAATTTAAATCCTAAAGTAACTATTTGAAATGCACACCAAATTGTTTTTTATGTATCCGCAATTTGTCGTGTCGATAAACAGAAATTGTTTGTACCACATCAGTCTTCACATAGATGAATAGCACTATTCCAAGATTCACAATGTAGAGAAAGCCAAAGAGAATCTGAAATAACAAGACATACAATCAGCCAGTATGAAACTGTCGATACTAGGGGTGTTCATGGTCCGGTTCGGCTGGTTTTAAACGAAATATTGGGCCTAACCGCTAAACACGATTTTGGAAATAGACAAACCGAACCGGCCGGGTTGGTTTGTTGAACAGGTCGAACCGGCCATTTTTCACCGTTTAATGGTTCAATTGTAGCAGTTTAACGGTTTTAGACAAAGCAATTATTTTCAAAGGCATAATTCGGTATTTAATTTTACTACATGAGTACACGATAAAGATTGTTCATGAATATTATAATATAATATATACACATACATAACTTTATATTCCTAAAATCATAGTTGTTAAAAGCCATCGCCTCTTGCGCCTAGGCCCATTTTTTAGGTGAGGCGAGGCAGTTGCGCTTTAAGTCGAGGAAATTGCGCTTTAATTCTCCAGGTGATGGTTCAGGCGCACATTCCGGCGAGATTCCTAGATTCCAGAGAGCTTCCGGCCAAATTCTCTAAACTCCGACAAGATTCTAGCCAGATTTCTACTTTTTATTCAAGGAAACCTACTTTTCTACACTACACTAATACTTTGGTACTAATTAGTTGATATAAAGTGTTACATAATAGACTTTGTTTATTTTATTTGAAGAATAGTATTTTTTTTCTAATACATAATATATTTTTAATTTTTTTTCATTATGCGCTTTATTTTTCTCAGGCCCTCGCTTTTTTTGCGCTTTGCGCCTAGGCCCCAGGCGAGACCTATGCGCCTTGAGTGCGCCTCTAATAACTATGCCTAAAATGATTAATATATTATATATATAATAAATGTCGAACGCTATATTCGATTTACACAACCGATTCCAAGTTCCAAATCGTTAAAAATGAACCGGACAATATGCATTGTAGTATCAAAACGTTAAGTGGAATCCAAGTGGATTTTAACGGAATGTCAAGTAACTACATATAAATCCACGTGAATTCAATATTAGACCAAAAAAATTGAACCTTTTCACTACTTGACATGATGATGCTACCCTAAAATGATCCAAAATGGCAAAGTGGAACTTTATATCATATGTTTCAGGACAAGATTATTATAATATCATCTACTATAAATATTTAATCGTGGGTAAGCAAACAATCGTAAAAGGCTACTGCAATTGTTTCAAATTAGTACAAAATGTAAGTGGAATTCACCTGGGCAGGATAGACCTCGCCTCCCGTAACATACTGTATGGCGGAATATATATAAAGAAACCCTGCCGGATAAACCAAAGGTCCTGTATCCCCTTTAAGATTGCCGTAATCTCTTTCTCCTTCGATAAATCCATCAACCTGATTGCTCATTCAAACTACTTCTAAGTAAAACAAAAAATACATAATCTTTTACAGTTAGGGGTGTGTAGCAAATCGAATTTCGAGTTACTTGAGTTGATCGAATCGAATTATTTGAATTTTGAAATATGAAGCTGGATTAAATTTCGATCCTAGAATCACGATTCGAACTATTTAAAGTTGCTTCCTATTCTAGTTAATTTGATTTTAAAAAAAATACATTAATTTAATTTAATTCATTTTTCCAAAACTACTACAAACTTGAAACCAAAAAAAACATCATCTTTTTTCAATTCAACACACGAAGTTAAAAACCCAAATTTGATGTACATGTAATTATGCATATATAAAAATTAAAAAAATATTATTCATAATTCAAATCGAATAAAAAATCACAAATTTGAATTTGATATCTCATATTTGAATCGAACTCAACTCCATTCAAAAACTCAAAAATGAAACTCGATTCGAATTTCGAGTTTTCAAGTCCAGTATGAATACTAGCACTAGGGGTGCAAATGAGCCGAGCTACTCACAAGCTACTCGAGCTCAGATTGAAAAAAAGCTCGAAATGAGCCGAGCTTAAACAAGCCCGAGTTTCACTTATTGAGATCGAGCCAGCTCGCGAGCCTAAACGAGCCCACTGTTTATATAAATTCTAATTAATATATCAGATATATTTAAATAAAAATAATTACTATTTAAAAAATTATGAAAAATAACTTAATTATACATAATTTAATACTTATAATTAATATAAATTAATTAATAAATAAACGAGCTAAGCCCAAGCCAAGCTCAAGCTTGAAAAACTACCTGCTAGCCAAGCTCGAGCTTTAGAAACAAAGCTTGAATCGAGCTCGGGCTCGACTTGGCTCGTTTGCACCCTTTTAGGACCCCAATTTCCAGTCAACCATTGGAATAAGATTGCAGATTGAAACTTGTATAAGAAAAAATGGTAAACTTAATCAAAAATATTAATCTGCTTGCATCACTTAAGATCAGCTATAAATGCAGTGTTTAAATTAAGTACAATTTTGTAGATAAAAGTTATCCAAATCATAATGTAGCTAAAAAACTAAAACTAATCTGACCTGTGACATGTAAGCATCCCAATCAATCTTTGTATCTACAATCAACCAAACCCCAAGTGTCAAAAGCGTACCTAATTACCAAAATCTAAGGAATTTGTGACGAAAATACTTACAGGGAACATAGGCGATGATGAGGGCAGTAAGAAGAGCATCAGCAAGAAGCAGAGCAAACGCAAAGGGGGTTTTGGGGTTCTTGTAAATCTTTTGAATAACACTTTCCGATCTTCTCTTTGGTGGTTTCCGTTTGGGGGCGGCGGAGATCGCCATGGGACGGCGGCGGAAGGTTTTGCTAACAGTAGTTGGTAGAGTGAATTACAAAACCAGTCCTTTGACTAATTGTCACCATTCCCTTTTTTTTTTCCCAAGAGTGAATTGCAAGTTTTGTCCTTTATCAATATACTAGATTTCAGACGGTGTCCTTTGTCTATAAAATTGACGAGTTTTGTACTTGCTGTTTCAAAATCTCGTATGGTATATCCTTTGAGCCTAACTTTCTTTCAACTCTTTTACACTCAAACCACTCAAAACCGGTAGAATCGGATTCTGATCTAGTCTCCTACTCATCCTTAGTGTTGGACTGGTTCAGATCTGGATTCCGCCTACGAGACCACCGACTTCGGGTTAAACAAAAACAACCGTCTAGAGCCGGTAACTGACCGAGCTAGGGTGATTCCTGGTCAGTTTAGTCATCTGGGTCAAAACGGGAGTTCTGTTGGCTAACAAGTTGTCAAAGTGTCTCGACATAACGACAAAACATCAAAACGACCAAGTGTAGGACGAACAGGACAATCAGAACGGATTGCCGTCTGACCGGATTGCTGTCCGATCGGATAGGTCATCCGAACGGATTGCCACCCGAACGGATCACACTTGGGTCCCACTTTAAACAATTTTAACTAAAGTTTGAGTATTGAACGAATTGCAATCCGATCGGACGACCATCTGGTTGGATTACTATTCGGATCATGAGATAATAAGACTTAAAGACTTAAACAATTTTCAACATGTTCATTAACAGGGTTGCCACCCGATCGGATGGTCATCCGATCGAGTGACACTTCTGTTTAAGAGCTTGCCTTCACTAAGTACTCTCACCAATAAATTGCCGTCCGACCGGACCACCATCCGACCGGATGACCACCCGAACGGATTGTCATCCGCACGACCCACCATCCGATCGAACGACTTGAAAGATAGAGATACTTCAATGTTTTCAAAATACTACAACGAAAACTTCAAAAGTCAAGCCATCATACACAAACACATCTTTCCTCATAGGAAGAAACAATCCACTCGAATAGTCAACCGTTCGGATAAGCTATCCGACCGGATGACTATCCGAACGGATTGTTATCCACACGGATTGCTGTCCGCTCGGATTACCATCCGAACGAACTACCATCCGATCCATTCACACTGTGTATCGTTTTACGTGTCCCTTATCGTTATGCTATCGAATCTATTCAAGCTAACCCTACTCGTTAAGCGCTCCCTTCAATCCATTAATCGCTGTGAGTATACTCGATCCCTTTTTGCTTTAAGCACTTTTGGGTGTTACACACGTTACAACTTTTCAAATCACAACGAACACACTACTCAATACTATTTGAACGCTAACCGTTAATGCATGTTATACGTGGCTCATGAATGCTTGTTTGTTATGTTTACACATGGAATGCTGTCTACCTGCCTTAGCAACGATAGTACTATAGTTTGGACTCAGCACCCGTTCACACGGGGGTTGTTAAGGACCTTTACTTGCATGGATTACGGTGGTAATCGTGTATTGCGAACTGCCTCGGGCAGTCAACCCGCAGTCATTGGTATTGATGGATCTATGTCGATAACTAACGTGCTTCATTTCACTATGTGTACGTGCTGGTTATGCGTAAACGAATTCGAACTCTATATGCTATTAT
Source organism: Helianthus tuberosus (assembly GCA_030545235.1). Classification (NCBI taxonomy): domain Eukaryota; kingdom Viridiplantae; phylum Streptophyta; class Magnoliopsida; order Asterales; family Asteraceae; genus Helianthus; species Helianthus tuberosus. The sequence goes on along the minus strand of CM060414.1, from coordinate 107,783,912 downwards.
CAAACTTGTATGCTCACCTTTACATTTTATGTATTGACCTTATTCTAACGTATGTGACAGGTGCTTAGGATGCACATGTGGTAGGAATTTGAAGCTAGAATAAAGCTTTAGAGCCCAACAAATAGTTGTCTGTAGATAACGAATCAAGGGTCTCTAGAAGCAGATAAACAATTGTTGTCTACTTAAATTTGAGTTGTCGGAACAGAATATTTGCCTAGATTTTTGTCTGTAATAATTATTTTTACTGTTTGAGATACGGTATGGGACGTATTATTTAAATTGAATAGTATTGATAATTGTTATGGAAACTTCTGGACAATCTGTTTCGCTCAGTGCCATGCCCCGATGATTCCGCCATCGGTTGGGGTGTGACAGATTGGTATCAGAGCCATAACTATAGGGAATTAGGCAAGACTCGACCTAGTCCGGGTCGAAGTCTTAGATACCTAGACTATAGTTAAGAACCAACAGACCGACTCAAGTACATTCCGTAGGGATTACGTACGTACTTATTCCTCGCTAATCTCACTTATGCTACACTATCACTACACTCGAATTTTCAACTACAAAAGGGAGATAAAGTCGAGATTAGGTGTGAAAACCGCAAACTCCCGACTAAATTGCTCAATCGATACTGTTCAGCGGGGGAATTATACCAAATTAGGGGTGAAACCCATATTTTGATGAATAATCTCCTCTATTTTATCAGAAACAGGGATGAAGTTGTTAAACCAGGGGTGGAACCCTAACCTTGACGACTTGTTCCGCTTTTATACAAAAACTCTCACCAAGGCCTCGACGGACTCGAACGACCTAAAGTCACGGCATGACTAACGGGATGCGTGCCAAATGCCCAAGAATCGAGGCAAAGGCACAGTCCTGAAGGTTAAAAGTGCACAACGGATCCTTGTGAATGGTCGAACCACCTTGGTTAGTCAAAGTCTACTAGCCGCAGACAATCTATCTCTCGATTTTTTTATATGTTTTGATGATTCGTCGATTTTATGTGAATTATGTGGTTTATAATTTGTTAGTGTTTTGGGGTATTATTGGATTCGATCTAACGCATTTTGCTTCTGCTGATCACACAACACACTACAAAGCGTTAACAAATCGTTGAATTATGGGCGACTTTATACTACAATATACGCTCATGTTAGGTCCCGGTTTTCGCTCCGAAACGATTGCGAACCGAACGTGTGACGTGTGGAATCCGTACACGAACATGACCAAACACACGAGAACGTAATATAATCAGTGATTCTATTGATAGATCTGAAATCATACAAAGCACCTGAATCATGATGTCACTTTCTCTCTCTAGTTTCTCTCTCTAGATCTAGAGCACTGTTTTCTGACTGCCTCTAGTGATTAAATGTGTATGTGTTTCCTTGCTTCTGTGCCTTGCATGTTTAGGTGTTATGTGACTATGTGCCCTACGTGTTTTTGTGTACATGTGAATTTGTGCTCTCTGTGTTATGTGTTTACATGAATATGCGTGTTCCTGAGCTTTAGCAAGTAGTAGACGTGTGAGGTGAGATTCGAATACAATGTGTTGAGTCCTGTGACGATGTCTGTTGCAGACAATGTCGTCTGGATCCGTCATGCACTTTCTCGACAAGAAAAGAGGGACAAACGCCTTGCTGCCATCATCGCAAAAAGTGTGGCAAAGGTCGTGAGTGATGTTTACGAGAATGCCAGCAAGTCATCTGAGGAATCGAGGACCGAAGCTCCTAAAGCTATCACCAAGTCCTTCAATTTTAAGCAGTTCAAGTCGTGTGGACCAAAGGAATTCACTGGCGAAGGAGGTCCTACTGCACTATTCCAATGGTTTGATTCCATTGAGGTCACTCTGCGACAGAGTGGTTGCCCTGATGACCTTCGAACTCTGAATGCTACCGGCGTTTTCCAGTCCTGTGCACTAGACTGGTGGACGGCCGAGAGGAACAAGCGAGGGAACGATGCGGCCTACGGTCTGTCGTGGGACAAGTTCAAGGAAGTCATGCTAGAAGAATTCTGCCCTCCTCACGAACGTCAAAAGCTAGAAGATGAATTTTGGCACATACATCAGCATGAAGGTGACAATGCTGCTCTCACTGCTCGTTTCAAATAGCTCAGCATCATCTGCCATGATCAAGTCAAGACTCCGGAGATCACCATCAAGAAGTACATCCGAGCTTTGCCCGACTGCGTCGCAGATTTCGTGCAAGCGGCTAAGACTAAGACGATCGAAGAGACTTACCTGCTGGCCGCCGAAATCAACGACAAAAGGGTCAAGGCTGGTGTATGGGATAAGACTCCGAAGCACCTGCATTAAGCTACTACCGCCGCACAGACTGCTGAACCCACCTCATCGAGCAACAAGAGGAAGAACAAGAGAAAGAACAGCTCCAACAACAAAAACTGTGCGATCACTGCTGCACCGATTCAAGCTATACCAGCCCAACAGCGTCAAGTAGCGGCGCCTGTGGCTAATGCACCGCCTGCAAAGCGTGCATACACTGGGCCACACCCGCTCTACTCTACTTGTACCTACCACCACCCAACTGCCATTGGTTGCCATTTTTATGCTCATTGCAATGTATACGGCCATTTTACTGCCAACTGCCGTATTCGACAAGCTCCTGCTCATCAAGCTCTACTCACTGCCCCTCAGGGTCAACAAGCTCCTCCGGCACCCGCAGTTAAAGCCAGAGCCTGCTTCGCATGTGGCGACCCGAACCACTTCGCCAACATGTGCCCAAACAGGGTCGTGAAACAAGAGCCCCAGCAACAGCAGCAACAACAGCAACAACAACAACAGGCCGCACGCGCCAGAATGTTCAACCTCAACGTGCGTCAAGCCCAGGCCGACAACAACGTGGTCAATGGTACGTTCCTTGTGAATGGTATTTATGCTTCATGTTTATTTGATACTGGAGCTGATAATTGCTTTGTGTCGTTCGAGTTCGAGAAGCTCCTTAGTCGTAAACGCTCCCAACTCTCCTCAACGTTCGATGTTGAAGTCGCTACCGAAAGAACCATCGCCGTTAATTCTGTTCTCCGTGATTGTACTCTTGAGCTCAACAATCACATCTTCCCAATCGACCTTATTCCGATGCAACTCGGAAGCTTTGACGTCATAGTAGGCATGGACTTTCTTCGAGAAAACCATGCTGAAGTTGTGTGCTTCGACAAGATGATTCGATTCTCGCTCGCGAATGGTGATTTACTGTGTGTGTACGGTGATACTACTTCGAGAGGTATCAAGCTTATGACATGTGTGCAGGCTAGCAAGTATCTCCGCAAGGAATACAAAGCTTTCTTGGCTAACATTGTAGTAGCGGAGAAGGAAAAGAAAGAGAAGAAGGAAGTGAAAGACGTTCCTGTGGTTCGAGAATTTCCTAATGTTTTTCCAGAAGATTTTCCCGGACTACCGCCAAGTCATGATATCGACTTTCGTATCGACCTCATTCCTGGAGCCAACCCCATTGCCAAAGCTCCCTACCGACTCGCGCCGTCCGAAATGCGCGAACTCTCAAACCAACTTCAGGAATTACTCGAGAAAGGCTTCATTCGCCCGAGCACCTCTCCTTGGGGCGCGCCAGTCCTTTTCGTTAAAAAGAAGGACGGGTCGTTCAAGATGTGCATCGACTATCGGGAATTGAATAAGTTAACTATCAAGAACCGCTATCCCCTACCTCGTATCGACGATTTGTTTGATCAACTACAAGGCGCTACGTGTTTCTCAAAGATCGATCTACGTTCAGGATATCACCAGCTACGTATTCAAGAGGAAGATATACCCAAAACCGCATTTAGCACTCGTTACGGCCATTACGAATTTGTTGTCATGCCTTTTGGTTTAACCAACGCACCAGCGGTTTTCATGGACCTGATGAATCGCGTGTTTAAACCGTATCTCGACCGCTTCGTCATCGTATTCATCGACCATGTCTTGATCTATTCCAAATCGGAGGCCGAACACGCGCAACATCTACGTTTGGTTCTCGAGTTACTCCAGGGGAACCAACTCTATGCCAAGTTCTCCAAGTGCGAATTCTGGTTGGAGGAAGTTCAGTTTCTGGGTCACATTGATAATAGTCAAGGCATTCACGTCGATCCTGCGAAGATTGAAGCTGTCAAGAGCTGGGTTACGCCTAAGAACCCGTCTGAAGTCCGCTCTTTTCTCGGACTAGCGGGCTATTATCGATGATTTATCGAGGGATTCTCAAAGATCACTGTGCCGCTTACCTCTCTCACACATAAAGACAAGCCTTTTGTTTGGGGAACTAAACAAGAGACTACTTTTCAAACCCTCAAGCACATGCTTTGCAACGCTCCCGTTCTCACGTTGCCCGACAGAAATAATGATTTCATTGTCTATTATGATGCTTCCAACCTTGGTCTTGGCTGTGTTCTCATGCAACGGGACAAGGTCATAGCTTACGCATCTCGTCAGCTCAAAGTCCACGAGAAGAACTATACAACCCATGATCTCGAGCTAGGCGCAGTTGTTTTTGCATTAAAGATTTGGCGACACTACCTGTATGGTACCAAGTGTACGATCTTCACCGATCATAGGAGCCTGCAACATATCTTTAATCAGAAGGAACTTAATATGCGTCAACGCCGATGGGTAGAACTTCTCAGCGATTACGACTGTGAGATTCGTTATCACCCAGGCACGGCAAATGTTGTTGCCGACGCACTCAGCAGACGGAGCTATCTGCTTAGCACTCGTAATGTTCAAGCCCAACACGATCTCGAAACCCTCATCCGCGACGCTCAACATGCGTGTTTTAACGAACGCACCCTGAAGAAAGAAAGAATCTACCACGATGGAGCCCAGCTTGTGAGCAAATCGAACGGGATATTCCATTTTCTGGACCGAATTTGGATTCCCAAACGAACCAATTTGCGACAGATCTTGATGGACGAAGCCCATAAATCCCGGTATTCCATTCACCCCGGAGCCGACAAAATGTACCAGGACCTTCGTTATAAGTACTGGTGGCCGGGCATGAAGAGGGATATCGCTCTCTACGTTGGAAAATGCCTAACTTGTGCAAGAGTCAAGGCTGAACATCAACGACCCTCTGGCTTACTCGAACAACCACCAATTCCCATGTGGAAGTGGGAAAGTATAGCTATGGACTTTATAACCAAGCTACCGCACACGTCATCAGGTCACGACAGCATTTGGGTTGTGGTCGACCGCTTGACTAAATCAGCTCACTTTTTCCCAATACGGGAAGACTACATGGTAGAACGATTAGCCCGAATCTACACCGACGAGATCATTTGTAATCATGGGACGCCTCGTGACATCATCTCTGATCATGATGCTCGGTTTACTTCGCGATTGTGGGAAACGTTTCAAACGGCACTTGGTACATCGCTTAATCTAAGTACCGCATTCCACCCTCAAACCGACGGTCAGACTGAAAGAACGATTCGTACTCTTGAGGACATGCTCCGTTTGTGTGTCGTAGACTTTGGTGGTAATTGGGATAAATACCTGCCATTAGTCGAATTCTCGTATAACAACAGCTATCATTCGAGCATCCAAATGGCACCATTCGAGGCATTATACGGAAGAAGATGTCGATCGCCTATTGTGTGGCACGAGATCGGTCATTCGCAATTAACCGGTCCTGAGCTATTACAAGAAACGACAGACAAAATTTTCCAAATTCGAGACAACCTGGCGAAAGCTCGGGATCGACAGAAAAGTTACGCCGATAGAAAACGCAAGCCCCGTGAATTTGACGTTGGTGACTACGTACTCCTAAAGGTATCACCTTGGAAGGGGGTGGTCCGATTCGGCAAGAAGGGAAAGCTCGCGCCTCGATATGTTGGACCTTTTAAGATTCTGGAAAGGATCGGAAAAGTCGCCTACAGACTCGAACTACCGGAGGAACTTAGTAACGTCCACCCGACTTTCCACGTGTCAAACCTCCGAAAGTGCCTAGCCAACCACGACTTACACGTTTCTCTCGATGATCTCACTTCGTGGAAAATCCTGTCGAAATCATGGATCGCCAAACCAAGCAACTCAGGCGCTCTCGCATTCCTATCGTGAAAGTCCGATGGGAAGGCAAACGAGGTGCAGAGTTCACTTGGGAACTCAAAAGCGACATGAAGGCAAAGTACCCGCAGTTATTCGAATAGAAAGTCTGGAAAGAGAAGGTTCTCAAACGTGAGTCATGGGTTGTACAACTTCCAGCTTAATTTCGGGACGAAGTTCCCTAAACAAGGGGAGGCTGTAACCCCCCGTGTTTTCACAAGTCAAAGTCAAAGTCAAGGTCAAAGTCAACGACCGATTTCGCGCAACTTGACTTGTAGTAGATTTCTTTTATTGCAACTATTATGTGGAGTAAGTGTCTATAATTGCAATAAATCGACACGTGTTAATCGCTATTCAATCGACCTACGACTGTGAACTATAGGAAGTAACAATGCGATAAAATTAATCAATTAATAATCAAGCTATGCTAATCAAATTGACATCGAATCGCAACTCGAGCTACGTATTTTACTTGTTGTTATACGTGTGTGTGTGCCTTATGTGTTACTTGTGCATGTTTATTTATGATGTGTTGTGATAATCAAGCAAACTCAATCGAAACTCGAGTGCAATCGAACACAATCGAACTCGAACCCGAATCATAATCGAACTATGGTATTTAGTAATTGGGACCGAAAGTAATTTGACTAGGAAACTCTATCGTATCGAACCGCTCGCAATCGAAATCGAAACGCCAAAAATCATCGCGTCAAACATTCAAGCGAAGTGCCATCCGGCCGGATAGCCTTTTGTCCACAAATCAGATGCCATCCGACCGGACAGTCATCCGGGCGGTGTGTCATCCGATCGGATAGCCCTTTCCTCTTTTGGAACTCTATAAATACCCATGTCATTGTCATCCTTTCTACTTTTGGAAACCCTCTGTCCGAACCATTCGTGCTCCTCACCTTTTCTTCGATTTCTCTCTATCCAGGTAAGATCTCGCCCTAAATCTTGTACTTTCTTGATCTACACGCACTCCTACACCTTTCTATCTTTTGAATCTTAACTTTTAACCGTAAAATCACTAGATTTCGGGTGTTCTAGGATGACGTCATCATGTGTTCTTCACGAACTTCATGCTTGGACTTCAATCCACCAAGAACAACTGAGATCAAACCGATTTCCACCCGATTACACAAAGATCTTGTAAAGATCTCGACACAAGAGTGGTGAAAAAGGATTGAAAGATGGTTTCTAACTTTCTTTCAACTCTTTTACACTCAAACCACTCAAAACCGGTAGAATCGGATTCTTATCTAGTCTCCTACTCATCCTTAGTGTTGGACTGGTTCAGATCTAGATACCGCCTACGAGACCACCGACTTCGGGTTAAACAAAAACAACCGTCTAGAGCCGGTAACTTACCGAGCTAGGGTGATTCCTGGTCAGTTTAGTCGTCTGGGTCAAAACGGGAGTTCTGTTGGCTAACAAGTTGTCAAAGTGTCTCGACATAACGACATAACGACAAAACATCAAAACGACCAAGTGTAGGACGAACAGGACAATCAGAACGGATTGCCGTCTGACCGGATTGCTGTCCGATCGGATAGGTCATCCGAACGGATTGCCACCCGAACGGATCACACTTGGGTCCCACTTTAAACAATTTTAACTAAAGTTTGAGTATTGAACGAATTGCAATCCGATCGGACGACCATCTGGTTGGATTACTATTCGGATCTTGAGATAATAAGACTTAAAGACTTAAACAATTTTCAACATGTTCATTAACAGGGTTGCCACCCGATCGGATGGTCATCCGATCGAGTGACACTTCTGTTTAAGAGCTTGCCTTCACTAAGTACTCTCATCAATAAATTGTCGTCCGACCGGACCACCATCCGACCGGATGACCACCCGAACGGATTGTCATCCGCACGACCCACCATCCAATCGAACGACTTGAAAGATAGAGATACTTCAATGTTTTCAAAATACTACAACGAAAACTTCAAAAGTCAAGCCATCATACACAAACACATCTTTCCTCATAGGAAGAAACAATCCACTCGAATAGTCAACCGTTCGGATAAGCTATCCGACCGGATGACTATCCGAACAGATTGTTATCCACACGGATTGCTGTCCGCTCGGATTACCATCCGAACGAACTACCATCCGATCCATTCACACTTTGTATCGTTTTACGTGTCCCTTATCTTTATGCTATCGAATCTATTCAGGCTAACCCTACTAGTTAAGCGCTCCCTTCAATCCATTAATCGCTGTGAGTATACTCGATCCCTTTTTGCTTTAAGCACTTTTGGGTGTTAGATACGTCACAACTATTCAAATCACAACGAACACACTACTCAATACTATTTGAACGCTAACCGTTAATGCATGTTATACGTGGCTCATGAATGCTTGTTTATTATGTTTACACATGGAATGCTGTCTACCTGCCTTAGCAACGATAGTACTTGTAGGATCGAATTCGGACCTAAACAAGTCGCTTAGAAGAGTTTATCTCAGTTTGAACGGCGAAAACAGACAAACCGAGTACAATTCAGCAAGAATTCAATATAAACTGTCGATATTATAGATCTGGATGACGTTTACAACCTGTCGACACTTCGGCAGCACTTCGTGGCTCACCGGAAGACAACACCTAGAACCTTTTTTTGTGAGGTTCGCTTATGATGACTATATATAGGTGATCAGGTCCGCTTTTACATACACTGACATATAAGTGGACCTTTACAATTGACATATGAGCGGACCTGACTTATGACACAAAAGCGGACCTATCTTTGTGACATAAAAGCGAACCTGACTTTGACAAATGAGTGGAATTAGAAACAAATATATTTGACCGAACTCCAACTTTAACTTCCTAAACCTTTTTGTCTTTTGTGTAGTGATGTGATAATGACATCACTATTATGATGTCATCATGAGAGATGATGACATCATTCTCTTTCAGATCCGTAACGAGACTGAGACTCGATATAAGACGTAGACGACAGACGGATGCACCAACAAACTCCCCCTCGGATGTTGACGGAGTCTTCAGTGTCGAGTCTTTGCATCTTCAGTCTTTATCAGTCCTCTCGAACTCTTTGAAGTATCTGACACTGTAAGTATCCTCAAATCTCCTCTCTTTTCTTTTTCCTCAGCACTAATACATTCCTTCCTTTAGGTGTCTTCAGACTCCCCCTTTCGATATGCTGGGATCGCAGTCTGGCTTGTTGAAATCACACAATCCTCAGGTATCGGAACCTGACTCTCTATCATTCAAATAACCTGCACATTCTCTACCCAAAAATAAATTTTTTGATGATAACTTGAACACAATCAGACACCACTTGTATATATCACAAAGATGATTTAACATTTATAGTCTCTGATGAACCACTTGAAGAAATATCATTTTCATGTTTAAAAAACACACTCTCCCAAACCATCTGTTCATCATGTTTAGCACTTGGAATTTTGAAAATCAGCTTTTCAACACCAGTTGTCGAAAATCTTTTTGTATTTTACAAAATTTATGCTAAAACACACCGAAAATCTTTTTGGAATTTTTGAATAGAATGAAATGCAGTAAAGAAATATTTACAAACAATATTTTTGTGAGTTTGTGTAAGAGGATCATATCATTTTTTGAGACAAATCACCAACACCGTTAAGCTTCATTTCATTTTAAGTTCTAAACGATTCACTTAGATTGTCAGTATACTGATCCACTTAAATTCTCACACAAAGTCCAACTGCTTCGAGATACGATATTAATGTTTTAAGCACTTAAACTCAATCGCGTGTCCCACCTCAGAATATACTCCCGTATTCAGATCCCAATATTGAGTCTTACAGGTGAGTATACTACAATGATATCTGTACATAAATTAGGTAATGCGAGGGCTGAGGGATCTCAGGTCGATACTTCCGTATACGCAGAGAGATGTCAGCTTCGACTTTATAGTATGTCCCCTTTAGAGGATCTTTTAGCTACAACAGCAGCGACTATCAATTTTATTGTTTCATCTGCATGCTGAGGGTTTATGCTATGTTTCAAGCATTTGTGAAAAGTATTATCCAAGGACTAGGTCAAAACTTCCATTCAGCAGAAGTCCCGGAATAATACCCCAGACATCATTGAGTATAAAAACCTAGTATATCAGATTATGAGACCTTTCAAACGAGATTTCGGGGATTACCCATATATCCGAGAGATGTTTCCCCACGATATAAGCAAGTTTTGAATTTAGGTTTATATCTCGTCACAATCTACTAAATGTGCAAAAACCTACTGACACATCATCAGTGAGACCGTTCGTTTATCACATTTTTACTTTCCATTTCTTTAGCATGTTGTGATAGTCCACTGATGTACTATCATTTCCTCTTCTTTGACACAAAACTCATTTTTGAATTTTATCATGTTTTTGTCTTTTTCAAATTTTCAAATGTTTTTGGATTTTCAGAAATTTCTTACTCCCCCTAAAATGCAAACACATTTTAGGAAATTTGAAAATAAACTGTACAATAAAGTGACAACAGATATCGAATTGCTTCAATTCCCCATTCACTTGGCATAAACAATCAGAACTCCCCCTTTCAACAAACCATTTTCTCAATTAGATTTCAAAACACTTAAGTTTGTTTTAATCAAAATGATTTTTCCGGAAAATAAGTTTGTTTTTACCACTTGTAGGGGCATGGTTCATCATATTGTCTTTCAACCACTTGTAGAAAATCAAGTACAAATTAATGTCCTTGATTTACCACTTGTACTAAAAACACAGTCAAATACGAAGAATGATGCCGATTCCTGATCCACGATTACAAACTTGGGATCTCCGGCAAGTCCACAAACTTACTGTTCATAGTATGAGCCATCCCAGTCACAAACCAGGGATGGTTCAACTTTATCTTTCTGCATCTTCTTCTCGTAAAACTCTTTAACCCCTTTGACTTTTCGATCAATCATTTTACCAAAAATATGTTTCACAGTGGGGTTAAAGGCCTTTTCAACATCAAAAACCTTTTTATCATCATAAAATTGGTTTGAAATCTCAACTTTACCAATTTTCTTTTTAAAATTTTCAGCCCGAAGTGGTGGAAAATTATCATCATCCACAGTCAGAACTGATTTTTCTCCTTTTACCTCAACCTGTGGCTCCTCTGATTTTGTGGAATCAGAATCATCGCCAGAAGATAGCTCCTCTGATTTTGTCCTATCAGAATCATCGCTAGAACTACCTCCAGACTTCTTAACCACCCATTTTTGTTTGTCATTTTTAGCTCTTTTCTTGTAAAACTTGTTTGAACATTCACCAATTTCAAATGTAGAATTTTTGAATAACTTTGTTCTGTCAATTGGTGGTTCAAACTCAACCACTTTCTCTTTGAGTTTACGAGAAACTCCCTGTTTTGATGGTATTGCCTTAGAACAATCTCTGGCAATATGTCCAACAGTGTTGCATTGGAAACAGGTTCTCGTATCTTTCATCTCTTCTTGCTTCTTTGCAAGGAATTCTTTGTTCGATTGTCTCCAGAATTCTTTCTTTTCTTCTTCTTCTGCTGATGTACCTGAAACAAATGTCATCTTTGCTTTAAAATCACGAACATATTTTTCATTTTTCTGTTTTTCTGTTGGAATAAATCCAAGACCTTTGTTTTTGAAATTACGGTTTTGGTTTGATTTCTTTTGAAAACCAGAACCAGAACTGTAACCCTTTTTCTTGTTTAAACGTTGTTGAACTCTTGAGGTGTAAGGTTTAGATTTACCATTAAGATTTAAATCTTTTATTTCAGAAATATTAATTTATGTTAGTTTGAAAACCTTTTTGATCAATTCAGTTTTGACACCTCTTATTGGAAATTCCTCATCAAAATATAATTTGTCAGAATCATTCAAAGTATATGCAACTTTAAACGTTTCATCATTCAAATTAGATTTTGATAACAGGAATTCTTTGTTGTAAACCCTTTTAACTGAAGATTTTGAACTATTGACTGTCGAACTCGAACTTTCTGAACCAGACTTTGACTCTGACTCTGACTTTGACTCTGAGTTTGACTCCAACTTTGACTCCTCAGTTTCATCTTTATCCAACACCTGATCGACGACTTTCTTTATTAACTCGGACTCATGATCAGTGTCAGATGATGTAAACGTCACATCAATATTTTCTGGCAAATTGACTGACGACTCAGACTCCCATTGTAAATTTGTTGCTTTTTCGACTCTTTCCTGATTTGGATTTCTGGGCAAATATCCATTTTCTAACGGGGGTGGACATTTGTTGTAACCGACATCTTGTTTCTTACCAGAATCCTTCTTGTCAGTCTTTTTCTTTGAGTCACTCTTCTTCTTGTTCTTCTTTTCTGGAGTCTTTTCTTCAGCCACTTTTCCATCATCATTCTTTTCTTCAGTTACTTCATCCTCTTCGAATGCCTTCATGCCTTCAACAGTAGGATAAATCCTGTCAATGACATAAGAAGTACATGAATAACTTTTCAACAAACGATTAACTCTTTCAGTTTCGATTCTTTGCAATTCCAGCTTTTGTTCTAGCACAGCACACTTTTCAATGTAGTTATTCACCACTTTTTGCTTAGTCATAAAAGCACCCTGAAGTGTCTTCATTGCTGTTGCTTGTTCTTCACTTGTTTGGTTGTACTGATTCATTGCTTTGTTCAGTACATCGTAAGATTCCTTCAAACTATTCAAGTTATAGATCAGTGTACTGTTCTGCTTCTTCACAGCTTCACAATTTTCACACTTCACTGGAATCTTCTTTGCATAAACTTCTTCGTCAACTTTGAACTTTGCAACTTCAACCTTTACTTTCCTTTTGATCACTGGAATTTCTTCGTCATCACTGCTCACTGGAGTCTTGACCTTTTTCTTTTTCTTTTTAATCTTTTCATCTTCACTATCACTTTCAGCAATCAGTTTCATATCAGCTTTGAATTTTCTTGCCCAATACTCACGATCATCATCACTATCTTCTTCAATTCGGGCTACAAAAACTTTTTGATTTGAAATCTCTTTATCTGGACAATAATCATCCCAGTTGAAATTTGCCCAGCTAAACCCTTCAGGTAACTTTTCGTCATCTTGATCTATTATCAAGGCACTACCATTAACTCTCTTTAAAGAATCTTGATTCACCGCACACGCTCTCTTTCCAGAGTCTTCAATGATGTGTCTTCCATGTGCAGTTTGTGCCTGATGTTGTTGTTGTTGAGATGGTTGTTGAGCAACTTGATGGTAGATGGCTTTTCGATAATAATCATTGTTGTTGTTAAATGGATTTTGAGCTCCACTTGCTTCGCGGTTTTTGCACTCCCTCTTGAAGTGTCCTTTTCCCTGCAACGAAAACAAGTGACTTTAGATTTGTCAAAACCTAAAGTAGAAGTACCAGCCTCACGAAGATCATCTCTTCCAGTGATTTGTTTGAATTTCTCAGCTCTCCTCAACACGCTAGCCAAGCACCATTTTATGTCCATCAGTTCGATCTCTTCAGCATCTATCTGGTCGTAATCTTCCTTTGTCAGCATTGGATTCCCGATTCGACCTACAACAAAGCTACCATAAGATTCAAGAACAGTTCCCAATAAAGACATATGACTTTTTGCTAACTCTTCAGAATATTCCTGATCATTTTCAATGTTCAACACAATATTGCATTGAAGCTTTTTGCCATTTCTTGTTGTTGAAACATTCAGATCAAAAGATGAAAATGATGAAAAACTTGTTTTGCTGTTTGATCCTGATGATGAACTTCCAGAAGAATTCTTGGCATTGTAAGCAGTTTCTATTTTTGGAGATAAATTTGTAGACTTTTCATTCACCCTTGCTTTGTAATACAACCCAATATCCTGTTCACCATCGAAATCTTTCATTCGAATAATCTTTCGTTGTTCCATCTCTTGAGCTTCGAACTTCTCAATGAACTTGCTGAGTGTCAAACTGCTAAAACCTTTCTTGTTTCTAAGCATCATGAGATATGTTCCCCAAGTCTCATAGGGCAAAGCATCAGCAAGTTTTTCGATCAACTCTTCATTGTTTTTCTCAATACTCAATCTCTTCATGTTAGCAAGCAAATTGCAGTATCTTTCGATAATCTCTCTTGTACTTTCATTCTTTAATCCGCGGAACAAATCAAATTCTTTCTTTAGAAGCGATTTCTTGCTTTTGACCATTTCTTCACTACCACGAAACTTTGACCTTAAAGCTTTCCAAATCGAGTATGAAGTTCCATTATGTTGTAATAACACTAAGATGTCTTCTTTCACAGCTTGTTGTAGAAGACTCAACATCATTTTCTCATCTTTGTATTTCTTTCTAGCATCGGCGCTTAGATCTTTAATCGGAACCACTTCATCATCATTCATCGGTCGAATGTATTTTGTCTCGACACATTCCCACGCATCCAAGTAGTTAGCTTGTACCCAATTCTCGAAACGACCTTCCCAACCCTTATATTCTTCGATGTTCATTAGTTTGGGCGGTTTTTGCATTGTTCCCGTTTCGTTTTCGAGCATTGTGTTCTGTGCAACAGTGATTGGAGTAACAGGAGTAGCGAACGCGTTGTAGAATTCCTCGTCCATTTTTTTTTCAAATGAGCTTTATCACTTTGTAAAAATTCCTGTCGACAAACAAACAAACTATCAGTTTAAATGAACTGAACACGTAAAAATGTGTTGATAAAATCAATCGAAGACTCGTGTTGAAGATTTGTGGGCTCGTGTCGAAGACTCGCGGACTGACTAAACTCCAAATTGTGCAAACTGAAGATAGGCAGATTGTGCCGACTGAAGATTGACACACTGTGTGGACTGCTTTGACCTTTTCCAATGACCTGGCTAAAACACACGACCTTGAACTGACTAAACCACCTCTTGTGAACTGAGATTCAGATGAACTTATAATATGACTTCAAGCAAACAGGATCCAAAATACGTGACAAATTGATAGATGGATACCACAAAGTGTAATAATTTTTTTAATCAAAACACATGTAATCTCAAATTGATTATGCCGACAAATAAAATCAATCCCAAATCACATGCAACAATATACTAGCCGACAAAATCAAGTATGTAATAAATCTGATAGGGCCGTGAATATTCAAACATGCATTGGGCCGTTGATTTTGATAAACTCACATGGACCGAGACAATGCAATATGGTTGCTTTCAATACACTTGCACATGATTGGACCTCCTTTTATCGAAACAACTTTCAAAGTATAGTATATCACAAATCACATGCAATCTGATTCATTTTTTTAAACTTGGCTGACAAAAAGTAATGATCAGAACATTCCCATTATATTGAGGTGCACTATGAATTATCAATTCAAAAACGTGATGTGGCCGACAACTTTTTAATTATCTAACACACCCATATGAAGTCACGTGATGATACTTGACCGTGAATTTTAACTCTAAAAATGATGTAAACACATGCAAAAACTGATCAACCGATACAACCTCGTGCAAACTGACACAAGACACGAGATATCTTTTCCCAACTTCCGACAACAATTCACGTGATTATCCTGTTCGATGACTGAGTGTCACAAGAACGAGACCCTATTTGTCACAAAAGCGGACTTGAATGTTGTCTGTATAAGCGAACCACAAGAGCGGATCTCAAATGATTGTCACTACGAGCGGACCTCTTGAGCGAACCTATTACAATTATGTCCCTATGAGCGGATCTCTAGAGCGGATCTACAACAAACATGAGCTAAAAAGCGAATCTAACAAGCGAACCAGCTGATGACATCATCAATATCACGAGTCCGTATGAGCGAATCTTCAAAAATCCAAGGTTTTAGGTCGATTTTAGTTATGAAACTTTCAAGGGTTTATTAATACTAGATTCCGAGTGCTGTGTGTGAATTTGAGCTGATTTTACCGTAAAAAATTTTAAAAATTTGAAGAAAGTGTAGAAAAACAGAAATTTTCGGCTGAAATCGTATAGAACTCTTCTTCACTGGCTCTGATACCAATTGTAGGATCGAATTCGGACCTAAACAAGTCGCTTAGAAGAGTTTATCTCAGTTTGAACGGCGGAAACAGACAAACCGAGTACAATTCAGCAAGAATTCAATATAAACTGTCGATATTATAGATCTGGATGACGTTTACAACCTGTCGACACTTCGGCAGCACTTCGTGGCTCACCGGAAGACAACACCTAGAACCCTTTTTTTGTGAGGTTCGCTTATGATGACTATATATAGGTGATCAGGTCCGCTTTTACATACACTAACACATAAGCGGACCTTTACAATTGACATATGAGCGGACCTGACTTATGACACAAAAGCGGACCTATCTTTGTGACATAAAAGCGAACCTGACTTTGACAAATGAGTGGAATTAGAAACAAATATATTTGACCGAACTCCAACTTTAACTTCCTAAACCTTTTTGTCTTTTGTGTAGTGATGTGATAATGACATCACTATTATGATGTCATCATGAGAGATGATGACATCATTCTCTTTCAGATCCGTGACGAGACTGAGACTCGATATAAGACGTAGACGATAGACGGATGCACCAACAGTACTATAGTTTGGACTCAGCACCCGTTCACACGGGGGTTGTTAAGGACCTTTACTTGCATGGATTACGGTGGTAATCGTGTATTGCGAACTGCCTCGGGCAGTCAACCCGTAGTCATTGGTATTGATGGATCTATGTCGATAACTAACGTGCTTCATTTCACTATGTGTACGTGCTGGTTATGGGTAAACGAATTCGAACTCTATATGTTATTATCAAACTTGTATGCTCACCTTTACATTTTATGTATTGACCTTATTCTAACGTATATGACAGGTGCTTAGGATGCACATGTGGTAGGAATTTGAAGCTATATTAAATCTTTAGAGCCCAACAAATAGTTGTCTGTAGATAACGAATCAAGGGTCTCTAGAAGCAGATAAACAATTGCTGTCTACTTAAATTTGAGTTGTCGGAACAGAATATTTGCCTAGATTTTTGTCTGTAATAATTATTTTTACTGTTTGAGATACGGTATGGGACGTATTATTTAAATTGAATAGTATTGATAATTGTTATGGAAACTTCTGGACAATCTGTTTCGCTCAGTGCCATGCCCCGATGATTCCGCCATCGGTTGGGGTGTGACAGTGCGCTACCTGTTTAAGAATTTTTGGAGTTTAAATTGATCAATTGAGGCAACACAAGGTGTATAAGCACTTGGATTTAAATTTCGAAGTGTAGTAGGTACCATAAAAATTGTGGCATTAGATAGCGTCAGATTCCATGGTTCACCTTGTATCATGGATTCGTGCACCTCGTCTTCTGCTGCCATAGCAGATCCTTGGATGGAGATAAGATCCATGTTTAAGGTAGGTCCCCTGGAAAGCTTATATAATGAGTTCATATTGCCCCCTCCCCCATTGGTATAACAAAAACAAATGTCTATTTAATTTGGCTAGGATGGATGTATATTAAAAAGTTATCCCTGAGACTTTCACATTGATAGTTAATGGTAGCAAACCATCTGTTTTTAAGCTGCTAATTGCAAATCCCAAAAAAATCTAGGAGTTGCAAACAATCCAGTTCTTTTTCTCCAAAAAGAGCTTATTTGAAAACAATATTTACTAAATGGGTTGTTTGAAAATTATCAATAGAGTGAATCAGAGTTGAACACCACCACCGGCCATCAGAAAGGGTTGAAGTTTGGGGTGTGACAGTGGTGTGCTACTTGTTCAAGAATTTTGGGGGTGGTGCAACAGTGGTGGTGTGGGGGTGGTAGGTGGTGGTGTGGGGGTGGGAGTGGGTGGCAGCAGGTGGTGGTACTGGTGGCGGCAGGTGGTGGTGGGGGTTTGCCCTAGAGAGAGAGACAGTAGAGAGAGAGTGTGTGTGTTTTAGAGAAAGAGAGATGTGTGTGTATATATAATATATATATTTCATTTTTGCTTTAATTATTAAAATTATCAAAACTGTTTTCTAGATAAATAAGTAAAAAGACCAAATTACCCTTTAGTTAACTGTTAAAATTAACTGGGTTAGGCTCAAAGGACATACCATGCAAGATTTTGAAACAATAAGTACAAAGCTCATCAATTTTAAAGACAAAGGACACCACCTGAAATCTGGTATATAGATAAAGGACAAAACTTGCAATTCGCTCCTTTTTTTCATCTTAACAAGACTTAACGTTAACTCACGCCATAAGTACGGGATCACAAAAGAAAAACTTTACAAAATAACTTGATACTAGAAGATTGACCCGCGCGCGTTGCGCCGCGGCCAACGAAATTGACATATTGTTGATCAGATTCACATTTACAATGTGTTAAAGATATTTTTGTCGGTTAAGTCGGTATTACTATCTTATACAAATAAGTAGAGGTGGCAAAATGGATGGATTGGATTGGATTGGTTGTTGGGTCAGGATGGGTTTGGGTTAGAATGGGTTTGGGTCAAGATGGGTAAAAGAAAGAAGAAGGTCAGGATGGGTTTGGGTCAGGATGAGTTCGGTTCAGGATGGGTTTGGGTCAAAATGGGTTGAGAATAAATCAATAATAATAAAAACTGAAAAAAATTAAAAACAAACGAAAAAAATAAAAAAGGAAAAAAAATTAAAAAAACGATCTGCACTTTTCCTGCATAACATACCTGATGTTATGATGTACCTTCGATCTCTCTGTTTGATGAGTCTACTACTATATTTATTGATAACCAGTGTGCTATGTAGTTTATAAAATGTATATCGCTACAGCAACAATCTAAACTTTCTCTTTTATTACACTTGAATACTTTCTTGACGCTCCTCAGTCTGTTTGGGCGCCTGACCCGTTTGACGTGTTTCGTTGTTCTCGTAGACTATTTTCGTATCAATTGTGTATAGTGCATATATAGGAATTAAAGAAAGACTTAATTATGCTATTTTTGTACAATGTGTGACACAATCCATGATATCTGTTTTATAAGATAAGAAAAGACTGTGTATCTATTTCAACCAGAATGCGACATGCTTCCATCCGTAATAATCGACCTAAATCGTATGGAAAAAGACAAAATAAATGATGAAAGTGGCAAAATAATAATCTGGATCCATTAACAGAGTCATTTTCATTTTTGGGGTCTAATTTTATATAAAAAGGAATAAGTATGCAGTATGCATAAAATGTAATTCCTATTGCTTCTTCTGAGCAAACAGATGATAATAATTATGCAACTAACAATTGATGATTTCTCATTCAAGAGTTTGTTTAGCAGTGTGAATCCATCAGACGAAACAACATCTAATTCGTAGTTTCAAACCAACACAACCCAAATACAATCTGTAAGCTAAAACCCCACAATAAAACAAAGCAAGACAAACTTACAAATCCACACGACAGTCGACAACAAAGCAAAAAAGAAACCAAATTTAGGATCCTAATGTGATCCCATCATACTAACCAACATAGGGTCAAACCAACACTCGAACAGTAACTCCATTTTCAACCATCAACAAAAGTTAAAGCAAATTAGAGGGCAAAACAAGACCAGAACATGTAGAAACTTCCTTAAAGCAACAATCAATCATACCACAAACTACAGTTTCCCAAAACAAGAATCTAAGTATCCAAAAACTCGGGTAGTACAAAACTACAAAATCCCAATGTGAATCCATCAAACAAGACAACATATAACTCAAACGACATCTAAATCATCATGAATATTCACGGATTCCTAACTAGGGTTTCGATGTGTATTTGTCCCTTTTTCCTTTGACACATTTGGCTCCCTGGCACCAGAAGTTATCCAATTCCTGACCAAGGTCCAACGAGTCATCCACAACAATTGCTCAGCCTCAGGGGGACGGGGTTTTGTCTTTGGTAGATTAGGGTTTGCAATTCAGAAAGGGGTGGCAGCGCAGCTTGTTGCTCGTCTACCTTCTGTTTTGATGTAACTTGACAAGTATGAATGAGATATCTTGATAAAACCACAAAAAAAAAAATGTATTTGAAATTGAACAATTAAGAAGAAGTTTAGAATGCATAGTGAATTCACATAAAATAAATCAACCAAAAGTGAAATTCATACCTTTCAATCGATCAAGAAGTGTAGAATAGATTGTTAATAGGTTGATTTAAGACTGTGGGGTATGGGGCGGGGGTGGGCTGAAAACGCCCAAGCCACCACCCCGGGTGGGCTTGGGTTGGGGCGTGGCCCAAGGGGCGGGAGTTTAAAGCCGGGCGTGGGGCGGGCTAGCGATCCTATGTGGCCGGCTCCTATTCGCTTGTTGGCCATGTCATAGCGGGGCATTTAAAATTTAAAATCTAACCGTTTGGCCAAGCCAAGCAGTTCACCCCAACCCAACAGTCAACATCACTATAAATATAACCCCAACCCCACCGGCTCCCCCAACCCAAACAAACTTGTTGGCTGTCCACCGCTACCACAACCCACTTGATCGAACCGGCTACCCCAACCCACTTGATCGATGGCCTCTTGGACACACGAAGAAGAGCTAGCTCTCGTCACGAGCGTCATTGACGCAATGAAGGGCCGACAACCCGGTGAAACGCGATATTGGCCAGAAGCTTTTGCAAGCTACCGACATAACGTCAGAAACGACTGGCACAAGTTGAACGCGTGCCAACATAAATGGCGCGAGCTACGGCCGAAACTTGATCGTTTCAAAGCCTACTACGAAGTCGTTCCGAGCGGTGAGTTAAGCCACAAGGACCGGGTGGCGGTGGCGAACATTGAGTTTTGGGGCAAGGAGCGAAAACCATTCGACAAGCTCGCGCTTTTTGAAATTTACCTAACGCTCTAGGTTTTTTTTGTAATCGTTTTTGGGTTTTTTTTTGTAATTTTTAGGAATTATGTAATTTTTAAGAATTTAATAAAATTTTAGGCTTTTTTTTTTAATGTTGTGTGTATTTTTTAAATTTTTTGTATATTTTTTTTAAATAAACTGTCAAGCCACGCGGTTCACCCACGCCCCGCCATACCCCACGGACACGTCACTCACCGGTGGGGGGGGGGGCTCGAACTCCACATGTCAACTCATGCCCCCAACCCCAACCCCCGCCCCACCATACCCCACGGTTTAAGGGAGTATTTGGGTAGAAATTGAGAGCCTACTGGTAGGTAGAGTAGAAAAGATGAGAGCGTAGATGAGTTGTTAGGGTAAAAAACATATTAGCCCACATCCTGACCCATTCTCTGCCCATCCTGACCTGGTCTGTTTTAATTCTGATTTTCTTATTACCCATCTAGACCCACTAATAATTTTAATCAGCCCAAAATGACCCAACAGCTTAATATTAAAGTCCAAATTGACCCAAGTTTAGGTATTTGGTAGGGTGAGCAAGAGGAAAAACCCGACCCTATCCGACCATTACCCGACCCGACCCGACCCGACCCAATAACCGATCAAACATAAAATACAGAACCGATTTACTACCCTAAATATATGGTCGGTTCCAGTCCATAGGTCCAAGTTGGGTTTCACCATGAAAAGAACCGAGAACCGACCCGACCCTATTTTATATGAAAAATTGGAACCGATCTAAATACCTAGGTACTTGGGTTCGGGTCGGGTTGGGTATATTTTCGGTTCGGTTCTCGGTTATTTTCGGTCCGGACCTAAACTTGCTCACCCCTAGTATTTGGGTAGAAATTGCCAGGCCTACAAATAAGTAATTTACCAAATAATCTCAATACAATTAACGGTATCATAATTACTACGTTACATGACTTGTATTCATATAACCTATTGTATTAAGCTCTCCGCGTTGCGGCGGGGGCGTAAAACCGTGACAAATAGCACCAATGTCACACTATAGCCAACGACCACCAACATTGAAGTTGCGGCGTCTTAACGTGGAAAAATTAGACTGATATATAAAAATAGAAAATAATAATTAACTCGATTTAGGACTCGCACGTTGTGACGAACTTATTAAACGGAAAAAAATAAACGACGTAAACACACTAAACCACACACGTACGTTGCCCCATGTTAACTCGCAAAATTTAGAATGAAGCGTATAACAAAACGTAAAATCGTTGAACCACACACACATTGTGCCGTGTTAAGTCGCAAAATTTATATCTAAACGTAAAACGAAAATTTTTGCTAAATATGAAAAACATAGGGGATCAAAGTTGAAAGTAAAAAGGTTGTGAGGTTAAATTGAAAAAACTAAAAACTTTTGGGTTAAAACTACAAAATCAAGTAGTTTTGGGTTTAAAGTGAAACATCAAATTTTTTTTAAAAAAAAAACCCCAAAACATAGGGTACAACACCTCAATGCCTCAACTTGCTGTAAATTTATATTATGTAAATTTATACACACTAAACATCATGTACAATCCAACTATGCACAAAAGACTCATTAAGCATCATGTACAAACCTATTATGCACAAACATCTTTCAAATTAATAGTATATAAATATTTTTAAAGATTAAGCCTCGGAGAAAAATCACTAATTTTCAAAATTAAAAACTTAACTGAGTAGTGAAAAAATATTTGCAAGTTATATAATCAAGATCTTACAAAAAGAGACATTTAAAAAATTTTCAATATTAACAACTTAACTTAAGTAGTGAAAATATTTGCAAGTTATGAGTTAAGTTCACGTGCCTTATCGTACAAAATGTACGAAAGGCAAAAAAAAAAAAAAAAAAAAAAAACGCGGTAGCATTTTCATAATTATTTACTTGTAGAGTAATTATCGAAATTACTCTACAAATGATATTGTAGAGTAATTTTGATCTTGTATGGTAATTTTGTAAAATGTTCTTGTAGGATAATTTTGATCTTATAGAGTAATTTTGTAGAGTATCATAATTACTCTAGAAATGATCTTGTATGGTAATTTTGATCTTGTAAGGTAATTTCGTAGAGTATCATTGTCGAGTAATTTTGAATTGTATGTTGTTTGATAAACTTGCAGAGTAATTTTGATACATTTGTAGAGTAATTTTGATGCACAGTAATTTTGATACACTTGTAGAGTAATTTTGAATTGTATGTTGTTTAATAAACTTGCAGAGTAATTTTGATACACTTGTAGAGTAATTTTGATAATTATCCAACAAGATCAAAATTACTCTACAAGATCAAAATTACCCTACAAGAACATTTTACAAAATTACTCTACAAGATCAAAATTATCCTACAAGATCATTTGTAGAGTAATTTTGATAATTACTCTACGAGTAAATAATTACGAAAATGTCACCGCATTTTTTTACATTGTCACCCTATTCGTACGTTTTGTATGATAAATGTATTTGTATTTGATCTTTTGTCTGCAAGTTATATAATCAAGATATTACAAAAAAAAATTTAATTTTCATAATTAAAAACTTAACTTAAGCAGTGAAACATTTGCAAGTTATGTAATCAAGATCTTAGTGTCATGGATAATTTGTAGGGTCGAAAAGTTGTTTAGTTTAAGGAAATAATGAACGATAAAACTAAATAAACAATGGTAACGGAAATAATTCACTCAAACCTCAATAATTTAGATAGCAGTAGTTTTAACAACATATAAACCTATAAACCTTTAATCCAAAAAGTTTTTTCTCTGCATCTATGGTTTTGCATGCATTATCTAGTTTTATCAATTCTAATATGACATCAATGTTCTTGATTAGTCGTTGATATTTAACGACATCATAAATGAAGTTCACCAAGTCTTCGTTTAAAGTTAGAGGAGTACAATACTTGCACGAGTATTGTCTTGATGATGAAATGTATCATAATATTAGGTTATCACTTGGGATTGATTTCCGGGCTTGAAAAAGTTACTTATATTCATTATAATTTATGATTAACACATACTTAAAATCATACAAAAAGTATGGCTCTTCTCTATAAGAAGAGTTATACACTTTTCGTAAACTTAATCACGGGTTGTGAACGTGTAACCTTACATAATGAATTAAAACATGTAACAAATCCAAGCGCAACAGTTACACAAAGTTACTTGATAATTCATAAATCTAAAACAATCTCCATGAATTTATAACATGTATAAATCTAAGCGCAAAAGCCACACAAAGTTACTTGAAAATTCATTTCAAAATGTTGACCCGATGAAAAACATTATAACAATCTTCAGGTTTAAGCATCGCTCTCTTGCTCTCTCATTTTATACACACATTATTATCCTCAAAACAAATACTTATTCTCACGCCGGAGGGTGGTGTCACACCCTTTTCAAAGGCGGAAGCACGAGTTGTGATCTGAAAGGTTCTCATTGCATACGATAAGTAAATATACTACATGAATATAAACAACTCCAAATTGCCATTCATAGTTTAACCATTCAAAACAAAAGTTAAGTTTAAAGTTTACATCATATCAAAAGATAATTATTTGAAAAGTTTACAACTTCATTCCAAATTAAAGATCAAGGTTTTGTTCGCTATATCTCCGCAAGGAGGCCGGATATAACAAACAAATCTATCAAAAGAGGCAACGGAGCATAAACACATGATAACTTGAAACATAAACAACATTCTTGAGCAAAGATAGGCCGCGCGTATCCACTTAGTTTCCTGAAATACATGTAAGTTTTGAAAATCATCAACAAAAGTTGGTGTGAATTCATGTAGTTTTGTATAGAATGTTTAAGCATAGTTGTGTGAAAAAACATGGTATGTAATTTGTAAAACGTATTTGTAAACTGTGTTCTGTAAATGTAAGGAATTCGAGATCGCTAATGGTTTGCAAGGCCACTAACATATGTCATGACATAGGAAGCATCCAAACCTAGGCATTTTTGTCACCTTGACTGAGACACAAAAGCACTCTTTGGTAGAAGTAGGCCAAGAGTGAGGTTGCCTGAAACCCATTAGATCTAACCTTCCACTCTCGGGTCTAAATGTATACGTTGATTAATGGTGCTTAAGTTTCACCCTATTCTTAACATGATCTATAGGTCATTCCTTAGTTTTATTTCTACATATTTTCCCCAAGTTTAGAAAACAAGAAAAAGTTTAAAAGTGGGGACATGAACTCACTGATTTGTGTATCCTGCGTCGAAACTTCACCGGCTCATCTCGTAGGCGTCGTAACCTATAAATGTTCTATGCACGTTAATCACTAGGCTTGTAACTTACTAAGTACAAGTCACCATCTTAAGTTAGGTATTTGTTTTGTGTAAGTTCGTCGTAGGTGAGGGTCGTGCCCAGATTGTCGGGTCTCGCCCGTTCGTCGCATTATTGTAAATTGAATTTGTGTTGCTCATTTGTAAATATATATACTTTATTCCCAAAAATATATATTTGTATGTGTAGTATTTGTGAACGATGTATGTTAAAAATAATCTATATTTTTAACTTATCCAAGATGTGATACTTATATTATTTTCCAAAAATAATTATAAGTAATTTGTTAAATAATATTTTCAATATTATTTTTGTATAAGTATACTTAGGAAAGTATACTTGTATTTATATGTAAATACTTGTGTATTTTAAATTATTTGTCAAAAATCAATCCTTTGATTTTTAATACTTTCCGGAATTATATTTCTTAAAAATAATATATTTTTAAGGTTTGTTTGAAATATATATATATTTTGTTATGCTTATTAAATATATATATTTATTTTTGTCATTTATCTGGTTTTTGTGTAATCTTCATGACTTGGTATTAATTATATATATTTGTCCAAATATATATATATATATATATATATATATATATAGGCTAATTATAATGAGAAAACTCACTCCAGATGAGAAAACTCAAGAAACCCATATGTGTGGCTAGGATTCAGCCACGTCACATGTGCATAAAGATGAAGAAAAGGGTAGAAACGTCATTTTACAATGTAACAGTGGAATTCCGCTTCTTTTTGTTTGACTAAAGTTTGATTGTTGCAGAGAAGTATGCACCCCATACATCAAATCCCATTTAATGTGATGTACTTGTTTTTCATTATTTTATCCATTTATTTTTAAAGGTCAATTCGCTTTGTACCTATGGATGTACTGCAAACTTCTTTATTTACTGCCTTTATATACAACACACATCTCCCTCTTTTTTCAAACCAAGCTTTTGAATTAAATGAGAGTGAAACACAACCCAGAAACCTCTACATTAAGATGACGATGAATCAAATTATGCAACAAAGAATCCGAGTTGAAGATCTCATATAGAACGACCAAAATCACAAGTTACAGATCGGAGAACTGATTGTTTAGATCCACGGTGTCTTTTTCTCTCTACACAAGATCCAAATTTTAGTGTTGAAGAAAATCACACATGAATATGAAGATGACGATGAATCAGATATGGATCTTGTTAAAGGTTTTTTTATGTTTTTCTAATATGAAATTACACAATTTTTGTAAGTGTTTATAGTCGATTCAGGTTTTTAAGCTATATAATGTGTGTTTATGTTGTTTCTTATTAATGATTTTATTATTTGTTGTGTAAAAATGTGGCATTTATGGGTTTGCGATCTAAACAAATCGAAACAGTTGGATTCAAGTTCTTGTTTATTGTTAGATTATTGATATTTATTATAGCTATTGTAAAACAACAACCTACTAGCAATGTATAGAGAAGCATGAGAGAATGGAAGATGGATTTCTTATTGATATATAAGTATGAAATACAAAACCTCTATTTATAGGCTTATACATTAACATAAGAGTAAATACAAAAGAGGAGTTAATGATGTGGAGAGCCACTCTTAATGATGTATTCATAACACTCCCCCTTGACTATCCACGTGATAAAAGAAAACAATGTATTATACGCTTGGTGGTGCTGCCTCATTAAAAACCTTGTTAGGAAAACCCAGTGGGACAAAACCTCAGCTAAGGGAAAAAGAGTGCAGCGCGCATTTTCTCGCCCTGATACTTTTGGATCAGGTATGTTGCCTCATTAAAAACCTTACTAAGAAAACCCAATGGGACAAAACTTAGTCAAGGGAAAAAGAGTACAACTTGAATAAGTCTCCCCCTCATTTTAACATGTATCATTTAAGTGACATGTGTCTATATTCCTTGAAAGTCTAATAAAGTCTTTGTAGCGAATGATTTGTCGCTTGGTCCCTTAATGTGCAATCCTTTATGTTGAGCAATGTTGTATAATCTTCTAACGAGACTTTAGGTGCCTCATTCCAAAAATTATCAAATGTCCACGACTGGGTTTCTTTACATTCCTGCATCTACAGGACTAACCAAACTTGTTTTGATGGGTTAGTAAAATATAATCAAATATCGTTTATACCTAAAATATTTCTTTTAACACATTCCAATGTCTCTTCCCTTGACAAAGATTATATCGTGATAATAAGCTCAAGTGAAAGATATTATAACCATACATAGCTAGCAAAACATATTAATGCACTTATGCATTTAACGATGGTACTTCTAGAATGAGAATCTCTACTTTGGTAGGAGATGATAATAGGCATTTCTTATAACAAATGACTTTACAACCTTTAACATACTTTAAGGTTCAACTATGTCCATACTAAAATATCCAAACATCATCTTCTAGATGTACTTGAGGGATTAGTAAAATATAATTGCATATATACTCGAACTGCAGTTCGAGTAATAATTAGACCATGCCAAGGTCATTCAAAAATTCTCCCTCTAAAAGCTCGACAATTTCTCTCAATGATGCCTAGACATCATTACTGTAAATTGCGATTATAGTGAACTTTTAAAAGTAGAATGTTCATAGAACATGGCTAATTTAATCAAACTTATATCCCTCTTTATGCGAATATCTCGAGTTGTACAACACCCGACCCAACTATTTTAGCCCATACGTATTTTGTCAACTCCATATAGTACGTTCTTGAGGTTTTTATATCAATGCTTTTGGAATTACCAATCCATGAGAGAATTCTGCCCATCTTATCCAGATATACATGTGCATTCACTCTTCATGAGTTTTGCTACATAAACTTACCCATATAACACATAGATATCTATATCATATGCAAAAATGTCATGAACACTTGCTTTTATCTTCAAAATCCATATTGTACCATGCGTGTACACTATTTATTGAGATATCACAATCACTGGGTACAAGTTTCTATGTATGTTTATTGGTGCACAATAATTACATCATTAAGATGTTTTGATTTACCTTTAGAGAACTCAATTTCTTTAGAAAAACTCATCAGGAGTTCAATTATAAACAAAAATGAATCTATATACAACGATCGTATTGTTCTCGAGAACTTAACTTACATGATTTTGATCATTCAAATCCTTTAGGGACCTTCATGTACCCTTTTAGTATCAAGTGTCACACCCCAACCGATGGTGGAAACATCGGGGCGTGACACCGAGCGAAACAGATTGTCCAGAAGTTTCCATAACAACTTAAATTAACAATTATTTAAAGCATCACATCACATACCATGACATAAAAAGTAATTTAATTATTACAAACAAAATCTAGTCAAATTGTTCTGTTCCGACAACTTAGATTTCAATCACAGACAATTCGGTGATTCGTTTCTAGACCTTTCCTAGCCTCGATTTCACAGCAAGCCAAGCATCTAGACATCTTAAGCACCTGTCACATACGTTGAAGTAAAAGTCAATACACATAGTGTAAAGGTGAGCATACAAGTTTGATAGATATAGTATTGTTCGAAATCGTTACGCATAACCAGCACACACACAGTGTAAAATGAAGCACGTAAGTTATCGACATGAACCTATCGATACCAATGACTGGGGGTTGACTGCCCAAGGCAGTTCGTAATACACACTCACCACTGTGAGCCATGTAACAAATTGTCCTTAACAACCCCTGAATGAACAGGTGCTGAGTCCAAACTATAGTACTATCGCTGCTAAGGCAGGTAGACAACATTCCATGTGTAAACATAACAAACAAGCATTCATTAAGTCATGTATAACATGCGATAACGGTTAGCACTAAAGTATTGCGTAGTGTGTTCGATGTGATTTAGAATAAGTAACGTTTGTAACACCCAAAAGTGCGTAAAGCAAAAAGGGATCGAGTATACTCACAGCGATTGATGGATTGAAGGGAGCTCTAGAGAGTGAGGTTAGCCTGATCAGGACGATAGCATAAATGACAAGTGGCACGTAAAACGATACAAAGTGTCAAAGGATCGGACAGCAATCCGATCAGGTGGCCGGTCGAACGGATGACAATCCGTTCGGGTGGTCGCCCGATTGGGTGGCCACTCGATTGGATTGTCATCTCTTTTGAGATGGATGTGTTTGTGTATGATGGCTTGTCTTTTGAAGTTTTCGTTGTAGCATTTTGAAAATAGAGAAGTATCTCTACCTTTCAGGTCGGTCGATCGAACGGCTGTTCGATCAAACAGCAATCCGATTGGCGAGGCTCCTCAGATTGAGAACAAGTTCACAGTAGGACGGTCACTCGATCAGGTGGCTATCCGATCGGGTGGCAATCCGTTCGGATTGAACATGTTGCAGAATTTCTTAAGTGTTGAAGTCGAACATCACATGGTCGGGTGGCAATCCGATCGGATGGCAATCCGGTCGGACGGCAATCTGTTCGATGTTCAAACCTCACAAGTTAGAATAAATGTTAAGTGTGGGACCCAAGGTGCAATCCGATCAGGTGGCTGTCCGGTCGGACGACAATCCGATCGAATGACAATCCGTCCCAGATGACCTGGTCGTCTTCTTCCTTGGTTGTTTTGGTAGTTTGAAGTTTCGAAGTGTTAAATGAGGTACCCTGATAACATGCTTGAACAACGGAACCCTCGACCCTGCTCAAGTGTCTCGACCGAACAGGAATCACCCTAGTCTCACCGGTTCACGGTTCAAGTCGGTAGTTCATGTTTAAACCTGAAGTCAATACCTCTTAGATAGAATTCAGATCTCGAACCGATACGACACCAAGAATGGGTTGAAGATCAGAACAAGGTCCGAATCTATCGGGTTGAGTGAATTGAGTTTAAAAGAGTTGAAAGAAAGTTAGAAAACCATCTTTCAATCCTTTTCACCATGAACATGTTCAGATCTATGATAGATCGTTGTTCATTCATGTGGAAATCATTCAGATCTAAGTTGTTCTTGGTGGATTGAAGCCAAAACATGAAGTTCTTATGAACACCATGATGACATCATTCTAGAACACCTCAAATCTAGTAATTTCACGGTTAAAAGTTAAGATTCAAAAGATAGAAAGGTGTAGGAGTGCGTGTAGCTCAAGAAAATACAAGATTTAATTTGAAAACTTACAAGAATCACGAGAAATCTGAAGAAATAGCGACTGGAACGAGTGGAGAGGGAAAGAGGGCTGTCAACATCAAGTGAGGTTGACATATGGGGTATTTATAGGGTTTCCATAAATGGAAAGGAGGAAGGAGGCTGGTCGATCGAGTGGCAGCCCGTCCGGGTGGCAGCTCGATCGAGTGGCACTCCGATCGGGTGGCAACACGGGCGGCTGGCCACTCGGTTCGAGTGCTCGGCGCGATGAGTTTTGCAATTTCGATTCGAGTGTTGAGCGTTGCGATGCGATGCGATAGAGTTTCCTATTCAAATTACTTTTAATCCCAACTACTATATCAACATACAACCATCCTTATTTAACTTGCGTTTAGCGTTTGCGATTCGATTGCGATTGAGTTTTGATTAATCTCCACAACATAACATAAATAAACATGCACATGTAACACATAAGGCACACACACACGTAACACAATATCCAGAACGCGTAATTCGTGTTGCGAGTGCGATGGATAAGCGATAAGCGATAAAGCAATAAATCATGCGATAAATATCGATAAGTAGCGATTAGACCTCGATTATTAACAATTACTCCACATAATACAACTAACGTAAAAGCATAAAAAGACTATCTGCAAGTCAAAGAAGTCAAAACTGGAATTGAGCAAGGAGTGACAGATCGCAATTAACAATCTTTTCTTCTTTTGACTTCAATCTTGACTTTGACTTTGACTTTCGAAACACGGGGTGTTACAGCCTCCCCTAGTTGAGGGAATTTCGTCCCGAAATTAGGCCGAAGCCGTAACAAATAACTGCGGGTACTTCGCCTTCATGTCGCTTTCGAGTTCCCAAGTGAACTCTGCGTCTCGTTTGCCTTCCCATCGAACCTTCACAATGGGAATGCGCGAGCGTCTGAGCTGCTTGGTTTGGCGGTCCATGATTTCAACAGGCTTCTCCACGAAGTGTAGTGTTTCGTTTACTTGGTGATCTTTGAGAGGTACAATTAAATCATGCTCAGCCAGGCAATTTCTGAGGTTCGACACATGGAAAGTCGGGTGGACGTTGCTAAGTTCCTCCGGTAGTTCGATTCTGTAGGTGACTTTTCCGATCCTTTCCAGAATCTTAAAAGGTCCAACATATCGAGGCGCTAGCTTCCCTTTCTTGCCGAATCTGACCAGACCCTTCCAAGGTGACACCTTTAGGAGTACGTAGTCGCCAACGTCAAATTCAAGGGGCTTGCGTCGTCTATCGGAGTAACTTTTTTGATGACTCTGAGCTTTCAGTAGATTGTCTCGAATTTGGAGGACTTTGTCAGTCGTTTCTTGCAATAGCTCAGGACCGGTTAATTGCGAGTGCCCGATCTCGTGCCATATGATAGGCGATCAACATTTTCTTCCGTATAAAGCCTCAAATGGTTCCATTTGAATGCTGGAATGATAACTGTTATTATACGAGAATTCGACTAACGGCAGGTAAGCATCCCAATTACCTTCGAATTCTATGACACACGAACGGAGCATGTCTTCAAGGGTACGAATCGTTCTTTCAGTCTGACCATCGGTTTGGGGATGAAATGCGGTACTTAGATTAAGCGTAGTACCGAGAGCCGTTTGAAACGTTACCTATAGACGCGAAGTAAACCGAGCATCACTGTCAGAGATGATGTCGCGAGGCGTCCCATGTCGACAAATGATCTCATCGGTGTAGATTCTGTAGGATCGTTGTTGGACCCGACTGAGTCATTCAGAAGAGCTTTATATCCGAATCAAAGGCGGAATTAGTGAAACGGACATGGAAACAACTTGATACTCTTAAATCTGTCCCTAATATTGATAATAACACTGATTACAACCTGAACAGATTTCGGCAGCACTTCGTTACAGATTCTGAAGTCGTACTAAATGAAATGTCAAGTGCCCTATATATAGTGTTGGGATTCCGCTCGAAATGACATGGTGCACTTTCGAGCGGAATCACATCCATAAACCTAAAAATCTGTTTCTCGAACCTTAGGCACTGATAATCCTATCCTATCCTATTACATGATACCAGACAAAGTCAATAGACGTAGTGCACTAACAGACTCCCCCTCGGATATTGACGAAGTCTTCAGTGTCTAGTCTTCATCATGACACATCTTCAGTCTTGATCATTCTGCATTTTCATCCAAATTGTAACATAATAAGCATCCATCAATTCTTCTCTTCTTCCATCAGCTTCAGGCTCCCCCTTTCGTCAAGCTTCCGTGCTTTGGGATCGACACCTAGCTTTCCATCTACAAGCTCCCTCTTGCTTCAAGCTTGTCTTCAGACTCCCCCTTAGACTCTGCTCTCGGGATCGTAATCTGGAGTATCTGCAATCACTCAAACATCTATAAATACAATGCTTTCAAATTCAATTAAATTCTCTAATCAACTCCCCCTATCAACAAACTAAATGATTTAGCAGCATTAAAGAATCCAACTCCCTCACAGTTAATCATCCAAGTCCAAACTAATGACCTTGGAAATATCACAAACTGTTTTTGAAATTTTAATTCAAGTTTCAAATTAATGAACTTGTTTTTATTTTCAGAAACACAATCAGCATACTTAGATTTTGAAACTCAGCATCTCAGACATCAGTTGTCGAAAATAAAGCAGTAAAGAAATATGTACAAACATATTTACAGACAATATTTTTGTTTGAGTATGCGTTAGAGGATCATATCAGTTTCTGACAAGTCACAAGTACCGTTGAGCTTAGTTACACATTAAGAATTAAACAATTCACTTAGATTGTCGATATACTTGTCCACTTAAATTTTCACACAAATTTCAACTGATTCAGGATACGAATTAGGTGTATTAAGAACTTAAACTCATTCATGTGTCCCACCTCTTGAATATACTCCCGTATCCAGATCCCAATATTCAGTCTTACAGGTGAGTATACCTAGATGATATCTGTAAGGGGAATAAATTATAGTACGAAACCGTGAGAGCTCAGGTCAGAACTTCCGTTCACCAGAGAGATGACGGCTCGACTTTTAGTGTGTCCCCTTTAGAGGATCTTTTGTTACAACAGCAATGACTATCAATTTTATTGTTTCATCAATTTGCTGAGGGCGGCGCTATGTTTCAAGCAATGCGGAAAGTATTATTTGGGGACTAGGTCAGAACTTCCATTCAGCAGAAGTCTCGGAATAATACCCCAGATATCACTAAATATAAAGACCTAGTATCTCAGAAAGAGGGACCTTTCAAACGAGATTTCAGGGGTTACCTATATATCCAAGTAGTGTTCCTCACGAAATAAGCAAGTTTGAATTTAGGTTTATATCCCGAAAAAATTTACTAAATGTATAAAAATCTACCGACACATCCACGGTGAGATCGTTTAACACATTTTGACTTTCCAATTCTTTAGCGTACTGTAACTGTCTACTGATGTACTATCATTTCCTCTTTTTACACAAAAACTCAATTTTCGAAATTTATCATGTTTTTGACTTTTTCAAATTTTCTAATGTTTTTGGATTTTCTGACAACAATATATCTCCCCCTAAAATGCAAAATCATTTAAAGAAAATTTGACAACCCGATACTGATAGCTTTGTCTCGCCATCCATTTTCTGCTAACCGTGCTCTGTTTTGCAGAAAAACTAATATAAAGTACCCCCATGATTTACAACCCATTGATTTTGGACAGTTTGAAAACCATTTTTCAATCTTGTGAAAGTAATCATGTTTGTTCAGCCGTGAGGGTTTCGGCGTATTCAATCAACATATATTTTTGTATTTTTCTATTTTTGAAAAGAAATTAGAAACAAACATATTTTTGGTTTTTAATTTTTCAAATTTTTAGGGTTTTTGAAATATTGTTTATTTATATACAGAAAAACAAATAAACTCCCTGTTTAACCAAACCAGGGTCCAGCAGCAACCTCCTCCTCTTGTTGTGCCAGGTTGCTCTGAGTTCTAAACTTACAATCTTCAAATTCCACGAGCACCTGCACAAACAAACTACTCAATTACTTGAACAATTTAGCCCAGGTCTGTTGAACCTTAGGCATTTCAACACAATAATTTTCATTCAATGCTGGAAACTCTTTGTCATCTTTCACAAAAATCTTTTCAACTTTTACTTCAACTTTTTCAAGAATCACCTGTTTCTTTACACTGCATGTTTGACCTTTAAAAGTACCACGTTTGTAAAAATGTGAATCTTTTTGAACATTTTGTTTTTGATCAACAACTTTTGATTTCCAAAACAATTGAGGTTTTGTCATATCAACAGTTGTTTTCCAACTTTGAGTTGTTCTGACTCTGGGTGTGTGAGAATTCCAGGTCTGTCTAGAATCAAACCTATATGGGTTTGACTTCCAAGTTTGGTTCGAAACAAACTTGTTTGTGTTGTACCTCCAAGTTTGTTTTGAGTGAAATTTGGTTGACCTGTGTTTCACATCCTCAGGTTTCTGTTTCTCAACATCATCAGACTTCTTTTTATCAACATCCACAGGTTTCAGATTAGGACACTTGCGTGCAAGATGTCCTTTTTGATCACATTTGAAACATGTTCTCATGGACACATCTTTGACCTGTGGTTGTTGCTTTTTCTTTTTAGCAAAGAACTCATCATTAGTCTGTCTCAATTTGAGTTCTTTTTCTTCTGCTAAACTGTCTCCTTGAACAAAACTCATTTTTTCTTGATAAGTTGGCACTTCATTTTTCTTCCAATTCTGTTTCTTCTTATACCCCAAACCAGCCTTCATGTTTTTCTTCTTGAAACTAGGTTTGTTATACGAACCTCTATGACTCTTACCAGCAAACTTTGAAATCTCAGACTTCTCAATCTCAACCATTTTGAAAACTTTATCAACCTTTTCTGAAATCACATTCTGAATCGGGAGTACAACATCTAAGAACAATTTGTCCGATCCAATCATGGTATAAACCAATCCTTTTGAATCATCATTCAAACTTTTCTCGGATTTTGTGTTTTTCAGATAACTATCATGAAGATTTCCTTCATCTTCATCCTGTGATTCAGATTTATCTGTATCAACCGACTCTTCTTTCAACACACTTTCAACGACTTTACCTACCACCTCTGAATCATGAGAATCATCAGATTTGGAATAGGTTATGTCAATGTTGTCTGGCAATTGATCTACCATGTTGAAAGCTTTTTCGACCTTTTCATCATCATAAAATGCAAATTTTCCCGATGGTGGAACTTGATGAAACTCTGAGCCAATGCCTTTCTTGTTTTGCTCAGATTCACCATCTCCCGGTTTTATATTAAAAATTCGTTCAAGCACATATGACGACACGTGATAACTCTTCAACTTGTTATCCTGTTCTAAATCAGCAATCTGTCGCTTTAGCTTAGCAACATCCTCAATATAAGAATTAACAACATCTTGTTTTATGGAATACATTCGTTTAAGTTCTTTAGTTGTTTCAGAAAGATAATTCATTCTTGATTGAGCATATTTCATTTCATCTTTCACTTTTTCGTATGACTCTTTCGTAATATGATATGCTAATTTCATTGAGTCATATTATTTCTTCATTTCTTGACAAGCAATTTCTTTTTGTGAACATTCTTCTGTCATTTTAGAAATATTTTCTTTCAAAACTTCATTTTCTATTTCTAACTTTTTACATTTTTCTGAAAATTTTTCATCATTTTCTTTTAAAACCTTTTCTTTTTCTAGCATTTCTTTGCATTTTTCTTTAAAAATGTTTTCAATTTTAGTGAATTCAAGATCTCTTGTTTTGAATTGCTCATCTTTTTCAGTACAAGCTCTGCACGGTTCCATGCATTTCTTGCACTGATCAATCATTTTTAATCTTTCAGAATCAGAATGTACCTCAGTGATTAGCACTTCGGTGTTTGATGCAGTTGCCTCAGTTTGCTTCTGATCAGCATCATCTAGCTTTTCTTCAACACCGACTTCATTACCAACATTACCAGCTTCCAAATTTTCATTCTTTACTTATTCTTCTTCTTCTTTTCTCACCTCTTCTCCAATCTGCTGTTCTTCAGTAACAGCTTTCTTAACCTCTTCATTCACCTCAACTTCTTCACTTTTGATTTCCTTCACAACCTCAACTTCAACAGCTTCTGCTTTAACCTCTTCAGCAACTTTCTTCAGATTGTTCACCATTTCTTCAACATTCTTCTTCATTCTCTCTTCATCCCTTTTTCTTAGACACGATGTCATGGCATATCTGATCTCCTTTTCATGCCTTTTAGCATATGTGTCATCTTTCATCACATTTCTATAGTATTCAGCTCTCAAAGGAATTATGAAAAGAACATCATAAAAAATTATGTCTTTCTTTGGAACAACTGGTTCTCCTTCTCTGTTGAAGTAACACTCTATCTTCTTATCCCATCTTTTGCTGCTGACAACAATCTCATACTCTTCCTGCATTTCATCCATTCTGTTCAACACAATGTTTCTTTCCCTGTAGGTCTTTTCTTCCTGAATCTCTTCTCTGGTTTTCACTTTGATCTCAGCTGTATCTTTGTCTTTGTTTTCATCTTTAATCTTAGCAACAAAAACAAACTTTCTTTCCTCTGTTATAGCTTTGCCATGAGCTGTTTTTCGAACATTCTCCAAACGATCTTCTTCTGGACATATCTCGGACCAATCAAAACCTTCATCATCTTGAATTACAAAACAAGCTCTCGATTTGGGTTTATCTTCAATCATCTTTGGCTCTTCTCTGCTTCGATGGTAGATTACCTTTCGGTAGTAATCATCATTGAACGGATGTTCATTTCCACCAACTGAAGAATTAGTGCATTCTCTCTTGAAATGACCTTTCTACTTACATTTGAAGCAAGTCACTTTGGATTTGTCGAATCCAAGCTTTGTTGATGCACCTCCAAGAGATTGTTTCCCAGTAATCTCCATATACCTCTGCGCTCTTCGGATGCAATTTGCTAAGCACCAACGAATGTCAATGAGCTCCATCTCTTCCGGATCAATCTGGTTGTAGTCTTCTTTGGTCAACTCTGAGTTTCCAATTTTGCCAGCTACAAGACCTTCATATGACTCCAGAACAGAAGCAAGGAAACTCATTTGCTGCTTAGCTACATTGATGCTCATCGATGGAGAATTCTTCAGTTTGAGAGCGATGTTGCACATAATTTCCTCAGTTTCATCAGAACTTGATTTTGAAGAAGAATGATATCCAGAATTATAATTTGATGAAGTTGTTTGAGGTTCTTTCATCTTCTCTCCACTGAATGTTGTCTTTGGTGAACCAACACCTTTCTCTGATGGTACACTGCCTTTGTAGTATAGACCAACATTCTGTTGATGTGAAGAACCAGTCATCTTGCTTTGCTTTTGTAGCTCCAGATCATGACTTTCAATCTTTTCAAACAACGCATCAAGAGAAATCGTATCATATAAATCATCATTTTTCAAAATAAAAACAAACGTTTGCCACTGATCTGCTCGTGGTAACGCTTCAATCACTTTGTCGATAATTTCCTCTCTTGTTTTCACAATCTCAAACCTCTCAAGTTCAATTTTTAAATGACAAAATCTCTCAATCATTTGCCTCACTGTCTCTCCTTTTAAACTATCAAATAAATCAAATTCTTTCTTTAGTAAAGCAATTTTGTTCTTTTTGATCTGTTTACCCCCTTCAGCTTTAACTCGTAAAGCTTCCCAGACAGATTTCGAAGACCCATCATGATTAAGTAATGCAAAAATATCATTTCTAATAGCCGACTGGATCAACGCAATCATTCTCTGTTCAGATGAGAATTCTTTTTTGTCTTCAATGCCTAATTTCTTCAAAGGAATTTCCTCTCCTTTGTCATCTTTCAGTCTCTCATATCCAAACTCTAGACAAAACCAGCTTTCATGAGCGTATGCTTTTGCCCAGTTAAGAAACCGTTCTTTCCACCAAGTATAATCTTCAATATTATCCAGCTTGGGTGGTTTAGAATAAGTCCCATAAAAATTGTCATGATTAATGTTTTCATTGACCACTTTTGTGATTGACTTTGGTGTGACCGTTGATGTTTCGGAAGACTCGGATGTGAACTCATTGAAAAACATGTTGTAGAATTCTTCAGCCATGATGTAATCTTAAGTGTGTTTTGGAGGGGAATCAGAATTTTGCAATTTGGAGCTGAATCAGAATTTTGCAATTTGGAGCGGAATCAGACTTTTGCAATTTGGAGCGGAATCAGACTTTTGCAATTTGGAGCGGAATCAGACTTTTGCAATTTGGAGCAGAATCAGACTTTTGCAATTTGGAGCGGAATCAGACTTTTGCAATTTGGAGCGGAATCAGACCATCTCAAGCTGAATCAGTGTATTTTCGAGTGGAATCAGATCAATGAAGCTAATCTGGAGCGGAATCAGGAACTGTTCAGTTCGAGCGGAATCACTTCGGAGGTCATTTTCAGTTACTTTTAGTTCGAATTTTGCTGTGATACTTTCAAGGATTTGTCAATAGGTAATTTTACACAATCTGTGAAAAATTGATCAGGTTTTGACCGTTAAATTTTGTTCTGTTGAAGAAAGAAAGTGTAGAAATCAGAAAACTAATGATATCAAGCTAAACTCTTCTTCTTGAGCTCTGATACCACTTGTAGGATCATTGTTGGACCCGACTGAGTCATTCAGAAGAGCTTTATATCCGAATCAAAGGCGGAATCAGTGAAACGGACATGGAAACAACTTGATACTCTTAAATCTGTCACTAATATTGATAATAACACTGATTACAACCTGAACAGATTTCGGCAACACTTCGTTACAGATTCTGAAGTCGTACCAAATGAAATGTCAAGTGCCCTATATATAGTGTTGGGATTCCGCTCGAAATGACATGGTGCACTTTGGAGCGGAATCAGAACTTCTGATTTAGCTCGAAATGACCAAGGTGCACTTTCGAGCGGAATCACATCCATAAACCTAAAAATCTGTTTCTCAAACCTTAGGCACTGATAATCCTATCCTATCCTATTACATGATACAAGACGAAGTCAATAGACGTAGTGCACTAACAGATTCGGGCTAATCTTTCTACCTTGTAGTCTTCTCGTATTGGCAGAAAATGAGGAGACTTGGTCAAACGATCAACGACAACCCAGATGCTGTCGTGACTAGATGGCGTACACGGAAGTTTCGTTATGAAATTCATAGCTATACTCTCCCACTTCCACATAGGGATCAGGGGTTGTTCAAGTAAGCCAGAGGTCTTTGGTGCTCGGCCTTGAATTTCGAGCAAGTCAGGCACCTTCCAACATAGAGAGCGATATCCCTCTTCATGCCCGGCCACCAGTACTTGTAGCGAAGGTCTTGGTACATTTTATCGACACCGGGATGAATAGAATATCGAGACTTGTGGGCTTCGTCCATCAAAATCTATCGTAAATCGGTCCGCTTCGGGATCCAAATTTGGTCCAGATAGTGGAATATCCCATTCGACTTATTCATAAGCTGGGCTCCATCGTGATAGATCCTTTCTTTCTTCAAAGTGCGCTCATTAAAACAAGCATGCTGGGCTTCGCGGATGAGGGTTTCAAGATCGCACTAGGCTTGGATATTACGAATGCTATGCAGATAACTCCGCCAGCTGAGAGCGTTGGCAATGACATTTGCTTTGCCTGGGTGATAACGAATCTCACAGTCGTAATCGTTGATAAGTTCTATCCATCGGTGTTGACGCATATTAAGTTCCTTCTGGTCAAAGATATGTTGTAGGCTCCTATGATCAGTGAAGATCGTACACTTGGTACCGTACAGGTAGTGTCGCCAAATCTTTAACGCAAAAACAACAGCGCCTAGCTCGAGGTCCTAGGTTGTATAGTTCTTCTCGTGGATCTTGAGCTGACGAGATGCGTAAGCGATTACCCTGTCTCGTTGCATGAGAACACAACCAAGACCAAGGCTCGAGGCATCACAATAGACAATAAAGTCATCGTTTCCGTCGAGTAAAGTGAGAACAAGAGCATTGCAGAGCATGTGCTTGAGGGTATGGAAAGCAGACTCTAGTTCAGTTCCCCAAAGAAAAGGTTTGTCTTTATGCATGAGAGCGGTAAGCGGCACAGCGATTTTAGAGAACCCTTCGATAAATCGACGATAATAGCCCGCTAGTCCGAGAAAAGAACGGACTTCAGACGGGTTCTTCGGTGTAACCCAACTCTTAACTGCTTCAATCTTCGCGGGATCGACATGAATACCTTGACTATTGACAATGTGACCGAGGAATTGAACCTCCTCCAGCCAAAATTCGCACTTGGAGAACTTGGCATAGAGTCGATTCCCTTGGAGTAGCTCGAGAACCAAACGTAGATGTTGCGCGTGTTCAGCTTTCGATTTTGAATAGATCAGGATATCATCGATGAACACAATGATGAAGCGGTCAAGAAATGGTTTACACACCCGATTCATCAGATCCATGAAAACCGTGGGTGCGTTGGTTAGACCAAAAGGCATAACAACAAACTCATAATGGCCGTATCGAGTATGAAAAGCGGTTTTGGGTATATCCTCCTCTTGGATGCGTAGTTGGTGATAGCCTGAGCGTAGATCGATCTTGGAGAAACACGTAGCACCTTGTAGCTGGTCAAACAAATCATCGATGCGGGGGCAGGGGATAACTATTCTTGATAGTTAACTTATTCAATTGCCGGTAGTCGATGCACATCCTGAACGACCCATCCTTCTTTTTGACGAAAAGGACTGGTGCGCCCCATGGAGAGGTGCTCGAGCGAATGAAGCCTTTATCAAGCAATTCCTGAAGCTGACTCGAGAGTTCATGCATTTCGGACGGAGCGAGTCGATAAGGAGCTCTAGCAATAAGGTTTGCTCCAGGAATGGGATCAATACGAAAGTCGATATCACGACTTGGCGGCAGTCCGGGAAGATCCTCAGGAAAAATGTTAGGAAATTCTCGAACCACTGGAACATCGTTTACTCCTGGCCTTCCTTTCTTTTCCTTCTCCGCTACTACAATATTAGCCAAGAAAGCTCTGTATTCCTTGCAGAGATATCTGCTAGCTTGGACACATGACATAAGCTTAAGACCTTTCAAGGGAGTTTCACCGTAAACACATAATACATCACCATTCGCGAGCGAGAATCGAATCATCTTATTGAAGCACACAACTTCAGCATGGTTTTCACGAAGAAAGTCCATGCCTACTATGATGTCAAAACTTCCGAGTTGCATCGGAATAAGGTCAATCGAAAAGATGTGATTGTTGAGCTCAAGAGTACAATCACGAAGAACAGAGTTAACAGTGACATTTCTTCCGGTGGCGACTTCGACATCGAACGTCGAGGAGAGATGGGAGCGCTTACGATTAAGGAGCTTCTCGAATTCGAACGACACAAAACAGTTATCGGCTCCAGCATCAAACAAACACGAAGCATAAATACCATTCACAAGGAATGTACCATTGACCACATTGTTTTCAGCTTGGGCTTGGCGTGCATTGATGTTGAAAGTTCTGGTGAGGGCGGCTTGTTGTTGTTGCTGTTGAGGCTGTTGCTGCTGCTGTTGCTGAGGCTGCTGCTGCTGGGGCTCTTGTTTCACAACCCTGTTCGGGCACATGTTCGCGAAGTGGTTGGGATCACCACACGCAAAGCAGACTCTGGCGTTGATCGCGGGTGCCTGAGCCGCTTGTTGGCCTTGAGGAGCTGGAAGTAGAGCTTGATGAGCACTAGCTTGAGTTGGCGCTTGTCGAGGACCAGTACGGCAATTGGCGGTGAAGTGGCCGTACATGTTGCAATGCACGCAAAATCTGCAGGCGATACCCACTGGATGATGATAAGTACATGTCGGGCAAGCAGGGTGAGGGCCAATGTATGCACACTTTGCAGGAGGTGCATAGGTACCTGGTGCTGGTGCTGATCGGTGCTGAGTTTGCTGCTGATCCGGTATGGCTTGAAGCGTAGCAGCAGTAGTAGTGACAACACAATTCTTGTTGCTGGAGCTGCTGTTGTTGTTCTTCCTCTTGCGACGAGAGGACTTCAATGACTGAGCGGTGGCGGTTTCAGCGGTTGGTGCGGCGGTAGCTTGGTGGAGGTTCTTGGTAGCTTTATCCCAAAAGCTAGCTTTGACTCGCTTGTCGTTGATCTCGGCGGCAAGCAGGTAGGTTTCTTCGATTGTTGTTGGCTTTGAAGCATGCACAAAATCTGCAACACAATCTGGCAGAGCGCGGATACTTCTTGATTGTCATGTCAGCAGTCTTCACTTGGTCAGGACAGATAATACTGAGCTGCTTAAAGCGAGCAGTTAAAGCAGCATTGTCACCCTCCTTTTGCTTGATGTGCCAAAATTCGTCCTCTAACTTTTGGCGCTCATGGGGAGGGCAGAACTCTTCGAGCATGACATTCTTCAACTCGTCCCACGACAAGCCATAAGCTGCATCGTTTCCGCGTTTGTTTCTCTCGGCCGTCCACCAGTCTAAAGCGCGGGACCGGAAGACGCCGGTAGCATTCAGAGTGCGGAGATCGTCAGGACAGCCACTCTGGCGTAGGGTGACCTTGATTAAATCAAACCATTGAAATAGGGCCGTAGGACCATCTTCGCTAGTAAATTCTTTCAGTCCGCAAGCTTTAAACTGCTTGAAGCTAAAAGTAGCTTTGGGAGTATCGGTCCTTGACTCCTCAGAAGATTTGCTAGCATTCTCGTGTAGCTCACTCACGATCTGAGGTATAACCTGCGAGGCGTTTGTCGGCCTACTTTCGGCGAGCAGATTGGGTAGCGCGAGAATCGGATGACGACATTGTCTGCATCAGACATCGCCACAGGACTCAACACAGTGTAATCGAATCTCACCTCACACGTCTAATACTACTAAAACTCAGGAACACGATCATGTAAACACGTAGGCGCATAACCACAGATTCACATAAGCACAGAAGCACATAAGCACGTAAGGCACAGAAACACAAAAGCACAGAAGCACATAATCACACAAGGCAGTCAGAATACAGAAACCTATCAGTCAAAGTTCGCGGGCGTTCGAGAATAGCGATTGCGAATAACATAGCGAGTAGTATAGTATAAGCGATTAACATAGCATGCAACATAGCGTACGGTGGTTCCTCATGGTAGTAGCGATTTGTTAGCGTATTGAGATAGGTGTACAGTGCGATTCGTGTGTGTCGATCAAAGCGAAGAGCGAAAAGTGAATAAATCACCAAAAATCGTAATATATAAACAGGTAAAACCACATAAAGCACATAAAATCCACATAAAATGACAATATCAGAGTCGGCAGTAGCGAGCTCAGAATCGAAACGTATAAAAATCGTGATTGGATTGTCTCATGCTCGATAGACATTGACTACCCAAAGTGGTTCGACTATTCTCAAGGATGTACCAAAAGTTCTTGTTGTCCTGATTGACTGTGCTCTATCACCGACATGCGGTGAATGGCACCCATCCTTTCGGCTATTCAAGCACTCGGGTCCTTGGAATCCATCGAGACTTTGGTGAGAGTTTTGTAAAACCAAAATAGAGATCGAAACAAGTCGTCAAGGTTCGG
Organism: Helianthus tuberosus; assembly: GCA_030545235.1. Lineage (NCBI taxonomy): Eukaryota > Viridiplantae > Streptophyta > Magnoliopsida > Asterales > Asteraceae > Helianthus > Helianthus tuberosus. Next base: position 107,740,157 of record CM060414.1, on the reverse strand, counting down.
GTTTCACCCCTGACTTGACAACTTCGTTCCTGTTTTGATAAAATTAAGAAGAGATTATGCATCAAAGTATGGATTTCACTCCTAATTCAACGCAAATTCTCCTTTTTATAGATAAAATCGTGGGCTGAACAAGCAATCCAGTCGAGAGTTTGCGGTTTTCACACCTATTCTTGACCTAATCGCTCGTTCATTTTCGAAAACTAGAGTGCAGTGATAGTGTAGCGTAGGCGAGAATAACGAGATATAGAAAGTAAGCTCGTACATAACCCCTACAGGGCATGCACAAGTCGGTCTGTTGGCACCTAACTATAGACTAGGTCATTTCTAAGACATCAACCCGGACTAGGTCGAGTCTTGCCTAATTCCCTATAGTTATGGCTCTGATACCAATCTGTCACACCCCAACCGATGGCGGAAACATCAGAGTGTGGCACTGAGCGAAACAGATTGTCCAGAAGTTTCCATAACAACTAAAATCACCAATTATTTAAAGCATTACGTCCCATACCATGACATAAAAAGTAATTTAATTATTATAGACAAAATCTAGTCAAATTGTTCTGTTCCGACAACTCAGATTTCAATCACAGACAATTCGTTGATTCGTTTCTAGACCTTTCCTAGCCTCGATTTCACAGCAAGCCAAGCATCTAGACATCTTAAGCACCTGTCACATACGTTGAAGTAAAAGTCAATACACATAGTGTAAAGGTGAGCATACAAGTTTGATAGATATAGTAGAGTTCGAAATCGTTACGCATAACCAGCACGTACACAGTGTAAAATGAAGCACGTAAGTTATCGACATGAACCTATCGATACCAATGACTGCGAGTTGACTGCCCAAGGCAGTTCGTAATACACACTCACCACTGTGACCCATGTAACAAATTATCCTTAACAACCCCTGAATGAATAGGTGCTGAGTCCAAACTATAGTACTATCGTTGCTAAAACAGGTAGACAACATTCCATGTGTAAACATAACAAACAAGCATTCATTAAGTCACGTATAACATGCGATAACCGTTAGCGCTAAAGTATTGCGTAGTGTGTTCGATGTGATTTAGAATAAGTAACGTATGTAACACCCAAAAGTGCGTAAAGCAAAAAGGGATCGAGTATACTCACAGCGATTGATGGATTGAAGGGAGCTCTAGAGAGTGAGGTTATCCTGATCAGGACGATAGCATAAATGATAAATGGCGCGTAAAACGATACAAAGTGTCAAAGGATCGGACAACAATCTGATCGGGTGGCAATCCGATCGGGTGGCCGGTCGAACGGATGACAATCCGTTCGGGTGGTCGCCCGATCGGGTGGCCACTCGATTGGATTGTCATCTCGTTTGAGATAGATGTGTTTGTGTATGATGGCTTGTCTTTTGAAGCTTTCGTTGTAGCATTTTGAAAATAGAGAAGTATCTCTACCTTTCAGGTCGGTCAATCGAACGACTGTTCGATCTGACAGCAATCCGATTGGTGAGGCTCCTCAGATTGAGAACAAGTTCACAGCAGGACGGTCACTTGATCGGGTGGCTATCCGATCGGGTGGCAATCCATTCGGATTGAACATGTTGCAGAATTTCTTAAGTGTTGAAGTCGAACATCACATGGTCGGGTGGCAATCCGATCGGATGGCAATCCGGTCGGACGGCAATCCGTTCGATGTTCAAACCTCACTAGTTAGAATAAAAGTTAAGTGTGGGACCCAAGGTGCAATCCGATCGGGTGGCTTTCCGGTCGGGTGGCAATCCGATCGGACGGCAATCCGTCCAAGATGACCTGGTCGTCTTCTTCCTTGGTTGTTTTGGTAGTTTGAAGTTTTGAAGTGTTAAATGAGGTACCCTGATAACATGCTTGAACAACGGAACCCTCGACCCAGCTCAAGTGTCTCGACCGAACAGGAATCACCCTAGTCCGACCGGTTCACGGTTCAAGTCGGTAGTTCATGTTCAAACCTGAAGTCAATACCTCTTAGATAGAATTCAAATCTGGAACCGATACGACACCAAGAATGGGTAGAAGATCAAAAAAAGGTCCGAATCTATCGGGTTTGACTGCATTGAGTGTAAAAGAGTTGAAAGAAAGTTAGAAAACCTTATCTTTCAATCCTTTTCACCATGAAGATGTTTAGATCTATGATAGATCTTTGTTCATTCATGTGGAAATCATTCAGATCTAAGTTGTTCTTGGTGGATTGAAGCCAAAACATGAAGTTCTTATGAACACCATGATGACATCATTCTAGAACACCTCAAATCTAGTGATTTCACGGTTAAAAGTTAATATTCAAAAGATAGAAAGGTGTAGGAGTGCGTGTAGATCAAGAAAGTACAAGATTTAGGTTGAAAACTTACAAGAATCGTCAGAAATCTAAAGAAATAGCGGCTGGAACGAGTGGAGAGGGAGAGAGGGTTGTCAACATCAAGTGAGGTTGACATATGGGGTATTTATAGGGTTTCCATAAATGGAAAAGAGGAAGGAGGCTGGTCGATCGAGTGGCAGCCCGTCCGGGTGGCAGCTCGATCGAGTGGCAACTCGGTCGGGTGGCACCTAGGTCGGGTGGCAGCTCAATCGAGTGGCACTCCGATCGGGTGGCAGCCCGATCGGGTGGTAACTCGGTCGGCTGGCCATTCGGTTCGAGTGCTCGGCGCGATGATGTCACACCCCAACCGATGGCGGAAACATCGGGGTACGAGCACTAAGCGTTCAGATTGCTCATGAGATTTCCATAACATTAGAAATTTCGATAATAGTTAATTTGATTTCATGCAAATTGTCTAACATAAACAACCATCAGAACAAATATCAAAATTACATCATCATCAAATATTGTTCAAAGTCTTAGATTAGCTAAGTAACTTTTCTAGGCATCATCCTAGCTTGTTTTCCATCCTGCAACATGTATTAAAATATCAATACAAAAGTATTGGCGAGTATACAAGTTTGATAATCGAATTATAGGTTAAAACAACTCATATCCACAATGTAAGCAATAAAAATAGTTTCAGCCGTGCTAGTGTCGCAGTCCACGTAGTGATAGCCCAAGTATCCCGATGCTTTAGTGTTTACCCAAGACTCAAGGTAAACTAGAATCCTCCTAACAATACCCCCTGAGAATAATGGGTGAGGTGCATCCCCTATAGCGCTACTATTGTTAAGGCGGAACTACACACCCTGGATTAAACGTCACACAGCACAAATAGAATACTAGAATGCACAAGTTTTCACAAATACATAGGATAGAGTTTAGATTGCAAAATATTCAAGTTTATATAGAATACATGTTACACCCCAAAGTTTAAAAGTAAAAGGGGATCGAGTATACTCACAGTGATAGCTTAACAGTCGCAACTGTTATTGGATCAAAGGGAGCTCTTTTTAGAATTAGCCTGATTAGATTACAATAGGATAAGAATCGGGCAGAATAACGAGGTTACTCAAAGTGCCAAATTGGTCATTGTATCGGATGGCTGTCCGATCGGATGGCTGTCCGATCGGATTGTCGGTCGACCGAATGACACATAAGTATGAGAAGACAGATGGTTGCCCGATCGGATGGCCATCCGATCGGGTTGCCACTTGGTGAAGGAGAAGAATAGGATGGCTGCCTGATCGGATGGCCATCCGATTGGGTTACCACTTGACTTGCTGTTTGGGAACTAGGGTGGCTGCCCGATCGGACGACTATTCGATCGGGTTGCCACTCGATCCGAATGGTAAGCACCCTGGGTCATCTCAATCGGATGGTTTTTCGATCGGACGGCTGTCCGATCGGATTGCCATTCGATCAAGACTTCCCAATTTTTGCAAAGTTATTAAGTGTTGAAATATTTCAAGGGCAAGTGTCACCTGATAGGGTGGCTGTCCGATCGGGCAGCTGTCCGATCGGGCAGCTGTCCAATCGGGTTGCCGCTCGATCGGGCAACCCTTGTTCTTGTCTACCATTTTTGTAAAAAATTCTAAGTTTCTAGATTAACGGTGACGGTACAACACGTATTGAGACAACGGTAAACCTATCAGCTCACAACCGTTCTGATCAGTGGGAACCACCCCTGACCGATCAGTTGTATGTCTCTGACGGGGTTATGTCGGAATCCGTGCTTTGCTCGTTTTTTCCGGTAAGGATTTAGATCAACACCAACTCTAGACTATTTTTCAGATCTACAGTTAGTGTAGACCCGGTTCCCACCGAAATAAGTAAAAGTTTAAGAAAAAGATGATGATACTCAAGTTTTATAGGAAAAAGTCTAGATTTAGCTTGGATTTAGTGTGAAAACGCATGAAATAGCTTAGATCTGAGTTAGATCTTGCTCAGAATGACACCACATGGCAGTTTGTACAACCCCCATGATGACATCACCCTCAAGAACTCAGATCTGAGAGATTTCACGGTGAAAAGTGTGATTTCAAGTGAGAATCATGTAGGGAATGATGGGTAGAGCGAGAAAGTACAAAGATCTAGCTTGAAACGTACCGAAATCGATGAGAAAATGAAGAAATGAGAAGGTAGAGTGTCTGGGTCGAGCAGAGCTGTCACATCACTGAAAATGGTGATGTGACATGGCTATTTATAGGGCGAGAGTGTGTGAAGGGAATAAGTGTGCATGGGTCGGATGGCAGTCCGATCGGGTGGCTGTCCGATCGGACGGTCATCCGATAGGGTGACAATCCGATCGGATGACAATCCAATCTTTCCACGTTTCCCGTTTTGATTCGTTTAGCGAGTTAGATTAGGCGTTGCGTATTATTTGAACAATAGAATAACTAGATTACAGCATACACATCAAAAGTTTACAAAATTAATTGATTCCGCCAGTGACAAGGCTCTAGTCTCTCGTTCAACCAAGAATCAAGTTTCACGAGTCTAAAGAGTCAAGCACCAAATAGATTTAGACATTCCAAACATAGATTTAGGCATTCCATCATAGATCTAGACATTCCAACATAGATTTATGCATTTTAGATATATAATTTAGGCATTCCAAGCATATAGATATAGACATTCCCAAAATATAGACATTTCACACGTAGATTTAGGCATTTCAAGTATATAACATAGACTTTCACATAGATTAGGAGTTTAAAATGACAAATAGACAACTTCAGGGACTAATCTTTGACAAAGTCCTAAAGTTTAGGGACGCTGGGCGTTATAGGTGAGTTTTGCGATTTCGATTCGAGTGTTGAGCGTTGCGATGCGATAGAGTTTTCTATTCAAATTACTTTTAATCCGAACTACTATATCAACATATAACCATCCTTATTTAACTTGCGTTTAGCGTTTGCGATTGAGTTTCGATTAATCTCCACAACATAACATAAATAAACATGCACAGGTAACACATAAGGCGCACACACACGTAACACAATATCCAGAACGCGTAATTCGAGTTGCGAGTGCGATGCAATAAGCGATAAAGCGATAAATCATGCGATAAATATCGATAAGTAGCGATTAGACCTCGATTATTAACAATTACTCCACATAATACAACTAACGTAAAAGCATAAAAAGACTATCTGCAAGTCAAAGAAGTCAAAACAGGAATTGAGCAAGGAGTGACAGATCGCAATTAACAATCTTTTATTCCTTTGACTTCAATCTTGACTTTGACTTTGACTTTCGAAACACGGGGTGTTACATCAAGTGTACACTTTTATTTAAAAACCTTTCTAAAAATATAGTTTAAAAGTTATCAAATTTCACCCATCTATACAATTCAAATTAATATTGTTTTTGAAGATACTTTCTCCAAATAGTATTTTATTATGTTTCTATAAAACGTCATTACAAATTAATAGAAAAGATATTTTTTCAAACAATGAAAAGGTTTCAGATTTTTTTTGAAAAGAAAACAGTCGATTTTATATCTTTTTATTTATTTCTTATTTTAGTTCTCTCATCTTTTTATTTCTATTTTTGTTAGTTTTATTATTATTATTATATTAAAATGTTTTTATAATACAATTAACAACTTTTATTTATAGGAAAATAAAACGTTAATTAGCACACTGGTAGTAAAATGATTTGATCAAAGCATATAATATCAATTAATAATCGATATAAGTTGAAATATAATTATTGTGAGGGTATGCTATTGACTAATGAAAATCGTTATCTACAAATTGACGTGGTGATTCTCAAATATATTTCTCTTCTTTTAACTCTGAAAACTATATTAAGTTGGTTGGCTTCAAAGCTTCATTTAAATTTTTGTGTATTATTATACCCTTATACAATTAGCAACTTGGATTATGTCTCATTTATTTAAAAGTCACACCATTTAGTTTATTTTACTCATACCATTTCATTTTATACATAACCTAGGAGACAAGGGTTTGAATGAAGGGTTATCACCAAGCAACATGATTCCCTTACACTACCTATTTTCCTTGCGCTAAAAGCAAACCGTTGCATTGTTCCCTCCATTAATTGCTAGCGTTTTAATCAAAGGTTATGCCAAAAAAAGGTGTCCCTTCATTTATAATTACCGTTTCAATATTGAAGTTATTTAATGATTATTACTATTATTTGAATAATAATAACCATGACAAAATCAATCGGTGTAACTGTTTGTCATTTATGAAGCAACGTATTCTTTGATTTCAATATATTAAAGTTATTTGATTCGCTTATTACTATTATTATATAATACTACAAAAACCAACTTGGGGTATGTCTCTTTTGTTTAAAAGTCACACCACTTCATTTTAGAAAATTAGTAACTAATGAAGAGATAAATGGGTGCCTCTTCAAACCATTGCGATATTGAACTTGCAACTCTTAGAAAAGGTTTCATGTATATAAATCATGTTGGCTCAAAAAAATATAAATCGTGTAAATAAAGAGAGGAAATGGCACGTCGGTTTATTAATTATATAAATAAATATTAAATCTTGACATATAACCATTTACATAAATTAAACAAATTAAATTTAATGTAACCGCCACATCTTCTTATCAACCGGCACACGATATCCCAAAAATCCTTTTTATTTCTTCGTATTCCTTTCACCACATCTTCTTAACCTAGATCGACACATCATTCAAATATCACCAAATCTTAAACGCCTTGACGAAACTAAATTGGCACCAAATCCCTTAGCCTTTCTTCAAACTCATTCGTAAATCACTCACGTTCGACATAAAGCCATAAAGGTAGCATTTTTTAATTATGTTCAATCGATTCAATCATATGCGTTTCTATAATTTTGTTCATTAATATTTTTTATTGCAATTATGCAGAGTCATGGCGATTCGCAGAAAAACAAAGCAAGAATCTAATGATTTGCAGAGTTAATTCTCATTGTCACTGAAACCGAAGAAGAAGAATGATCAATATTCTTCAAAAGCCAATAATATACGAAGTCGATTTAATTATAAATCCATGATTATAATTAGAACTGCAATCTATTCAATCATATGCGTTTACTATAATTAATGTTTTTATCTTGAATTCCTATTAGTGTAAGAATTGCACGATTGAATTCTATGCCAAAACTTTCAATTGAAATCAAGTGAGAATCAAATTTTTAATTGAAATCTAGAACTGTTGTTGAACGATTAATATCATATATGGAATCAAAATCCAAAATTTTTAAGAAACCAAGGCACTGTTTTATAAAAAGAAAATGCAAGATTTCTTACAAGTTTTGAAAACTCAGTTTTTTTTGTAGATATTTATGTTTGAAAAAAAAAAAACTTCTTTATGAAGTTTGTTCAAATTTAAACACTATTTGTTTGAAGCTATGAATACGGATCTATGTCTGTTTGTCATAAATTTGCCTTTCAATGTGTAATTAACGCTTTTTAAGTAGTTTTTTCATCACCGTTTATGTTATACTATTACGCAGACGCTAAAATGACGAGATAATTCATCGATCAAGTCATTTAACAGTCGATTCGCATCCTTTTCAATCGTTCGAATATCTTTAGACTGTTAATTCAATATGCGGTTCTTTTGTTCAACTATCTATGCGTGTGAATGATTTAAGTGTTGGTGTTAATAGGATTTAATAGTTTGTGCAGTTAACTGAATCAAGATTTGTTACATAATTATTTAAAAACACTCTTTAATGGATTTTGTATTGGTTTCTAAGGATCATATTTCATGTTTGATTTTCCTATTTAGTATTAAATATAGCATCACCGACACTTTTGTGGCATAGTTCGTAGAATTGGTTATTGGATGAGATGATGGTTGCCCAAGTTTATTTTTTAATTTACAATCAAATGGGTAAAACTTATTTCTAACAAACTATTTGCTCAAATTAATAAAATCATATTTTTTAATGCAAAAACGACTTATTTAACATAGCAAATTCTTTTGAATGCATTGCAAGAGCCAATTTACAAACTAATAAGATTAAGGGTAATGAGATTGACTGTTCAATGTTACAAATGCTACAGTATCATGTTGTAGGCTCGAGGTTATGCAAAAATGAAAGGAATGCATGGTTATGCAAAATGAAAGGAATGCATGTTTTGCATGAACTTTAAAATTTTCGCATCTCACACGGTGATACCAAATACATTCATAAGTAACATCCCGCTGCAACCAGTGGCGAAGCTTGGATTTTTCGGCCGGGGGGGTGAAAACATATATACCCAAAAATTTCTATAGAATACTCAAAAATTTCTATAGAACCGGGGGGGGGGGGGGGGGGTGAAAACGTATATACCCACAAATTTCTATACGAAAACTACATATATAATACTACTGAGCGAAAAATCCCGGGGGGCGGACGTCCCCCCCCGCCCCTCACATGCTGCGCCCCTGGCTGCAACGCGCGGGTTGACGTTAGCTCGTTGTTTATACAAATTGAATTCGGATACCCACTTCAAGCCGTTATGAAAAAAAATCCCACTTCAAAATTAAAATCACTCGCTTCAATTTAAAACGTAAGATAACGATTTTTTTTTTCAGATAACCAAAAAAGTTCTTTTTAAAATAAAATAACGTTTAAAAATACTCGTAATAATAATAATAATAATAATAATAATAATAATAATAATAATAATAATAATAAAAATGAAAAAAAAAACAAAACGGTTTAAATTATAATAATGTGAAAGTTAAAGAAGGGGTACGTTCAGTAAAAAAAAAGGATACATTTAGCAACACCCAAATTATTTTGTAATTTTCCGACTAAATTACACTTCAAGTGGGGACGGTTTATTGGAAAATGTCAACGCGCTAAACAATAAATTATAATGCAGTTGTTGTGACATTTTCCAAGTTGCTGCTTCTTTTTTTTTTTTTTTTTTTTTTTTTTGTATTATTGAAAAGGATAACCCACTTCAAGCCGTTATGAAAAAAAAAATCCAACTTCAAAATTAAAATCACTCGCTTCAATTTAAAACGTAAGAAAACGATATTTTTTTCAGATAACCAAAAAAGTTCTTTTTAATAAAATAACGTTAAAAAATAATAATAATAATAATAATTGAAGATAAAAATGAAAAAAAAAATAAAACAAAAGGGTTTAAATTATAAAGGAGGGGTACGTTGAGTAAAGAAGGGTACTTTTATCAACACCCAAATTATTTTGTAATTTTTCCGACTAAAATACACTTCAAGTGGGGACCGTTTATTGGAAAATGTCAACGGTCTAAACAATAAATTATATTATAATGCAGCTGTTGTGACATTTTTCCAAGTTGCTGCTTCTTCTTATATATAAATCTACGTTGCTTCCATAGGGGTGTAGTTTTCTTTATATATTAATCGATCACTATCCCTTTTCTCAAATTCAAGAGTACCCATCCATCTGCAAAATGACTCCTGACCAACAACAACCTGCTTCTTTGCCATCAACGGTGGGTGCACAGACAAACCAAGAGAACCCACTTAATGATCAACCACCACCGTCTATTGTAGATGTGAGGCTGTTAGAGAATTCTCAACTTTCCGTCGGACACTATCACTATGATAGTAGTGATCAACCACTATCTCTAGGAGTTGTGAGGCCGTTAGAGAATTCTCAACTTTCCAGCGGCCATGATTACTATGCTAGTGCTCAACCACTATCTATTGGAGATGTGAGGCAGTTAAATAAATCTCAACTTTCAGGCGTCGTCGGCGAGGACTATACTTCTGAGCACCCACCATCTGCTACAGCTGTGAGGACAATAGAGATTTCTCAACCTTCCAACGACTATGTTTTTGGTCAACCACCGTCTACTGGCGAGGTGAGGCCGTTAAATAATTCTCAAACTGGAAATCCTATTTCTGATTCAAATCAAGTAGCTGCAGAGACGAGTTCGACCGCATCTAAGTACAAGATAACAAGCTTCAAGCCGAATAGATTTTAAAGGGATAAAAATGGCCAGTAATTCCTGAATGTATTTTGATTGTTGTTATGTTATGATTAATTATATGTGTGTGCTTATGTATTTTCAATCCATCTCGAATGTAGCCACTTATTGTTAATGGGGTTTCTGAAAATTTATTACCTCTGGTCGCTTTTAGGTTAATGTTTTTGTTTCGTTGAATTAATGTTTAATAATTTACCATGACCAATTTCTTTCACCAAACGCGTCATTCATTCAACCAAAGATGAAGATGAATGGGAAAGATTAGTAGATCGATTTAAATTAAAACAAAAATTTGCATCAGAATTTCTTCCGCCTTTTCGTTCTTAGGAGACTTGGTTCTTATAGAAGTGAACCGTATCAATGGTGCTTTCATTCTCGTCCCCATCGTGCCTCCCCATTGCAAAAACCCTACGCTTGAGAAAGTCCATTGCTTCCTTTGCCGATACCCTCACCACCAACTCCAATGAACAGTCAGCCAACTCTACATGTTCATTTCTCAATTCTCAGAGCAAACCAAACTCATCCTCACCGCCATTTCCAAACTCGAACCTCAGTCTTCTTCATCCAACCCACCAAACACATCCATGTATCCAATGTATTTTGTACAGTTCAGTATAGTTTTAGTCTCGTATTTATTAGTTTATAGATTGTATTTTATTAGTTTGTATCATTGCAGGTCTTGGTGCGTTAAACGGGAGCAAACAAGGAAGTCTGAGGGCTTAAAACAGAAATTTTGAATATATTACAGCTTGAAGTGTTGCGATGATCGATGTTGATTCCATCGCGACGCGCGACAAGAGTGTTTGTCGGGAAACCTAATTCTTTTACGATTTAAACCCAAATTTTCACCCTAGATCTCACGTTTTCACATTTAGACGATTCTAAGGCGATTTTAGGGTGACATTTAGTTGAGGACGGTGCTAGGATCGAAGATCAATCATAAAGTTCGATGCTTTTTGAAGATTTGAAAGTCGTTTGATGATCTTACGGTTTTTCTTTGACTATACTTGCGATGAACACCATGTTTACCGTTTTTATTAAACGTTTTGAACTTCCAAACATGATTAGAGGCTAATTTACTGAAGCTGCCTGGGTTTGATGATCTTTTGACATTGTTTTGACTTTTTGGTTTGATTTTTGTCAAGTTTTGTGTTTGATTTAAAATAGTTTTGAGTTGTTGCTGATTATGTATCACATTCCAACCGATGGCGGAATCGTCGGAATGAGACGAAACCGAGATTGTTTGAGACTTCATAACAACTAATTATGACAATAAATTAAGTAACCAAATTTCATTTCAACTCTAATCAAAAGTACAACATTGGAAAAAAAAATTACAACAACTTGTCCATAACATAATCAAACATGGAAATACAAAACATAGTTTTTAGATGCGTTTCTAATCCACCCTAAGTAGATTTCTTCGAATATCATCATAAATTTCCTGCAACATGTATTAAAATAAAATCAACACAAAGGTCGGTGCGAATACAAGTTTGATTACATAGCATACATATAAAAGATTGCAAGCGACAACAACTCTTCACAACTTTTTGTTGCAATACGAGAATACAGTGCCTCACCTTTTAAGTGTAGGAACTAAGTTTACTTTTTATTAAAATATATTACAAAATATATAATAACGAGACTCTCGTTATTTGTGGGAAATTCGACTAGTACAATACCGGTTACAAAACTAAAAAAAATGTAATGTACAATTTAATTGTACCAATCTTGATTCAAGCCAGCGTCTTTGGAAGAACTTCAACCGCACCTTATGAACTGCAACAATGAACATACAAAAAGATGAAGATTTTGGTTGAGGATCGTGTTTGACACGGGGCCCTTAAAACAAATTATGCACCTCCTCTCAGACGATCTGTTTCCAGGATACAACAACCGAAGGAGTAGTTGTACTGTCGGAGATGGCTCTCACACCCGAGATTACACCGGGTATAATTTGGTGTTCATAAAATTAGGAAATAGATGAAGTTGTGTGAAATTACAATTTAGAGAATATACTTTCTCTAAATTTCATAGAACAAAGATGATCATATGTGTATAATTTTTCGTCTGATCACTTTATAATGGACCAATGTCCTTCTACTTATACACAATGTATTAAAACCCATTTAATCTTGTAATAATTACAATATTAAACAAGATAAATAATTTGTAATTACAAGACAATCAATCTTGTAATAAGTAGGTTTTAATTGGATTAAACTTGAATTGAAGTGGTCAACATAACTGTCATATTAATTCATGACGATCTCGTAACTGATAGAGATTAGGTTGACTGACCATGACCAGCCTGCAAGCGAGCTGCAAACTATATAGTCGGACCCGCGCCTATGCGTGTCGTAAGCCGCACGTATGCTATACGCGCGCACTGCACTAAAACCCGCGCGGACACATAGCCACGTGCCATGCGGATGCCGCTACACATACCAGGATGCCACCTGTTCATGCGCTATCCATACTCGTGAGCCACCTGCACTCTCCGCCCTAGCCAATGACGTGCGCCGTACGCCTAAGGAGATCGCACCACATTGACATGCGCCATGCCATGGCATCAACCTACGCCACCCATGGGTTCGCCATAAGCGGATCCACTATGTATCTAACCACATGCTCATGGACAAAAATACAAAGGCGGTGTGCCAGGTGAAAAGTGCACCACATTGCGACCATCACCCACGCCATGCGCGTGCATGTGCGTGTGTGCACGAGTAAGGGTGCTCCGCACCCTTTAGGGTCCCCACTAGTGTTTGCCTTTAAGGAAACAATATACAAAGGAATTCTACTCCTTAAAAACCACTTCAACTTTTGTCATCCCACCTATGTGGGACAAGTTGACAAAACTTAATCCATTTTTCTCTTCTTTGTTTGTTCTAAACATACAACTTCAAGCTTCGATATCTAATTCATCTTACCTCTATTTGGACATAGTTTGAACACAAACCCATAAGTAATTATTTATATAACACATATATAAATATTATTGATGTCCAAAATATTTAGTTAAAAACTCATTTTCACTATATTTCCAACATTAAGTGCAATGAGGAGATTTAAAGATGAACTCAATATAGATTTGAAGTTCAAACAGGTGACTACATATTCATTTTTACTAGACAATCCTAGAATTTTGGAATATTTTAGTAATTACTAATTTATAGTTTCGCTGAGACCAATATATTTACATTGGGATTTCAAAAAAAATTATTATCTTATTATTTTATTGATTGGGTCCATTTTTGTACTGTTCCCAAGTTGGGACCGGAAAAATTATTAATTTTATCGAGATTATTAATTTATCGAGTATTAAATTATAGAGGTTCTACTGGTAAAACCTCTATAAATTAATAATGTTGGGACCAGAATATTTTATTAATTTAGTGGAGATATTATTATATCGATAAATTAATCAGTTATAATTAAAAGAGTTGGCTTATATTCGTGAGCTGTGACACCTGTGTCACTGTGACCATCAAACAAATACCAAACCAATGAAATATTGTATTTCATACTTGGGATTTGCATAAATATGTGTATCTTTTTGCACATATCAATTCTTGTTCGATTTAAGCTTTAATTCGCTTTCTGGAAGGTTATACGCGCACTGATGCGTAAATATAACCAGTTTAATACAACGAACACTTCAGAATAGTGAAATAGGCTTAACACACCTTAAATAACCTTTACATAACTTAGAAATAAGTTTTGAAGGCTTTGGTATGGCAAAATCAAGTTAATTCGCTTACAGGGACTAAATTTGACAAACTACGAAAGTATGCCAATTTGAACTGTAACCGACATTCCGGAACATGAACATAAGTTAGACATACCATAAATATCCTCTACATAGCTTAGAAATAGGCTTTGAGGGGTTCGGTGTGCTAAAATAAACTTTTGGGTCATTCAGGGACTAAAAGCGTCAAAAAGTGCACAAATTTGCATTTTCGCGCATAACTTACGTTTTGAATACATCCGGACATCCAAAAATTTATGTAAGCACTAAAATATTTTATTTTAGTGTTTGGCATGAGAAAAAATCCATTCGTCGCGCAATTTGGATCGTTTTTCGCGCTTATGCGTATTCCGTCGTAATTAAGCGAACATCGCGATCGTACGACCAAACGAACAAACATCCGGCATATTTTTGAGTATGTTTCATGTCCACAATGTTTAGGCTTCATTTTAGGGCCTTAACATTGGCTTAACGGGCCTTAAACGTGTCGGAAATGAGCTTAAACACCAACAGGGACTGAAACTGTCAATATTGAAAAGTTGTTTCTGATCAGAAGGGCCAGGCGGCCCGCGTAAACTCTTGGTGTTCCCTTACGCGGCCCGTGTCAGCCTCCCAGATCAGTTAATTCAGTTTTAACAGCTGTTAACAGCTGTTATGCACTCCAAACTCAATTCCACTTGTTGTTTCCTGATAATGGGGGGCCATATTGAGGTACCATGGTGTTACAACAAATGTAGGGATGAGATTGAAGCACGTTATTCGATAAACGATCCTAACGGTTCTAGAAATCCTATAAATACCCATCAAGTTCACTTGCAAAACCCACTTGAATTCTGAGTTTGTTCTCTAAGTTGGAGTGTTTTATCACTTCATACCTGAGAATAGTTAGAAGTTCAATCTTGCGGGGACCCTTTGTAAGTGTTCTTTCGTTCTTTTCATTCATTTTAGCGTTAAAGTCAAACTGCGTTTGACTTTCTGCATTGACCAGTTTATGGTCAATGTGAAGTTCGTTTGAACTTCATAACGTGAGCGTAATCACGATGGTTATAGTCCCTAGTGACTATACCTACTGATTACCACGTTATCTAGGCTCAGTGACGAGTCGTAGTTTCGGCCAAAATGCGTATTCTTGCGTATTTTGTAACCAAACTACTCTTAGGTATCAAAACCGTTTGTTTTGATACCAAACCTGTTTTCTAAACTTAGTTAAGCATGTTTTAACATGCTTAGCTCGTCACTTTTAGTTTAGTGCTTATATAGGGTCGTAAGGTAAGCGATCTAAACAATCGCTTATACTTTCGAACCCGACCCGTTTGGTCGATCATTAGGATCCGACCAAACACTTTAGGTGACCATAGTATATAGGGAATAACCTTCTGAGGTTATACCTTATGGTCACGACGTTTAGTTAGTTGTATGATAGGTAGTTTATATGCCTTAGGTAAATTACCAAAATACCCCATTGACGCCAAAATTCATTTTAAACATATGTAACATAACTTTTGACATCTAAACTGATTTGGCAACAATATTAGACATATTAAGGCATATTCTACTTGTCATAGGACTAGTTAGGCGGTCCGAACGCGTTTCACGCAAACGACGCGTTAAAGTAGCATAAGCTACCTAAACGGGTCGTAATGGGTCGTAAGCACTTAGGTTAGGTTTCATTTTAGTATGTAGGCTTTGTTAAACCATATTACATGAGTCCCCATACTCATTTGGTTTACAAACCCCATTCTATCCGATCCTCCGATTTAGGTCCGGTTTATTAATGTAGTTACCTATATTAGGTACCGTTTGATTCCGAGATCTTCTAGCATTGCTTGGTGGTTATCCTAGGACTATTGAGCAATCTCAAGTGAGTACATAGACCCCTCTTTTACTGTTTTCCAAACATTTTGGGGTGAAACACATGTGCCTACTCGTTACTTTCGTGCTTTTCATGTTTTCATATCATATGCTTGTTATGTTCAATAGTACACTTATAGTACATGATTTCATTGTGTTTTTGCTATGTATGACCTTTGTTGCATACTTAGTACATCGTTTTACATTACATTTTATGCTATGTATGTCCATTGTGTGCATGCTTAGTACATTTGTTATTCATCACATGCTTACATTTTGGTATGACATTTGGTTTGTTTAAATGGGATAATATACATTCATTAACACCGATCATGCCGCTCGGTAGTGGTACCATAGGAATTGACAACTCCCGTTCCTGACATCCTAGGTATGTTTGGGTGGAAGGAATGACCGAATCCGAATACATTTCTAGGTGGACCTTAGACTTTGTGCTAGGGTTTATTCTACAGTCGGAAGGCTTGGATGTATGCATTTTCACAATACCGCATAGATGTTTATATGAGTATAGCATGCATTTGTTCCACAAAACATAACTTTGATTTAAACCATGTTTTACTTCAATACCTTGTTTTTGTGCATTTTTACATATGGTTTAGTTGATATATTTCACTTACCATACATGATATTTTGGATACACATTTCATGATTTGCATTAGACATAAACATAAACATTTTGACATTGATATACACAATTCATGATTTACATTAGACATAAACATTGTCACACCCCAACCGATGGCGGAAACATCGGGATGAGACGAAGTGTGTATAGATTGCAAGAGACTTCATAACACTATGTGACAATATTTAATTAAATTCAAATTTCATTGCAAGTGCTAAATTGTCATACAACATTTAAAATAGAAATAACAACAATTGTTCAAATTTCAACATAACATCAAAAGATAAATGAATTAAAGGTGTGTATCTAGTCCACCCTATTCTTGTTTCATCTTTCATCATACTTCAACAATTTAACCTGCAACATGTATTAAAATAGAGTTTCAATGCAAAAGCAAAGGCGAATATACAAGTTTGTTTACATAGCATAATAGAATAAAAACTCAAATCCAACATGATTCATAATTTGTGATTACTGGTATGCAATTTTGGCGTACAATATGATCAAACCCTAGAATACAACGCATAAAATAGCCTAATCCCAATAGTTTAGCGGGGTGGTAATGTTTAACTTAACAATACCCAATAGAATAGCGGGCGGGGCGTTAATCCTATAGCGCTATAATTGTTAAGGTGGGCGAGCAAAGTTAATGAGCGTATAACATTCCAAATCGTTCACATAGCATACGAGAATAGCAAGTAAGTCACATTAGTTTCATGCTTGATCAAGGATTGAGTATGTTTAGTTTAAAAGTTGTTTGCATAATTATACATGTTGCATTCCAAAGTGTAAAGGGGAAAAAGGGATCGAGTATACTCACGGTTTTTGCAAGCTTTCCTACTTGATATCCCGTGAGTGTTGGTTGTTTAGTTTGGAGCACCTTGTCCTCCTACACGAAGGAACACAGGTGTGTGAGTTGGGGATAACGGAAGATTATAGATTTGGAATTTAAAATGCATGAACATAGACATAGGAAAATAACCATTCATTACATATGGTGTTGAAATGGTATACTTACTAACTTGATAATGTTCATTTGTTCATCATCAAGAGTTTGGTTTAAATATTATATAAGTATTACATAGATTATAATATATATCATATATGTCAAGTATGAGGTAGAAGACTAAGTTCTTCATTTAGGCACCTCTAAGAGTCATAGAAATCATGTAGGAGGTAGGAAGAACAAGCTTCCATTTAGGTACCTCTAAGTGTCATAGAAATCATGTAGGAGGTAGGAAGAACAAGCTTCCATTTAGGTACCTCTAAGTGTTCACCACTACACTTGATGTAAAGACAACCAAGGAGGGTCATGAACCATGAATAATATAGAAATGAAATATACATATTAACAAAGAGAAAGTCACCAAGTGAGGGTGGATTGCACTTTTACCTCAATGTGGTGATGAATACACTAGGATTTCTAGGATCAAAGAGCTTCTTGTTGATGAATCCTCCTTGAAATGCTCCTAAAGTTACTTGGATTTTCAAGAGGTGTCCAAGAACTTCTGCCTGGTCCACCAGTCGAAGAGATGACATCAATCAGACCACGTTCGAAGGCTCGAAAAAGTAGGGCGTTACAGTCTCCCCTCCTTTAGGAAATTTCGTCCCGAGATTTAGGAAGACGTTGGGAAGAGATGAGGGTATTTCTTCTTCATCTCGCTCTTGAGTTCCCAAGTGAATTCAGCGCCACGTTTACCTTCCCATCGAACCTTGACGATAGGAATTTTACTGCGCCTCAATAACTTGACTCCTTGATCCATGATTTCGACGGGTTTCTCCACAAAGTGCAAAGTGTCGTTTATTTGGAGATCATCGAGAGGGACTTGAAGTCCTCCTTCAGCGTGACACTTCTTTAGATTTGAGACATGAAACGTTGGATGAACGTTGTTGAGTTCTTGAGGTAAATCGAGTCGATAAGCCACCGCACCAATCCTTTCGAGTATCTTGAAAGGACCAACATAGCGAGGGGCAAGCTTTCCCTTTTTACCAAAACGAACCACTCCTTTCCAAGGAGACACTTTGAGTAGAACGTGATCCCCAATGTTGAATTGCATCGGTTTGCGTCCCTTATCAGCATAGACCTTTTGACGATTTCGGGCCTTGAGTAGATTATCACGGATTTGGTGAATCTTATCCGTTGCTTCTTGTATGATCTCAGGGCCAGTAAAATGTTTGTCTCCAATTTCGTGCCAGTTTAAAGGAGATCGGCATTTGCGACCATACAATGCCTCGAATGGAGCCATTTGAATACTGGAGTGGTAGCTATTATTGTATGAGAACTCAATCAAGGGTAAATGCACATCCCAACTACCACCAAAGTCGATGACACAAGAACGGAGCATGTCCTCTAGGGTTTGGATAGTACGTTCAGTCTGTCCATCCGTTTGAGGATGAAAAGCCGTACTGAGATTCAAATGAGTACCCATAGCGGACTGAAAGGTTTGCCAGAGACGCGAAGTAAACCGACCATCGCGATCAGAAATGATGTCGAGAGGAATACCATGATGTCGTATGACTTCATCGGTATAGATGCGAGCAAGTCGTTCAACCTTGAAATCTTCGCGAATAGGAATGAATTAAGCGGATTTGGTCAAACGATCGATGATCACCCAAATGCTATCGTGACCAGAAGATATACGAGGGAGTTTGGTTATGAAGTCCATTGCAATGCTATCCCATTTCCAAACGGGGATTTCAGGTTGTTCGAGTAGACCAGAAGGTCGTTGATGCTCGGCTTTGACTTTTGAACACGTAAGACACTTAGAGACGTAAACGGCAATGTCTTTCTTCATACCAGGCCACCAATAGGATGTACGTAGATTATGATACATCTTGTCGGCACCAGGATGAATTGAGTACTTGGATTTGTGTGCCTCGTTCATGATGAAGTCTCGAAGCTCTTCGCGATCAGGGATCCAGGCACGATTATCGAGGTATAGGATACCATCGGCCTTGGAGACGAGATCGAGTTCTTTAGCGCCTCGTATCTCAACCTGGAAGTTACCTTCGTTAATAGAGGCGTACTGAGCTTCGCGAATGCGGCGTGGAAGATCGTTCACAAGTTGAAGACAACGAATACCCTTCATATGACTTTTGCGACTAAGGGCGTCAGCTACTACATTCGCTTTACCTGGATGGTATTTGATTTCGCAGTCGTAGTCGTTTAACAGTTCCACCCAACGACGTTGACGCATGTTCAGTTCCTTTTGGTCGAAGATGTGTTGAAGGCTCTTGTGGTCAGTGAAAACCACACACTTAGTACCATAAAGGTAGTGTCGCCAAATTTTCAACGCAAAAACAACTGCGCCAAGTTCAAGGTCATGGGTAGTATAGTTTTTCTCATGTATCTTGAGTTGATGAGATGCATAAGCGATGACCTTGCCTCGTTGCATGAGAACGCAACCAAGGCCACGGTTCGAGGCATCGCAATACACCACGAAATCATCATTCCCATCAGGAAGAGTAAGAATAGGAGCGTTGCAAAGCAAGTCCTTGAGAGTCCGAAAGGATTCCTCTTGCTCAGGACCCCAAGCAAAAGGTTTCTCCTTTTGGGTCAACGAAGTGAGAGGAACGGCGATTTTTGAAAAATTTGAGATGAATCGACGGTAATAACCCGCCAATCCTAAGAAAGAACGGATTTCAGAAGGAGATTTAGGCGCAGTCCAATCCTTTACAGCTTCGATCTTTGCAGGGTCAACGTGGATTCCTTTTTCACTAACAACGTGTCCAAGGAATTGGACTTCTTTAATCCAAAACTCGCATCTGGAGAACTTAGCGTATAAGCGTTCAATACGTAAGAGCTCGAGTATAAGGCGAAGATGACGTTCATGATCGGCTTGAGATTTAGAATAAATGAGGATATCATCAATGAAGACGATCACGAAACGATCCAAATAGGGCTTACAAACACGATTCATGAGATCCATGAACACAGCGGGTGCGTTGGTCAAACCAAAAGGCATAACCACGAACTCGTAATGTCCATAGCGAGTGCGAAAAGAGGTTTTGGGTACGTCCTCTTCGAGGACCCGAAGCTGGTGATAACCAGAACGAAGATCGATTTTGGAGAAACAGGTAGCGCCTTGAAGTTGGTCAAAGAGATCGTCGATACGTGGAAGAGGGTAACGATTCTTGACAGTGAGTTTGTTGAGCTCGCGATAATCGATACACATACGGAAAGAACCATCTTTCTTCTTAACGAAAAGCACAGGGGCACCCCAAGGTGAGGTACTCGGACGGATGAAACCCTTATCGAGGAGTTCTTGAAGTTGCGTAGATAATTCTTGCATCTCAGAAGGTGCAAGTCGATAAGGAGCTTTGGCAACAGGAGTCGCACCAGGTACGAGGTCAATACGAAAGTCAACAGATCGAGGTGGAGGAAGACCAGGTAAATCTTCAGGAAAGACGTCAGGGAAGTCGCGCACCACTAGGGGTGAGCAAAAGGAAAAACCCGACCCGAACCGACCATTACCCTACCCGACCCGAGAACCGATCAAACATAAAATACAGAACTGATTCACTACCCTAAATATAGGTTCGGTTCCGGTCCATAGGTCCAAGTCGGGTTTCACCATGAAAAGAACCGAGAACCGACCCGACCCGACCCTATTTTATATGAAAAATTGGAACCGATCTAAATACCTAGGTACTTGGGTTCGGGTCGGGTTGGGTATATTTTCGGTCCGGTTCTCGGTTATTTTCGGTCCGGACCTAAACTTGCTCACCCCTACGCACCACTGGAACATCACTTAAACTCTTTCCCTTGCCCTTTTCTTCCACAACGTGGGCTAAAAAGGCAGAGTACTGTTTGCGTAAGTATTTGTTCGCTTGTGTGCAGGACATCAACTTCAGTCCCTTTGAAGGTCGGTCTCCATAGACGTGCAAAACATCACCAGAAGGAAGGGGTAACCGAACGTATTTCTCGTTACAAGCGATTTCAGCATGGTTCTTTTGGAGCCAATCCATGCCTATGATGACGTCGAAACTACCCAGTTGCATGGGTATGAGATCGATAGGGAAAACGTGTTCGTTAAGAGTAAGACGACAATCACGAAGAACGGAATCGACTAGGATGGATTTGCCATTTGCGACTTCAACGGAAAACGACTTAGGTAGCTTAGAGCGTGTGCAATTTAACAATGATTCGAATTCCAAGGACACAAAGCTTTGTCCGCACCAGTATCAAACAGTATCGAAGCATAAAGATGGTTAACAAGAAACGTACCATTAACGACATCATTTTCGTTGCGCGCTTGATTCGCGTTCAGATTGAAACAGCGTCCACGAGGAGGTTGTAGTTGTTCTTGATTCCATAGTGGGCATTGAGGACGAAGATGATTGACGTCCCCACATTTGAAACAAGCTCTAGCGGGTCTTGCATTTTGAGGAGGGGGCAGAGCTTGTTGCGCTTGCTGAGCTGGTGGAGCTTGTTGCGCTTGCTGAGCTGGTGGAGCTTTTTGTTGTTGATAGCGACAAAAGGCGGTGTCATGTCCATAACGATTACAGTTGGTACAAAGACGACACCTGGCATTGGCGGGATGGTGATGGTTACATGTGGCACACTTGGGGTGAATCCCAGTGTACGACTTTCGGGCGTTGTCAGGAGCAACAGGATTTGGGTTAACGGGTGGCACAATCGCATTGCAAACGGGGTTCGATTGCTTTCACTTCTTCCCCCTATTGTTACTCGACTGTTGGGTGATTTGGTTGGCTGGCTTGAAAGAAGTGGGGTTTGCGGTTTGCTTATCGCGTACACGGTTGTTGTTCAGGGAAGCGGCCAAACGATAAACAGCTTCGATATTGTCGAGTTTGGCAGCCTCGATCGTATCGCGCATAGCAGAGGGTAGCCCATTGATATACTTCCGTATCTTGCGGTCGGTGGTCATAACGAGGTGAGGAACTATGAAGCTAAGTTGTTTGAAACGGATGGTGTAGGCTAGGTTTTCATCCCCCACTTGCTTTAGTGCCCAAAATTCTTCCTCCAACTTTTGTTGCTCATGCGGAGGACAAAACTCGTCCATCATCAGGGCCTTAACTTCTTCCCACTCCAACGCATATGCCAGTTCGTTCGAACGAATGTTCCTTTCGTTCGTCCACCATTCGAGAGCTCGGGCTTGGAATACCCTAGTCGCACTACGCGTTCTGAGTTCATTGGGGCAATCACTGTTGATGAACGTGACCTCCATGCTATTAAACCATTCGAGCATGGCGGTCACCCCATCATTGCCAGTGAATGGCTTAGGATTACACGATGAAAAGTGCTTGAAGTTGAACGAGGCGGGCTTGCGTATTTCGACCTTGGAGTCGACGGAGGAGTTCGGAGTTTCAGAAGCTCGAATCTCGGAAATGACCTTTGGAACGACGCGCGCAAATTGATCGGCCATGAAAGCCATCATCTTCTTCGTAGCACGGGACTTTGACTTCTTAGACGAGTTGGAGTGACGAGAAGACATCTAAGATTCAAAAGAACGAATAGGTGAGACTTGATCATAATGTTTGTTAAAGAAAAATCGTTTGCATAAATTGATTCACATAGCATAAAGTGTCACATAGCATAAAAGGTTCAAATTGGTTCACATAACATAAAGAGTTTAGACATCTCATATAGCATAGTCATAGCATAACATGAATAAATGAAAGCATTGTAAATTTAGTTTGTTCACGAGGGATCATTATTGTTTGTGATTGCGATCAACGTGCGAAATGAGTAAACCAAAATTTGAAAAGAACGGACGTTCAAGTTTAAAATCACATATAAATTGAGATACATAAAAGAGAGGCTCAATAGAACATAGGATTGTTTCGGGTAGAGAAACGTCGACTATTCCAAAGTGGGTCGAATGCCTTTCGATTTAGAGAAAACGTGCTTTGGCCTATAGGTAAGATACTCTCGTCGAGAAGTGATTAACGGTATCTTACCCTTCCATTTACTACACGTCTCTAATCGATTGGAACAATCGAGACTTTGGCGAGATTGAAAATCGAGGAATGGGAGTTAATCGACGAGATGCGGGTTTCACCCCTAACTTGACGATTTCGTACCCTAAATGTGGTTGGTACTCGTCGGGTCAAAATATAATTTCGACATTTAGACGAGGGTCCACTAGAGTTGAAATGGAAATTACCGTTAGGTTGTGGATTTCACTCCTAGCGTAATGGTGGAATTTCGTGCAAAAATAGTTTAAGGTAGGATGAGAGTCGTTTACCTAATTGTGGGTTTCACGCCTATTTTGGTAAAGTTGTCTCGTTTGTGTTACACGAGTATACAAATAAACAAAAGTGTATTCATGTTAACCTTAGGAAAGGCATATAAACTTAGTCAACAAGAAGTATAGCTAGGAAGCATGCATGGTAGAGTACAAAAGTTTTAAACGACACATAAGAGGCAAAATTCCTAAAACTATAGATTAGGGCAAAAGCATGGCAATTTTCCTAATTCCCTATAGTTATGGCTCTGATACCAATCTGTCACAACCCAACCGATGGCGGAAACATCGGGATGAGACGATGTGTGTATAGATTGCAAGAGACTTCATAACACTATGTGACAATATTTAATTAAATTCAAATTTCATTGCAAGTGCTAAATTGTCATACAACATTTAAAATAGAAATAACAACAATTGTTCAAATTTCAACATAACATCAAAAGATAAATGAATTAAAGGTGTGTATCTAGTCCATCCTATTCTTGTTTCATCTTTCATCATACTTCAACAATTTAACCTGCAACATGTATTAAAATAGAGTTTCAATGCAAAAGCAAAGGCGAGTATACAAGTTTGTTTACATAGCATAATAGAATAAAAACTCAAATCCAACATGATTCATAATATGTGATTACTGGTATGCAATTTTGGCGTACAATATGATCAAACCCTAGAATACAACGCATGAAATAGCCTAATCCCAATAGTTTAGTGGGGTGGTAATGTTTAACTTAACAATACCCAATAGAATAGCGGGCGGGGCGTTAATCCTATAGCGCTATAATTGTTAAGGTGGGCGAGCAAAGTTAATGAGCATATAACGTTCCAAATCGTTCACATAGCATACGAGAATAGCAAGTAAGTCACATTAGTTTCATGCTTGATCAAGGATTGAGTATGTTTAGTTTAAAAGTTGTTTGCATAATTATACATGTAGCATCCCAAAGTGTAAAGGGGAAAAAGGGATCGAGTATACTCACGGTTTTTGCAAGCTTTCCTACTTGATATCCCGTGAGTGTTGGTTGTTTAGTTTGGAGCACCTTGTCCTCCTACACGAAGGAACACAGGTGTGTGAGTTGGGGATAACGGAAGATTATAGATTTGGAATTTAAAATGCATGAACATAGACATAGGAAAATAACCATTCATTACATATGGTGTTTAAATGGTATACTTACTAACTTGATAATGTTCATTTGTTCATCATCAAGAGTTCGGTTTAAATATTATATAAGTATTACATAGATTATAATATATATCATATATGTCAAGTATGAGGTAGAAGACTAAGGTCTTCATTTAGGCACCTCTAAGAGTCATAGAAATCATGTAGGAGGTAGGAAGAACAAGCTTCCATTTAGGTACCGCTAAATGTCATAGAAATCATGTAGGAGGTAGGAAGAACAAGCTTCCATTTAGGTACCTCTAAGTGTTCACCACTACACTTGATGTAAAGACAACCAAGGAGGGTCATGAACCATGAATAATATAGAAATGAAATATACATATTAACAAAGAGAAAGTCACCAAGTGAGGGTGGATTGCACTTTTACCTCAATGTGGTGATGAATACACTAGGATTTCTAGGATCAAAGAGCTTCTTGTTGATGAATCCTCCTTGAAATGCTCCTAAAGTTACTTGGATTTTCAAGAGGTGTCCAAGAACTTCTGCCTGGTCCACCAGTCGAAGAGATGACATCAATCAGACCACGTTCGAAGGCTCGACACCATTCAAATATCACCTGAAGCACCTCGTCCGGGGTTTGTTGATTGTGGATCTTCCTCGTCCACATTCCAAACTCCAATGATACCGGCGATTCAAGTCTCTAAAAATGGTAACTCCCCCCCCCATGATCTATGTCCATGTTGTGTATATACCTTTTGTTTGAACCATGGTCAAGTTTTTCTGTGGTTGAGTTTCTGTATAAACCCTAGATGTTATTAATAGATGCTGGTTGTTGTCTCTAATTTCATGGTTGAGTTTTTTTATACACCACGGATGTTATCAATTGTTGTTGGTTGAGTTTTCTTATACACCACAGACCTTATAAAAACACCCATCGTTACATTGTGTGTTCCAACCACGGCAAGCCGCAACTTAAAAGGAAGTTTGACACGCTGGATTAGACGTCTTTAAAGATAAGGCGGTCCACTTTCCGGGTCTGTGACTGTAAAGCCTGTATACGTGTCAAGTTCGATGAGACGTCGTGTACTTGGGTTCTGTATCGTTTTGAAGAAAACCACAATCATCCAATGGTCCCAATGCACAACATTGATCTCCCCAAAAAAAGGTGGAGGTTAGATTTTTTTACCAAAGAATTCATTCACCAAGCCAGCCGTAACAAGGTAGGCCTGTCGGTGGCCCATCAATTCCATGTAAGCCTAAGGGGTGGGCACCACAACGTGAAGGGTACCGCAGACGACTACAAAAATTTCGCGAGGAATGTTCGCATGTTCATCGGCGAAAAAGACGTGTAATTGGTGATTGAGAAGATGAAGGACCAGGTCGACCACTTACCCAACTACACTTTATATATAACATGGAAAACGGTGAGATACGACACATGTTCTGGGCCGATGAAATTTCCAAGATCAATTACCAAGCCTTTGGCGATGTCATAGCGTTCGACGCAACTTACCAAACAAACAAGTAAAGCTCCTTGCCAATCTAACTCAACATGGTTTTTTATTATTTCTATACATGGAAAAGGCTGAACTTTTTTAACGTATCTCGTACAGGTACAATCTCATTTTCGTTCCATTCACCGGGGTGGACAACAACAAAAGGTGCGTCACTTTTGGAGCCAGCCTTTTGTTCTACGAGACAATCGAGGCGTACACGTGGTTGCTAACATCTTTTCTCAAAGCGCACAACAAGCAACCTGCCCTTGTGCTAACTGACCAAGACCCGACATTGAGACAAGCCGTTGGCGCTGTTTTCACTCAGTCTCTTCACCGTTTGTGCATGTGGCACATCATGAAGAAATTACCATCAAAGGTCAACTCGCCACCTTGATAGGTTTTATATTTTTCTTGTTGTGTAGTCATAAATTTACTTAGCTACTGATGCGGATGTTTGATCTTAAAAAATTGATAAAAAAATCTGTTTTTTCTAATTTTTTGCTGTACGTGTCCCAAAAGAATCTGATGTAAAAATATGTATTTTTTTTTGCCCGGGGCTACATGTTTCTTTGTGCCCAGATTGCCGGTGAGGTCGAAGATAACTCTCAAGTCAGGGCTGCCATACATAAACTTGTATGTAACGTGTATATAAAACTGTCAACATTTGAGCGTAGGTGGGCAAAGCTGCTGGAGAAGTACGGGCTTGAAAATCATGATTGGCTTGGAGATATGTTCAACATAAAGGAATTATGGGTCCCGGCGTATTTCAGAGAAATCTTGATGTCTTGTTTGATGAAGACCACCTCGCGATGTGAGAGTTCTAACGCCGCGTTTAAGGTAAATTCCTCATGGGCGAACACGCTAATCCAGTTTTTGTTGTGTTACGACGCAACATTGGACTCCCAAAGATACATGCAGAGGGTTGTGGGCTTTAAGGCGGATGACCGCGCGCATGAGTTGAAGTCCAGACTGGCAATAGAGAAGCAATGTTCGTTATTGTATTCCCCGACCATTTTCATCGAGGTTCGCAAAGAGATTCTGAAGGGGCTGATGTACTGTTACACCACGAATGTCGAAGAAGCTGATGGCATGAAGATATACACTGTTACACACATGGTCAAGAGGTCTGACGTCGTCAACGAATTAACGGTAAATCACCCGCTTCCCTTTGCTCCCTCCCTTTTTACCATATTTCGTGTTTTTTACGTGCGCGTTTCGATCACCGGTACAAGTTAAAGTCGACACAGCGGAGGACACCACAACATGCTCCTGTAACTTGTGGTGCCGTATCGGATATCTTTGCAGGCATATTTTCTGCGTTTTCAGGCAGACAAAGGTGGATGAAATACCAGAGAAGTATGTGGTTAGCCGCCGGGGACGTCACGTGTTACCGAAATCTGTTTTACGTGTTGAATGCAGGTATGGGGTAGATCTGTCCCCGCTTTCATTGACCAGGAACAACCTAGTCGATTGTTTCTCCAAGGTAATAGAGGATGTGGTTGGCGATCAGGCAGCGATGGAGGTTTTCATAGAGAAAATCAAGGCCTGGAAGAATGAATTGATTGATGATCACTGCAGCAAGGTAAACGTGGATAAGACAGAAACACAAGTCATGGCAGATATGCTAGGAGTCGTAGTGCAAGGTGACAGAAGCACCTCCGTATCATGCTCAAACCCTCAAGGCGTACGCAATAAAGGATGCGGCACCAACAAGCGTCTTAGTGGGCCCAACGAGAGGGATGTCTAGAGTCATCAGAAGCCCCCGGCTATGCAAGACCTACAACCAGTACGTAATAGGGCATGACTCACGAAACTGCCCGGAGAAGTGGAAGCAAGCAAAACCTTAGCACCGTGGCTGTTACGGGGGGGGGGGGGGGTGGGGCGGGGCTGGGCTGGTGTCTTGGATGTGTTGGTGGGTTTTCTGAAGTGGTAGATGGCTGTGTTTTTGGATGGGTGGATGGATATGTTTGGAAAACAGAATCTTTTTGTATGTTTTATCTTTTGGTACAAATTTTTGTCGAGATGAAACCCCCCCCCCCAAGTGGGTTTTTATAAGGTTATGTTGTTTTTTTGCTATCCAGGTGGATGAATGCTAATTTGTCTATTATCACTTTATTTATGTAACCACATCTTGCGTGTCAGTCATGTCCCGTGTGACGACACATGTGTGAAACATTTTATTTGACATTCGACAATCGACATCGCTAAAAAAGGATAGGTATTGTCAAAAAATTGTAAACCACTAAAAAAAAGAGGTAACGTAAAAAAGGCTTTTTTTTCTATGCAACGGCGCCGGATACTTGTTGATTCTCATAATTTATTGACACACCCCGCGGGTAAACGTTAAAAATTAAGCCCATATTAATAACTGCCCGAAGTTTAACGTAACGGTGTCAGACACTTTGTCGTTTTTTACATAACGTATTAATTCCTTTTTTCCCGCGTAATGTAAAAAATTCCTGTTTTTTACATAACATTAAAACTAAAAGTCAAATTTTCATTTTTCCTATTTTAACGGTGACGGATACCTTTTTTTATATCTTTCACACCACTAGGCTAAATGTAAAAAAATTAAGCTCAATCGGTTTACAAAATGTTTCTCTTTTTGAGTCAAAGAGGTTAAAGGAACGGCGATTTTCGAGAAGTTGGAGATAAAACGACGATAATAAACAGCAAGACCAAGAAATGAACGAATCTCAGATGGAGACTTAGGTGCGATCCAATTCTTTACAGCTTCTATTTTTGCGGGATCAACGTGAATACCAAGTTCGTTGACAGTATGACCAAGGAATTGAACTTCTTTTAACCAAAATTCACATTTAGAGAATTTGGCGTAAAGACGTTCAGTACGTAGAAGCTGAAGTATAAGACGCATGTGTTGCTTGTGCTCTTCTTGAGTCTTGGAGTAGATAAGAATATCGTCGATGAAGACGATCACGAAACGGTCTAAGTACGTTTTGCACACACGGTTCATCAAATCCATGAAGACAGCAGGTGCGTTGGTCAAACCAAAGGGCATGACCACGAACTCGTAGTGACCATATCGTGTACGAAAGGCGGTTTTAGGTATATCTTCTTCAAGAACCCGGAGTTGATGATACCTAGAACGAAGATCGATCTTTGAAAAGCAGGTCGCGCCTTGCAATTGATCGAAGAGGTCGTCAATGCGAGGAAGAGGGTATCGGTTTTTGACAGTAAGCTTATTGAGCTCACGATAGTCAATATACATATGGAAAGACCCATCTTTCTTTTTGACGAATAGAACGGGAGCGCCCCAAGGAGAAGTACTAGGGTGTATAAAGCCTTTATCAAGAAGCTCTTTAAGTTGGCTCGAAAGCTCTTGCATCTCAGAGGGTGCTAAACGATAGGGAGAGTTAGCGACAGGCGTAGCGCCAGGCACTAAATTGATGCGAAAGTCGACAGAACGAGCATGAGGCGGACCAGGAAGATCATCGGGAAACACCTCGGGAAAATCACGTACAACGGGAATGTCACTCATGTTATTTGTTCGCTTGAATACATGACATAAGCTTGAGACCTTGAGAAGGTTTCTCGCCATAGACGTGAAGAGAATCACTGTTTGAAAAAGGAAGACGAATAAAATTTTCACAACAAACAACTTCAGCACGAACTCGCCTAAGCCAGTCCATACCTAGTATGACGTCGAAACTACCCATTTGCATAGGTATGAGGTCAATGAGAAACGTATGATCATTAAGAATCAAGGAACACTTAGAAAGGACGGAATCAACAGCGACAGATTTACCATCAGCGACTTCGACAGCGAATGATCTTGGCAACTTAGAGCTTTTACACTTAAGCAATGGTTCGAATTCTAATGACACAAAACTCTTATCGGTGCCAGTATCAAATAAACACGAAGCATAAACATGGTTCACAAGGAACGTACTAGTAATGACGTCGTTTGCATTTTGCTCCTGAGTGGTGGTAAGGAGAAAAGCTCGGCCTTTAGCTGGTTGTTGAGCCTGTTGCTATTGTTGCTGTTGTGGTTGTTGTGGCGGTGGCTGATTGCAGTGAGGACACATGTTTGTGAGATCATTGAGGTTGCCACATTTAAAACATGCTCGCACAGGAGCAACTTGAACTTGGTTTGGTGTAGGGTTTTGGGCTACAACTGGCTGGTTCTGATTGGCCATAGGTGGTTTGTGGCAGTGTTGAGAAAAATGCCCATATCGATTACAGTTGGCGCACTTGTGGCACGGAACATTGGGAGGGTGATGGTATTGGCATTGGCCACACTTGGGTTGAGTCCCAGTGTAACCTTTGCGCGGAGGTTCGACATTGGATACAGCAGGCATGGCTTGCAAGGGTTGAGGGTTTGGCGGAGTGATGACCACGCAGTTTTAGCTTGAAGCCTTCCGCTTCTTGCCTCAGTTTTTCTTGGTGGATGATGAGGGTTCAACTGTGGGTTTAACGGTGGCTTGGTGTACGTTTTTCAGTGAAGCTTTTGCGGCATTTCTACGCATAACGTGGTTATTGTTTAGGCGAGCGACCAAATGAAAGGTTTCCTCGATAGTTGCTAGGCAAGCAGCCTCTACGAGGTTCATGAAAGAATCGGGTAGACAATGGATGTACTTGTTGATGGATTTCTCAGGGGTATCAACTTGGCTAGGACGAATGATGCTAAGTTGCTTGAAGCGGAGGGTTAAACCATCGTTGTCGTCATCCACTTGCTTAAGGTGCCAATATTCATGCTCTAACTTCCTAAGCTCGTGAGGCGGACATTATTCTTCTTTCATGATCTTCTTTAGTTTGGCACATGGTAAAGCGTGGGCGGCATCCTCACCTCTTGTTCTTCGCTCAGAGGTCCACCAATCAAGAGCTCTTGATCGGAACACCCCTGTAGCGTTTTGGGTGCGCAAGTCGTCAGGACAACCACTCTGACGGAATGTGATCTCCATAGCGTCAAACCAAGTTAGTAGTGCGGTGGCACCATCCTTTCCTGTAAACTCCAAAGGTTTACAAGCCATGAATTGCTTGAAAAGGAATGGTGTCTTTGGTTTCTCCACCTTGGAGTCTACAGAACCATGGGACGAATCAGAGTTGGTTTGAATGCGGCTCACGATGTCAGGTATTACTTGGGCCATCTGATCTGCCATTTGTTCAGCAATGAGATCAACTAACTCTTGTTTGGAGATGGAGTCGTTGTTGGAACCTTTCTTTGACTTGGTCTTCTTTGATGAGCTTGGAGATGCCATCTACAAGTTCGAAAGAAAAGGAAAGGATGAGACTTGATCATAAATTTTAAAACAAGGTTTTTGAACGTATAAGCATGTAAGTGTTCACGTATAATTCACATAATTCGCATGTATTCGACAAGTATTTGACAAGTATAAACACGTATGAATGCGTAAAAGAATATAAATTTAGTTTGTTCTCAAGAATTATTATTGTTTTTGATTGCGTGAGACGTGCGAATTGTGTAACGGTTTTGAAACGAATGAGGTAACAAGTATAAAATCACATATAAATTGAATCACATAAAAGAGAGACTCATAAAACATGGGATTGTTTCAGGTAGAGAAACGTCGACTACTCCAAAGTGAATCGAAAGTCCTTTCAAATTAGAGAAACGTGCTTTGGCCTATAGGTAAGATACTCTCGTTGAGAAGCGATTAATGGTATCTTACCCTTCCAGTTACTACACGTCTCTAATCGATTGAAAAAATCAAAACTTTGGCGAGATTGAAAATCGAGGAATGGGACTTAATCGACAAGATGTGGATTTCACCCCTAACTTGACGACTTCATACCCTAGTGTGGTTGGTACTCGTCGGGTCAAAATAAAATTTCGACACTTTGAAGAGGGTCCACTAGAGTTTGAATTGGAAATTTACCATTAAGATGTGGATTTCACTCCTTACTTAATGGCGTAATTTCATGCAAAAATAAAGTATAAGCGGGATGAGAGTCGTTCACCAAATTGTGGGTTTCACGCCTATTTTGGTAAACTCGTCTCTTTAGTATAAAGAGTGTCTTCAAGTCTTCAAGTGTATTGTGTAAAATGTCTTAGGAAATAGATAATGTAAGTATTTAGACCAAAAGAGGAGAAAGAAGCAAGTAGGAAGCATAACATTTTAAGCATGAAACAAGAATGGTAAAAAATGAGGCACCTTATAGACTAGGTTGAACATGACAATTCTACCTAATTCCCTATAGTTATGGCTCTGATACCAATCTGTCACACCCCAACCAAAGGCGGAAACATCGGAGTGGGACGAAGAAAGATTGCTCATCACACATAACGCTACTTGTGACAATATTTAAATCAAAATCGTTTTCATTCCATAACTCAAATTGTCAAACATTACAATGAAATTCAAATGACAACAAGTTCAATTAGAATACATAACAACATGAACAAAATTGATACAACATATTAAACCTAAAGCGTCTATATGTGTATCTAAGCATCAACGCTACTTCATTTCATAGCATCGTCAGCCTAAACTTGTAACATATTTAAAATAAAGTTCAATGCAAAAGCAAAGTCGAGTATACAGGTTTGATACATAGATAGCATAAAAATTATTTTTAAACGATTTCTCATGGCAAGCTAATGATACAAGATAAACATTATAATCATCATGTGTTTAACAAATCAATCCAATGATGAAACGCAATAAGCTCGTGACATAACCTCAAGTCTACGGGTGGTGCGTTAATCCTATAGCGCTATATATGTCAAGGATAGGCTCGATCGAAGCTAATGATAAGTTTAACACAAAATGTATAACCCCAAGTTCAGTGTATAAAGTAATCAAGTATGCAAGCATGTTATAGGAATGTTTGTGCATTTATGAATAAAGTTCATGTGTAAGCTTCATAAATAAACATGTTACACCCCAAAAAGTGGTAAACGTAAAGAGGGGGTTCGAGTATACTCACGGTTTTGCAAGCTTCCACTTGTTAATCCGCGAGAGAGTTGTTGTTGATTAGTTTGGAGCACCTTGTCCTTCTACACGAAGAAACATAGGTGGGTGAGTATGGAGAGTTTAACGGAAGATTAAGATTCGGAGTTTAAAGTACATGAAAGTAAACATATGGAGAAAATAATCACCTAGCACACATAATACTTGTTCTTGACATTATGAAACTCAAAGAGTTTAAATGTTTTCATGGGTCAAATGCCCATTAGAATCGTGACAAGCATTATGGTCCTTAGATGATATAACCTACTATCTTGACAAATGATCACTAGTTCATTATCAAAAGTTCGATTACTTAGATAATATATAAGTATTATATAGTGTACATTATGTCATATAGGTCAAGCATGAGGTAGGAGGATAAATCCCCCATTTAGGAACCTCTTTTGCATATCATATAAGTCATGTAGGAGGTAGGAAGAACAAATCTTCCATTTAGGTACCACTTTGGTGTTCACCACTACACTTGTTATAAACTATCAAGGAGGGTCATGAACATACAATAAAGAATAAGTTAACTACAACTAATCTAAGAAATCATTAAGTAATGTGTGGATTTTTCAAGTAGGATAGCCCAAGCTAGTCCTATAATCACACAAACATCAAGCTTTATGCTTGTTCATTACTTGTGGGTTAAACCCTAACCAAAATAGAAAGTTTATGAGGTTCTGACATCTGATTTTAAGTGTCACAACCTTGTTTTAAAGCCCAACTAACCATAGAAGTGATTATGAGCATAAGGACATAGGCATGTGTATGAGATAACTCAAGTTCAAGCAAGTTTAGTAAAGTTTAATCAAAACAGAAAGTTTGGAGCCTTATTTGGTGATGTTCCAGCCTTGATTTTCCATAAAAGACCTGTTGGAAACATACCTAAGGTTGTTCCAAGCAAGTAGGAAGAAGAATCATTGTAAAAGACTAAGAAATGAGAGAGTTATGCTCATTTTTGTGAGATGATATGATTCTGATTTGCTTCTGGATTCAACTGCGTTTTTAGTGTGGTTGAGAGTGATTAGAGAGTGTTAGGAAAGTGAAAAATGTTTGGAGGAGGCTTGGGCTTTATAAGGGATGGATTAGGGTTGGGTTGGTGGCTCATTAATGCAAGAAACACACTTAAGATGCAACAAAAACCAACAAAACAACCAATTAACGAGCTGATTAGAGGCTGGTCGCGGATCCGGGTGTCTCGTCGGCCGCGAGCCACTTTGTGGGCCGGGTCGCGGGCCGCGAGCCGGGGTGGCTGGGTTGGGTTAAGTTTCGAGTATTGACATTTAGCCTCCCCCGATGTTTATTATTAATAGTTCTTAGGTGATTCAAGGGTATTTTGCGACATTTAAGCATAGTATAAGGATTTATCAAGTATAATTAACATAAAACAAGTATAATGAAGTATGATTAAGCGTATGAATGTCGTAATTAAGTATCATATGCATCCAAAAGAGGTATTATTCATGTATTTCACGAATTTACTAGTTTAACACGTAGTTTCCAAGAATTTTGAATGATGTATCAATTGTTTCACAAAATCAAACGTATGAACATGTATGAATTGTATTTATAACATGAATTTAAAGAAATACAAATTTTATTTATGATCCAAGTCTCGGATTTTACAACGATTACAACGAAAGAGCGATTACAAGAACACAAGACTTCCAAAAATAGAATTACAAACAAGACTTTCTAATTATGGAAAGTACGAAGAAGCAGGGCGTTATATTAACGTAATGGCAGTTTTTTTACGGGTACATTTTTTTTTTAATTTTTTTTACATTTGCGTGATAAAAATTTATGGCAGTTTTATACGGGTAGGGTTTTCCCCGTAATCCACACATGGAAAAATAGGTTAGGTAAAACTGTATTTTTTTACGGTTACATAAAAAACCGTATTTTTGTCGGTTACGTAAAAAAAAGGTATCCGATACCATTACGTAAAAAATAGAATGTTTTTTACATTACCTATTTTTTAGGTTAACTATTTTTGAAGGTTACCCTTTTTTGTTTTTTTGTTTTTTTTATTTCCATGTAATTTTTTTATTTTTAGTTTTTTTATTCGTTTACGGGATATAAATTTATGGCTGTTTTTTTTACTTTTTATTTGTTTATTATTTATTTTTAGCTCTTCAAGTGACATTTTCAGTGCATAACACACACACACGATTTTTTTACGTTATATGTAAATATAAAACGCGGACGTAAAAAAACAAGACGTTGAATAAAAAATTTGAGAAAACAACAATGTGTCCGAGCCACACGTTACGTAAAAAAGAGGCAATTTTTACGTTTACGTTTTCCGTGTTAAAAATTTATTGCAGTTTTTTACAGGTATATTTTGTTTTTTTTTATTTTTTCGTTTTTTTTACGTATATGCGATAAAAATTAATGGCAGTGTTTTACGGTAAGGGTTTTCTGTCACACCCCGACCACGTGGAACAATCAAACGTGGCGGAAACGTCGGGGAGTGTTGTAACAGAATTATTGTTTCACAACCATGGCATACAAAGTTATATTTTATTTATCAAACAAGCGTGTTACATTGTCTCAAAACAGGAAATAAAGAGTTCAGAACATAACTAAACTAGTTCTATCTTTATTTTAAGTCTCTAAGGCACAGGTCCGCCCTAGTGTCACGATCATCATCCTAAGCGACAACTCCTGAAAACACATGTGAAAATAGGTACGTCAGCATAAAAATGCCTGTGAGATACATAGGTTTTGTGAAAATAGGATTCATGACCTAAGTTTAAGAAAATGTTTAATAAAATTTAGTCATGAACCTTGTAAATTGTTTTGTTTTGTAAATCATTTAAAAAGCGATAAGATCAGATGATATGTATACATAAAAGAATAATACAAGGTTAAATGAATAACCAAGTAAAATGAGTTGTATAAAATAAGTTGTTTGTAAAGCAATGTCTGGTGAAAGATATGTTATTTGTATAAAATGTTATGTGTCTAAATTGAAATGATTCAAATAACGCTACGATATGTAATACCATACAAACACTTATATATAGGAAGTACTAGCGGCGTATCCACCATGCTTGTATCATATTACACACGTCTCGTTACTTAAATCACTTAAACAAACCACCAATGTATAAAGTCCATGTTTAAACCAATTGTCAAAAAGTCCTTGTATAAGCCATGTCAAATGTTAAAAAGTCCAAATGTAGTCAAGTAAAGTGTAACAAATGTTATGTATTGTAAGTAAAGTATTGTCACATAAACCAAATGTAGAAATGTACAAAACAAAGTATTTTGAATATATCAAAAAGTTATGTTTTGCAAAGTAAATGCATGTTTTATTGATACTAACATTTATGTGGTAAGTTAACGCATACATTCAAGCCTTGAGACAGTCGGATAACCCTTTTAGTCAAGGTTATCAAAAGAAATGTTTTCAGATTCAGTCATTCCTTACATCCAAACATACCCGGGATGTCAGGAATGGGATTTGTCAAGTCCTATGGTACCACTACTTACTACCGAGCGGCGTAGCTAATGTTAATGAACGTATATAAGTCCCGTTTGTGCAAACCAAATGTTATAGCAATTGTATACATGTTATATGAAAACAATGACTAAGTATGCTAAGTAAACATACAAAGCAGAAAAGTCATGTAAATCAATGTGCTAGCATGCTATCAGTCAACATACATAGCAGAAATGTAAAGTGAAACAATGTACTAAGTATGCTATCAGTCAACATACATGGCAAAACAATGTAATGTAAATCATGTACTATAAGTGTACTAATGAACATAGCAAGTATATGATGTGAAAATAGGAAAGCATGAAAGTAACAAGTAGGCACATGTGTTTCACCCCAAAACAGTTTGGAAAACAGTAAAAGAGGGGTCTATGTACTCACATAAACACCTTGAAAACATTTAAAATAGGGGGTTCTATGTACTCACTTGAGATTGCTTAGTAGTCCTTGAGTAACAACCAAACAATGCTAGAGATCACGGATATCAAACGACACCTAATATAGGTAACTATGTTAATATACCGGACCTAAATTCGGAGGATTGGATAGAATGAGGGTTCGTAAACCAAATGAGTATGGGAACTCATGTAATATGGTTTAACAAAGCCCACATACTAAAATGAAACCTAACCTAAGTGCTTACGACCCATTACGACCCGTTTAGGTAGCTTATGCTACTTTAACGCGTCGTTCGCGTAAAACGCGTTCGGAACGCCTAACTAGCCCTATGATAAGTAAAATATGCCTTAACATGTCTAATATTGTTGCCAAATCAGTTTAGATACCAAAAGTTATGTTACATATGCTTAAAATGAATTTTTGGTGTTCAAAGGGCATTTTGGTAATTTACCTAAGGCATATATACTACCTATCATACAACTACTCAAACGATGTGACCATAAGGTATAACCTCGGAAGGTTATTCCCTATAAAACTATGGTCACCTAATGTGTTTGGTCGGATCTTAATGATCGACCAAACGGGTCGGGTTCGAAAGTATAACCGATTGTTTAGATCGCTTACCTTACGACCCTATATAAGCACTAAACTAAAAGTGACGAGCTAAGCATGTTAAAACATGCTTAACTAAGTTTAGAAAATAGGTTTGGTATCAAAACAAACGGTTTTGATACCTATAAGTAGTTTGGTTACAAAATACGCAATAACACGCATTTTGGCCGAAACTACGACTCGTCACTGAGTCTAGATAACGTGGTAATCAGTAGGTATAGTCACTAGGGACTATAACCATCGTGATTACGCTCACGTTATGAAGTTCAAACGAACTTCGCATTGACCATAAACTGGTCAACGCAGAAAGTCAAACAAAGTTTGACTTTTAACGCTAAAAGAATAAAAAGAACGAAGGAACACTTACAAAGGGTCCCCGAAAGCTTTGATTTCTCAAGTATTCTTAGGTATGAAGTGGTCTCACTTCAACTTAGAGAACTCTCAAGAATTCAAGTGGGTTTTGAGTTGAAATGGATGGGGTATTTATAGGATTTCTTGAACCGTTAAGATCGTTTATCAAATAACGTGCTTTGATCTCATCCATACACTTGTTGCAACCTTGTGGTAACTCAAAATAGCCCCTCATGACCAGGAAAGGGCAAGTGTGGGTGAGTTTTGAGTGGTTAAAACTGATTATTCTGATATGGGAGGCTGACGCGGGCCACGTAAGGTATCACCCTGGGCTTACGCGGGCCGCTTGGGCCTTCTGATCAGAAGAAAGTTTGCTGAAATGACAGTTTAGGTCCCTGTTGTGTTTTAAGGCCATTTCCGACATGTTTAAGGCCCGTTAAGCCAACTTTAAGGCCCTAAAATGATGCCTAAACATTGTGGACATGAAACATGCTCAAAAATATGCCGGATGTTGGTTCGTTTGGTCGTACGATTGCGATGTTCACTTAATTACGACGGAATGCGCATAAGCGCGAAAAACGATCCAAATGACGCGACGAAAGGATTTTTCTTATGCGAAACACTAAAATAAAATATTTTAGTGCTTACATTAATTTTTGGATGTCCGGATGTATTCAGAACGTAAGTGATGCGCAAAAATGCAAACTTGTGCACTTTTTGACGCTTTTAGTCCCTGAATGACCCAAAAGTTTATTTTAGCATACCGAACCCCTCAAAGCCTATTTCTAAGCTATGTAAAGGATATTTATGGTATGTTTAACTTATGTTCATGTTCCGGAATGTCTGTTACAGTTCAAATTGACATACTTTCGCAGTTTGTCAAATTTAGTCCCTGTAGGCGAATTAACTTGTTTTTGCCATACCAAAGCCTTTAAAACTTATTTCTAAGTTATGTAAAGGTTATTTAAGGTATGTTAAGTATATGTTGATGTTTCGGAGTATTTTTCGCATTAAACTGATTATGTTTACGCACCAGTTTGCGTATAACTCTCCAGAAAGGGATATAGAGTTTGAAATTGAATAAAAGTCAAAACATGAAAAATGTCAAACATAAACAAACAAACATTGGGATCAAATAACATTGTTTTATTGATAATTGAACTGTTCACAATGATTACAAGCACATATGTTACAGTCTCCCCTACTTGTGGAAATTTCGTCCCAAAATTTATTTAGAGGAAACTCGTGGGAATAGTTGAGGATACTTCGCCTTAATTTGATCTTCGCGTTCCCAAGTAAACTCAGGTCCACGCTTAGATTCCCAGCAAACTTTGACCAAAGGAATGCACTTGCATTTAAGCCACTTGACTTCACGTTCCATGATTTCCACTGGCTTCTCAACAAATTTCAGTGTTTTATCATCACGAATTTCGTCAAGCGGTATGTGGAGGTTCTCATCAGCTAAACACCTCTTGAGATTGGACACGTGAAAGGTTGGATGAAAATTTCCAAGTTCAGGAGGTAACTCAAGTCTGTAGGCTACCTTACCGATTCTTTCGACGATCTTGAATGGTCCAACGTATCTAGGTGCAAGTTTTCCTTTCTTTCCAAATCTGATCACACCTTTCCAAGGTGAGACCTTAAGTAATACACGATCACCGACTTGAAAATCCAAGGGCTTGCGTTTTAGGTCCACGTAACTCTTTTGACGGCATCTAGCTGTCTGAAGGTTATCACGAACTTTCTTAACCTTATCAGCTGTCTCTAAAATGAGGGCAGGTCCAGTAAGCTGAGCCTCATCGATCTCATTCCAGCAGACTGGTGAACGACATTTTCGACCATAGAGAGCCTCGAAAGGAGCCATGTTGATGCTGGAGTGATAACTGTTGTTGTAGGAGAATTCAATCAACGGAAGATGTGAATCCCAACTACCACCAAAATCGATCACACAAGCTCTAAGCATATCCTCCAGAGTCTGGATTGTTCTTTCAGATTGACCATCCGTTTATGGATGATAAGCTGTGCTCAGATTAAGTTGGGTCCCCATAGCAGATTGCATGGTTCTCCAAAAATGAGAAGTGAAGCGAGCATCTCTGTCAGAAATGATGCTCAAAGGAACACCATGTCGAGCTACAATTTCATCCACGTAGATTTTAGCAAGTTTGTCAGCAGAAAAATCCTCACGGATTGGCAAGAAATGCGCTGACTTAGTAAGACGATCAACGACTACCCAGATGGCATCATGACCTTTCTTTGTGCGCGGAAGTTTAGTAATGAGATCCATAGTAATGTTTTCCCATTTCCAAACTGGGATCTCTGGTTGCACCAATAAACCAGAAGGACGCTGATGTTCAGCCTTAACCTTAAGACAAGTAAGGCATTGTGATACATATAAGGCAATGTCTTTCTTCATACCAGGCCACCAATACTGAATACGAAGATCCTTATACATCTTATCTGAGCCAGGATGAATAGAATAACGAGACTTATGGGCTTCATCCATAAGCAAGGTGCGAAGATTATCTTGGCTTGGGACCCACAAACGGTCCATGAAGTAATACGATCCATTGTCATTCAGTTCCAGATCAGGAGTTATGTGATAGGGAAATTCCTTATCCATCAAACCTTGTGAAACACAAGATTGTTGAGCCTGAGAAATGCGTGCTTGGATATCGGATCGAGCTTGAATATTAGATTGAACACGAACACAATGAAGCTTAGTACGTTCCTTACGACTCAATGCATCTGCTACGACATTCGCCTTACCAGGATGGTAGCGAATTTCACAGTCATAGTCGTTTAGAAGCTCAACCCAACGTCGTTGCCTCATGTTGAGTTCTTTCTGATTGAAGATATGCTGAAGACTTTTGTGGTCCGTGAAAACCACACATTTTGTACCGTACAAATAGTGTCTCCAGAACGTAAGAGCGAAGACAACTGCACCTAACTCAAGATCATGAGTGGTGTAGTTTTTCTCATGTATCTTCAACTGCCTCGATGCATATGCTATGACTTTGTTCCTTTGCATCGGAACACAGCTAAGACCCAGTTTCGATGCATCACAATACACGACGAAATCATCATTGCCCTCAGGAAAAGTCAAAACAGGCGCGTCACAAAGCTTTTGCTTCAAATTTTGAAAAGCTTCCTCTTGTTTGAATCCCAAATCAAAGGGTTTGTCCTTCTGAGTTAGAGCAGTTAGCGGAACTGCAATCTTTGAGAAGTTTTCAATGAAGCGGCGGTAATAACCCGCCAGACCAAGAAAAAAACGAACTTCAGTAGGAGTAGTAGGCGTATCCCAATCCTTAATCGCACTGATCTTGGAGGGATCTACATGAATACCTTGTTCGTTGACAATATGCCCCAAAAATTGAACTTCTTTAAGCCAAAATTCGCACTTGGAGAATTTGGCGAAAAGTTGCTCTTTCTTTAGGAGTTCCAGAGTAAGACAAAGATGTTGCTCATGATCAGCTCGCGTCTTAGAGTATATCAAGATATCATCAATAAAAACAATGACGAACTGATCCAAATAAGGCTTGCAGACCCTATTCATTATGTCCATGAAAACAGCAGGAGCATTAGTCAAACCGAATGGCATAACTATGAACTCATAATGCCCATATCGAGTGCGGAACGCTGTCTTGGGAATGTCTTCTTCATGCACACGAAGTTGATGATAGCCAGAACGTAGATCAATCTTCGAAAAATAAGAAGCGCCCTGTAACTGATCAAAGAGATCATCGATGTGAGGTAGGGGAT
Source organism: Helianthus tuberosus (assembly GCA_030545235.1). Classification (NCBI taxonomy): domain Eukaryota; kingdom Viridiplantae; phylum Streptophyta; class Magnoliopsida; order Asterales; family Asteraceae; genus Helianthus; species Helianthus tuberosus. The sequence continues at coordinate 107,698,189 of CM060414.1, read as the reverse complement.
ATCGATTCTTGATGGTAAGCTTGTTAAGCTCACGATAATCGATACACATCCTAAAAGATCCATCCTTCTTCTTAACAAAGAGAACGGGAGCACCCCAAGGTGAAAAGCTAGGACGGATAAAACCTTTGTCAGAGAGTTCCTGAAGCTGCTTAGACAACTCTTGCATCTCAGACGGTGCAAGACGATATGGAGCTCTGGCAATGGGATTTGCACCAGGTACGAGATCAATACGGAACTCGACTTGGCGTGCTGGGGGTAGACCAGGTAAATCTTCAGGGAATACTTCAGAATAATCCCGAACAACAGGAATATCTTGAATAGACTTACCTTTTCCCTCATCTGCTACAACATGTGCCAAAAAGGCCACATAGTTCTTTCGCAGATACTTCCGAGCTTTAAAACAAGACAGGAGTTTGAGACCACCAGCAGGTTTCTCACCACGAACCTGTAGGATCTCCCCTGTCGAAAGCGGCACACGAACAATCTTCTCGAAACAAACTACCTCTGCGTGATGCTTGGCTAACAAATCCATACCCACAATAACGTCGAAGCTTCCAAGTTGCATAGGCGTGAGGTCAATAGGAAAAAGATGGTCGTTAAGGTTCAACTGGCAGTTGTGAAGAACAGAATCAAGAACAATGGGTTCACCACTAGCAACTTCTACTGTCAAAGGTTTACCTAGTTTCGTTCTAGACACGCGAAGCAATGGCTCAAAAGATAATGACACAAAACTCTTATCGGCACCCGAATAAAAAAGAACAGATGCAGGCTGATTATTAATAAAGAACGTACCGTTCACCACTTCATTGTATGCTTGTGCTTCTTGAGCATTCATGTTGAAGACTCGACCTCGAGCCTGAGCCTGATTCTGATTTGGATTTGCGTTATCTAGTCTTGGACATCGGTTTCTGTAGTGGGCCAGATCCCCACAATTGTAGCACGAACCAGGAGGGAAATGAGGTCGTGCAGCTTGACCTTGTTGCTGAGCAAGAGGCTGAGCAACTTGTTGGGCTTGGTTCTGAACTGCCCGATTCTGGTTGACAGGAATGCGGCAAGTAGCGGCAAGATGACTATTTCTTCCGCAGTTGGTGCAATGACGACATTGGAGATGTGGTAGGTGATGGCCGTTACACCTGTTGCACAAAGGTGCATTGCCAAGATAAGGCTTCTTGGCTAGTGGTTGTGCAGGCTGATTTGGTGCAACTTGGGCCTGTGCAGTAACGGCATAGTTTTGGGAAGCCTTTCGCTTCCTAGACCCCCTTGAGGAACCAGAATCCTTTCCCTTCTTGTTTTGACCTTTCTTGCTATCTTCTTTGTCAGACGACTGCTTCTTACCTTTGTCACCCTTTTTGTGCAGCTTTCCCTTTTGAACCTGCGACTCAGTCAATGTCGCTGCTAACTCGATCGCCTGACGGAGTGTGGTAGGGTTACTACCAGTAATGATGTCTTGTACTGAGTCAGGTAGACCATCGATCTACCTTTCGATAGCCTTGTCGAGTGGGGTAACCATTGTTGGGCAAAGCAGACTCAACTCCTCAAACCTATCAGTATACGCCCGATGTTCGCCACTATCTTGTTTCAAATCATCAAACTCTCTTTCCAATGCTCGCAGTTCATGACGAGGACAAAAATCCCTCATCATAAGAGCTCTAAGTTCAGCCCAGGTTTGCGCTAAAGCAACTTCAGCACCACGATCTCTCATAACCCCGTTCCACCACGTAAGAGCCCTCTTCTGAAACACACTCAAAGAAAACTCGACCTTGCGATTGTCAGGACACTGAACGTGACGGAAAGTATTCTCAATGCTCTCTAACCATTGAAGAAGCCCAGTTGCTCCCTCAGAACCACTAAACTTGAGTGGTTTAGCCGAGTTAAAATTCTTGAAATTGCATGGAGCATTGTTGTTGTTGTTAGCTTGGTTCCATTGAGCAAAGAGGTTTGGGAATTGAGCAGCAATTTGCTGCGCAATGATTTCTGCCAATTCGGCAGTCGCTATCTGGTTTTCGCGTCGAGGAGGCATTCTAAAAGAGGAAAACATGAAAGGAAACGAGTGAGATGATTGGATGAAGAGAATGAGATGAAACAAAATCAACAAAAGCAAAGATGGTGGTCATTCGTCCGCATCGCAAAGCAAACAAGCAACACACAGTGACTAATCAAAGTAAATGGGTCAAAAATAATGTATCGCGAAGACATGCTCGCCTATAAGTGAACACTCACCCCAAGAGTTCCCAGGTAAGAGTGACTGGTCCGATTATGTGGATTTGTATGAACACTCTAGCCTTAGACAGAAAACCCAGGGTACAGGCATTCACTCTTCCAGTTTGCACGTGTTCACACTATTAAAAACCCAAAACTTTGACGAGATTTTGAAAACTTGGAAGGCACAAGGCCAAAAACCAAACTGGAAGGGTTCAAAACCTTACAACAAATCATTTAAAAACAGATGATTGATTTTCAAAAATCATTTCGGAAAATTGGGTTCTTGTTTTGATAATCACCTAAGGATAGGTGATGTGCATGTTTTAATATCTAAACACAAGACAACTTGTGTTAGGGTCCTAGAAAGGTTATAGTCTAGGTCAAAGCATTACTAATAACCTAATTCCCTATAACCATTGGCTCTGATACCAACTTTTCTGTCACACCCCGACCACGTGGAACAATCAAACGTGGCAGAAACGTCGGGGAGTGTTGTAACAGAATTATTGTTTCACAACCATGGCATACAAAGATATATTTTATTTATCAAACAAGCGTGTTACATTGTCTCAAAACAGGAAATAAAAAGTTCAGAACATAATTAAACTAGTTCTATCTTTATTTTAAGTCTCTAAGGCACAGGTCCGCCCTAGTGTCACGATCATCATCCTAAGCGACAGCTCCTGAAAACACATGTGAAAATAGGTACGTCAGCATAAAAATGCCTGTGAGATACATAGGTTTTTTGAAAATAGGATTCATGACTTAAGTTTAAGAAAATGTTTAATAAAATTTAGTCATGAACCTTGTAAATTGTTTTGTTTTGTAAATCATTTAAAAAGCGATAAGATCAGATGATATGTATACATAAAAGAATAATACATGGTTAAATGAATAACCAAGTAAAATGAGTTGTATAAAATAAGTTGTTTGTAAAGCAATGTCTGGTGAAAGATATGTTATTTGTATAAAATGTTATATGCCTAAATTGAAATGATTCAAATAACGCTACGATATGTAATACCATACAAACACTTATATACAGGAAGTACCAGCGGCGTATCCACAATGCTTGTATCATATTACACACGTCTCGTTACTTAAATCACTTAAACAAACCACCAATGTATAAAGTCCATGTTTAAACCAATTGTCAAAAAGTCCTTGTATAAGCCATGTCAAATGTTAAAAAGTCCAAATGTAGTCAAGTAAAGTGTAACAAATGTTATGTATTGTAAGTAAAGTATTGTCACATAAACCAAATGTAGAAATGTACAAAACAAAGTATTTTGAATATATCAAAAAGTTATGTTTTGCAAAGTAAATGCATGTTTTATTGATACTAACATTTATGTGGTAAGTTAACGCATACATTCAAGCCTTGAGACAGTCAGATAGCCCTTTTAGTCAAGGTTATCAAAAGAAATGTTTTCGGATTCAGTCATTCCTTACATCCAAACAAACCCGGGATGTCAGGAATGGGATTTGTCAAGTCCTATGGTACCACTACTTACTACCGAGCGGCGTAGCTAATGTTAATGAACGTATATAAGTCCCGTTTGTGCAAACCAAATGTTATAGCAATTGTATACATGTTATATGAAAACAATGTACTAAGTATGCTAAGTAAACATACAAAGCAGAAAAGTCCTGTAAATCAATGTGCTAGCATGCTATCAGTCAACATACATAGCAGAAACGTAAAGTAAAACATGTACTAAGTATGCTATCAGTCAACATACATAGCAAAACAATGTAATGTAAATCATGTACTATAAGTGTACTAATGAACATAGCAAGTATATGATGTGAAAACAAGAAAGCATGAAAGTAACAAGTAGGCACATGTGTTTCACCCCAAAAAAGTTTGGAAAACAGTAAAAGAGGGGTCTATGTACTCACATAAACACCTTGAAAACATTTAAAAGAGGGGGTTCTATGTACTCACTTGAGATTGCTTAGTAGTCCTTGAGTAACAACCAAACAATGCTAGAGATCACGGATATCAAACGACACCTAATATAGGTAACTATGTTAATATACCGGACCTAAATTCGGAGGATTGGATAGAATGAGGGTTCGTAAACCAAATGAGTATGGGAACTCATGTAATATGGTTTAACAAAGCCCACATACTAAAATGAAACCTAACCTAAGTGCTTACGACCCATTACGACCCGTTTAGGTAGCTTATGCTACTTTAACGCGTCGTTCGCGTAAAACGCGTTCGGAACGCCTAACTAGCCCTATGATAAGTAAAATATGCCTTAACATGTCTAATATTGTTGCCAAATCAGTTTAGATACCAAAAGTTATGTTACATGTGCTTAAAATGAATTTTTGGTGTTCAAAGGGCATTTTGGTAATTTACCTAAGGCATATATACTACCTATCATACAACTACTCAAACGATGTGACCATAAGGTATAACCTCGGAAGGTTATTCCCTATACAACTACGGTCACCTAATGTGTTTGGTCGGATCTTAATGATCGACCAAACGGGTCGGGTTCGAAAGTATAAGCGATTGTTTAGATCGCTTACCTTACGACCCTATATACGCACTAAACTAAAAGTGACGAGCTAAGCATGTTTAAACATGCTTAACTAAGTTTAGAAAACAGGTTTGGTATCAAAACAAATGGTTTTGATACCTATAAGTAGTTTGGTTACAAAATACGCAATAACACGCATTTTGGCCGAAACTACGACTCGTCACTGAGTCTAGATAACGTGGTAATCAGTAGGTATAGTCACTAGGGACTATAACCATTGTGATTACGCTCACGTTATGAAGTTCAAACGAACTTCGCATTGACCATAAACTGGTCAACGCAGAAAGTCAAACAAAGTTTGACTTTTAACGCTAAAAGAATAAAAAGAACGAAGGAACACTTACAAAGGGTCCCCGAATGCTTTGATTTCTCCAGTATACTCAGGTATGAAGTGGTCTCACTTCAACTTAGAGAACTCTCAAGAATTCAAGTGGGTTTTGAGTTGAAATGGATGGGGTATTTATAGGATTTCTTGAACCGTTAAGATAGTTTATCGAATAACGTGCTTTGATCTCATCCATACACTTGTTGCAACCTTGTGGTAACTCAAAATGGCCCCTCATGACCAGGAAAGGGCAAGTGTGGGTGAGTTTTGAGTGGTTAACAGCTGTAATCAGCTGTTAAAACTGATTATTCTGATCTGGGAGGCTGACGCGGGCCGCGTAAGGTATCACCCTGGGCTTACGCGGGCCACCTGGGCCTTCTGATCAGAAGAAAGTTTGCTGAAATGACAGTTTAGGTCCCTGTTGTGTTTTAAGGCCATTTCAGACATGTTTAAGGCCCTTAAGCCAACTTTAAGGCCCTAAAATGATGCCTAAAGATTGTGGACATGAAACATGCTAAAAAATATGCCGGATGTTGGTTCGTTTGGTCGTACGATTGCGATGTTCGCTTAATTACGACGGAATGCGCATAAGCGCGAAAAACGATCCAAATGACGCGACGAAAGGATTTTTCTTATGCCAAACACTAAAATAAAATATTTTAGTGCTTACATAAATTTTTGGATGTCCGGATGTATTCAGAACGTAAGTTATGCGCGAAAATGCAAACTTGTGCACTTTTTGACGCTTTTAGTCCCTGAATCACCCAAAAGTTTATTTTAGCATACCGAACCCCTCAAAGCCTATTTCTAAGCTATGTAAAGGATATTTATGGTATGTTTAACTTATTTTCATGTTCCAGAATTTATGTTACAGTTCAAATTGGCATACTTTCGCAGTTTGTCAAATTTAGTCCCTGTAGGCGAATTAACTTGTTTTTGCCATACCAAAACCTTTAAAACTTATTTCTAAGTTATGTAAAGGTTATTTAAGGTATGTTAAGTATATGTTGATGTTTCGGAGTATTTTTCGCATTAAACTGATTACGTTTACGCACCAGTTTGCGTATAACTCTCCAGAAAGAGATATAGAGTTTGAAATTGAATAAAAGTCAAAACATGAAAAATGTCAAACATAAACAAACAAACATTGGGATCAAATAACATTGTTTTATTGATAATTGAACTGTTCACAATGATTTCAAGCACATATGTTATATTTTCCCCTGTAATCCACACTTGAAAAAAAAACGTTAGGTAAAACCCTATTTTTTACGGTTACGGAAAAAACCGTATTTTTTTACGGTTACGTAAAAAAAAGGTATCCGACACCGTTACGAAAAAAATAGAACGTTTTTACATTACCTATTTTTTACGTTAACTATTTTTGTATGTTACCTTTTTTTTGTTTTTATTTTTTTGATTTCCGTCTCATTTTTTTATTTTTAGTTTTTTTTTGTTTACGGGATATAAATTTATGCTGGTTTTTTTTTATTTTTTATTAGTTTTTTTTACGTTTACGGGTGGGAAAAAAAACCATGCCCTTCGAGTGACATTTCAGTGCATAACATACACACACGATTTTTTTTGTGTTATTTGTACATATAAAATGTGGTATGTAAAAAAACACGACGTAGAATAAAATATCTGAGAAAACAACAAAGTGTCCGACCCCCACGTTATGTATGTTTTGGTCAAAAATCACACAAGGATAATATAACCAAATCTGATTTTTGTGAGGTTGAGTGCTTGATTAGATGAACAAATGTATGAACAATTATCAAAACGAAATGACAATGAACACAAGGATTTATACGAGGAAAAAGCCCTTGATCAATGTATGATCTCCGGCATAAAAAACCTCGGATAGTGAAAACTATCACTATCAACTATACTGAACAAGAAAAGTTACAACTTTGGATGATAACAAGCTCAATACAATGGATTGCTAATGTGAAAGTGTGTGTATTCGCCTATGTAGATCAGAGAGTTCGAATGTCAGCTGTTGTGTTTCTAAATATGAGCTTGTTACCCCTTAAAAGATAAAAATATCCTAGTAACTAACTCTCCGAAGATCATGCAAGCCTGCACACGACCTCCCTCAACGGTTATGACTCTCATGCACGTGCCAAAAATAGCATATTCCTCCGAGATTCTCGTATTGACTTAGCCCACAAATACCTGCAAACGTAAACTAAGAACACAAGGAACAATTGTTAAAAACATCAACAATAGTAAGGATCCTTGATCCTCAGACTCCATGCATTATCCATTAAGGATTCGTGATCCAGGCCCAGCCTCAGGATAGATGATCCTTAGCATAAAATTCATGCCCTAACAATTGGCCCCAAAATATGAGGAATAAGTTGTAACCAAATGATTCATATTTTCGTTGGAATTAAATCACTCGTTGCCATAAAACTAGTCGTTGTAAGCGGACTACCCGTTACAGTCTGACGTCACTGATAAGACCCCCCCTGCAATAAACATCATTATAAATAGGTTAGAGATAGGGTTAGGATTCTCCATTTAAGTTGAATATATTTCCTTTAAATCCTCATTCGAAGATCAAGAAGGTATCATCCCTTCCCCTTTCTCTCAAATTCTGTTCATTATCTTCTTCTTTTCTGCATCTTATCATGACGAGAACCACGATCCGAGTCTCACCAAACAAGGATCAAGAGAAGAACAGTCCCCCAAAAAGCCAAAACCTTCTAAAGGAACCATCTCAGGAACTTCGTAGATTCACCGACCTCGAAATTGATCAGATGCAACCCCCCTTTCCACCGGGTACCATATTCAAACCCTTTGATTCCACCATGAAAAGTGATTGCATGTCTGCTACCTGGGTGTGCTTTCCTACTGCCCCTTTTCAAGTCGGATTCTCATATCCTTTTCCAGCTTTCACCCAGAGTCTGTTTACTTTCACTGGCCTCTGTTACAGCCAAGCCATGCCTATATTGTGGAGGGTTCTTTACACCCTTGAACACATCATTGCTAAAGAAGGCATTGACCTTAGTCTTACCGAGCTCAATCATTTGTACAATCTGGTTAGCCATGGATCCCACCGTTATCTGTTCAAAGCTAAGCCTCAACACCCACACCCTCTCCTCAAGGTCACCAAGAACGACTACTGGAGAAACCAGTTCCATTTTGTTAGGAGAGATTCCACTCCCAATGGGAATCATCTTCCTAAAAAATGGAACTTGAAGGGTAGGATATAGGATCCTTAGGCTAGGACCACAGAAAATTCTCTTTTCTTTCTGAAGATGATAACTGATGCTTATGTTTTTAGTCTATGCAACTGCTAGCTTATCATCTCTAACGGATACACATGCCACACCTGAAAGAGTTGCTGCTTTCTGGAACCTGGACTCAAGTATCAGGACATACCAACCAAGGATTAAGGATTCAGAAGAAGCTTCTTCCACTTCCTACACCATGTCAAGTAAGTATCCATATATGTAAGTATTTAATAGAGAAAATGAATTATTAATACTTATCTGTTTTATATGTTGGTAGGTGCTGCTAAATCATCCAAGTCTGCCTCCCTGTTCGGAGTGAGTGACATCGAAGGCATTGTCTCCCCCGAGTCCATTAAAAAGGAGCTGGTCGTAGGCCAAAGCATCCCTGATGTCAAAGGCATGAGCACCCGGACCAAAGCAGGAAGCAAAATAAAGAAGCCTAGTGAACCCTCCGGTGATCTCCCCTGATTGAGAAACAGCTCCATGAAGCTGTCTCTGAGGTAAGGATCATATATCCTAAAACTTGCATCCTGTCTAAGGATAAATGATCCTGAATGATGTATCCTTTGCTTGCAGAAATTTGCTGAGATCCAAATCCTTCAAGGCCAATACTTGGCTGATGCAGAGGAGCGTATCCTGGACCTCCAAACCATTGCAGCTGCCAAGGATAAAAGGATTGCTCACTTGGAGAAGGAGAATAAGGCACTGCAGAAGCATGTTCTTGTTGCTGAGATGACGGCTTCCAACGAGCGACTGGAGATCATTGATGAGGCCAAAAACTCTGCTGCTATTGTGACCCTCAAGATCAGGCTCCAGATGGCCAAAGAGGCTGCTGATTCTTCCTTCAACTGGGCTGAATGGGACATTGCTGCTTGGAGGTAAAGGCCGCACGCGCTTGGGGATGATGAGGATGCTGAGGAGGTGCTGACCATTGAAGCTGGTGGAAGTGGCAGCAAGGATCCTATGGATGTGGCAGAGGCTGGTGGTAGTGGTGAAGCTAAGGTGGATTGTCACACCCTGACTTTTGCGGAAGCGTGATTATGGTGTGACTTCTTAATACCATAGCATTCAATCATAACAACGCTATATGATAAAAACCATAAGATGTTCATCCATAAATTAAGTTTGAAAAATACTACAACATACTTGTCTGAAATGTAGACTCCAAAGTTAAATTACAAACCATGCAACATGTTTTAATGAGTTCATGAAGACTCGACAAAAGACTCTAAGTAAAACTGAGTTTAGAACCATGTATCTCGTCCAGGATTAAGATACATCTCCTAAACCCTAATGACTTGGATGACATCTTTTATTCATGACGCAGCTCGAAACATGCAAACACCTGCCAGATCCACTTAGTTCCCTGAAATACATGTAATTTGAAAAACATCAACAAAAGTTGAGCGAGTTCATGGGTTTCTCTGTGTGAATAAACCTTTAAGTATGTCTGTATGTATGTAAATCCTGGTATGTAAGCAATAAGGAAAAACAGATCACCAGTGGGTTGCAAAGCCATTGATATGTGTGAAGTGATGCAGGAAAACTCAAACCTTGCGGATTTTGCCACGACTTCAGTTTGTGGACATAGTCACCACATGGGCCACCCTAGTTCTCATGGGTGTGGGCTCGCTACACCCAAATAGATCTATCACTCATGTCCCTCGGTCCTATGACGAGGATTAATGGCCTTAAGTGTTGTACCCACCACTCACATGATCAACCAGTAACCCTCCTTAGCTAACCATACTATGTATAAAACGTTTGTAAACAATTGTAACATGTATTTCACCCCCGAAGTTATAAAACTGAAAATAGTTAAAAGAAAAGGGGGACATGAACTCACTGTCTTGCGTCTTCAGTACTCGTAACTCAAATCTCTTCAGTAAACACGACTACCTACAATGTACTATAGTCTATTAGACGAACGGGTCGTGTCTTGTCTTAGAATTAATGTTTTTGAGTTACATTTCTTTTAAGTCTTCAATATTATTCCAAGTTATAATTACTTACTAAAATAATAACTATTTTAACTTAAATTATATTTTTAGGTTTTGGAATAATCGTTAAACAATAATTTGTAACAATACTTCTCAAGTATTTATATCCGTATTTCCTTCCCAAAGATGGATGTATCTTATACATGTGTATTCGTATTCTTGTATTTGTATAACTTGCCATGTGTTGGCGTCGTATTCCAGTGTGTACGTATTTTTCTTAATAAATATCCAATATATTTTTCCAAAACAACATATTTTCAAGTCTCACTTAGAAAGTATATATGAACTTATTTTTATCCAAAATAATGTACTTCAAGGAAATATATTTTTCCCAAAAATTATGCATCTTCTAAATATTCCAAGAAAATATATTTTTACTTCCCAAAAATAATATATTTTCTCCTTGACAAAAAATATGGCATAACTTTGTAATATTTGTAAAAATCCCATTTTCATTTCTTTTGTATCCAAAATAATATTTACCAAAAATATATTTATAAGGGTATTTTCCGGAATATTTGTAAGTTACATTTCGTGTTCGGTTCTTCAATATTATGTGTGTAGCTTGCGTATTTATTCCTTTAGATTTTTTGTAACATTTTGGAGTGTAATTTCTTGGTATTTTGTCAAGTTATATTATTTTACCCCTAAAATAATATAGCTACTACATAAAGCATACAAATATTTACACACATCATGTCTTTAATGTAAATATATATTCTAAATACATATTTATCCATTTTATTTATAAAAACCAACCTCCAATACTTGTATTTTTGTTACAAAAATTATGGCAAAGATTATATTGAAAACCATAGTTAAAACACACTTGTAAATATTTGTTTAGAAAATATTTTTCTAAGTGTTCATATTTTTAGAAAATTTTGCCATAGTTTCCCCTAAAAATGGAGGTGTCCATGCTATCAAAGCATATCATTTTCTTTTTAAAAATCATCACAAACAATCAACAATTTAACCAACACTTACCAAGTGCCAAAACAATGCTATTTACATAACAATCATGAGCTTGAACTTTCATAAAAACTTGTAGTAACTTGGTAGTGTGTTTAGTAGGTTTAGTTATCCTTTAAAAAGAGGTTATTTGTTTGTAAATCTCGTTCTTGTAAAGTTTAGTCTTTTACAACTTACTAGATGATTTTTCCAAAAAAATATTCTTTTGAATATTTCTTGTAAACAATGTATTCTTATACTTGTTTCACCACTAGAAACATGGTTAGTTTCTTTAAAAACAATGTTTATGTAAATCTTATGATTTAACTTAGTTTCTTGAGAAAACTTGTTTTGAAATCATCCAAGTTTATGACTAGTAACATATTACATCCTTCATCATTCACAAAATCATTTTCATTCTTCAAGTTCATGAAAACATAAAGTATGATGATCTTGGTCTTTCACAAGATCACCACCTTAACTTACTAGATCATGTGTTAAATCACAATCTAGTAGGTTTCATATGATGTCTAACATCACTAACACAAATCATTATTCATCAAAAAGCAAATCAACACTAATCAACATGTATTCTTATGTTATTAAGCTTATGTTAAAGTTTCATGATTATGTTCTTTAGTGTTCATCAAGATTATCAACATATAACATCTTTTAACCAATAAAATTAGAAGTAACAAGGGATTATAAGGGCCTTACGACTAGCTCTAATGCTAGGGATAAACACAAGAGGTTGAAGATGATAAATGTGTTGGATAAAAGCAATTGGACGAGGTCCTTGAAGATCCACAAGCTCCACACTTCTTAAGACACCTTCTAGCACCTTGTGATGAACTTAGATTGTATGAGAATTGGATGAAGATGGTGGTGGTGTGGTGGATGTGGTTCGGCTGAGAGGAGAGCAAGGGAGGGAGAGAAGAGTGTGTGAAGTGTGGGTGAAGATAATGAGAGTTCTAATCCATCATGTTCAACTTATAACCAAGTTTAGTGTTTAACCATTGTGTATTATGTCCCTCAAGTACTAAACATGATCTTTAGGCAAATCAAATGAGATCAAGGAAATCTTGGGTGGTGGGGCCACCTAGTGACCGTCCACATGGGGGGGGGGGGGTATTAGTTGTGATTAAATGGTAAGTTAGGTTATTAGTTGAAATCTAAGTGTGGTATTTAGTGTTTAATGCATATTATGTGATATATAGTGTGTTAGGGTGTTAGAAGATCATTACTAGCTCAGAAATATTAAAACAAGGCTTCTAGTGTAATTTTGGTGTTTCAGGTAGTGTCCGGTTGTTCGGTTAGATACCGGTTCGTTAAAGTGTCAAATTATACCGTTTAGTGTTCTTTATGTTACCTTTTGTGACACTATTAATTCCCGATACTTAGGAAAGTATTCAGGACCATTTAGTCATATTTTTGCATGAAACTAGCCTGTTAAAAAGCTGATTTTTGCTGATTTATGCAGAATTCTGCACTTTATGTGGGTTTTAGGCACTTTCCGGCACTTTATCTATCACCTAGAAAAGCAGTTTTGTGGTCCTTACTTCCCTACACACCATACTAGTGTAGTACTTAGTCTCTGGCTCACACTGGGTCTCAAAACACTGTCTGTCTATGTACTGAACCCCGTCAGCATATTCCTGTTTTATCCGTTAACTGTGCTTTGTGCATCATGTATGATAATAAAGTTTGCATGTAAATATGATGTGGCATTATGCAATATGTGATGCACATGTAAGTATGATACAAAAATCAGATTGCAGTTATTTGTGTTTCAGCACAGTCATTAAGCACTAATCAAGATTAATTAATTGTATGGATACCTGGATTTTTTACGGTTGTCACATTCTCCCCCTGTTTAGAAAATTTTGTCTCGAAATTTAAGTTCTGCTACTAGCTGCAGGGGAGTTGGGGAACAAGTGCGGATATTTTGCTTTCATGCGATCCTCACGCTCCCAGGTGAACTCTGTGCCGTGTCGTGAGTTCCATCGAACTTTGACGAGTTTGACACTACTCCTGCGAGTCTTGTTAACCTTCCAATCAGTAACCTCAACAGGTTCTTCAGTAAAATGGAGCGTGTCGTCAATGTGAACTTCGTCGGCAGGAATGACAACTGTTTCTTGAGTTGGACTCTTTTTCAGATTAGATACATGAAATGTATCATGAACGCCGTTTAGTTCTGCGGGTAGATCCAACTTGTAAGCCACAAGACTAATCCTCTACAGGATTTTGAACGGTCCAATGTATCGCGAGTTTAACTTTCCACGCTTCCCAAAGCGTGCTACACCCTTCCAGGGTGAGACCTTTAATAAAACCATGTCTCCCACTTGAAACTCCAAAGGTTTCCTTCTTCGGTCCGCATAGCTCTTTTGTCGATCGCAAGCTGCCTTAATGCATTCTCGGATCTGCATAATCTTGTCTGTCGTTTCTTGAACCAATTTGGGACCAACAAGCTGTCTATCACCCGCGTCTGCCTAGCATAACGGTGATCGACACTTGCGTCCGTAGAGAGCTTCAAACGGTGCAGCTTGAATGCTCGCATGGTAGCTGTTGTTATACGAGAATTCAAACAATGGTAGGTGAGTGTCCCAACTGCCACCCAAGTCCATTACGCAAGCTCGCAGCATGTCTTCTAGCGTTTGAATCGTTCGCTCGCTCTGGCCATCCGTTTGTGGGTGAAAGGCAGTACTCAGATTTAACTGAGAACCAAAAGCTTCTTGGAATGATTGCCAAATCCTTGACACAAATCTTCCGTCTCTATCAAAAATGATTGAGAGAGGCACTCCATGTCGTGCAACTACCTCTCTGAGGTACAACTCAGCTAGCTTACCTGTGTTATCTCTCTCTCTGATCGGAAAAAAGTGCGCGGATTTTGTCAGATGGTCTCCGATTACCCAAATCATATCATGACCTCTGGGTGTCTTTGGTAGTTTCATTATAAAATCCATTGAAATTTGCTCCCATTTCCACATGGGTATTTCAGGTTGCTGCAGGAGGCCTGAAGGCTTCTGATATTCGGCCTTTACTTTGGCACAAGTCAAACATTTGCCAACATACATTGCAACATCACCTTTTAATCTTGGCCACCAATAGAAATCCTTTAAATCTTGGTACATCTTATCCGATCCTGGATGGATCGAGTACCTTGACTTATGAGCTTCATAAAAAATAACGTCTCTAAGACCACCAAAGAGGGGAACCCAAATTCGTTTCATGAAGCACAACGTTCCTTCCTCATTGGGTACCAACTGTTTCTCCATCCCACGGAGATATTCATTCACAAGATTTTCCTTTTTAAGAGCTTCTCTCTGCGCGGCACGAATGCGCAATGAGAGGTCCGTTTGTATAATCATTTCCAGAGCCCTAACCCTTATGGGCTTGATTCTTTCTTTCCGACTCAGGGCGTCTGCTACTACATTCGCCTTTCCTGGGTGGTACTTGATTTCACAATCATAATCGTTTAACAACTCAACCCATCGTCTCTGTCTCATATTAAGTTCCTTCTGATCGAATATATGCTGCAGACTCTTGTGATCAGTGAAGATCGTGCATCGGGTGCCATACAAATAATGCCGCCAAATCTTTAATGCAAACACCACTGCGCCTAATTCCAAATCATGCGTAGTGTAATTCTTCTCATGGACCTTCAATTGGCGTGAAGCGTAAGCGATGACCTTCTGTCGTTGCATCAATACACATCCTAATCCCTGACGCGAGGCGTCACAATATACCACAAAGTCGTCAGTGCCTTCGGGTAGGGATAAAATAGGTGCATCGCAAAGCTTGTTCTTCAGTAACTGAAAAGCTTCTTCTTGTTTATCTCCCCATTCATACTTTCTATCCTTCTGAGTGAGGGAGGTCAAAGGTTGAGTGATTTCAAAAAATCCTCAATGAATATGCGGTAATACCCTGCCAAACCTAGGAACTATCGAATCTCAGTTGGCGTTTTCGGAGTCTCCCAATTCTTGATCGACTCGATCTTTGTGGGATCCACATGAATTCCATTTCTGTTTACCACGTGACCGAGGAACTGAACCTCACGTAACCAGAACTCGCACTTTGAGAACTTGGCGTACAATTTCTCTTTCTTAAGTAGCTCTAAAATAGCTCTTAGGTATTGCTCATGCTCTTCCTTCGTCTTTGAATAAATCAAAATATCGTCGATAAACACAATCACAAATTTATCGAGGTAGGGCTTGCAAACTCTATTCATCAAATCCATGAATACTGTTAGCACGTTTGTCAACCCAAACGGCATTACCAGGAACTCGTAATGTCCATAACGAGTCCTAAAGGCAGTATTTGGTATGCTTTCTTCTTGAATACGTAACTGGTGATATCCTAATCGCAGGTCGATCTTGGAGTAAAAACTCGAACCTTGTAGTTGATCAAACAGGTCATCAATCCTTGGCAGAGGATATCTATTCTTGATAGTCAACTTGTTTAGCTCGCGGTAGTCGATACACATGCGAAAACTACCGTCCTTCTTCTTGACAAACAGCACTGGAGCTCCCCAAGGCGAGAAGCTTGGTCTAATGAATCCCTTGTCCAAAAGTTCCTGAAGTTATGTTGACAGCTCTTGCATCTCGAAAGGCGCAAGTCGATAAGGTGCCTTAGCTACAGGCGCGGCGCCTGGAACTAAGTCAATGTGAAATTCAACTTGTCGCTGCGGCGGCAACCCTGGCAAGTCTTCGGGGAAGACTTCAGGATATTCCTTCACAATTGAGATATCTTCCAACTTTGGCTCAGCGGCTTCTTTGTCCACAATGTGTGCCAAAAAGGCAACACATCCTTTCTGCAAACATCTTCGAGCTTTCAAACAACTGATGATCCTTAGAGGTGTATCATGCTTCTCTCCATGCACTACAATTGTTTCTCCATTCGCCATTGGAATGCGAATGATCTTCTCGTGACATACGATCTCTGCTCGGTTGCTCGACAACCAATCCATTCCGACTACCACGTCGAAGCTTACCAACTCGACTGGCAGGAGATCAAGCGTAAACTCGTGCTCTCCCAGTTCTATCACGCAACCTCTAATCACTTCATTCGTTTCTACTAGCTTTCCATTAGCTAGCTCTATTGAATATGTAATATCTAGCTTACTAGCTACTAACCCAAGCATTTTCTTAAACTCTAGTGACACAAATCTATAATCGGCACCAGTATCAAACAGTACAGATGCAAAGCGTTGGTTAATAGGGAACGTACCCGTGACTACGTTTGGATCCTGGCTAGCTTCCCTCACTCCTATGTTGAAAACCCTTCCCCGAGCTTGATTGAGCTTTGGGCACTCTCTCTTGAAATGCCCCACATCTCCACAGTTAAAGCAACCTGGTCCCCGACCATTTCCATTCCCATTACCATGATTGTTGTTTTGGTTGCGATTTCCACTTCCAGCTTGGTTTCCAAAATTACCACGATTCCCATTACCACCATTTCCTCCTTGAGGGAGGTTTCCATACCCATTACCACCGCGGTTATCGTTTCCATTCCCACTGCCATAACCTCTCTGACCACCATTACCACGACCAGCACCAGCCCAGCACGTTTCCTTCAAATGTCCATTCTTCCCACAATATTCACATTTCCTAACCCTGCATTGGCCGGCATGATGGTACTGGCACACATCACATTTGGGCAGAGTGCCCATATATCCTTTTCCTTTCTTTTCAACACCAGTCTTGGCTCCGGTCGGCGGGTTCGTATCTTTCTTCTTGTTAGCACTGCTGGTACCCTTCTTGAAATTGGAGAACTTCTTTTTGTTCTCCCCTGACAACTCAACGTGAGTCTCTTTCTTCTTCTGGTCAGAGATCGAAAACTTGTTTAACCTGATCGCTGTTAGTGCTACACTTAGATCAATAGCCTCGGTGATCATGGCAAGCTTTGACATCATCACCATACTCATAATCTGAGGTGCCAACCCCCAAATGAAACGCTCGATGCGTTTGAATTCCGGATTAACCATGTATGGTACAACGCGAGATAGGTCGTGAAACCTCTGCACATACTCCGAAATCTTCGGGCCGTCCATCTTGAGGTTCCAAAACTCTGTTTCCAATTTTTGAATTTCAGCCCTAGAGCAATACTTCTTGCACATGAGTTCCTTCAGCTCATTCCAAGTCAAAGCGTATGCTGCTGCCTCTCCTAGAGTTTGAACTTGGATATTCCACCATGAAAGCGCTCCATCTAAGAACAATCTGGAGATGTAGGTGACTTGATGCTCTGGCGCACATTTACTCATTCTTATCACAGAATCGGTCTTCTCCATCCATCTAACAAAGGCCACAGCACCCCCGGTGCCGTCGAAATTCAGAGACTTACAGTCTAAGAACTGTTTATAGGTACAGCCTGTACAAGCACCATCATTCACAGAAAGCATTAGCGAACGCACATGGAATATCCAAATGTAACGTAATATGTCTCAAACGACTTAGACATTACCATGAGGTGGGTTACTTCCCGAGGTACCACCGCTTTGCTCAGAGCGCAGGGCATCGTGCTGTGCTATCGCTTGTGAAATTCATTCTTGTAATTCGGCCTCTGTAGTGGGCAATTGAGTTTCCCTTCGTGGAGGCATCTTCTATAAGAAGATTGTATTGGTCAGGTCATAATAAGTATAGTAAGTACATGACATGTATATGTAATAGCATTTGTCCACACAAGTAAGCATATAACATCACATTCATTTCACCAATGAATAATTCAACAATGCATATAATGAGAATATTGCGATTGGGCTTTCATATATCAATGACCACAAATACAGTTTTACAAGTTCATCAAATGTATCATATCACAACAAAAGGGACTACAGGGTCACATCACCCTTGTCCAAAATATCCATTGGTCTACAACAGTCATATACACAAAAAGTGGTCTTCAAAAAGTCTTCGTAAGCTGGGCTCAATAGCGACACTCTCATCAAAAGCAGTCTATCTGCATAAGACCAAAAACCAACTATGCTGATGGTGGAGGAGGAGGAGGTGGAGGAGGAACGAAAAGAAAACTGAGCACATGCGCTAACTCCTCCTCGAGAGCATGAACGCGACACAACAGATAACTAATCTGCTGCTCCATAGTAAGAAAACGAACGTCAAAATCTGGGTATGGCAGAAGAGGAGCGGGTGGAGTCACAAACGGTGACTGACATGTACAAGGTGGAGGACGTGGAATCCTCTCTAGCTCCATGACTCTCCGACACAACATCTCCTGCTGAAGTTGCAAGGACAGGATCAGCTCATCTCTCGTGTAACCAGTGTAGTGGAAGGGATGGTATGGGTCAGAGACTGGCATAGTGTTGGGCGGAAACCATACAAGTGGCTCGCCTGACGGTGCAGTAGCAAAATGAGTAGCATGTGTAAACTGTGACATGAAAGGAAATGCGGTTGACACATGTGGAACATGGCCAGGCTGCTGGCTGGACGGACCTTCCCCTGGACGGGGTGGAGGGATATCCTGTAAGAATGTGATCGGCAGGTCCGTGCGGTGTACATCAGACACAAACGGGTGAAACGGGGCAATATCAACAGGTGCATGTGTAAGTGCAGGTGGGGGAGTAACAGGCTCAACAAAAGGAGGCTTATCATCATCGTCCTCTATCCACCCATTGCGGGTGAATGCATATCTAGGGTCTACCTGATCAGCGAAAGCAGCATGGTCAGCTGGTGCAGGGATCAGAGCGGGTACAAGTGGTGCAACAACAGGTAGGTCAATAGGTACAGGGTTATGATCAGGCAAAGAATCGGGAGCAGGTATAGGCTCGGGTGCAAGTGCCTGCTCAGGGTCAGCTGGTATAGGCTCAGGGTCGGCCGGTATAGGCTCAAGATCAGTGGGTGCATCAAATGGCTGATCATCGGGAACGAAGTCAATCTCATGCCCAGGCTCCACGTCAAACTCAATGTCATAATCAAAGTCGTCTGGAATAACAGGTGCGGCAGACATGGCCGTGTCAGAATCAGAGTCAGTGGGATATCGCTGCAATCCCAATGCATGCAAAGTAGTGGATGGTACAAACTAGAAAGAATCAGGACCAGAATGGTCAGATGAAACCTCGACAACAGGAATCTCAATGAGTGGAATAGCAACAACATCATCATCTGGAACTCCGTCACCCTGAACAGCATCAGGGGGACCATCAATGAAAAGGTCGACATCGTCATCAGACATGTCATCAAGAGGCAAATCCTCGACAGGAAATGCAGCAAGGGGCAAAGGATCGGGGATCGGAACAAGAAATGGATCCTCGACAGGGAAACCATCAGCTAGCGGTACATCGTCGCCAAAATCCGGCAAAGCAAAAGGCTGAAAGTCATCGTCGTCGTCACTCTGAGTGTCGGATGTGAAAATCTCAGGGTCCGGGACAATCTCGTCGTCCGAAACTATGGCCATAGGGTCTACGGTATCTGACAACTCACTCTCAGATGAGGACCTGGTGTCTGTAACAAAACAATCACAATATATGCATATATATCAACACTCATCAATAAGCATGTAATTAGTAACAATGTAAGCATGTATTCATCCTAGTCTTCCCAGACTACCCACCTAGTCTCTCAGACTAAGCCTCCCAGTCTCTCAGACTGAACTACTTAGTCTCTCAGACTAAACTTCCCAGTTTCTCAAATTGTCCTAACTAGTCTCTCAGACTAACTACCCAGTCTCTCAGACTGAATCTCTCAGATTAAACTCTCAGTCTCTCAGACTGAATCATAAACATAAATTTTTGAAATGTGTTTCGTGGCTTTTGTTTGTAAAAATGTTTGTCTCCTGGATCTGGACGTTTTGTGTATGCAATGAAAACACGTTTGTGAAAACATTTTCGTGAGAGCCCTAATGATCGTAGTCTAGACTCGAGAAAGAATCCTAGTTCGCTACGAACCTGGCTCTGATACCAAGCTGTCAAACCCTGACTTTTGCGGAAGCATGATTATGGTGTGACTTCTTAATACCATAGCATTCAATCATAACAACGCTATATGATAAAAACCATAAGATGTTCATCCATAAATTAAGTTTGAAAATACTACAACATACTTGTCTGAAACGTAGACTCCAAAGTTAAATTACAAACCATGCAACATGTTTTAATGAGTTCATGAAGACTCGACAAAAGACTCTAAGTAAAGCTGAGTTTAGAACCATGTATCTCGTCCAGGATTAAGATACATCTCCTAAACCCTAATGGCTTGGATGACATCTTTTATTCATGACACAGCTCGAAACATGCAAACACCTGCCAGATCCACTTAGTTCCCTGAAATACATGTAATTTGAAAAACGTCAACAAAAGTTAAGCGAGTTCATGGGTTTGTCTGTGTGAATAAACCTTTAAGTATGTCTGTATGTATGTAAATCCTGGTATGTAAGCAATAAGGAAAAATAGATCATCAATGGGTTGCAAAGCCATTGATATGTGTGAAGTGATGCAGGAAAACTCAAACCTAGCGGATTTTGCCACGGCTTCAGTTTGTGGACATAGTCACCACATGGGCCACCCTGGTCCTCATGGGTGTGGGCTCGCTACACCCAAATAGATCTATCACTCATGTCCCTCGGTCCTACGACGAGGATTAATGGCCTTAAGTGTTGTACCCACCAGTCACATGATCAAGCAGTAACCCTCCTTAGCTAACCATACCATGTATAAAACGTTTGTAAACAATTGTAACATGTATTTCACCCCCGAAGTTATAAAACTGAAAACAGTTAAAAGAAAAGGGGGACATGAACTCACTGTCTTGCGTCTTCAGTACTCGTAACTCAAACCTCTTCAGCAAACACGACTACCTACAATGTACTAACGTCTATTAGATGAACGGGTCATTTCTTGTCTTAGAATTAATGTTTTCGAGTTACGTTTCTTTTAAGTCTTCAATATTATTCCAAGTTATAATTACTTGCTAAAATAATAACTATTTTAACTTAAATTATATTTTTAGGTTTTGGAATAATCGTTAAACAATATTTTGTAACAATACTTCTCAAGTATTTATATCCGTATTTCCTTCCCAAGGATGGGGGTATCTTATACATGTGTATTCGTATTCTTGTATTTGTATAACTTGCCATGTGTTGGCGTCGTATTCCAGTTTGTACGTATTTTTCTTAATAAATATCCAATATATATTTCCAAAACAATATATTTTCAAGTCTCACTTAGAAAGTATATATGAACTTATTTTTATCCAAAATGATGTACTTCAAGGAAATATACTTTTCCCAAAAATTATACGTCTTCTAAATATTCCAAGAAAATATATTTTTACTTCCCAAAAATAATATATTTTCTCATTGACAAAAAATATGGTATAACTTTGTAATATTTGTAAAAATCCCATTTTCGTTTCTTTTGTATCCAAAATAATATTTACCAAAAATATATTTATAAGGGTATTTTCCGGAATATTTGTAAGTTACATTTCGTGTCCGGTTCTTCAATATTATGTGTGTAACTTGTGTATTTATTCCTTGAGATTTTTGGTAACATTTTGGAGTGTAATTTCTTGGTATTTTGTCAAGTTATATTATTTTACCCCTAAAATATTATAGCTACTACACAAATCATACAAATATTTACACACATCATGTCTTTAATGTAAATATATATTCTAAATACATATTTATCCATTTTATTTATAAAAACCAACCTCCAATACTTGTATTTTTGTTACAAAAATTATGGCAAAGATTATATTGAAAACCATAGTTAAAACACACTTGTAAATATTTGTTTAGAAAATATTTTTCTAAGTGTTCATATTTTTAGAAAATTTTGCCATAGTTTCCCCTAAAAATGAAGGTGTCCATGCTATCAAAACATGTCATTTTCTTTTTAAAAATCGTCACAAACAAATAACAATTTAACCAACACTTACCAAGTGCCAAAACAATGATATTTACATAACAATCATGAACTTGAACTTTCATAAAAACTTGTAGTAACTTGGTAGTGTGTTTAGCAGGTTTAGTTATCCTTTAAAAAGTGGTTATTGTTTGTAAATCTCGTTCTTGTAAAGTTTAGTCTTTTACAACTTACTAGATGATTTTTCCAAAAATCATTCTTTTGAATTTTTCTTGTAAACAATGTATTCTTATACTTGTTTCACCACTAGAAACATGGTTAGTTTCTTAAAAAACAATGTTTATGTAAATCTTATGATTTAACTTAGTTTCTTGAGAAAACTTGTTTTGAAATCATCCAAGTCTATGACTAGTAACATATTACATCCTTCATCATTCACAAAATCATTTTCATTCTTCAAGTTCATGAAAACATAAAGTATGATGATCTTGGTCTTTCACAAGATCACCACCTTAACTTACTAGATCATGTGTTAAATCACAATCAAGTAAGTTTCATATGATGTCTAACATCACTAACACAAATCATCATTCATCAAAAAGCAAATCAACACTAATCAACATGTATTCTTATGTTATTAAGCTTATGTTAAAGTTTAATGATTATGTTCCTTAGTGTTCATCAAGATTATCAACATATAACATCTTTTAACCAACAAAATTAGAAGTAACAAGAGATTATAGGGGCCTTATGTCACAACCCGACCACGTAAAATAACAAATCATGGCAGAAACGTCGGGGAGTGTTGTAACAGAATCACTGTTTCACAACACATGGAATTTAGAATATTGTTTTATTACATAAAAAGTTACATTGTATTGGAATTTGATCAACAAACAGTACAATTGCCGTTCATGTTTTTATAATTACTAAGTCCCATGTCCATCCTATGTAAAGCAATCAACAGTCGTCACGAAATAAAACCTGAAACATATGTGAAAGTAAATACGTCAGCATAAAAATGCCTGTGAGTAACATAGATTTTGTGAATTAGATTCATGGCTTTGGATCATATAAGAAAAGATTATATGTTTATAAAAGTAGCCATGAATCCTTGATAAAAGTTTGGTTTCTAGAACACTTTGCATTGATATAAAAGTCGTAGTATACATAAAAATATATCTTGGTTTTAAGAAAGTCGGATAAGTAATATATTAAAATATATTTTTGTTTCAAAACAGTTAAACAGATAGTATATTAAATATACTTTAGTTCTTAAAATAATAGTTTTCGGTAGTATATCATAAGTATACCTTGGTTTGGTAAATAACATATAAACTATGTTTTAGTAAATAACAAAATATATGTTGGATTTGTACATAGTATATCAAATTATACTTTAGTAAATAATAGCATATCAAATTATGCTTTAGCAAACAGTATCACGTTGGTAGTATATCGAAATATACCATAAATCGCGATTTAGCAATACATTCAAACCTTAGTGCATCAAACTACACTTTAGAGACTATAGAAATACCACAAAGGCAAATTCTATTTGGATAAAATTTGGTTTCTGACATTCCATACAACAGGAATGGGGTGTCTAGTCCTATAACGCTATATCTTACTACCAATCGGCTTGATCATTGTTAATGAATGTATAAATAACAGTATAAATAAACAGTTAGTTCTAACAAACCTTGGAAATCAGTCGTTTAAACCATAGATAATAGTTCAATTCGTCAAAAGATAGTACTTATGCATGTGAAATCATATAGTCGAAATCATGAAAATAATGAATAGGCAAACATGAATCACCCCAAAACATTTGAAAACGTAAAAGAGGGGACTATGTACTCACCTTTGGGTGCGTTTTTATAAGTTAACACAATCCCTCAAATTGTTTATTCGTCCTAAATTAAATAAGAACGATTTAATAATCAAAACCCACAAAAATACATAAGTTTCTCCGATACTTAGAATTTTCACATAACTTTGAGACCTTCTCGAAGAGTTATTATTTTTGATTATATTGGTGTATTTATGTATATATGAGTTCATATACATATTTTAAGAACTTTGCGACTTGAACGATTTTATTGGTGACTCTCATCATGTTGTAAGCAATATATCTACGATTTGCGCGTCGTAATATATATACTCAAACGTAACATACTAATAATAGCGTAATACACATAATCTTGTCAAGTATTAACATGTCATTATAATATACCAAATGATGTTATTTTTAGTGTTTATAACCTGTTCTAAAACACTTTTGTCATACCATCATTTTTATCATTTCTTGAGCTTTAAATCCACATGTATTCTTATGTACAAGTGCCTAAAGCACACTATCATATCAACATCATTTTATATGAATCTAAATGCAACAAATATGCAACTTATTCATGTTTATTTACTGATGTATTTGAACATTTATCATATCATGCATATATCATCAAAACCTTGCATTTTAACTATCATTCAAAACTGGGCTGTTTTCGGGAATTTTAATAAAATAGTTAACTTATTCCAAAAGTTCCCAAAGTTTTACAGATTGTTTTAAACGATCCAAATATTATTGTGTAAAAATATCGGGATCCAATTCAATACCAATATTTTATAAAAAATCATTTACCGGACTGCAATAAAATTCGTCACTTTCTGACTGCAGTCCATAGAATAATTCATTTAAAATTCATCGTAAGTCCGATTGATGAAATTCTAGTGGGAGAATTACTGCAAAATCAATGGTCATCTACAGT
Source organism: Helianthus tuberosus (assembly GCA_030545235.1). NCBI lineage: Eukaryota > Viridiplantae > Streptophyta > Magnoliopsida > Asterales > Asteraceae > Helianthus > Helianthus tuberosus. Next base: position 107,673,324 of record CM060414.1, on the reverse strand, counting down.
ACAAATTTCATGAGCTAATTCTACACGGATTTCAAGTTATGATGAAAAATATAACACACATTTTCTGCAGTAAAAACGCAGCTTTTGCTGCTGTACAAAACGGACCTTTAAAAATAGTAAACGACCTCGAAAAAATATGATTCCAGTGCCGTTTGATTCATTTTTCGAAAACATATAATTTAGACTTCAGAAAATCGATTTTTCGATTTATAACTGTCCGTTTACAGCCAACTGAAGTTGGCTGTAAATGTTACTCAGCATGCTGTTAATCGCTTAAATGTTACTAAAACATGCAAGCAAATATCCTAAACAAGTGTTTATCAAGAAATCAAACTCAAAACTCATACACCCATATATATATATGTACGGTTTATATACACCCATATACATCACCATTTTTATTTTGTACCAAGACCCATTTCTTTTTAGATTTCAAGTTTGTGAAAATTCCAAGATTCAAGAGAAACTTCAAATTATCACGAACAACCAAGAATCAAGAGTATGATTTAAACATAAATGTTATACCTTCAAGATTCAAGTAAGTTTTTGGATGAGATTTTGATGATAGGGAGCTTGGAATCACTTGAAAACACCTTGGAAACTCCTTTGGATCTTCACACTAACTTGAAACTAGCTTGGAAAGGAGCTTGATCTTCAAGAACAAAGTTGAAGGTTTGAAGATGGTGATGAAGGTGGTGTGGACGGTTGGGAGGAGAGAGAGAAGGATTTGTGTGATCTTGGTAAGATATGAAGATAGATATATAAAGATATGGAGGATTTAGGAAAGATCTCATGCGCATACACTTGGCCAAAACAATCTAGCAAGATCACATAAAATAAAAATCACAATCTTGGAGATATGGGTGATCTTGGTGGGGTCCTAGTGACCATAATATATATGGGGGGGGGGGTAAAGTGTAAGTTTTGAATGGTAAAATAGATAAGAACAGGTATTTAACTGGGTACCGGGTATTTTATCTAGCGTTTAAATCCCGGTTTATGGCGTTCTAAATTATTTTTATTATTCTATAAAAATAAACTCGCCAAAATATTCCTGAAATAAATTTCAGTTGCCGAGACTGGCTGTGTTGTCTGCGTTTTGCAGTATATGCACTGTGTTGCGCAGTAACACGCGGTACGCGTTTAAACTTGAAAAATAACGTTTTTAAGCGTTTTAATTTATTTTTCAACACAAACCTGATTAAAAATAAAATTTCAATCATAACAGAATATTTTTGGGATTTAAATATCATCCGGGCGGTCACCAACGTTCGTTTCGCAGTTTTGTAGTAAATAGTTCTAAAGTTCGAATAAACATGTTTTTGCCATACCGAATCCTTAGAAACTTATGTCTAAGTTATGTAAAGGATATTTAGGGTATGTTTGGCTTACGTCACAGTTCCGGAGTGTACGTCGCGTTAAACTGATTGCGTTTTATGCACCAGTTTGCGTATAACCTTCCAGAAAGCGATTTAAAGCTTGAAATCGGAATCGAATCAAATTGCAAAATCATCAAACATAATAAGACATATAAAAAAACCAAAGCACATTTTTTATTGATAATCAACATTTTTTTACATTATGCGATGATTACAGAACACAGTTGTCACAGTCTCCCCTACTTTAGGAAATTCCGTCCCGAAATTTAATTAGAGGAAACTTCTGAAGGCAACTGTGATGGTTTCTCTTTCGAATGAATCCCTCGAACCCTAAGTAAAACTCTGGGCCATGTTTGGATTCTTAGCGAATTTTTCAACTGTCAAAGTGATGTCGTCGTTGTAACAAAAGCATGGAGCTTTGAACAATGGATAGGAGAATGTTTCCTATGAAGACTATTATAGGAAACTTGTGTGTGCTTGAAAACAGAGTCGGAGAATGTAAGATAAAATAACATTGGTCAAGGTCCTGGACTTCTAGTAACTTAAATAACGCTATGTTCGCAATGTAATAAGGAACACTTATATATAGGAAGTACCAGCGGCGTATCCACTATGCTCCTTTCTACATTTTTCCCGTTTCGTTATTCCCATCACTATAGGTCTTAACACATGATAAAACTTTCTATGATTTCTGTGCACTGAATTCCATAATTATGTATGCATCCATAATTACGTAATTTCTTGCACAGTCCGCCCAGTTCATTTCATAACGCGTAGGGGAAAGATCAATCGAATAAACATGAAGTGACTTGACTAGACCATTAAAGGATCTTTTTAACTAGATCAATGAACGATCTTCTTAACCAGATCAACACATGATCTTCTTAACTAGATCATTGAACAATCTCTTTAAATAGACCACTAATGGGTCTTTTTATTGAATCAAATAATCGTTTTGAAATAGCACTTTGGAATCCAAGGTTCTTACTATTTGCATAGAAAATCCCCTTAAGGAATTTAAGATAGTACTTTGAGTATCCATTATGAGAATCCAACATATGAAAATACGGAAGATTCTACTAGGACTTAGATAGCGAGCTTTAGAATCACACATAAACACATAATCACATGATCGTATAGTTGTTAACTTAGTTATTAGCTCGTTCATTAACTTGAATTAATGCATTTAAAGTACACCAGAAATCCAATCGAGGACTTCCATTGGTACTCAAAACATCCCAAGAATCTAACTATGAAGATAGGAAGATTTTGTAAGGATTTGGCTTTGTCTTGGTCGTATCGTAACATTCGTATTAGAGCACGCAATGAATCCACTTAAGGACTCATGAGAGTACCTTTAGATATCAAATCAAAGATTTGAAATGGTATTTCAAGTTTCTGTTTGAGAATTTGTAACTTGTACCTTGTACTTTGTTTCTTAAAGGAAACGAGTACTTAGGATTTTTGGGGAGATCACGAGTGATCATAAAATGAAAGAATCACACGAGTAGTTTGTTTTGTAAGGAACGTGGTTCCTTGGTGTCGGCATCGTAGGGTTGTACACACACACAATCGTATCAGTTTCGTAAAATAAAATTGAAACAGCCAATTTTATTTATGTATCAACTGAGTTGATTCAAACATCCAAAAGATAACATACAAGGAAAAACAAAAGACTAATTGTTCACTACTGCATCGTCGTTTGCGTTTGCCTCGTTTATGTTAAACACTCGTCCACGTGCTGGATTCGCGTTAATAAGTCTTGGGCAATTGTTGCGGTAGTGAGTAAGGTCACCACAGTTATAACACGACCGAGGATGGAACTGTGCTTGAGCAATAGCAGGATTTGCAGCAGCTTGGTTAGCATAACGGCAAGTATTGACCAAATGTCCCAATCGCCACAGTGGGTAAATTTGTGGCACTGTACTTGCTCCAGATGATGACGGTTGCATTTGTTGCACAAAGGTGCCGTACCAACATAGTTTTTCTTTGTACGAGGTTGTGCTAGCTGGTTTGGTGCAACCTGATTATTCTGAGCAACTACGGCAAAGTTTTGTGAAGCCTTGCGCTTCTTCTTCTTGGATGTCTCGGCCTGTTTATCCTTTGGTTCATCTTGTGCAGACTTGTCAGATCGTTTCGGGTTGCCCTTTCGAAAAAGCTTACCTTTCCTGATCTGGGATTCAGTCAGGGTAGCAGGCAATTCAATGGCCTGTCTGACGGTAGTAGGATTGCTACCAGTAACGATATCCTGAACTAAGTCAGGAAGACCATCAATGTACTTTTCAATCGCCTTCTCCACAGGCGTAACCATAGCAGGACATAACAGGCTCAGCTCCTCATAACGATCAGTATAGGCTCGATGTTTACCACTGTCTTGCTTCAAATCGTCGAATTCTCTTTCTAACGCTCTAAGCTCATGACGAGGACAGAACTCCTTCATCATTAGAGCTCGAAGCTCCTCCCAAGTTTGAGCTAGTGCCACATCGGCACCCCTATCACGCATCACCCCGTTCCACCATGTAAGAGCACGCTTCTCAAACACACTGGATGCAAACTCAACCTTACGCTCATTCGGACATTGCACATGCCTGAATGTGCTCTCCAAACTTTCAAACCATTGCAGGAGCGCGGTTGCTCCTTGAGTCCCAGAAAACTTCAAAGGTTTAGCAGAGTTAAATGTCTTAAAGTTGCACGGAACAGGTGCGTTGTTGTTTGCTTGGTTTAACTGGGTAACTAGGTTCGGGAGTACACCAGCGATTTGCTGAGTGATCAAGGCTGCCATTGCGGCGTCTTGAGTTTGATCACGTCGAGGAGGCATCTAAAAGAAAAGGGAACACAAGGAAATGTGTGAGACTGACATAGAACAATCAAAAGGAGTATTGAAAACATCGACAAAACAAAGGAAGGTGGTCATTTGTTTGTTAATTAAAACAAACAAACAACACAGTGACTAATCAAAGTAAAGGGGTCTACATAATGCATAATGAAGACATGCTTTAGCCTATAAGTGGACACTCACCCCAAGAGTTCCCAGGTAAGAGTGACTGGTCCGATTATGTGGATTTGTACGAACACTCTAGCCTTAGACATAAAACTCAGGGTACAGGCACCCACCCTTCCGGATTGGACGTGTTCACATTATTAAGACTCAAACTTTGCCGAGATTTGAAAATTTTAAAGGCGTAAAGCCTAAAAACTAATCATCTAAAGATAGATGATCGACTTTCAAATGGAATTGAGATTTGTGTACTTGTTTTGGTAATCACCTAAGGATAGGTGGTAGTATTGTTTTAAGATCTAAACACAAGGTAACTTGTGTTAGGGTCCTAGGAAGGTTATAGTCTAGGTCAAAATTTTAAAAATAACCTAATTCCCTATAACCATGAGCTCTGATACCAACTCTTCTGTCACACCCCGACCACGTAAAACAACAAATCGTGGCGGAAACGTCGGGGAGTGTTGTAACAGAATCATTGTTTCACAACACATGGAATTTAGAATATTGTTTTATTACATAAAAAGTTACATTGTCTTGGAATTTGATCAACAAACAGTACAATTGCTGTTCACGTTTTTATAATTACTAAGTCCCATGTGCATCCTATGTAAAGCAATCAACAGTCGTCACGAAATAAAACCTGAAACATATGTGAAAGTAAATACGTCAGCATAAAAATGCATGTGAGTAACATAGGTTTTGTGAATTAGATTCATGGCTTTGGATCATATAAGAAAAGATTATATGTTTATAAAAGTAGCCATGAATCCTTGATAAAAGTTTGGTTTCTAGAACACTTTGCATTGATATAAAAGTCGTAGTATACATAAAAATATATCTTGGTTTTAAGAAAGTCGGATAAGTAATATATTAAAACATATTTTTGTTTCAAAACAGTTAAACAGATAGTATATCAAATATAATTTAGTTGTTAAAATAATAGTTTTCGGTAGTATATCATAAGTATACCTTGGTTTGGTAAATAACATATCAACTATGTTTTAGTAAATAACAAAATATATGTTGGATTTGTACATAGTATATCAAATTATACTTTAGTTAATAATAGCATATCAAATTATGCTTTAGCAAACAGTATCACGTTAGTAGTACATTGAAATATACCATAAATCGCGATTTAGCAATACATTCAAACCTTAGTGCATCAAACTACACTTTAGAGACTATAGAAATACCACAAAGGCAAATTCTATTTGGATAAAATTTGGTTTCTGACATTCCATACAACAGGAATGGGGTGTCTAGTCCTATAGCGCTATATTGTACTACCAATCAGCTTGATCATTGTTAATGAATGTATAAATAACAGTATAAATAAACAATTAGTTCTAACAAACCTTGGAAATCAGTCGTTTAAACCATATATAATAGTTCAATTCGTCAAAAGATAGTACTTATGCATGTGAAATCATATAGTCGAAATCATGAAAATAATGAATAGGCACATATAAATCACCCCAAAACATTTGAAAACGTAAAAGAGGGGACTATGTACTCACCTTTGGGTGCGTTTTTATATGTTAACACAATCCCTCAAATTGTTTATTCGTCCTAAATTAAATAAGAACGATTTAATAATCAAAAACCCACAAAAATACATAAGTTTCTCCGATACTTAGAATTTTCACATAGCTTTGAGATCTTCTCGAAGAGTTATTATTTTTGATTATATTGGTGTATTTATGTATATATGAGTTCATATACATATTTTAAGAACTTTGCGACTTGAACGATTTTATTGGTGATTCTCATCATGTTGTAAGCAATATATCTACGATTTGGGCGTCGTAATATATATACTCAAATGTAACATACTGTGACAACCCGCACTAAACCAGGTATCCGTACAACTTAATTACTGATTAATTACTGCTTAATTACTGTGCTTGATTGAACTAGCTGATGAACTGCTACCTGCATACTGATACATGCACTTACTTGCATCATACTTTATTTGCTGTCACTACATTATTTACATGCTGAACCCTAGTGACAAACATGATGCACAAAAAGCACAGTAGCACTAAACGGATACACAATAAACATGCTGATATGACCAGCATCAGGCAGACACTGCCTCTAAGGCCTGTTAAGAGCCTCATATATTTTGGCTACACTGGTAGTGAGTGTAGGAATATAAGGGTTGTGGTACCGCGTCTCTAGGAATAAGATACACTGATACGGATGTGCCAAAAACGTACTTTAAGTACCAAACACAGCACTTTAATAATTTAACCAGCTTCTAGCTGACTAGTAAAGTGCCAGAAAATGAGAAAATATTACTAGACACTTTCTAGAGTGTCGGGAAAACAAATAGTGTCACTAAAAATAACAATAACGACACTTTAAAGCTTTTGTAACACTTTAACGGATTACTATCCAACCGAACACCCGGACTTTACCCGGAACATGAAAATATTACTATTTTCACTATTTATAATTTTCTGAGCCAGTTAGGGTCCCTGATTACCCTAACACCCGTCCTAACACGCTATATATCACTAACAAGGTTAAACACTAAACTAACCTACTTAACACTACCACCACCCTAACTAATCTTGTTCTAATCGAACCAACCCCCACCCCATGCCATAACCGGCCCCAAAACCATGGGGACACACTAGTACAAGGTGTATTAGTTTATTAGATTATGCTTAATATCTTGTAGACATTGTGACCAAAGGATAATACACCTTAAATCTTCCTATAAATACACCTTGAACACTTAGATGATTATCACCAACATAACACTCAACCAACTCACTCTCTTTCTCTCTACACTAAGCTCGGCCGAACACCACCCTCATCACCATCATACTTTCGGCCCTTGGTCTCTTCATTCCAAGCATATACAAGCTTCACAAGTCACGTATTAGGAGCCTCGGAGCAAGCGGAACACGAAGGACCTCTACCGTTAGCTTTTATCCACCTCTTTTTCGCCAAAGATCTTCCCTAGCCTTGAGCTAGAGGTATAACACTTAAAACTTGTTCTTGAACATATCTAAGGTGGTTAAAAGGAATATTGTCGGTTAAACATCGTAAACATACACTTTGATGCATAAAAGTCTAGTAAAATCACAAAAATGGTGGATAATAACATATAACTTGTGTAAAAGTCGTAGGACTTGAAATATGTGATTATTGAGACCCGATCTATGATGTGGTAGCTCGGATCTCCGTTTAACCCGACTTTGTAAGATCATGTATCTTCACATAAGCTCGTTTTTGACTAAATACAAGGGTTAAAGGTGAAACTCTACCACACAAGATACATGAACTTGTGTAGAAATATTTTACTTGTGTAAAAGTGATTTAACCGGTAAAATGGTGTTTAAAACTAGCGGATCTACGTATCCGCAAGTGGTATCTTCAAAGAACCACACATTTAAGAAACCATGTATTTTAAAGAAAGGATCTTACACTAATAAATATGGTTTTATAAACCACAAGTGTGTAAACACTTGTGAAACAAAGAGATCCGACAAAGAAGTAAATTTGTCACTGGTTACTAGAAGTTGTAAAGACGGATTTCTCTAAACACGGGGTTTTTACAAGATTGAAGTTACTTTATATAAAGATCTACATATATAAAGGGGATTTACACTATAGATTCGGAAAAACTACAAGTTCATGCGATTATGCAAATTTACATACTTGTCGACTAGTTTGATGTGTCGGAAATTGTTTGATTGAATAAAGAAGATTGTTGAATTGATTTGTTAAAAGAAAATGATACGCTTGAAAGCGTGGCCACCTCCAGTTACAGAGGAAACTCTGGCGAAATTTTCTAAAAACCTAACACTTAGACTTTTTACACAACAAGTGTTAGAACTATCTTTGGACATATTTTCAAAACATAAATTTCGCCAGCACTATATTTTACTAAATATTCGGAGGTGGGATTTTCACAAAGATTAACGTGATAGATATATTTGTCACAACACTGTTTATGATTATTTTGTGAAATACATAAATATTATTTTAGAGTGAAAATAATATTTACAAGCGTTAATGATTCCAAAACTTTACGAACGCTTCCACAAACATATAAGTTACACCGGTAATTACATTACCCCAAGATTGATAAAACGTAACTTACGCACATGTATTGTATCCCCCATCCTTGGGAAGAAGAATAACTACCAAGTGTATACGGAACATAAACACGAAATAGTTGTCTAACTATTTCCCAAAGACTTAAACTATAAAGCTAAAGCACGGCCGTCCGTCTAATAGAATTAGCACTTGTAGGTCGTTGCACAGCTTACTGTATTGGAGACACTTGGTAGAGACGCGCATTCACGGTGAGTTCATGTCCCCCTTTTCTCTAACTGTTTTCAGTTTTCTTAACTGCGGGGGTGAAATACATGTTACTTTGTTTACAAGTACTTTATACACGGTATGATTAACGTAAGGAGGTTTAGATCATGTGAATGGGTAGTTAGAACACCGAGGGACTCAGGCGGTAGATCTATCTGGGTGTAGCGAGCCCAGCTCCCGGTCCAACAGAACAGGCCTCTCGGAGGACTAACAGAACGGACCTGGAGTGACTTGGTACCCAACGCAAAAATCGGCTAGGGTTGTGTCTTCCTACTTGCATTTCACAACATGCTAATGGCCTTGCTAACCATTGGTGATCACAAGTCCTCTTACACTGCTACATACCAGGAAACTTTTATACTTACAAGTGTTTTACATACTCACTTACACATGAACTCGCTCAACATTATTGTTGATTTTTCAACTTACATGTATTTCAGGAAATTAACGAGATCTGGCACGGTATGGCATGTTTTCCGCTGCACTAGTTTCCAAGGTCATCCGGGGTTTAGGGGATGTGTCTCTTTCCTGGACAAGACACAGTCCTTAAACCATGTTTATGTTACGTTTCAGTTTGTAATGTTGTGGAACAAGGTTATGGTTGTTGGTTTAAACAATGGTACTGTATTTTGTTTTCAAAACTTAATGGATGATCTTGCATGTTTTTAACTCATATAGCTTGGTTATGATTAAGCTATGGTATTAAGAAGTCACACCAAAATTAACCACGCTTCCGCAAAGCCAGGGTGTGACAGCTTGGTATCAGAGCTCTGATCATAGCGAACTAGGATTCTTTCTCGAGTCTAGACTATGATCACTAGGGCTCTCACGAAAACATTTTTCTGCATACCACTTAAGTCCAGATCCAAAACTTTTTACAAACAGATGTTGAGCACATTTTATTCATTATTCTAGGCTCAGTCTGGGAGGCTGAGGTTCGGTCTAGTGGGACTAGGAGTGTTGGCTAGTGGGACTAGGAGTGTTGGCTAGTGGGACTAGGAGTGTTGGCTAGTGGGACTAGAAGTGTTGGCTAGTGGGACTAGAAGTGTTGGCTAGTGGGACTAGAAGTGTTGGCTAGTGGGACTAGGAGGGTTGGCTAGTGGGACTAGAAGTGTTGGCTAGTGGGGCTAGAAGTGTTGGCTAGTGGGACTAGAAGTGTTGGCTAGTGGGACTAGAAGGATAATTTGAATGTTTACGTGGTGACTACATGTTTATATGACTATATGATTGATTATTATACGTATATGTGTTTGTGTTACAAACGTCATGCTTTCATCAAGTACTAGAAAGATGGACACAACGAATCCCATGGCTATAGTATCAGACGACATAAGTTTCATCGAAGCACGAGGTGTACATTTCCGATACTACCGACACAGACAACGACGACTTTCAGCCCTCTGTGCGCTGCCTGAAGTCGTAGCAGAGACTACTAATGGCTATCTTGTTGGGAATTTGCCCCCTACCGCTTATCTCGTTGTTGATATGCCCCCGACGTTGTCTCTGAAGACGATGTCGAACTACTAAGAGGAGGACCCACTTGAGGGCGAGGCCCTATTTCTGCTAGTATTAGACTACTGCATGCGGACGCTCCTGTAGGGGAAACTCATGTCCATTCCCCTATCCCAGACTCATTTGAGTTTCTAACATCCGCATCTTCGCACATACAGGGAATGCAGCACTACTTACACGACGCCGACCCTGATAGGGCATCATTAGCTGCACCGGATCCCGCACACAGTTTTGAGTTTGATCGCGATATTGAGGACAATCCTGTTTTTCCGCCTGGTGTTGATCCAGACCATGACATTGAGTTCATGCACTTAGACCAACCCTTGGGGGATCCTGTAGCCCTGTCGACCCCTGTGTGTTGATACAGCTGATCTTGAGATGGAGTTTTTGATCCGGAGCCGGCCGTGGCCCCTGAGCCAGGCGTTGCTCCTGACCCCGCATTTGGAGCATGACCCTGATCATGCCAATGCACCTACTATTGCTCCTTGATTGATCATCTGCTTGGATGAGAGAAAATTTGGGGTAACTGTGCAAGACAATTTATTATTACGGGGGCCCACGTAATAACGATTTGTAGTGCACAGGAATCCTGGTGGACTCTGCAGGCCAAGCTAATGATAACCAATGCAGCAGGAAATAACCTAAACACGAATGACCAAGGCGATGTAGCCTCGAGTTCATTCTATTACAAGCAACAAGCCAAATTGGCAAGCCTATGTGAAGGCTCAGAAGTTTACTTCCCCACTTATACAGTGAGTATATTTGCGTATGAAATTGGGTGATTACATGATGGCTTACGTTGCTATATATACCTCAAAGACAATTGAAACATTGTCCAACCCGCTTCACACTATTTCGACAAAAAGAGAATGTCACCCAGACGTGACACAAACACCGGTACGTCGCCAAGGACAGAAGACGAGCTGCAAGAACGCATCTCACAGATAAATGCACGACATGAAGCCCTCCACTCTAAGTACAACGATGGCATTACTGGAGATAACCCTCCAACTGGCTGCACCTATAAACAGTTCCTGAACTGCAAGCCTTAAAACTTTGACGGAACAGGAGGCACCGATGCATTTGTTCGTTGGTCCGAAGAGACCAACTCCATTCTAAGAACGAGTAACTGTTCGCCCCAACCGAGTGTTACCTATATCTCGGGGATATTTCTAGATGGCACACTCTCTTAATGGAACCTTCAGGTTCAGACCCTTGGCACAGACGCTGCTTATACACTGAGCTGGGACGAGCTCAAGGAAACGATTGAGAAGAAATGTTGTTTTAGGACAGAAGTTCAGAAACTTGACGTGGAGTCCTGAAATTTGAGAAAGGACGAACCAGAGACTCCTGAACATGACCAGCGATCGCACGACTTGTCAAGGGTCGTCCCCTACTAAGTCATTGATGTAGTATGATATAGTGGTATACTTGTAAGCTTTACATTGTGGTCTCGAACTGTGGCAATACAATCGCAGTATCCTCAGCACATGCGATGTTCAATCAATTGTTTATGTCCTATAACATAAGAGGTTATGTGATTGACTTGTTGATAACATGAGATGTTATGTGTTGGTATTGTTGAATGCATACGAACACTTCACTTGCTATGACCTAACCTATGTGAAACATCTTTTAGAAGATGCCGCCAAGACGCGAAATGCGCATGCCCACCTCTGAGGCAGAACTTAAAGAGATAATTGCTGCAGCTGTAGCACAGCACGAGGCCCTACGCTCCGAACCAATCAAAGGTACCTCAGAAAATAACGGTTGTTCCTACTGGCACTTCCTCAACCACAAGCCTCCGAAGTTCGACGGCACTGGGGGTGCCATAACTTTTGTAAAATGGATTGAAAGTATGGAATCCATCTTCCGAATGAGTGGCTGTACGCCAGAACAACAGGTCCCATACGTTTCTGAGTTGTTTCAAGATGGAGCTCGATTATGGTGGAATCTTCAGGTTCGAATAATGGGCCTAACTACAGCATACGCGTTAACTTGGGATGAGTTGAAAGGAATGATGCATAAGAAGTATTGCCCCCACACGGAAACCCAGAAGTGGGAAGAGGAATTTCGGAGCCTAATGATAGAAGGTCCGAAGGTGTTGGAGTACGTGCAACGACTTCATGATCTGTCACAAATTGTTCCATACCTGGTAAAACCAGAACTGAAGAAATTGGAACAATTCATTTGGGAACTGGCGCCTAAAGTCTTGAGCTTGATGACAGCATCTACGCCACCAACAACCAATGTTGCAAGTAAGATGGGTTTGGCACTCGTTACGGAAGCAATTAGACTAGAAAAACTTGCAAACCCTGACAAGAAAACTCAGGTAGGGTCGTCTGGAAAGTACAAAAGGAAGCTTACCGAAGATACCCAAATGAATAACGATGAACAAAGATCTATTCGAGGTTGCTTTGACTGCGGGGACAAGGGGCATTTCAAGAAAGATTGCCCTAACAACAAACAGGCCAATGATAAGATTTACTTAGAAACCAAACCAAGATGTGCTGAGTGCAAGTGTCACCGTGATGGTGGATGTCAGAAGCCTTGGTACGGGAGGAAAGGACACAACAAGGAAGGTTGTGGGATGAAGAGTTCCATACAAGGAGTAAATAGTAACAACGCTCTAGGTGGAAATGGGAAGGGAAATGGCCGAATGATAGGATGCTTCCATTGTAAGGAAGTTGGACATTTTAAGAGGGAATGCCTGAAGTTGAAACAAGACCGTGAGAGAAAATCCAACATCAGAGCTTGTGAGGCATGCCAGGATCCAGGTATGGCTTCTGGTACGTTCTCTAACAACCAAAACTTTTGCACCTATTTTGTTTGATGCTGGTACCGATTATGGCTTCGTGTCATTAGAATTTAAGAATATACTTGGTTTAACCGCTAGTAAGTTAGATATTCCCTACTCGATCGAATTAGCTAATGGAAAGTTAGTTGAAGCCGACGAAGTAATCAGAGGCTGTGTGATAGAATTGGGAGAACGTGAGTTTACTTTGGATCTACTACCAGTCCAATTGGGAAGCTTCGACGTGGTGGTAGGAATGGATTGGTTATCCGGAAACAAGGCTGAGATAGTATGTCACGGGAAAGTTGTTCGTATCCCAACTGATGATGGTGAGACAATTGTGGTTCACGGAGAGAAGCGTGACACACCGCTAAGATTTATCAGCTGCTTGAAAGCAAGGAAGTGTTTACAGAAAGGATGTGTTGCTTTTCTAGCACACATCGTGGATAAAAAGGCTGCTGAGCCAAGAATCGAAGACATCCCTGTCATAAGGGAGTATCCAGAAGTCTTCCCGAAAGACTTGCCTGGATTACCGCCTCTAAGGCAAGTAGAGTATCACGACGATTCATTCCAGGCACTGCACCCGTAGTCGATGCACCATAGCAACTTACATTTTCGGAGATGCAAGGACTGACAGAGTAGTGTTAGCAATGGTTAGAGAAGGAAGATAACAGACCAAAAATTCCCTTTTGGGGTAATCCCATTTTTACCCATCAAAAGAAGGATGATGATTCTCAAATAAACATCAACCACAGAGAATTGAACAAGCTGACGATCAAGAACATGTATCCTCTGCCGAGAATCGATGATCTGTTCGACCAACTTCAAGGTTCAAGCTTTTACTCAAAGATCGATCTTCGATCTGGATACCATCAATTAAGGATACAGGAGGAAAGTATCCCGAAAACAGCTTTCCGAACTCGTTATGGACATTACGAGTTCCTGGTTATGCCGTTTGGTCTGACAAACGCACCTGCAGTGTTTATGGACTTGATGAATAGAGTTTGCAAGCCATACTTGGACAAGTTCGTGATTGTATTCATCGACGACATCTTGATTTACTCAAAGGCGAAGGCTGAACACGAACAACATCTTAGAACCATTTTGGAGCTGCTAAAGAAAGAACAACTGTACGCCAAATTCTCCAAGTGCGAGTTTTGGCTACGCAAAGTCCAGTTTCTTGGACACGTGGTTAATGGAAATGGAATCCACGTGGATCCAACAAAGATCGAGGCAATCAAGAATTGGGGAAACGCCTACAACGCCAACCGAGATTCGACAATTCTTGGGTTTGGCTGGCTACTATCGAAGGTTCATCGAGGATTTTTCGAAAATCGCTCAACCGTTGACGCTCCTGACCCAGAAAGATAAGAAGTTTGATTGGGGAATCAAACAGGATGAAGCATTTCAGACATTGAAGGATAAGCTTTGTAACGCGCCAATCTTAGCTCTACCAGAAGGTACCGACGATTTTGTGGTATACTGCGACGCATCGCGTCAGGGATTGGGTTGTGTGTTGATGCAACGCCAAAAGGTCATTGCTTACGCATCACGCCAACTGAAAGTGCACGAAAAGAACTATACCACACACGATTTAGAGCTTGGCGCAGTGGTTTTTGCTTTAAAGATCTGGAGACACTACCTGTATGGTACGAAGTGCGCAATCTTCACAGATCACAAAAGCCTACAACATATATTCAACCAGAAGGAGTTGAATATGAGGCAAAGACGACGGGTTGAATTGTTAAAACGATTACGACTGCAAGTTAAAGTATCATCCAGGGAAGGCGAATGTAGTCGCCGATGCCCTAAGTCGTAAAGAAAGAATCAAGCCCATAAGGGTTAGAGCTTTGGAAATGATCATACGAACCGATCTTTCCTTGCGCATTCGTGCTGCACAAAAGGAAGCTCTCAAGGAGAGGAACCTTGAGGAATAATATCTCCGTGGGATGGAAAAGCTTTTGGTACCAAACGAGGAAGGAACATTATGTTTTGAGAAAAGGATTTGGGTTCCTCTGTTTGGTGGATTAAGGGAAGTTATTTTCGACGAAGCGCACAAGTCACGGTACTCTATCCACCCTGGATCGGATAAGATGTATCAGGATCTCAAAGATTACTATTGGTGGCCTAGGATGAAAGGCGACGTTGCTGTCTACGTGAGCAAATGTTTAACGTGCGCTAAAGTCAAGGCGGAATACCAGAAGCCCTCGGGGCTGTTGCAACAACCCGAGATTCCCAAGTGGAAATGGGAACAAATCTCAATGGATTTTGTTACAAAATTACCAAGAACGCCAAGAGGCCATGATATGATTTGGGTGATTGTTGACCGCCTAACAAAGTCCGCACACTTTCTGCCAATCAAGGAGAAAGACAGTACTAGTAAACTTGCGGAAATTTACTTGAGAGAGATCGTAGCACGTCATGGAGTACCACTCTCGATCATCTCTGATAGAGACGGAAGATTTGTGTCAAGAATATGGCAATCTTTCCAAGAATCTTTTGGCTCACAATTGAATCTGAGCACTGCGTTCCATCCGCAAACTGACGGCCAGAGCGAGCGAACGATACAAACTTTGGAAGACATGCTGAGAGCATGTGTTATGGATTTAGGCGGTAGCTGGGATAAACACTTACCTTTGGTCGAATTTTCATACAACGACAGCTACCACACCAGTATTGGTGTCGCGCCATTTGAGGCCCTATACGGACGCAAGTGCCGATCACCACTATGTTGGTCTGACGCTGGTGATAGGCAGCTTGCTGGTCCCGAGATCGTCCAAGAGACGACAGACAAAATCGCGCAAATTCTTAAACGCATCGAAGCTGCTCGCCACAGGCAAAAGGCCTACGCGGATCCAAACCGGAAGCACGTGGATTTCCAAGTCGGAGAGATGGTGTTATTGAAAGTTTCACCCTGGAAGGGGGTGGCGCGCTTTGGAAAGCGTGGGAAGTTAAATCCACGCTACATTGGTCCCTTTAGAATTCTAGAAAGAATTGGGACGGTAGCATACAAGTTGGACCTACCCGCTGAACTAAATGGTGTTCACGATACATTTCATGTATCCAATTTAAAGAAAAGTCCAACTCAAATTGACGTTGCCATTCCCATCGACGAGATTCATATTGACGACACGCTCCACTTTGTTGAAGAACCTGTCGAGGTCACGGATTGGAAAGTTAACAAGACCCGCCGGAGCAGTGTCAAACTCGTCAAAGTACGTTGGAATGCCAGACATGGTCCTGAATACACCTGGGAGCGTGAGGACCGGAGTAAAGAGAAATACCCCCACTTATTTCCTAAGAACCCTGCTTCTACAAGCAGAACTTAAATTTCGGGACGAAATTTATTTAACGGGGGGAGAATGTGACAACCCGCACTAAACCAGGTATCCGTACAACTTAATTACTGATTAATTACTGCTTAATTACTGTGCTTGATTGAACTAGCTGATGAACTGCTACCTGCATACTGATACATGCACTTACTTGCATCATACTTTATTTGCTGTCACTACATTATTTACATGCTGAACCCTAGTGACAAACATGATGCACAAAAAGCACAGTAGCACTAAACGGATACACAATAAACATGCTGATATGACCAGCATCAGGCAGACACTGCCTCTAAGGCCTGTTAAGAGCCTCATATATTTTGGCTACACTGGTAGTGAGTGTAGGAATATAAGGGTTGTGGTACCGCGTCTCTAGGAATAAGATACACTGATACGGATGTGCCAAAAACGTACTTTAAGTACCAAACACAGCACTTTAATAATTTAACCAGCTTCTAGCTGACTAGTAAAGTGCCAGAAAATGAGAAAATATTACTAGACACTTTCTAGAGTGTCGGGAAAACAAATAGTGTCACTAAAAATAACAATAACGACACTTTAAAGCTTTTGTAACACTTTAACGGATTACTATCCAACCGAACACCCGGACTTTACCCGGAACATGAAAATATTACTATTTTCACTATTTATAATTTTCTGAGCCAGTTAGGGTCCCTGATTACCCTAACACCCGTCCTAACACGCTATATATCACTAACAAGGTTAAACACTAAACTAACCTACTTAACACTACCACCACCCTAACTAATCTTGTTCTAATCGAACCAACCCCCACCCCATGCCATAACCGGCCCCAAAACCATGGGGACACACTAGTACAAGGTGTATTAGTTTATTAGATTATGCTTAATATCTTGTAGACATTGTGACCAAAGGATAATACACCTTAAATCTTCCTATAAATACACCTTGAACACTTAGATGATTATCACCAACATAACACTCAACCAACTCACTCTCTTTCTCTCAACACTAAGCTCGGCCGAACACCACCCTCATCACCATCATACTTTCGGCCCTTGGTCTCTTCATTCCAAGCATATACAAGCTTCACAAGTCACGTATTAGGAGCCTCGGAGCAAGCGGAACACGAAGGACCTCTACCGTTAGCTTTTATCCACCTCTTTTTCGCCAAAGATCTTCCCTAGCCTTGAGCTAGAGGTATAACACTTAAAACTTGTTCTTGAACATATCTAAGGTGGTTAAAAGGAATATTGTCGGTTAAACATCGTAAACATACACTTTGATGCATAAAAGTCTAGTAAAATCACAAAAATGGTGGATAATAACATATAACTTGTGTAAAAGTCGTAGGACTTGAAATATGTGATTATTGAGACCCGATCTATGATGTGGTAGCTCGGATCTCCGTTTAACCCGACTTTGTAAGATCATGTATCTTCACATAAGCTCGTTTTTGACTAAATACAAGGGTTAAAGGTGAAACTCTACCACACAAGATACATGAACTTGTGTAGAAATATTTTACTTGTGTAAAAGTGATTTAACCGGTAAAATGGTGTTTAAAACTAGCGGATCTACGTATCCGCAAGTGGTATCTTCAAAGAACCACACATTTAAGAAACCATGTATTTTAAAGAAAGGATCTTACACTAATAAATATGGTTTTATAAACCACAAGTGTGTAAACACTTGTGAAACAAAGAGATCCGACAAAGAAGTAAATTTGTCACTGGTTACTAGAAGTTGTAAAGACGGATTTCTCTAAACACGGGGTTTTTACAAGATTGAAGTTACTTTATATAAAGATCTACATATATAAAGGGGATTTACACTATAGATTCGGAAAAACTACAAGTTCATGCGATTATGCAAATTTACATACTTGTCGACTAGTTTGATGTGTCGGAAATTGTTTGATTGAATAAAGAAGATTGTTGAATTGATTTGTTAAAAGAAAATGATACGCTTGAAAGCGTGGCCACCTCCAGTTACAGAGGAAACTCTGGCGAAATTTTCTAAAAACCTAACACTTAGACTTTTTACACAACAAGTGTTAGAACTATCTTTGGACATATTTTCAAAACATAAATTTCGCCAGCACTATATTTTACTAAATCTTCGGAGGTGGGATTTTCACAAAGATTAACGTGATAGATATATTTGTCACAACACTGTTTATGATTATTTTGTGAAATACATAAATATTATTTTAGAGTGAAAATAATATTTACAAGCGTTAATGATTCCAAAACTTTACGAACGCTTCCACAAACATATAAGTTACACCGGTAATTACATTACCCCAAGATTGATAAAACGTAACTTACGCACATGTATTGTATCCCCCATCCTTGGGAAGAAGAATAACTACCAAGTGTATACGGAACATAAACACGAAATAGTTGTCTAACTATTTCCCAAAGACTTAAACTATAAAGCTAAAGCACGGCCGTCCGTCTAATAGAATTAGCACTTGTAGGTCGTTTCACAGCTTACTGTATTGGAGACACTTGGTAGAGACGCGCATTCACGGTGAGTTCATGTCCCCCTTTTCTCTAACTGTTTTCAGTTTTCTTAACTGCGGGGGTGAAATACATGTTACTTTGTTTACAAGTACTTTATACACGGTATGATTAACGTAAGGAGGTTTAGATCATGTGAATGGGTAGTTAGAACACCGAGGGACTCAGGCGGTAGATCTATCTGGGTGTAGCGAGCCCAGCTCCCGGTCCAACAGAACAGGCCTCTCGGAGGACTAACAGAACGGACCTGGAGTGACTTGGTACCCAACGCAAAAATCGGCTAGGGTTGTGTCTTCCTACTTGCATTTCACAACATGCTAATGGCCTTGCAAACCATTGGTGATCACAAGTCCTCTTACACTGCTACATACCAGGAAACTTTTATACTTACAAGTGTTTTACATACTCACTTACACATGAACTCGCTCAACATTATTGTTGATTTTTCAACTTACATGTATTTCAGGAAATTAACGAGATCTGGCACGGTATGGCATGTTTTCCGCTGCACTAGTTTCCAAGGTCATCCGGGGTTTAGGGGATGTGTCTCTTTCCTGGACAAGACACAGTCCTTAAACCATGTTTATGTTACGTTTCAGTTTGTAATGTTGTGGAACAAGGTTATGGTTGTTGGTTTAAACAATGGTACTGTATTTTGTTTTCAAAACTTAATGGATGATCTTGCATGTTTTTAACTCATATAGCTTGGTTATGATTAAGCTATGGTATTAAGAAGTCACACCAAAATTAACCACGCTTCCGCAAAGCCAGGGTGTGACACATACTAATAATAGCGTAATACACATAATCTTGTCAAGTATTAACATGTCATTATAATATACCAAATGATGCTATTTTTAGTGTTTATAACCTGTTCTAAAACACTTTTGTCATACCATCATTTTTTATCATTTCTTGAGCTTTAAATCCACATGTATTCTTATGTACAAGTGCCTAAAGCACACTATCATATCAACATCATTTTATATGAATCTAAATGCAACAAATATGCAACTTATTCATGTTTATTTGCTGATGTATTTGAATATTTATCATATCATGCATATATCATCAAAACCCTTGCATTTTAACTATCATTCAAAACTGGGTTGTTTTCGGGAATTTTAATAAAATAGTTAACTTACTCCAAAAATTCCCAAATTTTTACAGAATGTTTCAAAAGATCTAAATATCATTGTGTAAAAATATCGGGATCCAATTCATTACCAATATTTTATAAAAAATCATTTACCGGACTGCAATTAGATTCGTCACTTTCTGACTGCAGTCCACGGAATAATTCATTTAAAATTCATCGTAAGTCCGATTGATAAAATTCCAGTTAGAGAATTACATCAACATCAGTGGTCATCTACAGTACAAATTTCATGAGCTAATTCTATACGGATTTCAAGTTATGATGAAAAAAATAACACACATTTTCTATAGTAAAAAAACAATATAATTTAGACTTCAGAAAAAACGGACCTTTAAAAATGAGTAAATTGCCATTTTAGTCCCTGAGTTTTGTTCAAATTTGCCACTTTGATCCAAATAGTTTTTTTTCCCCTCTGGGTCCCTGACTTTTACATTTTGTTGCCATTTTGATCATTTTGTCTAACTCCATCCAAAAACCCAGTTTGTACTTAATCACTAATGTTTTCAGTTGCCTTTTTGATCCAATTCCAAAAAATCAAAAAAATTCCAAAAAATTCAAAAAAATCTAAAAATCAAAAAAATTCTAAAAAAATCATAAAAATTCTAAAAAATCCAAAAATCATTAAATGTTTCGGCACGAACCGTTTCGACCCGTACCGTTTCGAACCGAACCGTTTCGACCTGTACCGTATCGAACCGAACCGTTTCGACGCGAATCGTTTCGACGCGAACGGTTCGGTTTGAAACGGTACGGCTCGAAACGGTTCGGGTTCGATACGGTACGGGCTCGAAATGGTTCGCGTCGAAACAGTTCGGTTCGATACGGTACGGTTCGAAACGGTACGAGTCGAAACGCTTCGCGTCGAAACGGTACGGGTCGAAACGGTACGGTTCGATACGGTACGGGTCGAAACGGTTCGGTTCGAAACGGTTCGCGTCCAAACGGTACGGTTCGAAACGGTACTGATCGAAACGCTTCGCGTCGAAACGGTTCGGGTTCGAAACGGTACGGGTCGAAACGGTACGGTTCGATACGGTACGGGTCGAAACGGTTCGCGTCGAAACGGTACGGGTCGAAACGGTACGGGTCGAAACGGTTCGGTTCGAAACGGTTCGCGTCGAAACGGTACGGGTTGAAACGCTTCGCGTCGAAACGGTTCGGGTTCGACACGGTACGGGTCGAAACGGTACGGTTCGGGTCGAAACGGTTCGGTTCGAAACGGTTCGCGTCGAAACGGTACGGTTCGAAACGGTACTGGTCGAAACGCTTCGCGTCGAAACGGTTCGGGTTCGAAACGGTACGGGTCGAAACGGTACGGTTCGATACGGTACGGGTCGAAACGGTTCGGTTCGAAACGGTTCGCGTCGAAACGGTACGGGTCGAAACGGTACGGGTCGAAACGGTTCGGTTCGAAACGGTTCGCGTTGAAACGGTACGGTTTGAAACGGTACGGGTCGAAACGCTTCGCGTCGAAATGGTTCGGGTTCGAAACGGTACGGGTCGAAACGGTTCGTGCCGAAACATTTAATGATTTTTGGATTTTTTAGAATTTTTATGATTTTTTAGATTTTTTTTTATTTTTAGATTTTTTTGAATTTTTTAGAATTTTTATGATTTTTTAGAATATTTTTTATTTTATGATTTTTTTGGAATTTTTTTGATTTTTTGGAATTTTTTTGATTTTTTGGAATTGGATTAAAATGGCAACTGAAAACATTTTTTAAGGAAATCCCCAAAATACCCATGTTACAAACTAGGTTTTTGGATGGTGTTAGACAAAATGATCAAAGTGGCAACAAAATGTAAAAGTCAGGGACCCAGAGGGGAAAAAAAACTATTTGGATCAAAGTGGCAAATTTGGACAAAACTCAGGGACTAAAATGGCAATTTACTCTTTAAAAATAGTAAACGACCTCGGAAAAATATGATTCCAGTGCCATTTGATTTGATTTTCGAAAACATATAATTTATACTTCAGAAAATCGATTTTTTGATTTATAACAGTCCGTTTATAGCCAACTGAAGTTGGCTGTAAATGTTACTCAGCATGCTGTTAATCGCTTAAGTGTTACTAAAACATGCAAGCAAATATCCTAAACAAGTATTTATCAAGAAATCAAACTCAAAACTCATACACCCATATATATATATATATATATATATATATATATATATATATATATATGTACGGTTTATATACACCAATATACATCACCATTTTTATTTTGTATCAAGACCCATTTCCTTTTAGATTTCAAGTTTGTGAAAATTCCAAGATTCAAGAGAAACTTCAAATCATCACGAACAACCAAGAATCAAGAGTATGATTTAAACATAAATGTTATACCTTCAAGATTCAAGTAAGTTTTTGGATGAGATTTTGATGATAGGGAGCTTGAAATCACTTGAAAACACCTTGGAAACTCCTTTGGATCTTCACACTAACTTGAAACTAGCTTGGAAAGGAGCTTGATCTTCAAGAACAAAGTTGAAGGTTTGAAGATGGTGATGAAGGTGGTGTGGACTATTGGGAGGAGAGAGAGAAGGATTTGTGTGATCTTGGTAAGATATGAAGATAGATATATAAAGAGATGGAGGATTTAAGGAAGATCTCATTCACATACACTTGGCCAAAACAATCTAGCAAGATCACATAAAATAAAATCACAATCTTGGAGATATGGGTGATCTTGGTGGGGTCCTAGTGACCGTAATATATATTGGGGGGGGGGGGGATAAAGTGTAAGTTTTGAATGGTAAAATAGATAAGAACATGTATTTAACTGGGTACCGGGTATTTTATCTAGCGTTTAAATCCCGGTTTATGACATTCTAAATTATTTTTATTATTCTATAAAAATAAACTCGCCAAAATATCACTGAAATAAATTTCAGTTGCCGAGACTGGCTGTGTTGTCTGCGTTTTGCAGTATATGCACTGTGGTGCGAAGTAACACGCGGTACGCGTTTAAACTTGAAAAATAACGTTTTTAAGCGTTTTAATTTATTTTTCAACACGAACCTGATTAAAAATAAAATTTCAATCATAACAAAATATTTTTGGGATTTAAATATCATCCGGGCGGTCACCAACGTTCGTTTCGCAGTTTTGTCGTAAATAGTTCTAAAGTTCGAATAAACATGTTTTTGCCATACCGAATCCTTCGAAACTTATTTCTAAGTTATGTAAATTATATTTAGGGTATGTTTGGCTTACGTCACAGTTCCGGAGTGTACGTCGCGTTAAACTGATTGCGTTTTATGCACCAGTTTGCGTATAACCTTACAGAAAGCGATTTAAAGCTTGAAATCGGAATCGAATCAAATTGAAAAATCATCAAACATAATAACACATATAAAAACACCAAAGCACATTGTTTTATTGATAATCAACATTGTTTTACATTATGCGATGATTACAGAACACAGTTGTCACACCTTACTACTAGCTCTAAGGCTAGGGATGAACACAAGAGGTTGAAGATGATAAATGTGTTGGATAAAAGCAATTGGAAGAGGTCCTTGAAGATCCACAAGCTCCACACTTCTTAAGACACCTTCTAGCACCTCGTGATGAACTTAGATTGTATGAGATTTGGATGAAGATGGTGGTGGTGGTGTGGTGGATGTGGTTTGGCCGAGAGGAGAGCAAGGGAGGGAGAGAAGAGTGTGTGAAGTGTGGGTGAAGATAATGAGAGTTATAATCCATCATGTTCAACTTATAACCAAGTTTAGTGTTTAACCATTGTGTATTATGTCCCTCAAGTACTAAACATGATCTTTAGGCAAATCAAATGAGATCAAGGAAATCTTGGGTGGTGGGGCCACCTAGTGACCGTCCACATAAGGGGGGGGGGGATTAGTTGTGATTAAATGGTAAGTTAGGTTATTAGTTGAAATCTAAGTGTGGTATTTAGTGTTTAATGCATATTATGTGATATATAGTGTGTTAGGGTGTTCGGGGATCATAACTAGTGTAATTTTGGTGTTTCGGGTAGTGTCCGGTTGTTCGGTTAGATACCGGTTCGTTAAAGTGTCAAACTATACCGTTTAGTGTCCTTTATGTTACCTTTTGTGACACTATTAATTCCCGAAACTTAGGAAAGTATTCAGGACCATTTAGTCATATTTTTGCATGAAACTAGCTTGTTAAAAAGCTGATTTTTGCTGATTTATGCAGAATTCTGCACTTTATGTGGGTTTTAGGCACTTTCCGGCACTTTATCTATCACCTAGAAAAGCAGTTTTGTGGTCCTTACTTCCCTACATAGCATACTAGTGTAGTACTTAGTCTCTGGCTCACATTGGGTCTCAAAACACTGTCTGTCTATGTACTGAACCCCGTCAGCATATTCCTGTTTTATCCGTTAACTGTGCTAACTGTCCTTTGTGCATCATGTATGATAATAAAGTTTGCATGTAAGTATGATACAGAAATCAGATTGCAGTTATTTGTGTTTCAGCACAGTCATTAAGCGCTAATCAAGATTAATTAATTGTACGAATACCTAGATTTTTGACGGTTGTCACATGGATGAGGCGGCCAAGGTGTAGGCTGCAACAAATGGTCGATGATGGATAATATAGAGGAGGCCGGAGCCCATTTTTTAGGATTTGTGGTTGTTTTTGGTTCATGGTGTTTTATACGAACAATTTGGGGTTGTAACTAAACGCTAGTTTTTAGGTTTAAGGATCACTGATCCTTTGGACAATAGGTGGGGTAGCAAAGGTGGATGGATCCTTCTGTTTGTGGAGGATGAAGCCTTTGGTGCCCCTCACTCTTTATTTCCTGCACTTTTTGACCCGTTAGTATAGACACCCTTTGCCAACCCAAGTGGACGGGCCACGTTTTGCTGGTAGAAACTTGGGTAGGCAATTTTGACAACCTTTCAAAGGGTTTTTAAGTAAATAAAACTTTAAGCTTTTAACTATCTTTGATGTTGTTCTTTTATGCTTGAATTATTGTTATGTTAACATTTATTTGCCATTTCCATATCATTTAACCTTAGAATTTACAAGTTGTTAAAAAGAATACCAAATATGTGTCAAAACAAGTTCTTCAAAAGACTGAAAATTATATGATCAAGGATCACATATCCTGTTGTGAAAGGTTAAGGGTAACATTAATAAACCAGAAATAAAATAAAGGGAAATAAAGGATCATACCAGTAAATCCAAGTTAGGATTCTATATTCTTAACACTTATAATTAGGCTAATAAGACATAAGAATCAATAGAAAGTTAGGTTCCTGGATCCTTAGCTGTTTGGCTTTGTGAACCTGTAACAATACATAACTTGGGACTAAGCCATACATCACATGAGAAAATCATTAGTAACTGGGGACAAGCCCAACAAGCTGGGGACAAGCCCAATAATCTGGGGACAAGCCCAACAAACTGGGGACAAGCCCAACAAACTAGGGACAAGCCCAACAAACTGGGGATAAGCCCAATAAACTAGGGACAAGCCTAAATATACTTGTGTAAACTGGAGTATGGCCCAAACTGGTGACTATCCCAACTTGAGTGACATGAAAATGCCAAAACATTAGCTAATGTGAAAACGTTAGAAACCTTAGGAACGGATATATGGTACGTCTACCATTATACTTAGGATCCTACATATAGCCAACAATAATGAAATTGTCAGCCCCTAAAGCGGGTACTGGTCCCATTGCCTCGAACTATACTTGGATAATCGTGCACAACTGGCGAGGGTGTCAAAACCCAATTCATGTGAAAGGTGAAGACCTTTAAACCGTAAAAGGTAATGGCTACCTTAGACTAGGGACAAGCCCAAAAACTTTGGAGAGGTGGCCAACCCCTTGATCCTTTGTCACAAATGCAAATAATTCTGCAAAACTTAAGACTTTGATAAAAATGGATGTTATAAATCTAACATCCTTTCCTCATAATGAAATAAATAAATAACTTATGAAATAACAAGCAAATCATTACCAGCATGAGGATCATATATCCTCTGAGGATCCTCAAACATGAACTAAGTATCAGGACATCTAAGGATCCTCAATCCTTCTTACATGAAATACTTTTTTAGATGAACAACATTCCAAGCCCTTGGTAAGAGGTCACCATCCATTGTTAACAAACGATATGCCCCCTTTCCTGCCTCAGCTTCAATTAGATAGGGGCCTTCCCATTTTGGTGCTAGCTTGCCATCAGCAAGATTTTTGGTATTTTGGAATGCCTTCCTTAATACTATGTCACCAACTTGAAACTTCCTGATCTTGACATTCTTGTTATAAGCTCCAGCCATTCTTTGTTGATAGCTAGCCAACCTTATCCTTGCCAAATCCACGAGTTCTTCTATGGTATCTAGGTCTTGAGTCAAGTTTTCAGCATTTCCTTCAGGATCACGGATGCTTGTTCTTGCAGTAGGGACTACCATTTCTGTAGGGATCACAGATTTAGCTCCAAAAACTAAAGAGAATGAAGTTTGACCAGTAGCGTTCTTGGGAGTTGTTCTATCAGCCCATAATACATATGGCAACTCTTCTGCCCATTTTTCTTTCTTGGATCCAAGCTTTTTCTTCAAGTTATTGATGATGATCTTGTTGGATGATTCTGCCTGACCATTAGCTTGTGGGTGGACTGGTGTTGATGTTATCATCCTAATCCCCCAGCTGTCACAAAAGTTTGTAGTTCGGCTCCTAATGAATTGGGATCCATTGTCACAAACAATTTCAGAAGGTATGCCAAATCTAGTAATGATATTTCTTTTGATAAAGGATATAACTTCTTTTTCTCTGACTTGTGCAAAGGCTTCTGCTTCTATCCACTTGGAGAAATAATCAGTCATTGCCAACATGAATACTTTTCCTCCCGGTGCCTTAGGAAGTTTGCCAACTATGTCCATTCCTCATCTCATGAATGGCCAAGAAGAGGATATAAGATGCAGTGGCTCTGCTGGTTGATGTAGGATATTACTATGTCTTTGACAGGCATCACACTTCTTTGCATATTCCACAGCATCCTTCTTCATTGTGGGCCAATAATATCCTGTTCTGAGGATCCTTGAAAACAGTGCTCTGCCCCCAGTATGATTCCTACAATCTCCTTCATGAAAATCCTTTAAAACTTCTTGAATATCTGGATCCTCAATGCATCTTAAATATGGACCTGCAAGAGACCTTTTATATAAGATGTTATTTAATAACGTGAATTGAGATACCTTAATTTTAAGGGTTCTAGGATTTTCTCCAACAGGAATTTCTCCATTCTGTATATATTTCAGGATTTGGAGGATCCATGATCCTGAGTTTGACTGTGCACCATCACTAGGTACATCTATAGAATCTTCCACTATCTCCATGGCAATGTTATCCTCAATTGCCGGGGTTAAAACATGGATGATGGGTATCTTCACATCCTCTAGAATCTTTAATGATGATCCAAGATTAGCTAGGGCATCAGCTTCTGCTTTCTCTTCCCTGGGTACCTGTGTTAAAGTAAAAGAAGCAAAAGAATCTGCCAATTTCTTGACTATTTCTAAGTACTTGATTAGCTTTTCACCTTTGACAGCATAAGAACCATTATAATGGTTAGTAATTAATAGAGAATCTACATATACTTCAAGATACCTGATCCTCATATGCTTGGCTAATTGCAAACCTGCTATCAAGGCCTCATACTCAGCCTCATTATTGGCGGTTTGAAATTCACAAGCAATTGATTGGGGTATAATGTCCCCTTGTGGCGATTTCAGTAGTATGCCTAGTCCAGTTCCCTTAACATTTGAAGCCCCATCTGTGAAGAGTGTCCAAGGATCCTTGGTCTCCTCAAGTTGTTGAACTTCCAATTCAGCTTCCTTTTGTAGATCACTACTGAAATCAGCCACAAAGTCAGCTAAGGCTTGGGACTTGATGGCAGTCCTAGGTTCATACTTAATGTCATATGCACTAAGGTTGACTGCCCATTTTGCCATCATTCCTGACATTTCAGGTTTCCTGAGAAGATTCTTGATAGGAAAGTTAGTTTTAACAACAACAGGGCGAGTTTCAAAATAATGTCTGAGTTTAGTAGATGCCATGATTAAAGCAAGAATAAGTTTCTCTAAGTGAGAATACATGGACTCAGCATCAAGTAGAGTTTTACTTACATAGTATACCGGATGTTGAAAGCCTTCATGATCCTTAACTAGGACCGCACTTACTGCCTTAGTGGAAACAGCCAAATATAAGGATAGTGTTTCCCCATTTTCTGGTTTCATTAGAGCTGGTGCTGAGGATAGGTAATCCTTGAGGGCTTTAAGGGCATTCTCATGCTTCTCAGTCCATTCGAACTTTTTATTCTTCCTCGGGATATCATAGAACTCTTTGCACTTTTCTGAGGACTTTGAGATGAATCTGTTCAAGGCTGCGATTCTTCCTGTCAACCTTTGGACATCCTTAGCATTGGCAGGAGACTTGATGTTGACAATGGCCTTGATTTGTTCTGGACTTGCCTCTATTCCTCTCTTTGTCACCATGTATCCTATAAATTTACTAGCTTTAACTCCAAAATGGCATTTGGAAGGATTCAACTTCATGTTGTATCTCTCAAGGATATCGAATGCTTCTTCCAGATCCTTCAGGTGATCCTCAGCTCTTTTGGACTTGACCACCATATCATCTTTGTAGACTTCCATTGTGTGTCCAATCTGTTCTTTGAACATCATATTCACTAGCCTTTGGTATGTGGCACCTGCATTTCTTAATCCAAAAGGCATAGCAATATAGCAATATATACTAGTGGGAGTCATGAAGGCTGTGTCCTCTTGGTCAGATGGTTCCATCTGAATTTGTTGAAATCCAGATGAAGCATCCATAAAAGTTAACAACTCATGAACCGCCGTAGCATCCACCATGGAGTCAATGTGGGGTAAAGGGAAAGGATCCTTGGGACATGCTTTGTTTAAGTCACTAAAATCTACGCATACCCTCCACTTTCCATTCTTTTTCTGAACAACTACCACATTGGCTAGCCATCTAGGATACTTTACCTCCCTGATCATACTGGCCTTGAGCAATTTGTTTACCTCTTCTTGGATAATGGCATTACTTTTGGGTGCAAATTTCCTCCTTTTCTGGTGTATTGGCTTGAAAGACATGTCAATACCAAGTTTGTGAATAATAACATCCTTAGATATACCTGTCATGTCTTCATGTTTCCAAGCAAAGGTAGATTTTCTTCTTTTCAAGAAGGATATTAAATCCTGCTCAATACTGTTAAGGATCCCGGATCCTATAAAAATTTTGGATTCAGGATCCTCAGGGTTCAACAGATATCCTTGACGTCTTGCTCTCTTGCCTCCATGACGTCCCTTGGAGGATACTTTAATTGCTATGCTTCCCTGGGCTTGGAGGCTGGTTTAATTGAAGAAGTGTAGCAGTTCTTTGCTTCTTGCTGATCACTTTTGATCTTCACCACACCCCATGGAGATGATATGTTGAGGGGACTGCCTTCATATCGTGTATCCATGGCCTGCCAAGGATAACATTATAGCAAGATAAGCAATCAATAACACAGAATTTTTGAACAAAATCACTCCCTCTATAGAAATAGGAAGTTTGATGTCCCCCAATGTATTTTTTGTCACTCCACTGAATCCCACAAGGACAGATGATCTTGGGACAATATCAGATTCAGGAATGTTCATTCTATTGAGGACATCCCACTGGATTATGTTCACCGAGCTTCCCCCATCAATGAGAATCCTGCGAACAAAATGGTTAGAGATAAATAATATAATAACTAAACCGTCATGATGAGGATCCTGCATGTCCACACGGCCATCCTCATCAAAGGATATCACTTTCTGCTGGGTGAGGATAGAAGTTCGAACAGGTCTGTCCCCATTCTCCATCTTTGTTTCCTTTGCATGTCTCTTAGTTGCTGAGAATGAAGTGCCATGGATATCAGAACCTCCGGAGATGTCGCAGCCCCCGACCCCTACCCGGGAGTGGGCGGCCGCGAGCCTTAGAGCGGGTGGTATCAGTGTTTATTAATTTTGGCAGCGGAATACATCAGGAACGTAGTTAGGAAATAGTTTTATCAGAGTAAAACACCAAACTTGTATAATAATAATTTATTGGGATAAAGTCCAAGTTCATTTGATAATACATTGGTAGGGGTAAACCCTAATTATTGAAAACAAAGTGTTTTGTTTATTTTAGGTAACTTTTATAGCCACTTTTCCAAGCCTTCAGTGCTCTCCAGCTGGCTTCTATTTGGCTTTCACTTTACGTTACCTGAAACGTATTTTAAAAACATTTTGTCAGCAATAAATACTGGTGAGTGCATCCTAGTTTAATCAAAACAGTTTTATCACTTTTACAGAATTGAGGGCATCCAACAATTACATTTGTTTATATCTATTCAATTACTCATTCAGTACTGTCAATCCTGACTTATGGGTCATATTACCCATTGGCTAACTCTTTGTCCAATGGTAACGTTTTCCACATTTTGTATACAAAACCCCAACATACCGACAGTAATTGTAGAATCACAAATACTCAATTACAGTTAAATGTAAGTTAAAACATTTGAGGTTTTGGTAAAACATTTTGACTCACAAAAAGATTTATAAAAAGAGAATGTATTCACATTGCAAATTTAAATAACACTAAAGTTTCCGGAGAATCTCCTGGTTATTATCTATTAATTCAAATAATGCACACGTGTTAGTAAAATAACCCAATTCAAATTAACCGTACAACTCGAGGCAGAATTCCAATGACTGAGTCGGGCAGAGCCGACATGCATTACGGAATCCTAAATCGATCGGGTGTACACACGAGACAGAATTCCAATGACTGAGTCGGGCAGAGCCGACATGCATTACGGAATCCTAAATCAATCGTGTAGGGTAATAGCAGGGTTATAGTACTTACAACGAGGCAAAGCTTCGCTTCATAGTGGGTATTATGCCCGAGCAGAAATTCTACTTATAGGAAGTTTGAGAGAGAATTTGGGAATTGAACGACATCAAATGAAGCTCTGACCCCCCTTTTATAGGCTGGCCGTGGCCGAGGGGTCCGTCGCGCCCCGCCACAGGCAAGGCCTAGGCCTTCGCGGCCCGCGAGTGCCAAATAGGCGGCAGTAGCTTTGACTAGTTAGCAGACTAGCCTTGCCACGTGGCGGCTTTGTTTGTCCGGCAAGTTATAGGGCCTCGCGCCCCGCGACAGACCATTGAGGTCTCCGTCGCACCCCGCGAGAGACTGCCAAACTTGGTTTTTGTTGTTTTTTATAAGTATAGGGTTATTCCGGGTCCGTTTCTCGCGTACGGGGTATATTTAGGGACATTTTTAGGGGTGTCTAAAATATTTTTAGGAGGGTTGATATATCCTCCCCACCTTGTTTTGGATCTCATCCTCGAGATCTACTGGAATAGGTGTGGGTATTTCCTTTGTATCTCTGACTCGAGTTCCCAAGTGTATTCTGGTCCTCTCTTGGAATCCCATTTCACTTTTACCAGAACTAGTCTCTTGTGTTTGAGGTTCTTGATTTTTCTATCTTCAATCTGAATGGGCTTCTCGATAAACTTGAGTTTCTCATTTATCTCTATGTCCTTAAGAGGTATTACTAGTGATTCGTCTGCTAAGCACTTTTTGAGATTACATACATGAAACACATCATGTATTCTTGCCATTTCCTCTGGCAGTTGTAGCTGATAGGCTACAGGTCCTATTCTTCTAATAATCTCAAAAGGTCCAACATACCCGAGGCTTAGCTTTCCCCTCTTAATGAATCTGACTACTCCTTTCCATGGAGAAACTTTTAATAGTACCTTATCTCCTACTTGAAACTCTAAAGTTTTTCGTCTGTTATTTGCATAACTCTTTTGACGATCTCGTGCTGCTTTTAGTCTTTCCTTGACTTGAATTATTTTATTTGTCGTTTCTTACACTATTTCTGGTCCAGATAATTGCTTTTCTCCAATCTCTGCCCAACAGACTGGATTTCTGCAGTTTTGTCCATAAAGTGCTTCAAATGGTGCAACATTAATGCTAGTATGATAGCTGTTATTGCAGGAAAATTCTATTAATGGTAAATGCTCGTCCCAATTTCCTCCAAAGTCAATTACACAGGCTCTAAGCATATCTTCCATTGTCTGAATTGTCTTTTCGCTTTGTCCATCCGTCTGTGGATGATAAGCTGTGCTTAGATTTAACCTGGTTCCCATTGCTTTTTGGAAACTTGTCCAAAAATGAGAAGTAAAACGACTATCTCTATTGGATACGATAGATAAAGGAATTCCATGTAATGAAACTATTTCATTTACATATAACTTGGCTAACTGTTTCATACTGAAATCTCTATTGGATACGATAGATAAAGGAATTCCATGTAATGAAACTATTTCATTTACATATAACTTGGCTAACTGTTTCATACTGAAAGTTTCCTTCATGGGTAAGAAATGAGCAGATTTGGTCAATCTGTCTACAATCACCCAGATTGTATCATTTCCTTTTCTTGTCTTGGGTAATTTGGTAACAAAGTCCATTGTTATCAATTCTCATTTCCATATTGGCATTTCTAGTTGTTGCAATAACCCTGAGGGTTTCTGATGCTCAGCTTTAACTTAAGAACAAGTTAGACATTTAGCGACATAATTGGCTATATCCTTTTTCATTCCTATCAACCAGAAATTCTTTCTTAGATCTTGATACATCTTATCAATTCCGGGATGTATCGAATACTTAGACTTATGAGCTTCTTCTAGAATTCTGTGGCGTAGGTTTCCTTGTTCAGGTATCCACATTCATTTCTTATGGAATCTCCAAATTCCATCTGTTCCTTGTTCTAACTCCTTAATCATTCCTTTTAATTTATCAGCATCGTCCTTGATTGCTGATTCCTGTACTTTTTTGATTTGCTCATTTAAATCTACTTGTAGATTTAATCTAAGAGAACGTACTCTTTTTGGCTTTTCATGATACTTTCAACTTAAAGCATCAGCTACTATATTAGCTTTTCCAGCATGGTACTGGATATCACAATTCTAATCGCTAAGGACTTCCATCCAACGTCTCTGTCTCATATTTAATTCTTTTGCCCAAAAAT
Organism: Helianthus tuberosus; assembly: GCA_030545235.1. Taxonomy (NCBI): domain Eukaryota; kingdom Viridiplantae; phylum Streptophyta; class Magnoliopsida; order Asterales; family Asteraceae; genus Helianthus; species Helianthus tuberosus. Next base: position 107,640,228 of record CM060414.1, on the reverse strand, counting down.
ATATCTTAGACTCTTATGATCGGTGAAGACAACAAATTTATTTCCATATATATAGTGTCTCCAAATCTTAAGGGCAAAAACTATGGCTCCTAGTTCTAGATCGTGGGTTGTGTAATTCTCTTCATGTTTCTTAAGTTGTCTAGAGGCATAGGCTATAACTTATTGACGTTGTATCAACACACATCCATATCCTAACTTAGATGCATCGCAATAGACTATAAAGTCCTCAGTTCCTTCTGGTAATGCGAGTACAAGTGCGTTGGTTAACCTTTGCTTAAGAATCCTAAAGGCTTCTTCCTGTTTTGGTCCCCATTCAAACATAACTGATTTACAGGTCAGTTTGGTCAAAGGAATGGTTATTCTAGAAAAATCTCGAATAAACCGTCTATAATATCCTGCAAGTCCAAGAAAACTTCTCACCTCCGTTGGTGATTCAGGGACTTTCCATTTAGTAATCGCTTCGATCTTTGTGGAATCCACATGCATTCTTTCATGATTAACCAGATATCCAAGAAATTGCACCTCTTGTAACCAGAATTCACATTTTCAGAATTTAGCATAAAGCTTCTCTTTTCTCAATAATATAAGAAGTGTATGCAGATGCGCTACATGTTCCTCTTTACTCTTAGAGTAAATTAGAATATCATCTATAAAGAAAATTATGAATTTATCCCGGTATGGTTGTCACACCCCGATATTTCCACGTATTACCAGTTGGCCCGGTGGGGAGTATCGTGACGTAGTTGATATCATCATGGTTAATTAATCAAAGTTTAATGCACAGCGGAAGTCTAAAGTAATAATATTACAAACCGATTCAAAAGTACAATAAAATATTATACAACGGATTGTAAGTGGATCCACAGGCGGATCTAAAACAAAAGAAATATTGTTCAACAGATTTAAGCATCAAAAGCTTGCAAGACTCTTTCTATGATACTAGGAGTAACCAGCCCATTTCGCGTAGTACCTTCACTTAACCTTTTGGAAAATACGTCAGTTTTCACTGGTAAATACAATTAACTGACTCTTTTGAAAACATTTATAAAATTTATTTGGATGCACAAGGCATAAAATCTTTTATAACTTGGGACAATTATTTAAAAATAATCTTGTATACAGATTTATATGTTTGTCATCCATTCAGGGCCCGGTTAGAAGATCCGAGACAAGATTAATAGACACGCCACAAGTATATGCCCACAAGAGAGTGAGATACCGTTTATACATACGCAACTGTCAGGTGTATGCCTACACCCCGTGCTTAAGACGTGGCCATTTCTAATGAATGAGCCGAGGATATCCAGTACATGGTCATTAACCCCCCAAAGGCATTGCATCAAACAAGACAGATTAAAACGGGTTATGCATCTTTTTAATCACATTCTGATTGTACGATTTCATACCCAACCAAGCGGCATTTTTATAATACCGTATCCCAAGCCCGTATAAGGGAAAATAAGTTAAAAGTATTTACCTGAGCTAAAATATGATTTTATTCTCAGCCGTATATCAAATCAGCAAGTACAAATAGATTTTATTGGGCTCCTTAATCTGGAACGAAGGTTTTAATAACCTATTAGATTCCTAACGGGTCTTACTTAAGTTGAAACTTAGAGCGGTTAGTTTTAAAGAAAGGTTTACGGTTCGAAACGCAAGATTAAGCGAAGACCGGATTAGAATGTGATTTAGACCCAACAAGTATGAAGACTTGTATAAATTGGGTAAACTAAATACATTCTGGATTTTGAAGTAAAAATGATAAGGTTTGACCCGTTTTGGTTAATTTATGCAAACTAGTTACATAAACCGTACCGAACGCGAATATACATAACGGGTAACCAAATGAGTCATGTACAGGTTCAACAAGTTAATATGCTTTAAATATGTGGTGATATCAGTAGGATACCTTCCATTATGCCCAAAACGAATCTAAAACCAATTTAAGCTCCGTAAGGGTATTTTGGTCATTTTAAAGTTTATAAAAGAGGTCAAATAGTAATATGAGGTTTTGGTCTAAAAAAATCAGTAAAAACATTTATTTTAACAAGTTACATCAGTAAGATATCATACATATGTGAATTTTATCATTTATGGCCAAACTATGCACCATAGGGGCATTTTGGTCATTTCACATATGATTTAAGGGTCAAATTTGGAAATCTGAGTTCAAGACTTATACTTACTGTTAAAGTATAAAGATTTAGTTATAACATCAGTAGGTAACAAGTCTTAGGTGCTAAATATGGTTTTAAACCATACTATGCGCCTAAATCGCATAAAAGTCGGTATTTGACGATTTTTGGGTTATTTAAGGAAATCTGAGATTTTGATCAGCCTCTACTGTTTAAAATAATATATAAAATCAGTAGAAAGAGGTTTGACATGTAAAGGATGTGTAAAACTCATTTTATTAGCGAAAAGGGCATTATCGTCAATTACCGAGTCTATGCAAGAACTCTATGCTATGATCAGTTTAAAATTCAACAAAAATTTTCAAAAATCCCTAAATATTATATCTTAACAGTAGGTGGCAAGTTTGGTGCCAAAATTTGAGTTTAAATAGGATTTATGTCAAAAATGCCATTTAATTAATAAAAAGCTTTCATTTTATGATATCGCTCATAACTTCTATTTTAGACCATGAACTGATGTCTAATTTTTAGGACATGCTTATAAATAAAGAATAAAGGTTTTTGTCCTCTCACATTTTCAAAAATCTAGTTTTATTAATAAAAGGGCATAATGGTCAACTTTTGAGCATTTAACGGGAACATGCAAATAATTCAGATTTCAAAGGAACCATTTAGTATAACCTCAGAGGGTTATACTAACATGTAATATGGTCCCAAAGGAACCGTAAGGCATAACTAAACTAAGCTAAATCGGGTCAGAACTGAAAGTAAAAGCAAAAGTCTACTTTTGCGACTTTCGGTTGCGAACCGAGCCTAAACTCAAAATTGTCGGGTTGAACATGCCTAAACATGTTCTTATATTATTTACCAAGTTATTTAAGTGTTAAAACATGTTCCATAACCTCTGCATTATCAGTTATGAATTAATTTGTAAAAACTGACTCTGTTGAATTTTTATTAATAAGTTTGACCCGACAATTGACTGAGATAATGTGATAATTAGAAGGTGCCCTTTTAACGGTTTATTACCTACATAATTACCAACTCATAGCCACTTTTAATTCGAAAAATGGCTGGACCGTTAGTGATTAATCACCAAGTCAAAGCTTAATTACGATAGCTTTGACTTTCGGTCATTAAGCTAATAAAACTTGAACTTAGGAAGCTAAGAACACTTACTAGAGTACTTAGCACGAATATTGAACTTGTGAAAGCTTCCTTTAGCTCCAGGAGGCTTCAGAGAGTATGTTTTGAAGTGAAATTCAAATGTGCAAATGAACAAGTGCAACAAAGTGGGTTTATATGGGACTTTGGGAACTCCAAGATCAATCCAAATGTCCCTATGTTGCTACCAGATGTTCCCATGTGTCCCTAGAGCATGAAAAATCATTTGCTCAGACCCTGGTATCATAAACAACCATGCAATGGCGGTGTAACAGGCTGCAACATGCAGCTGTTCATTTTTTTTTTCTGATACTGGCACTTCTACACGGCCCGCGTAGACTCCAAAAGATGTCTACGCGCCCCGCGAGGCTCCTCCCAAACCGGAAAACAACTTTCATTTATTGCATTTTCAGCCCCTGGTCCTTCCTAGCTTGTTTTAACTTTCGTTTATTACACTTTTAGCCCCCAAATTTAACTTTTAAGGGTCTTGAGTCTTCAAACTATCCTTATTAAGCTTTCGGTTAGTTACGAGGTCACCCGAAAAGTCTTGTTTTCAATGAAACTCCATAAAATTACTATCCAATATTCTTGAGAGAAAAATTTACAATTATTACAATGCTTTCGGGATCGTTTAAAGGTCACTCAGAGGTAACATTTAACATGTTGACACTTTTAACCCCTATGCTTCGTAGAATCCTTAATTTAAACACAAACGACCTTTTTATGTCCGACAATTTATTCATTTAAGAATATAGACATCGTGTGAGGTCAATCAGAGGCACAAGATTGGCATGTTGACACTTTGGATCCTTTTACTTACATATTTGCATTGTTTGACAATTTTAGTCCCTCAGAATCAATTCATCACGCATTTAAAGTTTATGACACGTGTCGATACTATATTGGACATGATTTTGCGAGGTGTTACATCCTCGCCCCCTTAAAAGAAATCTCGACCTCGAGATTTACTGAAATAAATGAGGGTATTTCTGCTTTATTGTGGATTCAACCTCCCATGTGTATTCGGGGCCTCTACGGGCATCCCATTTTACGTTGACAATCGGTACATGCTTCCTTCAAAGCTTCTTAACCTGTCGATCCTCGATCGACAAAGGTTTTTCAACGAACATCAAACTCCCATCTATCTGTACGTCCTTATGTGACATTGCTAGCGACTCATCGGCTAGACATTTCTTTAAGTTGCAGATGTGGAACACATTATGTATCCCACTGAGCTCTTCTGGTAGATTTAGCTTGTAAGCTACAGTTCTAACACATTTGATGATCTCGAATGGTCCTATGTATCTTGGGCTTAGCTTTCCCTTCTTGCCAAAATGCATCACCCCTTTCCAGGGTGATACTTTAAGTAGCACTTTATCTCCTACCTCGAATTTCAGAGGTTTACGCCTTTTATCCGTGTAGCTTTTCTGCCTTTCCCTGGAAGCTTTGAGACGATCACGGATTCGTACAATCTTATATGTCGTCTCCAGAACTATATCAAGTCCTGACAGTTGGACATCTCCAACTTCCGCCCAACAAACTGGCGTCCTACACTTCCTTCCGTACAAGGCCTCAAAAGGCGTGGCTTGGATACTTGAATGATAGCTATTATTATACGAAAATTCAATTAAAGGAAGATGATCATCCCAAATTCCTCCTAAGTCAATAACACAAGCTCGTAACATATCCTCAAGCGTTTGAATCATACGCTCGCTTTGGCCGTCCGTCTGAGGATGATAAGCAGTGCTGAAGTTTAAACGAGTGCCTAACAATTGCTGAAAGCTTTTCCAAAAATGAGACGTGTATCTAGTATCCCTATCGGAGATAATAGATACCGGCACTCTGTGGAGAGATACTATCTTATCCACGTACAATTGAGCTAGCTTATAGGAGCTGTGAGTTTCTTTAATCGGCAAGAAGTGGGCTGACTTGGTCAGCCTGTCGACTATAACCCAAATAGTATCATTTCCGTGCTTTATCCTTGGTAACTTAGTAATAAAGTCTATAGTTACCATTTCCCATTTCCATGTGGGAAGTTCAGGCTGTTACAGTAAACCTGACGGCTTTTGATGTTCGGCTTTAACCTGAGCACACGTCAGAAATTTAGCCACATAAGTGGCTATAGATTTCTTCAAACCTATCCACCAATAATTTGCCTTTAAATCCTGGTACATCTTATCACTGCCAGGATAGACTGAATATTTAGAGCTATGAGCTTCTTGAAGAATCACATCTCGAAGTCCTCCATGAATAGGGACCTAGATTCGACCATTTAATCTCAGGATCCCATCCTTGCTATATGACAATTGATCGGCAGTCACTCCTAACTTCTCATTCGGATAATTAGCTTCTAATACAGCTTCCTTTTGAGCGGCTAACAACATTTCATTCAAGTTGTTCTTTAGTTCAATTCTTTTGGCATTGATTCTAATGGGCTTAACCCTTTCCTTCATGCTTAGAGCGTCAGCTACAACATTCGCTTTGCCTGGATGGTAGCAAATTTCGCAATCATAATTATTTAAAGTTTCCATCCATCGACGCTGCCTCATGTTTAGATCTTTCTGATTAAACAGGTGCTGGAGGCTCTTATGATCAGAATAAATCACGCATTTAGTCCCATAAAGATAATGCCTCCATAGCTTTAGTGTAAATACAACGACACCCAACTCCAAATCGTGGGTGGTGTAATTCTTCTCCTGCATCTTTAATTGACGTGAATCATATTCAATAACCTTGCCTTTCTGCATAAGCACACATCCCATACATGTGTGCGATGCGTCACAATCAACCACAAATTCTTCAATTCCTTCTGGCAATGTTAACACGGGTGCATTGCTTAACTTCTGCTTAAGAATATCAAAGGATTCTTGCTGCTTAGGACACTAGTCAAACTTGACATTCTTGCGAGTTAACGATGTTAGAGGTGCGGCAATCCTTGAAAAGTTTTCGATGAAACGCCTGTAGTATCCTGCTAGGCCCAAGAAGCTACGAATCTCTGTAGGTGTTTTCGGTGCTTGCCAGTTCATAATGGCTTCAATCTTAGCGGGATCCACCTGGATACCACGCTCACTCACTACATGTCCAAGGAATTGGACTTCAAAGAGCCAAAACTCACATTTAGAGAACTTAGCATAAAGCTTTTCCCGTTGTAGAAGTTCAAGAATACATCGAAGATGTTTTTCATGTCCGGCCTGATTCTTCGAATATATAAGTATGTCATCAATAAAGACAATGACAAACCTGTCCAAATATGGCTTGCCAACGCGATTCATGAGATCCATGAATGCTGCAGGTGCATTAGTGAGCCTAAAAGGCATCACTAAGAAATCATAATGGCCATAGCGTGTTCTGAATGCGGTCTTATGCACATCTTCATCTCTGACCTTCAAATGGTGATAACCTGACCTTAGATCGATCTTTGAAAAGTAACTTGCCCCTTGAAGCTGATTGAATAGATCATCAATCCTGGGCAATGGGTATCTGTTCTTGATTGTGACCTTGTTCAGCTCATGATAATCAATGCATAAATGCATTGATCCATCCTTTTCTTTACAAACAGAATCGGTGCGCCCCAAGGAGATGAGCTAGGTCGAATAAAACCCTTTGCCAACAAATCATCCAACTGTGTTCTCAATTCCTTCATTTCAGTCGGTGCTAAACGATAGGGTGCTCTTACAATTGGTGCTGCTCCAGGAATGATATCGATTCTGAACTCCACTTGCCTATCTGGAGGTAATCCAGGTAGTTCTTCAGGAAAAACATCTGGATATCCAGAAATAATAGGGATGTCTTCGATCTTGGGCTTTGGTTCATTAATAGTCACTTGTGCCATGTAATTGATACAACCCTTCTTTAAACATTTCGATGCCTTAAGCATAGACACTTGCTTAGGTAATCCGTACTGCGTATCACCTTGAATTGTAAGTGGCTCACCATACGGAGTTTTGATAACCACTTGCTTCTTATCACATACAATCTGGGCTTGGTTGTGAGACAACTAATCCATGCCTATTACTATGTCGAATCCTGCCAATTTCAATGGAAGCAAAGACAGTGGAAAAGAGTGGTTCCTAATGGATATAAAACATCCATCTAACACAGTTGAAGCAGTCTCTATGGTACCGTCGGCCAATTCTACTTCATACTTTATGCTTAGAGTCTTAACAGGCAGATTTAACAGTTTACAAAATTTACTGTCTACAAACAACTTGTCTGCACCCGAATCAAACAATACTCTAGCATAAACATCATTGATAAGAAAGGTACCTGTTATCACATTGTCGTTCTGAATGGCCTCTTGAGCATTCATCTAAAAGACCCGAGCATTGGTCTTTTTAGCCTCCTCAGGCTTCTTTGCATATTCGGGCAGTTGGTCTTAATGTGCCCCTTTTCGTTGCAACCATAACAGGTTGCATCTTTCAACTTCTTGCAATCCAAAGTCTTATGTTCTTTGGACTTACAGATCCCACATCCAAAAGTCTTTGATTGCGATTGCGATTTCAATTCCAACCTGCACTTCCCAAAGTGATGCTTTTGACATGTTTTACATTTGGGTTTCTCACCCGTCTGCTGGCTATCCTTTTTAAACCCCGAACTCTTCTTGTGATCTGAGTTCCCCTTTTTCTTCTTGTCGGAGCGATGAGAATTCTCATCCTCCCGCTTTCGTTTACTTTCATCAGAAACTTTTGCAGATTTGTTTCTGATAGCATCCAATGTGAGGGATAGAGACAGATCTGCCACTGACCTAAATGTGGTAGGTCTGGATGCTTTCACATTCCCTTTTATTTCTGGAGCTAAACCTCCAATAAATCGAGATATGCGCTTTGATTCTGGTGAGACCAAGTATGGAACCAATCGTGACATGGTGTTGAAGCTTGTAAGATATGCCTGACAATCTAAGTTCTTCATGACCAATGTCAAAAATTCAGTCTCAATTTTCTCAACTTCATGTTGAGGACATAAATTTTCTTTTATTAGAGCAACAAACTGATCCCAGGTCAAGCTAACAACGGGATCTTCCCTGTAGCTTGGATTAGTAACCTCCACCGAGCTAAAGCTTCACCTTTAAACGATTGTGACACAAATTTCACAATATCCTGCTCTGCACAACCACTAATATCAACCACTGTATCCATCTCATCGAGCCAAGTCATACAATCAATGGCTCCTTTCTCTCCTGTGAAGTCTCTGGGCTTGCAGGAGACAAAATATTTGTAAGAACAGGTTTTAACACGCGGCTCTTGATTGAGCACAATCCTCTTAGACGGGACACTCCTTTGGTTTGATGAGTGATGAGACTCGTCCTTATGAGATACATGTGTCTTGGAAGGTGGCTTCGGATGAGGTACAGACTGAGTCCTGGTGCGAGTTCCGCTTGATTCTTTAAACTGTCTGTCAAGGGCTCGAGTAACAGCATTATCTATTAACGCTTGTAGGTCTGCGCCAGCTACATTAACTCTGGTGGTATCGTTTCTCTCCCTGGGTTGACTGTTAACCTCTTCTGATTCGGCCATGTAGCTTGATTGCTACATAAAAATGATGACAATATTTATTCGGGAATCTTATTATGGTATTGTCATTTTGACAATTCATTAACCATGGTAAATACAAACCATATTGGTTATTTTGTTAGTCATATTTATTTAGGATTTCATTATAATTCATCCTTAGTTGTAAATGTTGGATCTGAGTTTGGTTTTGATTGTATTTTTCGTTTGAATTTAAAATGAAGATGAATGAGTTGTGCAGCGGAATTAAGATGGAAACAAACTTTGCATACAATCAAACGAGAGTATTTCTTTGATTAAACACTTTTCACACAGAACTAAAAGATTGAATTTAATTTCAACAACGATTACAATGCAATGCTTAATACAAACTCCCCCTCAGCCAGAGCTCAGTGTTTGTTCGTGCAGAGAAGACGGTTTTGCAAAGAGCTAATAGAACAGTACAGAGCACTATTCTATTTATAGGCACTAGCAAACCACTGAGCATCTAAGCTGACGTCACCATGAAAGTTACATCTAACCTCCTAATAAACTCTAACCTCTTATCAATACAAACACTGCTATGCTAACTACTGCTATTACATTACATTACATTACATAAAGACAGAATAAACAACTGCTGCATCCCTCCACTGCTGTGAACCCAGCAGTACTTGTCCGGATTAGCAGTGCTTGACTCAAGGCAGTAGATTGAACAGCAAAGCTTTAGTCTTTCATTGGGCCTTTACTTGATCAGCAGTTGCAGGTCAGCAGTTTGCACGATCAGTAGATAGGAGGTCAGCAGATGTTGAAATCACTATCAAGGGGAGAGACTTGTATGTAACATCTGCTTATTCTGGATCCACTGCTCTGATCCAGTTTTGGCTTTAATTATCTGTTCCTCTGGTAGGGTTCAATCCCAACAATCACCCTCTGGAACAGATAATGCCAAAACTCTTCATTATTGTGGAACTTTATTGCCTCATCAATAATTCCCTTATTTGCCCTTTAAGTTGTGGTTCAAAGGTTAAGGCATCTGTATCATCATCATCCCTGCTAAGTGGAAGATCAAGGAGATCCTGTAAATCTTCAAGACTTAGGCCAAGTGCTTGTTCCCTTGATATTTTCTTCACTTCTCCATCAGACCTGAACATAGTCAGTACATGGGTCTGTTTGTCAGTTTCCCACTTTAGTACTTTTGAGCCTGGTGGGTTTCTTGGGAGATTTTTATTTGAAGAGGTGTTTGGAGATGCTGGCCTATTCATGACTGGCTGAGCAGTACTTGCAGATTGTTCTAATTCAGGATCTTCTTTCATCATTAATCTAATGCCCTCTTTTACAAGGTCATTTCCAGCATTTAGATCTTGAACTGTTTCAGCACCTAACTGGTTTTGACTCCTTCTTTTGTAGATGGCAGCACCAGCTGGAGCAGTGGCTCTTTTGACTTGCAGCTTTGGTGGTCTTTTTGAGACCTCTGCTTTGGAATAGTCAGGCTTTTGTGGAACTGTTGGATCTTTCTTTCTAAGTTCCTCTAACCTTTTTTAGGTAGCCCTGACCACATCTTCTTTCCATCTTGCCACTTGATGTTTAGACCCATAATCAGCAGCAACTAGTTCCTCTTTCATTCTCTTCAGCTCAAGTGATTTTTCAGGCACATTCCTTTTGTATTTTGACCATTCCGGAGGAGTGTGTTTGACCTTATTCTTTATCATTTCTTGAATCCTGGCTACTTCTTGCTCGAGCTCAGGGATGGTCCACTCCTTGTACATGTGCTTATCTCCCTTATATTTATTTGTTGCCATGATGCTTTCAATGTAGTCTTTTCTTAGAGTTTCGTCTGCTCTCTCTGAGATTTGTTGACATACATTCTTTGCAAATTGTTCTAAGGATCTAACTTGTGTGAGCAAGAATTGGTAATTTTGTCCAATTTCTCTATCAGATTTTCCTTGAGTATTTCTTTTTGAGATATCCTCTGCTTGTTTAGCTTTGACTTTCAAATATTCTTCAATATTGTTTGGCCTTGGATATCCTTTGACTGATAGCAACTTCCTTTTGGCAGGGTCATCCTCATAGTAGAAAGATTTGATCTCTTCTCTAACTGCTTCAAGTTCTAGAGGAAATTGGACACCTGCAGGAATAATAACAGGGATTAATTGTTATGCAGGAGCTGATGAGAGAGGAACTGGTTTTGGTATTGTAACAAGTGACAAAGATTTTGAAGATGTTGGTGGTGGTGAAGTGTCATCATCTTTCAGGATTAGCCTTCTCCTTTTTGTTTGAGGAGGGACTGATGATGCTTTGGGTGGAACAGTGCTGATAGTTTGGGTGGCAGTGGTTTGTGATTGACTAATAGTTGTTGAAACAACTGGTGCTTCAACCACTGTTGTCACTACAACAGATGTTGTAACATCTGTTGTCTTCTGCTTTTTGGCAGGAGAAGATGGTGGTGAGGTTGTTTTTGGTGGTGATGGTGGTGGTGATAAAACAGTGGTTGTGGTGTGTGTTGAAGTGGTGTGTGTTGAAATGTTAACAACTGTTGAAACCTCTGAAGTACCAGTAGTAGTTGATACAGCAGGAGTTACAACAGCTGTTTGGATGGAGGTTTGATGTTGGTGGCTTTTGGATGGTAGCTTTGGAGTATGCTTTGGAATTCTGGATGGTATGGACTTGGGATTTCTTTTTGGCACAGGATTTTGAACATCCTTCAGCCCAGAACAACCCTGCGCATTCAGCTCCATGTAAGCTCTCTTCTCGTCATTCCACCTTGACCTATCCTTTGCCTCTCTGTCCCTTTTTACACTTGCTATAGCTTCATCAAGTGCATTTTGGGTAACATCAACCTTTTTGCTACCATCTGGCAAAGGTATCTGCTTGGTCATATTTTCCATGTCTGGTTCTATGTAGAGACCATCATCTACTCCCTTTTTCTTCCAGTCTTTAATTTTCTCCCCCTTTTTGGCATTATCTGGGGGTAATTGATCGATGAAAAGCACAGTGGGAGGAGCAGTGCCAGTGGTTTCCAGTAAATGGGCCTTGAGAGCCTTGATGTCTGCTTGTGTGTTCTTGAACCTAGACTCCATGATGTTTCTCAGCTTTTGTACATGTTTTTCATGTTGCTGATCTGCCATATCTTTTTGTTGTTGGAGAAAAGGTTGGAATAGATTCCAGAGCTCATTTGTAGCAGGTGCTTGTGGTGGAGCAGGTGCTTGAGGTGGAACAACAGTGGATTGCATCTTCTATACCTTCAACAACTGTTGCAAAATTTCTTTGATATCTGCAACTGAAGTATCCAGTTTATCAACACGTTCCGTCAATTCTGAATATTTTAAACCATCACCCAATTTAATGGAACATCTGATTTCCCACTAGCAGTGGTTTTATCAGTGGTTGAAGTAGGGAGTGTACTCCAAACATTAACCACTGATGCCCCTTTTTCTTAGTACTGGGGTCTTCTTCCTTCAACACTTGGCAATCTTTTGATGTTGCCAGTGGTAAAAAAGAATCCACTGGTAGATGTCAGAGGTGCTATGGAAGGAATTGCCTCTAAGGAAGTCTTATTAATGTAACCACTGTCCAACTGTAAACTAGTGGGTTCAACAGTTGTAGTGGCTGCTTCACTTGGATTACCACCAAGAGTTACTTGTAACTCAAGGGGTGTAGCCTCCTCAGGTTGTGTTGGTGGGTTAGCAAAGATTGATACATCAGACCCAGTCATTTGTTGAGGCATATTCTCATTGATAGGTGATTGAGAAGGACTGGTTAGTACCTGGTTCAAATCAATTCCATCCAACAAAAGTTTAGTTGGTGGGGGAATTGTGGATGTGATGTTTGGCGTTGAAAGAGAATTTGCCCCGGCCATTGGGCTGTGGATGATGGAAGCGAGTGATACCAGAGCATCATAATGTGGAGTCCCTATTTGTACAACCTGTTCTTTTTTAGAAGAAGCAGGAGGAGTTTGGGTTATGGGTTGAGATATTTGTACCAACTGCTGTGAGGAAGAAGCAGCAGTGGTTTCTTGTGACTTTTGTTTTGTCACAGGCAGTTGCTCTGGTATCTCATCCTCCAGAGGTGCCTTTTTGATGGGTTTGGGGGGTTTTTGATTTTTCTTTTTATGTGGCTTTTTGGTGATTTTAGGTGTGGGTTTCAAAGCAGTTGTGCTGCTACTTTGATCACCTTGAGCAGTGGGCTCAGCAGCAGATACCTGAGGAGCAGTGGTAGCTGCTAAATTCTGCTCAGGCACCTCTGCTTGTGTTTTGCAAGGTGTTGACATTCTGGTAAAAGTTTCAGCAGTTAAGCTGTGCATTTGTAAAGGGTCACTTTGGTTTATTGCAGCAATATCATCCTTACTGAATTTCTTTTCAAAATAATAGCTTAGAAATCTTGGAAACAGTAAGAATGATTTTGTTTCAACATATTTAACGAGATCATTAAAAATTTCCCGGTAATAATTAAAATTTTCTTCTTGAAGAATAGCATATCCCAGATTTTGAATTTTTAATGGTATTTCATTAAAAGCAGTGGTTTTGTTTGAAACACACATTAGAAGGGTATGAAATAAAAACCTTGTTGCAGAAGGGAAGTAACCTTTTTGTAAGGTGTCCTTTTTCTTTTCTGCATTATACCCTCTTTCCAGAAAATCATTTTTAACTCGTTTTTGGGAAAAGTAATTTTACCTTCCTGATCGTCGAGTTGAAAGACCTCTGAGATGGATTGTGATGTAATCTTGATGGCTTTACCCTTTAGAGAAGAGTTGATGGCTATTACAGTGTCTCCTTATTTTTCAAGGGTTGCATTCTTCCAGAACTCTCTTTGGGTTGTCAAGTAAATTGGTGCATCCGCTGTTAACAAAGTTTTGTACTTTGATGCGGAGATGGTATCAATGATGGAGTTGAAGATATTTGTGTTGCTGGGTTTTGTGAGAAGACCCAGAAGATTGTGAGATGGTTTGTGTGGAATATCGGTGAGTTTGGCCTTTTGAGAGACCGTTTTTGAAGATGATTTGGAAGTGGGTTTTGCAGATGGCTTCGATTTTGTCATTTTAAAGATGATGATCGAAGAAGATTGTGAAGGAATTTGAAGAAAAACTACTTTGAGAAGAGAATTTTTGAGAATTCAATTCGACAGTAAAACCTTGTTTTTGTTGTGAAGTGGGGGTTTTATAGAGAAAAAGTGAGTGCTGACGTGGCAGCGGTTACAAAAGGTCTGACCACAATGTACTGCCCATATGCCAATCTCTGATGAAATGAAGGACAGTACATTTATGAAAGTTACTGATGAAGGTAGTGGTTACAACGGTAAAATGGAAGCAGTGGATGATTTTCACTATCAGTGGATAAGACACTGCTTTTGAACAACATAGTTTATCAAGGAAATGAGAGGACAAAGGATGGCTTTCAGCAGTGGATAGACTTTGAAGTAGAGCAGACTTTTGAACAAGCAGTGGTTATGGCAGACTTTTAAGGATTTTAATGAAAATTTCATTTTTAGCTATTTTTAAGGATGGATTTTTGATTTTCTGAAAACATTTTAATGCTTTTATTCACAAAAAAACAAGATGTTGCTTGTTATTCCATGTTTAGCATGCCAATCCTAGAGACCAAGCTTTCAAAGGTGGCAGTATCTAATGCTTTTGTGAGCACATCTGCCAGCTGGTCTTTAGTTGGAACATGATGCAGAGAAATCAAACCTTTTTCATAGCAATCCCTCACAAAGCGATGTCTGATGTCGATGTGCTTGGTGGTTGAATGGGAAACTGGATTTTTGATGATATTTTCTGCTGCCTGGCTATCCAACATGAGTGGTGTCTTTAAGGCAGTGATACCAAAATCCAGCAACTGATTTTGAAGCCACAGGAGTTGGGCTGTACAGCTTGCAGCAGCAATGTATTCAGCTTCAGCAGTGGATGTTGAAACAGCTGCTTGCTTTTTGCTTTGCCATGAAACTAAGCAATCACCTAGAAACTGGCACCCTCCTGATGTGGACTTCCTTGTGGTGTGACATCCAGCAAAGTCACTGTCTGAAAAACCTGAAAGCTTGATATTCCCATTAGCTGGATACCAGATACCAAGTGTGGGAGCACCTTTTATGTACCTGAAGATCCTTTTTACAGCAATGAGATTTGATTTTCTGGGGGCTGATTGACTTCTTTCACAGACACATGTTGCAAACATGATGTCTGGTCTAGATGCAGTTAGGTACAATAAAGACCCAATCATGCTTCTATAAAGTGTTTGGTCAATCAGCTCATCCTTTTCATCAGACATGACAAGCTTATTTGTTGCCATGGGTGTGCTGCATGGTTTACAATCATTCATATCAAATTTGTTTAAAAGTTCTTTAGCATATTTGCTTTGATGAATGAAAGTTCCATTTTGCATTTGCTGAACTTGGAGACCAAGAAAGCATTGCAGCTCACCCATTGCACTCATTTCAAACTCAGCTGTCATGAGTTCCCCTAACTCTTCACACATTTTGTTGCATGTGCTTCCAAAAATAATGTCATCCACATAAATTTGGACAATCATTAAATCCTTCCCTCTCCATTTTAGAAACAGTGTTTTATCAATGGTACCTCTTTTGAAGCCATTTGAGAGTAGGAAGTTGGAAAGAGTTTCATACCAGGCTCTAGGTGCTTGTTTCAGGCTATACAAGGCTTTGTTTAGCCTGTAGACATGATCTGGATAAAATGGATCCTCAAAACCTGGAGGTTGACAAACATACACCTCTTCTTGAATTGTACCATAGAGGAAAGCACTTTTGATATCCATTTGAAACACCTTCATGTTGTGGTTGACAGCAAAGGCCAGGAACAGTCTGATAGCTTCCAATCTTGTTACAGGGGCGAATGTTTCATCATAATCAATCCCCTCTTCCTGTCTGTAACCTTGAACCACAAGCCTGGCTTTATTCTTGACAACAATACCCCTCTTCCTGTTTTTGAAGACCCACTTTGTGCCAATGGGGCTAACCTCCTCTGGCAGTGGTACAAGCTCCCATACTTGTTGTCTTTTAAACTGTTGGAGCTCCTCTTGCATGGCTTCTACCCAGCTGTTGTCTTTCAGTGCCTCTTGGTACTTGACTGGCTGATGGAGTGATAGAAAACCAGCAAAAAGACAAATGTTTTGGGTTTGGCTTCTTCCGAGCACCCCTTCATTGATGTTGCCAATGATTTGATCAGGTGGATGAGATCTCAAGTAGATTAAATCTCCTTGGTATGGAATGATGGCATTTGTTGATGAAGGCTGCAAATGTGTATCATCTGAGCTAACCACTGCTGGGGACTTTGATGATCCAGCAGTGGCTTCAAAAGGTGGTAGAATAGGGGGTAATGAAGTGGACACATGCTGACTTTTATCCACTGTTTGGGGACTTTTGTCAGCAGTGTTTGTTGATGTGGAAGCAGTGGTTAATGGGCTACTTTGGTCAACAACTGTTGAGGTAGCAGTGGTTGAGCTTTGACAGCTGTTTTGAACATCTGATGCTCTTCCCATTCTGACAGACTTTTGAGGAATGATGATTTCATACCCATAGTCTGGTGTTGAATCCTCTGATGGACCTGCACTGTTAGTCTTGACAACAGTATTTTCAAAAGTGAATTTATCAAGATCAAACAGATCTGCAGGATTTGCTGGAATTTTCATTGATGAAAGTTCATTGAACTTTACATTCAAGGTCTCCTCCACTGCCTTGGTCCGTGTATTAAACACTTTGTAGGCCTTGGCAGTGGTTGAATATCCCAGATGATAACCACAATCAATTTTGGCTGCAAATTTTGAAATCGAGTCTTTTAAGTTCAAAATAAAGCATGGGCAGCCAAATACCTTGAAGTAAGAGATCAGTGGTTTGATTTTATACAGAATTTCATAAGCAGTCTTTTTGTGCCTGGGGTTTATTAAAACTCTGTTTTGGACATAGCAAGCAGTGTTTACTGCCTCTGCCCAAAAAGTTAATGGCAAACCTGAATCAGCAAGCATGGTTCTGGCAGCCTCAATCAAAGTTCTATTCTTTCTTTCAACTACCCCATTTTGCTCTGGTGTTCTAGGGATGTTGTACTGCCTTACAATCCCTTTCTTCACACAGAAGGCATCCAACTCCTTATTTTTGAATTATGTGCCATTGTCACTCCTGAAGACTTTTACTGGAAGGTCAAATTGCTTTTCAACCTGTGTCACAAAGTCTTGCAAAATGCCTGCAGTCTCATCTTTTGAGTGTAAAAAGAAAGTCCATGTAAACCTAGAGAAGTCATCAACAATAACCAAACAATATCTTTTCTTCTTGAGACTCATGACTTGAACTGGGCCAAACAAATCCATGTGCAGCATTTAAAAACACTGAATTGTTTTGGACTCTTCAATGGACTTAAAAGAGCTTTTATGTTGTTTTCCTTTTAAACAGGAAACACAATGCTCAGGACATGAAAACAATTTTTGTGGTAGGCCTCTTACCAAACCATTTTTTGAAATTTCAGTGATTGTCTTAAGATTTGTGTGCCCCAGTCTTCTGTGCCAAAGTTCTGTCTCTTTGTTAGAGGCAGCTGAGAACAGACAGGCATCAGCTCTTGGACACTCTTTTGACATATCAACAACATAAACATTGCCACTTCTTTGAGCAACAAGTTTTGTTTGACCAGTGTTTATTATTACTTCAATCTTTTTGACCATTTCTGGTCCAACAATCCTACAACACTCCTTTGTGAAGAATGACCCATACCCCTTGTCACTCATTTGTGAAACACTCAGGAGGTTGAATTTCAGACTGTCTATCAGATTGACATTTTCAAATTTTACATTGCCAGACTGTACTGTACCAGACCCCATAACTTTCCCTTTACTGTTGTTCCCAAAGGATATATCACCCCCTCCATGAATTTTGAAATCTTTGAGTAGGGCTTTACATCCAGTCATGTGCCTGGAGCCTCCACTATCAACATACCAAAGGCTATCTAAGCAGGCATAAGCTCCCTGCACATGAAGTAAAAGGATTAGTTCATTAGGGTTTCTAAAGCCAATAAGGCTTTGGATAGGGTCTCAACAGTGTCTGGGATGGATGCACATTGATGGACAGTGGTTAGGTCAGGGGTTTGGACAGTTTTAGGACTGTTTCTTGCTAACCACTGTTGGGGGTCTTGACCAATCACCTGTTGGTACCCAAAAGGATGCCTGTTCACTTTAGGTTTAGAGGACCTTTTGTAGATCTCATAAACGTGTGGAATCCTTTGGTAAGACTGTTTCTCCTTACCTCTTCTGTATTGATTGGCAGGGGGTGCATCAGTAACCTGAACATCTCTTTTGACAGATGTTTGGTTCAGCTGTTTTGTGACAGCTGTTTGAACTGGCACAAACAGTGGTTGATTTTTGGTGAATTTGACAGATGATGTTGATGGACTCAAGGATGTTTTAACAATGTTCTCATTCTTTTTCACATCAAAGTTTTTGAGATACACACATGCTTGAGTTTTGTGGTTTGTTTTACCACAGACAATGCAGCTTTCAGCAGGAACAATGACACTTGTTTTGTTTAAATCATATGCTTTTAAATGGAAACAGTCTTTTGTTAGATGATTCCTTTTCTCACAAAATTCACAAAACAGGTTATTGATCTTTTCTTTATTCTTTCTCTTTTCGGACTCCTTTGCAACAGAGTTTTTAACCTCTGTTGGGATGTCCTTGAGTGGAATGACATTAGCTTTTGGAGCTTTACACCATCGGTGGTTGTAAAGTCCATGGGCTTGAAATTTTCAAGAATGTCACACTCATCAGACCATGTGGGTTTAAACTGGTATTTCTCAAGCTCCTCGAAAGTAGAGGATCCCACTGGTCTGTCAAGTGTGATTTTGTTACCAAGTTTATCATTGATTTTCACTTCTTGGCCATTCTTTTTTGTGGGGATGAACTCAGTTCTTTCATCAGTGGTTTGGACAGATTTTTCAAAAGCAGTGTTTTCATCATCATGTTTTCTATAACCAACACCAAATTTCACATTGCTTTTTATCTGTTTTTCAAGCATAACCTCATACCCTTTGCATGATTCCACCCATTTTTCACAGGTGATCTGGGTGGATTCCAACTCCTTTTTGCAAACTTCGTATTTTTCTACCATAGTTTGGAGTTGGGTTTTGGTTATGCTCTGCTCTTCTTTCAGACTGTTGATCTCTTTTTCTTTTTCAGTCAATTTGTTTTTAAGTTCTTTTAAAGATCTTTCAAATTTGACTTCATCAGTTAAGATTTTATCCCGAAGGTTTTCATTCACCTCTTTGATGTTAGGAAAAGCAATAATGCAATTGTCAAAACACAGTTTTTCAAGAACTTGAGGAGATACCTTGGCAGCAGCCATCATTGCACAATCACATTTATGATTTTCTTCATCATCAGCTCTAACTTCTTTCTCACCTGCTTTCTTCTCTTCCTCTTCTTCTTTATCCTCTTCGGACCATGGATCTGTCAGTGGTTCAATCAGGGTTCCTGAACTTTCTCCCAGCAGTAGTTCACCAGCCACTGTTTCAGCACTTAGCTGTTCACCTTCAGTTTCAATCCCCTCTAGTATTGACTCTAACGCCATCAAACAAAATTCATCATTAGAAGGTTCATTAAAGGCATAGAGTGCAAAATTTTCATCACCAAGCTCATCAGGCATACTGCTCCAGTCAACAAAGCCTTGAGTGAAAAAGCTTTGCTGATCTGGTTGTACTGCTGCTGGAGCAGCTGTTTGAGGTGCAACAGTTTGCACTTGTGCCTGAGGGACAGGGGTTTGCACGTACTGAATTTATGGAACAATGGTTTGGACATAATGCACAGGCACAGGGGCAGCAACATAGTGAGCAGTGTTAACATGAGCTGCAGGGGTATATTGGGTATAGTGCATAGTGCTTTGATTTTGAGGTCTTGGGTTTGAGCTAGGATGAGTGATTATAGGACCAGTAGTTTGACTCCTGCATTCCCTAGCGAAATGACCTAGCCTATTGCACTTGTAACACTTGATTTTCGATTTATCCAACCCAACCCGTAGATTCCCATGTAACCCTGGGAATTTTCTCCCTGTTCTTTTGTAGAATTTGCTTGTTCTTACACTAAGTAAAGACGACTAATGCAAAATGTCCATCTCTTCTAAGTCAGTGGGATCAAAATGTTGCAAATCATTGAGTTCAAAGCACAAATTGTCTGACACCTGGTTTTCACCGTTTGCAGTAAAAGCATAATTTGCAGAGTGAGGATCAGGGTTGTTAAAATTTCCACCAGCAGTTATATCAATGAAGTGATCATAACCCTGATCCTTACCACTGCTACCAGATTCTTCCTGACCAAAAAGAGCTGTGCTACCGAATGAATAATCATCAGCAACTTTTCCAAACTCTTGCAACTTCTTTTTCTGGTTCAACTCCCTTTCATAGGTCAGGAGTCTACCATGAAGTTGGGTCAGGGTCAGATCTTTGAACTCAGCTGAGTTTCTAGTGACAAAAGCTATGGTGTCCCATTTTTCTGGTAGTGACCTAAGGAACCTGCTATTTTGAGTTGAATTTGGAAAAGTTACTTTAACAAGCCTTAGTTCACTAATGAGACAACTGAATCGCTCAAATTGCTGAGTCAATGATTCACCCTTGATGTGACAAAATGTTTCATACTGCTGATTCAGGATTTCCCTATTGTTCTCAATGACTTCTTCTGTCCCCCCAAACTATTCCTTCAACGCATCCCATAGCTATTTGGCACTGTTACAGTGTAACAGTCCAGCATAGATCTCATTGGGTAATGCAGATGCTATGATGCTAAATGCTTTGGCATCGAGTTCGAACTTTTGAAAATCAGTTTCAGTATAGTTTTCAGTTGGTTTAGGAACGAACTTCTTTGCGTCCTCAGCACTTGGCACCATAGGAACATGGGGACCAAAAACAACAGACCTCCAACATCCAGTGTTCTGTTGAGCAAGGATGTGACCCATCCTTCTCTCCCAGATGTTGTATTCATTACGTTTAAGCATGGGTGGTTTAAAAAGCGAGCCAATGTTAATCTTATCATCTTGTGATTGTGACGTCATCCTGGTTGTTTTACAGGCACTGATTAATCAACTTTAATGGTGATTAAACCTTACACTGTTTTTCAACAAACCGAAAAAACTATCGATATCAACGATTATGAGCTGAACTATTTATGTCAAAATGATTGTTAAATCAAATTTGACTGTCCAAGCTCTGATACCAATTGTTGGATCTGAGTTTGGTTTTGATTGTATTTTTCGTTTGAATTTAAAATGAAGATGAATGAGTTGTGCAGCGGAATTAAGATGGAAACAAACTTTGCATACAATCAAACGAGAGTATTGCTTTGATTAAACACTTTTCACATAGAACCGAAAGATTGAATTTAATTTCAACAACGATTACAATGCAATGCTTAATACAAACTCCCCCTCAGCCAGAGCTTAGTGTTTGTTCGTGCAGAGAAGACGGTTTTGCAAAGAGCTAATAGAACAGTACAGAGCACTGTTCTATTTATAGGCACTAGCAAACCACTGAGCATCTAAGCTGACGTCACCATGAAAGTGACATCTAACCTCCTAACAAACTCTAACCTCTGATCAATACAAACACTGCTATGCTAACTACTGCTATTACATTACATTACATTACATAAAGACAGAATAAACAACTGCTGCATCCCTCCACTGCTGTGAACCCAGCAGTACTTGTCCGGATTAGCAGTGCTTGACTCAAGGCAGTAGATTGAACAGCAGAGCTTTAGTCTTTCATCAGGCCTTTACTTGATCAGCAGTTGTAGGTCAGCAGTTTGCACGATCAGTAGATAGGAGGTCAGCAGATGTTGAAATCACTATCAAGGGGAGAGACTTGTATGTAACATCTGCTTATTCTGGATCCACTACTCTGATCCAGTTTTGGCTTTAATTATCTGTTCCTCTGGTAGGGTTCAATCCCAACAGTAAATCATTAAAATATTAGAGTTGCACAAAAGGCCTAGTCACAAGGACAATTTTAAATTATAAGCCATGTCCTTATAGGATCAAGGCATTAAGGTTTGCACATAGTTCATTACCTTTTCTTGACAGGGAATCGTAGACTACAGATGTCATTTGTCTTATCAGACAATGAATATGGCCCGTAGGCACTTCATTACTAATGGATGTTTAAATTAGGTAAGGAAAAAGGAAAAAGATTCTAATACAAGGATGACTAGTGTGATTTTGTCGAATCACATTTGCCAGGAGTGCTAACATGTTTTCATATGTTAACAGGGATTTGAATCTTAAAAAGGTTTTACCATCAGGGCCATGTCTAAAATGACATATGGGCTAGGTTATACCTTCAAGATTTCCTTTCAATATAAATTGGTGGATCAATTACAAAAGGAATGATATTTTGATTTATTTCATATAATATATTCATACATATGATGACAAATGAAATTTTAAATAAAACATCCCAATAAATTTAAATGAAGTACTTGATTGCCCTAAACGGGACTTTAAGGAAATAACGTTGTCCACACAAGGACTAAAATAAGAAATACTAGTCCTCGCAGGGACCTATTACATAAATAAGAATGTCCACGCAGGGACTTAATTGAAAATAAAAATTACAAAACAAATAAATAAGGATTTTCAATAATCCCTCTTCTTCTTCTTCCCCTTTATTAGGTCTATCAAACCCTTAAGTAGACCCCGGCGGCTTCTACGCTCCTCCTGTACCTCTCGTTCCACCTGGTTCAACCTCTGAAGGATTTCCTACTACTGCGGTGGTTGGATCTGTGGTGGCTGCGGCTGCTGCTGCTGTGGAGGTTGAGGAGGTGGCGGGTATTGATACCTATATGCTTGGTACCCAGCTTGGTACGAAGCTGCGAAGGGTCCTTCAGGGTGTAGAGCATTGTAGTTTGCCACTTCAAGGTAAGGGTAGACGGCAGGGGCATTGTAGTTTGCTGCTGTTGTGGAGATGGGTTGAAAGGGGGAGTGAACTCCCAGATGTATGCGGCCCACCTTTCAGCAAAACTGTCTGGGCCCCTGTATGGCGAACCATGAAAAGATGATCCGTCAGAAATCTCGATGGGATGCATGGGCGTCCCAGATGGCGGCATTTCTGGATCTGGATCCTCGTCCATATCCATATCCTGGGCTTCAGGAAAGTGGTCTTCTGGTCCCAGAGGGTTTGGACCATCTGGTTCTTCTATCTGATTTGCCGGGTTGAACCGGCTTTGGAAGTATGGGGTCGGGTCCTGGAAGGTACGGTGCAAACCCGATCACTGCAATAGGATGTAGGAGTGGTGAGAGTGGTCGGACTCGTTGTTCTGATGGAGCTCGAATGAATCGTGGTATGAAGGTGAGGAACTGAGCGAGACAGAGCGTCTCGCAGGCTCCAGATAAGTTCTCCAATCCTCTTGGGGACTAGAGCTAAAGGTTGCTGAAGGAGTTCGCCGGTGTGATGGCCCGGCCTCGTGTTCATTCCTAGCAGTTATTGGTGCCTTTCCTCTTCCTCTGAAACATGCCGGCATTTTTGTTTTGTTCATGTCAATACAAACAAAAAGAAAACAATAAGATTAGGATTAGTCCTAAGTCATTTGCCTAGACTCAAAAGTCAAGGAATGTGCAACTGTGTCATCGAGATTAAACACAAAAGGCTAGTGTGTAATTCACTCAATGTTGGCTCTGATACCAACCTGTCACACCCCGATATTTTCACGTATTACCGGTGGGCCCGGTGGGGAGTATCGTGACGTAGTTGATATCACCATATGGTCAATTAATCACAATTTAATGCACAGCGGAAGTCTAAAGTAATAATATTACAAACCGATTCAAAAGTACAATAAAATATTATACAACAGATTGTAAGTGGATCCACAGGCGGATCTAAAACAAAAAGAAATATTGTTCAACAGATTTAAGCATCAAAAGCTTGCAAGACTCATTCTATGATACTAGGAGTAGCCAGCCCATTTCGCGTAGTACCTGCACTTAACCTTTTGGAAAATATGTCAGTTTTCACTGGTAAATACAATTAACTGACTCTTTTGAAAACATTTATAAAATTTATTTGGATGCACAAGGCATAAAATCTTTTATAACTTGGGACAATTATTTAAAAATAATCTTGTATACAGATTTATATGTTTGTCGTCCATTCAGGGCCCGGTTAGAAGAGCCGAGACAAGATTAATAGACACGCCACAAGTATATGCCCACAAGAGAATGAGATACCGTTTATACATACGCAACTGTCAGGTGTATGCCTACACCCTGTGCTTAAGCCGTGGCCATTTCTAATGAATGAGCCGAGGATATCCAGGACATGGTCATTAACCCACCAAAGGCATTGCATCAAACAAGACAGATTAAAACGGGTTATGAATCTTTTTTAATCACATTCCGATTGTACGATTTCATACCCGACCAAGCGGCATTTTTATAATACCGTATCCCAAGCCCGTATAAGGGAAAATAAGTTAAAAGTATTTACCTGAGCTAAAAAAAATTATTCTCAGCCGTATATCAAATCAGCAAGTACAAATAGCTTTTACTGGGCTCCTTAATCTGGAACGAAGGTTTTAATAACCTATTAGATTCCTAACGGGTCTTACTTAAGTTTAAACTTAGACCGGTTAGTTTTAAAGAAAGGTTTACGGTTCGAAACGCAAGATTAAGCGAAGACCGGATTAGAATGTGATTTAGACCCAACAAGTATGAAGACTTGTATAAATTGGGTAAACTAAATACACTCTGGATTTTGAAGTAAAAATGATAAGGTTTGACCCGTTTTGGTTAATTTATGCAAACTAGTTACATAAACCGTACCGAACGCGAATATGCATAACGGTTAACCAAATGAGTCATGTACATGTTCCACAAGTTAATATGCTTTAAATATGTGGTGATATCAGTAGGATACCTTCCATTATGCCCAAAACGAATCTAAAACCAATTTAAGCCCCGTAAGGGTATTTTGGTCATTTTAAAGTTTATAAAAGAGGTTAAATAGTAATCTGAGGTTCTGGTCTAAAACAATCAGTAAAAATATTTATTTTAACAAGTTACATCAGTAAGATATCATACATATGTGAATTTTATCATTTATGGCCAAACTATGCACCATAGGGGCAATTTGGTCATTTCACATATGCTTTAAGGGTCAAATTTGGAAATCTGAGTTCAAGACTTATACTTACTGTTAAAGTATAAAAATTTAGTTATAACATAAGTAGGTAACAAGTCTTAGGTGCTAAATATGGTTTTAAACCATACTATGCGCCTAAATCGCATAAAAGTCGGTATTTGACGATTTTTGGGTTATTTAAGGAAATCTGAGATTTTGATCAGCCTCTACTGTTCAAAATAATATATAAAATCAGTAGAAAAAGGTTTGACATGTAAAGGATGTGTAAAACTCATTTTATTAGCGAAAAGGGCATTATCGTCAATTACCGAGTCTATGCAAGAACTCTATGCTATGATCAGTTTAAAATTCAACAAAAATTTTCAAAAATCCCTAAATATTATATCTTAATAGTAGGTGGCAATTTTGGTGCCAAAATTTGAGTTTAAATAGGATTTATGTCAAAAATGCCATTTAATTAATAAAAAGCTTTCATTTTACGATATCGCGCATAACTTCTATTTTAGACCATGAACTGATGTCTAATTTTTAGGACATGCTTATAAATCAGTAATAAAGGTTTTTGTCATCTCACATTTTCGAAAATCTCGTTTTATTGATAAAAGGGCATAATGGTCAACTTTTGAGCATTTAACGGGAACATGCAAATAATTCAGATTTCAAAGGAACCATTTAGTATAACCTCAGAGGGTTATACTAACATGTAATATGGTCCCAAAGGAATCCTAAGGCATAACTAAACTAAGCTAAATCGGGTCAGAACTGAAAGTCAAAGCAAAAGTCTACTTTTGCGACTTTCGGTTGCGAACCGAGCCTAAACTCAAAATTGTCGGGTTGAACATGCCTAAACATGTTCTTATATTATTTACCAAGTTATTTAAGTGTTAAAACATGTTCCATAACCTCTGCCTTATCAGTTATGAATTAATTTGTAAAAACTGTCTCTGTTGACTTTTTATTAATAAGTTTGACCCGACAATTGACTGAGATAATGTAATAATTAGAAGGTGCCATTTTAAGGGTTTATTACCGCATAATTACCAACTCATAGCCACTTTCAATTTAAAAAATGGCTAGACCGTTAGTGATTAATCACCAAGTTAAAGCTTAATTACGATAGCTTTGACTTTCGGTCATTAAGCTAATAAAACTTGAACTAAGGAAGCTAAGAACACTTACTAGAGTACTTAGCACGAATATTGAACTTGTGAAAGCTTCCTTTAGCTCCAGGAGGCTTCAGAGAGTGTGTTTTGAAGTGAAATTCAAATGTGCAAACGAACAAGTGCAACAAAGTGGGTTTATATAGGACTTTGGGAGCTCCAAGATCAATCCAAATGTCCCTATGTTGCTACCAGATGTTCCCATGTGTCCCTAGTGCATGAAAAACCATTTGCTCAGACCCTGGTATCATAAACAACCATGCAATGGCATTGTAACAGGCTGCAACATGCAGCTGTCCTTTTTTCTGACACTGGCACTTCTACGCGGCCCGCGTAGACTCCAAAGGATGTCTATACGCCCCGCGAGGCTCCTCCCAAACCGGAAAACAAATTTCATTTATTGCATTTTCAGCCCCTGGTCCTTCCTAGCTTGTTTTAACTTTCATTTATTACACTTTTAGCCCCTAAATTTAACTTTTAAGGGTCTTGAGTCTTCAAACTATCCTTATTAAGCTTTCGGTTAGTTACGAGGTCACCCGAAAAGTCTTGTTTTCAACGAAACTCCATAAAATTACTATCCAATATTCTTGAGAGCAAAATATACAATTATTACAATGCTTTCGGGATTGTTTAAAGGTCACTCAGAGGTAACATTTAACATGTTGACACTTTTAACCCCTATGCTTCGTAGAATCCTTAATTTAAACACAAACGACCTTTTTATGTCCGACAATTTATTCATTTAAGAATACAGACATTGTGTGAGGTCAATCAGAGGCACAAGATTGGCATGTTGACACTTTGGATCCTTTTACTTACATCTTTGCATTGTTTGACATCTTTAGTCCCTCGGAATCAATTCATCACGCATTTAAATTTATGACACGTGTCGATACTATATTGGACATGATTTTGCAAGGAGTTACAATGGTTTACATATCCTGTTCATCATGTCCATAAATGTGGCTGGGGCATTGGTTAAACCAAATGGCATGACAGTAGATTCATAATGATCATACCTAGTTCTGAAAGTGGTTTTAGGAATATCCTGTTCCTGTACTTTCAGTTGATGATATCCTGAGCGTAAGTCGATCTTAGAAAAGAATCGAGCTCCTTGAAGTTGATCGAACAGATCATCGATTCTGGCAGTGGGTACCGATTCTTAATCGTGACTTTGTTCAATTCTCGATAGTCAATGCACATATGCATCGATCCATCTTTCTTCTTAACGAACAACACCGGTGCTCCCCATGGTGACGAGCTTGATTGTATAAAACCTTTATCAAGAAGTTTGTCCAATTGCTTCTTCAGTTCCTGCATTTCCGTTGGTGCTAATCGATATTGGGCTTTGGCAATCGGCGTTGTCCCTGGTATTAGGTGAATTCTAAATTCAACCTCCCTATCAAGCGGTAATCCAGGTAACTCTTCTGGAAAGACATCTGAGAATTTAGATATCACATGAATATCTTTTAATTCTTTTCTTTTAGTATTAATTATTAAAGAAATCATATATACTATTCCTCCTTTCCTTTCATAACTTGCAGCTTTCATCACAGAGATGAATTTCGTCGATCTAGTTAGCTTATCTCCTTTGATCGTGATCTTTTCACCACTTGGTGTACTTAATTGTACTGACTATTGATCACATAATATACTGGCACGATTGGCTACCAACCAATCCATTCCTAATACGACATCGAAACCGGCAAGGTTCATAGGGTAAAGGTTAGCAAAGAAACGATGGTTTAGGATTTCTATTCTTGCCCCCTGCAAGATTTCACTTATCTTAACAGATCCTCCATTGTTGTCTCTACCAAACAATCTTGTTGAAGTTTGGCTAAGGGTTGGTCAAAAAGTTTGTAGAAAGAAGTATTGATAAAACTTTGGTTTGCACCAGAGTCAAACAATACTTTGGCAAATATGTCATTAACTAAGAACGTACAGGCAATCACGTCCGGAATCATCTTGGCTTCCTCAGCTATCAGAATAAACGCTCTGGCATTCTTCTTAGGTGCTTCAGTTGTCTTAGTTTTGCTGGGCGTGGCTAGAGCTAGTTTCGGACAGTTTGGCTTGATGTGTCCCTTCTCTCCACAATTAAAGCATATCCCGTTACCGGGTTTCTTCCTACAGTCTTCTTCTTTGTGTCTAGGGATTTTGCAAAAGTTTCAATATATAGAGCATATTCCAGAATGCTTTCTTTTGCAATACCTACAGTAGGGTGTAGAAGAACCTGTTCCTTTCCCACGGTTGGAATTACCGTAGCGAAATTCTTGGGTAAGCTTTTGAGCTAGGTTCTTTCTCTGGTTTTCCTCTTGTGTACGTACCAGTTCGTCAGTCAAGGTATTGGCTAATTCTACTGCTTATTTTATAGTTTGTGGTCTAGCTGCCTTTTTTTTTGGGGTAAAGGGTTACCCCGGTGATTTTATAACACATCAAAAATCATACAAGTAGAAGGCTGAACGTACCCTCTAGTTCTCTTAATGACATACCACTAAAGAGTGCAACAAGAAAACAACCAAAAGACACAACCAAATACATCAAAAGAAAACAAAACGTTGGTCTTCAGTCTTCATCCAAGAAATCTTCTTTATCCATCTTCCACTCTTCCATAAAGCGTTTGACATTTGAAGTTTGCTTGTACCTGAAAGAGATTAACTTTGTTCGAACCGTGTTAATGATTCTATCGGCCAGTTGCTCTGGAGGTCTTAGACGATTACTGAAAAATCTAGCGTTACGTTCACTCCAAATTACATAAGCTGCGGCTGCCACCACCAATCTACTCGCAACAGAGAAAACCGATTTCGAGTTGGCTCTAGCGATCAACCAAGCTGAAATATCCTCCCATGACTCTTGAATCGAATTCATATCTACTTTCTGCCTCACTTTATGCCAAACTGATTTCGAATATGGGCATTCAAAAAACAAGTGCTCATGTGTCTCTAAACCTGATTGGCATAACAAGCAGCACATCAGATTCATAGAACCCGTAACTGAATGATTCCACCTCATAATCCGGTCTTGAGTCCAAAGCTTCTTTTTGAAGATAAGCCAGCACATGAACGAATGTTTAGGAATAATAAACGATGACCACACCACTTTCGACCACGGTTGAGGCTGATCACGAGTCCGGATTACATTCCACACTTCTTTTGACGTGAAAGGAACAAGGTTGCCATCAGAATTCATCCATAATCTTCTATCCTGCATTTCGGAGATAGAGAGAGGACGAAGTTGAAACAAAACAGGGTACACACTTCTCCACTCTTCCGGCCATTCCCACCGGCCATCAATAAATGCTTCTGTCACTTTAGACTTGATCGTAAAACCATGTCGGGCCATTTGACGAGGGGTAACTATTTGCTGCAATGGGCACTCAGTCGACCACTTATCAAACCACAGTGAAGTGCTTTGACCATTGCCAATCTTAACCCATATGTGATCACGAATACCATACCTACAATGCATCAATTTTTTCCAGCCCCACGGAGAGCTAGCTTGGACCGGAATATCCCACAAACTTCGACCCTGAAGCCGATGCAAAGAGACCCAATTCGTCCATAACGAGTTCCTGCCAGAAACGATACTATAGATGTGATACGCCATTAACGACTTGTTTACATCCAAAATCCTTCTTATGCCTAAACCACCTTCCGACTTCGGAAGACAAACCTCTTTCCATGCCACTTTAGCTTTACTTTTTGAACCCATACTCTGACCCCAAAGAAACCTTTTCATTTTGCTTTCCAACTCTTTTATGATACTGACCGGCAAAATAAAAACCGACGCCCAATACACATGAATAGAAGAAAGGACCGAAAGCACCAGTTGAAGCCTACCAGCGAATGATAGAAATCGGTTTTTCCAGTCATTTATCCGTTTAGACATGCGCTCCACCAAAGCCTTGCAATCTTTGGCTAACAACCGCGAAGCGAGCAAAGGCACTCCCAAATATCTAATAGGAAGTTTCCCTTCTTCAAATGGCACCAATTCAGCGATCCTAGTCCTGGTAGAAACAGGAAGATTACAAAAGAAAATAGAGCTTTTTGCATTGCTAGGAACTAACCCAGACGCCTCCTCAAAATCCTTCAGGGATCGCATAATAACTTTAACCGAGCCCATGTCTCCTCTAGCAAATAAGAATAGGTCATCCGCAAAGCACACATTAATTATCATCTGCTTCTCACATTTATTATGGAACCTAAATGAGGAATCGATAGCAGCCGCTTTGGTGAGCATCAGCGTAAGAACTTCCATGACCATTGTGAACAAATAAGGAGACATTGGATCCCCTTGACGCAACCCACGCTTTCCTTTGAAATATCCGTGGATATTACCATTAACACTTAAAGAAAACGAGGTAGAAGTGATACATTCCATAATCCACAATATAAATCGTTGACGAAATCCAAACCCATGCAAAACATCACGTAAAAATCTCCAATCGACTGTATCATAAGCTTTTTGGATGTCCACTTTCATGGCACATCTGGGAGGACCGACTTGACGATGATAGTTGAGCATCAACTCCTGAGTCAACATTATATTATCCTAGATTCTTCTTCCTGGCACAAATGCTGATTGGTTTTCACTTATAATGCTCTCTAAACCTTCAAGCATCCTGTTGGTGAGGATCTTACTAATACCTTTATACACCACGTTACAGCACGATATTGGTCTATAATCAGTTACTACTCCCGGAGTCGAGACTTTTGGAATGAGAGCTAGAAAAGTGTGATTTATCTCCTGCAGTAATCTACCCGAATCAAAAAAATCAATAATTGCGATTGTTACCTCATCACCTACAATCGGCCATGATTTCTTGAAGAATTCAGA
This sequence comes from Helianthus tuberosus, assembly GCA_030545235.1. Classification (NCBI taxonomy): domain Eukaryota; kingdom Viridiplantae; phylum Streptophyta; class Magnoliopsida; order Asterales; family Asteraceae; genus Helianthus; species Helianthus tuberosus. The sequence continues at coordinate 107,609,339 of CM060414.1, read as the reverse complement.
CGTGTATCCATCCGGCCCAGGGGCCTTGTTTTCATTTATCGAGAAAATAGCAGCTTTTACTTCTTCCGGAGTCACTTGTCTGCACATAGAATCCGCAACTATAGGGTTAAGAGTAGCCGAGAAAATATCTTGGTTAACTCGGTTAACCATGCTCCTATCCGAACCCAAGAACTCCCGAAAATGATTAACTAAAGCCGTGGAAACCCCATCCCCTTCATAAACATTCCCAGAACTATCTTTTATGACATTAATTTTATTAACATGATTCCGACATTTCACGACATTATGGAAAAAAGCTGAATTCAAATCTCCAACTTCAAGCCACTTCTGTTTAGCTTTTTGTTTCAGAAATCTCTCCTCATCAAGAGTGGCCTCCAAGTACTTCTTGACACAAACAGACTCGGCTTCTTTAAGTAACAAGTTAAATGGATCAGCATCCACCTTACTTTGCAAAGAATCCAGCTCAACCTTTAAATCGATCACCTTTTTGTGAATGTTTCCTTGTTTTCTAAGCAACATTCTCATCGGGTGTTTAAGACCCCGTAACTTCTTCACAACACGAAACATGGGAACCCCTTTTACCTCAACAGCCCAACCATTCGAAACCATATCCAAAAACTCCTTTTTATGAGTCAATAGATTAGTAAATTTAAAGGGTTTGGGTTTACTTTTATTGGCCATCAGAATTTTAAGCAAACCCGGAGAATGATCTGAAATACCGCTTGGAAGAAACACCGCATAAGCATCTACAAACTTATCCACAAAACTGACATTCGCCATAATCATGTCCAATTTCTTTCGAATACCAACTCCTTTCTTCGGGCTCTGACTCCATGTATAGTGAATACCATGGGCTCTTACGTCAAAAACTTCAAGATACTTAACACACTCATTGAAATCTTTCATGGCCGCATTCATGCACGATGACCCCATGCAATTATCTTCTACATTCAACACCACGTTAAAGTCCCCCATGATTATCCATGGGCTCGAGTTAACCACCCCTTTATGCATTTTCAACGACTCCCACAGCTGCTTTCTTTCTTGATCATTGTTACTAGCATAAACGAAGGAGACATTTATCATGGCATTATCTTTTTTAAATCGAACTTGAACATGAAGAACTTGATTAGTAGCATGCAGAACTACAACATCAACATTATCCACATTCCAGCCAACTATAACACGCGTACCTTTATCACACAAACTACCATTTGAGGACCAATCCCATTTCCGAAAAACCTTGTTACAAACTCTATCCAAATTAGCAACTTGAACATGTGACTCCAGAATAGCTACAACTTGCAAGTTATTAACCCTCACAAATTTTTGAACCTCCTTTTGTTTGAGGGGATGGTTCAAACCCCTAACATTCCACGCTGCAATACTATCCATTAACAACCTCCTGAGCAGGTGTGCTTGCACCTGTATTATTCGAATTAATCGGTTGTGTGTGATCCATAAAATCATAGCCTCCCATTCTCGGGTTCAGTCTAACTTCCTCCGTCTCCGGCCCCCATTCTCGGTTGTGGTCTAGCTGCCTTGACTACATGTCTAATCTCACTAATTAATCCCCAAATATAACAGGAGATTAACACTGGTTCTGGTGAGGCTAAGGTTGGCACTATCCTAGCATATTCGAAGAATATGGTAGTGTACCCTTTGCAGTCTATTCCCGTCATTCTAAGATTTAGGAACTTATTGGCGATTTGTTACTTCTTATTAGGAGGACATAATTTTCTTTCAACTATTTCCTTAAAGTTGATCCATTCCATATTATAAACTCTGTCACTTCCCCTAGACTGGAGAATAGTATTCCACCATTCTAAGGCTGCATTTTTGAAAAGATTAGAAGCAAACATAATCTTATCTTCGTCTGCGCATTTACTTATTTTTATGATTGCTTCTGTCTTTTCTATCCAACGTAAGGTTGCAATGGCTCCTTCATTGCCTGAGAATTCTATTGGTTTGCAAGCCAAGAATTCTTTAAAAAAACAACCGTATGAAGCGGTTCTTCTTCTTTTAGGAATTGGAGCTTGGATGATAGGTCCATTATCATTATTCACACTATGACTTGGTTCATTTTGTTGACGTTTACTTCCATTTGCAGATTTATTATTTTCTGCTTATTTAACAGTCTTGATAATATATGGCATAACATCTATGATTCCTTGTGCTACTATATGTTGGATGGCGCTGTTATCTATTTGGTTTCCGTTATTCTCATTATTCTGGTTTTCCTGATTTATTTCGTTCGACATCTGAATTGTGAATATTTATCACTTATTAATTATCACAGAACAAAATTGAGTACAATTATTTATACACAATCACACAAACAAGTTGGTCAAAAACGTCGATAATTGCGACATTTACTCTTTTTCATATATATATGCATCTATTACAAATTACAACTGGAAATCAAATATACTATGCATTCGTATCTATATATTATATATATATAGGGGGTGGATCATGAGAAAAGTAGTTTAAATGAGAAAACCAAAAAACTAACTAAAAAACATACCAAAATTTTTTTTTACATTTTTTTATAAAAAAATCGCTATATTTTATGCATGGAAAAAAATTTAATTTTTTTTTGTTGTATTACACATGTGCACTATTACGGGATATAATGCACATGTGTAGTACACATATAATCCACATGTGCAGTACAACAAAAAAATTTTATATATAAAAAATAGCGATTTTTTATAAAAAATTGTAAAAAAAAAATTGTATGTTTTTTAGCTTTTTTTAGGCTTTTTTAGTTAGTTTTCTAGTTTTCTTATTTAGATGTAGTTTTGTCATGATTCTCTCCCTATATATATATATATATATATTTAAAGTACCAAATTACGCATATATCTAGTTATTCTGTAAGTGCCATTTATCCAGTACTGCATTTCTCGTTCATCATATTTCCAAACTAGTCTCTCCCCTATCTGTCGGATTATATTCCCCTCATTTACTAAATTTTCTCCATACTAATGGAGTTCCTGCACCTGTTTTCGACTCATGGGTGGATCTAATGGTTCAGGTGGAGGTACGAGTTCCTCATAGGGGTCTGCGCTACTCATTTCGAAAAATGTTCTATTAATTTCGTTCCATGGATCAGGTTCTAGAGGTTTTAGTTCTCCGGGAGGGTATAGGGTCGAGTATGACCTATTGTCATCAAACCAAGGATCATATTGTAAAGGCTGTAGAGTTGGGATCCTGGGTAACTCGTTGGGGTCAAATGCAGGTATTGGGAATTGGTTTTCTGGGTTAGGTTCTAGCATCTGTTGGTCTGGGAATAAGGGTAACAGTGGCGGTTCAGCTATTTTGTTTTGGTTAGCATCTACTGCTGTAGGGGCTAACATGTGGAAATAAACCAACTGTCTATCTAATTCTTCCTCCGAAGGTGGCCTACTGGCTACTTCCTGAATCTGTGCATCTACCTCCCTATTGGCCCTGACTATTGCCCTTTGTTGTTGTATTTTCTTCATTCTCTTTCTTCTCTCATTAGCCCCTCTATTAAACCAACCTCTTTTCTTAGTAGTAAAAGGTTCTTCCGACTGTGCCTTAAAGATAAATATTCCCTCTTCTGTATCGGCTGAATATCCTGAGGGATCAGGCTGAGATGATGTTCCCTCATTTTTCGGTGAACTATCTAAATGACGATAAGCGTCCGACGTTCCTTGATCACTCATACTGTAAACTAACAAATAGTCAAATAACACATAACACATAATCACATAAATTATTTCCTAACACAGAATTTGAAATTTCAGTGTCAGCAAAACACTTCTTTGGCTTAAACCAGTGGCTGTAGCTCTGATACCACCTTCTGACGCAGCCCCCGACCCATACCCGGGAGCGGGCAGCCGCGAGCCTCAGAGCGGGTGGTATCGGTGTTTATTAATTTTGGCAGCGGAATACATCAGGACCGTAGTTAGGAAATATTTTAATCAGATTAAACCACCAAACTTTTAAAATAATAATTTATTGGGATAAAATCCAAGTTCATTTGAGAATACATTGGTAGGGGTAAACCCTAATTATTGAAAACAAAATGTCTTGTTATTTTAGGTAACTTTTATAGCCACTTTTCCAAGCCTTCAGTGCTCTCCAGCTGGCTTATATTTGGCTTTCACATTACGTTACCTGAAACACGTTTTAAAAACATTTTGTCACCAAGAAATACTGGTGAGTGCATCCCAGTTTAATCAAAATAGTTTTATCACTTTTACAGAATTGAGGGCATCCAACAATTACCTTTGTTTATATTTATTCAATTACTCATTTAGTACTGTCAATCCTGACTTGTGGGTCATATTACCCATTGGCTAACTCTTTGTCCAATGGTAACGTTTTCCACATTTTGTATACAAAACCCCAACATACCGGCAGTAATTGTAGAATCACAAATACTCAATTACTGTTAAGTGTAAGTTAAAACATTTGAGGTTTTGGTAAAACATTTTGACTCACAAAAAGATTTATATAAAGAGAATGTACTCACATTGCAAATTTAGATAATACTAAAGCTTCTTGAGAATCTCCTGGTTATTATCTGTTAATTCAAATAATGCACACGTGTTAGTAAAATAACCCAATTCAAATTAACCGTACATCTCGAGACAGATTTCCAATGACTGAGTCGGGCAGAGCCGACATGCATTACGGAATCCTAAATCAATCGTGTAGGGTAATAGCAGGGTTATAGTACTTACAACGAGGCAAAGCCTCGCTTAATAGTGGGTATTATGCCCGAGCAGAAATTCTACTTATAAGAAGTTCGAGAGAGAATTCGGGAATTGAACGACTTCAAATGAAGCCCTGACCCCCCTTTTATAGGCTGGCCGAGGGGTCCATCGCGCCCCGCGATAGCCAAGGCATAGGCCTTCGCGGCCCGCGAATGCCAAAAAGGCGACGGTAGCTTTGACTAGTCAGCAGACTAGCCTTGCCACGTGACAACACGTGGCGGCTTTGTTTGTCTGGCAAGTTATAGGGCCTCGCGCCCCGTGACAGACCACTGAGGTCTCCGTTGCGCCCCGTGAGAGACTATCAAACTTGGTTTTTATTGTTGTTTATAAGTATAGGGTTATTCCGGGTCCGTTTCTCACGCACGGGGTATATTTAGGGACATTTTTAGGGGTGCCTAAAATATTTTTAGGAGGGTTGTTATAGGAGATGAAGTGGATGATTTGAGCATCAGCTGGTGGAGGAGGAGCTTTTTCATGAACTTTCTCAGAATCCTGTATCCTTGATTTATTTCTTCTAATCAACTCCTTCAAGTATGCTTTGCTCAAAAGATAACCAATCTCCTTCCTCAATGCTATGCACTCATCTGTGAGATGACCAAAGTCCTCATGATAAGTATACCATTTCAATTTATCTTTGGTAGCAGCTGGCTTGTAACTCTTCCTTGGCCATCTAGCCTTGTCACCTAAGTTCTTCATAGCAAGAATTAGTTCACTATTGTCAGTAACGAAACAATATTCAGAGATAGGAGGATAATCCTCATCGTCTTTCTCTTGCTCCACAGCGTGCACATTCTGGTTGTCAGGTTTAGTGTATGAATTGGATCTGTTATTCTAGAAATAGGATCCTTGTTTGTCTTGCTTTGAGGATCCTGATAACCTCTCCTGGATCCTTTTGTCATCCTCTAAACGGATGAACCTAAGGGCCATGTACCTTACCTCATCTAGGTTCCTGCAAGGTGTCATAACAAGATCATCATAGAATTGAGAATCTTTTAGTAAGCCCATTTTAAAAGCTCCAACAGCAGTAGCAATATCTAAGTTAGGGATTTCTAAGGATTCTCTACTAAATTTAGTTATATAATCCCTTAATGATTCATTATGACCTTGGGTGATCCTATATAAATCACTAGTTAACCTTTCAAATGTTCTACTACATGAAAATTGATTATTGAACAAGTTAACTAAATGAGAAAATGAAGTAATTGAGTAAGGAGGAAGACTTAGCAGCCATTTCAAAGCTGATCCAGTTAATGTGGATCTGAAACCCATGCAATGGAATGGGGTTGATCTCCATTCTTTCCCTGTATTGTGCCACATGTTCTTCTGGATCGGTGGTACCGTCATACAGCTTCATATTAGGTGTTTGGAACCGTTTTGGTATCTCAGCATTGCATATGGGTGGTGCAAAGCGAGACACCTTGTGACTTCCATCCGGGATCTCAGGAATGGGTTTAACCACTCCTGGGACACTGGATATCATATCCTTAAGCTTTTATAACTCCTTAGCCAAGGCTTGATTGATTCCTGGTTACTGCATAAGACCATGATTAGTGCCATAAGATGTATTGAAAGTGTTACCTCCTGACTGGTTTGGAATTGGAATCCTAGAAGTGTATCCAAAATGAGGCAGCTCTGGTGCAAGAGTGGGACCAGATGAAGCAATGGTCTGCATAGGAATCAAGTCTCCCACATGAATCTCAGAACTTATGGGTTGTTGACTCCCTAAGGATCCTTGATCCTGGAAGATGTTGGATCTAGGATACATTGGTGCTGAAGGTCTTGGAGAATATTCCATGGATCCTTGAACCTGCGATGAGGATCCTTGATGCTGAGGGTAGAATCCTTGAGCTGAAAGTATCCCCATGTATCCTCCGGAATTAGAGAAGGATCCTTGATGCTGAAAAGAGGATCCTTGAGGCTGGAAGTAGGATCCTTGAGCCTGTGTAAGGACTCTCAAAATTGTCCTAAAAATACCCGTAAGTATAAACCCGGGCCCCTGAAACCCTAAACCATATTAAAAATCAAGAAAAACAATATTCTGGTTCCTAGGCGGGCCGCGTAAAAGACAAGCCATGTCTTACGCGGGCCGCGTCAAGACATGGTTTGACCGAATAAGTGTTCCGAGCCACGTGGTGTCCAGCTGGCTAACCTACTCGTGACAACTCAAGCCTACTCGTAGACTAGGCGGCCTTGCAATGTTGTGGTTTACGCGGGCCACGTGGAGCTTAAAATTCAGCTATAAATAGATTGTTGCATGTACAGTCCACTGGTGTCGAAATCTTTTCGTAAAAACGAAGTTACAATACTCTGAAGTTGAAATTTCAATTATATTAGCGAGGCGCTGCTCCGATACCGGGTATTAACTCGATCGCTGCTACGATTCAATGTCCGATCGATTAAACTATCCAATGGATGTTTAAGTGCTGTCCACATTAGGGTTTATGCTTTGTCATTCGTCGTTAATTCGATGGATGTTTAAGTATCGCACTTTGTCATTCGTTGTGAAGGTTTAATCTCGTGAGTTATCGTAAATGTTGTATTAGTTACTAACCGAGTTCGTGTGCATGTTATTAAATTTAGGTTAAAAGGCAAATCAGTAGGCTAAGCTCTGTTCATATTAAATCTGCAATGTGAGTCATTCTCTTTTTATCAACTGTTTTACAATACTCCATTTTCAAATGTTATAATTATAGGGAGTAAGTCGTGGATATCTTGAATCACTGGCTAGTGGGGTATTGTGCACATTACTAATTTTCTCCCGGTTACGTTCATTGACCTAACCGGGATAATCACTGTTAGGTTCATTGACCTACAGGGATAATCATCAGTACTTGGGGTGGGACCCAATAGTGGTATAACCATCGTCACCATTGTGACACGGCGCCAGATAAAAATAAGAAAGAAGTCATTGTAATCGCTCTTATGCTGTAATTTATAACTATGTGTCATTTTATGCAAATTGAGTGACTCGCCAGCATTTCCCCGCTGATAAAATATTTTTAAAACATGTTTCAGGCGACCTGTTGTAAATCAAGGAAAACGTGCTACGGAGCACTATCAAGCTTGAAGAGGTGGCTCAGTTAAAAATAAATAAACATGTTTTAATAAATCAGGGAATTTCCTAGTTAAATTCCTCTATTGTAAATTACGGGTTTATCTCCAAATTATGGAATAAAATAATTGGTCATTTGAGCTTTTAAAAGATCTTGTTAAAAATCTTCCGCTGTCGCATTATTGATACCACGGGTTACTGTCCCGCGGCCCCTGATCGGGTCAAACCGGGCTGGGGCCGTGACATGAAAAGGTGGTATCAGAGCCACATTAATCGAGCCACTGATTTAAGCCAATTAAGTATTTAGAAAATACTTAATATTACTAATTGCTATTATGTGATTATGTGTTTTATTAATTGAATATTTGTGTATAGTATGGGTAAGCAAAGACTTTCGGCTATCTATCATAAATTAGATACTACATCAAAAGAAAAAGGATCATCATCCTCAAATCACTCTGCAATTCCTGAAGAAGGAATATTTGTTCGAAATGCACACTATGAGGAACCACTTTCTCCTAATAAAAGAAGTTTAATTATTAGGAAAAGTCAGGAGAAAATAAAGAAATCAAAAGAAAAGAAAGTTAATCAGAAAACCCAAGAACTAATCAATAACCCACCATGGGAAGACCAGTTAGATAAAAAATGGGCAGATCTTTATATGCTAGCCACTGTAGCAGTAAATACAAATCTTTAAAATACCCTGTCTCAGTTTTAGTACATTTATCACCTACAAGCCAGAAACCTTACCCAGTAAATAAATAAGTTTACAGTAAACCCTAATATGTTTTAATTGTCAGTTGTTCTTTGTATTAAATTAGTCACATGGTATGCAATAATATTTAAAGGTTATCTATGAAATTTTGTTATAAAATTTTAACTTAGCAATTTTTGTGTATTTTGTATATATGTTAAACAACATGAACGACTTGTCTGAAGCCCTTCAGAATTTAAATCTCTATCCAGTGAAGATAGAAGTTTCTAGAGATTTTACTGGTTACATACCAGATATAGAAGAACCTATGGAATTCAACGCTCCACCTCCGGAGAAACCCAAGCCTAAGAAAAGGAGAAGATTTGTGGGATGGAGGCGTGTGCGTAGGAGGAAACCTGCAACTAGGAAGATCCCTAAAATAGAAAATCCCTTAGATAAAGGAAAGGGGATTGAAGTCAGGGAAGGTTCTAGGAAGATGGAAATGGAGTTCGGGGAAGATTCTAGGCAGATGGAAATGGAGTTTGGGGAAGGTTCTAGGCAAACCAAGATAGAAATTGGGGAAAGCTCTAGACAGATTGAGGAGTTACCATTTCAGGAGGAATTAGATCGTGCATTGGCGAGCTGTGATATCGTCAGGCCTATCAATAATAATCTTTACCCTTATCCTGCTGAAAATCAACTTCCAATGAACTTGGAACCAGCAATCCCAGAACCTATAATCCACACCCAACCTCTAGGAATGGATGAGTGGTGGACCAATGATTGGCAGTTTCAAAACCTTCTCAACAATCCTTATACTTTTCTCCCTCAGTTCAACCCAGAACCTATACCAAATCCGCCAATGAGCAATGAAAATCTAGCTGACTCCGCCACTTTGGCTAGGAGCTGGTGGATGCCGGAAATAGGATCAGGGAAGTAGGAGAACAGATGTAACACCCTTAAATTTTCGCTTGATTTTAATAATAGATTATACTATTCCAAACAAATATTGCTTAAGTAACATACTTTCATTAAAGAAGTTCATAAATAGCATCAAAACTTAGTCAACTAACGACTAAGATAAAACGTTTCAAAAGTTGTTTAGAAATTGTTTACAACCCATATACATAGTCTATCAAAGATTTAAAACATTGCGGAAGCTTCAAAAGTAGTGTTCGGTTCTTCGACATTTAGCTTGATCACCATCCGGATAGTTCCCACTTTACCTAAGGTCACAACCATCCAAAACGTTAGTTTTGACAACAATTTGTATAATACAAACAAGTCCTAGAATCAAAACATGATAAAACAAACAATTTTTCAGAAGTTATCCTGCCGCGTGTCGCGGTAGGGTTTGTTTAACGCGTCGCGTGGCGCGGCGGCTCCCGCGAGTCGCGGAGGATCGTGATGATCCTGTCGCGTGGCGCGGCAGGTACGGTTTTCTAGCAGTTGATGTTTTTGAGCTGCATTTTCCTGCCAGCTCCGGAAATTCAAGTTTTAACTTCATTTGGCCATAACTTTTGACTCGTAAGTCCGTTTTAGGTGATTCTTTTTCCTATACATCTGTAAATTCATTACCGACACGACTAATAAAATTTTGATACCGAAAATTTAACTTACGGACCGAACAACTAAATGTCACTATGCATTTATTCGACCCATTACAACTCTACTTATTTTACTACCATTCGACTAGTAAGCCTAAGGCACTTGTTACCCAACTTCCGGGCTTATGATCACCGGCACTTCATTACCAACACTATGGCTTCGTGCTCTTGTGATCATTTTCGCCATCTCTATCTACTTACAATATTATTACTACCATGTATAATTATTTGACCCGTTTGGTTCATCTACGGAAATCCTCCATTTTGATGACTACCAAACGACTACAACCCAATTCTTAACCTACGAATTACGTAACGAACAAGATCGCTACAATCAACTCAACTTATATTCAACAACGCATAGTTTAGCAATAATTCATTAAATGTAACGGGTCAAGTTACATACCTTAGTGCACGCCCTTCAATCGCAAATCACCACCGGCTTGTCCACTTGACGATCTGGTATCCTTCCCTATAGAGTTCATTTATGATATGTTTAGAACTCTCTTTTAAATCATAATTCGCATAATACACCGAAATACTATAATTATGCGTTTAAAGTTGGAATTTCAGTTTTAAAGCCTTCTTAGAGGCATTTCAACAAACACTTCAAGGGCAGATTTTTACATGATTGAACATCAAATCCCTAGTTTATTACTTAGCCCTAATTACAATCAATCAACCATTTTACATGATTGTTAGCTTCTAATATTCTGAAATCACTTCAAAATTGTCAAATTACACTAGAACAACACCCAATATCCTAGTGTTCATCAATTTACACATAACCCTTTAATCACCTACAATGGTGTTCATAATCTTCACTAAAATTTAGCATGATTTCAACTTGTATTTGCCTAGGGTTTATCCCTAAACACTATAGTTGTTCCTAGATCATCATAAGACACACATGCAAATAACAATTCAGATTTTCCCAATTACATGAGAAATTCAAGTTGAGAGTTTTCATGAAATTTTACATACCTTGTAATCCTCTTGTGATGAGGATCAGTAATCTATACATTAATTTCGATTTCAACTTGGATTAAACCTTCAATTTGCAAGTTTAATGAAGTTTGAGGGTTTTGGAAGAGTGGGGATCGCCCCCTGTTCAGCTTGTGCGACCAGACATCCCTTTTTGGGGGTGTTTGGTTTGTTTTATTTGTTTAATTAAAACAAAGTTTCAATTCTTACAACTTAAGCCCCTCAACTTTGTTCAACATATTGTTTAGCAGCTTTTAACCCTATTATAGGCTATTTCTAGTCTTGTAACTAACTAGGTTAAAATTCCTAGTTAGTAAATTCCCGTTTATTTATACTTTATAATTCTAATATAAAGTTTTATATTTTTCGGGGTGTTACAAGTCCACCCCCCTTAAAAAGGGTTTCGTCCCCGAAACCGAAGTACGTACCAAATAATGTAGGGTAGAGTCATCGCATCTCTTCCTCGGACTCCCATGTAATGTCCGAGCCTTTTCTATGCTCCCATCTGATTTTGACTTGGTCGATTTGTCTATTTCGTAAGTATTTGACCTTTCGATCTAAAATCTCCACCGGTCTCACAACATAGGTCAGACTATTATCCACTTCGATATCATCGTAATGGATATAAGTTGTTTCGTCCGTTAGGCACTTTCGTAATTGTGACACGTGAAACGTGCTATGAATTCCACTTAGTTCCTCCGGTAGCTCAAGGCGGTAAGCTACCTTGCCGACCTTTTCGACGATTTTAAATGGCCCAATAAACCTCGGGCTTAGCTTCCCCCTTTTTCTGAATCTAATAACGCCCTTCCATGGGGAAACTTTTAGCATAACCATGACGCCAACCTGGAATTCGATTGGCCTATTCCTTTTATCAGCATACGCCTTTTGCCTGTCTTGAGCCGCTTTCAAATGTGCCCGAACCACATCAATATTTTCATTAGTGGCTTGTACTATATCTTGGTGAGCAAGTTCACGTGGACCCACTTCACCCCAACATACTGGGGTTCGGCACTTTCTACCATAGAGCATTTCGTACGGTGCCATCTTAATACTAGATTGGTAGCTATTATTGTACGAAAACTCGACTAACGGTAGGTGAACATCCCAACTTCCTCCAAAGTCGATTATACACGCCCGTAGCATGTCCTCTAGTGTTTGTATTGTTCTTTCACTCTATCCATCTGTTTGAGGATGGTACGCAGTGCTAATGAACAATTTGGTTCCCATTTTCTCTTGGAAATCTCGCCAGAAATTTGAAGTAAACCGGGTATCCCTATCCGACACGATGGATACCGGTACTCCATGACGTGCTATTATTTCGTTAGTGTAAACTTCTGACATCTTTTCTGACGTATAAGTCTCACGAATCGGAATGAAGTGAGCACTTTTCGTCAATCTATCCACCACTACCCATATGGCATCGAAACCACGATTCTGACGTATAAGTCTCACGAATAGGTCCATTGTAACATGTTCCCATTTCCAAACCGGAATTTCTAACGGTTGGAGTTTGCCGTATGGTTTCTGGTGCTCCGCCTTGACTTGTAAACATGTCAAGCATTTTTCCACATATTTTGCCACGTCCCTCTTTATTCCAGGCCACCAATAATTTTGTTTCAGATCATTGTACATCTTGGTCGCACCCGGATGAATTGAATATCGGGATTTATGAGCTTCATCAAGTAGAAGCGCCTTCACCCCACAAGTATTTGGAACCCATATCCTTCCGGATCGAGTCTTCAACCCTTTATTCCCATCCGACAAATCTTTTAACTGACCAATTATTCTTTCTTTCTTCCAATTCTCTTCTTTCACGGCTTCTAATTGCGCCTCTCTAATACGTTCAAGTATACCCGAGGTCACCACGAGCTCCATCGACCTAACTCTTATTGGGACATAGTCTGCTTTTCTGCTCAGAGCATCCGCCACCACATTTGCCTTTCCGGGGTGGTAGTGTATTTCACAGTCAAAATCCTTCACCGTTTCTAGCCATCGCCTTTGTCGCATATTTAACTCCTTCTGATCGAAGAAGTATTTCAAGCTCTTGTGGTCGGTGAATATGGTGCACTTTACCCCATACAAGTAGTGCCTCCATATTTTTAATGCAAATACCACCGCAGCCAACTCGAGATCGTGCGTGGGATATTTCTTCTCGTGTATCTTCAATTGCCTCGAGGCATAGGCTATTACCTTGCCCCGTTGCATCAACACGCAACCGAGCCCCGATAGTGAAGCATCCGAATAAACCACCATGTCTTCAACTCCGTCCGACAATGTCAGTACCGGAGCTTGAGTTAACCTTTCTTTTAGCGTTTGAAACGCTCTTTCTTGATCGATACCCCAAATGAACCTTTCTTTCTTCCGGGTTAGCTTTGTCAGCGGTGACGCAATCTTGGAGAAATCTTGAATGAATCTCCTATAGTATCCCGCGAGCCCCAAAAAGCTTCTAATCTCCGAAGGGTTCTTTGGGGGATTCCATTTTACACGGCCTCAATCTTTGACGGATCCACCAATACCCCGTCGGCACTTATGACGTGGCCAAGGAATTGTACCTCTCGTAACCAAAAGGCACACTTAGAGAATTTCGCATACAGCCTTTCTCGTCTAAGTGTTTCTAACACTTCTTGCAAATGGTGTGCGTGTTCAGCTTCACTTTTTGAATATACCAAAATATCGTCGATAAACACAATGACCGACTTATCCAACATTGGTTTGCAAACCCGGTTCATGAGGTCCATGAAAGCCGCGGGTGCATTTGTTAGCCCAAATGACATCACAAGGAATTCGTAATGTCCGTATCTCGTACGGAAAGCTGTCTTCGGCACATCTTCTTCCTTGACCTTTAGTTGGTGATACCCCGATCTAAGGTCAATTTTTGAAAACCAATTCGCACCTTGTAATTGGTCGAATAAATCATATATCCTCGGAAGCGGGTATCGGTTCTTTACCGTGAGTTTGTTTAACTCCCGGTAATCGATACACATGCGCATGCTTCCGTCTTTCTTCCTCACGAACAATACCGGTGCGCCCCAAGGAGACACACTCGGCCTTATGAATCCCTTGTCAAGCAGGTCTTGAATTTGGGACATTAACTCTTGTAATTCCGACGGTGCGAGTCGGTACGGAGCTTTTGCTACGGGTTTTGCGCCCGGAATCAATTCGATCCCGAACTCTACTTCTCGTTCAGGCGGTATCCCCGGTAAATCCTCCGGAAACACATCTTCATAATCCCGTACTACCGGTACATCTTCAATCTTTCGCGATTCCTTCTCGGGCTCATTTGCGTATATCATGAATGCCTTGCATCCTCGCTTCATAAGCTTGTGAGCTTTCAACATTGAGCATACTATGGGATTGCCCCCTTTCTCGCCATAGATGGTGATGTGTTTTCCGCTCGGAGATGTTAGCTTTATCTCTTTACGAAAACACACGACCTTTGCATGGTGCTGAGATAGCCAATCCATCCCAACGACTACTTGAAATTCTCCCATTGACATCGGGATTAAGTCTATTAAATATTCCTCATCGTCAATGCTTAATTTGCAGCCTCGACAAACATCACAAACTATAAAACTTTTGTTGTCCCCTATTTCAACTTCTAAGGGCACAGATAATTTCGTCAATACAAATGAAGGATGTCGAATAAATCCATGCGAAACGAAGGATTTATTCGCACCCGTATCAAACAATACACGTGCTGGAATTGAGTTAATTGTGAATATACCTGAGACCACATCGGGTTCTGTCTTTGCTTCAGCCGCGGTAAGTTGGAAGGACCTAGCCTTCGCTTTGGGAGCTTCTGTTGGAGACTCTTTTGTGTCTCTCTTTCCCACCAACTCGGGGCATTCAGATTTCTTGTGACCGGGTTGATAACACTTGTAACAAACAGAAACTTTCCCGGGACATAGTGATGCGGTGTGCCCCGTCTTCCCACATACCGGGCACGGCTTGTCTTTGAAGCGACACTCGCCTTTGTGCCCTTTACCACACACTTTGCAACTCGGCGACCCGCCTTTAGCATCCACTTTCTTTCCCGATTCAGTAGCTCTAGCTTTCTTTGTAGGGCTTGGATTCACATCCTGTGCCCTTCGTTCACCTCTCTCCACTTGTTTCTTTAACTCGATTTCCCGCTCCCGGGCGGTGTTGATAATCTCCGTGAGGGTTTCGTATTTTGACGGAGTCATAAATTCCCGGTACTCAGCACTCAGCATGTTGTAATAGTAGTATATCTTTTGCTCTTCAGCGGTGACTAACTCGTCACAAAATCTTAGCTTATCCATGAAGATGCCCGTGATCTTATCAATTGTTTCACCCTTTTGTCTCAGCTGGATGAATTCTTCTTTGATTCTGTTAATAACCGCTTTGGGACTGTGGTGTTTAAGGAATGGTACCTTAAACTCGTCCCAAGTCATAGCCCTCGCCGCTTCGGCTCCCATTTCCTTCTTTTTGTTATCCCACCAATCCTTGGCTTGATTTCTCAATTGACCCGTTCCGTAAGCAACAAAGTCACCTACGTCACAATGGGTTCGTTCAAACACTCCTTCAACATCACTTATCCATCTTTGGCAAATTATCGGGTCAACCTCCCCGTTATAGATTGGCGGTTTACACGCCATGAATTCTTTGTACGAACATCCTTTGCGTTCTCCCGTTTTCTCCTTCATAAGGTTGACAATATCCTCCAACCTTTTAACTCGCTCTTCAACAAGCGACAACACCGTGTTTTGAATTTTGTCTATAAACCCGGATAGACTTCCTTCAATTGCCTTTCCTACCTCTTCGGCAATTGTCTCTTTCATTTGTTCAGTGCTTGTTTGCACCGGATTATCATCATTCTCATCAGACATCTTGAAGCTGAAATGTTTACATTTAAACGTTAAACATTTCATTTATAATATTGCTTCATTTGTTTCGGTTTAGCCAAGTTCCTAACTTGCTTTAACCGTTCACACTTAATGCACTTTTCGGGTTTGAGTGTGTTAACACACTCTTCCCATGCATCTCAATTTATTTCTC
Source organism: Helianthus tuberosus (assembly GCA_030545235.1). Classification (NCBI taxonomy): domain Eukaryota; kingdom Viridiplantae; phylum Streptophyta; class Magnoliopsida; order Asterales; family Asteraceae; genus Helianthus; species Helianthus tuberosus. The sequence continues at coordinate 107,593,238 of CM060414.1, read as the reverse complement.
ATACTTACATAAGGTATAATCTACTAACATAAATAAGTTAATTCTTACCGGACGATCAATCAAGCTTGAACCGAACACTTTGTTGACAACCTTAAGCTCTGATTACAACTTGTAACACCCTTAAATTTTCGCTTGATTTTAATAATACATTATACTATTCCAAACAAATATTGCTTAAGTAACATACTTTCATTAAAGAAGTTCATATATAGCATCAAAACTTAGTCAACTAACGACTAAGATAAAACGTTTCAAAAGTTGTTTAGAAATTGTTTACAACCCATATACATAGTCTATCAAAGATTTAAAACATTGCGGAAGCTTCAAAAGTAGTGTTCGGTTCTTCGACATTTAGCTTGATCACCATCCGGATAGTTCCCAGTTTACCTAAGGTCAAAACCATCCAAAACGTTAGTTTTGACAACAATTTGTATAATACAAACAAGTCCTAGAATCAAAACATGATAAAACAAACAATTTTTCAGAAGTTATCCGATTTGTTTAACGTGTAGCGTGGCGCGGCGGCTCCCGCGAGTCGCGGAGGATCGTGATGATCCTGTCGCGTGGCACGGCAGGTACGGTTTTCCAGCAGTTGATGTTTTTGAGCTGCATTTTCCTGCCAGCTCCGGAAATTCAAGTTTTAACTTCATTTGGCCATAACTTTTGACTCGTAAGTCCGTTTTAGGTGATTCTTTTTCCTATACATCTGTAAATTCATTACCGACACGACTAATAAAATTTTGATACCGAAAATTTAACTTACGGACCGAACAACTAAATGTCACTATGCATTTATTCGACCCATTACAACTCTACTTATTTTACTACCATTCGACTAGTAAGCCTAAGGCACTTGTTACCCAACTTCCGGGCTTATGATCACCGGCACTTCATTACCAACACTATGGCTTCATGCTCTTGTGATCATTTTCGCCATCTCTATCTACTTACAATATTATTACTACCATGTATAATTATTTGACCCGTTTGGTTCATCTACGGAAATCCTCCATTTTGATGACTACCAAACGACTACAACCCAATTCTTAACCTACGAATTACGTAACGAACAAGATCGCTACAATCAACTCAACTTATATTCAACAACGCATAGTTTAGCAATAATTCATTAAATGTAATGGGTCAAGTTACATACCTTAGTGCACGCCCTTCAATCGCAAATCACCACCGGCTTGTCCACTTAACGATCCGGTATCCTTCCCTATAGAGTTCATTTATGATATGTTTAGAACTCTCTTTTAAATCATAATTCGCATAATACACCGAAATACTATAATCATGCATTTAAACTTGGAATTTCAGTTTTAAAGCCTTCTTAGAGGCATTTCAACAAACACTTCAAGGGCAGATTTTTACATGATTGAACATCAAATCCCTAGTTTATTACTTAGCCCTAATTACAATCAATCAACCATTTTACATGATTGTTAGCTTCTAATATTCTGAAATCACTTCAAAATTGTCAAATTACACTAGAACAACACCCAATATCCTAGTGTTCATCAATTTACACATAACCCTTTAATCACCTACAATGGTGTTCATAATCTTCACTAAAATTTAGCATGATTTCAACTTGTATTTGCCTAGGGTTTATCCCTAAACACTATAGTTGTTCCTAGATCATCATAAGACACACATGCAACTAACAATTCAGATTTTCCCAATTACATGAGAAATTCAAGTTGAGAGTTTTCATGAAATTTTACATACCTTGTAATCCTCTTGTGATGAGGATCAGTAATCTATACTTTAATTTCTATTTCAACTTGGATTAAACCTTCAATTTGCAAGTTTAATGAAGTTTGAGGGTTTTGGAAGAGTGGGGATCGCCCCCTGTTCAGCTTGTGCGACCAGACATCCCTTTTTGGGGGTGTTTGGTTTGTTTTATTTGTTTAATTAAAACAAAGTTTCAATTCTTACAACTTAAGCCCCTCAACTTTGTTCAACATATTGTTTAGCAGCTTTTAACCCTATTATAGGCTATTTCTAGTCTTGTAACTAACTAGGTTAAAATTCCTAGTTAGTAAATTCCCGTTTATTTATACTTTATAATTCTAATATAAAGTTTTATATTTTCGGGGTGTTACAAGTCCACCCCCCTTAAAAAGGGTTTCGTCCCCGAAACCGAAGTACGTACCAAATAATGTAGGGTAGAGTCGTCGCATCTCTTCCTCGGACTCCGACGTAGTGTCCGAGCCTTTTCTATGCTCCCATCTGATTTTGACTTGGTCGATTTTTCTATTTCGTAAGTATTTGACCTTTCGATCTAAAATCTCCACCGGTCTCACAACATAATTCAGACTATTATCCACTTCGATATCATCGTAATGGATATAAGTTGTTTCGTCCTCTAGGCACTTTCGTAATTGTGACACGTGAAACGTGCTATGAATTCCACTTAGTTCCTCCGGTAGCTCAAGGCGGTAAGCTACCTTGCCGACCTTTTCGACGATTTTAAATGGCCCAATAAACCTCGGGCTTAGCTTCCCCCTTTTTCTGAATCTAATAACGCCCTTCCATGGGGAAACTTTTAGCATAACCATGACGCCAACCTGGAATTCGATTGGCCTATTCCTTTTATCAGCATACGCCTTTTGCCTGTCTTGAGCCGCTTTCAAATGTGCCCGAACCACATCAATATTTTCATTAGTGGCTTGTACTATATCTTGGTGAGCAAGTTCACGTGGACCCACTTCACCCCAACATACCGGGGTTCGGCACTTTCTACCATAGAGCATTTCGTACGGTGCCATCTTAATACTAGATTGGTAGCTATTATTGTACGAAAACTCGACTAACGGTAGGTGAACATCCCAACTTCCTCCAAAGTCGATTATACACGCCCGTAGCATGTCCTCCAGTGTTTGTATTGTTCTTTCACTCTGTCCATCTGTTTGAGGATGGTACGCAGTGCTAATGAACAATTTGGTTCCCATTTGCTCTTGGAAATCTCGCCAGAAATTTGAAGTAAACCGGGTATCCCTATCCGACACGATGGATACCGGTACTCCATGACGTGCTATTATTTTGTTAGTGTAAACTTCTGACATCTTTTCTGACTTATAAGTCTCACGAATCGGAATGAAGTGAGCACTTTTCGTCAATCTATCCACCACTACCCATATGGCATCGAAACCACGATTCGTTTTAGGCAACTTGGTTAATAGGTCCATTGTAACATGTTCCCATTTCCAAACCGGAATTTCTAATGGTTGGAGTTTGCCGTATGGTTTTTGGTTTCTGGTTTCTAACGATTGTGATGAGGATCAGTAATCTATACTTTAATTTCGATTTCAACTTGGATTAAACCTTCAATTTGCAAGTTTAATGAAGTTTGAGGGTTTTGGAAGAGTGGGGATCGCCCCCTGTTCAGCTTGTGCGACCAGACATCCCTTTTTGGGGATGTTTGGTTTGTTTTATTTGTTTAATTAAAACAAAGTTTCAATTCTTACAACTTAAGCCCATCAACTTTGTTCAACATATTGTTTAGCAGCTTTTAACCCTATTATAGGCTATTTCTAGTCTTGTAACTAACTAGGTTAAAATTCCTAGTTTGTAAATTCCTGTTTATTTATACTTTATAATTCTAATATAAAGTTTTATATTTTTCGGGGTGTTACAACAGATCTCCTGGAAATACGACGAGAGGGAACGTCGTTACTGAAATACCAACTGACAAGGAATAGTAGGGTTATGAACTGTGGTTGTATAATAATAAATAGTAAACTATAATCTTGTAAAATAACTACAAATAAAACTTTGTAAGATAAATGGTGTGTATTGACGCATATATATATATATAAATATAAAAATGGGAATCGAGAAATCGATGATTTTGGCTATATATATGTTGTGAAATTTATATGAATGCTTTGTGTATGATTGTTATTTATTCAATACTAATAAATTATATATATATATATATATATATTAATTATCAGATGGAAAACGCTAATAATGAACCAATTAACGAGGTTAACCAATCTGAGCAACATCCGGAAGATCAATTTATGACTAGGCAAGATATAGAAAATATCGTTGCTCAAGGAATAGCCAATGCTATTCCAGCAATACTTGCTGCTGCCCAGAAACATGTTGAACCTCAACAAATCATTCCTAGCAAACGTATTTCTGAAGATAACTTCAGTAACAGCATAAACGGAGGCGGTAATCATACTAATCACAATAATGAACCACGGCAGGCTCCGCTCCCTAAGAAAATGAAAGCTACAATGCCTGGTTGCACTTACAAAGAATTTATTGCTTGTAAACCAGCTGAATTTGCAGGCAATGAAGGGGCGACTGCAGCTCTGCGTTGGTTAGAGAAAACCGAGGCAGTGATCACAATAAGTAAATGTGCTGAGGATGACAAGGTTATGTATGCATCAAATCTTTTTAAAGAAGGGGCGCTAGAATGGTGGAACACGGTGTTACAAGCAAAAGGAAGGATGATGGCGTATGCTATGAACTGGGAAGAATTTAAGAGTCTTGTAGAAAGAAAATTCTGTCCCGAGTATGAAAAGGATCAAATGACGAATAAATTCCTAAATCATCGAATGGTGGATGTAAACTGTCGAGGGTACACTTCAACATTCTTCGAATATGCGAGGGTAGTACCAACACTGGCTTCGCCAGAACCAGTACTTATTTCCCGCTATATTTGGGGATTGATTGGTGAAATCCGTAATATCGTCAAGGCTGCGAATCCCCGCACGATTGATGATGCGGTGGATTTAGCCAACACCCTGACTGATGAACTGGTACGGACGAGAGAAGAAAATAGAAAGAAGGAAGTAGCTCAAAAGATTACCCAAGGATTTCGTATGGGTAATCGTAACAGTTTTAAGCGAAAGGGAACCGGACAATCTTCCACTGGTCCATTTTGCAATTCTTGCAAAAGGAAGCATTTTGGAAGATGTAAAGGATATTGCAATTTTTGCAAGATTCCAATGCATCAAGAAGAAGACTGCAGGAGAAAGAAATTCACAGTTTGCTACAACTGTGGAGAAACTGGGCATCTTAGGCCAGACTGCCCAAAACTGAACAAACCAGCTGACAACAAAGCTAAACCTGCAGAAGGAGCAAAAAGGAATGTAAGAGCCTTCCAACTGGCGACTCAGGAACCCGAACTGATTCCTGATGTGATAGCTGGTACGTTTCTAGTTCACAATGTGTATGCAAAAGTATTATTTGACTCTGGTGCAAACCAAAGTTTTATAAATACTTCATTTTGCCAAGCACTTAATTTACCCTTAACCCAACTTAGACAAATCTTTACAGTCGAAACGGCAGACGGAAATTCTGTCAAAATAGATAAGGTTGTGCGAGAAGGAGAGATAGAATTGTTAGGCTATAAATTCTCTGCAAACCTGTTACCTATGAAATTAGCCGGATTCGATGTTGTGTTAGGAATGGATTGGTTAGTAGCCAACCATGCTCGAATTCTTTGTGATAAGAATTCCATAGAAATTCATACACCCACAGGAGAATTAGTAGTGATTACAGGAGATAAGCCACGAAACCCACTGAAATTTATTTCAGTAATGAAATTGGCCAGTTATTCCAGAAAACAAGAAATGGTATATATGATTTTAGTAATCATTACTACGAAAAGTAAAGAAATTACAGTAGTATCGGAATATCCCGATGTATTCCCAGAAGCACTACCTGGATTACCACCTGATAGGGAAGTAGAATTTAGAATTCATCTAATTCCCAAAACTACACCGATAGCCAAGGCACCTTATCGATTAGCACCCACAGAAATGTTAGAACTGAAAAAGCAATTAGATGAATTACTATGTAAAGGTTTCATACAACCTAGTTCATCCCCGTGGGGAGCACCAGTGTTGTTTGTGAAAAAGAAAGATGGTTCAATGAGAATGTGTATCGATTATAGAGAATTGAATAAGGTTACAATTAAGAATCGATACCCGTTACTTAGGATTGATGATCTTTTCGATCAACTTCAAGGAGCTAGATACTTTTCTAAGATCTATTTGCGCTCCGGATACCATCAATTAAAGGTACAAGAAGAAGACATACCTAAAACTGCTTTCAGAACTAGGTATGGTCATTACGAGTTTACAGTCATGCCCTTCGGACTAACGAATGCACCTGCCGCATTCATGGACATGATGAATAGCATCTGTAAACCGTACTTGGATAAATTTGTAATTGTTTTTATCGACGATATACTTATTTATTCCAAAAGTCAGGACGAACACTGTCAGCACCTGCATGCACTCTTAACTTTGTTAAGAAAAGAAAAGCTTTATGCCAAATTCTCGAAGTGTGAATTTTGGCTGCAGGAAGTGCAATTCCTAGGACACATGATGAATCACGAAGCTATTCATGTAGATCCTGCTAAGATAGAAGCAATTACCAAATGGAAGGTTCCACAATCCGCAATGGAAATTAGAAGTTTTATCGGTTTAGCTGGATATTATAGACGGTTTATTAAGGATTTTTCCAAGATAGCTGTACCATTAACTAAGCTAACCTGTAAAGCAGTTAAGTTTGAATGGGGACCTAAACAAGAAGAAGCTTTTAGGATTCTAAAGCAAAAGTTAACAAATGCCCCAATTCTAGCTTTACCAGAAGGGACTGAAGATTTTGAAGTTTACTGTGATGCTTCAAAACAAGGATTAGGATGTGTGCTAATGCAACGCAAGAATGTAATTGCGTATGCTTCAAGGCAATTGAAAAAGCACGAGGAAAACTATACAACTCATGACTTAGAATTAGGCGCCATAATTTTTGCCCTTAAAATTTGGAGACATTATCTGTACGGAAGTAAATTTACTGTCTATACCGATCATAAGAGTTTAAGATATATATTTGGGCAAAAAGAGTTAAACATGAGGCAAAGGAGATGGATGGAAATCCTAAGTGACTACGACTGTGATATTTAGTATCACGAAGGAAAGGTAAATGTAGTTGTAGATGCCTTAAGTCGTAAGTACCATGAGAAACAACGACGAGTTCGTGCTCTTAGATTAAATCTACAGTTAGATTTAATGGAACAACTGAAGTATTTTCAAGAAACAGCAATCAAGGTTGATGCTGAAGGAATGAAAGGACGAATAAAAGAATTAGAACACGGAGCTGATGGAATTTGGAGATTCCACAAAAGCAGAATTTGGGTACCTAAGCAGGGAGAATTAAGAAATAAGATTTTAGAAGAAGCCCATAAATCTAGGTATACCATGCACCCTGGAAACAATAAAATGTACCAAGATTTAAGAAATAACATTTGGTGGATAGGAATGAAAAAGGACATAGCTCGATATGTTTCTAAGTGTCTTACTTGTTCACAAGTTAAGGCAGAACATCAGAAACCTTCAGGTCTACTACAACAATTAGAAATGCCTGTATGGAAATGGGAACTCATAACAATGGACTTTGTTACTAAGTTACCCAAAACCAGAAAAGGCAATGACGCGATTTGGGTAATTGTGGATCGATTAACCAAATCAGCCCACTTTCTACCTATGAAAGAAACCTTTAGCATGGAAAGGTTGGCAAAGTTGTATGTAGATGAAGTAGTATCATTACATGGAGTTCCACTCTCCATTGTATCTGACAGGGATAGTCGTTTTACTTCCCATTTTTGGACAAGTTTCCAAGAAGCAATGGGAACTCGACTAAATTTAAGCACGGCATATCATCCTCAAATAGACGGACAAACGGACGATCCAAACTCTGGAAGATATGCTTAGGTCGTGTGTGATAGATTTTGGTGGAAATTGGGATGATCACCTACCTTTGATCGAATTCTCCTATAACAATAGTTATCATGCAAGCATTGAAGTTGCCCCATTCGAGGCACTGTATGGAAGAAAATGCAGAACTCCAGTTTGTTGGGCAGAAATAGGAGAGAGTCAATTGTCAGGTCCTGAAATAGTGCAAGAGACGACCGACAAAATTTCTCAAATCAAGGAAAGATTAAAGACTGCTAGAGATCGTCAAAAGAGTTATGTAGACAATAGACGGAAGCTATTGGAATTCCAAGTGGGAGATAAAGTATTATTGAAAGTTTCACCTTGGAATGGAATAGTTCAATTCGGTAAGAAAGGAAAGTTAAGTCCAAGATACGTAGGAACATTCCCAGTGATCCAACGTATAGGACCAGTTGCTTATCCTTTACAACTACCAGAAGAGTTAGCTGGAGTACATGACGTATTTCATGTATCCAACCTCAAGAAATGCCTATCAGACGAATCTTTGGTAGTACCTCTTCAAGACATAGAGATAAATGATAAGTTAAAATTTGTTGAGAAGCCATTACAAATAGAAGACCGAAAGATCAAGTTTCTCAAACACAAATGACTAGTGCTGGTTAAAGTCAAATGGGGTTCAAAGAGAGGTCCTGAATACACTTGGGAGCTGGAATTAGAGATGAAGCGAAAATACCCCTACTTGTTCCAATGAATCTTGAGGACGAGATTTTAAATAAGGTGGGGAGGATGTAAGGACTCTCAAAATTGTCCTAAAAATACCCGTAAGTATAAACCCGGGCCCCTGAAACCCTAAACCCTAAACAATATTCTGGTTCCCAGGCGGGCCGCGTAAAAGACAAGCCATGTCTTACGCGGGCCGCGTCAAGACATGGTTTGACCGGATAAGTGTTCCGAGCCACGTGGTGTCCAGCTGGCTAACCTACTCGTGACAACTCAAGCCTACTCGCAGACTAGGCGGCCTCGCGGGCCGCGTAAAGTTTATGTTGTGGTTTACGCGTGCCGCGTGGACCTTAAAATTCAGCTATAAATAGATTGTTGCATGCACAGTCCACTGGTGTCGAAATCTTTTCGTAAAAAACGAAGTTCCAATACTCTGAAGTCGAAATTTCAATATATTAGCGAGGCGCTGCTCCGATACCGGGTATTAACTCGATCGCTGCTACGATTCAATGTCCGATCGATTAAACTATCCAATGGATGTTTAAGTGCTGCCCACATTAGGGTTTATGCTTTGTCATTCGTCGTTAATTCGATGGATGTTTAAGTATCGCACTTTGTCATTCGTTGTGAAGGTTTAATCTCGTGAGTTATCGTAAATGTTGTATTAGTTACTAACCGAGTTCGTGTGCATGTTATTAAATTTAGGTTAAAAGGCAAATCAGTAGGCTAAGCTCTGTTCATATTAAATCTGCAATGTGAGTCATTATCTTTTTATCAACTGTTTTACAATACTCCATTTTCAAATGTTATAATTACAGGGTGTAAGTTGTGGATATCTTGAATCACTAGCTAGTGGGGTATTGTGCACATTACTAATTTTCTCCCGGTTACGTTCATTGACCTAACCGGGATAATCACTGTTAGGTTCATTGACCTACAGGGATAATCATCACTACTTGGGGTGGGACCCAATAGTGGTATGACCATCGTCACCATTGTGACACGGCGCCAGATAAAAATAGGATAGAAGTCATTGTAATCGCCCTTATGCTGTAATTTATAACTATGTGTCATTTTATGCAAATTGAGTGACTCGCCAGCATTTCCCCACTGATAAAATATTTTTAAAACATGTTTCAGGCGACCTGTTGTAAATCAAGGAAAACGTGCTACGGAGCACTATCAAGCTTGAAGAGGTGGCTCAGTTAAAAATAAATAAACATGTTTTAATAAATCAGGGAATTTCCTAGTTAAATTCCTCTATTGTAAATTACTGGGTTTATCTCCAAATTATGGAATAAAATAATTGGTCATTTGAGCTTTTAAAAGATCTTGTTAAAAATCTTCCGCTGTCGCATTATTGATACCACGGGTTCCTGTCCCGCGGCTCCTAACCGGGTCAAATCGGGTTGGGGCCATGACAGCCTACATCATTGCTGATGATCCATATTGCATACTTGATGATCCTCCTTGATACTGGACACCTGATGCCTTGGAGTGCTGGATGGTTGTTGGTAAAGTAGTGAAATCCAAAGACCTATCCGCTGACTTCTTCAATTTCTTGATTTCATCAATCTCATGAAGGATCATGCCATTAGTTTCATCCTGTTGTTGCATGTATCCTCTCATCTGCAAAATCAAAGAGGAAAGATCACTGTTAGTAGGTGTAGAGGAAGAAACAGCAGTAGTTGCTTTTGTGGAAACGGGGGTTGGCTTCTTCGAAGCATTCTTAGCATTTTTCTGAGATGCAGAGGGAGCAGGAGGCAATGGTGGAATGCCCTGTGATGAAGTGATAGCCGGCATGGAGCTTGAAGAAGTTTTTCCCTGAGAAGCCATGTGGTTAAAGGTAATGAACAAGAATGATGAAATGAACAAAGTTTTTCAAAGATGAAGCACCAACTGCCCCACGGTGGGCACCAAACTGTTTTGGTCAAAAATCACACAAGGATAATGTAACCAAATCTGATTTTTGTGAGATTGAGTGCTTGATTAGATGAACAACTTTATAAACAATTATCAAAACAAAAGGAGAATGAACACAGGGATTTATACGAGGAAAAGGCCCTTGATCAATGTATGAGCTCCGGCATAAAAAAAACTCGGATAGTGAAAACTATCACTATCAACTATATTGAACAAGAAAAGTTACAACTTTGGATGATAACAAGCTCAATTGTTAGGATCTGAGTTTCTTAGATTGTGTAGTTTAATTATAAATGAAGATGAAATAGAGAATTAAAGTTCAGCGGAATATGGAAATAAACTTTGATTACACAATCAAGGAAGAATAGCTATAAGCAAACATGTTTTCCATTTAGTCGAATGATTGTATCAAATTACAATAATCAAAACAATTGCATGCATGCACTAGACTCCCCCTCAGCCTGAGCTCAGTGATTTGTTCGTACAGAATGACATGTGAAGAAAGAGCTAATGGAACAGTACAGAGTACTGTTCTATTTATAGTACAGACAAAACCACTGAGCATCTTTGCTGACGTCACCATGAAAGTGACATCTAACCTCCTAACAAACTCTAAACACTGTTATATATAACCACTGATTACATAGACACTGATTACATAAACCACTGATTCTACTTTCCACTGTTGTAGTCTAAGCACTGATGATGAGCATCAGTGCTTTCTTCATAGAGTCATCAGTCCTTGAGTGGGCAGTGCTTGGAAGACATCAGTAGATAGAGCTTCAGTGTTTATTCTTCATCAGTACTTTGGCTAACAGTAGTTGAGATGATCAGTGCTTGGAGTCTTTCAGTTGCTAGAAAACTACTGTCAAGGGGAGAATCTTGTACAAGCTCTGCTTATGATGATCAACTGTTCTGAACCAGTTTTGGCTTTCCTTATCATCTGTTCTTCTGGGTTTGAATATATGGACCAACAATCTCCCCGTAGAACAGATGATGCCAAAACACTTCATTATTGAAGATTTTTAATTGTCTCATCAACATTTCCTTAACTTGCCCCTTGAACTGCAATTCAAAGTTCAGGGAATCTTCATCATCCTCATCCCTGCAAAGTTGAAGTTCTAATAGATCTTGGAGGCCAGCTACACTCAGACCTAGTGCATCCTCCCTTGATATGTGTTCAACTACTCCACTGGACTTGAGCAAGGTCAATACATGGGTCTTTTGATCAGACTTCCACTTTAGTATTTTTGAGTTTAGTGGGTTTCTTGGGAGAGTTTTTATTTTTGACGAGTTTGGTGAAGGAGGCCTGCTCATGAATCTTTTGGCTATTTCATGTAGCTTTGCTAAGTCAGGGTTCTCTTGAATCATCTGCTTGATGGCCACTTTCATGATGTCAGCTTCTCTTTGTGCATCTTCTTCTTTATCAATCTGCTTTTGCCTTTTTCTTTGATTTAAGGCAATGATGGAGGTGTCAGATGATGTGAACAATGTTTTTAAAGAGAGGGTCTGCTGCTGTGACTCATCAGGCTTTTTGTTTTTGTATGCTAGTTTCTTTGGTGCTTTAGGATCTGTCTCTCTTAGTTTTTCTAGCTTCTCATACACCATGTCAGTGTACTACCTAGACCACTTTGATATGGACTTTGCTGAATCATACTTGGCTGCAACCAACTCAGCCTTCTTTCTTTTGTATTCCAGGGTAAGTTCTGCAATAGTCTTTTTGTACTTATTCCAATCTGGTGCAGACCTTTTCATGCTGGGATCATTTCTTACCCTTTCAGTTTTGTTTACTTCAGCTTTGAGTGCAATGAGTGGCCAGTCTTTGAATTGTTCAGCTTTGGCAGGATAGAACTTGTCTTTTATGACTAGCTCTAAGAGATCTTTTCTCATCTCCTTTTGTAGATCAGCATTTGGTGGTAGATTGGACATCTCTTTGCTTAAGTCTCTTGCATAGTCTTCCAATTTTTTTACTTTACTAAGACAAATCTGCATTCGACCTGAGATTCTACCATCACTTTCCCCTTGACCTTCATACTTGGCATGTAATTAAGCTTGCTTGGCTTGGCTTTCAGTTTCAGATATTCTTCCATGTTTTTGGGAGGTCTGAAACCATGAAGGGAAGGAAATTTTCTTTTTGCAGTGTAACATCCGTCAAAATGGTTTTCCAAAATCCGACCCGTTTTGAAACTCGAATCCTAACCTTGAACCAACGGATTTTTTTCGCGAAATAAACAATCATTGAAAGAATCTTTATCCTTAATATAGTTCGTTTATAAATAGGGTTATTTATTTATTTATCTATTTGTTAAATTAATTAATATTATAATTAAAAGTTCTTTTTTTATCATTTCTTTTATTCCAATATTATACGTTGGATACTTTATTCGTTGGTTTCCAATTTAAATTTCATGTGCTCTACCAAATTTGCAAATGTGTATATATGGTTACTTGAATACAACTTATAATTTTTTTAAAACAAATCAAGCTGGTTTGGTTTTGAAATAATTAATGTTGTAAAAAACAAACTTAAGGGATCAACGTGTCACTTCTGAAATTTATGTTAAGGTTATAGGAATTATAGTTGCTTTGTTTAAAACCTCTAATACCCCAAGGACCTAAGCTGCCACAAAGCTAAAACTTTTAAAAGTGGCCGCCCAAAATGATTCACAGCAACCAAGGACTTAGCGAAATTGATCTAATTACACGAATTTCCGTTTAAAAACCGATCACGAATCAAGTCCTCTTGTCAACCAAGTTCGTCACCGACACCTTAGTGAATTACAATGATTTCGCGTTTCCTATTTCGGCACCAATCACGAATCTGGACTACAAATCCGAAACCATTCACCCTCTTCTTTTTTCGGAAACTATAACCCATGAAACTATAAATTGAAGAACTCAGTTTATACCATGCCATTCGACACCGCTCACAACTCCGCAACATCTTTCGCATAAACCTACACCCATTACTGGACCTTATTTACTCCGAATGAAAGAAAGAAAACCGCTAAACCCTCTCTACACTTAAGACGTTAGTCTATGCTTCCAAACGATCCGTAACACCGGAGAGAACGGAACTTGTCGGAGAAGAAAGCCACCCAAGATCGAAACCTTGATCCATAAACCGTGTCAGAGATACAAGCACGTTGCCGGAAATTCGCCGGAGATCGGAGACACCGCCGGAGACATCGGAGTTCATGACGGAGTATAGCCAAGGGCGGACCCACGTTAAGCGGAACGGGGTCTCCGGATCCTAATCTTTTTATAAAAAGTAGTAGAAACGGTATATAAAATTTTCTATGGACCCCATAAAATAATTTTGTTGGACCCCATAACAATAAGAGTGAGCTGGTGCATTGGTAAAATGAAACTGGTAGTTTAGTTATGATATTGTTTTCTATTATGTTTCTCGACCCGACCCGAACAACGACCGATCAAAAAATTTGAACACCGAAAAAATGAGACCCCATTGTCTAAAAATTCCTGGGTCCGCCACTGAGTATAGCTCGATTCACGTTCGGTATAATTTTCCTTCTTTTTTTTACGTTTTCGGTATATCCTTCTGATTAAACTAATTCGTTTATTCTATTACGAAGTCAGTAAGTGTTGGGTTATATTTCTTGTTCATGCAGAATGTTTATAAAGGAGATGAACTGTCATTCTTTTTCTTTACATAAAGTGTAAACTAAGGCATGGTTTAAGTATAATAAAAATAACAATACTACACAAACCATCATGCAGATCAAATTGTTGTTTTGTGTGCTGACGCGTCGAAGGTCACGGGTTCGATACCCGCTTCGGACTTTCTCCCTGCGATGCTTTCCTTTTGTTTTATTCTTTTAATGATGTCCTTTTATTGAATTATTTTTTTTATTTTAATCTTTTATTTTTAATGATTTCCTTTTTTGAATTATTAACTGATTTTAAAGGAACTATTTTTTTTTTTTTGAACACAATATATAAATAGTAGTTTTCATTTATTTCATTTTCCTTTCTATGATTAAACCTTTGAAATTTTTAACACAAATAATTAATAATCTATTATAATTCTTTTATATCATTAAGAGTCTAATATGAGATAAGTTATAATTTCCAAATTAATTAAATTGTAAAACCTTAAATATTAGGAATATTATTTAATGAGATCGTATGTGGCATTTTAACATCTAGGATAATAGTTCTTGTTCGTTCTCTTGGAATTCTCAATCTTACTCGTACGTTACTTACAAGAAATCGCAACGTAACCAATGTGAGTATACATGACCCCATTTTCATTTTAAACACTTTTGGGTGCAACTTGTATTCATATTCAAATTCACAAACACGTTAAACTTTATTTATTCACACTCTATCCAAATTACACATGAATTGTTTGGTTCTTGTTATACATGTGATGCTAATGTAAACACTTCATGACTATATGCTTATTAACTTCGATCAAGCCTACCTTAACAATTATAGCGCTATAGGTTGTAACGCCCCACCCGCTATTCTTTTGGGTATTGTTAAGTTAAACATGTTAACCATCCCGCTAGACTCTTGGAATATGCACTTTAATTGCGTTGGAAACTTTGGTTTGAGCATGTAGAGTAACATCGTTTCGGCATAACTGTTAACTTGCATCATCTTATTCACGTTGGATATGAGCACATTTAAACATTTTATTCTACTATGCTATGTATCAAACTTGTATACTCGCCAGCATATTTTGTTGATCATTATTTTAATACATGTTGCAGGTTGATAGACAAGATGTTGAAGAAACAAGATTAGGGTGGACTAGAAACTCACCTATAAAATAAATTATGTTTGAACAATTGTTTCATGTTCGATTTATTTGAACGATGTATGACATTTTAGTATTTTATGAAATTTGATTTAAATTATATTGTCACAATAGTGTTATGATGCTTTGAGCAATTTGTTCGTCTCATCCCGATGTTTTCGCCATTAGTTGGGGTGTGACATGCTGGATCATCCATTGTATAGAATTGCCTCATTTCATTTTTAACTGCATGCAATTCCAGATGATAGTCTGCTGCTAATGGAACAACTCTTGCAGGATCATGTCCTTCAAGTGTTTTTGGGTCAGTGATTGGGTTTGATAATGATGGAGGAATGAATGGTTGAGGTTTGATTTGATTGAAGGGTGTAGATGATATAGGAATAGGTGCTGGTATGTCATCATCATGCACCTGAAACTTCCTTTTTCTGGTGTAAACCTTTGTGGGAGAAGGGATTTTTGTTTGGGATTTTGGAATAGAAATGGTTATAGCTTGGGAAGGAATGTTTGAAGTGGTGGATGGCTGATTAACAGTTGTTGAGACAACTGGTGTCTCAACCACTGTTGTCATAACAACTGTTGAAGTGTCAACAATTGTCTTCTGCTTTTTGGAAGGTGGTTTTTGTGGTGAAGGTGTAGTTTTGGGTGTGTCAGTGGCTGGTTTTTCTGATGCACCAGTGGTTTTGAGACCAGCAGTGGTTGGCTTTTTGGGTGTTTGTTTTGAAAATTTGGCAAGTGGTGGTTTGTTGTGTTTAAAGGATTTCTTCCTGGTAGAAGTGCCAACATTCTGAGTTTTTATTTCCCATTCTTTTTTTGCATTTTGTTCCTTTCTCCACTGGCTTTCCTTTGTTTCATTCTGATTTTGAATTGTCTTTCTGTTTTTCTCCACTTCATCTGCTAGAATATTAAGGGTTTCATCAACTCCCCTTTTCTTTTCTTTGACAGGTGTTTCAGCAGTGGTTTCAGAAGACTTCTTTTCAGTTTTTGGCTTTTGAATTGGCTTTTGCTTTGGAGTAGGTCTGGCAAACTTCTTCATGTCATGTTTCTCCCCCTTTTTGGCATCATCATCTTGATTATCATCTTTGTAGTTGGATGCATGGGTTGTGCCAGTCAATTGTACCAAGGACTCTTTGATGGCTTTTATGTCAGCTTGCGTATCCTTGTATCTTTCATCAACCATATTTCTAAGTAGGGCCATTTGATGGTTGTGCTGAGTTTCTGCCAATTCCCTTTGAGCTGTAATAATAGGCTGAACAGCATTCCAAAGCCCTTGGGAATACTTTTGTCGTGTAGGTTGACTTTTGGAAACTTCTACCAACTGTTTGATCATAGTTTGCATATTGTTGACAGTTGTTTCAATTGTATCAAGTCTCTCCATCAATTCTTGATATCTTAAACCATCACCCAAGTTAATGGGATCATCTGATTTCCCACCAGCAGTGGTTGTATCAGCAGTTGAACCAGGAGGAGTCTCCAATGGTTCATCCACTGATGCCCCCTTTTTCTTGGTATTGGGGACTTCTTTCTTCAGTGGTTACCTTAGTAATCTAACCAGTGGTTAACTTGAACACACCAGTGGATACCTTGGTTCCTAAAGAAGAAATTTCCTTCAAGGGAGTCTTACTTATGAAACTACTGGCCAGGTGTAGATCAGTGGATCCAACACCTGTAGTAGCTGCTCCACTTGAACTACTAACAGGAATCATGACACTCCTGTAGTGTAACCTCCTCAACTGTTTGTGGGATAACCAATTGACGTATTTTAGACACAGCCATAGTTGTGGTTGTACTCTCAGTAATGTGTTGGTGAGAGGGGTTGTGTTGTGTCTGAAGCTCAATGGCATCAAACAGAGGTATGATGGATGGTGTTAATTGTGATGAGGGGATAGGAGTTGAAAGAGAATTTGTCCAAGGAGAAGGGCTGTTAAACATATCTTCAAGTGAAGTATATGCTTCATTTTTTGGTGTTTCTATGCTTACAACATGTTCCTTTTGTGAGGAAGCAGGAGGAGTTAAGACTTTGGGTGGAGATCTTACCAATTGTTGTGAGGAAGTAGCAACAGTGGTTGATGGTGACTCTTGTGTTGTCACTGGATTAACTTCTGGGATCTCATCTTCCAGAAGGTCCTTTTCAGAGGGTTTGGTGGGCTTTTTGGATATTGTCTTTTTGGTCTTTTTAGGAGGTTATGGCGGGGGTTGCACAATAGTGCTTGAGCTACTATGGTCACCATGAGCAGTGGGCTCAACAGCAGAAACCTGAGGAGCAGATATGGACTCATCCAAATTTTGCTCAGGCTCCTCTATTTGTGTTTTAGAAAGTTTTGACTCTGACAGTCTTGTAAATGTTTCAGCAGAAAGACTGTTTATTTGAAAAGAAGCACCTTGGACAAGCACTTGTTCACTGTCTTTTGGTACTTTCTGCTGTAAGTACTAGCTCAAAAACCTTGGAAACAACAAAAATGGTTTCTTCTTTTCATTGATATTATTTACATTTTTAACCAAATCATTGAAAATCTCTTGGGAGTAATTGAAATCAACTTCTGCCATTATAGCATATCCCAAGTATTGAATTTTCAATGGAATTTCATTGAAAGCTGTTGTTTTGTTTGAAATACAGATGAGCAGGGTATGAAATAAAAAATTCATAGGAGGTGGGAAATCTCCCTTTTGTAAAGTTGCTTTTGTCATTTGTCCCACATACCCTCTTTCGATCAAATCTGTTTGATACTCATCTTTAGGAAAAGAATTTTTACCCGTGAGATCGTTCATCTCAAAAACTTCTGATATGGATTGGGGTGTGATTGAAATCAGAATTTCTCCTACTTTAGATGTAATAGCCCAAGGCTTTTTGTCTTGAACTTCCAATTTTTCATTTTTCCAAAAATCTCGTAGGGTTTCCTGGTAGATGGGTGCGTTGCAGGTCAACAAAGTTTTGTACTTTGAAGAAGAAAGAGCATCGATGATGGAGTGGAAATCTTTGTTTTTACTTGTTTTCTCAAGTGTACAAAGGTAGTTATGGGGGTTTTTGAGAGCGAGTGCCATGGTGATTTGAAGTAATTTGCGAATGGAAGAAGATGAATGAATGAGATGGAAACCGTTTTTGAAAGAATTTTTGAATTTGATACGGCAGTGAAAACTCTATTTGGGGGTTTATCAGGGTTTTTATAAGAGTGAAAAGTGAATGCTGACGTGGCAACGGTTACAAAGACCGGACGACTAAGAACTGTCCACGTGACAACCTCTGATGGAAGGTGGAAGACAGTTATTTAGGAAACCACTGATGGACAATATCAGTGGTTGACAGTATTAAAATGAGAACAATGGCTGATTTTAACTATCAGTGGATAGCTATCAGTGATTTAAAACACTGATGTTTGATCAACAGTGATTAACAATGATAATGAAGAAACAGAGGTTGTCTTTCAGCAGTGGATAATTGTTAACAATCAGATGTTTGAACCAATCAGTATTTATGTCAGACTTTTAAGGATTAATGAAAATTTTCAATTTTAACTATTTTTAAGGATGGATTTTTGATTTTCTGAAAACATTTTGATGCTTTATTCATAGAGAAATAGGATTTTGCCTGTTAGTCCATGTTAAGCATGCCAATTCTAGAGATCAAGCTTTCAAAGGTGGATGTGTCTAATGCCTTTGTTAGCACATCTGCCAGCTGATCCTTAGTTGGAACATGATGCAGAGAAATCAAACCTTTTTCATAGCAATCCCTCACAAAGTGATGTCTGATGTCAATGTGCTTGGTGGTTGAATGTGAAACTGGATTTTTGATGATATTTTCTGCTGCTTGACTATCCAACATGCGGGGTGTCTTTAAAGCAGTGATACCAAAATCCAGCAGTTGATTTTGAAGCCATAACAGTTGGGCTGTGCAGCTTGCAGCAGCAATGTATTCTGCCTCAGCAGTGGATGTTGAAACAGCTGCTTGCTTTTTGCTTTGCCAAGATATTAATCAATCACCTAGAAATTGGCACCCTCCTGATGTGGACTTCCTTGTTGCATTGCATCCAGCAAAGTCACTATCTGAGAAACCTGAAAGCTTAACATTCCCATTAGCAGGGTACCAGATACCAAGTGTGGGAGCACTTTTTATGTAACTGAGTATCCTTTTCACAGCTATGAGGTTAGACTTCCTTGGGGCTGATTAGGATCTTGCACAAACACATGTTGCAAACATGATGTCTGGCCTAGATGCAGTTGGGTACAATAAAGACCCAAACATGTTTCTATATAAGGTTTAATCAATGAAATCATCCTTTTCATCAGTCATGACTAGCTTGGTGGTTGCCATGGGTGTACTACATGGTTTACAATCATTCATCTCAAATTTGTTTAAGAGTTCTTTAGCATATTTTCTTTGATGAATAAAAGTACCATTTTGCATTTGCTTTACTTGGAGACCAAGAAAGCACTGTAGTTCACCCATTGCACTCATCTCAAACTCAACTGTCATGAGTTTTCTGAACTCTTCACACATTTTGTTACATGTGCTTCCAAAAATGATGTCATCCACATAAATCTGGACAATCGTCAGATCTTTCCCTCTCCATTTTAAAAACAGTGTTTTGTCAATTTTGCCTCTTGTGAAGCCAATAGAGAGTAGAAGGGTGGAAAGAGTTTCATATCAGGCTCTAGGTTCTTGTTTCAGGCCATACAAAGCTTTATTTAGCTTGTAGACATGATTTGGATTAAATGGATCCTCAAAGCCAGGAGGTTGACAAACATATACCTCTTCGTGAATCTTACCATAGAGGAATGCACATTTGATATCCATTTGAAACACCTTTATGTTATGGTTGACAGCAAAGGCCAAGAACAGTCTGATAGCTTCCAATCTTGCTACAGGGGCAAAAGTTTCATCATAATCAATGCCCTCTTCCTTTCTGAAACCTTGAACCACAAGCCTTGCTTTTTTCTTGACAACAATGCCCCTTTCATCAGTTTTATTTTTGAAGACCCACTTTTTGCCAATAGGACTCACACCCTCTGGCAGTGGTACAAGTTCCTATACTTGTTGTCTTTTAAACTGTTGGAGCTCTTCTTGCATAGCTTCTAGCCAACTGTTGTCTTTCCGTGCCTCTTGGTACTTGACAGGTTGATGGAGTGATAGAAAACCAGCAAAAAGACAGATGTTTTGGGATTGACTTCTGGTGAGAACCCCTTCACTGATGTTGCTAATACTTTGGTCTGGTGGATGAGACTTCAGGAAGATTAAATCTCCCTTGTATGGAATAATGGCATTAAAGGGTGAAGGCTGCAGATGTGAATCATCTGAGCTAACAACTGTTGGTGACTTTGGTGATCCAACAACTGTTTGAAATGGAGGTGGAGGAATAGGAGGAATTGGTGTGTCACCATATTGATTTTTGTCCACTGTTGGTAGATTTTTATCAACAGTGGTTGAGGATATGGAGGCAGAGGTTGTAGGGCTACTTTGGTCAACAACTGTTGATGTAGCAGTGGCTGAGCTTTGACAGCTGTTTTGAACATCTGCTGCTCTGGTGGAGGATGTGATTTTAAATTGTGGAATCACAATCTCATATCCATTATCTTGTGGAGGAGGTGGAGATGTACCTGCACTGTTAGTCTTGACAGAGACATTTTCAAAGGTGAATTTATCAAGATCAAATAACTCAGCAGGGTTTGCAGGGATTTTAAGTGAAGAAAGCTCATAGAAATTTACATTCAAAGTCTCTTCCACACACCTAGTCCTAGTGTTAAACACTTTATAGGCCTTGGCAGTAGTTGAGTATCCCAAATGATAACCACAATCTACTTTGGCTGCAAATTTTGAAATTGAATCTTTTAGGTTTAAAATGAAACAAGGGCAGCCAAATACTTTAAAGTATGAGATCAGTGGTTTGATTTTATAAAGAATTTCATAGGCAGTCTTTTGATGCCTTGGGTTGATCAAAACTCTGTTCTAGACATAACAAGCAGTGTTTACAGCCTCTACCCAGAAAGTTAATGGCAAACCTGTATAACAAGCCTCCTAATTAATTTTTCGACACCTCTAATATAATTAAAATGTCCCAAAATGTCTCAAAATATACCCCGTGTGTAAAAACCGAGCCCAAATACCCTTATATAATTAAAAATAAAATAAAATCAAGTTTTATGTGTCGCTCGCGGGCCGCGTAGACCATTAGGGTCTCTTACGCGGGGCGCGATAGATAGCGGACCAGGCTTAACCCGGAGCCGCCACGTGTCGAACTCGTGTCGAAGCTACGTATCAACTCAGCAAGGCTAGGGCCTACCCTAGCCACCCTCGCGGGCCGCGTAGCCCTTGGCTACGTCTTACGCGTGGCGCGATGAAGACGGAGATCAGCTCTATAAATAGGTGCATTCGACAGTTCGTTCAAACCGTTCAAATTTCTTTTCTCTCTAGAATATCCACATAGCAATAGTAATTTCTGGGCATAATACCACCTAATTAACAAAGTTCAGCCTTGTTGTAAGTATCATAACCCCGGTTACGTATTAGATACGCTGCCCGATTGATCTAGGGTTCTGTAATGACTGTGGAGGTTCTGCTCGACGTAGTCGTTGGAATGCCGTCTCGGGGAGGGTATTACTAATGTAAATATTGGGTTATTATACTAACACGTGTGCATTTGTGTAATTTATAGATAATCACCAGGAAACCCTTAAGGAAAAATAAGACAGCAATGTGAGTAATCTCCTTTTTGTAAACTGTTTTTACAAAACCTTAAATATTTTACAATGTGATTAAGCAGTGATTGAGTCTTTGTAATTCTTCAATTACTGCCGATATGTTGGGGTTTTGTATACAAAATGTGGAACACGTTACCATTGGACAAAGAGTTAGCCAATGTGTAATATGACCCACCAGTCAGGATTGACAGTACTGAATGAGTAATTGTGTAGATGTAAACATTGTAATCGCTCTCAATACTGTTAAATGATAAAACTCTTCTTGATTAAACTGGGATTCACTCACCAGTATTTCCTACTGATAAAATGTTTTTAAACGCGTTTCAGGTAACAAAATGTGAAAGCCAAATAGAAGCCAGCTGGACAGCACTGAAGGCGACGAGAAAGTGGCTATAAAAGTTACCTAAGTAAAGAAGATGTTTTATTTCAATAAAATGGGGTTTACCCCTATAAATCAGTTTGTAATGAAAACTTGGGTTTTATCCCAATATTCTTACTTATATAAATGTGGTATTTTACTCTGATAAAATATTTCCTAACTATGGTCCTGATGTAATTTCCGCTGCCAAATTGATAAACCCAGATACCACCGAAACTGGCCGCGTCCGCCCGTTCCCGGGTTAGTTAGTAGGGGACGGGGGTTGCGACAACCTGAATCTGCAAGCATGGTTCTGGCTACTTCAATTAAAGTTTTGTTCTTCCTTTCAACCACCCCATTTTGTTCTGGTGTTCTTGGGATGCTGTACTGCCTTACAATCCCTTTTGACACACAAAACTCATCTAACTCCCTATTTCTGAATTCTGTGCCATTGTCACTCCTAAAGACTTTTACTGGAAGTCAAATTGCTTTTCAACCTGTTTGACAAAGTCTTGCAAAATGTCTGTAGTCTCATCTTTAGAATGTAAGAAATAAGTCCATGTAAACCTAGAAAAATCATCTGCAATTACTAAACAGTATCTTTTCTTTTTCAGGCTCATTATTTTTACTAGGCCAAACAAATCCATGTGCAGCATTTGCAAGCACTTGGTTGTTTTGGACTCTTCAATGGACTTAAATGAGCTATTATGTTGTTTTCCTTTTAAACAGGAAACACAATGCTCAGGACAGGTGAACATTTTTTGTGGGAGACCTCTTACAAGGCCTTGTTTTAACAAAGCAGTGATTGTCTTAAGTTCGTGTGCCCCAATCTTCTGTACCATAGTTTTGTCTCTTTGTTAGAGGCAGCTGAGAACAGACAGGCATCAGACATAGGGCTCTCTTTTGACAAATCAACTACATAAACATTGCCACTACTTTGAGCAACAAGTTGAGTTTTTCCAGTTTTTATTATTTCTTCAATCTTTTTGACCATTTCTGGTCCAACAATCTTGCAACACTCCTTAGTAAAGAATGACCCATAACCTTTGTCACTCATTTGTGAGACACTAAGGAGGTTGAATTTTAGATTGTCAATGAGATTGACATTTTCAAACTTGACTTTTCATGACTGAACTGTTCCAGACCCCAACACCTTTCCCTTACTATTATTACCAAAAGATACATCACCCCCTCCATGAGTTTTGAATTCTTTGAGTAGGGCTCTACATCCAGTCATGTGCCTGGAGCCTCCACTATCTACATACCAAAGACTATCTAAGCATGCAGAAGCTCCCTGCACATCAAGTAAATAATTAGTTCAGGAGGGTCTCCAAAGCCAATAAGGCTTTGGATGGGGTTACAACAGTGTCAGAGTCAAGTCCAGGAACATGGACAGTGGTTAGCTCAGGGGTTTGAACAGCTTTTAAAGCATTTCTCTCTAACCATTGTTGTGGGCCATTTCCTATCAGATGTTGATATCCAAAGGGATGCTTGTTCACATTTGGTTTAGAAGGCTTTTTGTAAACCTCATAAACATGTGGGACCCTTTAGTATGGAGGTTGACCGTTTCCTCTTTGGAATTGGTTGGCAAGTGGTGCATCTGTCACTTGCACATCTCTTGGAACAGTGTTTTTGTTCAGCTGTTTTGTAACAGCTGTTTTGACAGACACAAATGGTTGTTTCTTGATTGGTTGATTTGATGAACTCATGGGTGTTTTTGCAGTGTATTCTTTCCTTTTAAACTCAAAGGTTTAGAGGTACACACACTCATGAGTGAGATGATTTGATTTTCCACAGACGGTGCAGCTTTTTGAAGGCTCAATGATGCTTGTTTTGTTAATGTCATAGGATTTTAAGTGAAAACAATCTTTTGTTAAATGATTTTTCTTTTCACAAAAGTTACAAAACAAATTTTTTACTTTTTCTCTCTTTTTCTTCTTTTCAGACTCCTTTGCAACAGAGTTTTGAACCACTGTTGGGATGTCCTTAAGAGGAATTACCTTGGCCTTTGGTGCTTTCACACCATCCACTGTGGAAAAATCCATGGGTTTGAAATTCTCAAGGATGTCACACTCATCTGACCAAGTGGGGTTGAATTGGTATTTTTCAATCTCCTCAAAGGTTGAGGACCCTTCTGGTCTTTCAAGAGTGATTTTGTTACCATTTTTATCAGTTATTTTTAATTCTTGACCATCCTTGTTTGTTGGTATTATCTCAACAGTGTTTTGAACAGGCTCATTTACAACAGTGTTTTCAACTTGGTCATTTTTCCTGAAACCTATGCCAAATTTTACATTGCTTTTGATCTGTATTTCTAGCATAACTTCATAACCTTTGCAGGATTCCACCCATTTTTCACATGTGATTTGGGTGGATTCCAACTCCTTTTTACAGGTTTTATATTTTTCTATCATGGCCTGGAGTTGGTCCTTGGTTATGCTATGCTCATGCTTGAGGCTTCAAATTTCATTATCTTTTTCTGACAATTTGATTTTTAGTTCTTTAACAGACTTTTCAAATTGTATTTCATCCTTTAAGATCTTGTCTCTAAGGTTTTCATTCACCTCTTTAACATTAGCAAATGCTATGATGCATTTGTCTGAACATAAGTTTTTCAAAACTTGAGATGATACCTTAGCTGCAGCCATCATGGCACAGTCACAGACACTCTCACATTTTTGGGCTTCTTCTCCTCTTCTTCAACAGACCATGGGTTAGACAGTGGCTCCATCAGTGGTTCAGGTTTGTCTTCCAACAATTGTTCACCAACAACAGTAGTAACCACTGCTTCAGCAATTTCATCCACTATTTCTGCACTGGATTCCCCTTCTTCAGTTTCCAGCCCTTCTGGGATAGACTCTAATGCTGCAAAACAGAATTCATCACTATAAACATCATTCTTAGCATATAGAGCAATGTTTTCATCAGCTAAATCTTCAGGTAAGCTACTCCAATCAACAAAGCCTTGGGTAAAGAAACTTTGCTGATCTGCTTGAGTAGATGTTTGGGTAGCTTGTTGAGGTGCAGCTTGTTGCACTTGAACCTAAGGAGCTAGGGCCTAGACATACTGTATCTGTGGGACAGGGGATTGGACATAGTGCACGGGAACATGTGTTACAGGATGTGCATAATAAGTAGTGTTTACATGAGCAACAGAGGCATATTGGGAATAATGCAAAGTGTTTTGGGTATTTTGAGGTCTAGGGCTAGGATGTGTGATGATTGGTCCATTATTTTGACTCCTACACTCTCTAGCAAAATGACCTAACCTGTTACACTTGTAGCATTTCATCTTTGATTTATCCAACCCTACTTTCAAGTTCCCAAGTAACCTTGGAAATTTTCTCCCTGTTCTCTTATAAAACTTGCTGGTTCTAACACTCAGCAGTGCAAGTTGGTGCAAAATATTCATTTCCTCCAGATCAGTTGGATCAAAATGCTGGAGATCATTGAGTTCAAAGGATAAGTTGTTAGAACTCTGGTTTTCACTAATAGCTGTGAAAGCATAGTTAGTTGAGTAAGAATCAGAGTTATTAAAAGCTCCACCAGCAGTTATGTCAATGTAATGATCATAACTCTGATCCTTACTACTACCAGAATCCTCTTGATCAAGAAGTGTTGTGCTACCAAATGTATAGTCATCAGCAACCTTCCCAGATTCTTGTAACTTCTTTTTCTGGTTCAACTCTCTCTCATAAGTGAGGAGTCGACCATGAAGTTGAGTCAGACTTAGTTCTTTGAACCCAACGGAATTTCTGGTTACAAAAGCAATTGTGTCCCATTTTTCAGGAAGTGACCTTAGAAACCTACTATTTAGAGTTGAGTTTGAAAATTCAACATTAATAAGTTTCAATTCACTAATGAGACAACTAAAACGTTCAAACTGTTGTGTTAGTGATTCTCCTTTCACATCGCAGAATGTTTTATACTGTTGATTCAAAACCTCCCTGTTATTTTCTATCACTTCTTCTGTACCACCGAACTGTTCCTTTAGGGCATCCCACAGCTCTTTGGCACTGTTACAGTGTAACAGTCCAGCATAAATGTCATTAGGAAGAGCTAAGGCTACTATGCTAAAAGCCTTTGCATCTAGTTCAATTTTTTAAAAATCTTGTTCTGAATAGTTTTCAGGGCTTTTAGGCACAAAGCCTTTGGGATCTTTAGTACTAGGCACCTGTGGAACATGTGGTCCATAGATGATTGACTTCCAACAGCCGGTGTTCTGTTGTGCTAGGACATAACCCATCCGACGTTGCCAGATGTTGTACTCGGATCTGACAAGCATCGGTGGTTTGAAAAGAGTCCCGGTGTTGTCAATATCGTGTGATGGTGGTGCCATTCTGGTTGTTTTACAGGTCTTGAACAATCAACTTTTATACGTGATTATACCTTACTCTGTTTTTCAACAAAATACGAACAACTGAAAGTATCAATGAATTCGAGCTGAACTTTTAGGTCAAAATGATTGTTAGATCAAGTTTGACTGTCCAAAGCTCTGATACCAATTGTTAGGATCTGAGTTTCTTAGATTGTGTAGTTTAATTATAAATGAAGATGAAACAGAGAACTAAAGTGCAGCGGAATATGGAAATAAACTTTGATTACATAATCAAGGAAGAATAGCTATAAGCAAACATGTTTTCCATTGAGTCGAATGATTGTATCAAATTACAATAATCAAAACAATTGCATGCATGCACTAGACTCCCCCTCAGTCTGAGCAGTGATTTGTTCGTACAGAATGACTTGTGAAGAAAGAGCTAATGGAACAGTACATAGTACTGTTCTATTTATAGTACAGACGAAACAACTGAGCATCTTTGCTGACGTCACCATGAAAGTGACATCTAACCTCCTAACAAACTCTAAACACTGTTACATATAAACACTGATTACATAGATACTAATTACATAAACCACTGATTCTACTTTCCACTGTTGTAGTCTAAGCACTGATGATGAGCATCAATGCTTTCTTCATAGAGTTATCAGTTCTTGAGTGGGCAGTGCTTTGGTCTTCAGCAGTGCTTGGAAGACATCAATAGATAGAGCTTCAGTCTTTATTCTTCATCAGTACTTTGGCTAACAGTAGTTGAGATGATCAGTGCTTGGAGTCTATCAGTTGCTAGAAAACTACTGTCAAGGGGAGAATCTTGTACAAGCTCTGCTTATGATGACCAATTGTTCTGAACCAGTTTTGGCTTTCCTTATAATCTGTTATTCTGGGTTTGAATATATGGACCAACATCAATTCAATGGATTGCTAATGTGAAAGTGTGTGTATTCACCATTGTAGATCAGAGAGTTCGAATGTCAGCTGTTGTGTTTCTAAATATGGGCTTGTTACCCCTTAAAAGATAAAAATACCTTAGTAACTAAGTCTCAGAAGATCATGCAAGCCTTCACACGACCTCCCTCAACGGTTATGACTCTGATATACGTGCCAGAAATAGCATATTCCTCCAAGATTCTCGTATTGACTTAGCCCACAAATACCTGCAAACGTAAACTAAGAACACAAGGAACAATTGTCAAAAACATCAACAATAGTAAGGATCCTTGATCCTCAGACTCCCTGCATTATCCATTAAGGATCCGTGATCCAGGCCCAGTCTTAGGATAGATGATCCTTAGCATAAAATTCATGCCCTAACAACGTACAAAAAAGAGGCAGTTTTTTACGTTTACGTTTTCCATGTTAAAAATTTAAGGCAGTTTTTTACGGGTATATTTTGTTTTTGTTTTTTTAAGTTTACGCGAGGCAGTTGGTAAGGGTTTTCCCCCGTAATCCACACTTGAAAAAAAAAAGTTAGGCAAAACCGTAACTTTTTCGGTTACGTAAAAAAGGTATCCGACACTGTTACGTAAAAACTAGAACATTTTTACGTTACCTATTTTTTTACGTTACCTTTTTTTGTGATTTCCCTGTAATTTTTTTTTTTATTTTTAGTTTTTCTTATTTGTTTATATGTTTTGTTTCTTACGTTTACGAGATAAACATTAAGGACAATTTTCTACGGAGCTAGGGGTTTTTCCCCGGTAATTTGCACGTTACGGGAAAATGGGGGATTTTATACATTACGTAAAAAACAGTCAGTAAAGAAAATTCTGACAAAACGACAAAGTGTCCGACGCCGTTACGTAGAAAAAAAGGTTTTTTACGGGTAGGGTCCCCCCCCCCTGTGAAAACTCCATTGGCAAAATCCTGACAAATGGACGAAGTATCTGACAAACAATACGGTTTTACCTAACGTTCTTTTCCCATGTGTGGATTATGGGGGAAAATCCTTACCGTAAAAAATTGCCATAAAGTTTTATCGCGTTAACGTAAAAAAAATAACAAAAAAAACAAAATATACCCAAAAAAAAATCTGGCATAAATTTTTAAGACGGAAAACGTAAACGTAAAAACGGCCTCTCTTTTTTAAGTAACGTGGGGGTCGGACACTTTTTTGTTTTCTCAGATTTTTTATTCTACATCTTGTTTTTTACGTCCGCGTTTTATATGTACAGATAACGTAAAAAAATCGTATGTGTGTGTTATGCACTGAAAATGTCACTCGAAGGGCTTACTTTTTTTTCCCACCCGTAAACGTAAAAAAAACTAAAAAGAAAATAAGAAAACAACCATAAATTTATATCCCGTAAACGAAAAAAATCTAAAAATAAAAAAAATTAAAGGGAAATTAAAAAAAAGGTAACGTACAAAAAAGTTAACGTGAAAAATAGGTAACTTAAAAAACGTTCTATTTTCTACGTAACGGTGTCGGATAGCTTTTTTTACGTAACCGAAAATATATTGTTTTTTACGTAACCGTAAAAAATACGGTTTTACCTAACCTTTTTTTCCAAGTGTCGATTACGGGGAAAACCCTACCCGTATAAAACTGCCATAAATTTTTATCGCGCAAACGTAAAAAAAAGTAAAAAAAAAAAAACAAAATATACCCATAAAAAAACTGCCATAAAATTTTTTCCCGTAAAACGTAAACGTAAAATCTACCTTTTTTTTTACGTAACGTGTTGTCGGCAGTGGCGGATCCAGCCGGAGAAATCACTGGGTTCCTTTTTCCAAATCATACAAGGTTTACACTACAAAAAAAACGTTTTTTTCCAAATCATACAAGATTTACACTACAAAAAAACGTTTTTTTCCGAAAAGACTGGGTTCCTGGGAACCCGGTCTTTCTATACTAGATCCGCCCCTGGTTGTCGGACACTTTGTTGTTTTGTCAGATTTTTTTTACACTTAAATGTCACTCAAAGGGCTTGCTTTTTTTTTTTCCCACGGTTACAAAATACTTACGTTCCATTTTTATTCATAACACTAAACATTACAAGCACACAACGCGTACAAAAACACTAATAAAAACATCACAGAAATGGAACAT
The DNA here is from genome assembly GCA_030545235.1 of Helianthus tuberosus. NCBI lineage: Eukaryota > Viridiplantae > Streptophyta > Magnoliopsida > Asterales > Asteraceae > Helianthus > Helianthus tuberosus. The sequence goes on along the minus strand of CM060414.1, from coordinate 107,563,664 downwards.
TTTTTTCAACAATAAAACACAAGCATACAGTGCATACTAACAAGACAAAACACAACCATAACACACCCCGGGCAATCCTGTGAACGCTTCATAAACGTTCACCATGGCGCATCCAAATCAGAGTCGTACTCTGAAGCCTACGAATACCCGCGTGCATCTGCCCCACCTGTTGTGCCCTCGCAATCATAATCAGTGTCACTAACGTCAGCTGTTGTCACCTTCAGCACCCAAACCTGATTCACCTTTGACCCCGACTCCACCTGCTTTCCACCAGCTTTAGGGGCCCACACCTGCTTTCCCTTTACCCTCTCGCTAAGATCCGCAGAAGGTGGCGAGCTGAAAGCAGGTCCACAGGAAGGACCAAAACCAGTCCCCATATTTGGGTGGGTGGGGGGGGGGGGGGGGGGGGGGGGGGACTAAAACGGGCCGGAGGGGAACCAAAGTGGCCCACAAGCCGTGCAACAGGACGCGGGGAACTAAAGTTGCCAGGAGGGGAACCGAGCAGGGGGTGTGGGGAACCCAAGCGTGAGGGGGGGGGGGGGGGGGGGGGCGGGGGCAAAGTGGGTTGTAGGGGAGCCTGTCGGCTGATTGAGGCACCAAACCGTACATGGGTTCAAATTCATATCTAGTTGTCGACGATCCCACACTTGCACCCTTGTGCCACCTCCCTCACGTTGGATGGGTAGCCAACAAGTGTCTAGTGTCTGGGTTAGATTGCAATCCCATCTGTTGACGATCCCACACTTGCACTGTTTTGACTTGTCTACTTTGTTGGGGTGGACTTGGGGTCCAGCCTACGTAGAATGAAAAAATACCAACGTTTAAAAAACACTGAAATAAAAACGTCTAGGTGTCGTAAAAAAATGTAACTGATTATGGTTTGTATCTTAACTTCCGAGGGCGCAGGTTTGCATGGACGCCACACTTTGCGGCCATCTGCCATTTTTTTCCTTGGGTTTCAAGAGTAATAGTAGAGTTGTGAAACCTTTTTTCCCTTTGTCAAACACCAGATACAAGAAGATGGTATATATAGGGAAACCATCCCTAGTAGGAGACAAAAGTGTTCTCTTTTTTTTTCTCCATCGGCACTGATGTATAATCCTAAAGGTTATATGCACTTGACAGTTGAAGACTTCCTTTCCCATCAATCCCCCTTTTTGTGGTTCTGTAGCAATGTTTCCTTTTTGGGGGAAGAGAAGCAAATAGTAGTTTTGCCCCATAACATACACCCCTGCTTTTAGAACCCCACCTACCGCTTTCTAGTTTTTGGCTAAAAAAATAATAAAATATAAAAATAACATGTAAATAATAAGAGCAACGAAAGATAACTTTTTATACTGTTTTTTACAGGCTTTTGCTTCAACATATACTAGTTTACGGGTTGAAACACAAAAGTACATCAGTTTTTTTACGCGCTACGTTTTACTTTATGGTTCAACATACGACATACGAATATTTTTAGCTTTCTCTACTGGTTTCTTACACGCTACTAGTTGTCCAGGTGACCCCCATTCAAACATACACATGAACATCCCAAACATAGTCTAACATACAAACCACCCGAAAAAAAACCACACATATGCTAAACATCCAAGCAAAAAATAACCCACAGACGCAAGCTACGGCAAGCCCGTCTACACAAAATCCAGTCGATATTGCACGTGATCGCGATATTTGTTCATGGGGCGAGAGGAGTATCTCCGCAGCATATTTTTTCCGTAGGTAATTGCATTGAGCTTTTTTTCGCGCCCCGTGCGCGCTGAAACAACAGAAAAAGTTGCGTCGTGACCCCACAAACCGTTCCATATGGCGCATTGTGAATATGCCGGAATCTACTAGTGGCGACGCATTTCTTGGGGTGGTTGACCAGGGAAGGGTCTCTCGCCTAATGACACTCGACCGCATGACGGTTGCTTTTGGATGGCTGAGAAACTCAAGATATTCCACAAATATGTCATTTTGCATGTCACAACACCCCCCCCCCCCCCCCATCCCAACAAAGAGCAATGGTAAGCGAGCTAACTTTTTGTACACATCAAACAAAAAAACAAAACAAAAAATCATAACAATAAACATGCCTCACATACCACCTTAAACGGTGTTGTCTTCAAGATATACTGCCGGTCAGCCATGTGATCTATGAGGTATATGCGTTCTTATTTCAAATCAAACACAATGAGGTGGTAGTGGTTCCCCTCAAGCACGGGCACGATCACCATACCAAACTCATGAAGATCCACTAGTAGGTGTCGGCCGTTAAGGATGCTCTTCAATCCACACTCAAAAGCTGACAAGCGACTACCAGTAGGGTTGGACTCCAGACTTAACATCCAATCAACCTGTGGAAATCAACTCCATGTCAGGAAGAGCACGTGGCACATTCAAATGTTTTAAACGACAACAGAGAACGAAACACAAAGAAGTGTGGCATTACCACTGTAGAGTGGACGCAAAACAAGCATCTAGGCATCCACGGCAAAGAATATCTGGGGTCATTGTTGAGTACGTGCACTCACGCATCCACCACCACCCAGGATATATCGTTGCCAATTGCCATGGACTGAAATGTGTGTGTCTCTGCACTTGCTCCAAACTTATCCTCAAACAGCACATATCTAGAAAAAAAAAGCTTACCTATTAACCATAAAGTTTCAGTTTCCTTTTTTGAGCCACAACCGAAAAAGGTAAAGGACGGTTTCTTGAAAATCCCACCCGTAAAAGTTTTATATATTTTTTTGGACAACATACAGGAACTCATCCGTCGCTTCATCTGGGATGACCTTTGTCACTGGGTCCCTGTGCAGAACACACTACTCAACCGTCAATGGAAAAAACGACCATATAGAAAACATAAATAAAACAATTTAGAAGAGTTCGGTGGCAACACGCGCATAATCTACTGGTGGTTTCTTTTTATCGCTTTTACCTAAGTCGCATTTCCATTATCGTTTGCCTCAACCACCCTTGTTTGTTCCTGTTCTAGGAAACAAAACCCTAGACCAAACGTTCCTGTCTGGTTAAGTGTTTTGGATCTATCTCAACGTCGCCCGGGCCGGTGACTAAGCGGGTGTGACATCTGTGCTTGTAATCATTGTAAACAGTTCATTTATCAATGAAATAATGTTATTTGATCCCAATCTTTGCTTATTTATGTTTGACATTTTTCATGTTTTGATTTTCGTTCAATTTCAAACTCTATTTCACTTTCTGGAGAGTTATACGCAAACTGATGCGTAAACGTAATCAGTTTAATGCGACAAACACTCCGGAACATCAACATATGCTTAACATACCTTAAATAACCATTACATAACTTAGAAATAAGTTTTGAAGGCTTTGGTATAGCAAAATCAAGGTTATTCGCTTACAGGGACTAATTTCGACAAACTGTGAAAGTATGTCGATTCGTACTGGTAATGAACATTCTGGAACTTGATCATAAGTTAAACATACCCTAAATATCCTTTACATAGCTTAGAAATAGGCTTTGAAAGGTTCGGTGTGCTAAAACAAACTTTTAGATCATTCAGGGACTAAAAGCGTCAAAAAGTGCATAAGTTTGCATTTTCGCGCATAACTTATGTTCTGAATACATCCGGACATCCAAAAATTTTTGTAATCATTAAAATATTTTGTTTTAGTGATTTTCATGATAAAACTTCATTCGTTTCACAATTTGGATCGTTTTCGCGTCCGTTACGACTTCCGTCGTAATTAACCGAACAACGCAACCGTACGACCAAACGAACCGACATCCGACATATTTTTGAGCATATTTTAAGTTCTCTATACTTTAACTTCATTTTAGAGCCTTAAAATGAGGTTAACGGGGCTTAAACGTGTCAGAACGATCAAAAATCAAGTTCGGAGACTCAGGGGCCTGTTCTGCCATTTTGTGAAACTATCTGCCAACAAACCAGGTCCTTACGGACCGTATGGGTGTGCTTACGGTCCGTAAGCCCCTCCCAATTCAGCACAAATGGTTTCCAGCTTGATCCAGCTGTTCCCCTTATGTGCAAATGGTTTTGGGCAATCTATGGGCTGGTTTAGGGGTGCCCATGGTTTTAGAAATCAGTGGGTGCAAGTGTAAGGCTCAGATCGAAGCTCGGGTTTCAAGAAACGATCCTAACGGTTCTATGAAATCTATATAAACCCCCACCCATTTACTTCAAACTCACACTTGATCAGCTCATATTCTCTAAGTTGAAGTTTAAACACTTCATACCTGAAAATTTGCTGATCAAACTTCCATTCTTGGACCCGTTGTAAGTATTCTTTCGTTCTTTTATGCGTTTTAAGCGTGAAAGTCAAACTGTGTTTGACTTTCTGCATTGACCAGTTTATGCTCAACACGAAGTTCGTTTGAACTTCGCAACGTGAGCATAATCATGATGGTTATAGTCCCTTGTGACTATACCTACCGATTACCACGTTATTTAGGCATAGTGACGAGTCATAGTTTCGGTCAAAATACGTGTTTATGCGTATTTTGCAACCAAACTATTCTTGGGTATCAAAACCGTTTGTTTTGATATCAAACCTGTTTTTAAACTTTGTTAAACATGTTTTAACATGCTTAACTCGTCACTTTAGGTTTAGTGCTTATATAGGGTCGTAAAGGTAAGCGGTCTAAACAACCGCTTAGACTTTCGAACCCGACCCGTTTGGTCGATCATTAGGATCAGACCAAACACATTAGGTGACCATAGTTGTATAGGGAATAACCTTCCGAGGTTATACCTTATGGTCACGACGTTTAGTTAGTTGTATGATAGGTAGTTTATATGCCTTAGGAAAATGACCAAAATGCCCTTTTTGCGCATAAGTTCATTTTAAGCATATGTAACCTAAATTTTGACATCTAAACTGATTAGGCAACAATATTAGACATGTTAAGGCATATATTACTTATCATAGGACTAGTTAGGCGATCCGAACGCGTTTCACACGAACGACACGTTAAAGTAGCATAAGCTACCTAAACGGGTCGTAATGGGTCGTAAGCACTTAGGTTAAGTTTCATTTTAGTATATAGGCTTTTTTAAACCATATTACATGAGTTCCCATACTCATTTGGTTTACGAACCCTCATTCTATCCGATCCTCCGATTTAGGTCCGGTTTATTAACGTAGTTACCTATATTAGGTACCGTTTGATTTCCGTGATCTCTAGCATTGCTTGGTTGTTATTCAAGGACTTCTAGGTGATCTCAAGTGAGTACATATGTCACGGCCCCAGCCCCGGTTTGACCCGGTCAGGAGCCAGGGGACAGGAACCCGTGGTATCTATGATGCGACAGCGGAAGATTTATAACAGGATCTTTTAAAACTCTAAAATGCCCGATTATTTTATTTCATAATTTGGGATAAACTCCGTATCTTTCTACTATAATAAAGCAAAGTGATAGGATCCCATGTGTCAACACCACAAACACTCTCCCTTATCTCTCTCCTACTTGTCACCTTCTCCCACCTTCATATCCTATGTGTCAATTTATGAGATTTTTTCTTTTTTTTATAAAAAAACTTTATCTCATTCAAATTCAAAATTCAAATTCAACCTATTCTCGATCTTGGTATTGAATCAAAATCCTTTATCTCTCTTGCACAGTTTCCTCTTTCCTTTCTACTTTCTACTGCTTCAAATCAAAAACCCTAAAATGTAATTCTATATTCCAGTTTGTCGACAAATCTCTAAGTCAATCCTCTCAATTCATACACTAAACTATCATCTGAGATCTGAAACCCTAATGATCGGATTATTAATCGTATTTTTGGCTTTTTGATTTTGATCTCATAAACCCTACATACTCGATGTCTACATACTGTTCTTCTCTATGCGATTCTTCATAGTTACTTTATATGTAGACGGAAACACCAGAAGAACTCGAACCTTTGTTTGATTACACTCGTGTTTAGCCGTTAGATCTCCTTTACCTCGACGCCGGTTCGTTCTCTTCGTAGTTGTTTATATTTACGACAGTATTTTGTTTTTGATTTATGATTTTTATTGGATTATGCTAAAGTAATTGATGATAATTAATTGCTGAGCAGATGATGATGATGATTGCTCTTCAATCGTTCCTTCAAAATGCAGGAAACCATATGTGTCTGATGTAAGCTCTTCTTTTGAATTGTACAGGAAACAGTGGGGTTTTTTGGTGTTGGAGGGAGGATGGATTGCAGTGTGTCCGGTGACAGGACCCGTGGTTGATGACAGGGGCAGTGGTTGGCAGATGTTGGGTGGGGCTTTTAGCCATGAATTAGCAGCGATGGTTAGTGATTTATTGGAGAATGAAAGTAGTTACTGGGTTGATTCACGTTGCAGTAGCGACAGCGAATCGCCAACAAGATTTCGGTATTATTTCCATTTCTTCGACAAGATTTCGGTATTATTTTCATTTCTTAATTTCTTAATGCATCAATTATTGATATTGTATAATGCTGCTTTCTACATGCTGTGCTTTTTTAAGTGGTATAATTTCTTCGAAAGGTTCTTGGGGCCTCATGTGTTTTATGCTGTGCTTTTTTAAGTCGTATATTGTGTCGTGTTTCACCCAGAAATAGTTATTATCTTTCAGTTCGATTGGAGCATGTGATTTTGTGTAGCCAAACTTTGAATTTTGATATATTTAGGTACAGTAGGTGGAACATGTCAATATCCTGATGTTTGGTTAGAACTCGCTTTGAAATATGCATGTCCAAATTTCAAGTGTTAGGATGGCAATACTTATTCCTCTGAAGGGAAGCATTGGTTTAAGTCTACATTCACTGACGAATACTAAAATAAATCTATTTCTTAGGTTTCTTGTATTCGAGATACATGTGAAATTGAGCATTATATGACATATCCTCTTATCCTGCCCTTGTACCAACCAATATTGTCTATTAGCCAATGTTCTGGAAACGCGTTGGTGGTATTTGAGGTCAGGCTTTCTTATGAACTCATATCTCTCCTAGGGTGGGGAACGATGTTCCATTGTTGAAGTGTGTTGTATCCCAATAAATAGTGCATACAGGTTATGGTCTGACTTTTGTGGTCATCTATTACTATTTTGTGATTTGAAGTTGCGAAGAATATATTCTTAGAAAGAAAACATTGTGATTAGCTGTATGTTTTACAAGCTGCATTGCAATGCAAATGATACCCTTCTATAACTAAAATTCATAGAGCTGTTTATATAATAGGCAGCTTAGGGTTAATGACTAATGTCCATACGCGCCAAGCCCGTAATTTTAATTTTGCTCATTAGTCTGATCGTCAGCTGATGCATAGAGAGAGCCAGACAGCCAGCTTTCTTAAGGTCAACTTTGGAAGATCCGAAAGCTGAGAAGCACCTAAGCTGTCAAAGCTCCATCGGACTCCATGACTCAACAGTTCCGTCATCCTACTAAGCACAAACGAGCAAAGAAAATAAGTGTCATACCTGTTACATAGTCACATTGTACTTGATGTCATGAAGTATCAAATTTGTGACAGAAATTACATGGTAATCGTCTCAATGTTTGACGTATATTGCTTAATTTGTTGTTTTGTGATGTTTGTTGATTCTGTTTTGATGTTGTATTGTTTATGTTGTGATCGAATTTGAAGTTCGTTTCGTTTTTCTGTTCGTTTCTAGGCTGTTTTATTATTGTGTTGATTGTTGCTTATTAAGTTGAACGTATATTTGTTTGTGATCAATTAAGTTATTTTTCGTGCTAGATTTATGTTATTCCGCATCGTTATGCTGGTAATCATGTCATTGTTTGACATCTTGTTTAGTTTGTTGTTTTGTGATGTTAGTTGATTCGGTATTTGTCTGTTTGGTGATAAATCGTTTACGTGGTGAATAATTATGATGCTTGTATCGTTTTTTTTCTATTTGTTATTAAGTATTCGATTATAATAAATTATTACCTGTTATAGACTATTCAGAGTTAGGTTTATGGTGTTTTAGGTTTGCTTTTGTTGATTACTGGAAAAACTGTAATCAGGTGAAGTTATTGGTAGATCTATCTGTAGCCTCAAGTCATATGGTTTTTACTCATAGATTACAGCAGGTTTCTCAAATTAGGATACGTTTAGTGCCCAAATAGTCAATCTGTGTTGATCAACCACCGGGTGCATCATTAAAGAAATATGCACAAGACAAAGTATAGAACTATAGATATAGAGAAGTACAATCAGTGTCGTATTAGTGAGGAAAAATGAAGTTATATTTTTTCATCAAATGCATTTATTGGCTCCTGTGTGATATTGTATTTTTTATTAATTTTTTTTTATTTATTTAAAGAGCCTTGTATATAACTCTTTCTAAAATGTTCTTATTGGCTTATTGCAGAATCACATTTTTTTATAATCTATATGGGGGACGCAGACAACACTTTTCCACCTACCAAAAAACGAGCTGCTGGTCGAGAATTGTCTCGGGATAACCCGGGTCTTGACGATGAAGAAGAGGTTCCGGGGGAAGAAACGGGTACATTCAAAAGGGCGAGCGATGAAGTGCTGGCAAATAGAAGAATAGTCAAAGTCAAGCGTGGTCAAACATCATCAACCCCCTCTGCATAATCTAATCCTTTCGCCGCCATTCGTTTGGTACCCCCTGCATCTTCTAATCCTTTCGCAGACAACACAACCCGTTTTAAAAAAAACATGTCGGGTTCGGGTTGACCCGTATTGAAAACAGGTCCGGGTTTGGGTTGACCCGTTTAACTATTTAGAAAAAAAAGGTTTTATATTTTTGTTTTTTCCGTTACATGTTTATATTATGCTTTGCATGGGAGTTTGCATGTTATTCTAAGAAATCATATAAAAAAATTATTTTGTAAATATAATTTTTTTAACACAACCATAACCCGTGAAGCTCACGGGTATATAACCTAGTTTTACAATAGAGGAATTTCACAAGTAAATTCCCTGATTTATTAAAACATGTTTATTCATTTTAACTGAGCCACCTCTTCAAGCTTGTTAGTACTCCGTAGCACGTTTTCCTTGATTTACAGCAGGTCGCCTAAAAACATGTTTTAAAAATATTTTATCAGCGGGGAAATGCTGGCGAGTCATTCAAGTAGGTAAAACGACACGTTTAGTTATTAATTACAGCATAAGAGTGATTACAATGGCTTCTATCTTATTTTTATCTGGCGCCGTGTCACCTGGTGACGATGGTCATACCACTATTGGGTCTTTCCCCAAGTAGTGACGGTTATCACTGTTAGGATTTATTAGTCTAACCCATGAGAAATTAGTAATGTGCACAATACCCCACTACCTAGTGATTAAGATAACCACGACTTATCCCCTGTAATTATAACATTTGAAAATGGAGTATTGTAAAATACTTTTGATAAAAATAGAATGACTCACATTGCAGATTTATACGGGCAGAGTTTAGCCTACTGATTAGCCTTGTAACCCAAATTTAAATAACATGCACACGAACTAGGTCAGTAACTAAAACAACATTTACGATAACTCAAGAGATTAAACCCTCACAACGAATGACAAAGTGCGATGCTTAAACATCCATCGAATTTACGACGAATGACAAAGCATAACCCTAATGTGGGCAGCACTTAAACATCCATCAGATAGTTTCAATCGATCGGACATTGAATCGTAGCAGCGATCGAGTTAATACCCTGTATCGTAGCAGCGCCTCGCTATATTAATTGAAATTTTGACTTTGGAGCAGTATACTATCGTTTTTGAAAGTTGATTTCGACACAGAATGAAAGCTCACACGACAAGCTATTTATAGCTGGAAATTGGGTCTCACGCGGCCCATGTGAGCTTTGACACAACCTTTACGCGACCCGTGTAGCCACCTAGTCTACGCGTAGGTCGGATGGGTCACAAGTAGGGTTGCCATGTGGATGATACGTGGCCCGGATGCTTATCCGGTCGAACTTCAAGTGGACGCGGCCCGCGTAAGGGTCTGGTCATCTTTTACGCGGCCCGCTAGAGGACCAAGAATCTTGATTTCTTGGTTTTTAATATAGACTAGGGTTTCAGGGGTCCAGGTTTTATGGGTCGTGTTGGGACATTTTTGAGAGTCCTTACATTCTCCCCACCTTATTTAAAATCTCGTCCTCGAGATTTATTGAAATAAGTAAGGATATTTCCGCTTCATTTATGATTCCAGTTCCCAAGTATACTCTAGTCCTCTTTTTGAATCTCATTTGACTTTGTCAAGCACTAGTCGCTTGTGCTTGAGAAACTTGATTTTTCTGTCTTCTATTTGAAGAGGTTTCTCAACAAATTTTAACTTTTCGTTTACCTCTACATCTTGAAGAGGTACTACCAAAGATTCGTCAGATAGACATTTCTTGAGATTGGATACATGAAATACATCATGTACCCCTGCCAGCTCCTCTGGTAGTTGTAAACGATAAGCGACTGGTCCTATACGTTGGATTACTGGGAATGATCCTACGTATCTTGGACTTAGCTTTCCTTTCTTACCGAACTGAACTATTCCTTTCTAAGGAGAGACCTTTAATAGTACCTTGTCTCCAACTTGAAACTCGAGTGGCTTGCGTCGATTGTCTGCATAACTCTTCTGGCGATCTTGAGCCGTCTTTAGTCTTTCCTTGATTTGAGTGATCTTATCGGTAGTTTCTTGTACAATCTCCGGACCTGATAATTGACTTTCTCCTATTTCTGCCCAACACACTGGAGTTCTACACTTACGTCCGTATAGTGCTTCGAACGGGGCAGCTTCAATGCTTGAATGATAACTATTGTTATAGGAGAATTCAATTAAAGGTAAATGGTTATACCAGTTTCCACCAAAATCGATCACACATGCTCTAAGCATGTCTTCCATAGTTTGGATCGTCCTTTCACTTTGTCCATCTGTTTGAGGATGGTATGCAGTGCTTAGATTTAGTCGAGTTCCCATGGCTTCTTGGAAACTTGTCCAGAAATGGGAAGTAAAACGACTATCTCTATCCGATACAATGGAGAGTAGGACTCCATGTAAGGATACTACTTCATCTACATACATCTTTGCCAACCTTTCCATGCTAAAGGTTTCTTTTATGGGTAGAAAATGAGTTGATTTGGTTAATCGATCCACAATTACCCAAACCGTGTCATTACCTTTTCTGGTTTTGGGTAACTTAGTAACAAAATCCATTGTTATGAGTTCCCATTTCCATACATGCATTTCTAATTGTTGTAGTAGACCTGAAGGTTTCTGGTGTTCTGCCTTAACTTGTGAACAAGTAAGACACTTAGAAACATATCTAGCTATGTCCTTTTTCATACCGATCCACCAGATATTATTCTTTAAATCTTGGTACATCTTATTGTTACCAGGATGCATGGTATACCTAGATTTATGGGCTTCCTCTAAAATCTTATTTCTTAATTCTCCCTGCTCCCAAATTCTTCTCTTGTGGAATCTCCAAATTCCATCACTTCCTTGCTCTAATTCTTTTATTCTTCCTTTAATTCCTTCAGCATCATCCTTGATTGTTGTTTCTTGAATATTCTTCAGTTGCTCCATTAAGTCAAATTGTAAACTTAATCTAAGAGCACGAACTCGTCGTTATTTTTCATGGTACTTACGACTTAAGGCATCAGCAACTACGTTTGTTTTTCCTTCATGATATTGAATATCACAGTCGTAGTCACTTAGGATTTCCATCCATCTCCTTTGCCTCATATTCAACTCTTTTTGCCCAAATATATATCTTAAACTTTTATGGTCTGTATAGACAGTAAACCTACTTCCGTACAGATAATGTCTCCAAATCTTAAGGGCAAAAATTATGGCTCCTAACTCTAAATCATGAGTCGTATAGTTTTCCTCGTGCTTTTTCAATTGCCTTGATGCATACACAATGACCTTCTTGCATCGCATTAGCACACATTCTAATCCGAGCTTTGAAGCATCACAATATACTTCAAAATTTTCTGTTCCTTCTGGTAAAGCTAGAATTGGAGCATTGGTTAATTTCTGTTTTAAGACCTTAAAAGCTTCTTCTTGTTTAGGTCCCCATTCAAACTTAACTGCTTTATAGGTTAGCTTAGTTAATGGTACAGCTATTTTGGAAAAATCCTTAATAAACCGTCAATAATATCCGGCTTACCCTATAAAACTTCTAATTTCCATTGCTGATTGCGGAACCTTCCATTTGGTGATCGCTTCTATTTTAGCAGGATCTACATGAATGCCTTCGTGATTCACCATGTGTCCTAAGAATTGTACCTCTTGTAGCCAGAATTCACACTTCAAGAATTTGGCGTAAAGCTTCTCCTTTCTTAACAAAGTTAAGAGTACATGCAGGTGCTCACAATGTTCCTCCTGACTTTTGAAATAAATAAGTATATCGTCTATGAAGACAATTACGAATTTATCCAGATACGGTTTACAGATTCTATTCATCATGTCCATAAATGCTGCAGGAGCATTTGTTAACCCAAAGGGCATGACTGTAAACTCCTAATGACCATACCTAGTTCTGAAAGCAGTTTTAGGTATGTCTTCTTCTTGTACCTTTAATTGATGATATCCAGAGCGTAAATCTATCTTAGAAAAATATCTAGCTCCCTGGAGTTAATAAAAAAGATCATCAATCCTAGGTAATGGGTATCGATTCTTAATTGTAACCTTATTCAATTCCCTATATTCGATACACATTCTCATCGAACCATCTTTCTTCTTTACAAACAACACTGGTGCTCCCCACGGGGATGAACTAGGTTGTATAAATCCTTTGCTTAGTAATTCATCTAACTGCTTTTTCAATTCTAACATTTCGGTGGGTGCTAACCGATAAGGTGCCTGGCTATCGGTGTAGTTCCAGGAATTAGATGAATTCTAAATTCTACTTCCCTATCAGGTGGTAATCCAGGTAGTTCTTCTGGGAATACCTCTGGGTATTCTGATACTACTGGAATTTCCTTAAGTTCCTTACCTCTAGTGTTAATGATTACTGAAATCATATACACCATTTCTTGTTTCCTTGAATAACTGGCCAATTTCATTACTGAAATGAACTTTAGTGGTTTACGTGGCTTATCTCCTGTAATCACCACTAATTCTCCTGTGGGTGTATGAATTTCGATAGAATTCTTATCACAAAGAATTCGAGCATGGTTGGCTACTAACCAATCCATTCCTAACACAACATCGAATCCGGCTAATTTCATAGGTAATAGGTTTGCAGAAAATTTATAGCCTAAGAGTTCTATCTTTCCTTCCCGCAAAACCTTATCTATATTAACAGAATTCCCATCTACCGTTTTGACTGTAAAAATCTGCCTAAGTTTGGTTAAGGGTAAATTAAGAGCTTGGCAGAATGAAGTATTTATAAAACTTTGGTTTGCACCAGAGTCAAATAATACTTTTGCATAAACGTTGTGAACTAGAAACGTACCAGCTATCACGTCAGGAATTAGCTCTGCTTCCTGAGTAGTCAACTGGAAGGCTCTTGCGTTCTTTTTGGTAGCTCCTTCTGCCGGTTTGGTTTTGTTATCAGCTGGTTTGACAAATTTTGGGCAGTTTGGCCTAATATGTCCAGCTTCTCCACAGTTGTAGCAGACTGTGGATTTCTTCTTCCTGTAGTCTTCCTCTTGATGCCCCGGAATTTTGCAAAAATTGCAATATCCTCTGCATCTTCCAAAATGCTTTCTTTTGCAACTATTGCAAAACGGAACAGTGGAAGATTGCCCAGTTCCCCTTCTCTTGAAATTGTTACGGTTACCCATACGGAATCCCTGGGTAATCTTTTGGGCTACTTCCTTCTTCCTATTTTCTTCTCGCGTCCGCACCAGTTCGTCAGTCAAAGTATTGGCTAAATACACCGCATCATCGATCGTGCGGGGTTTCGCAGCTTTGACGATATTATGGATTTCACCAATTAATCCCCAAATGTAGCGAGAAATAAGTACTGGTTCTGGCGAAGCCAGGGTTGGTACCACTCTAGCATACTCGAAGAAAGTCGAAGTCTACCCTCGACAGTCTACATCCACCATCCGGTGGTTTAGGAACTTATTTGTCATTTGTTCCTTTTCATACTCGGGACAGAATTTTCTTTCTACGAGACTCTTAAATTCTTCCCAGTTCATAGCATACGCCACAGTTCTTCCTTTAGCTTGTAGAACCGTATTCCACCACTCTAGCGCCCCTACTTTAAAAAGATGTGACGCGTACATGACCTTGTCTTCCTCGGCACATTTACTTATCATAATTACTGCCTCGGTTTTCTCTAACCAACGCAGTACAGCAGTCGCCCCTTCATTGCCTGCAAATTCAGCTGGTTTACAGGCAAGAAATTCCTTGTAAGTGCAACCAGGCGTTGCAGCTTTCATTCTTTTAGGAATTTGGGCTTGCAGTGCATCATCCTTATTGTTATTATTGTTGTTGCCGCCTCTTTTTACACTATTGCTGAAGTTGTCTTCATGGGTACGTTTACTAGGAATAATTTGTTGAGGTTCAATTGGGTTTCGAGCAGCAGCAAGGATTGCTGGAATAGCATTGGCTATTCCCTGAGCAACGATATTCTCGATATCTTGCCTATTTAGAAACTGATCGTCGTTATTTTGCTCAGATTGATTTACTTCATTAACTGGTTCATTACCAGCGTTTGCCATCTGGTAATTAATTTATATAAGTTATTAACATAAAATAATTAATAATTAAACATAACAAAACAATCGCACATAATCATATTAACACGTATAGTCAAAATTGTCGATTTCTCGACTTCCATTTATATATATATATATATATATATATATTATGCATCCGTACACATTGTTATCTTACAAAAGTTTTATTTTTAGGTGATTTTACAGAGTTATATTATTATTATTATTATTATTATTATTATTATTATTATTATTATTATTATACAATCACAGCTTCATTACCACACTATCTCCCGTCATCTGGCACCTTAGAAGCGACGTTCCCTTTCGTCGTACTTCCAGGAGATTTGTTCTCCTATCTCCCGGATTCTATTCCCTGCATCCATCAACTCCTCGCCAAAATGGTGAAGCTCAGCTAAGTTTTCATTACTCATTGGTGGGTTTGGTGCAGGTTCTGGGTCGAACTGAGGGAAAAAGGTATAAGGATTATTTAGGAGGTTTTGGAACTGCCAGTCGTTGGTCCACCATTCGTCCATTCCTCCTTGAGGTTGGGTGTGAATTTAAAGGTTCTGGGATGGCTGGTTCCATGTTTATTGGAAGTTGGGGTTCAGCAGGATAAGGGAAGAGGTTTGTGTTGATAGGTCTAAGGATATCACAGCTTGCCAATAGGTGATCCAGTTCATCCTGAAATGGTAATTCCTCAGCTTGTCTCGAACTTTCCCCAATTTCTATCTCTGCTTGCCTAGGATTTTCTCCAATTTCTATCCCTTTTCCTTTATCCATAGGATTTCTATCTTGGGAATTTTCCTAGTTGCTGGTTTCCTTCTGCGTACACGCCTCCATCCCATAAATCTTCTTCTTATCTTAGGTTTTGATTTCTCCAAAGGTGGAGCTTGAAATTCCATAGGTTCTTCTACATCGGCTAAGTAACCAGTAAAATCTCTGGAAACTTCTATTTTCACAGGATAGAGATTGAGATTCTCTAGGGCTTCAGATAATTCATTCATGCTGTTTAGCATTTATGAAGAAACACACAAAATTTTAATTTAAAATTTTGTAAATTAAATTTTCACAGAATCACCAAATAGAAAGCAGAAAATTTAATATTAATTACAAATATTTAACAAACCATTTTATTGAAACAAAATATTTATTCTTAGTACAACTAAAATATTAAAGTTTCAGGCTTGTAAGTGACATAGGTGCTAGTACTGGTTTGGTGATTTAAACTATAAATTAGCATTTACTGCTATAGTGGCTAACATATAGAGATTTGCCCATTGTTTATCTAACTCATCTTCCCATGGTGGTTTATTGTCTATTTCCTGGGTTTCCTTATCCCTTGTCATTCTTTTTTGTTGTGATTTCCTCATTTTCTCTTGACTTTTTCTAATAATCAAACTTCTTTTATTAGGGGTAAGTGGTTTCTCATACTGTGCCTTACGAACAAATATTCCCTCCTCAGTGTCTGCTGAGTATCTTGAGGAATTTGATTGGGATGAAGTTCCCTTACTTTTCGGTGAACTATCTAATTTATGATAGATATCCGAAATTCTTTGCTTACCCATACTGTAAATTAACAGATAGTCAAGATAAACACATAATCACAGAATGGCAATTAGGAAAATTAAGTATTTTTCAAATACTTAATTGGCTTAAATCAGTGGCTCTTTAACCTGGCTCTGATACCACCTTTTCCTGTCACGGCCCCATCCCCGGTTTGACCCGGTCAGGAGCCGCGGGACAGGAACCCGTGGTATCTATGATGCGACAGTGGAAGATTTATAACAGGATCTTTTAAAACTCTAAAATGTCCGATTATTTTATTTCATAATTCGGGATAAACCACGTATTTTACAATAGAGGAATTTCACAAGTAAATTCCCTGATTTATTAAAACATGTTTATTCATTTTAACTGAGCCACCTCTTCAAGCTTGTTAGTGCTCCGTAGCACGTTTTCCTTGATTTACAGCAGGTCGCCTGAAACATGTTTTAAAAATATTTTATCAGCGGGGAAATGTTGGCGAGTCACTCAAGTAGGTAAAACGACACATTTAGTTATTAATTACAGCATAAGAGCGATTACAATGGCTTCTATCTTATTTTTATCTGGCGTCGTGTCACCTGGTGACGATGGTCATACCACTATTGGGTCTTTCCCCAAGTAGTGACGGTTATCACTGTTAGGATTTATTAGCCTAACCCGTGAGAAATTAGTAATGTGCACAATACCCCACTAGCCAGTGATTAAGATAACCACGACTTACTCCTTGTAATTATAACATTTGAAAAAGGAGTATTGTAAAATACTTTTGATAAAAATAGAATGACTCACATTGCAGATTTACACGGGCAGAGTTTAGCCTACCGATTAGCCTTGTAACCTAAATTTAAATAACATGCACACGAACTAGGTTAGTAACTAATACAGCATTTACGATAACTCACGAGATTAAACCCTCACAACGAATGACAAAGTGCGATGCTTAAACATCCATCGAATGTACGACGAATGACAAAGCATAACCCTAATGTGGGCAGCACTTAAACATCCATCGGATAGTTTCAATCGATCGGACATTGAATCGTAGCAGCGATCGAGTTAATACCCTGTATCGTAGCAGCGCCTCGCTATATTAATTGAAATTTCGACTTTGGAGCAGTATACTTTCGTTTTTGAAAGTTGATTTCGACACAGAATGAAAGCTCATGCGACAAGCTATTTATAGCTGGAAATTGGGTCTCACGCGGCCCGCGTGAGCTTTGACACAACCTTTACGCGGCCCGTGTAGCCACCTAGTCTACGCGTAGGTCGGATGGGTCACAAGTAGGGTTTCCATGTGGATTATACGTGGCCCGGATGCTTATCCGGTCGAACTTCAAGTGGACGCGGCCCGCGTAAGGGTCTGGTCATCTTTTACGCGGCCCACGAGAGGAACAAGAATCTTGATTTCTTTGTTTTTAATTTAGACTAGGGTTTCAGGGGTCTAGGTTTTCACTTATGGGTCGTGTTGGGACATTTTTGAGAGTCCTTACAACATAGTTCCCCTCTTTTACTATTTTTCAAACGTTTTGGGGTGAAACACATGTGCCTACTTGTTACTTTCTTGTTTTCCATGTTTTCATATCATATGCTTGTTATGTTCATTAGTACACTTATAGTACATGATTTCATTATGTTTTTGCTATGTATGTCCATTTATTGCATACTTAGGACATCGTTTTACATTACATTTTATGCTATGTATGTCCGTTTCGTGCATACTTAGTACATTGTTTTACATTACATTTTATGCTATGTGTGTCCCATTGTTGCATACTTAGTACATTTGTTTTACATCATATGCCATGTATGTCCATTTGTTTCATACTTAGTACATTTGATTTACATCACATGCTTACATTTTGGTATGACATTTGGTTTGTTTAAATGGGACAAAAATACATTCATTATCATTGATCACGCCGTTCATTAGTAGGTAATGGTACCATAGGAATTGACAACTCCCGTTCCTGAAATCCTAGGTTTGTTTGGATGGAAGGAATGGCCAAATTCGATACACATAATTCAGATAAACCTTTAATTTGTTTAAGGGTTTGTCGCCACAGTCTCAAGGCTTGAATGTATGCATTTTCACAATACCGCATAAATGTTTGTATTAGTATAGCATACAGTTATTTTACAAAACATAACCTTGAATTACTTCAATACCTTGTTTTGTGCATTTTACCTATGGTTTAGTTGATATATTTCACTTGCCATACATAACATTGGTTTACACATTACATGGTTTACATTTGACATAAACATTTAGACATTGGCTTACACATTACATGATTTACATTTTGACAATAAACAATTATTTACACATGAACATTTGACAATTGGTTTAAACAAGACAATTTGGTGGTTTGTTTGGGTAAGTGACTTAAGTAACGAAGCGTGTGTAATATGATAAAAGCATGGTGGATACGCCGCTGGTACTTCTTATATATAAGTGCTTTTATGATATTACATATCGCAGCGTTATTTAGATCATTTCAAGTTAGACATATTACATAAATAACAGATTTCCGCAAGACATTGTTTTATAAAACTGTTTATTTTATACAACTCATTTTACCTGGTTATTTAACTAACCATACACCTTTCTTTTATAAAATCTGATTTCTTATCACATTTTCATATGATTTATAAAAGAAAACACTTAACAAGATTCATGATTAATTTTTATTAAACATTTCTTTAAACCTAAGTCATGAATCCTATTTTCACAAAACCTATGTATCTCACAAGCATTTTTATGCTGACGTACCTATTTTCACATGTGTTTTCAGGAGCTGGTCCATAGGTTTAATTCAGGATACACTAGGGTGGACTCGGGCCTTAGTGATATAAAAGAAGCAAGATAAGTTTAAATAATGTTATGTACTCTTGTTTCTTTCGTTTAAAGACAAATGTAATCCTTTTGTTAATAAATAAAACATAACTTTAATTACCATGGTTGTGAAACAATAATTCTGTTGCAACACTCCCCGACGTTTCCACCTCGATTTGATGTTTTAACGCGGTCGGGGTGTAACAGCGGGGATTCTCATAGAAGGAGCGAATTGGTTTCGCTTGAATGGGCTCCGTCGGTCGGGGGTCCACATCGTTAACAGTCTTCTTGCTGGTCTCCTCATTGTCTACAGGCCCACGGATTTCCATGGGCACCCAGAAATCAAAGCTTAGACGACTTGTCACGGGACTAGCAACGGTGGTTATTGCCCCCGATGCATCAGCAGGTCCAACTTCTATCGCAGTCACTTCACCTGGTGCTGGATAAAAAAATAAAAAAATCAACTGTAAAAACAATACAACATAAAAAGAATACGCTTTTGAATCATAGTTGTACGTACGAGACATTTTTTCACTCGGATCAGGACCACACGCCACATCCTGAGAGATGCTCAAACTGAAACTTGGCTGGCTATGAACACCAACATCAAGCGCGCTAGTGACATCACCTAAGGTTGATAATAAATTAACACAAAACGCCAGAATTTTTTAAGACCCCCCATAATGTTAAACACTAAATGAAAATAGAACGCGACTTGGTATTTATATACACACCACTGTCCACACCCATGTTTCCCCGCGCAACATACACTGGGGGCGTCGTCGGCTATGCGCTGGCCCGCCGTACAAGCTGTGCCTACACACAAGGGGGGGTTAACAAGCCGAGCGACATTTTAGCCTTCGTCCACCCTCGCCTGTGTGTAACAGATACCGGCCCCGCTGTCACTGTCTTACAACGACGAACGACCATCTCACCGTCGCCCGTTTTAACGTTCATATTCCCCCTATCCCTTTCCACATCAGGCGTCTGTTTAGCTCCCCCCCCGCTTTGGTTGCATGTTTTTCGCTCCCTACGTCTCAACAAACACAAGTATCTAAAATATTAGCCACACGCCAAGAAGACATATATATTTTTATAAACCGTTTTACGTTTTATTTAGACCACATACCTGAATCGATGTCCTGAGCGATTTTAGTTTCGCATTCACTCAACCTCAACAGAGTCGCGATTGCGCATGTCACCATCACCCAACCTTAGGCGCGTACAGCTCGCAAACCACCCGGGGCCGGCCCATACTGGCAGATCGTTGTTGCACCATGGGGATAACCTACGGTCGGATATCAGCCTCTTTGTCAACCGTTTATTCACAATCAGCGCCAATGTCACCAACATCACGCACAACACGCATGCCCTTAACGGCGTTGTCAACATCAGGCCCGCTTCTAGCGTCGCATGAATCTTAAAAGGAATGTAAAAAAACAATTTTAGATGCCCATCACACACACATGTAACTAGTATATGGCTCTTTAAACCACTTTTTACCTGGCTTGTTGCCGACCACCAGGCTGTTATCACCCAGGCTCACAACACCATCAACTTCTGTGGACCCCTGTTGTGCACAGGAGACCTCCTGCGGCTCCCACATCGTCAACAACACGCATGTCATCAGGGGCGTCGTGAACATCAGACCCACGTGTAGCGCCGCATGGTTCTTAAAAGGAAAGTAAGAAACAATTTTAGATTCAACCACAATCACATATGTAAATATTATATGGCATTGCAAAACTTTGTTTACCTGGCACACTTTTGAGCACCACGCTTGTATCGCCCAGGCTCACGACCCCCAACTTCTGCATTATCCGCAATTTCAAAACTCAACACATTTGTGATTTGTGTAATATGTCTATCGCTTCCGTCAATTACGTATCGTAGCTGGGAAATGTTCAAGACATGGCTTAGAATTGTTATTTCGTGTAAAATAATATCCGTTAGTGATTTGGAGTCCGTCCTCACGAAGACAAGCCCATCCTCACGAAAGTTCATCCTCACGAATGGACAAGTGAGTTGGTGAGGATGGACATAGGGTATAAATAGAGCTTATGTCTTGACATTTTAGGACAATTAGAGCATTGAAGAGCTCATTCGATTCAAAGTGCTTGTAATTGTCATTCAATCAATAGAATCAACAATTAACTACATTCTTGTGTCTGATCCACTCACGTACAAAGATTCCGCACGTGATACATGATTTTCGCCATCATCGGAAGTTTGAATTCGATCCAAACATGAACATACAATTAGGAATTTTGAAAATACAAAAACATTTGAAAATTTGAAAAAGCCAAAAACATGAGAAAACTTAAAAAGAGTTTTTTATTTTGTAAAAAAAGGAAATGATAGTACATCAGTAAGACAGTCACAGCATGTAAAAGAATTGGAATCTTTAAATGTGATAAACGGTGTCACTTGTAGGACAGGTTTTCGACTCCGAACGATTGCGAACCGACTCGTGTAGCGTGCGGAATCCGTACACGAACGTGACCGAACACACACGAATGTACTATAAACGTGATTCTATTGATAGATCTAAAATTGTACAAGCACCTGAATCACGACGCCACTTTCTCTCTCTAGACTTTCTCTCTCAAACTCTCAAATGTAGCAAAAGTCCTAAACACTAACACTAAATGTCCTACTTATAGGCCAAGGAGATAAGGAAGGTTTCCTTATTACAGAAATGCCACCTTGCCTTTTCTATTAAAATATTACAATATAAGCCTAGATTTCTTCAGTTTCAGCTACGGATTGGATTGACGGAGGCGATAGACATTACTGCACTAACAGACTCCCCCTTGGAGTTTAAGCACTTGATCAGCTCATATTCTCTAAGTTGAAGTTTAAACACTTCATACCTGAGAATTTGCTGATCAAACTTCCATTCTTCGACCCGTTGTAAGTATTCTTTCATTCTTTTATGCGTTTTAAGAGTGAAAGTCAAACTGTGTTTGACTTTCTGCATTGACCAGTTTATGGTCAACACGAAGTTCTTTTGAACTTCGAAACGTGAGCATAATCACGATGGTTATAGTCCCTTGTGACTATACCTACCGATTACCACGTTATTTAGGCATAGTGACGAGTCATAGTTTCGGTCAAAATACGTGTTTATGCGTATTTTGCATCCAAACTATTCTTGGGTATCAAAACCGTTTGTTTTGATATCAAACCTGTTTTTAAACTTCGTTAAACATGTTTTTAACATGTTTAACTCGTCACTTTAGGTTTAGTGCTTATATAGGGTCGTAAAGGTAAGCGGTCTAAACAACCGCTTAGACTTTCAAACCCGGCCCGTTTGGTCGATCATTAGGATCCGACCAAACACATTAGGTGACCATAGTTGTATAGGGAATAACCTTCTGAGGTTATACCTTATGGTCACGACGTTTAGTTAGTTGTATGATAGGTAGTTTATATGCCTTAGGAAAATGACCAAAATGCCCTTTTTGCGCATAAATTCATTTTAAGCATATGTAACCTAAATTTTGACATCTAAACTGATTAGGCAACAATATTAGACATTTTAAGGCATATATTACTTGTCATAGGACTAGTTAGGTGATCCGAACGCGTGTTACGCGAACGACACGTTAACGTAGCATAAGCTACCTAAACGGGTCGTAATGGGTCGTAAGCACTTAGGTTAAGTTTCGTTTTAGTATGTAGGCTTTGTTAAACCATATTACATGAGTTCCCATACTCATTTGGTTTACGAACCCTCATTATATCCGATCCTCCGATTTAGATTTGGTTTATTAACGTAGTTACCTATATTAGGTACCGTTTGATTTCCGTGATCTCTAGCATTGCTTGGTTGTTATTCAAGGACTTCTAGGTGATCTCAAGTGAGTACATAGTTCCCCTCTTTTACTGTTTTCAAACATTTTGGGGTGAAACACATGTGCCTACTTGTTACTTTCGTGTTTTCCATGTTTTCATATCAGATGCTTGTTATGTTCATTAGTACACTTATAGTACATGATTTCATTATGTTTTTGCTATGTATGTCCATTTAGTGCATACTTAGTACATCGTTTTACATTACATTTTATGCTATATATGTCCATTTAGTGCATACTTAGTACATTGTTTTACATTACATTTTATGCTATGTATGTCCGTTTGTTGCATACTTAGTACATTTGTTTTACATCATATGCTATGTATGTCCATTTGTTGCATACTTAGTACATTTGATTTACATCACATGCTTACATTTTGGTATAACATATGGTTTGTTTAAATGGGACAAAAATACATTCATTAACATTGATCACGCCGTTCGTTAGTAGGTAATGGTACCATAGGAATTCACAACTCCCGTTCCTGAAATCCTAGGTTTGTTTGGATGGAAGGAATGACCGAATTCGATACACATAATTCAGATAAACGTTTAATTTGTTTAAGGGTTTTTCGCCACAGTCTCAAGGCTTGAATGTATGCATTTTCACAATACCGCATAAATGTTTGTATTAGTATAGCATGCAGTTATTTTACAAAACATAACCTTGAATTACTTCAATACCTTGTTTTCTGCATTTTACCTATGGTTTAGTTGATATATTTCACTTGCCATACATAACATTGGTTTACACATTACATGGTTTACATTTGACATAAACATTTAGACATTGGCTTACACATTACATGATTTACATTTTGACAATAAACAATTATTTACACATGAACATTTGACAATTGGTTTAAACAAGACAATTTGGTGGTTTGTTTGGGTAAGTGACTTAAGTAACGAAGCATGTGTAATATGATAAAAGCATGGTGGATACGCCGCTGGTACTTCCTATATATAAGTGCTTTTATGATATTACATATCGCAACATTATTTAGATCATTTCACGTTAGACACATTACATATTACATAAATAACAGATTTTCGCAAGACATTGTTTTATAAAACAGTTTATTTTATACAACTCATTTTACCTGGTTATTTAACTAACCATACACCTTTCTTTTATAAAATCTGATTTCTTATCACATTTTCATATGATTTATAAAAGAAAACACTTAACAAGATTCATGACTAATTTTTATTAAACATTTCTTTAAACCTAAGTCATGAATCCTATTTTCACAAAACCTATGTATCTCACAGGCATTTTTATGCTGACGTACCTATTTTCACATGTGTTTTCAGGAGCTGGTGCATAGGTTTGATTCAGGATACACTAGGGTGGACTCGGGCCTTAGTGACATAAAAGAAGCAAGATAAGTTTAAATAATGTTATGTACTCTTGTTTCTTTCATTTAAAGACAAATGTAATCCTTTTGTTAATAAATAAAACATAACTTTAATTACCATGGTTGTGAAACAATAATTCTGTTGCAACACTCCCCGACGTTTCCGTCGCGGTTTGATGTTTTAACGCGGTCGGGGTGTGACAGAAGAGTTGGTATCAGAGCCAATGGTTATAGGGAAATAGGTTATTAGTAATGCTTTGACCTAGACTATAACTTTTCTAGGACCCTAACACAAGTTATCTTGTGTTTAGATCTTAAAAACATACACGTCACCTATCCTTAGGTGATTACCAAAACAAGAACTCAATTTTCTGAAACGATTTTTGAAAATCAATCATCTGTTTTTAAATAATTTATTATAACGTTTTAAACCCTCCAATTTTTCCAAATGATTTTGAAAATTTAATCATCCGTTTTTGAATGATTCTTTTGGCCTTGTGCCTTCCAAAGTTTTTAAAATCTCGTCAAAGTTTGGGTCTAAATAGTGTGAACATGTGCAAACTGAAGGGTGAGTGCCTGTACCCTGAGTTTTCTGTCTAAGGCTAGAGTGTTCGTACAAATCCACATAATCGGACCTGTCACTCTTACCTGGGAACTCTTGGGGTGAGTGTTCACTTATAGGCGAGCTTGTCTTCACGGTACATTATTTTTGACCCATTTACTTTGATTAGTCACTGTGTGTCGTTTGTTTGCTTTTTGGTACGAACGAATGACCACCATCTTTGCTTTTGTCGATTTTGGTATCATCTCATTTCTTTCATCTAATCATCTCACTCGTTTCCTCTTATGTTTCCTCTTTTAGAATGCCTCCTCGACGCGAAAATCCGCTACCTAATGCCGAAATGGCAGCTATCATTGCATAGCAAATGGCTGCTGTACTCCCAGACATTATTGCTCAAGTGAACCAAGCCAACAATAACCAAAATGCTCCATGCAACTTCAAGGGTTTCAATTCGGCTAAACCACTCAAGTTCAGTGGTTCTGAAGGAGCAACTGGGCTCCTACAGTAGTTCAAGAGCATCGAGAGTACGTTTTGTCATGTTCAGTGTCCTGATAATCGCAAAGTCGAGTTTGCTTCCAGTGTGTTTCAGAAGAGGGCTCTTACTTGGTGGAACGGGGTTATGAGAGACCGTGGTGCCGAGGTTGCTTTAGCACAGACTTGGGCCGAGCTTAGGGCTCTTTTGATGAGGGATTTTTGTCCTCATCATGAACTGGGGGCTTTAGAAAGAGAGTTTGATGACTTGAAGCAAGATAGTGGTGAGCACCGGGCTTACACTGATAGGTATGAAGAGTTGAGTTTGCTATGCCCTACCATGGTTACCCCAATCGAGAAAGCTATCAAAAGGTATATTGATGGCTTACCTGACTCCGTACAAGACATTGTCACGGGTAGTAACCCTACCACAGTTCGTCAGGCAATTGAGTTAACTGCGACATTGACTGAGTCACAGGTCCGAAAGGGTAAGCTATACAGGAAGGGTGACAAGGGTAAGAAACAGTCATCTGATAAAGGTGAAAATAAGAAGGGTAAGAACAAGAAGGGCAAGGAAACTAGTTCTACGAAGGGGTCTAGGAAGCATAAGGCTTCCCAGAATTTCGCCATTACTTCCCAAGTCAATCAGGCAGCTCCTAACCAACCCGCACAACCACCAGCAAAGAAACGGTATGCGGGGAATGCACCGTTGTGCAACAGATGCAATAGCCACCATCAACCGCAAGTTCAGTGTCGTTTCTGTACAAACTGTTGGAAGTCAGGTCATCTTTCAGATGTTTGTCGCTTTGCTCCCAATCAAGCAGCTCATAACCCAGCTCAGCAGGTTGCTCAACTACCTGCTCCACAGCAAGCATAAGCTGCACGACCTCATTTTCCTCTTGGTTCGTGCGATAATTGTGGGGACCCGACTCATTATCAAAACCAGTGTCCAAGGCTAGCCAACGCAAATCAAAATTAGGCTCAGGCTCGTGGTCGAGTCTTTAACATGAATGCTCAAGAGGCACAAGCAGACAATGAGGTGGTGAACGGTACGTTCTTTGTTAATAATAAGTCTGCATCTGTTCTTTTTTATTCAGGTGCCGATAAGAGTTTTGTGTCATTGTCTTTTGAGCCATTGCTTCGCATGTCTAGAATGAAACTAGGAAAGCCCTTGATAGTAGAAGTTGCTAGTGGTGAACCCGTTGTTCTTGATTCTGTTCTTCGTAACTGCCAGTTGAACCTTAACAACCATTTTTTTTTCCTATTGACCTCACACCGTTGCAACTTGGGAGTTTTGACGTTATAGTGGGTATGGATTGGTTAGCCAAGAATCGCGCAGAGGTAGTTTGTTTTGAGAAGATTTTTCGTGTTCCTCTCTCGACAGGTGAGATTCTACAGGTTCGTGGTGAGAAACCTGCTAGTAGTCTCAAGCTCATGTCTTGTACTCAGGCTCAGAAGTATCTGTGAAAGAACTATGTGGCCTTCTTGGCACATGTTGTAGCAGATAAAGGAAAAGGTAAGTCTATTCAAGATATCCCTGTTGTTCAAGATTATCCTGAGTTGTTTCCTGAAGAGTTACCTGGTTTACCCCCAGCGCGCCAAGTCGAGTTCCGTATTGATCTTGTATCTGGTGCAAATCCTATTGCCAGATCTCCATATCGTCTTGCACCGTCCGAGATGCAAGAGTTATCTAAGCAGCTTTAAGAGCTTTCAGACAAAGGTTTTATCCATCCTAGCTTTTCGCCTTGGGGTGCTCCCATTCTTTTTGTCAAAAAGAAGTATGGATCTTTCAGAATGTGCATCGATTACCGTGAGCTTAACAGGCTTACCATCAAGAATCGATATCCCCTACCTCGCATTGATGATCTATTTGATCAGTTACATGGTGCTTCTTATTTTTCAAAGATTGATCTGTGTTCTAGATATCATCAACTTCGTGTACATGAAGAAGATATTCCCAAGACAGCTTTCTGCACTCGTTATGGGCATTATGAGTTCACAGTTATGCCATTCGGTTTGACTAATGCTCCTGCAGTTTTCATGGACTTGATGAATAGGGTCTGCAAGCCTTATTTAGATAAGTTCATCATCGTTTTCATTGATGACATCTTGATTTATTCTAAGACGCAAGCTGATCATGAGCAACTTCTTCGTCTTACTATGGAACTCCTGAAGAAAGAGCAACTTTTCGCCAAATTCTCCAAGTGTGAATTTTGGCTTAAGGAAGTTCAATTTTTGGGACATATCGTCAACGAACAAGGTATTCATGTAGATCCCTCCAAGATCAGTGCGATTAAGGATTGGGATACGCCTACTACTCCAACCGAAGTTCGTTCTTTTCTTGGTCTCGCAGGTTATTACCGCCGCTTTATCAAGAACTTCTCCAAAATTGCAGTTCCCCTAACTACTCTAACCCAGAAGAACAAACCCTTTGATTGGGGAACCAAACAAGAAGAAGTGTTTCAGACCTTGAAGCAGAAGCTTTGTGATGCGCCTATTCTATCTTTGCCCGAGGGCAATGATGATTTTGTCGTGTATTGTGATGCATCAAACTTGGGTCTTGGGTGTGTTCTTATGCAAAGGAACAAAGTCATAGCATATGCATCAAGGAAGTTGAAGGTACACGAGAAGAAATACACCACTCATGATCTTGAGTTAGGTGCAGTTGTATTCGCTCTCAAGATCTGGAGACACTATTTGTACGGTACTAAATGTGTGGTTTTCACTGACCACAAAAGTATTCAGCATATCTTCAATCAGAAAGAACTTAACATGAGGCAACGACGTTGGGTTGAGCTTCTAAATGACTATGACTGCGAAATTCGCTACCATCCTGGTAAGGCGAATGTCGTAGCTGTTGATTTGAGTCGTAAAGAGCATGTCAAGCTTCATTGTGTTCGTGTTCAATCTGATATTGAAGCCTACATTTCTCAGGCTCAACATACTTGTGTTTCACAAGACTTGATGGGTAAGGAATTACCCTATCACATTAAGCCTGATCTTGAACTAAAGGACAATGGATCGTATTATTTCATGGATCGTTTGTGGGTCCCAAGTCAAGACAATCTTCGCACCTTGCTTATGGATGAAGCTCATAAGTCGCGTTATTCTATTCATCCTGGTGCAGATAAAATGTATAAGGATCTTCGTACACAGTATTGGTGGCCTGGTATGAAGAAAGACATTGCCTTATACGTATCAAAATGCCTTACTTGTCTTAAGGTTAAGGCTGAACACCAACATCCTTCTGGTTTATTGGAGCAACCAGAGATTCCATTTTGGAAATGGGAAAACATTGCAATGGATCTTATTACCAAACTTCCGCACACTAAGAGAGGTCATGATGCTATTTGGGTAGTTGTTGATCGTCTCACAAAATCAACACATTTCTTGCCGATCCGTGAGGATCTATCTGCTGACAAGCTTGCTAAAATTTATGTGGATGAAATTGTATCTAGACATGGTGTTCCTTTGAACATTATTTCTTACAGAGATGCTCGATTCTCATCTCGTTTTTGGAGGACCATGCAATCTGCTATGGGAACCCAACTTAATTTGAGCACAGCTTATCATCCGCAATCAAATGGCCAATCTGAAAGAATAATCCAGACTTTGGAGGATATGCTTAGAGCTTGTGTGATCGATTTTGGTGGTAGTTGGCATTCGTATCTTCCGTTGATTGAATTCTCCTACAAAAATAGTTATCACTCCAGCATCAACATGGCTCCTTTCGAGGCTCTCTATGGTTGAAAATGTCGTTCACCAGTCTGCTGGAATGAGATTGGTGAGGCTCAACTTACTGGACCTGACCTCGTTCTAGAGACAACATATAAGGTTAAGAAAGTTCGCGATAACCTTCAGACACCTAGAAGCCGTCAAAAGAGTTACGCGGACCGACGACGCAAGCCCTTGGAATTTCAAGTTGGTGATCGCGTATTACTTAAGGTCTCACCTTGGAAAGGTGTGATCAGATTTGGAGAGACAGGAAAACTTGCACCTACATATGTCGGACCATTCAAGATCGTCGAAAGAATCGGTAAGGTAGCCTACAGACTTGAGTTACTTCCTGAACTTGGAAATGTTCATCCAACCTTTCACGGGCCAATCTCAAGAAGTGTCTAGCTGATGAGAACCTCCACATACCACTTGACGAAATTCGTGTTGATAACACGATGCATTTTGTTGAGAAACCTGTGGAAATCATGGACCGTGAAGTCAAATGGCTCAAGTGCAAGCGCATTCCTTTGGTCAAAGTTCGCTGGGAATCTAAACGTGGACCAAAATTTACTTGGGAACATGAAGATCAAATGAAGGCAAAATATCCACATCTTTTCCCACGAGTTTCCTCTAAACAAATTTCGGGACGAGATTTCCACAAGTAGGGGAGACTGTGACATCTGTGCTTGTAATCATTGTAAACAGTTCAGTTATCAATGAAATAATGTTATTTGATCCCAATGTTTGTTTATTTATGTTTGACATTT
This sequence comes from Helianthus tuberosus, assembly GCA_030545235.1. NCBI lineage: Eukaryota > Viridiplantae > Streptophyta > Magnoliopsida > Asterales > Asteraceae > Helianthus > Helianthus tuberosus. Next base: position 107,533,956 of record CM060414.1, on the reverse strand, counting down.
TTCATGTTTTGATTTTCGTTCAATTTCAAACTCTATTTCACTTTCTGGAGAGTTATATGCAAACTGATGCGTAAACGTAATCAGTTTAACACGACAAACACTCCAGAACATCAACATATGCTTAACATACCTTAAATAACCTTTACATAACTTAGAAATAAGTTTTGAAGGCTTTGGTATAGCAAAATCAAGTTTATTTGCTTACAGGGACTAATTTCGATAAACTGCGAAAGTATGCCGATTCGTACTGTAACGAACATTCCGGAACTTTATCATAAGTTAAACATACCCTAAATATCCTTTACATAGTTTAGAAATAGGCTTTGAAGGGTTCGGTGTGCTAAAACAAACTTTTAGATCATTCAGGGACTAAAAGCATCAAAAAGTGCATAAGTTTGCATTTTCGCACATAACTTACGTTCTGAATCCATCCGGACATCCAAAATTTTTGTAATCATTAAAATATTTTGTTTTAGTGATTGTCATGATAAAACTTCATTCGTTTCGCAATTTGGATCGTTTTCGCGTCCGTTACGACCTCCGTCGTAATTAACTGAACAACGCAACCGTACGACCAAACGAACCGACATCCGACATATTTTTGAGCATATTTTAAGTTCCTTATACTTTAACTTCATTTTAGAGCCTTAAAATGAGGTTAACGGGTCTTAAACGTGTCAGAACGCATCAAAAACCAAGTTCGGAGACTTAGGGGCCTGTTCTGCCATTTTGTGAAACTATCTGCCAGCAAACCAGGTCCTTACGGACCGTATGGGTGTGCTTATGGTCTGTAAGCCCCTCCCAGTTCAGCAGAAATGGTTTCCAGCTTGATCCAGTTGTTCCCCTTATGTGCAAATGGTTTTGGGCAATCTATGGGCTGGTTTAGGGGTGCCCATGGTTTTAGAAATCAGTGGGTGCAAGTGTAAGGCTCAGATCAAAGCTCGGGTGTCAAGAAACGATCCTAACGGTTCTACGAAATCTATATAAACCCCCACCCATTTGCTTCAAACTCACACTTGATCAGCAAATATTCTCTAAGTTGAAGTTTAAACACTTCATACTTGAGAATTTGCTGATCAAACTTCCATTCTTGGACCCGTTGTTAGTATTCTTTCATTCTTTTACGCGTTTTAAGCGTGAAAGTCAAACTGTGCTTGACTTTCTGCATTGACCAGTTTATGGTCAACATAAAGTTCATTTGAACTTCACAACGTGAGCGTAATCTTGATGGTTATACTCCCTTGTGACTATACCTACCGATTACCACGTTATTTAGGCATAGTGACGAGTCATAGTTTCGGTCAAAATACGTGTTTATGCGTATTTTGCAACCAAACTATTCTTGGGCCTCAAAACCGTTTGTTTTGATATCAAACCTATTTTTAAACTTCGTTAAACATGTTTTAACATGTTTAACTCGTCACTTTAGGTTTAGTGCTTATATAGGGTCGTAAAGGTAAGCGGTCTAAACAACCGCTTAGACTTTCGAACCCGACTCGTTTGGTTGATCATTAGGATCCGACCAAACACATTAGGTGACCATAGTTGTATAGGGAGTAACCTTCCGAGGTTATACCTTATGGTCACGACGTTTAGTTAGTTGTGTGATAGGTAGTTTATATGCCTTAGGAAAATGACCAAAATGCCCTTTTTGTGCATAAATTCATTTTAAGCATATGTAACCTAAATTTTGACATCTAAACTGATTAGGAAACAATATTAGACATGTTAAGGAATATATTACTTGTCATAGGACTAGTTAGGCGATCCGAACGTGTTTTACGCGAACGACACGTTAAAGTAGCATAAGCTACCTAAACGGGTCGTAATGGGTCGTAAGCACTTAGGTTAAGTTTCGTTTTAGTATGTAGGCTTTGTTAAACCATATTACATGAGTTCCCATACTCATTTGGTTTACGAACCCTCATTCTATCTGATCCTCCGATTTAGGTCCGGTTTATTAACGTAGTTACCTATATTAGGTACTGTTTGATTTCCGTGATCTCTAGCATTGCTTGGTTGTTATTCAAGGACTTCTAGGTAATCTCAAGTGAGTACATAGTTCCCCTCTTTTACTGTTTTTCAAACGTTTTGGGGTGAAACACGTGTGCCTACTTGTTACTTTCGTATTTTCCATGTTTTCATATCATATGCTTGTTATGTTCATTAGTACACTTATAGTACATGATTTCATTATGTTTTTGCTATGTATGTCCATTTAGTGCATACTTATTACATCATCTTACATTACATTTTATGCTATGTATGTCCGTTTAGTGCATACTTAGTACATTGTTTTACATTACATTTTATGCTATGTATGTCCGTTTGTTGCATACTTAGTACATTTGTTTTACATCATATGCTATGTATGTCCATTTTTTGCATACTTAGTACATTTGATTTACATGACATGCTTACATTTTGGTATGACATTTGGTTTGTTTAAATGGGACAAAAATACATTCATTAACATTGATCACGCCGTTCGTTAGTAGGTAGTGGTACCATAGGAATTGATAACTCCCGTTCCTGAAATCCTAGGTTTGTTTGGATGGAAGGAATGACCGAATTCGATACACATAATTCAGATAAACCTTTAATTTGTTTAAGGGTTTGTCGCCACAGTCTCAAGGCTTGAATGTATGCATTTTAACAATACCGCATAAATGTTTGTATCAGTATAGCATGCAGTTATTTTACAAAACATAACCTTGAATTACTTCAATACCTTGTTTTGTGCATTTTACCAATGGTTTAGTTGATATATTTCACTTGCCATACATAACATTGGTTTACACATTACATGGTTTACATTTGATATAAACATTTAGACATTGGCTTACACATTACATGGTTTACTTTTTGACAATAAACAATTATTTACACATGAACATTTGACAATTGGTTTAAACAAGACAATTTGGTGGTTTGTTTGGGTAAGTGACTTAAGTAACAAAGCGTGTGTAATATGATAAAATCATGGTGGATACGCTGCTGGTACTTCCTATATATAAGTGCTTTTATGATATTACATATCGCAGCGTTATTTAGATCATTTCAAGTTAGAAACATTACATATTACATAAATAACAGATTTTCGCAAGACATTGTTTTATAAAACAGTTTAATTTATACAACTCATTTTACCTGGTTATTTAACTAACCATACACCTTTCTTTTATAAAATCTGATTTCTTCTCACATTTTCATATGATTTATAAAAGAAAACACTTAACAAGATTCATGACTAATTTTTATTAAACATTTCTTTAAACCTAAGTCATGAATCCTATTTTCACAAAACCTATGTATCTCACAGGCATTTTTATGCTGACGTACCTATTTTCACATGTGTTTTCAGGAGCTGGTGCATAGGTTTGATTCAGGATACATCAGGGTGGACTCGGGCCTTAGTGACATAAAAGAAGCACGATAAGTTTAAATAATGTTATGTACTCTTGTTTCTTTCATTTAAAGACAAATGTAATCCTTTTGTTAATAAATAAAAAAAAACTTTAATTACCATGGTTGTGAAACAATAATTCTGTTGCAACACTCCCCGACGTTTCCGCCGCGGTTTGATGTTTTAACGCGGTCGGGGTGTGACAGCGGGGCTTCTCATAGAAGGAGCGAATTGGTTTCGCTTGAAAGGGCTCCGTCGGTCGGGGGTCCACTGTCACACCCTGGCTTTGCGGAAGCGTGGTTAATTTGGTGTGACTTCTTAATACCATAGCTTAACCATAACAAATCTATATGAAATAAAACCATGCAAGATCATCCATTCGATTAACTTTTAAAACCAAATACAGTAACATTGTCTTAACGGAATCACATCCTAACGACATAAACATTGTTTAACAAACACAACATAACATAAGCATAGTTTAAGGACTGTGACTTGTCCAGGAAAGAGTCACATTCCCTAAACCCGGATGACCTCGTAACTAGTGCAGCGGGAAAACGTGTCATACCGCGCCAGATCCTTTAATTCCCTGAAATACATGTAAGTTGAAAAATCAACAATAATGTTGAGCGAGTTCATGCGTAAGTGAGTAAATAAACCTTTATAAGTATAAAAATAATCCTGGTATGTAGCAAATAAGGGAATTGAGATCACCAATGGTTTGCAAGGCCACTGATATATGTGAAGTGCAAGTAGGGAGACTCAAACCTAGCAGATTTTGCCACGGCAATAGTATGTTGACAAAGTCACCCCGAGGTCCGTTTCTAGTTTGGCCTGGGGCTGGGCTCGCTACACCCAGATAAATCTACCGCTCCTGTCCCTCGGTCCTACCATGAGGACTAATGGCCTCATATTGCTCCTACCCACTCACATGATCTAAGTAGTAAACCTCCTTACGCTAACCATACCATGTATAAAGTACTTGTAATCAAAGTAACATGTATTTCACCCCCGTAGTTAAAAAATGAAAACAGTTAAGAGAAAAGGGGGACATGAACTCACAGTGGTGCGTCTCTACCAAGTATGTCTCCTGATCAAGCAGCTGTATGACGACCTACACGTACTAACTCTATTAGACGGACGGCCGTGCCTTAGCTTTATGGTTTAAGTTTTTGGGAAATAGTTAGGCAACTATTTCGTGTTTATATTCTGTATACTTGGTAGTCATTTTCCTTCCCAAGGATGGGGGAATTTAATACATGTATGTTCGAAATATATTATTAAGTCTCACTTAAAATATATTCTATTTCTAACTCCAAAATATAGATATTCTTCTCAAAAATATTATATTCTCTATTACACAAATCTCCCAAAATAATACTTTGACAAGAATACGCGTTAAGTCACCTTTTCTTAAAATGCGTAAGTTACGTTTTAAAAATCGAGTGGTAATAATAATTACCGGTGTAACTTATATATTTATCGTAGAGACGTTCGTAATATTTTGGATCCATTAACATTCGATAGTATTATTTTTACCCTAAAAATAATACTAGTATTTTCACAAAATAATCATAAACACATATCAAGTGACTTTATGAAAAATATATACTAAATATATATTTACCAAGTTTTATTTTGGTGAAATCCCACCTCCGATGTTTTGTAAATATAGTCGTGGCGAAACTTATATTTCGAAAACAAGTCGAAAAGTTTTTTTAACACTTATAGTGAAAATAATTCTAAGTGTTAGGTTTTTAGAAAAATTTCGCCAGAGTTTCCTCTGTAACTGGAGGTGGCCACGCTTTCAAGCGTATCATTTTCTTTCATAAATCAAAACAATCATTCTTTTCATTCAATCAAAACAATGTCCAAACAACAAACTAGTAAATAAATATGTATAACGCGTAAATTACATGAACTTGCGTTTTATCCAAGAATATAAGGTAAAGTCCATTACTTTTGGTGGATCTTTATAAAAATCAATCCGGTTTCGTAAAAACCCTGTTTTTAAAGAAATTCCATTTTTACAACTTCTCGTCATCTTTTACAAAAATAGTTATTTTGCCGAAACCTAGTGTTACACAAGTATTTTCACACTTGTGTGTTTGCTAAAATCACTCTTGTTTATGAAAGATCCGTCTTTAAAAGTATGTTTTCTCTTGACACGAGGTCTTTTGAAAATACCGCTTGTAGATCCGTAGATCTACTAGTTTTAAACACTATTTCGTAAGTGAAATCATTTTCACACAAGTTCAAGTTTGATGTGTGGTAGAGTTTCATCACTTAACCCTTTACTTCCAAAACAACCTTATGTCATGATCCATGATCATGACCAACCCAGGTTAAATGATGATCCGAGCTACCACAACATAGATCGGGTCCAAATAACTACACAAATCAAATACTACAAGATTTACACAACATATGAGCTTTTAACCATCACTTATAGCATTCTTAGTAGACTTTTAAGCTTCAACTTGTATGTTCATGACTTTTAACCGTTACATATCATATTAACCATCTTAAAATAGTTCGAGAAGGTGATTTAAGCAACTTACTACTAGCTCGAGGCTAGGGAAGATTCTAGTCGCAAAAAGAGTGGATAAAAGCAACGAGAAGAGGTCCTTCGCCTTCCGATTGCATCAAGGTTACTTATACACGATCCTTATCACTTGTAGATACTTGGAATGTGAAGATCAAAAATCGAAAGTTGATGGATGCTCAAGGGGGTGTTCGGCCGTAGCTCTTAGAGGGAGAGAGAGATAGTTAAGTTATGAGTTGTTTTGTGGAAAAGAACTTCATGATCTTAGGGTTAATCTATAAATCCATCATGCTCTAATAACCAATGGATCTTGTGTTACTTAGATATTAAGCACAAGATTAATATAATCAAATAAAGGACAAGGTATGTCCCCCTCTTGGGGACGGTTTGTAAAGGGGGGGGGGGTACTAGTTCAAATCCAACCAAATGTTAAGTATTTAGTTAGGTTAACCTTGTTAAGTTTAGGGATTAACCCGGTTAGTAGTGTGTTATGTGTTATGACGGGTGTTAGGGTATTCAGGGACCCTAACTGGCTCAGAAAAAAGACAGACAATGAAAAGGACAATATTTTCATGTTCCGGGTAAAGTCCGGTTGTTTGGTTGGATAGTAATCCGTTAAAGAGCTTAGCAAAGCTTTAAAGTGTCGTTATTATTATTTTTAGTGACACAACTTATTCCTGACACTTTGAAAGGTGTCTAGTAATATTTTTCTCATGTTTTGGCACTTTATTGAGTAGCTAGATGCTGAATTATTATGTAAAGTGCTGAATTTTGTGCTTAGAGTACGTTTTAGGCACATCCGGTCACTGTAATTTATTCCTAGAGACGCAGTTCTACAACCCTTATATCCCTACACTCGCCACTAGTGTAGTAAAATATTTCTGGCTCATACAGGCCTTAGAGGCAGTGTCTACCTGATGCTGGCTTTATTAGCATGTTCAATAGGTTATCCGTTTATAGTGCTACTGTGCTTTTTGTGCATCATGTTTGTCACTAAGGTTCAGCATGTAAATAATGTAGTGACGGTAAGTAAAGTATGATGCAGGTATATGCATGTATCAGAAATCAAGTAGCAGTTCATCAGTAATTTCAAACAAGCACAGTAATTAAGCAGTAATTAATTATTAATTAAGTTGTACGGATACCTGGTTTAGTGAGGGTTGTCACATTCTCCCCCCGTTAGAAAAATTTCGTCCCGAAATTTTAAGTTCTGCTTGTAGATGCAGGGTTCTTAGGAAATAAGTGGGGGTACTTCTCTTTCATCCGGTCCTCACGCTCCCAGGTGTATTCAGGACCATGTCTGGCATTCCAACGAACTTTGACGAGCTTGACACTACTCCGGCGGGTCTTGTTTACTTTCCAATCCGTAACCTCAACCGGTTCTTCAACGAAATGGAGCGTGTCGTCAACATGAATCTCGTCGATGGGAATGGCAATGGTATCTTGAGTTGGACTTTTCTTCAGGTTGGATACATGAAATGTATCGTGAACTGAATGGAGTTCGGCAGGTAAGTCCAGCTTGTATGCTACCAGTCCTATTCTTTCCAAAATTCTAAAAGGACCAATGTAGCGCGGATTTAACTTTCCACGCTTTCCGAAGCGTGCCACACCCTTCCAGGGTGAAACTTTCAATAAAACCATCTCTCCAACTTGGAATTCCAAGTGTTTCCGGTTTGGATCTGCATAGGCTTTTTGTCTGTGGCGAGCTGCTTCGATGCGTTTTAGAATCTGCGCAATCTTGTCTGTCGTCTCTTGGACGATTTCGGGACCAGCAAGCAGCCTATCACCTGCATCAGCCCAGCATAGGGGTGATCGGCACTTGCGTCCGTAAAGGGCTTCAAATGGCGCGACACCAATACTGGTGTGGTAGCTGTTGTTGTATGAAAATTCGACCAAAGGCAAATGCTTATCCCAGCTACCGCCCAAATCCATAACACACGCTCTCAGCATGTCTTCCAAAGTTTGTATCGTCCGCTCGCTTTGCCCGTCAGTCTGCGGGTGAAATGCGGTGCTCAGATTCAATTGCGAGCCAAAAGCTTCCTGGAAGGATTGCCATATCCTTGACACAAACCTCCCGTCTCTATCAGAGATGATCGAGAGAGGTACTCCATGGCGCGCTACGATCTCTCTCATGTATATTTCGGCCAACTTGCTCGTATTATCCTTCTCTCTGATAGGTAAAAAGTGTGCTGACTTTGTTAATCGATCCACTATTACCCAAATAGTGTCATGGCCTCTTGGCGTTCTTGGCAACTTTGTAACAAAATCCATGGAGATTTGTTCCCATTTCCACTTGGGAATCTCGGGTTGTTGCAGAAGTCCTGAAGGCTTCTGGTATTCGGCTTTAACCTTAGCACACGTTAAACATCTGCTCACATAAACAGCAACATCGCCTTTCATCCTAGGCCACCAATAATAATCCTTGAGATCCTGGTACATCTTATCCGATCCAGGGTGGATAGAGTACCGCGACTTGTGAGCTTCATCGAAAATAACCTTCCTTAAACCTCCAAACAAAGGAACCCAAATCCTTTTCTCAAAACATAACGTTCCTTCCTCGTTTGGTACCAGTAGCTTCTCCATCACACGGAGATATTCTCCTTCGAGGTTTCTTTCCTTAAGAGCTTCTTTCTGCGCGGCACGAATGCGCAAGGAAAGATCGGTCCGGATAATCATTTCTAAAGCCCTAACCCTTATGGGCTTGATCCTCTCCTTTCGACTTAGGGCATCGGCGACCACATTCGCCTTCCCTGGATGATACTTTATCTCGCAGTCGTAATCATTTAACAACTCAACCCATCGTCTTTGTCTCATATTCAACTCCTTCTGGTTGAATATGTGTTGTAGGCTCTTATGATCTGTAAAAATTGTACACTTTGTACCATAAAGGTAGTGTCTCCAGATCTTTAATGCAAATACCACTGCGCCAAGTTCCAAATCATGTGTGGTATAGTTCTTTTCGTGCACTTTTAATTGACGCGATGCGTAAGCAATAACCTTTTGGCGTTGCATCAACACACAACCCAATCCTTGACGCGAGGCGTCACAGTATACCACGAAATCATCTGTTCCTTCCGGTAGTGCTAAGATTGGCGCATTGCAGAGCTTATCCTTCAATATCTGGAACGCTTCTTCCTGTTTGATTCCCCAATCAAACTTCTTATCTTTCTGCGTGAGGAGCGTCAATGGTTGAGCGATCTTCGAGAAATCCTCAATGAACCTCCGATAGTAGCCGGCCAAACCCAAGAATTGTCGAATCTCGGTTGGCATCTTTGGCGTTTCCCAATTCTTGATTGCTTCGATCTTGGTTGGATCCACATGGATTCCATCTCCATTTACCACATGTCCAAGAAATTGGACTTCACGTAGCCAAAACTCGCACTTAGAGAGTTTGGCATATAACTGTTCTTTCTTCAGCAGCTCCAAAATAGCTCTTAGATGCTGTTCGTGCTCAGCCTTTGTCCTTGAATAAATCAAGATGTCGTCGATAAACACAATCACGAACTTGTCCAAGTACGGCTTGCAAACTCTATTCATCAAGTCCATAAAGACTGCAGGTGCGTTTGTCAAACCAAACGGCATAACAAGGAACTCGTAGTGTCCATAACGAGTTCTGAAGGCTGTCTTCGGGATACTTTCCTCTTGTATCCTTAACTGATGGTATCCAGATCGAAGATCGATCTTTGAATAAAAGCTTGAGCCTTGCAGTTGGTCGAATAGATCATCGATTCTTGGCAGAGGATATCTATTCTTGATCGTCAGCTTGTTCAATTCCCGGTAGTCTATGCACATACGAAAACTACCGTCCTTCTTCTTGACAAACAAAACTGGAGCTCCCCAAGGCGAGAAGCTTGGTCGGATAAATCCCTTGTCTAACAACTCTTGAAGTTGTGTCGACAGTTCCTGCATCTCAGACGGAGCAAGTCTATAAGGTGCCTTAGCCACAGGCGCGGCGCCTGGAACTAAGTCAATGCGGAACTCTACTTGTCTCTGAGGTGGTAGTCCAGGTAAGTCCTCTGGGAAGACTTCTGGATATTCCCTCACGACAGGGATGTCTTCTATTCTTGGCTCAGCAGCCTTCTTATCCACAATGTGTGCCAGGAAGGCAACACATCCCTTCTGCAAACACTTTCGCGCTTTCAGGCAGCTGATAATTCTTAACGGCGTATCACGCTTCTCCCCGTGAACCACAATTGTTTCGCCATCTTCGGTTGGGATACGAACGACCTTTTCGTGACAAACTATCACAGCCTTGTTGCCTGATAACCAATCCATTCCTACCACCACGTCGAAGCTTCCCAACTGGACTGGTAGTAGATCCAAAGCAAACTCACGCTCTCCCAATTCGATCACACAACCTCTGATAACTTCATTGGCTTCTACTAACTTTCCATTGGCCAATTCGATTGAGTACGGAATATCTAACTTATTAGCGGCTAAACCAAGCATATTCTTAAACTCTAACGACACGAAGCTATAATCGGCGCCAGTATCAAATAAAACGGATGCATAGCGTTGGTTTACAGGGAACGTACCAGTGACAACATTGGGATCCTGGCGCGCTTCCCTCGCTTCGATGTGGAACACTCTTCCACGGGCTTGGTTCATTTCTGGGCAGTTCCTTTTAAAATGCCCGATATCACCACAGTTAAAGCACCCAAGTCTTTGCCCGTTTCCACCTCCATTTCCAGCTTGGTTGTTCCTTTGGTTATGATTCACGGCGCCCGCTTGATTAGCATTGTTGCCTCGATTCCCATTACCTCCATTGTTTCCTTGTGGGCGATTTCCATTCCCACCCCGGTTGTTATTTCTGTTTCCGGATCCTCCCTGGCCTCCCTGGCCAGCAGTGGCCCAACAAGTGTCCTTCAAGTGGCCCGGCTTTCCACATGCTTCGCATACTTTCACACTACAATGGCCAGGATGGTGGCGTTGGCAGGTATTACACTTGGGCTGGGTGCCCATATATCCTTTTCCCTTCTTTCCACTACCAGCTGTAACCTGAGCTGGCGTGCCTGATCCTCCTTTCTTAACCACCCCACTGGCGCCCTGCTTGAAGTTCAAGAACTTTCGTTTGTTACTTCCTGATGACTCGACGTGAGTCTCTTTCTTCTTAGGCTCAGCATTACCAAACTTGTTCAGGCGAATAGCCTCCTCTGTGAGAGCCACGCTCAAATCGATTGCCTCAGTAATTGTCGCAGGGTTGGATGAGGTCACCATGCTTATGATTTGAGGAGCTAATCCCCAAATGAAACGTTCAATCCGCTTGAACTCCGGAGTGACCATGTAGGGTACCACATGCGATAAGTCATGGAACCTTTGAACGTATTCTGCGATCTTTGGACCTTCCATTTTCAAATGCGAGAACTCGGTTTCCAATCTTTGGATTTCCGCGCGAGAGCAGTACTTTTTGCGCATAAGTTCCTTCAGTTCGGTCCAGGTTAGCGCGTAGGCAGCAGCTTCACCAAGTGTCTGCACTTGCAAATTCCACCAAGAGAGGGCTCCATCCAAGAATAGCCCTGAGATATAGGTGACTTGCTGATCTAGTGCGCATTTGCTCATGCGAAGAACAGATTCAGTTTTCTCAGCCCAACGAACAAAGGCGACAGCACCTCCTGTGCCATCAAAGTTGACCGGTTTGCAGTCTAGAAACTGCTTGTAGGTGCACCCTGCACATACATTGTAACACGTGAACGGCATTAGCATCTTTGCTATAGATATCCAATTAGGTCATGGTATGTCTAAATGACTCAGTATTACCATGAGGTGGATTGTTGTTGCCATTGTTGTTTGAGCTGCTTCCGCTGGGTCCTCCTTGCGAAGCGGCGTATTGTGCGATGGCAGCAGCGATGACTTGCTGGAGTTCTGCCTCATTGGTAGGCATGCGTGTCTCACGTCTTGGTGGCATCTTCTAAAAGATGGTTTACGTTGGTCAGGCCATAGTAAGGATCCAATGTTATAATATGTACGCTTTATAGTAATAGTACATAACATCTCATGTTATAAACATATCAATCACACAACATCCCATGTCACAAACATCAATCACACAACATCCCATGTCATAGAATATAAATAACCAAATCAAGCATCAAATATGATGAGAATACTGCGATTGCCATATATTGAGACCACATAGTAAGCATACAAGTACATCATAGTGTCATACAACATCAGTCGACTAAGGGCTACATCACCCTAGTCCAAAAAGTACATCAAATACATGTCAACAAAAATCAGAATCATAATGTAGTCTCCAAAAATGCTGTGCAGTCAAAAGTAATCGCCGTCTTCTCACCAGCGTCTACCCATACGGTACTGAAGAGCTCTACACGGATGGCGGTGGAGGAGGGGGAAAGTGAATGTAGAACAAACGACGCAACTGGAGCCAGTCCTCCTCCATGGCTCTCTGGGTACGCAACCAAGAAGCAACCTGCTGCTCAAGTGCCAAAAGGCGTGCATCATAGTCTGGTGGTGAAGGTCGAGAGGGCTGCAAAGGAGAGTGGGTCTGACCCTGGCACTGACACGGCGGCGGCTGAGCTCTCTCAAGCTCCTGAATGCGCTGCGTGTGTGCCTCGTGATGGGCGACAAAAGACATCAGAACGTCCTCAATAGTATACCCCATATGGAAAGAATGGTAGGGGTCGGTCGGTGGCATAACAGAAGGTGACGTCCAGAGAAAGGGCTCACTGGTGGGATCAAAAGGTGCCACATGAAATGGAGAAACAGGGGAAAAAGTAGCAGACGGTGGTATAGCAGGAATAGATACTGGTATATGTCCAAATGGGTGAGCCGAAGAACCCTCTCCAGGTCGCGCTGGAGGTGTAAACCGAGGAAATGAAAAGGAGGTATCAACGTGATGGGTATCAGTGATCTGAGGGGGAATGGGTGGGACCTCGTCATCGGCAGGAATCCACCCATGCTGGGCGTGCTCATCTCGTGGGTCAATCTGTGCCTCAAAAAGTGCTCGATTAAACTGTACAGGCATAGGGTCAAGGTGAGGTGCAACAAGAGGGTCAACTGGTGCATCAGCAAAAAGTGGGGGATCAACATGATTAGCAGCAATGACATGATCGCCCTCCAACAACGGAGCGTCCACTAGGTGATCATCAATAGGTGGGTCAGCAATGACAGGCTCAATAATAGGTGCGTCAGCATGAACTGGGTCGTGCTCAAACGCAGGGTCTAGAGCGGCTACCTGCTCAGGGGCCATGGCAGGCTCGGGGTCATCAAAGGCCATCTCAAAATCAAACTCAGGGTCAATGGGATCAACTGGGTCAACTGGGTCGACTGGATCCTCCGTAGGCTGATCCATGGGTATAAACTCTATATCCTCATCTGGGTCGAATCCTGCGGGAAAGACAGGATCGGAATCCTCCACATCATCGTGGTCGAAAGCAAAACTAGGAATAGGGGCAACAGAGGATGCCTGGTCGGGATATGATCCATGTGAGAAGTGCTGCGCACTCTGGGTGTGTGAAGGTGCGGAGGCCACAGACTCGAAAGAGTCTGGGACCGGAGAGTGAGCAGGTGACTCCTCAGCGGGAGCATCTGCGATCAACAAAAGATCTCCAGCAGCAAGAAGGACCTCGCCCTGAACCTCATCCTCTAAGGGCTCGTCGTCAAACAGATCGACGTCGTCGTCAGCGTCGGCGTCGAGGAGTAAATCGTAAGCAGGATATGAAGCCAAAGGTATGGGAGCAGGGATCTCCACTAACGGTAGGTCCCCGGCCAAATGGCCATCAGCGAGCTCATCAGCACCATCAAGTAAAGCAAAGGGCTGAAAGTCGTCCTCGTCCGTGCTAGTAACGTCGGATGTGTGGACCTCGCGCTCTGAAGACTCTAGGTCGTCTGATACTATAGGTCTAGGTCCTGTGGTGTCTGAATCACCTGTGCCAGAGGTGTCCATGGTGTCTGTAACATAAACATAAACATGCACAAACAGTCAATCATGCAATCAAATAATCACATAAGTCACCAAGTAAGCAATCAAATAATTCTCCTAGTCCCACTAGCCTCCCAGCCTCCCAGACTGCTCTTCCTAGTCCCACTAGCCAATTCTCCTAGTCCCACTAGCCAATTCTCCCAGCCTCTCAGACTGCTCTTCCTAGTCCCACTAGCCAATTCTCCTAGTCCCACTAGCCAACTACCTTGGCCTCTCAGACCGAGCCTCGGCCTCCCAGACCGAGCCTCAGCCTCCCAGACTGAGCCTATAAATAATAAATAAAATATGCTCAACATTTGTTTATAAAAAGTTTTGGATCTGGACTTAAGTGGTATGCAGTGTAAAAATGTTTTCGTGAGAGCCCTAGTGATCATAGTCTAGACTCGAGAAGGAATCCTAGTTCGCTATGATCAGAGCTCTGATACCAAGCTGTCACACCCTGGCTTTGCGGAAGCGTGGTTAATTTGGTGTGACTTCTTAATACCATAGCTTAACCATAACAAAGCTATATGAAATAAAACCATGCAAGATCATCCATTCGATTAACTTTTAAAACCAAATACAGTAACATTGTCTTAACGGAATCACATCCTAACGACATAAACATTGTTCAACAAACACAACATAACATAAGCATAGTTTAAGGACTGTGACTTGTCCAGGAAAGAGTCACATTCCCTAAACCCGGATGACCTCGTAACTAGTGCAGCGGGAAAACGTGTGATACCGCGCCAGATCCTTTAATTCCCTGAAATACATGTAAGTTGAAAAACCAACAATAATGTTGAGCGAGTTCATGCGTAAGTGAGTAAATAAACCTTTATAAGTATAAAAATAATCCTGGTATGTAGCAAATAAGGGAATTGAGATCACCAATGGTTTGCAAGGCCACTGATATATGTGAAGTGCAAGTAGGGAGACTCAAACCTAGCAGATTTTGCCACGGCATTAGTATGTGGACAAAGTCACCCCGAGGTCTGTTTCTAGTTTGGCCTGGGGCTGGGCTCGCTACACCCAGATAGATCTACCGCTCCTGTCCCTCGGTCCTACCATGAGGACTAATGGCCTCATATTGCTCCTACCCACTCACATGATCTAAGTAGTAAACCTCCTTACGCTAACCATACCATGTATAAAGTACTTGTAATCAAAGTAACATGTATTTCACCCCCGTAGTTAAAAACTGAAAACAGTTAAGAGAAAAGGGGGACATGAACTCACAGTGGTGCGTCTCTACCAAGTATGTCTCCTGATCAAGCAGCTGTATGACGACCTACACGTACTAACTCTATTAGACGGACGGCCGTGCCTTAGCTTTATGGTTTAAGTTTTTGGGAAATAGTTAGGCAACTATTTCGTGTTTATATTCTGTATACTTGGTAGTCATTTTCCTTCCCAAGGATGGGGGAATTTAATACATGTGTGTTCTAAATATATTATTAAGTCTCACTTAAAATATATTCTATTTCTAACTCCAAAATATAGATATTTTTCTCAAAAATATTATATTCTCTATTACACAAATCTCCCAAAATAATACTTTGACAAGAATACGCGTTAAGTCACCTTTTCTTAAAATGCGTAAGTTACGTTTTAAAAATCGAGTGGTAATAATAATTACCGGTGTAACTTATATATTTATCGTAGAGACGTTCGTAATATTTTGGATCCATTAACATTCGATAGTATTATTTTTACCCTAAAAATAATACTAGTATTTTCACAAAATAATCATAAACACATATCAAGTGACTTTATGAAAAATATATACTAAATATATATTTACCAAGTTTTATTTTGGTGAAATCCCACCTCCGATGTTTTGTAAATATAGTCGTGGCGAAACTTATATTTCGAAAACAAGTCGAAAAGTATTTCTAACACTTATAGTGAAAATAATTCTAAGTGTTAGGTTTTTAGAAAAATTTCGCCAGAGTTTCCTCTGTAACTGGAGGTGGCCACGCTTTCAAGCGTATCATTTTCTTTCATAAATCAAAACAATCATTCTTTTCATTCAATCAAAACAATGTCCAAACAACAAACTAGTAAATAAATATGTATAACGCGTAAATTACATGAACTTGCGTTTTATCCAAGAATATAAGGTAAAGTCCATTACTTTTGGTGGATCTTTATAAAAATCAATCCGGTTTCGTAAAAACCCCGTTTTTAAAGAAATTCCATTTTTACAACTTCTCGTCATCTTTTACAAAAATAGTTATTTTGTCGAAACCTAGTGTTACACAAGTATTTTCACACTTGTGTGTTTGCTAAAATCACTCTTGTTTATGAAAGATCCGTCTTTAAAAGTATGTTTTCTCTTGACACGAGGTCTTTTGAAAATACCGCTTGTAGATCCGTAGATCTACTAGTTTTAAACACTATTTCATAAGTGAAATCATTTTCACACAAGTTCAAGTTTGATGTGTGGTAGAGTTTCATCACTTAACCCTTTACTTCCAAAACAACCTTATGTCATGATCCATGATCATGACCAACCCAGGTTAAATGATGATCCGAGCTACCACAACATAGATCGGGTCCAAATAACTACACAAATCAAATACTACAAGATTTACACAACATATGAGCTTTTAACCATCACTTATAGCATTCTTAGTAGACTTTTAAGCTTCAACTTGTATGTTCATGACTTTTAACCGTTACATATCATATTAACCATCTTAAAATAGTTCGAGAAGGTGATTTAAGCAACTTACTACTAGCTCGAGGCTAGGGAAGATTCTAGTCGCAAAAAGAGTGGATAAAAGCAACGAGAAGAGGTCCTTCGCCTTCCGATTGCATCAAGGTTACTTATACACGATCCTTATCACTTGTAGATACTTGGAATGTGAAGATCAAAAATCGAAAGTTGATGGATGCTCAAGGGGGTGTTCGGCCGTAGCTCTTAGAGGGAGAGATAGAGAGTTAAGTTGTGAGTTGTTTTGTGGAAAAGAACTTCATGATCTTAGGGTTAATCTATAAATCCATCATGCTCTAATAACCAATGGATCTTGTGTTACTTAGATATTAAGCACAAGATTAATATAATCAAATAAAGGACAAGGTATGTCCCCCTCTTGGGGACGGTTTGTAAAGGGGGGGGGGGGTACTAGTTCAAATCCAACCAAATGTTAAGTATTTAGTTAGGTTAACCTTGTTAAGTTTAGGGATTAACCCGGTTAGTAGTATGTTATGTGTTATGACGGGTGTTAGGGTATTCAGGGACCCTAACTGGCTCAGAAAAAAGACAGACAATGAAAAGGACAATATTTTCATGTTCCGGGTAAAGTCCGGTTGTTTGGTTGGATAGTAATCCGTTAAAGAGCTTAGCAAAGCTTTAAAGTGTCGTTATTATTATTTTTAGTGACACAACTTATTCCTGACACTTTGGAAGGTGTCTAGTAATATTTTTCTCATGTTTTGGCACTTTATTGAGTAGCTAGATGCTGAATTATTATGTAAAGTGCTGAATTTTGTGCTTAGAGTACGTTTTAGGCACATCCGGTCACTGTAATTTATTCCTAGAGACGCAGTTCTACAACCCTTATATCCCTACACTCGCCACTAGTGTAGTAAAATATTTCTGGCTCATACAGGCCTTAGAGGCAGTGTCTGCCTGATGCTGGCTTTATTAGCATGTTCAATAGGTTATCCGTTTATAGTGCTACTGTGCTTTTTGTGCATCATGTTTGTCACTAAGGTTCAGCATGTAAATAATGTAGTGACGGTAAGTAAAGTATGATGCAGGTATATGCATGTATCAGAAATCAAGTAGCAGTTCATCAGTAATTTCAAACAAGCACAGTAATTAAGCAGTAATTAATTATTAATTAAGTTGTACGGATACCTGGTTTAGTGAGGGTTGTCACATCCACATCAGCAACAGTCTTCTTGCTGGTCTCCTCATTGTCTACATGCCCACGGATTTCCATGGGCACCCAGAAATCAAAGCTTAGACGACTTGTCACGGGACTAGCAACGGTGGTCATTGCCCCCGATGCATCAGCAGGTCCAGCTTCTATCGCAGTCACTTCACCTGGTGCTGGATAAAAAAAAATCAACTGTAAAAACAATACAACATAAAAAGCATACGCTTTTGAATCATAGTTGTACGTATGAGACATTTTTTTCACTCGGATCAGGGCCACACGCCACATCCTGAGAGATCCTCAAACTGAAACTTGGCTGACTATGCACACCAACATCAAGCGCGCTAGTGACATCACCTACGGTTGATAATAAATTAACACAAAACGCCAGAATTTTTTAAGATCCCCCATAATGTTAAACACTAATTGAAAATAGAACGCGACTTGGTATTTATATACACACCACTGTCCACACCCATGTTTTGTTGGTCCCCCGCGCAACATACACTGGGGGCGTCGTCGGCTGTGCGCTGGCCCGCCGTACAGGTTGTGCCTACACACGAGGGGGGGTTAACAAGCCGAGCGACAATTTTAGCCTTCGTCCACCCTCGCCTGTGTGTAACAGATACCGGCCCCGCTGTCACTGTCTTACAATGACGAATGACCATCTCACCATCGCCTGTTTTAACGTTCATATTCCCCCTATACCTTTCCACATCAGGCGTCTGTTTAGCTGCCCCCCCCCCCCGCTTTGGTTGCATGTTTTTCGCTCCCTACGTCTCAACAAACACAAGTATCCAAAAAATTAGCCACACGCCAAGAAGACGTATATATTTTTATAAACCGTTTTACCTTTTATTTGGACCACATACCTGAATCGATGTCCGGAGCGATTTTTTTTTTCGCATTCACTCAACCTCAACAGAGTCGCGATTGCGCATGTCACAATCGCCCAACCTTAGGCGCGTACAGCCTGTAAACCACCCGAGGCCGGCCCAAACTGGCAGATCGTTGTTGCACCATGGGAATAGCCTGCGGTCGGACATCAGCCTCTTTGTCAACCGTTTGTTCACAATCGGAGCAAATGTCACCAACATCACGCACAACACGCATGCCCTTAACAGCGTTGTCAACATCAGGCCCGCTTCTAGCGTCGCATGAATCTTAAAAGCAATGTAAAAAAACAATTTTAGATGCCCATCACACACACATGTAACTAGTATATGGCTCTGTAAACCACTTTTTACCTGGCTTGTTGCCGACCACCAGGCTGTTATCACCCAGGCTCACAACACCATCAACTTTTGTAGACCCCTGTTGCACACAGGAGACCTCCTGCGGCTCCCACGTCGTCAACAACACGCATGTCATCAAGGGCGTCGTGAACATCAGACCCACGCGTAGCGCCGCATGGTTCTTAAAAGGAAAGTAAGAAACAATTTTAGATTCAACCACAATCACATATGTAAATAATATATGGCATTGCAAAACTTTGTTTACCTTGCAGACTATCGAGCACTAGGCTCGTATCGCCCAGGCTCACGACCCCCAACTTCTGCATTATCCGCAATTTCGAAACTCAACACGTTTGTGAGTGTAATATGTCTATCGCTTCCGTCAATTACGTATCGTAGCTGGGAAATGTTCAAGACATGGCTTAGAATTGTTATTTCGTGTAAAATAATATCCGTTAGTGATTTGGAGTACGCCCTCACGAAGACGAGTCCATCCACACGAAAGTTCATCCTCACGAATGGACAAGTGAGTTGGTGAGGATGGACATAGGGTATAAATAGAGCTTATGTCTTGACATTTTAGAACAATTAGAACGTTGAAGAGCTCATTCGATTCGAAGTGCTTGTAATTGTCATTCAATCAATAGAATCAATAATTAACTACATTCTTGTGTCTGATCCACTCACGTACACGGATTCCGCACGTGATACGTGATTTTCGCCATCATCGGAAGTTTGAATTCGATCCAAACACGAACATACAATTAGGAATTTTGAAAATACAAAAACATTTGAAAATTTGGAAAAGCCAAAAACATGAGAAAACTTAAAAAGAGTTTTTTTTTTTGTAAAAAAAAAGAAATGATAGTACATCAGTACGACAGTCACAGCATGCTAAAGAATTGGAATGTTTAAATGTGATAAACGGTGTCACTTGTAGGACCGGTTTTCGACTCCGAATGATTGCGAACCGACTCGTGTAACGTGCGGAATCCGTACACGAACGTGACTGAACACACACGACCGTACTATAAACGTGATTCTATTGATAGATATAAATCGTACAAGCACCTAAATCACGACGTCACTTTCTCTCTCTAGAGTTTCTCTCTCTAGCTCTAGATCTCCAAATCTCAAATGTAGCAAAAGTCCTAAACACTAACACTAAGTGTCCTATTTATAGGCCAAGGAGATAAGGAAGGTTTCCTTATTTACAGAAATGCCACCTTGCCTTTTCTATTAAAATATTACAATATAAGCCTAGATTTCTTCAGTTTCAGCTACGGATTGGATTGACGGAGGCGATAGACATTACTGCACTAACATACTCCCCCTTGGATATTGCCGCAGACAATCTCGTAGCGTCTTGTCTTTCTCTCTCTCTCTGAGTCTTCTAGAAAGTTTGACGTCTCCAGCAAACACGGACTCCCTCTTTCTTGAACAGAATCCCCGTGGATCTGTTTCAGCTTCAGGTTCCCCTTTCAGTAAACTCTTCCTTCAGGCTCCCCCTTTCGTCAAGCTTCCGTGCTTTTGGGATCGACACCTGGCTTTCCGGTTACAAGCTCCCCCTTGCGTCGAGCTCGTCTTCAGACTCCCCCTTAGACTCGGCTATCGGGATCGTAATCAAGAATAACATCTGCAAATTCTCAAACATTTATAAGTAAAAATATTTTGAATCATCCAATATTGAAAACCTTGGCTCTATCAGCATAAGCTAAAGCATTTCGACAGTGAAAACGTTTTTGATTGTCCAGGAATCGTGACCTGGCTCTTAAACACTTTTAATCAAGAACCTGCCTCTTATTACAAGTATAACACTATAAGTATTCCCAGGATTACTTGACTCTCTCCCCTATCAACAACCTTCAAAGATTTGGCAGTATTAAGTATCCAACATCAAAACCTAACGCTTAGTAACAGATATTAACACTTTAAGAATCCAAATCCCTCACAGTTAATCGTCCAAGTCCAATTTAATGACCTTGGAGATATCACAAACTGTTTTTGATTTTTGATTAAAAACTTCAAGTTTCAAATTAATGAACTTGTTTATTTTCATAAACACGTTCAGCATACTTAGATTTTGACACTCAGCTCTTAGACATCGGTTGTCGAAAATAAAGTAAAATCAAAATCTTTTTGAATTTTTCTCAAACATAAAGCAGAAAAGAAATATTTAGAAAAAAATATTTTTGTTTGAGTTCGTGTTAGAGGATCATATCAGTTTTTGATAAATCACTAGTACCGTTGAGCTTTAAACACTTTAAGTTCTAAACGATTGTCAGTATACTGATCCACTTAAATTTTCACACAAAGTTCAATTGATTCGAGATACGGAATTAGTGTTTTAAGGACTTAAACTTATTCGCGTGTCCCACCTCTGAATATACTCCCGTATCAAAAATCCCTAGATTCAGTCTTACAGGTGAATATACCAATTTGATATCTGTTCTTTGGGTTAGTGCGAGACCTTGAGAGCTCAGGTATGAACTTCCGTTCAGTCAAAGAGATGAAGGCTCGACTTTAGGTGTGTTCCCTTTGGGAATCTTCTTTTACAACTGCACTTGATTCATATCTTTTGTTGGGATTGAACCCTACCAGAGGAACAGATAATTAAAGCCAAAACTGGATCAGAGCAGTGAATCCAGAATAAGCAGATGTTACATACAAATCTCTCCCCTTGAAAGTGGTTTTCAACATCTGCTAACCTCCTATCTACTGACCATACAAGCTACTGACCGTCAAACTGCTGCTCAAGTAAAGACCTGATGAAAGACTAAAGCTCTGCTGATTCAATCTACTGCCTTGAGTCAAGCACTGCTGATCCGGACAAGTACTGCTGGGTTCACAGCAGTGGAAGGTTGCAGCAGCTGTTCTATAGTCTGTTTGTATTGTAATGTAATAGCAGTAGTTAGCATAGCAGTGTTTGTATTGATCAGGGGTTAGAGTTTGTTAGGAGGTTAGATGTCACTTTCATGGTGACGTCAGCTTAGATGCTCAGTGGTTTGCTAGTGCCTATAAATAGAACAGTGCTCTGTACTGTTCTATTAGCTCTTTGCAAACTTGTTTTCCTGCACGAACAAACACTGAGCTCTGGCTGAGGGGGAGTTTGTATTAAGCATTACATTGTAATCGTTGTTGAAACTAAATTCAATCTTTCGGTTCTTTGTTGAAAATGTCTTGATCAAAGCAATACTCTCGTTTGATTGTATGCAAAGTTTGTTTCCATATTAATTCCGATGCACAACTCATCCATTTTCATTTTAATTCAAACAGAAAATACAATCAAAACCAAACTCAGATCCAACAATTGGTATCAGATCTGGGACAGTTAAATTTGATTTAACAATCATTTTGACATAAATAGTTCAGCTCAAAATCGTTGATATCGATAGTTTGTTCGGAGCAAGGTTTAATCACCATTAAAGTTGATTAATCAGTGCCTGTAAAACAACCAGGATGACGTCACAATCACAAGATGATAAGAATAATGTTGGCTCACTTTTTAAACCACCCATGCTTAAACGTAATGAATACAACATCTGGGAGAGAAGGATGGGTCACATCCTTGCTCAACAGAACACTGGATGTTGGAGGTCTGTTGTTTTTGGTCCCCATGTTCCAATGGTGCCAAGTGCTGAGGATCCAAAGAAGAACGTACCAAAACCTTATGAAAACTATACTGAAACTGATTTTCAAAAGTTCGAATTGGATGCCAAAGCATTTAGCATCATAGCATCTACATTAGCAAATGAGATCTATGCTGGACTGTTACATTGTAATAGTGCCAAAGAGCTATGGGATGCATTGAAGGAACAGTTTGGGGGTACTGAAGAAGTTATTGAAAACAATAGGGAAATTCTGAATCAGCAGTATGAAACCTTCTGTCACATTTAGGGTGAAACATTGACCCAACAATTTGAACGTTTCAGTTGTCTCGTCAGTGAGCTAAGACTTGTTAAGGTTGAATTTCCAAAATCAACCCAAAATAGCAGCTTTCTTAGATCACTACCTGATAAATGGGACACAATTGCATTTGTGACTAGAAACTCTATTGAGTTCAAAGATCTGACCCTGACCCAACTTCATGGTAGACTCCTGACTTATGAAAGGGAGTTGAACCAGAAAAAGAAGTTGCAAGAGTCTGGAAAAGCCACTGATGATTATTCATTTGGTAGCACAGCTTTTCTTGGTCAGGAAGAATCTGGTAGCAGTAGTAAGGAACAGGGTTATGATCATTTCATTGATATAACAACTGGTGGTAACTTTACCAACCCTGATCCTCACTCTGCAAATTATGCTTTTACTGCAAACACTGAAAACCAGATGTCAGATAATTTGTGTTTTGAACTCAATGACTTACAGCATTTTGATCCCACTGACTTAGAAGAGATGGATATCCTGCACCAATTGGATTTGCTCAGTGTTAGAACTAGCAAATTCTACAAAAGAACAGGGCGAAAATTCCCAGGTTTACATGGGAATCTAAGGGTTGGGTTGGATAAATCAAAAATCAAGTGTTACAAGTGCAATAGGCTAGGTCATTTCGCTAGGGAATGCAGGAGTCAAACTGCTGGTCCTATAATCACTCATCCTAGCTCAAACCCTAGACCTCAAAATCAAAGCACAGTGCACTATACCCAATATACCCATCAGCTCATGCTAACACTGCTCATTATGCTGCTGCCCCTGTGCCTGTGCATTATGTCCAAACTACTGTTCCACAAATTCAATATGTTCAAACCCCTGTCCCCCAGGCACAAGTGCAACCTGTTGCACCTCAAACAGCTGCTCCAGTAGTGGTACAACCAGATCAGCAAAGCTTTTTCACTCAAGGCTTTGTTGACTGGAGCAGCATGCCTGATGAGCTTGGTGATGAAAATTTTGCACTCTATGCTTCTATTGAATCTTCTAATGATGAATTTTGTTTGATGGCATTAGAGTCAATACCAGAGGGGATTGAAATTGAAGGTGAACAGCCAAGTGATGAAACAGTGGATGAGGTGACTGAAGCAGTGGTTACTGCTATGGCTGGTGAATTACTGCTGGGAGAAAGTTCAGGAACCCTGATTGAACCAATGACAGACCCATGGTCCGAAGAGGACAAAGAAGAAGAGAAAAATGAGAAAGCATGTGAGAAAGAAGAAAGAGCTGATGATGAAGAAAATCATCAATGTGATTGTGCAATGATGGCTGTTGCCAAGGTATCTCCTCAAGTTCTTGAAAAACTGTGTTCCGACAATTGCATTATTGCTTTTGCTAACATCAAAGAGGTAAATGAAAACCTTCGGGATAAAATCTTAACTGATGAAGTAAAATTTGAAAGGTCTTTAAAAGAACTTAAAAACAAATTGACTGAAAAGGAAAAAGAGATTAGCAGTCTGAAAGAAGAACAAAGCATAACCAAAACCCAACTCCAAACTATGGTAGAAAAATACCAAGTTTGCAAAAAGGAGTTGGAGTCCACCCAGATCACCTGTGAAAGATGGGTGGAATCATGCAAAGGGTATGAGGTTATGCTTGAAAAACAGATAAAAAGCAATGTGAAATTTGGTGTTGGTTATAGAAAACATGATGATGAAAACACTGCTTTTGGAAAATCTGTTCAAACCATTGATGTAACCACTGAGTTCATCCCCAAAAACAAGAATGGCCAAGAAGTGAAAATCACTGATAAACTTGGTAACAAAATCACACTTGACAGACCAATGGAATCCTCTACTTTTGAGGAGCTTGAAAATTATCAGTTTAAACCAAAGTGGTCTGATGAGTATGATATTCTTGAAAATTTCAAGCCCATGGACTTTACATCAACTGATGGTGTTAAATCTCCAAAAGCTAAAGTCATTCCTCTCAAGGACATCCCAACAGAGGTTAAAACCTCTGCTGCAAAGGAATCCGAAAAGAGAAAGAAGAAAGAAAAGATCAATAACATGTTTTGTGAATTCTGTGAGAAAAGGAATCATCTAACAAAAGACTGTTTCCATTTAAAAGCTTATGATTTAAACAAAACAAGTGTCATTGTTCCAGCTGAAAGCTGCATTGTCTGTGGTAAAACAAACCACAAAACTCAAGCATGTGTGTATCTCAAAAACTTTGATGTGAAAAAGAATGAGTACATTGCTAAAACATCCTTGAGTCCATCAACATCATCTGTCAAATTCACCAAGAACCAACCATTGTTTGTGCCAGTTCAAACAGCTGTCACAAAACAGCTGAACCAAACATCTGTCAAAAGAGATGTTCAGGTTACTGATGCACCCCCTGCCAATCAGTTCAGAAAAGGCAAGGAAAAACAGTCTTACCAAAGGATTCCACACGTTTATGAGGCCTACAAATGGCCCTCTAAACCTAAAGTGAACAGGCATCCTTTTGGGTACCAACAGGTGATTGGTCAAGAACCTCAACAGTGGTTAGCAAGAAACAGTACTAAAAGTGTCCAAACCCCTGACCTAACCACTGTCCATCAATGTGCATCCATCCCAGACACTATTGAGACCCCATCCAAAGCCTTATTGGCTTTGGAAACCCTAATGAACTAATCCTTTTACTTCATGTGCAGGGAGCTTCTGCCTGTTTAGATAGCCTTTGGTATGTTGATAGTGGAGGCTCCAGGCACATGACTGGATGTAAAGCCCTACTCAAAGATTTCAAAATTCATGGAGGGGTGATATATCCTTTGGGTATAACAGTAAAGGGAAAGTTCTGGGGTCTGGTACAGTACAATCTGGAAATGTAAAATTTGAAAATGTCAATCTGATAGACAGTCTGAAATTCAACCTCCTGAGTGTTTCACAAATGAGTGACAAGGGGTATGGGTCATTCTTCACAAAGGAGTGTTGTAGGATTGTTGGACAAGAAATGGTCAAAAAGATTGAAGCAATAATCAAAACTGGTCAAACTAAACTTGTTGCTTAAAGAAGTGGCAATGTTTATGTGGTTGATATGTCTAAAGAGTGTCCCAGAGCTGATGCCTGTCTGTTCTCAGCTGCCTCTAACAAAGAGACAGAACTTTGGCACAGAAGGCTGGGGCACACAAATCTTAAGACAATCACTGAAATTTCAAAAAATGGTTTGGTAAGAGGCCTACCACAAAAATTGTTTTCATGTCCTGAACATTGCATTTCCTATTTAAAAGGAAAACAGCATAAAAGTTCTTTTAAGTCCATTGAAGAGTCCAAAACAACCCAGTGTTTGCAAATGTTGCACATGGATTTGTTTGGCCCAGTTCAGGTCATGAGTCTCAAAAAGAAGAGATATTTTCTGGTTATTGTTGATGACTTTTCTAGGTTTACATGGACTTTCTTTTTACACTCAAAAGATGAGACTGCAAGCAATTTGCAAGACCTTGTGACACAGGTTGAAAAGCAATTTGACCTTCCAGTGAAAAGCTTCAGGAGTGAATATGGCACAGAATTTAAAAATAAGGAGTTGGATGCCTTCTGTGTGAAGAAAGGGATTGCAAGGCAGTACAGCATCCCTAGAACACCAGAGCAAAATGGGGTAGTTGAAAGAAAGAACAGAACTTTGATTGAGGCTGCCAGAACCATGCTTGCTGATTCAGGTTTGCCATTAACTTTCTGGGCAGAGGCAGTAAACACTGCTTGCTATGTTCAGAACAGAGTTTTAATAAACCCCAGGCACAAAATGACTGCTTATGAAATTCTGTATAAAATCAAACCACTGATCTCATACTTCAAGGTTTTTGGCTGCCCATGCTTTATTCTGAACTTAAAAGATTCCATTTCAAAATTTGCAGCCAAAATTGATTGTGGTTATCATCTGGGATACTCAACCACTGCCAAGGCCTACAAAGTGTTCAATACACGGACCAAGGCAGTGGAGGAGACTTAGAATGTAAAGTTCAATGAACTTTCATCAATGAAAATCCCAGCAAATCCTGCAGATCTGTTTGATCTTGATAAATTCACCTTTGAAAATACAGCTGTCAAGACTAACAATGCAGGTCCATCAGAGGATTCAACACCAGAATATGGGTATGAAATCATCATCCCTCAAAAGTCTGTCAAAATGGGAAGAGCAGCAGATGTACAAAACAGCTGTCAAAGCTCAACCACTGCTACCTCAACAGTTGTTGACTAAAGTAGCCCATCAATCATTGCTTCCACATCAAACACTGCTGATAAAAGTCCCCAAATAGTGGATAAAAGTCAGCAGGTGTCCACATCTTTACCTCCCATTCCACCACCTTTTGAAGCCACTGCTGGGTCATCAAAGTCACCAGCAGTGGTTAGCTCAGATGATACACATTTGCAGCCTTCACCAACAAATGCCATCATACCATACCAAGGAGATTTAATCTTCTTGAGATCTCATCCACCTGATCAAATCATTGGCAACATCAATGAAGGGGTGCTCACAAGAAGCCAAACCCAAAACATTTGTCTTTTTGCTGGTTTTCTATCACTCCATCATCCAGTCAAGTACCAAGATGCACTGAAAGACAACAGCTGGGTAGAAGCCATGCAAGAGGAGCTCCAACAGTTTAAAAGACAACAAGTATGGGAGCTTGTACCACTGCCAGAAGAGGTTAGTCCCATTGGCACAAAGTGGGTCTTCAAGAACAAAACTGATGAAAGGGGCATTGTTGTCAAGAATAAAGCCAGGCTTGTGGTTCAAGGTTACAGACAGGAATAGGGGATTGATTATGATGAAACATTCGCCCCTGTTGCAAGATTGGAAGCCATTAGACTGTTCCTGGCCTTTGCTGTCAACCACAACATGAAGGTGTTTCAAATGGATATCAAAAGTGCTTTCCTCTATGGTACAATTCAAGAAGAGGTGTATGTCTGTCAACCTCCAGGTTTTGAGGATCCATTTTATCCAGATCATGTCTACAGGCTGAACAAAGCCTTGTATGGCCTGAAGCAAGCACCAAGGGCCTGGTATGAAACTCTTTCCACCTTTCTACTCTCAAATGGTTTCAAAAGAGGTACCATTGATAAAACACAGTTTCTTAAATGGAGAGGAAATGATTTAATGATTGTCCAAATTTATGTGGATGACATTATTTTTGGAAGCACATGCAACAAAATGTGTGAAGAGTTTAGGGAACTCATGACAGTTGAGTTTGAAGTGAGTGCAATGGGTGAGCTGCAATGCTTTCTTGGTCTCCAAGTTCAGCAGATGCAAAATGGAACCTTCATTCATCAAAGCAAATATGCTAAAGAACTTTTAAACAAATTTGATATGAATGATTGTAAACCATGCAGCACACCCATGGCAACAAATAAGCTTGTCATGTTTGATGAAAAGGATGAGCTGATTGACCAAACACTTTATAGAAGCATGATTGGGTCTTTATTGTACCTAACTGCATCTAGGCCAGACATCATGTTTGCAACATGTGTTTGTGCAAGAAGTCAATCAGCCCCTAGAAAATCCAACCTTATTGCTGTAAAAAGGATATTCAGATACATAAAAAGTGCTCCCACGCTTGGTATCTGGTATCCAGCTAATGGGAATATCAAGCTTTCAGGATTTTCAGACATTGACTTTGCTGGATGTAACACCACAAGGAAGTCCACATCAGGAGGGTGCCAGTTTCTAGGTGACTGCTTAGTTTCATGGCAAAGCAAAAAGCAAGCAGCTGTTTCAACATCCACTGCTGAAGCTGAATACATTGCTGCTGCAAGCTGTACAGCCCAACTCCTGTGGCTTCAAAATCAGTTGCTGGATTTTGGTATCACTGCCTTAAAGACACCACTCATGTTGGATAGCCAGGCAGCAGAAAATATCATCAAAAATCCAGTTTCCCATTCAACGCCAAACACATCGACATCAGACATCACTTTGTGAGGGATTGCTATGAAAAAGGTTTGATTTCTCTGCATCATGTCCCAACTAAAGACCAGTTGGCAGATGTGCTCACAAAAGCACTTGACACAGCCACTTTTGAAAGCTTGGTCTCTAGAATTGGGATGCTAAACATGGAATAACCAGCAACATCTTCTTTTTCTATGAATAAAAGCATTAAAATGTTTTCAGAAAATAAAAAATCCATCCTTAAAAATAGTCGAAAATGAAATTTTCATTAAAATCCTTAAAAGTCTGCCATATCCACTGCTTGTTCAAAAGTCTGCTCTGCTTTAAAGTTTGTCCACTGCTGAAAGTCAACCCATGTTTCCTCATTTCTCTGATAAACACTGTTGTTCAAAAGCAGTGTCTTATCCACTGATATGCTATCAACTAATAGTGAAAATCATCCACTGCTTCCATAACCACTGCCTTCACCAGTAACTTTCATAAAAGTAATGTCCTTCATATTATCAGGGGTTGTCACGTGGGCAGTACATTGTAGTCAGACCTTTTGTAACCGCTGTCACGTCAGCCTTCATTTTTTCCTCTATAAAACCCCCACTTCACATCAAAAACAGGGTTTTACTGTCGAATTGAATTCTCAAAAATTCTCTTCTCAAAGCAGTTTTCCATCTCATTTCTTCACAAATTTCTTCGATCATCATCCTCAAAATGACACAATCGAAGCCATCTGCAAAACCCACCTCCAAATCATCGTCGAAAGCGGCCTCTCAAAAGGCCAATCCCACCGAACTTCCATTCAAACCATCTCACAATCTTCTGGGTCTTCTCACAAAACCCGGCACCACAGATGCTTTCGATTCCATCCTTACTACCATCTCCGCATCAAAGTACAAAACTTTGTTAACAGCGGATGCACCAATTTACTTGACAACCCAAAGAGAGTTTTGGAAGAATGCAAACCTTGAAACACAAGGAGACACTGTAATAGCCATCAACTCTTCTCTAAAGGGAAAAGATGTCAAGATTACACCACCATCAATTTCAGAGGTCATTCAACTCGATGATCAGGAAGGTACAATTTCTTTCCCCAAAAACGAGTTAAAAATTGACTTCATTGAGAGAGGGTATGCAGACACAATGATGAAGAAAGCTACCTTACAAAAAGGTTTCTTTCCTTCTGCAACCAGATTTTTATTCCATACCCTCCTCTTGTGTGTTTCAAACAAAGCCACTTCTTTTAATGAAATGCCATTAAAGATTCAAAATCTGGGATATGCTATTCTTCAAGAAGAAAATTTTAACTATTCTCGGGAAATCTTTAATGATTTGGTTAACAATGTTGAAACAAAATCATTCTTACTGTTTCCAAGGTTTTTAAGTTATTATTTTG
Organism: Helianthus tuberosus; assembly: GCA_030545235.1. Classification (NCBI taxonomy): domain Eukaryota; kingdom Viridiplantae; phylum Streptophyta; class Magnoliopsida; order Asterales; family Asteraceae; genus Helianthus; species Helianthus tuberosus. The sequence continues at coordinate 107,503,783 of CM060414.1, read as the reverse complement.
AAAAGAAATTCAGTAAGGATGATATTACTGCAATAAACCAAGGTGATTATTTTTAAATGAACAGCTTAACTGCTGAAACTTTTACAAGAATGTTAACACCTTGCAAAAGACAAGCAGAGGTGCCTGAGCAGAATTTAGCAGCTACCACTGCTCCTCAGGTATCTGCTGCTGAGCCCACTACTCAAGGTGATCAAAGCAGCAGAACAACTGTTTTGAAACCCACACCTACAATCACCAAAAACCCAACAAAAAGAAAAACATAAAAACCCCCCAAACCCATCAAAAAGGCAACTCTGGAGGATGAGATACCAGAGCAACTGCCTGTGACAAAACAAAGGTCACTCAAAACCACTGCTGCTACTTCCTCACAGCAGTTGGTCAAAATATCTCAACCCATAACCACAGCTCCTCCTTGTTGGTGCACACATCTGTCGTCTTCGTCTTACATCGAGTCTTGTTTAGAGATAGATAGAATAGAGCATGGAATCCAAGAATCATAATATTTAGGAGTGATTCCACTCGAAAGTTAACTTTCTGATTCCACTCGTAATGTTAAATTCTGATTCCACCCGTAATGTTAAATTCTGATTCCACCCGAAAGTAACATGCTGATTCCACTCCAAATGACACCATGTCATTAGGAGTGGAATCAGAAACAATATAAATAGGTCATTTGGTGGGGAATCCGAATATAGTTCTAAGTGAAGTCTTGTATTCCACCCCGAAGTGCTGCCGGTGTGAGGATTGAGCTGTAAACGTTGTCAATCAATACAATCAGTGTTAAAGGTGAAGATAAAGTTGTTTCTACCTTTGTTTCTTAGTTTCCGCCTCTGAAACGAAGTTAAACTCCTCTGAACGACTTGTTCGGGTCGAAACATGATACTACAATTGGTATCAGAGCCAAGTATGAGGAGTTCTGTCGAATTCAGCTGAATATCATTGTTTTTCTGTCTTCTACACCATTCTTTCATCAGTTCAGAAAGATTTAACGGTCAAAACCAGTTCAAATTTTCACAAATTGTATAAAAGTGACTATTAACAAATCCTTGAAAGTTTCATTGCTAAAATCGACTTAAAAATGGGTAAAAATGATGTCCGAGTTGATTTCGCTCGTAATGAATATTTCTGATTTCGCTCTTGGGATACAAAGTTTCTGATTTCGCTCTTGAAAGTCTGATTCCGCTCTTAAACTTGATGTTGATTCCGCTCCTGACAACCAAAGCACTTGATTTCGCTCTTAAACTTGATGTTGATTCCGCTCCTGACAACCATAACACTTGATTCCGCTCCTGTGAAAAGTTTGATTCCACTCTTGTGAACATTTTAATTCCACTCTTAGTAATCAAAGTATGATTCTGCTCATCGTTGACCTGAAACACGACAAAGTGTCAGTACATCGGGAATAAGAGATCATGTGGTTTAAATCGGTTGCATGTGAATATAATGAGTTTGTCGGTTCAGTGGAATAAAAGGTCGAATGAAATTGTGATAAGAGTGTCGGTTACTTTTGATAAGTCTGCATGTCTCGTGAATTGTTATTAGAGTCCCAATAAAAGTGTTTGAGATAACCGGCCACATTCATATTTGAGAACAAATCAGATTTTTTTAAGTTGTCGGTTAAATGAGTCACAAGGCCAAATATTAGTTTCTATATCATAATTCAACGGCCCAAGTTTCAAAATCCCCGGCCCAATCATTGTTGTTGGATAAGTGCATTTTAAAGGCCAAATGAGAATTGTTTAGAATCATTGTTGTCAGTGGAAGTTGTCATCGACCCATGTGATTTGTTTCATGTAACGAGGTTGTGTCTGGAAAGTACATCGTATCTTGTGTCATTTACAAGAAGTGATCAGAACATATTGATGTGCATGTGATTTATGATGTTTGTCGGCTTGTTATATTCATCAGACAATTACATGTGATCTACATTGTGTCATAAGCCCATGTGTCTACATATGTGTTCGGTCCAATCAGATTAAGAGTTCGACCCAACCTGATAATACATTGAAAGTTAGTTCCGATTCTAGTTTGGAGTTCAAAGCTTTCAAAGGATTATAACGTTGTTTGAAAGTCTATAAGTTCACACATAGTGAGTCAGATCGGTTGTTTTTTTATCCGGGTCATAGCAGTTCGCACGGTTTGACATCAAATTCAGTTCACACAAATTCAGTTCGCACAAAATATTCACCAGCCCGAGTATCAGTTTGTTTCAGTTGTTTAAAAGTGTTTAAACTGATAAGTGGTTGTTTGTTTGTTTTAAGATGATAAAGGTGTGATACGAGGAGAACTAGTTCGTGTAAAAGTTTGTTTGAGAAATTCTTCAATTCCGAATCATGGATAACGATTTCTACAACGCATTTGCGACACCGTCTGGTCCAGGTGCTATTGCTCAAGCTATGAGTTTAGAAAATGAGACGGGAACCACCCAAAAGCCCCCTAAATTGATGAGTATTGAAGAATACTACGGGTGGAAAGACAGATTCGAGAACTGGGTTCAGGCAAACCATCTTAGGTCTTGGGAATGTATACTGAAGAAATATGTGTTGCCTCAAACAGAGTTGCAGGTTCTCAAAGAGTTATCAGAGTTTACGGATCAGGAACGTGTTATGTACAAAGCCGAAAAAATGATGATTAGTCTGTTGCAACAAGCCATCAAAGAAGATATTTTCATTCTGTTACAGCATGACAAAACTGCAAAGTCAATCTGGGATGCACTTAAAGTCAAATTTGAGGGTAGCGAGAACATGATAAAGAGCAAAAAGGCGTTGCTAAAGAAAGAGTTTGATCTGTTCAGTAGCTTACCAGGTGAAGACACAAAGAAGCTGATTGAGAGATACTGTCACCTAGTGCGATCAATGTCGATGTTGAGCATTACCAAAGATCGTGAAGAGTGGGTAGACAAGCTTGCTGATGCATTACCTCAGAAAGAGTGGGGAACTTATTTGATGATTCTAAAAAACACGGGTGTTTATGATGGGTTGACAATATCTCAGTTTATTGAAAAGATCGAAAGCCAGGAGCTGGAGCAACAGAAGATAGCTAGGATGAACAGTCCGAGTGGTCAACAGGATATTAAAATGTACTACAAAGGTAGCATTCCGGTTCCAGAATCTGAGAGAAGTCCGAAAATTCAGACTGCATTCAGTGCTGGGGATTCATCAGAAAAAGCTGATCAGAGTTTAAACAAAAGCAGTAGTGGATTTTCATCATTTCCAAGTGTCAATCCTAAAGAGTCAAACACAAGCTTTCAGTCTCAGAGCACAAAGACAGGAAATGGATATGTGATTCAGTGCAACATAGCTCTAAATCTTCCAGAAGGTCAAAGTTTTTCAGAAGACACTACTAAAGACCACATGGCTTTACTTGGTTCTGTGTTGTTATCTTTTGAGGGTCTAGTGGCTGGTCGGATCGGATATCCCATGCTCACCAAAGAGGATTACGATCAAATAGACGCAGAAGAGATGGAACTGATGGATATCAAATGGTGTCTTGCAAGTGTTCTTAGACGTGCTGAAAAGTTCAAAACGATTACCGGGAGAAATGACTTTCTTGATGCTCATGTATCTACTTTAGGTTTTGATAAATCTAAAGTTACGTGTTTTCGTTGCTGGGAGAAAGGTCATTTCAAGCGGGAGTGTAAGAACAGGGAAGCTAGTGGCGCTCAGAATCCGTTCGGAAAAGACGACTATTACCGGAAAGCCATTTATCAGCAGGTCGGCCAATCACAAGATTCACAGACGGCTCATGGTAGAAAGATTGAGGATTCTAAGAGAGCGTGTGCGGTGGATTTTAACTGGAACAACTACATATCTCCTGATAGCAAAGCCTGTTTAATTGATCAAGATGATGAACAATTACCTGAAGGTTTCAGCTGGGATATGTTCGTTGATGAAAAAGGAGAATATAAAGCTTTTATTGCTAAGATTGTTCGAGAACCAGACATGTTTGCAACTTGGATGAAGTCTATTGGAGTGACTGTAAAGAGTGTGGATGAAGAGTCTGTTGTTTCTGATGAAAGTTCAGAAAGTGCTTATGAAAGTTCACAGAGTGCAGATGAGAGTGTACAGAAGGATGTTACTTCAGAAAAGGAAGTTGTATTTGATCAAACACCGTCAGATTCTGGTCTATCAGATGCTGATTCTGAAAAATCTGTACAGTTTGATAAAACACCAGTTGATAGTAGTAGTGATGATGAGGAAGAGAAACATATAAATGTTGCAAAATCTCATCTTTCTCCTGAAAGTTTTCATTTCTATTTTGCAGATCGAATGGAGAAACTGAAGGAGAAACGAGCTGCTAAAGAACAACAACAGGAAATGAAGGCTGAAAGTGTTGTTCAGAAAGAGAACATTGAAGGTGTTGTTGAGAAGATGATTGAAACTGAGAAGGTGAAAGAAGAAGAAGAAGAAAAAGTGATTGAAGTGATAAAGACAATTGAGATTGAGAAGATTGTTGAAGTTGTAAAGCCTTGCATAAAGTGTTTGGAAGCTTGCAAGGAATGTGCTGCAAAAGACGACATCATTGATGAATATGAGAAGAAGAAAGAGCAGTTACTGTTCAACCTCAATTATGTGAAAGAATCTTATGATGTCTTGAACAAAACAGTAACTGGTCTCCAAAAGATAAATTCAGAAAGAGAACAAGCATTAACGATGATGAATGCTGTGATGATAACAAAGCAAAAAGCTATCAACTTTTACATCGAAGAGAGTGCTAAATGGAAGCAAGAGTTGGAGACAGAGAAGATTGAGAATGAGAGAATTAGACGTTTATTACAAAGTTATTCTAGTTCTGATTATCTCATTGATCGTATTTACCCAACTGTTGCAGGTATGGAAGCTTTTCAAGATGAGAAGCCGAAGAAAAAGAAAGATAGTGGTAAGAAACCGACTGTTAGCTATAATAAGTGTCCGCCTCCAATTTGGGAAGGGTATTCTCCTAGAAAACCAAACGAGGAGCAACTTGAAAAAGCAGTCAATATAAAGCTAAAAACTGACACAACTGACGTTTTACCAGATAACATTGATGTCACGTTTACCTTGTCCGATACTAATCATGAGTCTGAGTTAATCAAAAAGGTGGTCGATCAGGTGTTGGATACTAAGGAGGAATCCGAGTCAAAGTCTGAGTCTGAAGGGTCAAATTCGTCAGTCAACAGTCCAAAATCGTCGGTCAAATGGTTTTACAGTAAAGAATTTTTGTTATCGAAAGCAAATTTGGATGATGAAACATTTGAAGTTGCATACACTTTAAATGATTCGGACAAATTATATTATGATAAAGAGTTTCCAATAAGAATTGTTCATTTTGACATGATCAAAAAGGTTTTCAAAATGACAGAAATTAATATTTCTGAAATAAAAGATTTAAATCTTACTGAAAAACCTAAAAAGTACACTTCAAGAGTTCAACAACGGTTAAACAAGAAAAAGGGTTACAATTCTGGTTCTGGTTTTCAAAAGAAATCAAACCAAAATCGTAGGTACAAAAAGAAAGGTCTTGGATTTATTCCACCAGAAAATCATAAAAATTTGAAAAATTCTAAAACAAAAACAGAATTTGTGTCAGGTGGACTTGCAGAAGAGGAACAGAAGAAACCATTCTGGAGACAGTCAAATCAAGAGTTTCTTGCTGAAAAGAAGAATAATGGAACTGAAATGTCTCATCTAAAGGAAACTCGAACCTGTTACAAGTGCAATGAAGCTGGTCACATTGCATGGAATTGTCAGAAAAATGTCACAACAAAACAGGAATTTATAAGAAATTGAAAGAAAAGGTTGTTGATGTTGAACCACCAATCGAAAAATTTAAAATTTTTGAAAACTCAACTTATGAGATTGGTGAGTGTTCTAAAAGAATTTTTATAAAAAGAAAGAGAATGACAACCAAGTGTGGGTTGTTAAGAAAGTTGATGTGAATGTCGGCGATGAATCTGGTTCCACAAAACCAGAAGAGCCACAGGTTGAGGTGAAAATTTCAGTGAATGATGATGAGTTTCCATCACTGAAGTTTGAAGAGGTTAAACAAAAAGTGGGTAAGGTTGAGATCTCGAATCAGTTTTACACAGAGAAAACTAAGTTTGATGTCGAGAAAACATTCAATGGGAGTGTTAAGAAAATTTTTGGGAAAATGTTTAATGGGAAAGCAAAAGGGGTTAAAGATTTTTATGCAACTAAAAAGGCAACTTACAACCCTACTGCGCAAGAACTGAAAGCCATCAAGTCTGAGAAGACTTGGATGGAAGTTTGTTTCCCGTAAAGTCTTAGGACTATGCCGGAGATCCCAAGTTTGTAATCGCGGATCAGGAATCGGCATCTTTCTTGATAATTGTTTTTGTGATTGAATTTTAAAAATGTTTAAATTGTTACAGGATAAGTGTGAATTGCCGGAGCTTCCAGGTTGGTAAGTGTGAAGCAGGAATCGGCATTTTGTTTGATAAAATGGTTTATGTAGATGGTTTATTCCTACATGTGTTTTAAATGTTGGATATTCTTACAAGTGGTAAGAGGTTGGATATTACAAAGTGATTCGTCAAGGTCATTAGTTTCAACTTGATGTAATCCTGATTCGTATGTTTGAAGGACAATATGATGAACCAAACCCCGAACTTTACAAGTGGTAAAACCAACAAAAATTATTTTCCGGAAAAATCATTTTGGTTAAAACAAATTTGAGTGTTTTGAAATCATAATGAGAAAATAGTTTTGTGTAAGGGGGGGTTCTGATTGTTTATGCCAAGTGGATGGAGATTTGAAGCGATTTGATATCAGTTGTCAAGTTTATTGTACAGTTTGATTTCATATTTCCTAAAATGTGTTTGCATTTTAGGGGGAGTAGAAAATTTCAGAAAATCCAAAAACATTTGAAAATATGAAAAAGACAAAAACATGATAAAATCAAAAACGAGTTTTTGTTGTGAAAAGAGGAAATGATAGTACATCAGTAGACAGTTACAGTATGCTAAAGAATTGTATTGTTTAAATAGCATTAAACGGTCTCACTGATGATATGCCGATAGGTTTTTACACATTTAGTAAACTTTTTCGGGATATAAACATAAATTCAAACTTGCTTATTTCGTGGGGAACACTACTTGGATATATAGGTAACCCCTGAAATCTCATTTGAAAGGTCCCTCTTTCTGAGATACTAGGTCTTTATACTCAGTGATATCTGGGGTATTATCCCGGGACTTCTGCTGAATGGAAGTTCTGACTTAGTCCCCGGATAATGCTTTCCGCAAATGCTTGAAACATAGCTTCGCCCTCAGCATGCTGATGAAACAATAAAATTGATAGTCGCTGCTGTTGTAATGCAAAAGATCCTCTAAAGGGGACATACCCAAAAAGTCGAGTCATGATCTCTCTGCTGAACGGTAGTTCTGACCTGAGCTCTCATGATTCTTCATAATTTATTAACCCCTTACAGATATCATCTGTGGTATACTCACCTGTAAGACTGAATATTGGGATCTGGATACGGGAGTATATTCAAGAGGTGGGACACATGAATGAGTTTAAGTTCTTAAAATACCTAACTCATATCCTGAATCAGTTGAAATTTGTGTGAAAATTTAAGTGGATCAGTATATTGGCAATCTAAGTGAATTGTTTAATTCTTAATGTGTAATTAAGCTCAACGGTACTTGTGACTTGTCAAAATCTGATATGATCCTCTTACACAAAACTCACAAAAATATTATCTGTAAATATTTCTTTATTGCATTTCTTTACATTCAAAAATTCAAAAAGATTTTCAGTGTGTTTTAGCATAAACTTTTGAAAAAGTCAAAAAGATTTTCGACAACTGATGTTGGAAAGCTGATTGTCAAAATTCCGAGTGCTAAACATGATGACATTGTTGTAAGGGGGAGTGTGTCTTAAATGTCAAAATATGTTTTCTAAATCAACAAGTGGTTCATCATGTGTTTGTGATCTGAGGGAAAGTCAGTGTTAGTGCATACATTAAATTGTTAAATGTGTGAAATTTACTTTTAGGTAGAGTGAGTTTGTGCAGGTTTAAGTATGAGTTGGATTGATGATCCTAAGCTGGATGAGAGCCAAGTTACGATCTTGGAACAACCTCAGAAAGAACTAGCCAGATTACGATCCTGAAGCAGATGATGCTGAAGAACTAACAGAATGCCAGCACATTGCAAGGGGGAGTCTGTTAATGCTGAGTGAAAGAGTGAAGCTCAAAGACTGATCAAGACTGAAGATGCAAAGACTCGACATGTGAGACTCGTCAACATCTGAGGGGGAGTCTGTTGGTGCACACATCTGTCGTCTTCGTCTTACATCGAGTCTTGTTTAGAGATAGATAGAATAGAGCACGGAATCCAAGAATCAGAATATTTAGGAGTGATTCTACTCGAAAGTTAACTTTCTGATTCCACTCCTAATGTTAAATTATGATTCCACCCGTTTAGAGATAGATAGAATAGAGCACGGAATCCAAGAATCAGAATATTTAGGAGTGATTCCACTCGAAAGTTAACTTTCTGATTCCACTCCTAATGTTAAATTATGATTCCACCCGTAATGTTAAATTCTTATTCCACCCAAAAGTAACATGCTGATTCCACTCCAAATGACACCATGTCATTAGGAGTGGAATCAGAAACAATATAAATAGGTCATTTGGTGGGGAATCAGAATATAGTTCTAAGTGAAGTCTTGTATTCCACGCCGAAGTGCTGCCGGTGTGAGGATTGAGCTGTAAACGTTGTCAATCAATACAATTAGTGTTAAAGGTGAAGATAAAGCTGTTTCTACCTTTGTTTCTTAGTTTCCGCCTCTGAAACGAAGTTAAACTCCTCTGAACGACTCGTTCGGGTCGAAACATGATCCTACACTCCTGCTTCTTCACAAAAAGAACAGGTTGTACAAATTGGGACACCACATCATGATGCTCTGAAATCACTTGATTTCATCATCCACAGCCCAATTCCCGGGGCACATTCTGTTTCCAAACCAAACTTCACATCCACAATTCCCCCACCAACTAAACTTCTGTTGGATTCAATTGATTTGAATCAGGCATTAACCAGTCCTTCTCAATCACCTATCAATGAGAATATGCCTCAACAACTGACTGGGTCTGATGTATCAATCTTTGCTAACCCACCAACACAACCTGAGGAGGTTACACCCCTTGAGTTACAAGTAACTCTTGGTGGTAATCCAAGTGAAGCAGCCACTACAACTGTTGAACTCACTGGTTTACAGTTGGACAGTGGTTACATTAATAAGACTTCCTTGGAGGCAATTCCTTCTAAAGCACCTCTGACATCTACCAGTGGACTTTTCTTGTCCTCTGGCAACATCAAAAGACTGTCAAGTGTTGAAGGGAGAAGACCCCAGTACCAAGAAAAAGGGGCATCAGCGGTTAATGTTTGGAGTAAAAACCTTACCTCATCCACTGATAAAACCACTGCTAGTGGGAAATCAGATGATCCCATTAAATTGGGTGATGGTTTAAAGTACCAGAAATTGACGGATCGTATTGAAAAACTTGATAACTCTGTTGCAGAACTCAAAGATATGCTGCAACAGTTGTTACAAGTACAAAAGGTACAATCTCCTGCTGTTCCACCTTAAGTACCTGCTCCACCACAAGCACCTGCTGCAAATGAGCTCTGGGATTTATTTCAACCTTTTCTCCATCAACAAGCACAACTGGCAGATCATCAACATGAACAACATGTCACAAAGCTGAGAACCATAATGGAGTCTAGGTACAAGAACACTCAAGCAGACATTAAGCCAATCAAGGCCCAGTTATTGGAAACCACTAGCACTGCTCCTCCAACAGTACTTTTCATTGATCAACTCCCAGAAGATAATGCCAAAAAGGGGGAGAAAATTCAGGAGTGGAAGAAGAAGGGAATAGATGATGGTCTTTACATCGAACCAGAAAGGGATGCTATGACCAGAAAAATTCCTGTGCCAGATGGTAGTAAAAAGGTTGATGCAACCCAAGAAGTACTTGATGAAGGAGTAGCAAGTGTAAAGAGGGATAGAGTGGCAAAGGATATTTCAAGGTGGAATGAGGAGAAAAGAGCTTTCATGGAGCTGTATGCGCAAGGTTGTTCTGGGTAAAAGGATACTAAAAATCCTAAGACAAAAAGGAAACCTAAGTCCATCCCATCCAGTATTCCAAAGCATATTCCATAACCACCATCCAAAAGCCATCAGTATCAAACCTCCACCCAAACAGCTGTTGAAACTCCTGTTGTATCAACTACTGCTGGTACTTCAGTGGTTTCAACATCTTTTCTCACTTGAACACACACCACTTGAACACACACCACATCTACTGCTTCACCACCATCACCACCAAAAACCACAGCACCTGCTGACAAAAAGCAGAAGACAACAGATGTTATAACATCTGTTGTAATGACAACAGTGGTTGAAGCACCAGTTGTTTCAACAGCTGTTAGTCAAACACCAATCACTGCCACTCAATCTACCACCACTATTCCACCCAAAACATCATCAGTCCCTCCTCAAACAAAAAGGAGAAGACTAATTCTTAAAGATGATGACAATTCACCACCACCTACATCTTCAAAATCTCTGTCACTTGTCACAATTCCAAAACCCATGCCTCTCTCTTCAGCTCAAATTGTAAAGCCATTACCTCCTGCTGGTGTCTCATTTCCTCTGGAACTTATTGCAGTTAGAGAGGAAATCAAATCTTTTTACTATGAGGATGACCCAGCTAAAAGGAGTTTGCCATCAGTTGAAGGATATCCCAGGCCTAACAATATTGAAGAATATTTAAAACTTAAGGCCAAGCAAGCAGAGGATATCGCAATTAAAAACAGACAAGGGAAATCTGATAGAGAATTTCAGCAAAACTATCAGTTCCTACTCACACAGGTCAGTGCTATGGAGCGATTTGCTAAAAATGTATGTCAGCAACTCTCAGAAAGGGCAGATGAGTCCTTGAGAAAAGACTACATTGAGAACATCATGACCTACAAGAAATACAAGGGGGAGAAACACATGTACAAAAACTGGACCATTCCTGAGCTTGAAAAAGAGACAGCCAGGATTCAAGAAATGATAAAAAATAAGGTCAAGAAGACTCCTCCTGAAAAATTCAAACAATTTGAAGCTGATAAGATTTTAGAGTTGAAAAGAATGAAAGAGGAGCTGATAGCAGCTGATTATGGGTCAAAGAATTCAGTGTCAAAGTGGGGAGAAGATAGGGTCAGGGCTACCTACAAAAGGTTAGAGGAACTTAGAAAGAAAGATCCAAAAGTTCCACAAAAGCCTGACTACTCCAAAGCAGAGGTCTCAAAAAGACCACCAAAGCTGTAAGTCAAAAGAACCACTGCTCCCGCTGGTGCTGCCATCTACAAAAGAAGGAGCCAAAACCAGTCAGATGCCGAAACAGTTCAAGATCTAATTGCTGGAAATGTCATTGTAAAAGAGGGCATTAGATTAATGATGAAAGAAGATCCTGAATTGGAACAACCTGCAAGCACTGCTCAGCCAGTCATGAATAGGCCAGCCTCACCAAATACCTCTGCAAATAAACATCTCCCAAGAAACCCACCAGGCTCAAAAATACAAAAGTGGGAAACTGACAAACAGACCTACGTATTGACTTTGCTCAGGTCTGGTGGAGAAGTGAAGAAAATATCAAGGGAACAAGCTCTTGTCCTGAGTCTTGAAGATTTGCAGGATCTCCTTGATCTTCCACTTAGCAGGGATGATGATGATACAGATGCCCTAGATTTTGAACTACAGTTTAAAGGTCAGATAAGGGAACTGTTAATGAGGCAATAAAATTCCACAATAATGAAGAGTTTTGGCATTATCTGTTCCAGGGGGAGATTGTTGGGATTGAACCCTACCAGAGGAACAGATAATTAAAGCCAAAACTGGATCAGAGCAGTGAATCCAGAATAAGCAGATGTTACATACAAATCTCTCCCCTTGAAAGTGGTTTTCAACATCTGCTAACCTCCTATCTACTGACCATACAAGCTACTGACCGTCAAACTGCTGCTCAAGTAAAGACCTGATGAAAGATTAAAGCTTTGCTGATTCAATCTACTGCCTTGAGTCAAGCACTGCTGATCCAGACAAGTACTGCTGGGTTCACAGCAGTGGAAGGTTGCAGCAGCTGTTCTATAGTCTGTTTGTATTGTAATGTAATAGCAGTAGTTAGCATAGCAGTGTTTGCATTGATCAGGGGTTAGAGTTTGTTAGGAGGTTAGATGTCACTTTCATGGTGACGTCAGCTTAGATGCTCAGTTGTTTGCTAGTGCCTATAAATAGAATAGTGCTCTGTACTGTTCTATTAGCTCTTTTCAAACTTGTTTTCCTACACGAACAAACACTGAGCTCTGGCTGAGGGGGAGTTTGTATTAAGCATTACATTGTAATCGTTGTTGAAACTAAATTCAATCTTTCGGTTCTTTGTTGAAAATGTCTTGATCAAAGCAATACTCTCGTTTGATTGTATGCAAAGTTTGTTTCCATATTAATTCCGCTGCACAACTCATCCATTTTCATTTTAATTCAAACAGAAAATACAATCAAAACCAAACTCAGATCCAACATCTTTCGATATTTTTCAATTTTTATGCAGAGGGTAAGCTTTTAAAGCGCGTAAAGTATTATACGAGGTCTAGGTCATTGCTTCCGCAAGATCAGAAGACCAGGTATAATACCCCAGATATCAAACAGTATAAAGAACTAGTATCTCAGAATCTGGCAATCTCTCAAACAAGATTTCGGGGGTTACCCATATATCCGAGAGATGTTCCCCACGAGATAAGTAAGTATTTGTTATTTAAGTTTATATCTCGAAAGAAATCTATTAAGTGTGTAAAAACCTACTGGCATATCATCAGTGAGACCGTTTATCACATTTGACTTTCCATTTCTTTAGCGTATAGTGATTGTCTACTGATTTACTATCATTTCCTCTTTTTACACAAAACTCATTTTTGAATTTTATCATTTTTTTTTTTGCTTTTTCAAATTTTCTAATGTTTTTGGATTTTCTGACAACGATTCTTACTCCCCCTAAAATTCAAAAGATTTAAAGAAAATTTGATAACCGATGTAGATAGCTTTGTCTCGCCATCCATTTTCTGCATCTCATGCTCTGTTAGCAGAAAATATACTGTACCCCCATGATTTACAACCCATTGATTTTCGACAGTTTGAAAACCGTTTTTCAATCTTGTGAAATTAATCATTTTTGTTCCGCCGTGAGGGTTTCGGCATATTCACTCAACATATTTTTGAAAATTTTTGACAAAATTTAAAAAAAAACAAACATATTTTTTATTTTTAAATTTTCTGTTTTTTTTTTGAAATATTGTTTATTTATGTACAGAAACAAACTCCCTGATTTCAGACGCAGGGACCAGCAGCCTTCTCCTCTCGTGTCAGGCTGCTCTCATTTCCAGCTTAATAAACGTCTGTTTTCTTGAGCACCTGCACATTCACACTTACTCAATTACTTGAACAAGTTAGCCCAGGTCTGTTTGACTGATGTGTGCAAAATGCAACATATAAATTTCATCAATTGTGGCATAAAACTAACCCTTTTTTAGTACTAATGTTGGAAAAAGTGTGCTTTTGTCTTCCTTTTGTATTTTCAGGATTAAATGAGCTCAAATTAACAAAAGAAGCAAAAAGACATCAAAATCTAACATAAATACAAGAAAAGGAACAAGACGTGGCATGCCCGACCCCACAACAGCATCTTCCCAAGCAAAACAAGATAACAGAAGACTGAACACGCCCCGTGCTCAGCCAGCACGGGGGCGTGCCCAAGTGTCAGCAGAAAAGACAAAGTTGTAGAAGCTTCTATTGCCCACCACGAGGCCATGCTCAGCGGACACGGGGCCGTGGTCAACTATAAGATTCGCACAATCTAGGCAAATCTTCATAGTACAAAGATTCTTCTGCACACGGGATCGTGCTCAGCGGACACGGGGGCGTGGTCAACTAATAAGACAAGCTGAATTAAATGAAGAAAGAGAAGGATGTGGACACCGGGTCGTGCCCACTGGACACGGGGCCGTGCCCGAGCTTCTGTTCAGCCTATAAATAGAAGTGCTTGGCTCAAGCTCAAACCATCCCTTGGCACACCACCTCTCTCACACTTCACCCACCACCCACCACCCACCACCACCATAACACCATCATCCACCACCATCATCCATTGTCCATCGTAGAGTGTGTGAGTCGTCTCGGGATCCAAGATTGATCGTAAGAGTTCTTGACAATCAAGGCCATGTTTGCCTAAGTCTCTTACATCACTTGGTGAAGACAAAGTGTCTAGTGTAATACTTTTTATTTTTAATCTTTTCGCACTTTTTACTTGGTTTTGTATTAATGACTTTAATAACTAGTTTCTTATGTTGAAGGTGATCTTTCCTTATCGTTTATCCGTGGTGTCTTGGCATTATTTTACTGTCTATATAAAATAAAAGATTTTCACCATTCATATCTCCACGGTCTATATGGAGGTATGTTGGCTACCTGGTCGGGGGTTAAGGGAACGGTTTGGTAAAGGTCTTGCCATTGTTCAGCATTTAGAGGTCCTGCAATGGACCTGGGTCAATTTTAGTAGGACCTCCTTCAATACTTAACGGTATTGGATGGCGGGGGTCCAAACTCTTTGATCCCCTCATAAGTTAACTACTATTAATACTATAACCCGGCTATTTAGGATTGTATCCCTGCTGACTCAGACTACTTAGTCGAGGGTAACGTCACCTCCAAAAGAGGGGCCTACCATAATTTGCATTAATAACTTAATTAATTATCTTCCAATAATCCACCCTTTTAGGATTGTATCCTTGCTGACTCAAACTACTGGGGTGTGGGTAACGTCACCTTCAAAAGAGGGGCCTACTACAATAACTAAGATAATCTCTTAAAAAGTGCAAAAGTGCGGAAATAATCAAAGGTTACACTATATACGAGTCGGAGCCAAGTGATTCATCTTGTCTATCTGTTTTTCTTTTATTTTTATTTTCAGCATTTTTAGTTAGTTTTTATTTTTCTTAGCTTAAATCATTTTTCTAAACTTTTTGATTTGATTAGACGTTGAGAATAAACCGGTACTAAAAGCTCTTGTGTCCTTGGATGACCTCGGTATCTTACCAACACTATACTACGCTCACGATGGGTGCACTTGCCCATATGAGTGTCTAGTGTTAGTAAATATCGTGTTTTATAAATTTAAAACTTGACTAAAAAGTGTTAAAGGGGCTTAAAATATACACCTAATATATATAACACTTCGAAACCCATCAAGTTTTTGGCGCCGTTGCCGGGGACACAAGGATTTTAAGAAAGTTAGGAATCAACGGCCTAATCGTTTTTTCTTATTTTTCATTTTTTTTAGATTTTTCTTAGTTTTTCAGCTTCTGCAGAACTCAGCACGGGTCGTGCCACCTGAACACGCCCCGTGCCCAATCATTGGAACTGGCAATCTTGTTTTAAGTCAGACAGTAAGCTGAACACGGGGCCATGCCCACTCAACACGCCCCCGTGCCCAAGTTTCAGTTACTGAAAACAGAACCGTAAGATCCCGATGGTTGGTAATTTCTGACGCAAACATGAGTGATACTGATACGTTTTACTTTCGGCACTCTTATGGTACAATGTGGTGTCAATTATGTGGTGGTAACCATAAGGAATTAGAATGTTATTTCTAAATTATAAACCCCACTATATAGACCCATCGTTTCCTAGTATCCTTAAGAGGGGCGAAAGTAAAAATAATCCCTATCTCTCCCTCGAATGCTCCCAACCGGATTTTCTAGGGGAAATGCTTCTCGATGAATTATTTCAGCTAGAAGATCTAATTATTGATTGGTTAAAAGAACTTAGGAAAGATTTCAAAGATCTTTTCCAAGACAATAGCCAAGAAGAAGGGTTGGAACCGCATTCGAACAACTTCATTGTTTCCGAAGATACTCCTAACTCTAGTGAGGACTTGAGCGATAGTCGTCCCTGTGTCGATTGTGCCGTGAAGGACTCCCCATCAACTTCGTTTGATGCATACATAGACCTGAGCGATTCGACATACACCTTCTTTAACGAGAGCCCGGAAAAGGGTTGGACTTGTCCACCTACATATAGCATAGGAATCACCCTCACCGACAACCTCTTGCATTCTCGTCTTAATCTAGATCAATTAAGGTATCTTAGGCAATTTGGGGTTATTCCATCCAGTAAGGAACCTCCCGATCTGGAAAAGTTCCTTAAAAATAGACACACTTCATAAAACAGCCTTCTGACACGGGGCCGTGCCCAGGTCAACACGCCCCCGTGTCCACCAAAAGATTCCTTTCTGACTTTTGTCAGAATACGGACAAAACGTGTCAGGATCTTGTCTGCACACGGGGCCGTGTCCAGCATGCTGTCGTTTTCTATAAATGTAGCTAAGAATCCTGCACATTTGGACCATCCAAGGACAGAGATTTTAAAGGATTCTCTAACATTCCATCCTAGGTATGTTCTAAAAGAAGGTTCTAACAAACATCTTGTCTTTTCCTCTTTTATCCATTACCTTCTTCTTCATCTTTCTTGCACAACAACTCCATTAAAGCTTGATTTCAAGCTTCATTGTGATGAATGTTGATGTTTTTGTTCAAGGAATCTTGTTAAAAATAAGTTACACAACATTGTTTTAAGTTATTTCTGTTCAAAAAGGCTTCATAAGATGGGAAAATAATTTGAAACTCCAAGGTTCCTTGTTCTAAAAATCTGCAGAAAGTTGAACACGGGGCCGTGCTCATTGAGCACGGGGCCGTGTCCTTGGTACTGTTTCATTAAAACAAACTATTTTTGGTTTGTTTTCGTAGAATGTCTAGCCAAAACAGTGGAACCTCTTCTACGCACTCCCGAAACAGTCGAAGGGAAAGGAGGCCGTCGATTGAAGTAACTCTCGTGAGATACGTAATGGCGCTACGTGAAGCTCTTGACGAGATGACTTCGGTAGAGGAGGTCCTCATAGACTGTATCAATTATCTTTCGGTGGGGTTGGAAAACAGTTTTTAAGAAATAAACCTCTTGCACCAGAGGTTAAACATTCTTGTGACACCTCCCATGGAACCAATCCTCCCTCAAGAGGATTGGAACCTAGCACTTGGAATCCACAATCCTACCGGTTGGGACGACATTCCAGCGGAACCTCCTCTTGAAGAACTCCAAGAAATCCCGGTGGAAGTTGCACCTCCTCAAACCAATGCTAATGAGCCCGCTTTTCTTCTCCCTCGGGAGATCGAAGAATGGCTCGCCGACGTATGAGGACCCCAAACCCGGAAAGAGAAATTGTCAAAGCCACATTTAACCGGAAGATTTACCTTTTCGGAAATTTTGCTATTAGAATAAGGCTAGAACTTCTTGGTTTAGATTTCTTGTGTTTCTTTGACCTAACTATCTAGTATTTTCATTTTTAGGACTAGTATGTAATTCTCTCTATGACTAATGAATGATGGTTTTAGTTAATTTGGTGTTTGGGTGATGTTAAAATAAATAAAACACACTTGAGATGGCAAAAGATACAAGGGAAACTTGAACTGGCACCCCATGCAGGAAAACAGGATCGTCCGACGATTTTCTTCGTTTACAGTAAGCTCGGCACGGGCCGTGTCCGCCCAACACGGCCCCGTGCTGCACAGTCTGCAGAAAAGACCCAGTTCAGGTAACTGGACACGGGCCGTGTTCACTCAACACGCCCCCGTGTCCATGCTTCTGTTTCTCTTGATTTAATTTTGTTACTGGCACTTGAACACGGGGCCGTGCCCGGACAACACGGGGACGTGTTCAGCGCCCAGTAACACAAAAAATTTTGCTTTTTACACCTTTTACACATTCAATCAACCTAAAAACTTATTTTTGGGACGCATTGAGGACAATGTGTAATTTAAGTGTGGGGGGGATGCTAAAACCTTGAATCTTGCAAGTCCTAAATACAAGCCTTACACAAAACTCTATTGGAACCGCTAATCACCCCAAATTTTTTTCAAAATTTTTTTTTAATTTTTTTTAATTGTCTAGGTTTAACTTGGGAATTTCAAGTTCTCAAAAGGTTATATTTTTACGAATTTACAACTGATAGCGTCGTGATAAAAAGAACCAACATAAGAAAATTATGAAAAGGCATGACGAGCTTAGTTAAAATTTGATTATATATACTTGATCACATAAAAAACCGATTCCCACAAAAGTGAGTTTTGAGCCTTTATTGAGCATACAATTACATATCATTAAACTAAATGCTCATTTTTCGTTTCTTGTGTGAATAGCCGCTTGGTTCTTACGACTCTAGAACTTGCCATGACGATACATTCCCAGTCCTTACCAACTTAAACCCGAGTAAGTAAATGACGGAGGCATTAGGACTAACCCTTTTTATTTCTACACCATTATTTTTTCTTTTTTTTACCACCTACCCAAAATCCCCCTAGTTAGCCCCTTTGAGCCTAAACCTTTTCATTTCATAACCCAAACAAACACCCTTTTACCCACCAAAACCTTTTTTATTTTTAACCCTTTGTTTTAGTAACTAGCTCGGTTTCTCATATGGCTTTAAAAAAAAATTAGTTGATTATGAAGCAAAAGCAAATAAACAAACAAGTTTATCAAAAATGACTTTGTTTGAAAAATAGCTTCATAAAAATAAAAGTAGAAAAAATAGAAAGTCTTACGAAAACCGACGCTTGTTACGCTTTTCGCCCTTTTTCTACTAACCACTAACCACTAACCCAACCACCTACCTTTAACCCAAGCCTAACCCTTCACCCAAAAAGTCCTCTTGATATTTACAAAGGTATATAAGTTAAAAAGGATGAGGATTGATTGCTTGGCAAGCCTATGGTAGGAGTAAGTTCCATGCCGCTCTCGAGTGATCCACAAAAATACATCTTCGGCCGAGTGTTGAGTGATCCCCGTGAGGTATGTGAACTTGTATATAAATAGAATTTTAAAGAGGCATGTTATGCCCTAATAAGTAATTTATCTTATGAAAAGTTTTAAATAAATCATGACGAATAGGATTGCAAATAAATAAAAATAAAACTTAATAAAGAATCTTGAAAATCCCGACACTCTATGACAAGCCCAAAAACCTTCTTCTCTACCCATTCCATTTGGGAGTGTAATAGCCATATATTAAAGAGGTTTGCTTGAGGACAAGCAAAGATTCAAGTGTGGGGGTATTTGATGTGTGCAAAATGCAACATATAAATTTCATCAATTGTGGCATAAAACTAACCCTTTTTAGTACTAATGTTGGAAAAAGTGTGCTTTTGTCTTCCTTTTTTATTTTCAGGATTAAATGAGCTCAAATTAACAAAAGAAGCAAAAAGACATCAAAATCTAACATAAATACAAGAAAAGGAACAAGACGTGACATGCCCGACCCCACAACAGCATCTTCCCAAGCAAAACAAGATAACAGAAGACTGAACACGCCCCGTGCTCAGCGAGCACGGGGGCGTACCCAAGTGTCAGCATAAAAGACAAAGTTGTAGAAGCTTCTATTGCCCACCACGGGGCCGTGGTCAACTATAAGATTCGCACAATCTAGGCAAATCTTCATAGTACAAAGATTCTTCTGCACACGGGGTCGTGCTCAGCGGACACGGGGGCATGGTCAACTAATAAGACAAGCTGCATTAAATGAAGAAAGAGAAGGATGTGGACACGGGGCCGTGCCCACTGGACACGGGGCCGTGCCTGTCACACCCCGACCACGTGGAACAACCAAACGTGGCGGAAACGTCGGGGAGTGTTGTAACAGAATTAATTGTTTCAAATCCATGGCAATTGAAGTTTCGTTTTATTAATCAAACATGAGAGTTTACATTGTTTTAAACAAGCAACAAAGAGTACATAACATAAATTAACTAGTTCTTGTCTCGTTTTAAGTCACTAAGGCACAGGTCCGCCTAAGTATGTGTTGATACGTCCTATGCATTGTTAGGGATCATTTTCTTAACATACGTATCCTGACCAATATCCTGCCTTTGTTTGTTTATTTGTGACTAGGATGCTGGAAGAGGATATTGCTAACATCTTGGGCGATATCCTGAGGCTTATTGAATTAACCACGTGCAGGTTAAAGGCTGAGACTTGCTAACGGTCAAGAGGACTTCTTCTCCTCAAGACTCGGACGAATTTGTTGAAGGAGAGACGTTGAGCCCGAAAGACCAGGTCTACAACGTTCGAAGAAGGAATATTCGGTGGATCCCGCAAGTTTAGGATAGTTTGTTATTTTATCTTTACTATAAATAGATGGGGGCGGATCAGTTTAAGGCACATAATTTTCACTAACACTCTCGTACACTTTCACTCTCTAGCTCATTGCAAACACCACACTTGTATTCAAATTTCGTTGTAACACTTAGTCGATCCGTACCACATCCTGCACTGTATCCTGATTTTTGAAGCAATAGAAGAACAAGGCAGCTGCGATTGTCAGCTCCCGAGGTTTTATGTCGGCGATCTAGATTGATCAAGGGCTTTCCTCGTACATCTCGTGTCGTTTACTTTACTTTTGCTCATTGTTTGATCATAGATACAGCTCAATATCCTGAGCCGTATCCTGAATACTGATTTTCTAAATAACTTAACAAGCATATTTTCAACACACTTTCTAGCACACTACCTCACTTTACTAATTTGATCACTAAGTTACTTCGGTAATTTTTGACCAAAACATGCATCATCTCCTGAAAACACATGTGAAAATAGGTACGTCAGCATAAAAATGCCTGTGAGATACGTAGGTTTTGTGAAAACAGAATTCATGACTTATGTTTGAGAAAGATGTTTAGTCATGAACCTTGTAATTTGCTTTGTCTTGTAAATCATTTGAAAAACGATAAGATCCGATGATATGTATAAATAAATGTCAGGTTAAATGAATAACCATGTAAAAATGTGTTTGTATAAGATAAGTTGTTTGTAAATCAATGTCTTGTGAAAAGTATGATATTTGTATAAATTGTTATATGTCTCAAACTGAAATGATTCAAATAACGCTACGCTATGTAATACCATACAAACACTTATATATAGGAAGTACCAGCGGCGTATCCACCATGCTTGTATCATATTACACACGCATCGTTACTTAATCACTTAATCAAACCAAACCACCAAAGTAATGTTTAACAATTGTAGAAATGTTTATGTATTGTCAAATGTCTATTGTCAAATGTAAATCCTGTCAACAGATACAAATGGTTCACACGGTTCAATAGTTACAAACGGTTCATATAATCAAACGGTTACGACGGTTCACATAGTCAAAAGGTTACAACGGTTCAAAATGTAGTATAATGTGTTCACATGCTGGATGAGCATATGCAACAGAAATGTAATGTAAAACAATGTACTAAGCATGCACACAATGGACATACATAGCATAAGTGTAATGTAAAACAATGTACTAAGTATGAACTAAATGGACATACATAGCATAAAATGTAATGTAAAACGATGTACTAAGTACGCACACAATGGGCATACATAGCATAAGTGTAATGTAAAACGATGTACTAAGTACACACACAATGGGCATACATAGCATGAACACAATGAAATCATGTACTATAATGTACTAACGAACATAGCAGGTATATGATGTGAAAACAAGAAAGCATGAAAGTAACAAGTAGGCACATGTGTTCCACCCCAAAACGTTTGGAAAATAGTAAAAGAGGGGTCTATGTACTCACTTGAGATTGCTCAGAAGTCCTAAGATAACCACCAAGCAATGCTAGAGATCACGGATATCAAACGGCACCTAATATAGGTAACTACATTAATAAACCGGGCCTAAATCGAAAGATCGGATAGAATGAGGGCTCGTAAACCAAATGAGTATGGGAACTCATGTAGTATGGTTTAACAAAGCCTACATACTAAATGAAACCTAACCTAAGTGCTTACGACCCATTACGACCCGTTTAGGTAGCTTATGCTACCTTAACGCGTCGTTCGCGTAAAACGCGTTCGGACCGCCTAACTAGTCCTATGACAAGTAATATATGCCTTAACATGTCTAATATGGTTGTCAAATAAGTTTAGATGTCAAAAGTTATGATACATATGATTAAAACGAATTTTGGCATCAAAGGGGTATTTTGGTAATTTACCTAAGGCATATAAACTACCTATCATACAACTACTTAAACGAAGCGACCATAAGGTATAACCTCGGAAGGTTATTCCCTATATACTATGGTCACCTAATGTGTTTGGTCGGATCCTAATGATCGACCAAACGGGTCAGGTTCGAAAGTATAAGCGATTGATTAGATCGCTTACCTTTACGACCCTAGACAAGCACAAAACTAAAAGTGACGAGCTAAGCATGCTAAAACATGCTTAACTAAGTTTAGAAAACAGGTTTGGTATCAAAACAAACGGTTTTGATACCCATAAGTAGTTTGGTTACAAAATACGCAAGAATACGTATTCTGACCGAAACTACGGCTCGTCACTGAGCCTAGATAACGTGGTAATCAGTAGGCATAGTCACTAGGGACTATAACCATCGTGATCATGCTCACGTTATGAAGTTCAAACGAACTTCATGTTGACCATAAACTGGTCAACGCATAAAGTCAAACAAAGTTTGACTTTCGGACTCGAAAAGCAATAAAGAACGAAGGAACACTTACAAAGGGTCCCCGAATGCTAATCTAGATCAAAATAGCTCAGGTATGAAACAAAGGTTTCAACTTAGAGCACAAATGATCAGATTCTAGTGAGAAATGAAGTGAAGTGGGTTGGGTATTTATAGTATTTCCTGAACCGTTAAGATCGTTTCTTGAATAACGTGATTAAATCTTGTGCGTACATTTGTTGGAAAGTTATGGTAACTGAAAATGGCCTCTTATGAGCTGAAAGGGCAAGTTAGAATGTGTGGTTGTGGTTTAATCAACTGAATTATGCTGACTAATCGATCTTATCTGTTCTGGGAGTCTGATGCGGCCCGCTTCAGGATCAGACAAAGCTCAGGCGGGCCGCCTGGCCTTGTCTGATCAGAATTAACTTCCAGAAATTACAGTTTCAGCCCCTGCACGTGTTTAAGGCCATTTCCGACACTTCTAAGGCCCGTAAAGCCAAATTTAAGGCCCTAAAATGATGCCTAAACATTGTGGACATGAAACATACTAAAAAATATGTCGGATGTTGGTTCGTTTGGTCGTACGAACGCGATGTTCGCTTAATTACGACGGAATGCGCATAAGCGCGAAAAACGATCTAAATGACGCAACGAATGGATTTTTCTTACGCCAAACACTAAAATAAAATATTTTAGTGCTTACATAAATTTTTGGATGTCCAGATGTATTCAGAACGTAAGTTATGCGCGAAAGTGCAAACTTGTGCACTTTTTGACGCTTTTAGTCCCTGAATGACCCAATAGTTTATTTTAGCACACCGAACCCCTTGAAGCCTATTTCTAAGCTATATAAAGGATATTTAAGGTGTGTTTAACTTATGGTCATGTTCCGGAATGTCTGTTACAGTTCAAATTGGCATACTTTCGCAGTTTGTCAAGTTTAGTCCCTGTAAGCGATTTAACTTGTTTTTGCCATACCAAAGCCTTCAAAACTTATTTCTAAGCTATGTAAAGGTTATTTAAGGTATGTTAAGTATATTTGACTATTCCGGAGTGTTCGTTGCATTAAACTGGTTATATTTACGCATCAGTGCGCGTATAACCTTCCAGAAAGTGATTTAGAGCTTGAAATTGAACAAGAGTTGATATGTGCAAACGATACACATATTTTTACAAATACCAAGTATGAAATACAATATTTCATTGGTTTGGAATTTGTTTGATGGTTGAAGTGACACAGGTGTCACAGTGCCCGAGCTTCTGTTCAGCCTATAAATAGAAGTGCTTGGCTCAAGCTCAAACCATCCCTTGGCACACCACCTCTCTCACACTTCACCCACCACCCACCACCACCATAACACCATCATCCACCACCATCATCCATTGTCCATCGTAGAGTGTGTGAGTCGTCTCGGGATCCAAGATTGATCGTAAGAGTTCTTGACAATCAAGGCCATGTTTGCCTAAGTCTCTTACATTACTTGGTGAAGACAAAGTGTCTAGTGTAATACTTTTTATTTTTAATCTTTTCGCACTTTTTACTTGGTTTTGTATTAATGACTTTAATAACTAGTTTCTTATGTTGAAGGTGATCTTTCCTTATCGTTTGTCCGTGGTGTCTTGGCATTATTTTACTGTCTATATAAAATAAAAGATTTTCACCATTCATATCTCCACGGTCTATATGGAGGTATGTTGGCTACATGGTCGGGGGTTAAGGGAACGGTTTGGTAAAGGTCTTGCCATTGTTCAGCGTTTAGAGGTCCTGCAATGGACCTGGGTCAAATTTAGTAGGACCTCCTTCAATACTTAACGGTATTGGATGGCGGGGGTCCAAACTCTTTGATCCCCTCATAAGTTAACTACTATTAATACTATAACCCGGCTATTTAGGACTGTATCCCTGCTGACTCAGACTACTTAGTCGAGGGTAACGTCACCTCCAAAAGAGGGGCCTACCATAATTTGCATTAATAACTTAATTAATTATCTTCCAATAATCCACCCTTTTAGGATTGTATCCTTGCTGACTCAAACTACTAGGGTGAGGGTAACGTCACCTTCAAAAGAGGGGCCTACTACAATAACTAAGATAATCTCTTAAAAAGTGCAAAAGTGCGGAAATAATCAAAGGTTACACTAGATACGAGTCGGAACCAAGTGATTCATCTTGTCTATCTGTTTTTCTTTTATTTTTATTTTCAGCTTTTTTAGTTGGTTTTTATTTTTCTTAGCTTAAATCATTTTTCTAAACTTTTTGATTTGATTAGACGTTGAGGATAAACCGGTACTAAAAGCTCTTGTGTCCTTGGACGACCTCGGTATCTTACCAACACTATACTACGCTCATGATGGGTGCACTTGCCCATATGAGTGTCTAGTGTTAGTAAATATCGTGTTTTATAAATTTAAAACTTGACTAAAAAGTGTTAAAGGGGCTTAAAATATACACCTAATATATATAACACTTCGACACCCATCATTGACCTTAGGCATTTCAACACAATATTCATTCAATGATGGAAAATCTCTGTTATTTTGTACAAAAACTTTTTCATCTTTGACTTCAACTTTTTCGTCATTCACAGAAGTCACTTTTTATTAACCACCCAGTTTTTTCCTTTTGAAGCACTTCTCTTATAAAAATGTGAATCTTTTTGAACATTTTGATTTTGAAGAACAACTTTTGGCTTCCAAAACTGGTTTGGTTTAGTTGCATCAACAGTTGTTTTCCAACTTTGTGTTGTTCTAAATCTGGGTATGTGAGAATTTCAGATTTGTCTTGAATCGAACCTATATGGATTTGATTTCCAAGTTTGATTCAAAGCAAACTTGTTTATGTTGTACCTCCAAGTTTGTTTTGAATCAAATCTGGTTGACCTTTGTTTCACATCCTCATATTTCTGTTTTTTCAACATCATCAGACTTCTTTTTCGTCTCAACATCAACAGGTTTTGGATTTGGACACTTGCGAGCAAGATGTCCTATTTGATTACATTTGAAGCATGTTCTCTTTGAAACATCTTTGACCTGTTGTTGCTTTTTCTGAGCATAGAACTCTTCATTAGACTGTCGTCTAAATTGGAGTTCTTTCTCTTCTTCTGAACTTGTTCCGTGAACAAAGTTCATCTTTGTCTGATAGTTTGGTGTTTCATTTCTTTTCCAATTTTGTTTCTTTTTATAACCCAGCCCAGCCTTCATGTTTTTCTTTTTGTAACCAGGTTTGTTATAAAAAGTTTTGTGACTCTTTCCAGCAGACTTTGGAATCTCAGACTTTTCAATTTCAATCATCTTGAAAACTTTGTCAATCTTTTCTGAAATCACATTCTAAATCGGGACTTCAAGATCTGAGAATAACTTGTTCGATCCAATCATGGTATACACCAATCCTTTTGAATCATCATTCGCCTTTTTCTCAGATTTCGAGTTTTTAAGATAACCTTCATGAAAACTTCCTTCATTTTCATCTTGTGATTCAGATTTACCTGTATCAACCGACTCTTCTTTCAAAACGCTTTCAACAACCTTACTTACAACCTCTGAATCATCAGCTTCATCAGATTTGGCGTAAGTCACATCGATACTTTCAGGTAATTGGTCAACTATATTCAGACCTTTTGCCACCTTTTCCTCATCATAAAAAGTATAATTATCTCTCAACGGTGGTGGTACCTGATGATATTCTGAACCAATACCTTTTTTATTCTTATCAGAATCTTTGTCATCTGGTGTGATGTTGAAAATGCGTTCATGTACGAAGAACTATGGTAACTTTGAATTTTTGAAACAATCTTTTATTTTTCAACCAGAACTTGTTTGAGATTATCAACTTCATCAACACACTTGTTTAATTCAAGTTGCTTTTGTTTAAACTTTTTCTCATAAAGTTCCTTTGTTGTTAATGTTTCAGACAATCTTTCATCAAAACATTTGACTTGTTTCTTGAAAGTATCATAAGCTTCTTGTACCCTTTGACTTGACCATTTCAAATTATCATACTCTTTTTGAAAATCTTGAAACTTAATATCTTTTTCAACACAACCTTCAAATTTTGCCGTACACATTTGTCTTAAAATTTCATTTTCCTTCTCAAAATCTTAACATTTCAGTGTCAGCTTTTCAATCTTTTGTTTCAAAATTTCTTCATTTTCAAGCATTTCCTTGCATTTTGTTTTTAAACCATTTTCAATTTTATTTATTTCAATATCTTTTGTTTTTATCTTTTTATCTTTCTCAGTACAGACTTTGCACATTTCTATGCAATTTCTACACTTATCTTCAGTTTTATCAACATTTTCAACATTTAATAATTCAGAAGATTCAGTTGCCTCAGTGTCATCTGACACTTGTGATTCTTTTTGCTTCAACTTTCTGATCCTCTTCTGTAATGCCCCGCGTTTTCATACTTTCTATATTTAGAAACCATCGTTTGTAAAACTATTTTTGGAAACTTCGTAGTCTTGTAATCGTTCTTTCATTAAAAGCGATGTAAAATCCGAGACTTGGATTATGAATGAAACTCGTATTTTGTTAATTACATGATACACATACTTTATATAGTCTCATACATTCAATTTCGTGGAACAATTGATACTTATTCGTAATTTTTGGAAACAAGGTGCTAAACTTGTAAATACATGAAACTTACGCATAAAACGTGTTTTGAACGTAAACAACACTTGATTTTAATACTCATACGCTTAATTATACTGGGTTTACACTCCTCATACTTGAATCTATCTTAAACTATACCTTTATGGCGAATAAAGTCCCTAAATGTCCTTAAAAACCCTAAAATAATAACTTTGGGGGCTAAAGTGTAATAAACTAAACTTGTGTCCGGATCAGAAGGCCCGGGCGGCCCGCGTCAACTTACCCTGATCCCTTAGGCGGGCCGTGTGGACTTCCCCATATCAGAAAACACAATCAGCTGCTTATGTACGCGAATTTGGCACAAAATCCCAACATCTAAACTCACCCAATCACCTCTAATCCACCTCTAATCACCTCCAATCACCACCAACCTCTTCCACTATAAATACAACCCTTCTCCAAGCATTTCTACACTTTCACAACCCTCAAATCTCTCTCAAACACTCTCAAGTTCTTGCATATTTCAGAAATTCGGACAGATTCATATACCTTTACAAAAGTGAGCATAACTTGCTCATTTCTCAACGAAATTACTTGATTCTTCTTCCTACTTGCTTGGATAATCATGGAGTTTGATTCCTTGACTTCTCCTGGGAGAAATCAGACCTGGAATTGCTCCGAAATTGTCCACAAACTTTCTTTTTTGTTTCAAGTTCTTCAAAAGTTGTTTAAACTCATCCAACTTGTGTCTAACACATCTCACACCTATGTCCTAATGCTTACAACCTCTCTTATGGTTGGTTAAGCTTAAAAAAAAGGTTGAGACACTATAAATCAGAGGTTAAAACCTCAAATACTTTCTGTTTTGTTAGGGTATTTAACCCACAAATCATGTCAAGCTTAGATCTTGATGAATGAGTGATTATGGAACAACTTGGGTTGTCCTACATACAATCCTCACATGATTTGATGATTTCTCTATAGTTAGGTTGTTTATGTTATTGTGCTAATCCTAGTTCGTGACCCTCCTTGGTTGTTTTTACATCAAGTGAAGTGGTGAACATTCACGGGGTTCCTAAATGGAAGCATGTTCTTCCTACCCCATACATGACATCTATGATAACTCGAGGTGCCTAAATGAAGATCCTAATCTTCTACCTCCTACTTGAATTATTGGACTAAATAATATGTAATACTTAACCTAGATATATATACACACTCATTCGAACCTTTGATGTTGAACTTGTGTTTATATGTTAAAGTAGTGGAACACCATCTAAGACCTAAATCTTGTTGTGATTCTTATGGGTGTTCAACTCATGAAAACATTATCATAACCCTTGTGGTTACCAAGTGTCATACAAGTGTTAGGTGTTGAAGATGATTATTTTCACATGTTATTCTTATATCTTATTTTTATGTTGTTTTAAATACCGAATCTCAACTCTAAGCATACTTGAACTTTAACCCTTACACATTCAATCTTTTAACCTCATCAACTCGTCAATAATTGGAAAGCCTATGCAAACTTTGTGAGTATACTCGTATTTCCCCCTTTTACTTTTACCACTTTTGGGGTGTAACATGTTTGCTTATCAAAAACTTACACATGAACATTTTGCTTAAACACATGAACATTCCTATAACATGCTTGTATCCGTGATGGCTTGATACTTTAAACTTGGGTGATTCTTATGTGTTAAACTTATCATTAACTTCGTACGAGCCAAACCGTGACATATGTAGCGCTATAGGATTAACGACCCGCCCGTAAACTTGAGGTTATGTCATGAGCCTGTTGCGTTTCCTTTGTTTGATATGTTAGACACATGCCATATTTATTGTTTATCTTGAATCACATGCTTGCTATGAGGAATTGTTTAAAACTTATCTTTTGTTATGTACGTACCAAACTTGTATACTCGCCTTTGCTTTTGCATTGAATTGTATTTTAAACATGTTACAGGTTGATGATGACGATGCTATGAAAAGAAGTAGCGTTGATGCCTAGATACACATATAGACGTTTAGGTTTAATATGTTGTATCAATTTTTGCTTATGTTGTTATGTATTACTTTTGGAACTTGTTGTTATTTGAGTTTATGTAAAGTTGACAATTTGAAATTACGAAATGAAATGGGAATTATTTTAAATATTGTCACAAATAGCGTTATGATGTCTCTAGCAATCTTCACACTTCGTCTCATCCCGATGTTTCCGCCATTGGTTGGGGTGTGACAGATTGGTATCAGAGCCATAACTATAGGGAATTAGGAAAGGTAGGAATGCTTTTACCTAGTCTATAGTTTTAGAGTCTTATTCGTATATTTTGCTCGAACTACTACATGATACTTTATTTGTTTCTTAGTTAGGCTATTTTAAACATGTACATCACTCGTGAGTAATATTCGACATGATATTCTTATGCAATAATGCTTGTCCTATTATGTGTTAATACTTGTTCCATTGTTCGATTCTTTATGTGTTACTCTAAACATATTTCTCTATGTGTTAATACATGTTTTATCATTTCGTTATCCAAGCACCATTCTTGATATGCTTTCTTATGTGTTTATACTTGTTTATGTATTTCCTTTGACACACACTTCCCTCATGCATTTTACTCGATTATTTTAAATCCGACAACACTCATATTACAAAAATGAGACGACCTCACCAAAATAGGCGTGAAACCCACAATTTGGTGAATGACCCTCGATCCTTCTACTTATCTTTTCTTTCACGAAATTCACCACCAAGTTAGGAGTGAAATCCTTACCTTGATGGAGAAATTCAAATTTTGAATTCTAGTGGACCCTCGTCAAAGTGTTGAAATCTAATTTTGACCCGACGGGTACCAACCACACTTAGGATACTAAATCGCCAAGTTAGGGGTGAAACCCGCACCTTGTCGACTAGTTCCATTCTTTGATTTTCATTAATCCCGCCAAGTCTCGAAGTTTCAATTGAATTGGGGACATGTAGTAACTGGAAGGGTAAATACCATTAACCGACTTGTCGGCGAGAGTATTTCGCCTATTAGGCCAAAGCATGCTCCTCAAATTTGAAAGACTTTTTCGACCACTTTGGTTAGTCAACGTTCCGTTTTGGAACCATCTCAAATTTAACCAAACATACGTTATATTATTTACTTTATTAGATGCAATCTTTCAAATTCGAATTTGCTTTCGATATTTTCTTCTCACACACACATCATGCTAAATCTTTTTCATACACTTATACATATGCATGATTTCATATAATTTAAAATCATATTTCTTGTAACGAAAGGTGGAGATGTATCATCGAGATAGGAGTGATTTCCTTACCTTGACGATTAACTCCACTTCCCTTTTCCTTAAAACGACCTCGCCAACAAGTTCGGGGTGATTCCCTTACCTAGGTGATCGTTACCAAGACGCCTCTTCAAAATATCTTATTATGCAAACTCGATCATGTTTTATATCTAAATTGTTGATCATTATTCAAAATACATACGTGTGCGATTTCAAAATATATTGCTTTATCAAGCGTATTTTTCTATCCTACAACCTATTTTCACCTAACTCATACACATGAGATTCTTAAACATATCTTAAACGTTTTACTACACAAATTTCCAAACCTTACGAAATGCTACCTATCAATTTGATCGGTCCAACAAATCTCTTGCCCATAAACCCCTTATTCAATTTAATCACTAAAACGCACTCATGATATATATCACCAAACTAAGGACTATCATTCTCAATCGGAGGATCAAACCAACCTTTCTTTTACACCTATAAGATCTTATGGATGTTATATGATCGTTTTACCAACGACTCTTTTTAACGTCAACAAATCATTTGTTAGAACTTTTAAACCATCACTAAGTCCTTTTTACTAAAATTCTTTTCTAAGGATCCTCGTTTTCACAAGAACCTCTTAAATTCATAATTTCTTGTTTGATGAAATGAACTTACTCTCGATTGAAAACCTTTTCCTACACCAATTTACAAAGCACGTGGGCAAGAAGACTTCTTGGAGACCGACCATCTTCGGATTTTGTAAACTCTTTTAGAACAAAAGTAGCATTTCCATTCGTTACAAAATACGTTATGCATAACCAATGAGTACTTTATGTTCCCTTACATATATAAACTATATTCTACCCTTCAAATCATGCTCAATCTAAATTTGATTTGATAAACTCAACGTCTCGTTTAAACAACTATACATGCATATCATCATACACGTTTTAGTCATTTCATCGCGACAATTCCATTTATATCGTTCGTATTTACATGCGCAACCTTTGAGCACTTTTACATACTTAATTTGTTATGTTTTCAATTAATATGATATACGCAATCATTAGTATTCGTACTCACACTCATATTCATAACAATACATTTTTTTTTCTATACTTATAATCGTATTCATACTTATACTCATACATTTCATGTTTTACTTATACTCATACGCTTCATGTTTGCCTATACTCTTATGAATCATGCTTTTACTTATACCCATACGTTGCGTGCTTATACGTATACACGTACTACTTGTACGTGTTATGTTGATACACATACTTGCGTGCTTATTCATACTTAAACTTATACTATTGCTCATACTTTCATTTCATACTCATACATTCGTACCTACACGCGAGCGTAATCCGAGTGATTTGCTTGCGTGGGTCCTATACAGACTTAAGCATGGACTTGCTTACAAACTATATTCTTATACGCACACATTCTTATTTTAAAGTATACCTACCCAAATTCATACACAACTAGTACAAGCTATGCGGATCATGCGACGATCAATATAATCACGGGTGCACACGGGATTATAGTGATAGGCGTATGAGAACCATAGAGTGTACTATTGTGTATGGTAAGACACGGAACGTAACATGACACCGGATACGGAACGAACGTAATGTAGTCAAAACATGGTGGATACGCCGCTGGTACTTCCTATATATAAGTGTTTTCACCATGTTACCAAACTCTCGTAAAACGTACCATGAGAAATTCAGTGTTTTACGGACCTATTTAGACCCAATACGACTTTAGACAACTCACAAATGCATTATGTCTGATTATCCACGACGAGACTTCATCCTTAACACACTACGTTCATCTATCCAACACTTATGCTATTCTTATACCTGCACTCTTTAAGAGTCATTCGTTCATTCTACACTTGTATTATTCTCCTTATCCTGTTAGTTCATACAAACCTCGTTCGCAATCAAGCTTGTTTAAACATTCGAGTCCTAACTTACCTCGTTACCTATAAAATAGTCTTCCTATTCCGGATTCTTGTGTAACTGTACTTAGTATACCTTTAAGGCTTTATTTAAAGTGCCAAACCTTCTCGTTTCACTCAATAAACAATCTTCTACAAATGTGATTTAGTTACCACGTCCCATCAAAATACAAACCGTTTGTCAACATCTTCTCTCTCAATGCGTCACTTTCTTTATTTTACTTTTACGTCACCTTTTTAAATATGTCGCCAATTTAAGTTATTCGAAGTTGCTTAGACTCACTACACCTATATACGCACCTACATGTTTTCAACTATGTCAGATACCTCAAATTATTTTAGGCAACGAACTCACTCACAAATTTACCTTGTCGCCCTCCAAAGTTTTGTGCCTTTCAAAATGTTTCAAAATTTTCAAGTCTCAAATTTTTACTAAAACTCTTCAAGTCTACCTCTTGAATAAATTTCGGGACGAAATTTCCTAAAGGAGGGGAGACTGTAACGCCCCGCGTTTTCATACTTTCTATATTTAGAAACCATCGTTTGTAAAACTATTTTTGGAAACTTCGTAGTCTTGTAATCGTTCTTTCATTAAAAGCGATGTAAAATCCGAGACTTGGATTATGAATGAAACTCGTATTTTGTTAATTACATGATACACATACTTTATATAGTCTCATACATTCAATTTCGTGGAACAATTGATACTTATTCGTAATTTTTGGAAACAAGGTGCTAAACTTGTAAATACATGAAACTTACGCATAAAACGTGTTTTGAACGTAAACGACACTTGATTTTAATACTCATACGCTTAATTATACTGGGTTTACACTCCTCATACTTGAATCTATCTTACACTATACCTTAATGGCGAATAAAGTCCCTAAATGTCCTTAAAAACCCTAAAATAATAACTTTGGGGGCTAAAGTGTAATAAACTAAACTTGTGTCCGGATCAGAAGGCCCGGGCGGCCCGCGTCAACTTACCCTGATCCCTTAGGCGGGCCGCGTGGACTTCCCCAAATCATAAAACACAATCAGCTGCTTATGTACGCGAATTTGGCACAAAATCCCAACATCTAAACTCACCCAATCACCTCTAATCCACCTCTAATCACCTCCAATCACCACCAACCTCTTCCACTATAAATACAACCCTTCTCCAAGCATTTCTACACTTTCACAACCCTCAAATCTCTCTCAAACACTCTCAAGTTCCTGCATATTTCAGAAATTCGGACAGATTCATATACCTTTACAAAAGTGAGCATAACTTGCTCATTTCTCAACGAAATTACTTGATTCTTCTTCCTACTTGCTTGGATAATCATGGAGTTTGATTCCTTGACTTCTCCTGGGAGAAATCAGACCTGGAATTGCTCCGAAATTGTCCACAAACTTTCTTTTTTGTTTCAAGTTCTTCAAAAGTTGTTTAAACTCATCCAACTTGTGTCTAACACATCTCACACCTATGTCCTAATGCTTACAACCTCTCTTATGGTTGGTTAAGCTTAAAAACAAGGTTGAGACACTATAAATCAGAGGTTAAAACCTCAAATACTTTTTGTTTTGTTAGGGTATTTAACCCACAAATCATGTCAAGCTTAGATCTTGATGAATGAGTGATTATGGAACAACTTGGGTTGTCCTACATACAATCCTCACATGATTTGATGATTTCTCTATAGTTAGGTTGTTTATGTTATTGTGCTAATCCTAGTTCGTGACCCTCCTTGGTTGTTTTTACATCAAGTGAAGTGGTGAACATTCACGGGGTTCCTAAATGGAAGCATGTTCTTCCTACCCCATACATGACATCTATGATAACTCGAGGTGCCTAAATGAAGATCCTAATCTTCTACCTCCTACTTGAATTATTGGACTAAATAATATGTAATACTTAACCTAGATATATATACACACTCATTCGAACCTTTGATGTTGAACTTGTGTTTATATGTTAAAGTAGTAGAACACCATCTAAGA
The DNA here is from genome assembly GCA_030545235.1 of Helianthus tuberosus. Lineage (NCBI taxonomy): Eukaryota > Viridiplantae > Streptophyta > Magnoliopsida > Asterales > Asteraceae > Helianthus > Helianthus tuberosus. The sequence goes on along the minus strand of CM060414.1, from coordinate 107,469,306 downwards.
CCTAAATCTTGTTGTGATTCTTATGGGTGTTCAACTCATGAAAACATTATCATAACCCTTGTGGTTACCAAGTGTCATACAAGTGTTAGGTGTTGAAGATGATTATTTTCACATGTTATTCTCATATCTTATTTTTATGTTGTTTTAAATACCGAATCTCAACTCTAAGCATACTTGAACTTTAACCCTTACACATTCAATCTTTTAACCTCATCAACTCGTCAATAATTGGATAATTGGAAAGCCTATGCAAACTTTGTGAGTATACTCGTATTTCCCCCTTTTACTTTTACCACTTTTGGGGTGTAACATGTTTGCTTATCAAAAACTTACACATGAACATTTTGCTTAAACATATGAACATTCCTATAACATGCTTGTATCCGTGATGGCTTGATACTTTAAACTTGGGTGATTCTTATGTGTTAAACTTATCATTAACTTCGTACGAGCCAAACCGTGACATATGTAGCGCTATAGGATTAACGACCCGCCCGTAAACTTGAGGTTATGTCATGAGCCTGTTGCGTTTCCTTGGTTTGATATGTTAGACACATGCCATATTTATTGTTTATCTTGAATCACATGCTTGCTATGAGGAATTGTTTAAAACTTATCTTTTGTTATGTATGTACCAAACTTGTATACTCGCCTTTGCTTTTGCATTGAATTGTATTTTAAACATGTTACAGGTTGATGATGACGATGCTATGAAAAGAAGTAGCGTTGATGCCTAGATACACATATAGACGTTTAGGTTTAATATGTTGTATCAATTTTTGCTTATGTTGTTATGTATTACTTTTGGAACTTGTTGTTATTTGAGTTTATGTAAAGTTGATAATTTGAAATTACGAAATGAAATGGGAATTATTTTAAATATTGTCACAAATAGCGTTATGATGTCTCTAGCAATCTTCACACTTCGTCTCATCCCGATGTTTCCGCCATTGGTTGGGGTGTGACATCTTCCTTCTTTTGTTCATCCTCATCAGCATCCTCTGACGTTCCTTTCACCTCCTCTATCAGCTTTTCCAGCTCTTCTTCTTTCCTCTTTTTCATTTCTACCACCTTTGGTAGACTTGCTTCAAAAATTTCTTTCAATTTGTTCATCAGATCAGCTTCATAACCTTTTTTAGATAACCTTCTTGTATGATAAGTATCCTGATCTGAAAAAAGATTTGTTACTGCATTAAAATCCACCTTCGAAGGATCAAACACTGGATCACCCTGTGGATCCATATAACATTCCAATTCAGCATTCCATCTTTTGGCTTTCTGAGCTTCTTTGAATGGAGCATTCAATTTTCTAATCTAATATCTCGCACTATCTCTTTGCCGTCGTTTATTTTGAATTACTTCGGCTACAAATGCAGATCCAACATAATTTTCTTCTGGAAGAACCTGACTCCAGTCATAACCTTCGTCTTCTTGAATAACCACCATCGCCCTTGATCTTTCCTTTGATGACCCTTCACCGATCTGTTTTTGATTCGCGTTTGATGATCCACTGTTGCGATGATAAATTGCTTTCTGATAATAATCATCTTCGAATGGATTCACAACTTCATCAGTTTGCCTGTTTGTACATTCTCTCTTGAAGTTTCCTTTCTGTTTGCACTTGAAACAGGTAACTTTTGCCTTATTGAATCCCAATTTCGAATCAGCAGATCCAAAACACGATCTTCCAGTGATCTCCATGAAGCGTTGTGCTCTCCTCATTGTGCTGGCTATGCACCATTTTATGTCTATCAGCTCCATCTCCTCTTGATCGATCTGATCATAATCTTCCTTCGTCATACTCGGGTTTCCAACGTTACCCGCGATCAGACTTTCGTACGATTCCAAGACAGAAGCTAAAAACACCATTTGTTTCTTGACAGCTTCTGCATTCAGATTTTGAGAGTTTTTCAAATCTATGGCGATATTACACTGGACTATGTTCGGATTTGTTGAATTTGAACCAATTGAATGATAACCGAATCTCTTGAAAAACTTTGCTGAGGTGAATCCCTTGAGCTTCCAGCACTAAATGCCGTTTTTTACTTTTGATCAATCATGTTCCCTCTGTAGAATAGATCGACATTTTGTTTATATAGCTGGCTTCCTATTTTGTTTTGTTTCTTGATTTCTAAATCATGCCCCTCAAGCTTCTCAATCAGCCAGTCCAGGGTCACCTTGCTCATATCATTGCTGTTTTTGAGAATCATGACATAATGTAACTAGTCGTCTTCATTCGGAACAGCTTCTATCAACCTATCAATGATCTCTTCATTATCTTTTAACACACTAGTTCTCTCCATTTCAAGTTTAAGGTGACAGAATCTTTCAATCATATGTGGTACAGTTTCACCTTTCATACATGCAAATAAATCAAATTCTTTTTTCAATATGGAACGTTTGTTTTTTATAATCTCCTCACTACCAGTACATTTTCTTTCTAACGCCTCCCACAAACCTTTTGACGTTTTCTCATGTTCAAGTAGTGAAATAATATCTTCTCTAACTGATTGATATAACAATGCAATCATTCTTTGTTTAGCAACAATATGTTTTATTTCTTTTTCTGTGAGCTCTGCATCAGTTAATAAAACTCCTCCTTCTTTTGTTGGTTCAATATATCCGTATTTTAATTTTACCCAACTTTCATGTGCAAAGGCTTTTACCCAAGCTTTTACCCAACCCTCAAACCGATTTTTCCACCAGTTATAATCTTCAACACTCATTAATTTCGGTGGTTTCTGTTGGTTTCCGTACACATTGTCGTACTTCAAATTTTCCGAAATCTCTTTTGAAAAATCTCTTGCTTCTGTTCTTCATTCGGAGGATTCTGAAGTGAATGCATTATAAAACGTGTTGTAAAATTCTTCACCAGCGCCCGACATCTTCAAATTGTGTCTTGATTTTTGCACCTTGTATATCTTGAATCACTTGAATCCGATGTTGATCCGACACTTGAACAAGAACAAGAACCTAAATCAAGCAACAATAAAAAAATAATCAGTTTAAAACCTATCAAACAACTGGATCGGATGGGTATCCGATCGAGTGAGATGTCGTCCGATCGAGTGAGTAACCCCAAAAAAATATGATCCGATCGAGTGACTCAGTGGCTCGATCGAGTGGCTTTTGTTATCCGACACTTTAATGAATTGCTTAAATGTGTAGATCAGCTATTAGACCAACACTATGTCATCACAAGGATTGCAATAGTTTGAAAATATTGAATAAACAATTATCACATACAATATGGACTGTCAATTATTTAAAATGATATCTAATGGCCTACAACCTTTGTTCATATAAAACTCCTATTGGGCCGATATTTTTATTTCACGTGAATGAACTGAAACCAACAACTTGTTATTGGACCTTTAAGAATCAATTACATGGGCCACTATTGAATAGAGAAGAAATATTGAATCGAGTGGGAAATATTGGATCGAGTGGCTACTCGATCGAGTAGCCGTCCGATACTTGACACAAAAACATTCACATGCAACCTGTTACTTATTTCATACCACATGCAAATTTGATAAACCCTTCAAAATGAGCTGCCACCTTTATTCAAATCACATGCAAATGTCAGATTAATTAATGAACGGAACCAGCAAATAAAATTTGAAAATCTAATTGGACCTCAAATGATAAAGAGCTAGCAACAATTGAGTGTTTTCATTAAAGATATCACATGCAAACACAATTTGTTGAAATATTCACGTGATGTTTCTGATTATCATTTAATTGTTATAGAAACAATCAAAATATTTTTTAATCTCATTGGACCAAGAAATAAAGAAGCTGACACTATTTAAATGGAACTGAACAATTTAATGGTCAATGGATTTGTGAATCAAGTATATCACGTGCAACAGTAATAAGTGTTTGTCAAATTTGATAGTACAGAGCAGAGTTATTCACCGGAAAACTTTTATTTAAACAAAAAACCTCACGAAAAACTCATGAACAAACTATCTCTACAACCTCTACGGTTTAGATCACAACACGACGATTTGATACAGAAACCCTAAGATAAAGAAAATGGCGTATTGTGTAAAGTGATGAATGATCTCAAGATGCTTTGACCAACTGCCTGAATGAACCCGGGTTAAGGACTTAAGGCTATTTATAAAGCCTCGAGATTAGCTGCTTTAAACCCAGATATAACCAAGCCTTCAATCCAGCCCATGTGCAAAGCCCAGCTACACAGCTACATATCCTTTCTACAAGCCCAGTTCATCTACAAATCCATTCACAGCTTCAAGCCCGTTTGCATAAGTCCGTACCTCATATTTAAACAAATAGAAATATTAGAAACATTTATAAAATATAAAACTGATTATATAACAATATATTTTTAACACCTTCCCTCAGTTTTATATTTCATACATGTTAACAAGGCCTAAGACTAACATGTAATATCATGAAGTTGTGGCGATAAACATCTTTCAAAGACATGCAACTTTCACCATGCATATTTAACAGCCCATAAACATCACACAACACAATACTCATGAAACTGTTGTTTATTTTATTTCTCTATGATATAATTTCCAAAAGAAACTCACAGAAATCGTTAAAAAACAAGATGGGTCTAATAAAAAAAACAAACCAAAAAACTCTTAACAAATCATACAACTCACATATAGACCATCAACTCGACGATCTACTCTCACAATATATTAGATCTAACAGGTAAACGAAGCATATGTGTCCAAACCCTAGACGTGATATGAGAGAGACTGCACACAAACGAGAGAACTTAAAAACACTTCCAACCACTAAATCATGGATCAGTAGACAAGTGCAAACAACTTTCTACAACATTTAAAGAAATCAAATCAGAAACAGCATTCTGATTAAACAGTTAACAACAATGTTCAATAAGCATATCAGACACACACCTGATAAAACAACAATGAATCACACGATTCAATTGCAATATGCGAATCATATATGATAAAGAACAAGTATCACACAACTTTAAAGACTCAGAACAACAATATCTGAAAAATTTGAATCACACGATTCAAAAATAAATCTAAAAAGAATTGGATTCATGTCAAAACTTTGTTAATAGAATAATACAACATATCCACATAATAAAGGACCATATGATTGCATAACAAAACCAGATACACGTCTCATGACATATAAAAGTCACATGACTTTTAAGAATTCAGAACTAAGTCTGAAAGACAATACTTGTGAAGAACTTCAAGACTAATTTGACCCAAACAAAAACTTTTACAACTTCACAATAATACTGAATCACAAGATTCAAAAACCAACTTGACAAAATGAGAATTACACAATTCTACGCCAGGTAACAATTATACAGCCAAAGACTTTAGTTGAAAGAAAACCACATACTTTTCAACATAAAACTCATCAATAGAGAAAACATATAAGGCTATAAAACATTCAAGAACAATCGTGAATAAACAACTGGTTAGAAAACCCCCGAACCCTGCGATACAACTAATCACATGGATAACAAAATATTGAATCAAGTAATTCGATAACAATTCAAATAACCAGCTATAAACTGAACATACAAGATCCTATAATCATGAACAACAAAAGAAAATCTCACACAAGATTTAAGAGATTTAAGAATAACTCTGATTAAAAATTTGATACACAGTTTTCATTTAAACAAACCAACCTTAAACAATCCAACCAGCAGAAAACAATATTAAGAATGTCCTTTGATACTAGACGCTTAATCATTCTAAAGTATACCATGTTAATTCACACATACAACATATCAACTGTCAAATGTCATCCATGTAAAGAACACAAGATTACCCAAATTTTATCAAAAAACAAGATAACAAGATTGGGATGTCATTCCCCCCCTCAATCTTGACGAGAGTAAAAAAAAATCACTTTGAAAAATAACAACCAGGTTAATAACAAGAATCTATATTCTTAACACATACTTGACCCAATTTATCAACAATACAAAACGATCCAAACAATATCTTCGAATAATCAACTTCTTGAATAAACACGAATAACTCTTTAAAACACTCTAGCTCACAAACCAAATTATCAACCTGACGATCTGCTTCAAACTACGCTAGATCTAATGAACTCAATATACACAAAAAACTCTAGATCTAAAAGCGTGCCAACAAAGCTATTGAGATGAAAACCTAAAGAGAAAATATTTGCTAAGAACAATTTAAACAACACATCATGAGTACCAGCCTGCTCAAACAATAACCTTTCTAAACATTTATACTTTGAAAAAAAAATATCAACAGAATTTTTTTTTTTTTTTTTTTGAACTAAATTTTGCGACAAAAATAACCTTAAAAGATGAATCTTAGTTTAAAAAATGTGTTTTTTACCACTTAAAGGTTGCAAGGAAAAACTTAAAGTATCTTTATTATTGAAAAACGCAGTTTTAAAAACCTTTATGGTATGTGATCTCTCAATTTGAAACAAGTCTACCTTTGACAAACAAACTTAGACAACACACAACAAGTTGATAATCATCAAGTTAGAAAACATTTGAAGACATATTTGATGAAAATTTTGAAAAAGTTGATATAAGACCCTGGTTAGTAAACAATATTTTTCAAACCAATTTGAGTTACTAAAATCTAAAATACAACCAATCGAATATGTAGACACGCTTATTCTCAACTGTAAATTATCAATTTGAAATCAAGAACAATTCCTACATGTAATGGAATTAGACCAACCTTATGATGCATAACAGAACTATCTGATATCATAAGAAACAAATAAGAACTACAAACGAGACTACGATCTAACAAGACTAGACTCAACAACACGAAGAATCTACAAACAACCCTAGTCCAGTGTGGAAGAAAAACAAGCATCGCCTAGATCAGTGAACTAACAACACTATGATCGGCGATGAAGTCTCAAAGAGACAAATAAGATCACCAACACGATGATCCTACACAAACCTCACTACGGTCGGACTCAAAACATGAAGAGTCCTAGACCAGTGAGATAAAGACAAAACACTATCGAAGAATACATCTGTAACACCTGTGCCTCCACGGCCACCAAACAAATACTGTAGCAATGAAATATTGTATTTCATACTTGGTATTTGTAAAAATATGTGTATCATTTGCACATATCAATTCTTGTTCAAATTCAAACTCTAAATCACTATCTGGAAGGTTATACGCGCACCGATGCGTAAATATAACCAATTTAATGCAACAAACACTCCGGAATAGTGAAATAGGCTTGTCATACCTTAAACAACCTTTACATAACTTAGAAATAAGTTTTGAAGGCTTTGGTATGGCAAAAACAAGTTAATTCTGCTACAGGGACTAAAGTTGACAAACTGCGAAAGTATGCCAATTTAAACTGTAGCGAACATTCCGGAACATAACCATAAGTTAAACATACCATAAATATCCTTCACATAGCTTAGAAATAGGCTTTGAGGGGTTCGGTGTGCTAAAATAAACTTTTGGGTCATTCAGGGACTAAAAGTGTCAAAAAGTGCACAAGTTTGCATTTTCGCGCATAACTTACGTTCTGAATACATCTGGACATCCAAAAATTTATGTAAGCATGACTACATTATATTTTAGTGTTCGCTTTAAGAAAAATCCATTCGTCGCGTCATTTGGATCGTTTTTCGCGCTTATGCGCATTCCGTCGTAATTAAGCGAACATCGCGTTCGTACGACCAAACGAACCATCCTCCGACATATTTTTGAACATGTTTCATGTCCACAATGTTTAGGCAACATTTTAGGGCCTTAAAGATGGCTTTACGGGCCTTGGAAGTGTCGAAAATGCCTTAAAAAACGTGCAGGGACCAAATCTGTAACTTTTGAAACTTTTCTGAATCAGGTGAGGGTGTAGCGTAGCGTGAGCCCTAAGGGCTTAGGCGTAGCGCTACGCTAGTGCATGTTCTGACCAGATTCCATGTTTTAAACACAAGTTGCAGCCATTTAATCCTCCACCACATGTTTTCACTTGCTTAGTCACTAGATAAGGATGGAATTAAGCTTCCATAACCTTGCAACAAGTGTACGGCCTTGATCGTTTCCCCTTTTCCAAGAAACGATCCTAACGGTGGACCGAATACTATAAATAACCCAACACCCCCATTGCATTTTCTCACAAGAATTCTGATTTTGAGAGCTCTAAGTTGAAACCATTGTTTCATACCTGAGTTCTCGAGTCGGGATTAGCATTCGGGGACCCTGGGTTAGTATTCTTTCGTTCTTTTCCTTATTTTACTGCTTTTCGAGTCAGAAAGTCAAACTTTGTTTGACTTTCAGCGTTGACCAGTAATGGTCAATGCGAAGTTCGTTTGAACTTCGCAACGTGAGTGTAATCACGTTGGTCATAGTCCTTTGGGACTATGCCCACTGATTACCACGTTGTCTAGAGTCGTAGGGTAGGCGATCTAATAAATCGCCTATACCTTCGAACTCGACCCATTTGGTCGATCATTAGGATCCGACCAAATACATTAGGTGACCATAGTAGGTAGGGAATAACCTTCCGAGGTTATACCCTATGGTCACATCGTTTAAGTAGTTGTATGATAGGTAGTTTATATGCCTTAGGTAAATTACCAGAATACCCTTTTCATGTATAATTGGTAATTTAGCATATGTAACCTAAACTTTTGCCACATAACTGATTATGTAACATGTTTAGGCATATAACACTTGTCATAGGGCTAGTTAGGCGTTCCGAACGCGTTTCACGCGAACGACGCGTTAAAGTAGCATAAGCTTCCTAAACGGGTCGTAATGGGTCGATAAGACTTAGGTTAAGTTTCATTTAGCATGTAGGCTTTGTTAAACCATATCATATGAGTTCCTACACTCATTTGGTTTACAAACCCTAATGCTACCCAGTCTTCCGATATAGGTCCGGTTTATTAACATAGTTACCTATATTAGGTGCCGTTTGATTTCCGTGATCTCTAGCATTGTTTGGTTGTTACTCAAGGACTACTGAGCATTCTCAAGTGAGTACATAGACCCCTCTTTTACTGTTTTCCAAACTGTTTTGGGGTGGAACACATGTGCCTACTTGTTACTTTCTTGCTTTCCTGTTTTCATATCATATACCTGCTATGTTTGTTAGTACATTATAGTACGTCGTTTTACATTGACATTTTATGCTATGTATGTATATAGCGTGCATACTTAGTACATCGTTTTACATGACATTTTATGCTATGTATGTTCATTTAGTTCATACTTAGTACATTGTTTTACATCACATCACATGCTATGTATGTTCATTTGTTGCATACTTAGTACAGATTCATTTCATCACATGCTTACATTTTGGTATGACATTTGGTTTGTTAAATGGGACAATACATTCATTAACATTAGCTACGCCGTTCGTTAGTAGGTAGTGGTACCATAGGAATTGACAACTCCCGTTCCGGACGTCCCAGGGAAAGGGGATGAAAGGAATGACCGAATTCGATATTCATAAGCACAGATAGACCTTTAATTTGTTTAAGGGTTTATCACCTCAGTCTCAAGGCTTGGATGTATGCATTGGAACAACACCGCATAAATGTTCATTATCAGTACAGCATGCATTTACACAAAACATAACGTTGATTTAAACACAGTTTTACTTCAATACTATGTTCTTGTGCATATGGTTTAGTGATATTTATCACTAGCCATACAGATCAGTTTGGTTACACATTACATGATTTACATTGATCATGCATTTACACATTACATGATTTACATTGATCATGCATTTACACAAAACATAACGTTGATTTAAACACAGTTTTACTTCAATACTATGTTCTTGTGCATATGGTTTAGTGATATTTATTACTAGCCATACAGATCAGTTTGGTTACACATTACATGATTTACATTGATCATGCATTTACACATTACATGATTTACATTGATCATGCATTTACACAAAACATATCGTTGATTTAAACACAGTTTTACTTCAATACTTTGTTTTTGTGCATTTCACCTATGGTTTAGTTGATGCGTTTTCACTAGCCATACATATCATTTAGGTTACACATTACATGATTTACATTGATCATGCATTTTGACATATTATTCAATACATTTGACAAATTCATTTATACATGGACAATTTACATTGTTGGTTTGGTTTGATTAAGTGATTAAGTAACGATGCGGGTGTAATATGATACAAGCATGGTGGATACGCCGCTGGTACTTCCTATATATAAGTGTTTGTATGGTATTACATGTCGTAGCGTTATTTGAATCATTTCAGTTTGAGACATAGAACATTTTATGCAAATAACATATTTTTCACAAGACATTGTTTTACAAAACAACTTATCTTTTACAAACTCATTTAACTTGGTTATTCATTTAACCAAGCATTATTCACTTATTTATATGTATCATCTGAACTTATTGTTTTTCAAATGATTTACAAAGACAAAGCAAATTACAAGGTTCATGACTAAACATTTTCTTAAACAGAAGTCATGAATCTTATTTTCACAAAACCTATGTATCTCACCGGCATTTTTATGCTGACGTACCATATTTTCACATGTGTTTTTCAGGAAATGAAGCATAGGATTGATCAAGTTACACTTAGGCGGACATGGGCCTTAGTGACAATAAAAGATGCAGACTAGTTAATTATGTTGTATTTTCATGTTTGTATAGACATTGTAACACTTATATTGAATAAAACGAAACTTTAATTTCCATGGTTGTGAAACATTAATTCTGTTACAACACGCCCCGATGTTTCCGCCGCGATTTGTTGTTCTACGCGGTCGGGGTGTGACAGAAAAGATGGTATCAGAGCCAATGGTTATAGGGAATTAGGTTATTAGTAATGCTTTGACCTAGTCTATAACCTTCTTAGGACCCTAACGCGAGTTTACTTGTGTTTAGTCATAAAACAATACAGTCGCCTATCCTTAGGCGACAACCACAACAAGAACATAAATTTCAAAACCGCTTTGAAAACTAATCATCTGTTCTAGGATGATTAATTACTAGGTTTTGAACCCTCAGTTATAAGGTTTTGAATCCCTTTGAATTTTCAAAATCTCGTCAAGGTTTTGGGTTTTAAATAATGTGAACACGTGCAAACTGGAAGGGTGAATGCCTGTATTCTGGGTTTTCTGTCTAGGCAAGCACTTCGTATACATCTCATCAGACGCGAGACCAGTTGTGCTTACCTGGGAATTCTTGGGATGAGTGTTCACTTATAGGCGAGCATGTCTTCAGTGATACATTAATAAGACCTATTTACTTTGATTAGTCACCGTCTCATTTGTTTGCCTTAGGTAACAAACAAATGATCGCAATTTTCACTCGTTACCATTCGGTATTGATTTTCCAATAACCTTTCACTTGCTTCTTCCTCTGTCTTTCATTTTCTTTTAGAATGTCTATTCCTCTCAGCACTGGTCAAATGTCCGAGCAAACAGCCAAATTTACCCAGCAAATAGGCGAGGTGATACTGAAGTCTGTGGATCTAGGTATTGCCATGGCTCGTCTTAACAATGAAGCCTCTCGTCTCGACAATGAAGCCACTCAAGAACCACCAAAGGAAGCAGAAGTCAAGCCAGCACCAAAATCAAGGAAGCGTAAGGCTTCAAGAAAACTCGCAGAGGTTACATCTAATCAAGCGGGACCTAGCCAGGTAGCGATGCCACCAGCTAGGAAGCCGTACTTGGGAACTGCCCCATGGTGCAAGCGATGCAACCGTCATCATTTAAACCTCATACCCTGCTCCCAATGTACCTACTGTGGACGGTGGGGACATTTGATTAACACATGCCGCTTTGTTGCCCAACACAAAGCTGCTACAAACCTTGCTGCTACCCAACCCCAAGTCAACCCTACTCAAGCTCGTTTCCCACGTGGTACTTGCTACAACTGTGGCGATACGAGCCATTTTAGGAACAACTGCCCAAAGCTTGCTAATGCAAATCCAACCCTTGGATGAGCATTCGGCTGAACAAAGGATGTTACTGTCTTATGCTTTTGTTCTTTTGTTTCCTTGTAATGTGAAACAATTTGTTTTGTTTATAAATAAATCGTTGTTCACAAATTCTGGTATACAAGTATAATTACATGTGTGTATGACTTTTCCTATGATACCTACATCAAGGAACTATGTACCTTACAAACTACTCTTGTGATTCTCTCTTTCAAATGATTGCTCATGATTCCTTCGAAAATTTTAAGTACTCGTTTCATTCTAAGAAACGAAGTACATGAAATATAGTGAAACTATGAGTAATCATGCTTTTTGCACATCTGTGCCTTTGAATCCTTGGTTAGATAACTAAGGGTATTTTCAAATCTCATACCCATTACATTTTGATTTTTCAACATACACAGTACCAGTATTTCAAAACAATCTTCATGATCTCAAAACATTTCATATAGTTTGAAAACAATTTTTCTAGATACATTGTCTATGTTATTTCAAAAACATTGGCCATGTTATCAAAACCAACCTTTTTAATTTCAAAATATTTCATATAGTCTGAAGACAATATTAACACAATACATTTTCTGATCAAGTGCATGATTTCGAAAAGCATCATTCATATTTTCAAAAACCTTATACATAATTTCAAAATTCATCTTGCATGATTTTAAAATATTTTAGTAAAAAAATATCTATCTAATACACCTACTTTATGATTTCAAAGTATTATATATAAGGTTTCAAAAACATTTTTTTTACTCCATGCATAGTCTTCCAAATATATTTTTCTTCACACACTTACTTAACCTTCAAATTCTGCTTCATATGTCGCCATGACATATCAAGAATCTCAACTTCATAAGCATTTTACATCATGTTTTGACCTAAGCACATCCAGTGCAAGGTTTCAAAACATATTCAACTTCAAAAATTCATATGGGATCTTTTTATCTTTACAATTAGACCCTTGTGGATGATCATGATTCAAATCAGAGTCCTTAATTGGATTCTTTATGTACCTTAATTCGAATATTTCGGTTCTTTATAATCGAAATCGAATTTTCTCTTCAATAATCTTTCTATCTTTATAGTTAAATTCTTGATAACGTTTAAAGTACCAAATGAAATCCGTTGAATGGATTCCTAGTGTGCTTTAAATGCATGTACGCAAGTAACAAGACAAATTAACAAACAATCTTTGTGGTTATATGACTATGTGTTTACATATCTTGTGTTTTCATTTAAGTATTTTGTGTTTTTATACTCTGGATAATTCGTTATCCAAATCCTCGCAGGATCTTTCATATCTTCATATGAGGGATTCGTAGCAGGATAGTCAAAAGGTACTATCTTAATTCCTTAATGGGCTTCTATGTAATAGTTAAGACCCTTGGATTTTATAGTACTACTCCATGATTCATAAGAGACCCTTTTTAGTGGTCTAGTCAAAAGATTGATTTCGCAATCTGGTTAAAGAATGACATCTAGTGATGTAGCTGGACAGACTCCTTGATAGTCTATTTAGATCATTTAATGATTTAAGTAAAAGGACTCTATGGCGGTCTAGTCACACTCATCACAGGATTGTTCATTTGGTTTTACCCTACGCATTATAAAATAGACTGTGTGAACTGTGCAAGGAATTGTCTAATTATGGAGGCCTACATAATTATGAAATTTAGTGCATAGAAACCCAGTAAGATTTATTATGTGTAAGAGCCGATAGTGACAACAATAACGAAATGAGAACGATGTAATGGAGGTACGGTGGACGCACCAATGACGCTTTATATACTTGTATATAAGTATCCCTCTTACATTGCAAACATAATGTTATTAAGGTTACTAGAAGTTCAGAACCCTAACCAATATTGTTTGATCTTTTCAACTTCATATTTTCAAGCTCTCACAAGTTTCCTCTAAATAAATTTCGGGACGAAATTTCCTAAAGTAGGGGAGACTGTAACACCTGTGCCTCCACGGCCACCAAACAAATACTGTAGCAATGAAATATTGTATTTCATACTTGGTATTTGTAAAAATATGTGTATCATTTGCACATATCAATTCTTGTTCAAATTCAAACTCTAAATCACTATCTGGAAGGTTATACGCGCACCGATGCGTAAATATAACCAATTTAATGCAACAAACACTCCGGAATAGTGAAATAGGCTTGTCATACCTTAAACAACCTTTACATAACTTAGAAATAAGTTTTGAAGGCTTTGGTATGGCAAAAACAAGTTAATTCTGCTACAGGGACTAAAGTTGACAAACTGCGAAAGTATGCCAATTTAAACTGTAGCGAACATTCCGGAACATAACCATAAGTTAAACATACCATAAATATCCTTCACATAGCTTAGAAATAGGCTTTGAGGGGTTCGGTGTGCTAAAATAAACTTTTGGGTCATTCAGGGACTAAAAGTGTCAAAAAGTGCACAAGTTTGCATTTTCGCGCATAACTTACGTTCTGAATACATCTGGACATCCAAAAATTTATGTAAGCATGACTACATTATATTTTAGTGTTCGCTTTAAGAAAAATCCATTCGTCGCGTCATTTGGATCGTTTTTCGCGCTTATGCGCATTCCGTCGTAATTAAGCGAACATCGCGTTCGTACGACCAAACGAACCATCCTCCGACATATTTTTGAACATGTTTCATGTCCACAATGTTTAGGCAACATTTTAGGGCCTTAAAGATGGCTTTACGGGCCTTGGAAGTGTCGAAAATGCCTTAAAAAACGTGCAGGGACCAAATCTGTAACTTTTGAAACTTTTCTGAATCAGGTGAGGGTGTAGCGTAGCGTGAGCCCTAAGGGCTTAGGCGTAGCGCTACGCTAGTGCATGTTCTGACCAGATTCCATGTTTTAAACACAAGTTGCAGCCATTTAATCCTCCACCACATGTTTTCACTTGCTTAGTCACTAGATAAGGATGGAATTAAGCTTCCATAACCTTGCAACAAGTGTACGGCCTTGATCGTTTCCCCTTTTCCAAGAAACGATCCTAACGGTGGACCGAATACTATAAATAACCCAACACCCCCATTGCATTTTCTCACAAGAATTCTGATTTTGAGAGCTCTAAGTTGAAACCATTGTTTCATACCTGAGTTCTCGAGTCGGGATTAGCATTCGGGGACCCTGGGTTAGTATTCTTTCGTTCTTTTCCTTATTTTACTGCTTTTCGAGTCAGAAAGTCAAACTTTGTTTGACTTTCAGCGTTGACCAGTAATGGTCAATGCGAAGTTCGTTTGAACTTCGCAACGTGAGTGTAATCACGTTGGTCATAGTCCTTTGGGACTATGCCCACTGATTACCACGTTGTCTAGAGTCGTAGGGTAGGCGATCTAATAAATCGCCTATACCTTCGAACTCGACCCATTTGGTCGATCATTAGGATCCGACCAAATACATTAGGTGACCATAGTAGGTAGGGAATAACCTTCCGAGGTTATACCCTATGGTCACATCGTTTAAGTAGTTGTATGATAGGTAGTTTATATGCCTTAGGTAAATTACCAGAATACCCTTTTCATGTATAATTGGTAATTTAGCATATGTAACCTAAACTTTTGCCACATAACTGATTATGTAACATGTTTAGGCATATAACACTTGTCATAGGGCTAGTTAGGCGTTCCGAACGCGTTTCACGCGAACGACGCGTTAAAGTAGCATAAGCTTCCTAAACGGGTCGTAATGGGTCGATAAGACTTAGGTTAAGTTTCATTTAGCATGTAGGCTTTGTTAAACCATATCATATGAGTTCCTACACTCATTTGGTTTACAAACCCTAATGCTACCCAGTCTTCCGATATAGGTCCGGTTTATTAACATAGTTACCTATATTAGGTGCCGTTTGATTTCCGTGATCTCTAGCATTGTTTGGTTGTTACTCAAGGACTAGTGAGCATTCTCAAGTGAGTACATAGACCCCTCTTTTACTGTTTTCCAAACTGTTTTGGGGTGGAACACATGTGCCTACTTGTTACTTTCTTGCTTTCCTGTTTTCATATCATATACCTGCTATGTTTGTTAGTACATTATAGTACGTCGTTTTACATTGACATTTTATGCTATGTATGTATATAGCGTGCATACTTAGTACATCGTTTTACATGACATTTTATGCTATGTATGTTCATTTAGTTCATACTTAGTACATTGTTTTACATCACATCACATGCTATGTATGTTCATTTGTTGCATACTTAGTACAGATTCATTTCATCACATGCTTACATTTTGGTATGACATTTGGTTTGTTAAATGGGACAATACATTCATTAACATTAGCTACGCCGTTCGTTAGTAGGTAGTGGTACCATAGGAATTGACAACTCCCGTTCCGGACGTCCCAGGGAAAGGGGATGAAAGGAATGACCGAATTCGATATTCATAAGCACAGATAGACCTTTAATTTGTTTAAGGGTTTATCACCTCAGTCTCAAGGCTTGGATGTATGCATTGGAACAACACCGCATAAATGTTCATTATCAGTACAGCATGCATTTACACAAAACATAACGTTGATTTAAACACAGTTTTACTTCAATACTATGTTCTTGTGCATATGGTTTAGTGATATTTATCACTAGCCATACAGATCAGTTTGGTTACACATTACATGATTTACATTGATCATGCATTTACACATTACATGATTTACATTGATCATGCATTTACACAAAACATAACGTTGATTTAAACACAGTTTTACTTCAATACTATGTTCTTGTGCATATGGTTTAGTGATATTTATTACTAGCCATACAGATCAGTTTGGTTACACATTACATGATTTACATTGATCATGCATTTACACATTACATGATTTACATTGATCATGCATTTACACAAAACATATCGTTGATTTAAACACAGTTTTACTTCAATACTTTGTTTTTGTGCATTTCACCTATGGTTTAGTTGATGCGTTTTCACTAGCCATACATATCATTTAGGTTACACATTACATGATTTACATTGATCATGCATTTTGACATATTATTCAATACATTTGACAAATTCATTTATACATGGACAATTTACATTGTTGGTTTGGTTTGATTAAGTGATTAAGTAACGATGCGGGTGTAATATGATACAAGCATGGTGGATACGCCGCTGGTACTTCCTATATATAAGTGTTTGTATGGTATTACATGTCGTAGCGTTATTTGAATCATTTCAGTTTGAGACATAGAACATTTTATGCAAATAACATATTTTTCACAAGACATTGTTTTACAAAACAACTTATCTTTTACAAACTCATTTAACTTGGTTATTCATTTAACCATGCATTATTCACTTATTTATATGTATCATCTGAACTTATTGTTTTTCAAATGATTTACAAAGACAAAGCAAATTACAAGGTTCATGACTAAACATTTTCTTAAACAGAAGTCATGAATCTTATTTTCACAAAACCTATGTATCTCACCGGCATTTTTATGCTGACGTACCATATTTTCACATGTGTTTTTCAGGAAATGAAGCATAGGATTGATCAAGTTACACTTAGGCGGACATGGGCCTTAGTGACAATAAAAGATGCAGACTAGTTAATTATGTTGTATTTTCATGTTTGTATAGACATTGTAACACTTATATTGAATAAAACGAAACTTTAATTTCCATGGTTGTGAAACATTAATTCTGTTACAACACGCCCCGATGTTTCCGCCGCGATTTGTTGTTCTACGCGGTCGGGGTGTGACAACATCTTCAATATAGCATAACCTTTACAAGAAAAAACAATCACACGGCGATTCTAATAACATAAGAAATACATGATTGTTCAAGAATCATCAGATACACATCTGATAACAAATAAAGTCACATGACTTTATGAACTAAGACAAGACTTGTAAACACAAGTATCAAACAACAATAACCAACTTTGAACTTGTAGAAACTAGAAACGATACTCAAATACAATAAACTCTCACAAGTCAACCCTACAGATTACCACAAAATAACCTATACTATATCTACAAGAATCAAGCAAATCAACACAATATGTGAAACCCTAGATACTATTGGGAACAACAAGTACGAGAGTCACAAGAAAAAATCTTACGAATCTCTCACAGAATACAAAGCAACTCATAACTTGGACCATCAACATGATGACCTACACTGAGATTTAACAGATTTCTAACCAAAAAAAACCTTAAATCTATGAAGTGTACCCGAGAAGCTAACAAGTTGTATAAAGAAACAAGATTCAAGAAACAAATCTGGAAATAACAAAGTACACACTTCTATACCAGACAACAATTATAGCCTAGACAAACTCTGGCAAAATACAAAACACATGATTTTAAGACCAGAATACACAAGGGAAAAATACAAGGCTATCGTCACATTCAAGAAATAATCTTGAACAAATACTTCGAACCGATCAGAAAACAACCTACCAGTCAAACACCTTCTGAACAAGGAATATAAGATCTTATAATCATAGCATATAAGCATGAGGATAAAAAAACATCATGTGTACAATTTTTTTAACATTTAAAGAGTTTGAAACAAAACCAACAAGACAGATTCATCAGACAAAAAACAAACCCGTTAGTTCTAGTCATTCACACATGTCACATTATCATGACAAAAACATACACAAAGAACTCACAGATAAAAAACAGAACTCAATCATTACAAACAAACACTGCATAAGAGACCAATCAGACAATCAACTGCACAACCACTAGCACGAATTTCAATACAACAAACAATAAGAACACAGACAGTAAACAAGAATCACAATAGAACTATCAAGAAATCCCTAAAGATGGTAAAACCTTAAAGATGAAACTGTGCCAGGGACCAGATAGTAGGTTCATCACTCATGGTGCCTACCCAAGCCTTTGCACAGAAGTCACTAGACACAACAAAAAATAACAATGCAACAGAATGTACCCTTTCTGTGTCCCAAAACAAAGCCGGCTCGACTAGTCCGGTAACAAGATACCTAAAATGCAAGACAGAAAAATAAAGAAAGTAAATACAAGGAACAATCTCACCGAGACAGCAAACCCTAGCAAGGGTTTCTCCAGTTCCGAAAAGGATTTTACAACCTTCAAGGGTTGAACCTTAAACGGAACAGCAGCTTCCTTAAGTTTCCTTTTTTCTGAAGACACCATTTATGGAATCGGCAAACCCAGGCTCACCAAGACTCCACTATAGCTTAGATCTAACCAGATCTATTTGATTCACCGCCAATAACGATCGAACACCAAATCCCCAAATCCAAGAAACCCTTCAGACCTGGATCAACACTCACATGAATAGATTTGAACATATCTTGAACAGAGATACACACACAATCTTAAATAAATCACCAAGACCACATATCAACGCCAGCATCCTTTATTAACTGACATAGAGAATAAACTTCAAACCCTAAATCCAGATTTAATGATAACCACAGCGGAAGACAAGATCTACTCAGCTATAGAATATGGAAGAAACTGTAATCAGCCGAGAAATCCTTCGATCATAAAATCCCAACTCGTGGCTAAAAATTACCTACTGGTTGAAGCCCTAGATGACGTGGGAGTGGTCAATAAAACCAAGAATACGTCGGATAATAAAATTTCAGCTGATGACAATTTCTCTAAAAAACATATTCGAAGCAAACCCTAGACATCAATTATTTAGGGTTTCAGACTTAAAGAAACCAAGACGACAACCCACTCTCAATATCAGCGAAAGAACCAGAATCGATCAAAGCCATGAGGCTCTGATACCATGTCAAATTTGATAGTACAGAGCAGAGTTATTCACCGGAAAACTTTTATTTAAACAAAAAACCTCACGAAAAACTCATGAACAAACTATCTCTACAACCTCTACGGTTTAGATCACAACACGATGATTTGATACAGAAACCCTAAGATAAAGAAAATGGCGTATTGTGTAAAGTGATGAATGATCTCAAGATGCTTTGACCAACTGCCTGAATGAACCCGGGTTAAGGACTTAAGGCTATTTATAAAGCCTCGAGATTAGCTGCTTTAAACCCAGATATAACCAAGCCTTCAATCCAGCCCATGTGCAAAGCCCAGCTACACAGCTACATATCCTTTCTACAAGCCCAGTTCATCTACAAATCCATTCACAGCTTCAAGCCCGTTTGCATAAGTCCGTACCTCATATTTAAACAAATAGAAATATTAGAAACATTTATAAAATATAAAACTGATTATATAACAATATATTTTTAACAGTGTTATGATATAATTGGGCCGCTTGTTGTAGTGGGCTGTGAAGTATGACTTTTCAAAACAAATCACATGGATCGAGTGACATTTGAACCAAAAGAATCTTTGGATCGAGTGGGTTATAGGATCGGATCAGATTATATGGATCGAGTGGCTTACTCAATCGAGTGGCTTACTCAATCGAGTGGCCACTCGATAGATTGACAATTGCAAAACAATCAAATTCCACTCGATCGAGTGGTGATCCGAAGATGTAACAAAATTATGAACAGCAAAAAAAAACTTTGATATTTTCGGACCTAAAAATTATGATTTCTCACAAACCGCTTAGAATTAGATTCTGAAAATTTGAAGGGTTATAGATCTGATATTTTCGCACAACATATCAAAATTTCAGCAATTTTTATCGTTAAAAACCTCTTTAATTTTGCGTTTTTCAGTTAGAAATGTGAAGAAGATGAGAAATTCAAGAAATTTTGACAAATCTGGATGAAATTTGATCTGAATTTAATGATTTTCCGTGCGAATTTGTGTGTTTGATCCGTGCTACCGAGCTCCTGATCTGATACCATTTGTAGGACCGGTTTTCGACTCCGAACGATTGCGAACCGACTCGTGTAACGTGCGGAATCCGTACACGAACGTGACCGAACACACACGACCGTACTATAAATGTGATTCTATTGATAGATCTGAAATCGTACAAGCACCTGAATCACGACGTCACTTTCTCTCTCTAGACTTTCTCTCTCTAGCTCTAGATCTCCAAATCTCAAATGTAGCAAAAGTCCTAAACACTAACACTAAGTGTCCTATTTATAGGCCAAGGAGATAAGGAAGGTTTCCTTATTTACAGAAATGCCACCTTGCCTTTTCTATTAAAATATTACGATATAAGCCTAGATTTCTTCAGTTTCAGCTACGGATTGGATTGACGGAGGCAATAGACATTACTGCACTAACATCACTGATGATGTGCCAGTAAGTTTTTACACACTTAGTAAATTGATTTCGAGATATAAACCTAAATATCAATAACTTTCTTATCTCGTGGGGAACATCTCTCGGATATATGGATAACGTCCGAAATCTCGTTTGAGAGGTTGCCTGATTCTGGGATATAAGGACTTTCTACTTTTTGATGTCTGGGGTATTATACCTGGTCTTCTGAGTTTGCTTCAGCAATGGCCTAGACCTTGTATAATACTTTGTATGCTTTAAAAGCTTCCCCTCTGCATAAAAATTGAGAAATATCGAAAGATATAAATCAAGTGTAGTTGTAAAGAAGATCCTTAAGTGGGACACACCTTAAAGTCGAGCCTTCATCTCTTTGACAGAACGGTAGTTCATACCTGAGCTCTCAAGGTCTCGCACTAACCCAGAGTACAGATATCAATATAGTATATTCACCTGTAAGACTGAATCTAGGGAATCTTGATATGGGAGTATATTCTGAGGTGGGAAACACAAATAAGTTAAGTTCTTAAAACACTAAATCTCGCATCTCGGAACAATTTAAGTGGACCAGTGTGCTGACAATCTAGGTGAATCGTTTAAAACTTAAAGTCTTTAAAAGATCAACGGTACTTAGTGATTTGTCATAAACTGATATGATCCTCTGACACGAACTCACATAAAAATATATCTGTAAATATTTCTTTACTGCATTTGCATTACAGAAAAATTTCAAAAAGATTTTGAGTGTGTTTTAGCATAAACTTTGAAAAATACAAAAAGACTTTGTTTCTACTTTATTTTCGACAACCGATGTCTGAAAGCTGAGTTTCAAAATCTGAATACACTGAACATGTTTATGAAAATAAACAAGTTCATTAATTTGAAACTTAAGGTTTTTAAAATGAAAAATCAAAAACAGTTTTTGAGAATCTCCAAGGTCATTAATTTGGACTTGGATGATCAACTAAGGGTTTTGGATGCTTAACTGTCAGATATAGTTATTTGATAGGGGGAGAGAGTCAGTATGAAATCCTGAAGTTTTTAAAAACTGTCAAAAGGTTTTCATAGAGCCAGGTTTCGATACTAGGATATAATAAACTTTAACTGTCAAATATTTGTGTTCAGAGCAAGATTCACGATCTTGGATCTAAATTTGTAAAATATTTTACAAGTGGTTTGAAATCATTAGATTTTCAGATGAAAGCCAGATTACGATCCTGATAGCTGAGTCTAAGGGGGAGTCTGAATACGAGCTCAAAGCAAGGGGGAGCTTGTAGAGATAGAACCAGGCGACGATCCTGAAAAGCCACCAGAAGCTTAGAGAAAAGGGGGAGCCTGGAAAAGAGTCTGAAGATAGGAGGAGTCAGAACGCAGATCCACGTGGAATATGTTAAAGCAACGAGGAGTCTGTGGTGCTGAAGATGTTAAAGTTTCATGAAGACTTAGAGAGAGAGAGAGAGAGAGAGAAGAGAGAAAGCTACGAGATTGACTGCAGCAATATCCAATGTGGAGTCTGTGAGTGTAGTATGTCTATCGCTTCCGTCAATTACGTATCGTAGCTGGGAAATGTTCTAGACATGGTTTAGAAATGTTATTTCATGTAAAATAATGTTCGTTGGTGATTTGGAGTCCGTCCTCACGAAGAGGAGTCCATCCTCACAAGGAGTCCATCCTCGCGAATGGACAAGTGAGTTGGTGAGGATGGACATAGGGTATAAATAAAGCTTATGTCTAGACATTTTAGAGCACTTGTAGCATTGAAGAGCTCATTTGATTCAAGGTGCTTGTAATTGTCATTCAATCGATAGAATCAACAATTAATTACATTCTTGTGTCTGATCCACTCACATACATGGATTCCGCATACGTGATTTTCGCGATCATCGGAAGTTTGAATTCGATCAAAACACGTACATACAAGTGGTATCATAGCGGGAGATCGATTGCACGTATTCAAGATATAAGAATTCACGAGATTTTATTAGAATCGGGGCAAAAATTCATCAAATTCGTCACATTTTCTTTTCTACTCAATTTCTAAACTTTTTGGATTGAAACTCTCAGATTTACAGAGATTTAACAGACGAAAATGGCTGAATTTCGGATATGTTATGCGGATTTGTGTGTTTAACAACCGTACAAAGTTTCAAGGACAAATTCCAAGTATTTCATGGTCAATTTGATGAAAAACTTGGCTGAAAAAAAGGTGTTTTACAGAGCTGAAAGGGTCCATCCGCAGCTGAAATGGTTCATTCGCTGGAAAGACAGGTCCATTTGTGAAAAGGTCCATTCGCTTGAAAAGAAGTCCATTTGTTAAAAGGGTCCATCCGTCAAATAGGGTTCATCCGGTAGTTCGTTCATAAAGAACAGTCCATTCGTTTAGAAGTTCATTCGACACAGTCCATCCGTTAAAGATAAAGGTTCATCCGCTGGTTAAAGGGTTCTCTGCTGATAAAAGATCAAGTAGTTGGAACAAATCAAGATCTATATAACTAATCAACATAATCGCTGAATCATGTCTATCCGCTTAGACTTCTTCATCCGCTG
Source organism: Helianthus tuberosus (assembly GCA_030545235.1). Classification (NCBI taxonomy): domain Eukaryota; kingdom Viridiplantae; phylum Streptophyta; class Magnoliopsida; order Asterales; family Asteraceae; genus Helianthus; species Helianthus tuberosus. The sequence goes on along the minus strand of CM060414.1, from coordinate 107,445,592 downwards.
AAATCTCCAATCGTTAATTTGTTCATCCTTAAAGTTTCTTCACCTGCTGGTTCTTCAATCGTTAATTTGTTCATCCGTAAAGTCTGTTCATCTGTTGGTTCTTCATTCGTTGTTAATCTGTCGATCCACGCATATCCACATCTATTCATTAATTCGAACGTATCAACAGTTAGATCATCAAGATCTGGTACGAATCAACAAACATCAGCAAGTTATACGGATTTGGTTGTTTAAACGAATCAACATTTGTCACGAATCTAGACTGGTTGTTTTTACGGATCTATAAGTTGAACGAATCTATTGTTTAAACTTGTTTTTTTATCACGAATCAACACTTTCAATCTGGAGATCCAGATTTATTTTGGAACGAATCAACATGTTCTTTTCAAATCAAGTCACACGAATCAGAGGATCTGGAATTGTCTTTCTGGATTCGCATGAACCTGTATTCATTCTACATCCGCAGAATTAAGGTTGAGTTCATTCGTTGAATATCTGGTGATCCGCACTAAGCAGTGTACATTGTTCATTAGCTACATTCGTCGGAAACATCTCTCGGATATATGGATAACATCCGAAATCGCGTTTGAGAGGTTGCCTGATTCTGAGATACTAGGTCTTTATACTTTTTGATATCTGGGGTAGTATACATGGTTTTCTAATTTTGCGTCAGCAATGGCCTAGACCTTGTTTAATACTTTGTATGCTTTAAAAGCTTTCCCTCTGCATAAAATTTGAGAAAATATCAAAAGATATAAATCAAGTGCAGTTGTAAAGAAGATCCCTAAGTGGGACACACCTTATAGTCGACCCTTCATCTCTTTGATAGAATGGTAGTTCATACCTGAGCTCTCAAGGTCTCGCATTAACCCAGAGTATAGATATCAATGTAGTATATTCACCTCTAAGACTGAATCTAGGGAATCTTGATATTCGAGTATATTCTGAGGTGGGGCACACGGATAAGTTAAGTTCTTAAAACACTAAATCTCGTATCTCGGAACAATTTAAGTGGACCAGTATACTGACAATCTAGGTGAATCGTTTAAAACTTAAAGTCTTTAAAAGGTCAACGGTGCTTAGTGATTTGTCATAAACTGATATGATCCTCTGACACGAACTCACATAAAAATATGTCTGTAAATATTTCTTTACTGCATTTTCATTACAGAAAAAAATCAAAAAGATTTTGAGTGTGTTTTAGCATAAACTTTGAAAAATACAAAAAGATTTTGTTTCCACTTTATTTTCGACAACCGATGTCTGAAAGCTGAGTTTCAAAATCTGAATATGCTGAACATGTTTCTGAAAATAAACAAGTTCATTAATTTGAAACTTGAGGTTTTTAAAATGAAAAATCAAAAATAGTTTGTGAAAATCTCCATGGTCATTAATTTGGACTTGGATGATCAACTGAGGGTTTTGGATGCTTAACTGTCAAATATAGTTATTTGATAGGGGGAGAGAGTCAGTATGAAATCCTGGAGTTTTTAAAAACTATCAAAAGGTTTTCATAGAGCCAGGTTTCGATACTAGGATATAATAAACTTTAACTGTCAAATATTTGTGTTTAGAGCAAGATTCACCATCTTGGATCTAAATTTGTCAAATATTTTACAAGTGGTTTGAAATAGTTAGATTTTCTGATGAAAGCCAGATTACGATCCTGATAGCTGAGGCTAAGGGGGAGTCTGAATACGAGCTCAAAACAAGGGGGAACTTGTAGAGATAGAACCAGGTGACGATCCTGAAAAGCCACCGGAAGCTTAGATAAAAGGGGGAGCCTGGAAATAGAGTCTGAAGATAGGAGGAGTCAGAACGCAGATCAACGAGGAATATGTTAAAGCAACGAGGAGTCTATGGTGCTGAAGATGTTAAAGCTTCGTGAAGACTCACAGAGAGGGAGAGTGAGAGAAGATAGAAAGCTACGAGATTGACTACAGCAATATCTAAGGGGGAGTCTGTGAGTGAAGTATGTCTATCGCTTCCGTCAATTACGTATCGTAGCTGGAAAATGTTCAAGACATGGTTTAGAAATGTTATTTCATGGAAAATAATGTTCGTTGGTGATTTGGAGTCCGTCCTCACGAAGAGGAGTCCATCCTCACGAATGGACAAGTGAGTTGGTGAGGATGGACATAGGGTATAAATAGAGCTTATGTCTTGACATTTTAGAACACTTGTGTGACACCTGTGCCTCTGCAACCATCAAACAGATACCAAATTTATGAAATATTGTGTTTCATACTTGGGATTTGTAAAAATATGTGTATCGTTTGCACATATAAATTCATGTTCGATTTCAAGCTTTAAATCGCTTTCTGGAAGGTTATACGCGCACTGATGTGTAAATATAACCAGTTTAATGCAACGAACACTCCGGAATAGTGAAATAGGCTTAACATACCTTAAATAACCTTTACATAACTTAGGAATAAGTTTTGGAATGTTTGGTGTGGCGAAATCAAGTTTATTTGCTTACAGGGACTAATTTTGACAAACTGCGAAAGTATGCCGATTTGCACTGTAACGAAGATTCCGGAACTTGATCATAAGTTAAATATGCCCTAAATATCCTTTAAATAGCTTAGAAATAGGCTTTGAGGGGTTCGGTGTTCTAAAATAAACTTTATGCTCATTCAGGGACTAAAAGCGTCAAAAGATGCATAAGTTTGCATTTCGCGCATAACTTACGTTCTGAATACATCCGGACATCCAAAAATTTATGTAAGCATTAAAATATTTTATTTTAGTGTTTGGCATAAGAAAAGTCCATTCGTCACAAAATTCGGATCGTTTTTCGCGTTCGTGCGTATTCCGTCGTAATTAAGCGAATAACGCGTCCGTATAACCAAACGAACCGACATCCGGCATATTTTTGAGTATGTTTTTTGTGCCTCATATTTAGGCATCATTTTAGAGCCTTGAAAATGGTTTAACAGGCTTCAAATGGGTCAGAAACCAAGGTTTTACAATGCAGGGACCTTTATTGCCATTTCTGCCAAACTTAGCCCAGGCGGGCAACGTAGACTTCTCTTGGGTCTTACGCGGGCCGCGTACTAGCTGCAGACCTGCAAAACTGATTTTTCCCAGCTGTTACCAGCTGTTTTAAACACTTGCAACCGGTTTTTAGCAATCTATGGGCTCTTTTGGGGGCTCCCATGGTTTCACAAAACAAGGGGCACACTTGGACGGTTGGGATCAAGGCTCGTTTTACGATGAACGATCTTAACGGTTGTGTGAAAACTATAAATACCCCACCCGCCATTGTTAACCCACATTTGATCTGAGATTTCTCTAAGTTGAGGTGATTATTCACTTCATACCTGAGAATACTTGGAATCAAATCTCTTTAGACCCTTTGTAAGTCCTCTTTCGTTCTTTTATGCGTTTTTAGCATGAAAGTCAAACTCTGTTAGACTTTTTGCATTAACCAGTTTATGGTCAACACAAAGTTCGTTTGAACTTCACAACGTGAGCGTAATCACGATGGTTATAGTCCCTAGTGACTATACCTACTGATTACCACGTTGTTTAGGTATAGTGACGAGTCGCAGTTTTGGCCAAAATGCGTATTCTTGCGTATTTTGTAACCAAACTACTTTTAGGTATCAAAACCGTTTGTTTTGATACCAAAACTGTTTTCTTAATTCGTTAAACATGTTTTAACATGTTTAACTCGTCACTTTAGGTTTAGTGCTTATATAGGGTCGTAAGGTAAGTGATCTAAACAATCGCTTATACTTTCGAACCCGACCCATTTGGTCGATCATTAGGATCCAACCAAACACATTAGGTGACCAAAGTTGTATAGGGAATAACCTTCCGAGGTTATACCTTATGGTCACTTCGTTTAAGTAGTTGTATGATAGGTAGTTTATATGCCTTAGGTAAATGACCAAAATGCCCTTTTTACGCATAAATTCATTTTAAGCATATGTAACCTAAATTTTTACATATAAACAGATTAGGTAACATTATTAGACATATTAAGGCATATAATACTTGTCATAGGACTAGTTAGGCATTTCGAGCGTGTTTTACGCGAACAACGCGTTAAAGTGGCGTAAGCTACCTTAACGAGTCGTAATGGGTCGTAAGCACTTAGGTTAGGTTTCGTTTTAGAATGTAGGCTTTGTTAAACCATATTACATGAGTCCCTACACTCATTTGGTTTATGAAACCTCATTTTATCCGATCCTCCGATTTAGATCCATTTATTTACATAGTTATCTATATTAGGTGCCGTTTGATTCCGTGATTCCTCTAGGTTTGCTTGGTTGTTGTTCAAGACTTCTAAGCACCCTCAAGTGAGTACATAGTCCCCTCTTTTACTGTTTTTCAAACATTTTGGGGTGAAACACATGTGCCTACTTGTTACTTTCGTGCTTTCCATGTTTTCATATCATATACTTGCTATGTTCATTAGTACACTATTAGTACATGATTTCATTATGTTTTTGCTATGTATGTCCTTTCGGTGCATACTTAGTACATTGTTTTACATCACATCACATGTTATGTATGTCCATTTAGTGCATACTTAGTACATTGTTTTACATTTCATTTCACGTTATGTATGTTCATTTGTTGCATATGCTTATCCAGTATATGGACATATTGTTTCATATCTTTTTGAACCATTTGAAGCTGATTGACTTATGTGAACCATTTGTAACCTTTTGATTTATTTGAACCATTTGTAACTATTTGAACCATTGGGTTTTGGGAAGTGATTAGGTAACGGGGCGGGTGTAATGTATTAAAAACATGGTGGATACGCCGCTGGTACTTCCTATATATAAGTGTTTTTAACACATTATATATTGTTGCGTTATCTAGATCACTTGGGCAAGGTTATCAAAACAAAGTTACATTACAAGGTTTTTCTAACAATATAAACCATACGAGTTTTGTTAACGAGTTTTTACGAGATGTTTTACCAATTTTGATTTCATAAAACAAATTTTTTGGAGTTAAGAATCATGGCTACGAGATTTTATAAATCATATCCAACTTGATTTGAGTTGGTTAATTATGTCGCAATACTATACTTTTCAAAATAAAGTTTTTAAATAAGTATTGCAACATGTAAAACGAGCCATGAATCTGACACTCACATAAAACCTATGTACTCGCCGGCATTTTTATGCTGACGTATTTTCACATGTGTTTCAGGTACCATAGTTGATGATGTTTGATGATGATACTTGTGTACGCTCACATAGGAATGGATGAGGCCTTAGTGAGTTAATAACAATGAAAGTTTATTTGTTCCTGTTTTGTTTCTAATTCCAATGTAATGTAATACATTTAATTCAATAAAACAAAACTGTTTAATCCATGGTTGTGAAACAACGATTCTGTTACAACACTCCCCGATGTTTCCGCCACGTTTTGTTGTTTTACGTGGTCGGGGTGTGACAGAAAAGTTGGTATCAGAGCCAATGGTTATAGGGAATTAGGTTATTAGTAATGCTTTGACCTAGACTATAACCTTCCTAGGACCCTAACATGAGTTTACTTGCGTTTCGTCATAAAACAATACCGTTGCCTATCTTTAGGCAGCAACCACAATAAGAACACAAAATTCGAATCTGCTTTGAAAACTAATCATTTGTTCTAGGATGATTTATTATAAGGTTACGAACCTTCAAAGTTTTCAAATTCTCGTCAAAGTTTGGGGCTACATAATGTGAACACGTGCAAACTGGAAGGGTGGGTGCCTGTACCCTGAGCTTTCTGTCTAAGGCTAGAGTGTTCGTACAAATCCGCAATATCAGAGCAGTCACTCTTACCTGGGAACTCTTGGGGTGAGTGTCCACTTATAGGCGAGCATGTCTTCGCGATACATTATGAGGACCTATTTGCTTTGATTCAGCCTTTGTGTGTCGTTTGTTTGCTTCGTGGTTCAAACAAATGACCATCACCCATGATATTGGTCGGTAATTGTAACATCCTATTCTTACCCAATGCCATTTCATTTGTTTTCTCTCTTGTTTCCCCTTTTTAGAATGCCTCCACGACGCGAAAATCAGGTACATATTGAAGAGCTGGCAGTTGTCGCGAAAACACTTGACAACCTCCTAGAAGCAGCTTTTCTTGCCACCAGACTTTTCTCCATCAATTAGGAATCTGATGTCGTCACTAAACACATTCCTTAAATTGTAGCCATTTGTTTAGTGTTTTTTTTGGTGTCTAATCCGCATATATATCACCATTGCCCTTGATTTTCTTGACTGTATATCTCTTAAATGTCAGCATATACACGTGTGATTTAGTTTACGAAGATTTTTCAATGCTGAGAACCTCGATCAGAGTGTAAAAATGGCGTAAGGTTCACAATGGTGTAAAATTAAAATGGGATATACCGGGCTATGATTCGAGTTACAGGAACAAGGGCCAAACCAACCACTTACGCAACAAATGACTGCTGCAATCCCGAACATCGTTGCCCAATGTAACCAAGCTCTCAACAACAATAATGCCCCCTGCAACTTCAAGACGTTCAACTCGGCTAAGCCATCAAAGTTTTCTTGGTCTCAAGGAGCGACTGCACTTTTGCAATGGTTCGAGAGTCTAGAGAGCACCTTCAGGCATGTTCAATGCCCGAATGAGCGAAAGGTAGAATTCGCATCTAGTGTCTTTGAGAAACGAGCCTTGACATGGTGGAATGGTGTGATGAGAGATAGGGGTGCCGATGTGGCACTGGCTCAAACGTGGGAAGAGCTTCGAGCTCTGATGATGAAGGAATTCTGTCCTCGTCAAGAGATCAGGGCCTTGGAAAGGGAATTCGACGATCTTAAGCAAGATAGCGGAGAGCATCGAGCCTACACGGATCGTTATGAGGAGTTAAGTCTGCTATGCCCGAATATGGTTACGCCTTTGGATAAGGCAATCGAAAAGTACATTGATGGCCTCCCTGACCCAGTACAAGACATTGTGACTGGTAGTAACCCCACTACAGCTAGGCAGGCCATTGAGCTATGTGCTACCTTGACTGAATCTCAAATCAGGAAAGGTAAACTTTTCCGAAAAGGTGATAAGAAACCAATCGAGGAATCGAAACCCAAAGATGAACAGACTGGATCCTCCAAGAAGTCAAAGAAGCGAAAAGCTTCCCAGAACTTTGCCGTGGTTGCTCACAATGATCAAGCTGCCCCCATCAAACCAGCTCGACCCCCTACTAGGAAGCCATACAACGGAACTGCACCCTTGTGCAATCAATGTAACCTTCATCATCATGCTAGTGTGAAGTGCCGCAAATGCCAAATTTGTGGACTTATAGGTCATACAGCAAGAGTTTGTCGAGCTGCAGTTGCACCCAATCAAGCTGATAACAATCTTGCTCAGGCTCATTTTCTACTAGGTTCTTGCTACAACTGTGGCGAGATGGGTCATTTCCGGAGAAATTGCCCAAAGCTTGCTAATGCAAATCCAGTACAAGGATGAGCATCTGACCGACTAGAAGACAACTTTGTTTAGAAATAATCACGTCTTATGTATTATTTTCTTTTGTTGTCAAGGTCCATGAAACAGTTGTTATCGTTGTTTAAAAATAAATCTTTTATTTACATTGCAATGTATTTATGTGGTTGCATGTATAAACAATATATCCCCTGCAATACCGACAATCAGAGAATCGTATTCCTTGAAGAACAGACTACCCCCAAAATTCTTCCATTTTATGATCTCTTGCGTTTTCCACGAAAATCCTAAGTACCCGTTTCTTCCAAGGAAACAAAGTACAAGGCGCAAGTTACAACTCTGGACGAATACCCAAAGTGCCACTATAAATCCTTAAATAGGGTACCTAAGGGTATTTCCATAAATCCTAAATTGTTGTGTACCTTAATTCGAATATTATGTTTCTTTGAAAACAAAATCGAATTTTTGGAAGATCATCCTATCTTCATAGATAGATTCTTGAAAATGATTAAAGTGCCAAATGAAATCCACGGATTGGATTCCTGGTGTGCTTTAAGTATCCACGTCCAAAGATAACAAATTAAAGGTCAAATTAAACAATTATGTGATTATGTGCTTATGTGTTCCCTTTTATGTTTTTGTGTGATCCAAAATTTTGTTATCCAAATCCTCGTAGAATCTTCCATATCTTCGTATAAGGGATTCATAGTAGGATATCCAAATGTACTATCTTAAATCCTTAATGGGCTTCTACGTAATAGTTAAGACCCTTGGATTATGAAGTACTATTCCATGATTAGACCCCTTGAGTGGTATAGTTAAACAGATTGATCCAAAAATCTGGTTAGGAATATCATATGATGATATAGCTGAAAAGACTCCTTGGTGGTCTAATTAAGGAAATCATTTGTCGATCTAATTAAAAGGACCCTATGGTAGTCTTGTCACACTCATCACTGGTTTGATATTCTATCCCCTTCACATTACAAAACAAACTGTGCGGACTATGCAAGGAATTACGTAATTATGGATGCATACATAATTATGGAATTCAGTGCACAGAAACCACAACAAGTTTTGTCATGTGTCTAGAGTTGACTTAGTTCATTTCCATTTCTGAAGAATTCTTCCTTCATTTCCATTTCTGAAGAATACCCATTGAGGAAAATGACTCATTCCGTTCATTTTCGTTTCTAAAGAATATCCATCGAGGGAAATGAATATCCTTGATTCTTCCTTTATTTCCATTTCTGAAGAATACCTATTGAGGAAAATGACTCATTCCGTTCATTTTCGTTTCTAAAGAATATCCATCGAGGGAAATGAATATCATTGATTCTTCCTTCATTTCCATTTCTGAAGAATACCCATTGAGGAAAATGACTCATTCCGTTCATTTTCGTTTCTGAAGAATATCCATCGAGGGAAATGAATATCCTTGATTCTTCCTTCATTTCCATTTCTGAAGAATACCCATTGAGGAAAATGACTCATTCCGTTCATTTTCATTTCTGACGAATATCCATCGAGGGAAATGAATATCCTTGATTCTTCCTTCATTTCCATTTCTGAAGAATACCCATTGAGGAAAATGACTCATTCCGTTCATTTTCGTTTCTGACGAATATCCATCGAGGGAAATGAATATCCTTGATTCTTCCTTCATTTCCATTTCTGAAGAATACCCATTGAGGAAAATGAAACATTCCGTTCATTTTCGTTTCTGAAGAATATTCATCAAGGGAAATGAATATCCTTGATTCTTCCTTCATTTCCATTTCTGAAGAATACCCATTGAGGAAAATGACTCATTCCGTTCATTTTCGTTTCTGAAAAATGTCCGTTGAGAGAAATAACAGGATTATGCCTTGCATTGATTTGTTTTTCTACGCAAATAGATAAAAACCCTAGATTCCATGCAAGACAATTATTTAACACAGCGTCACAGACAGACTCCTACGAATAAATTTCGGGACGAAATTTCCTAAAGTAGGGGAGACTGTGACACCTGTGCCTCTGCAACCATCAAACAGATACCAAATTTATGAAATATTTTGTTTCATACTTGGGATTTGTAAAAATATGTGTATCGTTTGCACATATAAATTCATGTTCGATTTCAAGCTTTAAATCGCTTTCTGGAAGGTTATACGCGCACTGATGCGTAAATATAAACAGTTTAATGCAACGAACACTCTGGAATAGTGAAATAGGCTTAACATACCTTAAATAACCTTTACATAACTTAGGAATAAGTTTTGGAATGTCTGGTGTGGCGAAATCAAGTTTATTTGCTTACAGGGACTAATTTCGACAAACTGCGAAAGTATGCCGATTTGCACTGTAACGAAGATTCTGGAACTTGATCATAAGTTAAATATGCCCTAAATATCCTTTACATAGCTTAGAAATAGGCTTTGAGGGGTTCGGTGTGCTAAAATAAACTTTATGCTCATTCAGGGACTAAAAGCGTCAAAAGATGCATAAGTTTGCATTTCGCGCATAACTTATGTTCTGAATACATCCGGACATCCAAAAATTTATGTAAGCATTAAAATATTTTATTTTAGTGTTTGGCATAAGAAAAGTCCATTCGTCGCGCAATTTGGATCGTTTTTCGCGTTCGTGTGTATTCCGTTGTAAGTAAGCGTATAACGCGTCCGTACGACCAAATGAACCGACATCCGGCATATTTTTGAGCATGTTTTATGTCCTTCATATTTAGGCATCATTGTAGAGCCTTTAAAATGGTTTAACAGGCTTCAAATGGGTCAGAAACCAAGGTTTTACAGTGCAGGGACATTTATTGCCATTTATGCCAAACTTAGCCCAGGCGGGCCGCGTAGACTTCTCTTGGGTCTTACGCGGTCCGCGTACTAGCAGCAGACCTGCAAAATTGATTTTTCCCAGTTGTTACCAGCTGTTCCAGCTGTTTTAAACACTTGCAACCGGTTTTTAGCAATCTATAGGCTCTTTTGGGGGCTCCCATGGTTTCACAAAACAAGGGGCACACTTGGACGGTTGGGATCAAGGCTCGTTTTACAATGAACGATCTTAACGGTTGTGTGAAAACTATAAATACCCCACCCCCATTGTTTAAAACCCACATTTGATCTGAGATTTCTCTAAGTTGAGGTGATTATTCTCTTCATACCTGAGAATACTTGGAATCAAATCTCTTTGGACCCTTTGTAAGTCCTCTTTCGTTCTTTTATGCGTTTTTAGCATGAAAGTCAAACTCTGTTACCAGTTTATGGTCAACACTAAGTTCATTTGAACTTCGCAACGTGAGCGTAATCACGATGGTTATAGTCCCTAGTGACTATACCTACTGATTACCACGTTGTTTAGGTATAGTGACGAGTCGTAGATTCGGCCAAAATGCGTATTCTTGCGTATTTTGTAACCAAATTACTTTTAGGTATCAAAACTGTTTGTTTTGATACCAAACCTATTTTCTTAATTCGTTAAACATGTTTTAACATGTTTAACTCGTCACTTTAGGTTTAGTGCTTATATAGGGTCGTAAGGTAAGCGATCTAAACAATCGCTTATACTTTCGAACCCGGCCCATTTGGTCGATCATTAGGATCCGACCAAACACATTAGGTGACCATAGTTGTATAGGGAATAACCTTCCGAGGTTATACCTTATGGTCACTTCGTTTAAGTAGTTGTATGATAGGTAGTTTATATGCCTTAGGTAAATGACCAAAATGCCCTTTTTACGCATAAATTCATTTTAAGCATATGTAACCTAAATTTTTACATATAAACTGATTAGGTAACATTATTAGACATATTAAGGCATATAATACTTGTCATAGGACTAGTTAGGCGTTCCGAGCGCGTTTTACGCGAACGACGCGTTAAAGTGGCGTAAGCTACCTTAACGAGTCGTAAGCACTTAGGTTAGGTTTCGTTTTAGAATGTAGGCTTTGTTAAACCATATTACATGAGTCCCTACACTCATTTGGTTTATGAAACCTCATTTTATCCGATCCTCTGAATTAGATCCATTTATTTACATAGCTATCTATATTAGGTGCCGTTTGATTCCGTGATCCCTCTAGCTTTGATTGGTTGTTGTTCAAGACTTCTAAGCACCCTCAAGTGAGTACATAGTCCCCTCTTTTACTGTTTTTCAAACATTTTGGGGTGAAACACATGTGCCTAGTTGTTACTTTCGTGCTTTCAATGTTTTCATATCATATACTTTCTATGTTCATTAGTACACTATTAGTACATGATTTCATTATGTTTTTGCTATGTATGTCCTTTCAGTGCATACTTAGTACATTGTTTTACATCACATCACATGTTATGTATGTCTATTTAGTGCATACTTAGTACATTGTTTTACATTTCATTTCACGTTATGTATGTTCATTTGTTGCATATGCTTATCCAGTATATGGACATATTGTTTCATATCTTTTTGAACCATTTGAAGCTGATTGACTTATGTGAACCATTTGTAACCTTTTGATTTATGTGAACCATTTGTAACTATTTGAACCATTGGGTTTTGGGAAGTGATTAGGTAACGGGGCGGGTGTAATGTATTAAAAACATGGTGGATACGCCACTGGTACTTCCTATATATAAGTGTTTTTAACACATTATATATCGTTGCGTTATCTAGATCACTTGGGTAAGGTTATCAAAACAAAGTTACATTACAAGGTTTTTCTAACAATATAAACCATACGAGTTTTGTTAACGAGTTTTTATGAGATGTTTTACAAATTTTGATTTCATAAAACAAATGTTTTGGAGTTAAGAATCATGGCTACGAGATTTTACAAATCATATCCAACTTGATTTGAGTTGGTTAATTATGTCGCAATACTATACTTTTCAAAATAAGGTTTTTAAATAAGTATTGCAACATGTAAAACGAGCCATGAATCTGACACTCACATAAAACCTATGTACTTGCCGGTATTTTTATGCTGACGTATTTTCACATGTGTTTCAGGTACCATAGTTGATGATGTTTGATGATGATACTTGTGTACGTGATTTTCGCGATCATCGAAAGTTTGAATTCGATCCAAACACGTACATACAAGTGGTATCAGAGCGGGAGATCGAAAGCTAGTTCAGGACTCCATTTGGTAGCCTCACGGATAATTTTATTACCCTCATTGCACGTATTCAAGATACAAGAACTCACGAGATTTTATTAGAATCGGGGCTAAAATTCATCAAATTCGTCACATTTTCTTTTCTACTCAATTTCTTCACTTTTTGGACTGAAAATTTCAGATTTCTGGAGATTTAACGGACGAAAATGGCTGAATTTTGGATATGTTATGCGGATTTCTGTGTTTAACAACCCTACAATGTTTCAAGGACAAATTCCAAGTATTTCATGGTCAATTTGATGAAAAACTGAGCTGAAAAAAGGTGTTTTACGGAGCTGAAAGGGTTCATTCGCTGGAAAGACAGGTCCATCCGTGAAAAGGTCCATCCGCTTGAAAAGAAGTCCATTCGTTAAAAGGGTCCATCGGTCAATTAGGGTTCATCTGTTAGTTCATTCATAAAGAACAGTCCACCGTTCAGAAGTTCATTCGACACAGTCCATCCGTGAAAGACAAAGGTTCATTCGCTGGTTAAAGGTTTCTCTGCTGATAAAAGATCAAGTACTTAGAACGAATCAAGATCTATATAACTAATCAACATAATCGCTGAATCATGTGCATCCGCTTAGACTTCTTCATCCGCTGAAATCTCCAATCGTTAATTTGTTCATCCGTAAAGTTTCTTCACCCGCTGGTTCTTCAATCGTTAATTTGTTCATCCGTAAAGTCTGTTCATCCGTTGGTTCTTCATTCGTTGTTAATCTGTCCATCCGCGCGGATCCACATCTGTTCATTAACTCGAACGTATCAACTGATAGATCATCAAGATCAGGTACGAATCAACAAACATCAGAAGGTTATACGGATTTGGTTGTTTAAACGAATCAACATTTGTTATGAATCTAGACTGGTTGTTTTTACGGATCTACAAGTTGAACGAATCTATTGTTTAAACTTGTTTTTTTATCACGAATCAACACTCGCAATCTGCAGATCCAGATTTATTTTGGAACGAATCAACAGGTTCTTTTCAAATCAAGTCACACGAATCAGAGGATCTGGAATTGTCTTTCTGGATTCGCATGAACCTATATTCGTTCTACATCCGCAGAATTAAGGTTGAGTTCATTCGTTGAATATCTGGTGATTTGCACGAAGCAGTGTACATTGTTCATTAGCTACACTGTTCATCCGTTATCCACTGATATTGCAGATCCGCACAATTCTGCATAAAGATCCTCATACGAAAATCAGATTTAACGATTCAAGATCTATATCAGTTAGAACGAACCCAGGTTTATCTAAAAGGACAGGTTCATTCGTCATTAAAGTTCATCCGCTAATCAAGTTTCATGAATCAATATTTTGTTGGTTCGCGACATCTGGAAATCTTGTTGTTCATTCAAACGAATCTAGAAGTTCACTTCATCACAGATCTGGACTGTTGTTATTAGAATTGCACGAATCAAAGTCAGCGTTCACATTCACGGATCTGAGACTAAGACCACATCAGCTCGGACTGTTGTTGTTTGTTAAGTTAGTGCATGAATCAACATTTCAAGCGAATCAGTGATAGGAACGAATCTACTCTATGTCACACCCCGATTTCCACGTGTCACCGGTGGGCCCGGTGGGGGAGTATCGTGACGTGGTTGGCAACGTAATAGTCAAACAACACAATGTAATAATGCACAGCGGAAGCAAATTTAAATAAGATACAACCGAATTTATTATTGTAAACAAAGTCACAATGATCCGGTGTTTATCCACAGTAGGATCGAATAATACAAATATTGTTTATGGTTCAACAGACATCGGCATCTTAAGTTTGCGAGACTTCTAGTGATGCTTAGGAGACTTCCAGCCTATTTCGCCTAGTACCTGCATTTAATCTTTTTGGGAAAATACGTCAGTTTACACTGGTAAATACATTCAACTGACTCATTTTATAAAATGATTGAAAATTGGTTTGGATGCACATGGCATAAACATTTTGTTTAACTTGGGAGAATTATTTTATATGATAATCTTGTTAACGATTTACATGTTACTTATGCGTTCAGTAGCCCGGACGTATCCGGGTTAAAGATCAATAGACACACCACTGTAAGTGAGTTATACACGGGAGTACGCCTACACCCCGTGCTCAGGTCGTGGCAATCTCGTAAGATAATGCCGAGGATATCCGGGACATGGTCATTAACCCCCCGAAGGCTGTAAAGTAAACACATCTGTTTAAAACGAGCCGATCAAATTATTCAATTAACCACTAAGCGTGGAAGATTTGATGCCCGATCAAGCGGTACGCTATGTACTGTAACCCAAGCCCGTATAGGGAAAATAAGTTAAAAGTATTTACCTTGATGCAAAGTATAGTCACAATAATCAAATAGCAGGTAGCTTTTACTGTTTCTCCTAATCTGGAACGAAGGTTAAATATAACCTATTAGAATTCTAACGGGTCTTTTATTAAGCTTAAGCTTAGACCGGCTAGTTTCAAGATACGGTTCGTACGCACGATTAAGCGAAAGACCGGATAGAATGTGATTCAGACCCGACAAGTTTGGAGACTTGTTTAATATGGGTTTATTATTCACATTCTGGATTTTGAGATAAAACCGATAAGGTTTGACCCGTTTCGGCTAATTTATGTAAACTTGTTACATAAACCGAGCCGTACGCGTAATATGCGTAACGGGTATCCGTAAGAGCCATATACAGGTTTCCTAAGTTAATATGCTTCAAATATGTTGTAACATCAGTAGGATGTCTTTCGTTATGCCCCGAACTAATTTAAACACAAACTATGCCCCGTAGGGGTAGTTTGGTCATTTTAAAGTTTGTAAAAGCGTTTATATGTTCAACTGAGTTACAGGTCTGATGTAAACAGAAAACATATTCATTTTGATGTGTTATAACAGTAGGCTAAGGCATATGTGTGAAATTTATCATATTTAACCAAACTAGGCCCCGTAGGGGTATTTTGGTAATTTCACATAAGCCGACAAGCTCAAAACTAAGGTCTGAGTTTATCTTCTTTTGCTTACTGTTAAAATATGATAATTTGCTTCTTATATCAGTAGGTATCAACCCGAGTATGTCTAATATGATTCTAAGACACACTATGCGTTAAAAACGCTAATTATGGCGATTAAAGGCCATTTCCGGGTTTCATACTTAAATCTGATATTTTTATATTTCCAGAAGGCTTAAAATAATTTATTTAACATATGTGATCAGTAGCAAAAGGTTTGGAGTCGTTTAGATAAGTAAAACTCATTTTATGGCCCGTAAGGGCAAAACCGACAATTACCGATTAAGCCTACGACTATGAGTTATGCTCAGCCTAAAATTAATTAAAAATCTTTAAAATTCCCAAAATAATATATTATAATAGTGGGTAATTCGTTTGGTGCCAAAAAGTATGTTTAACTAGGCTATACGCTAATTACGCCATTATGTTAACATAAAGCACCGTAATTACGCTAATGAGCATAACTCTTAATCTATAAGTCAAACTGATGTCAAATTTTGCATACAAGTTTATATATCAATATTCAAGGTTCCTACACTTTTACATTTTCATAAATCACGTTTTAAGGTAATAAGGGCATAACGGTTAACGTATGAGCAATTAACGAAAATTTGCATATTAATTGGATAACTAGTGAACCAAAGTGTATGATCACAGGGGGTTGTTCTAACATGTATCCTAATCCAATTTAAGCTCTGAGGCATTTCTAAAATATGCCCAAACGGGTCAGAACTGAAAGTCAACCGAAAAGTCAAACTATGTGACTTTCGGTTCCGAACCGGGTCTAAACAGGAAATAGTCGGGTTGAACATGTTGGGACATGTTCTTACACTTATTTCTAAGTTATAACAATATTCAAACAGGTTACAAATGATCTAGATAGCTAATTATGCATAAATGACATTTTAAGCAATATGTTGACTTTTTAAGTAAATGTTTGACCCGACATTTGACCTGCTTAGGATGGTGATCAGGGGAAACCCTTTTGGGGTTTTATTTCCCACATAAATACCATTCTAAAACTACTTTTAATTCGAGATAAGACTGAGCCATTAGTGACTAATCTCGAAGTCAAACCGTAATTACGACGGTTTGACTTTTAGCTAATTAACTAAGCTAAAAGCAACTAAACAAGAACTAGTAGACTTACAATAGTCCAAAGCACGAATTAGGAGCAGAGGGGAAAGTTCCTTAGCTCCAGAAAGACTCCAATGATCAGTTGCAAGTGTGAGAATGAATGTTGCAACAATGTGGCTTTATATAACACTTGGATCCACCATAACTACTTGACAACTAACTCTAGGATCATCCACAACCATTGGACACTTGCCCCTAATGTTCTAGCCCAGTTAGGGGTCTTTAAATAATGTTAAAAACCAGAGAAATGGGTCAGAAACGCGAAGAACAGGCTACTGCCCGTTTTCTGTCGCTGGGCATAGCCTTACGGACCGTAAGGCTGACAAGCTTGCGGTCCGTAAGCTTGTCTTCAGCCGAAATTCTTGACTTTTCTTTGATCTCTCGAATGGGCACCCCACTTGCACGACCTTGGGACCTTATTTGACAATTAGGGACCTTCCAAAATGCCTTAGTACAGTCCCTTACCCTACCATTTCACTTTGTTTGCTTAGAATCCAAAAACAAGACCCGAAAACCAAGTGTTACCATTGCTTTTTCTTAGTAGGATCACATCATGCACTTGGGGTCTTATCTTAGATCAATTATTTCTGTATTGGGGTATAGAAGATGGATATATCATTTAATCGGGTCTTGGGATTCATAATTAAGGTCGTTCAGAGGTAATAATTTAACATGACGTCACTTTAAATCCTACCGAACCATCTTTATTAAATCCGGGTTTTTCAACGCGTTTTGTCTTACATGCCACGTGTTGTTTTAATAATTAACCCGAATTTTCGAGGTGTTACATCCTCACCCCCTTAAAATAAATCTCGACCCGAGATTTACTGAAACAAGTAAGGGTACTTTTCCTTCATGGTGGATTCTAACTCCCACGTGAATTCGGGACCTCTACGGGCATCCCATTTGACCTTCACAAAAGGTATATGCTTCCTCCGAAGCTTTCTTACCTGTCGATCTTCAATCGACACAGGTTTTTCCACAAACGTTAAGCTCTTATCTATTTGCACATCTGTATGTGGCATGACATGTGAATCGTCAGCGGAACACTTCTTTAGATTGCAGATGTGGAACACATTGTGAATTCCACTGAGCTCTTCTGGTAAGTTCAACTTGTAGGCAACTGACCCGACACGTTCGATAACCTCGAAAGGTCCTATGTATCTCGGGCTTAGTTTGCCTTTCTTACCAAATCGCATCACCCCTTTCCATGGTGACACTTTAAGTAGGACTTTGTCACCTACTTCGAAGTGAAAATCCTTTCGACTTGGATCTGCGTAACTCTTCTGCCTATTCCGGGCAGCTTGGAGATTGTTGCGAATCTGGACAATCTTGTCCGTCGTTTTAAACACGATCTCTGGTCCGGATAACTGGACTTCTCCAACTTCCGCCCAACAAACTGGCGATCTACACTTTCTACCGTATAATGCCTCGAAAGGCGCAGCCTTTATGCTGGTATGGTAGCTATTGTTGTAGGAGAATTCGATCAATGGTAGGTTCTTATCCCAGCTACCTTCCAATTCGATCGCACATGCACGCAGCATGTCTTCCAACGTTTGAATAGTACGCTCACTCTGACCGTCTGTCTGAGGATGGTAAGCCGTACTAAAGTTCAAACGTGTGCCCAAAGATTGCTGAAAGCTCTTCCAAAAATGTGACGTGTACCTAGTATCTCTATCAGAGATAATAGCTACAGGTATGCCATGTAAGGCCACAATCTTATCAACATATAACTGGGCTAACATATCGGAGCTATAAGTCTCCTTGATGGGTAAGAAATGAGCTGACTTAGTCAGTCTGTCAACTATCACCCATATTGTATCATTGCCTTTCCTTGTCTTGGGTAACTTGGTAATAAAGTCCATAGTTACCATTTCCCACTTCCACGTAGGAAGTTCAGGCTGTTGTAGCAAACCTGACGGTTTCTGATGCTCGGCTTTGACTTGCGCACATGTCAAGCATTTTGCTACATGGGCGGCTACAGACTTTTTCAAGCCTATCCACCAATAATTTGCCTTTAAATCCTGGTACATCTTATCCGCACCAGGATGAACGGAGTATTTGGAACTATGGGCTTCTTGGAGGATGACATCACGAAGTCCTCCAAAAATTGGGACCCATATTCGTCCGTTTAACCGTAAAATTCCGTCTTTGCTAAGAGTTAACTGCTCCTCAGTTACTCCTAACTTTTCATTAGGATAGTTAGCTTCCAGCACAGCTTCCTTCTGTGCAGCTAACACCCTTTCTATCAAACTGTTCTTTATTTCCATACGCTTGGCGTTGATTCGTATGGGTTTAACCCTTTCCTTTCTGCTCAAGGCATCAGCGACTACATTCGCTTTACCGGGATGGTATTTGATTTCACAATCATAATCATTCAAAGTTTCCATCCAACGGCGTTGCCTCATGTTTAATTCCTTCTGGTTAAACAGATGCTGGAGGCTCTTGTGATCAGAAAAGATCACAAACTTGATTCCATAAAGATAATGCCTCCACAGTTTTAGTGCGAACACAACGGCACCCAATTCTAAGTCATGGGTGGTGTAATTCTTTTCATGCACCTTTAACTGTCGTGATGCATAGGCAATAACCTTGCCTTTCTGCATAAGCACACACCCCATGCCAGTGTGTGATGCATCACAATAAACTACAAATTCTTCAGCGCCTTCAGGTAATGTAAGCACAGGAGCGTTGCTCAACTTTTGTTTCAAAACATCGAAGGACTCTTGTTGCTTAGGACCCCAAACGAATTTTACTTTCTTCTTGGTCAGGGAAGTTAGGGGTGCAGCAATCCTTGAAAAATTTTCAATGAAGCGCCTGTAATATCCTGCCAACCCTAGGAAGCTACGGATTTCTGTTGGCGTCTTTGGCTCTTGCCAGTTCATTACTGCTTCAACCTTAGCGGGATCCACTTGGATACCACGCTCACTAACCACGTGTCCAAGGAATTGGACTTCTCGTAGCCAAAATTCACACTTAGAGAATTTGGCATAGAGCTTCTCCTTATGCAGAAGTTTGAGAATACATCGAAGATGTTTCTCGTGGTCAGCTTTGTTCTTAGAATAAATGAGGATGTCGTCGATGAAAACGATGACGAATTTATCTAAGTGCGGCTTGCAAACGCGATTCATGAGATCCATGAACGCAGCCGGTGCATTGGTGAGCCCAAAAGGCATCACTAGGAACTCGTAGTGACCGTAGCGAGTCCTAAATGCAGTCTTGTGAACGTCTTCATCCTTAACCTTCAACTGATGGTATCCAGACCTCAAATCAATCTTCGAGAAGTAACTTGCCCCTTGAAGTTGATCGAACAAATCGTCGATTCTGGGCAACGGATACCTGTTCTTGATCGTGACTTTATTAAGCTCGCGATAGTCGATGCACAGACGCATCGACCCATCCTTCTTCTTGACAAACAGGATTGGCGCTCCCCAAGGAGATGAACTAGGTCTGATGAAACCCTTAGCTAGCAGTTCATCTAGCTGCGTCCGCAACTCCTTCATTTCGGTGGGTGCCAATCTGTACGGTGCTCTGGCAACTGGTGCCGCTCCGGGAATGATATCGATCCTGAATTCGACTTGTCTATCTGGTGGTAGGCCAGGTAGATCTTCAGGAAACACTCCTGGGTATTCAGAAATGACAGGGATGTCTTCTAACTTCGGTTTAGGTTCCTCCATGATCACTTGCGCCATGTAAATGACACATCCCCTCTTCAAACACTTGGAAGCCTTGAGCATAGTCACCTGCTCAGGCAGTCCGTACTGGGTATCTCCCCGAATGGTAAGTGATTCACCAGACGGAGTCTTTATCACTACTTGTTTCTGTTTACAGACGATTTGGGCCTGGTTATTAGATAACCAGTCCATACCCAGCACTATGTCAAAACCAGCTAATTTAAACGGAAGTAGAGACAGAGGAAAAGAATGGTTCTTAATGGATATAGTACATCCATCTAACACAGTAGAGACGGTTTCTATGGTACCATCTGCTAACTCTACCTCATAGTTTACGCTTAGGGTTTTGACAGGTAAATTCAGCAATTTACAAAATTTATGATCCACAAAAGACTTATCTGCGCCTGAATCAAACAGTACTCTTGCAAAGACATCATTTACAAGGAATGTACCTGTTATGACGTTATCATCTTGCACAGCCTCCTGTGCATCCATCCTGAAGACTCTGGCGTTAGTCTTCTTAGCCTCCTCAGGCTTCTTGTTGTTCTTGGGGCAGTTAGTCTTTATGTGGCCCTTCTCATTGCAACGATAGCACGTCGCATCTTTCATCTTCTTGCAATCCAAGGTTTTGTGTTCCTTGGATTTGCACAAACCACAAGCAAAAGACCTTGACTCGTTATTCGAGTTTGATCCAAATCTGCACTTTCCAAAGTGCTTTTTCTTGCAAGTTTTGCACGTAGGCTTCTCATCAGAACGATGCCCATCTTTCTTCGACTCCGATCCCTTCTTGCGATCACCGCTCCCACGGTGTTTCTTGTTCGACCTACGCGAACCATCATCTTCTCGCTTCCTCTTCTCAGCATCTTTATTCCTTAGCGATCTCTGTCGGACCGCATCCAGTGTGAGGGATAAAGACAGGTCAGTTACAGACCTAAAGGTAACTGGCCGAGAAGCTTTTACACTGGCCTTAATCTCGGGTTCCAACCCACCAATAAAACGAGCAATCCTCTTTGGCTCAGGGGTTACAAGGTAGGGAACCAACCTGGACAGCGTATTGAAGCTTGTCAGGTAAGCTTGGCAGTCGAGGTTCTTCATTACCAATGACAGAAAGTCATATTCAATCTTTTCCACCTCATGTTGAGGGCAGTAATTATCTTTGATCAGGGCAATGAATTGATCCCATGTCATGCTATACAACGGGATCTTTCCGGAGGCCTCCAACAGAGATCTCCACCAAGACAATGCTTCACCTTTGAAGGACTGCGACACAAACTTAACAATATCCCGTTCAGCGCACCCGCTGATGTCCACCACTGTGTCCATTTCATCCAGCCAAGTCATGCAATCAACGGCCCCCTTTTCCCCTGTAAAATCCCGGGGCTTGCAAGACACGAAGTATTTGTAAGTGCAACCCTTGCTACGGGGTCCTTGATGCAGTACCAAGTGCTGGGATGGGTCACTTTGATTGTTGGTGGACTGACGGTCATCACCGTCTTTCTTAGGTCCGTTCTTCTTGGGAGGAGGCTTGTTATGAGCCTCTGAATGTGTCCTTGGTTTTGAGTGTGATACAGAGTGGGTCCTACTCCAGGTACCACTGTATTCATCATATTGCCTATCCAAGGCTTGAGTGACAGCACCATCAATGATAGCTTTTAGTTCGGCGCCCGTTAATGTAATCTGGGCGTTTTCATTTGGCGCCACAGGATGGCTATTGCCTTCATCAGAGTTAGCCATTTGTATTGAACTGTTACAGAAAACAAGAACAATATTTTTTTATTTGAAAGTTTATTATGGAATTACCCCTTAGGGTAACTCGTTAACCATGGTAACAGAGACCCTATTTGGTTAACTTATTAATCGTATTAATTTAGGATTTCAATTAAATTTATCCTAAACATAAAACAATAACAATATATATATATATTAGTACATAAGGCTTGGTCACATGGACAATTTAATAAACTATGATTTCAGAGAATCAAGACTTTTAAGGTTTGAACCTAGTTCAATACCTTTATTAGACATGGAGTCATAGCTACCACTGCCTTTTGGCTTATATAGAAATGAGCATGGCCCGTAGGCGCTATATTACCACGTATGGTTGAATATGATCACCTTAATTGATGATGTAAATCCAGGATTCAGAGATCATTATACTGGATTAGGAATCTTCTAAAGAATCCTTATTCATTTAAAAATGACATGTGATTTTTAATCGAATCACTTCTGCCGGAGTGTTAACATGTTTTAAGATGTTAACAGGGATTTGAATCTTTTAAACCGGTATTACCATTTTGGCCCGGTCTTATATTTGACACGAGGCTAGGTTTCACACTTAAAGATTCTTAATTAAATAATTACTTAGGCAGATTAAAAGGAATGATTTTAATTTATTTATTTCATGTATAATTATTATATGTGCACAAATGGCAAACATGAAATTTATAAAACAACACTCCAATAATTTATAACAATATTACATATCGCCCTAAACGGGTCTTTCACACATGAAATTTGCCCACGTAGGAGCTACAACATACCAACATGCCCACGCAGGGGTCTTACAGAAAAACATATGTCCTCGTAGGGACTTACACACTAACAATTGTCCACGTAGGGACTTAAACAAACATAAGTCCACGTAGGGACTAAACATACAACATACCCTCGTAAGGGTTTATGGAAAGATAGACCCACGCAGGAGTCAATACACACAACAAACATACACACCCACGTAGGGGCTTAACAACCAAATACAAGAGAAGATAAATGTGGAAGAATTCAACGACTCTTCTTGTTCTTTCCCTTGATCAAACCAACCAATCCTTGTAAGAAACTCTCCGTCTTCTGGCGGTCGCGGCGAGACTCCTGCTCAACCTGATTCAATCTGTGTAGAATTTCCTCCCGTTCTGGAGGAGAAAATCGTGGAGGCTGCGACTGCGCTCTTATGATAGGCCTGGGAGGTATGGGGTATCCCTGATTAGGGTAACTTACCCCCCATGGATCCCCGTAGGGTCCTTGGGCATTGAAGGAGTTATAATTTGCTGCTTCCAGATAAGGATCTGCCTCAGCGTATCCATAGTTGTTGTACGTTGGTTGTTCAAACGGGTTGTAATTTGTAGGACCCGTGTACGCTGGTATTGGGTTTTCAAAACCCATGGGCGGTGGCTGCTGGTAAGCTGGCTGCGAAGGCCCACCCATTTGTGGGTCCTCCCAATGAGGCGGGTAGTGACTTGCACTAGACTGCCGTGGGGAACTAATATGAAAGTCCCCGGGTCGCACCGACATACGTGCACCGGTTCTTCTACGCCTTGGCGGTTGAGGAGGTGGCGGTTGAACTGGTGGCGGTGGAGGTGGTGGCGTAACTGCCACGAACCGATGATCCTCTGAAGAATCTTGATGATGCGGCTGTGGTTGTGGCTCCTGGTGCTGCTGAGACTGCTGCTGATGCTGCCCATGCGATGACGAGTGGTGTGATGGTGTGTAATACCATGGGTGCTGATTGAAGAAAGCTTGAAAGCTGTCGGGACCACCATAGGGTGATCCGTGAAAGGATGATCCGTCTGATATTTCGATCGGATGATTCGGCGTACCACTCGCTGGCATGATGGGGTCAGTATCTTCATCCATATCGTCAGCATTATCCCCCGAGAAGTGGTCGTCTGGACCCAGTGGGTTGAAACCCACGGGTTCTTGCAGATAGTCGGCCGGATTAAACTGGCCTCTGAAGATCGGTGTGGGGTCCCCGTAAGAATGATGGGACAATGACCTTTGTAGCGGTACATATGATGGCTGAGGGTTGTGCGGTTCATATGGGTTAAGTGCAGGCGGTGTCGAGCTATGCGAAATCGACCGTCTGGCCGGTTCAACCTGGTTTCGCCGGTTTCGGCGGGGGTCTTCGCTCTCCGTAGTAGCCGGAGCCCGAGTATTGGATGGTCCTGCTTCATGGTCATTGGGGGCGGCTACCGGCCCCTTTCCGCGTCCTCTCGTGCGAAAGAATCTTGGAGGCATTTTGTTATTCCTGTCAATAAAGCATGAGATAACAATAACAAAATATATAATTTTAAAGGACAAAACAAAAACCGAATAAAGTGGAATTTGTCCTATGTCATAAGTCTAGACTCAAAAGTTTAGATATGTGCAATTGTGTAACTGAGATTAAACACAAAAGGCTAGTGTTTAATTCACTCAGTGTTGGCTCTGATACCAACCTGTCACACCCCGATTTCCACGTGTCACCGGTGGGCCCGGTGGGGGAGTATCGTGACGTGGTTGGCAACGTAATAGTCAAACAACACAATGTAATAATGCACAGCGGAAGCAAATTTAAATAAGATACAACCGAATTTATTATTGTAAACAAAGTCACAATGATCCGGTGTTTATCCACAGTAGGATCGAATAATACAAATATTGTTTATGGTTCAACAGACATCGGCATCTTAAGTTTGCAAGACTTCTAGTGATGCTTAGGAGACTTCCAGCCTATTTCGCCTAGTACCTGCATTTAATCTTTTTGGGAAAATACGTCAGTTTACACTGGTAAATACATTCAACTGACTCATTTTATAAAATGATTGAAAATTGGTTTGGATGCACATGGCATAAACATTTTGTTTAACTTGGGAGAATTATTTTATATGATAATCTTGTTAACGATTTACATGTTACTTATGCGTTCAGTAGCCCGGACGTATCCGGGTTAAAGATCAATAGACACACCACTGTAAGTGAGTTATACACGGGAGTACGCCTACACCCCGTGCTCAGGTCGTGGCAATCTCGTAAGATAATGCCGAGGATATCCGGGACATGGTCATTAACCCCCCGAAGGCTGTAAAGTAAACACATCTGTTTAAAACGAGCCGATCAAATTATTCAATTAACCACTAAGCGTGGAAGATTTGATGCCCGATCAAGCGGTACGCTATGTACCGTAACCCAAGCCCGTATAGGGAAAATAAGTTAAAAGTATTTACCTTGATGCAAAGTATAGTCACAATAATCAAATAGCAGGTAGCTTTTACTGTTTCTCCTAATCTGGAACGAAGGTTAAATATAACCTATTAGAATTCTAACAGGTCTTTTATTAAGCTTAAGCTTAGACCGGCTAGTTTCAAGATACGGTTCGTACGCACGATTAAGCGAAAGACCGGATAGAATGTGATTCAGACCCGACAAGTTTGGAGACTTGTTTAATATGGGTTTATTATTCACATTCTGGATTTTGAGATAAAACCGATAAGGTTTGACCCGTTTCGGCTAATTTATGTAAACTTGTTACATAAACCGAGCCGTACGCGTAATATGCGTAACGGGTATCCGTAAGAGCCATATACAGGTTTCCTAAGTTAATATGCTTCAAATATGTTGTAACATCAGTAGGATGTCTTTCGTTATGCCCCGAACTAATTTAAACACAAACTATGCCCCGTAGGGGTAGTTTGGTCATTTTAAAGTTTGTAAAAGCGTTTATATGTTCAACTGAGTTACAGGTCTGATGTAAACAGAAAACATATTCATTTTGATGTGTTATAACAGTAGGCTAAGGCATATGTGTGAAATTTATCATATTTAACCAAACTAGGCCCCGTAGGGGTATTTTGGTAATTTCACATAAGCCGACAAGCTCAAAACTAAGGTCTGAGTTTATCTTCTTTTGCTTACTGTTAAAATATGATAATTTTCTTCTTATATCAGTAGGTATCAACCCGAGTATGTCTAATATGATTCTAAGACACACTATGCGTTAAAAACGCTAATTATGGCGATTAAATGCCATTTCCGGGTTTCATACTTAAATCTGATATTTTTATATTTCCAGAAGGCTTAAAATAATTTATTTAACATATGTGATCAGTAGCAAAAGGTTTGGAGTCGTTTAGATAAGTAAAACTCATTTTATGGCCCGTAAGGGCAAAACCGACAATTACCGATTAAGCCTACGACTATGAGTTATGCTCAGCCTAAAATTAATTAAAAATCTTTAAAATTCCCAAAATAATATATTATAACAGTGGGTAATTCGTTTGGTGCCAAAAAGTATGTTTAACTAGGCTATACGCTAATTACGCCATTATGTTAACATAAAGCACCGTAATTACGCTAATGAGCATAACTCTTAATCTATAAGTCAAACTGATGTCAAATTTTGCATACAAGTTTATATATCAATATTCAAGGTTCCTACACTTTTACATTTTCATAAATCACGTTTTAAGGTAATAAGGGCATAACGGTCAACGTATGAGCAATTAACGAAAATTTGCATATTAATTGGATAACTAGTGAACCAAAGTGTATGATCACAGGGGGTTGTTCTAACATGTATCCTAATCCAATTTAAGCTCTGAGGCATTTCTAAAATATGCCCAAACGGGTCAGAACTGAAAGTCAACCGAAAAGTCAAACTATGTGACTTTCGGTTCCGAACCGGGTCTAAACAGGAAATAGTCGGGTTGAACATGTTGGGACATGTTCTTACACTTATTTCTAAGTTATAACAATATTCAAACAGGTTACAAATGATCTAGATAGCTAATTATGCATAAATGACATTTTAAGCAATATGTTGACTTTTTAAGTAAATGTTTGACCCGACATTTGACCTGCTTAGGATGGTGATCAGGGGAAACCCTTTTGGGGTTTTATTTCCCACATAAATACCATTCTAAAACTACTTTTAATTCGAGATAAGACTGAGCCATTAGTGACTAATCTCGAAGTCAAACCGTAATTACGACGGTTTGACTTTTAGCTAATTAACTAAGCTAAAAGCAACTAAACAAGAACTAGTAGACTTACAATAGTCCAAAGCACGAATTAGGAGCAGAGGGGAAAGTTCCTTAGCTCCAGAAAGACTCCAATGATCAGTTGCAAGTGTGAGAATGAATGTTGCAACAATGTGGCTTTATATAACACTTGGATCCACCATAACTACTTGACAACTAACTCTAGGATCATCCACAACCATTGGACACTTGCCCCTAATGTTCTAGCCCAGTTAGGGGTCTTTAAATAATGTTAAAAACCGGAGAAATGGGTCAGAAACGCGAAGAACAGGCTACTGCCCGTTTTCTGTCGCTGGGCATAGCCTTACGGACCGTAAGGCTGACAAGCTTGCGGTCCGTAAGCTTGTCTTCAGCCGAAATTCTTGACTTTTCTTTGATCTCTCGAATGGGCACCCCACTTGCACGACCTTGGGACCTTATTTGACAATTAGGGACCTTCCAAAATGCCTTAGTACAGTCCCTTACCCTACCATTTCACTTTGTTTGCTTAGAATCCAAAAACAAGACCCGAAAACCAAGTGTTACCATTGCTTTTTCTTAGTAGGATCACATCATGCACTTGGGGTCTTATCTTAGATCAATTATTTCTGTATTGGGGTATAGAAGATGGATATATCATTTAATCGGGTCTTGGGATTCATAATTAAGGTCGTTCAGAGGTAATAATTTAACATGACGTCACTTTAAATCCTACCGAACCATCTTTATTAAATCCGGGTTTTTCAACGCGTTTTGTCTTACATGCCACGTGTTGTTTTAATAATTAACCCGAATTTTCGAGGTGTTACACTCTAGATTAAGAACGAATTAACAGTCACAGACTTGGGATTAACAGCGGATTGAATCTGGTATGTTTTGATAGTTACGGATCGACTTAATCATCTGCAGATCCAGAACTTTGTTGTTCATTCGCAGAAATTTGTGTCCATTCGCTGAAATACTTCATCCGTTGAATCAAAGCCCATCCGCTGAATCAAAGTTCATCCATTAAAAACAAGTCTATTCGCTGAAGTATAATATCTTGTTCATTCACGTATACATCCTTGATACGCACATAATTTCCTTGATCTGCATTTGGAACTTCATCCGCACCTAGAGGATTGATCCGCACAAGTCTAGTGTTCAAGTTATTCGCGGATCTGTGTTGATACATTCGCGCGGACCCATATTCACCTTCATTCGCTTGAACGTACAATTCATTGATTCGTGCAAACCGGGACTTCAAGACGTGTTTAAGTTTCAAAAATTCACAAGTGTTGGTGATCCGTTATTACACATTCGCACGGATTATAATTAGGGTTTTGGTTCATAATTGTTACGCACGAATCAAGTGACAAGCTGGTGAATCAGTTAGTTATCAGTTTGCACAAACCGAGCAAATCAACAATATTACAAACTGATCTTCTATTCGCACATATCAATTAGTTAGTTATCAGTTTGTACAAACTGATCTTCTATTCGCACATATCAATTCATTCTTCATCCGCAAACTTCAAATCATTCCTCATTCGAACATAACTAGGGTTTTCAAAGTCTTGATTTTAAAATCTAATTAAGTGTTTGATATTTGTTTACATGTTATTCCCGAGCATTTCAAGATCATGGCTGAGTTTGATAATCTAAAATGGAGGAAAGAGTATGCTCAATATGAAATTAATAAGTTGCATAATCAGTTTAAAGAGGCAAAGAAAGGAAACAAATGGGATGCTGAAAAAGAATGCTACTTGGATTCACAAGGAAATCCGGTGGTTTATTCCGAGAAAGTGAAGATTGAAGATGTGGTAGCGGTTATTCCAACGTGCCAACAATTTTATGCGAGAAGGTCAATAGAGAAAGATTACGAAGAGGTTTTGCGTATGCATATAAAGGAGATTTTTATGTGACTCTACCAAAGGTGATGGAGTTGAAGAAGAAAAAGGAAGAAGCTGTTGAGAAGCTGGTAGATGAACTGAAGAAGACAGCAGGAGAAGCAGACAAAAACCAGCAGGAGACTGATGAAAGTCAACAGAAGACAGCAGAAGAAGGTGTGATAACAGAAAACATTCAAACTGAATCTTTTGAATCGTCTAACAAAGATAAAATCATTGAACAATCTAATAATAACACTGATAAACAGTGTAGGAAATGCATGGAAACATGCAGAGCCTGTGCTGAAAAGGAGGAAAACTTAAAATCAAGAGATATTGAGTTTACAACAATAGAAACAGTTTTCAAAACAAAATGTAAAGAAATGATTGAAAACGAAGAAGTTTTGAAACAAAAAGTTGAAAAGCTAACACTTAAATGTCAAGATTTTGAAAAAGAAAATGAAATTTTAAAACAAAAGTGTTCGGCAAAATGTAATGATTGTGTTCAAAAAGATAATATACAAAAAGAATATGATAGAATGAAATGGTCAAATAATAACATACAAGAAACTTATGATACTTTGAAGAGACAAGTCAAAAGTATGGATGGTAGATTGTCAGAAAGCTTAAAAACAACAAGACTCATTGAGGCCAAATATGAAGAAAAGAAACAGGAGTTAAACAAATGTATTGATGAAGTTGCTAAACTAAAACAAGAATTGGCTGAAAAAGAAAAGATGGTTACAAAACTTCAAAGTTATCATAATTCTTCATATACTCTCGAACGTATTTTCAACATCACACCAGATGATAAAGATTCTGAAAAGAACAAAAAGGATATTGGTTCAGAATATCATCAGGTGCCACCACCATTGAGGGATAATTACAAGTTCTATGATGACGAAAATGTGGCAAAAGGTTTAAACATGGCTAACCAATTACCTGAAAACATTGATGTGACTTACACCAAATCTGATGATGCTGATGATTCAGAGGTGGTAAGTAAGGTTGTTGAAAATGTTTTGAGAGATGATTATACCAAAACAGGTAAGTCTGAATCACATGATGAAGATGAGGAAAATTTTCACAAAAACTATTTGAGAAATTCGAAATATGAGAAAAATTCGAATGATGACCTAATAGGATTGGCATATACCATGATTGGATTGGACAAATTATTCTCAGATGTTGAATTTCCAATTCAAAATGTGATTTCAGATAAAATCGACAAAGTTTTCAAATTTGTAGAAATCGAGAAATCTGAAATTTCAAAATTTGCTAGCAAGAGTAAGAAAACTTTTTATAACAAACCTGGTTACAAAAGGAAAAACATGAAAGCTGGGTTGGGTTATAAAAAGAAAAAAAATAAAAGAAAACAAACTGAAAAGACAAATTATCAGAAGAAAATGAACTTTGTTCATGGAACAAGTTTTGAGGAAGAGAAAGAACTCCAATTTCGTCGACAAACTATTGAGGAGTTCTATGCTAAGAAAAAGCAACAACAACAGGCTAAAGATGTTTAGAAGAAAACATGCTTTAAATGTCAACAAATGGGACATGTTAGTCGTAAATGCCCACAAAATCTAAAGCTTGTTGATGTTGTTCAAGAGGAAAAGAGGTCTGATGTTGTGAAACAAATGTCAACCAAGTTTGAGTCAAACCAGACTTGGAAGCCGAAAACTTCCAAGGTTGAATCACAACAAACATGGAAACCAAAAACATCCAAGATTGAATCACAACAAACTTGGAAACCAACACCCAAATTTGAGACAAAACAAAGTTGGAAAACAACGACTGATTTAACAAAGCCACACCAATTTTGGAAACCAAAAGTTGATTTGTCAAAACAAAACATTCAAAATGAGTCACGATTTTATCAAAGGAATGTTTTAAAAGGACAAATCTGGGTGGCAAAGAAACAGACTTCTGTGACAGAGAAAAATAAAGAAAATATTTTTGAGAAAAATGAAAGAAATTTTCCAGTTTTGCCTAGAGAATTACATGTTCAGCTACCTGAGTCAAAATAGGCTTGGGTTGCTTTATTCAAGTAATTGAATTGTTTGAATGTGTAGGTGCTCCTGAAGACGGCTGAATGTCAAGATGAGCAGAGGAGCAGCCTGGCACGGGAGGTGTCACACCCCAATATTTCCACGTATTACCGGTGGGCCCGGTGGGGAGTATCGTGACGTAGTTGATATCATCATAGACAATTAATCACAGTTTAATGCACAGCGAAAATCTAAAATAATATTACAAACCGAATTGAAAGTATAATAAAATATTACATAACGGTTGTAAGTGGATCCACAGGCGGATCTAAAACAGAAAGAAAAATATTGTTCAACAGACTTCAAGTATTAAAAGTTTGCAAGAATCTTTATTTAATACTCAGGAGTTTCCAGCCCATTACGCATAGTACCTGCACTTAATCTTTTTGAAAAAATACATCAGTTTACACTGGTAAATACAATTAACCGACGCTTTTTGAAAAGTGTTTATAAAATTAGTTTGGATGCACATGGCATAAAATCTTTTATAACTTGGGACAATTATTTTTAAAATAATCTTGTATACAGATTTATATGTTTTTCGTCAATTCAGGGCCTGGTTAGAAGAGCTGGGACAAGATTAATAGACACACCACTAGTATAGGCCTACAAGAAGTTTCCTCACGAGTGAGATACCGTTTTACATACACAACTGTCAGGTGTATGCCTACACCCCGTGCTTAAGTCGTGGCCATTTCTAATGAATGAGCCGAGGATATCCAGGACACGGTCATTAACCCCCCAAAGGCTTTGTATCAAACAAAACAGATTAAAACGGGTTATGTAAATTTATTAATCACAATCCGATTAAATGATTTCATACCCGACCAAGAGGTATTTTTATAATACCGTATCCCAAGCCCGTATAACGGAAAATAAGTTAAAAGTATTTTTTTGGGTAAAGGGTTACCCCGGTGAATTTTATACTAATCAACAAATAAAACAAGTGAGGGACAAAGCATCTCCCAGTTCTCAAGTATGACATGCCATACAAGAGTTAACACAAAGGAAACCAATACTACAAGCTACACAAGCAAGACATAGCGCAAAGAAAACCATAACACAAGCTAACATATGCAACCTAGTTAACCACAATCATCATCCGCTAATAGGAGGCCACGCGGTAGACCCCAATCTTGTAATACTCGAGCCATCTGTAAAGAATTCTTGAACCACATCATATGGAGCTTCAATCGAACCGTAGATAAAATGACCTCGACGAGTTGATCCACATTCCTCCTTTTCCTAGAAAACAGTCTTATATTCCTTTCCACCCACACGAAGTAGGCCGTGGAACCTACCACAATTTTAGCGATTACATTGATAGCCTTCTTCGAATTAGCAATACCCACCAAAAAATCAAAAATCACACTCCATTTATTCTGAATCGATTCCATGCCCGTTATATCTCTAACCCCGTACCACACCTGTTCTGCGAAATTGCACTCAAAGAACAAATGTTCATGAGAGTCCGGCCCCCGCATACACAAGGAACAACACAAGAGGTTGAAATTTGTATTATCCGAGTTCCACTTGCTCATGATGTCTTGAGTTTTCAATTTTCTATGCACAATCAGCCACAAAAGACAAGAATGCCTTGGAATTGCTTGTGGAAACCAAACTATCTTCGACCACCCCACCACATTTTGATTTAGACGCACATCGTCCCAAGCCGTATAAGTAGAAAAATCAGTAAAAATCCCCGTTCTAGTTCGCCAGGTTAGCTTATCTTGTTGACCAGGCATCAAATGTATATCACGCAGACTAAGAAGACCCGAAAATCGCCCACCCCATGAAATCGGCCATCTCCATTCTCCATTAACATTCACATCGGCCAACCTAGTATTCATGTTAAAACCTGCGTTTGCAATACTTCTAGGATTAACAATAGAGCTAATCGGACACACCTCTTCCCAAATATCAAACCACGCAGAAGTGTTTGTACCATCTCCCACTTTCATCCATATATGGCTTCGTATAAGCGACCTAAGACTTAGCATCTTGCGCCAACTCCAAGTAATATTGTTCTTCACAGGCACATCCCAAAAACTTCTATCTCTGATACGGTATGAATGTATCCATCTTACCCATAACGACTCCCGACGAGTTCGAAGACTCCAGATATGCACTACCATAAGGGCATTATTCATGTCCCCCACTCTACGAATACCAAGCCCCCCTTCACTTTTTGGCAAGCAAACCCAACGCCATTTCACCTTAGCCTTACCCTTAATGTTGTTACCTTGCGTCCACAAAAACAACCTCATACGCTCCTCTAGGTCTTTAATAATACGTTTTGGTAATATAAAAACCGAAGCCCAGTACAAATGTATAGACGATAAAACCGATTTTATGAGTTGCACTCTACCAGCAAATGATAAGCACTTATTTTTCCAATCCGTAATCCGAGCATCCATACTTTCGACTAGCTTCTTGCAATCCTTGTAATGGAGTCGAGACGAAATAAGAGGAACACCAATGTATCTAACTGGAAGAACCCCCCTCCTCGAAATGCCATTATAGAAGAAATACGAGCTTTAACCGAATTC
Source organism: Helianthus tuberosus (assembly GCA_030545235.1). Lineage (NCBI taxonomy): Eukaryota > Viridiplantae > Streptophyta > Magnoliopsida > Asterales > Asteraceae > Helianthus > Helianthus tuberosus. The sequence goes on along the minus strand of CM060414.1, from coordinate 107,411,997 downwards.
GCTACATTGCAAAAGAAAACCGTGCTTTTTGTCATACTAGGAACAAGCCCCGACATGTTTTTAAACGAGATCAGGGAATCCATAATAACTTTAGCCGATTTTTGATCCCCTCTAGCAAAAAGAAACAAATCATCAGCAAAACATAAATTAATAATTTTTTCCTTTTCACATCTATTGTGGAACCTGAAGTCTGTAGACATCGACACATTCTGTTGGAGAATTAAGGTTAACACTTCCATAACCAAAGTAAAAATATACGGGGACATAGGATCTCCCTGTCGAAGACCACATTTACCTTTGAAATAACCATGAAGGCTCCCATTAATTGCCATAGAAAAAGAGGTCGATGTAACACAAGCCATAACCCATTTCACCATCGTGGATGGAAACCAAAACCCATCAAAATTTTCTCTAAGAAACTCCACTCCACAGTATCATAAGCCTTCTGAATATCCACCTTAAAAGCACATCTCGGGGGGCCAATATTACGATGGTAGTTATGCATATGCTCCTGCGTTAGAAGAATATTATCTGAAATTCTTCTACCCGGGACAAATGCCGACTGGTTGATGCTAACAATGTCCCCTAATCCTTCTTTAATACGATTTGATATGATCTTGCTAATACACTTTTATAAAGTGTTACAACAAGAAATGGGACGATAATCCGTAATCTGAGACAGGGTATTAACCTCCGGTATTAACAAAATAATAGTGTGATTCAGCTGATTGAGCAAAAGACCATTACGGAAAAAATCCTTAACTACATGACACACATCCATCCCCACAATATCCCAAGCTCGCTTAAAGAAAACCGACGTGTACCCATCAGGACCAGACGCCTTGTTTCCCGCCATAGAAAACATTACACTTTTAATCTCTTCATTCGTAACCTAACGAACCATATTAGTGGCCCTCTCCGAAGATAGCACATTCCGAAACAGGTCAGGGGTTGGTTGGATATTAATATTCCCTATAGTACTAAAGAACTTCATGTAGTGTTCCACCAATGATTGAGGCACTGCATCTCCCTCATACACCTTGTTAGTGCACTATGTCTATTGACTTCGTCTTGTATCGAGTCATGTAATGAGATAAGATAGGATAACCAGTGCTTGAGGTGCTAGAAACTGAGTTTTACGTATTTAGTGGTAATTTCTTTTGAAACTGTTAAGGACAAGTTCAAACGAAATTAACATAGTTAATTTCGTTTGAACATGGCCATGTCCATTTCAAACGAAATCACCATAACTATATATAGGGCACTTGGTTTGTTCATTTGTAACGGAATTAGTGTGTGTGATCTGGTAATGAAGTGCTGCCGGATTGTCTCAAGGTGTTGTAATTCTATCAGATTAATACAAGAGACAGTTATAATTACATCGAGCGTCCGTTTCATTGATTCCGCCTTTGATTTGGATAAACAACTCTTCTGAACGACTCATTCGGGTCATACAACAATCCTACAAGTGGTTTCAGAGCACATGAAGAAGAGTTCAGCTTGATTTCATTGATTTTCTGACTTCTACACCTTCTTTTTCAAATTGTACAAGATTCTACGGTCAAAATGGATTGAATTTTTCACAGTACATGCGAAATAGTGTTTTAACAAACCCTTGAGAGTTTCAGATCAAAATTCGAAGTAAAAGTGACAAAAATGGGACAAAAACATAATTTCGTTTGAACGAGTATCTTAATTTCGTTTGAGTTTAACACCTGATTTCGTTTCAAAAGTGTAATCTTGTTTGAAAAGCTCACTAATTCTGCTTGAAGTCTGGTATTTTGTTTGAGAAGTTGGGTAATCTCGTTTGAAAGTCAAGTGATTTCGTTTGAAGCTTATCAGTCAAGTGATTTCGTTTGAAGCTTGTCAGTCAAGTGATTTCGTTTGAAGAATCAAACAAAGTGATTTCGTTTGAAGTATAAACTAAAGTGATTTCGCTTGAACAAGGGTTCCGTTTGAAAGTGTCATTCGCCTATTTCGTTTGAAAGTGGAATTTTTGTGTCAAGATCATTTCACGTTAACCGAGTGTCAGTCTGTGTCAAGTTATTTGATATTGTTGAAACTGATTTTGTTTGATTGTTTTGTATTCAGGTACATTGATTCAAGAATTTTCATCATGGCTGAAGAGTTCTTCAATACTTTCTACAACGCGTTTACCTCAGATACGTTGGAAGCTTCAGATGTTACACCCAAAGCGATAACAAAATCAATTAAAGACAATATTAAACATGAGAACTTTTATGGAACTTATTCAAAACCACCGAAACTTGATAATATTGAGGATTATGTTTGGTGGAAAAAAAGGTTTATCAATTGGACTAACGCGTACGCATATGAAAGTTGGTTTTGCTTGGAGTTTGGCTATGATAAACCTACTGATGACAAAGGAGAAGAAATCCCGATTAAAAGTTTTCAAGAAGAAGACAAATGAAGATTCTCATATGAGCAGAAAATGATCGCCTTAATTCCACAATCGATTCGAGATGATATTCGATTTGTTTGATAGTTTAAAAGGTGAATATATTAGGCAAATGATAAAACATTGTTGTCATTTAAAAATTGAGCTTGAAAGGTTTCAAATTGTGAAAACCAGAGAAGAAATAATTGACAAAGTAATTGAAGCGTTACCACGAGCTGATCAGTGGCAAACGTTTGTTTTTATTCTGAAAAATGATGCTTTGTATGATACAATTTCTCTTGATGTTTTGTTAGAAAAAATTGAGAGTCATGATCTGGAATTGCAAAAGCAAAGAAAGATGAGCAGTTCATCACATCATTAGAATGTTGGTCTGTACTACAAAGGCAATTTACCCTCGGTGAAAGCTGATAGTTCACCAAAGACAACATTCAGTGGTGAGAAGATGAAAGAACCACAAACAACTTCATCGAGCTACAATTCTGGATATCATTCATCTTCAAAAACAAGTCCTGCAGAAGCAGAGGAGATATTGTGCAACATTGCTCTTAAGTTGAAAAATTCTCCTGCAATGAGTATCAATGCAGCAAAGCAGCAAATGAGTTTCCTTGCATCTGTTCTAGAATCGTATGAAGGTCTAGTAGCTGGCAAAATTGGAAATTCCGAATTAACCAAAGAAGACTACGACCAGATTGATCCGGAAGAAATAGAACTCATTGACATCCGTTGGTGTCTGGCAAGTTGCATTCGCAGAGCTCAAAGATACATGGAGATTACTGGGAAGCAATCATTGGGCGGTCCATCAACGAAGCTTGGATTTGACAAATCCAAAGTGACCTGCTTCAAATGTAAGCAAAAAGGTCATTTCAAGAGAGAATGCAATAATTCTATAGCTGGTGGAAATGAACATCCTTTCAATGATGATTACTAACGAAAGGCAATATACCACCGAAGCAAAGAAGAGCCGAAAATGATTGAAGATAAACCCAAGTCAAGAGCTTGTGCAGTTTTTCATGAAGATGAAGGATTTGACTGGAGTACAATTTGTCCAGAAGAAGATCGTCTTGATTATCGATTCAAAATTAGAACAAAGGAAGATTCAGAAACTCCTTTAAAGAAATATGATCATTATGCCTTTGTTGCTGAAATTCAAGAGGAGAATAAAGAAGAAAAAGGCATAGCTGAGATAAAAGAGAAAACTCGAGAAGAGATTTTGAGAGAGAAAACTGAGAGAGAAATTTTTATTGTTGGATGCAGAATGGAGAAGATGCAGGAAGAATATGAAAATGCTGTTCGAAACAAAAGATGGGATAAGAAACAAGAATGTTTCGTCAACAAAGAAGGTGAACCAGTTGTTCCCAGAAGTGATATAATTCACGATGATGTTCTTCTAGTAATTCCTCGATCCGGCGAATATTACTCAAATGTTGCAAAAGACAAGACATATGTAAAAAGGCTGGATAAAATCATCAGAGATGCGATGACAACAAATCTGAGGAAGAGGATTGAAGAAAGAATGAAGAAGAATATTGAGAATCTGGTGAATGATTTGAAGAAGGTAGCTGAGGAAGTTCAAGTCGAAGAAGTTAAAGAAGAAGATGTGAAGATTGCTGAGGATGTGAAGGTAGAAAAAGTTGAGGAGAATGAAGAGGTTGAGAAAGTTATTACTGAAGAAAAGCATGTTGTAGAAGATGAGAAGAAAGTTGAAAATTTAACTGAAGTAAAGAATGAGAATTTGAAGGTTGCTGGTGATACTGATGTTAGTGATGAAGTTGGTGTTGAAGAAAAGAAAGAAGATGCTGATCAAACAGATGCAGCAGAAAACACCGAAGTGCCAATCACTGAGGTAAATTCTGATTCTGAAACTCAAATTAAAATTGATGAACAATGCAAGAAATGCATGGAAACGTGTAGTGCTTGTACTGAAAAAGATGAAAAGTTCATAACAAGAGATCTTGAATTCACAAAAATAGAAAAAGTTTTCAAAGATAAATGTACAGAAATGTTAGAAAACGAAAAGGTTTTGAAAGATAATGATGAAAAACTTTCGAAAAAATGTAAACAATTAGAAAAAGAGAATGAAGTTTTGAAAGAAAATGTTCTGAAAATGACAGAAGAATGTTCTCAAAAAGAAAATGATTTTCAAGAAATGAAAAAAGAATATGATTCAATAAAATTGGCTTATCACATTACAAAAGAATCATATGAAAAAGTGAAAAGTGAAATGAAACTTATTCAATCAAGATTGAAATATTGTTCTGAAACAACTGATACGTATAAGCGAAATTATGAAATAAAGCAACAAGTTGTTAATTCTTACATTGAAGATGTTGCTAAACTTAAGCGTCAGATTGCTGATTTAGAACAGGATAATAATAAGTTAAAAAGTTATCACGCGTCGTCATATGTGCTTGAACGTATTTTCAACATAAAACCGGATGGGAAAGATTCTGAGCAAAACACGAAAGGTATTGGCTCAGAGTTTCATCAAGTTCCACCACCGGAAAAGTTTGTGTTTTATGATGATGAAAAGGTTGAAAAAGCTTTCAACATGGTAGATCAATTGCCAGATAACATTGACGTAACCTATTCCAAATCTGATGATTCTAGTGATTCAGAGGTGGTAGGTAAGGTCGTTGAAAATGTGTTGAAAGAAGAGTCAGTTGATACAGGTAAATCTGAATCACAAAATGAAAATGAAGGTAATTTTCATGTTAGATATCTGAAAAACACAAAATCCGAGAAATATTTGAATGAAGATTCAAAAGGATTGGTTTATACCATGATTGGATCGGACAAATTATTCTTAGATGTTGTATTCCCGATTCAGAATGTGATCTCAGAAAAGGTTGATAAAGTTTTCAAAATGGTTGAAATTGAGAAATCTGAGATTCAAAAGTTTGCTGGAAAAGGTCACAAAACTTTTTATAACAAACCTGGTTTTAAGAAGAAAAACATGAAGGCTGGGTTGGGTTATAAAAAGAAACAGAATTGGAAAAGAAATTAAACGCCGAATTATCAGGCAAAAATGAGTTTTGTTCAAGGAAAAAGTTTTGAAGAAGAAGAAAAACTCAAATTTAGACAACAGTCTAATGAAGAGTTCTGTGCTCAAAAGAAGAAGCAACAACCACAGGTCAAAGATGTGTCCAAGAGAACATGTTTCAAATGTGATCAAATAGGACATCTTGCACGAAAGTGTCCAAATCTGAAACCTGTGGATGTTGACAAAAAGAAATCTGATAATGTTGAGAAACAGAAATCTGAGGATGTGAAACAAAGGTCAACCAGATTTGATTCGAAACAAACTTGGAGGTACAATACAAACAAGTTTGATTTAAATCAAAATTGGAAATTAAACTCGTATAAGAGTGATTCAAGACAGACCTGGAATTCTCACACACCAAGAGTTAGAACAATTCAAAGTTGGAAAACAACTGTTGATATGACAAAACCCCAAGAGTTTTGGAAACCAAAAGTTGTTGTTCAAAATCAAAATGTTCAAAAAGAATCACATTTTTACAAAAGAGGTACTCCGAAAGGTCAAACATGGAGTGCTAAGAAACAAGTGATTTTGGTAAAAGATGAGAAAGTTGAAGTGAAAGATGAAAAAGTCTTTGTTCATAATGACAAAGATTTTCCGAAGTTAAATGATGCATATTGTGTTGAAATGCCTAAGGTTCAACAGACTTGGGCTAAATTGTTCAAGTAATCAAGTAGTTTGAATGTGCAGGTGCTCAACAAAATCAAAGATTGTGAGAATGGAAGTTGGAGCAGCCTGGCACAACGAGAGGAGGAAGAGGCTGTTGGACCCTGTGTTGGTTGAAACAGGGAGTTTATTTGTTTTTTTTTGTAAATAAATAAACAATATTTCAAAAACCCTAAAAATTGAAAAATTTGAAAAACCAAAAATATGTTTTTGTTTTGTCAAAAATTTAAAAATTACAAAAATATGTTTCTTGAATATGCCGAAACCCTCACGACGGAACAAACATGATTAATTTCACAAGATTGAAAAACGGTTTAATATCAATGTGTTGTAAATCATGGGGGTAATTGTTACTTCTTATGTTATTTTTTGCAAATCAGTGCATGAGAAGCAGAAAATGGATGGCGAGATAAAGCTATCAGTGTTGGTTGTCAAATTTTCTTTAAATGGTTTTGCATTTTAGGGGGAGTATTATTGTTAGAAAATACAAAAACATTTGAAAATTTGAAAAAGCAAAAAACATGATAAAATTCGAAAAATGAGTTTTTGTGTAAAAAGAGGAAATGATAGTACATCAGTAGACAGTTACAGTCTGCTAAAGAAATGTAATGATTTTATAGCGTTAAACAGTCTCACTGATGATATGCCGATAGGTTTTTATACATTTAGTAAACTTTTTCGGGATATAAACCTAAATTCAAACTTGCTTATTTCATGGGGAACACTACTTGGATAGATGCAACCCCTGAAATCTCGTTTGAAGGATCCCTCTTTCTGAGATACTAGGTCTTTATACTCAGTGATATCTGGGGTATTATCTCGGGACTTCTGATTTTGCGGAAGCAATGGCCTAGTCCCCGTATAATACTTTCCGCATGCTTGAAATATAGAAAACGCCCTCAGTACAAAAAATGATAAAACATTGAAAAATGCTAATCATGTGATGTTGAAGAGAAGATACTCTAAAGGGGACACACCAAAAGTCGAAGCCGTCATCTCTCTGCTGAATGGAAGTTCTGACCTGAGCTCTTACGGTTCTTCGCAATTTAACCCCTTACAGATATCATCCAGGTATACTCACCTGTAAGACTGAATATTGGGATCTGGATACGGGAGTATATTCAAGAGGTGGGACACATGAATGAGTTTAAGTTCTTAATACACTTAATTCGTATCCTGAATCAGTTGAAATTTGTGTGAAAATTTAAGTGGATCAGTATATCGACAATCTAAGTGAATTGTTTAATTCTTAATGTGTAACTAAGCTCAACGGTACTTGTGACTTGTCAAAAACTGATATGATCCTCTAACGCAGACTCAAACAAAAATATTGTCTGTAAATATGTTTGTACATATTTCTTTACTGCTTTACATTTCAGAAAATCACAAAAAGATTTTGATTTCTGCTTTATTTTCGACAACCGATGTCTGAGTGCTGAGTTTCAAAATCTAAGTAAGCTGATTGTGTTTCTGAAAATAAAACAAGTTCATTAATTTGAAACTTGAAATTGTTAAAACAAAAATAAAAACAGTTTGTGATATCTCCAAGGTCATTAGTTTGGACTTGGATGATTAACTGTGGGGGATTTGAATGCTTATATTGTTAAAAGAGCCAGTTTCCGATCCGTTTCGCTGAAACTGACAAATTCTAGAAGTTTGTTGATAAGGGGAGTGGTTTAGAAAGTTTGATTTGAAAACATTATACTTATAAATGTATGAGTGTTGCAGATAATGTACCAGACTACGATCTCGGAAGCTGAGTCTAAGGGGGAGTCTGAAGACGAGCTCAAAGCAAGGGGGAGCTTGTAACTGGAAAACAAGGTGTTGATCCCTGAAGCACGGAAGCTTGACGAAAGGGGGAGTCTGAAGACTTGAAGAAAGATTGATAGATGTTTACAGTGTTAGAGCAAGAGACAGATTTTGAAGACTGATCAAGACTGAAGATGTGTCATAATAAAGATTAGACACTGAAGACTTCGTCAATATCCAAGGGGGAGTCTGTTAGTGCACTATGTCTATTGACTTCGTCTTGTATCGAGTCATGTAACGAGATAGGATAGGATAACCAGTGCTTGAGGTGCTAGAAACTGAGTTTTACGTATTTAGTGGTAATTCCGTTTGAAACTGTCAACGACAAGTTCAAACGAAATTAACATAGTTAATTTCGTTTGAACATGGCCATGTCCATTTCAAACGAAATCACCATAACTATATATAGGGCACTTGGTTTGTTCATTTGTAACAGAATTAGTGTGTGTGATCTGGTAACAAAGTGCTGTCGGATTGTCTCAAGGTGCTGTAATTCTATCAGATTAATACAAGAGACAGTTATAATTACATCGAGCGTCCGTTTCATTGATTCCGCCTTTGATTCGGATAAACAACTCTTCTGAACGACTAATTCGGGTCATACAACGATCCTACACATCTTACCAGCCGCGTCCCTTATGGAAATTTTTTTACTTTGATGATTCTTTGCTTTGACCACATTATGAAAATATTTCGTATTGGAATCTCCAAGCGATAACCAATCTACCTTAGACTTTTATTGTAAGAAGAGAGCTTCATCCCTCACAGCTTCCTTATAACCTTGTAACAAACCATCATGATTTGTGCTCAGCTCATCATCACCCGGGTTCGAGTCCAAGGCTCGCTGGCATTCATCTAATAATTTACGGGCCATTTTTAACATTCTTATGCACATTTCCCTGTTGGATCATAAGCTTAAGAAGAGGGGACTTCAATAACTTGAGTTTTTACAACTTGAAACATAGTATAACCACTAACATCCATTTCCCAAATCCGTTTCACCTCAACCAGAAAATCTTTTTTATCAGCTAGTAAGTTAACAAACTTAAAGGGTTTTAGCGTTATCTTTCTTAACATTCAGAAGAACAAGAGTGAAAGGGGTATGATCTGAAATACGATACGGAAGAAAACAAGCAGCCGCATCCGGAAAGGCATCAATAAATTTCATGTTCCCCATAACTCAATCAATCTTCCTAAAAACCGCATTACCTTTTTTCTGTTTGTTTGTCCAAGTGTAGTGTAGGCCCGAACTGTTTACATCAAACACCTCAATAGTGTTAACACACTCCTTGAACTCCCTTGTTCCAATATTACTCGTTGATGCTCCCGAAAGAGAATCCTCAAGAAACAGAACAGAGTTGAAGTCGCCCAATATAACCCATGGTTTGTCACTAACAAAAGAATTATGTATGCAAAGATCATTCCACAGCTCCCATCTAGTTTTATAATGATTTTCAGCATACACAAATGAGCAAAAAAGAGATTTTCTGTCGAGTTTAAACGTGATCTGTGTGTGAATAACCTGATCAGACTGATAAAGAACCATGACATCAAGCACATTAGCATCCCATCCCACCATAATACGGGTCCCTCTAGAACAACAACTAGCATTTGTGGCCCAACTCCAATGGTTACAGACTTTTTTACAAACATCAGCAACAATTGAAGCGTCCACATGAGTTTCCAAGATAACGCAAACCTGAACCTTGTTATCAATAATCACCTGTCGAACCTCCTTTTGTTTTAGGGAGCGGTTCAACCCCCTAACATTCCAAGCAACAATGCTACCCATCAATAACCTCATTACCAGGTGTGCTTGCACCCTCAGAATTGTTTCCCTCCAATTTCCCATCCATGAACTTTGGAATATCAGATAATAAATCATCCACAGCAACATCATCTATAATAATTTCTTCCGTGCTATCCCTAGTACTTTTATTAGACTTGGCCGACGGATGTACAAGATGTACAGGTTTTATGACAGGATCCACTTTCCGGCTCACCTGACCCGTATTCCCTCCACGTTTAACCACATCATCTTCCTTCCTCTCCTCCTCCTGGTTCGACATATCAACCTCCTGAAGTACATCAAAAAAGTTCGAGACCCCAACCCGAGATGAGGAAGCACCTACACCTTCAGACTTGTTTTTTACAACTGGCCGATAAATCATTTTTTGCTTCTGTTTTTGAACATGAAAACCCGATTGACCCCCTTCTTATTTTTACCTTTAACATCTTGAAAGTCATCGTTCATCTTGTTGCATTTTCCATATCCGTAGGTTTTTTCTTTGGGCATGAAGAATTATCATGGCAAAACACACAACAAGTTGGACATCTTAACGGTTCCCAATCATATTCAATTTTGATCTCAGCTTTAGTATAGCCATCACCTTCCATTGACGGAACTGCAACCATCACACTACACTTTAACTCCATTCCAGCATGAACTTCAATAAGCGCTCTCGCAAAGCTACTTCTACCCCAGGATTCTGAACACATCGAAGCCGTAAACAAATCAACCATTTTTGGCACTCCTATCTTGGACGCTATCAAACTCAGCCCATCCTCTGTAAACGCCGAAAGAGGCACATCATGCATTTTTATCTACACCGAAATCTCAGTAATTTCCTCTTTCATTAACGTGGCTAACGGAGACCATTCTTTTAAAATTATAGGAACATTCCGAATCGTCCATGGACCATCCTCCATTAGTTGCTCCATTCCCTTCTTCGTTTTAAACTTAAAGAAGAAAAAACCCTTTGCATCCATCATCATCCTTACTAGACCATACTTTGCCCAGTTATTCTTCACAAAATAGTCTACCACCGAATATGCTAGCCGCTTCCCCAAGAAGTAACCATATAGAGTATTCTTGTGTCACACCCTGACTTTTGCGGAAGCGTGATTTGGTGTGACTTGCTTAATATCATTGCATTCAACCATAACAAACAACTATATGATAAATCCAAGATGTTCGTCCATTGATTCAGTTTTGAAACATTACAACAACATTGATTTAACCCCAAAAACACAGACTTCATATTCAGAATACAACACCAATAGGTTTTAAGTTCCATAAGGACTTTTCAACAAACACTAATGATAACCAAGCTTTAAAACATGTATCCTATCCAGGATAGGATACACACTCTAAACCATTCGACACCGGATGACATCTTTTATTCCAGACAACACTTGAAACTTTAACGCCCGCCAGATCCATACTTAGTTTCCTGAAATACATGTAGTTTGAAAACATCAACAAAAGTTGAGCGAGTTCAAGTGTATGTTTGTGAATAAACCTTTGAAATGTTTGTAAGTATGTTTGTATGTATGTACTTGAAGTCCCGGTATGAAAGCAACAAGGAAACAGATCAATTAATGTGTAGCTAATACATTAATATTCGTGACATGGTGTAGGAAGACTCAAACCTAGCACATTTTGTACCGGGCTTCCTGCTGTAAGACATAATCACCACATGGTCCACTCGACGGACTCATGGGTGGGGCTCGCTACACCCAAATAGATCTATCACTCATGTCCCTCGGTCCTACAACGAGGATTAATGGCCTTAAGAGTGCGCCTACCCATTCACATGATCTACTGTACTTTCCAAAGCTAACCATACAATTTTGTAACATGTACTTCACCCCCGAAGTTATAAAACTGAAAACAGTTAAAAGAAAAGGGGGAACATGAACTCACAGTTTTGCGTCCTTCGTATCCGATGTAACTCGAAGCTTCCTCTAGAACGCACGACTACCTACATGCGTACTACGGTTCATTAGACGGGTAGGTCGTGCCTTGACCTCGGTCTTTTTAGTGTTTTTGAGTTACGTTTCTTTGTGTCATTAATATTTATTCCAAGTATATAATTATTTGTCAAAATAATAAATATTTTACTTAAATTATATTTATTACATTTTGGAATATTAGTTAAAATAATATATTTTAACTTGACACACTTATGTATTGTATATGTATATCCTTCCCAAGGATGGGTGTATTTGTATTTGTATTCGTATTCTTATACTTGTATATTTTGCCTTGTATTGGCATTGTATTCCAGAGTGTATTTATACGTACGAGAATACGTATCCTTATTGTGTTTATTAAGTATCCTTACACTTAACTTTTCTGGAATATTATTTTAAATAAAAAATCATCAATATATATTTTCAAAATACATATTTTAAGGAATATTATTTAGAAAAATTATTTATAATTTTTCCTTTGACAAAAATATTTGTATTTCCATATAAGTCTCAAAATAATATATTTTCAAGTCTAAAGACACATGTGGCGAAATGCCTTATATGGCGAAATTGTCAAGAGGTTTGAAGAGAAGTTTGTTTTATCCCCTCGGCAAAGAGCTGTGTTTGAATGCCTACGTGCCCCACATGCTCAGGATTTTCTGTGTCACACCCCTATTTTCCACGTGTCACCGGTGGGGAGTATCGTGACGTAGTTGGTATCATCATGGACAAACAACACAATATATATAAATGCACAACGGAAGCAAAGATAGATTCATTTCAACTTTAATAAAGTGTAATATTAAATATCACAATAGTTGAAACGGATCCACAGGCGGATCAAAATAAAAATAAGATATTGTTCAACAGTTTATTGTCGTCCAAGCTTGCGAGACTTATTGTGGACGCTCTAGAAGACAGCCAGCCTATTACGTGTAGCACCTGCACTTAACCTTTTGGGAAAAATACGTCAGTTTACACTGGTAAATACAATTTAACTGACTCATTTTGAAAAGGGTTGAAAATTGATTTGAATGCACGTGGCACAAAACCTTTTTATAACTTGGGTTAATTATACAATATAATCATGTGAACGAATTACATGTTACTTATGCGTTCAGTAGCCCGGATCTTGTCCGGGTTAAAGATCAATAGACACACCACATTATAGAGTTATACACTGACAGGTGTACGCCTACACCTCGTGCTCAGGTCGTGGCCATCTCGTAAGATGATGCCAAGGATATCCGGGACATGGTCATTAACCCCCCAAAGGCTTTAAGTGAACAAGACTGTTTAAACGAGCCGATCAAATTATTCAATTAACCACCCAAAGATGTAAGATTTGATGCGCGATCAAGCGGTATTCTATATACCGTAACCCAAGCCCGTATAGGGAAAATAAGTTAAAAGTATTTACCTGAGTAAAATATAATTCTCAACAAGCAAAATGCAAGTAGCTTTTACTGGTGCTCCTAATCTGGAACGAAGGTTTATTATAACCTATTAGATTTCTAACGGGTCTTTATTTAAGCTTATGCTTAGACCGGTTAGCTTTAAGGACGAAACGGTTCAAACGCATGATTAAGCGAAGACCAGATAGAATGTGATTTAGACCCGACAAGTTTGAATACTTGTATAATATGGGTATACTAAATACATTCTGGATTTTGAGACAAAAATGATAAGGTTTGACCCATTTCGGTCAATTTATGCAAACTAGTTACATAAACCGAACCGAGCGCGAAAAGGGCGTTACGGGTAACCATAAGAGTCATATGCAAGTTCCCTGAGATAATATGGCTTAAATATGTTATAATATCAGTAAGATATCTTCTATTATGCCACAAATGAATTTAAACACAATTTATGCCTCATAAGGGCATTTTGGTTATTTAAAAAGATTATAAAAGAGTTAAATTAGAAATCTGAGTTACAGGTCTGGTTCATACAGTAACTATACTTAATTTAACATGTTATAACAGTAGGGTATGACCCATAAGTGAAAATCATCATTTAAAACCAAACTATGCACCTTAGGGGTATTTTGGTAATTTCACAAGGGCTAAAAATGTCAAAATTGGAAACCTGAGTTTAAAAACTTGTACTTACTGTTATTTTATAATAATATACTAAAAACATCAGTAGGTATCAACCTTATATGTTTAATATGGTTATAGTACGTACTATGCGTTAAAGACGCTTAAAAAGGCGATTTAGAGCCGTTTCCGGGTTTTTAAAAGAAAGCTGATATTTTTATATTTCCAGAATGATCAAAATATTTTATTTAACAAATAAAATCAGTAGAAAAAGGTTTGGGGTCAAAAGGATTTATAAAACTCATTTTATGGCTTAAAAGGGCAAAATTGGTATTAACCGAATTTAACTTAGAGACCTCTGTTATGATCAGCCAAAAATTAAATAAAAATCTTTAAAAATCCCAAAATATTATATAACATCAGTGGGTAAAAAGTTTGATATCAAAAAGTGGGTTTAAATGGGTTATATGTTAATTACGCCGTTTAAGTAACATAAAGCTTTCAAATTACGATATTGAGCATAACTCTTATTCTGGACCTCAAACTGATATCAAATTTTCGGTGCAAGTTTATAAATCAGTGACAAATGTTTCTACTCTTTTACTTTTTCAAAAATCACGTTTTATAGCCAAAAGGGCATAATAGTCAATTTTAAGCATAAATCGGAAACATGCATATGAATCGGATAGGTGTTGAACCAAGTTGTAAAATCTCAGAGAGTTAAACTTATGTGAAAATTGGTCCAAAATAAGCTCTAAGGAAGATCTCAAACATGCATGAACGGATCAGAACTGAAAGTCAAAGAAAAAGTCAATTTATGCGACTTTCGGTTCCCATTCGGGTTTAAACTGAAAATTGTCGAGATGAACATGTTGAGACATGTTCTTAAATTAATTATCAAGTTATTTTAATGATCAAACAGGTTGCATGTACCCTACATTGCTAATCATGCTTAAATTTGCAAAAAACACATTCTGTTGACTTTTTGAAACAAGCTTTGACTCGACAATTATCATACTTAGAGTGGGAATCTGAAAATACCCTTTTGAGGGTTTGTTACCCACATAAATACCAACTTGTAGGTACTTTCAATTTGAGAAATGACTGAGCAATTTTCGTTTAATCACGAAGTCAAACTTAATTTACGACGGATTGACTTTCGGTTAATATACTAAGCTAGAACGGATTTGAGAAGGTTATGAATACTTACAAGAGTCCTAACAAAGCTTAGAGATCACTAGGAAGTTGCCTTGTCGTCCAGAGAGCTCCAGAAGTTGTCTTGTGAATTTTAGAAGATGCAAGTGTTCAATGTTTGCTAATACAAGACCCTTTTATGCAGATTTTTGATCCTTTTTATGTTGCCACATGAGTCTACTGAGGTTGTGGGATGAAGACAAGTGCCTCTAGTTGCATGTAAGTCCATTGGTGAGCTCCTTGAATCGACAACAGCTGGACACAACTCGCAAACAGACATAACTGGTAGCTGGTCGCTGCATCTGTCGCTGGTAGCTGGTAGGCGGGCCGCGACAGGCCCCTCGCGGGCCGCGTACAAGGGGATGACCAGCTTAATAAGTTTCAATCAATTTACAATTCAGTCCCTGATCTTTGTAACGTGTTTTTGGCTATTTATCTTGAACATTAGACCCTAAAACCTTATTTTTAAGGGCCTTGGGACTCTTATAAACATGGTAAAGTCCTCGGTTAACTTTGTGCTTACCCGAAAAGTCACGAAATTCAACGTTAACGCGTTTAACCCTTCGTGCACGGTTTTGATCATATCTTTCTCATACGATAACGAAACTTGATGAAATTTTTATCACATATTCTAGTGAGTATATTTTATCATTACAAAGCTTCGGGTTTGCCAAAAGATCACTCAGAGGTATACTTTCAACATGTTGACACTTTTAGCCCCTGTAGTTTGTAATTCCTCACTTTCTTTCATTTTCCGCTTCGTATGATCCATGATTTATCCGTTTAAGATTATAAACATCATGTAGGGTTATTGTAGAGCCTATTTATCAATTGTTGACACTTTGGACCCTTATATTCACATAGTTTCACTGTTTGTCAACTTTAGTCCCTCTAAAGTATGTTTTCACATATTCAAAGCCCATGACACGTGTCAGTACATTATTGGACGTAAATTTTTGAGGTGTTACATTCTGTCTGTCACACCTATTGAAAGCTTGGGGCAACACATGTCGGCTGTGGAATACCGTTCTATCCTTAGATACCGACTGATGATTCCTTTGTTCCCAGTTAACGAGCCATGTCCGATATGCCGCAAAGCGTGTTTGAATTCTTTCGGCGAGCACGCGATCCACTGTAAAGAGCTACCAGGGTTTAAATATCGGCATGATTGGGTGAGAGATGTGTTATGTGATGTTCTTAAGCGGGCCGGGATCTCTGCCAAAAAGGAGGCTCCAGTAAATTTCCTGACTGACCCCTTAGAGGGGAGGTCCACTTTATGCCCGGCGGACATCCTTGTGTTTGGATGGGAAGGGGGAAACACGCTTGTGTAGATCTAATTGGAGTCTCCCCCCTTGTCGGGCTCAAGGACAAGGGCTTTGTCGTAGGGCAAGCGGTGCTCAAGGCAGAGGCGAACAAAATGGCAAAACATGAGAAAGCCTGCTGGGAGAATCAACATGTGTTTGTCCCGTTTGCGTTTGATACCTTTGGTGGTCTCGCTCCTGACGCTGTGCGACTCTTGAATCGGGTTCAAAAAGTCGTTAATAGTAATTCTTCGTCGCTAAAGGTTTCAAACTTTGTATTTAGTAGAATTGGGTTTTCTATTCAAAAGGGGGTGGCGGCGCAACTTGTTGCCCGACTACCTGCCATTGCTTTGTAATTGCCCTTTTTCGTGTGGAATGATATCGAAGTTTGCGCTAAAAAAAATTCCTTAAAAAAAACTTGGAAATATATGTGAACTTATTTTTCTTCCACAAATAATATATTTCAAATTTGCTTAAGAGAATACATTTTCTCCCAAAAATAATGTATTTGATGTTTGTTTGAGAAAAATATATATTTTCTTCCAAAAATAATATACCTTCTAATAATTCCAAGAAAAATATATATTTTTACTTGCTCGAAAATAATACATTTCCTTCTTGTCTAAAATACGAAATATTTTGTAGTAATCATGAAAATCCCATTTTCATTCTCTTGATGTCCAAAATATTATTTACCAAAATATACACATGAATAATATTTCCAGAATATTTTGTGAGTAATATTCCTTTGTTCGGTTTTACCAGCATTTTGGGTATTCTTTGT
The DNA here is from genome assembly GCA_030545235.1 of Helianthus tuberosus. Lineage (NCBI taxonomy): Eukaryota > Viridiplantae > Streptophyta > Magnoliopsida > Asterales > Asteraceae > Helianthus > Helianthus tuberosus. Next base: position 107,394,992 of record CM060414.1, on the reverse strand, counting down.
ATATTTATTCCTTGGAATTTTGGTAATATTTTGGATTGCAATTCTTGGTATTTTGATGTGTTATATTATTTCAAATCCTAAAATAATATAACTAATGCACATAATATACAAATAATCACAAACATGTTGTCTTCTAAATATATATTCCATAAATACATATTTAGTCACTTTTATTTACGAAAACCAACCTCCAATCTTTGTATTTTTGTAACCAAAAATTTTGGCAAAGTGTATGTAACAATTTAATGTTGAAAATACACTTGTAAGTGCATGTTTATAAATATTTTTCTAAGTGTTTAGATTTTTAGAAAATTTTGCCATAGTTTCCCCTAAAAATGGAGGTTTCCATGCTTTCAAGCATATCATTTTGTTTTATAAAAATCATCACAATCAATAATAAACAACCTTTACTTACCAACTTTGCCAAAAACAAGTAATAACTACTACTTCATGAATCTTGAATATTTGTAAAAATTTGTAGTAACTTACTAGTGTTATTAGTAAGACTTGTTATCTTTTAAAGTGTGATTAGTTCTTTAAAAACTTCATTTTTAAAGAAAATAGATGTTTACAACTTATGATCATCATTTCTAAAAATGTTTCTTTATGAAATTTTCTTGTTACACAAGTGTTTCTACACTTGTTTATCACTAAAAATAAGGTTTGTTTATGTAAGAACCAAGATTTAGTAAAACTTATATTTTTAACTTGGTTTCTTTAGAAATCATCCACGAAACTTTTAGATCTACAAGATTAACAACTTACTTTGATCATTATTTTACAAGAAAACACTTCAACCATTCAAGTTCATGACTTTGGTGAGGATGATCCATTAATTTTTAACACTTTCATCCTCTCATCTTGCTAGATTATATTTTTAATCATGCTCTAGCAAGATCATATGATGATCTACATTACTTACACAAGTAAACAATGATCAACAAGCAAATCAACATATAAACAACATGATTTCTTTAAGATTTGAGCTTATGTTCATGTTTCTTTTCTTGTGATTCTTAGTGTTCTTCATGATTAACTTTATGTAATGTCTTTTAACCAATTAAAATAGAAGTAAACTAGCAAGATCATGGTGCTTACCACTAGCACAAGGCTAGGGATGATCAAGAGGAGAAAACAAGTGGATAAAAGCAAACGGTGAAGGTCCTTCAACTTCCGAAAGCTCCAAGCTTCCTAACTTAGCTCCTTACACCTTAATATTACATGGGAATGTATGGAATGGAAGTGAAAATGGAGATGTGTGGGAGGTGTGTGTGAGCCGTAGGTATGGAGGAAGAAGGAGAATTTTTTGTAAAGTGTGGAAGATGAATGAAAGGTATAACCTTAAAGACATTACTTATAACCAATACACATGATCTTCCATAGATTTTATGTTTTAAAAAGTAGTAACAAGATCTAATATAATATATAGATAAAATCTTGAAGTGGGGTCCTTGTTGGGGCCGGATTTGGTGAAAGGGGGGGGGGGGTAAAATGTAAATTTTTGGAAGTTTGGGGTTTAAAGTGCAAACTAGAAGGTTTAAGTATGTTTAAGTGTGTTTAGGTGTTTTTATGATTTTAAGGTGTTCTACCACCAATACTAGCTTAATATCATAAAAACATTAATTCTAGTAAATTTTTGATGTCCCGGTTGTTGTCCGGTTGTTCGGTTCGTTACGGTTCGTTAAAGTGCTGAATTGCGCAATTTTACTAAGTATGAAGCACCTTTTGTGGCAGTTTTAATTCCCGGCACTTTGTAAGTTGTTTTGGACATCAAAACATAAATTTGGCATGTTATTATTGTAATAAATAGCTGGTTATAGCTGAATTGTGCTGATTTTCTGCAGAATTCTGCAGTTTATGTAAAGTTTTAGTCACTTTCCGGCACCTAAACTATCACTAGGAAGGCAGTTTTATGATCCTTACTTACCTACACACTATACTAGTGTAATACTTGGTTTTTGGCTTATTTTGTATCTCAATACTATGTCTGTCTATTTTCTGAACTTCGTCAGCATTTCTCTGATTTTGTCTGATAACTGTGCTAGCTTTGTTTCGTGTATCATTTGAATCAATAAAGTTTGCATGTAGTAATGTTATGTCATTTTAAATATATGATGCACATGTATGAATAATGATAATGATCAGAAAGCAATACAAGCATTTAATTGTAATTGTGACACCCCAGGAAAACCAGGAAAACCATGCAACTTAACTAGCTTCCTCAGTGAGTACGTGCTAAATTTCGGGATGAAATTTCTTTCAACTTGGGGATAATGTGACAACTCGTATTTCAAATCTTCGTTGTACTTGGATGTAACCTGTTTAAACAATATGTGATCATGTGATACATGGTTTTAAATGAAATGTGACACCTGGGTCACTCCGACCATCAAACAAATACCAAACCAATGAAATATTGTATTTCATACTTGGTATTTGTACAAATATGTGTATCATTTGCACATATCAATTCTTGTTCGATTTCGGGCTCTAAATCGCTTTCTGGAAGGTTATACGCACACTGATGCGTAAATATAACCCGTTTAATGCAACGAACACTCTGGAATAGTGACATAGGCTTAACATACCTTAAATAACCTTTAAATAACTTAGAAATAAGTTTTGAAGGCTTTGGTATGGCAAAATCAAGTTTAATCGCTTACAGGGACTAAATTCGACAAACTACGAAAGTATGCCGATTTGAACTGTAACAGACATTCCAGAACATGACCATAAGTAAAACATACCATAAATATCCTTTACATAGCTTAGAAATAGGCTTTGAGGGGTTTGGTATGCTAAAATAAACTTTTGGGTTATTCAGGGACTAAAAGCGTCAAAAAGTGCATAAGTTTGCACTTTCGCGCATAACTTACGTTCTGAATACATCCGAACATCCAAAAAAAATTATGTAAGCACTAAAATATTATGTTTTAGTGTTTGGCTTGTCAAAAATCCATTCGTCGCTCAATTTGGATCGTTTTTGCGTTCGTTACGACTCCCGTCGTAATTAAGCGATCATCGCGATCGTACGACCAAACGAACCAACATCCGGCATATTTTTGAGCATGTTTCATGTCCACAATGTTTAGGCATCATTTTAGGGCCTTAACGTTGGCTTAACGGGCCTTAAACGTGTCGGAAATGGCTTAAATACGTAACAGGGACCAAAACTGTCTTTTATGAAAGTTGGTTTCTGACCAGTCGGGCCAGGCGGCCCGCGTAAAACCAGGGCTATCCTTTACGCGGCCCGCGTCAGACCCCCAGATCAGATAAGATCAATTAATCAGCAGATTACAGCTGTTAAGCTCCCAACCACACACCCACACTTGCCCTTTCAGTTCATGAGGGGCCATTTTTAGTCACCACAACATTCCAACAAGTGTACGCACGAGATTCAATCACGTTATTCAAGAAACGATCTTAACGGTTCGAGAAACACTATAAATACCCAACCCCCTTCCATTCAAAACCCACCAAATCTGATCAAAATGCTCTAAGTTGAGGTCTTTGCTTCATACCTGAGCTATTCGATCACGATTTGCTTGCGGGGACCCTTTGTAAGTGTTCCTTCGTTCTTTTATTGCTTTTCGAGTCCGAAAGTCAAACTATGTTTGACTTTCAGCGTTGACCAGTCAATGGTCAATGCGAAGTTCGTTTGAACTTCATAACGTGATCGTAATCACGATGGTTATAGTCCCTAGTGACTATACCTACTGATTACCACGTTATCTAGGCTCAGTGACGAGTCGTAGTTTCGGCCAAAATGCGCATTCTTGCGTATTTTGTAACCAAACTACTCTTAGGTATCAGAACCGTTTGTTTTGATACCAAACCTGTTTTCTAAACTTAGTTAAGCATGTTTTAACATGCTTAGCTCGTCACTTTTAGTTTAGTGCTTATATAGGGTCGTAAGGTAAGCGATCTAAACAATCGCTTATACTTTCAAACCCGACCCGTTTGGTCAATCATTAGGATCCGACCAAACACATTAGGTGACCATAGTATATAGGGAATAACCTTTCGAGGTTATACCTTATGGTCACGACGTTTACTTAGTTGTATGATAGGTGGGTTATATGCCTTAGGTAAATTACCAAAATACCCCTTTGACACCAAAATTCATTTTAAGCATATGTAACATAACTTTTGGTATCTAAACTGATTTAGCAACAATATTTGACATGTTAAGGCATATTTTACTTATCATAGGGCTAGTTAGGCATTCCGAACGCGTTTTACGTGAACAACGCGTTAAAGTAGCATAAGCTACCTAAACGGGTCGTAATGGGTCGTAAGCACTTAGGTTAGATTTCATTTTAGTATGTAGGCCTTGTTAAACCATACTACATGAGTTCCCATACTCATTTGGTTTATGAGCCCTCATTCTATCTGATCCTCCGACATAGGTCCAGTTTTTTAACATAGTTACCTATACTAGGTGCCGTTTTATTCCGTGATCTCTAGCATTGCTTGGTGGTTATCTTAGGACTTCTGAGCAATCCCAAGTGAGTACATAGACCCCTCTTTTAAAGTTTTCCAAACTGTTTTGGGGTGAAATACATGTGCCTACTTGTTACTTTCGTGCTTTCCTGCTTTCACATCCTATACTTGCTTTGTTCATTAGTACATTTATAGTACATGATTTCATTACATTTTATGCTATGTATGCCCATTGTGTGCGTACTTAGTACATTATTCTACAGTACATTCTATGCTATGTATGCCCATTGTGTGCGTACTTAGTACATTGTTTTACATTACATTACATGCTATGTATGTTCATCATACTTAGTACATTCGTTTCACATTTTATGCTATGTAAGCCCATTGTGTGCGTACTTAGTACATTGTTTTACATTACATTACATGCTATGTATGTTCATCATACTTAGTACATTCGTTTCACATTTTATGCTATGTATGCCCATTGTGTGCGTACTTAGTACATTGTTTTACATTACATTACATGCTATGTATGTTCATCATACTTAGTACATTCGTTTCACATTTTATGCTATGTATGCCCATTGTGTGCGTAGTTAGTACATTTATTATTCATTCACATGCTTATATTTTGATATGATATTTGGTTTGTTTTGATGGATCAATATACATTCATTAACACTGATCACACCGTTCGTTAGTAGGTAGTGGTACCATAGGAATTGACAACTCCCGTTCCGGACATCCTGGGTAGGTTTGGATGAAAGGAATGACCGAATTCGATATACATAACTTAGATAAACCTTTAATTTGTTTAAGGGTTTATCGCCACAGTCTCAAGGCTTGGATGTATGCATTCTCACAATACCGCATAGATGTTTATATCAGTATAGCATGCATTTGTTCCACAAAACATAGTTTTGATTTAAACCATGTTTTACTTCAATACTTTGTTTTTGTGCATATGGTTTAGTTGATATATTTTACTAGCCATACATATCATTTTGGTTACACATTACATGATTTACATTTGACACATAAACATTATTGACATTGGTTATACATTACATGACTTACATCTTGACATAAACATTTTGACATATTATTCAATACGTTTGGCAATTGGTTTAAACATAGACATCTTACATTGTTGGTTTGGTTTGAGTAAGTGATTTAAGTAACGAGGCGTGTGTGATATGATACAAGCATGGTGGATACGCCGCTGGTACTTCCTATATATAAGTGATTGTATGGTATTATATATCGTAGCGTTATTTGAATCATTTAAATTTGGACATATAACATTTATACAAATAACATACTTTTCACAATACATTGTTTTACAAACAACTTAATTTATACAAACTCATTTCACATGGTTATCCACTTAACCATGTGTTATTCTTTTATACATATATATCATTTTGTTTATTTATCACTTTTCAAATGATTTACAAGACAAAGCATATTACAAGGTTCATGACTAAACATTTTCTTAAACATAAGTCATGAATTCTATTTTCACAAAACCTATGTATCTCACAGGCATTTTTATGCTGGCGTACCTATTTTCACATGTGTTTTTAGGAGATGATGCATAGGACTTATCAAGATACACTTAGGCGGACTTGGGCCTTAGTGACAATAAAAGATGCAAGACTAGTTATTTATGTTATGTTTCTTTGATTGTCAAGACAATGTAACTCTTTTAATCAATAAAACAATATTTCAATTTCCATGTGTTATGAAACAATGATTCTGTTACAACACTCCCCGACGTTTCCGCCACGTTTTGTTGTTTTACGTGGTCGGGGTGTGACAGAAAAGTTGGTATCAGAGCTCATGGTTATAGGGAATTAGGTTATTAGTAATGCTTTGACCTAGTCTATAACCTTCCTAGGACCCTAACGCGAGTTTACTTGCGTTTAGTCATAAAACAATACTGTCACCTATCCTTAGGCGACAATCACAACAAGAACATAAACTTCAAAACCGCTTTGAAAACTAATCATCTGTTCTAGGATGATTGATTACTAGGTTTTGAACCCTCTATTGTAAGGTTTTGAACCCTCTATTGTAAGGTTTTGAACCCTCTAAGTTTTCAAATCTCGTCAAAGTTTGGGTCGTATAATGTGAACACGTTCAAACTGGAAGAGTGAATGCCTGTACCCTGAGTTTTCTGTCGAAGGCTAGAGTGTTCGTACAAATCCGCAGTATCGGACCAGTCACTCTTACCTGGGAACTCTTGGGGTGAGTGTTCACTTATAGGCGAGCATGTCTTCAGTGATACATTAATATGATCCGCTTTTAATTTGATTTGTCACCGTCTCATTTGTTTGCCTTAGGTAACAAACAAATGATCGCAAATTCTTATGCATTGCCATTCTGTTTTGTTTAGCCGATGACGTTTCACTTGTTTCTTTTTATGTCTTTCATTTTCTACTAGAATGTCTCTTCATCACGATGACGCCCAGATATCCGAGCAGACTGCCAAATTCGCTCAGCGAATAGGCGAAGTAGTCCTGAAGACTGTTGAATTAGCTACTGCCATGTATCGTCTCCAGGATGAAACCACTCAAGAGTCACCAAGACAGGCAGGACCTAGTCAGGTGACATCACCACCAGCTAAGAAACCAATCGAGGAATCAAAGACCATGGATGAACGATCCCCTAAGAAGTCAAAGAAGCAAAAGGCTTCTCAGAACTTCGCTGTGGTCGCTCACAATGGTCAAGCCGTCCCCAACCAACCAGCTCAACCCCCTGCTAGGAAGCCATACAATGGAACTGCACCCTTGTGAAACCAATGTAACCTTCATCATCATGCTAGTGTGAGGTGCCACAAATGCCAGATTTGTGGACTTATAGGTCATACAGCAAGGGTTTTCCCAACTGCAGCTGTACCAAATCAAGCTGGCAACAATCCTGCTCAAGCTCGTTTCTCACGAGGGTCTTGCTACAACTGTGGTGAGATGGGCCATTTCCAAAGGGATTGCCCAAAGGTTGCTAATGCAAATCTGACCCACGGATGAGCAGTTGGCTGAGTAGAAGATGTTGCTGTCTTATGCTTTTGTTTCTTTCGTTTTCTAGTAATGTGAAACAATCTGTTTTATTCATAAATAAAGTTGTTGTTTGCAATTCTGATATACAAGTATAGTTACATGTGTGTATGGCTTTTCCCTATAATACCTACATTAAGGAACTATCTTCCTTACAAACTACTTTTGTGAATTTTCCCATTTTTGTGTCTACTCATGATTCCCTCGAAAAAATTTTAAGTACTCGTTTCATTCCAGGAGACGAAGTACAAGAAATAAAGGGAAATTATGAGTAATCGTGCTTTTTGCACATCTATGCCATTACATCCTTGGTTAGATAACTAAGGATATCTTCAATCTCATACCCATTATGTTCTGACTTTTTCAACATGCATAACATAAGTTTTTTTTCAAGACAACCTCCATGATTTCAAAAAAAAAAAACATTGTCTACGTTTCAAAAATAACCTTCATGACTTCAAAATGTTATTAATACAGTATATATCAAATGCATGACTTCAAAAGCATCATTCATGTTTTCAAAAACCTTATACATAATTTCAAAATTCATCTCGCATGATTTTAAAACATTTTAGTAAATATATCTATCTAATACAACTACTTTATGATTTCAAAAGTATTATGCATAAGGTTTCAAAAACATTGAACACATTTTTTTTAAAGAACCCCATGCATAGTTTTCAAAAATATTTTTCTTCATACATTGACTTAACTTTCAAATTCTGCTTCATATGTCGCCTTGACATATCAAGCATCTCAACTTCATAAGCATTTTTACTTCATGTTTTGACTTAAGCACATCCAGTGCAAGATTTCAAAACATCTTCAACTTCTAAAATCCATATGGGATCTTTTTATCTTCACAATTAGACCCTTGTGGATGATTATCATTCAAATCAGAGTCCTTAATTGGATTCCTTATGTACCTAAATTCGAACGACTCGGTTCCTTATAATCGAAATCGAATTTTCTCTTCAAAAATCTTTCTATCTTTATAGTTAGATTCTTGATAATGTTTAAAGTACCAAATGAAATCCAAGGAATGGATTCCTAGTGTGCTTTAAATACATGTGCTCTGTTAGCAGAACAAATTTCTAGTTAAACAATTTTGTGGTTATGTGACTATGTGTTTATGCATCTTATGTTTTCTTTTATGCATTTTGTGCTTTTACACTCTGGATATTCGTTATCCAAATCCTCGCAGAATCTTTCATATCTTCATATGAGGGATTCGTAGCAGGATATTCAAAAGGTACTACCTTAAATCCTTAATGGGCTTCTATGTAATAGTTAAGACCCTTGGATTATATAGTACCGCTCCATGGTTCATAAGAGACCCTTTTAGTGGTCTAGTCAAAAAGATTGATTCAGAAGCTGGTTAAAAAAAATGACATATGGTGATATGGCTGACAGACTCCTTGATAGTCTATTTAGATCATTTATTGATTTAATTAAAAAGACTCTATGGCGGTCTAGTCACACTCATCACAGGTTTGGTCATTTGGTTTTACCCTACACATTATAAAATAGACTGTGTGAACTATGCAAGGAATTGTCTAATTATGGACGCGTACATAATTATGAAATTTAGTGCACAGAAACCCAGTAAGATTTATTATGTGTAAGAACCGATAGCGACAACAATAACAAAATGAGAACGATGTAATGGAGGTACGGTGGACGCACCAATAGCGCTTCATATACTTGTATATAAGTGTCCCTCTTACATTGCAAGCATAATGTTATTAAAGTTACTAGAAGTTCAGAACCCTAACCAATGTTGTTCGATCTTTTCAACTTCATGTTTCAAGCTCTCACAAGTTTCCTCTAAATAAATTTCGGGACGAAATTTCCTAAAGTAGGGGAGACTGTGACACCTGGGTCACTGCGACCATCAAACAAATACCAAACCAATGAAATATTGTATTTCATACTTTGGATTTGTACAAATATGTGTATCATTTGCACATATCAATTCTTGTTCGATTTCGGGCTCTAAATCGCTTTCTGGAAGGTTATACGCGCACTGATGCGTAAATATAACCCGTTTAATGCAACGAACACTCCGGAATAGTGACATAGGCTTAACATACCTTAAATAACCTTTACATAACTTAGAAATAAGTTTTGAAGGCTTTGGTATGGCAAAATCAAGTTTAATCGCTTATAGGGACTAAATTCGACAAACTACGAAAGTATGCCGATTTGAACTATAACAGACATTCCGGAACATGACCATAAGTAAAACATACCATAAATATCCTTTACATAGCTTAGAAATAGGCTTTGAGGGGTTCGGTATGCTAAAATAAACTTTTGGGTCATTAAGGGACTAAAAGTGTCAAAAAGTGCATAATTTTGCACTTTCGCACATAACTTACGTTCTGAATACATCTGAACATCCAAAAAAATTATGTAAGCACTAAAATATTATGTTTTAGTGTTTGGCTTGTCAAAAATCCATTCGTCGCTCAATTTGGATCGTTTTTGCGTTCGTTACGACTCCCGTCGTAATTAAGCGATCATCGCGATCGTACGACCAAACGAACCAACATCCGGCATATTTTTGAGCATGTTTCATGTCCACAATGTTTAGGCATCATTTTAGGGCCTTAACGTTGGCTTAACGGGCCTTAAACGTGTCGGAAATGGCTTAAATACGTAACAGGGACCAAAACTGTCATTTATGAAAGTTGGTTTCTGACCAGTCAGGCCAGGCGGCCCGCGTAAAACCAGGGCTATCCTCTACGCGGCCCACGTCAGACCCCCGGATCAGATAAGATCAATTAATCAGCAGATTACAGCTGTTAAGCTCCCAACCACACACCCACACTTGCCCTTTCAGTTCATGAGGGGCCATTTTTAGTCACCACAACATTCCAACAAGTGTACGCACGAGATTCAATCACGTTATTCAAGAAACGATCTTAACGGTTCGAGAAACACTATAAATACCCAACCCCCTTCCATTCAAAACCCACCAAATCTGATCAAAATGCTCTAAGTTGAGGCCTTTGCTTCATACCTGAGCTATTCGATCACGATTTGCTTGCGGGGACCCTTTGTAAGTGTTCCTTCGTTCTTTTATTGCTTTTCGAGTCTGAAAGTCAAACTATGTTTGATTTTCGGCGTTGACCAGTCAATGGTCAACGCGAAGTTCGTTTGACCTTCATAACGTGATCGTAATCACGATGGTTATAGTCCCTAGTGACTATACCTACTGATTACCACGTTATCTAGGCTCAGTGACGAGTCGTAGTTTCGGCCAAAATGCGCATTCTTGCGTATTTTGTAACCAAACTACTCTTAGGTATTAGAACCGTTTGTTTTGATACCACACCTGTTTTCTAAACTTAGTTAAGCATGTTTTAACATGCTTAGCTCGTCACTTTTAGTTTAGTGCTTATATAGGGTCGTAAGGTAAGCGATCTAAACAATCGCTTATACTTTCGAACCCGACCCGTTTGGTCGATCATTAGGATCCGACCAAACACATTAGGTGACCATAGTATACAGGGAATAACCTTCCGAGGTTATACCTTATGGTCACGACGTTTACTTAGTTGTATGATAGGTGGGTTATATGCCTTAGGTAAATTACCAAAATACCCCTTTGACACCAAAATTCATTTTAAGCATATGTAACATAACTTTTGGTATCTAACCTGATTTAGCAACAATATTAGACATGTTAAGGCATATTTTACTTATCATAGGGCTAGTTAGGCATTCCGAACGCATTTTACGCGAACGACGCTTTAAAGTAGCTTAAGCTACCTAAACGAGTCGTAATGGGTCGTAAGCACTTAGGTTAGGTTTCATTTTAGTATGTAGGCCTTGTTAAACCATACTACATGAGTTCCCATACTCATTTGGTTTATGAGCCCTCATTCTATCCGATCCTCCGACATAGGTCCGGTTTATTAACATAGTTACCTATACTAGGTGTCGTTTGATTCCGTGATCTCTAGCATTGCTTGGTGGTTATCTTAGGACTTCTGAGCAATCCCAAGTGAGTACATAGACCCCTCTTTTACTGTTTTCCAAACTGTTTTGGGGTTAAACACATGTGCCTACTTGTTACTTTCGTGCTTTCCTGCTTTCACATCATATACTTGCTATGTTCATTAGTACATTTATAGTACATGATTTCATTACATTTTATGCTATGTATGCCCATTGTGTGCGTACTCAGTACATTATTCTACAGTACATTCTATGCTATGTATGCCCATTGTGTGCGTACTTAGTACATTGTTTTACATTATATTACGTGCTATGTATGTTCATCATACTTAGTACATTCGTTTCACATTTTATGCTATGTATGCCCATTGTGTGCGTACTTAGTACATTGTTTTACATTACATTACATGCTATGTATGTTCATCATACTTAGTACATTCGTTTCACATTTTATGCTACGTATGCCCATTGTGTGCATACTTAGTACATTGTTTTACATTACATTACATGCTATGTATGTTCATCATACTTAGTACATTCGTTTCACATTTTATGCTATGTATGCCCATTGTGTGCGTACTTAGTACATTTATTATTCATTCACATGATTACATTTTGATATGATATTTGGTTTGTTTTGATGGATCAATATACATTCATTAACACCGATCACGCCGTTCGTTAGTAGGTAGTGGTACCATAGGAATTGACAACTCCCGTTCCGGACATCCTGGGTAGGTTTGGATGAAAGGAATGACCGAATTCGATATACATAACTTAGATAAACCTTTAATTTGTTTAAGGGTTTATCGCCACAGTCTCAAGGCTTGGATGTATGCATTCTCACAATACTGCATAGATGTTTATATCAGTATAGCATGCATTTGTTCCACAAAACATAGTTTTGATTTAAACCATGTTTTACTTCAATACTTTGTTTTTGTGCATATGGTTTAGTTGATATATTTCACTAGCCATATATATCATTTTGGTTACACATTACATGATTTACATTTGACACATAAAAATTATTGACATTGGTTATACATTACATGACTTACATCTTGACATAAACATTTTGACATATTATTCAATACGTATGGCAATTGGTTTAAACATAGACATCTTACATTTTTGGTTTGGTTTGAGTAAGTGATTTAAGTAACGAGGCGTGTGTGATATGATACAAGCATGGTGGATACGCCGCTGGTACTTCCTATATATAAGTGATTGCATGGTATTATATATCGTAGCGTTATTTGAATCATTTAAATTTGGACATATAACATTTATACAAATAACATACTTTTCACAATACATTGTTTTACAAACAACTTAATTTATACAAACTCATTTCACATGGTTATCCACTTAACCATGTGTTATTCTTTTATACATATATATCATTTTGTTTATTTATCACTTTTTAAATGATTTACAAGACAAAGCAAATTACAAGGTTCATGACTAAACATTTCTTAAACATAAGTCATGAATTCTATTTTCACAAAACCTATGTATCTCACAGGCATTTTATGCTGACGTACCTATTTTCACATGTGTTTTCAGGAGATGATGCATAGGACTTATCAAGATACACTTAGGCGGACTTGGGCCTTAGTGACAATAAAAGATGCAAGACTAGTTATTTATGTTATGTTTCTTTGATTGTCAAGACAATGTAACTCTTTTAATCAATAAAACAATATTTCAATTTCCATGTGTTATGAAACAATGATTCTGTTACAACACTCCCTGACGTTTCCGCCACGTTTTGTTGTTTTACGTGGTCGGGTTGTGACATGAAACATTATGTTTATATTATGTGAATATATGTATGTTTATATATATCCCGAATCGCACAACATTCACCCAATCGCACAAGCCATTGGGCTTTGGTTCCATACATCCTCTCGGCCCAATCTCATTTGGGTTGAACTCGAGACCAAGGGCAGCCCAAAGTAGGGTTCGGCCCACTCCTCTTATACATATACACATCCCTTAGGGAGCTTTGTTTTCTCATTATTCTCAAATCAAGAACACACACAAAACCCTAGCTCTCTCTCCTCCCCACCCTCTTATTCGACGGTAATTCCCACATCCGAAGCTTCCCCCTCTCGATCAATCTTGTCCTTCGGCTTCCTGGTTAGTGTTCATAGTTTATAGATTGCTAAATTCTTGATCTTGTTTTGTTGTGTGATCGATTAGGGTTCATGTTAGTAGTTGTGTTGTTAAACATTGCGATTATGAATTGGAAACATATGCTCGATTTCAATATAGTTATATGGTGAAACTGTTTTTGGTCGACGGATGGAATAATGATATATGTTAACCAAGGATCGAATACATGATAAAGGAATGTGATCTTGATTGAGTGTTAATTGATTAGTTGGTTTTGGCATGAGAAATTGTATTGATGATTTAGGTTGCATGTTAGTATTGGAATTCTATAGTCTGATGATTCGATTACATGGTTGTATGATGATAGGTTATGATTATGATTAATTGTTAATTAGGGTTTATGCGGATTAACGGGTAAATGCATAATTTGATCGATTAAATGTGAAATAGGAAACTGTTTGATTATTTTGACTGATTTAATGCATGGTTGGTAACTGTCGATTTTCTATAAATGATTCGCATGATTTTAGGGATATAGATAACCAATCGCACAAGTCACACGAAACATGATTCGCACAAGCTTGCATGAACCACACGAAACCTGTTTCGTGTAAGGGATTAATCGCACAAGATAGAGTACAATTAAACAAGGTACACAGTACAACTAGAATATGCATGATCGCACAAGACCTTGTGGATCGCACAAGACAGTGCCGATCGAACAAGGCTTGGGCCACACATGAACCACTTGGACTTCTATACAGTTGGGCCTCAAAGCCCAAACTCCGATCGCACAAGATACCAGTAGTCGCACAAAGTTATTTGGATCGCACAAGTTGTGCTGATCGCACAATAGGTTGGGCTGGCTATTCATATTGGGCTTTTATACAAACTTGTCTGATATTGCTCAACGTGTACATTATGTGTTAGTAAATTGTTAGTTCTGTGTAAACTTGCGTGTACTACTTGAACCTAGACCTGACTTGTATGGTAACCATGTTAGGAAGTGGTTGACCCCTAGCAGCTCGATTGACCTTTCGCTTATCTGCCGAGCTAACCTAAGGTGAGTTCACACTTTCTACAAAGCATGGTAATTCCCGGTGGGTTTGGAATGGGTTAAGGAATATGGATTCCTCGTCCTTCTTGGGTTGGACAATACGGGTTAAGGAATGTAATTCCTCGTCCTCTTGGACAGTTTAAATTTCACTAGACCAAAACTCTATCACGAAGTCCCTCCTTTTATATCGACTTAATCGCCGGGCCAATGGCGAGCGGGTCATTAGTTAGATAGCGCCATTTAGGTCTGACAAGCCTCACACCGTGCCGCAGAGGACGGGCGTGAACTAATGGATCTGGGCACGTCAATGATGATAGACATTGACGCTAAGGGCACATAAACATGACTAAATTCAGTGGTCGATATGGTAACGAGTCTAGTAGTGTAAACATGGGGTAGCCCCCATGGCTGGATTGCCAGAGTAAACGGGATTAAACAAAACACGTTTTCAACTATGGGGTAGCCCCACGGCAAGGGTGCCAGTTAAAGGAAACTATGTTTTTGCAATAACTTAAACAAACACCCAACTGTGAACTCGCTTAACTTTGTTGTTGACTCGTTACTACATGCTTTGCAGGTCATTAGGTACTTAGCTGGAGCTTGCATGGGGAAGAGTCGTTGTGGGACATGGAATGTTGAGTTCCATGTGGAACATTTGAACTTTTAAAACTTATAATTTGGTTTTACACTTTATGCTTTCGCTGATACTTGAATTTTGTTAATTTATTTTGGACACCAATTATATTGTGGTTGGTTTATCTTTATTATATTACATTGTTCAATATGATTGGTGGCTTGATCCTGGTCAGTCACGCCCCCATGCGGTGATAATCCGCGTGTGGATTTTGGGGGTGTGACAGTAATTCAGCACAGTCATTAAGCACTAATCATCATTTAATAATTGTACGGATGCACGCAAATTTGACAGTTGTCACATTCTCCCCCTGTTAAGAAAATTTCGTCCTCCAAATTTATTCTACATTAACTCCTTAGGGTTACCTTATGCGTGCATGGATATGAATAATACTGAGGTAGATAACCACAAAACCGAATCAAGACTTATTCGAAACAGGTGCATCCAATGACATATTACAATAATCAGAACCCAGCAGTTAAAAGGTATGTGTTTCAGAATTTGATGTCAAAGGACACGAGACGTATAGATGTAACATCTGGTGTCACTTATTTCACAGGGTCCAATAAAAGAGGAGTTCTGACCAATAGAATTTCAATGGATCGTTTTCAATATGCAAGTGGGTTTTAGAAACAATAACATCTGCTAGCTGAACTCAAAATCAGTAAGCGCAAATGTAACAGTAACATGAAAATGGTCTGTCAACTTTCGAACAAATGAATGAGTAAAATTTAGTGTGTTGTTAGTACTGAATCACGAAAATACACCGAAATGAAATGCAAACAAATCTGGTGTACCATTGTCTTAATTCGTAGTTGCATTAAGAATGTTTAAATGACAAGTCAAACAAAAGTATGTGTAGTTTTGTGTGAAACGGTTGACCATGATTAGCACAAGCTACAAGTTCGTAATGGCACCACAAGGTGTCGTAATGACATAATCCAATGATAGCGGTGACCGAACGAGTTCACCGTGTTTATAATCAATGAAAGTATACTGAAAATTTGATTTAAACAACGTCATAGAGTTTTCAATCGAATATGGAACATCAAAGAACTACTGTCTCCGATCGAAGATGAAAAAGTAATAAGTACTGTAAAGTATTCGGCCAATAATGAAAACCGTTAGGAGGTACACTGGAATATAAAATGAATTTATGTACCATTATCTTAACACGCAATTGTGTTGAGACTGCTTTAATCGTGATAAACAAAACGGATTTAGAGCAAGTCAATAAATAAACAATTAAATCCGTGTATGAGGTACGTAACAGAATTAGCGCAAGCTTCAATTTTGTGAAAACATCACCACAAGGTGTCGAAACCAACAAACGATTTAGTGGAGTCGTAGACCAAACAAGTCTACTACGACTCGAAACAAAAGGAATGTTTGCAAAAATATATTTGAATATGATGCTCTCAGTACATCATATGGTGTTTCGAACTGAATATACGAAATGGACAAGTTCAAGCAATTGAACTTGGTTTCAGCATAACCTGACAATAAACGTATGTATCGACAATGGGATTTCAGCACGGTTACAAAGATAAACCATGTATGTAACTTGAAAGAAAATAAGTTTCAAGAAAGTGTGTTGGCTTGATAACAAAGGAGCCAATAATTGCAATAATGTAGGTCATTCGAATCACAAATCAATAATTAGCTTTAGCAACTAATATTGGAACTTTAACGAAACACTTTTTCCGAAACGAAACCACATGCGTAACAAATGGTGCATGCGTGACATATGAATTCCAAGGAATGAAACAATGAGTATTCGCTATAATGAAGGAATGATCAAGTATCGAGGCAAAGGAGTGTTTGCTCTAGTGAAGAAAATTGACATGATGCAACTATCATTAGGAGAAGTAGATATGCAAAACTCTACTTGGTAGAAGCAAAAGTGGAAATTTCAATATAAGAAATTTGAGTGCTTTACCTGTTTGGTTAACTGAAATAGCATATACGTCAGAATAATGGGGTTTGCTTGAGTTAACAGATGTGGTTCCTAAGTGACAACCTTTACGAGTTTTGACCTAAGTTCCCAAAGGTCCTAAGTACATGTTTTCGAGGTTCTCAAAGTTTCGTATTCTGTGTAAAACTGTTTTGTACATCGTGTAGGAAACACAATTTTTGTGTATGTTTGAAACAAATTGTTGACTCACTGTACTTTGGTATGCTTTTATCCTGAATCCACAGCTAATGATACTCAATCAACTATTAGTCTTAGAATAGTAGTGGGGTTTTCACAGTTAGTTAAATAAATAATTCGCTAATCCTCAGCAAGAGTTACCGACTCTTGTTGGTTAGCTCTTTCGGTTCTGGGTAGTTGATGTTCATTTGAAAATCATCGTCCTTCACCTTGACGAACAGTACTGAAACTCCTTAGGACAAAAAGCTTGCCTTATAAATCCCCAATCTGGCAACTTCTGAAGCTGTGTTGACAAATCTTGTATCTTAGGAAGTGCAAGTCGATGGGGGTGCCTTGGCTACAGACGCAGTGCCTGGAACCAAATCTATGCGAAATTCGACTTGTTGTTGAGGGGGTAATCCTGGCAAGTCTTCGGGGAAGACCTCAGGATATTCCCTTACCACAGGGGTATCTTCGAGCTTAGGTTCTTCGGCTTCTTTGTCCACAACATGAGCCAAAAAGGCAACACATCCCTTGCGTAAAAACTTCAGTGTCTTCACGACTGAGTATTAGTAGGGGCGTATCATGCTTCATGAATCACGATCGTTTCTTTGTTCGCCATCGGGATGCGGGTAACAATCTCCGCTCGATTGCTCGACAACCAATCCATCATAATTACCACGTCGAAGCTTCCCTTTAGCTAGTTCTATCGAGTACGGGTTATCTAACTTACTTGCTACTAAACCAAGTATACCCTCAAACTCTAGAGATGCGAAGCTAAAATTTGTAATAGTATCAAGTAGCATTGATGCATAACGTTGACTAACATGGGACGTACCGATGACCATGTTTGGATCCTGGCGTGCTTCCCTGGCTCCGCTATTGAGCTTTCATCCTTGTGCCTGATTGTTTTTAGGGCAGTATTTTTTGAAATGCCTTTTGTCTCCATAGTTAAAACAACCTTGATCACGTTTTTGTTTGTCACTCGTTCTGCCTTGATAGTTGTCGTTTTCGTTGTTTCCTCTGTGATTCTCGCTACCATCTTGGCCTCCATTTCTACGTTCAGTACCTTGCCTACAAGTCTCCTTGGGATGCCCCCTCTTGCCACAGTTATCACATTTTCCATATTTACATTGCCCGACATGATAACGTAGACAATTGTCGCACTTAGGTAGGATAACCATGTACTCTTTTCCCTTTTTAGCCTTCTTCTTGTTATTCGCCTGAGTACCCTTCTTGAAATTTGCGAGCTTCCTCTTGTTATCTCCAGATGGCTCCACAGGAATCTCCTTTTTCTCCTCCGAAGTGGAAAATTTTCCTAGTCTAACCGCTTCTTCAGTGAGCGCCACACTTAAGTCGATAGCATCGGTGATTGTTGGAGGTTTAGATGTTGTCACCAGGCTTAGAATCTGAGGCACCAATCCCTCGATAAAGCGTTCGATCCTCTTAAACTCTGGTTCCACCAGATATGGGACAACTTGCGATAAATCATGAAATCTCTACACATACTCGGCTATCTTTGGACCTTCCATCTTCAAGTTCCAAAGTTCAGTCTCCAACTTCTGGACTTCTGCCCTCGAACAATATCTCTTACGCATCAGCTCTTTCAGTTCATCCCACGTCAAAATATACGCAGCAGTCTCGCCCAATGTGTCTTAAGTGACTAAACATTACCGTTGGGTGGGATATTTCCTGAGGTACCTCCGCTGCGTTCGGAGCGAAGGGCCTCGTGCTGTGCGATGGCCTGTGAGATGCGCTCTTGTAATTCTGCCTCTGTCGTCGGCAGAGGGTTGTTGGTATCAGTGTTCCTTTGAAGCGACATCTTCTAGAAAGAAGATTGGTTAGGTCAGGTCTTACTAAAGACACAAGCACCTATGTCTCTATTTAACGAATAAGACCTAGGAGGTGCGTATACATATATATATAAGGAATCGTCATAGCAAGCAATCATATAGCATCACAATTATAGCACAAATAGGTAGATAGGAACATATTTAATGAGAACATAACAAGCAAGTACGTTGTTGACTTACATGTTTAATGGGGAATATGACGATTGGGTTTTCATTATTTACCGACCACAATTACATTGTCTACAAAGTGTATCACATTAAAAGGGACACAGGGTCACCCTACCCTTGTCCAATAAGTCTATTAGTGTATCAAAATCACGTGGTCAAAAGTGGTCTTCAAAAGCCTCCACAATCTCGGCTCATTACCCAAAAGTAATGCAATCCGCACAAAACCAAAACCAACTATACTGGTGACTGAGGTGGAGGAGGAAAGAAAAGCAAACTGCTAAAATGTGCGAGCTCCTCCTCGAGCTTGTATATACGTCGAAGTAATTAACTGATATGTTGCTCGATAGTAAAGAAACGAGCATCAAAACCTAGGAAAGATGTAATAGCAGCAGGTGAGAGTGCAAAAGGAGAAAGTGAAGAACGTGGAGGATCAAAGTATACTGGCATAGACAGGGTGGAGGGCATGGTGCCAATTCAAGTTTCTAAACTCTGCGACTCAAAATCCTCAAACTGTAATTGAAGTAACAGAAGCAACTCATCCCGTGTGTAGCCTCCATAATGTGGGGGACGGTAGGGGTCTGAAATCAGCATAGTGTATGGTAGGAACCATCGGAATGGCTCGTACAGCGGTGAAGAAATGAAAGGGGCAAACGGTGCAGCCTGAGGAATCTATGGAGAAACTGCTGAAGCAAAGGGATCGTCGCGCGGGTGCTGACCAGAAGTACCTTCCCCTGGATGGGTATGTCTTTAAAGAAAGCGATAGGCATGTTGGTGCGATGGACGTCGGTTTCCATAGGTGAAAAGGAGTAACATCAGGCAGGGGATTAAATAATAGCTCAACAAAAAGAGGATCAACAAGTGCAGGAACTAAATCAGGTATAAGGGGTGCAATGTCTGGTTAACCAAAAGAAACATGGTCATGATCAGAAATCAGCTCAAGATCAATAGGCGCAACATCAGGCTGACCCAATAGGAACATAAGCTAGCTCAGGAGCGGGCTCTGGGTCGTGTGGAGGTGTGAGATCTCGAGTAGGTGATAGTGTGGTAGCTATAGCGTCGTCGTCATCTAACTCATTAGCAAAAGCTGCAGTTCGGCCGTCTGTAAAGCTACAGACATCACAGACTCAAAGGAGTCTGAAATCAAGTGTAAAATGGAAGCAGAGGATACTTCAATGGCAGGAATCTCAGGAGGTAGAATAGCAACGACATCCTTAGCTATCTCTCCATCACCCTGGGCATCAACAGGAGGATCATCAACAAACAAATCAACGTCATCATCAAAAAAATCGTCGAAAGGGTAGATCCCCGGGAGGAATGACCACGAGAGGTACAACATCGAGGATCAGAGCTACGATGTGCTCGCCATCGGGGTGTCCAAATAAGGAGGTGGCCATGGACTGGAACAGGGATGTCAAAAAAAAGGTCCTCGTCAGGGGAGCCATTAGCAAGGGGTAAATCATCGCCCAAGTCTGGTAGCGCGAACGGTTGGAAGTCGTCCTCGTCCTTGGTCAGCATGTCAGGGTCACTCTCAGTGTCTGACGTAAATATATCCGGCGCAGGTGCAATCTCATTATCTGTGGCGGTGGCCATAGGGTCGTCAACGTTTGACAACTCGCTCTCTGAAGAAGCTGATATGTGTGCCGGTACATAATAATCATAGCATGTATATTCATAGTAATCACTAACACTTAGTGTATTGCAAACAAAGACAATTCATCATGTAATCATGTATTCACATTATTCTTCAAGAAATTTCTATCCTTCCTGGTCTCCCAGACTAAACCACCTAGTCTCCCAGACTAAACCAACTAGTCTCCTAGACTAAACCACCTAGTCTCCCAGACTAAACCAACCAGTCTCCCAGACTAAACCACCTAGTCTCCCAGACTAAACCAACCAATCCCCCAGACTAAACCACTTAGTCTCTTAGACTAAACCACCCAGTCTCTCAGACTGAACCACCCAGTCTCTCAGACTGAACCACCCAGCCTCTCAGACTGAACCACCCAGCCTCTCAGACTGAACCACCCAGCCTCTCAGACTAAAACACCCAGTCTCTCAGACTGAAACACCCAGTCTCTCAGACTGAAACACCCAGTCTCTCAGACTGAACCACAAACATAAACCTTGAAATGTGTTTTGTGTCTTTTCTTTATAAAAATTCTTTTGTTTCTTGGATCTGGGAGTTTTGTGTACGCAATGAAAACATGTTGTAAAAATATTTTCGTGAGAGCCCTAATGATTGTAGTCTAGACTCGAGAAGGAATCCTAGTTCGCTACAATCGAAGCTCTGATACCAAACTGTCAAACCCTGACTTTTGCGGAAGCGTGATTTGGTGTGACTTACTTAATATCTTTGCATTCAACCATAACAAACAACTATATGATAAATCCAAGATGTTCATCCATTGATTCAGTTTTGAAACATTACAACAACACTGATTTAACCCCAAAAACACAGACTTCATATTCGGAATACAACACCAACAGGTTTTAAGTTCCATAGGGACTTTTCAACAGACACTAATGATAACCAAGCTTTGAAACATGTATCCTATCCAGGATAGGATACACACTCTAAACCATTCGACACCGGATGACATCTTTTATTCCAGACAACACTTGAAACTTTAACGCCCGCCAGATCCATACTGAGTTTCCTGAAATACATGTAGTTTGAAAACAACAACAAAAGTTGAGCGAGTTCATGTGTATGTTTGTGAATAAACCTTTGAAATGTTTGTAAGTATGTTTGTATGTACTTGAAGTCCCTGTATGAAAGCAACAAGGAAACAGATGAATTAATGTGTAGCTAATACATTAATATTCGTGACATGGTGCAGGAAGACTCAAACCTAATAGACTTTGTACCGGGCTTCCGGCTATAAGACATAATCACCACATGGTCCACTCGACAGACTCATGGGTGGGGCTCGCTAAACCCAAATAGATCTATCACTCATGTCCCTCGGTTCTACAACGAGGATTAATGGCCTTAAGAGTGCGCCTACCCATTCACATGATCTACTATACTTTCCAAAGCTAACCATACCAATTGTAATTGTTTGTAATCATTTTGTAACATGTACTTCACCCCCGAAGTTATAAAACTGAAAACAGTTAAAAGAAAAGGGGGAACATGAACTCACAGTTTTGCGTCCTTCGTATCCGATGTAACTCGAAGCTTCCTCTAGAACGCACGACTACCTACATGCGTACTACGGTTCATTAGACGGGTAGGTCGTGCCTTGACCTCGGTCTTTTTAGTGTTTTTGAGTTACGTTTCTTTGTGTCATTAATATTATTCCAAGTATATAATTATTTGTCAAAATAATAAATATTTTACTTAAATTATATTTATTACATTTTGGAATATTAGTTAAAATAATATATTTTAACTTGACACACTTATGTATTGTATATGTATATCCTTCCCAAGGATGGGTGTATTTGTATTCGTATTCTTACACTTGTATATTTTTGCCTTGTATTGGCATCGTATTCCGGAGTGTATTTATACGTACGAGAATACGTATCCTTATTGTGTTTATTAAGTATCCTTACACTTAACTTTTCCGGAATATTATTTTAAATAAAAATTCATCAATATATATTTTCAAAATACACATTTTAAGGAATATTATTTAGAAAAATTATTTATAATTTTTCCTTTGGAAAAAATATTTGTATCTCCATATAAGTCCCAAAATAATATATTTTCAAGTCTAACTTGGAAATACATGTGAGCTTATTTGTCTTCCACAAATAATATATTTCAAGTTTGCTTAAGAGAATACATTTTCTCCCAAAAATAATGTATTTGATGTTTGTTTGAGATAAATATATATTTTCTTCCAAAAATAATATACCTTCTAATAATTCCAAGAAAAATATATATTTTTACTTGCTCGAAAATAATACATTTCCTTCTTGTCTAAAATACAAAATATTTTGTAGTAATCATGAAAATCTCATTTTCATTCTCTTGATGTCCAAAATATTATTTACAAAAATATACACATGAATAATATTTCCGGAATATTTTGTGAGTTATATTCCTTTGTTTGGTTTTACCAGTATTTTGGGTATTCTTTGTATATTTATTCCTTGGAATTTTGGTAATATTTTGGATGAAATTCTTGGTATTTTGATTTGTTATATTATTTCAAATCCTAAAATAATATAACTAATGCACATAATATACAAATAATCACACACATGGTGTCTTCTAAATATATATTCCCTAAATACATATTTAGTCACTTTTATTTATGAAAACAAACCTCCAATATTTGTATTTTTGTAACAAAAAATTATGGCAAAGTGTATGTAACAATTTATTGTTGACAATACACTTGTAAGTGCATGTTATAAATATTTTTCTAAGTGTTTAGATTTTTAGAAGATTTTGCCATAGTTTCCCCTAAAAATGGAGGTTTCCATGCTTTCAAGCATATCATTTTCTTTTGTAAAAATCATCACAGTCAATTCACAATCAATAATAAACAACCTTTACTTACCAACTTTGCCAAAAACAAGTAATAACTACTACTTCATGAATCTTGAATATTTGTAAAAATTTGCAGTAACTTACTACTGTTATTAGTAAGTCTTGTTATCCTTTAAAGTGTGATTAGTTGTTTAAAAACTTCATTTCTAAAGAAAATAGATGTTTACAACTTATGATCATCATTTCTAAAAATGTTTCTTTATTAAATTTTCTCGTTACACAAGTGTTTCTACACTTGTTTATCCACTAAAAATAAGGTTTGTTTATGTAAGAACCAAGATTAGTAAAACTTATATTTTTAACTTTGTTTCTTTAGAAATCATCCATGAAACTTTTAGATCTACAAGATTAACAACTTACTTTGATCATTATTTTACAAGAAAACACTTCATCCATTCAAGTTCATGACTTTGGTGAGGATGATCCATTAATTTTAACACTTTCATCCTCTCATCTTGCTAGATTATGTTTTTAATCATGATCTAGCAAGATCATATGATGATCTACATTACTTACATAAGTAAACAATGATCAACAAGCAAATCAACATATAAACAACATGATTTCTTTAAGATTTAAGCTTATGTTCATGTTTCTTTTCTTGTGATTCTTAGTGTTCTTCATGATTAACTTTATGTAATGTATTTTAACCACTTAAAATAGAAGTAAACTGGCAAGATCATGGTGCTTACCACTAGCACAAGGCTAGGGATGATCAAGAGGAGGAGAAAATAAGTGGATAAAAGCAAACGGTGAAGGTCCTTCAACTTCCGAAAGCTCCAAGCTTCCTAACTTAGCTCCTTACACCTTAATATTACTTGGGAATGGATAGAATGGAAGTGAAAATGGAGATGTGTGGGAGGTGTGTGTGAGCCGTAGGTAAGGAGGAAGAAGGAGAATTTTTTGTAAAGTGTGGAAGATGAATGAAAGGTATAACCTTAAAGACATTACTTATAACCAATACACATGATCTTCCATAGATTTTATGTTTTAAAAAGTAGTAACAAGATCTAATATAGTATATAGATAAAATCTTGATGTCGGGCCCTTGTTGGGGCCAGATTTGGTGAAGGGGTGGGGTAAAATGTAAATTTTTGGAAGTTTGGGGTTAAAGTGCAAACTAGAAGGTTTAAGTATGTTTAAGTGTGTTTAGGTGTTTTTATGATTTTTAAGGTGTTCTACCACCAATACTAGCTTAATATCATTAAAAACATTACTTCTAGTAAAATTTTGATGTCCCGGTTCTTGTCCGGTTGTTCGGTTAGTTACGGTTCGTTAAAGTGCCGAATTGCGCAGTTTTACTAAGTATGAAGCACCTTTTGTGGCAGTTTTAATTCCCGGCACTTTGTAAGTTATTTTGGACCTCAAAACATAAATTTGGCATGTTATTATTGTGCTAAATAACTGGTTATAGCTGAATTGTGCTAATTTTCTGCAGAATTCTGCAGTTTATGTAAGTTTTAGGCACTTTCCGGAAACTATCACTAGGAAGGCAGTTTTATGATCCTTACCTAATAATTGGTTTCTGGCTTATTTTGTATCTCAATACTATGTCTGTCTATGTTCTGAACTTCGTCAGCATTTCTCTGATTTTGTTTGATAACTGTGCTAGCTTTGTTTCGTGCATCATTTGAATCAATAAAGTTTGCATGTAGTAATGTTATGTCATTTGCAATATATCATGCACATGTATGAATAATGATAATGATCAGAAAGCAATACAAGCATTTAATTGTAATTCAACATAGTCATTAAGCACTAATCATCATTTAATAATTGTACGGATG
The DNA here is from genome assembly GCA_030545235.1 of Helianthus tuberosus. Classification (NCBI taxonomy): domain Eukaryota; kingdom Viridiplantae; phylum Streptophyta; class Magnoliopsida; order Asterales; family Asteraceae; genus Helianthus; species Helianthus tuberosus. Next base: position 107,369,263 of record CM060414.1, on the reverse strand, counting down.
CACGCAAATTTGACAGTTGTCACATCTTGAACCTATCATGAACTTGTTTTACGAAAGAAACTAGGATCACAACATCCACACCCTCAACAGTATCCATTGATTCCATATGTCTGAAATTGATCTTGACCCCCTCCTTTTGTGCCTGAACCACCTTAGCAAAGGTCAGCGGCTGCCTAGTATCAATTCCCTCATCAGTTGGAAAGTTCAGACTACCCACCGGTTCCATATCATCACCTTTGCTAACATTCACTTGGGACGGTGTTCTAAAATCAGCAAACGTAGGGAACTTTACCTGCTGTTCTCCCACAGGTTTCGAAATCCTAGACAAACCATCCAAAATCAACGGACCAGACGTCGAGTATAGACCCCTCCTAGGCATCATCGGATTAACCTCAACATTCGTAACTCTCAACCCAATTCCTCGAGTAGATGTTGTACCCCCATCATCCTTCACCGAACCAGCATCACTGAACTCCAAACTGCCCTCACTACCCCTCTCCGTGCAGACAAGAAACACGTGAACCACCAGACCCTAGCAATACAAATTTATGCAAGAACTCTATGATATGTAAAACTCATTTTATTAACGAAAAGGGCATTATCGTCATTTACCGAATTTATGCTAGAACTCTATGCTATGGTCAGTATAAAATTTGACAAAAATTTTCAAAAAATCTCTAAATATTATATCATATCAGTGGGTAGAAAGTTTGGTGCCAAAAATTGGGTTTAAATATGATTTATGCTGAAAATGCCATTTAATTAATAAAAAAGCTTTCATTTTATGATATCTTGCATAACTTTTATTTTAGACCAGAAACTGATGTCAAACTCTTAGGACATACTTATATATCGGTAATAAAGATTTTTGTCCTCTCACATTTTCAAAAATCTCGTTTTTATAATATAAGGGCAAAATGGTCAACTTTTAAGCATTTAACGGAAACATGTAAATGATTCAGATTTCTATAGGACCATGTAGTATAACCTCATAGGGTTATCCTAACATATAATATGGTCACAAAGGAACCCTAAGGCATAACTAAACTAAGCTAAATCAGGTTAGAACTGAAAGTCAAAGGAAAACTCTACTTTTGCGACTTTCGGTTGCGAACCGAGCCTAATACTCAGAATTGTTGGGTTGAACATGCCTAAACATGTTCTTATATTATTTACCAAGTTATTTAAGTGTTAAAACGTATTTTATAGCTCCTACATTATCAGTTATGATTTATTTTGCAAAAACTGACTCGTTTGACTTTTCTGTTAAGTAGTTTGACCCGACAATTAACTGAGATAACGTGATAATTTGGAGGTGCCCTTTTAAGGGTTTAAGACCTACATAATTACCAACACATAGCCACTTTCAATTCGAATAATGGCTGGACCGTTAGAGATTAAACACAAAGTCAAAGCAGAATTACGCTAACTTTGACTTTCGGTCATTAAACTAATAAAACCTTAACTACAGGAGCTAAGAACACTTACAAGAGTCCTTAGCATGAAAATTTAGACTAAGAGAGTTTCCTTCCAAGTCAGGATACTCCAGAGAAGGTGTTTGAAAGCTCCAAAGCTTGAGAGTATGAAAGATTGAACTTGCAAGTTAGAATGCTGCCCAAACTTCACCTATTTATACAACTAGAGGTTATCAACAGATCATTACAGGTGTTAGGGCTCTTCTCTGATGATCACAGGTGTCCCAAGTTGTTTTTAAAACCATCAAATAGTCCCTAGTATCGAGTTAAAGCTGAAATGGGTGAAGAACTTGCAGAACCTGCACCTGTGCATGGAATTCTGATCAGATCACGCCGTCGCGTCGTGCGATGGCAGAGAGGTAAGGGTGTGGCGCGATGCCACCATGTGGATTACCAGCCAACCAAGTTTCAAACTTGGCAGTTTCACCCCCTGGACCTTTTAAAACGTGATAACTTTCATTTCAAGCACTTTTAACCCAAAAAGTTTATATTTTGATGATCTATAAGATATAACCAATCATCGTTAGGGCCGGTTTCATTAAACGATAATCGAAAACACTAGTTTTGCCTCGTTGACGCTTTTAACCCTGTATATACGAAAGTTAGCGTATTTAATATCAAACGATATCGAAACCTCGTGAATTTTCATCATTTGTTCTTGGGAGTATAATTAATCGTTACAAAGCTCCGGGTTCGTTAAAAGGCCACTCAGAGGTATTAATTTAACATGTTGATACATTTAACCCTATCGTCTTGTAAACTTTCACTTTCTTCCACAAACGGCTTCGTACGTTTCACAATTTATTAGTTTAAGGGTATAAACATCGTGTAGGATTATTGAAAGGCAAAACTTTCAAATGATGATACTTTGGATCCTTCCACACACATACTTCCTTAGTTTGTCAATTTTACTCCCTCGAAATCAACTCATTACATGTTTAAAGTCCATGACACGTGTCGTTACTTCATTGGACATGATTTTTGCGAGGTGTTACATCCTCACCCCCTTAAAAGAAATCTTGACCTCGAGATTTACTGAAATAAATGAGGGTATTTCTGTTTCATTGTGGATTCAACCTCCCACGTGTATTCTGGGCCTCTACGGGCATCCCATTTTACCTTAACAACCGGCACATGCTTTCTTCGAAGCTTCTTGACCTGTCGATCCTCGATCGATAATGGTTTTTCAATGAACTTCAAGCTCTCGTCAATATGCACATCCTTATGCGACATTACTAGCGACTCATTGGCTAGACATTTCTTTAAATTGCAGATGTGGAATACATTATGTATCCTACTAAGCTCTTCAGGTAGATCTAGCTTGTAAGCTACAGTTCCGATACATTCGATGATCTCAAATGGTCCAATGTACCTTGGGCTCAGCTTGCCCTTTTTGCCAAAACGCATCACCCCTTTCCAGGGTGACACCTTAAGTAGCACTTTATCTCCTATTTTGAATTTCAGAGGTTTACGCCTTTTATCCGTGTAGCTTTTCTGCCTATCCCTGGCAGTTTTGAGACGATCACGGATTTGGACAATCTTATCCGTCGTCTCGAGGACTATATCAGGTCCTGATAGTTGGGTTTCTCCAACTTCCGCCCAACAAACTGGCATTCTGCACTTCCTTCCGTACAAGGCCTCGAAAGGCGTGGCTTGGATACTCGAATGATAACTATTATTGTACAAAAATTCAATCAAAGGAAGATGGTCATCCCAACTTCCACCCAAATCAATAACACAAGCCCTGAGCATATCCTCAAGCGTTTGAATCGTACGCTCGCTTTGGCCATCTGTTTGAGGATGATAAGCCGTGCTGAAATTTAGACGAGTGCCTAGGGATTGCTGAAAGCTTTTCCAAAAAATGAGACGTGTATCTAGTATCTCTATCAGAGATAATAGATAATGGCACTCCGTGGAGAGATGCTATCTCATCCACGTACAACTGAGCTAGCTTATCGGAGTTGTGTGTTTCTTTAATAGGTAAGAAGTACGCTTACTTGGTCAACCTGTCGACTATAACCCAAATAGTATCATTCCCGTGCTTCGTCCTTGGTAACTTAGTGATAAAATCCATAGTTACCATTTCCCACTTCCAAGTGGAAAGTTCAGGCTGTTGCAATAAACCTGACAACTTTTGATGCTCGGCTTTAACCTGTGCGTACGTCAGACATTTAGCTACATAAGTGGCTATAGATTTCTTCAAACCTATCCACTAATAATTTGCCTTTAAATCCTGGTACATCTTATCACTGTGTGGATGGACTGAATATTTTGAACTGTGAGCCTCTTGGAGAATCACGTCTCTAAGTCCTCCATGGTTATGGACCCAGATTCGTCCATTTAATCTAAGGATTCCATCCTTACCATAAGACATTTGTTCAGCAGTGACGCCTAACTTCTCATTCGGAAAGTTATCTTCCAACATAGCTTCCTTCTGAGCAGCTAACAACTTTTCATTTAAGCTGTTCTTTAGTTCGATGCTCTTGGCGTTGATTCTTATCGGTTTAATCCTTTCCTTTCTGCTCAAGGCATCAGCAACAACATTTGCTTTGCCTGGATGGTAGCGAATTTCGTAATCATATTCATTTAGTGTCTCCATCCAACGACGCTGCCTCATACTAAGATCCTTCTGATTGAACAAGTGTTGAAGGCTTTTATGATCGGAATAAATCACACACTTGGTTCCATATAAATAATGCCTCCAAAGTTTCAGTGCAAATACAACGGCACCCAATTCCAGATCATGGGTGGTGTAGTTCTTTTCATGCACCTTTAGTTGTCGTGAGGCATAGGCAACGACCTTGCCTCTCTGCATGAGCACACAACCCATACCTGTGTGTGATGCATCGCAGTAAACAACAAACAATTCAATTCCTTCTGGCAATGTCAACACCGGAGCATTGCTTAATTTCTTCTTGAGGATCTCAAAAGAATCTTGTTGCTTGGGACCCCAGTCAAACTTTACATTCTTGCGAGTTAACGATGTTAGAGGTGCAGCAATCCTTGAAAAATTTTCAATGAAACGTCTGTAGTATCCTGCTAGACCCAAGAAGCTGTGAATCTCTGTAGGTGTTTTTGGTGCTTGCCAATTCATAATCGATTCAATCTTAGCGGGATCCACCTGGATACCATGCTCGCTTACCACATGTCCAAGAAATTGGACTTGTCAAAGCCAGAAATTCACATTTAGAGAACTTCGCGTAGAGCTTCGCTTGTTGCAGAAGTTCAAGAATACATCAGAGATGTCTTTCATGATCGGCTTGATTCTTCGAATAAATAAGTATGTCATCAATAAAAACAATGACAAACTTTCTAGATATGGCTTGCAAACGCGATTCATGAGATCCATGAATGCTGCAGGTACATTAGTGAGCCCAAAAGGCATCACTAAGAATTTATAGTGGCCATATCGAGTTCTGAATGCAGTCTTATGCACATCTTCGGTTCTGACCATCAGCTGATGGTAACCTGACCTCAAGTCGATCTTTGAAAAGTAACTTGCCCCTTGAAGCTGATCAAATAGATCATCGATCCTGGGTAACGGATACCTGTTCTTGATTGTAACCTTGTTCAACTCGCGATAATAAATGCATAAACGCATTGAGCCATCCTTTTTCTTTACAAATAGAATCGGCGCTCCCCAAGGGGATGAGCTAGGTCGAATAAAACCCTTTTCCAACAAATCATCCAACTGTGTTCTCAATTCTTTCATCTCAGTTGGTGCCAACCGATAAGGTGCTCTTGCAACTGGTGCTGCACCAGGAATAATATCGATCATGAATTCTACTTGCCTGTCTGGAGGTAAACCAAGTAATTCTTCAGGAAAAACATCTGAATATTCAAAAATGACAGCAATTTCTTCAATGTTTGGCTTTGGCTCATCTACAGTCACCTGTGCCATGTAAATGACACAAGCTTTCTTCAAACACTTCGATTCCTTAAGCATAGACACTTGCTTAGGCAATCCGTACTGCGTATCTCCTTGTATTGTAAGTGGCTCACCATGAGGAGCTTTGATAACCACTTGCTTTTTCTCACATACAATTTGGGCTTGGTTACGAGACAACTAATCCATGCCTATCACTATATCGAATCCTGCCAATTTCAACGGAAGCAAAGACAGCGGAAAAGAGTGATTCCTAATGGATATGAAACATCCATCTAATATTGTTGAAGCAGGCTCTATGGTACCATCATCTAATTCTACTTCATATTTTATGCTTAGAGTCTTAACATGCAGATTTAACAATTTACAAAAATTATTGTCTACAAACGACTTATCTGCACCCGAATCAAACAAAACTCTAGCATATACATCATTGATAAGGAATGTACCTGTTATAACATTATCATTTTGCACCGCTTCCTGTGCATTCATCTGGAAGACTCGAGCATTAGTCTTCTTAGCCTCTTCAGGCTTCTTTGGATTTTTTGGGCAGTTAGTCTTAATGTGCCCCTTTTCGTTGCAACCATAACAGGTTGCATCTTTCATTTTCTTGCAATCCAAAGTCTTATGCTCTTTGGACTTGCAGATCCCACATCCATTAGGCTTTGACTACGACTACGACTGCGATTTCGAATCGAATCTACACTTCCCAAAATGTTGTTTCTGCCAGATTTTACATTTGGGTCTCTCACCTGACTGCTGGTTGTCCTTTTTAAACCCAGAACTCTTCCTATGATATGAGTTCCCCTTTCTTTTCTTGTCGGAGCGGTTGTTAGGACGTTTGATCAGGATCTGTTCGGTTGGAACGTGGTTGGATCGATCAGAATCAATGTGCGGAATCCATTGATTATGTCACAGAATCAACAACAGCAGATTCAACGTTTAATCTCATCTGATTTTCTATTAGAATGATTGTGAAAGTACAGTAGCTCCGGTAGAATCTCAGACCAGCGAAGGTTCCTTACAAGTTCAGCAAAAGTTCTCCAAAAGTTCTAAATATCTAACACAAGCTAGCTATTTATAGGAAAATATCAGGGAGACTTATAAGTGTCACCCGATCGGATGGCCATCCGATGGGATGACATCTGACATCCGTCGGATTTCACTTTTACAGTATGTGCCATTCCCTGAGTTGCTTTACACAAACATACATACAATTACATACATATATACACAAAAGACATACACAGTACAAAATAAGACTCAATGCTGACGGAAGTTACAGACATATGAACTAACAGACTCCCCCTTGGATGTAGCTGTAGTTCCTTCCAGCATAGTCTTCAGTCTTTCCTTTTGCGTCTACGTTCCTTAGACCTCTCCCTCCTCTGTTCTGCCTTTTCTTCAAGCATCTTTCTCCTGAGCGGCCTCCCAACTTCATTCCAGTACTTTCTGTACTCTGGATCACCGTCGCGCTTTCTATCCCATCGCGGAATCTTGTTTTCTTCCTTCTCGATCGGTGTCTGCTTAGTTGGAGGTGGTCTCATCAACTTGTACTTTCCAAGCCTTGCAGCCTTATCAACAATCTCTTTGAATCTCTGACTGCGCTTGTATCTCTTCAAGAATTCATCGATCTCTAAATCTCTCCACTTTGTGTTCCAATATCTTCCAGAGTTGATCTCTTTCGCAAAGCATACATCCACAATCTTCTGGTATTGCATCGCTTGAACTTTATCAGGCTTTTCGTAAACAATTTTGTTGTAGAAGAAGCAGTCTATGTCTTTCTTCGAGCTATTCACAAGCCACATAGGATCCAACATACTGATCCTTGAAATTCCAGTGGACTTGTCAAATAAAGAGATTACCGCTTCCGCTTTGCTCTGATTATAAAGCCATCCTTGAAAATCTTAGTAAAAGTCTTGTTCCATAGCACAAAGTGGCATATTCTTCAAACACCTCGGCGACTTGACATCCAAAGTAATATCTTTCTCACCATTCTCCAAGATAGTAACAATCTGCTTTGGATACTGAGGCTTCCAGTCTGGATATCTTGCCTTTTCTTGTTGCTTTACATAATTCCACAAGTGTTGGTCGTGCCGTTTCATATCCAAACCATAATAAAACTGCTTGATGTTCTTTGTTTGGACTAATTCATCAACATCCCACCACGAGAGGGTCTTTATATCTGACAAGAACTCAAAATACTGTACCCCTTGCTCCCGTCTGATAGCATACACTTGGAGATCTTCCAGATAACCCCAAGACAAGATGTCTCCCCAAGAAATATCAGCATCATGCGTAAAGTACTGAAGTGGCCTTATAAACATTCTTTCCTTCGGCATAACCTTGAACCACTTCTTCCTCTCTTCAACAAGATCTTCTTTAGGAACGGTTCTCGGAACACCTTCTGTAGTTATCTTTTCAACAATCTTTCTTCTGACTTCGTCTTCATTTTGTTCTTTAAACATTTCAGCGAGAGAAGGAAATGTATTATCAACACCAGCATAATGAAAAACTATCTCATCATCAGACGAATCAGACGCATCTTTAACTAACACATCATTATACTTATCAGCTTCCTGAGCATACTTAAACTCATACTCTTTCTCAGGCGATGAAGGTATCTCATCTTCTATATCAAACTTAAACTTGCCATCGTCTAACCCCAATTCTTCTAACATATCAGGCCTTGACCTAGGTACCTCTAGCTCCCCCTCAAACCGAGCATGTAAATATATAATAGTTGGTTGTGTGAGGAATTCCTGGTCAGCATGTTGTTTGCCTGAAGAAGAAGACTCTTGTTGATGATCCTCTTGTTCATTGATCTCGTCATTCATAAAGTCTTCAATCCTTTGTTGAACTGAAGGATTCACGATCAATAAACCAGACGAGCCTTGATCATTATCATCATCTTCATTACCTTCTTGATAGTTGTCTATATACTCAAACAAATCATCATCTATTTTCTCTTCTTCCTCTTCTTCTTCCTCTACTTCTTCTTCTTTCCATTGTAATAATAACTTTTCAGGTTCTTTTGCCTTTCGTCTTCTTTGCTCTACTTGCACTCGGTGTATAATGTCATCAAAGTCATAAGAAAGAGAAGTAGCTTTACCAATAAGCAAAAACCCCTGAGCTTGATTAGCTTCAGCATCAACCATTTCTACATCAGCTTGACTCGAAGAAGCTCTAGCTTCTTGAGTCTCAATGATAACACTTTTCTTTCTTTGAGTTGCTTCTTCAGCTAACCTCCTTTCTCTTTCAAACATTCGCTCTTTGGCCTTTTTGATCTCAATGCTGTTGTAAACAGAATGAACGTCGATTCCCAAGTGACTTTCCATCACTGTATATAACATTGTAAATTGTTCATCCTTCATTGCTTTGTCAGCCTTCATGGCTTCCATCTCTAGCTTCATTGCTTTGAATTCATTTCCCGAAGCTTCATGTAGTTCAGTAATCAACTGATTTAGAGTTTGATTTATCTCATGCAGTTTCTTCATTTTCCCATGCAAGTTTGATTGTAGAACATCAAAAAGCTTTGCATTATCTTCAACATCACCTTCCATTATTTTATCTTCTTTGCCTTCTTGATCATGACGGTCTTTATTTCTTCATTTTCTTTCATCAACTCTTCAAGCTTTTTCTTTAACTCATCACGATCAGCTTCTACTTTAGCTTTTTCTTTTTCAAGTTCACTAACTTTCTTCTCCAACGCTTTCACAGACCCATCATGAAACATATCAAATTCATCTCCAAGAATAAAATCATCTTCTGGTAAAAACTCGCTCCAGTCGAAGCCCTCGTCATCTTGAATTACTGCTAAGGCTCTCGACTTCTCCTTCGGAGTTTCTTCCATTTGCTTCATTCGAGGCGGCTCTTCGCGATTTCGATGATTTATAGCCTTTTTGTAATAGTCGTCATGGAACGGATTGGCTGTTTCATCTGCAGCTGGATTCCTGCATTCTCTCTTGAAGTGCCCCTTCTGTTTGCACTTAAAACAACTCACTTTCGACTTATTGAAGCCCAACTTTGTAGAAGGTCCACCGATGGAGTTTCTTCCTATTATCTCCATAAACCTTTGCGCTCTTCGAACAACGCTTGCCATGCACCATCGTATGTCGATTAGCTCCATCTCCTCGGGATCTATTTGATCACAATCTTCTTTCATCAGGTTTGTGTTCCCTATTTTCCCAGCTACCAAGATTTCATATGATTCCAATATTGAGGCCAGAAACACCATTTGTTGTTTGGCAGTTTCTTCATTAAAGTTTTACGCATTATTCAGGTTCACAGCTATATTGCACTGAAAGATGTTTTTGGGAACATTTTGTTGTGGCTGATTCCCTGAAGTTGATGAAGAAGAACCTCCATGATAACCACTGCTCGGTACAGAACTGCTATTTTGTTTCTCCTGATTCGTTGTGCTTGAACTCTCAGCTAAAAAAGCAGTTTTTGGTGAAGTGGTTTTAGGTATCATACTACCCCAGTAGTACAGATCGACATTTTGTTGGTACGGGGTGTTGTTGACTTTATTCATCTTCTTGATTTCAAGTTCATGACTTTCAAATCTTTCTATCAGCCAATCAACAGTCATGTCAGACATTTTCATGGTGTTTTTCAAAACCAGTGCATAATACTGCCAATCCTTTTCATCAGGAAATGATTCCAACAACTTCTCGACCATTTCTTCTTCGGTGAAAGTTATTCCATATCTGACAAGCTCTATCTTTAGATGACAAAAATGCTCGATCATCTTCAATACCGACTCATTCTTCATGCATCCAAACAAATCAAACTATTTCTTTAGTAGACGTTTCTTGTTCTTAACTATCTCTGCCCCTCCAATACATTTCTTCTCTAACTTGCCCCATAAATCTTTTGCATTTTCGTAACTGATCAAAGAAATTATATCATCTTTAACAGATTGATGCAATAATGCTATACATTTCTGTTCAGCAACAAATGTCTCTTGTTCAGTATCGTTCAGATTTTCATAATCTTTTCTACCAATGTCATAACCGTTCTTCAAACACTTCCAGCTTAGATAAGCAAACGCTTTCAACCAATCTTCGAATCTGCTCACCCATCGGTTATAGTCCTCTATCGCCATAAGCTTAGGCGGCTTGTTATATGTACCATATGCGTTATCTACACTTAGTGAATCAGCAATCGCCTTCTTCGGATTTGGAGTTGTGTTGGTCGTTGTATTTGTCGAGGCATCTCCAGTGTTATATGCAAACACATCGGTGAATGGGTTTAGGAATTCGTCTCCCATTTTGTGATCACCTGAAAAATTTCAAACACTTCGAAAAATTTTCACACTTTTCAAAAATTTCAAACTGATGCACTTGGATCGGATGGTGATTCGATCGAGTGATACAATCAAGTAATAAGTGTCAGACAAGCAAGTGTCGGATGGCGACTCGATTGGATGGTGATCCGATCGAGTGGTCGTCCAATCAAGTGACACGAACTTTGAAAACTTTAAACCTCAACCCTTCACCGATCGGATGGTGATCTGATCGAGTGAGAATGGTGACGTCAGCTGAAAAACTTCTAAACAACAATGCTACACCGATCGGATGGTGATCCGATCGAGTGAGAATGATGACCTCAGCAAGCAATATCAAGAACAGTCTATGCCAATCCGATCGAACAGCTGTCCGATCGAGTGGATGACGTCAGCAACAACGAACAGTTCGACATGGTTTTTGCTTGATTTGATTCAGTTTTAGTTGGAATTTTTCAGTGAAAATTTGAAGGAATGATCTTTGTTCAATTGCGAATCTAATGATAAGAATTTTATCCAATTTTATCCGTGAATTCCTATTCAATTTTGAGTTTTTCTCGTTTTAAAGATGTAAAGATGTAAAATCAGCAAGAAATGAGATAGAAGATGAGAAATTGGTCAAATCTCCGGTGAAATTTGACAAAAATCGGCAAAGAATCACTGAAAATCCGGTGAATTTGCAGTTGTGGTCTTTGATTCAACCTCCTAGGGCTCTGATACCACTTGTTAGGCCGTTTGATCAGGATCTGTTCGGTTGGAACGTGGTTGGATAGATCAGAATCAATGTGCGGAATCCATTGATTATGTCACAGAATCAACAACAGCAGATTCAACGTTTAATCTCGTCTGATTTTCTATTAGAATGATTGTGAAAGTACAGTAGCTTCGGTAGAATCTCATACCAGCAGAGGTTCCTTACAAGTTCAGCAAAAGTTCTCCAAAAGTTCTAAATATCTAACACAAGCTAGCTATTTATAGGCAAACATCAGGGAGACTTATAAGTGTCACCCGATCGGATGGTGATCCGATCGGATGGCCATCCGATCGGATGACATCTGACATCCGTTGGATTTCAGTTTTACATTATGTGTCGTTCCCTGAGTTGCTTTACATAAACATACATACAATTACATAAATATATACACAAAAGACATACACAGTACAAAATAAGAGTCAATGCTGACGGAAGCTACAGACATATGAACTAACAGCGGTGAGAACTGTCATCCTCCAGTTTCTGTTTTCCTTCCTCAGAAGGATTGCCAGACCTATTTCTGATAGCATCAAGTGTGAGAGAAAGAGACAGATCTACCACTGACCTGTATGTGGTAGGTCTAGATGCCTTCACATTTCCCTTGATTTCTGGAGCTAGACCTCCAATAAAACGAGCTATGCGCTTTGGTTCCGGTGTGACCAAATAGGGAACCAAACGGAACATGGTATTGAAGCTTGTTACATATGCCAAACAGTCTAAATTCTTCATGACCAGAGTCAAGAAGTCAGTCTCGATTTTCCCTACCTCATGTTGAGGACCGAATCTTCCCTGTAGCTTGGATTAACGACCTCCACCAAGCTAAAGCTTCACCTTTAAATGATTGTGAAACAAACTTCACAATATCCTGTTCTGCACAACCAGTGATATCAACCACAATATCCATCTCATCGAGCTAAGTCATACAATCAATGACTCCTTTTTCTCCTGTAAAGTCCCTTGGCTTGCAAGAGACGAAGTATTTATAAGAGCAGGTCTTAACACGTGGCTCCTGATTGAGCACGATTCGTTTGGATGGAATACTTCTCTGATTTGACGAATGATGAGAATCGTCGTTATGAGATCCGTGTGTCTTGGAAGGTGGTTTTGTATGAGGTACAGATTGGGTCCTGCTACGAGTACCACTTGATTCTTTGAACTGTCTGTCCATGGCTCGAGTGACAGCATTATCTATCATTGCTTGTAAATCTGCACCAGCTACATTAATTCTGGTGGTATCATTTCTCTCCCTCTGATGACTGTTAACCTCTTCTGATTTAGACATGCTGAATAATATTTTATTCAGAGGTTATTATGGAATCATCATTTTTAATGATTCATTAACCATGGTAAATATAAACCATATTGGTTAATTTGTTAGTCATATTTATTTAGGATTTTCATTATAATTTATCCCCAGTTATAAATCATTAAAGATATTAGAGTGGCACAAAAGGCCTAGTCACAAGGACAATTTTAAATTATAAGCCATGATCTTATAAGATCTAGGCATTAAGGTTTGAACATAGTTCATCACCTTTTCTTGACAGGGAGTCATAGACTACAACTGTCTTTTGTCTTATAAGGACAATAAGTATGGCACGTAGGCACTTCATTACTAATGGATGTTTAAATTGTCAGGTAAGAATAAGGAATTGGAAAAATCCAATATAAGGATGACTAGTGTGATTTTATTGAATCACATTTTGTGACAACCCGAGATTTCAAGGTCTTTCCTTTACACATCACTGACATCACATTCCTATTTTACATTTTGATTTACGTAGTGTCGTGTGTGGTTTATCTGGTTGATTAATGTTTTATGTGATGTGTAGTACCAGCAAGACCAAGAAAAGAGCAAACTTCTGTAGGTGTCATAGGTGTATTCCAATCCTTAATAGCAGCTATTTTGGAAGGATCCACATGAATACCCTGCTTGTTGACAATATGACCCAAAAATTGAACTTCCTTAAGCCAAAATTCACACTTGGAGAATTTGGCGAAAAGTTGTTCCTTCTTTAGGAGTTCCATTGTCAGACGAAGGTGTTGTTCGTGATCGGCTCGATACTTCGAATAAATAAGAATGTCGTCGATGAATACAATGATGAATTTGTCTGAATAAGGCTTACAAACCCTATTCATTAAGTCCATGAAAACAGTTAGGGCATTCATTAAACCAAAAGGCATGACAGTGAACTCGTAGTGACCATATCTCATGCGGAAAGCAGTTTTGGGAATATCTTCTTCGAGTACACGAAGCTGATGATACCCAGAACGCAGATCAATCTTGGAAAAACATGTAGCACCTTGCAGCTGATCAAAAAGATCATCAATTCATGGTAGAGGATATTGATTCTTGATGGTAAGCTTATTAAGCTCACGATAATCGATACATATACGGAAAGATCCATCTTTCTTTTTTACAAATAAAACAGGAGCACCCCAAGGTGAAAAGCTCGGACGGATGAATCCTTTGTCAGATAACTCTTGAAGCTGTTTGGATAACTCTTGCATCTCAGATAGTGCAAGACGATAAGGTGCTTTAGCAATCGGGTTGGCATTAGGTACAAGATCAATATGAAACTCGACTTGACAAACGGGAGGCAAACCAGGCAGTTCATCAGTAAACACCTCTGGATAATCTCGAACAATCGGAATATCTTGAATACTTTTGCTCTTGCCTTTCTCCTCTGTGACATGTGCCAGAAAGGCCACATATCCTTTTCGTAAGTATCATTAGGCATTTGTACATGACATGAGTTTCACACCACCGGATGGTTTCTCACCACGAACCTCTAGGACTTTACCAGACAAAAGAGGAATACGAACAATCTTATCGAAGCAAACCACCTCAGTATGAAATTTAGTTAACCAATCCATCCCTATGATAATATCAAAACTTCCAAGTTGCATTGGTGTGAGGTCAATAGGAAAAAGATGGTTATCGAGTTTCAATTGACAATGGTGAATGACAGAATCGAGTACAAGAGGTTTACCAGTAGCAACTTCAAAAGATAAGGGTTTCCTCAGTTTAGTTCTAGGTATCGCAAGTAAAGGCTCAAAAGATAACGGTACACAACTTCTATCAGCACCAAAATCGAAAAGAACAGATGCAGGTTGATGGTTAACATGGAACGTACTGTTAACAACCTCGTTGTCAGCACGAGCCTCATTAGCGTTCAAGTTGTATGCTCGTCCACGAGCGGGATTTGCATTTGCGTTGGCATTTGGGTTCGCAAGCTTCGGACAGTTGTTTCAGAAGTGACACATCTCTCCGCAATTATAACATGAGCCAGGTGGGAATGATCTAGCAGTGTTTCCCTGAACTGGAGCTTGTGCTAGATTCTGGGCAGCTGTATTCGGAGCCAATCGACAAATGTTGGCCATATGGCCAAGTTTACCACAAGTGGTGCACTGTTTACACATTTGTTGAGTCGCATGACGACCATTGCACCGAGTGCAGCGAGGAGCAGTACCAGCATACGGTTTCTTGGCAGGATGCTGTGCTGGTGGGTTCTGAGCGTTTTGTGTGGTAACAACAAAATTCTAGGAAGCCTTGCGCTTCCTCAACCTCCTCGATGACTCGCCCTTTTTCTTTCCCTTTCCTTTGTCTTGAGTGGCATTAGCTGACTATTTCTTATCACCCTTACGGGTCAGTTTTCCCTTTCTGACTTGAGACTCAGTCTGAGTTGTAGCCAATTTGATAGCCTGACACACAGTGGTAGGGTTACTACCAGTAACTATGTCTTGCACAGAATCAGGCAGACCATCTATATACCCCTCGATCGCTTTCTCCAATGGGGTAACCACAGTAGGACACAACAAACTTAACTCCTCATAACGATCCATGTAAGCACGGTGTTCTCCCCCATCTTGCTTCAAATCTTCAAACTCTCATTCCCAAGCCCTGATTTCGTGTCGGGGGCAGAACTCCCTCATCATGAGAGCCCGCAGTTCTTCCCAAGTCTGTGCCAAAGCCACATCGGCACCCCTATCTCGCATCACACCGTTCCACCATATTAGAGTACTTTTCTCAAAAACACTGGACGCAAACTCAACCTTTCGCTCATTCGGACATTGAACATGTCTAAATGTGCTTTCCAGACTCTCGAACCATTGTAGGAGCACAGTTGCTCCTTGAGATCCAGAAAACTTTAGTTCTTTAGCCGAATTGAAAGTCTTAAAACTACACCGAGCATTGTTGTTATTGTTCGCTTGATTAATCTGAGTTATTAGATTCGGAATCACAGCTGCCATCTGCTGAGCGATAAGGGCTGCGAGTGCAGCATCCTGTTCTGGATCACGTCTAGATGGCATATTCTAAAAGAACAAGGAAACATGAGAAACGAGTGAGATTGACAATTGGATAAACAAAAGAGGTATTGAAAACATCGACAAAACATAAGGAAGGTGATCATTCGTTTGTTACCTCGAACAAACAAACGATACACAGTGACTAATCAAAGTAAATGGGTCAATATAATGTATCGCGAAGACATGCTTTAGCCTATAAGTGGACATTCATCCCAAGAGTTCCCAGGTAAGAGTGACTAGTCCGATTATGTGGATTTGTATGAACACTCTAGCCTTAGACAGAAAACTCAGGATACAGGCACCCACCCTTCCAGATTGCACGTGTTCACATTATAAGACCCAAACTTTGACGAGATTTTGAAAACTTTGAAGGTTCAAAACCTTATAACAAATCATCTACGAACAGATGATTGATTTTCAAAGTGGATTTGTTATTGTGTTCTTGTTGTGGTTGTCACCTAAAGATAGGTGATGGTTTTGTTTTAAGGTCTAAACGCAAGAAACTCGCGTTAGGGTCCTAGAAAGGTTATAGTCTAGGTCAAAGCATTACTAATAACCTAATTCCCTATAAGCATGAGCTCTGATACCAACTCTTCTGTCACACCCTGACCGCGTAAAACAACAAACCGCGGCGGAAACATCGGGGAGTGGAGCGACAGAATTATTGTTTCACAACACATGGGTTAAAAAGTTTCGTTTTATTGAAATATTAAGTGATTAACATTGTCTTGAAATTATAAACCAAACAGAAACACATTGTCTATCATTGTTATTTAGTCACTAAGGCCACGTCCGATCCTAAGTGAGCATGCATCCTAGTAGCAATCAACATCATCAAACATCACCACCTGAAACATATGTAAAAATAAAGTCAGCATAAAAATGCCGGTGAGCACATAGGTTTTGTGAGAGTGTCAGATTCATGGCTCGTATACATGTTGCAATAACTCGTACAAGTACATGCGTCGATACTAGAAAACCTTGTTTTGTAAAATGTTTGTATTGTAAGATGAATAACCAACTCAAAACAAATTGGTTATAGTTTATAAAACTTCGATGCCATGAATCTTAACCCAAAACATTTGTTTATGTAAACCAAATTGTAAATCGTTCTCGTAATAAAACTCATATGCTTTATATCGTTTAGTAAACATCGTTGTGTATCATGGTTTGAAATCATTCATCCAAGTGAACTAAATAACGCCACGGAATGAAATACGATAAAAGCACTTATATATAAGAAGTACCAGCGGCGTATCTACCATGCTTTTATCATGTTACACCCGTCCTGTTATCTAATCACATACCAAAAACCAATCGTCCGTTCAATTCATTTAACTTGTTCAAATTGTTTAAATCGTTCAAATCATTCAATCGTTTCAATCATTCAATTGTTCAATCATTCAATCGTTCAAATCGTTCAATCGTTCAAATCGTTCGTGTTTTAATTTTGAAAACTAACTTTTGGTCGTCTCGATGAATACATTCAAACCTTCATAACTCGTCCATCGTTCAACTCATATTAACTAACCACCAAAGGGTAAGTTAACAATCATCAGGTTTTGTCGTTACCCACATTATCCCCACACATAACCATGGCGATAGTTTGATAACGAGATTTGTCAGATCCTATGGTACTATAACATACTACTGGTCGGCTCGGCCAAAGCTAATGAATGTCATTCATTATGTAATTACATCCCAACAAGTTCGTTCACATTATCGAAATCGTTATATTTAATATAAACTATAGTATTCGTTTTTAAAAACATCGAAATCGTTTAACACATATGATTCACCCCAAAACAATTGAAAACAGTAAAATAGGAGAACTATGTACTCACATTGAATTGTAAAGTATCCTCAATTAAATGAACATAACAAAGCTTGGGCAAACCAAGGAAATCAAGTGGCACCTAGTAATCGGATCGCTATGTTAATTAAATCGATACCTAAATCGGGAGATCGGATAGAATGAGGTCTCATAAACCAAATGAGTATTGGAACTCATGTGATATGGTTTAACAAAACCTACATTCTAAATCGGAATCTATCCTAAGTGCTTACGAGCCGTTATGACCCGTTAAGTTAGCTTACGCTACTTTAACGCGTCATTTGCGCTAAAGCGCAAACGAATAGCCTAACTAGTCCTATGACAAGTATTATATGCCCTAACATGTTTAAATATGTTGCATAATCAGTTTAAGTGACAAAAATAACGTTACATATACTTATATTCAAATTATGCATGAAAAGGGCATTTTGGTCATTTTCCTAAGGCATATAAACTACGTATCATAAGAACTAATTAAACTAAGTGACCATAAGGTATAACCTCGAAAGGTTATTCCCAATATAACTATGGTCACATAATATGTTTGGTCGGATCCTAATGATCGACCAACGGGTCGGGATCGAAAGTCTAAGCGGTTGTCAAGACCGCTTGACTTACGACCCTATACAAGCACTATACTAAAAGTGACGAGTTAAACATGTTAAAACATGTTTAACTAAGTTAGAAAACAGGTTTGATATCAAAACAAAGTGTTTTGATACCCGAAAATAGTTTTGTCGCAAAATGCGCATAATCAGCATTTTGACCGAAACTTTGACTCGTCACTTCTACTAATCGACGTGGTAATCAGTAGGTATAGTCATAAGGGACTATAACCATCGTGATTACGCTCACGTTGCAAAGTTTGATTGAACATTGACTTGACCAAATCGTGGTCAAAGCTGAAAGTCAAACACTGTTTGACTTTCATGCTTGGAAAGCATAAACAAGCATGAAAGAAGTTTACAAAAGGTCCAAGCTTGGAATAAGAACAAGAAAGCTCAGGTATGAAGCCTTCAACAGGTGAGAGCTTCAACTTAGAGCTGATTTGAGGTGAATGAGCAATGAGAATGGCAAAAACCCAAGCTATTTAAAGATTTATTGGATTAATTAGATCATTACAAGTGTTTTTGAAACTCAATCTTGGCCATACACTTGTTACCCATAGTTTCTAATACAGAGGGAACACAAAAACAAGCTCAAGGTATTCAAAAACCAAGGATTAAAACCATGATTCAGCTGTTGTTTACTGAAAACCAGATTCTGCACAGGTGCACCTCAGGCGACACGCGACAGAGACAGGCTCACCTGTCGCGACACGCCTGGCCAGACAGCCAGAAGTTTCAGGTTTTGGCAGTTTTAGTCCCTGCATGCTCCAAACTTGTTTTTCGACGCATTTAAGCCCCGTTAACCACATTTCAAGGCTCTATAATGATGTTAAAGTATAGGGAACATGAAATATGCTTGAAAATATCTTGAATGTTGGTTCGTTTGGTCGTACGGTCACATTATTCGGTTAAATACGACGAAAACTCGAACAGACGCGAAAACGATCCAAATTACGCGACGAATGGTATTTTTGCATTCCAATCACTAAAATAAAATATTTTAATGATTACAAAAATTTTTGGATGTCTGGATATGTTCAGAACGTAAGATATGCGCGTAAATGCAAACTTATGCACTTTTTGACGCTTTTAGTCCCTATTGATCAAATAAGCATATTTTCGCATACCGAACCCCTCAAAGCCTATTTCTAAGCTATGTAAAAGATATTTAGGGTATATTTAGCTTATGATCATTTTTCGAAATGTTTGTTACTATACGAATTGGCATACTTTCGCAATTTGTCGTAAATAGTCCCTACGATCGAATAAACTTGCTTTCGACACACCAAACCCTCCAAAACTTATTTCTAAGTTATGTAAAGGTTATTTAAGGTATGTTAAGCCTATGTCACTATTCCGGAGTGTTTGTCGCATTAAACTGATACAAAATATTTGTTAGTTTTATTAAACTAACTATTATAAGTTATTATTTTTTCTACTAAGTAATAATATATGGATCAAGCCAAATTTAATAACCATGTGGGCTAACCCATCTTTTAAAAATGAAAATTGGGCTAACTTATCTTGTAGATTGGACTAAAGCCCACTTTTGTAAACCAATATGAACAAGTCCACTTTTTTTACAAGTTTTTTTGGATTAAGCCCACTTTTGTAAAACTATTCTTGGGCTAAGCCCACTTTTATGAGAATACATTTGGCTAAGCCCACTTTAGTAAACTATTTTTGGGCTAGGCCCACTTTTTTATAATTAAATTGGGCTAGGCCCACTCTTATAAACTAATTGGGTTTGATCCACTTTAAACAAATTTACTTTGGGTTAGACCCACACTAATCAAAACGAATTGGGAAAGGCCCACACTAGTTAAATGAAATGGGCTAGAACCACTCATACAAAGTCAATTGTGCTAGGCCCATATGTACTAAACATTTGAATTAGACTTTCATATCTAACTCATGGGCTAGGCCCATTCAAACTTAAACAATATAGAATATATATATATATATATATATATGTGTGTGTTAGATATATATATATATATATATACACGTAAACAAATAAAGCAAACGAATACAAGTATAATAACGAATTCAAGATGAGATACTTGTACGATGAACGTGAGACAACTGTAAAAAATTCAGGTATCCGTACAACTATTAAACCATGAATAGTGCTTAATGACTGGGCTGAATTACAATTAGTGACTTTAATTATTTCCTGATTATTGCCATACACATACATGTGCATCACATATTGCTTAATGTCATAACATTATTGCATGAAAGGTTATTTGACTCAAAAGATGCACGAAACACAGTTAGCACAGTATTCATATAAATCAGGAAAATGCTGACGGAGTTCAGTACAAAGACATACAGTGTGTTGAGACACAGAATGAGCCAGAAACCAAGTATTACACTAGTATAGTTTGTAGGAAAGTAAGGATCACAAAACTGCCTTCCTAGTGATAGTTTAAGTGCCGAAAAGTGCCTAAAACTCACCTAAAAGTGTTGAATTCAGCAAAATTCAGCAATAATCAGCATTTAAACACACTAATATTATGAAGAAATACAGTTAAATGGTCCTGAATGCTTTCATAAGTGTCGGGAGTCAAAAGTGTCATAAAAGGGTACATAAAGCACACTAAACTGCATAGTTTAGCACCTTAACGAACCGGTAACCAACCGAACAACCGGACACTACCCGAAACACCAAATTTACACTAGAAGCACTATTTTAACATTACCAAGCTAGTTATGGTCCTCGGGCATCATAACACCTCATAAAAATATCTAGTAACTAAATCCTAACTACATACTTGATTTTTAACCTAAGTAACTAACTTGGTTAGAACCTAGCCTACGTACCCCCCCTCCTCCACCTATGTAATCGGCCAACAAGGCCCCCACATATTGATTTGTTTTAATTTTTTTAATAGATCTTGTTTATGCTTTATATGACATATTATACAAGAGTTAAACTCTAGACATGGATTATAAGTAAACTTGGAAGATCATAACTTCTCATTCTACACACACTAAAACACATACTCTTTCTCCTTCTCTTCTTCTTGGTCTCGGCCGAGAACCACCACCACCCTACCATCATCATCACTTCATTTCCATTCAATCCACATACTTACAAGGGTGTTAGAAGGTGTACAAAGGACCTAGGAACTTGTAGAAGTTGAAGGACCTCTTTCATTTGCTTTTATCCATCTCTTATCTTCACTTGAACATCCCTAGCCTTGAGCTAGTGGTAAGAACCTTGATCTTGCTATTTTGCTTCTATTTCAAGTGGTTAAAAGATGTTACATAACGATAATCTTGAAGAACATGATGAATCACAAGAAAGAAACTTGAACATAAGCTTGAATACATAAGAAATCTTGATGAATATGTGTTGGTTATGCTTGATGATTGTTGTTCCTCCATGTTTATGATGTTGAACATCATATGAGACTTGCTAGATTGTGATTAAACACATGATCTAGCAAGTGAGAGGATGATGTTGTGAATAATCATGATGATCATCCTATTATGTGAAACATGAACTTGAAAACAAAGATGATTTTGTGTAAAATGAAAATGAATACATGTTATTAGTCTTGAACATGGTTGGTTTAAAGATAGTTTTCTCAAGAACCCAAGTTTAATTACAAGATTTACATAACTATGATTTTTAAAGAAACCAACCATGTTTTAGTGTTAAATCAAGTGTAGAAATATGTTGTTAACAAGAAAAATTCAAAAGATTGATTTTCAGAAAAATCAATTTTCAAGTTGTGAAAGTCTAAATTCTTCAAGAATGTGATTTATAAATAAATAACCACACTTTAAAGGGTAACAAGGCTTACTAAGAACACTAGTAAGTTACTAAATTTTTTTGTGAAATTTCAAGTTCATGAAGTAGTAGATTATGCTTGTTTTTGGCAAAATTGGTAAGTAAAGATTGTTTGTTGATGATTATTGGATGATTGTGTTGATTTTTCAAAAGAAAATGATATACCTTCAAGGTATGGAAACCTCCATTTTTAGGGGAAACTATGACAAAATTTTTCTTAAAATTAAACACTTAGAAAAATATTTCCAAATAAATGTTTACAAGTGTATTTTAAACCATATATTTTTATATAAACTTTGCCATAACTTTTGTTACAAAAATTATAAATATTGGAGGTTGGTTTTTATAAATAAAAGTGACTAAATATATATTTATGAAAAATATATATTTAGAAGTCACCATGTGTGTGATTATTTGTATACTTTGTGTATTACTTATATTATTTTAGGGCATGAAATAATATAACTCATCAAAATACCGAAAGTTACAATCCAAAATATAACCAAATTTCCAAGAATATGAATATACACATTTTACACAAAATATTGGTGAAACCGAACCAAGGAATATAACTCACCAAAAATATTCCGGAAAATTTATTCACAAGTATATTTTGGTAAATAATATTTTGGACACCAAGGAAACAAAAATATGATTTTTACAATTACTACAAGAATATATCATATTTTGACAAGGGCAAAATATATTATTTTTGGCAAGTATAAATATATATATATTTTTCTTGAAATTTTTAGAAGATATATATATTTTTTTTGGAAAGAAATATATATTTTCTCAAACAAAACATGAAATACAATTTTTTTGGGGTTAAAGATATATTTTCTCAAATAAATATGAAATATATCATTTTTGGGGAAAAATAAGTTTATATATATTTTCAAAGTTAGACTTGAAAATATATTATTTTTGGAACATATATGAAAATACAAATATTTTTGCCAAAGGAAAATTATAAGTAGTATTTCTTAAATAATGCATTTTGAAAATATATATTGGTGAACTTTTATTAAAGATAATATTCCGGAAAAATTAATACGAAATTAAGTGTAAAAATACTTAATGAATACAATAAAAATACGTATTCTCATATGTATAAATACACACCGGAATACGACCCTAATACATGGCAAAAATATATAAATACAAGTATACGAATACACCCATCCTTGGGAAGGATATACAAGTATAAATACTTGAAAAGTATTAAGTTAAAATATGTTGTTTTAACAATTATTCCAAAATTTAATAAATATATGTTAAGTTAAAATATTTATTATTTTAACAAATAATTATATAACTTGGAATAATATCGAAGACACAAAGAAACGTAACTCAAAGACGCTAATTAATATTAAGTCAAGGCACGACCCGCTCGTCTAATAGTCATTAGTACGATTGTAGGTAGTTGTGTACGCCAGGCGAAGCTTGAGTTACGGTGATACAAAGACGCAAGACTGTGAGTTCATGTCCCCCTTTTCTTTTAACTGTTTTCAGTTTTATAACTTCGGGGGTGAAGTACATGTTACAAAATATTTACAAACAATTACAATTAGTATGGTTAGCTTTGGAATGCACAGTAGATCATGTGAATGGGTAGGCGCACTCCTAAGACCATTAATCCTCGTGTTAGGACCGAGGGGCATGATGTGACACCTGTGTCACTTCAACCATCCAACAAATGCCAAACTAATGAAATATTGTATTTCATACTTTGGACTTGTATAAATATGTGTATCTTTTGCACATATCAGCTCTTGTTCGATTTCAAGCTCTAAATCGCTTTCTGGAAGGTTATACGCGCACTGATGCGTAAATATAACCAGTTTAATGCAACGAACACTCCGGAATAGTGAAATAGGCTTAACATACCTTAAATAACCTTTACATAACTTAGAAATAAGTTTCGAAGGCTTTGGTATGGCAAAAATAAGTCAATTCGCTTACAGGGACTAAACTTGACAAACTGCGAAAGTATGCCAATTTGAACTGTAACAGACATTCCGAAACATGACCATAAGTTAAACATACCATAAATATCCTTTAAATAGCTTAGAAATAGGCTTTGAGGGGTTCGGTGTGCTAAAATAAACTTTTGGCTCATTCAGGGACTAAAAGTGTCAAAAAGTGCACAAGTTTGCATTTTCGCGCATAACTTACGTTCTGAATACACCCGGACATCCAAAAATTTATGTAAGCACTAAAATATTTTATTTTAGTGTTTGGCATAAGAAAAATCCATTCGTCACGCATTTTGGATCGTTTTTCGCGCTTGTGCGCATTCCGTCGTAATTAAGCGAACATCGCGTTCGTACGGCCAAACGAACCCACATCCGAGATATTTTTGAGCATGTTTCATGTCCACAATGTTTAGGCATCATTTTAGGGCCTTAAAGTTGGCTTGACGAGCCTTAAATGTAACACCTGTGCCTCCACGGCCATCAAACAAATACCGAACCAATGAAATATTGTATTTCATACTTTGGATTTGTATTAATATGTGTATCATTTGCACATATCGATTCTTATTTGATTTCAAACTCTAAATCGCTTTCTGGAAGGTTATACGCGCACCAATGCGTAAATATAACCAGTTTAATGCAACAAACACTCCGGAATAGTGAAATAGGCTTAACATACCTTAAATAACCTTTACTTAACTTAGAAATAAGTTTTGAAGGCTTTGGTATGACAACATCAAGTTAAATCGCTTACAGGGACTAAAGTTGACAAACTACGAAAGTATGCCAATTTGAACTGTAACAGACCTTCCGGAACATGACCATAAGTTAAACATACCATAAATATCCTTTACATAGCTTAGAAATAGGCTTTGAGGTGTTCGGTATGCTAAAATAAACTTTTGTGTCATTCAGGGACTAAAAGTGTCAAAAAGTGCACAAGTTTGCATTTTTACGCGTAACTTACGTTCTGAATACATCCGGACATCCAAAAATTTATGTGAGCATGACTACATTATATTTTAGTGTTCGCCTTAAGAAAAATCCATTCGTCACGTCATTTGGTTCGTTTTTCGCGCTTATGCGCATTCCGTCGTAATTAAGCGAACATCCCGTTCGTACGGCTAAACGAACCGACATCCGAGATATTTTTGAGCACATTTTAAGTTCCCTATACTTTAACTTCATTTTAGAGCTTTGAAATGGGGTTAACGGGCCTTAAACGTGTCAAAAATGGGCTGAATACAGTTCAGGGACCAAATATGCAATTCTGCCAAACTTAGGGGTAGCGCACCGCTACCATTATATGTAACGGTGCGCTAGGGGTCTCTGGACCAGATGCAGTGTTTTTAAACAGCAGGCTGCAGCTGTTCTAACCTCCACCACATGTTCCCAATTGCCTTGTCATGAAGATAAGGATCATTTTTAGGCACCATAACCTTTCAACACTTGTACGGATCGGATCATGGCACGTTTTCCATGAAACGATCTCAACGGTGGACCGAATACTATAAATACCCCACCCCCCCATTGCTTTAAAACTCACAAGAATTCTGATTTGAGAGCTCTAAGTTGAAACCATTGTTTCATACCTGAGTTCTTGAGTCGGGATTAGCATTCGGGGACCCTGGGTAAGTATTCTTTCGTTCTTTTCCTTATTTTTACTGCTTTTCGAGTCCGAAAGTCAAACTTTGTTTGACTTTCAGCGTTGACCAGTAATGGTCAATGCGAAGTTCGTTTGAACTTCGCAACGTGAGTGTAATCACGTTGGTCATAGTCCCTTGGGACTATGCCCACTGATTACCACGTTGTCTAGAGTCGTAGGGTAGGCGATCTAATAAATCGCCTATACCTTCGAACTCGACCCATTTGGTCGATCATTAGGATCCGACCAAATACATTAGGTGACCATAGTAGGTAGGGAATAACCTTCCGAGGTTATACCCTATGGTCACATCGTTTAAGTAGTTGTATGATAGGTAGTTTATATGCCTTAGGTAAATTACCAGAATACCCTTTTCATGTATAATTGGTAATTAAGCATATGTAACCTAAACTTTTGTCACCTAACTGATTATGTAACATGTTTAGGCATATAACACTTGTCATAGGACTAGTTAGACGGTCCGAACGCGTTTCACGCGCACGACGCGTTAAAGTAGCATAAGTTACCTTAATGGGTCGCGATGGGTCGATAGCACTTAGGTTTGGTTTCATTGTAGTATGTAGGTCTTGTTAAACCATATCATATGAGTTCCAAAACTCGTTTGGTTTACCAAGCCTCATCCTATCCGATCTCCCGATTTAGGTCCGGTTTATTTATATAGTTTTAGATTGCCGATTGATTCCGTGCTCCCTCAAGCTTTGTTTGGTTGTTGTTCAAGACCTCCAAGCATCCTCAGGCGAGTACATTCTTCCCCTATTTTACTGTTTTCAATTGTTTTGGGGTGACTCATATGTGCTAAATGTTTTCGATGTTATAACAATGGTTCCAAAAACGATTAAAACGATTTATACAAAACTAATAACGATTTCATAAAGTGAACAAACTTGTTGGTTTAAGTTACATAACAAATGACATTCATTAGCAATGATCAAGCCGACCAGTATTAGGTTATGGTACCATAGGATCTGACAAATCCCGTTATTTACTACTCCCGTGGTTATGTGTGGGCAATGGTAGGTAGCGACTGAATCTGTAATTGTTAACTTACCCTATGGAGGTTTGTTAATACGAAATCGAGAAGCGACGAGGTATATTCGAGTCACGAAGGTTTGAATGTTATTAGCGAGACGACCACATAAGTAGTTTCACGACCTAAAACGAATTAAACGTTTAACGATTGGGTAACGATTGGGTAACGATTGGGTCTTCACACAATGTTTTAACGATTGGGTAACGATTGGGTTTTCACACGATGTTTTAACAATTACTTTGGTGGTTTGGTTTGGATTAAGTGATTAAGTAACAATGCGTGTGTAATATGATACAAGCATGGTGGATACGCCGATGGTACTTCCTATATATAAGTGTTTGTATGGTATTACATATTGTAGTGTTATTTGAATCATTTCAGCTCGAGACATAGAACATTTTATACAAGTAACATACTTTTCACAAGACATTTATTTACAAACAACTTATCTTATACAAACTCATTTTTACATGGTTATTCATTTAATCATGCATTATTCTCTTAGTTATACATATCACCTGAACTTATCATTGTTTTTCCAAATAATTTACTAAAACAAATGTTTTTGGGTTAAGAGTCATGGCTACGAGGTTTTACAAATTATAACCCGCTTGATTTGAGTTGGTTAATTAAGTTGCAATATTATACTCTTTTCAAAACAAGGTTTTTAAATAAAGTATTGCAACATCTAAACTAGCCATGATTTCGACACTCCTACAAAACCTATGTACTCGCCAGCATTTCTTTGCTGACCTCGTTTTCACATATGTTTCAGGTATTGATTGAATGATATCGATTGATAAGATGCATGCTCACATAGGACTGGACAAGGCCTTAGTGACTAAATAACAATGATAGACTATGTTTAAATAGTGTATTTAGATTCCTAAACGATGTAATTATTCAATGATTAATAAAACGAAACACTTTTGATATCCATGGTTATGAAACATAAATTCTGTTGCAACACGCCCCGATGTTTCCGCCATGTTTTGTATGTTCCACGTGGTCGGGGTGTGACAGAAAAGATGGTATCAGAGCCAATGGTTATAGGGAATTAGGTTATTAGTAATGCTTTGACCTAGTCTATAACCTTCTTAGGACCCTAACGCGAGTTTACTTGCGTTTAGTCATAAAACAATACCGTCACCTATCCTTTGGCGACGACCACAACAAGAACATAAATTTCAAAACCGCTTTGAAAACTAATCATCTGTTCTAGGATGATTGATTACTAGGTTTTGAACTCTCTATTATATGGTTTTGAACCTCTTTGAGTTTTCAAAACTTCGTCAAGGTTTTGGGTTTTAAATAATGTGAACACGTGCAAACTGGAAGGGTGAATGCCTGTATTCTGGGTTTTCTGTCTAGGCAAGCACTTCGTATACATCTCATCAGACGCGAGACCAGTTGTGCTTACCTGGGAATTCTTGGGATGAGTGTTCACTTATAGGCGAGCATGTCTTCGCGATACATTATTTTTGACCCATTTACTTTGATCAGTCACCGTCTCATTTGTTTGCCTTAGGTAACAAACAAATGATCGCAATCTTCATGCGTTATCATTCTGTTTTGATTGTCCAATACTCTTTTACCTATTTCTCCCTATGCCTTTCTTTTCCTTCAAGAATGTCTCTTCATCACGATGACGCCCAGATATCTGAGCAAGCAGCCAAATTCGCTCAGCGAATAGGCGATGTATCATCTCCAGGATGAAGCCACTCAAGAATCACCAAGACAGGCAGGACCTAGTCAGGCGACAACACCACCGGCCGAGAAACCAATCGAGGAATCAAAGACCATGGATGAACGATCCCCTAAGAAGTCAAAGAAGCGAAAGGCTTCTCAGAACTTCGCCATGGTCGCTCACAATGGTAAAGCAGTCCCCAACCAACCAGCTCAACCCCCTGCTAGGTGTATATGGCTTTTCCTATGATACCTACATCAAGGAACTATGCACCTTACAAATTTCTCTTGTGATCTCTCTCTTTCAAATGATTGCTCATGATTCCCTCGAAAATTTTAAGTACTCGTTTCACTCTAAGAAACAAAGTACAGAAAAATTAAGTGACATTATGAGTAATCGTGCTCTTCGCACATCTGTGCCTTTGAATCCTTGGTTGGATAACTAAGGATATTTTCAAATCTCATACCCATTACGTTTTGATTTTTTTCAACATACACAGTACCAGTTTTTCAAAACAATCTTCATGATCTCAAAACATTTCATATAGTTTGGAAACAATTTTTCTAGATGCATTGTCTATGTTATTTCAAAAACATTGGCCATGTTATCAAAACCAACCTTTCTAATTTCAAAATATTTCATATAGTCTGAAGACAATATTAACACAATACATTTTCTGATCAAGTGCATGATTTCGAAAAGCATCATTCATGTCTTTCAAAAACCTTATACATAATTTCAAAATTCATCTTGCATGATTTTAAAACATTTTTGTAAATATATCTACGTAATATACCTACTTTATGATTTCAAAAAGTATTATATATAAGGTTTCAAAAACGTTAAACACATTTTTCTTAAAAGAACCTCATGCACAGTTTTCAAAAATATTTTCCTTGTACATTTACATAACCTTCAAATTCTGCTTCATATGTCGCCTTGACATATCTAGCATCTCAACTTCATAAGCATTTCAACTTCATGTTTTGACTTAAGCACA
This sequence comes from Helianthus tuberosus, assembly GCA_030545235.1. Lineage (NCBI taxonomy): Eukaryota > Viridiplantae > Streptophyta > Magnoliopsida > Asterales > Asteraceae > Helianthus > Helianthus tuberosus. The sequence goes on along the minus strand of CM060414.1, from coordinate 107,339,944 downwards.
TCCCGTGCAAGATTTCAAAACATCTTCAACTTCTAAAATTCATATGGGATTTTTTTATCTTTACAATTAGATCCTTGTGGATGATCATCATTCAAATCAGAGTCCTTAATTGGATTCTTTATGTACCTTAATTCGAACACTTCGGTTCCTAATAATCGAAATCAAATTTTCTTTTTGAATCTTCCTATCTTCATAGTTAGATTCTTGAAAATATTTAAAGTGTCTAATGAAATCCACGGATTGGATTCCTAGTATGCTTTAAATACCCATGTCCAAAGATAACAAATTAAACGATCATACGATTAAACGAGTATACGATTAAACGATTATACGAATAAGCGATTATGTGTTATGTGTTCTCCTTTATGTTTTTGTGTGATCCGATTTTCAAATCCTCATAGAATCTTTCATATCTTCATATGAGGGATTCATAGTAGGATTTTCAAAACGGTACTACCTTAAATCCTTATGGGCTTCTACCTAGTAGTTAAGACCCTTGGGTTATATAGTACCATTCCATGATTCGATGATAGACCCTTGAGTGGTCTAGTCAAAAAGATTGATTCGCAATCTGGTTAAAGAATGACATCTAGTGATGTAGCTGAACAGACTCCTTGATAGTCTATTTAGATCATTTATTGATTTAATATAAAGGACTCTATGGCGGTCTAGTCACACTCATCACAGGATTGTTCATTTGGTTTTCCCCTACATATTATAAAATAGACTGTGTGAACTATGCAAGGAATTGTCTAATTATGGAAGCGCACATAATTATGAGATTCAGTGCACGGTAAACCCAGTAAGATTTATTATGTGTAAGAGCCGATAGTGACAACAATAACGAAATGAGAACGATGTAATGGAGGTACGGTGGACGCACCAATGACGCTTCATATACTTGTATATAAGTATCCCTCTTACATTGCAATCATGATGTTATTAAAGGTTACTAGAAGTTCAGAACCCTAACCAATGTTGTTTGATCTTTTCAACTTCATATTTTCAAGCTATCACAAGTTTCCTCTAAATAAATTTCGGGACGAAATTTCCTAAAGTAGGGGAGACTGTAACACCTGTGCCTCCACGGCCATCAAACAAATACCGAACCAATGAAATATTGTATTTCATACTTTGGATTTGTATTAATATGTGTATCATTTGCACATATCGATTCTTATTCGATTTCAAACTCTAAATCGCTTTCTGGAAGGTTATACGCGCACCAATGCGTAAATATAACCAGTTTAATGCAACAAACACTCCGGAATAGTGAAATAGGCTTAACATACCTTAAATAACCTTTACTTAACTTAGAAATAAGTTTTGAAGGCTTTGGTATGACAACATCAAGTTAAATCGCTTACAGGGACTAAAGTTGACAAACTACGAAAGTATGCCAATTTGAACTGTAACAGACCTTCCGGAACATGACCATAAGTTAAACATACCATAAATATCCTTTACATAGCTTAGAAATAGGCTTTGAGGTGTTCGGTATGCTAAAATAAACTTTTGTGTCATTCAGGGACTAAAAGTGTCAAAAAGTGCACAAGTTTGCATTTTTACGCGTAACTTACGTTCTGAATACATCCGGACATCCAAAAATTTATGTGAGCATGACTACATTATATTTTAGTGTTCGCCTTAAGAAAAATCCATTCGTCACGTCATTTGGTTCGTTTTTCGCGCTTATGCGCATTCCGTCGTAATTAAGCGAACATCGCGTTCGTACGGCTAAACGAACCGACATCCGAGATATTTTTGAGCACATTTTAAGTTCCCTATACTTTAACTTCATTTTAGAGCTTTGAAATGGGGTTAACGGGCCTTAAACGTGTCAAAAATGGGCTGAATACAGTTCAGGGACCAAATATGCAATTCTGCCAAACTTAGGGGTAGCGCACCGCTACCATTATATGTAATGGTGCGCTAGGGGTCTCTGGACCAGATGCAGTGTTTTTAAACAGCAGGCTGCAGCTGTTCTAACCTCCACCACATGTTCCCAATTGCCTTGTCATGAAGATAAGGATCATTTTTAGGCACCATAACCTTTCAACACTTGTACGGATCGGATCATGGCACGTTTTCCATGAAACGATCTCAACGGTGGACCGAATACTATAAATACCCCACCCCCCCATTGCTTTAAAACTCACAAGAATTCTGATTTGAGAGCTCTAAGTTGAAACCATTGTTTCATACCTGAGTTCTTGAGTCGGGATTAGCATTCGGGGACCCTGGGTAAGTATTCTTTCGTTCTTTTCCTTATTTTTACTGCTTTTCGAGTCCGAAAGTCAAACTTTGTTTGACTTTCAGCGTTGACCAGTAATGGTCAATGCGAAGTTCGTTTGAACTTCGCAACGTGAGTGTAATCACGTTGGTCATAGTCCCTTGGGACTATGCCCACTGATTACCACGTTGTCTAGAGTCGTAGGGTAGGCGATCTAATAAATCGCCTATACCTTCGAACTCGACCCATTTGGTCGATCATTAGGATCCGACCAAATACATTAGGTGACCATAGTAGGTAGGGAATAACCTTCCGAGGTTATACCCTATGGTCACATCGTTTAAGTAGTTGTATGATAGGTAGTTTATATGCCTTAGGTAAATTACCAGAATACCCTTTTCATGTATAATTGGTAATTAAGCATATGTAACCTAAACTTTTGTCACCTAACTGATTATGTAACATGTTTAGGCATATAACACTTGTCATAGGACTAGTTAGACGGTCCGAACGCGTTTCACGCGCACGACGCGTTAAAGTAGCATAAGTTACCTTAATGGGTCGCGATGGGTCGATAGCACTTAGGTTTGGTTTCATTGTAGTATGTAGGTCTTGTTAAACCATATCATATGAGTTCCAAAACTCGTTTGGTTTACCAAGCCTCATCCTATCCGATCTCCCGATTTAGGTCCGGTTTATTTATATAGTTTTAGATTGCCGATTGATTCCGTGCTCCCTCAAGCTTTGTTTGGTTGTTGTTCAAGACCTCCAAGCATCCTCAGGCGAGTACATTCTTCCCCTATTTTACTGTTTTCAATTGTTTTGGGGTGACTCATATGTGCTAAATGTTTTCGATGTTATAACAATGGTTCCAAAAACGATTAAAACGATTTATACAAAACTAATAACGATTTCATAAAGTGAACAAACTTGTTGGTTTAAGTTACATAACAAATGACATTCATTAGCAATGATCAAGCCGACCAGTATTAGGTTATGGTACCATAGGATCTGACAAATCCCGTTATTTACTACTCCCGTGGTTATGTGTGGGCAATGGTAGGTAGCGACTGAATCTGTAATTGTTAACTTACCCTATGGAGGTTTGTTAATACGAAATCGAGAAGCGACGAGGTATATTCGAGTCACGAAGGTTTGAATGTTATTAGCGAGACGACCACATAAGTAGTTTCACGACCTAAAACGAATTAAACGTTTAACGATTGGGTAACGATTGGGTCTTCACACAATGTTTTAACGATTGGGTTTTCACACGATGTTTTAACAATTACTTTGGTGGTTTGGTTTGGATTAAGTGATTAAGTAACAATGCGTGTGTAATATGATACAAGCATGGTGGATACGCCGATGGTACTTCCTATATATAAGTGTTTGTATGGTATTACATATTGTAGTGTTATTTGAATCATTTCAGCTCGAGACATAGAACATTTTATACAAGTAACATACTTTTCACAAGACATTTATTTACAAACAACTTATCTTATACAAACTCATTTTTACATGGTTATTCATTTAATCATGCATTATTCTCTTAGTTATACATATCACCTGAACTTATCATTGTTTTTCCAAATAATTTACTAAAACAAATGTTTTTGGGTTAAGAGTCATGGCTACGAGGTTTTACAAATTATAACCCGCTTGATTTGAGTTGGTTAATTAAGTTGCAATATTATACTCTTTTCAAAACAAGGTTTTTAAATAAAGTATTGCAACATCTAAACTAGCCATGATTTCGACACTCCTACAAAACCTATGTACTCGCCAGCATTTCTTTGCTGACCTCGTTTTCACATATGTTTCAGGTATTGATTGAATGATATCGATTGATAAGATGCATGCTCACATAGGACTGGACAAGGCCTTAGTGACTAAATAACAATGATAGACTATGTTTAAATAGTGTATTTAGATTCCTAAACGATGTAATTATTCAATGATTAATAAAACGAAACACTTTTGATATCCATGGTTATGAAACATAAATTCTGTTGCAACACGCCCCGATGTTTCCGCCATGTTTTGTATGTTCCACGTGGTCGGGGTGTGACATTAAACGTGTCGAAAATGGGCTGAATGCATGACAGGGACTAAAATGGTAAATCTGCCAAAGTTACATGCTTACGATGCGCAAGCATTATTCCCCTACGATGCGCAGGGGTTCCCCAGAACAGATCAGACTGATTAGTCAGCAGATTTCAGCTGATTAACCCACAACCACACATTCTAACTTGCCCTTTCAGCTCATGAGGAACCATTTCTACTTACCACAACATTTTGACAAGTGTACGCACAAGATTTAATCACGTTATTCAAGAAACGATCTTAACGGTTCGGTAAATACTATAAATACCCAACCCATTTCACTTCATTTCTCACAAGAATCTGATCATTTGTGCTCTAAGTTGAAACCTTTGTTTCATACCTGAGCTATTTTGATCTAGATTAGCATTCGGGGACCCTTCGTAAGTGTTCCTTCGTTCTTTTATTGCTTTTCGAGTCCGAAAGTCAAACTTTGTTTGACTTTCTGCATTGACCAGTTTATGGTCGATGCGAAGTTCATTTGAACTTCGTAACGTGAGCGTAATCACGATGGTTATAGTCCTTAGTGACTATACCTACTGATTACCACGTTATCTAGGCTCAGTGACGAGCCGTAGTTTCGGTCAGAATACGTATTCTTGCGTATTTTGTAACCAAACTACTTATGGGTATCAAAACCGTTTTTTTTATACCAAACCTGTTTTCTAAACTTAGCTAAGCATGTTTTAGCATGCTTAGCTCGTCACTTTTAGTTTAGTGCTTATATAGGGTCGTAAGGTAAGCGATCTAAACAATCGCTTATACTTTCGAACCCGACCCATTTGGTCGATCATTAGGATTCTACCAAGCACATTAGGTGACCATAGTATATAGGGAATAACCTTCCGAGGTTATACCTTATGGTCACATCTTTTAAGTAGTTGTATGATAGGTAGTTTATGTGCCTTAGGTAAATTACCAAAATACCCTTTTCATGTATAATTGGTAATTAAGCTTATGCAACCTAAACTTTTGTACATAACTGATTATACAACATGATTAAACACGTTTAGGCATATAATACTTGTCATAGGACTAGTTAGACGTCTTGAACGCGCTTTGCGCGCACGACGCGTTAAAGTAGCGTATGTTACCTTAATGGGTCGCGATGGGTCGAAAGCACTTAGGTTAGTCTCAATGTAGTATGTAGGCCTTGTTAAACCATATCATATGAGTTCCAATACTCATTTGGTTTACCAAGCCTCATCCTATCCGATCTCCCGATTTAAGTCCGGTTTATTTATATAGTTTTAGATTGCCGATTGATTCCGTGCTCCCTCTAGCTTTGTTTGGTTGTTGTTCAAGACCTCTAAGCATTCTCAGGCGAGTACATTATTCCCCTCTTTTACTGTTTTCAACTGTTTTGGGGTGACTCATATGTGCTAAATGTCTTAACAATGATTTCAAGAACGATTACAATGGTTTCAAAAACAATTACAATGTGGTTTCAAGAACGATAACAATGGTTTCAAGAAGGATTACAATGGTTTCAAAAACAATTACAATGTGGTTTCAAGAACGATAACAATGGTTTCAAGAATGATTACAATGGTTTCAAAAACAATTACAATGGTTTCAACAACGATTTCAATAAAGTGAACACACTTGTTGGTTGTAGTTACATAACCAATGACATTCATTAGCAATGATCAAGCCGACCAGTATTAGGTTATGGTACCATAGGATTTGACAAATCCCGTTATTCTCTATACGCATGGTTATGTGTGGGTATTTTGGGAAACGACTGAATCTGTAATTATTAATTTACCCTTTGGTAAGGGTTTGTTAAGAACGAGTTGGAACGATGAACGAGTCAAGAAGGTTTGAATGTTATTAGAAAATCGACCATAAAGTAGTTTCACAATTAAAACAAGAACGATTTGAACGATTAAAACAACAAGAACGATTTGAACGATTTCACAAAAGGTTTTAACGATTGGGTAAACATTTGGACATGATTTACATTTGATCATGCATTTCCACGAAACATAGTATTGATTTAAACCAAGTTTTACTTCAATACTTTGTTTTGTGCGTTTCACCTATGGTTTAGTTGATGAATTTCACTAGCCATACATATCATTTTGGTTACACATTACATGGTTTACATTTGACACAAACACTTTTGATATTGGTTATACATAACATGATTTACATCTTGACATGAACATTTTGACATATTATTCCAATACATTGGGCAGTTGGTTTACACATAGACATCTTACTTTGTTGGTTTGGTTTGAGTAAGTGATTTAAGTAACGAGGCGTGTGTAATATGATGTAAGCATGGTGGATACACCGCTGGTACTTCCTATATATAAGTGCTTATATGGTATTACATATCGTAGCGTTGTTTAAATCATTTCAATTTAAACATATAACATTTTATACAAATAACATACTTTTCACAATACATTGTTGTACAAATAACTTAACTTATACAAACTCATTTTACATGGTTATTCATTTAATCATGCATATTCTCTTATTTATACATATCATCTGAACTTATTATTTTTCAAATGATTTACAAAGCAAATTACAAGGTTCATGACTAAACATTTTCTTAAACAGAAGTCATGAAACTTATTTTCACAAAACCTATGTACTCGCCAACATTTCTTTGCTGACCTCGTTTTCACATGTGTTTCAGGTATTGTTGAAAGATATCAATTGATAGGATGCATGCTCACATAGGACTGGACAAGGCCTTAGTGACTCAATAACAATGATAGACTATGTTTAAATTGTGTATTTAGATTTCTAGACGATGTAATTATTCAATGTTTAATAAAATGAAACACTTTTTGGTATCCATGGTTATGAAACATTAATTCTGTTACAACACTCCCCGATGTTTCCGCCGCGTTTTGTATGTTCTACGTGGTCGGGGTGTGACAGAAAAGATGGTATCAGAGCCAATGGTTATAGGGAATTAGGTTATTAGTAATGCTTTGACCTAGTCTATAACCTTCTTAGGACCCTAACGCGAGTTTACTTGCGTTTAGTCATAAAACAATACCGTCACCTATCCTTAGGCGACGACCACCACAAGAACATAAAATTCAAAACCGCTTTGAAAACTAATCATCTGTTCTAGGATGATTGATTACTAGGTTTTGAACCCTCTATTGTAAGGTTTTGAACCCCTTTGAGTTTTCAAAATCTCGTCAAGGTTTTGGGTTTTAAATAATGTGAACACGTGCAAACTGGAAGGGTGAATGCCTGTATTCTGGGTTTTCTGTCTAGGCAAGCACTTCGTATATATCTCATCAGATGCGAGACCAGTTGTGCTTACCTGGGAATTCTTGGGATGAGTGTTCACTTATAGGCGAGCATGTCTTCGCGATACATTATTTTTGATCCATTTACTTTGGTTAGTCACTGTGTGTCGGTTGTTGCTTTGTAGTAACAAACAAATGACCACTATCCTTGCTTTCATCAGATTTGTTTCATTTCATTCTTTTCGTCTAATTCTCTCACTCGTTTCCTTTCATGTTTCCTCTTTTAGAATGCCTCCTCGACGCGAAAGCCAGATAGCGACTGCCGAATTGGCAGAAATCATTGCGCAGCAAATGGCTGCTCAATTCCCAAACCTCTTTGCTCAATGGAACCAAGCCAACAACAACAACAATGTTACATGCAAATACAAGGATTTTAACCAGGCTAAACCACTCAAGTTTAGTGGTTCTGAAGGAGCGACTGGGCTTCTTCAATGGTTCGAGAGCATTGAGAATACTTTCCGCCACGTGCAGTGTCCTGACAATCGCAAGGTCGAGTTTTCTTTCGAGTGTGTTTCAGAAGAGGGCTCTCACATGGTGGAACGGGGTTATGAGGGATCGTGGTGCAGAAGTTGCTCTAGCACAGACATGGGCTGAACTTAGGGCCCTTATGATGAGGGAATTCTGTCCTCATCATGAGCAGCGAGCTTTGGAGAAGGAATTTGATGAGTTGAAGCAAGATAGTGGTGAGCACAGGGCGTATACTGATAGGTTTGAGGAGTTGAGTCTGCTTTGCCCGACAATGGTTACCCCACTCGACAAGGCTATCGAAAGGTACATCGACGGCCTACCTGACTCGGTACAAGACATCCTTCCTGGTAGTAGCCCTACCACACTCCGTCAGGCGATCGAGTTAGCTGCGACATTGACTGAGTCGCAGATTCGGAAGAATAAGTTTCACAGAAAGGGGGACAAGGGTAAGAAGCAGGGGTCTGACAAGGAGGATAGCAAAAAAGGTCAAAACAAGAAGGGTAAGGAAGGTGAGACGTCAAAGAAATCAAGAAAGCGAAAGGGTGTTCAGAACTTTGCTGTTACAGCACAGACTGCTCAGAACCCGCGGAACCCACCAGCTCAGCCACCTGCAAAGAAAGCATATGCCGGTACCGCACCTCATTGTGCACGCTGCAACGGTCATCACGCGGTACAACAAGCTTGCTGGCAATGCACGACGTGTGGTAAACTTGGGCATTTGGCCAATGTTTGTCGTTTGGGACAAAATCAGGCTGCTCAGGTTCAAGCTCCGGTTCAAGGGAATGCTGCGAGATTCCCACTAGGGTCATGTTTCAACTGCGGAGAGATTGGTCACTTCCGCCACAACTGTCCGAGACTGGTGAACGCAAATGCTAACGCAAACCCAAATGCGAACGTCAACGTCAATGTGAATCCAGCACGTGGTCGAGTGTTTAACATCAATGAGGCACTCAATGATGAAGGAGTGAACAATTAGCATTTTGTATTTCCTCTGGTTGTTATCTTGTAACATTTAAAGACAATGCGGTTGTTATATAAATAAAAATTTGTGGTTTTATTTTTTAACTAATGCAATTGTATGAATGTTTGATCCAACCTTATGATGTTAACACAAAGACAAAACTACTCGTGTGGTTCTGTCATTTTTATGATCACTTGTGATCTCCCTAAGAACCTCAAACACTTGTTTCTTTTAAATCTAAAGTATCTTATCATCTTGCACCATCTGAGATGCAAGAATTATCGAAACAGCTTCAAGAGTTGTATGATAAAGGATTCATCCGTCCAAACTTTTCACCTTGGGGAAACTCTTGCCCTCTTTGTGAAAAAGAAAGATGGATCTTTTCGAATTAGTATCGATTATCGTAAGCTTGATAAGCTTACCATCAAGAATCGATATCCCCTACCTTAAATCAATGATCTCTCCGATCATCTGCAGGGTACTTCATGCTTTTCCAAGATCGATTTGCGTTCTGGGTATCATCAACTTCGTATTCTCGAAGAAGATATTCCCAAAACGGCTTTCTGCACGAAGTGTGGCCATTACGAGTTTACAGTCATGCCTTTTGGATTGACAAATGCTCCAGCCATCTACATGGACATAATAAATAGAGTCTGCAAGTCTTATTTGGATCAGTTCGTCATTGTTGTGATTGATGACATCTTGATCTATTCATGTCCCGAGCCGATAATGATCAACACCTTCATTGACACTGGAACCCTTAAAGAAGGAACAAACTTTTCGCTAAATCCTCCAAGAGGAAATTTTGGCTTAAAGAAGTTCAGCTTTTGGGTCATGTAGTCAACAAGCAGGGTATTCATATGGATCCATCCAAATTGCTGCAATTAAGGATTTGATTCCTTGTATGCTTTAAATACCCGTGTCCAAAGATAACAAATTTAAAGGTCAACTTAAACAATAATGCGAGTGTGCGATTATGTGATATGTGTTTATGTGTTCTCCTCTATGTTTTTGTGTGATCCGATTTTCAAATCCTCATAGAATCTTTCATATCTTCATACGAGGGATTTATAGTAGGATATTTAAAAGGTACTACCTTAATCCTTATGGGCTTCTACGTGGTAGTTAAGACCCTTGGGTTATATAGTACCATTCCATGATTCGATGAGAGACCCTTGAGTGGTCTAGTTAAAGATTGATTCAAGATCTGGTTAAGAATGGCATGTGATGATACAGCTGAAAGGACCCTATGGTGGTCCAGTCACACTCATCACAGGTTTGTTCATTTGGTTTTACCCTACACATTATAAAATAGACTGTGAGAACTGTGCAAGGAATTGTCTAATTATGGATGCGTACATAATTATGAAATTTAGTGCACAGAAACCCAGTAAGGTTTATTATGTGTAAGAACCGATAGTGACAACAATAACAAAATGAGAACAATGTAATGGAGGCACGGTGGACGCACCAATGACACTTCATATACTTGTATATAAGTGTCCCTCTTACATTGCAAGCATAATGTTATTAAGGTTACTAGAAGTTCAGAACCCTAACCAATGTTGTTCGATCTTTTCAACTTCATGTTTTAAACTCTCACAAGTTTCCTCTAAATAAATTTCGGGACGAAATTTCCTAAAGTAGGGGAGACTGTGACACCTGTGTCACTTCAACCATCCAAAAAATGCCAAACCAATGAAATATTGTGTTTCATACTTTGGACTTGTATAAATATGTGTATCTTTTGCACATATCAGCTCTTGTTCGATATCAAGCTCTAAATCGTTTTCTGGAAGGTTATACGCGCACTGATGCGTAAATATAACCAGTTTAATGCAACAAACACTCCGGAATAGTGAAATAGGCTTAACATACCTTAAATAACCTTTACATAACTTAGAAATAAGTTTCGAAGGCTTTGGTATGGCAAAAATAAGTTAATTCGCTTACAGGGACTAAACTTGACAAACTGCGAAAGTATGCCAATTTGAACTGTAACAGACATTCCGGAACATGACCATAAGTTAAACATACCATAAATATCCTTTAAATAGCTTAGAAATAGGCTTTGAGGGGTTCGGTGTGCTAAAATAAACTTTTGGCTCATTCAGGGACTAAAAGTGTCAAAAAGTGCACAAGTTTGCATTTTCGCGCATAACTTACGTTCTGAATACACCCGGACATCCAAAAATTTATGTAAGCACTAAAATATTTTATTTTAGTGTTTGGCATAAGAAAAATCCATTCGTCACGCATTTTGGATCGTTTTTCGCGCTTGTGCGCATTCCGTCGTAATTAAGCGAACATCGCGTTCGTACGGCCAAACGAACCCACATCCGACATATTTTTGAGCATGTTTCATGTCCACAATGTTTAGGCATCATTTTAGGGCCTTAAAGTTGGCTTGACGGGCCTTAAACGTGTCGAAAATGGGCTGAATGCATGACAGGGACTAAAATGGTAAATCTGCCAAAGTTACATGCTTACGATGCGTAAGCATTATTCCCCTACGATGCGCAGGGGTTCCCCAGAACAGATCAGACTGATTAGTCAGCAGATTTCAGCTGATTAACCCACAACCACACATTCTAACTTGCCCTTTCAGCTCATGAGGAACCATTTCTACTTACCACAACATTTTGACAAGTGTACGCACAAGATTTAATCACGTTATTCAAGAAACGATCTTAACGGTTCGGTAAATACTATAAATACCCAACCCATTTCACTTCATTTCTCACAAGAATCTGATCATTTGTGCTCTAAGTTGAAACCTTTGTTTCATACCTGAGCTATTTTGATCTAGATTAGCATTCGGGGACCCTTCGTAAGTGTTCCTTCGTTCTTTTATTGCTTTTCGAGTCCGAAAGTCAAACTTTGTTTGACTTTCTGCATTGACCAGTTTATGGTCGATGCGAAGTTCATTTGAACTTCGTAACGTGAGCGTAATCACGATGGTTATAGTCCTTAGTGACTATACCTACTGATTACCACGTTATCTAGGCTCAGTGACGAGCCGTAGTTTCGGTCAGAATACGTATTCTTGCGTATTTTGTAACCAAACTACTTATGGGTATCAAAACCGTTTTTTTTATACCAAACCTGTTTTCTAAACTTAGCTAAGCATGTTTTAGCATGCTTAGCTCGTCACTTTTAGTTTAGTGCTTATATAGGGTCGTAAGGTAAGCGATCTAAACAATCGCTTATACTTTCGAACCCGACCCATTTGGTCGATCATTAGGATTCTACCAAGCACATTAGGTGACCATAGTATATAGGGAATAACCTTCCGAGGTTATACCTTATGGTCACATCGTTTAAGTAGTTGTATGATAGGTAGTTTATGTGCCTTAGGTAAATTACCAAAATACCCTTTTCATTTATAATTGGTAATTAAGATTATGTAACCTAAACTTTTGTACATAACTGATTATACAACATGATTAAACACGTTTAGGCATATAATACTTGTCATAGGACTAGTTAGAAGTCTTGAACGCGCTTTGCGCGCACGACGCGTTAAAGTAGCGTATGTTACCTTAATGGGTCGCGATGGGTCGAAAGCACTTAGGTTAGTCTCAATGTAGTATGTAGGCCTTGTTAAACCATATCATATGAGTTCCAATACTCATTTGGTTTACCAAGCCTCATCCTATCCGATCTCCCGATTTAAGTCCGGTTTATTTATATAGTTTTAGATTGCCGACTGATTTCGTGCTCCCTCTAGCTTTGTTTGGTTGTTGTTCAAGACCTCTAAGCATTCTCATGCGAGTACATTATTCCCCTCTTTTACTGTTTTCAACTGTTTTGGGGTGACTCATATGTGCTAAATGTCTTAACAATGATTTCAAGAACGATTACAATGGTTTCAAAAACAATTACAATGTGGTTTCAAGAACGATAACAGTGGTTTCAAGAAGGATTACAATGGTTTCAAAAACAATTACAATGTGGTTTCAAGAACGATAACAATGGTTTCAAGAACGATTACAATGGTTTCAAAAACAATTACAATGGTTTCAAGAAAGATTTCAATAAAGTGAACAAACTTGTTGGTTGTAGTTACATAACCAATGACATTCATTAGCAATGATCAAGCCGACCAGTATTAGGTTATGGTACCATAGGATCTGACAAATCCCGTTATTCTCTATACCTATGGTTATGTGTGGGTATTTTGGGAAACGACTGAATCTGTAATTATTAATTTACCCTTTGGTAAGGGTTTGTTAAGAACGAGAACGAGAATGAGTTGGAACGATGAACGAGTCAAGAAGGTTTGAATGTTATTAGAAAATCGACCATAAAGTAGTTTCACAATTAAAACAAGAACGATTTGAACGATTAAAACAACAAGAACGATTTGAACGATTTTACAAAAGGTTTTAACGATTGGGTAGACATTTGGACATGATTTACATTTGATCATGCATTTCCACGAAACATAGTATTGATTTAAACCAAGTTTTACTTCAATACTTTGTTTTGTGCGTTTCACCTATGGTTTAGTTGATGAATTTCACTAGCCATACATATCATTTTGGTTACACATTACATGGTTTACATTTGACACAAACACTTTTGATATTGGTTATACATAACATGATTTACATCTTGACATGAACATTTTGACATATTATTCCAATACATTGGGCAGTTGGTTTACACATAGACATCTTACTTTGTTGGTTTGGTTTGAGTAAGTGATTTAAGTAACGAGGCGTGTGTAATATGATGTAAGCATGGTGGATACGCCGCTGGTACTTCCTATATATAAGTGCTTATATGGTATTACATATCGTAGCGTTGTTTAAATCATTTCAATTTAAACATATAACATTTTATACAAATAACATACTTTTCACAATACATTGTTGTACAAATAACTTAACTTATACAAACTCATTTTACATGGTTATTCATTTAATCATGCATTATTCTCTTATTTATACATATCATCTGAACTTATTATTTTTCAAATGATTTACAAAGACAAAGCAAATTACAAGGTTCATGACTAAACATTTTCTTAAACAGAAGTCATGAAACTTATTTTCACAAAACCTATGTACTCGCCAACATTTCTTTGCTGACCTCGTTTTCACATGTGTTTCAGGTATTGTTGAAAGATATCAATTGATAGGATGCATGCTCACATAGGACTGGACAAGGCCTTAGTGACTCAATAACAATGATAGACTATGTTTAAATTGTGTATTTAGATTTCTAGACGATGTAATTATTCAATGTTTAATAAAATGAAACACTTTTTGGTATCCATGGTTATGAAACATTAATTCTGTTACAACACTCCCCGATGTTTCCGCCGCGTTTTGTATGTTCTACGTGGTCGGGGTGTGACACATGAGTGATAGATCTATTTGGGTGTAGTGAGCCCACACCCATGTGGACCGGGGATTGGCCCATGAGGTGACTATGTCTTACAGCCGGAGGCCAGGTACAAAATCTGCTAGGTTTGAGCCTTCCTACGCCGTTGCACGCATATTAATGGCCTTGCACACCATTTATTGATCTGTTTCCTTGTTTTGCTTTCATACCGGGATTTACAAAACATACATACATACAATGTTTACAAGGTTTTATTCATACACACAAACAAACACATGAACTCGCTCAAATTTTGTTGATGTTTTCAAACTACATGTATTTCAGGGAATTAAAAGTGGATCTGGCGGGCGTTTGGATGTTTCAAGTTGTGTTGAGAATAAAGGATGTCATCCGTTGTCTTAGGGTTTGGTTATTGTGTCTTATCCTGGACGAGACACATCTACCAAAGCCTGATTTTATTTAGAGTCTTTTGATGAGTCCTTAGGGAACTCTAAACAATTCGTATGGTTTGTAAAATTCGAATTTGAAGTCTATGTTTCAAACAATGATGTTGTGATGTTTTAAACTTATTTAATGGATGAACATCATCGGTTTTATCATATAGTTGTTGTTATGATTGAATGCAATGATATTAAGCAAGTAACACATAATCACGCTTCCGCAAAAGTCTGGGTGTGACAGTTTGGAATCAAAGCTTCGATTGTAGCGAACTAGGATTCCTTCTCGAGTCTAGACTACAATCATTAGGGCTCTCACGAAAATATTTTTACAACGTGTTTTCATTGCATACACGAAACACCTAGATCCATGGAACAAACATTTCTACAAACAGAAAGGCACGAAACACAATAGTAAGGTTGCATTTGTGGTCGAGTCTGGGAGACTAGGTGGTCTAGTCTGGGAGACTAGAAAGGATGGAAAGGATTTGTGAGGAATGATAAGGATACTTGATTACATGATTTCATTATCTTTGATTGCATAATGTTAGTAGTTAATATATGTGCATATGTTATGATTGTTTTGTTACAGACACTATGTCATCATCCGAGAGTGGATTGTCCGATACTGATGACCCTATGGCTATTGTTTCTGACGATGAGATCGTCCCCGAGCCAGAGATCTTTACTTTCGATATAGAAAGTGACCCGGAGATGTTGTCCGATGATGACGACGATTTCCAGCCATTTGCACTGCCCGATTTTGGAGATGATTTACCGCTTGCTGATGGTATCCCAGACGTGGATCCTTTTGTTATTCCCATTCCTGTCCACGATCATCTTATCATCGGTCATCCCGATAGTGAGCATATTTTGGCACCGATCCTCGCTCCTGTTCCCTTAGTGGCCATCCCTCCTGAGGATTGGCCATTCGATGATCTGTTTGACGATGATTTTGATATGTTTGTTGATGGTCCTCCCGATGATGCCCATGGTGATGGAGAGCTCGATGAGGACGTTGTTGATATTCCACTTCTTGGGATCCTCGTTATTGAGATTTCTTCGGACTCTAGTTTACACTCTGTCCCAGATTCCTTTGAGTCTGTGACTTCTTCCGCCTTGCAGGCAGTTGGATTGCGACATTATGCCACAGATTCCGACGATGATACAGCCACGTCAGCTGCACCATCCCCTCCACATGACTATAAGCCTAGATATGAGCCCGATTTTGTTCCTGTCGATCAGCCTAATGCAGCACCTGCTGATCCTGAGCTGGTACCTGCTCCTAAGCCTTTGCCTGATCTTGACCCTATTCCATTTGGCCTACCTGACATTGCACCTCTCTTACCTGACCCAGTTCCTGCACCCGCTGACCCTCCTGTTTTTGAGCCAGTCACTCCTCCACTTGCACTCGCACCTGCTGATGTTGCTCCTTTTCACTCAGTGGAGTCTGATGTTCACCGTGTTGATCTCCCTATCGTTTTCTTGCAGGACATACCCACACCCCGTCCAGGGGAGGGCACTTCAGGCCAACAGCCTAGTCATGACCCTCATGTTTCAGCAGCTTTCCCACACATACCTCAGTCTACACCTTTTTCTCATTTTACTTCTTCACCACTTGATGAGCCACTCAAATGGTTCCCACCGTACACTATGCCGATTTCTGATCCCTACCATCCCTCGCACTTTACTGGTTATACACGGGATGAGTTACTTCTATCATTGCAGCTCCAGTATGAGATTATGAGTCGTAGGATTCTAGAGCTTGAGATGACACCGCGACCTTTGCCATGTCCGTGTGAGGCTGCTTTTGTTCCCCCTCGTTCATCATCGTCCCCGTTTTTGCATCCTCCTGCACCGCTTACTCCATTTCCCGAGTTTGTTACTCGATTTCTTACCGCAAATCAGTTATCTATTGCGACATGTTTATGAACTTGAGGAGGAGCTTGCGCATGTGCGCAGCTTGCTTTTTGTTCCTCCAGCACCATCAGCATAGCCGGTTTTTGGTTTTATGTAGGTAGGTTGCTTTAGATAAGAGCACCACTATTGAGCTGAGCTAGTGAAGCCTTTTAGAGACCACCTTTTGACTGTATGACTTTTGGTAGATTGATAGACATTTTGGACAAGGGTAGTGTGACCCTGTGGTTCCCTTTCGATACGATGCTTTTGTAAAACATGTAACAACATTTGTGGTCGATGATTAATGAAAGCTCAATTGTCATGTTCTCATTAAATACGTTGTTAATTTACATGTTTATGCTATGATTGTGATGATTACCTGCTTACTTATTATGACAAATGCTATTATATACCTGTACTACTTATTATGTAAATAAGACCTGGCCTATACAATCTTCCTTATAGAAGATGCTTCCTCGAAGGAATACTCAGTTGCCCACAACAGAGGCAGAACTGCAAGAACGGATTTCACAGGCAATTGCATAACATGAGGCCTTACGCTCTGAATACAGCGGAGGTACTTCAGGAAATAACCCACCTCACGGTAATGTTAAGTCATTTAAGACACATTACGATACGTTAGGACATTCCATGTGCATTTGCTAATGCTTTCTGTGAATGATGTTGCTTGTACAGGTTGTACTTAGAAGCAGTTCCTAGACTGGAAGCCTCTGAACTTTGATGGCACTAGAGGTGCTGTAACTTTCGTAAGATGGGCTGAGAAAACAGATTATGTGCTGCGAATGAGCAAGTGTGCGCCAGAGCACCAAGTCACTTACATTTCTGGACTATTCCTAGATGGGGCTCTGTCGTGGTGGAACCTTCAGGTTTAGACTCTAGGTGAGGCTGCAGCGTATGGTATGACTTGGGATGAGATGAAAGAACTGATGCGCAAGAAGTACTGTTCAAGGGCTGAGATTCAGAAGTTGGAAACCGAGTTTAGGAATCTGAAAATGGATGGACCTAAGATTGTTGAGTATGTACAGAGATTCCATGACCTGTCTCGTGTTGTCCCCTACATGGTAGAACCAGAATTCAAGCGAATTGAACGTTTCATTTGGGGATTGGCACCGCAAATTATGAGCATGGTGACTACTTCAAAGCCTCTAATGATCACTGAAGCCATTGACATGAGCGTGGCACTGACAGAGGAAGCAATTAGATTGAACAAGTTTTCAATCTCTGAGGGAAAGAAGAAAGAGACTCATGTCGAGTCATCAGGGGAAAAGAAAAGGAAGTTCTCAAACTTCAAGAAAGGTACTCGTGCGAGGAACAATGCCAACAAGCGTAGAGACGCTAACCCACCAGTTGAGGCACAAGCTGCTGCCACTGGTGCTGCTACTGGTGCTGAGATTAGAGGAAAAGGGTATATGGGCACCCTGCCCAAATGTGATGTGTGTCAATTTCATCACACTGGACGATGCAGAGCTGGAAAGTGTGAAACGTCCGGAAAAGTTGGCCATGCCAAGGAGACATGCTGGTATGGAGCTGGTCGTGGGAATAAAGGTCAAAGAGGAAACGGGAATGGTAATGGGAATGGAAACCGTGGTGGAAACGGTTATGGGAACAGAAACCAAGGTGGAAACAATAATCAGGGAGGTAATGGAAATCGTGGTGGTTCTGGAAATCTAGCTGGTAATGGAAACCATGGAGCAAACAATTAGCAGGGCGTAAACAGAAATGGAAATGGTCGCGGCCAAGGTTGTTTTGGTTGCGGAGATGTTGGGCGTTTCAAGCGAGATTGGCCAAAGAACAATCAAGCCCAAGGAAGAGTTTTCAACATTAGAGCTAGGGAAGCTTGCCAGGATCCGAATGTAGTTACTGGTACGTTCCCTATCAACCAACACTTTGCATCTGTATTATTTGATACTGGTTCTGACTATAGCTTCGTATCTCTAGAGTTTAAGAATATACTTGGGTTAGTTGCCAGTAAGTTAGACATCCCGTATTCAATAGAACTAGCTAATGGAAAGCTAGTAGAAGCAAACGAAGTAATTAGAGGCTGTGTAATAGAGCTGGGAGAGCATGAGTTTACGCTCGATCTTCTGCCAGTCGAGTTGGGAAGTTTCGACGTAGAAGTTGGAATGGATTGGTTATCAAGTAACCAAGCTGAGATCGTATGTCATGAGAAGATCATTCGAATCCCAACGGTGAATAGAGAGACGATCGTAGTGCACGAAG
This sequence comes from Helianthus tuberosus, assembly GCA_030545235.1. NCBI lineage: Eukaryota > Viridiplantae > Streptophyta > Magnoliopsida > Asterales > Asteraceae > Helianthus > Helianthus tuberosus. Next base: position 107,320,963 of record CM060414.1, on the reverse strand, counting down.
AAAGCCATGATGCGCCTTTAAGGATTGTCAGTTGTTTGAAGGCCCGAAAATTTTTACAGAAAGGATGTGTTGCCTTCTTAGCACACGTTGTTGATAAAGAAGCCGAGGAGCTGAAGCTGGAAGATATCCCCGTGGTAAGGGAATATCCTGAAGTCTTCCCCGAAGACCTGCCAGGATTGTCGCCTCAACGACAAGTTGAATTCCATATTGACTTGGTTCCAGGCGCCGCGCCTGTAGCCAAGGCACCTTATCGACTTGCGCCTTCCGAGATGCAAGGTTTGTCGACGCAGCTTCAGGAGCTTCTGGACAAGGGATTCATTAGACCAAGCTTCTCGCCTTGGGGAGCTCCAGTTCTGTTTTTCAAGAAGAAGGACGGTAGTTTCCGTATGTATATCGACTACCGAGAGCTGAACAAGTTAACCATCAAGAATCGGTATCCTTTGCCGAGGATTGATGATCTATTCGATCAACTTCAGGGTTCGAGTTACTACTCAAAGATCGATATTCGATCAGGTTATCACCAGCTACGGATTCAAGAAGAGAGTATACCAAAGACTGCCTTCAGAACTCATTATGGACACTACGAGTTTCTAGTGATGTCGTTTGGTTTGATAAATGCGCCAGCAGTATTTATGGATTTGATGAACCGAGTTTGCAAGCCATATCTCGATAAATTCATGATTGTATTTATCGATGATATTTTATTCTATTCACGGACGAAGGAAGAGCATGAGCAACACCTTAGAGCCATCTTAGAACTGCTCAAGAAAGACAAACTGTATGCTAAGTTCTCAAAGTGTGAGTTTTGGTTGCGTGAGGTACAGTTCCTTGGTCACGTGGTAAACGCAGATAGAATTCATGTGGATCCCATCAAGATCAAGGCGATTAAGAATCGGGAAACTCCGAAGACGCCAACCGAGATCCGAGAGTTTTTGGGTTTAGCAGGGTATTTTCACAGATTCATTGAGGATTTTTCTAAAATCGCTCAACCGCTGACCTCCCTTACTCAGAAGGATAAGAAGTACGAATGGAGATGTTAGTGCATATGTCTGTCGACTTCGTCTTGTATCGAGTCTTGTAATAGGATTGATAAACCAAGACACATAGTACAAAAGAAATAGGAAACAGAGCTGAACAAGCCAATTCACACGAAGTGGCCAGTTCGTACGAACTGGACCAGTTCGTGCGAACTGGACTGAGCTGGTTCATGCGAAGTGGATTGCCTATAAATAGTGAGTCTTGGTTTCTCATTTGTAACATTCCTGATTCCGGTAGAGAATCTCTGCCGAAGTATCTCCAGTCTGTAAAATGTTTTGAAATCAATACAAGAGATAGTTAAAGTACTTCTAAGTATAAATCAAGCTAATTCAACATCAATACCTCTGATTCCGCCTTTCGTATTGATCGATAACTTTTCTAATAGACTCGTTTAGGTTGAATCTCGATCCTACAAGTGGTATCAGAGCTCTTGAGGAAGAGTTCTTGCCGATTCAGTTTGTTTTTCATCCGAAATTCTCACTTCTACTCACTTTCTTCATATTTTCTCAAAATTAACTGAGTTTTCACTGTTAAAATGGACTGATTTTTACGTATAACAAGCGAAATACTGTTTTAATCAATCTGTGAACATATTAGACCTTAATTCGACCTAAATCTTGATCAATTTTGTCAAAAACATATCTGATCATGTGAAAAGACTCCAGTTCGCACGAAGTTGTTTTTCAGGTCGCATGAAATTTAGCTCCAGGTCGTACGGATTGAGTCACATCGTTTGAGATAGTGTTCAAGTCGTGCAAGATGTGTCATAATATCTTCATGTCGTACGAAGTGGGTTTATCAGATCGCATGGATTGAGTCAGAGTTTCAGTTCGCACGATTTGTTATAACATCAGTTCGCACGAGGTGAATTAAGGTCAGATCGTTTGAAAGAGTTCCAGTTCGCACGGATTGAGATTATTCCAGTTCGCACGGATTGAAATTAGTGACCAGGTCATTTGGAACTTACTAGGTCGTTTGAAAATCAACTCAGTTCGTTTGAAATATCACCAGATCCTTTGAACAATCAGTCTTTGTGAATTTTTTCTCACCGAAACATGGAAAACGAATTCTACAACGCATTTGCTACTCCGATCACTATGGCTCAGAACGTGAACTTAGAAAATGAAATGGGCACCATGCAAAAACCGCCTAAGCTCATGAATATCGAGGAATATAACAGTTGGGAAGAACGTTTCAAAAATTGGGTTCAAGCAAATCATTTAGATGCATGGGAATGTGTTGAACAACGATATGTTACCAATTGATGAATACGGAGAGGTTGTTGCTATCAAAGATTTTGATGACGATGAGAAAAAGAAATACAAAAGTGAAAAGATGATGATCAGTATTTTGCAACAAGCTATTAAGGAAGACATCTTGATTTTATTGCAACACAACAGAAGCACACATTCAATGTGGAAAGCACTAAAAACGAAGTTTGTTGGAAGTCAAGACATGATCAAGAACAAAAAATCGCTTTTGAAGAAAGAATTTGATCTATTTCGTGGATTAAAAACCGAAAACACCAAGCAGATTATAGAAAGATATTGCAATTTGGTGGTTAACATGAAGCGATTGGATATCAAGAAAGATAGAGAAGAATGGGTTGAAAAATTGGCCGATGCATTGCCACAAAATGTTTGGGGCACGTATCTTATGATGTTGAAGAATAATGATGATTTTGCAGATCTATTGTTGAGTAAGTTTATTGAAAAACTCGAAGTTCAAGCGATGGAACAACGGAAGATGGCGAAAATGAAGGATTTTAATGGTGAACAAGACATTGGTTTGTACTACAAAGGAAGTACGATTGATAAAACCAACATTGCACCAAAGATCCAAACTGCTTTTAACGCAAAAAGTTCTTCTGGAGGGTCATCTCAAGGATCAAACAACAATAATAGATTCTCGTCATATCCATCAGTTGATCCAAGTTATTCAGCAACCAATAATGGCAAAGTACTACAATGCAACATTGCATTAAATATTGAGAATGGTCAAAATTTCTCGGAAGAGGTTGCTAAAAGTCATATGTCTTTGTTGGTGACTGTATTAGAATCTTATGAGAGTCTGGTAGCCAGAAAGATTGGTAATCCGATGCTGACAAAAGAGGATTATGATCAGATTGATGCAGAAGAGATGGAATTAATGGATATAAAGTGGTGTATGGCTAGTGTGTTGAGAAGAGCTGAGAAGTTTAAACAAATCACTGGAAGAGATGATATCCGTGATGCTGGAACTTCACCTTTAGGTTTTGATAAATCTAAAGTTACTTGTTTTCGTTGCAGGGAAAAGGGGCATTTCAAGCGAGAATGTACAAATCGCGAAGCAAGTGGAGCTCAAAATCCATTCGGCAACAATGATTATCATCGAAAGGCGATTTATCATCAAGTTGCTCCGCATCAACAACAATCGTCACAAACTGCACATGCTAGGAAGGAGATCGTAGAGCCATCAAAGAGAGCTTGTTATGGTCTGATAGAGCAAAATGATGAAAGGCTTCCAGAAGGCTTTAGTTGGGATAAGTATGATCCTAACAGAACTTCAGAAAAGGTAGCATTTGTTGCTCAAATTTATGAAGATTCAACTGCTGAAGAAGAATTAGCGTATGCTTATTACGAATCTCAGTAATATAGTCCTAAAAAGAACGAAGAAGAACCAGTTTCAACAAGAGAGGCTTCAGAAAAAACACCAATCTTTGATCACTCATCAGATGAAGAGAGTGATGATGATAGTGAAGAAATTCGAAAACTTGAATATTATCAAAGAAAATTTTCATCTGATAGGGATAATTTGTCTTTTGCAGGTAAAACGGATGAGATCAAAGAAAAGGTCAAAGCTGAGGAAAGTGTTCAAGTGATAAAGAAGCAGGTTAAAGAAATTCCAGCTGTCAAAGTTGAGAAGGAAGCTGATGCAGAAAAGATGCTTGAGAAATGTGAAAATTATGATACCGTGAAAAGGCACAACAACAAATTGATTCATAATATGAACAGTCTGAAAGAATCTTATGATATTTTAAACAAAGCTATGAATCAATATAACAAGTCAAGCAATGAACAAGCGATAGCTATGAAGACACTCAATGGAGCGTTCATGACGAAGCAGAAAATCATCAATAATTACATTGAGAAATGTGCTGAACTTGAACAGAAATTGGAAACTCAAAGGATAGAAACGGAAAGGGTAAACAGGTTATTGAAAAGTTACTCATGTGCTTCTTATGTGATTGACAGGATTTATCCTACAGTAGAAGGCATGAAAGCGTTTGAAGAAAAGACATCAGAAGTAAAGGATACTGGTAAGAAACATAGCACCAATTATACTAAGTGTCCACCGCCGCTTGAAGAAGGATATTCTCCACGAAATCCTAATTCTGAAAGAGTAAAAAAGGCAACCAATTTAAAGTGGGAATCTGAACCTTCAGATGGATTGCCAGACAACATTGATGTCACATTCACATCATCCGACACTGATCATGAGTCTGAGTTAATAAAGAAAGTGGTGGATCATGTGTTGGATAAAGATGATACCGAGGAGTCAAAGTCTGATACTCCAAGTCCAACAGTTGAAAAAGTCAAAAGGGTTTACAATAAGGATTTTCTGATGTCACAAAACAATTTGAATGACGAAACATTCAAAGTGGCATATACTTTGAAAGATTCCGACAAATTATATTCTGATGAAGAATTTCCAATAAGAGGTGTTAAAACTGAAATGATTAACAAGGTTTTCAAATTAACAGAAATTAATATTTCTGAAATAAAAGATGTAAATCTTACTGAAAAACCTAAAAAGTACACCTCAAGAGTTCAACAAAGGTTAAACAAGAAAAAGGGTTACAGTTCTGGTTCTGGTTTACAAAAGAAACCAAACCATAACAGTAATTTCAAAAAGAAAGGATTAGGTTTTATTCCAAAAGAAAATGAAAAATATGTTAAAGATTTTAAATCGAAAGTTGTTTTTGTGTCAGGAGCAAGTTCTGAAGAAGAAGAAAAGAGCTCATTCTGGAAACAGACGAACAAAGAATTCCTTGCTAAGAAGCAAGAAGGAATGAGGAATGATGTTGCTCAGAACAAGGAGACGAGAACCTGTTATCAATGCAAAGTAGTTGGTCACATTGCCTTGAACTGTCCAATGGCAACCAACACAAAACAGGGAGTCTCTGAAAAACTGAAAGAAAAGATGGTTGATAATGAACCACCAACCGAACAATTTAAAGTGTTCAAAAATTCAAAATTTGAGGTTGGTGAGTGTTCAAAAAGTTTTTACAAAAGAAGAGTGAATCTGAACAACCACAAGTGGGTTGTTAAGAAATCAGAATCACTTTCTGGTGATGAGTTTGTTTCTTCGGAAGCAAAGGAGCCACTTTCTGGCGATGAATCTGATTCGTCAAAGTCAGAGGAGCCACAAGTTGAGCTAAAAAGTGAAAATTCTGTTCCACCAATGGATGACGCAAACTTTCCACCATTGCGGACTGAAAATTTTAAACAAAAAGTTGGAAAAATAGAGATTTCGAATCAATTCTATTCTGAAAAGAAAGAATTTGATGTTGAAAAAGCCTTTAACCCAAATGTTCTAAATATTTTTGGAAAAATGGTTGACGGGAAGGTCAAAGGGGTAAAGGACTTCTATGAAAAGAAGAAGAAAGGAAAGAAATCGAGTGATGATGAATTTGAATCTCCCAAGGATCGTCAGGCTTGGGAGAACCTCTTTAACTGAAAATCCTGACTTGCCGGAGCTCCCAAGTTGGTAATCGTGGAGCAGGAATCGGCATCTTTCTTGAAAAATGTTTTGAAAAATATCAAGTGATAGTTTGTAAAAGTGGTAAAAGAAAAAGGGGTTTCATTCACAAGTGGTTAATCAAGGTCATTAAGTTGAACTTGATTTAACTTTCATACAAAGTGGTTGAAAGAACAAAATGATGAGTTAATCCCCATGTTTGTGATATGACAGACAAAACTAATTTTTCGGAAAAACCATTTGATTAAAACAAACTTGAGTGTTTTCAAATCATAATGGGAAAATAGTTTGTTGTCAGGGGGAGTTCTGATTGTTTAAGCCAAGTGGATGGCGAATTGAAGCAATTCACATCAGTTTGTCATTTCATTTGTACAGTTTATTGCTTTCATTTTCAAATTTTCCCGTAAAATCAAAAATTGAAACATATTTTGGATTTTAGGGGGAGTAAAAAATTTAGAAATTTTGAAAATTTGAAAAATCCAAAAACATTTGAAAAATCAAAATGAGTTTTGTTGTGAAAAAGGGGAAATGATAGTACATCAGTAGACAATCACAGTACGCTAAAGAATTGGAAAGTTAAAATGTGATAAACGGTCTCACTGATGATATGCCAGTAGGTTTTTACACGCTTAGTAGATTGTGTTCGAGATATAAACCTAAATATCAATACTTAGTTATCTCGTGGGGAACATCAATCGGATATATGGGTAACCCCCGAAATCTTGTTTGAAGGGCTTTCTATTTCTGACATACTAGGTCTTTGTGCGTGATGATATCTGGGGTATTATACCTGGACTTCTGATTTTGCGGAAGCAATAGCCTAGTCCTCGTATAATGCTCTGCACTGCTTTAATCTTAAAGCCAACCCTCAGCATAAAAAATGATGAAACATTGAAAAATGCTAATCATGTGCTGTTGTAAAGAAGATCCCTAAGGGGGACACACCTAAAGACGAGTCATCATCTCTTTGATTTTGCGGAAGCAATAGCCTTAGCTCTCATGGCCTCGCATTTACCCATTTACAGATATCATTAGTGTACATTCACCTGTAAGACTGAATATAGGAGTATGGATACGGGAGTATATTCTGAGGTGGGACACGCGAATAAGTTAAGTCCATTAAAACACTAATCTCGTATCTCGAATCAATTGAACTTTGTGTGAAAATTTAAGTGGATCAGTATACTGACAATCTAAGTGAATCGTTTAGAACTTAAAGTGTTTAAAGCTCAACGGTGCTAGTGATTTGTCATAAACTGATATGATCTTCTTACACAAACTCACAAAAATATTGCCTGTAAATATTTCTTTACTGTTTTTCATTAAAGAAAGAGTTAATTACATAGTTAGTCCCTGTGGTTTGCACAAAATAACAAACTTAGGTACTAATAGTTTAAAATCACCTTCTAGGGTATTAACTTTTCATTTTGTAACGTTTGGAGGTATTAACTTCTAAGGTAATAACATAGGTAGTCCCTGTGGTTTGCACAAAATAACATACTTAGGTACTAACAAAATGTGATTTTAAGCCTATAAATAAGCTTAATACCCTCAAACGTTACAAAATGAAAAGTTAATACCCTAGAATGTTATCAGAAACTATTAGTACCTAAGTTTGTTATTTTGTGCAAACCACAGGGACTAACTATGTAATTAACTCTTAAAGAAAAAAACCCAAAAAGAATGTGTTTTAGCATAAAATTCTGAAAATTCAAAAAGATTTTATTTCATCTTATTTTCGACAACTGACGTTGAAAAGCTGATTTTCAAAATTCCAAGTGCTAAACATGATGAACAACAATGGATTGGGAGAGTGTGTTTGAGATAAAAAGTGAAGTTAAAAGTTTGAGATTATTTGTAAAATGTCATAATCTAATAAGTGATGTTTTGAGATTGATTTTACAAGTGGTAAGCAGAAATTAAAATTGTTATAAATCAAAATCTTATGTTTGAGGTAGAGTTATTTAGGTAAAAACCAGATTTCGACTCCTGAGGATATGCAGATTAAAGCCAGGTTTCTGAGAACCAGGCAAAGTTACTGAATCTGTGAAAGATGCAAGGCGAAGCCTGTGCAAAAGTTGAGCCAGGATTCGATCCCGGAACAACTTAAGGGGGAGTCTGAATGTTAGAGAGCCAGACTAAGATCCTGGAACAAAGCTCGAGAGAGTAGCTGCTAATGCTGAAGAGCTTAAAGAATCAAGAGATTTGATCAAGAGAAGATAGAGTTAGATTGCGATTCTGGGAGAGTAAGAGAGAGAAGATAGAGATCTTACAGAAAGAGACATTTTGGAAAGAGCGAGGAGACTGATCAAGTCTGAAGACTCGACATACTGAAGACTCGTACCGAAGACTCGTCAACATCCAAGGGGGAGTTTGTTGGTGCATATGTCTGTCGACTTCGTCTTGTATCGAGTCTTGTAATAGGATTGATAAACCAAGACACGTAGTACGAAAGAAACAGGAAACATAGCTGAACAAGCCAATTCACACGAAGTGGCCAGTTCGTACGAACTGGACCAATTCGTGCGAATTGGACTGAGCTGGTTCATGCGAAGTGGACTGCCTATAAATAGTGAGTCTTGGTTTCTCATTTGTAACATTCCTGATTCCGGTAGCGAAGCTCTTCCGAAGTATATCCAGTCTGTAAAACGTTCTGAAATCAATACAAGATATAGTTAAAGTACTTCTAAGTATAAATCAAGCTGATTCAACATCGATATGTCTGATTCCGCCTTTCGTATTGATCGAGAACTTTTCTGATAGACTCGTTTAGGTCGAAATCTCGATCCTACAGGAGAGACAAACAAGAAGAAGCATTTTAGTTGCTCAAGAACAAGCTTTGCGATGCACCTATTTTATCCCTACCCGAAGGCACCGATGACTTTGTGGTATACTGGGACGCCTCGCGTCAGGGACTGGGCTGTGTGCTAATGCAGCGACAGAAGGTTATCGCTTATGCTTCGCGCCTGTTGAAGGTTCATGAGAAGAATTACACCACACACGATTTGGAGTTAGGCACAATGGTGTTTTCTTTGAAGATATGGCGACATTATTTGTATGGCACCCGATGCACGATCTTTACAGATCACAAGAGTCTTCAGCACATATTCTATCAGAAAGAGCTTAACATGAGACAGCGACGATGGGTTGAGTTGCTAAATGATTATGATTGCGAAATCAAATATCACCCAGGAAAGGCGAATGTGGTGGCAGACGCCTTAAGCCAAAAAGAAAGGATTAAGCCCATAAGTGTTAGGGCTTTAGAGATGATTATACAGACAGACCTCTCGTTGCGGATTCGTACTACACAGAGAGAAGCTCTTAAGAAAGAGAATCTTAAAGATGTATCTCCGTGGGATGGAGAAAAAGTTGGTGCCTAATGAGGAAGGAAGGAACCTTGTGTTTTATGGGGCGAATTTGGGTTCCCCTCCTTGGTGGTCTTAGAGATGTGATTTTTTATGAAGCTCATAAATCGAGGTACTCGATCCACCCAGGATTGGACAAGATGTACCAAGATTTGAAGGACTATTATTGGTGGCCAAGACTTAAGGGTGATGTGGCTACTTATGTTGGGAAATGTTTGACTTGTGCAAAAGTGAAGGCCGAGTATCAGAAGCCCTCAGGCCTTCTACAGCAACCGGAGATACCCATGTGGAAGTGGGAACAGATCTCAATGGATTTCATAACGTAGTTACCCAAGACACCCAGAGGTCATGATACGATTTGGGTAATCATGGACCGTTTGACAAAGTCTGCGCATTTTTTGCCAATCAGAGAGAAGGATAACACAGGTAAGCTAGCTGAGTTATTCCTAAGGGAGATAGTTGCACATCATGGAGTGCCTGTCTCGATCATATCAGACAGAGACGGGAGATTTGTGTCAAGGATTTGGCAATCCTTCCAAGAAGCGTTTGGTTCTTAGTTAAATTTGAGCACAACATTTCATCCACAGATGGACGGTCAAAGTGAGAGAATGATTCAGACGCTAGAAGACATGCTGCATGCTTGCGTAATGGACTTGGGTGGCAGTTGGGATACTCGCCTACCTTTGTTTGAGTTTTCCTATAACAACAACTACCATACAAGCATCCAACCTGCACCGTTCGAGGCTCTCTACGGACGAAAGTGTCGATCACCGTTGTGCTGGGCAGATGCAGGTGATAGACAGCTGGTTGGTCCCGAACTGGTCCAAGAGACGACAGATAAGATCATGCAGATCCGAGAGCGCATCAAGGCGGCTCGTGATCGACAAAAGAGCTATGCGGACCAAAGAAGGAAACCTTTGGAATTCGAAGTGGGTGATATGGTTTTGTTTAAAGTCTCACCTTGGAAAGGTGTGGCACGCTTTGGGAAGCGTGGAAAGTTAAACCCATGATTTATCAGACCGTTCAAAATCCAGGAAAAGATTGGCCCTGTAGCATACAAGTTGGAGCTACCAGTAGAACTTAATGGTGTTCATGATACATTCCATGTATCTAATCTGAAGAAGAGTCCAACACAAGAAACAGTGGTTATCCCTGCTGACGAAGTTCACATTGACGACACACTCCACTTTACAGAAGAACCCGTTGAGGTTACTGATTGGAAGGTTAACAAGACTCGGGGGAGTAGTGTTAAACTCATCAAGGTTTGATGGAACGCGCGTCACGGCCCAGAGTTTACTTGGGAGTGTGAAGACCGCATGAAAGCAAAATACCCGCATTTATTCCCTAACACCCCTGCTGCTAGTAGTAAAGCTTAAAATTTCTGGACGAAATTTTCTTAACAGGGGGAGTATATGACAACTGTCAAAATTTCAAGTATCCGTACAACTATTAAACCATGAATAGTGCTTAATGACTGTGCTGAATTACAGTTAGTAACTTTAATTGTTTCCTGATTATTTCCATACACATACATGTGCATCACATATTGCTTAATGTCATACCATTATTGCATGAAAGCTTATTTGACTCAAATGACGCACGAAACACAGTTAGCACAGTATTCAGATAAATCAGGAAAATGCTGACGGAGTTCAGTAGATAGACAGACAGTGTGTTGAGACACAGGATGAGCCAGAAACCAAGTATTACACTAGTATAGTGTGTAGGAAAGTAAGGATCACAAAACTGCCTTCCTAGTGATAGTTTAAGTGCCGGAAAGTGCCTAAAGCTCACCTAAAAGTGCTGAATTCAGCAATAATTAGCATTTAAATACACTAATATTATGCAGAAATATGGTTAAATGGTCCTGGATGCTTTCATAAGTATCGGGAATCAAAAGTGTCATAAAAGGGTACATAAAGCACACTAAACTGCATAGTTTAGCACCTTAACGAACCAGTAACCAACCGAACAACCGGACACTACCCGAAACACCAAATTGACACTAGAAGCACTATTTTAACATTACCAAGCTAGTTATGGTCCCCGAGCATCATAACATCTCATAAAAATATCTAGTAACTAAATCCTAACTACATACTTAATTTTTAACCTAAGTAACTAACTTGGTTAGTGTGACAACTGGCACAGAACCGGTAATTTCCGTATAATTTAATTATTATTTAATATCTGCAATTATGTGCTTAAATGTCAACATTTTCTGATTTCATACTATACATGTGAATTCATGCGTGTTTTATACTACAAATATTGCTTTATGCATTAATGATAGCGTTGCGTCAAAAATACTAGTAAACTCACCGGTAAGACACACTGTGTCAACAATTCTGCAGAAAGCAGTAAGACAATAGAATTGGGGCCTAGGAGTAGGTCCAAAGTCTAAAATGCATTGAAACCCAAGAGTATATACAAGGGTTAACATATAGACTTTCCGGAAGCTAAAATACGCATTGAAAAGCACTCGAAACACACTTTAAATGCCGAATTCCATACATTTAAGCAAAATTCAGCATTGTAACGAGTTAGTGACATGAAAAAATATGACTAATTGGTCCTGAATACCTTCCTAAGTGTCGGGAATTAAAAGTGTCACAAAAGAGTACTTAAAGGACACTAAACGGTGCAATTTAGCACTTTAACGAACCGGTATCTAACCGAACAACCGGACATCACCCGAAACATCAAAATATTACTAGAAGCATTATTTTAATGTTTCTGAGCTAGTTATGATCCTCGAACTATATAACACCCCTTATAACATAATAACACATTAAATCCCTAAACTTTATACTTAAAAACTAACTTATTTATGAAATTAGTGATTGAAATTTACACTTTACCCCCCCCCCCCATATAGTGGACGGTCATGGAGTGGCCCCCACAAATATCCTTCTTGATCTTGCATAATCTCACTTTGATTCACTTTGATACACTTAGATATGATTTAGATTGCATATGATCTTGAAAGATTGGATTTAGATCTTGCATGTACTATAAGAAGACATAAGCACACTTCATCTTCTTCACACCACCACTCTCCTACTCTCTCCCCCCCCTCTCGGCCGTGTACCCCCACCACCACCATCATCATTTTCATTTCAATCACAACCATTCTCAAGTGTACTCAAGGTTTAAGGAGCCATATTAGAAGTTTTGGTGGTCTTGGATCTTGAAGGACCTCCATCATTTGCTTTTATCCACCATCTTTGTCATCTTCATCTTCAAAGAGTTCATCCCTAGACATAGAGCTAGTTGTAAGACTCTCATAACCCTTTGTTACTTCATATTTTGGTGAATAAAAGATGATGAATGTTGTTAATCATAAGAACACAAAAGAACATGATCATGATACTTTAACATAAACTTAAATACATAAGAATACATGTAAATGAATGATGATTTGTGTTAGTGATGTTAGACATCATAAGAAACCTACTAGATTGTGATTAAACACATGATCTAGTAAGTTAAAGTGGTGATCTTCTGAAAGACCAAGACCATCATGCTTTATGTCTTCATGAACTTGAATGATGAAATTGATTTTCATATGTAAAGGTGATTTAAATAAAATACAAATCCTGTAAATAGATGATTACAAAAATAATTTTCTCAAGAAACCAAGTTTATTTATGAGATTTACAAAGTCATGGTTTCTAAGTAAACTAATCATATTTTTAGTGTCTAAACAAGACTAGAAACATGTTTGTAACAAGAAAAATACAAAAGAAATTTTTTTAGAAAAATCATCTTACAAGTTGTAAATGACTAAATCTTTCAAGAAAGTGATTTACAAACAAATAACAATATTTTAAAGGGTAACTAAACCTACTAAATAACATGGTAAGTTACTACAAGTTTTTACAAAAACTTCAAGTTCATGATGTAGTGTAATTTACTTGATTTTGACACTCGGTAAGTGTTGAATGAGTTGATGATTGATTGTGATGATTTTAAAAGAAAATAAACACATGTTTTGAAAACATGGGAAACCTCCATTTTTAGGGGAAACTATGTCAAAATTTCTATAAAATTTTGACACTTAGAAAAATATAAGTTTTGGTGAAACTTATTCCCTAAAAATCCACCTACAAATATTTACCAAGTGTCACACCCCGACCACGTTAAAACAACAAATCGTGGCGGAAACGTCGGGGAGTGTTGTAACAGAATTATTGTCTCAACAACCATGGTAATTAAAGTTATGTATTATTGAATTAAAGTTTACATTGTCTTGGAAATTAATTAAAACATAACAAAATAATTGTCTTTTAAGTCACTAAGGCCCGAGTCCGTCTAAGTGAAGCACAAACATCATCATGCATCAGCACCTGAAACACATGTAAAAATAGGTATGTCAGCATAAAAATGCCTGTGAGATACATAGGTTTTGTTTATGCAGGATTCATGACTTGTAGTTTAAAAGAAGTGTTTAACAAAAATAGTCATGAACCTTGTAAAATGTTTTCTTTTATAAAATCATGTGAAAATCGATATGAAAATCAAATGATATAAAAGAATTATGCATGGTTAAATAAATAACCAAGTAAAAGTGAATTTGTATAAAATATGTACTTTGTATAAAAATGTCGTGTCTTTGTAAACATGTTTCATGTCTTTGTGAAGTGGCTTAGATAACGCGACAATGTGTAATATAATAAAAACACTTATATATAGGAAGTACCAGCGGCGTATCCACCATGCTTTTATCGTATGGCACATAGCCCCGTTACATAAGTTACTTATCAATAACCAACCAAAATGTCTTGTTTAATGTCAAAATGTTTATGCATAAATCATGTTTAATGTTATGTGTAACATGGATTATGTATAACCACTGAAATGCATAGTAAGTAGGAAGACATCTACTTAAACTATGTAATAATGCCAATGTGAAGCATATGTCATGTACGGTGAATAAAAGAATCTACTCAACCCCGTAGGAAAAATGTACAAAACAATGTTTTTGAGTAAACCTAAGTTTAATTCAAATGACATGTTTTGCAGAAAAAAATGCTTTATGATTACAAACATTTATGCAGTAATGTTAATCGTATACATTCAAGCCTTGCGACTGTGGCGACAAACCTTTAAACAAATTAAAGGTTTATCTAAGTTATGTAGTCGGATTCTGTCATTTCCAACTTCCAAACAAACCTAGGAAGTCGGAAACGGGAGTTGTCAATTCCTATGGTACCATTACATACTACCGAGCGGCGTGACCAATGTTAATGAATGTATTAATGACCCGATTAAACACACCAAATGTCATAACCAATGTAAGCATGCTACGAAAACCATGTACTAGGTATGCTAAGCAAACATGCCTAGTAGAAATGTCATGTAAAACAATGCGTACATGTGTTAAGTAAACATATGTAACAAATGTGTAATAAATCAATGTGCTAGCATGCTTAACATACATAGCAAAACATAGTGAAAACATGTACTAAATATGTACTAAGTGAAACTAGCATGTTTATGTCACATAAGCTTGTAAAACAAGAAAGTAACAAGTATGTACATGTGAATCACCCCAAAGTATTTGAAAACGGTAAAAGAGGGGAACTATGTACTCACTTGGGATTGCTAATTAGTCTTGAGAATAAGACCAATTTAAGCTCCAAGTATCACGGAATCAAACGACACCTAGTATAGGTAACTATGTTAATAAACGGATCCTAAATCGGGAGAAAGGATAGAATGAGGTTCTATAAATCAAATGAGTATTTAAACTCATATGGTATGATTTATTAGACCTTACATTCTGATTTGAAAGTTTACCTAAGTGCTTTTGACCCGTTTCGACCCATTATGGTAGTATAAGCTACTATAATGCGTCGTTAGCGTAAAACTATGTTCGGTTGGTTAACTATGTGCTATGCCAAGTCTTACATGCCCAATTATGCCTAAACATGTTACTAAATCAGATTATATGTCAAAAATATGTTCACATAGTCAAAATACGGATTTATGCTTCAAAAGGGCGTTTTGGTCATTTCCTATGGGCATACAAGCTAACTAGCAAATGACCAACCAATCATATGTGATCATAAGGTATAACCTCAGGGGTTATTCCCTATATAACTATGATCACTAAGTAAGCTTGGTCGGATCATAAAGATCGACCGAACGGGTCAGGTTCGAAAGTCTAAGCGGTTGTTTAGACCGCCTAACTAACAACCCTAAACAATCACCAAACTATTAGTGACGAGTTAAACATGTCAAAACATGTTTAACCTACTGATTTGGTATCAAAACAATGGATTTTGATACCCGAAAATAGTTCCATTGCAAAATGCGTGCTAAAACGCATTTTGACCGAAACTTTGACTCGTCACTACGCCTAGTTAATGTGGTAATCAGTAGGTATAATCACTAAGGATTATAACCATTGTGATTACAATCACATTGCAAAGTTCAATTGAACTTTGACTTGACCAATTGACTGGTCAAACTGAAAGTCAAACACTGTTTGACTTTTTAAACTAGTAAGCAATAAAAGAATGAAAGAATGCTCACTATAGTCCTTGCTATCTTTTCTACAAAGAAGACAAGTCCCAAATCAGTTGAGAGAGCTCCAAAGCAGATAAGAAAGGAGAAAATGAGGAATGAGCAAGGAACAAATGAGAAATGGATGGCTATTTATAGTTGTTGCCACTTCACAAGATCATTCCACTTGTTTGTGTGGCCAACAAGCATAAGATCCTAGCCATCCATGTGTTATGAACTGATTAGAAGCCTTGGTGATCACACAAACTTGCTCAACACACCAAAAATTTGCATAAACAGCCCCTGGACATTGAACACAATGCTGAAAACAACTTTCTGTCGCTGGGCACACTGACACGGCCCGCGTAAACAATGGGGAGGGGGTCACGCGGCCCGCCTTGGCTCCCCAGTTCAGCAACAGTTTTGTTAAATTGCAGAACATGTCCCTGCACTTGTTTGAGTCCATTTCAGGCCCTTTTGACCCCCGTTAAGCCATTTTCAAGGCTCTACAAGGTCAATAAAGTTTATAGGACTCAAAATATGCTTGGAAAACTCTTGGATGTCGGCTCGTTTGGTCGTACGGTCGCGTTGTTCGTTAAATTACGACGAAACTCAAACGGACGCGAAAAACGAACCAAATTAAGCGACGAATGGTATTTTTGCATGGCGATCACTAAAATAAAAATATTTTAGTGTGTGCAAAAATTTTGGATGTCCAGATGTGTCCAGATCGTAAGATATGCGCGAAAATGCAAACTTACGTTGTTTTTGACACTTTTAGTCCCTGTAAGATCATGTAAGCATGTTTTCGCACACCGAAACTATCAAAGCTTATTTTTAAGCCATGTTTAGGTTATTTATGGTATGTTTAGCTTATAATCATATTCCGGACTATACGTTGACTTACGAAATGATAGACTTTTGCAGTTTGACGCAAATAGTCCCTGTGAGCGAATAAACTTGCTTTTGCCATACCAAACCTTCTAAAACTTATTTCTAAGTTATGTAAAGGTTATTTAAGGTATGTTAGGTTTATGTTGTTATTCCGGAGTGTTTTTCGCATTAAACTGATTACCTTTACGTATCAGTTTGTGTATAACTCTCCAGAAAGTGATATAGAGTTCAAAATCGATCAAAAATCAACATGTGCATAAAATCAAACATAATTAGCAAACATTGGGATCAAAACACACTGTTTTATTAATATTGTATTATTCAGAGTCTGTAGAATGGTTACACAAGCACGGATGTTACAGTCTCCCCTACTTTAGGAAATTTCGTCCCGAAATTTATTTAGAGGAAACTCGTGAGAACAAATGTGGATATCTCGTCTTCATCTGGTCCTCACGTTCCCAAGTAAACTCTGGGCCACATTTGGATTCCCAGCGAACCTTGACTAAACGAATCCGTTTGTTCTTCAATTGTCTAAATGTTTGATCCACTATCTCCACAGGTTTCTTAACGAAGTGCATCGTTTTATCAATACGAATTTTATCAAGTGGTATGTGGAGGTTCTCATCAGCTAAACACTTTTTGAGATTGGACACGTGGAATGTCGGATGAACATTTCCAAGTTCAGGAGGTAGCTCAAGTCTGTAGGCTACTTTTCCGACTCTTTCAACGATCTTGAATGGTCCAACATAACGTGGTGCAAGTTTTCCTTTCTTTCCAAATCTAATCACACCTTTCCAAGGGGATACCTTGAGTAGGACGTGATCACCGATTTGAAATTCTAAGGGCTTGCGTCCTTGATCCGCATAACTCTTTTGACGGCTTCTAGCTGTCTGAAGGTTATCACAAATCTTCTTGACCTTATCTGTAGTCTCTAGAATGAGTTCAGGTCCAGTAAGCTGAGCTTCACCTATCTCATTCCAGCAGACCGGTGGACGACATTTTCGACCGTATAAAGCTTCGAAAAGAGCCATTTTGATGCTCGTGTGATAACTATTATTGTAGGAGAATTCGATCAAAGGTAGATGCGAATCCCAACTACCACCAAAATCAATCACACACGCTCTAAGCATATCCTCCAGTGTCTGGATTGTTCTCTCAGATTGACCATCTCTCTGCGGATGGTATGTTGTGCTCAAGTTAAGTTGGGTTCTCATGGCAGATTGCATGGTTCTCCAAAAGCGAGATGAGAATCGAGTATCTCTGTCAGATATAATGTTCAAAGGAACACCATGTCGAGATACAATCTCATCAACATATAACTTGGCAAGCTTGTCAGCAGATAAATCCTCGCGGATTGGCAAGAAATGCGCTGACTTTGTAAGACGATCAATAACAACCCAAATGGTGTCATGACCTTTTTTAGTGCGCGGTAACTTGGTAATGAGATCCATAGAAATGTTTTCCCATTTCCAAACCAGAATCTCTGGTTGCTCAAATAATCCAGAGGGATGTTGATGTTCTGCCTTAACCTTAAGACAAGTAAGGCATTTGGAAACATATAAGGCAATGTCCTTCTTCATACCCGACCACCAATATTGGGTTTGAAGATCCTTATACATTTTGTCTGCACCAGGATGAATAGAATAACGAGACTTATGAGCTTCATCCATAAGCAAGGTGCGCAGATCATCTATACTTGGGACCCACAAACGGCCCATGTAATAGAATATCCCAAAGTCTCTCAGTTCAAGCTCAGGATTTGTATGACACGGTAATTCTTTACCCATCAAGTCTTGTGTAACACAAGTATGTTGAGCCTGAATTATGCGGGATTGAATGTCATATCGAACCTGGACACAGTGAAGCTTGACACGTTCCTTACGACTCAATGCGTCAGCCACGACATTCGCCTTACCAGGGTGGTAGCGAATTTCGCAATCGTAGTCGTTTAGGAGTTCAACCCAACTTCATTGCCTCATGTTTAATTATTTCTGATTGAAAATATGCTGGAGGCTTTTGTGGTCAGTAAACACTACACACTTTGTACCGTAAAGGTAGTGTCTCCAAATTTTGAGAGCAAAGACTACTGCACCTAACTCAAGATCATGAGTGGTGTAGTTCTTCTCATGTACCTTTAGCTGTCTTGATGCATAGGCTACAACTTTGTTTCTTTGCATAAGAACGCAGCCAAGGCCTAAGTTGGATGCATCACAGTACACGACAAAATCGTCGTTACCCTCGGGCAAAGATAGGATAGGTGCATCACAGAGTTTTTGTTTCAAGGTCTGGAAAGCTTCTTCCTGCTTGGATCCCCACTCAAAAGGTTTGCTCTTCTGAGTTAGAGCAGTGAGAGGAACTGCAATCTTGGAGAAGTTTTCAATGAAACGACGGTAATAACCCGCTAGACCAAGAAATGAACGTACCTCGGTAGGAGTAGTAGGTGTATCCCAATCCTTAATTGCACTGATTTTGGCGGGATCTACATGTATACCTTGTTCGTTAATGATGTGCCCTAGAAATTGAACTTCCTTAAGCCAAAATTCGCACTTGGAGAATTTGGCGAAAAGCTGTTCTTTCTTTAGGAGCTCCATTGTAAGACGAAGGTGCTGTTCATGATCAGCTTGCGTCTTAGAATAGATTAGAATATCATCAATGAATAAAATGATGAACTTGTCCAAATAAGGCTTACAAACCCTATTCATCAAGTCCATGAAAACAGCAGGAGCATTTGTTAAACTGAAGGGCATAACAGTGAACTTATAATGACCATATCGAGTACGAAAAGCAGTTTTGGGAATATCTTCTTCGAGACCTCGAAGTTGATGATACCCAGAACGTAGATCAATCTTTGAAAAGCAAGTAGCACCTTGTAGCTGATCAAAGAGATCATCAATGCGAGGTAGGGGATATCGATTCTTTATGGTAAGCTTGTTAAGCTCACGTTAATCGATACACATCCTGAAAGATCCATCTTTCTTTTTCACGAATAGGACAGGAGCGCCCCAAGGGGAAAAGCTTGGACGGATGAATCCTTTGTCAGATAGCTCCTGAAGCTGCTTAGATAACTCTTGCATCTCAGACGGTGTAAGACGGTAAGGTGACTTAGCAATGGGATTTGCACCAGGTACAAGATCAATGCGAAACTCAACTTGGCGTATAGGGGGTAATCCAGGTAAGTCTTCAGGAAATACCTCAGGATAATCCCGAACAACAGGGATATCTTGGGTAGTCTTACCCTTGCCTTTATCCTCTACAACATGTGCCAAGAAAGCGACATATTTCTTTCGTAGGTATTTTTGGGCTTGGGTACAAGACATGAGTTTAACAGGTTTCTCCCCACGAACTTCTAAGATCTCACCAGTCAAAAGCGGTATACGGACGATCTTCTCAAAGCAAACCACCTCAGCATGGTACTTGGCTAACCAATCCATTCCCACTATAACATCAAAGCTCCCGAGTTGCATCGGTGTGAGGTCGATAGGGAAAAGATGGTTATTAAGGTTCAATTGGCAATTTCAAAGAACAGAGTTGAGAACAACAGGTTCACCACTAGCTACTTCTACTGTCAAGGGCTTTCCTAGTTTTGTTCTAGTCATCGAAAGCAAAGGCTCAAAAGCTAAGGACACAAAACTCTTATCGGCACCCGAATCAAATAGAACAGAAACAGGATGGTAGTTAACAAGGAACGTACCGTTCACCATTTTGTTATCCGCACGTGCCTCATTAGCATTAAGATTGAAAGCTCTACCACGAGCCGGTGCCTGATTTGCGTTTGCCAACCTCGGGCAGTTGTTTTTGTAGTGGGTCAGATCCCCACAATTGTAACACGAACCAGGAGGAAAGTGAGGTCGTGCAGGATTCTGGGCAGGGTTTTGCACCGCTTGGTTTTGAGCTGCCTGATTTTGGTTAGGAGCAAAACGGCAAGTATTTGCAAGATGACCAGATTTGCCACAATTCGTGCAGATGCGGCATTGCAACTGTGGCTGGTGGTGGCTGTTACATCTGTTGCACAGAGGTGCATTTCCCGCATACTGCCTCTTGGCAGCAGGTTGTGCAGCTTGACTCTGTGCTGCCTGATTAGGTGCAGCCTGATTAGTCTGAGCAGTGACAGCGAAATTCTTGGAAGCCTTACGCTTCCTCGATTTCTTGGAAGACTCAGCCGCCTTCTTGCCCTCTTTCTCAGTGGTGCCATCAGACTGTTTCTGCTTCTTGTCACCTTTTTTGTGGAGTTTACCCTTCTTGACTTGTGATTCAGTAAGGGTTGCAGCTAGCTCAATGGCCTGTCGGACGGTTGTAGGGTTGCTGCCAGTGACAATATCCTGAATAGGATCTGGCAAACCGTCTATGTATTTCTCAATAGCCTTATCTAAAGGCGTGACCATAGCAGGACAGAGCAAGCTTAACTCCTCATATCTATCAGTGTAAGCCCGGTGTTCACCACTGTCTTGCTTCAAATCATGGACCTCATTTTCAAGTGCCCTCTGCTCGTGACGAGGACAAAATTCTCTCATCATGAGAGCTCTAAGTTCTCCCATGTCTGACCCAAAGCAACCTCAGCACCTCGGTCTCTTATTACCCCATTCCACCAGGTAAGAGCCCTCTTTTGAAATACACTCGAGACAAACTCGACCTTACGGTTGTTCGGACACTGAACATGGCGAAAGGTGCTCTCAAGACTCTCAAACCACTGTAGGAGCCCAGTTGCTCCCTCAGAACCACTAAACTTGAGTGGTTTAGCCGAGTTAAAACTTTTGAAATTGCACGGAGTAGGTGCATTATTATTATTGTTGGCTTGGTTCCATTGAGCAATGAGATTGGGGAACGCAGCAGCCATTTGCTGCTCGATGATTTCTGCCAGTTCGGCATTTGATAGCGGATTTTCGCGTCGAGGAGGCATTCTAAAAGAGGAAACATGAGAGAAAACGAGTGAGATGACGTGATGAAAGAAATGAGATATCAATAAAATCGGCAAAAAGCAAGGATGGTGGTCATTTGTTTGTTACCACAAAGCAAACAAACGACACACAGTGACAAATCAAAGTAAATAGGTCATAATAATGTATCAATGAAGACATGCTCGCCTATAAGTGAACACTCACCCCAAGAGTTCCCAGGTAAGAGTGACTGGTCCGAAATTGCGGATTTGTACGAACACTCTAGCCTTAGACAGAAAACTCAGGGTACAGGCATTCACTCTTCCAATTTGCACGTGTTCACATTATTTAGACCCAAACTTTGACAAGATTTTGAAAATTTGGAAGGTACAAGACCAAGAGAAATCATCTAAGGATAGATGATTGATTTCAAAATCATTTTGGAATTTTGTGTTCATGTTTTGGTAATCACCTAAGGATAGGTGACGTGTATTGTTTTAAGATCTAAACACAAGATCACTTGTGTTAGGGTCCTAAGAAGTTATAGTCTAGGTCAAAGCATTGCTAATAACCTAATTCCTTATAACCATTGGCTCTGATACCAACTCTTCTGTCACAACCCGACCACATTAAAACAACAAACCGTGGCGGAAACGTCGGGGAGTGTTGTAACAGAATTATTGTCTCAACAACCATGGTAATTAATGTTATGTATTATTGAATTAAAGTTTACATTGTCTTGGAAATTAATTAAAACATAACAAAATAATTGCCTTTTAAGTCACTAAGGCCCGAGTCCGCCTAAGTGAAGCACAAACATCATCATGCATCAGCACCTGAAACACATGTAAAAATAGGTACGTCAGCATAAAAATGCCTGTGAGATACATAGGTTTTGTTTATGCAGGATTCATGACTTGTAGTTTAAAAGAAGTGTTTAACAAAAATAGTCATGAACCTTGTAAAATGTTTTCTTTTATAAAATCATGTGAAAATCGATATGAAAATCAAATGATAAAAAAGAATTATGCATGGTTAAATAAATAACCAAGTAAAAGTGAATTTGTATAAAATATGTACTTTGTTTAAAAATGTCGTGTCTTTGTAAAAAATGTTTCATGTCTTTGTCAAGTGGCTTAGATAACGCGACAATGTGTAATATAATAAAAGCACTTATATATAGGAAGTACCAGCGGCGTATCCACCATGCTTTTATCGTATGGCACATAGCCCCATTACATAAGTCACTTATCAATAACCAACAAAAATGTCTTGTTTAATGTCAAAATGTTTATGCATAAATCATGTTTAATGTCATGTGTAACATGGATTATGTATAACCACTGAAATGCATAGTAAGTAGGAAGACATCTAGTTAAACTATGTAATAATGCCAATGTGAAGCATATGTCATGTACGGTGAATAAAAGAATCTACTCAACCCCGTAGGAAAAATGTACAAAACAATGTTTTTGAGTAAACCTAAGT
The DNA here is from genome assembly GCA_030545235.1 of Helianthus tuberosus. NCBI lineage: Eukaryota > Viridiplantae > Streptophyta > Magnoliopsida > Asterales > Asteraceae > Helianthus > Helianthus tuberosus. Next base: position 107,298,054 of record CM060414.1, on the reverse strand, counting down.
TTAATTCAAATGACATTTTTGCAGAAAAAAATGCTTTATGATTACAAACATTTATGCAGTAATGTTAATCGCATACATAAAAGCCTTGCGACTGTGGCGACAAACCTTTAAACAAATTAAAGGTTTATCTAAGTTATGTAGTCGGATTCTGTCATTTCCAACTTCCAAACAAACCTAGGAAGTCGGAAACGGGAGTTGTCAATTCCTATGGTACCATTACATACTACCGAGCGGCGTGATCAATGTTAATGAATGTATTAATGACCCGATTAAACACACCAAATGTCATAACCAATGTAAGCATGCTACGAAAACCATGTACTAGGTATGCTAAGCAAACATGCCTAGTAGAAATGTCATGTAAAACAATGCGTACATATGTTAAGTAAACATATGTAACAAATGTGTAATAAATCAATGTGCTAGCATGCTTAACATACATAGCAAAACATAGTGAAAACATGTACTAAATATGTACTAAGTGAAACTAGCATGTTTATGTCACATAAGCTTGTAAAACAAGAAAGTAACAAGTATGTACATGTGAATCACCCCAAAGTATTTGAAAACGGTAAAAGATGGGAACTATGTACTCACTTGGGATTGCTAATTAGTCTTGAGAATAAGACCAATTTAAGCTCCAAGTATCACGGAATCAAACGACACCTAGTATAGGTAACTATGTTAATAAACGGATCCTAAATCGGGAGATAGGATAGAATGAGGTTCTATAAATCAAATGAGTATTTAAACTCATATGGTATGATTTATTAGACCTTACATTCTGATTTGAAAGTTTACCTAAGTGCTTTTGACCAGTTTCGACCCATTATGGTGGTATAAGCTACTATAATGCGTCGTTAGCGTAAAACTATGTTCGGTTGGTTAACTATGTACTATGCCAAGTCTTACATGCCCAATTATGCCTAAACATGTTACTAAATCAGATTATATGTCAAAAATATGTTCACATAGTCAAAATACGGATTTATACTTCAAAAGGGCGTTTTGGTCATTTCCTATGGGCATACAAGCTAACTAGCAAATGACTAACCAATCATATGTGATCATAAGGTATAACCTCAGGGGTTATTCCCTATATAACTATGATCACTAAGTAAGCTTGGTCGGATCAAAAAGATCGACCGAACGGGTCGGGTTCGAAAGTCTAAGCAGTTGTTTAGACCGCTTAACTAACGACCCTAAACAAGCACCAAACTATTAGTGACGAGTTAAACATGTCAAAACATGTTTAACCTACTGATTTGGTATCAAAACAATGGGTTTTGATACCCGAAAATAGTTCCGTTGCAAAATGCGCGCTAAAACGCATTTTGACCGAAACTTTGACTCGTCACTACGCCTAGTTAATGTGGTAATCAGTAGGTATAATCACTAAGGATTATAACCATTGTGATTACAATCACATTGCAAAGTTCAATTGAACTTTGACTTGACCAATTGACTGGTCAAACTGAAAGTCAAACACTGTTTGACTTTTTAAACTAGTAAGCAATAAAAGAATGAAAGAATGCTCACTATAGTCCTTGCTATCTTTTCTACAAAGAAGACAAGTCCCAAATCAGTTGAGAGAGCTCCAAAGCAGATAAGAAAGGAGAAAATGAGGAATGAGCAAGGAACAAATGAGAAATGGATGGCTATTTATAGTTGTTGCAACTTCACAAGATCATTCCACTTGTTTGTGTGGCCAACAAGCATAAGATCCTAGCCATCCATGTGTTATGAACTGATTAGAAGCCTTGGTGATCACACAAACTTGCTCAACACACCAAAAATTTGCATAAACAGCCCCTGGACATTGAACACAATGCTGAAAACAACTTTCTGTCGCTGGGCACACTGACACGGCCCGCGTAAACAATGGGGAGGGGGTCACGCGGCCCGCCTTGGCTCCCCAGTTCAGCAACAGTTTTGTTAAATTGCTGAACATGTCCCTGCACTTGTTTGAGTCCATTTCAGGCCCTTTTGACCCCCGTTAAGCCATTTTCAAGGCTCTACAAGGTCAATAAAGTTTATAGGACTCAAAATATGCTTGGAAAACTCTTGGATGTCGGCTCGTTTGGTCGTACGGTCGCGTTGTTCGTTAAATTACGACGAAACTCAAACGGACGCGAAAACGAACCAAATTAAGCGACGAATGGTATTTTTGCATGGCGATCACTAAAATAAAAATATTTTAGTGTGCGCAAAAATTTTGGATGTCCAGATGTGTCCAGATCGTAAGATATGTGCGAAAATGCAAACTTACGTCGTTTTTGACACTTTTAGTCACTGTAAGATCATGTAAGCATGTTTTCGCACACCGAACATATCAAAGCTTATTTTTAAGCCATGTTTAGGTTATTTATGGTATGTTTAGCTTATAATCATATTCCGGACTATACGTTGACTTACGAAATGATAGACTTTTACAGTTTGACGCAAATAGTCCCTGTGAGCGAATAAACTTGCTTTTGCCATACCAAACCTTCTAAAACTTATTTCTAAGTTATGTAAAGTTTATTTAAGGTATGTTAGGTTTATGTTGCTGTTCCGGAGTGTTTGTCGCATTAAACTGATTACGTTTACGTATCAGTTTGTGTATAACTCTCCAGAAAGTGATATAGAGTTCAAAATCGATCAAAAATCAACATGTGCATAAAATCAAACATAATTAGCAAACATTGGGATCAAAACACACTGTTTTATTAATATTGTATTGTTCAGAGTCTGTAGAATGGTTACACAAGCACGGATGTTACACCAAGGTTTCCCTAAGTTTTATGTAAACTTTAAGTTAAGAAATGACGATTTCTTCAAGATAAAAAATTGATATTAAGTATGTATATTTTTGAGGAAAATATATATATTTATTGATCACCAAATTTTGTGCTAAGTGTATGTAGTATATATTATATGTAATAGTGTATTAGGACTTGAAAGTACACTAAATACTCCTAAGGAGTAAACATACAAAATACACATACAACATGCATAGACAAATACAAGAGAATATATTTATGAAAATATATTTCTTAATAGATTATGTAACTCGGACAAGTTACGAACTTAAATGAAGTTTTGGACGAAAATACATAACTCGGGTGAAAAATACAAGATACTTATATTTATTTTTGAGAAAAATGATATAAGTAAGATACATAGTTAAAAATATAAATTATTTTTTAACAACCAAGAACACATACATAAAAGATGGTGACTTGTACTTGTGCGATACAAGTCTAGTGACTAATGTTAATAAAACATGTATAGGTCACGACGCTATATAAGCAAACCCGGTGAAGTTTACGACGCAAGAAACGCAAAGTTGTGAGTTCATGTCCCCACTTTTAATCTTTTACATGCTTTTTAAACTTGGGGAAAATACATGTGTTATGGTATGATGGATACAAAAACTAAGGGATGATACTTTAGATCATGTCACGAATAGGGTACCAGAAGCACCATTAATCGTGTACATACTAAGACCGCAGAATAAAAGGTTAGATCTAATGGGTTTTCGGGCAGCCACACTCTTGGTGATAACTAGTACCAAGTAGTGCTTTTGTGTCTCAGTCGTGAATCGACTACTAGAAAAATGCCTATGGTTTGGATGCTTCCTATGTCGTGTCACATGTTAATGGCCTTGCAAACCATTAGCGATCTTGATTTCGTTATATTTACAGAAATACTTGATACATACAAATTTCATACCATGTTTTCATACAAAGTATACAAACCTTCAATACAAAAACTGCATGAACTCACACCAACATTATGTTGACGATTTTCCAAAAACTCACATGTATTTCAGGTAACTAAAGTGGATGTGTGCACGGCCTTACTTTTGCTCTTGGATGTTGTCAATGTTTATCTTTGAATAATGTTGTAAACTTTTCAGACGACGTTTTATGCTGTGATGTAAACTCCAAACTTAACCTATGTTTTCAGTTACGTAATGTTATTGGCATTTGAAGTTATTTTTACAAGCATGTAGTATGTTTACCATTCGTATGCAATGAGAACCTTTCATGATCACACCTCGTGCTTCCGCCTAAGAAAGGGGTGTGACAGATTGGTATCAGAGCTGCGATTGTAGTGAACCAGGATTCCTTCTCGAGTCTAGACTACAATCTTTAGGATCCTTTCGCGAAAACAATTTTTTAAAAAAAAATTTCATTGCATAAAACTTTCCGCGACATCCACTACCAAAAACTATTTACAAGGAGTCAAATAAGGACACTACGAAACTTAGGGTGCACTGGAGTAGCACTTGTCTTTGACTAGAAATTACTTGCAACTATGTGTGATAATTGATATATACATATACTAGAAATAGAATATCTCAGGTACTCGTGACTTTACCTGAAAGCAATGGCCTATCTGAAGGAAGTAATACGAGGATGAAACGAACTGTGCTGACTGTGCAAGGAGTTACGTAATTATGGATGCATACATAATTATGGAATTCAGTGCACAGAAACCACAGCCAGTCTTGTCACGTGTCAAATGAGATTCCTTCAATACAAGAAAAGGTCAAACGTGAACACCCTAACCCCTCCCCCAGCCTATTAAATACTCTTTTGAAGTAATGATTTAGGGTATAAAGACAAGAACCGCCAATGTGGAGTAAGATATTTTGCCCTTTATATATATTAAACTTGTACTTTGGGGAGATGTAACCCTCATGCATTTTGTTTACTTCGCAAACAATGATGTCACAAGTTGCCCTGATATGTGTAGAGACTTGGTGAATATCTTATGACACATCAGTATTTATCTATTTATGCATGCTTGTTGCTATATGAATTGATTTATATGTTTGGCGGATTGTTTGATGTCACTTATGTGGGTATATGTCTGTGTATATATACTATTACTGTCTCGAATGACGATATCAAACAAATGTCTAACCCTGTTGTGTTATGTTCCGACAGAACATGGCACCTAGGAGAGCTGTGAACAATCAGGATTCTGATCAACCCCATCCTCCTCTTCTGCCGAGGACTGCTAAAGAACTGAACGCCCTATTGGAAGAAAGGATCTCCGCAGCTATTGCCTAATACAAGGCAAACCGCACCGAACAAAGTGGAGGACCAAGCAATGCTAGACGTAATGGGCAGGGAGATACATCTGGAGGAAACACAGCTCAAGGCTGCACTTTCAAGCAGTTTGTCGACTGCAAGCCGCTGAACTACGACGGCACTGGAGGTGCAGTGGCGTTTGTACGCTGGACGGAGAAGACTGATGCCACTATCCGTATGAGCAAGTGTACCGTGGATTAACAAGTCACTTTTGCTACGGGGTTGTTTGTTGATGAAGCTTTGACTTGATGGAATTTGCAAGTACAGACTCTGGGTGATGATGCTGCGTACGACATGATGTGGGATGAGCTAAAGGAACGTATAAGAGAAAAGTATTGCTCTCGTGCTGAACTCCAAAGGTTGGAGACTGAGTTCTGGCACTTGACCATGGAAGGTGCTGACATTACTGGTTACACATGAAGGTTCCACGATTTGTCTAGAGTGATCCCTTACATGGTGACTCCTGAATTTAAGCACGTTGAATGCTATATTTGGGGACTGGCCCCAGAGTTTCGCAGCATGGTAACTTCGGCCAAACCTGAAACGATCACACAGGCTGTAACTCTGGCTGTCAGCCTTACTGAAGATGCTGTCCGGATGAAGAAGTTATCGCTAAACCCAACTGAAAATACCGAGACGCATGCTGAGTCGTCTGGTGACAAGAAAAGGAAGCATGCGAACCTGAATCAAGCGACTCGTAACAACAAGGGTTCCAAAAATAAGAAACGAGACCCCAACCCGCCTCAGGAGGCGAAAACTGTTGCAACCATGAATGACGCTCCTGCCAAAAGATACCTGGGCACTCTGCCCATCTGCAACCAGTGCAAGCGTCATCACGAAGGAGTTTGTCGCATTCCAAAATGCGCCAAGTGTGGAAAACTGGGTCACCATACTGAGAACTGTTGGGGAAAAGGAAATAGGAACGGGAATGGAAACCGCAACGGCGCTGGTAATAGAAACAATGGAGGAAATGGTAATGGCAATGGTAACCGGAATGGTAATGGAGCTGGGCAGAACCAGGGATGCTTTGGTTGTGGAAGCAAGGATCATTTCATAAAAGATTGCCCAAGGGGAAACAATGCTCAGGCTCGAGCATTTGTGATTGGAGCAAGGAACGCACGCGAGGACCCTATTGTGGTCACCGGTACGTTTCTCGTTAACAATCACTTTGCATCCATACTATTTGACACTGGTGCCGATTATAGCTTCATGTCTGTGGAATTTAAACATATGCTTGGAATAGGATCTAGTAGATTAGATATTCCTTACTCCATAGAACTAGCCGATGGTAAACTTCTTGAATCGGGCGAAGTTGTTAGGGGTTGTTCATTAGAACTTGGTGAGCAAAAATTTAGCATCGATCTCTTACCTATTCAATTGGGTAGCTTTGATGTAGTGGTCGGAATGGACTGGTTGTCCAAGAACAAGGCTGAAGTTATTTGTCACGAGAAAATCATTCGCATCCCTCTGGCGAATGATGAAACTCTTATCGTGCATGGAGAAAAACGAGACGCGCCTCTGCGGATCATCAGTTGTATGAAGGCACAGAAGTGCTTAAGGAATGGATGTGTTGCTTTCCTGGCACACGTTGTAGATAAGAAGGCTGAGGAGCCGAAACTTGAAGACATTCCTGTGGAGAAGGAATTCCCTGATGTTTTTCCCGAAGACCTGCCAGGGCTACCTCCTCAACGACAAGTCGAATTCCATATAGACTTGGTTCCAGGAGCTGCTCCTTTAGCCAAGGCACCCTATCGGCTTGCACCATCCGAGATGCAAGAATTATCTACAAAACTCCAGGAGTTGTTGGATAAAGGATTCATAAGGCCAAGCTTCTCGCCTTGGGGAGCTCCAGTATTGTTCGTAAAGAAGAAGGATGGAACACTACGGATGTGTATCGACTATAGAGAGTTGAACAAGCTCACAATCAAGAATCACTACCCGCTACCAAGGATTGATGACTTATTTGATCAGTTGCAAGGATCGAGCTACTATTCCAAGATCGACCTTTGATCTGGATACCATCAGTTAAGGATTCAAGAGGAAAGCGTACCAAAGACTGCATTCCAAACGCGTTATGGGCATTACGAGTTCCTTGTCATGCCATATGGACGGACAAACGCGCCAGCGGTATTTATGGATCTGATGAACCGCGTATGCAAACCATATTTCGATAAATTTGTGATTGTATTTATCGATGATATCCTAATTTACTCACGAACGAGAGAAGAGCACGAGCAACATCTCAGAACCATTTTGGAACTACTGAAGAAAGAGAAACTTTATGCAAAGTTTTCAAAGTGCGAATTCTGGATTCGCGAAGTACAGTTTCTTGGTCACGTTGTGAACGAGAAGGGCATTCATGTAGACCCATCCAAGATTGAAGCAATAAAGAATTGGGAAGCTCCCAAAACCCCGACTGAAGTTCGAAAATTTTTGGGCTTAGCGGGCTATTACCGACGGTTTATCGAGAATTTCTCAAAAATAACTCAACCGCTGACTACCCTTACGCAGAAAGACAAGAAGTACGACTGGGGTGATAAGCAGGAAGAAGACTTTCAACTACTCAAAAATAAGCTATGCGATGCACCGATACTATCCTTACCCGAAGGCACTGAAGACTTCGTGGTATACTGCGACGCTTCGCGTCAAGGTTTGGGTTGCGTGCTCATGCAACATCAAAAAGTCATCGCTTATGCTTCAAGGCAGCTGAAAGTGCACGAAAGGAATTACACCATGCACGACTTAGAGCTAGGCGCGGTGGTATTCGCCTTGAAGATCTGGCGACACTATTTATATGGTACTCGATGTACAATCTTCACAGATCACAAAAGCCTACAACACATATTTGATCAGAAGGAATTGAACATGCGTCAGCGACGATGGGTCGAGCTGCTGAACGATTATGACTGTGAGATTAAGTACCATCCTAGAAAGGCAAACGTTGTAGCAGATGCGTTAAGCCGAAAAGAAAGGGTTAAGACCCTAAGGGTTCGAGCATTGGAAATGACTATTCAAAGGAACCTCACTGCACGCATTCGTGATGCACAACAAGAAGCCCTTAAGATGGAGAATCGTAGAGCTGAATACCTCCGAGGTATGCTGAATAATTTGGTGCCAAACAAAGAGGGAACTTTATACTTTAAGGGGCGTATTTGGGTTCCGCTCTATGGCGGTATTCGAGAAGTCATCCTTAATGAAGCTCATAAGTCGAGATACTCGATCCATCCAGGATCGGACAAAATGTATCAAGACTTGAAGAATTACTATTGGTGGCCAAGACTTAAAAGCGATGTTGCTATCTATGTTGGAAAGTTCCTAACATGTGCTAAGGTTAAGGCTGAATATCAGAAACCATCTGGGCTACTGCAACAACCCGAGATACCCATGTGGAAGTGGGAACAAATCTCGATGGACTTCATAACAAAATTACCCAGGACCCCTAGGGGGCACGATATGATATGGGTGATAGTCGATCGGTTAACAAAATCTGCGCATTTCCTACCGATCCAAGAGAAGGGTAGCACCGGAAAGCATGCTGAGTTGTACTTGAAAGAAATCGTGGCACGTCATGGGGTGCCTATCTCAATTATTTCAGACAGAGATGGACGTTTTGTCTCGAGGATCTGGCAATCCTTCCAGGAGGCCTTTGGATCTCAATTAGTGTGACACCCATGACAAAACCAGGTACACCCTAAACGGTCCAAAACTGTAAAGCACATTTAACCCTTTAATTTCGCGAAAACCCAAAAAACATGTGTGAAGTGACTTATATGCTTGATTAAATGATATCTGTTATATCTCGGAGGAATCCGAGAACACGTTATGAATGACATTACCCTAATAAGGACCCATGATGTGAAATTGGTATCCTTAGACTTTAAACACGTGTTAAACTGGAGATTTCCGTTTAACAGCGCATTAAACCTTGACATCGATTATTAGGTTATCGGTAGCATTATTTAAAATTTTGAGTTCCAGGAATATCTTAATTATGTGCCATAGACTGAGACATAAGGTTTGAGGTCAGTCAGAAATCGGGCACGCAAATCGAAGCAGCTGCCCGGTTAGGAAAACGCCTTCGTTTTAGGAATAACATAAGGCAATCAAAAGTGCAAGGAACGAACGATCAAGCTTAAAAACACTTAAACCACTCTAATACGAGTCTTTTATGATTAAAACGTAAACGGGTTCGGATTTCAAGACGATTATGCATGATTTTTAAAACCGAGTCTTTTGACACTAATTACGCGTGAAACGGAGTCCGTTACGCAAATCGAGAACGCGCGCGGGAACAGTAAACGAAACTAGCCACTCAATGGAAGATAAACATCATCTTTTAGCGCGTTTTACAGAGCATGAGGTGTCCCTTGTGGGAACCACCCCAAACCGCCACCCCCTTAATTATATATATTTCTTTTCATTTTTCCTTTCATTTTAACACAAAAATACTTCACAAATTCTGGTTTCTCTCAAGAACCATCAGCTGATTTCATCATATACTTCAACAAATCAAAGGTATTAACTCAAATCAATACGGTTTTAAGCATGGTTTCTTGATTAAACATGGTTTAGGCCATGAAAACCCTTTTTAATCCATGATTTTTGGGAGTTTAAACATGTTTATGGGCTGAATATGAACACCATCTAGATTCCTTGGTGTTATATGGTAGCCATGGTTACAAATCTTTGGGGTTTGATACCCTAATCAACCCTTATTCGACAAAAATCGCCTAACTATTCGATTAACTGAAAAACAATGAATCAAAGCTTGATTGATCTAAGTTCTAGCATATTTGGATTGTACTTGATGTGTAGGTACTAAATATAGACCACACATACTTCTGGACTGTGACAACCCCCATAATTCCATGTATCCGTACAATTTATTAATGATAATTAAAGTACTTGACGACTGTGTGGAATTACTTAACTACTCTCTGATTACTGTGTTATACTTAAATATGCTTGTTAACATACTAGTAGTATACAAAAAAGTTACTAAATGGTCCGGTATGCTTTACTGAGTGTTGAGAATTAAAAATGCTACAAAAATATATATATATATAGGACACTTTACGGAATAATTAAACACTTTAACGAAACGGTATTTAACCGAACAACCGGACATTACCCGGAACACAAAATTTTTGCCAAACACATTGTTTCACTATTTCTTGGCTTGTCGTGATCCCCGAACACCCTAACATCTGCTACATATCAAATAAATACCATATGGAAGTTCATACTTGGAAACTAACTATCCATTACTCATTAGTTGAAAAGTTACAACCAACCCCCCCCCCCTAAAACCGAATTTGGTCCCTAAGTGGACCCATACAATCACCCACATATCTTCTATAATATCTTTCCCATATTTTGAAGGGACTGTTGCTTGATTCATTTGCCATAATATTATGACAAGATCTTATAAGTATGGGGAGTATGATTTGTAAGATGATTCATTCACTCAACATACACTCCATCTCCCTCATCTCTCTCCCTCTTTCGGCTCACCCCAAACTGCCACCATCACCACCCCAAGTTCACCACATTCATCCATCTTTGAGTTCCATTCAAGACCTTAAGGTGATACAAGGAAGCTTGCAAGTTGAGGAACATTCAATGGAGCCTTGTTCTAGCTTTTTCATCATCTTTTATCATCATTTTTCTTCACTAGATTCTACCCTAGCCTTGTGCTAGTAGTAAGTTCCTTGTGCACCTTTGTTCATCTTGTTTCTTAGTTAGAAGTTGTAGTAAGACTTGTATGTTTAAAACACTAAAAAAAGTTAGAACAAGAAACATGAACATGAAGCTTTACATGAAAATCTACTTGAAGATGAAATGATGATAAGTATGATGTTGTTTGGTGTATATTGATTCTTGCTTGTTAATGTTGATGTTAAAGGTCGTTGTTGATCACTAAACATGTTAACGGAATCAATCGAACATGCCTTAGAGAGTAGGGAACTGAAAACAGAAAGCTGTTTAGTGATTACAGCCAACTTCAGTTGGCTGTAACCGGACCTTAATAAAACGAAAAATGTATTTTCTGAAGTCTAGATTTCTGTATTATGAAATACGGTTCTAATGGCACTAGAATCATAATTTTTGGACTTCGTTTACTATTTTTAAAGACCCTTTTTTGTAACAGCAACTAAAGCTGAGTTTTTACTGCAGTAAATGGGCGAAATGTTTTTAGTCATAACTTGAGTTCTGTATAGAATTAACTCATGAAATTTGTACTGTAGATGACCAATGATGTATTTGTAATTCTCCATCTGGAATTTAGTAAATCGGACTTATGATGAATTTTTAATAAATTATTCCGTGGACTGCAGTCAGAAAAAGATGAATCTGATTACAGTCCGGAAAATGAATTTTTATAAAATATTGGTGATGAATTGGATCCCGAGATTTTTACACAATAATATTTGGATAGTTTAAGACCTTCTGTAAAAATTTGGGAATTTTTAGAACAAGGTAACTATTTTATTAAAATCCCCGAAAACAGCCCAGTTTCGAATGTAAAAGCTGAAACGACATAAGTAGTAATTTGCGTGTCTAAATGTCGGGTATGTTATCTGAGAATGATCTAAAATGTTATATGTCAATAAAAGTGTTATGTGCAATGTCATATGTTTATTTATGAACGGGAATAGATGGGAAGTTTATATGTGCATGAACCGTTAAAGTGATGCATGTTATGTGGTAGATACGTGTAGGAACTTCGTGCTTATTTGAAGTCACTAATAAACTAAGTGGTAATCATACTAGGATGTGATTGACCGACCTTGACTGTTAGCTATTTTTGAGAGTCAAACCGAGCAACCGAGGTGAGTTCACACTCTTTCTAAGGCATGGGATTCCCGGTGGTAGGATATGTACGGCCATCCTCCTTGGGTAGGATGCCAATATTTAATCCTGCGTATTCTCCTTGGGTAGAATACGTACGTTCGTCCTCCTTGGGTAGGACAACAACCTTAAAACTTACTAGACAAAACTCTATCATGAAGTCCCTCAATTTATATCGACTTAATCGCCGAGGCCAATGGCGAGCGGGTCATTAGTTAATAGCGCTATTAGGTTTAACAAACCTCACACCGTGTCCTTCGAACGGGCGTGTACTAATGGACTATGGCAAACTGTCAATGATGATAGAACATTGACGTAGGGCACAACTATTGTTCGTCAGTTGTCGATATCGGTCTAGTGGTTCACATGGGGAAGTCCCCACTGGTTATGGTTATGGTTTGGGTAATAAAAAGGAACTGGTTAAACATATTTTCAACTATGGGGTAACCCCCACGGAAAATAAGCCAACGAAAGTCAAACCACGTTTTCAGAAACAACTTAAAACTAATCAACCAACCGTGAACTCACTCAACTTTGTTGTTGACTCGTTGTTACATGCCTTACAGGTCGTTAGACGCTTATGGAGCTTGCACGAGGAGGAGGTCATTGTGGGATGCGGACTGTTATGTCCCATGCCAAATATTTAACCTTTATGAACTTATTAAACTTACGTATTGGACTTTATACTCATGAACTATGGAACTTATGTTTTGGACTTACGTTTTATGCTTCCGCTGTTAACATTAAGTCGATTACTTTCTTTTGGTCACCAATCGTTTTGTGGTTGGTTTTATTTACTTAATTATGTTGTTCAATATGATTGGTGGCTCGATCCTGGTCATGTCACGCCTCCAAGTGGTGATACCCCGCATGGTGGATTTTGGGGGTGTGACAGATTGGTATCAGAGCCATTGATTATAGTGAACTTCGTTTTAAAAAAAAGGGAAAAAGATTTTTGATAAAACCAGACTATAACCTGTACAGTGCTCAACGATCCACAACGACGCTTCGCTCCACGTGCAAGACTCGACACAATAGGTGGTATGATTTATGTTGTATTATCGGTTAGATAGTTCACACTGTGCATTAATTAACGTGATAATTGCAATTTGAACCTTGTGTGCTTACTCTCTACTATCGTCCCACACTTATGCACTTTCGCGACACTTTTTATCACTTACGTTGCTTCGTTGTGAAGATCATGAGCGGACGCGGAGGACGTATCAACCTGACTCAAGCCCAGTTGACGGCTTTGATCAATGAACGGGTTGCTGAGGCACTCGCAGCTGTCCCTATAGGAGGTATAACCTGCCATATCAACCCATTTTAGGACATTTAGATCCTACCTTCGCAAACCAACCCTCGTGCTTAACCTTGTCTTTTATTCTCGCGCAACAGGTCAATATGCTCAGCCTCCTGCGTGCACGTTCAAAACCTTCATGGATTTCCGACCCAGTACCTTCAGCGGCACAGAAGGAGTGGTAGGTCTCCTTCACTGGTTCGAGAAGCTCGAATCTGTCTTCGAAATGTGTGAATGCCCTGAAGATCGTAGGGTGAAATATGCTACTGGAACGATTGAAGGTACTGCATTAACCTGGTGGAAGGCACAGGTTCAATTACTAGGGCTGGTGGTTGCTAATGCCACCCCATGGAACGTTTCAAAGAACTGATCAATGAAGAGTACTGCAGTCGGGACAACATCCACAAGCTAGAGGTGGAATTTTTCAATCTGAAGATGACGGGGTCTGAGATTGAGGCGTATACTAAGAGGTCAAACGAGCTGGCCATCTTGTGTCCCACTATGGTGGACCCTCCCATCAAACGTATTGAGCTGTACCTCAAGGGTCTTGTACCAGAGATTCAAAGTCACGTGACTTCAGCTAACCTGGGTACCATTCAGCAAATCATCAAGTTGGCTCATCGTCTCACTGACCAGGCGGTGGAGCAAAACAGGTTGCCCAAACGTATTGTAACACCTCGAAAATTCACGTCCTATAATGTATTGACACGTGTCATAATGTTTGAACGTGTGAAAGAAATATTATAAAAGGACTAAAGTTGACAAACATGGAAAGTATGTGTTTATTCGGATTCTAAGTGTCAACTGTGAATAAATAGGTTGTATATTAACCCTACGTGATGCTCGTACCTTCAAACGAAATAAATCACGGATCATACGAAGCTGAAAGTGAGAGATTACAAGCTACAGGGGTTAAACGTGTCAACATGTTTAATTTATACCTCTGAGTGACCTTTTGACAAACCCGAAGCTTTGTAACGATTAATTATGCTCACAAGAATACACGATTAAAATTTCATAAAGTTTCGTCAACGTATGAGAAAGTTGTGATCAAATTCGTGTGCGAGGGGTTAAAGTGTCAACGCTGAAAGTTAGGCTTTTTCGGGTAACAATTAAGTTACCCGGGGACTTAACAAAATGGGTTTATGTCTTGAGGCCCTTATAGATCAATTTCGAGGGCTCAAAATGCAATAAACGAGTGTCTATACAATGTTTGAAGAGCCAAGGACCATTCTGCAAATATCAAAAAGTTGTTTGGCTGAAGATAACACCCTAGCGTAGCGCTAGCCTGAGGGCTAAGGGCGTAGCGCTACGCTACTGCCTCCCCAGATCAGAAAATCGATTCTTGGCCCATGTTTGTCTGCCACAGCCTTGGTGCATGCATCTTGATCGATTTTTCACAACCTTTGGCCCCTAAGACAACCCCTAGAAACACTAGGACACATGTTGGATTGTTGTGGGATGTCCTAGACTTGGTTGTCAAGCTTTTGTGGTGTCCATGAGCACTATATAAGGAACCATAGTTGCAACACTTGCTTCACACATCATTTACAAGCAATCTGAGCATTTGAGGAGCTTACAAGCAGATCAAGGGTCTTCCTAATCAACCATTAATCATCTAGTAAGTTGCCTAACCCTTCTAAATTAATTCTAGCTTAGTAATTAGCTTAAAAGTCAATATATCGTAACTTACGGTTGACTTCGGGATTAGTTATCGATAGCTCAGTCGTAACCTGAAATAAAAGTACCGTTAGGTTGGTAATTATGTGGGTAATAAGACCCTAAAAGGGTTCCCCCTGATTCCCATCCTAACTAGTTCGTTTGTCGAGTCAAACATTAGCCGAAAAAGTCAACAGAAATGCCATTTGTGATTTAACGCGTGATTGGCAATCCATGAGGCGTGTAACCTGTTCTAACCTTAATATAACTTGGTAATAAGTATAAAAACTTGTTCATACTTGTCCAACTCGACAAATTTCCGTTTAAACCCGGTTCGGAACCGAAAGACGCAAAACTTTGACTTTTGCTTTGACTTCGGTTCTGACCCGTTTTAGTTTGATTTGGAAATGCCTTAGTGCTTCATTAGGGTTGGGTTACATGATAGTATAAGCCTCTGTACTTGTTTCGTTGATTATCCGATTCGTTCGCGCGGTTCCGTTAAATGCTTAAAATGGACCGTAATGCCCTTATAACCTTACAACGAGAATTTTGAAATTGTGGAAGTACAATAATATTAGTTATTGATTATTAAACATGTACGTAAATTTTCACGTCAATCGGAGGTCTAGATTAGGAGATATGCGCATTAGCGTAAATAATAAACTTTTTATTAATTAATCGGCGCGATTAGCGCATAGCCTATCTAAACCCGATTTTCGGCACCAAACCTTTTACCCACTGATGTTAAATAATATTTTGGGATTTTTGAAGATTTTTAATTATTTTTAAACTAATCTTAAGCTAGGCTTATCGCCTTAATTCGGTTAATACCGAATTTACCCTTTTCGGTCATAAAATGATTTCTACAAGGAATTTTGACGCGAATCCAATTGCTACTGATTTTAAATAATAAATGTAATGTTTTGAGCCTGTTTAACTAATCAGAAAACCCAGAATCGTATTTTTATCGTACGTCGCTTAAAACGGGTTTATACGCGTATTATACACATAGTTTAGGCTTAAAACTATTTTGAGATATACGGATTATTATCAACTGATATAATCTGTTAAAAATAAGTTGTTTACTGATTACTTCAGTCCCGAACATCGGGGTTACGTTAAATCCCTTTTATAATCTCTAAAATGACCAAAATACCCCTACGGGGCATAATTAATGATTAAACTCGTTTTGGGCATTATGGAAGATATCATAATGATATCACAACATATTTAAAGCATATTAACTTAGGAAACCTGTTCGCGACCTATTCGGTTACCCGTTACGCGTTATTCGCGTTCGGATCGGTTTATATAACTAGTTTATATAAGTTAGCCGAAACGGGTCAAACCTTATCGGTTTTATCTCAAAATCCAGAATGTGTATGAAATACCCATATTAGACAAGTCTTCAAACTTTTCGGGTCAAAAACACGTTCTATTCCGGTCTTCGCTTAATCATGCGGTTGAACCGTATCTTCCTGTAAGACTAACCGGTCTAAGCTTAAGCTTAATTAAAGACCCGTTAGCATTCTAATAAATTATTTATACCATCATTCCAGACTAGAGCCTTCCGGTAAATGGTACCTACGCTTACTTAAGTGAATACGGCTGAGTTATTAGATTCTTGATATTTAAGACAGGAGCTAGCTCAGGTAAATACTCTTAACTTATTTTCCCTATACGGGCTTGGGATACGGTACTATAAAAGTACCGCTTGGTCGGGTGTATGTAGTCATCAAATCGGATTGTGATTGATGTACTTACATAACCTGTTTAATATGTATTATTTTATTATTATTTGGTGTATGGCCTTTAGGGGTTAATGACCATGTCCCGGATATCCTTGGCATCATTTTACGAAATGGCCACGACCTAAGCACGGGGTGTAGGCATACACCTGACAGTTGCATTATGTAAAAACTGGTAATCCACTCGAAGGTATCATCCCTGTGGGCATTATACCGGAACTGGTAATCCACTTAGGGGATGATAGCCTGTGAGCATTATACCTGTGGCGTGTCTGTTAATCTAGTCCGGCCCTACAAACCGGCCCTAAATGGACGACAAATAAGTAAAACTGTATACAAGATTATATACAAATAATTTTCCCAAGTTATAAAAGATTAATTTTGCCTCTGAGCATTTTAATCAAGTGTCAAAAGGTTTTGTGCCTGGTGCATCTAAATCAATTTTCTTAAACTCTTTTCAAATGAGTCGGTTGAGTGTATTTACCAGTGAAAACTGACGTATTTTCCAAAAGGGTTAAGTGACAGGTACTGAACGTAATTGGCTGGGAGCTCAGGGCGCTAATAAGGAATCTTGCAAGTTCTAGGCATCTAAAGTCTGTTGAACAAATGATATGTTTTAAGATCCGCCTGTGGATCCTTTACTTCCGTTGTAATACTGAATATTACTTCATATTCGGAATGTAATAATAATTATCCTTTGCTTCCGCTGTGCATTCATATATATTGTGTTGTTTGACTATTATGTTGCCAACCACGTCACGATACTCCCCCACCGGTGACACGTGGAAATTCGGGGTGTGACAGGTTGGTATCAGAGCCAACACTGAGTGAATTAAACACTAGTCTTTTGTGTTTAATCTCAGTTACACAATTGCACATTCTTGAGTCTAGACAAGAACATAGGAAAAATCCAAATTTGTTTCATTTTACCTTATTTGGTTCCTTTGTTATTTTTCTGATTAGCCCTTGCATGGGCAAGTCAATTGCTATAAAAGTCCCGTTTAGGGCAACCATATACTTGGTAATTTTAAAAAGGAACGATTATATTTAAAGTATCATTCCTATATTATAAGATCTACCATTATAATAAAATGGCAAAATTTAAAAAGGACAAAACCTAGCCATGTGTCACATTAAGACAGGGCCAAGATGGTAGTTCCATAATTAGATTCAGATCCTTGTTAACAGTTCAATTTAGGATTGCTCTGCGTTAATTATTAAAGAGAATCTTAAAGGTAAACCTAGCCTAAATGTCACGGCATACCAGGCCAAGATGGTAGAACCTATTCAAGAGATTCAAATCCTTATTAAACATATGAAAGCATATTAACATGCTCGACAAATGTGATATGATAAAATCACATAAGTCATTTTGGGATATACTAAATTTCCTTATTTATATAATCATCCCTTATGGATGAAGTGCCCACGGACTATAACTAACGTCCTCTGGGACTAAAGACAGTGGTAGCCTACAACTCCCTGTCAAGAAAAGGTACCGAACTTTGATTCAAACCTTGAAGCCTCGATTCTATAAAATCAAGGCCTATAAATTGAACTTGTCTAAATGACTAGGCCTTTTGTGCTATTATTAACTTATAATTTAGGAGTATAATAAATATCCTGAATAATTATATATTTATCAAAATTAACCAATATGTGTATTAAAAACATGGTTAATAAATAGTTCAAAAAGATAAAACTGTTTAAACTTCCGTAAAAACCTTGTTCTTGTTTAATTTTTATGTAGCAATTAAGACTACATGGCGGGGTCGGAAGAAGGGAATAGTCACCCTCTGGAAAATCGCGATAATGAAAGGATTAATATAACCAGAGGAGAACTTCGTACATTGATTGACTCAGCTGTATCTAAAGCTGTGAAGGAGAAATTCCAGGAGTATAGTGAGACATATAGTGAAGCCTCATCTGTACCCCACTCTAAATCTGTTCCTAAGAAGGAGGAACCAAAGAAAGATGATGACGACCATCATCCCTCCAATCAAAACAGTGTCCCATCCAAAAGGATAGTGTTCGATAATGAACCGCGTACCAAGTCCTGTACCTATAAGTACTTCGTTTCCTGCAAACCCCGGGATTTCACTGGGGAGAAAGGGGCGATTGATTGTATGACTTGGCTAGATGAAATGGACACAATTGTTGACATCAGCGGTTGTGCTGGGGAGGATATTGTGAAGTATGTATCCCAATCGTTCAAGGGAGAGGCACTGGCATGGTGGAAGTCTCTCATTCAAGCTGATGGGAAGATCCCACTCTACGGCATGTCGTGGGAACAGTTTGCTGCTCTCATTAGAGAGAATTATTGCCCGCAGCATGAGGTGGAAAGGATTGAATCAGATTTCCTAGCATTGGTAATGAAGGATCTAGATTGTCCAGCTTATCTCACCACTTTCAATACCCTATCCAGGCTAGTTCCGTACCTGATAACACCGGAACCTAAGCGAATTGCTCGCTTCATTGGGGGTTTAGCCCCAGAGATCAAAGCCAGTGTTAAGGCTTCAAGACCTACTACATTTAGGTCAGTAGCTGACCTCTCTCTGTCCCTTACTTTAGATGCGGTCAGGCTAAGGTCGCTAAAGAAATCTGAAGAAAGTAAGAAGAAGCGTGAGGGTGATAACTCACGAGGATCAGAGAAGAAACACAAGGGAAACACTGACTCTGAGAGGTCTGGGTCTGGAAAGAATGGTCAGCAGACAGAGGAAAAGCCAAGGTGCTCGACTTGCCAAAAACGCCACTTTGGAAAATGCAGAATGGAGTCCAATTCTAAATCAGGACCACCTGCATGTGGGATATGCAAGTCTAGGGAGCACAAGACTGTTGATTGCGGGAAGATTAAAGATGCTACCTGCTACAACTGCAACGAGAAAGGGCACATAAAGACCAACTGCCCTAAGTACGCGAAGAAGCCCGAGTAGGCCGAGAGAACAAACGCACGAGTTGTCCGGATGAACGCCCAAGAAATGATGCAGAATAATAATAGTATAATATGTACCTTTCCTTATCAAACAGTTTATGCAGAAACTTATTTGATATTGGCACATATAAATATGTTATGAATGATAAAGGTTGAGAACTGTTGTCTCCACCTGATTAAGACTCCGGTCATTTAATGCCCGGTAGAAAGTGACGATGTTACGTCAAAAATGCTCCAACGAATTCCATATTGATATTAATATCTATTAGAAATCACTTTTTCTAATATCCTTATAGCAAACTTTTGATTGCATACTTAGGGACTCAATATAGTGATAAAAATCGATTGGTTGCCTTAAAAATCAAGTCCATATTGTGAATGATAAGAAGCAATTAATTATCAAGACTCCTTATGAGACAACCCTCGTAATTACACGTGTCCGTACGATTAATTAATATTAAACATAAAAAAATGGTGGAACTGGCCGTCCCCGGAATCGAACCCGGGTCTAGGCCGGCCGCACCCTTTCGCGCGCCTAGCCAACTGTGCTAGGTGCCTAGTGTTGTGAAACTTCCATTATTAATTAAATTTAAGCACTTGTACAATGGACTTCCTTATCATTTATCAATAATAATTTCTGCTAAGTGTCCTGTTTTTAATACAGGCAATAATAAATCTTCATGAACCATAAACTTAGCAAAATTTTTATTATCATCCACAAGGTATAGCTACCAAGGAAACCGTAGTAACCGATTCTTCTAGTATCGACAAGGAATCCTTCCGAAAAAAAAAAAATCTAAGAGTACTCTTTCTTCGCATAGAGTACGACAACATATGTTATTTTAATTATTTTCTCATTGTTTTCTATCGCCTGCGAATACCAAACTATGTTTGATTAAAGTGTCATATGAAGATTGGTGTATCCTAGTGTGTCCCATAGATTATTTCCATGTCTGATCAGCATGGAGGTTTAATACATGGAACCCCTGAGATATCCCAATGGTCATATTGTACTAAAGTCGACTAGTAGTATTCAAAGAAGATATCCAAAAAAAAAAAAAAAAAAAAAAAAAAAATTTTAAGTAAATGTTCCCGATTAAGGAATTCGCGGACTTATAACATAAAGGTGTCACTCATTTGACACGGACAATGATGGATGAACTGGAGCCTGAGATATGGAAAATCTCTGTAGCCTCCTTGTATCTTAATTATCTTCTCAAAAGATATCCCCGCTTACCTCCTGGAAGGCAGGTAGAATTAAGATTTGTCGCCCGCCGTGGGCTGGAGTATTGTGAAAACTCCATATTAATTATGGAATAAACGAAACCTGATTAAGTAAATTTTAAGATAGGAGATTCATAGCCTAACTCAATATCCTGAGAATTCGGTATAGGAAATTTTGAAAGACGGTTCATTTTGCTAAGGCATTGTTCACCGCAACCCTAATTAGGCGACGATTAAGAATCGCCATCAGCTGCCCAAAATCGTCGAATTGTTCGACTAACTGTAAAGATTAGCTATTCCGTAAGATTAATTTTGAACAATGGTTGGAATAATCATCTCACCTTAAGATAAGCTTTTCTATAATAACTGCCATATAAGTATCAAGGTGGCTCCTTGGAGACCTTGTATAAATGGCATGTTAAACGTTTATTGTTAGGACAATAGATTGGTAAGTCCAATTATAAGGATCTGAACGTTGCCCAGGAAACAACAAATAAGATCGTATAAACCCATACTCGATTGTAAGTTTCCAGTATACGACAGGAAATCGAGAATTCATGAAAATAGCAAACTTCCTAAATTCTTGTTAAGAAATAGGGTTCAACAAGGGATATCACCCTGGAAGGGTGTGCTAAATTGTTAAATTATCGGGCTAGTTAAGCTCTGAGTATATAGAATCATTCGAAGGATTCGAATGTATCAAGATTAAATAGCTTACGAGCTAAAACTTAATTAAGGACTGGATGGAACGCGCAATGTGACCCACACTAATGATTTAGCGACGTGTCACAAATAAGTCGAAAAGCGCTATCACATAATGATATGCAGGACTATGATAATAAGAGCAACCTTCGTCGATTGAGGATCGATGGGTTAAGAAGCTTCGAAGGAAGCATGTACCTATTGTAAAGGTCAAATGGGATGCCCATAGAGGTCCCGAAATCTCGTGAGAGGTTGAATCCACGATGAAAGAAAAGTACCCTTACTTATTTCAGTAAATCTCGGGTCGAGATTTATTTTAAGGGGGTGAGGATGTAACACCTCGAAAATTCACGTCCTATAATGTATTGACACGTGTCATAATGTTTGAACGTGTGAAAGAAATATTATAAAAGGACTAAAGTTGACAAACATGGAAAGTATGTGTTTATTCGGATTCTAAGTGTCAACTGTGAATAAATAGGTTGTATATTAACCCTACGTGATGCTCGTACCTTCAAACGAAATAAATCACGGATCATACGAAGCTGAAAGTGAGAGATTACAAGCTACAGGGGTTAAACGTGTCAACATGTTTAATTTATACCTCTGAGTGACCTTTTGACAAACCCGAAGCTTTGTAACGATTAATTATGCTCACAAGAATACACGATTAAAATTTCATAAAGTTTCGTCAACGTATGAGAAAGTTGTGATCAAATTCGTGTGCGAGGGGTTAAAGTGTCAACGCTGAAAGTTAGGCTTTTTCGGGTAACAATTAAGTTACCCGGGGACTTAACAAAATGGGTTTATGTCTTGAGGCCCTTATAGATCAATTTCGAGGGCTCAAAATGCAATAAACGAGTGTCTATACAATGTTTGAAGAGCCAAGGACCATTCTGCAAATATCAAAAAGTTGTTTGGCTGAAGATAACACCCTAGCGTAGCGCTAGCCTGAGGGCTAAGGGCGTAGCGCTACGCTACTGCCTCCCCAGATCAGAAAATCGATTCTTGGCCCATGTTTGTCTGCCACAGCCTTGGTGCATGCATCTTGATCGATTTTTCACAACCTTTGGCCCCTAAGACAACCCCTAGAAACACTAGGACACATGTTGGATTGTTGTGGGATGTCCTAGACTTGGTTGTCAAGCTTTTGTGGTGTCCATGAGCACTATATAAGGAACCATAGTTGCAACACTTGCTTCACACATCATTTACAAGCAATCTGAGCATTTGAGGAGCTTACAAGCAGATCAAGGGTCTTCCTAATCAACCATTAATCATCTAGTAAGTTGCCTAACCCTTCTAAATTAATTCTAGCTTAGTAATTAGCTTAAAAGTCAATATATCGTAACTTACGGTTGACTTCGGGATTAGGTATCGATAGCTCAGTCGTAACCCGAAATAAAAGTACCGTTAGGTTGGTAATTATGTGGGTAATAAGACCCTAAAAGGGTTCCCCCTGATTCCCATCCTAACTAGTTCGTTTGTCGAGTCAAACATTAGCCGAAAAAGTCAACAGAAATGCCATTTGTGATTTAACGCGTGATTGGCAATCCATGAGGCGTGTAACCTGTTCTAACCTTAATATAACTTGGTAATAAGTATAAAAACTTGTTCATACTTGTCCGACTCGACAAATTTCCGTTTAAACCCGGTTCGGAACCGAAAGACGCAAAACTTTGACTTTTGCTTTGACTTCGGTTCTGACCCGTTTTAGTTTGATTTGGAAATGCCTTAGTGCTTCATTAGGGTTGGGTTACATGATAGTATAAGCCTCTGTACTTGTTTCGTTGATTATCCGATTCGTTCGCGCGGTTCCGTTAAATGCTTAAAATGGACCGTAATGCCCTTATAACCTTACAACGAGAATTTTGAAATTGTGGAAGTACAATAATATTAGTTATTGATTATTAAACATGTACGTAAATTTTCACGTCAATCGGAGGTCTAGATTAGGAGATATGCGCATTAGCGTAAATAATAAACTTTTTATTAATTAATCGGCGCGATTAGCGCATAGCCTATCTAAACCCGATTTTCGGCACCAAACCTTTTACCCACTGATGTTAAATAATATTTTGGGATTTTTGAAGATTTTTACTTATTTTTAAACTAATGTTAAGCTAGGCTTATCGCCTTAATTCGGTTAATACCGAATTTACCCTTTTCGGTCATAAAATGATTTCTACAAGGAATTTTGACGCGAATCCAATTGCTACTGATTTTAAATAATAAATGTAATGTTTTGAGCCTGTTTAACTAATCAGAAAACCCAGAATCGTATTTTTATCGTACGTCGCTTAAAACGGGTTTATACGCGTATTATACACATAGTTTAGGCTTAAAACTATTTTGAGATATACGGATTATTATCAACTGATATAATCTGTTAAAAATAAGTTGTTTACTGATTACTTCAGTCCCGAACATCGGGGTTACGTTAAATCCATTTTATAATCTCTAAAATGACCAAAATACCCCTACGGGGCATAATTAATGATTAAACTCGTTTTGGGCATTATGGAAGATATCATAATGATATCACAACATATTTAAAGCATATTAACTTAGGAAACCTGTTCGCGACCTATTCGGTTACCCGTTACGCGTTATTCGCGTTCGGATCGGTTTATATAACTAGTTTATATAAGTTAGCCGAAACGGGTCAAACCTTATCGGTTTTATCTCAAAATCCAGAATGTGTATGAAATACCCATATTAGACAAGTCTTCAAACTTTTCGGGTCAAAAACACGTTCTATTCCGGTCTTCGCTTAATCATGCGGTTGAACCGTATCTTCCTGTAAGACTAACCGGTCTAAGCTTAAGCTTAATTAAAGACCCGTTAGCATTCTAATAAATTATTTATACCATCATTCCAGACTAGAGCCTTCCGGTAAATGGTACCTACGCTTACTTAAGTGAATACGGCTGAGTTATTAGATTCTTGATATTTAAGACAGGAGCTAGCTCAGGTAAATACTCTTAACTTATTTTCCCTATACGGGCTTGGGATACGGTACTATAAAAGTACCGCTTGGTCGGGTGTATGTAGTCATCAAATCGGATTGTGATTGATGTACTTACATAACCTGTTTAATATGTATTATTTTATTATTATTTGGTGTATGGCCTTTAGGGGTTAATGACCATGTCCCGGATATCCTTGGCATCATTTTACGAAATGGCCACGACCTAAGCACGGGGTGTAGGCATACACCTGACAGTTGCATTATGTAAAAACTGGTAATCCACTCGAAGGTATCATCCCTGTGGGCATTATACCGGAACTGGTAATCCACTTAGGGGATGATAGCCTGTGGGCATTATACCTGTGGCGTGTCTGTTAATCTAGTCCGGCCCTACAAACCGGCCCTAAATGGACGACAAATAAGTAAAACTGTATACAAGATTATATACAAATAATTTTCCCAAGTTATAAAAGATTAATTTTGCCTCTGAGCATTTTAATCAAGTGTCAAAAGGTTTTGTGCCTGGTGCATCTAAATCAATTTTCTTAAACTCTTTTCAAATGAGTCGGTTGAGTGTATTTACCAGTGAAAACTGACGTATTTTCCAAAAGGGTTAAGTGACAGGTACTGAACGTAATTGGCTGGGAGCTCAGGGCGCTAATAAGGAATCTTGCAAGTTCTAGGCGTCTAAAGTCTGTTGAACAAATGATATGTTTTAAGATCCGCCTGTGGATCCTTTACTTCCGTTGTAATACTGAATATTACTTCATATTCGGAATGTAATAATAATTATCCTTTGCTTCCGCTGTGCATTCATATATATTGTGTTGTTTGACTATTATGTTGCCAACCACGTCACGATACTCCCCCACCGGGCCCACCGGTGACACGTGGAAATTCGGGGTGTGACACGTATCAGTGCCACAACTACTCCTGATGCACCTAGCGATAACAAGCAAAAATGGGATGGGAATTCTAGTAAGGGTTCTACTTCAGTTCAGCCTCAGCAGCGAAAGACTGATGACTACCAGAGTCCTGGTCAGCAATCTTCCGGTAGTCAAGGACAGGGTGGATACTGAGGGAACCACCCCAAATGCAACCGGTACCACAAGCATCATAGCGGGCAGTGCAACAAGTGTCGTTGACTGAGGTGTAACAAGTTTGTTCATGAGGCAAAGGATTGCAGGAGCGCACGACCAACAAATCAGAATCGCCAACAACAACAACAAGCTCCACAGAATCACCATCAGCAGCAACAGCAGGGCAATAAAGGATGCTTTCAGTGTGGCGCTGAAGGCCACTTTAAGAGGAACTGCCCTCAGCTGAACCAGAATCAGAACAACAACCAAGGAAACGGGAACAACAATGGAGGCAACAATGGAGGCAACAACGGGGGTAACAATAATGGCAATGGTGTCAGGGGACGTGTCTTCGTGCTGGGTCAGGGTGATGCAAGGAACGATCCCAACGTTGTGATAGGTAAGTTTCTTCTGGATGATTTCTTTGTTACTGTTTTATTCGATTCAGGTGCCGATACTAGTTATGTGTCCTTAAAAGTTAGCCAAATGCTTAAACGCACTCTAACACTTTTGACCACCAAACACACGGTAGAGCTAGCAAATGGTAAAAGTCTCGAGGCCACGCACATAGTTAAGGGTTGTAACCTCGTCTTAGCTGGTCAGACCTTCTCTATCGATCTTATTCCTATCGTACTTGGTAGTTTCGACGTCGTTATTGGGATGGATTGGCTATCCCATCATCAAGCGGAGATTAATTGCAAGGACAAAATCGTCCGCATTCCTCGTTCTGGTGAAGAACCTCTCATGATTCATGGCGACAAGAGTGGTGCTATCGTAGGCATTATCTCTTTCCTTAAGGCCCAGAAGTGTTTGCGAAAGGGCCACACTGCCATTCTAGCACTCGTTACTGACACATCAATGGAAGAGAAGAGAATTGAAGATATTTCTATTGTGCGTGATTTTCCTGAGGTATTTCCTGAGGAACTACCTGGTCTTCCGCCTCATCGACAAGTTGAGTTTCAAATCGAGCTAGCTCCTGGAGCAGCACCAATAGCTTGTGCACCTTATCGACTAGCTCCGTCAGAACTTGAAGAACTATCCACTCAACTACAAGAACTCTTGGAAAAGGGTTTCATACGTCCTAGCTCTTCGCCCTGGGGAGCTCCAGTCTTGTTTGTGAAGAAGAAAGACGGTACTTTCATAATGTGTATTGACTATCGTGAACTCAACAAGGTGACTGTGAAGAATCGTTATCCTCTTCCACGCATTGATGACCTATTCGACCAGTTGCAACGGTCGAGTTTCTATTCCGAGATTGACCTGAGGTCAGGTTACCATCAACTGAGAGTCCGAGATGAGGACGTCTCCAAAACAGCGTTTAGAACTCGTTATGGGCATTACGAGTTTCTGGTTATGCCTTTCGGGTTGACGAATGCACCAGCGGTCTTCATGGATCTCATGAACCGAGTAAGCAAACCTTACCTGGATAAGTTCGTTATTGTTTTCATCGATGACATCCTGATCTATTCTAAGAGTCAGGAGGAACACGAGTAGCATCTACGACTTCTGCTGTAACTTCTTCGAGCTGAGCAACTGTATGCTAAATTTTCGAAATGTGACTTCTGGCTTCGTGAAGTCCACTTTCTAGGCCACGTGGTAAACAAGGATGGGATTCATGTTGATCCATCCAAGGTTAACTCGATCAAGAACTGGCCTGCACCCCGTACGCCCACAGAAATCTGCCAATTTTTGGGTCTGGCAGGATATTACAGAAGGTTTATCAAGGACTTCTCAAAGATTGCGCAACCTCTCACTTCATTGACTCAGAAGGGTGTCACCTATCGTTGGGGTGATGCATAGGAGTCCGCATTCCAGCACTTAAAAGATAGACTTTGTAGCGCGCCTATCCTCTCATTGCCTGAGGGCACAGATGATTTTGTGGTTTATTGCGACGCTTCCATCCAAGGACTTGTTGCGTGTTGATGCAACGTGACAAGGTCATTGCCTACGTATCGCGCCAACTTAAAGTTCACGAAAGGAACTATACTACGCATGACTTGGAGCTGGGAGCAGTTGTTTTCGCACTTAAGATATGGAGACATTATCTATACGGTACCAAGTGCACCATTTACACCGATCACAGGAGTCTCGAGCATATCTTCAAGCAAAAGGAGCTAAACATGCGACAACGCCGATGGGTCGAGCTCTTGAATGACTACGAATGTGCGATCAAGTACCATCCGGGCAAAGCCAATGTGGTTGCCGACGCCCTCAGTCGAAAGGACACTATACCTAAGCGTGTACGTGCGTTACAACTTACCATCCAATCTAGTCTTCCTGCCCAGATACGAGATGCTCAGGTTAAAGCATTGAAAGCAGAGAACATCAAGGCTGAATCCTTACGAGGATCGAGGCAGCGGCTAGAACAAAAGGAAGATGGCGCCTACTATGTAACAGGGCGTATCTGGGTTCCACTTTACGGAAACTTACGCGAACTTGTGATGGATGAAGCACATAAGTCTCGTTATTCAGTACATCCGGGTTCGGATAAGATGTACCACGACCTAAAGACTACATACTGGTGGCCTAGTATGAAAGCCCACATAGCAACCTATGTTAGCAAATGCTTGACTTGTGCGAGAGTCAAGACCGAATATCAGAAACCATCAGGCCTACTTCAACAACCCGAGATACCGACATGGAAATGGGAGCAAATTTCCATGGATTTCGTTACTGGCCTGCCTAGATCTCAACGCGGGAACGATACCATTTGGGTGATCGTGGATTGACTGACCAAGTCTGCACATTTTATGGCTATCAAAGAAACGGATAAGTTTTCTACTCTAGCAGACATCTACCTGAAGGAAGTAGTATCAAGGCACGGAGTGCCAACCTCCATCATTTCTGATCGTGACGCGCGTTTTACTTCTGAACTGTGGCAAGCCATGCATAAGTCTTTTCGCTCACGTTTAGATATGAGCACCGCTTATCACCCACAGACGGATGGGCAATCTGAACGCACCATCCAAACCCTTGAAAACATGCTTAGGGCATGTGTAATCGATTTAGGTAATGGCTGGGAAAAGCACCTCCCTCTAGTGGAGTTCTCATATAACAACAGCTACCACACCAGCATCCAGGCCGCCCTGTTTGAGGCATTGTACAGACGTAAATGCCAATCACCTCTCTGTTGGGCAGAAGTTGGTGACAGCCAAATCACAGGCCCAGAACTGGTAGTGGATACAACCGAGAGAATTGCTCAGATACGGCAACGAATGGCGGCAGCTCGTGACCGTCAGAAAAGCTATGCTGATAAGCGCAGGAAACCACTCGAGTTCCAGGTTGGGGATCGGGTGCTACTCAAAGTCTCACCTTGGAAAGGTGTAGTTCGTTTTGGCAAACTCAATCCGCGTTATGTCGAACCATTCGAAATCATTGAGAAGATTGGCAAAGTCGCCTACAAGTTGAATCTACCTAAAGAACTCAGCGGAGTAAACAACGTATTCCAGGTGTCAAATCTGAAAAAGTGTCTGTCAGACAAGACCCTCATAGTTCCCTTAAAGGAGCTCACAATCGACGACCAGCTGCGATTCGTCGAGGAACCAGTAGAGATTACGGATCGAGATGTTAAAATTCTCAAGCGCACCAGGATACCTCTTGTTCGAGTTCGTTGGGACTCCCGTCGTGGCCCAGAGTATACCTGGGAACGAGAAGACCAAATGAAACCCAAGTATCCCCAGCTGTTTAAGAAAAATGCAACCACTATTGAGGCTGAAGCTACTGCAGAATTTCGGGACGAAATTCCAAACTAACGGGGGGATGATGTGACACCCCAGGAAAACTAGGAAACCAACGCAACATAACTAGCTTCCTCAGTACCCACGAGCTAAATTTTGGAACGAAATTTTCTTAACAGGGGGAGAATGTGACAACCCACATAATTCCATGTATCCGTACAATTTATTAATGATAATTAAAGTACTTGACGACTGTGTGGAATTACTTAACTGCTCTCTGATTACTGTGTTATACTTACATATGCTTGTTAACATACTAGTAGTATACAGAAAAGTTACTAAATGGTCCAGTATGCTTTACTGAGTGTTGAGAATTAAAAATGCTACAAAAATATATATATAGCACACTTTACGGAATAATTAAACACTTTAACGAAACGGTATTTAACCGAACAACCGGACTTTACCCGGAACACTAAATTTTTGCCAAACACATTGTTTCACTATTTCTTGGCTTGTCGTGATCCCCGAACACCCTAACACCCGCTACATATCAAATAAATACCATATGGAAGTTCATACTTGGAAACTATCCATTACTCATTAGTTGAAAAGTTACAACCAACCCCCCCCCCCCCCCCCCCCCCCCGTAAAACAGAATTTGGTCCCTAAGTGGACCCACACAATCACCAACATATCTTCTATAATATCTTTCCCATATTTTGAAGTGATTGTTGCTTGATTCATTTGCCATAATATTATGACAAGATCTTATAAGTATGGGGAGTATGATTTGTAAGATGATTCATTCACTCAACATACACTCCATCTCCCTCATCTCTCTCCCTCTTTCGGCTCACCCCAAACCGCCACCATCACCACCCCAAGTTCACCACATTCATCCATCTTTGAGTTCCATTCAAGACCTTAAGGTGATACAAGGAAGCTTGCAAGTTGAGGAACATTCAAAGGAGCCTTGTTCTAGCTTTTTCATCATCTTTTCTCATCATTTTTCTTCACTAGATTCTACCCTAGCCTTGTGCTAGAAGTAAGTTCCTTGTGCACCTTTGTTCATCTTGTTTCTTAGTTAGAAGTTGTAGTAAGACTTGTATGTTTAAAACACTAAAAAAAGTTAGAACAAGAAACATGAACATGAAGCTTTACATGAAAGTCTACTTGAAGATGAAATGATGATAAGTATGATGTTGTTTGGTGTATATTGATGCTTGCTTGTTAATGTTGATGTTAAAGGTCGTTGTTGATCACTAAACATGTTAACGGAATCAAACGAACATGCGTTAGAGAGTAGGGAACTGAAAACAGAAAGTTGTTTAGTGATTACAGCCAACTTCAGTTGGCTGTAACCGGACATTAATAAAACGAAAAATGTATTTTCTGAAGTCTAGATTTATGTATTATGAAATACGGTTCTAATGGCACTAGAATCATAATTTTTGGACTTCGTTTACTATTTTTAAAGACCCTTTTTTGTAACAGCAACTAAAGCTGAGTTTTTACTGCAGTAAATGGGCGAAATGTTTTTAGTCATAACTTGAGTTTTGTATAGAATTAGCTCATGAAATTTGTACTGTGGATGACCACTGATGTATTTGTAATTCTCCATCTGGAATTTCGTAAATCGGACGTATGATGAATTTTTAATAAATTATTCCGTGGACTGCGGTCAGAAAAAGATGAATCTGATTACAGTCCGGAAAATGAATTTTTATAAAATATTGGTGATGAATTGGATCCCGAGATTTTTACACAATAGTATTTGGATAGTTTAAGACCTTCTTTAAAAAGTTGGGAATTTTTAGAACAAGTTAACTATTTTATTAAAATCCCCGAAAACAGCCCAGTTTTGAATGTAAAAGCTGAAACGACATAAGTAGTAATTTGCGTGTCTAAATGTCGGGTATGTTATCTAAGAATGATCTAACATGTTATATGTCAATAAAAGTGTTATGTGCAATGTCATATGTTTATTTATGAACGGGAATAGATGGGAACTTTATATGTGCATGAACCGTTAAAGTGATGCATGTTATGTGGTAGATGCGTGTAGGAACTTCGTGCTTATTTGAAGTCACTAATAAACTAAGTGGTAATCATACTAGGATGTGATTGACCGACCTTGACTGTTAGCTATTTTTGAGAGTCAAACCGAGCAACCGAGGTGAGTTCACACTCTTTCTAAGGCATGGGATTCCCGGTGGTTGGGAATGGGTTAAAGAATTAAAACGAAACCTACATATCCTCCTTAGGTAGGATATGTACGGCCATCCTCCTTGGGTAGGATGCCAATATTTAATCCTGCGTATTCTCCTTGGGTAGAATACGTACGTTCGTCCTCCTTGGGTAGGACAACAACCTTAAAACTTACTAGACAAAACTCTATCACGAAGTCCCTCAATTTATATCGACTTAATCGCCGAGGCCAATGGCGAGCGGGTCATTAGTTAATAGCGCTATTAGGTTTAACAAACCTCACACCGTGTCGTCCGAACGGGCGTGTACTAATGGACTATGGCAAACTGTCAATGATGATAGAACATTGACATAGGGCACAACTATTGTTCGTCAGTTGTCGATATCGGTCTAGTGGTTCACATGGGGAAGTCCCCACTGATTATGGATATGGTTTGGGTAATAAAAAGGAATTGGTTAAACATACTTTCAACTATGGGGTAACCCCCACGGCAAATAAGCCAACGAAAGTCAAACCACGTTTTCAGAATCAACTTAAAACTAATCAACCAACCGTGAACTCACTCAACTTTGTTGTTGACTCGTTATTACATGCCTTACAGGTCGTTAGACGCTTATGGAGCTTGCACGAGGAGGAGGTCGTTGTGGGATGCGGACTGTTATGTCCCGTGCCAAATATTTAACCTTTATGAACTTATTAAACTTACGTATTGGACTTTAAACTCATGAACTATGGAACTTATGTTTTGGACTTACGTTTTATGCTTCCGCTGTTAACATTAAGTCGGTTACTTTCTTTTGGTCACCAATCGTATTGTGGTTGGTTTTATTTACTTAATTATGTTGTTCAATATGATTGGTGGCTCGATCTTGGTCATGTAACGCCTCCAAGCGGTGATACCCCGCATGGTGGATTTTGGGGATGTGACATGGACTCACAAGGAACGCTCGGAATCGAAGGAATCGCTAGGTATATCACCCGAAACTCGTAACTAGCATAGGCAGAATATTGTTTAGACTATAACTTGGTCCGTGATACTTGGATTGAGCTGAAACTTGGTATGGCGTTGAAGGGTTGTGTCAGGAAGATCCACGTAAAATTTTATAATTTTTTGAATTTTTTACGGTTTTTGGTGAATTTTTTACTGTTTTAAAAAAGAATTCTGGAAAAATACCAAACAGATTCAATAAATAACCAAATTTTACAGAGACACTAAGGAACATATGTGAAATGTTTTGGGAAAATTCAGAGTCCATTGGTTGAGTTTTAGTTTGGGTTAAAAATCCGCGTTTTTGTGTATTTTCGGTAGCCAGAAACGCACCGAAACGAAATCAGAAAAATCTTAAAATTTTTGGAGATGTTTCTGGAAACATAAGGGATGTACAGGAATGTTTTGGGAATTTTTCGATCAATGATGTAATTAATGTTAATTATGGGGTTAAATATGGTTTTATAAATAATTTATTTAGGCAAGTAAAATGCTAAAATAAATTCCCAGAAATTTTTCCCATATTCTACAGATTTTTATTAAGTTGTATAAATATTTTCAGAATCTTATTCAATTTAAAGATAAAATGGGAATTTTGAGATTAAAAATGAGTTATTTAAATCAATTTCAGCAGTTTACCGTGTAACGAACCTGCCGGAACTGGGAACTGACCCAACCCGACAAATACTATAATTGGAACACGGGGAATATTTTAAAAGATTCCAGGGCGGAGTGGACACTTGGGTGTGTCCAATACCAGTTCGGGAAAATCCTCGACGGTGGAAACGGAAACTCAAAATTGGGCAACCTGGACTCCCCAAACACCCAAACTCCCTTAATGAAAAATTAATCATTCTTAAATAACAACATGTTGGCACTATTGGTATTTCCGTACCATTATCCGAACACGTTAAACTACTGACATTGACTGGCACGCGAACCGGTGCCTGGAAGCCAAACTGAAAACTAATACTACCCTGACCTCCATCACCATACCCGTGTCCTATAGACTCAATCTGGGGTGAAAACTCCTGACCAAATCCAAGTTATAACCATTACCGACTTAGATACTGATTTAAGTCCTTACTTGCATGTGTGCTATTAAAGCTGATTCGTTGATTAAACACTCTTTAGTTGAGACTACTATTTGCACTGGGAGTTCCCTTCCCCCACTTTAAACTATTTTCCTATTTTCTAGGGTGAATTGCATGTTACAAACTGTGTTAATTGCTCAAACTATATGATGTGAATTATCTAACTCATGACATTAGCCCCAATACAAGTGAGTAACGTAAGCCATGGGCAGTGAATAGTACTATTGGTTTGACAAACCCAGGCCACACCCGACAAAATGTCGGCAACAAGGTCTTCACTCGTCCGTAACCAGGTTATGTTGTTAGACATAACTACCTGAGGGCATAAAACTTCATGAGTTGTAGATGGTGCGAGTACGTGTTTGTGTGACACGATACGATGAGAACAGTCTAGGTTTCACTTGTGACTTTCGTGTAATTCCATCTACGAACCGTAATATGTGCAATTAAACATGTTTATACATTCTGAAACGAAACAACCAAACCAGTGGAACTCACCAGCAGCGTTTAGCTGACCCCTTTTAAAACTAACATGTATTTCAGGTAACTTGAGACTGATGTGGTCCGTGTATGTTGTTCAAGACGTGTTTATTGGCGAATATTGAGATAGACGCATGCGACTTAGAAGACTTATGTGGTTCATGGGAACACGCAGTTGTAACATACATGTAGTATGTAATCAACATTTTGTAATTAATAAAGTGTAGTGTCTTTATAAACAATGAGCATGTACCAGAGGTGTCTGTTGCATCCCACGTTTTTTCTTCCGCTGCAAATCGAGGTGTGACAGAAGATGGTATCAGAGCCATTGGTTATAGAGAATTAGGTGCCTTTAAGGAAACCTAGACTATAACTCCAGGCACGAACTTTAGTGGACATCACTGGAAAGTTAACCACTACTAAAGGTAGTTAATGAACATTGTAAAGTATCCTATTGATGAGTACCAGGATGGCCTTGTGGGGCAAGTGCGTTATTATGGTCCGGAACGTAATAACAGACTTGCTCATACGAGGCGGTGTTGGGAAAGTCGTGGTAATAAACACGCTTAAATATGTGGAGTGATACATACGTGTACCAAGGTGATAGTGTGTGGATGTTTGTGTGTGGATTAATACATGAATTGGGATTGGTGGATTATACATTACTGCATGTGCCTTCGTGATAGGTAGAAAACTGGTATTACAGTCCATTCCACATTCCTACTGATCACATATTTAATACACTAGAGTTTGATTCCTATCACTCACACAGTTGTTACTTATACTTTATGATGTGAGAACTCAAGACTTTATTATGATACGACCTCACCAACACTACTCTTATAGCTATTATAACGATGGTTATATATTAGAGTGATACTTTAAAAAGGACATAGATACCCAAAGAACGCTTAGGTCGTTCTGATAGTGTCACACCCCGACCACGTGGAACATACAAAACGTGGCGGAAACATCGGGGCGTGTTGCAACAGAATTAATGTTTCATAACCATGGATATCAAAAGTGTTTCGTTTTATTAATCATTGAATAATTACATCGTTTAGGAATCTAAATACACTATTTAAACATAGTCTATCATTGTTATTTAGTCACTAAGGCCTTGTCCAGTCCTATGTGAGCATGCATCTTATCAATCGATATCATTCAATCAATACCTGAAACATATGTGAAAACGAGGTCAGCAAAGAAATGCTGGCGAGTACATAGGTTTTGTAGGAGTGTCGAAATCATGGCTAGTTTAGATGTTGCAATACTTTATTTAAAAAACCTTGTTTTGAAAAGAGTATAATATTGCAACTTAATTAACCAACTCAAATCAAGCGGGTTATAATTTGTAAAACCTCGTAGCCATGACTTTTAACCCAAAAACATTTGTTTTAGTAAATTATTTGGAAAAACAATGATAAGTTCAGGTGATATGTATAACTAAGAGAATAATGCATGATTAAATGAATAACCATGTAAAAATGAGTTTGTATAAGATAAGTTGTTTGTAAATAAATGTCTTGTGAAAAGTATGTTACTTGTATAAAATGTTCTATGTCTCGAGCTGAAATGATTCAAATAACACTACAATATGTAATACCATACAAACACTTATATATAGGAAGTACCATCGGCGTATCCACCATGCTTGTATCATATTACACACGCATTGTTACTTAATCACTTAATCCAAACTAAACCACCAAAGTAATTGTTAAAACATCGTGTGAAAACCCAATCGTTACCCAATCGTTAAAACATTGTGTGAAAACCCAATCGTTACCCAATTGTTACCCAATCGTTAAAACATTGTGTGAAAACCTATCGTCTACCAAATCGTTTAATTCGTTTTAGGTCGTGAAACTACTTATGTGGTCGTCTCGCTAATAACATTCAAACCTTCGTGACTCGAATATACTTCGTCGCTTCTCGATTTCGTATTAACAAACCTCCATAGGGTAAGTTAACAATTACAGATTCAGTCGCTACCTACCATTGCCCACACATAACCACGGGGTAGTAAATAACGGGATTTGTCAGATCCTATGGTACCATAACCTAATACTGGTCGGCTTGATCATTGCTAATGAATGTCATTTGTTATGTAACCTAAACCAACAAGTTTGTTCACTTTATGAAATCGTTATTAGTTTTGTATAAATCGTTTTAATCGTTTTTGGAACCATTTGTTATAACATCGAAAACATTTAGCACATATGAGTCACCCCAAAACAATTGAAAACAGTAAAATAGGGGAAGAATGTACTCGCCTGAGAATGCTTGGAGGTCTTGAACAACAACCAAACAAAGCTAGAGGGAGCACGGAATCAGTCGGCAATCTAAAACTATATAAATAAACCGGACTTATATCGGGAGATCGGATAGGATGAGGCTTGGTAAACCAAACGAGTGTTGGAACTCATATGATATGGTTTAACAAGACCTACATACTACAATGAAACCAAACCTAAGTGCTATCGACCCATCGCGACCCATTAAGGTAGCTTATGCTACTTTAACGCGTCGTTCGCGTGAAACGCGTTCGGACCGTCTAACTGGTCCTATGACAAGTGTTATATGCCTAAACATGTTACATAATCAGTTATATGACAAAGGTTTAGGTTACATATGCTTATTTACCAATTATACATGAAAAAGGTATTCTGGTAATTTACCTAAGGCATATAAACTACCTATCATACAACTACTTAAACGATGTGACCATAGGGTATAACCTCGGAAGGTTATTCCCTACCTACTATGGTCACCTAATGTATTTGGTCGGATCCTAATGATCGACCAAATGGGTCGAGTTCGAAGGTATAGGCGATTTATTAGATCGCCTACCCTACGACTCTAAACAACGTGGTAATCAGTGGGCATAGTCCCAAGGGACTATGACCAACGTGATTACACTCACGTTGCGAAGTTCAAACGAACTTCGCATTGACCATTACTGGTCAACGCTGAAAGTCAAACAAAGTTTGACTTTCTGACTCGAAAAGCAGTAAAATAAGGAAAAGAACGAAAGAATACTTATCCAGGGTCCCCGAATGCTAATCCCGACTCAAGAACTCAGGTATGAAACAATGGTTTCAACTTAGAGCTCTCAAATCAGAATTCTTGTGAGTTTTAAAGCAATGGGGGGTGGGGTATTTATAGTATTCGGGTAACCGTTAAGATCATTTCTTGGAAAAGGGGAAACGATCAAAGCCGTACATGTGTTGGAACCTTATGGTGGCTAAAATTCCATCCTTATCACATGACTAGGCAATTGGGATTGTGTGGATGTGGATTAACCAGCTGCAACCTGCTGTTAAAACGTTGAATCTGGTCTGCAGATAGGCTAGCGCACCGCTACACTAAAAGTGTAGCGCACCGCTAGCCAAAGTTTGGCAGAATTACACATTTGGTCCCTGAACTGTATTTAGGCCATTTTTGACACGTTTAAGGCCCGTTAACCCCATTTCAAAGCTCTAAAATGAAGTTAAAGTATAGGGAACTTAAAATGTGTTCAAAAATATCTCGGATGATGGTTCGTTTGGTCGTACGAACGCGATGTTCGCTTAATTACGACGGAATGCGCATAAGCGCGAAAAACGATCCAAATGACGCGACGAATGGATTTTTCTTAAGGCGAACACTAAAATATAATGTAGTCATGCTCACATAAATTTTTGGATGTCCGGATGTATTCAGAACGTAAGTTACGCGTAAAAATGCAAACTTGTGCACTTTTTGACACTTTTAGTCCCTGAATGACACAAAAGTTTATTTTAGCATACCGAACACCTCAAAGCCTATTTCTAAGCTATGTAAAGGATATTTATGGTATGTTTAACTTATGGTCATGTTCCGGAAGGTCTGTTACAGTTCAAATTGGCATACTTTCGTAGTTTGTCAACTTTAGTCCCTGTAAGCGATTTAGCTTGTTTTTGCCATACCAAAGCCTTCAAAACTTATTTCTAAGTTATGTAAAGGTTATTTAAGGTATGTTAAGCCTATGTCACTATTCCGGAGTGTTTGTTGCATTAAACTGGTTATATTTACGCATCGGTGCGCGTATAACCTTCAAGAAAGCGATTTAGAGTTTGAAATCGAGTAAGAATCGATATGTGCAAATGATACACATATTTTTACAAATCCCAAGTATGAAATACAATATTTCATTGGTTTGGTATTTGTTTGATGGCCGTGGAGGCACAGGTGTTACAGTCTCCCCTACTTTAGGAAATTTCGTCCCGAAATTTATTTAGAGGAAACTTGTGAGAGCTTGAAAATATGAAGTTGAAAAGATCAAACAACATTGGTTAGGGTTATGAACTTCTAGTAACCTTTAATAACATCATGATTGCAATGTAAGAGGGATACTTATATACAAGTATATGAAGCGTCATTGGTGCGTCCACCGTACCTCCATTACATCGTTCTCATTTCGTTATTGTTGTCACTATCGGTTCTTACACATAATAAATCTTACTGGGTTTACCGTGCACTGAATCTCATAATTATGTGCGCTTCCATAATTAGACAATTCCTTGCATAGTTCACACAGTCTATTTTATAATGTGTAGGGGAAAACCAAGTGAACAATCCTGTGATGAGTGTGACTAGACCGCCATAGAGTCCTTTATATTAAATCAATAAATGATCTAAATAGACTATCAAGGAGTCTGTTCAGCTACATCACTAGATGTCATTTTAACCAGATTGCGAATCAATCTTTTAGACTAGACCACTCAAGGGTCTATCATCGAATCATGGAATGGTACTATATAACCCAAGGGTCTTAACTACTAGGCAGAAGCCCATAAGGATTTAAGGTAGTACCTTTTTTTTGAAAATCCTACTATGAATCCCTCATATTAAGATATGAAAGATTCTATGAGGATTTGAAAATCGGATCACACAAAAACATAAAGGAGAACACATAACACGTAACCACATAGTCGCATAATCGCTTATTCGTATAATCGTTTAATCGTATACTCGTTTAATCGTATGATTGTTTAATTTGTTATCTTTGGACATGGGTATTTAAAGCATACTAGGAATCCAATCCGTGGATTTCATTTGGTACTTTAAATATTTTCAAGAATCTAACTATGAAGATAGGAAGATTCAAAAAGAAAATTCGATTTCGATTATTAGGAACCGAAGTGTTCGAATTAAGGTACATAAAGAATCCAATTAAGGACTCTGATTTGAATGATGATCATCCACAAGGATCTAATTGTAAAGATAAAAAGATCCCATATGAATTTTAGAAGTTGAAGATGTTTTGAAACCTTGCACTGGATGTGCTTAGGTCAAAACATGATGTAAAATGCTTATGAAGTTGAGATGCTTGATATGTCAAGGCGACATATGAAGCAGAATTTTGGAGGTTAAGTCAATGTATGAGGAAAATATTTTTGAAAACTATGCATGGGGTTCTTTTAAGAAAAATGTGTTTAACGTTTTTGAAACCTTATATATAATATTTTTTTTTTGAAATCATAAAGTAGGTGTATTAGATAGATATTTTTACAAAAATATTTTAAAATCATGCGAGATGAATTTTGAAATTATGTATAAGGTTTTTGAAAATATGAATGATGCTTTTCGAAATCATGCACTTGATAAGAAAATGTTTTGTATTAATATTGTCTTCAGACTATATGAAATATTTTGAAATTTGAAAGGTTGGTTTTGATAACATGGCCAATGTTTTTGAAATAACATAGACAATGCATCTAGAAAAATTGTTTTCAAACTATATAAAATGTTTTGAGATCATGAAGATTGTTTTGAAATACTGGTACTGTGTATGTTTGAAAAATCAAAACGTAATGGGTATGAGATTTGAAGATACCCTTAGTTATCTAACCAAGGATTTAAAGGCACAGATGTGCGAAAAGCACGATTACTCATAATATCACTTAATTTTCTGTACTTTGTTTCTTAGAGTGAAACGAGTACTTAAAATTTTCGAGGGAATCATGAGCAATTATTTGAAAGAGAGAAATCACAAGAGTAGTTTGTAAGGAACATAGTTCCTTGATGTAGGTATCATAGGAAAAGCCATATACACTTAGCAGGGGGTTGAGCTGGTTGGTTGGGGACTGCTTTACCATTGTGAGCGACCATGGCGAAGTTCTGAGAAGCCTTTCGCTTCTTTGACTTCTTAGGGGATCGTTCATCCATGGTCTTTGATTCCTCGATTGGTTTATTGGCTGATGGTGTTGTCGCCTGACTAGGTCCTGCCTGTCTTGGTGATTCTTGAGTGGCTTCATCCTGGAGATGATACATCGCCTATTCGCTGAGCGAATTTGGCTGCTTGCTCAGATATCTGGGCGTCATCGTGATGAAGAGACATTCTTGAAGAAAAAGAAAGGCATAGGGAGAAACAGGTGAAAGAGTATTGGACAATCAAAAACAGAATGATAACGCATGAAGATTGCGATCATTTGTTTGTTACCTAAGGCAAACAAATGAGACGGTGACTGATCAAAGTAAATGGGTCAAAAATAATGTATCGCGAAGACATGCTCGCCTATAAGTGAACACTCACCCCAAGAATTCCCAGGTAAGCACAACTGGTCTCGCGTCTGATGAGATGTATACGAAGTGCTTGCCTAGACAGAAAACTCAGAATACAGGCATTCACCCTTCCAGTTTGCACGTGTTCACATTATTTAAAACCCAAAACCTTGACGAGATTTTGAAAATTCAAAGGGATTCAAAACCTTATAACTGAGGGTTCAAAACCTAGTAATTAATCATCCTAGAACAGATGATTAGTTTTCAAAGCGGTTTTGAAATTTATGTTCTTGTTGTGGTTGTCGCCTAAGGATAGGCGACGGTATTGTTTTATGACTAAACGCAAGTAAACTCGCGTTAGGGTCCTAAGAAGGTTATAGACTAGGTCAAAGCATTACTAATTACTAATAACCTAATTCCCTATAACCATTGGCTCTGATACCATCTTTTCTGTCACACCCCGACCACGTGGAACATACAAAACGTGGCGGAAACATCGGGGCGTGTTGCAACAGAATTAATGTTTCATAACCATGGATATCAAAAGTGTTTCGTTTTATTAATCATTGAATAATTACATCGTTTAGGAATCTAAATACACTATTTAAACATAGTCTATCATTGTTATTTAGTCACTAAGGCCTTGTCCAGTCCTATGTGAGCATGCATCTTATCAATCGATATCATTCAATCAATACCTGAAACATATGTGAAAACGAGGTCAGCAAAGAAATGCTGGCGAGTACATAGGTTTTGTAGGAGTGTCGAAATCATGGCTAGTTTAGATGTTGCAATACTTTATTTAAAAAACCTTGTTTTGAAAAGAGTATAATATTGCAACTTAATTAACCAACTCAAATCAAGCGGGTTATAATTTGTAAAACCTCGTAGCCATGACTTTTAACCCAAAAACATTTGTTTTAGTAAATTATTTGGAAAAACAATGATAAGTTCAGGTGATATGTATAACTAAGAGAATAATGCATGATTAAATGAATAACCATGTAAAAATGAGTTTGTATAAGATAAGTTGTTTGTAAATAAATGTCTTGTGAAAAGTATGTTACTTGTATAAAATGTTCTATGTCTCGAGCTGAAATGATTCAAATAACACTACAATATGTAATACCATACAAACACTTATATATAGGAAGTACCATCGGCGTATCCACCATGCTTGTATCATATTACACACGCATTGTTACTTAATCACTTAATCCAAACCAAACCACCAAAGTAATTGTTAAAACATCGTGTGAAAACCCAATCGTTACCCAATCGTTACCCAATCGTTAAAACATTGTGTGAAAACCCAATCGTTACCCAATCGTTAAAACATTGTGTGAAAACCTATCGTCTACCAAATCGTTTAATTCGTTTTAGGTCGTGAAACTACTTATGTGGTCGTCTCGCTAATAACATTCAAACCTTCGTGACTCGAATATACTTCGTCGCTTCTCGATTTCGTATTAACAAACCTCCATAGGGTAAGTTAACAATTACAGATTCAGTCGCTACCTACCATTGCCCACACATAACCACGGGGTAGTAAATAACGGGATTTGTCAGATCCTATGGTACCATAACCTAATACTGGTCGGCTTGATCATTGCTAATGAATGTCATTTGTTATGTAACCTAAACCAACAAGTTTGTTCACTTTATGAAATCGTTATTAGTTTTGTATAAATCGTTTTAATCGTTTTTGGAACCATTTGTTATAACATCGAAAACATTTAGCACATATGAGTCACCCCAAAACAATTGAAAACAGTAAAATAGGGGAAGAATGTACTCGCCTGAGAATGCTTGGAGGTCTTGAACAACAACCAAACAAAGCTAGAGGGAGAACGGAATCAGTCGGCAATCTAAAACTATATAAATAAACCGGACTTATATCGGGAGATCGGATAGGATGAGGCTTGGTAAACCAAACGAGTGTTGGAACTCATATGATATGGTTTAACAAGACCTACATACTACAATGAAACCAAACCTAAGTGCTATCGACCCATCGCGACCCATTAAGGTAGCTTATGCTACTTTAACGCGTCGTTCGCGTGAAACGCGTTCGGACCGTCTAACTGGTCCTATGACAAGTGTTATATGCCTAAACATGTTACATAATCAGTTATATGACAAAGGTTTAGGTTACATATGCTTATTTACCAATTATACATGAAAAGGGTATTCTGGTAATTTACCTAAGGCATATAAACTACCTATCATACTACTACTTAAACGATGTGACCATAGGGTATAACCTCGGAAGGTTATTCCCTACCTACTATGGTCACCTAATGTATTTGGTCGGATCCTAATGATCGACCAAATGGGTCGAGTTCGAAGGTATAGGCGATTTATTAGATCGCCTACCCTACGACTCTAAACAACGTGGTAATCAGTGGGCATAGTCCCAAGGGACTATGACCAACGTGATTACACTCACGTTGCGAAGTTCAAACGAACTTCGCATTGACCATTACTGGTCAACGCTGAAAGTCAAACAAAGTTTGACTTTCTGACTCGAAAAGCAGTAAAATAAGGAAAAGAACGAAAGAATACTTACCCAGGGTCCCCGAATGCTAATCCCGACTCAAGAACTCAGGTATGAAACAATGGTTTCAACTTAGAGCTCTCAAATCAGAATTCTTGTGAGTTTTAAAGCAATGGGGGGTGGGTTATTTATAGTATTCGGGTAACCGTTAAGATCATTTCTTGGAAAAGGGGAAACGATCAAAGCCGTACATGTGTTGGAACCTTATGGTGGCTAAAATTCCATCCTTATCACATGACTAGGCAATTGGGATTGTGTGGATGTGGATTAACCAGCTGCAACCTGCTGTTAAAACATTGAATCTGGTCTGCAGATAGGCTAGCGCACCGCTACACTAAAAGTGTAGCGCACCGCTAGCCAAAGTTTGGCAGAATTACACATTTGGTCCCTGAACTGTATTTAGGCCATTTTTGACACGTTTAAGGCCCGTTAACCCCATTTCAAAGCTCTAAAATGAAGTTAAAGTATAGGGAACTTAAAATGTGTTCAAAAATATCTCGGATGATGGTTCGTTTGGTCGTACGAACGCGATGTTCGCTTAATTACGACGGAATGCGCATAAGCGCGAAAAACGATCCAAATGACGCGACGAATGGATTTTTCTTAAGGCGAACACTAAAATATAATGTAGTCATGCTCACATAAATTTTTGGATGTCCGGATGTATTCAGAACGTAAGTTACGCGTAAAAATGCAAACTTGTGCACTTTTTGACACTTTTAGTCCCTGAATGACACAAAAGTTTATTTTAGCATACCGAACACCTCAAAGCCTATTTCTAAGCTATGTAAAGGATATTTATGGTATGTTTAACTTATGGTCATGTTCCGGAAGGTCTGTTACAGTTCAAATTGGCATACTTTCGTAGTTTGTCAACTTTAGTCCCTGTAAGCGATTTAGCTTGTTTTTGCCATACCAAAGCCTTCAAAACTTATTTCTAAGTTATGTAAAGGTTATTTAAGGTATGTTAAGCCTATGTCACTATTCCGGAGTGTTTGTTGCATTAAACTGGTTATATTTACGCATCGGTGCGCGTATAACCTTCAAGAAAGCGATTTAGAGTTTGAAATCGAGTAAGAATCGATATGTGCAAATGATACACATATTTTTACAAATCCCAAGTATGAAATACAATATTTCATTGGTTTGGTATTTGTTTGATGGCCGTGGAGGCACAGGTGTTACAGATAGACTGGAAGGAAGTGTACGGATCCTTACCCCACTTCTCATTGCTTCACATTCGATTGTTATACAGTCATAGAGTTTAGACATCTTACGAAACTTTTTCGTCCGTGAATCCACGATCCATTTGATTGTCCGCTGGATTCCTCTTCTTTTTACAATATTGGTTTTAGCCTTCACGTCGTGTGATACTAGAATGCTTCGTGGTATTCCTTAGCACCTATTTCGATTT
Source organism: Helianthus tuberosus (assembly GCA_030545235.1). Taxonomy (NCBI): domain Eukaryota; kingdom Viridiplantae; phylum Streptophyta; class Magnoliopsida; order Asterales; family Asteraceae; genus Helianthus; species Helianthus tuberosus. The sequence continues at coordinate 107,253,553 of CM060414.1, read as the reverse complement.
ATGTTATATCTGACTATGACGATCTCCGGGTTATGGAGATGGCATGGAGCGCGTGAATAAGTTACCCTTCCCATTGTCATTCGGTTCCCTTGGGTATAAATTTGGTGCTGATACAGATTCCTTGGAACGCTTTGCGTTGTGAAATCTCGTTTCGTGTGACCGTCGGTTACATTGTGTTCTTTCTTTTCGATTATTGAGTGTTTCAGATTTCAGTTGGTTATTCACGGAAGGTAATATTAGGCCTGAATATTTTGGCGAACGGAACATTGATCATGTATATGGGTGTGGTGGATATGCTGCGGTACTTCCTATATATAAACACCCGGCTACATTATCAATGTACTATTACTCAGGGCAGACGGGCTTCATGTTGCGATCCGTTCGGTTATGTTTTGGGCAATGCCGTGTTGAGACTTCAACCCTGGTTGATACGAAAGATGAGGCCACAGTTGTTGTAACCACGATATCTATACACGTCTGCGGTAATTCTAAATGAAAGGTAGTTGGGTCGACATATAACGACCTTTGGGTTAATCCTGGGGTTATGTCCAGGTCGAGGTAGTAATGCAGTTGTAGTACTTCCGTATTTTTGTAGTTGTGCTGTCGTGGGATGATGCGCGCACGTCACTTTAGTGACCAGTTTTGATAACACATTTAGGCACTAGCCCTTATGGGTTAAGTCTGTGTGCAAAATTTGATAGATGTTATTATATAGGTGATGTGTAATGGAATTGTGTGGTATGTGATAATTGAAAATGTGATAAGTGATGATTAATTATGTGACATTGATACATACATATCTATTATTTATAACGGAATGACCTCGAAAAGTGTACCTTGAATGACAGAGGCAAAAATTGCCCAACTGATAGCACAACAACTCCAAACGGTTATTCCAACAATCGTGGCGCCGGTATTAAAACTAACCCCCAACCGAACTCACAGCCGGGACCGTTAGGTCAAAACAATAACCAAAACAATGTTAGGCCAGTTTGCATGTATAAACATTTTATGGAGTGCACACCAATGGAGTGTAATGGAACTGAAGGACCGAATGGGTTGGTGAAATGGATCGAGAAGTCGGAATCGGTCCTTAACATAAGTAATTGTTCGGGTGACTGTGCGGTAAAGTATACGACTTGTACTTTTACCAACCACGCTTTGAACTGGTGGAATGCTATTGTGCAATCTCGCGGGTAGGATGCGATTAATGCTATGACGTGGGATGATCTTAAGATACTAAGGAGAGAAAGGTTCTGCCCGATCCATGAAATTCAGAAACTCGAGCATGAGTTTGGAACCTGCAGATGCAAGGTGCGGATCATGCAGGTTACACAAATCCCTTCAATGAACTAGCACTCATCTTGCCAGATATGGTTCGACCGGAGTCCAAGAGGATCGAGAGGTATATCTGGGGACTGGCCCTGGAATAAGGAGTATCATTAATTCGGTGGAGCACCTGACCATGCACGGAGTGGTAGCTAGGTCAGGCATAGTTACGTACGATGTGGTTAGACGCAAGATTTTGACAATGCCAGGAGAGCCGACAGGAAATAAGCGAGAGGCCCCAGAACGTAGTTGAGCGGGGGCAGCCATACCGAAGAAGGGGAGAGCCACTCGTCGAAGCTACACCATGACTACACCAACGGGAAACTCTGGTGGCTATAAAGGAACAGCCCCAAAATGCAACAAGTGCACTTTGCACCACGATGGTGCATGTCGAGCAGGGATCTGCTCGAGGTACCATACAAGTGGACATTATACCCGAAACTGTAAGACACCATTGGAACCCAACTGTTTCCAAACCCCAAAGCCTCAGCCTCTTCAGCAACGACCCCAACCACTAATGTAACAGATTACCTACCCCCGTACTTGCTACGGATGTGGCAGTACGGAACACTTCCGAAGAAGCTGATCAAAGTTTGCTCAACAGCCAGCAGGATGGGATACGCAGGGCCAAGCTTCTACTCAAATGCAGCTCAAGGTCGTGCCTTTATACTTGGGTCTGATGACGCACGGCAGGATCCAAATGTGGTGTCAAGTACGTTCCTCATTTCCGATCAGTATGCTTCAGCATTGTTTGATACGGGCGAAGATAGGAGCTACATTTCCATTAATTTCTTACCCCTATTAATTATGCCGGCTATTGAATTAACAAGTCCCTATTCCATAGAACTTGCTAACGGTAAACCTATAACTAGTCACCAAATCATTCGTTATTGCCCTTTAATTCTTAACGACCACCAATTCCTTATTGACTTACTACCGGTAGAGCTCGGAAGTTTCGATATAGTAGTGAGAATGGACTGGTTGTCCAAGTAAAAGGCAGAGATTATATGTGAGCAAAAGATTGTTAGGATCCCTTTTCCTAATGATGAAGTTATTATGGTGCAGGGAGAGAAGTCTGGTACCATATTAAACCTGATATTCCACCTTAAAGTGTTGCAATGTATAGGTCAAGGATGTGAGGTGTTCCTTGTTGGATCGTCGTATGACCCGAATGAGTCGTTCAGAAGAGTTTTGAGTCAGAATCAAAGGCGGAATCAATGATTCTAACTTGATACAGCTTGATTTTCCCTAATTATCTTCTTATTTATGATTTCAAAGCTTTACAGATCGTTTGACAAACTGGCAACACCTCGGCTCTGAAATCTGGATCGTTACAAATGAATCAGCAACTCAGCTATATATAGGGGAGGTGATTTCGTACGAAATAGCAAAGGCCTACTTCGTGCGAAATACATGTTTGTGATTTCGTACGAAATAGCTCTTGCTATTTCATGCGAAATACCCCTTTGACATCCAAAACCTAATTTCTATCCTGCTGAGCACTGGTTTATCCTATCTAGATACAAGACTTTATAAAGACGAAGTTAACAGACATTTATGCACCAACAGACTCCCCCTTGGATGTTGACGAATTCTTTAGCAACAAATCTTCAGTCTTTAGTCTTGATCTATCTTCCTCTTTGTCCAATTTGTCTGACACTGTAAGCATCCTTCAATCTCTATCTTCAAACTCCCATTTGAATGTTGATCCAGAATGTAGACTCCCCCTTTCAATATGCTGGAGCTCGAATTCTGGTTCAAACTTAACACAAACTTTGCCATGGGGATCTTGCTTCCTGCTTCTCAAGAATATAACATTACAATCTATTGATTTTTAACATCTTTTCTCGTTTTTTATCAATTTTAATAATCCACTTAAGTATCAAGGTTCAAGTTAATGACCCTTGGCACTTAATTTGACTACCAAGTCCAACTTAATGACCTTGGTTGATCTGAAATGAAACAAAACTGACTTTCGTTCAACATGAATCAAAACATTTTTATGAAAATTACAAGTTTCAATTTAATGAACTTGTTTTGACTTTTCATTTTTCAGGTTTAACAAGATAAGCTCACAACTCTTCTTCCAGCTCAGAAACTTCCTGCATCTGTTTCAAACTACGAATATGAAGATCAGCTTTCCACTTTGATTTGTCGGAAAAATAAAGCAGAAACGTAAAATCTTTTTGGATTTTGAATAAAGTTTCTAGACTAGAATGCTAAACAGAAATGAAATGTAGTAAATGTAAACTATTTACAAACATATTTTGCTGAGCGTGTTAGGAAATCATATCAGCTACTGACAAGTCACAAGTACCATTAAGCTTTGATTTCATACTCAGAATTAAACAATTCGCTTAGATTGTCGATATACTGATCCACTTAAATTTTCACACAAAATTCAATCTGTCCAGGATACGAATTAGGTGAATTAAGAACTTAAACTCATTCATGTATCCCACCTCTTGAATATACTCCCGTATCCAGTTCCCAATATTCAGTCTTACAGGTGAGTATACCACAGATGATATTTGTAAGGGGTTAGATGCGAGGGCCATGAGAGCTCAGGCTATTGCTTCTGCAAAATCAGAGAGATGATGGCTTCGACTTTAGGTGTGTTCCCTTTAGAGAATCTTTTCTTTACAACAGCATATGATTAGCATTTTGCAATGTTTCATCATTTTTTATGCTGAGGGTGATGCTATATTTCAAGCAACAGTAGAGTATTATACGGGGACTAGACCATTGCTTCCGCAAAATCAAAAGTCCCGGGATAATACCCCAGATATCACTGAGTATAAAGACCTAGTATCTCAGAAAAAGGGATATTTCAAACGAAATTTCAGGGGTTACCTATATATCCAAGTAGTGTTCCCCACGAAATAAGCAAGTAAAGATTTAGGTTTATATCCCGAACAAACCTACTAAATGTGTAAAAACCTACCGGCATATCATCAGCGAGACTGCTTAAGACTTTTAAACTTTACATATCTTTAGCATACCGTAACTGTCAAGCCGATGTACTATCATTTTCCCTTTTTACACAAGCTCTTTTTCATTTTCTATTGTTTTTTAATTTTGAAATATCTATTGTTTTTGGATTTTAGAAATTTTTTTTACTGTTTTTTTATTTTCTGAAAATATAACCTACTCCCCCTAAATACCAAAACAATTAAAAATCGACAAACCATTGCAGATTGCTTCTCAACATCATCTACAGTGGTACCTTCATCTACGCCAAGAATCCCCTCCAACACCGATAAAAGCTTCATAACATTCAATTTTAAAAGATATTGAAAACAAGTTTTATCAAACGCTTTGGTATGTAAATCAGCTTTTTGTTCGTCAGTGTGGATTTTCTCAATTCGTATCAACTTCTTCTCGAAACAGTCTCGAATGAAGTGATGACAAATTTCAATGTGTTTCGTTTTAGCATGATGAACTTGATTTTTTGTTATGTTTATCGATACCTCATTATCAACAAAGATAGGGGTGTTAAGAAATTGCAAACCGTAGTCTCTCATTTGTTGCTGGATCCACAAGATCTGAGAGCAGCAGCTGCTAGCAGATATATACTCGGCTTCACATGTGGATAAAGCTACAGAGGTCTACTTCTTGCATTGCCTGGTAACCAATCGTGGTCCGAAAAACTGGCACCCTGCTGTTGTTGACTTAGCGTTAACTTTGCAGCATCCGAAATCGGAATCGGAATACCCTTCGAGCGTAAAATCTCCTTCTCTTGGATACCACAACCCCAGTGATGGAGTTCCTTTCAGGTAGCGTAATATTCGCTTCACAATCACCATATGCGAAGCTCTCGGGTTAGAGTGAAATCTTGCTGCGAGGCAGGTTGGATGCATGATATCAGGTTTAGAAGCTGTCAAATACATCAGCGATCTGATCATGGAACGATATAACGTTTCATCTACCTTCTCTCCGGTGAGATCAGGGTTTATCCCATGGTTCGTCGCTAACGGGGTGGAAGCTGGAGTAGATCATGACATCCCAAATTTCTCTAAGATATCATGAACATACTTCGTCTGATGTATGAAAATTCCCTTAGGCAGTTGATCAACCTGAAGTCCCAAGAAGAATTTCATCTCACCCATCGATGACATTTCAAATTTTTGCTTCATAACTCTTTCAAAATCTTTGCACAAATTTTCATTTGTTGACCCAAATATGATGTCGTCCACGTATATTTGAACTATCAGAAGATGTCCGTCGACTTCTTTGGAGAAGAGAGTGGCATCCACTTTTCCACGGATGAAGCTATTGGCAAGTAAATGTTGAGACAATGTCTCGTACCAAGCTCTCGGGGCCTGGTGAACACCATGCAGCGCTTTATCCAGTAAATAAACCTTGTCTTTGTAGATTGGATCGGTGAACCCCGGTGGCTGTCCGACATATACCTCCTCTTTTACCTTCCAATAGAGAAACGCCAATTTAACATCTAGCTGATAAACTTTAAAACTTTTCCAAGATGCAAATGCTAGTAAGATTCTGATCGCTTCAAGTCTAGCAACCGGAGCATACACTTCAGTGAAATCTATACCCTCCTGCTTACTAAAGCCCTGGACTACGAGTCGAGCTTTGTTACGAATAATAACCCCTCGATCATCTCTTTTACACTTGAACACCCATTTGGTGTTTATTTTCCTGTGACCATCAGGTAAATCTACTAATTTCCACACTCCCAACTTCTCAAACTGACTCAGTTCCTCTTGCATCGCGTTGACCCAAGAATCTTCAGTTAGTGCTTCTTTGTATGTTCGCGGCTCAATCTACGAAATAAAAAAACTAAGTGAAAACTCAGTTTGTAACGAAGCAACTGTAGAATAAAAACAAGTAAGGCCTTGGTCAATTTGACGTCTAGTGCGAACGCCTGATTGTAATTCTCCAATAATCAGCTCTTCTGGATGGTACGAAAGAGTTCTCGGCATCACCTCGCCTGGAACATCTACTTCGCCTTCCAAATTTGTTACATTCTGATTTGCACCTTGTTCACTGACTGGAATTGTTTGACTTGATATCTGGATGTGTTCCCCCTCAGAATCTGAATCACCACGATCGAATATAGGTCTATCATCAGATTCTAGATTCTCATTGACTGCCGTCTGATTGTCAAGAGTTTGCTGAATATCATCATGTTCTCCAGCATTACTTGGACCGGCTTCATCGTCATTGGAAGCTCGAAATTGTCGTCTAGAAGGTTCTGCTGGGAAACTTTCTTGTGATTCTTCATATTCTCTCAGAATATCCAACTCGTCAAAGAAATCTGGTTCTTCTTCTATGTCAAATGAATCCCACAGAGTATCATAATTAAAACGCCATGAGTCACCGGGATTCTGAGGTGGCATGGTATAACTTTGATACTCGACATTATGTGCTTCGATAATTCGCTTCAAACTTGGAACAAAAACTCGTTTCAATGGACTTGCATAACCCACAAAAATTCCTTCATTTCTCTTTGCACCAAATTTACCATAAGGTTATAGAACTGTACAGGGAGACCCAAACGGTTCCAGATACTTTAGGTTAGGTTTGCGATTGTTAATCGGCTCAAAACATGTCTTGTTGAATTTCTTCACTGTAAGAACCCGGTTGAGTGTATAGCAAGTGGCTGACACTGCTTCTGCCCAAAAGTTGACTGGTAATTTGGAATCAGCAAGCATCATCCTAGCCGTTTCAGTTAGCGTCCTGTTCTTTCTTTCAGCTACTCCATTTTGCTGCGGAGTGTAAGGAGCACTAAATTCTTGCAATATACCTCTTTCATCACAATACTCTTCCATCTTATTGTTCTTAAACTCTGTACCGTTGTCACTCCTGATTCTTCTGATTCGAGTTTGGTATAAATTTTCAATTTTTCGGAACAACGTCATCCAACTTTCAAATGTCTCATCCTTTGACTTCAGAAATGATACCCACGAAAATCTCGAGTAGTCATCTGTTACTACTAGACAGTAGAGATCTCCAGTTATGCTCTTGACGTTCACTGGACCAAAAAGATCCATATGAAGTCTCTCTAACGGTCTCGAGACTGAGTTAACCTTCTTTCCAGGATGAGATTTCTTCTTTTGCTTGCCTTTGATACAGCAAATGCACTCCCCCTCAAGATGAAATCCTTTCACATGAACACCAATAACTAAGTCGTTATGCACCAGGTGATTCATTTTTCGCAGGTGAATGTGACCCATCTTTTGATGCCACAATTGTGATTCTTTTTCCGTTGCTCCTGACATAAAACAGTGAGCCTGGCCCGTGGTAGTAGTTGCTACACTCATGTCCAACACGTACAGATCGTTGACTCTAGGTGCTCTCATAATTATCCATTCTTCGGGAACAACAAATCATGGTTTCAATATCAAACATTCCTTATCTGTAAAGTGCGTTGTATACATACGATCACATATCTGAGAAATACTCAGAAGATTGTTTTCAAGCTCGGCGATGAAGTTTACTCTTTCAAACGTGACGATACCTTTCAATAAAGTTCCTTCACCAACTATTCGACCACCTTGATTACCTGCAAATCCCACATAACCTCCATTAAACCCTCGAACATCGTACAGAAGGGTTTTCTTCCCCGTCATGTGCCGAGAAGCTCCACTATCCATAATCCAACGTGAAACGGATCTTGGAAGCTCCTGCACAAATCACAAACACTTAGTTAGATTTTGATGCTACCCAAGCCTCTTTTGACTCAGGTAGCTTGACTTTGAGGTGAGTTTTTGCAATGTAAAGTGGCGGAAAGTTTTTGTTATACATCTTTAAGCTCTCTTCAGACCCAATCTCAACCTCTTTGTATAAAAATAAATCATTTTTAGGAGGTTGACCAGATGATTGGTCTTTCTTTGTTACATTCTTCTTTTCAGAAGTAATATACATTTGTTTTTCAAGTTTCTCATAGTAATCCACAGGTACATACATCTTCTCAGTTGAAGATGATGTTTTTGCAGTCTCAGACACCTTTGGTTTTGGAGAACTTTCTATCTTTACTTCTGATTTTGGCTTCCAAGTTTGTTGAGATGAAGCAACCTTTTTGTAAAAGTTATCATTTTTTGTTACCAAATTCTTTACAGGTTCAATTTTGATCTTGGTGTTTTCATTTTTCAAAACTTTCTTCTCAACAACCATTGGAGCTTTACCTTTTGCATCAACTTTCCTTTTCTGACTCTCAGCAACTTCAGACTTAGGCTTTAAGCTGGTGCACTTTCGTGTAATGTGTCCAACTTTGTTGCACTTAAAGCATGTACGAGTATCAACTACCCGACTTGTGCCTTCAGTTTGAGGCTGTGAGGCCTTTTCTTTAAAAAATTCTTCATTTGATTTCGAAAAAATCTCAGATTCTTGCTCGGAATGAGAACTCGAGCTTTTTACAAACACCTTTTTCTCAACAAACTTCTTGTTTTGAAAGTTCCTTCTTTGATAATTCTTACCACCCTTATAACCACCCAACCATTTGTTTTGATTGTTGTTAGAAAAACGCGGCGGTGCAACAGGTTTTTTGTAGTAAGCTTTATCTTTGTCAAAATTTAACTTCCTTTTAGAGCGTTTCAAGCTTTCGATCTCAGACACATCTATCTCAACCAGTTTAAAAACATTTTTCAATTTGTCAACATTCACATTTTCCAACGGAAACTCAAGATCCGAATACAACTTATCCGATCCCGACATCTTGTACATCACAAGAGTAGGTTCTTCACTTAAGTTGTTTTTGGATTTTGATTTCGGAATGTATTTATCCAGAAAACATTCTTCATCCTCAGTTGAATCACTCTCAGATTTTAAAACATTTTCAGCCATGCTTTTAACAATTTCAGACTGAACACTGTCCTCATCGGATGATGAATTGAATGTGACATCAATTGATTCTGGAAGTTTAACCTCATTTGTATCTTCATTATTAACCAACCTGGACTTTTTCTTTAAAAAATTATTTAACACTAGCGGTGGAACCTGATGATACCCAACCCCAGTTCCGTCCGAATAAACATCTTCACCAGCTTTGTTCTTTCCGATTGGTTTAGGAACAATATGTTGAAGAACAAAACTTGCGGAGTTGTAACTGTTCAGTTTTAGATTGATGCGCTCATTTTCAATCTTAGCTTCCTGAACCTGAAGCTTCAGATTAGCAATCTCATCCAACTGTTGGTTGATTTGCTCTTCTTTTACCCTAAGAACTCCTAACAATTGAACATTTTCTTTGTTTGTTTTACCATTTCTTTCATCAGAATCTTTTACCTTTCTTTTTAACTTCTCATAATTTTCTGAAATTTGACGATTTTCAAGAATTAATTTTTCATTTTCTTTCCTAAGTCTTTCTACGTCAATTTTATCATTTTCAATTTTCTCAGTCAATTCTTTTAATCGATCATTTGACGCTTTTAACATTTTGTCACGGCTTAAGATCTGATCTTCAACATCTCTGACTCTTCCTGTTAGTTCTTCGGTCTTTTTACCGCCGAGATAAGCAAGTGTACTACAAACCTTGCAGTCTTTCATGCAATTTTTGCAGTCACTCTCAATTTTAACTTTCTTACATGACTCATTGGTTGAATCATTCGGACTGACCTTGCTTTTAGACTCAGTTCCAGATTTAGAAACTACCTCTAACTCTTTCGCTGCAAGCACTTTTTCAGCCATTTGCTTCAAATTTTCAGCTGTGAATTCTTTTGACGTATCAATAATCCCGTCATCAACTTTCTTTGGCTAAGATTCTTTCTCTTTTTCTTTTTCTTTTTCTTCAGCTTCTCCTCCTCCCCACCACATTCTCTGTCTTGCGTCTTCTTGTTCTGCAATTTGCTGGGTAAGAGTTTCAACACTGACCGAATCTGGATCAACAGCTATATTTCCTTTACGATCTGGATAACATTCTCTATCAGGATCCCATCTATTCGCCCTTTTTGCTTCTTTCCATGTTTGATAGATTTTACTCTTCATGTTTTGAGCTTGCATCTTTCTGTTGATGTATTTCACTTCTTCTGTTCTGGAATCTTTGAAAGGAACAATCTTTGATGTGAAAGCATATCCCACTGCGTCTTCTTCTGGTAACACTTCACTCCAATCATATCCCTCATCGTCATGGATAACAGCAAGTGCTCTAGACTTTTCTTATGGATTTTCTTCTATCTGCTTCATTCTGGGGAATTCAGATTTGTTTTGATAATAGATAGCTCTTTTGTAATAATCTTCACGGAACGGATTTGCCGTATCATCAGCATATGCATTTCAACATTCACGTTTAAAATGACCTTTTTGTTTACATTTAAAACACGTAACCTTTGACTTATCAAATCCTAGCTTGGTTGAAGGTCCACCAATAGAATGTCTACCAGTAATCTCCATGAATCTTTGCGCTCTCCTAACTGCACTAACCATACACCACCTGATATCAATCAACTTCATCTCCTCGGGGTCGATCTGATCATAATCTTCCTTGGTGAGGTTAGTGTTTCCGATCTTTCCTGCTACGAGGCTTTCATAAGATTCTAAGACAGCTGCCAAAAACACCATATGCTGCTTGGCGGATTCTTCACTGAAATTCTGTGCATTCTTGAGATCCACAGGAATGTTGCACTGAAACAGATTCTTCGGAACTAATTGACTTTGAGCAGTTGAAGATGATCCTCCATGATAGCCACTGCTTGGAGTTTCTTGATTCACTGTGTTTGAATTTACTGCTGAAAATGCAGTTTTTGGTGATACAGTTTTTGGGATCATACTTCCTCGATAATACAATTCAACATTTTGCTGATATGAGGAGTTGTTGACTTTGTTGGTTTTCCTGATCTCCAATTCATGACTCTCCAATCTTTCAATTAACAAATCAACTGTCAGTTTAGTTGGTTCCACTGTGTTTTTCAGCATCAAAGCAAAATACTGCCAGTCTTTCTCATCAGGCAGTGAGTCAAACAGTTTGTAAACCAATTCTTCTTGAGTATACACGATTCCGTGTCTTGCAAGTTCCAACTTCAAGTGCCCGAATCTTTCAATCATCTTTGACACTGATTCGTTTTTCAAACATCCAAACAAATCAAATTCTTTTCTTAACAACTTCTTTTTGTTTTTAACAATTTCAGCACTACCCACAAATTTTACTTTCAGTTTCTCCCATAAATCTTTCGAATTCGTGTATTCAATCAATGATATTTTATCATCCCTCATGGAGTGATGAAGTAAATCAATGCATTTTTGTTCAGCAACAAAACTTTCAACTTCATTATCTGCTATATTTTCATAATCTGTTCTTCCCATATCAAAACCATTCTTCATGTTCTTCCAACTGAGATATGCAAAATCTTTTAGCCATTATTCAAACCTTTTAGCCCATTTGTTATATTCTTCAATCGCCATTAGCTTGGGCGGTTTGTTATATGTTCCATATGCACTATCAACACTTAAGGAATCAGCAATGGTTTTCTTTGCATTCGGTGGTGGAGTATTTTCATTTGTGTTATTTGATGTGTTGTCTCCATTGTTTCCAGAACTGCTAGTGTAAGCAAAAACATCACTGAACGGATTCATAAAATCATCCATCGTCAAGTACCTGAGACAATCAACAAACAATTAGAAAATTTTTTGGATTTTTGAAAACAATTTCAAACGAAATGAATTTCAAGCGAAACAGCTCAAACGAAATGACTTCACGCGAAATAAGCTTTCACACGAAATGACTATTTCGTGCAGAATAGCCAAACAAAATCACCCTCTTCAAGTGAAATAGCAGTCTTGGTGCGAAATAGCGACTTTCGTACGAAATGAATGTGTATTTCGTGCGAAATGAGATCCAAACTTTTGATTCCGTGCGAAATGAAGTTTCTGATGTTGATTTCGTGCGAAATACGATGTTGTTTTCGTGCGGAATGAAGATGACGTCACTCAATCGGCCATCATTTTGTCCAATTGATCCAGTTTTTGGTCGATTTTAGGTCCAATTCTTTCAAGTATTAATTAAAACTATGTTTTACGTGATATATGTGAAATTTAAGCCATTTTAACCATAAAATCTCGTTTAATTTTGAAAAGAATGAGTAGAAGTGAGAAAATCGGATGAAAACAAGCTGAATTGGTATGAACTCTTTGTCCTGAGCTCTGATACCACTTGTTGGATCGTCGTATGACCCGAATGAGTCGTTCAGAAGAGTTTTGAATCAGAATCAAAGGCGGAATCAATGATTCTAACTTGATACAGCTTGATTTTCCCTAATTATCTTCTTATTAATGATTTCAAAGATTTACAGGTCGTTTGACAAACTGGCAGCACCTCGGCTCTGAAATCTGGATCGTTACAAATGAATCAGCAACTCAGCTATATATAGGGGAGGTGATTTCGTACGAAATAGCAAAGGCCTATTTCGTGCGAAATACATGTGTGTGATTTCGTACGAAATAGCTCTTGCTATTTCGTGCAAATACCCCTTTGACGTCCAAAACCTAATTTCTATCCTGCTGAGCACTGGTTTATCCTATCTAGATACAAGACTTTATAAAGACGAAGTTAACAGACATCTATGCACCAACATTCCTAGCAAGTGTAATGGCGACCGAACCAGAAGAACAACGTATTAAAGATATCCCAATAGTATGTGATTACCCAGACGTGTTTCCCGTTGAATTGCCCGGATTGCCACCCAATCGGCAAGTCGAGTTCCGCATCGACTTAATACTAGGAGCAGCTCCAGTTGCAAAAGCACCTTACCGCTTAGTATCTTTAGAAATGCAAGACATATCATCTCAGTTACAAGAACTGCTAGACCGAGGTTTTATCTGTCCCAGTTATTCACCTTGGGAAGCACTAGTGTTAGTTGTGAAGAAAAAGGAGGGAAGCTTTCGAATGTGTATCGACTACCGGGAGCTGAATAAGGTTACCATAAAGAATCGGTATCCCCTTCCGCGTATCGATGACTTATTTGATCAGTTGCCAGGAGCCTGTTACTTTTCCAAAACCGATCTTAGATCCGGTTATCATCAAGTGAAAGTTCAAGAGGAAGTTATCCCTAAAACAGCCTTCCGAACTCGGTACGGTCATTATGAGTTCTTGGTTATGCCCTTTGGGTTAACCAACGCACCCGCGGTATTTATGGACCTCATGAACCGAGTTGTAAACCACATCTAGATAAATTCGTTATAGTCTTTATTGACGATATTTTGATCTGTTCCAAGAGTAAAAAGGAACACGAGCACCATCTACGAGCCATACTAGAGATATTGAGGAAAGAGAAGTCGTACGACAAGCTTTCAAAGTGTGACTTTTGGTTACAAGCGGTGCAATTTTGAGGACATGTGGTAGATCAACAAGGGATTCATGTTGATCCTAGTAAGATCGAAGCTATTAAGAATTGGCAAGCGCCTAAGTCTCCAAAAGAGATACGCCAATTCTTGGGATTGGCTGGATATTCCCGTCGCTTTATTGAAAACTTTTCCTGCATTACTCAATCCTTAATTGCCTTGACACGGAAGGATAGAAAGTACGAATGGGGCGAAGAACAAGAAACAACGTTCCAGCTGTTAAAGAAAAAATTATATGAAGCTCTAATCCTGTCGTTACCCGAAGGCAACGATGATTTCATCGTATATTGTGACGCATCTCGGCAAGGGATCGGATGTGTCCTAATGCAAAGAAGCAAGGTCATTGCTTACGCGTCTAGATAGCTAAAAGTGCATGGAAAGAATCACACGACGCATGATTTAGAGCTGGGCGCAGTGAATTTTTGCACTTAAGATCTAGAGACATTACTTGTACGGTACGAAATGTACAATTTATACAGATCACAAGAGCCTCCAACATATATTCGATCAAAAAGAATTAAACATGAGAGACGCAGATGAGTGGAGCTATTGAACGATTACGACTGTGAAATAAAATACCATCCAGGTAAGGCTACCGTAGTAGCCGATGCCTTGAGTAGAAAAGACCGAGTAAAGCCACTCAGAGTGCGAGCTCTCGGGATGATTGTTCAAACCAATCTTAAAGAGCAGATTCGTAATGCTCCAATGGAAGCTTTGGAGGGAGGCCAACTAAATGGCGAAAACTTGCACGGAAATGAAGGGAATTTTGTGAGGAAACTAGATGAAAGGTTGTATTTCAAAAATAGGGTATGGATTCCTACTCTCCATGACCTACGTCAACTGGTTATGGATGAGGCTCATAAATCTAAGTACTCTATTCACCATGGTACAAACAAGATGTACCACGACCTTAAGGAATTTTATTGGTGACCATGTATGAAAAAGGACGTAGCAGAGTACGTGAGCAAATACTTGACTTGTACTCAGGTTAAGGCAGAATACCAGAAACCCTCGGGAATGTTACAGCAACCCAAAATACCTCAATAGAAATGGGAGCAAATCACGATGGATTTCGGGACCCACCTTCCAAAAACACCCTGAGGTCATGATGCGATTTGGGTAGTAGTAGATAGACTAACCAAATTGGCGCACTTTATTCTGATTCGTACTACCTACAACACCAAGAAATTGGCCGAAATCTACACGAAGGAAAGTGTAGCTAGACACAGGGTACCAGTTGCAATCATTTCAGATTGTGATAGTCATTTCACTTCACACTATTGGCAACAGTTACAAGAAGCTTTGGGGTCTAGAATAGACTTGAGTACGGCTTACCATCCCCAAACCGACAGCCAATCAGAACAAACTATCCAGACATTAGAGGATCTGCTTCGTGCTTGCACCCCCGACTTTGGAGGAAGTTGGGATAAGCACCCTTCCCTCATTGAATTTTCTTGCAATAACAGCTATCATAGTAGCATACAAGCTGCACCGTACGAAGCACTATATGGCCGGAAGTGGACGATACTCAACTCACGGGGTCTGAACTAATTCAAGAGACGACAGACAAGGGCATAAGATCCAAAGTAGAATGAAAGCGGCCCGAGATCGGCAAAAAAGTTACGCCGATGTTCGCAGGAAACCATTGTCGTCTGAAGTAGGAAACCAAGTACTGTTAAAAGTGTCACTGTGGAAAAGAATGATCAGGTTTGGCAAAACAAGAAAGTTGGCTCCGAGATACATTAGGCCGTATGAAATTATTTCCAAGGTTGGATATGTAGCATACCGACTAAAATTACCAGATGAACTGAGCTCAATTCACGATGTCTTCCACGTATCCAACTTAAAGAAATGTCTCACGGATGAAGTAACTATTATACCGTTAGAAGATGTGCACATTGATGACCAACTCCACTTTGTGGAGGAACCAGTAAATATAGTAGACGGGAAGACCAAACAACTACGTTATAAATCTCGCTGATGAAAGTCCGGTGGAACTCGAAATAAGGATCTGAGTATACCTGGGAACGGAAGGATGAGTTCTGTAGAAAATACCCACATCTCTTCCCTAACTAAACGAATTGAATTATGGGGACGAAATTTCTAAACCAGGGGAGACTGTGACACCCATGACGAAACCAGGCACACCCTAAACGCTCCAAAACTGTAAAGCACATTTAACCCTTTAATTTCGCGAAAACCCTAAAAACATGTGTGACTTATATGCTTGATTAAATGATATATGTTATATCTCGGAGGAATCCGAGAACACGTTATGAATGACATAACCCTAATAAGGACCCATGATGTGAAATTGGTATCCTTAGACTTTAAACACGTGTTAAACTGGAGATTTCTGTTTAACAGCGCATTAAACCTTTGACATCGATTATTAGGTTATCGGTAGCATTATTTAAAATTTCGAGTTCCAGGAATATCTTAATTATGTGCCATAGACTGAGACATAAGGTTTGAGGCCAGTCAGAAATCGGGCACGCAAATCGAAGCAGCTGCCCGGTTAGGGAAACGCCTTCGTTTTAGGCATAACATAAGGCAATCAAAAGTACAAGGAACGAACGATCAAGCTTAAAAACACTTAAACCACTCTAATATGAGTATTTTATGATTAAAACGTAACTGGGTTCGGATTTCAAGACGGTTATGCATGATTTTTAAAACCGAGTCTTTTGACAATAATTACGCGCGAAACGGAGTCCGTCACGCAAATCGAGAACGCGCGCGGGACCAGTAAATGAACCTAGCCACTCAATAGAAGATAAACATCATCTTTTAGTGTGTTTTACGGAGCACGAGGTGTCCCTTGTGGGACCCACCCCAAACCGACACCCCTCTAATTATATATATTTCTTTTCATTTTTCCTTTCATTTTAACACAAAAATACTTCACAAATTCTGGTTTCTCTCAAGAACCATCAGCTGATTTCATCATATAATTCAACAAATCAAAGGTATTAACTCAAATCAATAAGGTTTTAAGCATGGTTTCTTGATTAAACATGGTTTAGGCCATGAAAACCCTTTTTAATCCATGATTTTTGGGAGTTTAAACACGTTTATGGGCTGAATATGAACACCATCTGGATTCCCTAGTGTTATATGGCAGCCATGGTTACAAATCTTTGGGGTTTCATACCCTAATCAACCCTTATTCGACAAAAATCGCCTAACTATTCGATTAACCGAAAAATAATGAATCAAAGCTTGATTGATCTAAGTTCTAGCATATTTGGATTGTACTTGATGTGTAGGTACTAAATATAGCCCACACATACTTCTGGACTCACAAGGAACGCTCGGAATCGAAGGAATCGCTAGGTATATCACCCGAAACTCGTAACTAGCATAGGCAGAATATTGTTTAGACTATAACTTGGTCCGTGATACTTGGATTGAGCTGAAAATTGGTGTGTTGATGAAGGGTAGTGTCAGGAAGATCCACGTAAAATTTTGACTGTTTTACAAAAAGAATTCTGGAAAAAATACCAAACGGATTCAATAAATCACCAAATTTTACAGAGACACTAAGGAACATATGGAGAATGCTCTGGGAAAATTAGGAGTCCATTGGTTGAGTTTTGATTTGGGTTAAAAATCCGTGTTTTTGTGTATTTACGGTAGCCGGAAACGCACCGAAACGAAATCAGAAAAATCTTAAAATTTTTGGAGATGTTTCTGGTAATATAAGAGATGTCCAGGAATTTTTTGGGAATTTTTGGATCAATGATGGTAATTAATGCTAATTATGGGGTTAAATAAGATTTTATAAATAATTTATTTAGCCAAGTAAAATGCCAAAATAAATTCCCAGAAATTTTTCCCATATTCTACAGATTTTTACTAAGTAATATAAATATTTTCAGAATCTTATTCAAATTATAGATAAAATGGGAATTTTTGAGATTAAAAATGAGTTATTTAAATCAATTTCGGCAGTTTACCGTGTAACGAACCAGCCGGAACTGGGAACTGACCCAACCTGACAAATCTATAATTGGAATACGGGGAATATTTTAGAAGATTCCAGGGCAGAGTGGACACTTGTGGTGTGTCCAATACCAGTTCGGGAAAATCGTCGACGGTGGAAACGGAAACTCAAAATTGGGCAACCTGGACTCCCCAAACACTCAAACTCCCTTAATGAAAAATTAATCATTCTTAAAAAACAACATGTTGGCACTATTGGTATTTCCGTACCATTATCCGAACACGTTAAACTACTGAGATTGACTGGCACACGAACCGGTGCCCGGAAGCCAAACTGAAAACTAATACTACCCTGACCTCCATCACCATACCCGTGTCCTATAGACTCAATCCGGGGTGAAAACTCCTGACCAAATCCAAGTTATAACCATTACCGACTTAGATACTGATTTAAGTCCTTACTTGCATGTGTGCTATTAAAGCTGATTCGTTGATTAAACTCTCTTTAGCTGAGACTACTATTTGCACTATGAGTTCCCTTCCTTCACTTTAAACTGTTTTCCTATTTTCTGGGGTGAATTGCATGTTACAAACTGTGTTAATTGCTCAAACTATATGATGTGAATTATCTAACACACGACATTAGCCCCGATACAATTGATTAACGTAAGCCACGGGCAGTGAATAGTACTATTGGTTTGACAAACCCAGGCCACTCCCGACAAAATGTTCGGCAACAAGGTCTGCACTCGTCCGTAACCAGGTTATGTTGTTAGACATAACTACCTGAGGGCATAGAACTTCATGAGTTGTAGATGGTGCGAGTACGTATCTATGTGACACGGTACGATGAGAACAGTCTAGGTTTCACTTGTGACTTTCGTGTAATTCCATCTACGAACCGTAATATGTGCAATTAAACATGTTTATACATTTTGAAATGAAACAACCAAATCAGTGGAACTCACCAGCAGCGTTTACCTGACCCCTTTTAAAACTAACATGCATTTCAGGTAACTTGAGACTGATGTGATCCGTGTATGTTGTTCAAGACGTGTTTATTGGCGAATATTTTGATAGACGCATGCGACTTAGACGACTTATGTGGTTCATGGGAACACGCAGTTGTAACATACATGTAGTATGCAATCAACATTTTGTAATTAATAAAGTGTAGTGTCTTTATAAACAATGAGCATGTACCAGAGGTGTCTGTTGCATCCCATGTTTTTTCTTCCGCTGCAAATCGGGGTGTGACAATTAGACCTAAGCACGGCCTTCCATCCGCAAACAGACGGCCAGAGCGAACAAACCATACAAACGCTGGAAGATATGCTTCGCACAAAAGAGCTATGCTGACTGAAGACGAAAACCATTAGAGTTCGAGGTGGGAGACAAAGTTTTGTTGAAGGTCTCACCTTGGAGGGGCGTAGTAAGATTCGGAAAACGTGGAAAGCTGAATCCACGATACATCGGACCGTTCAAGATTTTGAAAAAAATTGGTACTGTGGCTTACAAATTGGAATTACCGGAAGAACTTAACGGAGTACATAATACGTTTCATGTATCCAACCTCAAGAAGAGTCCAACCCAAGAAACAGTGATCATCCCTGCGGATGAAGTGCATATTGACGACACCCTCCGATTTACAGAACAACCCGTTGAGGTTACAGACTGGAAAGTCAACAAGACCCGAAGGAGCAGTGTCAAACTTGTCAAAGTACGTTGGAACTCTAAGCACGAACCCGAGTACACGTGGGAACGTGAAGACCAGTTTAAAGAAAACTACCCCCACCTGTTCAAGAAAACTCTTGCAAGAGTTAGCTCAGCCTGAATTTCGGGACGAAATTCTTTTAACGGGGGGAGACTGTGACAACTGGCACAAAACAGGTAATTTTCGTATAATTTAATTATTATTTAATATCTGCAATTATGAGCTTAAATGTCAACATTTTCTGATTTCATACATGTGAATTCATGCAAGTTTTATACTACAAATATTGCTTTATGCATTAATGATAGCGTTGCGTCAAAAATACTAGTAAACTCACCAGAAAGACACACTGTGTCAACAATTCTAAAGAAAGCAGTCAGACAATAGAATTGGGGCGTAGGAGTAGGTCCAAAGTCTAAAATGCATTGAAACCCAAGAGTATATACAAGGGTTAACATATAGACTTTCCGGAAGCTAAAATACGCACTGAAAAGCACCCGAAACACACTTTAAATGCTGAATTCCATACATTTCAGCAAAATTCAGCATTGTAATGAGTTAGTGACATGTAAAAATATGACTAATTGGTCCAGAATACCTTCCTAAGTGTCGGGAATTAAAAGTGTCACAAAAGAGTACTTAAAGGACACTAAATGGTGCAATTTAGCACTTTAACGAACTGGTGTCTAATCGAACAACCGGACATCACCCGAAACATCAAAATATTACTAGAAGCATTATTTTAATGTTTCTGAGCTAGTTATGATCCCCGAACTCCATAACACCCCTTATAACATAATAACACATTAAATCCCTAAACTTTATACTTGAAAACTAACTTATTTATGAAATTAGTGATTGAAATTTACACTTTACCCCCCCTATATAGTGGACGGTCATGGAGTGGCCCCCACAAATATCCTTCTTGATCTTGCATAATCTCACTTGGATTCACTTTGATTCACTTTGATACACTTAGATATGATTTATATTGCATATGATCTTGAAAGATTGGATTTAGATCTTGCATGTACTATAAGAAGACATAAGCACACTTCATTTTCTTCACACCACCACTCTCCTACTCTCTCCCTCCCTCTTGGCAGTGTACCCCCACCACCACCATCATCATTTTCATTTCAATCACAACCATTCTCAAGTGTACTCAAGGTGTAAGGAGCCATATTAGAAGGTTTGGTGGTCTTGGATCTTGAAGGACCTCCATCATTTGCTTTTATCCACCATCTTTGTCATCTTCATCTTCAAAGAGTTCATCCCTAGCCATAGAGCTAGTTGTAAGACTCTCATAACCCTTTGTTACTTCATATTTTGGTAAATAAAAGATGATGAATGTTGTTAATCACAAGAACACAAATGAACATAATCATGATACTTTAACATAAGCTTAAATACATAAGAATACATGTAAATGAATGATGATTTGTGTTAGTGATGTTAGACATCATAAGAAACCTACTAGATTGTGGTTAAACACATGATCTAGTAAGTTAAAGTGGTGATCTTGTGAAAGACCAAAACCATAATACTTTATGTCTTCATGAACTTGAATGATGAAATTGATTTTCATATGTAAAGGTGATTTAAATAAAATACAAATCCTGTAAATAGATGATTACAAAAATAATTTTTTCAAGAAACCAAGTTTATTTATGAGATTTACAAAGTCATGGTTTCTAAGTAAACTAATCATATTTTTAGTGTCTAAACAAGACTCGAAACATGTTTGTAACAAGAAAAATACAAAAGAAATATTTTTTAGAAAAATCATCTTACAAGTTGTAAATGACTAAATCTTTCAAGAAAGTGATTTACAAACAAATAACAATATTTTAAGGGGTAACTAAACCTACTAAATAACATGGTAAGTTACTACAAGTTTTTACAAAAACTTCAAGTTCATGATGTAGTGTAATTTACTTGATTTTGACACTCGGTAAGTGGTGAATGAGTTGATGATTGATTGTGATGATTTTAAAAGAAAATAAACACATGTTTTGAAAACATGGGAAGCCTCCATTTTTAGGGGAAACTATGTCAAAATTTCTATAAAATTTTGACACTTAGAAAAATATAAGTTTTGGTGAAATTTATTTCCACCTAAAAATATTTACCAAGGTTTCCCTAACTTTTATGTAAACTTCAAGTTAAGAAATGATGATTTCTTCAAGATAAAAAAATTGATATTACATATGTATATTTTTAAGGAAAATATATATATATTTATTGATCACCAATTTTTGTGCTAAGTGTGTGTAGTATATATTATATGTAATAGTGTATTAGGACTTGAAAATACACTAAATACTCCTAAGGAGTAAAAATACAAAATACACATACAACATGCTTAGAAAATACAGGAGAATATATTTGTGAAAATATATTTCTTAATAGATTATGTAACTCGGACAAGTTACGAACTTAAATGAAGTTTTGGACGAAAATACATAACTCGGGTGAAAAATACAAGATACTTATATTTATTTTTGAGAAAATGATATAAGTAAGATACATAGTTAAAATTATAAATTATTTTTTAACAACTAAGAACACATACATAAAAGATGGTGACTTGTACTTGTGCGATACAAGTCTAGTGACTAACGTTAATAAAACACGTATAGGTCACAACGCTATATAAGCAAACCCGGTGAAGTTTACGGCGCAAGAAACGCAAAGTTGTGAGTTCATGTCCCCACTTTTAATCTTTTGCATGCTTTTTAAACTTGGGGAAAATACATGTGTTATGGTATGACAGATACAAAAACTAAGGAATGATACTTTAGATCATGTCACGAATAGGGTACCAGAAGCATCATTATTCATGTACATACTAAGACCGCAGAACAAAAGGTTAGATCTAATGGGTTTTCGGGCAGCCACACTCTTGGTGATAACTAGTACCAAGTAGTGCTTTTGTGTCTCAGTCGTGAATCGACTACTAGAAAAATGCCTATGGTTTGGATGCTTCCTATGTCGTGTCACATGTTAATGGCCTCAAACCATTAGCGATCTCGATTTCCTTATATTTACAGAAATACTTGATATATACAAATTTCATACCATGTTTTCATACAAAGTATACAAACGTTCAATACAAAAACTGCATGAATTCACACCAACATTATGTTGACGATTTTCCAAAAGCTCACATGTATTTCAGGTAACTAAAGTGGATGTGCGCGCGGCCTTACTCTTGCTCTTGGATGTTGTCTATGTTTATCTTTGAATAATGTTGTAAACTTTTTAGACGACGTTTTATGCTGTGATGTAAACTCCAAACTTAACCTATGTTTTCAGTTACGTAATGTTATTGGCATTTGAAGTTATTTTTACGAGCATGTAGTATGTTTACCATTCGTATGCAATGAGAACCTTTCATGATCACACCTCGTGCTTCCGCCTAAGAAAGGGGTGTGACAGTTAGAACCTAGCCTACATACCCCCCCCCCCCCCCCACCTATGTAATCGGCCAACATGGCCCCCACATATTGATTTGTTTTAATTTTTTTAATAGATCTTGTTTATGCCATATATGACATATTATACAAGAGTTAAACTCTAGACATGGATTATAAGTAAACTTGGAAGATCATAACTTCTCATTCTACACACACTAAAACACATACGCTTTCTCCTTCTCTTCTTCTTGGTCTCGTCCGAGAACCACCACCACCCTACCATCATCACTTCATTTCCATTCAATCCACATACTTACAAGGGTGTTAGAAGGTGCACAAAGGAGCTAGGAACTTGTAGAAGTTGAAGGACCTCTTTCGTTTGCTTTCATCCATCTCTTATCTTCACTTGATCATCCCTAGCCTTGAGCTAGTTGTAAGAACCTTGATCTTGCTATTTTGCTTCTATTTCAAGTGGTTAAAAGATGTTACATAATGATAATCTTAAAGAACATGATGAATCACAAGAAAGAAACTTGAACATAAGCTTGAATACATAAGAAATCTTGATGAATATGTGTTGGTTATGCTTGATGATTGTTGTTCCTACATGTTTATGATGTTGAACATCATATGAGACTTGCTAGATTGTGATTAAACAGATGATCTAGCAAGTGAGAAGATGATATTGTGAATAATCAAGATGATCATCCTATTATGTGAAACATGAACTTGAAAACAAAGATGATTTTGTGTAAAATGAAAATGAATACATGTTATTAGTCTTGAACATGGATGATTTAAAGATAGTTTTCTCAAGAACCCAAGTTTAATTACAAGATTTACATAACTATGATTTTTAAAGAAACCAACCATGTTTTAGTGTTAAATCAAGTGTAGAAATATGTTGTTAACAATAAAAATTCAAAAGATTGATTTTTAGAAAAATCAATTTTCAAGTTGTGAAAGTCTAAATTCTTCAAGAATGTGATTTATAAATAAATAACCACACTTTAAAGGATAACAAGGCTTACTAAGAACACTAGTAAGTTACTACAATTTTTTGTGAAATTTCAAGTTCATGAAGTAGTAGATTATGCTTGGTTTTGGCAAAATTGGTAAGTAAAGTTTGTTTGTTGATGATTATTGGTTGATTGTGTTGCTTTTTCAAAAGAAAATGATATACCTTCAAGGTATGGAAACCTTCATTTTTAGGGGAAACTATGGCAAAATTTTCTAAAAATTAAAAACTTAGAAAAATATTTCCAAATAAATGTTTACAAGTGTATTTTAAACCATAATTTTTTATATAAACTTTGCCATAAATTTTGTTACAAAAATTATAAATATTGGAGGTTGGTTTTTATAAATAAAAGTTACTAAATATGTATTTGGGAAAATATATATTTAGAAGTCACCATATGTGTGATTATTTGTATACTTTGTGTATTAGTTATATTATTTTAGGGCATGAAATAATATAACTTGTCAAAATACCGAAAGTTACAATCCAAAATATTACCAAAACTCCAAGAATATGAATATACACATTTTACACAAAATATTGGTGAAACCGAACCAAGGAATATAACTCACCAAAAATATTCCGGAAAATTTATTCACAAGTATATTTTGGTAAATAATATTTTAGACACCAAGGAAACGAAAATATGATTTTACAATTACTACAAGAATATATCATATTTTGACAAGGGCAAAATATATTATTTTTGGCAAGTATAAATATATATATTTTTCTTGAAATTTTTAGAAGATATATATTTTTTTGGAAAGAAATATATATTTTCTCAAACAAAAAATGAAATACAATATTTTTGGGGTTAAAGATATATTTTCTCAAATAAATATGAAATATATCATTTTTGGAGAAAAATAAGTTTATATATATTTTCTAAGTTAGACTTGAAAATATATTATTTTTGGAACCTATATGAAAATACAAATATTTTTGACAAAGGAAAATTATAAGTAATATTTCTTAAAATATGTATTTTGGAAATATATATTGGTGAACTGTTATTAAAGATAATATTCCGGAAAAATTAATACGAAATTAAGTGTAAAAATACTTAAGAGTTAATTACATAGTTAGTCCTTGTGGTTTGCACAAAATAACATACTTAGGTACTAATAGTTTAAAATCACCTTCTGGGGTATTAACTTTTCATTTTGTAACGTTTTGAGGTATTAACTTCTAGGGTAGTAACATAGGTAGTCCCTGTGGTTTGCACAAAATAACATACTTAGGTACTAATAAAATGTGATTTTAAGCCTACAAATAGCCTTAATACCCCCAAACGTTACAAAATGAAAAGTTAATACCCTAGAATGTGATTTTAAACTATTAGTACCTAAGTATGTTACTTTATGCAAACCACAGGGACTAACTATGTAATTAACTCAATACTTAATGAATACAATAAAAATACGTATTCACATACGTATAAATACACACCAGAATACGACCCCAATACATGGCAAAATTATACAAATACAAGTATACGAATACACACATCCTTGGGAAGGATATACAAGTATAAATACTTGAAAAGTATTAAGTTAAAATATGTTGTTTTAACAATTATTCCAAAATTTAATAAATATAATTTAAGTTAAAATATTTATTATTTTAACAAATAATTATATAACTTGGAATAATATCGAAGACACAAAGAAACGTAACTCAAAGACACTAATTAATACTAAGTCAAAGACGCAAGACTGTGAGTTCATGTCCCCCTTTTCTTTTAACTGTTTTTAGTTTTATAACTTTGGGGGTGAAGTACATGTTCCAAAATGTTTACAAACAATTACAATTGGTATGGTTACCTTTGGAATGCACAGTAGATCATGTGAATGGGTAGGCGCATTCCTAAGACCATTAATCCTGGTGTTAGGACCGAGGGGCATGAGTGATAGATCTATTTGGGTGTAGCGAGCCCACACCCATGTGGACCGGGGATTGGCCCATGAGGTGACTATGTCTTACAGCCGGAGGCCCGGTACAAAATCTGCTAGGTTTGAGCCTTCCTACGCCGTTGCACGCATATTAATGGCTTTGCAAACCATTAATTGATCTGTTTCCTTGTTTTGCTTTCATACCGGGATTTACAAAACATACATACATACAATGTTTACAAGGTTTTATTCATACACACAAACAAACACATGAACTCGCTCAACTTTTGTTGATGTTTTCAAACTACATGTATTTCAGGGAATTAAAAGTGGATCTGGCGGGCGTTTGGATGTTTCAAGTTGTGTTGAGAATAAAGGATGTCATCCGTTGTCTTAGGGTTTGGTTAGTGTGTCTTATCCTTGACGAGACACATCTACCAAAGCCTGATTTTATTTAGAGTCTTTTGATGAGTCCTTAGGGAACTCTAAGCAATTCGTATGGTTTATAAAATTCGAATTTGAAGTCTATGTTTCAAATAATGATGTTGTGATGTTTTTAAACTTATTTAATGGATGAACATCTTCGGTTTTATCATATAGTTGTTATGATTGAATGCAATGATATTAAGCAAGTCACACATAATCACGCTTCCGCAAAAGTCAGGGTGTGACAGAACGAACAAAAACCTAAGTGTCTAATGAGATTATGACACTTGTAGGTCGAGAAACAAACGAAGAATCTGAAATCGAAACGAGATTTGCTTGGAACACAAATTAGTGAGTTCATGTTTTCCCCTTTTATTTTAAATGTTTATAGTTTTAAACTTTCAGGGATGTATACATGTTACAATTGGTATGACGATAAAAATGAGAATATTTAGATCACATACGGATGAGGATTAAACGAAGGGGCCATTAATGAATAAACAAGTACTGAGGAACAAAAGTGATAGATCTATTGGGTGTGACGAGCCCCACTTTTATTGGCATAACAGAGATCGTTAAGAGTGCTTTTGTGTCTAAAACTAGTGTCACTGACACACACAATAAATCGTCAAGGTTTGGTTGCCTCCTATTCGGCATACAGATTAATGGTCCTTGCAAAACACTAATTATCTTAAAAGTTTCATTTATACCAATTTCAAATCCATCAAATATTTTGGAAAATGATTTGACACAAATTATTACATGAATTCACCAACCTTTGTTGATGTTTTCAAAACTAACATGTATTACAGGAAATTAGTGGATTGCCTCGGGAAAGTGTGTCCGTGGGAATGTCAAGTCAAGCTGTGGAATGTTACCTTGTGTTTAGTCCTTATGTTTGAAGCAATGTATTTGGAAACTTGTGTTTTGGTACAATGATGTCAAGTATGGTACTTTTTTGAACAAACGTATGGTTGTAAATTTGCTATAAATAAATGTATGGATGAACAACTTGTTATGTTTTACATGTATTGTTTACTTGGTTGAATGCTATGGTTATCGCTCTGGCCACACCTCGCGACGGTTCCGCTAAACCGAAAATCAGATGTGACACGAAGTGACCATAAGGTATAACCTCTGGAGGTTATTCCCTATACAACTATGGTCACAAAATGTGTTTGGTCGGATCCTAATGATAGACCAAATGGGTCATGTTCGAAAGTCTAAGCGGTTGTCAAGACCGCTTGACTTACGACCCTATATAAGCACTAAACTAAAAGTGACGAGTTAAACATGTTAAAACATGTTTAACTAAGTTAGAAAACTGATTTGGTATCAAAACACCCGAAAATAGTTTCGTCATAAAATGCACATAAACGTGCATTTTGACCGAAACTTTTACTCGTCACTTTGACTAGTAAACGTGGTAATCAGTAGGTATAATCGCAAGGGATTATATCCATCATGATTACGATCACGTTGCAAAGTTCAGTTGAATTTTGTCTTGACTAATTAATGGTCAAAGCCAAAAGTCAAACACTATTTGACTTTTAGCTTGAAATAGCTAAAAATAACTAAATAAGACTAGGAAGAACACTTACTTGTGTTATAGGAAAAAGAAACTCAGGTGGGAGGCCTCCAACAATGTGGTAGCACTCCAATTAGAGCAGGTTTAAAGAAAGAAAAGAATTGAGCAAGTTGAAGTGCAGTGAGGAGGGGTATTTATAGTGTTTTTGAAATCACAAGATCTTGCCAAGTGGATTGTGTGATGTCCAAGGAATAATCTCAACCCTACAAGTGTTAGGTCCGTGTTAAAAGCCTTGGAGGATACTTATCTTGCCCAAGAGATCACAAAACAATGGAAGGAAACATGTTGCAAATAGCTGGGAAGCTATTTGGAAAGTTCTTCTGATCTGTAGTCTCTCGCGCCCCGCGACCCAGAAGGCCATATGGGTCGCGCCCCGCCAACCAGTCCAGACCAGACTTTAAGTTTTTGGCAAAACATGCCCCTACAGCCTCTAAACTTGTTTTTCGACGCGTTTAACCCACGTTAATCCAATTTTAAGGCTCATAAGGATGTTAAGGCATAGGGGACTTGAAATATGTTTGGAAATATTGTGGATGTCGGTTCGTTCGGTCGTACGGTTGCATTTTGCGGTTAATTACGACAAACGTTCGAACGGATGCGAAAACGATCCAAATTACGCAATGAATGGTATTTTTTCATTCCCATCATTAAAATGAAATATTTCAATGATTACAAAAATATTTGGATGTGCGTATATGGTCGGAATGCAGATTATACGAGAATTGGCAGACTTTCGTAGTTTTTCGGAAATAGTTCTTGTACTTGTATAAACATGTTTTCGTCATCCCTAACCCTTCGAAACCTATTTCTAAGTTATGTAAAGGGTATTTAAGGTATGTTTAGCTTATGTCACTGTTCCAGAGTGTATGTCGCTACGAGAATTGGCAGACTTTCATAGTTTGTTGGAAATAGTCCCTGTACTTGTATAAACTTGTTTTCGTCATCCCTTACCCTTCGAAACCTATTTCTAAGTTATGTAAAGGGTATTTAGGGTATGTGTAGCTTGTGTCCTTGTCCTGGTGTATACGTCGCATTAAACGGATTATGTTTAAGCATCGGTGATCGAACTACTTTCAAAGAAAACGTTTTTTAAAGCCCGAAATTTTGCACAAGGGTTACACTCTTGGACGGCTCTTTCTTGATGGAGCGGGGAGAGAGCATGCTGTTGATTTCATCCAACCCAAACTTAGTGGCAACTTGCTGGCAGACCTCTGAGCACCTATTCAAGGGATAAACAGATAAGTATTTCATTCCACACATTTTACTAAATTCAAATTACAATCTATACACAGATACTAACTTGACATGGTGTAGGACGTGGAAGTGTGTTCTCCATAATTTTGATCCTCAGCTTGAACTGTCACACCCCGACCACGTAGAACAACCAAACGTGGCGGAAAACATCGGGGAGTGTTGTAACAGAATCATTGTTTCATAACACATGGAAATTGAAATATTGTTTTATTGATTAAAGTAGTTACAATGTCTTGACAATCAAAGAAACATAACATAAATAACTAGTCTTGCATCTTTTATTGTCGCTAAGGCCCAAGTCCGCCTAAGTGTATCATGACAAATCCTATGCATCATATCCTGAAACACATGTGAAAATAGGTACGTCAGCATAAAAATGTCTGTGAGATACATAGGTTTATGAAAATAAGATTCATGACTTATTGTTTAAGAAAATGTTTAGTCATGAACCTTGTAATTTGATTTATCTTGTAAATCTTTTGAAAAACGATAAGATCAGATGATATGTATAAATAAGAGAATAAGGTATGGTTAAATGAATAACCATATAAAAATGAGTTTGTATAATTTAAGTTGTTTGTAAAACAATGTATTGTGAAAAGTATGTTATTTGTATAAAATGTTATATGTCTAAATTGAAATGATTCAAATAACGCTACGATATGTAATACCATACAATCACTTATATATAGGAAGTACCAGCGGCGTATCCACCATGCTTGTATCATATTACACACGCCTCGTTACTCAAATCACTTACCCAAACAAACCACCAATGTAAGATGTCTATGTTTAAACCAATTGCCAAACGTATTGAATAATCTGTCAATATGTAAATCATGTAATGTGTAACCAATGTCAATAATGTTTATGTGTCAAATGTAAATCATGTAATGTGTAACCGATGTCAATAATGCTTATGTGTCAAATGTAAATCATGTAATGTGTAACCAATGTCAATAATGTTTATGTGTCAAATGTAAATCATGTAATGTGTAACCAAAATGATATGTATGGCTAGTGAAATATATCAACTAAACCATATGCACAAAAACAAAGTATTGAAGTAAAACACGGTTTAAATCAAAGCTATGTTTTGTGGAAATGCATGCTATACTGATACAAATATCTATGCGGTATTGTGAGAATGCATACATCCAAGCCTTGAGACTGTGGCGATAAACCCTTAAACAAATTAAAGGATTATCTGTGCTTATGTATATCGAATTCGGTCATTCCTTTCATCCCCACCTACCCAGGATGTCCGGAACGGGAGTTGTCAATTCCTATGGTACCACTACCTACTAACGAACGGCGTGATCGGTGTTAATGAATGTATATTGATCCATCAAAACAATCCAAATATCATATCAAAATGTAAGCATGTGATGAAAACAACTGTACTAAGTATGCAACAAATGAACATACATAGCATGTGATGTGATGTGAAACGATGTACTAAGTATGAACTAAATGGACATACATAGCATACAATGCATTGTAAGACAATGAAATCATGTACTATAAATGTACTAATGAACATAGCAAGTATATGATGTGAAAACATGGAAAGCACGAAAGTAACAAGTAGGCACATGTGTTCCACCCCAAAATGTTTGGAAAACAGTAAAAGAGGGGTCTATGTATTCACTTGAGATTGCTCAGAAGTCCTAAGATAACCACCAAGCAATGCTAGAGATCACGGAATCAAACGGCACCTAATATAGGTAACTATGTTAATAAACCGGACCTAATATCGGAGGATCGGATAGAATGAGGGTTCGTAAACCAAACGAGTATGGAGACTCGTGTAATATGGTTTAACAAA
Source organism: Helianthus tuberosus (assembly GCA_030545235.1). Lineage (NCBI taxonomy): Eukaryota > Viridiplantae > Streptophyta > Magnoliopsida > Asterales > Asteraceae > Helianthus > Helianthus tuberosus. Next base: position 107,222,843 of record CM060414.1, on the reverse strand, counting down.
GCCCACATACTAAAACGAAACTTAACCTAAGTGTTTGTGACCCATTATGACCCGTTTAGGTAGCTTATGCTACTTTAACGCGTCGTTCGTGTGAAACGCGTTCGGACCGCTTAACTAGTCCTATGACAAGTAATATATGACTTAACATGTCTAATATGGTTGTCAAATCAGTTTAGATGTCAAAAGTTATGTTACATATGTTTAAAATGTATTTTGGCATCAAAGGGGTATTTTGGTAATTTACCTAAGGCATATAAACTACCTATCATACAACTACTTAAACGCGGCGACCATAAGGTATAACCTCGGAAGGTTATTCCCTATATACTATGGTCACCTAATGTGTTTGGTCGGATCCTAAAGATCAACCAAATGGGTCGGGTTCGAAAGTATAAGCGATTGTTTAGATCGCTTACCTTACGACCCTATATAAGCACTAAACTAAAAGTGACGAGCTAAGCATGCTAAAACATGCTTAACTAAGTTTAGAAAACAGGTTTGGTATCAAAACAAACGGTTTTGATACCAATATCTAGTTTGGTTACAAAATACGCAAGAATACGTATTTTGACCGAAACTACGGCTCGTCACTGAGCCTAGATAACGTGGTAATCAGTAGGTATAGTCACTAGGGACTATAACCATCGTGATCACGCTCACGTTATGAAGTTCAAACGAACTTCGCATCGACCATAAACTGGTCAATGCAGAAAGTCAAACAAAGTTTGACTTTCGGACTCGAAAAGCAATAAAAGAACGAAGGAACACTTACGAAGGGTCCCCGAATGCTAATCTAGATCAAAATAGCTCAGGTATGAAACAAAGGTTTCAACTTAGAGCACAATTGATCAGATTCTAGTGAGAAATGAAGTTGGGGTATGTGGGTATTTATAGTTTTTTCCAAACTGTTAAGATGGTTTCTTGAATAACGTGATTTAATCTTGTGCGTACACTTGTCAAAATGTTGTGGTAACTAAAAATGGTCCCCCCATGAGCTGAAAGGGCAATTGAGAATGTGTGGTTGTGAGTTAATCAGCTGAAATCTGCTGATTAGATGATCTTATCTATTCTGGAAGCCTGACGCGGCCCGCGTCAGGATACACACAAAGCTCAGGCGGGCCGCCTGGCCTTGTCTGATTAGAATTAAGTTTCCATTTTGACAGTTTCAGTCCCTGTTGTGATTTAAGCCCGTTTCCGACACTTCTAAGGCCCGTAAAGCCAACTTTAAGGCCCTAAAATGATGCCTAAACATTGTGGAGATGAAACATGCTCAAAAATATGTCGGATGTTGGTTCGTTTGGTCGTACGAACGCGATGTTCGCTTAATTATGACGGAATGCGCATAAGCGCGAGAAACGATCTAAATTGCGCGACGAATGGATTTTTCTCATGCCAAACACTAAAATAAAGTATTTTAGTGCTTACATAAATTTTTGGATGTCCGGAGGTATTCAGAACGTAAGTTATGCGCGAAAATGCAAACTTGTGCACTTTTTGACGCTTTTAGTCCCTGAATGACCCAAAAGTTTATTTTAGCATACTGAACCCCTCAAAGCCTATTTCTAAGCTATGTAAAGGATATGTATGGTATGTTTAACTTATGTTCATGCTCCAGAATGTTCGTTACAGCTCAAATTGGCATACTTTCGCAGTTTGTCAAGTTTAGTCCCTGTAAGTGAATTAACTTGTTTTTGACATACCAAAGCCTTCAAAACTTATTTCTAAGTTATGTAAAGGTTGTTTAAGGTATGTTAAGCCTATTTCACTATTCCGGAGCGTTCGTTGCATTAAACGGGTTATATTTACGCATCAGTGCGCGTATAACCTTCTAGAAAGCGATTTAAAGCTTGAAATCGAACAAGAATTGATAATGTGCAAAGGATACACATATTTGTACATGTCCCAAGTATGAAATACAATATTTCATTGATACAGTATTTGTTTGATGGCCGTGGAGGCACAGGTGTTACAGTCTCCCCTACTTTAGGAATTTCGTCCCGAAATTTTATTTAGAGGAAACTTGCGAGAGTTTAAAACATGAAGTTGAAAAGATCGAACAACATTGGTTATGGTTCTGAACTTCTAGTAACTTTAATAACATCATGCTTGCAATGTAAGAGGGATACATATATACAAGTATATGAAGCGTCATTGGTGCGTCCACCGTACCTCCATTACATCGTTCTCACTTTGTTATTGTTGTCACTATCGGTTCTTACACATAATAAATCTTACTGTGGTTACCGTGCACTGAATCTCATAATTATGTACGCGTCCATAATTAGACAATTCCTTGCATAGTTCACACAGTCTATTTTATAATGTGTAGAGGAAAACCAATGAACAAACCTGTGATGAGTGTGACTAGACCACCATAGGGTCCCTTTTATTAAATCAATAAATGATTTTAATAGACAACCAAGGAGTCTTTTCAGCTTATATCATCACATGTCATTCTTAACCAGATTTTTGAATAAATCTTTTTGACTAGACCACTAAAAGGGCCTCTTATGAATCATGGAGTGGTACTATATAATCCAAGGGTCTTAACTATTACATAGAAGCCCATTAAGGAATTAAGGTAGTACCTTTTTGAATATCCTACTACGAATCCCTCATATGAAGATATGAAAAATTCTACGAGAATTTGGATAACGAATATCCAGAGTATACAAAAACCCAAAATGCAGAAAATAAAACACAAGATGCATAAACACATAGTCATATAACCACAAAGATTGTTTATCTAGATCTTTAATTTGTTAATTTGTTTTGCTAACAGAGCGCATGTATTTAAAGCACACTAGGAATCCATCTCGTGGATTTCATTTGGTACTTTAAACATTATCAAGAATCTAACTATAACGATAGAAAGATTTTTAAAAGAAAAATTCGATTCCGATTATAAGGAACCGAAATGTTCGAATTTAGGTACATAAGGAATCCAATCAAGGAGTCTGATTTGAATGATAATCATCCACAAGGGTCTAAATGTGAAGATAAAAAGATCCCATATGGATTTTAGAAGTTGAAGATGTTTTGAAACCTGTTTTGAAACCTTGCATTGGACGTGCTTAAATCAAAACATGAAGTAAAATGCTTATGAAGTTGAGATGCTAGCTATGTCAAGGCGACATATGAAGCGGAATTTGAAGGCTAAGTCAATGTATGAGGAAAATATTTTTGAAAACTATGCATGGGGTTCTAAAAAAAAATGTGTTCAATGTTTTTGAAACCTTATATATAATACATTTGAAATCATAAAGTAGGTGTACTAGGTAAGTATATTTATAAAAATGTTTTAAAATCATGCGAGATGAATTTTGAAATTATGTATAAGGTTTTTGAAAGACATGAAGGATGCTTTTCGAAATCATGCACTTGATAAGAAAATGTATTGTATTAATATTGTTCTCAGGCTATATGAGACATTTTGAAATTATGAAGGTTGTTTTTGAAAACATAGCCAATGTTTTTGAAATAACATAGACAATGTATTTTTTTTAAAAAAATTTGTTTTCAAACTATATGAAATGTTTTGAGATCATGAAGATTGTTTTTGAAATACTTGTACTGTGTATGTTGAAAAATCAAAACGTAATGGGTATGAGTTTTGAAAATACACTTAGTTATCTAACCAAGGATTCAAAGGTACTGATGTGCAGAAGCATGATTACTCATAATGTCACTTTATTTTCTGTACTTTGTTTCTTAGAGTGAAACGAGTACTTAAAATTTTCGAGGGAATCATGAGCGATCATTTGAAAGAGAGAATCACAAGAGTAGTTTGTAAGGAACATAGTTCCTTAATACAGGTATTATAGGGAAATGCCATAAACACATGTGATTATACTTGTATATCAGAATTGCGAACAACAACTTTTATTTATGAACGAGACATATTGTTTCACAATACACGAAAACAAAAGAAACCAAGGCATAAGACAGCAACATCCTTTGTTCAGCCGAATGCTCATCCAAGGGTTGGATTTGCATTAGCAAGCCTTGGGCATTTGTTCCTGAAATGGCTTGTCTCGCCACAGTTGTAGCACGATCCAGGCGGAAAGCGAGCTTGAGCAGGATTGGCTTGTGGTTGGTTTGGACCACTTTGGTTTGGGGTAAATCGACAAGCATTTGCCAGGTGACCGAGTCGCCCACATGATGCACACAAACGACACTGTAGGTGAGCTAAGTGGTGTGCATTACATTTGTCGCATATTGGTGCTGTTCCCTCGTATTGCTTCTTAACAGGTGGTGTTGCCACCCGGACGGGTCTTGTTTGATTTGGTACTGCTGTAGTTGGGCAAACCCTTGCCGTATGACCTATAAGTCCACAAATTTGGCATTTGCGGCACTTCACGCTAGCCTGATGATGAAGGCTACATTGGTTGCACAAGGGTGCAGTTCCGTTGTATGGCTTCCTAGCAGGGGGTTGAGCTGGTTGGTTGGGGACGGCTTTACCATTGTGAGCGACCATGGCGAAGTTCTGAGAAGCCTTTCGCTTTTTTGACTTCTTAGGGGATCGTTCATCCATGGTCTTTGATTCCTTGATTGGTTTCTTGGCTGGTGGTGCTGTCACTTGGCCAGGTCTTGCCTGTTTTGGTGCAACCGCTGCGGGATTCTTTGAAGCTTTACGTTTCTTTGGTTTTGGTGAAGGCTTGGCTTCTGTCTCCTTTGGTGATTCTTGAGTGGCTTCATTCTGGAGACGATACATGGCAGTAGCTAATTCGACAGTCTTCAGGACTACTTCGCCTATTCGCTGGGCAAATTTGGCAGTCTGCTCGGATATCTGGGCGTCATCGTAATGGAGAGACATTCTAGAAAAAAATGAAAGACATAGGAAGAAACAAGTGAAACGTCATCGGATAAACAATACGGAATGGCAATGCATAAGAATTTGCGATCATTTGTTTGTTACCTAAGGCAAACAAATGAGATGGTGACTAATCAAAGTGAACGGATCATATTAATGTATCATTGAAGACATGCTCGCCTATAAGTGAACACTCACCCCAAGAGTTCCCAGGTAAGAGTGACTGGTCCGATACTGCGGATTTGTACGAACACTCTAGCCTTCGACAGAAAACTCAGGGTACAGGCATTCACTCTTCCAGTTTGCACGTGTTCACATTATACGACCCAAACTTTGACGAGATTTTTGAAAATTCAAAGGGGTTCAAAACCATATAACAGAGGGTTCAAAACCTTACAATAGAGGGTTCAAAACCTTATAATAGAGGGTTCAAAACCTAGTAATCCATCATCCTAGAACAGATGATTAGTTTTCAAAGCGGTTTTGAAATTTATGTTCTTGTTGTGGTTGTCGCCTAAGGATAGGTGGCAGTATTGTTTTATGACTAAACGTAAGTAAACTCACGTTAGGGTCCTAGAAAGGTTATAGACTAGGTCAAAGCATTACTAATAACCTAATTCCCTATAACCATGAGCTCTGATACCAACTTTTCTGTCACACCCCGACCACGTAGAACAACCAAACGTGGCGGAAAACGTCGGGGAGTGTTGTAACAAAATCATTGTTTCATAACACATGGAAATTGAAATATTGTTTTATTGATTAAAGTAGTTACAATGTCTTGACAATCAAAGAAACATAACATAAATAACTAGTCTTGCATCTTTTATTGTCGCTAAGGCCCAAGTCCGCCAAAGTGTATCTTGACAAATCCTATGCATCATATCCTGAAACACATGTGAAAATAGGTACGTCAGCATAAAAATGCCTGTGAGATACATAGGTTTATGAAAATAGGATTCATGACTTATTGTTTAAGAAAATGTTTAGTCATGAACCTTGTAATTTGATTTATCTTGTAAATCTTTTGAAAAACGATAAGATCAGATGATATGTATAAATAAGAGAATAAGGTATGGTTAAATGAATAACCATATAAAAATGAGTTTGTATAATTTAAGTTGTTTGTAAAACAATGTATTGTGAAAAGTATGTTATTTGTATAAAATGTTATATGTCTAAATTGAAATGATTCAAATAACGCTACGATATGTAATACCATACAATCACTTATATATAGGAAGTACCAGCGGCGTATCCACCATGCTTGTATCATATTACACACGCCTCGTTACTCAAATCACTTACCCAAACAAACCACCAGTGTAAGATGTCTATGTTTAAACCAATTGCCAAACGTATTGAATAATCTGTCAATATGTAAATCATGTAATGTGTAACCAATGTCAATAATGTTTATGTGTCAAATGTAAATCATGTAATGTGTAACCGATGTCAATAATGCTTATGTGTCAAATGTAAATCATGTAATGTGTAACCAATGTCAATAATGTTTATGTGTCAAATGTAAATCATGTGATGTGTAACCAAAATGATATGTATGGCTAGTGAAATATATCAACTAAACCATATGCACAAAAACAAAGTATTGAAGTAAAACACGGTTTAAATCAAAGCTATGTTTTGTGGAAATGCATGCTATACTGATACAAATATCTATGCGGTATTGTGAGAATGCATACATCCAAGCCTTGAGACTGTGGCGATAAACCCTTAAACAAATTAAAGGATTATCTGTGCTTATGTATATCGAATTCGGTCATTCCTTTCATCCCCACCTACCCAGGATATCCGGAACGGGAGTTGTCAATTCCTATGGTACCACTACCTACTAACAAACGGCGTGATCGGTGTTAATGAATGTATATTGATCCATCAAAACAATCCAAATATCATATCAAAATGTAAGCATGTGATGAAAACAACTGTACTAAGTATGCAACAAATGAACTTACATAGCATGTGATGTGATGTGAAACGATGTACTAAGTATGAACTAAATGGACATACATAGCATAAAATGCAATGTAAGACAATGAAATCATGTACTATAAATGTACTAATGAACATAGCAAGTATATGATGTGAAAACATGGAAAGCACGAAAGTAACAAGTAGGCACATGTGTTCCACCCCAAAATGTTTGGAAAACAGTAAAAGAGGGGTCTATGTAATCACTTGAGATTGCTCAGAAGTCCTAAGATAACCACCAAGCAATGCTAGAGATCACGGAATCAAACGACACCTAATATAGGTAACTATGTTAATAAACCGGACCTAATATCGGAGGATCGGATAGAATGAGGGTTCGTAAACCAAACGAGTATGGAGACTCATGTAATATGGTTTAACAAAGCCCACATACTAAAACGAAACTTAACCTAAGTGTTTGTGACCCATTACGACCCGTTTAGGTAGCTTATGCTACTTTAACGCGTCGTTCGCGTGAAACGCGTTCGGACCGCTTAACTAGTCCTATGACAAGTAATATATGACTTAACATGTCTAATATGGTTGTCAAATCAGTTTAGATGTCAAAAGTTATGTTACATATGTTTAAAATGTATTTTGGCATCAAAGGGGTATTTTGGTAATTTACCTAAGGCATATAAACTACCTATCATACAACTACTTAAACGCAGCGACCATAAGGTATAACCTCGGAAGGTTATTCCATATATACTATGGTCACCTAATGTGTTTGGTCGGATCCTAAATATCGACCAAATGGGTCGGGTTCGAAAGTATAAGCGATTGTTTAGATCGCTTACCTTACGACAAGCACTAAACTAAAAGTGACGAGCTAAGCATGCTAAAACATGCTTAACTAAGTTTAGAAAACAGGTTTGGTATCAAAACAAACGGTTTTGATACCAATAAGTAGTTTGGTTACAAAATACGCAAGAATACGTATTCTGACCGAAACTACGGCTCGTCACTGAGCCTAGATAACGTGGTAATCAGTAGGTATAGTCACTAGGGACTATAACCATCGTGATCACGCTCACGTTATGAAGTTCAAACAAACTTCGCATCGACCATAAACTGGTCAATGCAGAAAGTCAAACAAAGTTTGACTTTCGGACTCGAAAAGCAATAAAAGAACGAAGGAACACTTACGAAGGGTCCCCGAATGCTAATCTAGATCAAAATAGCTCAGGTATGAAACAAAGGTTTCAACTTAGAGCACAATTGATCAGATTCTAGTGAGAAATGAAGTTGGGGTATGTGGGTATTTATAGTTTTTTCCGAACCGTTAAGATCGTTTCTTGAATAACGTGATTTAATCTTGTGCGTACACTTGTCAAAATGTTGTGGTAACTAAAAATGGTCCCCCCATGAGCTGAAAGGGCAATTGAGAATGTGTGGTTGTGAGTTAATCAGCTGAAATCTGCTAATTAGATGATCTTATCTGTTCTGGAAGCCTGACGCGGCCCGCGTCAGGATACACACAAAGCTTAGGCGGGCCGCCTGGCCTTGTCTGATCAGAATTAAGTTTCCATTTAGACAGTTTCAGTCCCTGTTGTGATTTAAGCCCGTTTCCGACACTTCTAAGGCCCGTAAAGCCAACTTTAAGGCCCTAAAATGATGCCTAAACATTGTGGAGATGAAACATGCTAAAAAATATGTCGGATGTTGGTTCGTTTGGTCGTACGAACGCGATGTTCGCTTAATTACGACGGAATGCGCATAAGCGCGAGAAACGATCTAAATTGCGCGACGAATGGATTTTTCTCATGCCAAACACTAAAATAAAGTATTTTAGTGCTTACATAAATTTTTGGATGTCCGGAGGTATTCAGAACGTAAGTTATGCGCGAAAATGCAAACTTGTGCACTTTTTGACGCTTTTAGTCCCTAAATGATCCAAAAGTTTATTTTAGCATACCGAACCCCTCAAAGCCTATTTCTAAGCTATGTAAAGGATATTTATGGTATGTTTAACTTATGGTCATGCTCCATAATGTTCGTTACAGCTCAAATTGGCATACTTTCGCAGTTTGTCAAGTTTAGTCCCTGTAAGTGAATTAACTTGTTTTTGACATACCAAAGCCTTCAAAACTTATTTCTAAGTTATGTAAAGGTTGTTTAAGGTATGTTAAGCCTATTTCACTATTCCGGAGCGTTCGTTGCATTAAACGGGTTATATTTACGCATCAGTGCGCGTATAACCTTCTAGAAAGCGATTTAAAGCTTGAAATAGAACAAGAATTGATAATGTGCAAAGGATACACATATTTGTACATGTCCCAAGTATGAAATACAATATTTCATTGATACAGTATTTATTTGATGGCCGTGAAGGCACAGGTGTTACATGAACGTTCTCACAGATGAGTCGAGTGCCAAGAAGGCTTCAACCCTCTCTTCTGTTCCAGGAAGGTTGACGAGACAAGCGAAGTTAGTTACTGCATGCAGACAAGAGAAAAGGATAAGTCATAAAAATAGTAATCCCAACACTTATTATCTAAGGGTCCTATATCCTACCCTTCAAGATCCACTTTTTAGGAAAACTATTCCCGTGGTGGATCGAGTCCCTTCTCAGAGGATCAAGGATCCTTATTATTACTTTTAGTTTCTAACAATTGTTCTCGATGTTTTCTAAAATTCATGTGCAGGTTATCAATGAAGTGGACTGAGTCTTAGCTGGAATCTCGAGGATGATTCATTTTAGATGCTGCACGTGCTATTTCCACAACGGTCAAGGGAATGGACGTGGCCTTGCATGATTATCGAACTTAGTTGTAAGTGTTATTCAAAAGGGGTTGACCGAGTGTTAATAGACAATAATACAAATTTTGCATACACACATTACGAACCAGAAAACATACACAACATTCTTAGCAATCATTGGTACTACGCTTGATCAACATCCAAAGATGTAAACTCTTTTGAGTATGCAATATAGTTGGTAGTGATAGTTTTCACTACCTGAGGTTTTTGTGCCAGCAATCTACTAGTGATCAAAGGCTTTTCCTCGTATATATCTCTGTATTTGATTATCTTAGCTAATTTACATTCATTTCACAATCACTCATCACCTAAGCACTCTACCTCACTTTACAAATTTGGTTACATTATCCTTGTTCAGATTTTTTACCAAAACACATGTTATGCTTGTACAAACTATATGAAACTTATTTTCTAAACACATTTTGATCAAGTCTCATCCTCTCCCCCCATTTCGATCTTTTAGATGTCTTCCAACAGTCTCTCAAAATCCAAGAAAATCTCCAAGTCCAACTTCGAGACGATGTCAAAGAAAGAAATGATGAAGTTCTTGGCCAAGCAAATGGCCAAGGTCATCCCCGATATAATCAGCAAGATCCAAACCAGCAACAACACCGATTCCCTCCATGCCTCGGTTGACTCCAAAGTCGACCCGTCCAAATCGAGCTTTACATTCAAGCAATTTACTCTTGTAACCCGATGCAATTCACAGGCAAAGAGGGAACGACAAAGATGCTCCAATGGTTCGATGCCATTGAAGTCACCTTTCATCATAGTGGGTGTCCCAAACACCTTCGCACCACCAACGCCACCGGTGTTTTCCGATCGAGAGCACTCGATTGGTGGACTGCCAAGTGTAATTCGCGTGGTGACGACGCTGCTTACGCGTTGACCTGGACCGGGCTCAAGAAGCTCATGAAGGACGAGTTTTATCCTCCCCACAAGCTCCAACAACTCGAAAATGAGTTTTGGAACATCAAGCAAGTAGGGAGCGACAACACCTCGAAAATGAGTTCAAACAACTTAGCGCCCTATGCCCTGGACAAGTCGATTCAACCAAAAAGGCCATAGCCAAATACATCCGAGCCCTACCTCCCTCCGATTCAAACTTCGTTGAGCCTGCTCAACCCAAAACCCTTGAAGACACCTTCCGTTTAGCCGCCATGTTCAATCACAATCGGATCTTGTATGGAACCTTTAAACAAAAAGGGTTACACCAAAACCGTTCACCAAGCCACTACCGAACCAATCGCTGAACCCACACAATAAAAATCGTCACCCAAAACCAACCCCAACGGTAAGAAGTGGAAGGCGTCAAACCAAAACTATGCGGCGATAACTCCGCAAAACCCTCCACACCAACAATAACAACTCACCATAGCCCAAAATCCCGAACCTGCTAAACGAGCCTACATAGGGACTCATCCCAAGTGTGTTACATGCACTTATCATCACCTACCACACATCGTGCCGCCTTTGCACCACGTGCAATAGGTTTGGGAACTTTAACACCCAATTCTGAAATGGCCAAAAGCCACAAGGCAACTAAACCCAACCACCGGCCCAAAACCAGAACCACAACTAGCCGTCGCCGAACAATGGTCGCACCTACTACAAATTTGGTGACCCAAACCACCTGTGCAGCGCGTGTTCGCAACGTAACAACAATCAGCAGCAAGCTCTTCGTAGACAAGCCTTCGTTATCACCGCCGCTCAGGCACAACAAAACAACGACATCATCAACGGTACGTTTTTAATAAACGATGTATATGCTTCTTGTCTTTTTGATACTGGTGCAGATTAAAGTTTTGTATCCGTTGAAGTTGAATAATTGGTTAAGTGTAAACGCTCTAACTTGCCAAAATCTTTCACCGTCGAAGTCGCTAACAAGAAATCTATAACCGTCGATTCCTTTCTTCTTAATTGTTCTCTTATCCTCAACAATCACAAGTTCTCGATTGACCTCATACCCAAGCAATTGGGTGGTTTCGACATCATAGTAGGCATGGATTGGCTTCAAAGAGTCCGTGTCGAAGCTGTTTATTCTGAGAAGTTTGTTGGTCTTCCTTTTCTATCCGGTGATTCGTTACACGTCTACGGTGAGAAACCTTCAAAAGGTCTCAAACTTATGTCGTGTACTCAAGCAAACAAATACTTGCACAAAGAGTACTTTGCCTTTCTTGCCCACGTTGTGTAAAAGGAGGACAAAGGAAAAGGCGTGAGTGACGTTCCTGTCCTTTTTTATTTTCCCGACGTCTTTCCCGAAGACCTACTCGGTCCTCCTCTTCCTTGTTCTGTTGACTTTCACATTGACCTCATATCTAGTGCTACACTTGTTGCGAAATCTTTGTATTGTCTCGCACCCTCGGAAACGCAAGAGCTATCGAGCCAACTTCAAGAATCACTTGATAAAGGCTTTATACACCCTAGTACTTCTCCTTGGGGTGCTCAGGTCCTCTTTGTAAAAAAGAAAGATGGATATTCCCGCATGTGCATTGACTATTATGAACTCAACAAGCTTACCGTCAAGAACCATTATCCTCTTCCTCGAATCGATGACCACTTCGATCAACTCCAAGGCGCAACTTGTTTCTCCAAAGTCGTCCTTCGTTCTGGCTACCATCAACTTTGAGTCCTTGATGAGGACATTCCTAAAACCGCATTTCGTACTAGATACGGTCATTACTAGTTCGTGGTCATGAACTTTGGTTTGACCAACGCACCCGCGGTCTTCATGGACTTGATGAATCGGGTGTATAAGCTTTACTTGGACCGGTTTGTGATCGTGTTCATAGAAGATATTCTCATCTAATCTAAGACTCAAGCTAAACACGAGCGACATTTGCGTCTAATCCCCGAACTCCTATGCACCGAACAACTATACGCCAAATTCTCTAAGTGTGAATTTTGGCTAAAACAACACGCGGCGGAAATATCGGGGAGTCACGTTACAAATTGCTCACAACTACTGGTACTAAATTGTTTCATTGTTATTAACATCCTTTTACAAACAAAGAATACATGTAATTGTTCTATTGATTTAGAAGTCTAAGGCCCGTATGCAGTCTTATGCGTTGCATGCTTGAATAATTGAAAACCTGAAACGTATGTGAAAAACAGTCAGCATAAAAATGTCGGCGATTACATAGGTTTTGTTAGCCAAATAAATGGTAAAACATTTGATATTGCAATACTTTAACAACTACGAGAGCTATCAGTTGAAAATAAATCTTGAAGCCAAGGAATGGCAAAAATTTAGTATTGCAATACATAATCTTAATTGTGAAAACTCGTGACAAATAGTTTTATATATGGCAATATGATTATTACTAAGTCATTTTTATGCCTTACATCGTAATCTCGTTTAAACCGTCGTAAAAACTCGTTAATATGTTATTAGAAATCCAATCAAGGATTAATAATAACTATTTTGAAATAAATCAAAACTTCTGTAAGTATTATATAAATCAAATCAATGATTCATGATAATACTTTAGATATCCTTCTAAGAATCTAACATATAAAGATATGGGAGATTCTACGAAGATTTCGATAATAGAATATAGAAACAATAGTACACAAAACCCTAAAGTGATCCAGATAACGCTACAAGAATAATAAAATAAGAACACTTATATATAGGAAGTACTAGCGGCGTATCCACCATGTTCTTATTTTATTACACCCGTTTCGTTATCTAAATCACAACTACCATATAAACACATAAATCGTTAACTCGTTCCAACTCGTAAACAAGCATTAAAGCACATAATGAATCCCAAGAGGGACTCCAATATTAGTACTCTAAACATCCCATATATGTCTAGATATGAAGATAGATAGATACTACAGGGATCAGGTTCTCGTCACATCGTCTAGTCAAACACACATTAAAGTACACAATGAATCCAAACAAGGGTTCCAATATTAGTACTCTAAACATCCCATATATGTCTAGCTATGAAGATAGATAGATACTACAGGGATCAGGTTCTCGTCACATCGTCTAGTCAAACACGCATTAAAGTACACAATGAATTCCAAACAAGGACTTCAATATTAGTACTCTAAACATCCTACAAGTATGTCTAGCTATGAAGATGGATAGATACTTCAGGGATCAGGTTCTCGTCACATCGAATCACAACTTCCTAAATCCTAATGGTGATTCGGTAGAATGCCACGAAGGGTAATACAATAAGCACACTTATATATAGGAAGTACCAGCGGCGTATCCACCATGTGCTTATTGTATTATCTAGTTTCGTTATCTAAATCACCAACAATCTACACACAACCAACCATTGAGTCGTAAAGTACTTCTTAAAAACCTTACTATGAAGATAGAAAGATTCTAAGTCTGTACTTCAAATATACTATCAGAATCTAACTATGAAGATAGGTAGATCTTTTTGGAATTCAGATAAACATCGTATTTGCATAATCGTAATAGTACACATAAAAGCACTTAGTGAACACATATATGCCATACATTTCGAAAACAAATCGATTACACATATGAATCACCCAAAACATTTGAAAACGGTAAAAGAGGGGAACTATGTACTCGCCTGGGATTGCATATAGTTCTTGTTCAAAAGGTATAACAAAGCTCAAAAGACCAAGTGTTCAAGTGTTGAAGCGGTTCCTAGTGTAATGGATACTATGTTAGAGAATCGACACCTAAATCGGAAGATCGGGTAGAATTAGGTTTTGTAAACCAAATGAGTATTGGAACTCATTTGATATGGTTTAACAAAGCCTACATTCTAAATCGGAACCTATCCTAAGTGCTTCCCGTTACGACCCATTAAGGTAGCTTATGCCACTGTAACGCGTTGTTCGCGCAAACGCGCGTTCGAGACGCCTAACTAGTCCTATGACAAGTATTATATGCCTTAACATATCTACTTATGTTATATAATCAGTTTAGATGTCAAAATATTGGTTACATATGCTTAAAATGAAATTATGCGTAAAAGGGCATTTTGGTCATTTTCCTAAGGCATATAAACTACCTATCATATAACTAACTAAATGAAGTGACCATAAGGTATAACCTCGGAAGGTTATTCCCTATACAACTATGGTCACTAAACAAGCATGGTCATATCCTAACGATTGACTAAACGGGTCGGGTTCGAAAGTCTAAGCGGTTGTTAAGACCGCTTGACTTACGACCCTATATAAGCACTAGACTAAAAGTGACGAGTTAAACATGTTAAAACATGTTTAACTAAGTTAGAAAACAAGTTTGATATCAAAACAAAGGGTTTTGATAACCAAAGATAGTTTCGTGGAAAAATACGCATAAACCCGTACTTTGACTGAAACTATGACTCGTCACTACGCCTAATCAACGTGGTAATCGGTAGGTTTAGTCACAAGGGACTATAACCATCGTGATTACGCTCACGTTGCAAAGTTCAAACGAACTTTGTGTTGACCATAACATGGTCAAAGCAGAAAGTCAAACACTGTTTGACTTTCATGCTTGAAATACATGAACAAGCATGAAGGAAACTTACAAATGGTCTAAGCAATGAAGATTAGAACTCAAAAATTTCTCAGGTATGGAGCTTCACAAGGAGAGCTTCAACTTATAGAAGAAGATTGAGATCAAATATGAGGAAGATGAAGTGAAAATGGTGGGTATTTATAGAGTTTGAAGAACCGTTAGGATCGTTTCTCGATAATTGAGCTTCGATCTGGACCATACATGTAAGGCACATAGATTTGGAATACTAGGGGTGCCCAAAAACCATCATACGGTATTGCAAAAGTTACATAAAGGCCCCTGAAAATCAACCAGGTTGCCAAAATTGAAGTTTCTGCCCAGATGAGGTGGTGGCGTGCCACCACAGCAAGACCACATAGTGGTAGCGCGACGCCACCACATACCCAGTTCCAGAAAGTTTGCCAAATTGTCAGGTTTGGTCCCTGCAACTCGTTTAGACCATTTTCGATGCGTTTAAACCCCGTTAACCCATTTTCAGGGCTCTACAAGGATGTTAAAGGATAGGGAACATGAAATATGCTCAAAAACATCTCGGATGTCAGTTTGTTTGGTCGTACGGTTGCGTTATTCGGTTAATTTCGACGAAAACTCGAACTGACGCGAAAACGATCCAAATTACGCGACGAATGGTATTTTTGCATTCCAATCATTAAAATAAGATATTTTAATGATTACAAAATTTTTGGATCTTTGGATATGTTTAGAACGCAAGATATGCGCGAAAATGCAAACTTATGCACTTTTGACGCTTTTAGTCCCTATTGATCAAAAAGTTTATTTTCACATACCAAACCCCTCAAAGCCTATTTCTAAGCTATGTAAAGGATATTTATGGTATGTTTAACTTATGATAAAGTTTCGGAATGTTCGTTATCATACGAATCGGCATAGTTTCACGGTTTGACACAAATAGTCCCTGCGATCGAATAAACTTGTTTTTGACACACCAAAGCCTTCAAAACTTATTTTTAAGTTATATAAAAGTTATTTAAGGTATGTTAAGCCTATGTTACTATTCCGGAGTGTTTGTCGCATTAAACTGATTACGTTTATGCATCAGTTTGCATATAACTTTCCAGAAAGCAATTTAAAGCTTGAAATTGAACTTAAATCAAAACGTGAAATTGTCAAACATAAAAAGCAAACATTGAGACCAAAAACACATTGTTTCTTTGATACAAGATGTTGTCCTACATCGTGTGGTGTTTATGGAGCACAAGTGTCACAGTCTCCCCTACTTCAGGAAATTTCGTCCCGAAATTTTATTCGAAGGAGACCATAGAGTGAAATTGAAACAACTGATGGATAAGCAAATTGCTAGATCCCAAAGATGCGGAGCATCATTTGGTGTTGGAAATTTTAGGGGATTCAAAATGTGATTTAGGATATTCAAAGTATCTCAAGGTATTAAACCTTTTAATACTTATGAATTTTAAAGAAAAGGTCGTCCAGTGTTCAAAAATCGTTTGAGTATGGCACTATGTTATACTAAGCTCTTAGTGTAATTCCTAGCAAATAAAGGGGTGTACATTCAAGCCCTACACGTACACGGTTTCTAACGTCCCACGAGGTATATCCCATGTACCATGAGCATCTTATGCATAGGAGACGGGTCAACATACATATGGCATCAAGAGCGTCATCTTTAACACCATAATATACTCCCGATCGGCTCGATTTGAGTTAATGAATGTACTCGTTATCATCCATCATCCAGCGTAATAAACCACACAAATAACAAATAAGCACATAATCACATAATGGTCCAAGATAACATAAAATCACCAAATGATCTCAGCAACGTTCTGAAGAATAACACAATAAGAACACTTATATATAGGAAGTACCATCGGCGTATCCACCATGTTCTTATTGCATCATACTCCTCCCGTTACCTTAATCATTCTAGATTTTATGCCACCATACTTAACAAGGCTTACTATGATTCTCATGTGTCGAATCTCATAATTAAGTGTGCACCCATAATTACTCGTTTCGTCACATAGTCCACATAGCTCCTCTTGTTAAGCGAGGGTAAACAAATAATAAGGTCGAACTATCTTCTAAATCAAATAAACATCGTCACAACCTAACATCTGTCAAATTGAATCATATTTCATACTAGAAATGATAGCACTACTTATTTTGCATACAACAAATTTAGTAGTAGGTATTTTATTCTAGTACGAATGCTTATATATGTTTCATATTAACCAAACAGGTAGAACGCAACATATATTAGCCATGCATTGTCATCATAATGTAAGCATATCGAGAAAATGTTTTCAAATCAGGTGCTAGGTATGCTAAGTTAACATACTAAGCGAAATGCATGTGAAATTTAGTGTACTAAGTACGTTAAATCAACATTCGAAGCAAATTGTATTTATAATCATGTATTATACATATTAGATAAACAAATCCTATATGTAATGACATGAGCACAAAATAGTATTAACGTGTTCATAGTATTCGTATCGATCGTATTACCAAGTTCGTATGAATGCACTAGAGTGCAATCATGGTATGCTAATTTACAAGATTTAGTTCCTAAAGAACGGAATCCTCAAAGTCAGCATGTAGTTATAATCACACATAGTGTAATCACATTAGAGTTTGAAACTGGAAAATGATTAACAAGGATAAAATAAACTTCTTGAAATTCATATTGTCATTACAAACACAGTTGAAATATGTACATTGTTTTTGAAAACTAAACAGAAAGTATAGAGGTTCAAATGATCATAAGTGCTTGATCATTAGCTTGAGCCCCATTGACGTTGAACACTCTTCCATTAGTATTGGCAAGCTTGGGGCAGTTTCGCTTGAAATGATTTAAATCACCACAATTGAAACACGCTCTAGGACGAGTCTGAGTAGGGGTTGCTCGGTTCTAGATACGACAGGTCACAGCTAGATGTCCAAATAGACCACAGATCATACACTGGCGACAGGGAGAATTTGACGCGTGATGATAGTTGCAATGATTGCACTGAGGTTGCTTCCCACGATAAAATCCCTTAAAGGGTACTGAGTTTAGCGGAACTGGTGCAGGAGTTGCAAAATTCTTTGGAGACTTGCGCTTCTTAGAATTTTTAGAAGATTCAGCCTTTGTTCTTTTTGAATTCTCATTAGTAGTTTTGGTGTTTCGTTTCTTGTCTCCATTTCAAAATAGTTTACCTTTTCTAATCTGGGAGTCGGTTAAGATAGCGGCTAATTCCTTAGCCTCCCTAAGCGTTGTAGGTTGGCTGCCAGTGACAATGTCTTGGACAGGATCAGATAGGCCATCAATGTACTTCTCAATGGACCGATCCAAAGGTGTGACCATAGTGGGGCAAAGTAGGCTTAACTATTCAAATCGGTCAGTGTAGGCACGGTTTTCCCCACTATCTTGTTTTAGATGATAGAAATCATTTTCAATTGCCCTTATTTCGCTTCGTGGGCAGAATTCTTTCTTCATAAGCTCTTTAAATTCTTCCCATGTTAATTCCATTGCTACATCGGCACCTCGGTCTCTCATAATACCATTCCACCAGGTGAGTGCTCTCCTTTGAAAGACACTCGAGGCGAAATCTACCTTGCGCTCATTGGGACATTGAACATGGCGGAAGGTGCTTTCTATACTCTCAAACCATTGTAGGAGCGCAGTTGCTCCTTCAGACCCATTAAACCTAAGTGGTTTAGCCGAGTTGAATTGTTTATAGTTACATGGCGATAAAACATTGTTGTTGTTATTATTTTGGATTTGGTTGACTTGGGTCACAATGCCTGGGAGTAAAGTATTTAGCTGCTGAGAAATCATTTCTGCCAGTTCAGCGTTCCAAGTGGCGTCGCGGCGAGGAGGCATCTTGAAGGTACAGCTATAGAGAAAACCAAATAAGTTAGGTTTACCATATTGTTATGAGTTTATAACATCATTGTATTGTGAAAACTTTAACATAACAAAATCTCGCTCTTATATCTCGTTCTTGTACTTAGAGAATTTAGCGTTAACTTTGATTTAGTCAAATCTTGTTTATAAATCTCGTTCTTGTCTCTAGAAAATACAGTATTGTGGATTTTGTTTTGAGATAAGTGTTGTTTGAAAAAAAAATAAACTTTTGTAATATTTTTTGATGAGAGAATACAAACGAAGTTAATGGTTTGTGTTATAAATTCCTTTACTATTTAAAAATTTATTGTTTTTAAGATAAAATGTTTTAAATTAAAATTTTTAAAATAAAGAAACTTTGTGTTTGAAATTTTGAAAATTCTCATCCAAATGGTAAAAATTTGAAATTTTAAAAGACAAAGGTAGTGTTTCGAAAATAAAACTAGGATTTCATAGTGTCATGAAATGAAATGAAATTCATTTCAATTGTCTCGAATCAAACATATCACCGAGGGTAATATGATGAAATAGTATCGGGAAAGGAAAGTTGTCTCGACTGTCGTGAATAGCAAACATATTACCGAGGGTAATATGAATGAGTAGTGATACAAGGATCGTTTAGAAATCGTTCGACACGGTCAAGGTGGACAGGTTTTTATAATGCTTCACGAAGACATGCTTTAGCCTATAAGTGGACACTCACCATAAGAGTTCCCAGGTAAGAGTGACTGGTCCAATAATGCGGATTTGTACGAACACTCTAGCCTTAGACAGAAAACTCGGGGTACATGCATCCACCCTTCTAGATTGCATGTGTTCACATTATTAAAATCCAAGATTTCGATGAAAAATGTTTGAGAAAAACATTTAAGAAATCTTTTGATACAAATTGTTTGAGATAAAACATGTTGTGAAATATTTTGACAAAAACATTTAAGAAAACATTTTGAAAAATATTTCAATGAAAATGTTTTGAGAAAACATTTTGAGGAATACCCTAAGGCATGAAGCCTAAGGTTCGCATTGTAATACACAACGAAATCGTCGTTACCATCGGAAAAAGTGAGAATAGGAGCATTGCAAAGCAAGTCCTTGAGTGTTTGAAAAGACTCCTCTTGTTCGGAACCCCAAACAAAAGATTTATCCTTTGGAGTCATTTAAGTGAGAGGAACGACGATTTTCGAAAAGTTAGAGATGAATCGGCGGTAGTATCCCGCCAATCCAAGGAACGAACGAATTTCGGATGGAGATTTCAGTGCAATCCATTTCTTGACGGCTTCGATTTTTGTAGGATCAATGTGTATACCTTTCTCGTTCACAACGTGGCCGAAAATTGAACTTCTTTAGCCAAAATTCACACTTGGCGAATTTGGCGTCTAGTTGTTCGGTGCATAGGAGTTCGAGGATTAGACGCAAATGTCGCTCGTGTTTAGCTTGAGTCTTAGATTAAATGAGAATATCTTCTATGAACACGATCACAAACCGGTCCAAGTAAAGCTTACACACCCGATACATCAAGTCCATGAAGACCGCGGGTTCTTTGGTCAAACCAAAGGTCATGACCACGAACTAGTAGTGACCGTATCTAGTACGAAATGCGGTTTTAGGAATATCCTTTTCAAGGACTCGAAGTTGATGGTAGCCAGAACGAAGGACAACTTTGGAGAAACAAGTTGCGCCTTGGAGTTGATCGAAGTGGTCATCGATTCGAGGAAGAGGATAATGGTTTTTGACGGTAAGCTTGTTGAGTTCATAATAGTCGATGCACATGCGGAAATATCCATCTTTCTTTTTTACAAAGAGGACCTGAGCGCCCCAAGGAGAAGTACTAGGGCGTATAAAGCCTTTATCAAGTGATTCTTGAAGTTGGCTCGATAGCTCTTGCGTTTCCGATGCTGCGAGATGGTACAAAGATTTCGCAATAAGTGTAGCACTAGATGTGAGGTCAATGTGAAAGTCAACAGAACAAGGAAGAGGAGGAGCAGGTAGGTCTTCGGGAAAGACATCGGGAAAATCACAAAGGACAGGAACGTCACTCACGCCTTTTCCTTTGTCCTTCTTTTACACAACGTGGGCAAGAAAGGCAAAGTACTCTTTGTGTAAGTATTTGTTTGCTTGAGTACACGACATAAGTTTGAGACCTTTTGAAGGTTTCTCACCGTAGACGTGTAACGAATCACCGGATAGAAAAGGAAGACCAATAAACTTCTCAGAACAAACAACTTCGACACGAACTCTTCGAAGCCAATCCATGCCTACTATGATGTCAAAACCACCCAATTGCATGGGTATGAGGTCAATCGAGAACTTGTGATCATTGAGGATAAGAGAACAATTAAGAAGAAAGGAATCGATGGTTATAGATTTCTTATTAGCGACTTCGACGGTGAAATATTTTGGCAACTTAGAGCGTCTACACTTAACCAATTGTTCAAATTCAACGGATACAAAACTTTTATCTGCACCAGTATCAAAAAGACAAGAAGCAAATACATTGTTTATTAAAAACGTACCGTTGATGATGTCGGTGTTTTCTTATGCCTGAGCGGTGGTGATAACGAAGGCTTGTCCACAAAGAGCTTACTGCTGATTGTTGTTACATTGCGGACACGCGTTGCTCAGGTGGTTTGGGTCGCCACATTTTTAGTAGGTGTGACCATTGTTCGCCGACGGCTAGTTGTGGTTCTGGTTTTGGGCCGGTGGTTGGGTTTAGTTGCCTTGTGGCTTTTGGCCATTTTAGAATTGGGTGTTAAAGTGCCCAAACCTATTGCACGTGGTGCAAAGGTGGCACGATGTGTGGTAGGTGATGATAAGTGCATGTAACACACTTGGGATGAGTCCCAGTGTTGGCTCGTTTAGCAGGTTCGGGATTTTGGGCTATGGCGAGTTGTTATTGTTGGTGTGGAGGGTTTTGCGGAGTAATCGCCGCATAGTTTCGGTTTGACGCCTTCCGCTTCTTACCGTTGGGGTTGGTTTTGGGTGACGATTTTTATTGTGTGGATTCAGCGATTGGTTCGGTAGTGGCTTGGGGAACGGTTTTGGTTCAACCCTTTTTGTTTAAAGGTTCCATACAAGATCCGATTGTGATTGAACATGGCGGCTAAACGGAAGGTGTCTTCAAGGGTTTTGGGTTGAGTGGGCTCAACGTAGTTTGAATCGGAGGGAGGTAGGGCTCGGATGTATTTGGCTATGGCCTTTTTGGTTGAATCGACTTGTCCAGGGCATAGGGCGCTAAGTTGTTTTAACTCATTTTCGAGGTGTTGTCGCTCCCTACTTGCTTGATGTTCCAAAACTCATTTTCGAGTTGTTGGAGCTCGTGGGGAGGACAAAACTCGTCCTTCATGAGTTTCTTGACCTCGGTCCAGGTCAACACGTAAGCAGCGTCGTCACCACGCGAATTACACTTGGTAGTCCACCAATCGAGTGCTCTCGATCGGAAAACGCTGGTGGCTTTGGTGGTGCGAAGGTGTTCGGGACACCCACTATGATGAAAGGTGACTTTAATGGCATCGAATCATTGGAGCATCTTCGTCGTTCCCTCTTCGCCCGTGAATTACATCGGGTTACAAGAGTAAATTGCTTGAATGTAAAGCTCGATTTGGACGGGTCGACTTTGGAGTCAACCGAGGCATGGAGGGAATCGGTGTTGTTGCTGGTTTGGATCTTGCTGATGATATCGGGGATGACCTTGGCCATTTGCTTGGCCATGAACTTCATCATTTCTTTCTTTGACATCATCTCGAAGTTGGACTTGGAGATTTTCTTGGATTTTGAGAGACTGTTGGAAGACATCTAAAAGATTGAAATAGGGGGAGAGGATGAGACTTGATCATAATGTGTTTAAAAAATAAGTTTCATATAGTTTGTACAAGCATAACATGTGTTTTGGTCAAAAATCTGAACAAGGATAATGTAACCAAATTTGTAAAGTGAGGTAGAGTGCTTAGGTGATGAGTGATTGTGAAATGAATGTAAATTAGCTAAGATAATCAAATACAGAGATATATACGAGGAAAAGCCTTTAATCACTAGTAGATTGCTGGCACAAAAACCTCAGGTAGTGAAAACTATCACTACCAACTATATTGCATACTCAAAAGAGTTTACATCTTTGGATGTTGATCAAGCGTATTACCACTGATTGCTAAGAGTGTTGTGTATGTTTTCTGGTTCGTAATGTGTGTATGCAAAATTTGTATTATTGTCTATTAAGACTGGGTCAACCCCCTTTGAATAACACTTACAACTAAGTCTGATAATCATGCAAGACCACGTCCACTCCCATGACCG
Organism: Helianthus tuberosus; assembly: GCA_030545235.1. Lineage (NCBI taxonomy): Eukaryota > Viridiplantae > Streptophyta > Magnoliopsida > Asterales > Asteraceae > Helianthus > Helianthus tuberosus. Next base: position 107,199,599 of record CM060414.1, on the reverse strand, counting down.
TTGTGGAAATAGCACATGCAACATCTAAAATGAATCATCCCCGAGATTCCAGCTCAGACTCAGTCCCCTTCATTGATAACCTACACATGAACATTAGAAAACATCGAGAACAATTGTTAGAAACTAAAAGTAATAATAAGGATCCTTGATCCTCTGAGTCCCTGCACTACCCACCAAGGATAACTGATCCAAGCAACACCTTAGAATATTGGATCCATAAATACAGAAATCCATGCCCTAACAATTATCCCTGATATGGCTGTTGTGATAAGGATTCACAACTGTCATATTGCCATTTAATTCGGACTAGCCATTAGTCCGATCAACTAGCCATTACAACTTCTGACGTATAGGACTTGAGTGGCTATAACCATCATTATGATTTATAGGCTAGAGGTAACCCCTCAATCTCCTTAAAGATCAAAAGATCCTCTCGTATATCTACACTCCAGAGTTTTTAATCAGGTATTATTCTCTCTTTCACTATATTTTCTTCATCAAACTCTCCATCCCTCCTTCTATGAATATGATGAAGACGATTACCCGATCCTCTCCCGGTACCAGCCCAGAGAAGGATAACACACCCTAGAGCTAGAATCTCCTGATGAATCCTTCATCAGAGATTTGTAAGTTCACTGATCCGGAGATTGAGAGCCTTGCCCCCTGTTTTCCACCGGAAACTGTTTTCTGGTGGTTTGACCCATCGGTTCGCAGTGATGCGATTTCACCGGTACGGGTCTGTTTTCCAGCATTACCTTTCCACTTAGGTTATTCTTACCGTTTTCCAGACCTCACCCAAAGATTCTTCACCTTAACTGGAATCATTTATAGTCAAGCCATGCCTATGTATTGGAGAGAGCCCTCTACACCATTGATGAGATTCTCAAAACTGAAGAGCTTGAGTTGAATTTGTCTGAGCTTTCGTATCTCTACTCCTTATTTACCCACGGATCTAGTCGCTTTTTGTTCATGGCTAAACCTCATCAACCTCTGCCAATCCTCAAGACCACCCAAAATGATTCCACATGGAAGAACCAGTTCTTCTTTGTGAGAAGGGACTTGATCCACCACGGGAATAGTTTTCCTAAAAAGTGGATCTTGAAGGGTAGGATATAGGATTCTTAGATACCTAGTGTTGGGATTACCATTTTTATAACTTATCCTTTTCTCTTGTCTGCATGCAGTAACTAACTTTGCTTGTCTCGTCAACCTTCCTGAACAGAAGAGAGGGTTGAAGCCTTCTTGGCACTCAACTCATCTGTGAGAACGTTCAAGCTGAGGATCAAAATTATGGAGAATACACGTCCACGTCCTACACCATGTCAAGTAAGTATCTCTTGAATAGGCGCTCAGAGGTCTGCCAGTATGTCTGCCACTAAGTTTGGGTTGGGTGAAATCAACAGCATGCTCTCTCCCCGCTCCATCAAGAAGGAGTCGTCCAAGAGTGTAACCCTTGTGCAAATTTTCGGGCTTTCAAAAACTTTTTCTTTGAAAGTAGTTCGATCACCGATGCTTAAAGATAATCCGTTTAACGCGACGTCCACACCAGGACAAGGACACAAGCTACACATACCCTAAATACCATTTACATAACTTAGAAATAGGTTTCGAAGGGTAAGGGATGACGAAAACATGTTTATACAAGTAAAGGGACTATTTCCAACAAACTATGAAAGTCTGCCAATTCTCGTAGCGATGTACACTCTGGAACAGTGACATAAGCTAAACATACCTTAAATACCCTTTACATAACTTAGAAATAGGTTTCGAAGGGTTAGGGATGACGAAAACATGTTTATACAAGCACAAGAACTATTTCCGACAAACTACGAAAGTCTGCCAATTCTCGTATAATCTGCATTCAGACCATATACGTACATCCAAATATTTTTGTAATCATTAAAATATTGCATTTTAATGATGGGAATGCAAAAATACCATTCATTGCGTAATTTGGATCGTTTTCGCATCCGTTCGAACGTTTGTCGTAATTAACCGCAAAACGCGACCGTACGACCGAACGAACCGACATCTACAATATTTCCAAACATATTTCAAGTCCCCTATGCCTTAACATCCTTATAGAGCCTTAAAATTAGATTAACGTGGGTTAAACGCGTCGAAAAACAAGTTTGGAGGCTGCATGGGCCTGTTTTGCCAAAAACTTAAAGTCTGGTCTGGACTGGTTGGCGGGGCGCGACCCATATGGCCTTCGGGGTCACGGGGCGCGAGAGACTACAGATCAGAAGAACTTTCCAAACAGCTTCCCAACTGTTTGCAGCCTGTTTCCTTCCATTGTTTTGTGATCTCGTGGGCAAGATAAGTATCCTCCAAGGCTTCTAACATGGACCTAACACTTCTTGGGTTGAGATTATTCCCTGGGCATCACACAATCCACTTGGCAAGATCTTGTGATTTCAAAAAACACTATAAATACCCCTCCTCACTACACTTCAACTTGCTCAATTCTTTTCTTTCTTTACACCTGCTCTAATTGGAGTGCTACCACATTGTTGGAGGCCTCCCACCTGAGTTTCTTTTTCCTAGTCTTATTTAGTTATTTTTAGCTATTTCAAGCTAAAAGTCAAATAGTGTTTGACTTTCGTCTTTGACCATTAATTTGTCAAGACAAAGTTCAATTGAACTTTGCAACGTGATCGTAATCACGATGGTTATAATCTCTTGTGATTATACGTACTGAAGTCAAAGTGACGAGTCAAAGTTTCGGTCAAAATGCACGTTTATGTGCATTTTATGACGAAACTATTTTCGGGTGTTTTGATACCAAATTAGTTTTCTAACTTAGTTAAACATGTTTTAACATGTTTAACTCGTCACTTTTAGTTAAAATGTTTTAACAGTTTAGTTAAACATGTTTTAACAGTTTTCTAACTTAGTTAAAATGCACGTCTACCCATCGGCATTAATGCATGTTGAGTTCTTTTTGGTTAAAGATATGCTGAAGGCTCTTATGGTAGGTGAAGACCACACACTTAGTACCGTAAAGGTAGTGTCGCCATATCTTTAATGCAAAAACAACCGTACCAAGCTCAAGGTCGTGGGTAGTGTAGTTCTTCTCATGTATATTGAGTTATCTCGAAACGTACATGATAACCTTGTCTCGATGCATGAAGACACAACCGAGAACTTGGTTTAACGCATTGTAATACACAACGAAATCGTCATTACCATCAGAAAGAGGGAGAATAGGATCATTGCAAAGCAAGTCCTTGAGTGTTTGAAAAGACTCCTCTTGTTCGGAACCCCAAACAAAAGATTTATCCTTTGGAGTCATTGAAGTGAGAGGAACGACGATTTTCAAAAAGTTAGAGATGAATTGTGACACTTGTGCTCCATAAACATCACACGATGTAGGACAACATCTTGCATCAAAGAAACAATGTGTTTTTGGTCTCAATGTTTGCTTTTTATGGTTTATAATTTCACGTTTTCATTTAAGTTCAATTTCAAGCTTTAAATTGCTTTCTGGAAAGTTATACGCAAATTGATGCGTAAACGTAATCAGTTTAATGCGACAAACACTCTGGAATAGTAACATAGGCTTAACATACCTTAAATAACTTTTATATAACTTAGAAATAAGTTTTGAAGGCTTTGGTGTGACAAAAACAAGTTTATTCGATCGCAGGGACTATTTGTGTCAAACTGCGAAACTATGCCGATTCGTATGATAACGAACATTCTGGAACTTGATCGTAAGTTAAAAATACCATAAATATCCTTTATATAGCTTAGAAATAGGCTTTGAGGGGTCTGGTATGTGAAAATAAACTTTTTGATCAATAGGGACTAAAAGCGTCAAAAGTGCATAAGTTTGCATTTTCGCGTATATCTTGCGTTCTGAACATATCTGGACATCCAAAAATTTTTGTAATCATTAAAATATCTTATTTTAATGATTGGAATGCCAAAATACCATTCGTCGCGTAATTTGGATCGTTTTCGCGCCCGTTCGAGTTTCATCGTAATTAACCGAATAACGTAACCGTACGACCAAACGAACCGACATCCGAGATGTTTTTGAGCATATTTCATGTTCCCTATGCTTTAACATCCTTGTAGATCCTTGAAAATGGGTTAATGGGGTTTAAACGTATCGAAAATGGCCTAAACGAGTTGCAGGGACCAAACCTGACAATTTAGCAAACTTTCTGGAACTGGGTATGTGGTGGCGTCGCCCCACCACTATGTGGTGTTGCTGTGGCGGCACGCCACCACCTCATCTGGGCAGAAACTTGAATTTTGGCAACCTGGTTGATTTTCAGGGGCCTTTATGTAACTTTTGCAATACCGTATGATGGTTTTTGGGCACCCCTAGTATTCCAAATCTATGTGCCTTACATGTATGGTCCAGATCGAAGCTTAATTATCGAGAAACGATCCTAACGGTTCTTCAAACTCTATAAATACCCACCATTTCACTTCATCTTCCTCACATTTGATCTCAATCTTCTTCTCTAAGTTGAAGCTCTCCTTGTGAAGCTTCATACCTGAGAAATTTTTGAGTTCAAATCTTCATTACTTGGACCATTTGTAAGTTTCCTTCATGCTTGTTCATGTATTTCAAGCATGAAAGTCAAACAGTGTTTGACTTTCTGCTTTGACCAATTTATGGTCAACACAAAGATCGTTTGAACTTTGCAACGTGAGCGCAATCACGATGGTTATAGTCCCTTGTAACTATACCTACTGATTACCACGTTGATTAGGCTTAGTGACGAGTCATAGTTTCGGTCAAAGTACGGGTTTATGCGTATTTTGCCACAAAACTATCTTTGGGTATCAAAACCCTTTCTTTTGATATCAAAATTGTTTTCTAACTTAGTTAAACATGTTTTAACATGTTTAACTCGTCACTTTTAGTCTAGTGCTTGTATAGGGTCGTAAGTCAAGAGATCTTAACAACCGCTTAGACTTTCGAACCCGACCCGTTTGGTCAATCGTTAGGATACGACCAAGCATGTTTAGTGACCATAGTTGTATAGGGAATAACCTTCCGAGGTTATACCTTATAGTCACTTCGTTTACTTAGTTATATGATAGGTAGTTTATATGCCTTAGGAAAATGACCAAAATGCCCTTTTGCGCATAATTTCATTTTAAGCATATGTAACCAATATTTTGACATCTAAACTGATTATATAACATAATTAGATATGTTAAGGCATACAATACTTGTCATAGGACTAGTTAGGCATCTCGAACGCGCGTTTGCGCGAACGACGCGTTAAAGTGGCATAAGCTACCTTAACGGGTCGTAACGGGTCGTAAGCACTTAGGATAGGTTCCGATTTAGAATGTAGGCTTTGTTAAACCATATCACTTGAGTTCCAATACTCATTTGGTTTACAAAACCTCATTCTACCCGATCTTCTGATTTAGGTGTCGATTCACTAACATAGTATCCATTACACTAGGAACCGCTTCACCACTTGAACACTTGGTCTTTTGAGCTTTGTTATACCTTTTGAACAAGAACTATACGCAATCCCAGGCGAGTACATAGTTCCCCTCTTTTACCATTTTCAAATGTTTAGGGGTGATTCATATGTGTAATCGATTTGTTTTCGAAATGTATGGCATATATGTGTTCACTAAGTGCTTTTATGTGTACTATTCCGATTATGCAAATGCGATGTTTATCTGAATTCCTAAAAGATCTACCTATCTTCATAGTTAGATTCTTATAGGATATTTGAAGTACAGACTTAGAATCTTTCTATCTTCATAGTAAGGTTTTTAAGAAGAACTTTACGACTCGATGGTTGGTTGTGTGTAGATTGTTTGTGATGTCGTTCAGAAGAGATTCTTTCTCGATCAGAATAGTGGAATGGAAGACACTACAAGAAAGATATACTCCTTTTCAAATCGCAAACTAAGTTCTCGGTTGTGTCCTCATGCAACGAGACAAGGTTATCTCATACGTTTCGAGATAACTCAATATACATGAGAAGAGCTACACTACCCACAACCTTGAGCTTGGTACGGTTGTTTTTGCATTAAAGATATGGCGACACTACCTTTACGGTACTAAGTGTGTGGTCTTCACCGACCATAAGAGCCTTCAGTATATCTTTAACCAAAAAGAACTCAACATGCGTTAATGCCGATGGGTAGAATTGCTCAACGACTATGATTGCGAGATTCGCTACCATCCTGGTAAAGCGAATGTCATGGCCGACGCTCTTAGTCAAAAAACTCATGTAAAGAATATTTGTTATTTCCAAATCTTCAACAACCTTCGAGATCGTATTCATGAAGCACAATACTAATCCACTAATGAGGGTAACTTATATAACGAGATGAAGTGTGGCGCCAAAAACCAACTCGGGTCTAAATCCGATGGAATTCTTTATTACCTCGATCGTGTTAGGGTGCCAAACCGTGATGACATTCAAGAACTCTTTATGAAGGAGGCACACAAGTCTCGATACTCTATTCATACAGGTGCCAAAAAGATGTACCAAGACCTTCGCAGATCTTATTGGCGGCCCGACATGAAGAAGGACCAGAAATTCTGGTCTGGAAATGGGAGAGTATAGCTATGGATGTCATCACCAAACTTCCTCGAACTTTGTCTGGTCATGATAGCATTTGGGTAATTATTGATCGTTTGACCAAATCCTGAGAGTCCAGGATCCGGTGGGATTAGATGGAGTTTTGGCCCCGATAGAAGTGATTCGGCAGAATATTATTACTAAGAAAGGAGTAGAAGTAGAATAATCATAGATTGAATGCTTGCTTCATTCATACCGAAATAGTTCACATCTTTTACAAGCTGGCAAAATTCTGGAGAAATTTCTTAAGCGTTTCCCCTCTAGGAACTCCAAAACTTGTCAAATTAGGAGCCCTCATCTCCTAATTATAGGCAAAGCCTATCGCGCGAGACCACCTAGGACGAGAGGGCTCTTTCGCACGGAAGGACCGAGGCTCCTTTCGCACGAATGGCTCTTTTGTGCGGAAGGGCTTTCAACATACGTTTCCATTCCCTTTTTCACTCTCATCTATACGATATTCAACACACGCTCTATCTAGCCTATTCGCACAGTGGCAGACAAACAAAATATGCACCAACAGATTCCCCCTTGGCCGTCACTGTCGAATCTTGATCTTTGAAAATTAGAGTCATGTTTTGAATATTCTGCAACTTCAATTAGGCATATTTAAATCTTCAATCGATTCCCCCTTAATTGATTATTCGGGCTTGCATTATCTTTGTTATGCACAAATTCCCCCTGAAATTAATCTTCAGGTCTTTGTTTGCATAGTTCACAACCCCTCCTCTGATTTGCTATACTTCAATCTTCATGATTAATCATCAACTTGAAATTAATCAATACAGCTTCTCTGTTTCGGATTTAACCACCTCCGCATTCGGTTTTCGATATAAAATTTCAGCTCCATCGCGCATTCCGCCTGCTCGATCATCTGATCTTCAGAAACCCAACCGGCAATTGATAGAAACTTCGAACACCACACCGGTTAACTTCAAGTCTATGATTTCTCACGAAAATGTGAAATCCCATTTTCCGTAATCATCTTTAAGCACCCTCTTGAATGATTGATCTGTGTAAACGGTAATATCCACAATCAGCAAATCTTCATCGGATAAACAAATCACTTGGCAACACATTCAGATCTCAGCAGCATTCATCCATGATCAGATTCACATTCTTCCTCTTCAGTCACGAAAACAGATGTATAGTCTTCTCCGCTAGTTCCGACAGCAACTTAATCAACAAATATCATCAATCCCCAGCGGTTAGTCCAAAAAACAATTCATATGCTTGAAGATTAGCCATTCTGACACTTTAGACTATCACAAGGTTGTGATATCTTCTAAGTACCCACAATACAGTTGCATCTCCTGATGCTAATCCTGCTAACCGGCTTGATAAAGACCCAGGACTCAAACCCTAAGACATCAATCTAACCTTGATCTGTAGAATCTGAACTTCCTATGATCATGGACTAACAAATATGGATCCTATGCATCCCCAGATAGTCCAAAGTTAGAACCACTCGAATACTATTGCATGTCACGAATTTCAAAAATGCCGGAATTTCAATATATTCTATGAAATTTTTATTCCCCCTCATTTTTTCAAATTCTGACCTCTCAAATCTCTATCACTGAACTACCCCTCAAAATAGGCAATTCAATCCTTTCTGTTCTCTGAAAAAGTCGACTATGAAAATATGTCATTTTGGCCCCAAAGTTAGTTTTTCATCATTGTAGATTTTTTGTTAAGGCCCATTAATAGTCAGATAACCCAGATGATAAACAATCTGCATAGGTAACATGACTACCCCATTAATTTCCACAATCTGTGATCGCATCATCAAATCTGTCCTCTGAAGCTCCCAACGATGTCCCTAAACAACCCATCTTGGTCGTTAAAAACTTGAAAACAAATTTCAGTCACCAAATTTTTCTGGACACTCGTCTAGTCATTGCGATCAAAAAATGCCTTTCGTGCGAAAGGAGTAGGTCCGTTCGTGCGAATGAGCTGATTTTGGAACGAGTGACATTATGAACGAATCGGAGGTCCTTTCGTGCGACAGGGAGCTGATCCATTCTCACAAAAATTCCCGATCACATTTTTCGGTCCAAAATCTTTATTTCTACGAATTTCATTATGAAACTTCACAGATATGTGCGAAACTCAATTCTGAAACTAATGGTGTCTCCAATTTCAAATTTCACCCGTGAATTGACCTTCAATTTGATGTTTATTTGATGTTTTATGTCTAAATCCCCTAAAAACTAAAATTCATGAGCGTAGGTGATTCAATCAACTGTTAGATCGATTGAAATGGTACTGTAGCTCTGATACCAACTGAGAGTCCAGGATACGGCGGGATTAGACGGAGTTTTAGCCCTGAAAGAACTAATTCAGTAGAATATTATTGATAAGAAAGAAGTAGAAGCAGAAAGATACATAGGTTGAATGCTTGCTTCATTCATACCGAATGAGTTTACATCTTTTTCAAGCTGGCAAAATCCTGAAGAAATTTCGCCAGCATTTCCCCTCTAGGAACCAAAAACTTGTCAAATGAGGATCCCTCATCTCCTATTTATAGGCAAAGCCTATCGCGCGAGACCACCTGGGACGAGAGGGTTCTCTCGCACGGAAGGACTGAGCCTCTTTTTGCACAAATGGCTCTTTCGTGCGAAAGGGCTTTCAACATACGTTTCTGTTCCGTTTTTCACACTAATCTATACAATATTCAACACACGCTCTATCTAGCCTATTCGCATAGTGGCAGACATACAAACTATGCACCAATAGATTTCCCCTTGGCCATCACTATCGAATCTTGATCTTTGAAAATGAGAGCCGTGTTTTGAATATTCTACAATTTCAATCAGGCTTCTTGAAATCGTCAATCGATTTCCCTTGATTGATGATTCGGGCTTACATTATCTTCGTTATTCACAAATTCCCCTTGTAATTAATCTTCAGGTCTTTGTTTGCATAGTTCACAACCCCTCCTCTGATTTGCTATACTGCAATCTTCATGATTAATCATCAGCTTGAAATTAATTAATGCAGCTTCTCCGTTTCGGCTTTAACCACCTCCGCATTTGGTTTTCGATATACCATCTCAGCTCCATCGCGCATTCCGTCTACTCGATCATCTGATCTTCAAAAACCCAACCGGCAATTGATAGAAACTTCGGACACCACACTGGTTAACTTCAAGTCTATGATTACTCACGAAAATTTGAAATCATGTTTTCCGTAGTCATCTTTAAGCACCCTCCTGAATGATTGATCAGTGTAAATGGTAATCTCCACAATCAGCAAATCTTCATCGGATAACAAATCATCTGGCAACACATTCAGATCTCAGATGCATTCATCCACGATCAGATTCACATTCTTCCTCTTCAGTCACGAAAACAGATGTATAGTCTTCTCCGCTAGTTCCGGTAGCAACTTAATCAACAAACATCATCAATCCCCGGCGGTTAGTCCAAAAACAATTCCTCTTCTCGAAGATAACCATTCGGACACTTTAGACTATCACAAGGTTGTGATATCTTATAGTATCCATAATACAATTCCTCTTCTCGAAGATAACCTATGGGCCAAACTTGTTGTCCGATAAGGCAACAACCGTGGTGGTCTCTGACCCCCGTCTAAAGATATTGGACTACGTCCAAGCATAATGGTTTGTATGATCAATGCGATCCTGACTAATATCATTAAATGAAGATGATCATATTATAAACGTCCATGAGTGATGAAATGCCTATGGGCCATACTGATTGTCCTAAGGGACTAAAGACAGTAGTAGGCTTTGCCTCTCTGTCCAGAAAAGGGTAATGAACCTTGATTCAAACCCTAATGCCTCGATTCTCTGAAATCATGGCTTATATCATCCTATAAGATGATCATATTATAAACATCCCTTAGAAGGGAAGTGCCTACGGGCTATAGTTAATGTCCTCTGAGACTAAAGACAGTAGTAGCCTTTGCCTCTCCGTCCAAAAAAGGGTAATGAACTTTGATTCAAACCTTAAAGCCTCGATTCTCTGAAAGCATGGCTTATATCATCCTATAAGATAATCATATTATAAACATCCCTTAGAAGGGAAGTGCCTACGGGCTATAGTTAATGTCCTCTGAGACTAAAAACAGTGGTAGCCTACAACTCCCTGTCGAGAAAAGGTAATGAACTATGATTCAAACCTCAATGCTTTGATTCTCTGAAATCATAGCTTATAATTTATAAATGTCCATATGACTAGGCCTTTCGTGCCACTAGTAAGACTGTTATTGTTTTTATAATTAGGATAAGTTATAATATAAATCCTAAATAAATGTGATTAATAAATTAACCAAATATGGTCTCCGTTACCATGGTTAATGAATTGCCATAAAAGACAATTCCACAATAAACTCCCAAGTAAACTATTGTCCTTGTTTTATGTAACAGTTCAATTAAATGGCTGGCTCAGATGAAATTAATAGCCACCCAGTGGAGAACAATGATAACGCCCGAATTAATTTAACGGGTGCTGAACTAAAAGCGTTAGTAGACGACGCAGTTACAAAGGCCTTAGAGCGGTAGTACGAAGAGTATAATGGGACTCGGAGTAGGACCCTATCTACATCGCATTTGAAGCCTCCTTCCAAGAAGGATGAACCCAAGAAGGAAGATGACGAGCGTCACTCTTCTAATCATCACAGTGATCCGTCTCAACAGATCATACTGAATCAAGGACCCCGTGATAAGGGTTGCTCCTACAAGTACTTTGTTTCATGTAAACCCCGGGATTTCACTGGGGAGGAAGGAGCTGTAGATTGTATGACATGGTTAGATGAAATGGATACAGTTGTGGATATCAGCGGATGCGCTGAGAGGGATGTGGTCAAGTTCGTGTCGCAATCATTTAAGGGTGAGGCCTTAGCCTGGTGGCGATCGTTAATTCAAGCCACCGGGAAGATCCCTTTATACAACATGACTTGGGATCAGTTCGTTGCTCTTATCAAAGAAAATTACTGTCCTCAACATGAAGTTCAGAAGCTCGAGACTGAATTCTTGACATTAGTCATGGAGAACTTAGATTGTCAAGCATAACTTACAAGTTTCAATACCAAGTCTCGATTGGTTCCTTATTTGATCACACCGGAACCAAAGCGAATAGCTCGCTTTATTGGGGGTCTAGCCCCAGAAATAAAGGCCAGTATGAAAGCATCGAGACCTACTACATTCAGGTCGGCGGCAGATCTGTCGCTATCTCTCACACTCGATGTGGTCAGAAACAAGGCTGCCAAAGCTTCTGAAGATGGGAAGCGTAAAAGGGAGGAGGATAACTCCCAGAATCCTAAGAAGAGCAAATCCGAGCTCAACAATGACCAACAGGATTCCAACAAGAAGCCTACATGCAAAACCTGCAACAGGAGACACTGGGGACGGTGTCGATCAAACCAAAAGATAAAGCAATGTGGCATCTGCAAAAGAACTGGCCACCAGTCCCACGAATGTAGGGACATAAAGAATGCAAATTGTTTCAGCTGTGGCGAAAAGGGCCACATCAGTACTAATTGCCTTGAGGCCGCCAAGGAAGGAGCAGCTAAGTCTGGGAAGGATAAGGAAGGAAACGCCTGAATTATCGATTGAATGCCAGAGACAGTGCATCTCAATAATAACATTAGGTACGTCTTTACCTTTTAGCATCGATTGTACCTGCTCAGTATTTTACGTTAATGCAAGGGTTACTAAACCTTTAGTAAACCATAAGCTTAGCAAACTTTTGATTACATTCATAAGAACTTCAGTTATTAAAAATGAGGTATAATTTACCAATGGAATCTTTAATGACCCTCTCTCCCATCCTCTGAGATAATTCTTTCATAAGAATCTGGGGTACTCTTCCCCAGAAAGAGTACGACAATATATATTATTTTATTTTATTATTTTCTCATTATTTTATATCGCCTGCGAATGCCAGACTATGTTTGATAAGAGTGCCATATGAGGATTGGCGTATCCTAGTGTGTCCCATAGATTGCTTCCATGCCTGATCAGTATGGAGGTTTAATGCATGGAACCCCCGATGTCACACCCCGACCACGTGTAACATACAAAACGTGGCGGAAACGTCGGGGAGTGTTGTAACAGAATTAATGTTTCATAACCATCGATACCAAAAAGTGTTTCGTTTTATTAAACATTGAATAATTACATCGTCTGGAAATCTAAATACACAATTTAAACATAGTCTATCATTGTTATTGAGTCACTAAGGCCTTGTCCAGTCCTATGTGAGCATGCAAGATATCAATTGATATCATTCAACAATACCTGAAACATATATGAAAACGAGGTCAGCAAAGAAATGCTGGCGAATACATTGGTTTTGTAGGAGTGTCGAAATCATGGCTAGTTTAGATGTTGCAATACTTTATTAAAAACCTTGTTTTGAAAAGAGTATAATATTGCAACTTAATTAACCAACTCAAATCAAGCGGGTTATAGTTTATAAAACCTCGTAGCCATGACTCTTAACCCAAAAAAAAACTTTTGTTTTAGTACAGCAAATTGTGAAAAGTATGTTATTTGTATAAAATGTTATATGTCCAAATTGAAATGATTCAAATAACGCTACGATATGTAATACCATACAAACACTTATATATAGGAAGTACCAGCGGCGTATCCACCATGCTTGTATCATATTACACACGCCTCGTTACTTAATCACTTACTCAAACCAAACCAAAAATGTAAGATGTCTATGTTTAAACCAACTTCCAAATGTATTGAAATAATATGTAAAAATGTTTATGTCAAGATGTAAATCATGTAATGTATAACCAATGTCAAAAGTGTTTATGTGTCAAATGTAAACCATGTAATGTGTAACCAAAATGATATGTATGGCTAGTGAAAATGCATCAACTAAACCATATGCACAAGAACATAGTATTGAAGTAAAACTTGGTTTAAATCAAAGCTATGTTTTGTGGAAATGCATGATCAATGTAAATCATGTAAACACCTAACCAAAACCCAACCGTATATCGCTTTGAAGCCAATCGTTTACCCAAATCGTTAAATTCGTTTTAGGTCGTGAAACTACTTATATGGTCGTCTCGCTAATAACATTCAAACCTTCGTGACTCGCTTACCTTGCTCTCGCATTAATAAACCCTTACCAAAGGGTAAATTAACAATTTCATATTCAGTCGCTACCCACTACACCCACACATAACCACGGGTGTAGTAAATAACGGGATTTGTCAGATCCTATGGTACCATAACCTAATACTGGTCGGCTTGATCATTGCTAATGAATGTCATTTGTTATGTAACCCAACCAACAAGTTCGTTCACATTATCGAAATCGTTATTAGTTTTGTATAAATCGTCTTAATCGTTTTTGAAACCATCGTTATAACATCGAAAATCGTTTTGATACCATCGTTAAAACCTTGAAAACATTTAGCACATATGAGTCACCCCAAAACAATTGAAAGCAGTAAAATAGGGGAATAATGTACTCGCCTGAGAATGCTTAGAGGTCTTGAACAACAACCAAACAAAGCTAGAGGGAGCACGGAATCAGTCGGCAATCTAAAACTATATAAATAAACCGGACTTAAATCGGGAGATCGGATAGGATGAGGCTTGGTAAACCAAATGAGTATTGGAACTCATATGATATGGTTTAACAAGACCTACATACTACATTGAGACTAACCTAAGTGCTTTCGACCCATCGCGACCCATTAAGGTAGCTTACGCTACTTTAACGCGTCGTGCGCGCAAAGCGCGTTCGAGACGTCTAACTAGTCCTATGACAAGTATTATATGCCTAAACGTGTTTAATCATGTTGTATAATCAGTTATGTGACAAATGTTAAGGTTACATATGCTTAATTACCAAATATACATGAAAAGGGTATTCTGGTAATTTACCTAAGGCATATAAACTACCTATCATACAACTACTCAAACGATGTGACCATAAGGTATAACCTCGGAAGGTTATTACCTATATACTATGGTCACCTAATGTGTTTGGTCGGATCCTAATGATCGACCAAATGGGTCGGGTTCGAAGGTATAAGCGATTTATTAGATCGCTTACCCTACGACCCTAGACAACGTGGTAATCAGTAGGCATAGTCCCAAGGGACTATAACCAACGTGATTACACTCACGTTGCGAAGTTCAAATGAACTTCGCATTGACCATAAACTAGTCAACGCAGAAAGTCAAACAACGTTTGACTTTCAGACTCGAAAAGACTCGAAAAGCAATAAAAGAACGAAAGAATATTTACGAAGGGTCCCCGAATGCTAATCTAGATCACAATAACTCAGGTTTGAAACAATGGTTCCAACTTAGAGTCACTTAGATCAGATTCTAGTGATTTTTTGTAGTTGTCGAATATCGTGCCTTAATCGCATCCGTACAAGTGTCGGAACCTTATGGTACTAAAAATTGATCCTTATCAGCTGACTAAGCAAATTGGAATGTGTGGTTGTGAATGTAACAGCTGCAATCTGCTGTTAGATGCATTTAATCTGGTCAGAAGGTGCCACGCATCCCGCTTCAGCATGTGAAGAATCTCAGGCGGGCCGCCTGGGAGTCACAGATCAGAAAAAGTTTTGCAAAATGACAGTTTCAGTCCCTGCATGTGTTTAAGCCCATTTCCGACACTTCTAAGGCCCGTAAAGCCAAATTTAAGGCCCTAAAATGATGCCTAAACATTGTGGACTTGAAACATGCTCAAAAATATGTCGGATGTCAGTTCGTTTGGTCGTACGAACGCGATGTTCGCTTAATTACGACGGAATGCGCACAAGCGCGAAAAACGATCCAAATGACTCAACGAATGGAATTTTCTTATGCCAAACACTAAAATAAAATATTTTAGTGCTTACATAGATTTTTGGATGTCCGGAGGTATTCAGAACGTAAGTTATGCGCGAAAATGCAAACTTGTGCACTTTTTGACGCTTTTAGTCCCTGAATGATCCAAAAGTTTATTTTAGCACACCCAACCCCTCCAAGCCTATTTCTAAGCTATGTGAAGGATATTTATGGTGTGTTTAACTTATGGTCATGTTCCAGAATGTCTGTTACAGTTCAAATTGGCATACTTTCGCAGTTTGTCAACTTTAGTCCCTGTAAGCGATTTAACTTGATTTTGCCATACCAAAGCCTTCAAAACTTATTTCTAAGTTAAGTAAAGGTTATTTAAGGTATGTTAAGCCTATTTCACTATTCCGGAGTGTTCGTTGCGTTAAACTGGTTATATTTACGCATCAGTGCGTGTATAACCTTCCAGAAAGTGATTTAGAGCTTGAAATTGAACAAGAGTTGATATGTGCAAATGATACACATATTTTTAACAATTCCCAAGTATGAAATACAATATTTCATTGGTTTGGTATTTGTTTGATGGCCGTGGAGACACAGGTGTTACAGTCTCCCCTACTTTAGGAAATTTCGTCCCGAAATTTATTTAGAGGAAACTTGTGAGAGTTTAAAACATGAAGTTGAAAAGATCGAACAACATTGGTTAGGGTTCTGAACTTCTAGTAACCTTAATAACATTATGCTTGCAATGTAAGAGGGATACTTATATACAAGTATATGAAGCGTCATTGGTGCGTCCACCGTACCTCCATTACATCGTTCTCATTTTGTTATTGTTGTCACTATCGGTTCTTACACATAATAAATCTTACTGGGTTTCTGTGCACTAAATTTCATAATTATGTACGCGTCCATAATTAGACAATTCCTTGCACAGTTTACACAGTCTATTTTATAACGTGTAGGGTAAAACCAAATGAACAATCCTGTGATGAGTGTGACTGGACCACCATAGAGTCCTTTTAATTAAATCAATAAATGATCTAAATAGACTATCAAGGAGTCTGTTCAGCTACATCACTAGATGTCGTTCTTTAACCAAATTGTAAATCAATCTTTTTTACTAGACCACTAAAGGGTCTCTCATCGAATCATGGAATGGTACTATATAACCCAAGGGTCTTAACTACCACGTAGAAGCCCATAAGGATTTAAGGTAGTACCTTTTAAATATCCTACTATGAATCCCTCATATGAAGATATGAAAGATTCTATGAGGATTTGAAAATCAGATCACACAAAAACATAGAGGAGAACACATAAACACATATCACATAATCGCATAATCGCACACTCGAATTATTGTTTAAATTGACCTTTAAATTTGTTATCTTTGGACACGGGTATTTAAAGCATACAAGGAATCAAATCCTTAATTGCAGCAATTTGTATGGGTCCATATGAATACCCTGCTTGTTGACTACATGACCCAAGAACTGAACTTCTTTAAGCCAAAATTTCCTCTTGGAGGATTTAGCGGAAAGTTTGTTCCTTCTTTAAGGGTTCCAGTGTCAATGAAGGTGTTGATCGTTATCGGCTCGGGACATGAATAGATCAAGATGTCATCAATAACAACAATGACGAACTGATCCAAATAAGACTTGCAGACTCTATTTATTAAGTCCATGTAGATGGCTGGAGCATTTGTCAATCCAAAAGGCATGACTGTAAACTCGTAATGGCCATACTTCATGCAGAAAACCGTTTTGGGAATATCTTCTTCGAGAATACAAAGTTGATAATACCCAAAACGCAAATCGATCTTGGAAAAACATGAAACGCTATGCAGTTGATCGGAGAAATCGTTGATTTAAGGTAGGGGATACCGATTCTTGATGGTAAGCTTACTAGGCTTACGTTAATCGATATACATTCGAAAAGATCCATTTTTCTTTTCACAATGAGGACAGGAGTTTCTCCAAGGTGAAAAGTTCGGACGGATGAATCCTTTATCAGACAACTCTTGAAGCTGTTTTGATAATTCTTGCATCTCGAACGGTGCAAGACGATAAGATACTTTAGATTTAAAAGAAACAAGTGTTTGAGGTTCTTAGGGAGGTCACCAGTGATCATAATAATGACAGAACCACACGAGTAGTTTGTCTTTGTGTTGACATCATAAGGTTGGATCAAACATTCATACAATTGCATTAGTTAAAGAAAATAAAAACTACAATTTTTTCTTTATATAACAACCGCATTGTCTTTAAATGTTACAAGATAACAACCAGAGGAATTTCAGAATACTAATTGTTCACTCCTTCATCATCGATTGCCTCATTGATGTTAAACACTCGACCACGTGCTGGATTCACATTGACGTTGACGTTCGCATTCGGGTTTGCGTTAGCATTTGCATTCACCAGTCTCGGACAGTTGTGGCGGAAGTGACCAATCTCTCCGCAGTTGAAACATGAACCCAGTGGGAATCTCGCAGCATTCCCTTGAACCGGAGCTTGAACCTGAGCAGCCTGATTTTGTCCCAAACGACAAATATTGGCCAAATGCCCAAGTTTACCACACGTCGTGCATTTCTTGCAATTTTGTTGTGCAACGTGATGACCGTTGCAACGGGCACAATGTGGTGCGGTACCGGCATATGCTTTCTTTGCAGGTGGCTGAGCTGGTGGGTTCCGCGGGTTTTGAGCAGTCTGTGCTGTAACAGCAAAGTTCTGAACACCCTTTCGCTTTCTTGATTTCTTTGACGTCTCACCTTCCTTACCCTTCTTGTTTTGACCTTTCTTGCTATCCTCCTTGTCAGACCCCTGCTTCTTACCCTTGTCACCCTTTCTGTGTAACTTATTCTTCCGAATCTGCGACTCAGTCAATGTCGCAGCTAACTCGATCGCCTGACGGAGTGTGGTAGGGCTACTACCAGTAAGGATGTCTTGTACCGAGTCAGGTAGGCCGTCGATGTACCTTTCGATAGCCTTGTCGAGTGGGGTAACCATTGTTGGGCAAAGCAGACTCAACTCCTCGAACCTATCAGTATACGCCCTGTGCTCACCACTATCTTGCTTCAACTCATCAAATTCCTTCTCCAAAGCTCGCTGCTCATGACGAGGACAGAATTCCCTCATCATAAGAGCCCTAAGTTCAGCCCATGTCTGTGCTAGAGCAACTTCTGCACCACGATCCCTCATAACCCCGTTCCACCATGTGAGAGCCCTCTTCTGAAACACACTTGAAGAAAACTCGACCTTGCGATTGTCAGGACACTGCACGTGGCGGAAAGTATTCTCAATGCTCTCGAACCATTGAAGAAGCCCAGTCGCTCCTTCAGAACCACTAAACTTGAGTGGTTTAGCCTGGTTAAAATCCTTGTATTTGCATGGAACATTGTTGTTGTTGTTGGCTTGGATCCATTGAGCAAAGAGGTTTGGGAATTGAGCAGCCATTTGATGCGCAATGATTTCTGCCAATTCGGCAGTCGCTATCTGGCTTTCGTGTCGAGGAGGCATTCTAAAAGAGGAAACATGAAAGGAAACGAGTGAGAGAATTAGACGAAAAGAATGAGATGAAACAAATCTGATGAAAGCAAGGATAGTGGTCATTTGTTTGTTACTACAAAGCAACAACCGACACACAGTGACTAACCAAAGTAAATGGATCAAAAATAATGTATCGCGAAGACATGCTCGCCTATAAGTGAACACTCATCCCAAGAATTCCCAGGTAAGCACAACTGGTCTCGCGTCTGATGAGATATATACGAAGTGCTTGCCTAGACAGAAAACCCAGAATACAGGCATTCACCCTTCCAGTTTGCACGTGTTCACATTATTTAAAACCCAAAACCTTGACGAGATTTTGAAAACTCAAAGGGGTTCAAAACCTTACAATAGAGGGTTCAAAACCTAGTAATCAATCATCCTAGAACAGATGATTAGTTTTCAAAGCGGTTTTGAATTTTATGTTCTTGTTGTGGTCGTCGCCTAAGGATAGGTGACGGTATTGTTTTATGAATAAACGCAAGTAAACTCGCGTTAGGGTCCTAAGAAGGTTATAGACTAGGTCAAAGCATTACTAATAACCTAATTCCCTATAACCATTGGCTCTGATACCATCTTTTCTGTCACACCCCGACCACGTGTAACATACAAAACGTGGCGGAAACGTCGGGGAGTGTTGTAACAGAATTAATGTTTCATAACCATGGATACCAAAAAGTGTTTCGTTTTATTAAACATTGAATAATTACATCGTCTAGAAATCTAAATACACAATTTAAACATAGTCTATCATTGTTATTGAGTCACTAAGGCCTTGTCCAGTCCTATGTGAGCATGCAAGATATCAATTGATATCATTCAACAATACCTGAAACATATATGAAAACGAGGTCAGCAAAGAAATGCTGGCGAATACATTGGTTTTGTAGGAGTGTCGAAATCATGGCTAGTTTAGATGTTGCAATACTTTATTAAAAACCTTGATTTGAAAAGAGTATAATATTGCAACTTAATTAACCAACTCAAATCAAGCGGGTTATAGTTTATAAAACCTCGTAGCCATGACTCTTAACCCAAAAAAAAACCGTTGTTTTAGTACAGCAAATTGTGAAAAGTATGTTATTTGTATAAAATGTTATATGTCCAAATTGAAATGATTCAAATAACGCTACGATATGTAATACCATACAAACACTTATATATAGGAAGTACCAGCGGCGTATCCACCATGCTTGTATCATATTACACACGCCTCGTTACTTAATCACTTACTCAAACCAAACCAACAATGTAAGATGTCTATGTTTAAACCAACTTCCAAATGTATTGAAATAATATGTAAAAATGTTTATGTCAAAATGTAAATCATGTAATGTATAACCAATGTCAAAAGTGTTTATGTGTCAAATGTAAACCATGTAATGTGTAACCAAAATGATATGTATGGCTAGTGAAAATGCATCAACTAAACCATATGCACAAGAACATAGTATTGAAGTAAAACTTGGTTTAAATCAAAGATATGTTTTGTGGAAATGCATGATCAATGTAAATCATGTAAACACTTAACCAAAACCCAATCGTATATCGCTTTGAAGCCAATCGTTTACCCAAATCGTTAAATTCGTTTTAGGTCGTGAAACTACTTATATGGTCGTCTCGCTAATAACATTCAAACCTTCGTGACTCGCTTACCTTGCTCTCGCATTAATAAACCCTTACCAAAGGGTAAATTAACAATTTCAGATTCAGTCGCTACCCACTACACCCACACATAACCACGGGTGTAGTAAATAACGGGATTTGTCAGATCCTATGGTACCATAACCTAATACTGGTCGGCTTGATCATTGCTAATGAATGTCATTTGTTATGTAACCCAACCAACAAGTTCGTTCACATTATCGAAATCGTTATTAGTTTTGTATAAATCGTCTTAATCGTTTTTGAAACCATCGTTATAACATCGAAAATCGTTTTGATACCATCGTTAAAACCTTGAAAACATTTAGCACATATGAGTCACCCCAAAACAATTGAAAGCAGTAAAATAGGGGAATAATGTACTCGCCTGAGAATGCTTAGAGGTCTTGAACAACAACCAAACAAAGCTAGAGGGAGCACGGAATCAGTCGGCAATCTAAAACTATATAAATAAACCGGACTTAAATCGGGAGATCGGATAGGATGAGGCTTGGTAAACCAAATGAGTATTGGAACTCATATGATATGGTTTAACAAGACCTACATACTACATTGAGACTAACCTAAGTGCTTTCGACCCACGCGACCCATTAAGGTAGCTTACGCTACTTTAACGCGTCGTGCGCGCAAAGCGCGTTCGAGACGTCTAACTAGTCCTATGACAAGTATTATATGCCTAAACGTGTTTAATCATGTTGTATAATCAGTTATGTGACAAATGTTAAGGTTACATATGCTTAATTACCAATTATACATGAAAAGGGTATTCTGGTAATTTACCTAAGGCATATAAACTACCTATCATACAACTACTCAAACGATGTGACCAAAAGGTATAACCTCAGAAGGTTATTCCCTATATACTTTGGTCACCTAATGTGTTTGGTCGGATCCTAATGATCGACCAAATGGGTCGGGTTCGAAGGTATAAGCGATTTATTAGATCGCTTACCCTACGACCCTAGACAACGTGGTAATCAGTAGGCATAGTCCCAAGGGACTATAACCAACGTGATTACACTCACGTTGCGAAGTTCAAATGAACTTCGCATTGACCATAAACTGGTCAACGCAAAAAGTCAAACAAAGTTTGACTTTCAGACTCGAAAAGCAATAAAAGAACGAAAGAATACTTACGAAGGGTCCCCGAATGCTAATCTAGATCACAATAACTCAGGTATGAAACAATGGTTCCAACTTAGAGTCACTTAGATCAGATTCTAGTGATTTTTGAAGTTGGGGTGATGGGGTATTTATAGTATTCGGAGAACCGTTAAGATCGTTTGTCGAATATCGTGCCTTAATCGCATCCGTACAAGTGTCGGAACCTTATGGTACTAAAAATTGATCCTTATCAGCTGACTAAGCAAATTGGAATGTGTGGTTGTGAATGTAACAGCTGCAATCTGCTGTTAGATGCATTTAATCTGGTCAGAAGGTGCCACGCGGCCCGCTTCAGCATGTGAAGAATCTCAGGCGGGCCGCCTGGGAGTCACAGATCAGAAAAAGTTTTGCATAATGACAGTTTCAGTCCCTGCATGTGTTTAAGCCCATTTCCGACACTTCTAAGGCCCGTAAAGCCAAATTTAAGGCCCTAAAATGATGCATAAACATTGTGGACTTGAAACATGCTCAAAAATATGTCGGATTTCAGTTCGTTTGGTCGTACGAACGCGATGTTCGCTTAATTACGACGGAATGCGCACAAGCGCGAAAAACTATCCAAATGACTCAACGAATGGAATTTTATTATGCAAAACACTAAAATAAAATATTTTAGTGCTTACATAAATTTTTGGATGTCCGGAGGTATTCAGAACGTAAGTTATGCGCGAAAATGCAAACTTGTGCACTTTTTGACGCTTTTAGTCCCTGAATGATCCAAAAGTTTATTTTAGCACACCCAACCCCTCCAAGCCTATTTATAAGCTATGTGAAGGATATTTATGGTGTGTTTAACTTATGGTCATGTTCCGGAATGTCTGTTACAGTTCAAATTGGCATACTTTCGCAGTTTGTCAACTTTAGTCCCTGTAAGCGATTTAACTTGATTTTGCCATACCAAAGCCTTCAAAACTTATTTCTAAGTTAAGTAAAGGTTATTTAAGGTATGTTAAGCCTATTTTACTATTCCGGAGTGTTCGTTGCGTTAAACTGGTTATATTTACGCATCAGTGCGTGTATAACCTTCCAGAAAGTGATTTAGAGCTTGAAATTGAACAAGAGTTTATATGTGCAAATGATACACATATTTTTAACAAATCCCAAGTATGAAATACAATATTTCATTGGTTTGGTATTTGTTTGATGGCCGTGGAGACACAGGTGTTACACCCGAGATATCCCAATGGTCATGTTGTACTAAAGTCGACTAGTAGTATTCAAAGAAGATATCCAATATAAAATGTCCTTATAAGTATCTCTACTTAGGGCATCCTTGCATTTGTAAAGCGAATGTGTCATATATCTGACACCGACATCGATAGATGAACCAAAGCCTGAGAATACAGACATCTCTAACATCTCTGTATGTGTCATAATTATCTTCTTTATAAGAATTACCATGTTTACCTTCTGAGAGGCAAGTGGATGTTAGGACAAACATCCCGCTTAGGGCTGCAATTATTGTAAAAGCCTTATATATGTTAGTACCAACAGAATAGGAAGAACTAAGAGCCAAATCGATAAACTTCTAGAGAAGATTTCATAAAGCCAAGATTCGAAGTCCTAAGAACTCCGATTCATATAAATAAGAAAGACGGATCACCTTGCTTATGCATTGATTTCCGCAACCTTATGTAGGCAATAATTAAGAATCGCTATTACCTGCCCAGGACCGTCGATTGGTTCGACTAGCTGTAAGGTTTAGCTATTCTCTGAGATTAGTTAAGCAATGGTTGGAATAACCATCTCACCATAAAATAAGTTTTTCTATAGCAATTATTATGTAAGTACCAAGGCTACTCCTTTGGAGACCTTGTATGGGTGGAATGTTAAACATCTATTGTTAAATAGAGTATTGGTAAGTCCAATTATCAGGATCTGAAAGTTGTATTAGAAACAACGAATAAGATCATACAACCCCCTAATTATCTATAAGTTGCCATTAATTCAGTAGAAAAGCAAGGATTAATGAAGTTAGCAAACCTCCTAAATCCTTGTTAAAGAATAAGGTTCAACAATAGATATCACCCAGGAAGGGTGTGCTAAATTTGTTAAAATTATCCGGCTAGTTAATCTCCGAGTATATAGAATCATTCGAAGGAAATCGAATGTATCAAGATCAACTAGCTTACGAGCTAAGACCTAATTAAGGGGCTTGGTGGAACGCGCAATGTGACCCACACTAATGATTTAGCGACATGTCACCAATAAGTCGAAAAGCGCTATCAACATAATGATGTGCAGATCTATGATATGATGAGCAACCTGTGTCGATTAAGGATCGACAGGATTTGAAGCTCCAAAAATATACATGTACCTATTATAAGAGTCTATTGGAGTGTCTTAGAGGCTCAAAGGTACTGGGGAAGATTAAGTCAATATAAGGTAGAAAATACTTCCTTTACTTTAACAAATCTTGAGGTAGAGATTTCTTTTAAGGGGGTGAGGATGTAACACCTCAAAAATTCACGTCCTATAATGTGTTGACACGTGTCATAAATTTAAACGTGTGAAAGAATGTTCTGAAAGTACTAAAGTTGACAATCATGGAAAGTATGTGAATATACGAGTTCTAAATGTCAACAGTGAATAAATATATTGTACATTAACCCTACATGATGCTCGTACCTCCAAACGAATAAGTCATGGATCATACGAAGCTAAATATGAAAGAAAGTGAGAGATTACAAACTACAGGGCTTAAATGTGTCAACATGTTTAAGTTATACCTCTGAGTGACCTTTTGACAAAACCAAAGCTTTGTAACGGTTAATTATGCTCACTAGAATACACGATATAAATTTCATAAAGTTTCGTTATCGTATGAGCAAGTTGTGATCAAATTCGTATGCGAGGGGTTAAAAGCGTCAACGTTGAAGTTTAGGACTTTTTCGGGTAACAATAAAGTTAACCGGGGACTTAACAAAGTGGGTATATGTTTTAAGGCCCTTATAAATCAATTTGGAGGGTTCAAGATGCAAGAAACAAAAGTCTAAACAAAGCTTGAAGAGCCAAGGATCAAAACGCAAAAATCAGAAAACTTAGATTTGAGCAGAAGGGTGTCGCGCCACGCGAAGCCCCAGGGGGGGTCTTTGCGTCACGCCTAGGCTAGTCTGATACGAATTTTTTTGGTTTCTTGCCAGCCTTTTGCATTCTACTCGCCTTTAACCGATTTTCCACATCTTTCTTGACCCCTAAACAACCCCTAAACATCTAGGGACACTTGTTGATGAGTTATGGTCAGTTGTAGACTTGTGTGTCAACATTTTATGGTGAAAAATTCACTATAAAAGGCCATGAAGTTGCAACCATTTGATCATTTACTTGTGCAATTCTGGAGCTTTTGGGAGCTTAAGAGCAGACACAAGACCTTCCTAATCAAGCATAGGACTTCAACTAGAGCCTTCCGATAAATTGTACCTACGCTTACTTAAGTGAATACGGCTGAGTTATTATAATTCTTGCTATTTAAGACAGGAGCTAGCTCAGGTAAATACTCTTAACTAATTTTCCCTATTACGGGCTTGGGATACGGTAATATAAATACCGCATGGTCAGGTATGGGATTCAAAGACCAATAAGTCGGGAAATCCAAATAACCTGTTTTAATTCGTATTGCTTGACTGAAACATTGGGGATTAATGCGACCGGGTCCTGGATATCCTTGACTCATTAAATGCAATGGCCACGACCTAAGCACGAGGTGTAGGCATACACCTGACAGATGCCATATGTTTATTAATTAATTATACCCAATAAGGGATTCCCAATAAGGGAATAGTGGTGTGTCGGTTAATCATGAACCGGCATAGAACCGGGCCCCGTATGTAGAGCAAGTTATGTAAAACTGATAACATGAAATATAGTTTGTCCCCAAGTATAAAAGATTAATTTTGCCTCTGTGCATTTTAATCAAATTATAAAAGATTAATTTTGCCTCTGTGCATTTTAATCAAAGTGTCAAAATATTTTGTGCCTGGTGCATCTAAATCAATTTTCTTAAACTCTTTTCAAATGAGTCAGTTGAGTGTATTTACCAGTGAAAACTGACGTATTTTCAAAAGTCTAAGTGACAGGTACAAGTACGTAATAGGCTGGAAGCTGCTCAGGACGTTAATAAGGAATCTTGCAAGTTCTAGGCATCTAAAGTCTGTTGAATATAATTTATGTTTTTAAGACCCGCCTGTGGATCCTTTACTTTCCGTTGTAATACTTGATATTACTTTATATTCGGATTGTAATATATTTAACTTTTGCTTCCGCTGTGCATTTATATATTATGTTGTTTGACTATGATGATATCAACTACGTCACGATACTCCCCACAGGGCCCACCGGTGACACGTGGAAAGTCGGGGTGTGACAAATATACCACCTGTACTTCACCAACTGTACCACTTGTAGGATCATTTGCTAAGAAAGATGCCAATTCCTGCTCCACTCTTACCAACCTGGGAGCTCCGGCAAGTCAGGAATTTATGGTGAAAATGCAGTCACCCAAGCCTGACCAGCCTTGGGTGATTTTGGTGGCAAACATCTGTCCCACCAACATTTTGATTTGTAAAATTCTTGAGCATTTTTAACCTTCCCATCAACCATCTTCCCGAAAATATGTTTGACTTTCCCATTGAAAGCCTTTTCAGCATCAAATTCTTTTTCTCCAGCAAAGAGTTGACCTGATATCTCAAATCTACCTTTTGATTTTAGATTATCTTTCGACAATGGCGGAAAATTTTCCTCGTTCAACTCAGGAACGGAATTATCAACCTTTTCCTCAACACATGACTCCTCTGATTTTATGGAATCAGATTCATTGCCAGAACTTCTTTCAGATTTTACAACCCGTTTTTGTTTGTTTAAATCAACTCTTCTTTTGTAAAAACGTTTTGAACTTTCACCTTTTTCGGAAGTTGAATTTTCAAACACTTTCGATTTCTCAGTTGATTGTTTCTTCTCAAAGACAAGTTTTTCTTTCAGTTTTGAGTTAGAAGTAACTTCCCTATTTTGTGTTGTTGGACTGTTGGCAATTCCAAGCAATATGTCCAACTTTTTGACACTTAAAGCAAGTTCTTCTGTCAACTCTTTGAGAAAACTTCTTCACATTCCTCTTTACTTCAGCAAGAATCTCTTGATTTGATTGTTTCCAAAATGGTTTCTTCTGCTCATCTTCAGAACTTCCTCCTGAAACAAATTTTGTTTTTGGTTTATACTTTTTCTCATTTTTATAATTTTCTGAAGAAGTAAAACCAAGACCTTGCTTTTTGAAATTACCATTGTGATTTGGTTTCTTTCGATAACCTGAACCAGAACTGTAACCCTTTTTCTTGTTCAATCTCTGTTGAACTCTTGAAGTGTATTTTTTAGGTTTTTCATTAAGATTTAAATCTTTTATTTCAGAAATATTAATTTCTGTCAATTTGAAAACCTGTTTGATCATTTCAGTTTTAACACTTCTTATTGGAAATTCCTCATCAGAATATAATTTGTCTGAATCATTCAAAGTATATGCTACTTTGATTAGTCCGTCATTCAAATTAGATTTTGATAACATGAATTCTTTATTGTAAACCCTTTTAACCGGTGAACTCGGACTCTTTTCTGACGAACTCGAACTTTCAGACTCAGACTCCGGTTTTGACTCTTCATCCATATCTAACACCTGATCGACCACTTTCTTTAATAACTCGGACTCATGATCAGTGTCAGACGCTGTGAATGTAACATCAATATTGTCTGGTCATCAATGATTTCAGACTTTAACTTGATGTTGACTGCCTTTTTTAGACGCTCCTCGTTAGGATTCCTGGGAGAATAACTTTCATGGATCGGGGGCGGACATCTGTTATACTTGACACTTGGTTTCTTACCAGTATCAGTATCTTCAGTCTTTTTCTCCTTGAATGCCTCAAGACCTGCAACAGTAGGATAAACACGATCAATCAAATAATCACAAGTAGTATAACTCAACAGTAATCGTTTAATCCTTTCACTCTCAATCTTTTCAAGTTCCAACTCCTTTTTCAATTTAGCACAGTCTTCAATATACTCATTGATGATGCTCTGCTTTGTCATTAATGTTGCATTCATCTTCATCTGAGCAGTTTCAACTTCTAAATTTGTCTTTTTCAGATTATCTACTGTTCTATTCAGAACATCATACGACTCCTTCACGTACTTCACATCAGACAATAAATCTTCTTTAATCTTCTCCAAATCAGCAATCTTCTTATCTTTCTTCTCACAAACTTTGCAAGATTCTAGACACTTCAAACATGATTTTTCAACTTCAACCACTTTTTCAATTATCTTCTCAACCTCGATAGTCTTTTCAACTTCAACGAGTTTCTCAACTTCAACATTTTTTTCTATTTCAACAAGTTTCTCAACCTCGACTATTTTTTCAACTTCCACTATCCTCTCCACCATTTTCTCCACTTCAACAATTTTATCTACCACTTTCTCAGTCACTGGTTCAACATTAACTTCTCCAGCTTCTGTCTTTGCCTTTTCATCAGCTAGCCTTCTTGCTGTTTCCAGTTCTCTCCTCAATTTGGCAATCTTCTTTTGATACAGCAACTCCATTTTATCTACAAAGAACAAATTAAAACTAGTAGGATCTATCCCTTTTCTAGCTTTGTTGAGATGTTCTTCCTCATCATTTGTATCCACATCACTTCCAAGATCTGGAAAAATCGGGATTCTTTTCTGATTAGTCTCATCTTCACCCTGAATTCTAACAACAAAACCTGAACCAGATGGAATGTATTTATCCCAGTTAAATCCTTCAGCAACAAATTCATCATCTTGATTAATGATACCAAAATAAGCTTTTTTATTTGCATCTTCGATCATTTTCCGTTTGTCATCAACAATTGGTCGAGCATGTGCAGTTTGTGGTTCCTTTTGTTGAGTAATCTGATGAAAAATTGATTTCTGATAATAATTGTTCTTTTCTTGATTCCCGGTTGCTTCTTGGTTTTTGCATTCTCGTTTAAAATGACCTTTTCCTTTGCAACAGAAACAAGTGACTTTCGATTTGTCAAAACCCAGTGGAGAAGTAGCCATTCCTCGAAACTCATCTCTACCAGTAATTTGTTGAAACTTTTCTGCCCTCCTCTAAGCACTAGCCAAACACCATTTCACATCCATTAACTCAAGTTCCTCTGCATCAATTTGGTCATAATCTTCTTTGGTAAGCATCGGATTTCCAATTTTGCCACCAATCAAGCTTTCATATGATTCCAACATAGCAACGAGTGATGCCATGTGTTGTTTGGCAATTTCTGGAGACAAATTCTGACCATTTTGAATGTTCAAGGTGACATTGCACTGCAGATTTGTTGAATTCTGTTGTTGAGGACTTGATGTAGTGAAATTTGGATCAAAGCTTGAATATGAAGATGAAGATCCACCATTCTGTGTCACACTACTACCCTTTGTTCCAGATGAGCTGTCAGCACTAAAACCAGTTTGGATCTTTGGACTAGGGCTGGGAGTAGCCTCAAACTTGTTCCCTCGGTAATACAGACTGACATCTTGTTTAGCATTCGGATTTGTCATGATAACCGTTTTCTGGATATCCAACTCGTGCTCTTCAATTTTCTGAATAAACTGTGCCAGATTCATATTCTCAGACTTTCTCATGTGTTTCACAATCATCAAATAAGTTCCCCACTTCTGCTGTGGTAATGCATCAGCAAGTTTATCCACCCATTCCTCATCATCCTTCTTTATATCCAATCTCCCCATTTCCAAAACCAGGTGACAATATCTATCAATAGTCTGCTTCGTTGTTTCGTGATCGAAAGCTACAAACATATCAAAAGATTTCTTTAGCAATGCCTTTCTGTTTTTAATCATATCTGCACTTCCTTTGAACTTTTGATCAATGCATTCCAAATCGATCTAGCAGTACCCTCATGCTGAAGTAAAACAAAAATGTCTTCTTTAATTGCCTGTTGAAGAATACTGATCATCATTTTCTCACTTGTATACTTCAATTTATCATTCTCTGTAAAATCACTGAAACCCTTTTCAAGCCCACGTTCGTTTTTCGGTTTCTAGTAGTCTTTCTCCAAAGCACACCATGCATCAAACTTGTAAGCTTGCACCCAGTTCTCAAATCGATTCTGCCATCCTTTAAAATCTTCAATGTACATTAGTTTTGGCGGTTTCTGGTGAGTTCCCGTCTCATTCTCACTGTACAATGTTTCAGCAGCTGTAACAGGAGCAACTGGTGTCGCAAAAGCATTGTAAAATTCTTTAGACATGATTCAAAGTTAAAGCTTCTCAAACACAAACTTTCTTGTTTTTTTTTAAATACTGGTCTCAAACAAGCTGGATCACCTCGTAAAACACCTACAAACAAACAGACAAATGATCAGTTTAAACGAACTGAATATGTAAAAGTGTGTGTTGATGAAATCAATCTAAGACTCGTGTCGAAGATTTGCGGACTCGTTCCAATGTTGTTCGGGTTTCAAATCCACATGTAAGCTGGTTGTTGATTGAACGAAGACTTTTTAGATCAAAACAACTATCCACTTGAATTAAGTGATTGGGCCGATCAAAACATGCAAATCGATATGATTGGGCCGAGAACTTTGAATTCCACAACACTATTCTATTGGACCGTCACAATTATGGAACAAAACAAATTTTTAACTGTCCGACAACTGTTGATTTCTTTCAATGTTTGCTGATGATATGGACAAAAAGAATCACTTGTGAAGATCAATTTATCTTGGGCCAAACAATCCTTAGATTCACGTGATGGGCCTGACAACTTCTCTTATCACTTCACATGCACACTTTAAAAGTCATCACATGTAGACTTTAATGAACTGACAATGTAGTATCAATTCACATGCAATTTTTTTAATGTCAGACACTTTTATCTTTCAACACATTTTGATTGGGCCACACTATGTGGATCAAATGGATATTATTTGGTCGATGTTATAATGGACAACTCACATGCACAGCTGACCCATTTCATGCACACACAAATCGAAGATGGTAGACAATACAGTTTTGGAAATGATAGTAATTGTGCCATTCAATGTTAATCACGTGAACTGATATTTTCTAGACAATAGTCAACAGACAAAATAACTCTTCACATGCACTATGAGTTGATGTCCGACAAAGTTTAATACCAAACTTAATTTCACATGACCTGAACCTGTTTCACACCACTCGATGCACTTTTCCACACTAAATACAATTCAAGCGGAATATCGTTCAAACGGTGTTTTCAAGCGGAATGTCGTTTTCAAGCGGAGTCATTCACAAAAATGTAATTTCAAGCGAGATCACAACGTATTTTCAAGCAAAATACCAGTTCTCAAGCGGAATCTGAATGATTTTTCAAGCGAAATCAAGATGACATCAGCATTTTGAACGGAATTTCAAGCGGAAACATGAAAATGTCAAGTTTTAGATTGATTTTAATGCTGAAATTTTCAAGGATTTGTTAAAACATGATTGCGAGTATAATGTGAAAGTTTGAGCCGATTTTAACCGTGAAAAATTTTTAATTTTGAAAAAGAAGGTGTAGAAAACAGAAAATATGGTTGTTTTGGCAAGAACTCTTCTTCCTGAGCTCTGATACCACTTGTAGGATCGAATCGCGACCTGAATGAGTCGTTCGGAAGAGTTCTTAGACTATACGAAAGGCTAAAACAGACGTATAGACTCGAAACAGCTTGAATATCACTTTAATCTTCTTGTATATTGAAATAACAGTGATTACAGTCACAAGAAATACCGGCAGCACCTCGGTATCGATTCTGAATTCTGTTTTAAATGACAAGAACACTAGCCTATTTATAACCCTCTACTTTCACTTGAAACAATACAAGACAATTCAAGCGAAATCACCTCATTAACTTTCAAGCGAATCTACAATTCTGTTTCAAGCGAAATGTCTTGAATTATGTGTAGAATTGCAATGATGATGTCACTATTATGATGTCATCATTGAATATGATGACATCATGCTTTAACAGATCCGCAACGCAACCCAGACTCGATATAAGATGAAGTCGACAAACGTAATGCACCAACAATCTATATACTCCCCCTAAAATTCTAAAACATTTCCAAGAAAAAAATTTGACAAACCGATGTGGACTGCTTTATCTCGCCATCTGTTTCCGCTTTACATTCTTTGTTTCCTTTTTCACCCCTCATAATCACAAAATATTGATATTTTTACATTTCGAAAACCATTTTCAATTTTTGTTTTTATCATGTTTTGTATGTTCAGCCAGGAGGTTTCGTCGTATCTCTTCTCAAGTGTTTCAAGAATTTTCAATATTCATGATAAAATATTCAATTAATCCCATCGTAGCCTTTTTTCTGAATCGCATGCTACTTCTTTGAATGACCTCCTAAACACCTGCACATGCACTAACTCAATTATCTAAACAATGCAACCCAAGCTTGTTTAGTCTTGGGTAATTTGACATGAATTGCCTTATTCAAGCTTGGAAAATCTTTTTCAATTTTCTCAAAAGCTCCATCTTGTTTCTTGACTTCAACTTTTTTCAGTTGAATCAACTTTCTTCTTTTCAACATTAGAAGTTTCTTTCTTTTTTACCACCCAAATTTGACCTTTAGAAACATTCTTTACATAAAACTTTGAATTATTTTGAATGTTTCCATTTGAAAATTTATCTTTTTGTTTCCAAATTCGTTTTGGTGCAAACATGGGACCCTTTTGCTTTGCATCTATCAATTTCTATTTGTTTTGAACATTAACAGGCTTAGGTGTTTATTTGGGACATACTCGTTCAATATGCCCAACCTTGTTGCATTTAAAGCACGTCCGGTTGTCAGGAACATCACTGGTACCTTCAGCTTGCTTATGTTTTTCTTGGTGAGCAAAGAATTCTTCATTTAATTGACGATAAATTTCAGATTCGTTGTCATTTCTGAAACTTCTGCTTTTCACAAAGTTCATTTTCTCAACATACACGGGTTTTTGAAATCTTTTCTTGTGAGTTCGTGTTAGGATCGATTCCGTTACACTGTTGACTGCGTAGATCTCATATCTTGTGCGGAATCCAAGTACGAGAGTGGATCAGACAAGAACAAGCTAATTAAAGTTGTTTTCTATTGATGATATGAAAGCTTACAACCAAGAAAACAAACTAGCAGAGCTTTGGCTCTCTAATACTCAAAGATACAAATGAAACAAGAACACAAGACACCTATTTATAGGACTCCTAGGTTCGTACATACATATACACGAATGGACTAATCACGAATCAAGACCTGGTGCGAACCTACCAACTAGCGCGGATCAAGGTGTCTGGTGCGGATGGACTTGATGTATCGTGGATCAACATCTTTGAACGGATGCACATGTCAGGCCTAACCCTAATCCCACACATGCATGTTGTGGGTTCGTGCGGATGGACATAAGTCCATCCGTGCAGACCTAGCCTTGGTTAAACATGACCATTTCACTTTGAATCCCATCTTGTTCCATTTGTTCAGCTACGATACGTGATTGACGGAAGCGATAGACATATGCACTCACATTTCTTTTGGTTGAACTTACCGTTACCCTACCCGTACCTCCCGTTGTTATATTTTTTATTTTGAAAGCAAGAGTTTCTAGGCTTGTTATGGTAAGCTTTGTCCTTTTTAATATTCAATAATCTTTTCGTGTTTGACAAACTTTCCACTTCTAACAAATCCACTTCAATCAATTTATAAACTTTTTCAATCTTGTCCATGTTAAAATTTGAATTGGAAATTCCTCATCAGAATACAACTTGCCAGAACCACACATCTGGTACATGACCAAAGTAGGATCATCATTTGAGTTGTTTTGGACTTTCGAATATAATTGTTGAAATAACATTCTTCATCTTCAAAACATTCCTTTGGACTTTGAAACTTTGTGGATTTAACGCCGAGTTTATTTTCATTTTCAAAAACATTTTCTACCACATTATTTACAACCTTAGAATCAACCACATCTTTGGTTTTGTCTGTTTTATCATATGTGATATCAATGTTTTCTGGAAGTTTGTCATCAGTTTCGTTTGATTTTTCTGAGTTTAGCTTGATGTTTAACGCTTTCTCCACCCCAATGGTTTCTTTGTTGCAAAACCATTACGTAGAGGGGGTGGAACGTGGTGATACCCAACACCGCCTCCATGGCCATATACGTCTTCACCATTCTCATCCTTCCCAGTGGGTTTTGGAAGGATGTGATCGAGGACATACTAAGCACATGAATAACTAATCAGTTTCTTGTCTACTCTCTCAGTTTCAATTCTAGCTTTATCAAGACTTTGTTTAAGATCAGCAACATCATCAGTATATTTGTTGATAATCAATTGTTTATCTTGAATAGTTGCTTTTAACGTATCATTTGTAGCTTCTTGTTCATGACAAAGCTCAACAAACAGCTTAGTTTTACTGCTCATTTCATCATATGCCTCTTTCATGATCTTGTAATCATAATTCAACAAATTGTTATGTTTTTAAAATCCTTTTTATCACATTCATTTTTAACCTGTTTCAAATCATTTTTCAAACGATCAATTTCTCTATTTAAATCATTGATTTGATTTTGTTTCAAAATCTGAACTTCTTCTTTCGAAGCAAGTTCTTCACATCTTTCTTTTAAAATATCTTCTGTTTTTGTGAGCTCAACACTTTTGGATTTAAAGATTTCATCTTTCTCAGTACAGGCACCGCATGTTTCCATGCATTTCCTGCACTACACCTTGATTTTACTCTCAGCTCTTTTCTCATCCCTACTTTCAGTTTTTAATAATTTCTCACTTTCTACATCATTATACATTGACTTAACCTTTTGTGATGACTCGGCAGACTCAATTTGTATTTCTACTTCTTTAAGATCCGCCATCATTGCTTGATCAGCGATCTTTGTTAGATACTCAACCGTCACCTCCTGATTTACATCAGTGATCTCCTCAACATGTTTCTTCTCAGGTTCTTCATTCTTTAAAGTAGAAGCAGTCGTGAATATACCTACAGAAGAAGAATCCGTATACTTAGGAATAAGATCCATATTTACATCCAAATAACACTCTCTCTTAAAATCATATCTCCCAGCACTTTTTGCTTCAAGAAAGATTTTGGCCCTTCTCCAACTCTCAAGAGCCACGTCAATATCTATTTCTTCTGAGTTATCTACTATCGGCACAACATTCATTTTCTTTTAAAATTGATATCTCGAGATCACACAACAACTTTTTCTTTTATAACCTTTTTCCGAGACCCAATTCTTTTATACAATTTTCCAAGACCCAATGACAATTTTTTCATCTCTTTCATCTTTTAACCCTACTAGGAAATGTTAAACTATCTTTTTAGTTAATCCTTTTTTTTATTTTATTAAACCAACTCTACCATAATGTCTAATCACAAAAACGCTTTCTCTTTTTAATCTTTCAACATTGTTTTTAAACCAGTTATTTTCCTATCAATACTCAAAATCTCTTATCACTACTCCATTGTGTATAAAATCTGTCACTCAAAACTTGTATCACTACACACCAAATATCGCATATTATCAATAAGTTGTCATCCCAAACTAAACAACCTTCTTCTTCAATTTAACTTCTGAATAGATCTACTCTAACATCAACAACCTGCAACTAAACTAAAAAATCTCTCTTCTTCTCCGATTACACAATCTATTAGTAACAACAATCAAGATCGATATTATGGTACACAATAACACAAACTCGATCAAATAAACTTCATTTTTTTCTGGTCGATCTGCACGTTCAACTTTGAATTATCTGCAACTCAGTTATGTCAAAACTCATATTCAAATCTAAATGTATGAAGATGATGCAATATAGAAACCAAAACTCAGATTTCAAATGTCGGAATTGTAAGAACTAGGTTCACCTTTTATAAAATATAATTACAAAATATATATTAACGAGACTCTCGTTATTCGTAGGAAATATCATAGTACAACACCTGTTGCCATAACTAAATAAAAGGAATATAAAATATAATTATATGTACCAATCTTAATTCAAGTCGCGTCTTTGGTGGGTCATTCACGCGCACTTGGTAGCATCTTAGACTTGAGTATTCATCATCTTGAGTCTTTAAAAATACTCCTTGACTGCAACAAAGAGCACACTAAAACGTTGACGGTTTTGGTTGAGGCACGTGCTCAACACGCTTCCCTTAAAACAGATTTGACGCCTCTACCAAAGACGACGCGTCTGTCTCCCAGGGTACAACAGCCGAAGCAGTCTGTACTGCCGAAGATGGCTATGCACCCGAGTTTACACTGGATAATTGTAGTGTTTGAACTTATGGAACAAATAAAGATGTGACGGTGGTGAAATCGAATAGAGAAAACGTATCTCTCTAAGTACCCAACACATGGGTCTTCAAGTATTTGTTCTTTTCAACAACTCTCCATATATCCATGTAATTTTCTTGTATTTTTCTAGATGTTCTTCTTCTCAAATGAGGCACATAGCCTATTATTATACAAGAGTTGATGATGAGTGAAAAGTATCACTTAATTAGAGACTTAATTCGAGACATAAAGACTCAAATTAAAACACATTAAAACTCTACTTAAGAGTTTAGTCTTTAATTCACCATATGAAAAGTTTATTAATAACTATAATTTCATTAAATTATAATTCACTAAATATCTATTCACCAAATTTCAAACAATCCCCCACATGAATGGAGATCGTTCAAAACACATAAAGTTTCCAATGGAACCTCGACAGTTGAGTTTTGCATACGATAGTTAGGTGTTACCCTTTGAACCTTCGCTCATGAAATGTACTTAGCCCACTAGCTCTGAGTAGATCTTGATGTCTTTGAACTCGTCTGCCGTTTATGTAGAAGACAATACACTTCACACAAGACTCTCCCTCGCCAGGTCATCTCCTCATAGTCGGGTCGAATAATGGTCATGGAACACTTTCCTGGTTCTGCGAGAGCTCTAGGAATTGTGCCCTCAATTCCATTCGAAGCGACCCCGCTTCTCTCTAACATAGGTGATTCTTCTTAGATCATTAAAAGCATTGTGGTTATCATGATTTATCCAAATCATTTACCACATATTATGCTTAGCCTCACTCTTTGTCATTGAATATCATAGGAATAAACTAGTGTGTATTTAAAAACCCTTTTTTACTTTGGGGGTTTGTATAACCATATATACTAGCTTATGCATATCATGTATGCCCCCATAGTGACCACCCTTAGGCATATGAGTTAGTTGTCCTATTGAACTTAGATCTTGGGATCTCTAGTCAACTAAGTTAGGTTTCCTTCACACACCCTTTTCCATAGGCTTCAGTCTCATTCCACAACTTGATCTCTAATAAACTCTCAGGTTGTTGGATCCATAACATTAACAAATAACTTTGCGTATTTGAGATCAGTTGTCATGACGTGTTCTTAACTCGTAAGTTAATTTTGCCTATTGTCAACTTCTAAGACTATAACCTCAGTGGCCATCTGAATCTGGTTATAACATATGTCTTCGTAAGATACGTGTATCATTTAAGGAAAACACATCTCCATTATGCACTACGACCTTTGTGTCCTCCACTTTGTCATCTATTTGCAATGTTAGATTGGATTACCAAATCCTTATTGCCAAAACAAATGCAAGACACCCCCATATTTAAGTGTTATTGGATAACATCTAAATGGGTTAATGAGAACCATTTCTACATACCCTTATAGGGTTGTTTCTTAAATGGATCCTCCCCTACATTTCTTGCCATATGATCAACATTTCCGTAACACCACTTACGGCGACATTTATACACATATGATTCAACAATATCAACCTCATTGTATCAGTGAATTCAACTCATATGCATTAGCTTACATAAGCTTCCGAGCTGACCAAAGCAACACATGCCATTGTCATAAGTTTGTCACCAACTTAGAATAATTCTAATTTAACATCTAGAATAATCTTAGACAATGAGTTCTCCTCGTTAGCTTTTCGAACAAACTCTTAAAAGGTTACATGTCTTTTCCTTATAATGAATGAAAATTCTCCCTCAACTTTATCTATACACAAATTCTTTTTGTGTTCATACACATTTGAATGTTTAGAGTTAATTAGTCTCCGTCAAGACCCATAATTAACCAAGTACTAGTCTAGCATGCTTTAGACTACAATACTTTAGCATATGAACAGAAGATGCATCATTTTGATTCTTCACAGCCCTAAGGATATCATAATATCACTTTGCAACATTCATCCCTTGTTAAGACAAAATAATGAGACTTATTCATAATCCTAAAACATCAATATTTATGAAGGTCTCACAAATTATTATATATAGCACATAGCTAAATTTCATCATTCATTTAAGGAACATAACTTGTTTACCTTTGATCTCCAACAATCTACCATTGACTCATAAGTACTTAAACATAAGTCTTAATCCAAGTCACTTGGTGAACACATTCATCACCAACAATATGAATGTTTCTCGTCTACAATCACTATTATGTGTGAGATAGAGTCAACTAGATCGACACTCAACAACATGGCATTCATAATTTTGCCATAAGTGATTTGCACACATCTATTTTTATTCATTAGGAGATATGTATATCTAGGATGCTCTCCCAAATGAAGGTAAAATCACCATATATATCTAACAATAATCAAGTGGTAGACGCATCTACTTTTAAATCCTGCAAGATTTATTAAAGGTATACAATAACATATCGTAGTTTTACTTTCATATGTTAGAATTCACACTTGTGGATTTTCCAGTGACTTCTAATGAAGTATGTCGACATGAATGTCGTTAGTGTGTTTCATCTCAATACACTCACTACGTTCTTTCATTACTCACTCATGATGTGGTTATACATTTGATGTTTCGTCTTTGACTTTTAGTCAATGTAACAACTCTCAAGTTGTTTATGTCCAAGTATTTTCATTTATTATCCATTTAAAACCATAATATTTTAAACAATGTATAACCGACATTATAATTATTTTCCACAAAAATAATTTGTACGTCACAACAATTAGTGATTTATTTCTTTGAAAAAAATTGCATGTGTTATCCGAAGATATTGAACACAAAACAATAAAATACATTGGAAACTAAATCATAATTGCCAATCACTTTTGAAATTTAAACGGAAGCATAGACAATATGTAGACATCAAATAGCAAAGTGCTTTTATCTTCAACACTTTATAATTTGACCGAAATCTTCTCAACAATATCGTCCCATGGCATGTCTTGAGGTACTCCCTTAATAAGACTCCATGCACTTGTAAGTACAAGTTCCCCATTTCATCTTGAAACTTTAAACTTGGGCAATTATGCTCAAAACAACCCCAAGTTGTTACAAATACTACATTTAGGTAGTAAACTTGAACAATTAAATTTGTTCACAACAACACCAAGTTGTTTTTCACCAAATAACATTTTGTAACATGCATGTTAGAAAAAAAAAATGTTATACCAAGCACATTATAGAATCGAACGTTTACATAAAACGTTTTCCAAAGATATAGTTTATAAAATAAACCATTTCTCATCATTTTTAATGCACACATAGACAATTAAATGTTTGCATAAAACATTTATGTTCATTATGAACAATCTCTAACCTCGTATTCGTGATACACATTTTCTAACACAATTGTTAGAAAATTTAAGTCATTTTATATATACAAAACATGACCAAATTAAAGCATTAAATGTCATCACTAAAACTCATCAAATGTTATTAATAAAACTCTACTCAGGAGTTTCACCATATGAGAGTTAAGAGTCTCAATAATTATAGACTTAAACTCTAATAAAACTCATCAAATGTCATCATTAAACTCTACTCAAGAGTTTCACCATATGAAGAGTTAAGAGCCTCAATAATTATAGACTTAAACTCTAATAAAACTCATCAAATATCATCATTAAAACTCTACTCAAGAGTTTTACGATATGAAGAGTTAAGAGTCTCAATAATTATAGCCTTAAACTCTAATTAAACTCATCAAATGTCATCATTAAAACTCAATTCAAGAGTTTCACCATATGAAGAGTTAAGAGTCTCAATAATTATAGACTTAAACTCTAATAAAACTCATCAAATGTCACCATTAAAACTCTACTCAAGAGTTTCACCATATGAAGAGTTTAATTAGTAATTAAAATTTCACTCAAATGGATTTAGAAATCACATATTAAAGTTGGTTATAAATCCCACACATCTACACCATCACTTTATGGTGATTTAATTCTTGAAGTCAATCAAACATCAACTTCAATGTATGACCTTTTATTTCTAAATCATACAAAGCATTAAAATCAATGCTACAACAAATTACTTATATAAAATATTTACATAAAACATTTCAAAGCATATGTTTTTAACCATTTTTTAACAATCATGTTAAAATGAAAGAAATTATGACGCGCACATCAGAAATATTAACATTTTCACAAAATTTTAATTCGACTTGCTAAAAACACATATATGGTTGAAATAAATAAGTCATTTCTAATACACATGTTAGAAACTAAACAATTAAAAAATTGCTTCCAAACTAACGCGTTTCATGAACGTTTCTAACACACATGTTAGAAGACAAATGATTACAAAAATAATTATAAGACTTATTTGTTCATATCAATCCATGGGTGGATGAAAAGTCTACTTTAAATAGAGACTTAATTAGAGACATAAAACTCTAATCAAGTAATATAAAACTCTTATTTAAAGACATAAAAACTCTACTTAAGAGAATTTAACGTTTACAAAAAAAAATCTAACACACATGTTAGAGAATTTAACGTTTACAAAAAAACGTATGGTTTACACTAATAAACCCGATCTAACACCAAAGTTAGAAAAATTAACGATTCCCAAAATCGTTTCAAAAACCAAACGGTTGAACCAAAACTATTAGTTTTGTACCACGGTATAGGATTTAAGATTGTATCTCAATCTCAAAAATTCCAAACACAACAAGTTGTACTACATACATATTTCCCAAAAGAAAATATTTATAAGATCATAATCTTTAAAAATATTTTTTTTATCATAAATACTTTTGTGAACCCAAAATCCTTATAAATAAGGTTTTAAGATTGTAGCAACAATCTCATGAAATCTGTTTTAAGTATGTAAGAACTAGGTTCACCTTTTATAAAATATAATAACAAAATATATATTAACACGACTCTCGTTATTCGTAGGAAATATCATAGTACAATACATGTTGTAGTAACTAAATAAAATGAATATAAAATATAATTATATATACCAATCTTGATTCAAGCCGCGTCTCTGGTGGGTCCTTCACACGCACTTGACAGCATCTTAGACTCGAGTATTCATCATCTTGAGTCTTGAAAAATACTCCTTGACTGCAACAAAGAGAACACTAAAATGTTTACGGTTTTGGTTGAGCCACGTGTTCAACACGCTTCCCTTAAAACAGATTTCACGCCTCTACCAAAGACGACGCGTCTGTCTCCCAGGGTACAACAGCCGAAGCAGTCTGTACTGCCGAAGATGGTCACGCGCCCGAGGTTACACTGGATAATTGTAGTGTTTGAACTTATGGAACAAATAAAGATGTGACGGTGGTGAAATCGAATAGAGAAAACATATATCTCTAAGTACCCAACACATGGGTCTTCAAGTATTTGTTCTTTTCAATAACTCTCCATATATCCATGTAATTTTCTTGTATTTTTCTAGATGTTCTTCTTCTCAAATGAGGCACATAGCCTATTATTATACAAGAGTTGAGGATAAGTGAACAGTCTCACTTAATTAGAGACTTAATTTGAGACATAAAGACTCAAATTAAAACACATTAAAACTCTACTTAAGAGTTTAGTCTTTTATTCACCATATGAAGAGTTTATTAATAACTATAATTTCATTAAATTATAATTCACCAAATATCCATTCACCAAATTTCCAATAGGAATTAATCCACTCTCGATGAACAAAACAAACTCAGAATGTGACGATGATACTACAGGATCTTCTATTTTTCAAAAAAAAAATCATCTTTTTTTATGATTTTCTACAATATACTAATTTTTATCAAATTTCACTCATTAAAAGAGTTCCAAAATCGATTTAATTCAACTCGAAACTCAATCGAATCAATCTAAATACAACCAAATCAGTCCGAAAATGATCGAAATCCGAATCGATTTCACCGAAACTCGTTCGATTTCGATCACGTTTAAATGCAGACCTTCCGTAACTCTGATACCACTTGTGAGTTTAGGAACGGATCGTAATCGATCACTAGCTCTGCGGTGAATTCGGTTTAATGTGCGGAATCCGTTAAACCGAACCGTAATTGTATACACAAATGTAAATAAACGTGGTTTTATAACGAATTAACGACAACCGGGCAGAGTTTCGACTCAAACTATACACGAAACACTCAAGATTGGATCGACATGATGTAAATGGGAGTATTGTTCCAGAGAATTTTGATTGTCGAGAGTTGTTGAAGAACTTGCAGAACTATTGAGAAGAACTGTTCTTGAAAGAGAGACATGCATGGGTATTTATAATCTCTCCCTTCCGTTCGAAATGTGATGAAATCCTCTCGTGCGATTGGTTGTAATCTATTTCGTGCGAGATGAATCTGTTCCTTTCGTGCGATTTACCAGGTATCCTCTCGTGCGACTTGCATGTTCTCATTCATCCCTGCATGATTTCTTGTCTATGATTTCTTTTTGCATGTAATAATTGATGATGTAGTATATATGATGTGATCATCAAGAATGATGACATCATTCTTGTTCAGACCCGCTCCCTTCGTATCGTATCGTGTCGAATCCTAAAATAATCTAATATTACCTAACGACACCTAGTGAAACCTCTGTCTGGTATATTACAAACTCAAGACATTTGACTTTACACATACAGAAAGATTTCTAACTATGGACATACAAATAGTGCACTCACAAATCCGCTCACTTCCTCCCCATTTGTGAAGACTACAGAGTTGAGAAATTAGCTCGTATCTACACGAATAAAGTCATTTGTCGTCATGGTATCCCCATTGATATTATTTCTAACTGTGATGGTCGTTTCACCTCGCATCTTTAGCAAACCTTTCAAACCGCTCTTGGTACTCATCTCAACCTTAGTATTGCTTTTCATCCTCAATTAAACGGCCAAACCAAGCATACAATCCAAACTCTCAAGGATATGCTTCGTTCTTGCATAATCAATTTTAGTGGAAACTGGGATATACACTTACCTTTAGTAGAATTCTCGTACAACAACAGTTATCACGCTAGTATTCAAATGGCACCATTTGAAGCATTGTATGGTCGTAAGTGATGTTCGCCAATTTGTTGGCATGATATCGGCGAAGCTCAAATCACTGGTCCCGAGCTCATACAAGAGACGACGGACAAGATCTTGCAGATTCGTGATAACCTACTCAAAGCTAGAAGTCGACAAAAGAGTTACGCTGACAGAAGACGCAAACCAATGGAATTTAATGTTGGTGATCACGTACTTCTCAAGATATCCCCTTAGAAAGGAGTAGTTCGATTTGGTAAGAAAGGCAAGCTCTCTCCTCGATCCATGGGTCCTTTCAAGATTCTCGAAAGAATTAGCAAGGTAGCATATCGACTGGATCTCCCTCAAGAATTCAACAACGTTCATCTGAAATTCCATGTGTCCTACCTCAAGAAGTGTCTAGCTGAAGAAGGACTTCAAGTTCCACTCGACGATCTCCAAATCAACGAGTTCTTAAACTTTGTGGAAAAACCGGTCGAAATCATGGACCGAAGAACCAAGCAACTTAGGCCCAGTCGCATTCCCATAGTCAAAGTTCGATGGGAAGGCAAACACGGGGCTGAATTCACTTGGGAACTCGAGAGTGATATGAAGACCAAACATCCGCATCTTTTCGTGGAGTCTTCCCCTTTTGAATAAATTTCAGGATGAAATTTCCTAAAGTAAGGGAGACTGTAATGCTCTGCATTCTTTTACTTTCCTTATTTAGAAGGTGTAATAATATTTCTATTTCTGGAAACTTGTAATCATATTGTAATCATATTTCATTTCTAACTTTGTATTCTGAAGCTTTGATCATAATGAAATTCCATACATTATACATGTTACACATACAATCAAACATTAAATACGTGTTTTCTTGTAGACCGACACTTGTAATACGTGTAAATGCTCATACGTACATTCACGATACACGAATCATACTTACATGCACATTCCATACTTGAAAACATGTCAAAATACAAAGTTTTTGCATAAAATGATAACCTAATCAAAGTTCAGGGGCCAAAGTGTAAAAAGCCAAAGTTGGATCGCCAAGGAGGGCCCCGCGTCACGCGACCCCCCTACTTTCACGTGTCACACCCCGACCACGTAGAACATACAAAACGTGGCGGAAATGTCGGGGAGTGTTGTAACAGAATTAATTGTTTCAAATCCATGGCAATTGAAGTTTCGTTTTATTGATTAAAAGTGTTACAATGTCTTAACAAACAAAGAAATACAACATAATTAACTAGTCTTGCATCTTTTATTGTCACTAAAGCCCAAGTCTGCCTATGTGTATCTTGATCATCTTATGCAACAGCTCCTGAAAAACACATGTGAAAATAGGTACGTCAGCATAAAAATGCCTGTGAGATACATAGGTTTTGTGAAAATAGGTTTCATGACTTATGTT
Organism: Helianthus tuberosus; assembly: GCA_030545235.1. Taxonomy (NCBI): domain Eukaryota; kingdom Viridiplantae; phylum Streptophyta; class Magnoliopsida; order Asterales; family Asteraceae; genus Helianthus; species Helianthus tuberosus. Next base: position 107,155,137 of record CM060414.1, on the reverse strand, counting down.
TGAGAAAATGTTTAGTCATGAACCTTGTAATTTGCTTTGTTTTGTAAATCATTTGAAAAACGATAAGTTCAGATGATATGTATAAATAAGTGAATAATGTATGGTTAAATGAATAACCATTGTAAAATGAGTTTGTATAAGATAAGTTGCTTGTAAAACAATGTATTGTAAAAAGTATGTTATTTGTATAAAATGTTATATGTCTCATATTGAAATGATTCAAATAACGCTACAATATGTGATATCATACAAGCACTTATATATAGGAAGTACCAGCGGCGTATCCACCATGCTTGTATCATATTACACACGCATCGTTACTTAAGTCACTTACTCAAACCAAACCAACAATGTAATAAGTCTATGTTTAAACAAATAGTCAAAAGTCCTTGTATAAACCATGTCAAATGTTTATAGTCCAAAAGTAGTCAAGTAATGTATAACCAAAATGATATGTATGGTAAGTAAAATTAAGACTACTTAAACCATAAGTAAAAATGTACAAAACAAAGCATTGAAGTAAAACTTGGTTTAAATCAAAGTTATGTTTTGTAAGATATATGCATGCTATACTGAATATGAACATTTATGCGGTATTGTGAAAATTCATACATCCAAGCCTTGAGACAGACGGATAACTATGTAAAAGTGAGTTATCAAAAGAATATGTATTCGGATTCGGTCATTCCTTACGTCCAAACAAACCCGAGATTTCAGGAATGGGATTTGTCAAGTCCTATGGTACCACTACCTACTACCGAGCGGCATGATCGGTGTTAATGAATGTACATTGTCTCATTTAAACAAACCAAATGTCATACCAAAATGTAAGCATGTGATGAAGATAATGTACCTAGTATGCTAGAGTAAACATACAAGGTAGAGCTGTAAAACAATGTGTCCATATGTTACTGGAACATATGCAACAGAGATGCAATGTAAAATGATGTACTAAGTATGCTAAGTTAACATACAAAGTAGAAAAGTCATGTAAATCAATGTGCTAGCATGCTATCAGTCAACATCCCTAGCAGAAATGTAATGTAAATCATGTACTAATAGTGTACTAATGAACATAGCAGGTATATGATGTGAAAACAGGAAAGCATGAAAGTAACAAGTAGGCACATGTGTTTCACCCCAAATCAGTTTGGAAAACAGTAAAAGAGGGGTCTATTTACTCACTTGATATTGCTCAGTAGTTCTTGAGTAACAACCAAACAATGCTAGAGATCGCGGATATCAAACGACACCTAATATAGGTAACTATGTTAATAAACCGGACCTAAATCGGAAGATCTGATAGAATGAGGGTTCGTAAACCAAACGAGTATAGAGACTCGTGTCATATGGTTTAACAAAGCCTACATACTAAATGAAACCTTAATCTAAGTGCTTCCGACCCATTACAACCCGTTTAGGTAGCTTATGCCACTTTAACGCGTCGTTTGCGTGAAATGCGTTCGGACCGCCTAACTAGTCCTATGACAAGTAGAATATGCCTAAACATGTTACATAATCAGTTATGTGACAAAGGTTTAGGTTACATATGTTTAATTACCAATTATACATGAAAAGGGTATTCTGGTAATTTACCTAAGGCATATAAACTACCTATCATACAACTACTCAAACGATGTGACCATAGGGTATAACCTCGGAAGGTTATTCCCTACCTACTATGGTCACCTAAAGTGTTTGGTCGGATCCTAATGATCGACCAAATGGGTCGGGTTCGAGGTATAAGCGATTTATTAGATCGCTTACCCTACGACCCTAGACAACGTGGTAATCAGTAGGCATAGTCCCAAGGGACTATAACCAACGTGATTACACTCACGTTGCGAAGTTCAAACGAACTTCGCATTGACCATAAGCTGGTCAACGTTGAAAGTCAAACAAAGTTTGACTTTCGGACTCGAAAAGCAATAAAAGAACGAAAGAATACTTACGAAGGGTCCCCGAATGCTAATCTCTATCCAAGAACTCAGGTATGAAACAATGGTTTCAACTTAGAGCTCTCAAATCCAGATTCTTGTGAGAAATGAGGTTGGGGTGGATGGGTATTTATAGAAATACCCGAACCGTTAGGATCGTTTGTCGAATACCGTGCCTTAATCGCATCCGTACAAGTGTCGGAACCTTATGGTGGCTAAAATTGATCCTTATCATCTGACTAAGCATGTGAGAATGTGTGGGTGTGAATCAACCAGCTGTGATCTGTGATTAAATGCATTTAATCTGGTCTGATATGCAGACGCGGCCCGCTTCAGGATCAGGCAAACATAATGCGGGCCGCCTGGCCTTGTCAGATCAGAAACATGTTTCAAAAATGACAGTTTAGGTCCCTGCACGTGTTTAAGGCCATTTCCGACACTTCTAAGGCCCCTAAAGCCAACTTTAAGGCCCTAAAATGTTGCCTAAACATTGTGGACATGAAACATGCTCAAAAATATGCCGGGTGTTGGTTCGTTTGGCCGTACGAACGCGATGTTCGCTTAATTACGACGGAATGCGCATAAGCGCGAAAAACGATCCAAATGACGTGACGAATGGATTTTTCTTATGCCAAACACTAAAATAAAATATTTTAGTGCTTACATAAATTTTTGGATGTCCGGATGTATTCAGAACGTAAGTTATGCGCGAAAATGCAAACTTGTGCACTTTTTGACACTTTTAGTCCCTGAATGACACAAAAGTTTATTTTAGCACACCGAACCCCTCAAAGCCTATTTCTAAGCTATGTAAAGGATATTTATGGTATGTTTAACTTATGGCCATGTTCCGGAATGTTTGTTACAGCTCAAATTGGCATACTTTCGCAGTTTGTCAACTTTAGTCCCTGTAAGCGATTAAACTTTGATTTCACCACACCAAACCTTCCAAAACTTATATCTAAGTTATGTATAGGTTATTTAAGGTATGTTAAGCCTATTTCACTATTCCGGAGTGTTCGTTGCATCAAAGTATGAAATACAATGTTTCATTGGTTTGGCATTTGTTTAATGGTTGAAGTGACACAGGTGTCACAGTCTCCCCTACTTTAGGAAATTTCGTCCCGAAATTTAATTTTAGGAGAAACTTGTGAAGACGACGGTGATGTTTTCTCTTTGAATGAACCCCTTGAACCCTAAGTAGAACTCTGGGCCATGTTAGGATTCTTAGCGAAAATGTCAACCCTCAAAGTGAAGCCCTTGTAGTAACAAAACATGGAGTTTTGATCTACGGATAGAAGAACGTTTCTTATGAAAACTTATCATAGGAAACTGTGTGTGTGATTGAGATCAGAATTAGAGAGTGTGAGAATAAATGACATTGGTCAAAGTCAAAGACTTCTCCCGTATCATTACTCTTGTCACTGTAGGTCTTAACACATGACAAAACTTCCTGTGGTTTCTGTGCACTGAATTCCATAATTATGTAGGCCTCCATAATTACGTAGTTCCTTGCACAGTCCGCACAGTTCATTTCATAATGCGTATGGGGAAAAATCAAACGAATAATCCTGTGGTGATTTAACTTGACTGCAATAGAGTCCCTTTAACTAGATCACCAAAGGATTAGATCAACGAACAATCCCTTGAACTAGACCACTCGAGGGCCTATTTAACTACATAAACACATGATATTTCTAACTAGATTGTCGAACCAATCTATTTAATTTAGATCGACGTAGGATCTCTTTAACTAAACTACCCACGATGAAATATTTAACTACATCGACGTAGGATGTCTTTAACTAAACTACCCACGGGGAATATTTAACTACATCGACGTAGGATGTATTTAACTAGATTGTCGGACCAATCTATTTAACTTAGATCGACGTAGGATCTCTTTAACTAACTACCTACGGGGAATATTTAACTACATCGACGTAGGATGTATTTAACTAGATTGTCGGACCAATCTATTTAACTTATCAACACATGTTGTCCTTAAACTTTGGAATAGTACTTTATAATCCAAGGGACTTAACTACAATGTAGAAGTCCATTAAGGATTTAAGATAGTACCTTTTTGAATATCCTACTACGAATCCTTCATATGAAGATAAGAAAGATTCTACGAGGATTTGGATAACAAAAACTTGGATCACACGAAAACATTAAAGGGAATACATAAGCACAAAATCACATAATTGTTTAACTTGGTTATTAATTTGTTATCTTTGGACGCGGATACTTAAAGCACACTAGGAATCCAATTCGTGGATTTCATTTGGTACTTTAATTATTTCAAGAATCTATCTATGAAGATAGGATAATCTTAAAAGGAATTCGGCTTTGTCCTTATTGAATTGTGATGTACGTATTGAATCATACAAAGAATTCAATTAAGGACTCTGATGAATGATACCCATCCACAAGGATCTAGTTATGAGGATAGAAAGATCCTACATGGATTTTGGAGTTTGTGTAACGGGAGTGTTCCGACACCTTGCACTAGGCGTGCTTACGTCGATACACAAGGTAGAAAGTTCATGAGGTTGAGGCGTCAGATATACCAAGCGACATATGAAGCAGAGTTTGAAGGTTGAGCAGCAGCAGGATTTGTAACAGCTTTGCTTTGGATTACAAAGCGGCACATGTTAACCAAATGTCTCCATCGTCCACCGTGGGTACATTTGAAACAAGGTATTTGATTTGAATAATGACGATGGCATTGATTGCACCAAGGAGCAGTTCCCTTATACAGCTTCATCCCTGAGGCGAGTCATGGTGATAGCTAAGTCAACTGTCCTCTGGAGTACTACGCCTATTCGCTGGGTAATTGAAGCACCTGGTTCGGACATTGTTGTTGCGATGAAGAAGTATCTTGAAGATAACGAAAGGCATAGGAGGAAACAAGCGAAAGATAGTCAAAAGAAAATGACAAGGCATGTAGATTGTGACCATTTGTTTGTTACCAAAGGCAAACAAATGAGACAGTGACTAATCAAAGTAAGCGGGTCAATATAATGTATCGCGAAGACATGCTCGCCTATAAGTGAACACTCATCCCAAGAATTCCCAGGTAAGCACAACTGGTCTCGCGTCTGATGAGATGTATACGAAGTGCTTGCCTAGACAGAAAACCCAGAATACAGGCATTCACCCTTCCAGTTTGCACGTGTTCACATTATTTAAAACCCAAAACCTTGACGAGATTTTGAAAACTTAAAGGGGTTCAAAACCGTATAACAGAGGGTTCAAAACCTTACAATAGAGGGTTCAAAACCTAGTAATCAATCATCCTAGAACAGATGATTAGTTTTCAAAGCGTTTTTGAAATTTATGTTCTTGTTGTGGTCGTCGCCTAAGGATAGGTGACGGTATTGTTTTATGACTAAACACAAGTAAACTCGCGTTAGGGTCCTAGAAAGGTTATAGACTAGGTCAAAGCATTACTAATAACCTAATTCCCTATAACCATTGGCTCTGATACCATCTTTTCTGTCACACCCCGACCACGTAGAACATACAAAACGTGGCGGAAATGTCGGGGAGTGTTGTAACAGAATTAATTGTTTCAAATCCATGGCAATTAAAGTTTCGTTTTATTGATTAAAAGTGTTACAATGTCTTAACAAACAAAGAAATACAACATAATTAACTAGTCTTGCATCTTTTATTGTCACTAAAGCCCAAGTCTGCCTATGTGTATCTTGATCATCTTATGCAACAGCTCCTGAAAAACACATGTGAAAATAGGTACGTCAGCATAAAAATGCCTGTGAGATACATAGGTTTTGTGAAAATAGGTTTCATGACTTATGTTTGAGAAAATGTTTAGTCATGAACCTTGTAATTTGCTTTGTTTTGTAAATCATTTGAAAAACGATAAGTTCAGATGATATGTATAAATAAGTGAATAATGTATGGTTAAATGAATAACCATTGTAAAATGAGTTTGTATAAGATAAGTTGCTTGTAAAACAATGTATTGTAAAAAGTATGTTATTTGTATAAAATGTTATATGTCTCATATTGAAATGATTCAAATAACGCTACAATATGTGATATCATACAAGCACTTATATATAGGAAGTACCAGCGGCGTATCCACCATGCTTGTATCATATTACACACGCATCGTTACTTAAGTCACTTACTCAAACCAAACCAACAATGTAATAAGTCTATGTTTAAACAAATAGTCAAAAGTCCTTGTATAAACCATGTCAAATGTTTATAGTCCAAAAGTAGTCAAGTAATGTATAACCAAAATGATATGTATGGTAAGTAAAATTAAGACTACTTAAACCATAAGTAAAAATGTACAAAACAAAGCATTGAAGTAAAACTTGGTTTAAATCAAAGTTATGTTTTGTAAGATATATGCATGCTATACTGAATATGAACATTTATGCGGTATTGTGAAAATTCATACATCCAAGCCTTGAGACAGACGGATAACTATGTAAAAGTGAGTTATCAAAAGAATATGTATTCGGATTCGGTCATTCCTTACGTCCAAACAAACCCGAGATTTCAGGAATGGGATTTGTCAAGTCCTATGGTTCCACTACCTACTACCGAGCGGCATGATCGGTGTTAATGAATGTACATTGTCTCATTTTAACAAACCAAATGTCATACCAAAATGTAAGAATGTGATGAAGATAATGTACCTAGTATGCTAGAGTAAACATACAAGGTAGAGCTGTAAAACAATGTGTCCATATGTTACTGGAACATATGCAACAGAGATGCAATGTAAAATGATGTACTAAGTATGCTAAGTTAACATACAAAGTAGAAAAGTCATGTAAATCAATGTGCTAGCATGCTATCAGTCAACATCCCTAGCAGAAATGTAATGTAAATCATGTACTAATAGTGTACTAATGAACATAGCAGGTATATGATGTGAAAACAGGAAAGCATGAAAGTAACAAGTAGGCACATGTGTTTCACCCCAAATCAGTTTGGAAAACAGTAAAAGAGGGGTCTATGTACTCACTTGAGATTGCTTAGTAGTTCTTGAGTAACAACCAAACAATGCTAGAGATCGCGGATATCAAACGGCACCTAATATAGGTAACTATGTTAATAAACCGGACCTAAATCGGAAGATCTGATAGAATGAGGGTTCGTAAACCAAACGAGTATAGAGACTCGTGTCATATGGTTTAACAAAGCCTACATACTAAATGAAACCTTAATCTAAGTGCTTTCGACCCATTACGACCCGTTTAGGTAGCTTATGCCACTTTAACGCGTCGTTTGCGTGAAATGCGTTCGGACCGCCTAACTAGTCCTATGACAAGTAGAATATGCCTAAACATGTTACATAATCAGTTATGTGACAAAGGTTTAGGTTACATATGTTTAATTACCAATTATACATGAAAAGGGTATTCTGGTAATTTACCTAAGGCATATAAACTACCTATCATACAACTACTCAAACGATGTGACCATAGGGTATAACCTCGGAAGGTTATTCCCTACCTACTATGGTCACCTAAAGTGTTTGGTAGGATCCTAATGATCGACCAAATGGGTCGGGTTCGAGGTATAAGCGATTTATTAGATCGCTTACCCTACGACCCTAGACAACGTGGTAATCAGTAGGCATAGTCCCAAGGGACTATAACCAACGTGATTACACTCACGTTGCGAAGTTCAAACGAACTTCGCATTGACCATAAGCTGGTCAACGTTGAAAGTCAAACAAAGTTTGACTTTCGGGCTCGAAAAGCAATAAAAGAACGAAAGAATACTTACGAAGGGTCCCCGAATGCTAATCTCGATCCAAGAACTCAGGTATGAAACAATGGTTTCAACTTAGAGCTCTCAAATCCAGATTCTTGTAAGAAATGAGGTTGGGGTGGATGGGTATTTATAGAAATACCCGAACCGTTAGGATCGTTTGTCGAATACCGTGCCTTAATCGCATCCGTACAAGTGTCGGAACCTTATGGTGGCTAAAATTGATCCTTATCATCTGACTAAGCATGTGAGAATGTGTGGGTGTGAATCAACCAGCTGTGATCTGTGATTAAATGCATTTAATCTGGTCTGATATGTGGACACGGCCCGCTTCAGGATCAGGCAAACATAATGCGGGCCGCCTGGCCTTGTCAGATCAGAAACATGTTTCAAAAATGACAGTTTAGGTCCCTGTACGTGTTTAAGGCCATTTCCGACACTTCTAAGGCCCGTAAAGCCAACTTTAAGGCCCTAAAATGTTGCCTAAACATTGTGGACATGAAACATGCTCAAAAATATGCCGGGTGTTGGTTCGTTTGGCCGTACGAACGCGATGTTCGCTTAATTACGACGGAATGCGCATAAGCGCGAAAAACGATCCAAATGACGTGACGAATGGATTTTTCTTATGCCAAACACTAAAATAAAATATTTTAGTGCTTACATAAATTTTTGGATGTCCGGATGTATTCAGAACGTAAGTTATGCGCGAAAATGCAAACTTGTGCACTTTTTGACACTTTTAGTCCCTGAATGACACAAAAGTTTATTTTAGCACACCGAACCCCTCAAAGCCTATTTCTAAGCTATGTAAAGGATATTTATGGTATGTTTAACTTATGGCCATGTTCCGGAATGTCTGTTACAGCTCAAATTGGCATACTTTCGCAGTTTGTCAACTTTAGTCCCTGTAAGCGATTAAACTTTGATTTCACCACACCAAACCTTCCAAAACTTATATCTAAGTTATGTATAGGTTATTTAAGGTATGTTAAGCCTATTTCACTATTCCGGAGTGTTCGTTGCATCAAAGTATGAAATACAATGTTTCATTGGTTTGGCATTTGTTTAATGGTTGAAGTGACACAGGTGTCACATCACGTGACGCCAAGAGGTCTGATCCGCAGCGAGTTGTGTTCCCTTGAGCTGGTTGGCCAATTTCCTTCACCTCTCTTTTTCCCCAATCAACTTTAAACCTTCTTTAACACTAAACCCAACCTAACCATTATATAATCAAGCCTCCATTACCCCATTACCACTTTCCCAACTCCTTTACACTCTCAAAACACTCCCAAATGAGTAGCAAACACAAGAAAAGGAAAATTATTCTAAGTTCTAAAGTGTTTCCAAACTCACCTTTCTTCATGTTTTCTTCATCTTTTCTTTCACTTGAAAGCTTGGACCACCTCTAGGAGTGTTTCCACAAGTTTACCATGGTAAACTAAGGTGCAACCTCACCATTTTTGTGACAACTGGCACAAAACCGGTAATTTCCGTACAATTTTAATTATTATTTAGTATCTGCAATTATGTGCTTAAGCGTCAACATTCTCTGATTTCTTGCTATACATATGAATTCATGCATGTTTTGTACATCAAAAATTTCTTTATGCATTACTTTTAGTGTTGCGTTAGAAAGACTAGTAAACTCACCGGTAAGACACTCTGTGTCAGCATTTCCGCAGAAAGCAGTCAGACAATAGAATTAGGGCCTAGGAGTAGGTCCAACATCTAAAATACATTAAAACCCAAGTATGGATACAAGGGTTAACATATAAGCTTCCCGGAAACTAATCTATGCACTAAAAAGCACCTGAAACTTACCTAAATGCTGAAATCAGCATAATTCAGCAATAATTCAGCTTTTAACACAACAATATCATGCAGAATTTATGAATTAGTGTCCAGAATAACTTACAAAGTGTCGGGAATTGAAACTGTCATAAAAGGTGCTTCATACTTAGTGAAACTGCGCAATTTAGCACTTTAACGAACCGTAACGAAACGAACAACCGGACACTACCCGAATTACCAAATTTTCACCAGAAACATTGTTTTAGTGTTACGAAGCTAGTTATGATCACCGAACATCATATTACATCCCATAAACATTAAATACACAAAATACCTAACTAATACCATTACATTCCAACTAAATCATGTAACTTATAGTTACAATGTTACACTTTACCCCCCCCCCTTTTGTTGGACGGTTGGGAACAAGGGTCCCACTTGGGGATATCTTTGTTATATTTTATAAGATATGTTGGAGAATATTCCAACAAATATACCATGAATGATTATGAGAATTTTATAAAACCATAAAATATTATCACATCTTCATTCACCATCTTCCAACTTTCACCATCTCCTTCCTCTCCTCCCTCTAACTTTTGGCTCACATACAACACCCACACATCCATCATTTTCACTTCATTTCCTAGCAATCCAAGGTTACTACATGGTGTAAGAAGCTTGTCAAAGAAGGTGTGAGGTGCTAGAAGTTGAAGGACCATCTTGTGGAGCCTTTAACCACCCATTTTCTTCCATAATCATCTTCATCATTTTTGTGCCACTTCCCTAGCCATTAGAGCTAGTAGTAAGCTTCTTGATCTTGTTTTTACGTCAAATCTTAATGGTTAAAGTGTTATGTAAGTGGTTAAACTCAAAAATCACAAAGAAATAAGAAGATGATCATTAATATAAAGCTAAATAACATGAAATCTAAGATGATTAAGTGTATGTATGAAACTTGTTTGTGGATTTCTTGTGTTTATGATGTTGATCATCATAATAACCTTGCTAGATGATGATTAAACACATGATCTAGCAAGTATAAGGATGGATCTTGAAGAAATCATAATGATCATACTTTATGTTTCACATGAACTTGAAAATGAAAATGTTTTAGAGTATGATGATGGTTGATATATGTTAAAAGTCTTGTAAATAGATAATTACAAAAATAATTTTCTCAAGAAACCAAGTTTATTTACAAGATTTACAAAGTCTTGGTTTCTAAGTAAACTAATCATGTTGTTAGTGTTAAATCAAGACTAGAAGCATGTTTGTAACAAGAAAAATACAAAAGAAATATTTTTGGAAAAATCATCTTACAAGTTGTGAATGACTAAATCTTTCAAGAGTGTTATTTACAAACAAATAACCATGTTTTAAAGGCTAACTAAACCCACTAAATAACATGGTAAGTTACTACAAGTTTTTACAAAAATTTCAAGTTCATGATGTAGTGTAATTTACATGATCTTGGCTTATGGTAAGTCTTGATTGACTTATTGATGATTGATGATGATTTTAAAAGAAAATGATATGCTTTGAAAGCATGGAAACCTCCATTTTTAAGGGGAAACTATGGCAAAATTTTTGTAAAAATTAAACACTTAGAAAAATATTTTTAAACAAGTGTTTATAAGTAAATTTTGAACATGGTTTTCATATAAAAGTTTGCCATAACTTTTATTACAAAAATTACAAACATTGGAGGTTGATTTTTTATAAATAAAAAGTGACTAAGGATATATTTAGGAAAATATATTTAGATGTCACAATTTGTGTGTTACTTGTATATTATGTGTGTTAGTTATATTATTTTAGGAACTTGAAAATAATATAACACACAAATATACCAAAGTTTGGAATACAAAACACTACCAAAATTCCAAGAAAACACATATATGAATTATACCCGAATATCGGACAATCGGACGAACGAACTTATGGACTATAAGTGATATATTCCGGAAATAAATCCGTAACTTAACAAATGTGACGAACGGTATTTTTTTGAAACCAAGAAAATAATGAGATATGAATTTTTACAAGTATTACAAAAATATATCATATTTTTGTCAAATAGAAAATATATTATTTTGATGAAAAAAATATATATATTTTCTTAACAAGATAAAAATATATTATTTTGGGGTGAAGACTAGAAAAATATATTTTCTAAGACTAATCTTAAAAAATATATCTTATTTCTGAGATTTATATGGAAATATACTTATTTTAGCCAAATAAATGTATAGATATTTTTTCTATAAAAATTCTCACAAAATATGTATATTTTGAGAATACAAAGTGGTGATTTTTAGTTGTCTAAAAATAATGTCCCGGAAAAATAATCACAAGTTTAAGTACAAAATACTTAACGAATACAAGAAAATAGGTATTCTCATACGTATAAATACATACCGGAATACACCACCAATACTTGGCAAAATACACACGTATGAATACACATAAATACAAGTATTCCTATGCTTGGAAATTATACATGTGTAGAATACATTAAATAAACCAAGTTGAAAATATATTACTTTAATAATATTCCAAATATTTGGATAAACATAATTTAAGTTAAAATATTAATATTTTAACTAAAAATTATACCTTTGAATTATATAATACATCAAGGATGTAACTCAAAGTATACCAATGATTCCAAAAATAAGTCTTAATAAACAACTAAGACTAATAGTCGTTACACGACCTAAACGTCTAATAAAACATAGTACGTGTGTAGGTAGTGATACGACGCTCTAAGCAAACCCGGTGAAGTTTACGGCGCAGGATACGCAAAGTTGTGAGTTCATGTCCCCACTTTAAACTTTTACTTGTTTTCTAAACTTAGGGAAAATACATGTACTGTGGTATGTAGAATTCAAAAACTAAGGAATGATACATAGATCATGTGACGTATAGGGTGCCATAAGCACCATTAATCAATTACATACCAAGACCGCAGAACAAAAGGTTAGATCTAATGGGTTTCAGGCAACCACACTCTTGGCCACTCTTTTACCAAGCAGTGCTTTTGTGTCTCTAGTCGTGAATCGACAAGTAAAAATGCCTATGGTTTGGATGCTTCCTATGCCGTTACATATGTTAGTGGCCTCGCGAACCATTAGCGATCTCGTATTCCTTCCATTTACAGAAATACTTGTTTCATACAATTACATACCATGTTTTCTACAACGGATGCTTAAAAGTTTTACAAAAAAAAACTGCATGAATTCACACCAACATTATGTTGACGATTTTCCAAAACTTACATGTATTTCAGGTAACTTGTAAGACCCTAACACGTATTTGACAAAAGTCACAACGGAAATTCGTGCCATAAAATTTCTTTCAATACAAACGTCTTGACTTACTTGAAGGTTTATTTTAAAAATATCTCTTTTATAAAACAAAAGCATAACTCCCGTTTACTAAAGTACATACTCGATTATTCCCGTACAATCTATCTTGTGACTCGGTCTTCGATCTCTATTCCTTGTGATAATCGCCCGTGATCCGTACAAGCTGCACTCACCACATACATTCCTAACATTAGCACACATTATATAAACAAGATTCTTTCACGTACACTTCACATTTCATCCTTTTCAAACTTTAAGCATTTCATCTGCTTATCCATTTCCTGGTGAGGCTTCAATAACGTACCTGCATTACTTTTCATTCTCAAGGTACACCATTAATAACGTTAACACTCAACGTGTCTAAATCATGCATACATACGTACTTACATACATACATACATACTTACACATCTACATACGTACATACCTTTCCTACAACTTTACATACGTGCATACACTCATACATGTCTTTATTCATACATACATACACAACTACATACGTACTGTAACACCTGTGTCATTTCAACCATCAAACAAATGCCAAACCAATGAAATATTGTATTTCATACTTTGGACTTGTAAAAATATGTGTATAGTTTGCACATATCGACTCTTGTTCGATTTCAAGCTTTAAATCGCTTTCTGGAGGGTTATACGCGCTCTGATGTGTAGATATAACCAGTTTAATCCAACGAACACTCCGGAATAGTGAAATAGGCTTAACATACCTTAAATAACCTTTACATAACTTATATATAAGTTTTGGAAGGTTTGGTGTGGTGAAATCAAAGTTAATCGCTTACAGGGACTAAAGTTGACAAACTACGAAAGTATGCCAATTTGAACTGTAACAGACATTCCGGAGCATGACCATAAGTTAAACATACCATAAATATCCTTTACATAGCTTAGAAATAGGCTTTAAGGTGTTCGGTATGCTAAAATAAACTTTTGTGTCATTCAGGAACTAAAAGCGTCAAAAAGTGCACAAGTTTGCATTTTTACGCGTAACTTACGTTCTGAATACATCTGGACATCCAAAAATTTATGTAAGCGTGACTACATTATATTTTAGTGTTCTCCATAAGAAAAATCCATTCGTCACGTCATTTGGTTCGTTTTTCGCGCTTATGCGCATTCCGTCGTAATTAAGCGAACATCGCGTTCGTACGGCTAAACGAACCGACATCCGAGATATTTTTGAGCAGATTTTAAGTTCCCTATACTTTAACTTCATTTTAGAGCTTTGAAATGGGGTTAACGGGCCTTAAACGTGTCAAAAATGGACTGATTGCATTGCAGGGACCAAAACTGTAAATTCTGCCAAACTTCTAGCTTACGGACCTCAAGCTTATTGACCTTACGGTCCGTAAGCTACCTGCAGAACAGATAATAACAAACAGTCAGCAGATTATCAGCGGATTAAACCACAACCACATGTTTGCAACTTGCATTTTCAGCTGATAAACACCATTTCTAACCACCACAACTTTGTGACAAGTGTACGCACGAGATTCGATCACGTTATTCAAGAAACGATCCTAACGGTTACCCGAAATCTATAAATACCCATCACATTTGCACACATTTCTCACAAGAATCTGATTAATTGTGTTCTAAGTTGAAACCTTTGTTTCATACCTGAACTATATTGATCTAGATTAGCATTCGGGGACCCTTCGTAAGTATTCTTTCGTTCTTTTATTGCTTTTCGAGTCCGAAAGTCAAACTTTGTTTGACTTTCTGCATTGACCAGTTTATGGTCGATGCGAAGTTCGTTTGAACTTCATAACGTGAGCGTGATCACGATGGTTATAGTCCTTAGTGACTATACCTACTGATTACCACGTTATCTAGGCTCAGTGACGAGCCGTAGTTTCGGGCAGAATACGTATTCTTACGTATTTTGTAACCAAACTACTCTTAGGTATCACAACCGTTTGTTGTGATACCAAACCTGTTTTCTAAACTTAGTTAAGCATGTTTTAACATGCTTAGCTCGTCACTTTTAGTTTAGTGCTTAGATAGGGTCGTAAGGTAAGCGATCTAAACAATCGCTTATACTTTCGAACCCGACCCGTTTGGTCGATCATTAGGATCCGACCAAGCACATTAGGTGACCATAGTATATAGGGAATAACCTTCCGAGGTTATACCTTATGGTCACGACGTTTAGTTAGTTGTATGATAGGTAGTTTATATGCCTTAGGTAAATTACCAAAATACCCCTTTGATGCCAAAATTCATTTTAAACATATGTAACATAACTTTTGACATCTAAACTGATTTGACAACCATATTAGACATGTTAAGGCATATATTACTTGTCATAGGACTAGTTAGGCGGTCCGAACGCGTTTCACGCGAACGACGCGTTAAAGTAGCATAAGCTACCTAAACGGGTCGTAATGGGTCACAAGCACTTAAGTTAGATTTCATTTAGTATGTAGGCCTTGTTAAACCATACTACATGAGTTCCCATACTCATTTGGTTTACGAGCCCTCATTCTATCCGATCTTCCGATTTAGGTCCGGTTTATTAATGTAGTTACCTATATTAGGTGCCGTTTGATTCCGAGATCTCTAGCATTAATTGGTGATTATCTTTAGACATCTGTGCAATCTCAAGTGAGTACATAGACCCCTCTTTTACTGTTTTCCAAACTGTTTTGGGGTGGAACACATGTGCCTACTTGTTACTTTCATGCTTTCCTGTTTTCACATCATATACATGCTATGTTCGTTAGTACATTATAGTACATGATTTCATTACATTTCATACTAGGTGTGCCCATTGTGTGCATTACTTGGTACATTGTTTTACATTACATTTCATGCTAGGTGTGCCCATTGTGTGCATTACTTAGTACATCGTTTTACATGACATTTCATGCTAGATGTGCCCATTGTGTGCATTACTTAGTACATCGTTTTACATGACATTTCATGCTAGATGTGCCCATTGTGTGCATTACTTAGTACATTGTTTTACTTTGCCTTTCTGTTGCATATGCTTATCCAGCGTATGAACACATTATACTACATTTTGAACCGTTGTAATCATTTGACTATGTGATCCGTTGATATCTGTGAACCGTTTGTATTTGTAACCGTTGAACCATGTGAACCGTTTGTAACCGTTGAACCATGTGAACCGTCTGTAACTGTTGAACCGTTTGTATCCATTACATGATTTACATTAGACATGAACATTACTTTGGTGGTTTGGTTTGATTAAGTGATTAAGTAACGATGCGTGTGTAATATGATACAAACATGGTGGATACGCCGCTGGTACTTCCTATATATAAGTGTTTGTATGGTATTACATATCGTAGCGTTATTTGAATCATTTCAGTTTGATACATATAACATTTTATACAAATAACATACTTTTCACAATACATTGTTTTACAAGCAACTTATCTTATACAAACTCATTTTACATGGTTATTCATTTAACCATACATTATTTATACATATCATCTGATCTTATCGATTTTCAAATGATTTACAAAACAAAGCAAATAACAAGGTTCATGACTAAACATTTTCTCAAACAAAAGTCATGAAACCTATTTTCACAAAACCTATGTATCTCACCGGCATTTTTATGCTGACGTACCTATTTTCACATGTGTTTTCAGGAGCTGTTGCATAAGATGATCAAGATACA
Source organism: Helianthus tuberosus (assembly GCA_030545235.1). NCBI lineage: Eukaryota > Viridiplantae > Streptophyta > Magnoliopsida > Asterales > Asteraceae > Helianthus > Helianthus tuberosus. Next base: position 107,138,596 of record CM060414.1, on the reverse strand, counting down.
CATAGGCAGACTTGGGCTTTAGTGACAATAAAAGATGCAAGACTAGTTAATTATGTTGTATTCCTTTGTTTGTTGAGACATTGTAACACTTTTATCAATAAAACGAAACTTCAATTGCCATGGATTTGAAACGATTAATTCTGTTACAACACTCCCCGACGTTTCCGCCACGTTTTGTATGTTCTACGTGGTCGGGGTGTGACAGAAAAGATGGTATCAGAGCCAATGGTTATAGGGAATTAGGTTATTAGTAATGCTTTGACCTAGTCTATAACTCTCTTAGGACCCTAACGCGAGTTTACTTGCGTTTAGTCATAAAACAATACCGTCACCTATCCTTAGGCGACAATCACAACAAGAACATAAATTTCAAAACCGCTTTGAAAACTAATCATCTGTTCTAGGATGATTAATTACTAGGTTTTGAACCCTCAATTGTAAGGTTTTGAACTCTCTATTATATGGTTTTGAACCCCTTTGAGTTTTCAAAATCTCGTCAAGGTTTTGGGTTTTAAATAATGTGAACATGTGCAAACTGGAAGGGTGAATGCCTGTATTCTGGGTTTTCTGTCTAGGCAAGCACCTCGTATACATCTCATCAGACGCGAGACCAGTTGTGCTTACCTGGGAATTCTTGGGATGAGTGTTCACTTATAGGCGAGCATGTCTTCGCGATACATTATTTTTGACCCATTTACTTTGATTAGTCACTGTGTGTCGTTTGTTTACCTTGGAGTAACAAACAAATGACCACTACCCTTGCTTTCATCAGATTTGATTCATCTCATTCTTTTTCGTCTAAATCTCTCACTCGTTTCCTTTCATGTTTCCTCTTTTAGAATGCCTCCTCGACGCGAGAACCAGATAGCGACAGCCGAACTGGCAGAAATCATTGCACAGCAAATGGCTGCTCAATTCCCAAACCTCTTTGCTCAATGGAATCAAGCCAACAACAACAACAATGTTACATGCAAATACAAGGATTTTAACCAGGCTAAACCACTCAAGTTTAGTGGTTCTGAAGGGGCGACTGGGCTTCTTCAATGGTTCGAAAGCATTGAGAATACTTTCCGCCACGTGCAGTGTCCTGACAATCGCAAGGTCGAGTTTTCTTCGAGTGTGTTTCAGAAGAGGGCTCTTACATGGTGGAACGGGGTTATGAGGGATCGTGGTGCAGAAGTTGCTCTAGCACAGACATGGGCCGAACTTAGGGCTCTCATGATGAAGGAGTTTTGTCCTCGTCACGAGATCAGGGCTTTGGAAAGGGAATTTAATGATCTTAAGCAAGATAGCGGTGAGCATCGAGCCTACACGGACCGTTATGAGGAGTTAAGTCTGTTATGCCCAAACATGGTCACACCTTTGGATAAGGCTATCGAAAAGTACATTGATGGCCTTCCCGACTCAATACAAGACATTTTGACTGGTAGCAACCCTACTACTGTTAGGCAGGCCATTGAGCTATCTGCAACCTTGACTGAATCGCAGATCAGGAAACGTAAGCTTTTCCGAAAGGGTGACAAGAAACTGGTCGAGGAATCGAAACCAATCGAGGAATCAAAGACCATGGATGAACAGACTGGATCCCCTAAGAAGTCAAAGAAGCGAAAGGCTTCTCAGAACTTCGCCGTGGTCGCTCACAATGATCAAGCCGTCCCCAACCAACTAGCTCAACCCCTTGCCAGGAAACCCTACAACGGAACTGCACCCTTGTGCAACCAATGTGGCCTACATCATCATGCTGGTGTGAAGTGCCGCACATGCCAAATTTGCGGACTTATAGGTCATACAGCGAGGGTTTGCCCAACAGCAGCAGCACCAAATCAGATTAACAACAATCCTGCTCAAGCTCGTTTTCCACCAGGGTCTTGCTACAACTGTGGCGAGATGGGCCATTTTAGTAGGAATTGCCCAAGACTTGCTAATGCAAATCCAGCGCAGGGATGAGCATATGACCAACCAAAAGACAACATCGTTTAGAAATAATCACGTCTTATGTATTATTTTCTTTTGTTGTCACGATCCATGAAACGGTTGTTGTTATCATTGTTTATAAATAAATCTTTTATTTACATCGCAATGTATTTATGTGATTGTATGTATAAACAACATATCCTCTACAATAGCGACAATCAAGGAACCGCATTCCTTGAAGAACAGACTACCCCCAAATTTCTTCCATTGTATGATCTCTTGCGTTTTTCACGAAAATCCTAAGTACCCGTTTCTTCCAAGAGAAACGAAGTACGAGGTGCCAAGTTATAACAATCAATAACAAGATAATAACAATTAAACAATTATGTGATTATGTGCTTATGTGTTACCCTTTATGTGTCTTGTGATCCAATTTATGTTATTCAAATCCTCGTAAAATCTTACATATCTTTGTGCAAGAGATTCATAGTAGGATACCCAAAGGTACTATTTAAATCCTAAATGGACTTCTACGTTGTAGTTAAAGTCCCTTGGATTATAATGTACTACTTCATAATTAGACCCCTTTAGTGGTCTAGTTAAACAGATTGATCCAAAAATCTGGTTAGGGATATCATGTGATGATATAGCTGAAAGGACTCCTTAGTGGCCTAATTAAGAAGATCCCCTGTGGATCTAATTAAAAGGACCCTATGGTAGTCTAGTCACCGTCATCACAAGTGTTATATTCTTCCCCACAACATTACAAAACGAACTGTGCGGACTGTGCAAGGAATTACGTAATTATGGATGCATACATAATTATGGAATTTAGTGTATAGAAATCACAGCAAGTTCTATCATGTATCTAGAGTTAACCCTATTCATTTCCAATTCTGATGAAGCATCCGTTGAGGAAAAATGAACTAGCTATTCATTTTTCACTTCTGAAGATTTATCCGTTGAGGAAATGAATATCCGTTGTGTAATCCTTCATTTCCAACTCTGAGGAAATAACCGTTGAAAATGACTCCGTTAGTTCATTTTCGTTTCTGAAGATTTATCCGTTGAGGAAATGAATATCCGTTTGTAAATCCTTCATTTCCAACTCTGAGGAAATAACCGTTGAAAATGACTCCGTTAGTTCATCTTCGTTTCTGAAGATTTATCCGTTGGGGAAATGAATATCCGTTTGTAAATCCTTCATTTCCAACTCTGAGGAAATAACCGTTGAAAATGACTCCGTTAGTTCATTTTCGTTTCCGAAGATTTATCCGTTGGGGAAATGAATATCCGTTTGTAAATCCTTCATTTCCAACTCTGAGGAAATAACCGTTGAAAATGACTCCGTTAGTTCATTTTCGTTTCTAAAGATTTATCCGTTGGGGAAATGAATATCCGTTGTGTAATCCTTCATTTCCAACTCTGAGGAAATAACCGTTGAAAATGACTCCGTTAGTTCATTTTCGTTTCTGAAGATTATCCGTCGAGGAAATGAATATCCGTTTGTCTATCATTGTCATTTCCGTTTCTGAGGAAGCATCTGTTGAAAATGACTCCGTTTGTTCATTTTCGTTTCTGAAGAATATCCGTTAAGAGAAATGAATATCCGTGGATTATTCCTTCATTCCCATTTCTGACGAAGAATCCGTTGAGAAAGAATGAATCATCCATTCATTTTCACTTCTGAAGAATATCCGTTGAGGGAAATGTATATCCGATTAGTTAATTCCGTTATTTTCCATTTCCGAAGAAACCGTTGAAAAGAAAATGACCCTGTTCATTCACTTTCACTTCTGAAAAATATCCGTTGAGGAAAATAATCAGATTATGCTTTACATATCTTTGATGTCTATTTGACACAAAGTCATAGATAGACTCCTACGAATAAATTTCGGGACGAAATTTCCTAAAGTAGGGGAGACTGTAACACCTGTGTCATTTCAACCATCAAACAAATGCCAAACCAATGAAATATTGTATTTCATACTTTGGACTTGTAAAAATATGTGTATAGTTTGCACATATCGACTCTTGTTCGATTTCAAGCTTTAAATCGCTTTCTGGAGGGTTATACGCGCTCTGATGTGTAGATATAACCAGTTTAATCCAACGAACACTCCGGAATAGTGAAATAGGCTTAACATACCTTAAATAACCTTTACATAACTTATATATAAGTTTTGGAAGGTTTGGTGTGGTGAAATCAAAGTTAATCGCTTACAGGGACTAAAGTTGACAAACTACGAAAGTATGCCAATTTGAACTGTAACAGACATTCCGGAGCATGACCATAAGTTAAACATACCATAAATATCCTTTACATAGCTTAGAAATAGGCTTTAAGGTGTTCGGTATGCTAAAATAAACTTTTGTGTCATTCAGGGACTAAAAGCGTCAAAAAGTGCACAAGTTTGCATTTTTACGCGTAACTTACGTTCTGAATACATCTGGACATCCAAAAATTTATGTAAGCGTGACTACATTATATTTTAGTGTTCGCCATAAGAAAAATCCATTCGTCACGTCATTTGGTTCGTTTTTCGCGCTTATGCGCATTCCGTCGTAATTAAGCGAACATCGCGTTCGTACGGCTAAACGAACCGACATCCGAGATATTTTTGAGCACATTTTAAGTTCCCTATACTTTAACTTCATTTTAGAGCTTTGAAATGGGGTTAACGGGCCTTAAACGTGTCAAAAATGGACTGATTGCATTGCAGGGACCAAAACTGTAAATTCTGCCAAACTTCTAGCTTACGGACCTCAAGCTTATTGACCTTACGGTCCGTAAGCTACCTGCAGAACAGATAATAACAAACAGTCAGCAGATTATCAGCGGATTAAACCACAACCACATGTTTGCAACTTGCATTTTCAGCTGATAAACACCATTTCTAACCACCACAACTTTGTGACAAGTGTACGCACGAGATTCGATCACGTTATTCAAGAAACGATCCTAACGGTTACCCGAAATCTATAAATACCCATCACATTTGCACACATTTCTCACAAGAATCTGATTAATTGTGTTCTAAGTTGAAACCTTTGTTTCATACCTGAACTATATTGATCTAGATTAGCATTCGGGGACCCTTCGTAAGTATTCTTTCGTTCTTTTATTGCTTTTCGAGTCCGAAAGTCAAACTTTGTTTGACTTTCTGCATTGACCAGTTTATGGTCGATGCGAAGTTCGTTTGAACTTCATAACGTGAGCGTGATCACGATGGTTATAGTCCTTAGTGACTATACCTACTGATTACCACGTTATCTAGGCTCAGTGACGAGCCGTAGTTTCGGGCAGAATACGTATTCTTGCGTATTTTGTAACCAAACTACTCTTAGGTATCACAACCGTTTGTTGTGATACCAAACCTGTTTTCTAAACTTAGTTAAGCATGTTTTAACATGCTTAGCTCGTCACTTTTAGTTTAGTGCTTAGATAGGGTCGTAAGGTAAGCGATCTAAACAATCGCTTATACTTTCGAACCCGACCCGTTTGGTCGATCATTAGGATCCGACCAAGCACATTAGGTGACCATAGTATATAGGGAATAACCTTCCGAGGTTATACCTTATGGTCACGACGTTTAGTTAGTTGTATGATAGGTAGTTTATATGCCTTAGGTAAATTACCAAAATACCCCTTTGATGCCAAAATTCATTTTAAACATATGTAACATAACTTTTGACATCTAAACTGATTTGACAACCATATTAGACATGTTAAGGCATATATTACTTGTCATAGGACTAGTTAGGCGGTCCGAACGCGTTTCACGCGAACGACGCGTTAAAGTAGCATAAGCTACCTAAACGGGTCGTAATGGGTCACAAGCACTTAAGTTAGATTTCATTTAGTATGTAGGCCTTGTTAAACCATACTACATGAGTTCCCATACTCATTTGGTTTACGAGCCCTCATTCTATCCGATCTTCCGATTTAGGTCCGGTTTATTAATGTAGTTACCTATATTAGGTGCCGTTTGATTCCGAGATCTCTAGCATTAATTGGTGATTATCTTTAGACATCTGTGCAATCTCAAGTGAGTACATAGACCCCTCTTTTACTGTTTTCCAAACTGTTTTGGGGTGGAACACATGTGCCTACTTGTTACTTTCATGCTTTCCTGTTTTCACATCATATACATGCTATGTTCGTTAGTACATTATAGTACATGATTTCATTACATTTCATACTAGGTGTGCCCATTGTGTGCATTACTTGGTACATTGTTTTACATTACATTTCATGCTAGGTGTGCCCATTGTGTGCATTACTTAGTACATCGTTTTACATGACATTTCATGCTAGATGTGCCCATTGTGTGCATTACTTAGTACATCGTTTTACATGACATTTCATGCTAGATGTGCCCATTGTGTGCATTACTTAGTACATTGTTTTACTTTGCCTTTCTGTTGCATATGCTTATCCAGCGTATGAACACATTATACTACATTTTGAACCGTTGTAATCATTTGACTATGTGATCCGTTGATATCTGTGAACCGTTTGTATTTGTAACCGTTGAACCATGTGAACCGTTTGTAACCGTTGAACCATGTGAACCGTCTGTAACTGTTGAACCGTTTGTATCCATTACATGATTTACATTAGACATGAACATTACTTTGGTGGTTTGGTTTGATTAAGTGATTAAGTAACGATGCGTGTGTAATATGATACAAACATGGTGGATACGCCGCTGGTACTTCCTATATATAAGTGTTTGTATGGTATTACATATCGTAGCGTTATTTGAATCATTTCAGTTTGATACATATAACATTTTATACAAATAACATACTTTTCACAATACATTGTTTTACAAGCAACTTATCTTATACAAACTCATTTTACATGGTTATTCATTTAACCATACATTATTTATACATATCATCTGATCTTATCGATTTTCAAATGATTTACAAAACAAAGCAAATAACAAGGTTCATGACTAAACATTTTCTCAAACAAAAGTCATGAAACCTATTTTCACAAAACCTATGTATCTCACCGGCATTTTTATGCTGACGTACCTATTTTCACATGTGTTTTCAGGAGCTGTTGCATAAGATGATCAAGATACACATAGGCAGACTTGGGCTTTAGTGACAATAAAAGATGCAAGACTAGTTAATTATGTTGTATTCCTTTGTTTGTTGAGACATTGTAACACTTTTATCAATAAAACGAAACTTCAATTGCCATGGATTTGAAACGATTAATTCTGTTACAACACTCCCCGACGTTTCCGCCACGTTTTGTATGTTCTACGTGGTCGGGGTGTGACACGTACATACCCTTCCTACACCTTTACATACATGTATACACTCATACATATCTTTATACATACATACATACACATCTACATACGTACATACCTTTCCTACATCTTTACATACATGTATACACTCATACATATCTTTATACATACATACATACACATCTACATACGTACATACCTTTCCTACATCTTTACATACATGCATACACTCGTACATATCTTTACACATACCTACATACACATCTACATACGTACATACCTTTCCTACATCTTTACATACATGTATACACTCATACATATCTTTATACACACATACATACACATCTACATACGCGTACAAGATCTTGCATACTTCTTACATACTCATGCGTTGATTACATGGGACTTAGACTTGATTTATAGCCCATAAACATCTAAGGATTGATCAAAATCATGTTTAGGAAGCCTACCATAGTCCACGGATAACAAACCGAAGCCTACGATACATGAATCAACTTAAATAACAAATTTCATGTTTTTGGACTTGGGGAGGGCGTCGGCGACGGCCCTAGGGCCCGTCAGCGACGACCTGTGGTTCTTCCCGTAGCCAAAAACCCCGTAGACAAGTAAATAACCCGTCAGCAAAAAAACTAACTTTCTAGAGCCCGTCGGCGACTACCTCTAGAAATGGCACTTTTCTGCAGTTCCGTTTCGTCGTCCGTACGTACTAAAACGCGCATAACTTTTGAACCGTTTACCTGTTTAACCTCCCGTTTCTTCCTACATGCTTGTAAATTCACATTCTATCATATGAACTTAAAATCCCACATCCGGATTAAGGAAATTCTTAACTTACACGCTATCGTCTTATTATTCATTTGTGATTTATTCGACCCGTTCATGCATTCATCCACATAACTTGTTTGTTTGACCCTAACTTCTTATGAACCTAATAATGTCAACATTGTATATCATACAAGATTAAGTTCTCGGATGTCTTGCATCCTCTTGACCCATTTTCGCTCAAGAGCTTATTTTGACCCGTTAAGGGTATTTGCGCATTTTAAGGTCCTTAGCTTACGAAAACCATACTTCTCGCTTTCTTGCTTTTTCAAAACATTCATTTAATCAAATAGCTTGTTTGTAATCAACTTTTAAGACCATTTGCTCGTTTTACCCATCAAGGGCGTTTTTGTCAACTTTGCTCTATCCTTAACAACAAAGGACTCCCTTGCATAAGTAACCAATCCTACTACTTAGCTACAATTCTTAATCACACATACCTTGCTCGGATCAAAGCTAAGATCCGTTTAATACTTCATCAGTCTCATACAATTCTTTCCTACTTGACCTCGATCATCATACTTAATTAAATTGCACATAACTTTACATAAATAACTAAGAAGTGATTACAAAAATCACTTACCTCGTGCGTCCATGTTCATACTCGTTTCCTCGCCACTTTTTGACCCGTTAGCCTTCCGTGCTTGATTCCGTCTCGACATGATTCCTATACTTCCATGTCATCGAAATCACATTCTTATTAGCATACATAATTGTACATGTTAACGATCATATCGATCGCATAATTCCTATTTGACTTTCATTAGTTACTTCTAGCAAGCATAATACATGTGACCAAATTCATATCATTTCAAACTCATGTAAACCATCATGTCATCGCATTAAACACACATTCGTCAAACACGCTCCATATAACTTACCTTAATCTTACAATTATGAAAACACGTCTAACCATCCTTCTTATACACGGTTGACTTTTAGAAGTCAACGGTTCATTTAGTTTAACTTTCGACTTATCATTATATACCCGTAACATCATAATAGCCTATACGGACAACACTATATACTTATCATCTTTTAGTTACATACAATTTCATCGATTAAGCTCACCTAGGCGTTTCATCAAACGCTTGGTGTGCGTACCACTATCTTAGCACAATGTACAACTAATATATGCATATTCTTCTAATCTTATGCATAATTCATCCAATCCTCCCACTAATTAGCATTTATCATTCATACATAAGATCAAGCATATCAACACAATATTTCTTTCAATTCATGTAACAAGAATTCATCATACCCACATAATACAAACAACATGCAACAAGAATTAGACATGGATGATGATTCAAGTCATTATTCTTACCATAACTAATGGGTTTTGCCTCTAAACATCAAATTAACCTAAACCATGCATAATCCATGTTCTATATGATGATTCTTACATATCCTCATGCCCAATTTCATACAAATTCATGATTTACAACATAACCCACTTCGTGGGTAATCACCAATCTAGAATCTAAGACATACCTTATGATTCCCTAGTGTAGGTGATCACAAATTCGTGTTCGGTTCTGAATTTGAGCTTCATTTATCCTTCCAATTTGATGGATTAGATGGAATTAGGGTTTTGACTTCATGAGAGCTCCTGCTCCCTCTAGAACACACGATCGTGTGTGTGTTTGTGTGTGTAAATTTTTATTTATTAATTCAACTTTCAACTTAACCCACTTTAACCCCTCAAGTTGCCACTAATTATAAAGGGGCACAACTTTCTTTCTTTTAATTGTTTTTACCATTTTGTTAACTTGGTTAAATAACCTAGTCATTCATTTCTTGATGCACCATATCATAACATTTAACGAATATAAACATTCGGGTTTTGGGGTGTTACATAACTAATGTGGATGTACGAGCGGTCTCACCCTTGCTCAAGAATGTCGCTTATGTTTTAGTCATGTCGTGTCAAGACTCCTTTGCCTATTTTGTGGGATTTGGTTATTATATTCCATCCCGTGTGGTGATATAAGAACCAAAACCTTGATGTCTATCTTTTAAATAAAGTTGTAAACTTTTCAGACAAAATGTTATTATGTGATGTAAACACTTAACTTATGTTATGTTTTTAATTTTGTAATGTTAATGGCATTTGGAGTTATTTTATGATCATGTAGTATGTTTACCATTCGTATGCAATGAGAACCTTTCAATATCACACCTCGTGTTTCCGCCTTAGAAAGGGGTGTGACAATTTTGAGGTCCAAACTTTCTATTTTGAAGATTTATATTGCAAACTCTTTACAAACTTAACTTTCTTGCATGAATCTTGTGCCTATCTTGTTCCTAAACCCATATATGGTTATGGGACTTGTATAAGGTTGTTCTTATGAGTTTAGAGGTGCAAACACCCTTATACAATGAGTTCAAACAAATTAATGCCCTATGCCCTTGCAATTATGTACAACTCCCATCCTTTAAAAGTTAACTGAATATAATATGTGTATCACATATGAATAGTAGCACTTATTACACAGTCAATATTAACACTTAAACTCTTTTATAGACAAGTGTACAAATGGTTATTAACACTCAAATATACACACTCCGCATTATAATGAATGTTCATGATTGCGTTTAAGATAACGAAGTTAACCTGAAAATGTCGGATGTCACACGGGTGATACTAGATCTCCTATTTACCGCGTTCATCTTAGAGTAATCGGCTATTGTCCGTATGGGTTGATTAACCATCTTTGACTAAGTGTCGTCCGGGGTGTTTGATCTCATAAATGTTGATGGTCTCAGGCTTATCAAATGATATAAACTCGAGCGGTTTGGTGGTACGGCTGTGTCCTATAAGCTAGAAATAAAAATAACAGAAAGTTAACCTAAAATTTAAGGCAAAAAGAAACTATCCTAAAAAGGAATCAATTAGCAAAAAAAAAAAGCTAAACTAATCACAAATTGACAAATGTATTCTAATAAAGTAAAATATAAGCCAGTTACTAGGTGCCATTTAGACATCCTTTTAGGAAAAGAACTCTAGGTTATTAGACTTAGTAGATGTTGTTTTAAAGAATTTATTTAGTAAACTTCAATTTTATTTTAGATTTATAGGTTTATTTATTTTCTTATGACTTACACTTTATTTGTAGGGTGCTACTTTCTACACCCCCTCTAATTACTTTTTACACCACACTCCTCTCACATACTTACAGGTGGGGCCTGCGTGGGACCGGTAGTTTTCCTCTCACAAGAGGGGGTATAATCAGGAGGGAGGGGGGTGTGTTTAGAATCAGCCTATTTGTACTTTAAATTTTCATACTATAAATTAGTAACATGTAGGAGTTTTATGTAATTGTACTCTAAGTATTCGGAGTGTTTCAAAAAAAAGTTGGCCTTTTCACTTTTAATTTAAAGGTTTTCATCTTTTTTGCATTTTAATCTCATTTTTTTTACTTTTGCCCAAAGTTTTTCAATTTTTTCAAGTTAACCCATAATACTTTTTTGTTTACAACTTTAATCCCCTATACTTTTCATATTTTTCATATTTTTCGATATACGTTTCGTTTTACATTTTGTGAGTGAATACGCTGCGACGTGCGTGTGGGTTCAATGTTTTTTTGTTTTTTTTATTTCCATTTGACAAGTCTGTTGCAATACGTTTTTATTTCCCTGTTTGGCAGGTTCGTCGCAACAAGTGAGGGTCCTAGATTACTTAGTTATTATTTTCTATGTTTTACGTTTGAGTCTAATTTTTTCGCATTAACACGACGACGCAACAGATGTGCATGGTTCAACGATCTTACGCATACTTTTCGTTATGTGTTATTGTTTCCTTTTATGTTATTTTGTTTTTACCTGTTTTTTCGTGTGTGAATGGTCGCTAGCAGTGATATAGTATTGGTACTACTTGACACAGTTTACGCCCCCGCCGCAATGCGGGGACCTTAATACTAGTTCACTTCAATAATAAACATTCCTCCCCAACTCAATTATCATATATCTCAATCAAGCATTATTGAGAGAACACTAGAAACTTCAAATCAATAATTGAATAATGACATATTTTTCTTTTTTATCGTTTTATATCTAAATCAAGCATTATCACTAGAAACTTCAAATCATTAATTTAATAGTGACATTTTTTTCTTTTTTATCGTTTTATGTTTTATTTATTTATTTATTTACTTTTTTTACATGGTAAATTATAAGATTTTTCAATTACGTAATATGTAATAAACTTTGGTTTTTTTTTCTATAATTTTGACACAAAAGTTAAATGGATTTAGTTTTTTTTTTCATTAGTTTTTGTTGTACTTTATTTTTTTTAGATTTAGTTGTCGTTCGGTTATTACTTAACACGATGTTTGATGGTTACATTTAGTTTCTCAGGTTTTCTTTGTCCGGTTGCAATTTCACACAATGCTTGGTGGTAATATTTGGTCATTAACTGTTTTTACCCCTCGACTTTCTAATACGTGTCTGTATAAATTCGGCTTCGTCTACATTTTACGTCACGTGTCACTTGGTTTTGAAATTTACGTTGAGTATGTGCGTCCTCAAAGCTTTGACTTGAATTATCGCAGCAAGACCAAATCCTTGAATAAGCATATCTAGATTAGTCAGAAAATCAAGCTCGATTTACTACTGTCACCTCCACCTGGGCTAGCTTTACGTCTGATCAATCATTGTAGTACTGGTCGGCAAATGCTAAAGGCTCGATCTAAGATCAACCAAACGGGTCATAAAAATGGAAGAATATGTCTAGTTTAAATTTATAGATAAACACTTGTACTTGTACGTTTATTTAGTAGTGATTCAAAAGATGAAAATTTTATAAGTTTAGGCACTGGTAAAATTAGCTTTCTAAAGATTGTACTATTTTAAGATTTGATTTGTGGCTCTAAATTTTATTCACATCAATTATTAGTTTACAAATCTTAAATACTTATAAAATGTAGTTATTATAACCTATTAAACTATTATATATATATATATATATATATATATATATATATATATATATGGCCAGGATTTAGAGAAAACATGGGAAAGTGTGAGAACACTGAGAACGATTATGGATCGTCAGATCAAAACAATCTATGGACTAGATTGGCGCGATGGCGTTTTCGTAAATAACATAAATTTTATTACGTGTACGTGCTTCATTAGGGGTAAAAAAAGGTAAAACATCCTTTCTTACATAAAACGCCATTGAAATATAAAACGCCAAGTAAATACAAAACGCAAATTTTATTAGTGCGTAGTTTTTTCTGTGTTTTAGTTAAAGTCTTAGCCTAAAAAAACGCCATAAAACGTAAAACGCCATAATATATAAACGCCAAGCCTTACATCCGGATAATTGTTAATTGCATTTATTGTTATAATAATATCCCGCCTAAACTACGCGCCAAAAACATCCTATAAATAGAAACGTCTTAGCACCTTCCGTTGATCACACCAGAAAAACACACAAAACACAATGGTTCCTAAAAACCAGTCACTGTAAAACGCCAAAAGTTAGAGAAATCAACGATAGCAAACATCTTTTCTTTGATACTCAGTAATATTCTGCATGAAGTTTCGCTGAATGGTTTGTTAGGTGAAGGGAGTAAGATTTTACTGCATGAGATGGACAAATTTCAAGAAAAATATACTGATGACACCGATATGTCATTTTGTATTCTTTGTTCTTGAAGAAGGTTTGGATGAGTAGAAGAAACCGATCCTAGTTTAAATGCTACTTTGGCCTCGATGATGATAATGAAGATGACGGACAAATAGCATCCACCCACACGTAGTCGATCTATGTCTCCAACATCCATAAACCCACTTCAACACACGAACAAGAAAAAAACCACGCCAAACCCAAAACGCCATTTATTTGTGACAGTTCTTGTAGTTTCAAAAGAAGAAAGAGACTGATGACAGTGAAGATTTGGATCATCAATTACTTCCATTTGTTTTTTTTTTAATTTTCTTTTCCTGTTGTTTGTTATGTAATTTTTAGCTAAGAACAAAATATACATTAATTCTCTAAAAAAATATAATAAAACGCCAAACAGGCAAATGCTTGTGAAACGCCATCATGCCATAAAACGCCGAAACAACCAAACTATAATAAAATTACTTTGGACAAGTACTATTATAATAAATCTAAAAAAAGTATAAAACAATGTGCAAGATAATAGAACAAAGTGCCATCTTTATCTAAACGCCATTGGAAATACAAAACGCAATAATTACAGCCATAAAGATGGGACGTGTTGCAGCCATAAACAGATGAAAGCTGAAACAAAAATAGTAACTACAAACAGTAAAATGAAGCGACGGAAACATTATTATTAACATTTATTATATTAAAAGTCACTACACGGGAAATTGAATTTTATTTATCTTTTCAAACGCCATAATTAGCTAACACTTTATAGGACTGCATCCTACGTGCGCGGGAAAAAGTCATTATAAAAGTAGAACATGAGAACACAACTTAACACGCCAAAAACATTCTACTTGAACAACTCTGTGATTTAGCACCTTCGAACGGTGCAAGATCCAGGGTTGCAATGATATTCAAGTATAGGCTCTGGCAAAGAAGAGACGAGATGATGGCGTTATACGCCAATCTAAAATATGATGATGAATCTGAAGAAAGTGAGGACAAAGCGATGGGTACAACTCTGATATAATCCCATCCACAGAAAACTATTAGTTTTTTTTTGATTTCGTATTATTGTAATCTTATAAAATATTAATCAATGGTAATCAATTACTAACAACCCCACGAACGCCAAAAAAATGACCTGGGAAACGTCATAACGCCAAAAAAATTATCTATGTGACACAAAAACAATTAATTCAACGAGACAGATAAAAAAACAGTAAAACGCCAAGTAATTAATGAATATAGTTAACGCCAAAATTATCTTAGACGCCAAACATGAAGCAGCATGTGACACACTGTCGCAACCCCGATCCCTAATCCCCGGGAACGGCGGCCGCGAGCCAGTTTCGGTGGTATCACGTATTGTCTAATTTGGCAGCGGAATTTTTCATCAGGACCGTAGTTAGGAAATATTTGATCAGAGTAAAATACGACATTTTCATAATATTAAAGACATGGGATAAAAACCCAAGTTCGCAGTACACACGTTTTCATAGGAATAATTCCTATTTTACTTAATAAAAACATCTATTTTATTTTAGGTAACTTTATTGCCAATTTTCCAAGCCTTCAGTGCTGTCCAGCTGGCTTCTATTTGGCTTTCACAATTTGTTACCTGAAACGCGTTTTAAAAACATTTGTCAGTGGGAAATACTGGTGAGTGAATCCCAGTTTAATCAAGTTTAAATAAAAAACCATTGTACAGTATTGAGGGCGATCTCGCAATTACATTTGTTTCCAAGTTATAACAATTAACATCCATGGTACTGTCAGACCCGACTTGTGGAAATGTTACTCCTTGACCAGGTGGTAACAAATTTTGTATACAAAACCACAACATACTCATGATAATTGTATTCTTACAAATACTCAATAACTGCTTAATATACATTTAATTGTATGAGGTTTTGTAAAAACAATTCACAAAAAGGTTTACAAAAAGCGGATCAACTCACATTGCTGTCTTAGATTATCCATTAGGGTTTCCTGGTGACAATCTATAATTTACACAAATGCACACGCGTTAGTATAATAACTCATTTTAACATTAGTAATACCCTCCCCGAGACGGCATTCCAACGACTACGTCGGGCAGAACCACGACAGCCGTTACGGAACCCTAGATCAATCGGGCAGCGTATCTAATACGTATCCAGGGGTTATGATACTTACAACGGAGCAGAACTTCGCTATTTAGGGGGTATAATACCCGAGTATTATGCCTACAATTCAGAATTTAGAGAAAGAAAACGTTTTTGAACGAATTCGACTGAAGATCCGATGGCTTCTATATATAGTGCTTCACTTTGACTTTTACGCGGCCCGCGTAAATGTTAACAAGGGGCTATGCGGCCCGCGTCAAACCCGGTCAACCGCGTAGCTGATCCGGGTCAGCAACTAGACTCGCCACGATGATGACACGTGTCATCATCGGGCTGCGCCACCAATATGATCTCTAGCGGCCCGCGTAAGACCCTTAAGAGGCTTACGCGGCCCGCGACAACCCCAAAAACTTTGTTTTTAATTATTTTTGATAATATTTAGGGTATTCGGGGCCCGTTTTCACGTATGGGGTGTATTTTTGGACATATTGGGATAATTTAAAATATATTAGGGTGTCAGAAATAATTCGAGGGTGTTGGTTTATTTAGGATTGTTACATCCTCCCCACCTTGTTTTAGAGCTCGTCCTCGAGATCTACTGGAACAAGTGTGGATATTTCCTTTGCATTTCTGATTCAAGCTCCCATGTATACTCAGGTCCTCTTTTGGAGTCCCACTTTACTTTAACCAGAACTAGTCTCTTATGCTTGAGATTTTTGACTTTCTTGTCTTCAATTTGTAGAGGCCTTTCTACAAACTTGAGTTGTTCATTTACCTCTATATCCTTAAGAGGTACCATCAGCGATTCATTGGCTAAGCATTTCTTGAGATTTGATACATGAAATACATCATGTATTCCTGCCATTTCCTCTGGCAGTTGTAGCTGATAGGCTACAGGTCCTATTCTTCTAATAATCTCAAAAGGTCCAACATACCTGGGACTTAGCTTTCCCCTCTTGATGAATCTTACCACTCCTTTCCAAGGAGAGACCTTTTACAATACTTTATCTCCTACTTGAAATTCCAATGGTTTGCGTCGGTTATCAGCATAGCTCTTTTGTCAATCACGTGCTACTTTCAGTCGTTCCTTGACTTTAATAATCTTGTCAGTTGTTTCTTGCACTATCTCAGGTCCAGATAGTTGCTTCTCCCCAATTTCTACCCAACAGACTAGGGTTCGGCACTTTCGTCCATAAAGTGCTTCGAATGGTGCAGTGTTGATACTTGTGTGATAACTATTATTATAAGAAAATTATATTAAAGGTAAGTGATCGTCCCAATTACCTCCGAAATCAATTACACAAGCTCTAAGCATGTCTTCCATCGTCTGAATTGTCCTTTCGCTTTGTCCGTCCATTTGAGGATGATAAGCTGTGCTTAGATGTAACTTGGTTCCCATTGCCTTTTGGAAACTTGAACAAAAATGAGAGGTAAAACGGCTATCCCTATCAGAAACGATTGATAAAGGAATTCCATGTAATGAAACTATTTCATTTACATATAATTTAGCTAACTGCTCCATATTGAAAGTTTCTTTCATTTGTAGAAAATGAGCTGACTTAGTTAGCCTATCTACAATCACCCAGATTGTATCATTACCTTTCTTTTTTTTGGGTAATTTAGTAACAAAATCCATTGTTATCAATTCCCATTTCCATACTGGCATTTCTAGCTGTTGTAGCAATCCTGAGGGTTTTTGGTGTTCAACTTTAACTTGTGAACAGGTTAAACATTTAGAAACATAGACTGCTATGTCCTTTTTCATTCCTATCCACCAGAAATTCTTTCTTAAATCCTGGTACATTTTATCACTTCCTAGGTGCATCGTATACTTAGACTTATGGGCTTCTTCTAATATATGATGACGTAGGTTTCCTAATTTAGGTATCCACATTCTCTTCTTATGGAATCTCCAAATTCCATCTGTTCCTTGTTCTAATTCCTTAAGCATACCTTTTAGTTTTTCAGTATCATCCTTGATTACTAATTCTTGTGCTTCTCTTATCTGATCATTTAAATCTACTTCCAGATTTAATTTAAGAGAGCGTACCCTTTTTGGCTTTTCGTGATACTTTCGGCTTAAAGCATCAGCAACTACATTTGCTTTTCCTTCATGATACTGGATATCACAATCATAATCACTAAGCATTTCCATCCAACGTCTTTGTCTCATATTCAATTCCTTTTGCCCGAAAACATACCTTAAACTCTTATGATCTGTGAATATGGTAAACTTACTACCATAAAGGTAATGTCTCCAAATCTTAAGGGCAAAAATTATAGCTCCTAATTCTAAGTCATGGGTTGAATAATTCTCTTTATTATTCTTAAGTTGTCTAGACGCATATGCTATCACCTTTTGGCGTTGCATCAACACACATCCATAACCTAACTTAGAAGCATCACAATATACTATAAAATCTTCAGTTCCTTCTGGTAACGCTAATATGGGTGCATGGGTTAATTTATGCTTAAGAATTCTAAAAGCTTCTTCTTGTTTTGGTCCCCATTCAAACTTAATGGAGTTACAGGTTAACTTAGTTAAAGGAATGACTATTCTAGAAAAATCTCGAATAAACGTCCTATAATATCCGGCCAATCCTAAGAAACTTCTAATCTCGGTTGGTGACTCAGGGGTTTTCCATTTGGTAATCACCTCAATCTTTGTGGGATCCACATGAATTCCTTCATGATTAACTAAGTGTCCAAGAAACTATACTTGCTCTAACCAAAACTCGTACTTTGAAAATTTAGCATAAAGCTTTTCCTTTCTTAATAAACTTAAAAGTGTGTGCAAATGCTTTGCATGTTCCTCTTTACTTTTAGAATAGATGAGAATATCATCAATAAAAACAATTATGAATTTATCCAAATATGGCTTACATATTCGGTTCATCGTGTCCATAAATGCGGCTGGGGCATTGGTTAAACCAAATGGCATGACAGTAAATTCGTAATGGCCATACCTTGTTCTAAATGCGGTTTTAGGAATATCCTCTTCCTGTACCTTTAATTGATGATATCCTGACCTTAAATCGATTTTAGAGAAAAATTGAGCTCCTTGCAATTGATCAAACAGATCATCGATTCTCGGTAATGGATACCGATTCTTAATCGTGACCTTGTTTAATTCACGGTAGTCAATGCACATACGCATTGATTCGTCATTCTTTTTAACAAATAAAATCGGTGCTCCCCACGACGACGAACTTGGCTGTATGAATCCTTTTTCTAGCAATTCGTCTAATTGTTTCTTCAGTTCCTGCATTTCTGCGGGTGCCAAATGATAAGGTGCTTTGGCAATCGGTGCTGTTCCTGGTAATAGATGGATTCTGAATTCGACTTCTCTGTCTGGCGGTAGCCCTGGCAATTCTTCTGGAAATACATCTGAAAACTGAGACACTACTGGAATGTCTTTTAATTCTTTTCCTTTAGTGTTAGTGATTATAGAAATCAAATACACTATAGATCCTTTTCTTATATAGCTTGCAGTTTTTATCACAGAGATGAATTTCGTGGATCTAGATGGTTTATCACCTTTAATTGTGATCTTTTCACCCTTTGGTGAATTTACTTGAATTGACTTTTGATCACATAAAATATTAGCTTTATTGGCTATTAACCAATCCATTCCTAATACAATATCAAATCCTGCCAGATTCATTGGGTAAAGGTTTGCCATAAACTTTTGGTTTAAAAATTCTATTCTTCCTCCCTGTAAGATTTCAGAAATCCTAACTGTTTCTCCATTAGCTGTCTCTACTAGACATTCTTGTGGTAGTTTAGTTAATGACCGATTAAGGAGTTTGCAAAATGAAGTATTAATAAAACTTTGGTTTGCACCAGAGTCAAATAATACCTTAGCAAAAACATCATTAACTAAAAACATACCAGTTATCACGTCTGGAATCATCTTGGCTTCATCTGCAGTCAGAACGAATGCTCTAGCATTTTTAGTATTCTTGTTGTTCGCAGCTGGAGCTAGTTTTGGACAGTTCGGCTTGATATGACCTTTTTCTCCACAGTTGAAGCATAGTCCATTACTAGATTTTCTCCTGCAATCTTCTTCCTTGTGACCTGATATTTTGTAGAAATTGCAAAGAGTGGAGCATTTTCCCGAATGCTTTTTCTTGCAGGCCTTGCAAAATGGTGCAGAGGTAGAACCTATATTCCTACGGTTGAAATTCCCAGAACGGAATTCTTGGGTAAACATTTGAGCTAGGTTTCTCCTCTGGTCTTCTTCTCTAGTACGGATTAACTCATCTGTCAAGGTATTTGCTAGTTCTACAGCTTCTTCTATGGTTTGAGGTCTAGCTGCCTTGACTACATGTCTAATCTCTCCAATTAATCCCAGATGTAACGGGAGATTAATACCGGTTCAGGTGATGCAAGGGTTGGTACTATTCTAGCATATTCAAAGAATATGGTAGTATAACCCTTACTATCTACCTCGGTCATTCTTAAGTTCAGAAGCTTATTGGCTATCTATTCCTTTTCATTGGGAGGGAAGAATTTCCTTTCTACCATATTCTTAAATTCCTCCCATTCCATGTTGTATACCTTATCACTTCCTCTTGATTGGAGGATAGTGTTCCACCATTCTAAGGCTGAGTTCTTAAATAAATTAGAAGCAAACATTATTTTGTCTTCTTCAGCACACTTGCTTATTTTTAAAACAGCCTTAGTCTTTTCTATCCAGCGTAGAGCTGCAATGGGTCCTTCATTGCCCGAGAATTCTATTGGTTTACAGGACCAGAATTCTTTGTAAGAAAAACCATAAGGCATGGTTCTTCTTCTTTTGGGAATGGGCACTTGAAGTATGGGTCCATTGTTTACGCTGTTTTCTGGTTCAGTTGGTCGCTTACTGCTATGTTTACTTTTATTATTCGCTTCCTGAACCGTTTGAATAATAAATGGCATTGCATCTATAATTCCTTGTGCCACTATGTGTTGGATAGCACTATTATCCACTTAGTTTCCATTGTTATTGATGCTTGGATTCTCATTAACCAAGTTAATGTTACTCTGGTTATCGTTATTCAGATTTCCTTGATTTCCTTCGTCGGCCATCTGAATTTTAAACATTTACCACATATTAATATCACAAAATAATATTTAATATAGTCAATTACATGACATGCATTTTGGTCAAAAGTGTCGATCATTGCGACTTACTCTATTCATATACTATGCATCTATTACACACCAGTACTGGAATTAAAAATTACAATACTGACTGAAATTTAAAACTACACTACTAGTAGTAGGCATCCGTATTTTTTTTCATACAGATACACACATATTATTATTTTATTATTATTATTACTACCGTTCCACCATCACATTCATGGATATGGATTCATCCAAAAATCCATATTGCGCTTGTCATACTTCCAGACGAGTCGCTCTCCCACCGTCTCATTCGTTCACTACTCTCTAAAATTTCCTCACCAAATGTCCTAAGTTCTTGTACGTTTTCTGCACTCATTGGGGGTGCAGGTTCTAGGACTGGGTTCGGAATCTGGGGTGCAGGTTCCTGATATGGGGGTGTAGGTGCCTGGAATCGGTAAGGATCTTCTAAAATCTACCTAATAAATACATCGTGGTAATAGGGATCTAAAGGATCCAAACCTGGGTAGGCTCCTATGTTTTGCATGGGTGTGTCTTCATGTATCGGGTAGCGTTGCACACAGTCCCTAACGTCATCCCACCAGGGGTCGTAATTTGGGTCTAAGGGGTTTGGTGCAGGTACCCTAGGTATTTCTTCCAGATTGAAGTCATGCATTTCTATTTGGTTTTCAGGGTTTTCTATTTCCATTGGTTGGTCAGGAATTGGTGGTTGTGGTTGGGGTGCTATCATTTGCTCCAGATTAGGGTCAGCTGCAGTGGTTGTTAGGATGTGGATGTTGGCTATACCCCTATTAAGCATACCCTGGGCATAGGCATCGGTTTCTCTTTTTGCTGCTGCTAGTGCTCTCTAGTCTTGTAACTTTTCATATGTTTTCTACGCTCGTGTGCCCCTCTACTAAACCATCCCCTCTTTTTCTCAGGAAATGGCTCTTCTGACTAAACCTTAAACACAAAGATTCCTTCTTCCGTATCAGCAGAGTACCCTGAGAGGGCAGGCTGAGAAGAGGAGGTGCCTTCGCTTCTAGGCGAACCAGACAATTGACGGTACGCGTCAGATGGTCCTTGGTCGCTCACATTGTAAACTAACAGATAGTCAAATAACACATAGCAATAAAATACAATTATGCACGTATTCCCGTAATTTATTTCCTAACAGATTGAATTTTGATGTCAGCAGAACACTTCTGTGGCTGAATTAGTGGCTTAGCTCTGATACCACCTTCTGTCGCAACCCCCGATCCCTAATCCCCGGGAACGGGCGGCCGCGAGCCAGTTTCGGTGGTATCACATATTATCTAACTTGGCAGCGGAATTTTTCATCAGGACCGTAGTTAGGATATATTTGATCAGAGTAAAATACCACATTTTCATAATATTAAACACATGGGATAAAAACCCAAGTTCGCAGTACACACGTTTTCATAGGAATAAATCCTATTTTATTTAATAAAAACATCTATTTTATTTTAGGTAACTTTATTGCCACTTTTCCAAGCCTTCAGTGCTGTCCAGATGGCTTCTATTTGGCTTTCACAATTTGTTACCTGAAACGCGTTTTAAAAATATTTGTCAGTGGGAAATACTGGTGAGTGAATCTCAGTTTAATCAAGTTTAAATAAAAAACCATTGTAAAGTATTGAGGGCGATCTCGCAATTACATTTATTTCCAAGTTATAACAATTAACATCCATGGTACTGTCAGACCCGACTTGTGGAAATGTTACTCCTTGACCAGGTGGTAACAAATTTTGTATACAAAACCCCAACATACTCATGATAATTGTATTCTTACAAATACTCAATAACTGCTTAATATGCATTTAATTATATGAGGTTTTGTAAAAATAATTCACAAAAAGGTTTACAAAAAGCGGACCAACTCACATTGCTATCTTAGATTATCCTTTAGGGTTTCCTGGTGACAATCTATAATTTACACAAATGCACATGCGTTAGTATAATAACCCATTTTAACATTAGTAATACCCTCCCTGAGACGGCATTCCAACGACTACGTCGGGCAGAACCACGACAGCCGTTACGGAACCCTAGATCAATCGGGCAGCGTATCTAATACGTATCCAGGGGTTATGATACTTACAACGGAGCAGAACTTCGCTATTTAGGGGGTATAATATCCGAGTATTATGCCTACAATTCAGAATTTAGAGAAAGAAAACGTTTTTGTACGAATTCGACTGAAGATCCGATGGCTTCTATATATAGTGCTTCACTTTGACTTTTACGCGGCCCGCGTAAATGTTAACAAGGGGCTACGCGGCCCGCGTCAAACCCGGTCAACCGCGTAGCTGATCCGGGTCAGCAACTAGACTCGCCACGATGATGACATGTGTCATCACCGGGCTGCGCCACCAATATGATCTCTAGCGGGCCGCGTAAGACCCTTAAGAGGCTTACGCGGCCCGCGACAAACCCAAAAACTTTGTTTTTAATTATTTTTGATAATATTTAGGGTATTCGGGGCCAATTTTCACGTATGGGGTGTATTTTTGGACATATTGAGATAATTTAAAATATATTAGGGTGTCGGAAATAATTCGAGGGTGTCGGTTTATTTAGGATTGTTACACACACGAAATCGGAAAAAGAAATATTGAAAAGACAAAAAAACCCATCAGACCCTGATTATATCCCGCACCACGTGTTCTATCAGGATGCGTTCTCACCGTTCTCACACTTTAGAATGTTTTCTCCAGATCTTGATATATATATATATACATATACATATATATACATAGGGAGAAGATCATGCGAGAACCACCTCTTATTGTGAGAACCGCGAGAACCAATGTGAACACAACAAAAAATGCATAAAAATAGCTAAAAATCACACACAAAATTTTTTTTTGATTTTTTTAATATTTTTAGGTTAAAATCGCTACTTTTCGAACAAAAAAAATATATTTTTTAAAAAAAAAATTTTTTTTTTGGCTTCGAAAAGTAGCGATTTTAACCTACAAAATATTAAAAAAATCAAAAAAAAAATTAGATTTTTTTTTATTTTTTTAGATTTTTTTTAGATTTTTTAAGGTTTTTTGGGGGTTTAGTTTTTAGCATTTTAGCTTGGGGTGGGGGGGGGGTTAGGTTTTTGGGGGGTGGGGGAGGGGGGTTTAGGTTTTTTTTTGGGGGGGGGGGGGTTAGGTTTTTTTTTAGGTTTTTTGGGGGTTTTAGTTTTTAGCATTTAGCTTGGGGGGGGGGGGGTTAGGTTTTTTTTTTTAGGGGGGGGGGGGTTAGGTTTTTGGGGGTGGGGGTTAGGTTTTTTTAGGTTTTTTTTAGGTTTTTTTAGCTATTTTAAGTTGTGTTCACATTGGTTCTCATGGTTCTCACAATAAATGGAGTTCTCGCATGAGCCCCTCCCTATATACATACACATATATATATATACATACACATATATATATATACATATACATATATATACATAGGGGAGAGTTCATTGGGGAACTCTAAAAAGTGGGGAACAGGGGCATTTTTGTCCAAAAAAAAATATCTACTACACCACCCACATTCAAACAGAATCCTTTCGTTGAAACCCTAGGTTCTGTCTGAGACACCGTCATACGCCGCCACCGTCACCACCATAAACCACCACCACCACTACAATACGCCACCAGCATCCGCGAACGCAAATATTAAACACCACTAGCAACAACCACTGCGATTTAAGAGAAGGTCTAGCATCATATTTTTCAGATCTGTTCAATTTTTAAGATTTCGGCTGAGATTTTTCGAATCTACACTAATAATCTTCATATTTTTTAGATCTGGTTGAGGAAAACTATAGCTGTTGCCGATTTTGACTGAGATCTATGCAGTATTAGTTTCTAGGGTTTCAGATCTTAAATCTCAGGTTAAGGTATCATTTATTTTGCGATTATCAATTAATTTTTATTTGATTTAACCTGATTTTAGGAAATTATGATTATATGTATATTTATGTTTCTGTTTTTTTAACTTTTTTAGAAAAAACAATTGTTTTAACATGTTAAGAATTTTTAATTAAATTTCATTTATATAGAGATGTTATCTAGGTTAGATGTTATCATATTTGTTGTTGATATGCAAATGCTAATATTCTGTTATGTTGCTCAAAACTGATAAGTTAGAAGGTGAAAAACTGATAAGTTAGAAGGTGCACACCAACTGCTCGATGAAATGCTTCAACCAAAGTTTCCTTTAGTACTGGTATGGTTAATATTATAATATCAATATAAAAAAGTCTACATAGAGCAGTGTTTTCTGTTGTGTTGTTCAAAACTGATAAGTTAGAATGTGCATACCAACTGCTTGATGAAATGCTTCATCCTGGTAATGCTGTAAGGCATTGCATACCATGTGCGACTCAAGTAACGTTTTTATTTTTACATTTGAGTATGTCTATACAGTTTCATAAGATGCAATTTTAGAGGTAGTGTATTACTGTATTAGTGTATATAGTATCTGAGTAGTTGTATAGGCTGAGATTGTCGGTTACCGTTTGGTTAGTCTGTTAGGTAGTTCCAATATAGTTTGTTCTCCTATATATAGAATTAAGCTTCTCATCGTGCATTTTGATTGATTCTCTTTCACATGAGATAGATGAGTTCTTGGTGACTTTAAGTGTAACAAAATCTGGAGAGTAGCAGTCCTTTAAAACAGTGGCTGGTCTAATATTTTTCATTACAAGGGCCAAAATAATATAGTCTTCTTTAAACTGACCCTTATTTACACGTCTATCTTTACAACCCTGTTTGCTTCACTACAAAGTTACATAAGATGCAATTTTAGTGTATGTAGTCTCTCTCTTGTTGGTATGGTTACTAGTGTATGTAGTCTCTCTCTTGTTGAAATCTAATTTATCGACTACTTCCTCTTGAGATTTTCTTATCATTCTGAAAACTGATTTGCTCTTTTGAGTATTTTTTTCATCATCGTTTTCTATAGCTTTACTTTACATAGTTAAATACTTTGCTTGGATTTCGTATAAGTTTAAAATATAATATGATGTACAATATTTCATGACAAATAAAACCAAGCTACTAAGACAAGCTACACACATGTCTGCTAGAAGCCTAGTCTTGATACATTCAGTTGAGTTATCAATTGACAAATAAACTTGCATAGGTTGTTTGTCATTTAATTTAAGTGATTTATATTCTAAGATTACATGTATGCAGTTAGTAAAAATATTTATTTAACATGTTAAGAAATTATTAATGTGTTTTTTAATTTAGTTAACATGTTAAGAATATAACTTTTTAATATAACTTGTTGTGCTTATATAAGATATCAAATGTAAAGATTAAAAATTTCATAAGTTAATCAATATAACTTGTTGTGCTTATATCAGATATTATAAGATTACATGTATGCAGTTAGTAAAAGCATTTATTTAACATGTTAAGAAAAATATTCTGTATTATTTATAATTATTCGCAATGGTATATTGTCGGGAAAGCTCCTAACATTCTACGAGGTGATGTATCTCTGATCTCACCCGGATCACTTGTGATCTAGAAACCATGGTGACACAAGACGTACCTTGCGATTAATAAAAACTAAAATATTAGTTAATCAATATAACTTGTTGCGCTTATATCAGATATTAAATTGTAAATTTTAAAACTTGCATAGGTTGTTTTTCATTTAGTTTATGTGATTTATATTATAGGATTACATGTATGCAGTTAGTAAAAACATTTATTTAACATGTTAAGAAAATATTTATCTGCATTTAAAAATATTTAACATGTTAAGAATATAAATTTTTAATATAACTTGTTGTGCTTATATCATATATTAAATGTAAATTTTAAAACATGCATAGGTTGTTTGCCATTTTATTTAAATGATTTATATTATAAGATTACATGTATGCAGTTAGTAAAAACATTTATTTAACATGTTAAGAAAATATTCTGTATTATTTATAATTATTCGCAATGGTATATTGTCGGGAAAGCTCCTAACCTTCTACGAGATGATGTATCTCTGATCTCACCCGGATCACTCGTGATCTAGGAAACCATGGTGACACAAGACGTACCTTGAGATTAATAAAAACTAAAATATTAGTTAATCAATGTAACTTGTTGTGCTTATAACATATATTAAATGTAAATTTTAAAACTTTCATAGGTTGTTTGTCATTTAGTTTATGTGATTTATATTATAGGATTACATGTATGCAATTAGTAAAAACATTTATTTAACATGTTAAGAAAATATTTATCTGCTTTTTAATATAGTTAACATGATAAGAATATAACTTTTTAATATAACTTCTTGTGCTTATATAAGATATCAAATGTAAAGATTAAAAATTGCATAAGTTGTTTGCCATTTAATTTAAGTAATTTATATTATAAGATTACATATATGCAGTTAGTAAAAGCATTTATTTAACGTGTTAAGAAATATTTTGTATTATTTGTAATTATTCGCAATGGTATATTGTCGGAAAGGCTCCTAACCTTCTACGAGGTGATGTATCTCTGATCTCACCCGGATCACTTGTGATCTTGGAAACCATGGGGACACAAGACGTACCTTGCGATTAATAAAAACTAAAATATTAGTTAATCAATATAACTTGTTGTGCTTATATCAGATATCAAATGTAAAGTTTAAAACTTTCATAGGTTGTTTGTCATTTAATTTAACTGATATATATTATAAGGTTACGTCTATGCAGTTAGTAAAAACATTTGTTTAACATGTTAAGAGAATATTTATCTGCTTTTTAATATAGTTAACATGTTAAGAATATAAATTTTTAATATAACTTGTTGTGCTTATATCGTATATTAAATATAAATTTTAAAACATGCATAGGTTGTTTGTCATTTAATTTATGTGATTTATATTATAAGATTACATGTATGCAGTTAGTAAAAACATTTATTTAACATGTTAAGAAAATATTCTGTATTATTTATAATTATTCGCAATGGTATATTGTCGGGAAAGCTCCTAACCTTCTACGAGGTGATGTATCTTTGATCTCACCCGGATCACTCGTGATCTAGGAAACCATGGTGACACAAGACGTACCTTGCGATTAATAAAAACTAAAATATTAGTTGATCAATATAACTTGTTGTGCTTATATCAGATATCAAATGTAAAGTTTAAAACTTTCATAGGATGTTTGTCATTTAATTTAACTGATTTATATTATAACGTTACGTCTATGCAGTTAGTAAAATATTTATTTAACATGTTAAGAAAATATTTATATGCATTTAAATATATTTAACATGTTAAGAATATAAATTTTTAATATAACTTGTTGTGCTTATATCATATATTAAATGTTAAGTTTAAAACTTGCATAGGTTGTTTGTCATTTTATTAAAGTGATTTATATTATAAGATTACATGTATGCAGTTAGTAAAAACATTTATTTAACACGTTAAGAAAAAATTCTGTATTATTTATAATTATTCGCAATGGTATATTGTCGGGAAAGCTCCTAACCTTCTACGAGGTGATGTATCTCTGATCTCACCAGATCACTCGTGATCTAGGAAACCATGGTGACGCAAGACGTACCTTACGATTAATAAAAACTAAAATATTAGTTAATCAATATAACTCGTTGTGCTTATATCATATATTAAATTGTAAATTTTAAAACTTGCATAGGTTGTTTGTCATTTAGTTTATGTGATTTATATTATAGGATTACATGTATGCAGTTAGTAAAAACATTTATTTAACATGTTAAGAAAATATTTATCTGCTTTTTAATATAGTTAACATGGTAAGAATATAACTTTTTAATATAACTTGTTGTGCTTATATCAGATATCAAATGTAAAGTTTAAAACTTTCATAGGTTGTTTGTCATTTTATTTAACTGATATATATTATAAGGTTACGTCTATACAGTTAGTAAAAACATTTGTTTAACATGTTAAGAGAATATTTATCTGCTTTTTAATATAGTTAACATGTTAAGAATATAATTTTTTTAATATAACTTGTTGTGCTCATATCATATATTAAATGTAAATT
This sequence comes from Helianthus tuberosus, assembly GCA_030545235.1. Taxonomy (NCBI): domain Eukaryota; kingdom Viridiplantae; phylum Streptophyta; class Magnoliopsida; order Asterales; family Asteraceae; genus Helianthus; species Helianthus tuberosus. The sequence continues at coordinate 107,109,679 of CM060414.1, read as the reverse complement.
TTAAAACATGCATAGGTTGTTTGTCATTTAATTTATGTGATTTATATTATAAGAATACATGTATGCAGTTAGTAAAAGCATTTATTTAACATGTTAAGAAAAATATTCTGTATTATTTATAATTATTCGCAATGGTATATTGTCGGGAAAGCTCTTAACCTTCTACGAGGTGATGGATCTTTGATCTCACCCGGATCACTCGTGATCTAGGAAACCATGGTGACACAAGACGTACCTTGCGATTAATAAAAACTAAAATATTAGTTGATCAATATAACTTGTTGTGCTTATATCAGATATCAAATGTAAAGTTTAAAACTTTCATAGGACGTTTGTCATTTAATTTAACTGATTTATATTATAAGGTTATGTCTATGCAGTTAGTAAAAACATTTATTTAACATGTTAAGAAAATATTTATCTGCATTTAAATATATTTAACATGTTAAGAATTTAAATTTTTAATATAACTTGTTGTGCTTATATCATATATTAAATGTTAAGTTTAATACTTGCATAGGTTGTTTGTCATTTTATTAAAGTGATTTATATTATACGATGACATGTATGCAGTTAGTAAAAACATTTATTTAACATGTTAAGAAAAAATTATGTATTATTTATAATTATTCGCAATGGTATATTGTCGGGAAAGCTCCTAACCTTCTACGAGGTAATGTATCTCTGATCTCACCCAGATCACTCGTGATCTAGGAAACCATGGTGACACAAGACGTACCTTGCGATTAATAAAAACTAAAATATTAGTTAATCAATATAACTTGTTGTGCTTATATCATATATTAAATTGTAAATTTTAAAACTTGCATAGGTTGTTTGTCATTTAGTTTATGTGATTTATATTATAGGATTACATGTATGCAGTTAGTAAATACATTTATTTAACATGTTAAGAAAATATTTATCTGGTTTTTAATATAGTTAACATGGTAAGAATATAACTTTTTAATATAACTTGTTGTGCTTATATCAGATATCAAATGTTAAGTTTAAAACTTGCATAAGTTGTTTGCCATTTATTTTATGTGATTTATATTATAAGTTACATGTATGCAGTTAGTAAAAGCATTTATTTAACATGTTAAGAAAACATTCTGTATTATTTATAATTATTCGCAATGGTATATTGTCGAGAAAGCTCCTAACCTTCTACGAGGTGATGTATCTCTGATCTCACCCGGATCACTCGTGATCTAGGAAACCTTGGTGACACAAGACGTACCTTGCGATTAATAAAAACTAAAATATTAGTTAATCAATATAACTTCTTGTGCTTATATCAGATATCAAATGTAAAGTTTAAAACTTTCATAGGTTGTTTGTCATTTAATTTAACTGATTTATATTATAAGGTTACGTCTATGCAGTTAGTAAAAACATTTATTTAACATGTTAAGGAAATATTTATCTGCATTTAAATATATTTAATATGTTAAGAATATAACTTTTTAATATAACTTGTTGTGCTTATATCAGATATCAAATGTTAAGTTTAAAACTTGCATTTGTTGTGTGTTATTTTTTTTTTGGTGTGATTTATATTATAAGATTACATGTATGCAGTTATTAAAAACATTTATTTAACATGTTAACAAAATATTTATATGCTTTTTCTTATAGTTAACATTTTAAGAATATAACTTTTTAATATAACTTGTTGTGCTTATATCAGATATCAAATGTTAAGTTTAAAACTTGCATTTGTTGTTTGTCATTTATTTTATGTGATTTATATTATAAGATTACTACATGTATGCAGTTAGTAAAATCATTTATTTAAGATGTTAAGAAAATATTCTGTGTTATTTATAATAATTCGCAATAGTATATTGTCGGGAAAGCTCCTAACCTTCTACGAGGTGATGTATCTCTTATGTCACCCGGATCACTTGTGATCTAGGAAACCATGGTAACACAAGACGTACCTTACGATTAATAAAAACTAAAATATTAGTTAATCAATATAACTTCTTGTGCTTATATCAGATATCAAATTGTAAATTTTAAAACTTGCATAGGTTGTTTGTCATTTAATTTAACTGATTTATATTATAAGGTTACATCTATGCAGTTAGTAAAAACATTTATTTAACATGTTAAGAAAATATTTATCTGCTTTTTAATATAGTTAACATGGTAAGAATATAAATTTTCAATATAACTTGTTGTGCTTATATCATATATTAAATTGTAAATTTTAAAACTTTCATAGGTTGTTTGTCATTTAATTTAAGTGATTTATATTATACGATTACATGTATGCACTTAGTAAAAACATTTATTTAACATGTTAAGAAAATATTTATCTGCTTTTTAATATAGTTAACATGGTAAGAATATAACTTTTTAATATAACTTGTTATATTTTTTTATATTAAATATTTATTGAATTTTAATTTAATTATTAATATTATTTTTTTAATTGTTTCAGGTATTGTATGGTTTTTGTACAGTTTACTGGTGTGGATAATCATAGGAAATGTGTTACGATTGGAGCTGGGATGATTGCAAAAGAAAATATTATTTAACGTTTAACATGTTAAATTTTTTTTTATTAATATTTCGAGCCCGCATAGACTCCATTTCTTTCTTCATGCTACACAAGTCCCTCAAACCCTATCAAATCCATACTCACACAAACGTTATTATAAGTTTTTTTAACGCTAATCCGAAATTCAATATATAATATGGTCAAATAAAGTTGAACCAAATCTAGCTGATTAATCCAAACTCTTATTTAACATGTTAAATTATTTATTTAAATACCTTGAGTCCGCATAGACTCTTATTTAAATTTTTTTTTTCAATTTTTTTAAACATTTTTACATATTAAGATGTGTTGAAGTTATTCTAATAAAAAAAATCCTCTTTGAAAAAAAATATTGTTACATGTTTTAAAGTGTTTTTTAACCATAATTTTAGTTTTTAATTTTTGAATTTTTTATTTAAAAGGCTTCTGCATGTATTTACATGAAAAAGAGCCGAAAATTAATAAATTGAATTTTGTATGATATATTTATCATGTTCAAGAACTGGTTTCGTGGTTCTCACATTTTGGTGTTCCCCATCGAACCCAACCCCTTGTTCACTATTTTAGAAAAAAAATTAAAATTTTTGCATATAAAGATGTGTTGAAGCCATTCTAATAAAAAACATTTTTGTAAAAAGTAATTTATTACCGGTTTTGAAGTGTTTTTTAGGTATGTTTTTATATTTTATTTTTTAATTTTTGATTTTTTTGTTAAAAAGGTTTTTATAGTATTTATATGCAAAAGAGCCGAAAATTAAAAAAAAAATATTAATTTGAACATGTTAAATTAATTTTTATATAATATATTTAACATGTTTGGTCAAAAAAGTCGAATTGTGTTTAATTGATTTATAAAAACGCTAATTTAACATGTTAAATTTATTTATTTTAATATTTTGAGCCCACATAGACTCCACACGAAACTTATTTTAATATTTTAAACTCTTATCCGAAATTTAATATATAATTTGTTCAAATATAGTTGAATTGAAACTAATTGATTAATGCAAACTCTCATTTAAGATGTTAAAGTTTTTATACAAAACTTATTTAAACATGTTTGCTCAAACTCATAGTATATCTTCTATGCGAAGTGTATTATGTGGTTTTCGTAGTAAACTATTTACAACATGTTCTGATAAATTTAAAAACTTGAAGCTAGGTTTTAATAAAACTATTAAATAAAAGCGACAATATTTAAGATATAAATGTTAAACGAGTGATGTACAGGTTACATGAATAAGTATATGGGTTGTGTTTGGGTATAGCGATTCAACCTGTCAACCTGACATGATTGATACCCCGACTGAAAATCATAAGTACATTTAATAAAAAGAATTACATTATGAATTTACCATTAGTGAACCAATTAGAGAACATATCCGTAGGTATACTAATATATTTGACTGCCCATAACACGGTTCAAAATACATCATGAGAGTTGCTACTAATGACAAGGTAGCTGCTATTTGATATACTCATATGTTGCTGCCTCTTAACTTAAGCCACACGGTTGGGTCCGTCTCATCCAACTCCATATCACACCATTTATCAACTGTATTAAATGAAAATCTAACCTTTTAAAGGGTGCATATATCAACTAATTCTGATTTCAGGAACTAGGATATGACACCTGGATTGAACCGAAAATAATGTATTTAAAGAATCATAGGTAACAATGTGCTCAATGCTTCCTCGATCCGTTCAACTGAGCATGCACTCTCAATCAACACTTGACCGGTGTCCAAATAACGCCATCCACCTTTACGAGACTAGAATCAAAACTTAAAAACGAATTAGGGTCTAGGGTTTTATAGATTGGTTTTGACAAGTGAATTAAGGTGCAATAACCTTTGTTGGAACAAAAGAGCAACCAAACCAACTGAAGCCAACGTGTCAATTTTTGCATCTGGCAATAGAGGTTGTGCTTCTCATATTGCATATACAGTAGGGTTATTTGCTACAAAGGCACCACCTTGCCAGCGAAGAACACCTGTAGAGCGTTTTAGTTACATAAAAACTAAAAGCTATACTACACATTTATACCAATAATAACTAACTAATACCATCAAAATAATCTTCAAGATGATATGGAGGTGCAAATGATGCACTTATAGCTTGCCACAAATCATGTCTACAACTCCCTGTATAAGCACTCCTTTTATATCCAACATGAGCACCAGTCATTGTTGTTCCATGTCCATTTGTTGAAATAGTTTCTGACATTTTCAAAGGGATTTCGGGTGTACCAGCAAGGTATGTGTTAGGGGTGGATTTCTAAATGACCCGTGATCCTCAATTATTATCCTGTTTGGTGATCCTTACTTCTGTGTCAGTTAGTGATCCTCAGAAGTGCCTCAGGATCAGGATCATGGATCATCCTAAGGATCCTTATACTAATGATTGTCTACTTTGAATTCGTAATTGTTTTGCAGGAGTATCAATTGGACTTGGTCTTGGCGATATTCCTGGAGTATATTCCTTGAAGAATTCCGCACGTGCTTGGCTGAAAATGGACGTTGTGGAGTCGTGGAGGAGTTGCACCATTTGCGGACAATTAGTTACTTAGATATTTTCTAATTTAAAAGTGGTAGCGAGCTAATTAGACAACACTTTTTGCTATTTTTGGCTACACACACTCTGAAAACCGCTCACAACAGCTCTCGTTCATTCACTTAGCAATTTCGTACACTTTTTACACAGAACACTATAGTGATCCTTGTATTTAACTCGCTATCATCCGAAGTTGTAACACATTACTTGTTTAATTTGAGTTGGTGATCGGTAGTTTCCATCACCCGGGGTTTTTTGTGCCGGAGATCAACTCTTGATCAAGGGCTTTTTCCCCGTATAAACCTTGTGTCACTTGTTATTTATTTTTCATAGTGATCCTTATTGCTATAAACCAATTCAAGCATCATACCCCGTGACAGAGAGTTTGGTTACATTATCCTCATCTGAATTTTTGACCAAAACAGTTTGGCGCCCACCGTGGGGCAATTGGTGCTTCATTCCTAAGAAATTCTCATTTTTGTGATCATTTCGGTTCGTTACGTTCAAGCAGATGGCTTCATCGTCAAAGAACACCTCCAGTGCGATGTCTGCAGTCAATTCATCCCAGGGCATTCCACCATTGCCTCCACCACCTTCTGGACCTCAGAAAAATGCCGAGAAGAAACCAACTCCCATTTTCTCAAAACCTACAACTTCTTCTGCTTCTTATACTCCTACTACTAGTGACTTGTTTACTCTGATTTTGCAGATGAAGGAGCATATCCAGCAGCAGGACAAGACCAATGAAAGGATCCTTAGAGAAATTGGAGACATCAAGAAACAGAAGAGATCGGTAGAGGATCATTCCCCACTAATGCCCAGATCTTTGAATTTTGATATTCCGGTTATAACTTCTCAGCCTTCAGTGGTGCCAGACGTTCAATATGTGGGAGGGCCAAAAGGAGTGCATTACGGGTCATCAGCAATGACTCAGGCTTTAGGGTTACACTTTCAACCATCAGGATCCCATCCTCAGCATATAGGATCCTTTGCAAGCTCAGGAGGATACTCGGGAGCGCAGCAGATTCAAGGATACTGGCCGTTTCAAGGATCCTCTCAGGTTCAAGGATCCTCCCAAGTTCAGGGATCCTCCTATGTTCCAGGATCCTCTCAGTTTCAAGGATCCTCCTATGTTCCAGGATCCTCTCAGGTTCAAGGATCCTCTTAGGTTCAAGGATCCTCCCAAGTTCAGGGATCCTCCTATGTTCCAGGATCCTCTCAGTTTCAAGGATCCTCCTATGTTCCAGGATCCTCCTATGTTCCAGGATCCTCTCAGGTTCAAGGATCCTCCTATGTTCCAAGATCCTCTCAGGTTCAAGGATCCTCTTATGTTCCAGGATCCTCACAGATTCAAGGATCCTCCTACGTCCCAGGATCCTCACAGGTTCAAGGATCCTCTCAGTTTCATGGATCCTTAAGGAGTCTGCAATCAGGGAATACCGATATCCATCTGGGAGATTTCATTCCAATGCAGACCATTGCTTCTACTGGTCCATCAGTCATTCCAGAGCCCCAACAATATGGATTCACATCTGCTCTTCCTAATTTGAATCCAATGGGAGGTAACACTTTCAATAATTCTTATACCACTAACCATGGCCTTATGCAGGATACAGGTATCAATCATGCCATGGCCAGAGAATTGCAAAAGTTAAAGGATATGATATCAAGTGTCCCAGGAGTGGTCAAGCCTATCCCGGAGATTGCAGATGGGAGCAACAAGATATCTCATTTTGCACCACCAATCTGTGATGCTGAGATACCCAAGAGGTTCCATGTGCCTACCATGAAGTTGTATGATGGTTCAACGGATCCTGAGGAACACATAGCTCAATACAGGGAAAGGATGGAGATCAATCCCATCCCAGAAAGGTTAAAGGAAGCATGTCTGTGCAAGGGATTTGGATCCACTCTTACTGGATCGGCTCTTAAATGGCTGCTAAGTCTTCCCCCTTACTCTATTACCTCATTTGCTAATCTAGTTAACTTATTTAATAACCAATTTTCTTGTAGTAGGAAATTTGAGCGTTTAACTAGTGATCTGTATAGAATAACCCCAGGGTCATAATGAACCATTAAGGGATTATATCACTAAATTTAGTAAAGAATCCTTAGATATTCCTAACCTGGATATAGCTACGGCTGTTGAAGCCTTTAAAATGGGATTGCTTAGGGATTCGTTATTCTATGATGATCTTGTTATGACACCATGCAGGAATCTAGATGAGGTAAGAACCCGGGCCCTTAGGTTCATCCAGCTAGAGGATGACAAAAGGATCCAGGAGAGGTTAGCAGGATCCTCAAAGCAAGAGAAGCAAGGATCCTCATTCAAGAACAACAAGCTCAGATCCTATAATAAATCTGATAACCAGAATGTGCATGCTGTTGAACAAGAAGAGGATGACGAGGATTATCCTCCAATCTCTGAATATTGTTTTTCTGTTGATAACAATGAACTAATCCTCGTGATGCAGAATTTAGGTGATAAAGCTAGATGGCCCAGAAAAAATGATAGACCAGCTGCAACTAAAGATAAGTCAAAGTGGTGTGCATACCATGAAGATTTTGGGCATCTCACAGAAGAATGCATCGCATTGTGAAAAGAAATTGGATACTTGTTGAGCAAGGGGCACTTGAAAGAATTATTGGGAAGAAAGAAGTCAAGGACTCAGGATCCTGTAAGGATCCCAGAGAAAGCTCCAGCCCCTCCAGCAGATGCACAAATTATAAACTTTATTTCTGGAGGATCAGACATTTGTGGAACATCCTTCTCTGCAGCCAAAAGACATGCAAAGGAAACCAAGATGGATAATGGAGATAGACCCATTCGAACATCCAGTGTCTCCGAAGGAAAAGTTATAACCTTCGATGAGGATGATCATGTTGACATCCAGGATCCTCATCGTGATGGTTTGGTTATCACTCTTTTTATTTCTAACCATTTTGTTCGCAGGATCCTTATAGATGGAGGAAGCTCTGTGAACATTATCCAGCTTGATGTTCTCAAGAAGATGAACATCCCTGAATCCGACATCATACCAAGATCCTCTGTGCTCGTGGGATTCAGTGGCGAGACTAAGAATACTCTGGGGGACATTAAACTCCCAATCTATATCGAAGGCCTACATTCTTACCAAAAGTTTTGTGTTATTGACTGTTTATCTTGTTGTAATGTGATCCTTGGCAGGCCTTGGATACACGATATGAAGGCAGTCCCATCCACTTATCATCAATGTGTGAAGCTCCCTAGTCCTTGGGGAATAGTGAAGATTGATAGTGATCAGCAAGAGGCTAAGAACTGCTACACCTCATCAATGAAACCAACATCAAAGTCCAGGGAGCAATAGCAATCAAAGTGTCCTCCAAGGGATGTCTTGGAGGCAAGTGAACAGGATGTAATGGAAATCCTTATGGATCCTGATGATCCTGAATCTAAAGTTTATATAGGATCAGGGATCCTTGGCGGAATAAAGGAAGACCTCATATCCTTCCTCAAAAGAAGAAAGACTACCTTTGCATGGAAACACGAAGACATGACAGGTATATCTAAAGATGTAATCACTCACAAACTTGGCATTGATAGGTCCTTCAAACCAATCCATCAAAGGAGAAGGAAATTTGCACCAGAAAGAAATGCCATTATCCAGGAGGAGGTAGAGAAACTACTCCGAGCAGGCATGATTAGAGAGGTCAAGTATCCAAGGTGGTTGGCCAATGTGGTTGTTGTTCAAAAGAAAAACGGAAAGTGGAGGGTATGTGTCGATTTCACTGATTTAAATAAGGCATGTCCCAAGGATCCTTTCCCATTACCCCACATTGACTCCATGGTGGATGCAACTGCGGGTCATGAACTATTAACTTTTATGGATGCTTCATCTGGATTTCAACAAATTCAAATGGAACCATCCGATCAAGAGGATACAGCCTTCATGACTCCAACTGGTATATACTGCTATATTGCTATGCCATTCGGACTAAGAAATGCAGGTGCAACTTATCAAAGGCTAGTGAATATGATGTTCAAGGATCAGATTAGACAAACTATGGAGGTCTACATAGACGATATGGTGGTAAAATCAATAAAGGCTGAGGATCACCTAAGAGATTTGGAGGAAGCATTCAATATCCTTGATAAATATAATATGAAACTTAATCCTTCAAAATGTCACTTTGGTGTTAAAGCAGGTAAATTCTTAGGATATATGGTGACTGTTTTGGTCAAAAATCACACAAGGATAATGCAACCAAATCTGATTTTGTGATGAATGATGCTTGGTTAATTGAATGAACGACAAGTGTATGAAATCAACGATGAACACCGAGATTTATACGAGGAAAAAGCCCTTGATCAAGAGTTGATCTCCGGCATAAAAAACCTCGGGTGATGGAAACTACCGATCACCAGATATATTGCTGAAACAATAGTGATCCTTGTACAACTTCGGAAGAAAACAAGCTCGATACAATGAATTTCTAGTGAAAGTGTGTGTTTTTTACTAAGTGTTTGCAGAGAATTCGTGTATTGTGTGTTGTTTGTGTGGTGTGCACGACTTATATCTTCATTGAGCTGTTTTCCCCTTAAAAAGATAAGAAATAAACAACTAACTAACTTCCCGAAAAAGGTGGAAGTCACCCATGACCACCACTAACGGTTATTTCTTCAATATGCATGTGCCTAAAAGCATATTCCACGAGATTCCAGCAAAGAAGTGGTCCACTACGTCCATTACCTACATTTACACATTAAAAACGTGCAAAACATAAGTTATGTTAAGGATCCTGGATCCTCAGACTTGTGATCCTCAGACTCGTGATCCTCAGACTCGTGATCCTCAGACTCTGGATCCTCAGACTCTCTGCATCAGCCATTAAGCATCCGTGATCCATGCCTAGTCTCAGGATAGATGATCCTTAGCATAAAATTCATGCCCTAACAATTGCCCCCAATATGGCAGTTGTGATAAGGATTCACAACTGTCATATTTCCGTCAGAAGCGGACTAGCCGTTGCTGCTGGTAACTAGTTGTTACACTGCCTGTCGTCACTGATAAGACCTGCTATAATCATCATTGCAGAATATAGAGTTAGAGATAACTCCTCAAGTGCCTTTACAGATCAGAAGATCCTTCCGTTCGTGGAGAATGAATCCTTCTACACAGTTTGCTATTAACCTTCCTGCACTTTAATTTCTGCATAGACACTTTAACTGTTAGATAGCCTTATCTGGCCTGGGTGGATGGTCCACGATTTTGCTGGTGAAATCCAGGCCAGATGATTTTGATACATAATGAATAGGTAATTACATTAAACTTTTTTAGCTACATCTATAGTTGTTTCTTCCCTTTTTATTTTTCATGTATGCTTTCTATTTTCAAAAATATCATCACCAAACAACTGGAAAGTTATTGAAAATCTGATGATAATGTAAAACTTTTAACTGAAAACTTGAAGTGTTCATATAAATGTGGATCAATGATCCTTAACCAAAAAGGATAAGAGACAACTTACAGCTTCGAAAAAGTTAGAATATAACATACCAGAGAATCCAAGTTAGGATTCTATATCCTTGTAAATTATTGCTCAATAAGCAAACTATGAAAAGTAAAGCTTCTAGGATCAAGGATCCTTATCGTCAGAACTTGTATAACTTTAGACAGTAGTTTCTAGGGTGAAGAATCATGGATCCTTGAACAATAGGCAGGATAATGGGTGGTGGATGGATCCTCTGTTTGGGGGATGAAGCCACTCGTTATCCTTCCGTCTTTTATTTTCTGCACTACAAAGACCCGTAAACAATGGACACCCTTTGCCAACCCATGTGGACGGGCCACGTTTTGCTGGTAGAAACGTGGGTTGGCAATTTTGACAACCTTAAAAGGTTTAATGTTTTGTGAATAAAATAACTTTAACTTTTTGGCTATCTCCCGTGTTGCTATCCTTATGTATCCTTTAGTTTTCAATTGTTGTGATATACATTTGTTTGAATAAGAAAAGTTAAACAAATTAAGTTTAAGAATTTTAGGATATGATCCAGGATCAAATATCCTATAGTTGAAAAGTTCCGAAAAGTAGTATATTTTAAGGATCATAAGTTCAGTTGTCAAAGTATAAGGGCTATTCAAATGAATAATGAATAAAATCAAAATAGTTAAGGATCATACCTGAGAATCCAAGTTAGGATCCTAACCTTTATCATTATAAACAGGATAACCATAAGACAAACCTTAATGGAAGGTAAGGATCAAGGATCCTTGGTCGTTTGTCTCCAAAAACCTGAAATATGATACAACTTGGGACTAAGCCAATATAAGATAAGAGTTAGTAACTGGGGACAAGCCCAACAAACTGATGTAAACTGGGGTCAAGCCCATATAAACGGATGTAAACTGGGGTCAAGCCCATATAAACGGATGTAAACTAGGGTCAAGCCCATATAAACGGATGTAAACTGGGGTCAAGCCCATATAAACGGATGTAAACTGGGGTCAAGCCCATATAAACGGATGTAAACTGGAGTATGGCCCTCACTGGCGACTATCCAAACTTGAGCGACATGAAAATGCCGAAACCTTAGCTAACGTGAAAACGTTAGAAACCTTAGGAACGGATGTATGGTACGTCTACCATTATACGTAGGATCCTGGGTACAGCCAGTACAATGAAATTATCAGCCCCTAAAACGAGTACTGGTCGCACTGCCTTGAACTGCACCAGGATCATCGTGCGCTACTGGCGAAACTGGGGACAAGCCCAAATAACTGGGGACAAGCCCATAAACTTTGGAGAGTTGGCCAACCACTTTGATCTTTTGTAAAATGATAATAACTCTGCAAAAGCTTAAACTTTGTGAAAATAGATGTTAACTGATTAACATCTGTAACTTATGATAAGTAATAAGTATAAAATGAATGAAAATGAAAGTACTGTGTTACCAAATGTAGAATCATATATCCTTTGAGGATCCTGGATCCTTAATCAGAATACCGGTATCGCTGAGGATCCCTGATCCTTCTTACTTAGTATTTTTTGAGATGAACAACATTCCAAGCTCTTGGTAGGAGATCACCATCCATTGTTAACAAATGATATGCCCCCTTTCCTGATTCAGCTTCAATTAGATAGGGGTCTTCCCACTTTGGTGCTAGCTTGCCATCAGAAGGATTTGTAGTGTTCTGGAATGCTTTTCTTAGCACAAAATCACCAACTTGAAATCTTCTAATCCTGACATTCTTGTTGTATGCTCCAGCCATTCTTTGTTGATAACTGGCCATTTCCTTTTTTCTGACTTTGAGCAAAAGCTTATTCTTAGGATGCAGATGTTATGTTGGTTGGTGTAGAATATTACTGTGTCTTTGACAAGCATCACACTTCTTTGCATAATCCACAACATCCTTCTTCGTGGTAGGCCTATAGTATGTTGTTCTAAGGATCCTTGAGAATAGTGCTCTGCCCCCAGTGTAGTTTCCACAGTCTCCTTGACTTTGAAAGCTTTAGGATTTTGTCCTGTAGGGATCTCTCCATGTTGTATATATCTTAGGATTGGAAGGATCCAAGATCCTGAATTCGACTGTGCAGGATCACCAGGTATGATTGTAGAATCCTCCACTATCTCCATGGCTACGTGATCCTCAATTGCAGGAGTTAAAACATGGGTGATGAGTATTTTTCGCATCTTCTGGCATCTTTAGGAATGATCCAAGGTTAGTTAAAGCGTCAGCTTCTGCATTTTCTTCCCTGGGTACCTGTGATAGACTGAAAAAAGCAAAAGAATCTGCCAGTTTCCTGACTCATGATTAGTGGTTTGGAATTCCATGCAGTGGATTGGGGTATAATGTCCCCCTGTGGCGATTTTGGTAGTGTGCCTTGTCAAGTTCCTTTAACATTTGAAGCTCCATCCGTGAAGAGTGTCTAAGGATCCTTGGTCTTCTCAAGTTGTTGAACTTTTAATTCAGCTTCCCTTTGTAGATCACTACTGAAATCAGCCACAAAGTCAAGTAAAGCTTGGGACTTGATTGGCCATTTTGCCATTCTACCTGACATTTGAAGTTTCCTGAGAACATTCTTGATAGCAAGGTTAGTTTTCACAATAATGGTACGAGTTTCTAAATAATGTCTATGTTTAGCAGAAGCCATAATTAAATCAAGAATTAATTTCTCTAAATGAGAGTACCTGGCCTCAGCATCAAGTAGAATATTACTTACATAGTATACCGGATGTTGAGAGCCTTCATGATCCTTAACTAGGATAACACTTACTGCTTTAGCTGAAATAGCTAAGTATAAGGATAACGATTCTCCATTTTCTGGTTTCATCAGGGCTGGTGCTCTTCTTGGATAATGGCATTCTTTCGAGTGCAAACTTTCTCCTGTCATATCTTCATGTTTCCAAGCGAAGGTAGACTTTCTTCTTTTCAAGAAGGATATTAAATCCTGCTCAATACTGTCTAGGATCCCGGATCCTATAAAAATTTTGGATTCAGGATCCTCTGGGTTCAACAGAATATCCTTGACGTCTTGCTCCTTGGAGGTTGGCTTCAATGAAGAAGTATAACAGTTCTTTGCCTCCTGCTGATCACTTTCTATCTTCACCACATCCCATAGAGTTGGGAGCTTGACACATTGATGATATGTTGAGGGGACTGCCTTCATATCATGTATCCATGGCCTGCCAAAGATAACATTATAGCAGGATAAGCAATCTATGAAACAAATTTTTTGAAAAGAATTAACTCCCTCTATGTAAATAGGAAGTTTGATGTCCCCCAATGTAATCTTTGTCTCTCCACTGAATCCCACAAGGACAGATGATCTTTGGACAATATCGGATTCAAGGATGTCCATTCTATTGAGGACATCCAACTGGATTATGTTCACTGAGCTTTTCCCATCAATGAGAATCTTGCGAACAAAAATGGTTAGATATAAATAATGTAATAACCAAACCGTCATGATGAGGATCATGTATGTCGACACGGTCATCCCCATCAAAGTATATGACTTTTTCCTGGGTAAGGACGGAAGTTCGAACAGGTCTATCCCTATTCTCCATCTTTGTTTCCTTTGCATGTCTGTTAGCTGCTGAGAACCTCTGGAGATGAAATGGATGATTTGAGCATCAGCTGGTGGAGGAGGAGCTTTTTCAGGAACTTTCTCAGGATCCTTGGTCCTTGACTTTTTCCTTCCGAGCAATTCCTTCAAGTATCCTTTGCTCAAGAGATAACCTATCTCCTTCCTTAATGCTATGCACTCATCTGTGAGATGACCAGAATCCCCATGGTAAGCACACCATTTCGATTCGTCTTTGGTGGCAGGCGGTTTGTCATTCTTCCTTGGCCACCTAACCTTGTCACCTAAACTCTGCATAGAAAGGATTAGTTCATTATTATCAGCAGGAAAACAATATTCAGAAATAGGAGGATAATCCTCATCATCTTCCTCTTGTTCCACAGCATGCACATTCTGGTTGTCATGCTTGGAGTATTGCTTGGATCAGTTATCCTTGAGATAGGATCTTTATTTGTCTTGCTTTGAGGATCCTGACAATCTCTCGTGGATCCTTTTGTCATCCTCTAAACGGATGAACCTAAGGGCCCTGTTTCTTTCCTCATCTAAGTTCCTTCAAGGGGTCATGACAAGATCATCATAGAACATTGAATCCCTAAGCAAACCCATTTTAAAGGCTTCTAGAGCTGTAACAATATCTAAGTTAGGGATTTCTAAGGATTCTTTACTGAATTTAATTATGTAATCTCTAAGTGATTCATTATGACCTTGAGTTACCCTATATAAATCACTAGTTAACCGTTCAAATCTCCTACTGCATGAGAATTGGCTATTAAACAAATTAACTAGATTAGCAAATGAAGTAATAGAGTAAGGAGGAAGACTTAGCAGCCATTTTAACGTTGATCCGGTAAGTGTGGATCCAAAGCCCTTGCACAAGCAACCAGATTTGATGTCTGAAACCTCTTCGGTATCTCTCCTGAATGATTCAAATTTGGAATTCTAGATGTGAATCCATGTTGGCAGGATTCTGGCATAACCGAGGGACCAGAGGAAGCAATGGTCTGCATTGGTATGAAGTCTCCTAGATAAACATCTGAACTTCCGGGTTGCACACTCCTTAAGTATCCTTGATCCTGGAAGATGTTGGATCCTTGAAGTGCTGTGAATGTAGGTCTTGGAGGATAATCCATAGATCCGGAAACCTGAGATGAAGATCCTTGAACCTGGAAGGAGGAACCTTGAACCTGAGAGGATCCTTGAACCTGAGAGAATCCTTGAACCTGAGAGGATCCTTGAACTTGAGAGGATCCTTGAACCGGAGAGGATCCTTGAACCTGAGAGGATCCTTGAACCTGTGAGGATCCTTGAACCTGAGAGGATCCTTGAACCTGAGAGGATCCTTGAACCGGAGAGGATCCTTGAACCTGAGAGGATCCTTGAACCGGAGAGGATCCTTGAACCTGAGAGGATCCTTGAACCGGAGATGATCCTTGAACCTGAGAGGATCCTTGAACCTGTGAGGATCCTTGAACCTGGGAGGATCCTTGAACCTGAGAGGATCCTTGAACCGGAGAGGATCCTTGAACCTGAGAGGATCCTTGAACCTGAGAGGAGAAACCTTGAACCTGAGAGGATCCTTGAACCTGAGAGGATCCTTGAACCTGAGAGGATCCTTGAACCTGAAAGGATCCTTGAACCTGAGAGGAGGATCCCTGAATTGGCTGCGTCCCCATGCATCCTCCTAAACTGGTGAAGAATCCCTGATGCTGAAATGAGGATCCTGAAGGCTGGAAAGAGGATCCTCGAGCCTGAGACATTACCGATGATCCAGAACGCATTCCTATTGATGCACCCTGGTATTGGACATATGGAGCTGCAAAGTGCTGGGAAGTTATGACCGGAGTGTCGAAATTCAGCGACCTTGACATCAAAGGGGAGTGATCCTCTGCTGATTTATCAATTTCGCGAAGGATCCTGCCATTAGTTTTGACCTGCTGTTGCATGTGATCCTTCATCTGCACAATCAAAGCATAAAAATCAATGTTAGTAAGTGTAGAGGAAGAAACAACAGTTGGTTTTGTGAAAACGGGGGTTGTCTTCTTCGGAGAATTCTCAGCATTCTTCTGGAATGCAAGGGGGAGATGATGCAAAGGCGGAATGCCATGTGAAAAAGTGACCGCCGACATAGAAATTGGAGTAGTTTTCCCTGAGAAGCCATGTGGTTGAAGGTAAAGAACTGAAATGAATGAAATTTCTCAGAATTGAAGCACCAATTGCCCCACGGTGGGCGCCAAACTGTTTTGGTCAAAAATCACACAAGGATAATGCAACCAAATCTGATTTTGTGAGGAATGATGCTTGGTTAATTGAATGAACGACAAGTGTATGAAATCAACGATGAACACCGAGATTTATACGAGGAAAAAGCCCTTGATCAAGAGTTGATCTCCGGCATAAAAAAACCTCGGGTGATGGAAACTACCGATCACCAGATATATTGCTGAAACAATAGTGATCCTTGTACAACTTCGGAAGAAAACAAGCTCGATACAATGAATTTCTAGTGAAAGTGTGTGTTTTTTACTAAGTGTTTGCAGAGAATTCGTGTATTGTGTGTTGTTTGTGTGGTGTGCACGACTTATATCTTCATTGAGCTGTTTTCCCCTTAAAAAGATAAGAAATAAACAACTAACTAACTTCCCGAAAAAGGTGGAAGTCACCCATGACCACCACTAACGGTTATTTCTTCAATATGCACGTGCCTAAAAGCATATTCCACGAGATTCCAGCAAAGAGGTGGTCCACTACGTCCATTACCTACATTTACACATTAAAAACGTGCAAAACATAAGTTCTGTTAAGGATCCTGGATCCTCAGACTTGTGATCCTCAGACTCGTGATCCTCAGACTCGTGATCCTCAGACTCTGGATCCTCAGACTCTCTGCATCAGCCATTAAGCATCCGTGATCCATGCCTAGTCTCAGGATAGATGATCCTTAGCATAAAATTCATGCCCTAACAGTGACAAAGAGAGGCATTGAAGCCAGTCCAGAACAAATAAAAGCTATAGTGAACATCAAGTCACCTGCCAATGCTAAGGATGTTCAGAGGTTAACAGGCAGAATTGCAGCTTTAAACAGATTCATATCCAAATCCTCAGAAAAGTGCAAGGAATTCTATGATATCCTAAGGAAGAACAAGAAATTCGAGTGGACTGAGAAGCATGAAAGTGCCTTAAGAGCTCTTAAGGATTACCTATCCTCAGCCCCGGCTTTGATGAAACTAGAAAAAGGAGATGTGTTATCCTTATATCTTGCGGTATCCTCAAAAGCGGTAAGTGCCGTCCTTGTTAAGGATCACGAAGGTACACAACATCCTGTCTATTATGTAAGTAAGAGTTTACTTGATGCTGAATCCAGGTATTCACACTTAGAAAAACTTATCCTTGCATTAATTATGGCATCTACTAAATTAAGACATTATCTTGAAACTCATGCCATTATCGTCAAAACTAATTTTCCAATTAAGAATGTCCTCAGGAAACCTGAAATGTCAGGAAGGATGGCTAAGTGGGCAGTGAAGCTAAGTGCATATGATATAAGATATGAGCCTAGGACAGCCATTAAACCCCAAGCATTAGCTGACTTTGTGGCAGATTTCAGTAGTGATTTGTAAAAGGAGGCTGAATTAGAAGTCCAGCAGCTAGAAGAAACCAAGGATCCTTGGATACTCTATACTGATGGATCCTCAAATGTCAAAGGAACAGGGCTTGGAGTACTACTAAAATCGCCACAGGGGGACATAATACCCCATTCTATAGCCTGTGAGTTCCAAACCACTAACAATGAGGCTGAATATGAAGCCTTGATAGCTGGTTTGCAAATTGCTAAGCATATGAGGATCAGGTATCTTGAGGTACATGTAAATTCTTTCTTAATCACTAATCACTTTAATGGATCCTATGCTGTTAAAGGTGAAAAGCTAATCAAATATTTGGAGTTAGTCAAAGAATTGGCACTCTCTTTTGTATCCTTTAGTTTGACACAAGTACCAAGGGAAGAGAATGCAGAGGCAGATGCACTAGCCAATTTAGGATCATCCTTGAAGATCCCGGAGGATATCAAGATCCCTATTATCCATATCCTGACCCTGGCTATCGAGGATCATGTGGCTATGGAGATAGGAGAGGATTCTGCAATTATCCCTAGTGAGGATACTCAAACTCATCCAGGATCATGGATCCTCCCAATCATGAGATACATACAACATGGAGAGATTCCTACAGGAGAAAACCCTAGGGCTTTCAAAATTAAGGTATCTCAATTCACAATTTTGAATAATATGTTGTATAAACGATCTCTTGCAGGACCATATTTAAGATGCATTGAGGATCCTGAAATCCAAGAAGTTTTAAAAGACTTCCATGAAGGAGATTGTGGAAACCACACTGGGGGCAGGGCGTTATTCTCAAGGATCCTGAGGACAGGATACTACTGGCCAACCATGAAGAGAGATGCTGTGGAATATGCTAAGAAGTGTGATCCTTGTCAGAGACACAGCAATATCCTTCATCAACCGGCTGAATTATTACATCCTATATCCTCCACTTGGCCATTCATGAGATGGGGCATGGATATAGTTGGTAAGCTTCCTAAGGCACCTGGTGGAAAAGTGTTCATGCTTGCTATGACTGATTACTTCTCCAAGTGGATAGAGGCTGAAGCTTTTTGCCCAAGTCAGAGAAAAGGAAGTTATATCCTTCATTAAAAGGAATATTATAACTAGATTTGGTATTCCTTCTGAAATTATATGTGATAATGGTTCCCAATTCATTGGGGGCAGAACTACTAACTTTTGTGACAGCTGGGGGATTAAGATGATAACATCAACACCAGTCCACCCACAAGCTAATGGTCAGGCAGAATCTTACAATAAGATCATCATCAACAATTTGAAGAAGAAGCTTGGATCCAAGAAAGGGAAATGGGCAGAAGAACTACCTTATGTGCTTTGGGTTGATAGGACAACCCCTAAGAATGCTACAGGCCAAACTCCATTCTCTTTGGTATTTGGGGCAGAATCAGTGATCCCTACAGAAATGGTGGTTCCAACTGCTAGAACCAGTATTCATGATCCTGAGGAAAATAATGAGAACTTGGTTCAAGACCTGGATACTATAGAAGAAATCAGAGATTTGGCAAGGATAAGGATGGCCAGTTATCAGCAAAGAATGGCCGATGCCTACAACAAAAATGTTAGGATCAGGAAATTCCAAGTTGGTGATATGGTACTAAGGAAAGCATTTCAGAATACTACCAATCCTGCTGATGGAAAGTTGGCACCAAAATGGGAAGGCCCTTACTTGATTGAAGCTGAGGCAGGAAAGGGGGCATATCGATTGTTAACAATGGAAGGTGACTTACTACCAAGAGCTTGGAATGCTGTCCATTTGAAGAGATATTTCATGTGATAAGGATCCATGATCCTCACATGATAAATATCCTCAAAGGATCCTTAAAGCACAGATGATCCTCATTTAGGTAACATTCTAATCTTAAACTATTTCATATCCTTATTTTCTCACAAAAGGATAAGGATCCCGCATCCTTTATCCTCCTTTCACGAGATTTTGAGTTTTGAAGGTTCAGGTACTGTTTTGGTCAAAAAATCTGTTGAGGATATTGCAACCAAACTCTATGTTACGGGGTATGATGCTAATAATGTAGAACA
This sequence comes from Helianthus tuberosus, assembly GCA_030545235.1. Lineage (NCBI taxonomy): Eukaryota > Viridiplantae > Streptophyta > Magnoliopsida > Asterales > Asteraceae > Helianthus > Helianthus tuberosus. Next base: position 107,089,837 of record CM060414.1, on the reverse strand, counting down.
ATAACAAGGATCACTTCAATGTAAATTACTGAAATGACACAAGGATTTATACGGGGAAAAAGCCCTTGATCAAGAGTTGATCTCCGGCACAAAAAACCCCGGGTGATGGAAACTACCGATCACCAAGCTCAAATAGATGAATAAATGTTTACAACTTCGGATAGTAACGAGCTAGGTACAAGGATCACTATCGTGAAATGTGTAAAAGTGAGTGAAAACGAATGTATGTTCGTCGAGAGCTTCAAGTGTGCGAGTATACGAGTGTGTGTAGCTGTAAAAATGACTAAGTGTTTTTCTACTAGCTCGTTACCCCTTAAAAATAGAAATTTAACTACCAAACTAACTATCTGACTTTTGTGCCAAGCCCCCACGTTCTCCATAACGTCCATTTTTGGCCAAGCACGTGCAGAATAGTTTGGGAATATTCTCCAGGAATGTCGCCAAGACTTGGTCAAGCTTGTTATACCTGCGAGATAGTACAAAACATAAGTAAACAATCGTCAGTACGAGGATCCTTAAAGTGATCCATGATCCTGATCCTGAAGCTCTTCTGAGGATCACCACCTGTCACAGAAGTAAGGATCACTAATTAGGATAACGAATAAGGATCACTAATTGTTAGAAAATCCTCCCCTAACAATTGCCCCCAAAATATAAGGAGTGATATGTAAAATTAGCGAGTTATGTTTTCTTGATCTTATCCGCAACTAACTAACGGATATATAGCCGTTGATATCGAACTAGCCGTTGCGATCATGGTGTCACAGAAGTGACAATCCTGCAGAATCATAATTATAAATAGAGATATAGATAGGATCAAATGCATTTAAATTTTCAGAGAGACCCCCTTTATAATCTGCATTCCGAAGACGATCGGGTATTCTCTCTCTCTATCTTCTTCCCTCTCTTGCTCTGTTTTCGTCTCTTTCCATCAAAGATGTTGCTCCGAAATTCCCCAGCCAAGGATCACCCAAAGAACAGTCCTCCGAAAAGCCAGGGGATCATTGAAGACTCCATTAAAGAACGCTGCTGCTTCAATGATGCTCAGATAGATAGGATCCGCCACTGCTTCCCGGCGAACACCGAATTTAGGCCTTTTGACCCCAATGCCCTGAGCGATCATATCTCTGATAAGTGGGTTGCTTTCCCCGTCACTCCTTTCACCATAGGCTATACATATCCCTTTCCAGCCTTCACCCAATCTTTCTTTTCCCTAACCGGCATCTCTTATATCCAAGCCATGCCGATGATTTGGAGGGTTTTGTACACCCTTGAAAGGATCATCGATCAGGAGGGAATAGATCTAGGAATGGCAGAGCTGGGAGAGCTGTATGATCTTACCACCTTTGGTTCTCATCGTTATCTGTTTAAACGTAAACCCGGTGAGGAACACCCGATCTTCAAAGCCACCAAGAATGATGCTAATTGGAAACGGCGTTTCTTTTTTATCAAGAGAGATTCCATCGAGGATGGAAAGGATCTACCCAAAAAATGGGCTACCCATGGTAGGGTGGAGGATCCTGAGAAGGATCACCAGGAACTTTCTTTTGATGTAAGGATAACTTATATTTTTGCTTTCTTGTTATGCAGCTATCACCGTCTCACACCTCAAACTGTCCCCTGCTGCTAAGGAGAGGCTCCTTGCTTTCAAGAAACTTGATCCTGAGACAAGAACTTTCAAGACAACAACCCAAGATTCACAGGAGGTATCCTCAGGCTCTGTCACAATGTCAAGTAAGTATCCTTGTTTAAAATTTAAATAAATAGTGAAATATGAATTAAGAAAAGATACTTATCTTGTTTTGGTTGTGTAGGTGCTGGAAAATCCACCAAGTCCGCTTCCAAGTTCAATGTTGCTGATCTCACCACTGTCAGATCCTCCAAGAGAAAAGCTCCTACCAGTCCGACAGCTTCGGTCCCCAAGGCACCCCTCAAAGGGAAGGCAATCAAGAAGAGAAAAGCCTCTGAAGCTGGGGATCTGCAGGGTCTGCCTCTGATCCGTCATCAATTCCTTGAGTACTTTAATGAGGTGAGGATCACTGTCTTTGCTCGTATATCCTGTTGACATATCCTGCTGGTATATCCTGCTGATTACTTGATCCTGACCTTATCCTTTTTACAGAAATTCACTGAGATTGAGGACTATGTGGGCCACGTTGAGGATCAAGATAGGAAGATTGCCGATCTCCAGCAGGTTGCGGTGCTAAAGGATCTCACAATTGCTGATCTTCAGAAGGAAGTCTGGGATACCAAACAGCAGATGGCCAAGGTGCTGGTTAATGTTGACTATGAGAAGAGTGAGATCACCGAAGATGCCAAAGTCTCTGCCGCCATTACAATGTACAAGACCAAGCTTTAAATGGCCTTGGAAGCTCAGGATCCTGCTTTTGACAAGAGCACCTGGGATATTGAAGGTTGGAAGGCAAGGCTGGCTGAACTGGACGACGAAGAGGCTGAGGAGGTTGAAGAGATCCTGACAATTGAAGCTGGAGGCAAAGGTGAAGGTGGTGAAACAAGTGGAGCTGGAGGTGGTGATGCAGCAAAAGTTTAGGCTGCTTGATTGGGCGATGATGGACATTTCTAGACGTAGCCGGAGCCCAATTTTTTAAATCTGGTGGTTTGTTTTTTGTGGTTGTGATGTTTAAAACAATTTCATGGTTTGTACTTAAACAGTAGGTTTTAGGATTAAGGATCATGTATGATCCTTTGGACAATAGGCATGATTGCAATTGGTGGAGGGATCCTCTGTTTGGGGGATGAAGCCATTGTGATCCTGCCGCCTTTATATTCCTGCACTACTCTTGAACTTATTATCATGGACACCCTTTACCTACCCCAGCGGACGGGCCACGTTTTGCTGGTAGATGCTCGGGTAGGTAATTTTGACAACCTTTTAAGGGTTAGTCTTTTGTTAATAAATAAAAACTTAACCTTTTGTCGCTTATCTTGTGTTGTTATCCTTATGTTTCTTTGATTTTCCTTTGTTTTGATACACATTTATTGAATAAACAATTTTGAACAAGCCAGACTGAAAATGTTTAGGATATGATGCATGATCAGATATCCTTTAATTAAAGAATCTTACAAAGCAATATGTTTTAAGGATCATAAGTCTAGTTGTCAAACTTTAAGGGTTCTTCAAATAAATAATGAATAGAATAAAAGATAGTTAAGGATCATACCTGAGGGTCCAAGTTAGGATCCTAACCATAATAAGGATAACTGTAAAATAAACCTTAGAATAAAGCAAGGATCAAGGATCCCTAGTTGCCTATCTTCAAGAACCTGAAATAGAGCATAACTTGGGACTAAGCCAACATAAGAAAAGAGTTAGCAACTGGGGACAAGCCCAAGGATAACTGGGGACAAGCCCAAGGATAACTGGGGACAAGCCCAAGGATAACTGGGGACAAGCCCAAGGATCGTATGTAAACTGGAGTATGGCCCTAACTGGCGACTATCCAAACTTAGTGACATGAAAATGCCAAAACCTTAGCTAACGTGAAGACGTTAGAAACCTTAGGAACGGATGTATGGTACGTCTACCATTATACGTAGGATCCTAGGTATAGCCAGTACAATGGAATTATCAGCCCCTAAAACGAGTACTGGTCCCAATGCCTTGAACTATACCAGGATCATCGTGCGCTACAGGCGGAACTGGGGTCAAGCCCAAATAACTGGGGTTAAACCCAAGGAACGGATTGCTTCAGCAGATAACCAATGTTATGCTAAGGATACCTGAACTTTCAAAACTTAAACTCACGTGAGAGATGGATAAAGGATACATGATCCTTATCCTTATATGAGAAAATAAAGAAATGAAATAGTTCAAGTTTAGGATATTACCTAAGTAAGGATCACCGATACTTTGAGGATCCTTTAAGGATATCCCTATCGTGAGGATCATCTATGCCATGAGGATCCTGCTCACATGAAATATTTCTTCAAATGGACAGCATTCCAAGCTCTTGGTAGCAAATCACCTTCCATGGTTAGCAATCTATATGCCCCCTTTCCTGCTTCAGCTTCAATCAAATAAGGGCCTTCCCATTTTGGAGCCAATTTCGCATCAGCAGGATTGGTGGTATTTTGGAATGCTTTCCTTAATACCATATCTCCAACTTGAAACCTCCTGATCCTGACATTTTTGTTGTAAGCACCGGCCATTCTTTGCTGATAACTGGCCATCCTTATCCTAGCCATATCCCTGATTTCTTCAATAGTATCCAGGTCTTGAGCCAAGTTCTCATCATTCTCATCAGGATCACGGGTACTTGTTCTTGCAGTTGGAACCACCATTTCTGTTGGGATCACTGATTCTGCCCCAAATACCAAAGAGAATGGCGTTTGACCAGTAGCATTCTTGGGGGTAGTCCTATCAGCCCAAAGCACATAGGGTAGTTCTTCTGCCCATTTCCCTTTCTTGGATCCAAGCTTCTTCTTCAAATTGTTGATAATGATCTTGTTGGATGATTCTGCCTGACCATTAGCTTGTGGGTGGACTGGTGTTGATGTTATCATCTTAATCCCCCAGCTGTCACAAAAGTTAGTGGTTCTGCCCCCAATAAATTGGGAACCATTATCACATATAATCTCAGAAGGAATTCCAAATCTAGTTATAATATTTCTTTTAATGAAGGATATAACTTCCTTTTCTCTGACTTGGGTAAAAGCTTCGGCCTCTATCCACTTGGAGAAGTAATCAGTCATAGCAAGCATGAATACTTTTCCACCAGGTGCCTTAGGGAGCTTACCAACTATATCCATACCCCATCTCATAAACGGCCAGGAGGAGGATATAGGGTGCAATAATTCAGCTAGTTGATGAAGGATATTGCTGTGTCTCTGACAAGGATCACATCTTTTAGCATACTCCACAGCATCTCTCTTCATGGTTGGCCAGTAGTATCCTGTCCTCAGGATCCTTGAGAATAATGCCCTGCCCCCAGTGTGGTTTCCACAATCTCCTTCATGGAAGTCTTTTAAAACTTCTTGGACTTCAGGATCCTCAATGCATCTCAAGTATGGTCCTGCAAGAGATCGTCTGTACAACATATTATTTAAAATTGTGAATTGAGATACCTTAGATTTGAAAGCCCTAGGGTTCTCTCCTGTAGGAATCTCTCCATGTTGTAAGTATCTCATGATTGGTGAGATCCATGATCCTGATCCTGAATGGGATCGAGTATCCTCACTAGGAATCATTGCAGAATCATTTCCTATCTCCATAGCCACATGATCCTCAATAGCCGGGGTCAGGATATGGATAATAGGGATCTTGATATCCTCCGGGATCTTCAAGGATGATCCTAAATTAGCCAATGCATCAGCATCTGTATTTTCCTCCCTTGGTACCTGCGTCAAACTCAAGGAAACAAAAGAGAATGCCAAACTTTTGACTATCTCTAAATATTTGGTTAGCTTTTCACCTTTAACAGCATAGGATCCATTAAAGTGGTTTGTAATTAACAACGAATCTACATGTACCTCAAGATACCTGATCCCCATATGCTTTGCAATTTGCAAACCAGCAATTAAGGCTTCATATTCAGCCTCATTGTTAGTGGTTTGGAACTCACAAGCTATAGAGTGGGGTATTATGTCCCCCTGTGGCGATTTTAGTAGTATTCCAAGCCCTGTGCCTTTGACATTCGAGGATCCATCAGTATAGAGTATCCAAGGATCCTTGGTCTCCTCTAGCTGCTGGACTTCTAACTCAGCTTCTTCTTGTAAATCACTACTGAAATCAGCCACAAAGTCAGCTAATGCTTGGGATTTGATGGCTGTCCTAGGCTCGTATCTTATATCATATGCACTCAGCTTCACTGCCCACTTAGCCATCCTACCTGACATCTCTGGTTTCCTGAGGACATTCTTAATTGGAAAATTAGTTTTCACAATGATAACATGAGTTTCAAAATAATGTCTTAACTTAGTAGATGCCATAATTAATGCAAGAATAAGCTTTTCAAGGTGTGAATACCTGGATTCAGCATCAAGTAAACTTTTACTTACATAATAGACAGGATGTTGTGTACCTTCATGATCCTTAACAAGGACCGCACTTACTGCTTTTGAGGATACTGCAAGATATAAGGATAGCACATCGCCTTTTTCTGGTTTCATCAAAGCCGGGGCTGAGGATAGGTAATCCTTGAGGGATCTTAAAGCATTTTCATGCTTCTCAGTCCACTCAAATTTCTTGTTCTTCCTTAGGATATCATAGAATTCTTTGCACTTTTCTGAGGATTTGGATATAAATCTGTTCAAAGCTGCTATCCTGCCTGTTAGCCTTTGAACATCCTTAGCATTTGCCGGAGATTTGATGTTCACTATTGCTTTAATTTGTTCCGGGCTAGCTTCAATGCCTCTCTTTGTCACCATATATCCTAAGAATTTACCTGCTTTAACACCAAAGTGACATTTTGAAGGATTAAGTTTCATGTTATATTTGTCAAGGATATCGAATGCTTCCTCCAAGTCTTTTAGGTGATCCTCAGCTTTTAAGGATTTTACCACCATATCATCTATGTAAACCTCCATAGTTTGTCCAATCTGATCCTTGAACATCATATTCACCAGCCTTTGATATGTTGCACCTGCATTTCTTAGTCCAAACGGCATAGCAATATAGCAGTATATACCAGTTGGAGTCATGAAGGCTGTATCCTCTTGGTCGGATGGTTCCATTTGGATTTGTTGGAATCCAGATGAAGCATCCATAAAAGTTAACAGTTCATGACCCGCAGTTGCATCCACCATGGAGTCAATGTGGGGTAATGGGAAAGGATCCTTGGGACATGCCTTATTTAAATCGGTAAAATCGACACATACCCTCCACTTTCCGTTTTTCTTTTGAACAACAACCACATTGGCCAACCATCTTGGATACTTGAGCTCTCTAATCATACCTGCCCGGAGCAATTTCTCTACCTCTTCTTGGATAATGGCATTCCTTTCCGGTGCAAACTTTCTTCTCCTTTGATGGATTGGTTTGAAGGATCTGTCAATGCCGAGTTTGTGAGTGATAACATCCTTGGATATACCAGTCATATCTTCGTGTTTCCATGCAAAGGTAGTCTTTCTCCTTTTAAGGAAGGATACGAGGTCTTCTTTCATTTCGCCAAGGATCCCTGATCCGATGTAGATTTTGGATTCAGGATCATCGGGGTTCATGAGGATTTCTATCACATCCTGCTCTCTTGCCTCCAAGACATCCCTTGGAGGATACTTTAATTGCTATTGCTCCCTTGACTTCGAGGCTGGTTTCATCGATGAAGTGTAGCAATTCTTAGCCTCCTGCTGATCACTATCAATCTTCACTATTCCCCAAGGACTAGGGAGCTTCACACATTGATGGTAGGTAGATGGGATTGCTTTCATATCGTGTATCCAGGGCCTGCCAAGGATAACATTACAACAAGATAAACAGTCAATAACACAAAACTTTTGATAAGAGTGTAGGCCTTCGATATATATTGGGAGTTTAATGTCCCCCAGGGTATTCTTGGTTTCGCCACTAAATCCCACGAGCACGGAGGATCTTGGTATGATCTCTGATTCAGGGATACCCATCTTCTTCAGAACATCAAGCTGGATAATGTTCACTGAACTTCCTCCGTCTATAAGGATCCTGCGGACAAAATGGTTAGAAATGAAAAGAGTAATAACTAAACCATCGTGATGAGGATCCTGGATATCAACACGATCCTCTTCATCAAAGGTTATAACTTTTCCTTCGGAGACACTTGATGTTCGAACTGGTCTTTCTCCATTATCCATTTTGGTTTCCTTTGCATGCCTTTTAGCTGCTGAGAAAGATGTGCCACAAATGTCTGATCCTCCAGAAATAAAGTTTATCACTTATGCATCTGCTGGAGGGGCTGGAGCCTTCTCAGGGATCCTTTCAGGATCCTGAGTCCTTGACTTTTTTCTTCCCAACAATTCCTTCAGATGCCCTTTGCTTAACAAGTATCCAATTTCCTTTCTTAGTGAGATGCATTCTTCTGTGAGATGCCCAAAATCTTCATGATATGCACACCACTTTGATTTATCTCTGGTTGCAGCTGGCCTATAATTTTTTCTCGGCCATCTAGCTTTATCACCTAGGTTCTGCATCGCAAGGATTAGTTCGTTGTTATCAACACAAAAACAATATTCAGAAATTGGAGGATAATCTTCATCATCCTCTTCTTGATCAACGGAATGCACGTTCTGGTTATCAGATCTGTTATAGGATCTGAACTTGTTGTTCCTGAATGAGGATCCTTGCTTATCCTGCTTTGAGGATCCTGCTAACCTCTCCTGGATCCTCTTATCGTCCTCTAGCCGAATGAACCTAAGTGCTCGTGTTCTTACCTCATCTAAGTTCCTGCATGGTGTCATAACAAGATCATCATAGAACAATGAATCCCTAAGCAATCCCATTTTGAAGGCCTCAACAGCCGTGGCTATATCTAAGTTGGGAATGTCTAAGGATTCTTTACTGAATTTGGTAATGTAGTCCCTTAATGATTCATTATGACCCTGGGTTATCCTATATAGATCACTAGTTAATCGTTCAAATTTCCTACTACAAGAAAACTGATTATTAAATAGATTAACTAGATTAGCAAATGAGGTAATAGAGTAGGGAGGAAGACTTAGCAGCCATTTGAGAGCTGATCCAGTAAGAGTGGATCCGAATCCCTTGCACAGGAATGCTTCCTTTAACCTTTCTGGAATTGGATTGATCTCCATCCTCTCCCTGTATTGTGCTATGTGTTCCTCAGGATCTGTTGAACCATCATACAGCTTCATTGTTGGCACATGGAACCTCTTAGGTATCTCAGCATCACAGATTGGTGGTGCAAAACGAGATATCTTGTGGCTCCCATCTGCAATCTCTGGGATGGGTTTGACCACTCCTGGAACACTTGATATCATATCCTTTAACTTTTGCAATTCTCTGGCCATGGCATGATTGATACCTGGATCCTGCATAAGACCATGGTTAGCAGTATAAGAATTATTAAAAGTGTTACCTCCCATCGGATTCAGATTAGGAAGATTGGATGTTAATCCATATTGTTGAGGCTCTGGAATGATCGAGGGACCAGTAGAAGCATTGGTCTGCATTGGAATAAAATCTCCCTGATGGACATCTGAACTTCCTGTTTGCAAACTCCTCAAGGATCCTGGCATCTGGAAGGATCCCTGAAACTGGGACGATCCTGGAACGAAGGAGGATCCTTGAACTTGGGATGATCCTGGAACAAAGGAGGATCCTTGAACCTGGGATGATCCTGGAACAAAGGAGGATCCTTGAACCTGGGATGATCCTGGAACAAAGGAGGATCCTTGAACCGGGGATGATCCTGGAACAAATGAGGATCCTTGAACCTGGGATGATCCTGGAAAGAAGGAGGATCCTTGAATCTGCTGCATTCCTGAATATCCTCCTGAATTCGTGAGGGATCCCATATGCTGAGGATAGGATCCCGCTGGCTGGAAATATGAACCTGATGCCTGGGTCATTGTTGTTGTTCCATAGTGCACTCCTTTTGGTCCACCCACATATTGAATGTCTGGAACCACTGATGGCTGAGAAGTAATCACTGGAGTATCAAAATTCAAGGATTTTGGCACCAGTGGGGAATGATCTTCTGCTGTTGTCTTTTATTTCTTGAGATCTCCGATTTCTTTGAGAATCCTCTCATTGGTCTTATCCTGTTGCCGTATCTGATCCTTCATCTGCAAAATCAAAGTAAACATGTCACTAGTAGTGGGAGTGTAAGAAGCAGAAGAAGTTGGAGGTTTTGAGAAAATGGGAGTTGGTTTCTTCGCAGCATTCTCAGCATTCTTCTGGGATCCAGAAGGTGGTGGAGGCAAAGGAGGGACGCCTTGTGAAGAAGTGGATGAGGGCATCAAATTTGAAGCATTCTTCGCTGAGGAAGCCATTTGCTTGGTTGTAGTGAACCGAAATGAGCACAGAAATGCGTATTTTTCTAAGGACAAAGCACTAATTGCCCCACGGTGGGCGCCAAACTATTTTGGTCAAAAAATCTGTTGAGGATATTGCAACCAAACTCTATGTTACGGGGTATGATGCTAATAATGTAGAACAATAACAAGGATCACTTCAATGTAAATTACTGAAATGACACAAGGATTTATACGGGGAAAAAGCCCTTGATCAAGAGTTGATCTCCGGCACAAAAAACCCCGGGTGATGGAAACTATCGATCACCAAGCTCAAATAGATGAATAAATGTTTACAACTTCGGATAGTAACGAGCTAGGTACAAGGATCACTATCGTGAAATGTGTAAAAGTGAGTGAAAACGAATGTATGTTCGTCGAGAGCTTCAAGTGTGCGAGTATACGAGTGTGTGTAGCTGTAAAAATGACAGTGTTTTTCTACTAGCTCGTTACCCCTTAAAAATAGAAATTTAACTACCAAACTAACTATCCGACTTTTGTGCCAAGCCCCCACGTTCTCCATAACGTCCATTTTTGGCCAAGCACGTGCAGAATAGTTTGGGAATATTCTCCAGGAATGTCGCCAAGACTTGGTCAAGCTTGTTATACCAGCGAGATAGTACAAAACATAAGTAAACAATCGTCAGTACGAGGATCCTTAAAGTGATCCATGATCCTGATCCTGAAGCTCTTCTGAGGATCACCACCTGTCACAGAAGTAAGGATCACTAATTAGGATAACGAATAAGGATCACTAATTGTTAGAAAATCCTCCCCTAACAGGTACCTTTAGCAAAAGCATGATTATCCACACAAGTATCCAGTTATTTGGGCTTGACCCCAGTTTGGGCCTGTCCCCAGTTTCGCCAGTAGCGCACGATGATCCTGGTGTAGTTCATGGCAGTGGGACCAGTACTCGTTTTAGGGGCTGATAATTACATTGTACTGGCTATACCTAGGATCCTACGTATAATGGTAGACGTACCATACATCCATTCTTAAGGTTTCTAACGTTTTCACGTTAGCTAAGGTTTTGGCATTTTCATGCCACTAAGTTTGGATAGTCGCCAGTTAGGGCCATACTCCAGTTCACACACGATCCTTGGGCTTGTCCCCAGTTATCCTTGGGCTTGTCCCCAGTTATCCTTCGGGCTCGTCCCCAGTTGCTAACCTTTATCTTATAATGGCTTAGTCCCAAGTTATGTTCTATTTTAGGTCTTCAAAGTTAAACAACTAAGGATCCTTGATCCTTACTTCTTACTAAGGTCTGTCTTATGGTTATCCTGGTTATAGTATTAAGAGTTAGGATCCTAACTTGGATCCTCAGGTATGATCCTTAACTATTTTGATTTTATTCATTGATTATTTGAATAACCCTAATACTTTGACAACTGAACTGATGATCTTTAGAATATACTACTTTCGGAATTTTTCAACTATAGGATACTTGATCCTGGATCATTTCCTAAATATTTTCTATCTAATTTGTTCGATTTTTTCTATTCAGACAAGTGAATATCAAGATAAATGAAAATTTAAAAAAGAACAGAAAAGGATAACAACACAAGATAAGCCAAAAAAGATTAAGGTTATTTTATTAACAAAAGTTTAACCATCGAAGGTTGTCAAAATCACCTACCTCGAGCATCTACCAGCAATACGTGGCCCGTCCGCTGGGGTAGGTAAAGGGTGTCCATTGTCTAAAGGTCTTGGTAGTGCAGGAATTAAAAAGATGGCAGGATCACAATGGCTTCATCCCCTAAACAGAGGATCCCTCCACCAGTTGTAATCCTACCTATTGTCCAAAGGATCATACATGATCCTTAACCCTAATAGCTATTGTTTAGTTATTACAGACCATCATTGTTTTAAAAACATCACAACCACAAAAAACCACTACCAAATTTAAAAATTGGGCTCCGGCTACGTCTAGGAATGTCCATCATCGCCCAATTGTGCAGCCTACTCCTTCGCTGCATCCTTATCCCCTCCAGCTTTGGTATCCTTAACCTGATCCTTCCCACTACCTCCAGCCTCGATCGCCAAAACCTCCTCAGCCTCCTCATCATCTTCAAGATCAGCCAACCTCGCTTTCCAGCCCTCAACATCCCAGCTGCTTCTGTCGAAGTTAGGATCTTGAGCTTCCTGGGCCATCTTTAGTTTTGTCTGATACATTGTGATGGCAGCGAAGACCTTTGCACCTTCTATGAGATCATGCTTCTCGTAGTCAATGTCGATCAAGATTTTAGATGTCTTAGTCTTAGCATCTTGAAGGGCTTTTTCAAGATCAGTGATCTTAAGATCCTTAAGCACTGCAACTTGTTGGAGGTCAGCAATCTTCTTATCCAGCTCCTCAATGCTTCCCACGTAATCTTCAATCTCAGCAAATTTCTGCAAAGAAAAAGACAAAGCAATTCAAGATCAGATGATCCTCAAATGAGTAGGATACCTAGGCAGAATTGGTGATCCTCACCTCATTGAAGTATTCAAGGAACTGGTGGCGGATCAGTGGCAGGCCCTGTAGGTCCTCTGTATCAGAGGTTTTCCTCTTCTTGCCACCCCTTCCTTTAGTAGGTGCCTTGGGGATGGAGACGCTAGGGCTGGCAGTGGTCTTCTTCTTCCTGGATCGAACAGTATCAAGGTCGGTCATGTTGAACTGGGAGGCAGGCTTGGAAGATTTTCCGGCACCTACATATTTAAAGTAAGATAAGTATCCTTATCCTATTTCAATCTAACTGTTTATTTTAATATTCAACTATATAAAAAGCAGGAAACTTACTTGACATGGTGATGGAACCTGAGGATACTTCTTGTGAGTCTTGGGTGTCTATCTTGAATGACCTTATTTCAGGATCAAGCCTCCGAAAAGTAGCAAGCCTTTCCTTAGTATCAGGAGATGGTATGAGGTTTGAAACAGTGATAGCTGCATAACATAAAACAAAAGGGGGTTAGTGATCCTTATACGAAAGCAAGATTACCTGGTGATCCTTCTCAGGATCCTCTGTCCTACCATGGGTGGACCACTTCCTTGGTAGATCCTTTCCGTTTGGAATGGTATCCCTTCTGACAAAGAAAAAGCGTCGTTTCCAGTTTGTATCGTTCTTGGTGGCCTTAAAAATGGGATGTTCTTCGCCGGGTTTTCGCTTAAACAGATATCGATTGGATCCAAACGTTGTGAGATCATACATCTCTGCCAGTTTCGACATTCCTAAATCAATCCCTTCCTGCTCTACGATCCTCTCCAGGGTATACAAGACCCTCCAAATCATCGGCATAGCTTGGATGTAAGAGATGCCGGTAAGGGAAAAGAAGGATTGAGTAAAATCTGGAAAAGGATAGGTGTATCCTATGGCGAATGGAGTAACTGGAAAGGCAACCCATGTTTCAGAAACATAGTCGCTCAGAACCGTGGGATCGAAAGGTTTGAAAAAGGGGTTTGCCGGAAAGCAATGACGGATCTTATCTATTTGAGCATCGGAAAAGCAACACCTTTCGTTCACTGAGTCCTTGATGATCCCTTGACTCTTCAAGGGGCTATCCTTCTGGTGATCCTTGGCAAGGGAGGACCGGAGCATCATTCTTAACGAGATGGTGGTAGAGAAAGTAAAACAGAGTAAGAGTAAGAGAAGGAGAAGTAAGAGGAGAGATACCTGATTGATCTTCGACTGAGAATTTAAAGGGAGTTTCTTCGGATTTAAATGCATATTGATCCTATCTCTAACTCCTATTTATAATGATGATTTGCAGGATTGTCACTTCAGTGACGTCAGCTTTGCAACGGCTAGTCCGTCTTCAACGGCTAGTTATCCGTTAGTTTGTTGCGGATAAGATCAACAAAATACAACTCGTTTATTTACAATATAACTCCTTATATTTTGGGGGCAATTGTTAGGGTTGGATTTCTAAATGACCCGTGATCCTCAATTATTATCCTGTTTGGTGATCCTTACTTCTGTGTCAGTTAGTGATCCTCAGAAGTGCCTCAGGATCAGGATCATGGATCATCCTAAGGATCCTTATACTAATGATTGTCTACTTTGAATTCGTAATTGTTTTGCAGGAGTATCAATTGGACTTGGTCTTGGCGATATTCCTGGAGTATATTCCTTGAAGAATTCCGCACGTGCTTGGCTGAAAATGGACGTTGTGGAGTCGTGGAGGAGTTGCACCATTTGCGGACAATTAGTTACTTAGATATTTTCTAATTTAAAAGGGGTAGCGAGCTAATTAGACAACACTTTTTGCTATTTTTGGCTACACACACTCTGAAAACCGCTCACAACAGCTCTCGTTCATTCACTTAGCAATTTCGTACACTTTTTACACAGAACACTTTAGTGATCCTTGTATTTAACTCGCTATCATCTGAAGTTGTAACACATTACTTGTTTAATTTGAGTTAGTGATCGGTAGTTTCCATCACCCGGGGTTTTTTGTGCCGGAGATCAACTCTTGATCAAGGGCTTTTTCCCCGTATAAACCTTGTGTCACTTGTTATTTATTTTTCATAGTGATCCTTATTGCTATAAACCAATTCAAGCATCATACCCCGTGACAGAGAGTTTGGTTACATTATCCTCATCTGAATTTTTGACCAAAACAGTATGTACTACAGTTTGAATGGAAATATCAATGTTTAATAAGAAGTAAATGACAAGTGAATGTATATTAATAATTAGCGATAAGTAACACAACATTAGTAGAAACCTGATAATTGCGAAATATAAATGTCTGGGCTGGTGCCACATTGACTAATGTGGATACCAAAAAAACTTTGGGAATTCTTCACTGATGAATCTATTAACAGATCTAAATCCTCGTCAGCACAGATCTCATTCAACAATCTCTCAAACTGATCAGGCTAGACAAAGTAATAACTAGTTTAATTTTATTGAAACAAACTATCAATAATAAAAAAAACTATGTTTAAAAAGGAGAAACACATACTTTAGATCCATGCACAACAACTAAAAAACTTTGTGACGAGCTCTTGTAAAGCTGATCTAACTTCTCTCTCCAAGTTGCTACTTCATTATCCTTAGGAACGGGTACCGTAGGTTTAATTGTACCAGTTAGGCGTATGTTTAACATATTAAATTGTACCAGTTAGACGTATCCTTAACAGGTTAAATTAAGTGCAATAGTCTTTCACGTCATGGTAGAAAGAGACTCCCTAATAATCCACAATGTTTCCGTCTACAACAACAATGATAACGTCTAATGCGTACAATACATGTCAACGGATTCACAGACCAGCCGACAATTCCAAATAATATCTATTAAAAAAGAGTTGCAGGTGCAAAAAACATCAAATAATTTCCGTTAGTCGTTAACTCCATAACAAATTGCTAAATAAATCAAAAAAGTGTATCAATCACAAACCCTAGCATATGAAACATAGCACACACACGCACAACCAGAAACAGATATGGTAGAGATGGACGATATAAGATTGGTGCGGCCGAAGAATTTGGCGACGGAAACAGTTATGTAACCTTGAGCTTTAAGAGTATTAATCAATCCACTGCAAATAAGGACGGAGAACATAGCTAACACTTCATACTTTTTGAAGAACTTAGCGTCTTGCAACTCATGGTTGCAAATTGTAATCTATATGTGATGATTGATGAACAACTTGATTTAGTTTGAAACAAATGAAAAGGCTAACAAGTAAATTAGACTAAATTTTGCAAAATTGATACATTAAATTTTTTTAACATGTTAAATATTATTCCCAAATAGAACAAAAGAATCAATAATAATCAATCTATATACACCATTGAATAAAAATGAAAAACTTGATTCAGTTTTGAAATAAATGAACAAAGCCACATTACATTATTTGTTTGAACCTATCTGTAAATCTAACCTCATGCAAGCGACACTAGAAACGAAAACATAAACAAAGGATCTACAGCAAGATGAACGTGAAGATACCATGTTGAAACTCAACAATATGATTTTGAAAAGAAGTGCACATATATATAACTCTAAACAAAGCAAAATCCAGATCTGAACCTTTAATAAACCTTGTATTTGAAGCTATTGAACTGAAAAGCAACACAAAAAATAGATAACAAAACAAAAGTGCAATTCATTTACCTAAAATCGATGAAAAATTATGAATCAAGTAGCAGCAGAGAGAAGAAGATCGGATTCAAAAGCAACACTCTTCAAATCGGGAGCGCTTGTTTAACACGTCAAAATCAATTTCCGAATGTTCTGGATCTTCGAATTTAGGCGTGGAATACTCGATCTAACAACATGAGATCTCGCATATGAATTGATCGATGGAGAAACTCGGTGACGATCTCGTCGTTAGAGATATAAGATCGACGGCCGGACGCCACCGTTGACGGTGGCGGTGCAACATATGGTGGTTGACGGTGGACATGTGAGAAAGGAGATAGGAGATATTTTTTTTGAAAATTCTTATTCTACCCCTACAAGTGAAACAAAGCAGAGAAAGGATTATTTAATCAGATCCGTTGATTTTTATGATCTAATGGCATCTAAGAGGGTTCCCCGATTCCCCACTTTTTTAGTGTTCACCAATGAACCTCACACTATATATATATATATATATATATATATATATATATAAAGAGAAAGGTTTACAAGTCTTAAAAAAGGGAAATCACTAACTAAACGTCACTCAAACGACAAGTTTAAGTGCCGTGATATAGCAAAGTTGTAGTTATTGTCATAGTTATCAAATGCGTTACGCACACTAGGTGTATAGGCCTCACAAGGGCAAAAAAAGTGTGGGTTTGAGAAAACAAAAGCACAAACTGATAAAACATAAGAAAGATAATATCATGTAATAAAAAAAACACCTTCTTCAAATTCCAAAATATTCAAATAGCATAATCTTTGTAATAAAACAAAAATCATTATCAATCACCAAAATATCCTAAAACCAATTTGTTTAGACATTAAAACAAATAAAGTTTAAAAAGTAAATAAATAGTAAAACTTCAAAACCAAAACTTCTTCAATTTTAAAAACCATCGGAGATCAATTGCCTTATCTGTTTCAACAGAATCCACATGATCTTCCTGTTGTATCCTATGTTGTATGTTTTACCGGTCAAAAAAATCCCATGATTTTGAACATTTGTTTATCAGAGGTTGCTATATACAACATGATTATTTAATAAAAATATACGATATTGCTTATTTTTAGAATTCAAATATATTTTTTAAAATATATAAGATATGATATGATCTGATTTGATTGAGATATGATTTCCAAAAAAATAAATATCACAAGGCTTTTTTCACCTAGGAGGGAGAAGCACATAAAGATCGACTCGTCCAGAAATATTGCCTAGGCGGTAAAAGCAAGCGCTTATGATAACTGTGATTATTATAACAAGAAATGGTAGGAGTTAAATCACCGTCATAACTCTAATTTAACAATTCATTATTGATGTTACTTTAAAATAATAAAAAAAATATAATATCATAATATTGACAATAACTACTTGAGATGATTTTGTTATGAGCTCTAGATAATGATATTCCAAAAAATACAAGTTCAATGGTTCATTCTACAATCCATGTGTATTCTATATTAATAAATAAACATTAAACATTATAAATTAAAAGTCGAGTAAATTACAAAAATCGTCCTTTATGTATGTTACTTATTGCAAATTGTGTCCTTTATCTTCAATAATTACAGAAAACGTACTCGATGTTTGCAAACCCTTGCAAGTTATGTCCTTTAGCCCTAACTCAGTTAATTTTTTGTGGTTAAATCTGACTAAATGAACCCCAAATGAGGGTATTTTGGTCATTTTACTCTCATGTGGGGTCCATTTGGTTAGATTTAACCATAAAAATACCCTCATGTGGAGTTCATTTGGTCAGATTTAACAACAAAAATTAACTGAGTTAGGGCTAAAGGACATAACTTGCAAGGATTTGCAAACATCGAGTACGTTTTCTGTAATTATTGAAGACAAATGACACATTTTGCAATAAGTGACATGCATAAAGGACGATTTTTGTAATTTACTCTTAAAAGTCACATTAAGGGAAGAACACCAGGATCAAAATATTAAGTTGATCCATTCTTGCAAGCAATGATTAATATTTATAAAATAGTAACGTGAACTTATTAACATGTTTTGTGCTGGTCAGAAATCAATAATATCCAAAAAAAATTACTACAAGTTGGCTTGCTCATACAAATCTATTGAAAATATACTTTAAGAAATTACAAGTTGAATGTTATTCTGCTTAACACATTAAAACGCTTACGTTGCGTGACTCGACTCGGTAAAATAATCATACACTACGATTTGATTATATAGATTTAGAATACTTTCATTAGACTTATAAAAGTTACATAAGCCGGCAGCAGATAAAAATAAATGAAGGTTTCAGGAATATGAAAGTTAAAGAAAAAGAACGATATTAGAAATAACGTTCCAAACACCTATTGGTCTATTGGTATTGTGCCCCCAAATCCCAATTACAATGTGAATTTGTTAGTTCAACTCTTTACAAATGCAAGGTAAAGGTAGACTCTAGACGTTTAAAAAATTGTTGTTAAAAAAGAAATAAACATTAACATAATAAATTAGTTAAAAATTCAGAATCGACACTTATCTATACTACTTTAATAAGCATATAGGAAGGGCAAGAATTGTCATTTGCCATTGTACAACAATTTTAAGCACATTATACAACCTTTAAAGCATAAATGTGTTGAAAACTTCTTTTAACATCATCTGGAATCCCGCTCATCTCATTTGGGCGGCGAAACAAATTTTGGGCAGCTGAGATGTTTTGAATCCCTTACTCATCCCAATCCCAAGACACTTATCATACGCATACTCTTCACATGCTTTTCTGTTCCTATTCTTTCTTCTCCCAGAGAAACCCTAAAACACAAATGAAGACAGATCTTGTAGATTCCAATTACTTCTCATTCTCAACAGAATCGAGTTCTCATTTTTATCAAAATCACCCCGGAATTATTCAACGATTTGGATGAACAAAGATCCATCCAACTCACATCCAAGTTCCGAAAACCCAAGGTAAGTCCGACATCCTTTTGATTTGTCTAGGTCACGCCCTTCAGTTGTTGAATCCCATATTTGTGTTTGCTCTAAACTTGCAGATCTAGGATTTACTTTCATGTCTGGATTACACTGATTAGGATGACAGATCTACAGTTCGTGATTGCACTTGGTTGAGGTAAACTACTTTCTTTATTCTTCTCTGACATCAATATTCCGTTTTCAATTTCAACTACTTGCTTTATTCAACGCTTTCGTGCACAAACCCTAGCTTTTCGATGTGTATTGTGACATCTGTGTGTAATTTAGTCGTTACGGTGCCTAAATATCGGTGAAACACTTCAGATCTGCATTTTAGAAGTTGAATTCATGTTTTTATTGAAATTTGTTGTTGTAATGAACGCGATTAGGTCATTTGAAGCGAGAATACCTAGGTCGATTTGCTTTTGGTCTACAAGATGTATTGAGGGGTATTTTAGATCTAAATGGTCAAAAAAAAATTTCATTGAATAATCACGGATGCATAATCTGTTTACTGGATGTAATTTATGTAGAAGCAAATTTGTAACACTTTTGTTTGTTTGTTTTGGATGTTACAGAAGACAGCAACTATTGATAGTACATAACTTCAAAAGGGGTAAGTTATTTATGATTAGTTCATTTATGTTTGTAGTTCTTTTGCTGTTGGGCGTTTTTGTAATTATTTTTTATTTAAAAATTGCAAGGAGTGAGCCCCCCAAAGAGTTTATACAAGCCAAAAAGCATTATACTGAAGCTCTCATTGAAGGGCGAGTGCATTTTAAACTTTTTGATGACTGCTATGTCTTGGTAAGTTTTTTTGTTGGATGTTTGACATTATATTGTTTTGTGTTATTCAACATATTTAATATTACTTAGTAAGTTAGCATGGTTGATTATGATTAATTTTGTTTTCTCTCTAGGCTGGTGAGGGCGAAGATAATTACATATGCAGAGTTGTTGAATCACTAGACCTTCATGGCCACATCGCCAATAATCTGTTTCTATCATTATATAATGAAATCCACCAGGAGGTAGAAACGTAACTTAATTTCTTTATTTCTGATCACCTTGATCTGGCACTGGCTAAACTTTTACAATAGGATCTGAGATTATATAATATAATAATATAATATAACATGACTCAGATATAATATGTTGTTGGTCAGTGATTTTATCATCATATAGTCTTTATTTCTCATCATCACAGATCCACAACCAAATTTTATGTTCCTCTGATTATGCCATGTGAATAAATTAACTTGTTTTTGTTGAACAAATTGCTGTGATGGTAGTGACGAGTATGATGGCAAAACCAGGTGCAACAACACCTGGTGGGAGGCTGGAAAAGCAACAAGAGATAAGTTAATGGAAAAAAATGCATTATATCGGGATGGCGTTGCCATAAGAAAGCATGAAGTTCAACAAGCAAAAGTCTCAGCAGCAAAAGATGAGGCTGAGCTGTCAAATCTGAAGAATGAGGAGAAATTTTTCAAGGGGATTGTTCAACAACTTAAGGGTATTTATTTTTTAATATATTTTTTTACCGTTGGAGGTATAACATAGCCCGAATCCACACGGCCATTATTAAATGATTAGGCATTTTTGGATATGTTGTTCGCAAATTTTATTAGGTTATATTAATTATGATATGTCTTTTATGTCACGACATTTCTCCAGAGCACAAGGAACGAATATAGGAGGCAGTGGAGAAAGAGCGCATCCAGAAATGCTTAGTTTCTGTAGAGGTTTTCAAGTGCTAGCGGTGGCTCCTCTTATATATTTCAAACTCAATTATTGTAATTATTTAATTAGTGATCAAAGTTGCCTCTTTTATTTAAAGTATAATAATAAAAAAAGAACGAAATCGCCTGTTCATGTTCGTTTCTTTATTACACGAACAAACACACCGCCAAACGGTTCACGAGCTGTTCGCTTCGCTTCGGTTTTGTTGTGCTGATGCTGATGCCGCAACCCCTTTAATTCAGCTTCTAGGGTTTTGTATACGATGAGTCGATGATATTCATCTTCTACATAGCTATTATTGGTTCACTTGGAGCCTGAAGCGAAAAAAAGTAAGTTGATTTGGGTTATTTTTTGATCTACGGGTTCTAACAATGTATAATACAAACTTTAAGTTTTACTGTTGAGTGAACATTAACTGTTTTGATAATAATTTGGTGATTGATTGATGTTTCTCAGATGGTTCCAAGAGGACGTATGTACCGTGGACCAGCTAGGAACAAGGCTGATGCAAATATGGCGGCGGGTGGCGGCAGCGGAATGCTTCCGGTACCTTACGAGATGGCTGGCGTTGGCGGCATGCTTCCACGCGATGCCGCGGCTCCCATCCCACAACCAATGCCTATTACAGCGTTGGCTTCCGCTCTTGCTAACCCATTTGGTAAAAACTATTTGGTTACATGTGTTTGCCTTCTTTTCAAGTCTTACTGAAATTGGTCCAGTCTTCGGTCCTTCATTTTGTATAAAATCGGTCATCGGGTCGGGTCAAACACTTTGCTCACCCCTAGGCCAAAATCCACCGCTTTTGATAACTATGAGAAGTTGAACATAAAGTATAGTTTTTTTTTGTTGATTGATGAATTACCAGTTTGAGTTTGATATATAGTAACTGGATTCTGCGTTTTTGGTTTAAATGATAGCAAAAAAATATATACATTTATTACCATGTTAGTTTTCAGAATATATAGTAACTGGATTCTGCCTATACCGTATTCACCATCTATATTAGTGATACATTTGTCACTTCATTACTTGCATGTTTTTCTAATGTTTCATGATAAATATTTATTTTTATGTCTATCAAAGCTTCATGATTTTTGAACCTGTAACGTGTTAACTGGCCGGCCGATCATTCAGGTTATCTCAAGAATGCTTCAGGTTATCTCAAGAATGCTTCCAGAGGAGATGATAACAAACCACTGCTTATTACATACTTGTAAGTGTAGAAGAACTTGATTTGACACTTTTGTTTTAAAAGTCTCGAGTTCTGTTCATTTAATATGTTTTTGTTCATAAGAGTTTGAGAAAATGTCTTTTTAAATCTTTTTTTTTACCATCTAATGTTTTAGGTTATAGCAAAACTGGAAGGAGCACCTGTCAGTACTGCTCTACACTTATTACAGGTAAAGTTTATTGAGGACAAATGTAATTTACGCCCCCTGTTATTCTTTCTTGTGATCTGAACTGAAGGATTGTGTAGGCAATGCTGGATAAATCTTTATATGAACTTGCTGGGGAGCTGGTCTAATAAGATTACTAATGGGTCAAACGGGTTAACTTTAAAATCTTAGTTAAAATTGAAATGATTGATAAAAGTGACCCGAAGTATCTTTACATGCTTACAACCTCCTGGTCTAGATGATTATGTGGCAGCTTAGGTTGTACTTTTTTACCAGTTGATTGCTACAAAAACCGAGTATCATTGCGGTTTCTAACTGTTTTTGGTGTGTTATTCTTTTATAGCATTCACATCCCATTTACCGTGTCACCCCCAACCTCATAATTTGATAGCACTGCCTTTCTAGAACACTATCACATCCACTGCATATTAGCGAGTTTCATGACTGTCCAAAGTTGAAAATCTTCTCAAGGGACAACTGATTGTGTATTTCTAAGGTTTGCACTTAATTACCTTTCAGTTATTGACAATTGTTTCATCTTTAGATACATATCTATGATATAATGCTTTTAGTGTTATATAGGTGCGTCATTACAGGCAAAGGAGGATCACAATATTAATATCTTGGTATTTTGCGTACACGTACATATATGTATACATAAAGTTTTATATTTCAAGATAATCACTGTTTATAATAAATTTTGCCGGTTAATTAGAGGATTTGTTTTATGAATGATGCAGATGTTTTGGGCCTGGAAGTTGCCCATATAAATGTGTAACATGGGCAAGAGGATTGGTCGACGAAGAAGATGACCAATTTCTGGTGCATTCTTTCATCGCCCTTGTTTTTTAGTGGGTCACCATCAAGTAGAGCTTCTTACCCGCGAATACAGGACACACCATTTGGGGATGACGACAATATCTTATATTTCTCTTCACATGTTATTTGATTTTTTGTATAAATTTAATTTACTCTTTCACTTTTAAAACCAAGCTCCAGTCCTTTTGATGGGTCGTTGCTTGTTTCCTAACTTCTTATGTCTGTTGTATAAATAATGCTTTGACTAGCTTATGTGACCACTAAGTTTTTTTGGACTTCATGAACTTGTAGTAAAGAATAGTTGAAGATTATGTGGTTGATTTTTTTGCTGGGAAAGCTTAGAAAAAAATATAGTTTATTTTCTTAATTATGCCAACTTAGAAAAAAGTAAGAGGTTTTTTTTAAACAATTCCACATTTTATTTGGTCAAGTTTTCAATTAGTTTCATTTGATATAGTTTTTTTTTGAACATCTGAGCATAACTTCTGATTAGTTATTACACTTTTATATGCTAATGCCCATGTGATGTATACCAATAGAAAATGTACGTACGAAGTGTAGAAGAGTTGATTTTTGGTGAAGATGAAGTTGCTTTAGGTGCATCTTCTGAATCAACAGCGACAACGTCTTGCTCAACTGAAATCACAATCTACACCGAATGTTGATGTGCCTGTAGCGGCAGCTGCTGCCAGTGCTGCTTATGCTGCCGCTAAGGAGAAATGCTTTGCTTTTGTTGGATCTTAGCATTTTATATTTTGTCAAAATTTTGAAAAAGTGCGCATATTAAATTATGGTTTCTATACACTTGTTCTGTATGGCTACCACAAAGGTTTAAGTAATCTTTAGACATAAAAGATAGTCATAGAAGCTCAAATCTAGCAGAAGTGAGCATTTTTTAGTCTAACATGTTTCCCTCTCCTAAAATAATATCCATGTTTGATGCCCATTTGGTTATGGCTCAAAACCGAACCGCCCCGTACATAGCCCTAAACTCACCAATCTAACTGATATGTTTCCCGCCGCATCGCGCTGGTAAATGACTAGTTTTTTTAAATAAGTTACAAATACACTTTATTAAATATTTTTTCCCACAAACATCCTTTTAGAATAAGACTCCCTTAATATATATATATATATATATATATATAGAGAGAGAGAGAGAGAGAGGAGTGTTCAAATGAAAACCACTAGTTATTGCGAAAACTCGAAAACTAACTAAAAAAGCCTAAAAACATACAAAAAAAAAATTTTCATACCAATTTTCGCTACACATGTGTGTGTGTGTACTACACATGTGAATTATTACACATGTGCACTACAATTTTTTTTTTTGAAAAAAAGTTTTTTTTATATAAAAAAACTAGCGATTTTTATAAAAAAACTGAATTTTTTTTTGTGTTCTTTAGGCTTTTTTAGTTAGTTATCGCAATAAAAGTGGTTTTCATTTGAACCATCCTATATGTGTATATACATATAGGGAAGGGTTTAAATGAGAACGCTAAATATCGCGAGAACCGTGAGAACGAATCAAAAAACCGTGAGAACTTTGTCAAAAACAATTCAAATTCAAAATTTCTTTTTACACTTATCATGATTATTCAAATACAATGTTATAAATTTCATTTATACGTTTAAATTTACATGAATTCGTAAATAAAGAAAATTTACACATGTGTAAGTTTGCCATTTACACATGTGTAAATTTATTATATTTACACATGTGTAAAAATTCTAATAAAAGCGATTTTGAGAGGAGAATGAATTATTTGATGTTGTAAATTCTTTTTTTGATGTTGTATTTTAATTACAATGAGGTTTGTATTAAAAAAAATTGGTTTTGATTGGTTTTTTATTCGTTCTCACGGTTCACGCGATATTTCGTGTTCTCAAGATACCCTCCCCTATATATATATATATATATATATAGGACAAAGATCTGTTAGGAACCACACTTTATTGAGAGAACCGCGAGAACCAGTGTGAACACAAAGAGTAATACCTAAAAAAATCTAAAAAACACCCAAATTTTCTTTTTTGTAAAAATCACTATTATTTGTTTACAATAAAAAAAATTTCAAAAAAAAAAAATTCGAGTCACAGTTGTCCATGCACATGTGCATTTGTATCATTTTTTTTGACAAATTCCGTAATTTATTACAAATATTAGACAATTGCACTTTTATTTACACTACCACGTGTAATACACTACTTTTTACGTTACCAATATTAGAAATGCACATGTGCATCTATATGTATCAACATGAAATAAGGTGTGTTGGTACACTACTTTCTCTTTCATCTATCATTCCATCTATAATACACAAGCATGCACATGTGCATTTTTGTCATTTATTTGACAAATTCCGTAATTCATTACACATATTACACAATTGCACTTTCATTTACACTACCATATGTAATACATTACTTTTTACATTACCAATATTAGAAATGCACATGTGCATTTATATGTATCTGTTGGATCGTCGTGTGACCCTAACGAGTCAATCTGAGTAGTTCATCATCAAAAACAAAGGCGGAATCAATGTAAATGATGTCAACACAGCTTGTTCCTTTCTAATCTTTATCTATTACTGATTTCCTGAGCTTTTACAGATCTGATTACAATTCGGCAGCACCTCGGCTCTCAAACACACACATGTAATTCCGTATGAAATGAACAGGGGCATCAGGTATTTATAATGGTGGTAATTCCGCTTGAAACAATCTTCACGCGGAATCATATGTTCAAACGGAATTAGTTAATTTCGTGCGGAATTATCTAATCTCGCTTGAACCTTTATTCCGTTTGAATGACACTCAACACCTTTCAAGCGGAATTACTTATATACTTGAATTCTCGTTTTCCGTGCCCTGATCTATACAATACAAGACTCATTAAAGACGAAGTTAACAGACATCAGTGCATCAACAGACTCCCCCTTGGATGTTGACGAAGTCTTTAGCATCCTGTCTTCAGTCTTTAGTCTTGATTGATCGTTCTCTTGCTTCCAAATTGTTTTGACATTGTAAAGCTCCCTTTAATCTTCAATCTTCTATCTTCAAACTTTAATCTACAATCTCCCCTTTGAATGTTGATCCAGAATCTAGACTCCCCCTTTCGATGACTCCCCCTCTCGATAAGCTAGGGCTCAAATTCTGGTTCAAACTTTGACATTTTCTTTGTCATGGGGAACTTAACTCCTGTTTTCTGCACAATCTCTACCCAAATATAAGATATATGACAATAACAGTTTCAATCCAAACTTACCATTCAAACTCATTTGTTGTTTTTGTCAGAATTAGAAAACCACTTAAGTATTCAGGTTCAAATTAATGACCCTAATTACTCAATTTGTCTACCAAGTCCAACTTAATGACCTTGGTTGATCTGAGACAATTCACACTGACATTTGTTCAACTTTTTCAAACAATTTTCTGAAATTCACAAATCTCAAATTAATGAACTTGCTTTAACTTTTCAACTTTCACGAATTTATCATGTTAAGCTCACAACTCATCCTCCAGTTCAGAAACTTTCTGCATCTGCTTCAAATCGAATCTGAAGATCAGCTTTCCACTTTGGTTTGTAAAAAATAAAGCAGAAATGTAAAATCTTTTTGGATTTTTAATAAAGTTTCTAGACTAGAAATGAAATACAGAAATAAAATGCAGTAAATGTAAACTATTTACAAACATATTTTTGGTGAGCGTGTTAGGGAATCATATCAGCTATCTGACAAGTCACAAGTACCGTTAAGCTTTAATTTCATACTCAGAATTAAACAATTCACTTAGATTGTCGATATACTGATCCACTTAAATTTTCACACAATTTTCAATCTGTCCAGGATACGGAATTAGTGTTTTAGGAACTTAAACTCATTCATGTGTCCCACCTCTTGAATATACTCCCGTATCCAAATCCCAATATTCAGTCTTACAGGTGAGTATACCACATATGATATCTGTAAGGGGTTAAATTAAGAAAACCGTGAGAGCTCAGGTCAGAACTTCCGTTCAGCAGAGAGATGACGGTTCGACTTTAGGTGTGTCCCCTTTAGAGGATCTTTTTTACAACAGCACATGATTAGAATTTTTCAATGTTTCTTCATTTTTTATGCTGAGGGGGTTTGCTATATTTCAAGCAAGTAGTAAAGTATTCTCCGGGGACTAGGCCATTGCTTCCGCAAAATCAGAAGTCCCGGGATAATACCCCAGATATCACTGAGTATAAAGACCTAGTATCTCAGAAAAAGGGATATTTCAAACAAGATTTCAGGGGTTACCTATATATCCAAGTAGTGTTCCCCATGAAATAAGTAAGTAAAGATTTAGGTTTATATCCCGAACAAACCTACTAAATGTGTAAAAACCTATCGGCATATCATCAGCAAGACTGTTTAAAACTTTTAAACTTTACATATCTTTAGCAAACTGTAACTGGGTTAAGCCGAGGTACTATCATTTTCCCTTTTTACACAAGCTCTTTTTCAGATTTTCTATTGTTTTTGGATTTTGAAAATATCTCATGTTTTTGGATTTTTGAAATTTTTTACTGTTTTTGTATTTTCTGAAAATATTACCCTATACTCTCCCCAAAGATCTGTCGAATTAACATATTCTATCAACGGAATTATATCATCTCTTACGGACTGATGAATCAAAGCGATGCATTTTTGTTCAGCAACATATCTTTCTATATCTTCAGTATCTGTCAAATTTCGAACATCATTTCCTCCCGAATTGTAACCATTCTTTAAACTCTTCCAGCTCTGATATGCAAATGCTTGAAGCCACTCGTCAAAAACCTTGTAGCCCACCGGTTGTAATCTTCGATCGCCATCAGTTTGGGAGGTTTGTTGTATGTCCCGTACGCACTCTCCACACTCATCGTATCGGAAATAATCTTCTTTGCACTCGGTGTTGGTGTAGTTTCAGTTATGTTATTTGTTGTGCCATCTCCCGAACCACTGGTATAAGCAAACACATCACAGAACGGATTGAAATAATCCATCTTCACGTACCTGAAACAATCAACAAACACTTAGAAACATTTTTAAAATTTTGAAAATCAATTTCAAACGAAATCAGTTGAAGCGGAATTTTTTTCAAACGAAATTACTTCTTCAAACGGTATTAGGCTTTTCAAACGAGATAGCCTTTCAAACGAAATAAGGTCACTTGAAGTGAAATAAGTGATTCCGTTTGAACTCAACAGTAGTTTCAAGCGGAATTAGTGATTCTGTATGAAACAGTCAACAATCTCAAGCGGAATTAACCAAAAAGTTAATTCCGTATGAAATGACAAGTATTTTCAAGCGAAATAAGGCAATTTCAAACGAGATTAGTGTTTTTGTTTGAAACAACACAGACAAATTCAAGCGGAATTATGATGATGTCAGTAAGTCCGAACTGATTTTCAAACGAAATTAACCATTTTTATTAGAATTTGTTCGATTTAAGGTCCAATTCTTTGAAGGATTAGTTAAAACTATGTTTCGCTTGATATATGTCAAAATCAGGCCATTTCAACCGTTGAATTTTGTTCAAATCAAAAAAGAATGAATAGAGGTGTGAGAATCCGATGAAATCAAACTGAATTGGTATGAACTCCTCGTCCTGAGCTCTGATACCACTTGTTGGATCGTCGTGTGACCCTAACGAGTCAATCTGAGTAGTTCATCATCAAAAACAAAGGTGGAATCAATGTAAATGATGTTAACACAGCTTGTTCCTTTCTAATCTTTATCTATTACTGATTTCCTGAGCTTTTACAGATCTGATTACAATTCGGCAGCACCTCGGCTCTCAAACACACACATGTAATTCCGTATGAAATGAACAGGGGCATCAGGTATTTATAATGGTGGTAATTCCGCTTGAAACAGTCTTCACGCGGAATCATATGTTCAAACGGAATTAGTTAATTTCGTGCGGAATTATCTAATCTCGCTTGAACCTTAATTCCGTTTGAATGACACTAAGCACCTTTCAAGCGGAATTACTTCTATACCTGAATTCTCGTTTTCCGTGCCCTGATCTATACAATACAATACAAGACTCTATAAAGACGAAGTTAACAGACATCAGTGCACCAATAGTATCAACATGAAATAAGGTGTTTTGGTACACTACTTTGAATACACTTTCCATTTCATCTATCATACCATCCATAATACACTACCATTACTTCCTACCATCCATAATACAATACCATTACCTCCTACCATCCATAATACAATACCATTACCGATATTTTCACTTTATTACATGTATGTAAACACCATTTATACCATCCAATCAACATATTACATCATAAATTGACAACTATAACCAAACCATCAACCACTAGATATAACTAACCAAAAAACATGTATATGGGCCTACTTCTCCATTCAAAATCACAATTTTTTTGTAAAAAAACACGTTATATCATGGTTATACCTAATGATGCACATGTGCATTTTAAATATTGGTAATGTAAAAAAGTAGTGTATTACGAATAGTATTGTAAATTAAAGTGCAATTGTCTATTCCTGATAATGTATTACTGAATTTGTCGAAGTAATGATACATATGCACATGTGCATAGATATCTGTTACTCGAAAAAAAGGTTTTTTTTTTTTTTCTAATGGTAACGAAATATAGCGATTTTTTGAAAAAAAAATATTAAAATTTTTTTTTTAAGTGCTTTTTTGATTTTTTTTAGAATTTATTTTGTGTTCACATTGGTTCTCGCGGTTCTCGCAATAAGGGTGGTTCTCGCATGAACCTTACCCTATATATATATATATATATAAGGTAGGGTTCTAGAGTGAAAAACCTCCTATGAGTGAACTGATCTGGACCCTTGATTTTTATGATCTTGAGATTTTTGATGAGTGGCATGATTCTAATTATTTGGTTAATTGTTACTATTTAATTAAATATATAAGGGTATATGTGTAATTACACTATTAAATAATTTAAAACCAGGAAACTTAATACTTTCCATATTATCCCGATTACCTAAAATCTCGTAAATGTCGACCTTTTAGTTTCCCAATCACTTTGATTCACCTTTTATTCTACTCGCATATCTTTCTCTCCCACCATCATCGCCGACAGCAATGAAAACGATCTTCATACCTATCTAATCGTCGGAATACGTAGCCGATTTTGATCAATCATTGTTCGAATACACAGAGGAGGTCCATTGAAGACAGTGTCTCACCATCGCCGCCATCATGGAGTCCGTTGAAGATATCCAGTCGCCGGAATACTCATATGATTTTCAACAACAAAGGTACACAATGCTAAAGTGTAAATGTTTATATGATTCAGTAAATCGTTGCATGTTGTTTATGTTTTATACTTCTTTTAAGAACATCAAATCAGAAGTTAGGGTTTCTATAATCTATTCTAAAACTTGTTTAATCACGAAGTTTTGGTACAATGGTGTGTTTTTGATCAATCGTTGTTTGAGTATATGCTTAATTCTTTTGAAGGATAGGGTTGATTTAACAAGATAGTGGATGTTACTCTGTTTTTATGCGATGTACACATGTGTATTTTGTGTATATTTTTCTGAATGCCAATTTATAAGTGTGTACACATGTGTATATTGATGTTAAGCTAATTTGAACTAGATATGTTCAGTAGACTGCCTTTTTTGAACCATATGTTTGTTTTGTCCGGTGTACACATTTGTGTATACATTTAATTCAACTAAATACATTTGTGTACTCATATATACGCTCCTTGGTACACATATGTGTACTTCATATTGTCCGGTGTACACTTATGTATTAACTAGGTTTAAGACTATTATAATGTTCAGGTTTTGTACATTTGTGTATTAACAGTACGCAATTGATTAAGGTGTTAAAATGGCTAATGAAAAGACAGAGCATAATGTTACATTTGTTGATGGAGCAAAATTGAATGTTAACCTTGGCATTAACCTGAAAAGTAACAAGAAAACTGTTGAAGACGTAAATGTTGACGAAGGTTCCATTTTTTTAGCTTTATGAAAAAATTATGATATGTTTCAGAAAAAAAACGTTATATTGAAATTTTAATTGTGGTAAGGTGTTGTTGGCGTGAATAAGAATGAGGTGAACAATGGATAATTGCACAAAAAGAAGTTGGATGATGTATATTTTTTAAATAAAATTGGTAAGCCCTCATAGTTGAATGACATGTACATTTTTTACTAGGTTGTTAACGGCTGAGGAGAAGAGGGATATTCGTTTGAAGCAACGGGATCAAAATGAGCAAGAAGAAGTTGCAACAACAAATGCGTAAGAAAATATTTATATGTTTCGTGTATACGTGTCGGTTTTGTTGTTTTTTATGTCTATGATGAAAGAACTCATATATTATTTGGTCAAAGCATCGTTATGTTAACATAACATTAAAGTATTAGTTACCTGTAATGATTTGATGAACACTAGGATGCGGTTTTACAAAAAACAGTTTAACTTTTGTTTAATAGAATACTATACATAGGGTGTAAAGGCTAGTGTACACTTATGTAATGCACTGTTGTGCACATGTGTACAGACTGTTGTATACAGGTGAACATACTAGTGTACACCAAAGTACAAACTGTCTTATCCATAAGTATTATTGTGACAATACAAGTGTTTAATTTTATGAAGCACGTGCAGGAAAATGGTGTTTGAAACTAAAGGTGGAATAGGGCTGATGAAGGATTTAGAAACAAGTGTGTGGATTGGGGCTGCGGTTGTCAATTGCTTTGCTTACATGCTTAACTTTGAGGAAGTTAATAGAACCAAGAGAACATAGCCACACCTTTTCTGTCATACGGATTGCTTTGTGAGTAGTATGCTAGATTTAATTGATGCATATCGTAAATGTATATACAAAATAAAAGTGACTAGTATGCCTGTTTTGTGGTATCTTTGATGTAGGCCGACGATTGTTATGTAACACTAGATATGACGATGTTGAGCGTCTGGAAATTTCAAAAGGATTTAGACGGCGTGTTTGACACGGTTATGGGAAGAATATGTTGTGAAGTTGGTTTCTTCAAAGGCAAACAAGCGCCGTGATCGAATAATGGCCTAAGTGGCTGCATTTGACAAGGCGAAAAAGACTTTTGTTTAGTTGACTACATGGCAGACCATAAAATGCATACATAGACTTTTGTTTGGTAGCGAAAGTGGTTGGTTTTTGAAATTTCGCTGTGAACTTTGTTTAAAAGACTTTAGACGTTGGTTAATGTTTGTAATTTCTTTGTTTATCGAAGTATTGTGTGTGTTGCATATTGTCACATTATACATCGATGTAGTGAAACTTATACAATCAGTGTGTTGATTGAAAAATATTGGTTTAGTAACAATACAGTAATAGATGAAATACATGCATTCTGCTCATATTGTATGTGTAACGATCATTCGTAACTGTATTGAAGTACTGTATATTAAAATACTAGAAATATACAAGGTTGTGTACATTTGTGAACAAGGTTGTACACCAGTGTATATTAGCTTTCTTTTGACGAACATATGTGTACAAGGCTGTGTACACAATTGTTTTTTTTACTTGTACACATATGTACGTTTCATTTAAACTCAATATAACAAAACACTGCATAGTTGTAGCACAATAAGCTCAAAGATGCAGCATTTGTTTGGCAACCCAAATACAGTTCCATTTTATGAAAACGGTAAGAACTAGAACATCCCTGATAACAAACCCCAATGACAAAACGAACTAAAAACCATATTCTTTTGATCATTAATCATCATAATCTTGAAAACGTATAAAAAGCAAGAATCGAAGTTAACACATTACTCCTCCGCAGGGATGGTCAGATTGTAGCGTCTAAACTTATTTGAGTTTCCAATCTCCACAAGTTCATTAGCTTCTTCGCTTCTCAACTCCTTAACCAATCCATCGACCACGAGTTGCAACACATTCGAATCCACTATACACTTCTGTTTAAAAGTTTGATTAAACATCTCAACAGCCCAATCAAAACCAGACAGCTTACAAGCAAACGTAATCAAAGTTGCGAACGTAGTTTTAGTAGGAGCAGAATCATTTTCCACTAGTCTAGTGCACCACTTCTCTTTGCTTCCTGTAAGTTGCCGTCCTTGCAGTAACCATTGATTAAAGCATTGTAGGTAAACACATCAGGTTTGAGGTTTTTAGAACATAATTGGTTGAAAAATTCAACCGCTTCGACCATTTTCTTCTCGGAAATCAATCCAACCAACCGAGCGTTATACGTTCTGTTATCAGGCGAAACGCTAGTGCTCGTCATCTTGGCCTAAAACTTCTCCCCATCAACAAACCTCCTATTGCTATACAACCCAAAGGGCAAAGTATGACAAGTAATCAAATCAGGCTCACACCCATTCCTTCATATTTCATCAAACACAGACTCCGCCGAATCAAACGAACCCATCTAACACAACGCCTTGATCATTATATTATACAAAACAATATCCAGACTCACACCCATCTTCCCAGTCAACTCTATAAAAATCCCATCAACCTTATGAAACTTCTTGGCACTAACACAAGAACCAAGAAGCGCATTAAAAGAGTTAACAGTCTGGCCACATTTTCTCTCAGGCATTTCGTCAAACACCTTGGATGCATGATCAAACATGGTAGCTTTCCCATACAAATAAGCTCAAAGATCCATTGTTGTAATGAAAACAACAACAATAACATTTGGATAAACAATAACATGAAAAAATCTGTAGCAAAAAATGATATGAATAGAATAAGAAAAAAACACAACATTCGTATACATATATTCATCTTAAAGATCATAAAAAACACACCTGGGCGATCCATTATTGTAACGAAAACATTATCGTTAATCGGAACGTTGTGTTCGTGAACATCTTCGTCGGAATTATGGGTATTATTTTCTGGGTCGGCTATGGTTGAAATACTAGAAGATCGAAATTGAAGAACTAATCTTTCTATGGAATAACTGATCTTATTCTGGGTTGGGTATTATGGAAGAACTGATATTCGTAGTAAAGGATACGAACTGGTTTTATAAAATCTGATTTATGAACTGGATTTGTAGAAGAACTGATCGATTCTGATTTATGGGTTTATAAAATCTGAAAGTTTGGTGCCACTGAACGATGATGATTTATTTGATGATTTCTGGGTTTATGAAGTCTGAATACGTGTTTTTGATCTTTTCAATCGAATTTTAATTCTGGGTTAGTGATTTGTTATATCTTTTTGATAATTATCTTCTAAAAATATAAAAGATATTGTGATAATCAAATCAAAATAGTAAAGAATGTAACTGAATTGAAGAATTAAAATAATGATTTAAATCTAATTTATTATATAATTACAATCCTACACCTTATCATCTTAAACAAAATCAAGGGCCAAGATTAGTTCACACAGTTCACTTTCAAGAAGTTATTCACACTTGAACCTAATCCTATATATATATATATATATATATATAGGTACTGGATCAGGAGAAAACGCCCAAAAGTGTGAGAACGGTGAGAACGCATCCTGGGCCAACACGTGGCGCCCGATATAATTAGGGCGTATGGGCTTTTTTGTCATTTTATCTTCCGCTTTTCACAATTTTGATTTATTTTGGCGTTTAATATTTTTGGCTTTAACCAAATTCAATAATTACATGGCGTTTTAATGGTTTCATTGTATTAACATTTTGGCGTTTATGGCGTTTTTCAAATCGTAGGCCATTGGAACCCCAAGGGTCAGAATATCTCTCTAAATGGCTTCATCCATACTAAGTGTGGCCAGGACTTTTTAGGATGACGCCCCATTGTTTGTTCTTAGATTCAAAGGCGTTTTAGACAAGATGGCCCATTGTTCTATTATTTTTTGTATACATTTTGGCGTTTGTGGTATCTTGGCGTTTTACAATCGGAAAATTATTTTACAATCACAGGGGAAAAAATAGAAGCGAAAAAATAAATTAAAAATCCTAATCGGATCTCTCTTCACAATCTTTACTGTCATCAGTCTTTCTCTTCTTTAATTCCACAAGAACTGTCACCAAATATATGACGTTTTATGTAAAACTTAACAAACCCATCTGTTTGGTTAGTTTGTCTGCTAGTCTGTTGAAGTGGCTTTTGTGGATGTTTGGGGACATAGATCTATGACGTGTGAGTGGGTTTTTCGCTTTGCTCTTCAACTTAATCTTCATCTTTATAATCATCCCACTCTTCAGTGTCATTGATCTCTTCTCCTCATCCAAGCCTTCTTCAAAAACAAAGAACACAAAATGACATATGACTGTCATCAGTATCTTTTTCTTGAAGATTTGTCCATCTCATGCAACAAAATCTTACTGAGTTACTCCCTTCACCTAACAATCCATTCAATGAAACTTAACGAATAACAATACTGAATATCCAAGAAAGCATGTTAGCCATCTTTGATTTTTTTAATTTTTTGGCGTTTTACAGTGAGTAGTGTTTAGGAATATTGGCGTTTGGTTTTTTGGTGTGATCAAATGAAAGTTGCTGGGAGGTATCATTTTATAGGATGTCTTTAGCACGTAGGTTAGGCGGTGCATTATTATAATAAAGTATTCGTCGTTTCAGCTACTGTTTGTAATTACTATTTTTGATAAGCTTTACATCTGAAGTCTGTAACACGTCCCATCTTTCAAGTTTGGCGTTTTAGATTTTAATATAATAAAGTTTCCGTCGCTTCAGTTTTACTGTTTTGTAGTTACTGTTTCTAGTTACCTTTTCAAGTTTGGTTTTTATATTTTTTTTTCGGTTTTTTATAATACTTGTCCAAAGTAATTTTATTATAGTTTGGGAGTTTTTTGGGGTGTTTTATGGCATGATGACGTTTTGACAAGCATTTGGCTGTGTGGAGTTTTTATTATATATGGCGTTGTTATTATATAACAATCAACTGAAAAAAGAAAATTAAAAAAAAATATAAACAATTGATCTTCCAAATCTTCACTGTCACCCGTCTCTTTCTTCTTTTTTGAATCATCTTAGCTGGCTGTTTCGACTTTCATATGATTCATTTTGTTTTTTTTTTGTTTTTGAAGTAGCTTTTTTGTTGCATTTTGGAAGCACAAAGTGTGACACAGCCATTTTTTCTTGAAGATTTGTCCATCTCATGCAGCAAAATGTTATTGAGTTACATCCTTCAGCTAACAATCCATTCTGCGAAACTTCGCGTAGAACAATATTGAATTTCCAAGGAACGACGTTTGATTTTTTTTAACTTTTTGGCGTTTTACCGAGAAAAAGAACGCCACTAAATAAAAGTACATTAAACCTCTAAATTTGATCATGCTAAAATCAATAATGTTTTGTTGTATGAGATGGACAACATTATTAATCCTCAGTTAAGAAAGATGTCTAACAATATTGTCCACCCCATACAGCTAAACTTTATTGAGAACAAACCTCAATAATTTTTTTGTATGTTTTGGCGTTATAAATTGGATGGAAGTTGAGGATAAAGTCAATAAGATTTTACTCAATGAAATGGACAATATCCTTAGTTAAGGATTTTGTCCATTACATTGAGCGAAACTTTACCGACAACCAAACTGAATTTCAAATAAACGTTTTGTTTTAGAGGATATTTGATGTTTGGGTTTTTGGCGTTTTTAAGACGAATGGTATATATTAAATATGCGGTTTGGGGTTTTGTGTGTTTTAAAGGAAGGTCTGAGATATTGTATATATAGGATGTTTTTTGGTGGTTGTTTTAGGCGGGATTTTATTATAATGAATGCTAGTAATTAAGTCCTGTCGTTTCAGTCACTGTTTGTTCAGCTTTATCGTTTAAAACAAGTTTGGCGTTTTATATCTAATGGCGTTTTAGATTAGGATGGTGTGTGCTATGTAGGTTAAGGCGGTAATTTAATGGCGTTTTATTCATGAGATGGCGTTTTGTGTAGAGAAGTCAAAAGACTTTTTTACCCTTAATGAAGCGCGACACACTAATAAAATTGATGTTATTTACGAAAACGCCACCGCGTCATCTAGTCCAAAGATTGTTTTGATCTGACGATCCATAACCGTTCTCACACTTTTCACCGTTTTCTATAAATCCTAACCATATATATATATATAGAAAGTTTAAAATACCTTACGGCTTAACGTACATCACTTACGACAACGTGCGTGATTTTGTTCTATAACATGCTTGATTAATGTTTTCAATATGCGTGATTATTGTTTTCAACATGCGTGATTTTGGATTTTTGAGTTATAACGTGCGTGATTTTAAAATGAACGTGCGTAATTATCTGTCGTACGTGATGTACGTTAAGCCGTAATGTACATTAACCTTCCTATCTCTCTCTCTTTATATATATATATATATATGGTTGGGTTCATTTCAGAACTTTGAATATTACATAACTTTTAGAACCACTAATAAACAATTATTTTATTTATATATTTTATATTTAACATTATTTAAGGATATATTATATGTATTTTTATTATTACGTATATGAAAAACCAAATTATTTATGTGTAATAATTAATTTACATATAAGGAACTAGTTTACATATGTGTAAATGAACCAATTTACGTATATGTAATTATAAAATTACATATGAAAAAATGATAAAACTACTCTTAACACACATGGAATTAAAATAAATGATAAAAAATGCCCTTAGACAATATTAAATATAAAAATATATTAGTAGAATGATTGTTTATTAGAACATCTATAAGTTCGGCAACTATTTAGAGTTCTAAAATGATTCTTACCCTATAGATATCTATATATATATATATATATATATAGGGTAGGGTTCATGAGTGAACAATGGTGTATTAGTGAACAAAACGAACTCATCCTGACCATTGATTTTGTAGATCTAGATTTTTCATTTAGTGGCAAGATTGTAATTATGTTTTGTAACTTCCATGTATTTTAATGAACACAGGGGTATAATTGTATTTTTCTCTCTTCATTTAATTAATTGATTTTTTTTCTCTCTTGATTTCTCTTTCCAATTAAAAGAATATTTAATTATATTCTCTATACTTTTCTTTCACCAATTACCTAATTTGAGATCTGAATAATTTTAAAAAAATACAAATATTATCAAATATTGTTTCTTCTATAATACGATTAAAAATATTTAATAACATTCTCTATATACTAATACACGGGTGTATAAGTCTGGTATTTACCGACCTATATACACATATGTACTTGAATAATACACAGGTATATACGTCTGGTATATACCGACATGTATACACATATGTACTTGAATAATACACAGATGTATAAGTCAAGTGTATACCGACCCGTGGAAACAAGATGTAATAATACACAGGTGTATAAGTCCTTTATATACCGACTTGTATACACATACATTAAAAACATAATTTAATTAGGCTTAAATATTTATTTTTAAAAAGAACATAAGATGGAACAATATTTGATAATGTTTGTATTTTTTTTTAAATTATCAAATATCAAGTTAGGTAATTGGTGAGAGAAAAAAATATAGAGAATGTAATTAAAGGTAGAGGATCCTGTACAAAGTCCATCTTTTGTAAGAAGTGTAAGAAATAATTTGGGAATGACAAGTGTCCCTCATCTTAATTAATTCAAAAGGGTATATTAGTAATTGTACATTCTTGTCAATTAATTGATTTCCAATATAACTGGAAAAAAAACTGGCGATGAGAATTTTTAGGGATTGATCGTTTCATCTCCATCTCCGATTCAGATCATCTTCTCCGACCATCTTGTTAACATTCCGTCATCATCATCACAGTTCACGTCATCTTCTCCGATTTGAACACCTGCATCTCCGACCACCGTCACCAGTTTCTTTCGTCTCTAGAAATCATTCACCGTCATCGTCTTTCATCTTCGTCAACCACATTTCTGATCGTGACTTGAATCATTTCTGATCGTGACTTGAATCCATATAAAACACCATGACTTGAATCATAGATGTTTAAAACACCACACCATGAACAATGTCTCCAGATAAAACACCATGACTTGAATCATAGTCATGGTGTTTTAAAATCTGGGAATGTTTTTGTATTGATAAAACACCACGCCATGAACAATGTTTCCTGATAAAACACCATGACTTGAATCATAGATGTTTAAAACACCACGCCATGAACAATGTCTCCAGATAAAACACCATGACTTGAATCATAGTCATGGTTTTTTAAAATCTGGGAATGTTTTGTATTGATAAAATACTACGCCATGAACAATGTTTTCTATAGTGTTTTATCATGTAATATACTGTTCCTTTCATATTGTTTTATCCCATCAATATTGTTCCTTTTCATAGTGTTTTATCCCCCATCAACAGTGTTTTATTTATGTATAGTGTCTTACAGTAAACAGATAGTATTATATCCTCCTATAGTGTTTTATCATGTAATATATTGTTCTTATAGTGTTATAAAAGTTGCTCTGAAGGAAATCGAAGAATTTAATCTGTACGAGAAATTCGCTGATTTTTTGGAGATTGATGACGGTTACCATAAATTCGCTGATATTTAGGAGATTGATGGGGGGTTTTGAAACGGTTACCATATTTGAAACGTTGGAAAAGTCACTATTGCCCTTCAATTTTTACATAAGGTCCTTCTAATTAAAACACAATTTACATTTTATACCCTATTGATCTCAACCATTAGATCAAATATCCAATGGTTTAAAACACTTCTTACCCTTCTTACATTTTAGACACTTTTTACCATATCCCTACCCTGTAATTAAATATTCTTTTAATTAGAAAGAGAAATCAGGAGAGAGAAAAAAATCAATTAATCTAATTAGGCTTAAATATTTATAAACAAAAACCGGGAAGATTCATCGTTGTGAAAAATACAGTATTGATTTCTAGACTAGGTCTTGCGTCTTGGATATCTGATTCAAGATTATTTGAGTCTTCCATCAAAGGTTCGTAAATGATAAATTAATAGATGAGATGATGAATTTCGAAAAATATTTTTAAGATAGGAGCAAATCAAGGATAAAAGTAAATGAAATCTCATGGTTTCCTAAATATAGGAAGTGTAACTGATTATTGATCATAAAAGAATAATGAATTAATAAAAAATTAAATATAAAATTACAATCTTATCCTTCTCATCAAAAAATCAAATGAATGGTTGAGATTAGTTCACACAGTTCACAAACAAGGATGTTGTTCACTCATGATCCCTATCCTATATATATATATATAGGATAAGGATCCGTTAGGTACCATCCTTTATTGTGAGAACCAATGTGAACACAACTAAAAATACCTAAAAAAATTAAAAACACACAAAAAGAAGTTTTTTTTATAAAAAATGCTACATTTCATCACTAAAAAAACTGAACAACAGTACCGATGCACATGTGTAGCGGTACTGTTTTTATTTTTAGTGACGAAATTTAACGTTTTTTATTAAAAAAAATTGAACAAAAAGTAGCGTTGCACATGTGCATTCGCATGCACATGTGCATTCGCATGCACATGTGCATCGGTGCTGTTATTCAATTTGTTTAGTGACGAAATTTATCGATTTTTAATAAAAATATAAAAAAAATTTAGCATTTCGTTGTGGGGTTTAGCTTTATGGTTTAGTTTTTAGCATTTAGCTTGGGTGGGGTGGGTTGGGGGTTTAGGTTTTTTTTAGGGGTGGGGGGTTAGGTTTTGGTAGGAGGTGGGGTTAGTTTTTTATAGGTTTTGGGGGGGGGGGGGTGGAGGACGGTGTAGGTTTTTTTGGGGTTTTTTGGTTAGGTATAGTTGTTTGCTGATGTTGCCCTCCTGAACCAAAACTAGCCAGTTGCTGCTCTAACTTCACCAACCTCTCATCCTCACCAATATTCATCTCACTTACAGCCTTAACAGTATGGTGCCTAGAGCTTCTCTGAGATTGTGCCTTCCTCTTTGAAGTGACTACCCTCCTTTCTAGATACTCACAGTCTACCTGTACATCATTAGTACCAAATGTGCCATTGGAAATAGAATTTAAATCCCTTGCATCATCTTGAGTCAAACCCTCAGAGAAAGAACTGAATAGTTCCCATAGTTGTATCATGATGAGGAAAATTAGTTAACATCATTTTAAAACGAGTAAACGCCTCATGAAACTACTCACCTGGCTGTCATAGGAAGTTTCGAATGTTCTTTCTAGGATCATTGGTTCGTTGAGTACTGTAGATCTCATCCAAGAACTGCTGCTGGATATCTCACCAGGTACGAATGGAAGCTGACGGCAGTCCTTGAAACCATTGTTATGCTTTGTCTTCGAAATTGAACTGGAAAAGCACCCGTTTCACAACATCTGAAGTGAATCCCTGTCCTCCAATTGTGTTGCACCTCGTATCATATGCCCCAAGATGCATGTAGGGTTCTTCAGTGGCATTCCCATGATATCTAGGTAAACTCTGTATAGCTTGTGATCTAACCTCGAAGGTTCTACCCAACAACTATGGAACAACCACCGTATATGGGTTGTTCACTATAACAAGCCTAAAATGGCTCTCTACCCATCTAACCGGTCCTCTATCAAACCTTCTAGGGATGCCCTCATGGTGTACTTGTCTAACCAGGTTGTTCTTAGGGTTTGGTCTCAATGGAATGCTCACTGGTTGTTGTTGGAGTGGTATGGGTTGTTGGAGAGGTATGGGTTGGAACTGTGGGATTTGAACCTCATGATAAGTTTGGTAATTCTGCTGTAGATACCCATATTTAGTTTGATTTTGCCCTTGAACAGACTACTGCTTTTCCCATTTTTGCCTTAAGAATTCTTCAAATTCATCATACTCGTCTTCATTACCACCCTGAACTGTACCCTGAATGAAATTAGGTCCTGATGGGTTTGGTACTGTCTGCTGGGATAGGGGGTTTTGGTTTGCTAGCAGAGGTGGGGCTCCATCAAGCACTATTCTCACATATGGAGAAGAGTAATGGGTCAAAGGTTTTTGGGTGAACGGTTGACTCTAAGACGAGGTTTGACCTTGTTGTGGTTGAAAGGAGTCAAACATAGGGAATAGTGGTACTGGTGGGATTTACGTGGTGGTTTGGGGTTTGGTTGGGATAGGTGGTGTTTGTTTTGATGTGTTGGATGAGTAAAACATACTAGCGTCGGTGGCAGAGTAAGTGGTTGCAGGTACTGTCTGCTCTGATGTGGCAGGTTCAGCTGTTTTATTGGGATACCCTAACCCGTCCATCTTACTGATTGGTGATTGTTGTATTTATAAAAATTTCGTTCTTGTTAAAATTCGGTTCTGACGGTTCGTTTTCTCAATTTCTGGGTCGTAAAGCAACGGTGATAACTTTCCTGAATTTCTCGTATGATGCTTGCAACTAAAAGATTACCTCCACAAACACAGACAAGAAAACACGCGTAATTCTAGACTAAATGAAATAAACTCTATTTGTGGGTTTTTTAAAGATTTTTTAGAAACGACTTAAGACAAAACACTTTGTACACGACTCCCCGGCAACAACACCATTTCGATGACTGTCGCGAGTGTCATACAAAAACCTAAATAAACTAGATAGCTAGAGTAAGTAGGGTATCAAACCAGAGGAAAATAGTGAAAAGTGTTTGTTAATTAAGCACTAATAATCTAATTGCAAAAATGTAAAATCGAGTGTTGAGTGTTTTGAAATAAATTAAAACTAAGTAAAAACGAGTTTGTAACAATAAGAGAAAACAATGGTTCATCCGGATTTTAGATTCAAAATAGATTTCAATTATGTGTTTAGTTGCAACAATAACATAGACATGATTGCATAATTCAATTAATCAGTTCTGATTATTCGAAAGACTACTTACTTCAATTACAAAACAATGGAAGATTATCACATGAACATCAATTGATATTACCAACCCTAGCCCCTATCAAATATATCCTAATTGCTAGAATTCTCGGGAATTGAATGAATTAGAACTAAGGTTTAAAGCGAAATCAGTCGTTTACAATACAATCAATCGAATCAAATGGTAAAAAGCATCGAATGCTTAGATTACCAAGTCATACACGGAATATCCAGCCGCTCCCCGCCGTAGGCTACATTTCCCAGCCGTAAACCTGCTACTTCTTTTGTTTTGTCTTGGCCGTAAGCTACGGTTGATCTGCCCTACCTTATGGTGGGTTTTGCACATCTCCTTTCCTTTACAATTCCACTTTCACAAAATGACAATTCAGCCCCCGAACTTCGTTCTTCCACATTGTTCATGCTTTTAAGATATTTTCTAAGTCGAAACAAGTTCCGAACAATGTCTTTTGCCTTGCTTGTCATCTTCGGGTGTTCCACTACATCTCCGAGCACTTTAATTCCACCGATTTAAGCAATTAACCTGCAAAACCACAATTTCTCGTAGTTATCACATTCAAACAAGATAATCACCTAAAATGAAATAAAAACCCATAAGATAAATGCATTAATGCTCGGGTTTTACCCTCTCCATCACATTCCCATACTTGTCCTTGCTTGTCCTCAAGCAACCATCACAAACATTAATCACCGTATTAACAAATCACTTCTAAATCCCTTACTGATTTAACAATTGAAGATCCTAAGTCATACCTGTCCTATAGACTGACACAATCAAGATTGACAATCTGACAAGTAGGTGATGCATATTTGAAACAATTCAAGACTTGCCTAACTAAAACTAACATGCTTATGGTTCTACACACATGCCAACACGCCCCTCACAATAAACACTCCTCTCGGCTGTATCTGGACTAGCATGTAATGTGCTAGTATATATACGTTACTCTAAACCGGATAAGAAACTCTGTACTCACAAGCTTGTATTACAATCACACCTCCACTGTAACACATAACATAGCACATATCCAAAGGACTTATGAGTTTTGGGTCTGGGTAAAGGTACGGAATTTTGGCTTTTCTAAGTGGCTAACAGAGACGGATAAACCAACCCATGATAATTTTTATTCACACTTAACTAACTAATACTTAAGGTTATTTTCGATCCAAATATATAATACGAACAAAATTCTTTTTCTTTCTTTTCTTTTTTTTCTTTTTTTATAACAAATATCTAAACACACAAATTGTCATTCACGGTTGGTAATTGAACAAATCACATTAGGTGTAACAAAAGAAGGGTATACAGTTCA
This sequence comes from Helianthus tuberosus, assembly GCA_030545235.1. Taxonomy (NCBI): domain Eukaryota; kingdom Viridiplantae; phylum Streptophyta; class Magnoliopsida; order Asterales; family Asteraceae; genus Helianthus; species Helianthus tuberosus. The sequence continues at coordinate 107,045,750 of CM060414.1, read as the reverse complement.
CGATGGTTACTAATGTTGGTTGGATAAACAATTAAAGGTAACACAGAAAGGATCCTAATGCCTTTATCATCTATATGCATATGCTAAATCCACAGTCTCAGCATGTATCAAATCACACAAGTTCTAAAACAGAGTAACATACGGCCTACTCTCAACAGAGGGACATTTATTTCAATTCAGACTAATAGTTCTAGTAGGCTCAAACATCTAACAAAATGAAATGTTAAAGGTTACTGACATGTAGCATGCGTACTTCCTAAAGCATGTTACCCCTAGTTAGGCATCTCTTTTCAATTCTCCTCTAAAAACACCAGTCATAAACACTCTAATGAAACTTAAAAAAACAACCATGATAAAGGATCTATGTTAGTTTTATATCAGCAAGAAACCCTTTTAGCGTTTGTAAATTTTGGTTTTCATGTCGTTTAAGCATGCCTGAGACATAATTTTTCAAAATTTTTAATTTTCACCAATTTCAATCATTCAAGCATCTGATATCACCAACACTACCAATCCCCTCTCGGGTTACCGTATCCTCACACTTGGGATACATTGTCACCAATGTATGGTCATTTTTATAGATCCAACCCGAGACTCCCAACTAACAATCCATGAGTGACCAATAACCCAACCATCCAACAAGTAAACATAAATAAATCACTCCCAACACATAAGTTCATACCACCAAATACAAAAATAAAAATAAAATGCAAGATAGAGAGACACATGGACCTGATCAGTTAATCAGAGAGTGAAGAAACACTAGCTCAAAGGACCGGAATCGATTGAACCAGGGGTTTAGTTCTCCATAAAAGGGTTAGGTCCTCTCGTTTGATTCAGGGTTTGGCTAAGCTCCTTCTTTGAATGATAACTGCAAAACGAACAGCCGTTAGACTCGCCACGGGGAGAATGGGGGTTCTCTCCGTGACCACCCTCCAGCGTGAGAACAAGTACAGGTTTCAATGAAGAAGAAGTAATAGTGAAAGTGAAGTGAGAGTAACTTGAGAGATTGTACCTGAATTGTCCTTATTTATAACCGAATTTGGGCGGGAAAGTTTGTTGATGGGAGAGATAACGGAAAGCATTTTCCGTAAGCGGTTATTTCTTCTGCCGTTAATCCTCATCTTGATGCTTATGCACACGGATTGTGGGCATGATCAAGCGGTTATTTCTTCTGCCGTTAATCCTTATTTAGACAAGTTCATCATTGTGTTCATTGATGATATTCTCATTTATTCTAAGTCTCGAGCCAATCATGAACAACACCTCTGTTTGACACTGGAACTCCTGAAGAAGGAACAACTTTTTGCCAAATTCTCCAAGTGCGAATTCTTGCTTAAAGATGTTCAGTTTTTGGGTCATATTGTCAACAAGCAGGGTATTCATGTGAATCCTTCCAAAATAGCTGCTATTAAGGATTGGAATACACCTACGACACCTACAGAAGTTCGGTCTTTTCTTGGTCTTGTTGGTTATTATCGACGGTTTATTTCAAACTTCTCGAAAATCGTGGTTCCACTCACTGCTTTGACTCAGAAGAATAAGCCTTTTGAGTGGGGACCTAAACAAAAGGAAGCTTTTCAAACTCTGAAACAAAAACTCTGTGATGCTCATGTTTTATCATTTCCCGAAAGAAACGATGATTTTGTTGTCTATTGTGATGCATCGAATCTAGGCCTTGGTTGTGTTCTCATGCAACGAGGCAAAGTTATAGCATATGCGTCAAGATAATTGAAAGTTCACGAGAAGAACTACACAACTCATGATCTTGAGTTAGGTGCTGTGGTTTTTTTTCACTCAAAATCTGGAGACACTATCTCTATGGAACGAAATGTGTGGTTTTCACAGACCACAAAAGTCTCCAGCACATTCTCAATCAGAAAGAGCTGAACATGAGACAACGACGCTGGGTTGAGTTATTGAACGATTACGATTGCGAAATTCACTACCATCCTGGTAAGGCGAATGTCGTAGCCTATGCGCTTAGTCGGAAGGAACGAGTTAAGCTTAATTTTTTTTGCACTCTATCCGATATTCAAACTCGTATCTCTCAAGCTCAACAATCTTGTATTTCACAAAATTTGATGGATAAGGAATTACCACGTCAACTTGAGCTTAAACTCGAAATGATGGACGATGGATTACTTTATTTCAAGAATCGTTTATGGATTCTGAAACAAGACCCCCTTCGCTCTTTAGTGATGGACGAATCTCACAAGTCCCGATATTCTATCCATCCTGGTGCTGAAAAAATGTACAAGGATCTTCGTACTCAGTACTGGTGGCCTGGTATGAAAAAGGATGTTGCCTTGTATGTATCGAAATGCCTAACTTGTCTCAAAGTCAAGGCTGAACATCAACAACCATCTGGTTTGCTTGTACAACCAGAGATACCGGTATGGAAGTGGGGGAACATTGCGATGGATCTCATCACTAACTTACTGCGTACATCTAGAGGTCACGATGCTATTTGGGTTGTTATCGATCGATTAACAAAGTCAGCTCACTTTATACCGATTCGCGAAGATCTCTCTGCTGATAAACTTGCAAAGATTTATGTTGATGAGATTGTGTCTCGACATGGTGTTCCTTTGGATATCATATCTGATCGTGATGCTCGATTTTCATCTCATTTTTGGAAGACCATGCAATCTGCTATGGGAACTCAACTAAATCTAAGCACAGCTTATCATCCCCAAACAGATGGACAATCTGAGAGGACGATACAAACATTGGAGGATATGCTTAGGGCATGCATGATAGACTTTGGTGGTAATTGGGATTCTCATCTACCGTTGATCGAGTTCTCATATAACAACAATTATCATGCCTGCATTAATATGGCACCGTTCAAAGCTTTATACGGTTAAAAATGTCGTTCACCTGTCTGTTGGAACGCGATCGGTGAAGCTCAGCTTACTGGACCTGAGCTCATTCTGGAAACGACAGACAAAATCAAGAAAATTCGCGATAATCTTCTGACAGCTAGAAGCCGTCAAAAGAGTTATGCGGATATGCGACGCAAGCCCTTGGAATTTCAAGTTGGCGACCATATCCTACTCAAGGTATCCCCTTGGAAGGGAGTGGTGAGATTTGGAAAGAAAGGAAAACTCGTACCTCGATATGTTGGACCATTTAAGATTCTTGAAAAAATCGGAAAGGTTGCCTATCGACTAGAGCTACCTCCTGAACTTGGGAATATTCACCCGAATTTCCACGTGTCCAATCTAAGAAAGTGTTTAGCCGATACTGATCTTCATATTCCACTCGACGAAATTCAAGTTGATGAAACGATGCACTTTGTCGAGAAACCTGTGGAGATAATGGACCGTGCAGTCAAACAGTTGAAGAACAAGCAAATACGATTGGTTAAAGTTCGCTGGGAGTCCAAATGTGGCCCAGAGTTTACTTGGGAATGTGAGGACAAAATGAAAGCGAAATATCCACAACTGTTTTCACAAGTTTCCTCTAGTTAAAATTTCGGGACGAAATTTCCTAAAGTAGGGGAGACTGTGACAACTGTGTCCTGTAAACGATGAAAAATGTAAAACAATATCAATTATTAATAAAACGATGTGTTTTGGTGTTATTATGTGTGTATTTGTGTTTGATGATTTTACGATTTGATTCTAGTTCGATTTCAAGCTTTAAATCGCTTTCTGGAAAGTTATACGCAAACTGATGCATAAACGTAATCAGTTTAACGCGACAAACACTCCAGAATAGTGAAATAGTCTTAACATACCTTAAATAACCTTTACATAACTTAGAAATAAGTTTTGGAGGGTTTGGTGTGTCGAAAACAAGTTTGTTCGATCGCAGGGACTATTTGTGTCAAACTGCGAAACTATGCCGATTTGTACAATAACGAACATTCCTGAACAAGATCATAAGTTAAACATACCCTAAATATCCTTTACATAGCTTAGAAATAGGCTTTGAGGGGTTTGGTATGCGAAAATAAACTTATTTGATCAATAGGGACTAAAAGCGTCAAAAGTGCATAAGTTTGCATTTTCGTGCATATCTTACGTTCTGAACATATCCGGACATCCAAAATTTTTTGTAATCATTAAAATATTTTATTTTAGTGATTGGAATGCAAAAATACCATTCGTCGCGCAATTTGGATCGTTTTTGCGTCCGTTCGAGTTTTGTCGTAATTAACCGAATAACGCAACCGTACGACCAAACGAACCGACATCCGAAATGTTTTTGAGCATATTTCATGTTCCCTATGCTTTAACTTCATTTTAGAGCCTTGAAATGGGGTTAACGGGGCTTAAACGTGTCAAAAATGTATCAAAAACCAAGTTTTGGGCTTGCAGGGACTAAACTTGACAATCTGTGAAAGTTGTCTAGGAGGGGCGCGTAAGACCATGTGTCGGTCTACGCGGCCCGCAACAGACTATCAGACAGAAACATTGAACTTGGCCATTTCAGCTGCATTTGATGGTTTTAATCACTTATTTGGAATACCATTTGATTATTTTTGATGTCCCATTGTATTATAAACAATGGGCAACACATGTAAGGTCCAGATTTTAGCACGAATTATGAGAAATGATCCTAACGGTTCTTTGAAATCTATAAATACCCACCATCTTCATTCATTTCAACTCACACATTTGCTCTAATCTGCTCTAAGTTGAAGCCTTAGCTTCATACCTGAGTATTTTAGATCAAATCTTCCTTGCTTGGACCTTTTGTAAGTTTCTTTCATGCTTGTTATTGCTTTCTAAGCATGAAAGTTAAACAGTGTTTGACTTTCTGCTTTGACCAGTCTTTGGTCAACACAAAGTTCGTTTGAACTTTGCAACGTGAGCGTAATCACGATGGTTATAGTCCCTTATGACTATACCTACTGATTACCACGTTGATTAGTTGAAGTGACGAGTTAAAGTTTTGGTCAAAATGCCGTTTATGCGCATTTTGAGATGAAACTATCCTTGGGTATCAAAACACTTTGTTTTGATATCAAAACCTGTTTTCTAACTTAGTTAAACATGTTTTAACATGTTTAACTCGTCACTTTAATCTAGTGCTCGTATAGGGTCGTTAGTCAAGCGGTCATGACAACCGCTTAGACTTTTGAACCTGACCCGTTTGGTCGATCATTAGGATCCGACCAAGCATATTTAGTGACCATAGTTGTATAGGGAATAACCTTCCGAGGTTATACCTTATGGTCACTTAGTTTAATTAGTTGTATGATAGGTAGTTTATATGCCTTAGGAAAATGACCAAAATGCCCTTTTCATGCATAATTGGATTTTAAGCATATGTAACTTAACTTTTGTCACCTAAACTGATTATGCAACATATTTAAACATGTTTAGGCATATAATACTTGTCATAGGACTAGTTAGGCGTCTCAAACGCGCATTTGCACGAACGACGCGTTAACGTAGCATAAGCTACCTTAATGGGTCGTAACCGGTCGAAAGCACTTAGGATAGGTTCTGATTTAGAATGTAGGCTTTGTTAAACCATATCACATGAGTTCCAATACTCATTTGGTTTACGAAACCTCATTCTACCCGATCTTCCGATTTAGGTATCGACTTATTAACCAGCGATCTGATTATTTGGTGCTATTTGATTCCTTGGTTTACTCGAGCTTTGCTAGTTCATTTAATCAAGGATACTTTGCACTTCAATGTGAGTACATAGTTCCCCTATTTTACTATTTTTGATTGTTTTGGGGTGATTCATGTGTGTTAAACGATTTCGATGCTTTCAACAATGATTTCAAAAACGAATACTATGGTTTATATTAAACAAGAACGATTTCGATAATGTGAACGAACTTGTTGGACGTAGTTACATAATGAATGACATTCATTAACATTGATCAAGCCGACCAGTATTAGGTTATGGTACCATAGGATCTGACAAATCTCATTATCGGACTGCACCCATGGTTATGTGTGGGGGTTATCTGGGTAACGACTGAACCTGTTGATTGTTAACTTACCCTTTGGTGGTTTGTTAATACGAGTTGAACGATGGACGAGTTACGAAGGTTTGAATGTTATTAACGAGACGACCAAACGTAGTTTTCACAATTAAAACGAGAACGATTTTGAACGATTGAACGATTGAAATGATTTGAACGATTAGAACGATTTGAACAAGTTAAACGATTTGAACAAACGATTGTTTTTTTTGGTTAGTGTTTAGTTAACGGGATGAGTGTAATGTGATAAAATCATGGTAGATACGCCGTTGGTACTTCTTATATATAAGTGCTTTTATCATATTACATACCGTGGCGTTATTTAGTTCACTTGGGCAAACGACTTGATACGATGTCACACAAACAATGTTTACTAAACGATATAAACCATACGAGTTATTTCACGAGAACGATTTACGATTTGGGTTTACATAAACAAATGTTTTGAGTTAAGATTCATGGCATCGAGGTTTTATAAACTATAACCAATCTGTTTTGACTTGGTTATTCATTTTACAATACAAATATTTTACAAAACAAGGATTTCTAATATCTCGATTAACGAAGTTGTACGAGTTATTTCAACATATAAATGAGCCATGAATCTGACACTCACACGAAACCTATGTGCTCGCTGGCATTTCTTTGCTGACTTTATTTTTACATATGTTTCAGGTGGTGTTGAATGATGTCGATTGCGAATAGGATGCATGCTCACTTAGGACTGGACGAGGCCTTGGTGACTTAATAACGATGATAGTCTATGTTTAACTTGTTTGTTCTATTTCAAAGACAATGTAAATGGTTAATAATGCAATAAAACGAAACTTTTTAATCCATGGTTGTGAAACAATAATTCTGCCACTCCACTCCCCGACGTTTCCGCCGCGGTTTCGTTGTTTTAACGCGGTCAGGGTGTGACATTTTATCAGACTTCCACTTTAGTATTTTTGAGTTCAATGGGTTTCTTAGGAGAAGTTTTATTTGGGATCAGTTTGGGGATGGAGGTCTGCTTGTCAGCCTTTTGACAGTTTCAACAAGTTGAGCTTGAAGCTTTAATGAAGCATAATCCAATCCATATAACAACTGATTTTTGATAGCCTGTTTCATGATTTCAGCTTCTCTCTTTTCATCTTCCTCATCCATCTGCTACTGTCTTTTTCTTTGATTTAAGACTTGGATGGGTACATCAGATGGTGTGAACAGCTTTGTAAGAGAGAGGGTCTGCCACTAAGGCTTATCAGTGGTTTGGTCTTTGTAAACTGGCTTCTTGGGAGCTGTAGGATATGTTTCTCTTAGTTTATCCAACTTATCATATATCTGATCAGCATGCTGCCTGGACCATCTTGCTGTGGCCCTTGCATTCCCATACTTGGCTGCAACCAGCTCAGCTCTCTTCCTTTTGTATTATAAGGCAAGATCTGCACTGGACTTTTTAAACTTGTTCTAGTCTGGTGCAGTCTTCCTCATTTGAGGATTATTCTTCATTCTTTCACATCTGTTTGCTTCTTCTTTGAGAGCTGTGAGAGGCCAGTCTTTGAACTGATGCTCTTTGGCTGGGTATGGTTTATCTCTCATGATAAGTTCTATGAGATCTTTCCTTAGCACCTTTTGAAGATTTAGCATTGGGTGGCAGATTTGACATCTTCTTGCTCAAGTCTCTTGCAAAGTCTTCCAGTTTCCTGACTTTACTTAGCCCATGCTGCATTCGACTTGATAAGTTGGTGTCACCTTTCCCTTTACTCTCTTGTTTAGCAATGTATTCAGCTTACTTGGCTTTTAGTTTCAGATACTCATCCATGTTTCTTGTAGTTCTGAAGCCATGAAGAGATGGGAAGTTTCTCTTGGATGGATCATCCTCTGTGTAAAATTGTAACATTTCATCTTTAACTGCATGCATTTCCAGAGGATATGTTACTGCCAATGGTATGTTTCGTGTAGGATTGTGTTCAGTGAGTGGTTGAATAAGTGGATTTGATGTTGGTGATGCAACGATGAATGGTTCAGGTGAAGTTTGAATGAATGGTGAGGATGACAAAGTAGTAGGTGCAGGTATATCATTTTCATGCACTGTGAACCTCCTTTTTCTTGTATAGACTGATTTTGCTGAGGGAGTTTTTGTAGGAGTTTGGGTTATAAAAGTGAAAATTGATTGTGATGGGAATTGAAATGTTGTGGGAGTAGTAGATTGACTAACGGCTGTTGAAACAACTGGTGTTTCAACCACTGTTGTCTTAACATCTGTTGAACCTTTTGTAGTATCAACATTTGTTGCAGTGGAGGATGGTAATGGGATGATGGTTTTGTTTTCTACTTTTTGGCAAGTGGTTTTTGTGGTGAGGATGTTGGTTTAGGTGCAGCAGTGGATGGCTTTTTGGTACCAGCAGTGGTTTGCTTTTCAGGAGTTTGTTTTTGTGGTTGTGGTTTAGGAAATGTGGCAAGTGGAGGTTTGTTGTGTTTGTATGATTTCTTTCTGTTTGAAGTGCCAAGATCCTTTGTTTTAATTTCTCAATCTTTCAACTCCTTTGTTTCATTCTGATTTTGAATAGTCTTTTTATTAGCAACTTCCTCATCTGCTAGAATGTACAGGGTTTCATCAATTCCCTTTTCCTTTTCTTTGACAGATGTTTCAGCAGAGGTTGCAGAAGACTTCTTTTCAGGCTCTGGCTTTTGTTTTGGCTGATTCCTTGGTGTAGGCTTGCCAAGTTTTTCATGTCATGTTTCTCCCCCTTTTTGGCATCATCATCTTCTTTTTCAAAGACAAGTGCAGGGGTAGTGCTAGTAAATTTTACCAAGGCTTCTTTGATGCGCCTGATATCAGCCTGTGTATCCTTGTATCTTGCTTCAACCATAACCCTTACAAAGTCCATTTGGTTTTGCGTTGAGCAGCAAGCAGTTCCCTTTGAGCAGCAAGAATAGGTTGGACAACATTCTAAAGCTCTTGTGAGTACTGTTGAGGAGTGGGTTGACTTTTGGAAGCTTCTACAAAAAACTTTAATGATTCATTCATTGTTGTAACAGGGTTTCAATTGTAGAAATCATCTCCATCAAATCTTGATATTTTAAACCATCAACCAATAGATGCACTCCTATAAACGTGGAAAATATACCGGATTAATCAATTCGACTCTTAATGGGATCATCTGATTTCCCACCAGTGGTGGTTGTATCTGCTGTGGAAACAGGAGGAGTCTCCAAATTTTCATCAACAGATGCCCCTTTTTCTCGGTACTAGGGACTTCCCTTTGCAGTGGTTACCTTAGACAACTCACCAGTGGTTAACTTGAACACATCAGTGGTTACTTTGGTAGCATCAGCAGTGGTTTCCTTTAAGGGAGTCTTATTGATGTAACTACTACCCAGATGTAGATCAATGGATCCAACAACTGTAGTAGCTGCTCCACATGAACTACCAACAAGAATTTCGTGAAATTCCAGTGGTGTAGCCTCCTCAGCTGTTTGTGGGTTAATCAATTGAATTGGTTCAGACACAACAATTGTAGAATTTGTACTCTCAGAAATGGGTTGGTGAAAGGGGCTGCTTTGTGTCTGAATTTCAATGGTATCAAACAGGGGTATAATGGATGGTGGAATTTGAGATGAGGGGAGTGGTGTTGAAAGAGAATTTTCCCCGGGAGAAGGATTGTTAAGCATACTCTCAAGTGAGGGTAATACTTCATATTGAGGTGTCCCTGTGCATACAACATGTTCCTTTTGTGAGGAAGCATGAGGAGTTGAGGTTTTCGGTGGAGATCTTTCCAACTGTTGTGAGGAAGGAGCAACAGTGGTTTCAGGTGACTTTTGTGTTGTCACTAGGTTAACTTCTGGGATCTTATCTTCCAGAAGACCCTTTTTTGGTGGGTTTGGTGGGCTTGGTGGATTTCTTTTTGGTCTTTTTGGTAGTTTTTGGTGGGGGTTGCACAGTAGTGGTTGTGCTGTTGTGTTCACCAAAAGCAGTGGGCTCAACAGCAGAAGTCTGAGGAGCAGATGTGGATTCATCCAAAATTTGCTCAGACTCCTCTGTTTGTGTTTTGGAAACTTTTGACTCTTTAGCCATGAGACGAGTAAATGTTTATGAAGATAGACTGTTGATTTGAAAAGATGTTCCTTGTTCCAAAACTTTTGCATTTTCTTTTGGAATTTTCTGTTGTAAATAGTAGCTTAGGAATCTTGGAAACAACAAGAAAGCCTGTGGCTTCTTTTCTTGAACATTTTTCATTATTAACCAAATCAGTGAACAATGCTTGGGAGTAATTGAAATCAGCTTTAGACATAATAGCAAACCCCAAGTATTGGATTTTCAAAGGAATTTCGTTAAAAGCAGTTGTTTTATTTGAAACACAGGTGAGCAGAGTATGAAACAGGAATTTCATAGGAGGTGGAAATTCTCCTTTTTTCATAGTAGCTCTTTTGCTAATTATCCTGTATACCCTTTTTCGATCAAATCAATTTGATACTCACTTTTAGGGAAGGAAGTTTTACCTGCTATATCGTTCATCTGAAAAACCTCTGAGATGGTTTGTGGTGTTATTGGGACCAAAATACCTCCTACTTTTGATGAAATTGCCCATGGCTTTTTATCTTGAATTTCAAGTTTAGCATTAGCCCAGAAATCTCGTAGGGTGTCTTGATAAATAGGTGCATTACATGTGAGCAAAGTTTTGTACTTTGAAGATGATAGGGCATCAATGATGGAATGAAAGTCTGTATTTTTGGTTGTTTTTTCAAAAGTACAGAGATAATTGTGTGGATGTTTGATGATGAGAGCCATGATTGAGGTGAGAAATCGCGAATGAGTGAGAGAGAGATGAATGGAATACGGTAACCGCTTTGAAGAATTTTTGAATTCGATGCGGCAGTGAAAACTCTATTTTGGGGGTTTTATTAGGGTTTTATTAAAGGGAAAAGTGAATGCTGATGTGGCAGCGCTTTTAAAGATCGGACGGTTAACATCTGCCCACGTGGCAACCTCTGATGGACAAATTGGAAGACAGTTGTTTGGAAACCACTGATGGACAATATTAGTGGTTGAGAACAGTGAATGATAATATCAGTGGCTGATTTTCAACTATCAGTAGATAGACATCAGTGGTTGAAACACTGATGTTTAAGTAACAGTGCACAACAGTGAAATGAAGAAATAGAGGTTGTCTTTCAGCAGTGGGTGAATTTTCAGTCAATTAGATGTTTGAAACAAACAGTGGATATGAACAGACTTTTAAGGATTTATGAAAACATTTCATTTTAACTATTTTTAAGGATGGATTTTTGATTTTTTGAAAACATTTTAATGTTTTTCATTCATGGAAGACCAAGTTTTGCTTGTTAGTCCATGTTAAGCATGCCAATCCTAGAGATCAAGCTTTCAAAGGTGGATGTGTCTAATGCTTTTGTTAGCACATCTGCAAGCTGATCTTTAGTTGGAACATGATGCAGAGAAATCAAACCTTTTTCATAGCAATCCCTCACAAAGTGATGTCTGATGTCAATGTGTTTGGTGGTTGAATGAGATACTAGATTCTTGATGATATTTTTCAGCTGCTTGACTATCCAACATGAGAGGTGTCTTCAAAGCGGTTATACCAAAATCCAGCAGTTGATTTTGAAGCCACAACAGTTGGGCTGTACAGCTTGCAGCAACAATGTATTTTGCTTCAGCAGTGGAAGTGGAAACAGCTGCTTGCTTCTTGTTTTGCCAAGACACTAAGCAATTTCCTAGGAATTGACACCCTCCTGATGTAGACTTCCTGGTGGTGTTGCATCCACCAAAATCACTGTCTGAGAAACCTGAAAGCTTAATATTCCCATTAGCAGGGTACCAGATACCAAGTGTGGGAGCACCTTTTATGTATCTGAATATCCTTTTCACAGCAATGAGGTTAGACTTCCTAGGTGCTGATTGGGATTTGGCACAAACACATGTTGCAAACATGATGTCTGGCCTAGATGCAGTTAGGTACAATAAAGACCCAATCATGCTTCTATATAATGTTTGATCAACCATATCATCTTTTTCATCAGACATGATAAGCTTTGTGGTTGCCATGGGTGTACTACATGGTTTACAATCATTCATCACAAATTTGTTTAAAAGGTCTTTTACATATTTTATTTGATGAATGAAAGTGCCATTTTGCATTTGCTTAACTACTAGACCAAGAAAGCATTGTAGTTCACTAATTGCACTCATTTCAAACTCAGCTGTCATGAGTTGTCTGAACTCTTCACACATTGCATTGCAAGTGCTTCCAAAAATGATGTCATCTACATAAATTTGGACAATCATCAAATCTTTTCCTCTCCATTTTAAAAACAAGGTTTTATCAATTTTACCCCTTGTGAAACCAATAGAGATGAGAAAAGTGGAAAGAGTTTCATACCATGCCCTTGGTGCTTGTTTCAAGCCATACAAAGCTTTGTTTAGCTTGTAGACATGATCTGGATAAAATGGATCCTCAAAACCATGAGGTTGACAGACATATACCTCTTCTTGAATTTTGCCATAGAGGAATGCACATTTGATATCCATTTGATGCACCTTGATGTTGTGGTTGACAGCAAAGGCTAAGAACAGTCTGATAGCTTCAAGTCTTGCTATAGGGGCAAAAGTTTCATCATAATCAATGCCCTCTTCCTGTCTGTAACCTTGAACCACAAGCTTGGCTTTGTTCTTGACAACAATGCCCCTTTCATCAGTTTTGTTTTTGAAGACCCACTTTGTGCGAATTGGACTTACATCCTCTGGCAGTGGTACAAGTTCCCATACTTGTTGTCTTTTGAACTGTTGGAGCTCTTCTTGCATAGCTTCTACCAAACGGTTGTCCTTTAGTGCCTCTTGGTACTTGACTGGTTGATGGAGTGATATAAAGCCAGCAAAAACACAAATGTTTTGGGATTGACTTCTTGTGAGAACCCCTTCATTGATGTTGCCAATCACTTGATCAGGTGGATGAGATTTAAGAAAGATCAGATCTCCCTTGTATGGAACAATGGCATTTAAGGGTGAAGGCTGCAGATGTGAATCATCTAAGCTAACATCTGTTGGTGACTTTGATGATCCAACATCTGTTTGAAATGGTGATGGAGGAATGGGAGGAATGGCTGTGGCACAATGTTGATTTTTATCCACTGTTGATGGATTTTTATCAACAGTGGTTGGAGATGATGTGGTGGCAGAGGTTAAAGGGCTACTTTGGTCAACAACTTTTGATGCAGCAGTGGATGAGCTTTTATAGCTTTTCTGAACATCTGCTGCTCTTGTGGTGGATGCGATTTTGTATTGTGGAATCACAACATCATATCCATAGTCTTGTGGTGGAGATTGTGGAGTACCTGCAGGGTTAGTTTTGACAGACACATCTTCAAATGTAAATTTATCAAGATCAAATAATTCAGCAGGGTTTGCAGGGATTGTCAGTGAAGAAAGTTCATTGAACTTTCCATTCAAAGTCTCTTCCACACACCTAGTCCTTGTGTTAAACACTTTATAGGCCTTGGCAATGGTTGAGTATCCTAGATGATAACCAAAATCTACTTTGGCTGCAAATTTTGAAATTGAATCTTTTAAATTTAAGATAATCATGGGCAGCAAAAGATTTTGAAATATGAGATCAGTGGTTTGATTTTGAATAGAGTTTCATAGGCAGTCTTTTGATGTCTAGGGTTGATTAAAACTCTGTTTTGCACATTACAAGCAGTGTTTACAACCTCTGCCCAAAAAGTTAAAGTAAACCTGAGTCTGTAAGCATTGTTCTAGCAGCTTCAATCAAAGTTCTGTTTTTTCCTTTCAACCACCCCATTTTGTTCTGGTGTTCTTGGGATGCTGTACTGCCTTACAATCCCTTTTGACACACAGAAATCATCCAACTCTTTATTTCTAAACTCTGTTCCATTATCACTTCTAAAGATTTTTACTGGAAGGTCAAATTGCTTTTCAACATGTTTGACAAAGTCTTGCAAAATACATGCAGTCTCATCTTTAGAATGTAAAGAGTAAGTCCATGTAAACCTAGAAAAATCATCTACAATAACCAAACAGTATCTTTTCTTTTTCAAACTCATGATTTTTACTAGGCCAAACAAATCCATGTGCAGCATTTACAAACACTTGGTTGTTTTGGACTCTTCAATGGACTTGTATGAGTTTTTATGTTGTTTACCTTTTAAACAGGAAACACAATGCTTAATACAAGTAAACAGTTTTTGTGGAAGACCTCTTACGAGGCCTTGTTTTGAGAGTGTAGTGATAGTCTTGAGATTTGTGTGCCCAAGTCTTCTGTGCCATAATTCTGTCTCTTTGTTAGAGGCAGCTGAGAACATACAAGCATCAGTCATTAGGTTTATCTTTTGACATATCAACTACATACACATTGCCACTCCTTTGAGTAACAAGCTGTGTTTTGCCCCTGGCTATGATTTCTTCAATCTTTTTCACCATTTCTGGCCCAACGATCTTACAACTATCCTTAGTGAAGAATGACCCATAGCCTTTGTCACTCGTTTGTGAAACACTAAGGAGATTGAACTTGAGATTGTCAATACGATTGACATTTTCAAACTTGAGTTTTCCTGATTGAACTGTCCTGATCCCAACACTTTCCCTTTAGAATTGTTACCAAAGGATATATCACCCCCTCCATGTTTTTTGAAATTTCTGAGAAGGGCTCTACATCCTGTCATGTGCCTGGAGCCTCCACTATCTACATACCACAAACTATTTAAGCGTGCAGAAGCTCCCTGCACATCAAGTAAAAAATTAGTTCAGGAGGGTCTCCAAAGCCAATAAGGCTTTAGATGGGGTCTCAGGTAGATCTGCCTCAAGTCCAGGAACATGGACAGTGGTTTGGACAGGGTTTTGAACAGATTTTGAAACATTTTTCTCTAACCACTGTTGTGGACCATTCCCTGTCAGATGTTGAAAACCAAAAGGATGCCTGTTCACTTTGGGTTTAGAAGGCTTTTTGTAAACCTCATAAACATGTGGGAACCTTTGGTATAGAGGTTGACCTTATCTTCTTTGGAATTGGTTAGCGGGTGGTGCATCTGTCACTTGCACATCTCTGGGAGCATAGTTTTTGTTCAACTGTTTTGTAACAGTTGTTTGGACAGACACAAATGGTTGTTGTTTCTTGATGGATGATTTTGATGAACTCTCAAGTTTTTTTGAAGTGTACTCTTTTCTTTTAACCTCAAAAGTTTTGAGGTACACACACTCTTGAGTGAGATGATTGTTTTTTCCACAGACGGTGCACATAGGTATAGGCTCAATTATACTTGTTTTGTTTATGTCAAAAGCTTTTAGGTGAAAACAGTCCTTTGTGGAATGGTTTCTCTTTTCACAAAACTCACAAAACAGATTTTTAACTTTTTCTCTTTTCTTCCTCTTTTCAACTTCCTTTGCAACAGAGTTTTTAACCTCTGTTGGGATGTCTTTAAAAGGGATGACTTTTGCCTTAGGTGCTTTCACATCCTCAACTGTGGATAAATCCATTGGTTTGAAATTTTCAAGGAAGTCACATTCATCTGACCAGGTGGGTTTAAATTGATATTTTTCAATCTCTTCAAAGGTTGATGACCCCTCTGGTTTTTTTCAAAATGATTTTGTTACCATTTTTATCAGTAATATTAATTTCTTGGCCATCCTTGTTTGTTGGTATTATCTCAACTGAACCAGAATCATTTACAATAGTGTTTTCAGTTTGGTCATTTTTCTTGAAACCCATGACAAACTTTACATTGTTTTTAATCTGTTTCTCTAACATCAGCTCATAACCTTTACAAGATTCCACCCATTTTTCACAAGTGATTTGGGTGGATTCCAACTCCTTTTTACAGGTATTTTTCTACCATAGCTTGGAGTTGATCCTTGGTTATGCTGTGTTCATGTTTCAGACTGCAGATTTCATTATCCTTTTCATACAATTTGTTTTTCAATTCTTTAACAGATTTTTCAAATTGTACTTCATCTTTTAAAATTTTATCTCTAAGGTTTTCATTCACCTCTTTTATATTAGCAAATGCAATGATGTATTTGTCTGAACATAGGTTTTTCAAGACCTGAGGTGATACCTTAGCTGCAGCCATCATGGCACAGTCACATTCATTTTCATAAGAACTTGTATCCTTTTCAACTTCATCAGCACACCATGGGTCAGCAAGAGGTTCCAGCAGTGGTTCAGGTTCTTTTTCTAACAGTTGTTCACCAATAACAGCAGTAACCACTGCTTCAGCAACTTCATCCACTGTTTCAGCACTGGGTTCCACTTCTTCAAATTCCAGCCCTTCTGGAATTGACTCTAATGCTGCAAAACAAAATTCATCACAAGGGACATCATTCTTAGCAAATAGAGCAAAATTCTCATCAGATAGATCATCAGGTAAACTGCTCCAATCAACAAAACCTTGAGTAAAGAAACTCTGTTAACTGGGTTCTGCTTGAGCAGATATTTATGCAGTTTGTTGAGGTGTAGGTTGTTGCACTTGGACCTGAGAGACTGGGGCTTGGACATACTGGATTTGTGGAATAGTGGTTTGAACATATTGCACTGGAACAGTGTTTACAGGATGTGCATAATGGGCAGTGTTTTCATGTGTGGAGCAGGGGTATATTGGGAATAGTGTACTGTGTTTTGTGTATTTTGAGGTCTAGGGCTAGGATGTGTAATGATTGGTCCATTATTTTGACTTCTACATTCTCTAGCAAAGTGTCCTAGCCTGTTACACTTGTAGCACTTAATTTTGGATTTATCCAACCCCACTTTTAGATTCCCATGCAGTCCTGGAAACTTTCTACCTGTTCTCTTATAAAACTTGCTGGTTCTTACACTCAGCAGTGCCAGTTGGTGCAAAATGTCCATTTCCTCCAGATCAGTGGGATCAAAATATTGGAGGTCATTGAGCTCAAAGGATAAGTTGTCAGAATTCTGGTTTTCCCCACTTGCTGTAAAAGCATAGTTGGGTGAGTAAGGCTCAGAGTTGAAGGCTCCACCTGCAGTTATGTCAATGTAATGATCATAACTCTGGTCCTTACTACTACCAGATTCTTCTTAACCCAAAAGTGTTGTGTTACCAAAGGTGTAATCATCAGCAACTTTCCAGATTCCTGCAATTTCCTTTTCTGGTTCAATTCTCTCTCATAAGTGAGAAGTCTACCATGAAGTTGGGTCAGACTTAATTCTTTGAAACCCACAGAATTTTTGGTCACAAAAGCTATAGTGTCCCATTTGTCTGGTAATGATCTTAGAAAACCTACTATTTAAAGTGGACTTAGCAAATTCAACATTAACCAGTTTAAGTTCACTAATGAGACAGCTAATTCTTTCAAACTGTTGGGTTAGTGACTCTCCTTTGACATGAGAAAACGTTTCATAATGCTGATTCAAAACCTCCCTGTTGTTTTCTATAACCTCTTTTATTCCACCGAACTGCTCTTTCAGTGTATCCCAAAGCTCTTTGGCACTGTTACAGTGTAACAGTCCAGCATATATGTCATTTGGAAGAGCTGAAGCCAGAATGCTAAAAGCCTTTGCATCTAATTCAATTTTTTGAATGTCACAGCCTGCTAGTTGCGGAAGCATGTTGCGTGTGACGTAAGAAAGGTAATCATTGCATCCAATCATGTATCACCGGCTCAAGACTTGTTTCCTGAAATACATGTAGTTTTATAAAGTCAACAAAAGTTGAGCGAGTTCATGTAGTTTTTGTTATCATATGAAATCTTTGTATTCTTGTAATGAAATCCCGGTATGTTAATAGCATTTATGGAGTTTAAGGATCTATCAGTGGGTAGCGAGCCCCTAACATTATGTACCATAAGTACGTAACCAACCCGAGACAACTTTGACATTTTTGGGATCACAAAAACACTCCAGGGTATACCAACCAGGAGTGGAGCGTGTCTCAAGCTCAATAGATCTACACCTTTTGCACCTTGGTCACTAAGTGATTAATGGTTACTATGTCATCATCCTACTTATGTACATTGATCGTGTTATTATCTAAACCCATAGCTAACATACCCATAGTTTTTGCATGTATTTCCCCTTGATTTTTTTAAAATCAAAACATTGAAATCATTGAAAGGAGAGACATGGACTCACTGGATGTCCTGTTCTTCAAACGCAGACCAACACAGTCCCGTTGTTATAACTAGGACGATCCCGTCCCTACTCGTGAAAATCATGCACGTTTTGAAAGTACGCATTTGTTTTGTAAAACCGGTATATTTGTATAAATCGTTAGTAAACCATTTGAGTTCTTTGAAATCTATCCATAACATGGTTTAGAAATATGAGTTTTCGTTTAACGATATATTGTTTATTTTTGCAAAACTTGCATGTCTTTCCACCCCGAAAACATTTATAAAGATGTAAAACCGTGAAAAGGTGGGGTTATGAACTCACAAGTTTGCTTTCCTGTATGTAATACCGTAGTGAGCATCCGTACGTGTGATTAACCTACATGTGTACTAACTTTATTAGACACTAGGTCTTATCGAACCTCATACAAGTTGTTCATCTTGAATTCTTTATTATGTTATCGCTTGTCATCTTTGGAACAACTTTGTATTTTAGAGCGTTGGTAGTTTATTCGCTCGATTGTTATATATATTGAATTCATAAGTGTATACATGTATTCTATGTGTATTGAATTATGAGTGAACGAGCTTTGCCCTTCACATGTTCTCATGCCGCGCACCCATGTCATTGAGCCTTTGCTCATGTCATTGGGCCGAGCCCATGTCATTGGGCCGAGCCCATGTCATTGGGCCGAGCCCATGTCATCTATGTTATTGGGCCTAACCCATGTTTTAATGTTATTCGGCCGAACCCATGTCTTTTATGTCATTAGGCCGAGCCCATGTTTCTTGTCACTGGGCCTTGACCCATGTATTTTAGTAATTTGGGCCTACCCCAAATAATTTATCATTGGGCTCTAGCCCATGTATTTTAGTAATTTGGGTCTGCCCCAAATGTTTTGTCATTGGGCCTTAGCCCAAATCTAATTTTTGTTAGCCCATTAGAAATAATCTTGCATTTTACTCAAAAATTTACCAAGTATGTAAACTTTTAAAATGTTCATTTTTCATATGAAAATACTTGGTAATTTTTATAGTTTTTGACTTTCCGGATTCTTGTTATCGGCCTCATAGATTTGTGTTCGTTAAGTGTCTAAAAATGTGTTATTTTTAGACTCGACATCGCAGTAATTTTCCTCGCGATGTCGATACGCCCAATTGTCGTCGTCGAGTGTTATGTATTACTATTTCGACCATTTCGTTTATTCGTCCGTTTAATAGCATTTCATTGGAACATGTAGGAAACATGTATATGTATTTTTAGTGTCTTTTTATACTTGTTACATACAAGTATTTCTTGTAATTATGAGTGTATTATTTTGATCACCCTTAAGGTATCTATGTACATACACATAGCACATAATACATGTACTTGAGTTTTCAAAACATATAATTTTTTGCCAAAAATTATACTTTTACATGGTTATTATTTTTACCCATTTATTTTTGTAAAAATATATTTTCAAGTTCATAAGAACTCTTGAATATTTGAGACTTAACCATTTTCATCAAAGCATCCATAATGACGTTTAAAAACACTAATCGCGTTTAACTTTGTTAATCACCCTTTAACCCCATTTTTAATCGCGATTAGATTTTTAGAAAAAATCGCCATAGTTTCCCCTAAACTACGACGTTTCCCACGTTTTCAAAACGCGTTTAAATCACCAATCAATTTCCAAATCATCCTTAATTCATCAAACTTACACTTTTCATTATCTAACCTCAACACTCCATGAGCTTGTATATATACACTTTTCCATGTAGCGAAAATTTAGACTTTTAATATGAACTTTTATAACAATTATTTTGTATAACTCATCCTAAAAAAAACAAGTTTACTAATCTTCTAAAATTGGGTTTTAAGTTCATTTAAACCCTTATTTCTCCAAGTATTCCAAAAATATATACATGGCTCATGAACATGAAGATGATGATCTTTTCTGATTTAAACATATCCATGTTTAAATCATATTTTTAAGTTCAATATAAAAATATTATCATGCTTATAAATTACTACATCACATAAGCATTAAGATCATCAAAATATCATTTTTCATACAACTAGTCTTAACATAATCAACATAAATAACAAGATTACACTAACTAGTTGCACTAATCTACACAAATCAACACATAATATGGTTATATTTAGTGTTTATTAGCTTTGAGAATAGGGGTTTTGGTGTGATTTTTATTAATCTTTAAGATGATCAACTTGTACTTCCAAAATCTATACATAACAATGAACTTAAATAGGGTGTTTAGGAGTCTTACAACTTTGTACAAGCCAAATCAGAAAAATAATAAGAAGGTTAAGCTCCAAGAAAGTTCCTAATGATGATCCATGCTTAAACCTTGCATTAATGACCTTAAAGTTGGGTAATTTATGGTGTTTAATGGTGATTTATGGTGGGATTAAAGGGGGGTGCTTGGAGCCGTAGGTATAGAGGTTAAAATGAGGGTTTTTGAGTCTTGAAGGAAGTTGTGAAAAAGATGAGAGAGAATAAATGATGGAAGGTGCATTAATGTTATAATTTCCAATCTTTTCAAATCATAAAGTCTTTACTACCATGCTTTCCATCCATTATACCATACAAGTAATCTAAATTTTTCATCCAAAAATCTAGTGGGTAGGACCCACTTTGACCAATCTCATAAATAGGGGTAAAGTGTAACTTTTTTTTATAAAAAGTCTTAAAAATCTAGATATTTTGGTGATTAAATTAAAGTATGGTGTTTAGGGGTTTCTTGCACCATTAGGGGTTAGTTAGGGATTTGGAATGCTAAATGGTATTAACTAGTTCACTAGACGAGTAGAAATTGTCTTTTGATACCTTAAACGGCTTCCGTTTGTCGTCAGTTCGTTAACGAAACTTTTAGTTCCTACCGACAAAGGTTTTCCGCAAGTTGTTATTTCGGAACCAAGAGGTGTATGAAGGGATTTGGGATTCCAAAATAAGGTTAACTAGCTTGTCGGTTAAAAAACGGACAAGCTGTGGGGGTTGCAACGCGGTACCGAAAGCTTATGTTTCGGATCCCCATTAATATCCCCATGTTGTTTTCATATGTTTGTTATCATTTGTCATAGTTCCGGAGTCCTCATATGTTTGTTATCATTTGTCATAGTTCCGGAGTCTCGGAAAAGCTAAGTTATAGATTCGGACGAGTTAAAATTGTCAGATTTTTAGCGAAACAGACGTTTTAGGGATCACGACGTTGTACCGGAAAGTCTTGTATTATTGCAAGATATGTTTTCATATAATGTTTTCTTATATATATGGACCCAGTTATGTTATTCGTGTGTCGTTTTTCATTGTTTCGTTCTGTTTTCACGGTTTTGCTGGCATGAATAGTGTAACCGTGAATAGTGCACGTAGCACTTTCTACCAACACTTTTAGGACATAGTTTGATTGGTTTCGCGACACGACGAAAACCAACATATGTTATTGTATTGTTCTCTTGTCCTAACACTGTTATCTAATGTACGGTCCAGTTACGTAATTAAATTACGCTAATTCCATGAGATTATGTAAATAAAATAGTGATTAGTTTGTACGAAATCACCGGTTATTTGCCATTTGTCACATTCTCCCCCTGTTAAAAAGAATTTCGTCCCGAAATTCAAGTTGAGTTATCCTTTGCAGGATTCTTCACGAACAGGTGGGGATATTTTGCCTTGATCTGATCTTCACGTTCCCATGTATACTCGGGTCCGTGTCGTGAGTTTCGGCGGACCTTTACTAGTTTAATACCACTTCTCCTTGTCTTGTGGACTTTCCAGTCCATAACCTCAACGGGTTCTTCGGTAAACTGAAGCGTGTCGTCTACATGAATTTCATCCGCTGGGATGATAACTGTCTCAACGGTCGGACTTTTCTTGAGATTCGACACGTGAAATGTGTCATGTACGTTACTGAGTTCTTTTGGCAGTTTCAACTTGTACGCGACGGTACCGATCTTTTATAGAATTTCAAATGGCCCAATGTATCTCGGGTTTAGTTTTCCCCGTTTCCTGAATCTAGCTACGCCTTTCTAAGGCGAGACTTTTAGTAAGACTTTCTCTCCGACCTTGAAGGATAATGGTTTATGTCTTCTGCCCGCGTATCTCTTTTGTCTGTGACGAGCCACTTTGATATCGTCTCGTAACTCTGATATTTTATCAGTAGTCTCTTGGACTAGTTCAGGGCCAATGAGTTGTTTGTCTTCGACTTCCGCCCAACACAACGGTGATCGACACTTTCGTCCGTATAGTGCTTCGAATGGGGTGGCTTTAATGCTTGTGTGATAACTGTTATTATAGGAAAACTCTACCAGAGGTAAATGAGTATCCTAGTTTCCACCTAGATCCATCACACAGGCATGAAGCATGTCTTCCAAAGTTTGGACGGTTTGTTCGCTTTGGCCATCGGTTTGCGGAGGAAATGCTGTGCTTAGATCCAAACGAGATCCAAGCGATTCCTGAAATGATTGCCAAATCCTTGACACAAAGCGACCACCCCGATCCGAGATTATTGAAATAGACACTCCATGACGTGCCACAATCTCGTTGAGGTAAATTGCAGCTAACATCTCCGTACTGTCTTTCTCACGAATAGGTAAGAAGTGAGCCGACTTGGTTAATCGATCAACGATAACGCATATCATGTCAGGACCTCGAGAGGTCCGTGGGAGTCCTGTAATGAAGTCCATTGATATCTGCTCCCATTTCCAAACAGGAATCTCGGGTTGTTGTAATAACCCAGATGGCTTTTGATATTCGGCCTTGACCTTTGCACAAGTTAGGCAATTCCCAACATAGGTCGCAATATCTTTCTTGAGTTTAGGCCACCAATAGTACTCTTTTAAATGTTGATACATCTTATCGGATCCTGGATGTATTAAATATCTTGACTTGTGCGCTTCGTCCAACACCAAGTCTCGTAGACCGCCAAAGTATGGAATCCAGATCCTTCCCATGAAATATAAAGTGTCATTTTTGTTTGCTTCCATTTGTTTCTCTAATCCTCGCAAGGATTTTGCTTGAATATTTTCCGGCTTTAGAGCTTCTTATTGTGCATCGCGCACTCGAGTAGTGAAGTTTGTCTAGATTGTCAACTCTAAAGCTCGTACTGGTAATGTTCTAACTCTTTCTTTCCTGCTCAAAGCATCTGCTACAACGTTTGCTTTTCCCAGATGGTACTTGATTTCACGATCATAGTCGTTCAACAATTATACCCATCGCCGTTGGCGCATGTTTAGTTCCTTTTGATTGAATACGTGTTGAAGACTTTTATGATCGGGGAATATGGTACGCTTGGTACCATAAAGATAATGACGCCAAATCTTTAAAGCGAATACCACCGCGCCTAATTCTAGGTCATGAGTGGTATAATTCTCTTCATGGACTTTTAACTGTCGTGACGCATACGCGATGACTTTTTCACGTTGCATTAACACGCAACCCAAGCCTTGATGCGATGCATCACCCTACACCACAAAGTCATCAGTACCGTCAGGGAGCCATAAGATTGGCGCTTGGCATAGTTTATCTTTGAGTGTTTGGAATGCCATTTCTTGTTTTTCACCCCAATCGAACTTTTTATCCTTTTATGTGAGTGAGGTTAGCGGTTGAGAAATTTTAGAAAATTTCTCAATGTCTACGATAGTATCTCGCTAAGCCCAGAAATTGTCCTATTTCTGTTGGGGTCCTTGGGGCATTCCAGTTCTTTACGGCTTCTATCTTTGGTGGATCAACATGTATTCCGTTCTCGTTCACCACATGACCGAGAAATTGCACCTCGCGAATCCAAAATTCGCATTTTGAGAACTTGGCATACAATTTTTCTTTCTTAAGCAGCTCCAGGATAGTTCTCAGGTGTTGTTCATGTTCTGGCTCGGTTTGTGAGTATATTAAAATGTTATCAATGACTACGATCACGAACTTGTCGAGATATGGCTTACATACTTGATTCATCAAATCCATGAATACGGCGGGAGCATTTGTTAAGCCGAAAGGCATAACAAGGAACTCGTAATGCCCATAGTGAGTCCTAAACACTGTCTTAGGAATGCTTTCCTCTTGAATCCTCAGCTGATGATATCCGGACCTTAGATCAAACTTGGAATAAAAGCTGGAACCTTGTAATTGATCGAACAAGCCGCCGATCCTTGATAAAGGATACCGATTCTTGATAGTTAGCTTGTTTAGTACTCTGTAATCGATGCACATCCGTAAGGTTCCATCCTTCTTCTTGACAAATAGCACCAGAGCTCCCCAAGGCGAGAAACTTGGTCTAATAAACCCTTTGTCAAGCAGTTCCTACAACTGAGTGGATAATTCTTGCATCTCCGAGGGCGCCAGTCTATATGGAGCTTTTGTCACCGATGCAGCTCCTAGCACTAGGTTGATATGGGATTCAACTTGTCGTTGTGGAGGCAGACTCGGCAAGTCTTCTGGAAAGACTTTGGGATATTCCCTTACCAGGGGTATGTCCTCCACCTTGCGCTCATCGGCCTTCTTGTCAACCACGTGGGCAAGAAAGGCGACGCATCCTTTTCTCAGACTCTTCCGAGCTTTCATGCAATTAATAATTCGTAGTAGTGTGTCTTGATTCTCCTCGCGCACTAAGAGATGTTCTCTCGTCGGACAGGGGGATGCAAATTATCTTCTCGTGACATATGATTCGGCTCGATTATCGGATAACTAGTCTATGTTAAAAACTACGTCGTAACAACCCAATTGAATGAGTGAAAGGTCGATATTAAATTTTCACGCACAAAGTTCGAGTGCGCATCCCTTAATTTCTTCTCCAGACTCAACTAATTTATCATCGGCCAATCCTATGGAATGAGGGGGCGTGTAGCTTACTTGACTCTAGGCCAAGTATATTTTGAATTCTAGGGGAATGAAACTAATACCGACACCAGTATCAACAAAATGGATGCAACGGTTCAGTTGATAGGAAACGCGTCGGCGACCCTTAATGACTTCACATGACTCCGCTAATTCCCCATTAGCTAACTCGATAGAGTAAGACATGTCTAACCTACATTCCTCTAATTCATGTATATGATTAGTATCTAAAGACACTAAGTTAAGTCGACGTTGGTATTCAAATAATTAATGTATGTTGGTTGTAGAGTAGAACATACCCATGTCAACATTGGGATTTCGTGGAGTATTCATAGTTCTAGCCGTACACACGCTTATTCCCTTGCTTGATTCGTCCTTAGACATCCATGATTGTACCGATATCTTTGCCACAATTAAGATCTCCTTGTTCTTTCTTGAGTGTAACTAACTCATTAGTTTCCGTTTTGTGCTCAGTCTCACCACACTGCTACTCTTGACACTTTTGCAAGTGCCCTCATGGTGAGAGTTTCACTTATCTCACTTAGAATTTTTGGCAAGTTATTAGCGTACTCATTGATGCCAGCTTCATATCTCAGGGCTAAACCCCAAATGTAGCGCTCAATGCGTTCGGATTCGGGTGTTATCTTGTATGCAACAATCTTTTAGAGATCGTAGAGGCGTCGGGGGTAACCAAAAACATTGGCTAAAATCATGATCGAGTTCTAGAGTTTGGTTCCCAACCTTGGAATTTTTCCGCTAGCGAGCAATACTCTTCTCGCGTAAGATCCTTGATTTCTTCCCACGACAACCTCTTTGTTGTATTACTCCCCAAAGTTTGCACTTGGGGATACCACCAAGTTATCGTTTCATTCAACATAAGACTATTCGTTTACCAAATCGTTTACTTAGAAGTACGTTTACTAGCATGGTTAACTAACTTCATTGTCTTTATCTAGCGGATAGAACTTACCGCACCTCCCATATCAATGAGGTCTCACGGCTTATAATCTGGAAAAGCCTTATAATTAAAATCTGGTGGGATTGCACTTCCAAGTGTGGCATTGCCGCTCGTTCTCGTCCCATCGGGATTTGAGCCACTTGAACTACTGGTACCATCCGTACCATCACTAGTGTCAACTCGACAGCCTCATGTTGTGCAATTTCCGCAACCTCATCTTGTTCCTTAAAATCTCTAGTTCGACTTTAATAGTAGGGTGCTAATTAACTGCCCCTTTTTTGGGCGTAGATTTTCTTTTCGGCGCCATGTTATTGTTGATACATAGTATCAAAGGGTCTAGACTTGTATATGGACAGATATAGCCTACCATGCGCCTACGAAGTAAGAATGTAATTGGTCATGGAAACCTCAAGACCGCATTGTTCATGCATGTTTGAACAATGATAACTTGAATAAATGCAACCCAAAATGCGCAGTACCTCTTGCGTGTATTGGCCATATGCCTACGTGGGAAAAGAGGTAATTCGTTGAGGAGGAGAAATGAAACGGTCGTCTCCATCCTTACAGTATGTATTCTCTACCTCATGGACCATGATCGTCCAAGGTAGGAAGATCCTTCGCCGCACTAACCCGTGTGACGATTACATTGATATCCCTTGAGCTCCACGAGCTCCAACAAAATTGTTATGATTTCCATAGATATCGAATAAAATGCAATGAAGGGGTTACAGTATGGCTCATGCCATATCAATCCTTGGAATAAGACAAATGTCAATCGACGGAGTTTAATGTAATCATTTCTAGTAACTAAGATAAGGTAAGGTGTCATAGGCACCAAAGAACCAGCCCATGTACAAGAGCTCTAGAATGTTGAGGAGAAATCCTCCATGAGTGGTTAACAAGTTTTGCTTGCTTTCAATGACTAATTTCTAACGACTCGTGTTATGGACCGAATGTTAAGTGCAAACAATACATGTTGTCTTCCTGTATCGTAGAGTGTTATAGTAACCATTCCGGTTAGCATTCTACTGCATAGAAACTCAAACAACTTAAGAATGTCGAATGGATTAGTGACCATTAGCTTGACCCGCAGAGCCCACCAGGATTCCCATGCACTACAAGTTGTTATTACGTGGGCCCCCGTAATAATAAATTGTCTTGCGTGGTCACCCTAGCATTCTCTCGTTCAAACAGACGATCAGTCAAAGAGAGGACACTATTATCTATAAACCCTCAACATAGGAGGGACCTTCGTGATGGTCCACGTGCTAACGCCCGTTGTCATTACTCGTGAAAGGGCACAACGTTAGACGGAATAGAAATATAGAGAATCCGCAACAATAGCAACTAGAGGGGCACCTTTAAGATGAGTACTTCATCTTTCTTGTCTGGACGAGAGTGTCATCAATCACGATTAGTATGAGCCTCAGGGGCCTCGTCCCACTAGTAGAGTTTTTGTCCAAGGCCGCCACCTCCACCTCGTCGCCACTACTGAAGCCAGACTTGTAACCATCTGAGGGAAAACAATCATCTTCCATGGGATCAATGCTTTAGGGTCTCGCTTAGGGACCACGTCCACCATAAGCTTCGTAATAGACGCGAGGTCATCATTCTCATCACGTGAGTCAAGTGTAATATTAGAATTCATAGCGGAAGGTATTTTCATTCATGGCAAAATATTCCGTACAACACATATATAAACATATATTTATATAATCACTAAATCTCATGTTGTTTTTGTTTCTCGTGTTTCACATGTAATCCTTAATGTTTTCAAGTCTATTCCTCAAAGACTAACCATATATTGATCCTTCTTTGTTACTTATGATTGAGCTCGCGTGATAGATCCTCATGTTATCGTGACACAATGAAAACCTTTTGTCATTTTTGTCATACTTTTGAAATCACTTTCGTAATGTTATTGACTTTATTTTCATGTGAGCCCTTGGTGATTGTAGACCAAACTTTGTAAAAGTTTTTCCCCGGTTCACTACTATTGGAGCTCAGATACCAATCTGTCACACCTTGCTAGTTGCGGAAGCGTGTTGCGTGTGACGTAAGAAAGGTAATCATTGCATCCAATCATGTATCACCGGCTCAAGACTTGTTTCCTGAAATACATGTTGTTTTAAAAAGTCAACAAAAGTTGAGCGAGTTCATGCAGTTATTGTTATCATATGAAATCTTTGTATTCTTGTAATGAAATCCTGGTATGTTAATAGCATTTATGGAGTTTAAGGATCTATCAGTGGGTAGCGAGCCCCTGACATAATGTACCATAAGTACGTAACCTACCCGAGACAACTTTGACATTTTTGGGATCACAAAAGCACTCCAGGGTATACCAACCAGGAGTGGAGCGTGTCTCAAGCTCAATAGATCTACACATTTTGCACCTTGGTCACTAAGTGATTAATGGTTACTATGTCATCATCATACTTATGTACATTGATCGTGTTATCATCTAAACCCATAGCTAACATACCCATAGTTTTTGCATGTATTTCCCCTCGATTGTTTTAAAATCAAAATATTGAAATCATTGAAAGGAGGGACATGAACTCACTGGGTGTCCTGTTCTTCAAACGCAGACCAACGTAGTCCCATTGTTATAACTAGGACGATCACATCCCTACTCGTGAAAATCATGCACGTTTCGAAAGTACGCATTTGTTTTGTAAAACTGGTATATTTGTATAAATAGTTCGTAAACCATTTGAGTTCTTTGAAATCCATCCATAACATGGTTTAGAAATATGAGTTTTCGTTTAACGATATACTGTTTATTTTTGCAAAACTTGCATGTCTTTCCACCCCGAAAACATTTATAAAGATGTAAAATCGTGAAAAGGTGGGGTTATGAACTCACAAGTTTGCTTTCCTGTATGTAATACCGTAGTGAGCGTCCGTACGTGTGATTAACCTACATGTGTACTAACTTTATTAGACACTAGGTCTTATCGGACCTCGTACAAGTTGTTCATCTTGAATTCTTTATTATGTTATCGCTTGTCATCTTTGGAACAACTTTGTATTTTTAGAGCGTTGGTAGTTTATTCGCTCGATTGTTATATATATTGAATTCATAAGTGTATACATGTATTCTATGTGTATTGAATTATGTGTGAACGGGCTTCGCCCTTCACATGTTCTCGTGCCGCGCACACATGTCATTGAGCCGTTGCTCATGTCATTGGGCCGAGCCCATGTCATTGGGCCGAGCCCATGTCATCTATGTTATAGGGCCTAACCCATGTTTTAATGTTATTTGGCCGAGCCCATGCTTTTATGTCATTGGGCCGAGCCCATGTTTCTTGTCATTGGGCCTTGGCCCTTGTATTTTAGTAATTTGGGCCTACCCCAAATAATTTATCATTGGGCTCTAGCCCATGTATTTTAGTAATTTGGGCCTGCCCCAAATGTTTTGTCATTGGGCCTTGGCCCAAATCTAATTTTTGTGAGCCCATTAGAAATAATCTTGCATTTTACTAAAAAATTTACCAAGTATGTAAACTTTTAAAATGTTCATTTTTCATATGAAAATACTAGGTAATTTTTATAGTTTTTGACTTTCCGGATTCTTGTTATCGGCCTCATAGACTTGTGTTGGTTTAGTGTCTAAAAATGTGTTATTTTTAGACTCGACATCGCAGTAATTTTCCTTGCGATCTCGATACGCCCAATTGTCGTCCTCGAGTGTTATGTATTACTGTTTCGACCATTTCGTTTATTCGTCCGTTTAATAGCATTTCATTGGAACATGTAGGAAACATGTATATGTATTTTTGGTGTCTTTTTATAATTGTTACATACAAGTATTTCTTGTAATTATGAGTGTATTATTTTGATCACACTAAAGGTATCTATGTACATACACATAGCACATAATGCATATACTTGAGAGTTTTCAAAATATATAATTTTTTGTGCCAAAAATTATACTTTTACATGGTTATTATTTTTACCCATTTATTTTTGTAAAAATATATTTTCAAGTTCATAAGAACTCTTGAATATTTGAGACTTAACCATTTTCATCAAAGCTTCCATAATGACGTTTAAGAACACTAATCGTGTTTAACTTTGTTAATCACCCTTTAACCCCATTTTTAATCGCGATTAGATTTTTAGAAAAATTCGCCATAGTTTCCCCTAAACTACGACGTTTCCCACGTTTTCAAAACGCGTTTAAATCACCAATCAATTTCCAAATCATCCTTAATTCATCAAACTTACACTTTTCATTATCTAACCTCAACACTCCATGAGCTTGTATATATACACTTTTCCATGTAGCGAAAATTTAGACTTTTAATATGAACTTTTATAACAATTATTTTGTATAACTCATCCTAAAAAAAACAAGTTTACTAATCTTCTAAAATTGGGTTTTAAGTTCATTTAAACCCTTATTTCTCCAAGTATTCCAAAAATATATACATGGCTCATGAACATGAAGATGATGATCTTTTATGATTTAAACATATCCATGTTTAAATCATATTTTTAAGTTCAACATAACAATATTATCATGCTTATAAATTACTACATCATATAAGTATTAAGATCAGCACAATATCATTTTTCATACAACTAGTCTTAACATAATCAACATAAATAACAAGATTACACTAACTAGTTGCACTAATCTACACAAACCAACACATAATATGGTTATATTTAGTGTTTATTAGCTTTGAGATTAGGGTTTTTGGTGTGATTTTTATTAATCTTTAATATGATCAACTTGTACTTCCAAAATCTATACATAATAATGAACTTAAATAGGGTGTTTAGGAGTCTTACAACTTTGCACAAGCCAAATCAGAAAAATAATAAGAAGGTTAAGCTCCAAGAAAGCTCCTAATGATGATCCATGCTTAAACCTTGCATTAATGACCTTAAAGTGCCTTAAAGTTGGGTAATTTATGGTGTTTAATGGTGATTTATGGTTGGATTAAAGGGGGGGGGGGTGCTTGGAGCCGTATGTATGGAGGTTAAAATGGGGGTTTTTGAGTCTTGAAGGAAGTTGTGAAAAAGATGAGAATGAATAAATGATGGAAGGTGCATTAATGTTATAATTTCCAATCTTTTCAAATCATAAAGTCTTTACTACCATGCTTTCCATCCATTATACCATACATGTAATCTAAATTTTTCAACCAAAAATCTAGTGGGTGGGACCCACTTTGACCAATCTCATAAATAGGGGGGTAAAGTGTAACTTTTTTATAAAAAGTCTTAAAAATCTAGATATTTTGGTGATTAAATTAAAGTATGGTGTTTAGGGGTTTCTTGCACCATTAGGGGTTAGTTAGGGATTTGGAATGCTAAATGGTATTAACTAGTTCACTAGACGAGTAGAAATTGTATTTTGATACCTAAAACGGCTTTCGTTTAGTCGTTAGTTCGTTAACGACACTTTTAGTTCCTACCGACGAAGGTTTTCCGCAAGTTCTTATTTCGCAACCAAGAGGTGTATGAAGGGATTTGGGATTCCAAAATAAGGTTAACTAGCTTGCCAAGTCATTCGTTTGGTTGTTTTGGCATCGGAAATGTTATTTACTAGCTTGTCAGTTAAAAAACGGACAAGTTGTGGGGGTTGCAACGCGGTACCGAAAGCTTATGTTTTGGATCCCCATTAATATCCTCATGTTGTTTTCATATGTTTGTTATCATTTGTCATAGTTCCGGAGTCTCGAAAATGCTAAGTTATAGATTCAGACGAGTTAAAATTGTCATATTTTTAGCGAAACGGACGTTTTAGCGATCAGGGCGTTGTACCGGAAAGTCTTGTATTATTGCAAGATATGATTTCATATTAGGGTTTTCTTATATATATGGACCCAGTTATGTTATTCGTGTGTCGTTTTTCATTGTTTCGTTCTGTTTTCACGGTTTTGCTGACATGAATAGTGTAACCGTGAATAGTGCACGTAGCACTTTCTACCAACACTTTTAGGACATAGTTTGATTGGTTTCGCGACACGACGAAAACCAACATACGTTATTGTATTGTTCTCTTGTCCTAACATTGTTATCTAATGTACGGTCCAGTTACCTAATTAAATTACGCTAATTTCATGAGATTATGTAAATAAAATAGTGATTAGTTTGTACGGAATCACCTGTTATTTGCCATTTGTCACATTGAAAATCCTGATCTGAGTAATTTTCAAGGCTTTTAGGCACTTGGGCCTTGGGATCTTCTGTGCTAGGCACCATTGGAACATGTGGTCCAAAGATGACTGACTTCCAGCAGCTGGTGTTTTGCTAAGCTAACACATGGCCCATCCTACGTTGCCAGATATTGTACTCGTATCTGACAAGCATATGTGGCTTGAATAGTGTTCCGGTGTTGTGAGGGTCCTGTGAGTGTGATGTCATCTTGGTTGTTTTACAGAAGTTTTTGAATAATCAACTTTATACGTGATTACACTTTACTCTGTTTTTCAACTGATACGAACAACTTTAGTATCAATGGATTTGAGCTGAACTTTTATGTCCAATTGATTGTTAGATCGAATTTGACTGTCCTATACTCTGATACCAATTGTTAGGATCTAAGTTTGTTTGATTGTGTTGTTTAACAGAAATGAATAATGAAAGAAGACAAATCAGAGGTTAATTGCAGCCGAAATTGAAAGTAAACTTTATAACACAATCAAAGAAGAGTAGTTTTCATCATACACGATTTCATTAGTCAAAAGATTGTATGAATTACAAAAGTTTAACTATGCATGCATGTATACTAAACTCCCCATTAGCCTGAGCTCACTAGTTTGTTCGTACAAGATGATTGGTGCAAAAGAGCTAATAGAACAGTACAAGTACTGTTCTATTTTATAGTACAAATCTAACCACTGAGCATCTTGGCTGACGTCACCTAGACAGTGACATCTAACAGACTAACAACCTCTAAACGCTGATGCTAAACAAGTACTGTTACATTGAATACACTGATAGGTAAACACTGATACTCCTATCCGCTGTTGATGCCCAAGCACTGATGTTACAGATCAGTGCTTTCTTCATAGGTTGATTAGGCCATGAATAAGCAGTGCTTAGTCTTCATCAGGTCTTTGACAGTCAGCAGTAGTTAGGTCTTCTCAGTCTTTGTAACTAGCAGTCTTTAGATGAACAGTTGTTGAGTAGATGAGACTTTAGGATGATCAGCTGATAGAAACACTGCCATTGGAGGGAAATTAGAACATGCACTGCTTATTGTGGATCAACTGTTTAGGAACCAGTTTTCGCTTTGAGTATCATCTGTTCTTCAAGGTTTGATCACATGGGCCAACATCAAACTAGTCCTATGATAAGTCTTATATTCCAAAACAAGTTTAATAAAGTTGCAACATTAGTTTATATGTCAAAAAGTTGGTTACATATGCTTAAAATGGATTTATGCGCAAAAGGGCATTTGTGACAACCAGTATTTAATGGATTCTAATTACGTGATTAACAAATGTTTAAGGCGATAATAAGTAGTGTGTAAGGCACAAATTAACTTAATTAGGCTCTTGGAATGCCTAGGAACGCTAATCGGACGTTACAGTGCGCGTATGAGGATTTTCGGGAAGTTTACTGAATATTAAGCGATAACGAACTAACACCGTACAAACTACTGACAACGCCGACAAATACGAAGTTTATATGTATAACTTATAGTTATGAATGTGGTTTTGCGAAAAATTATCCTTTCGAATGACACAAAACGCAAACGTAAACGAAAACCGCGAAAACAGTAACGCACCGACAATCGACAACGAAACGGAAGCACTGGACGCGCGTATTGCCTTCAAAAATGAAATATTATGATAGATTTAGTTTCATTTTCAAATTTAAATATTCACAGTGCAAAACGGATCAAAAAACGGAGTTAGAACCGACAACCGGAACAGTTTACGCGTTTTAACGCAATCGACAAAATATGCGACAAATATCGATAACCGATGTAATTTTTAGTGTTTTGGCACTAAAATTCCATATTACGACAACTTACGAAGATCAGGATACGGAAATGGGCCTCGTAAACATATTGGGCCGCTCAAAATAACTAGTACTGGGCTAACGGGCCTGGGCCCAACCCACTTAAAACACCCTATGTCGCAACCCCCGCCCCCTTATCTGTGAACATTTGTTGTGGTGGTATCATTTATTAATTTGGCAGCGGAAATTCATCAGGACCGTAGTTAGGAAATGTTTATCAGAGTAAAACCACCATATTTTATATAAATAATCACATGGGTAAAACCCAAGTTTCTTTATTACAACATGTTTATAGGGATAAACCCTATTTTATTGAATTTTAAACATCGCATTTTAGGTAACTTTTATAGCCACATTTTTCCAAGCCGTCAGTGCTCTCCAGCTGGCTTTTTCCTAATTGGCTTCACATTGTGTTACCTGAAACGCGTTTTAAAAACATTTATCAGTGGGAAATACTGGTGAGTGAATCCCAGTTTAATCAAGAAGAGTTTTATCAATTAACACAGTATTGAGAGCGATCACAATGTTTATTTCTACAAAATTACTCATTTAGTACTGTCAATCCTGACTGGTGGGTCATATTACACATTGGCTAACTCGTTGTCCAATTGTAACGTGTTCTACATTTTGTATACAAAACCCCAACATACCGGCAGTAATTGAAGAACTACAAAGAATCAATCACTGCTTAATCACATTGTAAAACATTTAAGGTTTTGTAAAATAGTTACAAAAAGGTTTACAAAAAGCGGATAAACTCACATTACTGTTTTAGACTTCTTCTAGGGTTTCCTGGTGTTAATCTATAATTTACACAAATGTACATATGTTAGTATAAAAACCCTTTATTTATATTAACGATACCCTCCCCGAGACGGTATTCCAACAACTACGTCGGGCAGAACCACGACAATTGTTACGGAACCCTGGATCAATCGGGCAGCGTATCTAATATGTAACTGGGGTTATAATACTTACAACGGAGCAGAGCCTTGCTAATTAGGGGGATATAATACCCGTGTATTTTGCCTCTTCTCAGAAATTCATTAAGAAAGAAATGAATTGAGCAACGGAAAACGAAAGCTCGATGCCTTCTTATATAGGGCTGAAAAACGGGTTTCTCGCGGCCCGCGTAAGGTAAGCTTAAGGCTTACGTGGCCCGCGTGCTAGGGGGGTCTAGGCGTAGCTGATCCGGGTCATGACTAGGTTCAACACGCAGGTGACAGGTGTCAACAAAGGGTGCGATCTGGCCTCTTAGCTGTCGCGGCCCGCGTAAGGTGTAGCCTAGGGCTACGCGGCCCGCGAGCGCACCAAAATTTTTGTTTTTTAATTATTTTTAATGACATTTCATATTTTGGGCTCGGTTTTCACATACGGGTTGTATTTAGAGACATATAGGGGTATTTTAAAATATATTAGGGTGTTAGAAAAATATTTTGGAGAGTTGTTATATCCTCCCCACCTTGTTTTAGAACTCGTCCTCGAGGTCTATTTGAATAAGTGTGGATATTTCTTTTGCATTTCTGATTCATGCTCCCATGTGTATTCTGGTCCTCTTTTGTAGTCCCATTTCACTTTAACCAGAACTAATCTATTATGCTTGAGGTTCTTGACTTTCCTATCTTCAATCTGTAGTGGTCTTTCTATAAATTTTAACTGTTCATTTACCTCTATATGTCACACCCCTTTCTAAGGCGGAAGCACGAGGTGTGATCCTGAAAGGTTCTCATTGCATACGAATGGTAAACATAC
This sequence comes from Helianthus tuberosus, assembly GCA_030545235.1. Classification (NCBI taxonomy): domain Eukaryota; kingdom Viridiplantae; phylum Streptophyta; class Magnoliopsida; order Asterales; family Asteraceae; genus Helianthus; species Helianthus tuberosus. The sequence continues at coordinate 107,010,177 of CM060414.1, read as the reverse complement.
TACATGCTCATAAAATAACTCCATATGCCATTAATATTACATAACTAAAAACATAAGTTAAGTTTTGAGTTTACATCACAAGACAGCATATTGTTTAAAAGATTACAACTTAAATTAAAAGATAGACATCACGGTTTTGGTTCTTATATCACCACGTAAAATGGGACATAACAACCAAACCCAGCAAAATGTGCATAGGAGTCTTGATACATAGCAACTAAAAACACAAACAACATCCAAGAGCAGGAGTGAGACTGTGCGTACATCCACCTTAGTTACCTGAAATACATGTAAGTTTTTGGAAAAACGTCAACATAATGTTGGTGTGAATTCATGCAGTTTTTGAATAGAATGTTTATATACTTGAATGAAAACATGGTATGTAATTTGTATGAAATGAATGTTTCTGCAAATGTAAGGAATACGAGATCGCTAATGGTTAGCTATGCCATTAACATATGTCACGACATTGGAAGCCACCAAACCTAGGCATTTTTGTCGAGATCGACTGAGACACAAAAGCACTCTTTGGTAGAAGTAGGCCAAGAGTGGGGTTGCCTGAAACCCATTAAATCTAACCCTTCTGTTCCGCGGTTTAAATGTATACGTTGACTAATGGTGCTTATGGTACCCTATTCGTCACGTGATCTATGTGCCATTCCTTAGTTTTGTGTGCTACATACCATTATACATGTATTTTCCCAAAATTTAGAAAACAAGTAAAAGTTTAAAAGTGGGGACATGAACTCACAATTTTGCATTTCCTGCGTCGTAAACTTCACCGAGTTTGCTTAGAGCGTCGTATCACTACCTACACACGTACTATGTCTTATTAGACGCTTAGGCAGTGTAACGACTATTAGTCTTAGTTGCTTATTAAGACTTATTTTAGAATCATTGGTATATTTTGAGATACATCCTTGATGTTTTGCATAGGAATGCTTGTATTTGTGCATATTCATACTTGTGTTTTCTTGGAACTTTAGTAGCCTTTGTATTCCAAATCTTGGTATATTTGTGTGTTATATTATTTTCAAGTTTCTAAAATAATATAACTACTTCACATAATATACAAGTAACACACATATTGTGACAACTAAATATATACTTAGTCACTTTTATTTATCAAAAATCAACCTCCAATGTTTGTAATTTTTGCAATAAAAATTATGGCAAACTTTTATATGAAAACCATGTTCGAATTTACTTATAAATACTTGAATAAAATTTTTTTCTCTAAGTGTTTATATTTTTAGAAAATTTTGCCATAGTTTCCCCTAAAAAATGGAGGTTTCCATGCTTTCAAAGCATATCATTTTCTTTTAAAATCATCATCAATCATCAACAACACAATCAAGACTTATCGTGAGCCAAGATCATGTAAATTACACTACATCATGAACTTGAAGTTTTTGTAAAAACTTGTAGTAACTTACCATGTTATTTAGTAGGTTTAGTTACCCTTTAAAACATTGTTATTTGTTTGTAAATCACATTCTTGAAAGACTTAGTCATTTACAACTTGTAATATGATTTTTCTAAAAATATTTCTTTTGTATTTTTCTTGTTACAAACATGTTTCTAGTCTTGTTTAAACACTAAAAATATGATTAGTTTACTTAGAAACCATGACTTTGTAAATCTTGTAAATAAACTTGGTTTCTTAAGAAAATTATTTTTGTAAGCATCTACTTATAAGACTTTTAACATGTATCAACCATCATCATACCCTAAAACATTTTTATTTTCAAGTTCATGAGAAACATAAAGTATGATCATCTTGGTATTTCACAAGATCATCACCTTAACTTACTAGATCATGTGTTTAATCACAATCTAGTAGGTTTCATTTGATGTCTAACATCATAAACACAAATAATCAATCATCAAGAAGCAAAACAACACTAAACAACATGTATTCTTATGTTATTAAGCTTATGTTAAAGGTTCATCTTCATGTTCATTGGTGTTCTTTAAGTTTAACCATTTACATAACACTTTAACCATTATGACTAGAAGTAAAAACAAGATCAAGAAGCTTACTATTAGCTCTAATGGCTAGGGAAGTGGCACAAGAATGGTGAAGATGATTATGGAAGAAAATGGGTGGTTAAAGATTCCACAAAGAGGTCCTTCAAGTTTCTACACTTCAAGCTTCCTTAGATAGGCTTCTTACACCACTAAATCACCTTGGATTGCTAGGAAATGGGTTGAAAAAGATGGATGTGTGGGTGTGTGTTTGTGCCGTGAGCAAAGGAAGAAGGAAGGGAAAGGATGTTGGTGATTTTGAGTGTGAGAATGATAAGGGTTCATCCCTTTGGTTATTTATAAAATCCTTCCAACATTTAAAGGACCAATGGATCTAATGTCTCAAAAGGACTTAACATATCAAATAAGTAATCCAAATGAATCAAATAAAATCAATTAAGATCACAAGGTGGGGCCCATGTCCCCTAACCGGTTATGGGGGGGGGGGGTATCTAGTTAGGTTTCAACCTTAGTTACTTCATTTAGTTAGAAAGTAAAGATGTTAATTAGGTATTTTGTGTGTTTAATGTTTATGAGATGCAATATGGTGTTCGGTGATCATAACTAGCTTGGAAACATTAAAATAATGCTTCTAGTGTAATTTTTGATGTTTTGGGTAGTGTCCGGTTGTTCGGTTAGATACCGGTTCGTTAAAGTGCTAAATAGCGCAGTTTAGTGTGCTTTATGTTCCCTTTTATGGCAGTTTAGATTCCCGACACATAGGAAGTTATTCTGGGTAATAAAACATAAATTCTGCATGATATTTTGAGGTTAAAAAGCTGATTTTAGCTGAATTATGGCTGATTTGTGTAAAATTCTGCATTTAAAGTGTGTTTCGGGTGCTTTTTAGTGCACAGTTTAGCTTCCGGGATGTTTGTAAGTTAACCCTTGTATCCATACTTGGGTTTTAATATATTCTAGGTGCTAGACCTACTCCTTGGCCCTAATTCTATTGTCGGACTGTTTTCTGCAGAATGCTGACACATCGTGTCTTACCGGTGAGTTTACTAGTTTTTCTGACGCAACGCTAACAGTAATGCATAAAGCAATATTTGAAGTATAAAATGTGCATGAATTCACATGTATAGCATGTAATCAGACAATGTTGACATTTAAGCACATAATTGCATATATTAAATAATAATTAAATTGTATGGAAATTACCGGTTTTATGCCAGTTGTCACAGTCTCCCCCCGTTAAAAGAATTTCGTCCCGAAATTCGGGCTGAGCTATCTCTCGCAGGAGTTTTCTCGAACAGGTGGGGGTACTTGTCTTTAAACTGGTCTTCACGTTCCCACGTGTACTTGGGTTCGTGCTTAGAGTTCCAACGTACTTTGACAAGTTTAACACTACTCCTCCGGGTCTTGTTGACTTTCCAGTCTGTAACCTCAACGGGTTGTTCTGTAAAATCAAAGTGTGTCGTCGACATGTACTTCATCCGCAGGGATGATCACTGTTTCTTGGGCCGGACTCTTCTTGAGGTTGGACACGTGAAATGTATCTTGTCCTCCGTTAAGTTCTTCCGGTAACTCCAATTTGTATGCCACGGTACCAATTCTTTCCAAGATCTTGAATGGTCCGATGTATCGTGGGTTCAGCTTTCCACGTTTTCCGAATCTTACTACACCCTTCCAAGGTGATACCTTCAACAAAACTCTGTCTCCCACCTCGAATTCTAGAGGTTTCCGTCTTCGATCAGCGTAGCTCTTTTGTCGATCTCGAGCCGCCTTAATGCGCTCTCGGATCTGCATGATTTTGTCGGTTGTCTCTTGAACAAGTTCAGGACCAACCATACGTTTGTCTCCAGCGTCTGCCCAACATAGTGGCGAGCGGCACTTGCGGCCATACAGAGCTTCGAACGGTGCAGCTTTTATCCTCGTATGGTAACTGTTATTGTAGGAAAAATCAACTAAAGGTAGGTGAGTATCCCAGCTGCCGCCTAGGTCCATAACACATGTGCGAAGCATATCTTCCAGTGTTTGTATGGTTCGTTCACTCTGGCCGTCTATTTGCGGATGGAAGGCCGTGCTTAGATCTAGTTGAGATCCAAAGGCTTCCTGGAAGGATTGCCAGATCCTTGATACAAAACGTCCATCTCTATCTGAGATAATTGAGATAGGCACTCCATGACGTGCCACGATTTCTTTCAGGTACAGCTCAGCGAGCTTTCCAGTGCTATCCTTTTCTCGGATCGATAGGAAATGCGCAGACTTTGTTAACCGATCGACTATCACCCATATCATATCGTGCCCTCTAGGGGTCCTGGGTAATTTCGTTATGAAGTCCATTGAGATTTGCTCCCACTTCCACATGGGTATCTCTGGTTGTTGTAGTAGTCCGGACGGTTTTTGATATTCAGCCTTAACCTTAGCACAGGTTAGGCACTTTCCAACATAGATAGCAACATCACCTTTAAGCCTCGGCCACCAATAGTATTCCTTCAAGTCTTGATACCTTTTGTCCGATCCTGGGTGGATCGAGTATCTCGACTTGTGAGCTTCATTAAAGATGACTTCTCGAACACCGCCATAGAGCGGAACCCAAATACGCCCCTTCAAGTATAAGGTTCCCTCTTTGTTTGGTACCAAATTCTTCAGCATACCTCGGAGATATTCAGCTCTACGATTCTCCCTCATAAGGGCTTCTTGTTGTGCGTCATGAATGCGTGAAGTGAGGTTCGTCCGAATAGTCATTTCCAATGCTCGAACTCTTAGGGACTTAACCCTTTTTTTTACTTAACGCATCTGCTACAACGTTTTCCTTTCCAGGATGGTACTTAATCTCACAGTCATAATCGTTCAGCAACTCAACCCATCGTCGCTGACGCATGTTTAATTCCTTCTGATCAAATATGTGTTGTAGACTTTTGTGATCTGTGAAGATTGTACATCGAGTACCATATAAATAGTGTCGCCAGATCTTCAAAGTGAATACCACAGCGCCTAGTTCCAAGTCGTGCGTGGTGTAATTCCTTTCATGCACCTTCAACTGCCTTGAAGCGTGAGCGATGACTTTTTGGCGTTGCATGAGCACGCAACCCAAACCTTGACGTGAAGCGTCGCAGTATACCACGAAGTCTTCAGTGCCTTCGGGTAAGGATAGTATCGGTGCATCTCATAGCTTATTTTTAGCAGTTGGAAGGCTTCTTCCTGCTTATTACCCCAGTCGTACTTCTTGTCTTTCTGCGTAAGGATAGTCAGCGGTTGAGCTATCTTGGAGAAGTTCTCGATAAATCGCCGGTAATAGCCCTCTAAGCCCAAAAATTGTCGAACTTCAGTTGGGGTTTTGGGGGCTTCCCAATTCTTTATTGCTTCAATCTTGGCTGGGTCTACATGAATGCCCTTCTCGTTCACAACGTGGCTAAGGAACTGTACTTCGCAAATCCAGAATTCGCACTTTGAGAACTTTGCATAAAGTTTCTCTTTCTTCAGTAGTTCCAAAATGGTCCTGAGGTGTTGCTCGTGCTCTTCTCTCGATCGCGAGTAAATCAGGATATCATCGATAAATACAATCACGAATTTATCGAGATATGGTTTGCAAACGCGGTTCGTCAGATCCATAAATACCGCTGGCGCGTTCGTCAGTCCGAATGGCATCACAAGGAACTCGTAATGCCCATAACGCGTTCTGAATGCAGTCTTCGGTACGCTTTCCTCTTGGATTCTTAACTGATGGTATCCTGATCGAAGGTCGATCTTGGAATAGTAGCTCGATCTTTGCAACTGATCAAATAAGTCATCAATCCTCGGTAGTGGGTACCGATTCTTGACAGTGAGCTTGTTCAACTCTCTATAGTCGACACACATCCGCAGTGTTCCATCTTTCTTCTTTACGAACAAAACTGGAGCTCCCCAAGGCGAGAAGCTTGGCCTTATGAATCCTTTATCCAAAAACTCCTGGAGTTGTGTAGACAATTCTTGCATCTCGGATGGTGCAAGCCGATAGGGTGCCTTGGCTACAGGAGCGGCTCCTGGAACCAAGTCTATATGGAATTCGACTTGTCATTGTGTGGGTAATCCTGGCAGATCTTCGGGAAAAACATCAGGGAATTCCTTCACCATAGGAATGTCTTCGAGTTTCGGCTCCTCAGCCTTCTTATCTACAACGTGCGCCAGGAAAGCTACACATCCTTTCCTTAAGCACTTTTGTGCCTTCATACAACTGATGATTCGCATAGGCGTGTCTCATTTTTCTCCATGCACGATGAGAGTTTCATCATTCGTCAGAGGGATGCGAATGATTTTCTCGTGACAAACAACTTCAGCCTTGTTCTTGGACAACCAGTCCATTCCGACCACTACATCGAAGCTACCCAATTGAATAGGTAAGAGATCGATGCTAAATCTTTGCTCACCAAGTTCTAATGTGTAACCCCTAACAACTTTTCCTGATTCAACAAGTTTACCATCGGCTAGTTCTATGGAATAAGGAATATCTAATATACTAGATTCTATTCCAAGCATACGTTTAAATTCCACAGATACGAAACTATAATCGGCACCAGTATCAAATAGTATCGATGCAAAGTGATTGTTAACGAGAAACATACCGGTGACCACATTAGGGTCCTCGCGTGCGTTCCTTGCTCCAATCACAAATGCTCGAGCTTGAGCATTGTTCTCCTTTGGGCAATCTTTCTTGAAATGCTCCTTGCTAACACATCCAAAACATCCTTGGTTCTGCCCATTTCCGTTACCATTCCTGTTACCAGCACCATTTCCATTTCCATTTCCGTTCCTATTACCATTCCCATTGCGGCCTCCAATGCCTTTTCCCCAACAACCCTCGGTACGGTGGCCTGACTTCCCACAGTTCTCGTGTCACACCCCGACCACGTATAACATACAAAACGTGGCGGAAACGTCGGGGAGTGTTGTAACAGAATTAATTGTTTCATAACCATGGCATACAAAGTTATATTTTATTTATCAACATAAGAGTTTCATTGTTTAAAACAGAAATCAAAGAGTTTATAACATAATTAAACTAAGTCTATCTTTGTTTTATGTCTCTAAGGCATAGGTCCGCCCTAGTGTCACGATCATCGTCCTACGCAAAAGCTCCTGAAAACACATGTGAAAATAGGTACGTCAGCATAAAAATGCCTGTGAGATACATAGGTTTTGTGAAAATAGGATTCATGACTTATAAGTTTAGAAAAAGTTGTTTATCAAAAGTCAGTCATGAACCTTGTAAATTGTTTTGTTTTGTAAATCATTAAAAAGCGATAAGATCAGATGATATGTATAAATAAAAGAATAATGTTTGGTTAAAATGTATAACCAAATAAAATGAGTTGTATAAAGTAAATTGGTTGTAAACCAAAGTCTTGTGAAAATCATGTTACTTGTGTAAAATGTATAAGTCCAAATTGAATGATTTAAATAACGCTCTGATATGTAATATAATACAAACACTTATATATAGGAAGTACCAGCGGCGTATCCACCATGCTTGTATCATATTACTCACATCTCGTTACTTAAGTCACTTAAACAAACCAACAATGTATAAAGTCTATGTTTAAACCAATAGTCAAAAGTCCTTGTATGAGTCATGTCAAATGTTTATAAGTCCAAAAGTAGTCAAGTAATGTGTATCAAATGTTATGTATTGTATGTAAGTATTGTCACATAGTCCAAATGTAGAAATGTACAAAACAAAGTATTTTGAATATATCAAAAAGTTATGTTTTGCAAAGTAATGCATGTTACATTGATACAAACATTTATGTGGTAAGTTAACGCATACATTCAAGCCTTGAGACAGTCGGATAACCCTTTCAGTCAAGGTTATCAAAAGAAATGTTTTCGGATTCAGTCATTCCTTACATCCAAACAAACCCGGGATGTCAGGAATGGGATTTGTCAAGTCCTATGGTACCAGTACTTACTACCGAGCGGCGTAGCTAATGTTAATGAACGTATAAAAGTCTCGTTTGTGCAAACCAAATGTTATAGCAGTTGTATACATGTCATATGAAAACAATGTACTAAGTATGCTAAGTTAACATACAAAGCAGAAAAGTCAAGTAAATCAATGTGCTAGCATGCTATCAGTCAACATACATAGCAGAAATGTAATGTAAAACAATGTACTAAGTATGCACACAATGGACATACATAGCATGAAATGTAATGTAAAACGATGTACTAAGTACGCACACAATGGGCATACATAGCATGAAATGTAATGAAATTATGTACTATAATGTACTAACGAACATAGCAGGTATATGATGTGAAAACAGGAAAGCATGAAAGTAACAAGTAGGCACATGTGTTCCACCCCAAAACAGTTTGGAAAACAGTAAAAGAGGGTTCTATGTACTCACTTGAGATTGCTCAGAAGTCCTAAGATAACCACCAAGCAATGCTAGAGATCTCGGAAATCAAACGGCACCTAATATAGGTAACTATGTTAATAAACCGGACCTAAATCGGAGGATTTAGATAGTATGAGGGTTCGTAAACCAAACGAGTATGGCGACTCGTGTAATATGGTTTAACAAAGCCTACATACTAAATGAAACCTAACCTAAGTGCTTGTGACCCATTACGACCCGTTTAGGTAGCTTATGCTAGTTTAACGCGTCGTTCGCGTGAAACGCGCTCGGACCGCCTAACTAGTCCTATGACAAGTAGAATATGCCTTAACATGCCTAATATTGTTGCCAAATCAGTTTAGATGTCAAAAGTTATGTCACATATGTTTATAATGAATTTTGGCATCAAAGGGGTATTTTGGTAATTTACCTAAGGCATATAAACTACCTATCATACAACTACTTAAACGTCGTGACCATAAGGTATAACCTCGGAAGGTTATTCCCTATATACTATGGTCACCTAATGTATTTGGTCGGATCCTAATGATCGACCAAATGGGTCGGGTTCGAAGGTATAAGCGATTTATTAGATCGCTTACCCTACGACCCTAGACAACGTGGTAATCAGTAGGCATAGTCACAAGGGACTATAACCATCGTGATTACAATCACGTTGCGAAGTTCAAACGAACTTCGCATTGACCATAAACTGGTCAATGCAGAAAGTCAAACAAAGTTTGACTTTCAGACTCGAAAGCAATAAAAGAACGAAGGAACACTTACAAAGGGTCCCCGAATGCTAATCTAGATCAAAATAGCTCAGGTATGAAACAAAGGTTTCAACTTAGAGCACATTAGATCAGATTCTTGTGAGAAATGAGTGAAAATGTGATGGGTATTTATAGTTTTCGGTTCACCGTTAGGATCGTTTCTTGGAGAAGAGGGAATGATCTAGCCCGTACACTTGTCGTAATGTTGTGGTAACTGAATTTGGCCACCACAAGAGATTAACATGTGGCACTTGACCTTTGGAGAGGGTTAAGGGCTGTTAACAGCAGCTGAAAAACGTTTTTCTGCATCTGACCTATGCTTGCGCACCGCAACACTGAGAGTGTTGAGGTGCGCAAGGCACCTGCAGACCAGAATGTTTCATAAATGGCAAAACAGGCCCCTGGAGCTCCAAACTTGCTATTTGATGCATTTTTGACACATTTAAGCCCCGTTAACCCCATTTCAAAGCTCTAAAATGAAGTTAAAGTATAGGGAACTTAAAATGTGCTTAAAAATATCTCGGGTGTCGGTTCGTTTGGCCGTACGATCGCGATGTTCGGTTAATTACGACGGAATGTGCATAAGCGCGAAAAACGATCCAAATGGCGTGACGAATGGATTTTTCTTGTGCCAAACACTAAAATAAAATATTTTAGTGCTTACATAAATTTTTGGATGTCCGGATGTATTCAGAACGTAAGTTATGCGCGAAAATGCAAACTTGTGCACTTTTTGACGCTTTTAGTCCCTGAATGACCCAAAAGTTTATTTTAGCACACCGAACCCCTCAAAGCCTATTTCTAAGCTATGTAAAGGATATTTATGGTATGTTTAACTTATGGTCATGTTCTAGAATGTTCGTTACAGTTCAAATTGGCATACTTTCGCAGTTTGTCAAGTTTAGTCCCTGTAAGCGAATTAACTTGTTTTTGCCATACCAAAGCCTTCAAAACTTATTTCTAAGTTATGTAAGGGTTATTTAAGGTATGTTAAGTATATGTTGATGTTCTGGAGTATTTTTCGTATTAAACTGATTACGTTTACGCATCATTTTGCGTATAACTCTCCAGAAAGCGATGTAGAGTTTGAAATTACATAAAAGTCAAAACATGAAAAATGTAAAACACAACCAAACAAATATTAGGATCAAATAACATTGTTTTATTGATAATTAAACTGTTCATAATGATTACAAGCACAGATGTTACATCTCGCATCTCCCAATGCTACAGTTTCCCACGTGGTGAAAGTTACAGCGGTTACATTTGGGCGGAGTGCTCTGATATTTCTTAGCTCCGGTATCATTTGCAGCTGCGAAGTTTTTCGCCTCCTTAGGTGGGTTGGTATCATGCTTCTTGTTGTCCGAACCCTTGTTGTTGCTATGGGTCGCTTGATTCAGATTTGAGTGTTTCCTTTTCTTGTCACCGGACGACTCAGCATGCGTCTCAGTTTTCTCAGTAGGGTTCAGCGATAACTTCTTTATACGGACAACATCTTTATTAAGGCTGACAGCCAGAGTTACAGCTTGAGTGATTGTTGCGAGTTTTGCTGCAGTCACCAAGCTGCAAAATTCTGGAGCCAATCCCTAGATGTAGCGCTCAACACGCTTAAATTCGGGAGTTTCCATATAGGGGATCACTCTTGATAGATCATGGAACCTTCGAGTATAACCAGTAATTTCTGCACCTTCCATGGACAAGTGCCAGAACTCAGTCTCCAACCTTTGGAGTTCAGCACGAGAGCAATACTTCTCTCTCATTCTTTCCTTCAATTCATCCCAAGACATGCCATACGCTGCATCATCTCCCAGGGTTTGGACTTGCAAATTCCACCAAGTCAAAGCTTCATCAACAAACAGCCCAGTAACAAAAGTGACTTGTTGGTCCGCGGTACACTTGCTCATGCGGATGGTGGAATCAGTCTTCTCCGTCAAGAGCATAAAAGCCACTGCACCTCCCGTGCCGTCGTAATTCAGTGGCTTGCAGTCGAGAAACTGCTTGTAGGTGCAGCCTGGGATTGATCCAACCAATTCACACGTGATTAACGAAACAATGAAACAAGGACTGTTCACAAATTTCATCATGTTTTAGCAATTCAGCTTAAGGTTACCTTGAGCTGTGTTTCCTCCAGATAAGTCTCCGTGTCCATTACGTCTAGTACCACTTGGTCCTCCACTGTGTTCAGTACAGTTCACCTTGTATTGGGCGATAGCTGTGGAGATCCTTTCTTCCAGCAAGGAGTTCAGTTCCTTAGCAGTCCTTGGCAGTAGGGGAGGAGGGGTTTGATCAGAATCACGAGTGTTCACAACTTTCCTGGGTGCCATGTTCTGCCAGAACACAACACAACAGGGTTAGACGTTTGTTTGATGTCATCATATATCTCCTCACTTATGGAGGGAGGCATGATAGCTTGTAGGGAAATGTTACGCCATAAATATATATATATATATATATACATATTAATAGATTTTCTTAATATACACATATATATAGTTACACGCAAATAAGCAAGTAGTTCCTAGCTGAAGTTAAGTGCTACCCTTGTGCACCCTATGTCTCATAGTGTCTTTACTTAACTCTTTGAAAAACAAGTTCAGGTAGTGGATGTCGCGGAGAGTTTTATGCAATGAAAACTTTTAAAAATTGTTTTCGTGAGAGGATCCTAAAGATTGTAGACTAGACTCGACAGAGAATCCCGGTTCACTACAATCGCAGCTCTGATACCAATCTGTCACACCCCTTTTTAAGGCGGAAGCACGAGGTGTGACCCTGAAAGGTTCTCATTGCATACGAATGGTAAACATACTACATGCTCATAAAATAACTCCAAATGCCATTAATATTACATAACTAAAACAATAAGTTAAGTTTTGAGTTTACATCACAAGACAGCATATTGTTTAAAAGATTACAACTTAAATTAAAAGATAGACATCACAGTTTTGGTTCTTATATCACCACGTAGAATGGGACATAACGACCAAACCCAGCAAAACGGGCATAGGAGTCTTGATACATAGCAACTAAAAACACAAACAACATTCAAGAGCAGGAGTGAGACTGTGCGTACATCCACCTTAGTTACCTGAAATACATGTAAGTTTTTGGAAAAACGTCAACATAATGTTGGTGTGAATTCATGCAGTTTTTGAATAGAATGTTTATATACTTGAATGAAAACATGGTATGTAATTTGTATGAAATGAATGTTTCTGCAAATGTAAGGAATACGAGATCGCTAATGGTTAGCTATGCCATTAACATATGTCACGACATAGGAAGCCACCAAACCTAGGCATTTTTTTCGAGATCGACTGAGACACAAAAGCACTCTTTGGTAGAAGTAGGCCAAGAGTGGGGTTACCTGAAACCCATTAGATCTAACCCTTCTGTTCTGTGGTCTAAATGTATACGTTGACTAATGGTGCCTATGGTACCCTATTCGTCACGTGATCTATGTGTCATTCCTTAGTTTTGTGTGCTACATACCATTATACATGTATTTTCCCCAAGTTTAGAAAACAAGTAAAAGTTTAAATGTGGGGACATGAACTCACAATTTTGCGTTTCCTACGTCGTAAACTTCACCGGGTTTGCTTAGAGCGTCGTATCACTACCTACACACATATTATGTCTTATTAGACGCTGTTGGGATTGAACCCTACCAGAGGAACAAATAATGAAAGCCAAAACCGGTTCACAACAGTGGATTCACAATAAGCAGCTGTTTACACTAAGTCTTCTCCCTTGAAAGTGATTATAATAGCTGATGGTCTTATAACCACTGCATGTATACAACTGCTGATGCTTCTTTAACTACTGATAAAGCCCAGAAGACTGCTGAGAAGTAAACACTGCTGGTACAATCTACTGATGACAAAGCACTGCCCAATCAAGGACTGATCAACCTTGAGGAAAGCACTGATGTAAGAAGAGAACAGTAGTTTAGCTTGTCATCTGTTTTAGACATAGTCAGTGGTTAGGATTTGCAGTGTTTGTATAAGAAAAGTAGATACAGGTTGTTAGACTGTTAGACGTCGCTTTCATGGTGACGTCAGCTGAGATGTCTCAGTGGTTTGGATTGTCTATAAATGGAACAGTACTCTGTACTGTTACATTTGATCGTCTTGAGTGAGTTCTTCTCCTCAATTCAATCCTTTCATCTTGTGCAACCAACCATGAAGTATCAGGCTGAAGGGGAGTTTAGTTTGTAAGCTTGCATTGTAATCTTTTGCTTTGAATTGTAATCTTTCGACTCTATGAAAAGCAAATGTTTATCAAACTATATTCTCCTTTGATTGTGTTTACAAAGTTTGTTATTCATTTCCGCTGCACTTAAACTCTGTTCATTTCTGTTGATTTGTTCAATTTATACAAACTAACACAATCATGAAAGCCTCCGATCCTAACAATTGGTATCAGAGCCTGGACAGTCAAATTCGATCTAACAATCAATTTGACATAACAGTTCGGCTCAAAATTCATTGATACTAAGGTTGGTTGTATTTAGTTGAAAAACAGAGTAACGAGTGATAACGCTTAAATTTGCTATTCAAATACTCTGTAAAGCAACCAAGATGTCATAAGACATACAAATCTCACACAACAAGTGATATCATGCACAAGACACTCATGGTTTTTAGATCTGAAAACATATCTGTTAAACTATGGGATTATTTCTTATTTTCAAAATTGATTTCAACTGTTGTTATGAAACTTGTTATGTCACTATATTAGATGCTAAAGTATGAACCTCAGATTAACAAAAGCCTATGTTCATAAAAACATTAGTGTTTTTGCTAACATAAAAAGAGGGAAATTAAAACTTTAGTCATAAGAACTTATGTGTTGAAAACTGGTTGAGATTCTCAAAAGGAACAAATCAACTTTGTTAAAATACATTAAGAAAACAGGATAGTCCATATCATATGTAATGTGAGATTGGTCAAAAATTTGTACAAATATGGCCAATCCTCTTAAAGCATTACTGCAAAATGATTCTGGATTAAGTATTCCTTCAATAAAGACCTCCCAGTAAGTATTTCATTACTTATGAATGGGAAGGGTAAAAAGGGAAGAAGAAAATTAACAAAAACTCAGAAGTGTGTTTATCTCAAAACTTTTGAAGTCAGAAGAAAAGAGTATAAACATAAAACACTTAAGAGTTAAACTTTGGGGTAACACTGGTCATTAAGCAACTATGTGCAACTATTGGTTCAGGAAAGTTCAGGTAATAATAGTATTCCTAGTAAATGAATTTAAAAGAGGACTAGACAAATTTTCAGAATCTTCACATGGTAACAAAGTCTATAACAGGGTTTTCAAAAACTCATGTGAACATGTGTCCTCATTTCTGTTGTCAATCAATCAACAAGAAAATGATACCAAACATGGTCAAAATGTATTTACAATTTCATACCACTATTGTCAGACCACTGACCATTTTCATAAACTTGAGATTGATATGTTTAGGTGCGTTAGTGGAAATTATACCAGATCCTTTTGGTGTTGTTTTTAGTAAATCCTTTATTTTTTTAAAAGGTTTTTTCTCAAATAAAGCAGGATATATTATTCTTTATTTTTTCTGTAAGAATAATATATTTTGAACTTTTTACTGGTTTTTTATAGTAAAAGTTTCAATCTCCTGTCAGGATATATAACCTTTATTTTTGTTGGTAATACTATTCTCGAAGATAGATCAAAAGGAAATGGTATATGTGTCAAGGTCATGTCAATTCAAGTTCGGTTTTAACACTGATTAAAGATTGATTGCCAAACAGATCTTAAAATACTTGGGTATTCATGTCATAATTCAAAATTATGACAAAAATGAGCAACCACAGTAAAAAGTTTTCATCATCTGGGGTACTAAACCACTGTCAGGAAGTTGTAAAAGCTTCAAAATGTGTAATTGACATGTGGCAAAACCTTGAATGAAAATTCCTTTAAAAGTTGCTGACAAAATGTGCTTTCAAACCATTGCCATTACTTTAACCCTAACCACTGTTATGTACAAAAATCTGTTTCCTAATTACTGTCCACTTCTGAAAGTCAGCCACTGATCCTTCATTTTGCTTGGCAAGCACTGATGCTCAGAATCAGTGTCTTATCCACTGATATGCTATCCACTGATAGTAAAAATCATCTACTGTTGTCACATTATTACCGTTGTAACCACTGATGCTTGTTTCATCAGTGGCTCTCAAAACAATTGTCCTCCACTCTTCATCCATAGCATCAGAGGTTGGCACGTGGTCAGTTTTTAGCCATCAGATCTTAATAACCGCTACCACATCAGCAATCATTATTTTCCCTTAATAAAATCCTGATCAAAACCCCCAAACAGGGTTTTACACTGTTGAATTGAATTCCAAAATTCTCTTCTCAAAGCAGTTTCTAACTTTTCATCCCAAATCATTCTTCTTCTTCTCCAAAATGACGAAATCGAAATCATAATCAAAATCAAAACCAAAATCACCATCATCCTCCAAAGAGGTCGCTCAAACGGCCGAAGAATCCAGTGAAATCCCGTACAAGTCTCCTCACAACTACTTGGGTCTAATCACAAAACCCACCAACAATCATACCTTTGATTCCATCATCGACATTATGTCTACTTCAAAGTACAAAACTTTGCTTACAGCAGATGCTCCCATTTATCTGCAAACCCAGAGAGAGTTTTGGAAAAAGGCTACGCTTGAAAAACAAGACGATAAAGTCATAGCCATCAATTCCTCGATACAGGGTAAAGTGATTCAAATTACTCCACAATCAATCTCAGAAGTCTTTAAACTCGATGATCAGAAAGGTAAAACTTCTTTTGATAAAACCGAGTTGAAAAAGGATTTCTTAAAAAGAGGGTATGCAGAACAAGCAAAAAGGGATACCTTAGAAAAAGGTTACTTTCCTTCTGCACCTAGGTTTTTATTCCACACACTTTTGATGTGTGTTTCAAATAAAACAACTGCTTTTAACGAAATACCATTGAAGATCTAATGTCTGGGTTATGCTATTTTAAATAATGAAAATTATAACTATTCCCAGGAGATCTTTAATGACTTGGTAAAAAATGTTGATAGCAAATCATTTTTACTTTTTCCAAGGTTTCTAAGCTATTATTTTAAACAAAAATTCGAAAAGGAAAATGAAAATTTGCTCAAACAAGGTGTTTATTTTCAAATAAAAGGCTTGACACCTGAAACATTCACTAGAATGTTAGCACCAATAAAAACAAAAGCAGAGGTGCCTGAGCAGAATTTAGCAGTTACCATTGCTCCTCAGACATCTGCTGCTGAGCCCACTGCTCCAGGTGATCATAGCAGCACAACCACTGCTTTGAAACCCACACCTGCCATTACCAAAAAGACCAAAAAGAAGACATCCAGAAAACCCACCAAACCCAAAACAAAGGCAACTCTGGAAGATGAGATCCCAGAGCAACTGCCAGTGACAAAACAAATGTCACCAAAAACCACTGCTGCTACTTCCTCACAGCAGTTGGTAGAAAGATCTCCACCCTTACCTCAAACTCCTCCTGCATCCTCACAAAAGGATCAGGTTGTAAGCACAGGGACCCCACATTATGAAGCTCTGGATTCAATTGGATCCATCTTCCTCAGTCCTGATCCCAAGGACATGTCTCTTTCAACACCCATACCCTCACCAATCACATTACCACAATCTATAATACCCTTGTTGCATGCAGTTGATATAGCTCAGACACAAACCAGTTCCTCTCTATCACCTATCACTGAGAGTATACTCCCACAAATGACTGGGTCTGATGCTTATACCTCTGCTATCCCAGCAACAACTGAGGAGGTTACACCCCTTGAGTTACAAGTAACTCTTGGTGGTAGTTCAAGCGGAGCAACAACTACAAGTGTTGGATCAACAGATCTACATTTGGACAGTTGTTTCATCAGTCAGACTCCCTTGAAGGCAATTTCTTCTATAGCACCTCTGGTAACCACTAGTGAAACTATTTTGACCACTGGTACAATCAAAGGGTTATCAAGTGCTGAAGAGAGAAGACCCCAGAACCAAGAACAAGGGGCATCAATGGGTGATTTTTGGGACTCAGTTCCTAAGTCACACATTGGTACAACCACTGCTGGTGGGGAATCAGATGATCCTACTAACGTGGGTGATGATTTAAAATATCAGGAATTGACGGGAAGAGTTGAAAAACTTGAAACATCAGTTGCTGAAATAAAGGATATGGTGCAACAACTGTTAAAAGCTCAAAAAGCACAATCCACTTCTGTTCCAGCTCAAGCTCCTATACAACCTGCACCTGCTCCATCACAAGCACTTGATGCAAATAAGCTCTGGAATCTTTTTCAACCTTTGCTTGAAAAACAAAAACAAATGGCTGATCAGCAGCATGAAATACATGTAAAAATGCTGACAAAGATGGTGGAGTCAAGATTTAAAGATACTCAAGCAGACATCAAAGCTATCAAGGATCATATCCAAAGCACCACTGGAAAAGTTCCTTCCACTATACTCTTCATGGATACCCCCCTTCCAGATAATGCCAAAAAGGGGGAGAAAATCAAGTTGAAGAAGAAGGGAATAGAAGATGGCCTGTATATTGAACCAGAACAAGAAAAACAGACATCTAAACCACTTCCAAAAGGTTCCAAACCACAAAATCTCATATTTCCATCCAAACAGCTGATACAACAGTGGTTTCAAAAACTGCTAGCCAAACAGCTGTCATCTCATCAACACACACAACTTCACCAAACACCACGAAAACCACTGCCATACCACCATCATCATCTACAATCACATCATCATCATTACTGTGACACCTGTGTCACTTCAGCCATCAAACAAATACCAAACCAATGAAATATTGTATTTCATACTTGGGATTTATAAAAATATGTGTATCATTTGCACATATCAAATTTTGTTCGATTTCAAGCTTTAAATCACTTTCTGGAAAGTTATACGCGCACTGATGCGTAAATATAACCAGTTTAATGAACCGAACACTCCGGAATAGTGAAATAGGCTTAACATACCTTAAATAACCTTTACATAACTTAGAAATAAGTTTTGAAGGCTTTGGTATGGTAAAATCAAGTTAAATCGCTTAAAGGGACTAAAGTTGACAAACTGCGAAAGTATGCCAATTTGAACCGTAACAGACATTCCGGAACATGACCATAAGTTAAACATACCATAAATATCCTTTACATAGCTTAGAAATAGGCTTTGAGGGGTTCGGTGTGCTAAAATAAACTTTTGGGTCATTCAGGGACTAAAAGCGTCAAAAAGTGCACAAGTTTGCATTTTCGCGCATAACTAACGTTCTGAATACTTCCGGACATCCAAAAATTTATGTAAGCACTAAAATATTTTATAAGAAAAATCCATTCGTCACGCAATTTGGATCGTTTTTCACGCTTGTGCGCATTCCGTCGTAATTAAGCGAACAACGCAACCGTACGACCAAACGAACCGTCATCCGAGATATTTTTGAGCATGTTTTGAGTTCCCCATACTTTAACTTCATTTTAGAGCCTTGAAATGAGGTTAACGGGGTTCAAACGCATCGAAAATAGCTTAAACGGGCTGCAGGGACCATTTCTGCCATTTTTGTAAAATTTCTGAATCAGGTGCATGGTGGCGTAGCGCGAGCCCCTAAGGCTTTCACCGTCGCGCTACGCGAATGCCTAATCTGAATAGAAAAATTAGATTAACAGATGTTAACAGCTGTTAAGCACTCACAACTCAATTGCAAATGGTATTCTGAATACTATGGGCTGATTTAGAGGTGCACATGGTATTGTAAAACCATGTGCCCAAGTGTAGGGTTGAGATCGAAGCACGGGAATCAAGAAACGATCCTAATGGTGGTCCTAATCCTATAAATACCCCCTTGCCTTCATTTGCAAAACCCAGAAGAATCTTGATTTGAGAAGCTCTAAGTTGAAACCATTGTTTCATACCTGAGCTACTTGGATCGAGATTAGCATTCGGGGACCCTTTGTAAGTGTTCCTTCGTTCTTTTATTGCTTTCCTAGTCCGAAAGTCAAACTTTGTTTGACTTTCTGCATTGACCAGTTTACGGTCAATGCGAAGTTCGTTTGAACTTCGCAACGTGAGCGTAATCACGATGGTTATAGTCCCTTGTGACTATGCCTACTGATTACCACGTTGTCTAGGCTCAGTGTGTGACAACCCTCACCAAACCAGGTATCCGTACGACTTAATTAATAATTAATTACTGCTTAATTACTGTGCTTGTTTGAAATTACTGATGAACTGCTACTTGATTTCTGATACATGCATATACCTGCATCATACATTACTTACCGTCACTACATTATTTACATGCTGAACCTTAGTGACAAACATGATGCACAAAAAGCACAGTAGCACTATAATGGATAACCTATTGAACATGCTGATAAGCCAGCATCAGGCAGACACTGCCTCTAAGGCCTGTATGAGCCAGAAATATTTTACTACACTAGTGGTGAGTGTAGGGATACAAGGGTTGTAGAACTGCGTCTCTAGGAATAAGTTACAATGACTGGATGTGCCTAAAACGTGCTCTAAGCACAAAATTCGGCACTTTACATAATAATTCAGCTTTTAGCTAACTAATAAAGTGCCAAAACATGAGAGAAATATTACTAGACACTTTCCAAAGTGTCAGAAATGAGTTGTGTCACTAAAAAGGGTAATAACGACACTTTAAAGCTTTGTTAAGCACTTTAACGGATTACCATCCAACCGAACAACCGGATTTTACCCGGAACATGAAAATATTGTCATTTTCGTTGTTTATCTTTTTCTGAGCCAGTTAGGGTCCCTGAATACCCTAACACCCGTCATAACACACTACACACTAGTAACCGGGTTAATCACTTAACTTAACTAGATTAACCTAACTAATATACTTAACCTTTGGTTGAAATCGAACTAGTACCCCCCCCCCCTTTACGAATTCGGTCCCCAATGGGGACACCTCATGTCCTTTGATGATTATTATAATCTAACATGTTTAATATCTAGATAGCATATGATCCATTGGATAATTATCATAAGAATTGTCTATAAGTTCATCACTAAACACACTTGATCTTTCACATTACACAACTCACCAAAACACTCCCTCTCTCTCTCTCTCTCAAAGGCTACGGCCGAACACCCCCTTGAGCACCCATCATATTTTCGGTTTTGATCTTCACATTCCAAGATCATTCAAGTGTTAAGGATCGCGTATAAGGAACCTTGGTGCAATCGGAAGGCGAAGTACCTCACTACATTGCTTTTATCCACGCATTTTTCGCTTAGATTCTTCCCTAGCCTCGAGCTAGTAGTAAGTTGCTTGAATCACCTTCTCGAACTATTTTAAAGTGGTTAATATGATTTGTAACGGTTAAAACTCGTGAACATACAAGATGAAGCATAAAAGTCTACTAAAAATGCTAAAAGTGATGGTTAAAAGCTCATAAGTTGTGTAAATCTTGTAGTAATTGATTTGTGTAGTTATTTGGACCCGATCTATGTTGTGGTAGCTCGGATCATCATTTAACCCGGGTTGATCATGATCATGAATCATGACATAAGGTTGTTTTGGAAGTGTCAAGGGTTAAAGGATGAAACTCTACCACACACGAATCATGAACTTGTGTAAAAGTGATTTTGCTTGCAAAATAGTGTTTAAAACTAGTAGATCTACGGATCTACAAGCGGTATTTGCAAAGAACCAAGTATCAAAGAAATCATGTTTTCTAAAGACGGATCTTACACTAACACGAATGATTTTTAGAACACACAAGTGTGTAAATACTTGTGTAACACTAAGTTTCGACAAAATAACTATTTTTGAAAAAGATGACGAGAAGTTGTAAAGATGGAATTTCTCTAAAAACGAGGTTTTTACAAAATCGGATGGATTTATATAGAGATCCGCTAAAAGTAATGGGATTTACTTCATAATATTAGAAAACCACAAGTTCATGTGATTTTTGCGACTTATATATATATTTGTTGACTAGTTTGTTGTCTTGAACGTTGTTTTGGTTAAATAAGGAAATTGTCGGGTGGATTTATAAAAGAAAATGATACGCTTGAAAGCGTGGCCACCTCCAGTTACAGAGGAAACTCTGACGAAATTTTTCTAAAAACCTAACACTTAGAATTATTTTCACCATAAGTGTTAGAGATACTTGTCGACTTATTTTCAAACTACGAATTTCGCCACGACTTTGTTTACAAAATATCGGAGGTGGGATTTCACAAAAATAAAACTGGATAAATATATATTTAGTATATATTTTTTCACTTGATATGTGTTTATGATTATTTTGTGAAAATACTAGTATTATTTTTAGGGTAAAAATAATACTATCAATTGTTGATGGATCCAAAATAATACGAACGCCTCTACGATAAATATATAAGTTACACCGGTAATTATTATTACCACTCGATCATTAAAACGTAACTTACGCATTTTAAGGAAATATTCATGAACGCGTATTTTTGTTAAAGTATTATTTTGGGGAAAATTATGTGTAATGGAAAATATAATATTTTTGAGAAGAATATTTATATTTTGGAGTTAGAAATAAAATATATTTTAAGTGAGACTTAATAATATATTTCGAAATTATACGAACACACATGTATTAAATCCCCCATCCTTGGGAAGGAAAATAAATACCAAGTATTTACTAAATGTAAACACGAAATAGTTGTCTAACTATTTCCCCAAAAAAAAAAAACTTAAACCATAAAGCTAAGGCACGGCCGTCCGTCTAATAGAGTTAGTACGTGTAGGTCGTCACACAGCTGCTTAATTTGGAGGCATACTTGGTAGAGACGCACCACTGTGAGTTCATGTCCCCCTTTTCTCTTAACTGTTTTCAGTTTTCTAAACTGCGGGGGTGAAATACATGTTACTATGATTACGAGTACTTTATACATGGTATGGTTAGCGTAAGGAGGTTTACTACTTAGATCATGTGAGTGGGTAGGCGGGAACTGGAGGCCATTAATCCTCATTGTAGGACCGAGGGACGTACGCGGTAGATCTATCTGGGTGTAGCGAGCCCAACTCCAGGTCCAGCATAACGGACCTTGGGGTGACTTTGTACCCATCGCGAAATCTGCTAGGTTTGAGTCTTCCTACTTGCACTTCACACATATCAATGGCCTTGCAAACCATTGGTGATCTCTTTTTCCTTATTTGCTACATACCAGGATTTTATATATACAAAGGTTTATTTACTCACTTACACATGAACTCGCTCAACATTATTGTTGATTTTTCAACTTACATGTATTTCAGGGAATTAAAGGATCTGGCGCGGTATGACACGTTTTCCCGCTGCACTAGTTACGAGGTCATCCAGATTTGGGGAATGTGACTCTTTCCTGGACAAGTCATGTTGATGTTTGTGTTTGTTGAACAATGTCGTTAGGATGTGTTTCCGTTGAGACAATGTTGTTGTATTTGGTTTTTAAAACTTAATTAAATGGATGATCTTGCATGGTTTTATTTCATATAGCTTTGTTATGGTTAAGCTATGGTATTAAGAAGTCACACCAAAATAACCATGCTTCCGCAAAGCCAGGTTGTGACAGCTTGGTATCAGAGCTCTGATCATAGCGAACTAGGATTCTTTCTCGAGTCTAGACTATGATCACTAGGGCTCTCACGAAAACATTTTTACTGCATACCACTTAAGTCCAGATCCAAAACTTTTTATAAACAAATGTTGAGCACATTTTATTTGTTATTTTAGGCTCAGTCTGGGAGGCTGAGGCTCGGTCTGGGAGGCCGAGGCTCGGTCTGAGAGGCCGAGGTAATTGGCTAGTGGGACTAGGAGAATTGGCTAGTGGGACTAGGAGAATTGGCTAGTGGGACTAGGAAGAGCATTCTGAGAGGCTGGGAGAATTGGCTAGTGGGACTAGGAGAATTGGCTAGTGGGACTAGGAAGAGCAGTCTGGGAGGCTAGGAGGCTAGTGGGACTAGGAGGACTATTTGAATGCTTACTTGGTGACTTATGTGATTATTTGATTGTATGATTGACTGTTTATGCATATTTGTGTTTATGTTACAGACACCATGGACACCTCTGGCACAGGTGACTCAGACACCACAGGACCTAGACCTATAGTATCAGATGACCTAGAGTCTTCAGAGCATGAGGTCCACACATCCGACGTTACTAGCACGGACGAGGACGACTTTCAGCCCTTTGCTTTACCTGATGGTGCTGATGAGCTCGCTGATGGCCCTTTGGTCGGGGACCTGCCGTTAGTGGAGATCCCTGCTCCCATACCTTTGGCTTCATATCCTGCTTACGATTTGCTTCTCGACGCCGACGATGATGGTGACGTCGATCTGTTTGATGACGAGCCCTTAGAGGATGAGGTTCAGGGCGAGGCCCTTCTTGCTGCTGGAGATCTTTTGTTGATCGCAGATGCTCCCGCCGAGGAGTCACCTGCTCACTCTCCGGTCCCGGACTCTTTCGAGTCTGTGGCCTCCGCACCTTCACACACCCAGAGTGCGCAGCACTTCTCACATGGATCAGATCCCGACCAGGCATCCTCTGTTGCCCCTATTCCTAGTTTTGCTTTCGACCACGAGG
The DNA here is from genome assembly GCA_030545235.1 of Helianthus tuberosus. Lineage (NCBI taxonomy): Eukaryota > Viridiplantae > Streptophyta > Magnoliopsida > Asterales > Asteraceae > Helianthus > Helianthus tuberosus. The sequence continues at coordinate 106,986,423 of CM060414.1, read as the reverse complement.
AGGTGGAGGATTCCGATCCTGTCTTTCCCACAGGATTCGACCCAGATGAGGATATAGAGTTTATACCCATGGATCAGCCTATGGAGGATCCAGTCGACCCAGTAGACCCAGTTGATCCCATCGATCCCGAGTTTGATTTTGAGATGGCCTTTGATGACCCCGAGCCTGCCATGGCCCTTGAGCAGGTAGCCGCTCTAGACCCTGCGTTTGAGCACGACCCTGTTCATGCTGACGCACCTATTATTGAGCCTGTCATTGCTGACCCACCTATTGATGATCACCCAGTGGGTGCTCCGTTGTTGGAGGGCGATCATGTCATTGCTGCTGATCATGTTGATCCCCCACTTATTGCTGATACACCAGTTGACCCTCTTGTTGCACCTCACCATGATCCTATGCCAGTTCAGTTTGATCGTGCACTTTTTGAGGCACAGATTGACCCACGAGATGAGCACGCCCAGCATGGGTGGATTCCTGCTGATGACGAGGTCCCACCTATTCCCCCTCAAATCACTGATACCCGTCACATTGATACCTCCTTTTCATTTCCTCGGTTTACACCTCCAGCGCGACCTGGAGAAGGTTCTTCGGCTCACCCATTTGGACATGTACCGGTATCTATCCCTGCTATACCACCGTCTGCTACTTTTCCCCCTGTTTCCCATTTCATGTGGCACCTTTTGATCCCACCAGTGAGCCGTTTCTTTGGGCGTCACCTTCTGCCATGGCACCGACCGACCCCTACCATTCTTTCCATATGGGGTATACTATTGAGGACGTTCTGATGTCTTTTGTCACCCAGCACGAGGCACACACGCAGCGCATTCAGGAGCTTGAGAGAGCTCAGTCGCCGCCGTGTCAGTGCCAGGGTCAGACCCACTCTCCTTTGCAGCCCTCTCGACCCTTACCACCAGACTATGCTGCACGCCTTTTGGCACTTGAGCAGCAGGTTGCTTCTTGGTTGCGTACCCAGAGAGCCATGGAGGAGGACTGGCTCCTTTTGCGTCGTTTGTTTTACACTCACTTTCCCCCTCCTCTACCGCCATCCGTGTAGAGCTCTTCAGTACCGTATGGGTAGACGCTGGTGAGAAGACGGCGATTGCTTTTGACTGCACAGCATTTTTGGAGACTACATTATGATTCTGACTTTTGTTGACATGTATTTGATGTATTGACACTAATTTGATATAGTTTTTGGACTAGGGTGATGTAGCCCTTAGTCGACTGATGTTGTATGACACTGTGATGTACTTGTACGCTTACTATGTGGTCTCAATATATGGCAATCGCAGTATTCTCATCATATTTGATGCTTGATTTGGTTATCTATATTCTATGACATGGGATGTTGCGTGATTGATGTTTGTAACATGGGATGTTGTGTGATTGATATGATTATAACATGAGATGTTATGTACTATTACTATCGTTATATATGTACGCTATATTATGACCTGACTTGCGTATTATAACATTGGATCTTTACTATGGCCTGACCAACGTAAACACATCTTTTAGAAGATGCCGCCGAAACGTCCAACACCGATGCCTACCAATGAGGCAGAACTCCAACAAGTCATCGCTGCTGCCATCGCGCAATACGCCGCCTCGCAAGGAGGACCCAGCGGAAGCAGCTCAAACAACAACGGCAACAACAATCCACCTCATGGTAATACTAGGTCATTTAGACATACCATGACCTAATTGGATATCTATAGCAAAGATGCTAATGCCGTTCACGTGTTATAATGTATGTGCAGGGTGCACCTACAAGCAGTTTCTAGACTGCAAACCGGTCAACTTTGATGGCACGGGAGGTGCTGTCGCCTTTGTTCGTTGGGCTGAGAAAACTGAATCTGTTCTTCGCATGAGCAAATGCGCGCTAGATCAGCAAGTCACCTATATCTCAGGGCTATTCTTGGATGGAGCCCTCTCTTGGTGGAATTTGCAAGTACAGACACTTGGTGAAGCTGCTGCCTACGCGCTAACCTGGACCGAACTGAAGGAACTTATGCACAAGAAGTACTGCTCTCGCGCGGAAATCCAAAGATTGGAAACCGAGTTCTGGCATTTGAAAATGGAAGGTCCAAAGATCGCAGAATACGTTCAAAGGTTCCATGACTTATCGCATGTGGTACCCTACATGGTCACTCCGGAGTTCAAGCGGATTGAACGTTTCATTTGGGGATTAGCTCCTCAAATCATAAGCATGGTGACCTCATCCAAGCCTGCGACAATTTCTGAGGCAATCGATTTGAGCGTGGCTCTCACAGAGGAGGCTATTCGCCTGGACAAGTTCGATGATGCTGAGCCTAAGAAGAAAGAGACTCACGTCGAGTCATCAGGAGGTAACAAACGGAAGTTCTCGAACTTCAAGCAGGGCGCCAGTGTGGTTGTTAAGATAGGAGAGCCAAACGCGCCAGCTCAGGTTACAGCTGGTAGTGGGAAGAAAGGAAAGGGATATGTGGGCACCCAGCCCAAGTGCAACACCTGCCAGCGTCACCATTCTGGCCGATGCGGGCCAAAAGTATGCGAAGCTTATGGAAAGACTGGTCACTTGAAGGATTCTTGTTGGGCTAGTGCTGGCCGGGGAGGCCAAGGAGGATTTGGGAATAGAAATAATAATCGTGGCGGTATTGGGAATCGCCCACAAGGAAACAATGGAGGTAATGGGAATCGAGGCAACAATGCTAATCAAGCGGGCGTCGTGAATCATAACCAAAACAACAACCAAGCTGGAAATGGAGGTGGAAACGGGCAAAGACTTGGATGCTTTAACTGTGGTGATATTGGGCATTTTAAGAGGAACTGCCCAGAGTTGAACCAAGCCCGTGGAAGAGTATTCCATATCAAAGCGAGGGAAGCACGCCAGGATCCCAATGTTGTTACTGGTACGTTCCCTGTAAATCAACGCTATGCATCCGTTTTATTTGATACTGGTGCCGACTATAGCTTCGTGTCGTTAGAGTTTAAGAATATGCTTGGTTTAGCCGCTAATAAGTTAGATATCCCCTACTCAATCGAATTGGCCAATGGGAAGTTAGTAGAAGCCAACGAAGTTATCAGAGGTTGTGTGATCGAATTAGGAGAGCGTGAGTTTGCTCTGGATCTACTACCAGTCCAGTTGGGAAGCTTCGACGTGGTGGTAGGAATGGATTGGTTATCAGGCAACAAGGCTGAAATAGTTTGTCATGAAAAAGTCGTTCGTATCCCAACCGAAGATGGCGAAACAATTGTGGTTCACGGGGAGAAGCGTGATACGCCGTTAAGAATTATCAGCTGCCTGAAAGCACGAAAGTGTTTGCAGAAGGGGTGTGTTGCCTTCCTGGCACACATTGTGGATAAGAAGGCTGCTGAGCCGAGAATAGAAGACATCCCTGTCGTGAGGGAATATCCAGAAGTCTTCCCAGAGGACTTACCTGGACTGCCACCTCAGAGACAAGTAGAGTTCCGCATTGACTTAGTTCCAGGCACCGCGCCTGTGGCTAAGGCACCTTATAGACTTGCTCCGTCTGAGATGCAAGAATTGTCGACACAACTTCAAGAGTTGTTGGACAAGGGATTTATCCGACCAAGCTTCTCGCCTTGGGGAGCTCCGGTCCTGTTTGTTAAGAAGAAGGACGGTAGTTTTCGTATGTGCATCGACTACCGGGAGTTGAACAAGCTGACGATCAAGAATAGATATCCTCTGCCAAGAATTGATGATCTGTTTGACCAACTGCAAGGTTCAAGCTTTTACACAAAGATCGATTTGCGATCTGGATACCATCAGTTAAGGATACAAGAGGAGAGTATCCCGAAGACAGCCTTCAGAACTCGTTATGGACACTACGAGTTCCTAGTTATGCCGTTTGGTTTGACAAACGCACCTGCAGTCTTTATGGACTTGATGAATAGAGTTTGCAAGCCGTACTTGGACAAGTTCGTGATTGTGTTTATCGACGACATCTTGATTTATTCAAGGACAAAGGCTGAGCACGAACAGCATCTAAGAGCTATTTTGGAGTTGCTGAAGAAGGAACAGTTGTATGCCAAGTTCTCTAAGTGCGAGTTTTGGCTGCGTGAAGTCCAATTTCTTGGACATGTGGTGAATGGAGATGGAATCCATGTGGATCCAACCAAGATCGAAGCGATTAAGAATTGGGAAACGCCAAAGACGCCAACCGAGATTCGACAATTCTTGGGTTTGGCTGGCTACTATCGAAGGTTCATTGAGGATTTTTCAAAAATCGCTCAACCTTTGACACTCCTCACCTAGAAAGATAAGAAGTTTGATTGGGGAATCAAACAAGAAGAAGCGTTCCAGATATTGAAGGATAAGCTCTGCAATGCGCCAATCTTAGCACTACCGGAAGGTACAGATGATTTTGTGGTATACTGCGACGCTTCGCGTCAAGGATTGGGTTGCGTGTTGATGCAACGCCAAAAGGTTATTGCTTACGCATCACGTCAATTGAAAGTGCACGAAAAGAACTATACCACACATGATTTGGAACTTGGCGCAGTGGTTTTTGCATTAAAGATCTGGAGACACTACCTTTATGGTACAAAGTGTACAATTTTTACAGATCACAAGAGCCTACAACACATATTCAACCAGAAGGAGCTGAATATGAGGCAAAGACGTTGGGTTGAGTTGTTGAACGATTACGACTGCGAGATAAAGTATCATCCAGGGAAGGCGAATGTGGTCGCCGATGCCCTAAGTTGAAAGGAGAGGATCAAGCCCATAAGGGTTAGGGCTTTAGAAATGATTATCCGAACCGATCTTCCCTTGCGCATTCGTGCCGCGCAGAAAGAAGCTCTCAAGGAAGGAAACCTTGAAGAAGAATACCTCCGTGGGATGGAGAAGCTTTTGGTACCAAACGAGGAAGGAACGTTATGTTTTGAGAAAAGGATTTGGGTTCCTCTGTTTGGTGGTTTAAGGAAGGTTATTTTTGATGAAGCTCACAAATCGCGGTACTCTATCCATCCAGGAGCGGATAAAATGTACCAGGATCTCAAAGATTATTATTGGTGGCCTAGGATGAAAGGCGATGTTGCTGTTTATGTGAGCAAGTGCCTAACATGTGCTAAGGTGAAAGCGGAATACCAGAAGCCTTCAGGACTTCTGCAACAACCTGAGATTCCCAAGTGGAAATGGGAACAAATCTCAATGGATTTTATTACAAAGTTTCCAAGAACGCCAAGAGGCCATGACACTATTTGGGTAATAGTGGATCGATTAACAAAGTCCGCACACTTCTTACCTATCAGAGAGAAGGATAATACGAGCAAATTGGCTGAAATATACATGAGAGAGATCGTCGCACGTCATGGAGTGCCTCTCTCTATCATCTCTGATAGAGACGGAAGGTTTGTGTCAAGGATATGGCAATCCTTCCAAGAAGCTTTTGGCTCGCAATTGAATATGAGCACCGCATTTCACCCACAGACCGACGGGCAAAGCGAGCGGACGATACAGACTTTGGAGGACATGCTGAGAGCATGTGTAATGGATTTGGGCGGTAGCTGGGACAAGCATTTGCCTTTGGTCGAATTTTCATACAACAACAGCTACCACACCAGTATTGGTGTCGCGCCATTTGAAGCCCTTTACGGACGCAAGTGCCGATCACCCCTATGTTGGGCCGACGCAGGTGATAGGCAGCTTGCTGGTCCCGAAATCGTCCAAGAGACGACAGACAAGATTGCGCAGATTCTAAAACGCATCGAAGCAGCTCGCCACAGACAGAAAGCCTATGCAGATCCAAACCGGAAACACTTGGAATTCCAAGTGGGAGAAATGGTTTTATTGAAGGTTTCACCCTGGAAGGGTGTGGCACGCTTCGGAAAGCGTGGGAAGTTAAATCCGCGCTACATTGGTCCTTTCAGAATTTTGGAAAGAATAGGACTGGTAGCATACAAGCTGGACTTACCTGCTGAACTCCATTCAGTTCACGATACATTTCATGTATCCAACCTGAAGAAAAGTCCAACTCAAGATACCATTGCCATTCCCATTGACGAGATTCATGTTGACGACACGCACCATTTCGTTGAAGAACCGGTTGAGGTTACGGATTGGAAAGTAAACAAGACCCGCCGGAGCAGTGTCAAGCTCGTCAAAGTTCGTTGGAATGCCAGACATGGTCCTGAATATACCTGGGAGCGTGAGGACCGGATGAAAGAGAAATACCCCCACCTATTTCCTAAGAACCCTGCGTCTACAAGCAGAACTTAAAATTTCGGGACGAAATTTTTCTAACGGGGGGAGAATGTGACAACCCTCACCAAACCAGGTATCCGTACGACTTAATTAATAATTAATTACTGCTTAATTACTGTGCTTGTTTGAAATTACTGATGAACTGCTACTTGATTTCTGATACATGCATATACCTGCATCATACATTACTTACCGTCACTACATTATTTACATGCTGAACCTTAGTGACAAACATGATGCACAAAAAGCACAGTAGCAATATAACGGATAACCTATTGAACATGCTGATAAGCCAGCATCAGGCAGACACTGCCTCTAAGGCCTGTATGAGCCAGAAATATTTTACTACACTAGTGGTGAGTGTAGGGATACAAGGGTTGTAGAACTGCGTCTCTAGGAATAAGTTACAATGACTGGATGTGCCTAAAACGTGCTCTAAGCACAAAATTCGGCACTTTACATAATAATTCAGCTTTTAGCTAACTAATAAAGTGCCAAAACATGAGAGAAATATTACTAGACACTTTCCAAAGTGTCAGAAATGAGTTGTGTCACTAAAAAGGGTAATAACGACACTTTAAAGCTTTGTTAAGCACTTTAACGGATTACCATCCAACCGAACAACCGGATTTTACCCGGAACATGAAAATATTGTCATTTTCATTGTTTATCTTTTTCTGAGCCAGTTAGGGTCCCTGAATACCCTAACACCCATCATAACACACTACACACTAGTAACCGGGTTAATCACTTAACTTAACTAGATTAACCTAACTAATATACTTAACCTTTGGTTGAAATCGAACTAGTACCCCCCCCCCCCCCTTTTACGAATTCGGTCCCCAATGGGGACACCTCATGTCCTTTGATGATTATTATAATCTAACATGTTTAATATCTAGATAGCATATGATCCATTGGCTAATTATCATAAGAATTGTCTATAAGTTCATCACTAAACACACTTGATCTTTCACATTACACAACTCACCAAAACACTCCCTCTCTCTCTCTCTCAAAGGCTACGGCCGAACACCCCCTTGAGCACCCATCATATTTTCGGTTTTGATCTTCACATTCCAAGATCATTCAAGTGTTAAGGATCGCGTATAAGGAACCTTGGTGCAATCGGAAGGCGAAGGACCTCACTACATTGCTTTTATCCACGCATTTTTCGCTTAGATTCTTCCCTAGCCTCGAGCTAGTAGTAAGTTGCTTGAATCACCTTCTCAAACTATTTTAAAGTGGTTAATATGATTTGTAACGGTTAAAACTCGTGAACATACAAGATGAAGCATAAAAGTCTACTAAAAATGCTAAAAGTGATGGTTAAAAGCTCATATGTTGTGTAAATCTTGTAGTAATTGATTTGTGTAGTTATTTGGACCCGATCTATGTTGTGGTAGCTCGGATCATCATTTAACCCGGGTTGATCATGATCATGAATCATGACATAAGGTTGTTTTGGAAGTGACAAGTGTTAAAGGATGAAACTCTACCACACACGAATCATGAACTTGTGTAAAAGTGATTTTGCTTGTAAAATAGTGTTTAAAACTAGTAGATCTACGGATCTACAAGCGGTATTTGCAAAGAACCAAGTATCAAAGAAATCATGTTTTCTAAAGACGGATCTTATACTAACACGAATGATTTTTAGAACACACAAGTGTGTAAATACTTGTGTAACACTAAGTTTCGACAAAATAACTATTTTTGAAAAAGATGACGAGAAGTTGTAAAGATGGAATTTCTCTAAAAACGAGGTTTTTACAAAATCGGATGGATTTATATAGAGATCCGCTAAAAGTAATGGGATTTACTTCATAATATTAGAAAACCACAAGTTCATGTGATTTTTGCGACTTATATATATATTTGTTGACTAGTTTGTTGTCTTGAACGTTGTTTTGGTTAAATAAGGAAATTGTCGGGTGGATTTATAAAAGAAAATGATACGCTTGAAAGCGTGGCCACCTCCAGTTACAGAGGAAACTCTGGCGAAATTTTTCTAAAAACCTAACACTTAGAATTATTTTCACCTTAAGTGTTAGAGATACTTGTCGACTTGTTTTCAAACTACGAATTTCGCCACGACTTTGTTTACAAAATATCGGAGGTGGGATTTCACAAAAATAAAACTGGATAAATATATATTTAGTATATATTTTTCACTTGATATGTGTTTATGATTATTTTGTGAAAATACTAGTATTATTTTTAGGGTAAAAATAATACTATCAATTGTTGATGGATCCAAAATAATACGAACGCCTCTACGATAAATATATAAGTTACACCGGTAATTATTATTACCACTCGATCATTAAAACATAACTTACGCATTTTAAGGAAATATTCATGAACGCGTATTTTTGTTAAAGTATTATTTTGGGGAAAATTATGTGTAATGGAAAATATAATATTTTTTAGAAGAATATTTATATTTTGGAGTTAGAAATAAAATATATTTTAAGTGAGACTTAATAATATATTTCGAAATTATAGGAACACACATGTATTAAATCCCCCAACCTTGGGAAGGAAAATAAATACCAAGTATTTATTAATGTAAACACGAAATAGTTGTCTAACTATTTCCCAAAAAAAAAAAAAAAAAAAAAAACTTAAACCATAAAGCTAAGTCACGGTCGTCCGTCTAATAGAGTTAGTACGTGTAGGTCGTCACACAGCTGCTTAATTTGGAGGCATACTTGGTAGAGACGCACCACTGTGAGTTCATATCCCCCTTTTCTCTTAACTGTTTTCAGTTTTCTAAACTGCGGGGGTGAAATACATGTTACTATGATTACGAGTACTTTATACATGGTATGGTTAGCGTAAGGAGGTTTACTACTTAGATCATGTGAGTGGGTAGGCGGGAACTGGAGGCCATTAATCCTCATTGTAGGACCGAGGGACGTAAGCGGTAGATCTATCTGGGTGTAGCGAGCCCAACTACAGGTCCAGCATAACGGACCTTGGGGTGACTTTGTACCCATCGCGAAATCTGCTAGGTTTGAGTCTTCCTACTTGCACTTCACACATATCAATGGCCTTGCAAACCATTGGTGATCTCTTTTTCCTTATTTGCTACATACCAGGATTTTATATATACAAAGGTTTATTTACTCACTTACACATGAACTCGCTCAACATTATTGTTGATTTTTCAACTTACATGTATTTCAGGGAATTAAAGGATCTGGCGCGGTATGACACGTTTTCCCGCTGCACTAGTTACGAGGTCATCCGGGTTTGGGGAATGTGACTCTTTCCTGGACAAGTCACAGTCCTTAAACTGTGTTTATGTCATGTTGATGTTTGTGTTTGTTGAACAATGTCGTTAGGATGTGTTTCCGTTGAGACAATGTTGTTGTATTTGGTTTTTAAAACTTAATTAAATGGATGATCTTGCATGGTTTTATTTCATATAGCTTTGTTATGGTTAAGATATGGTATTAAGAAGTCACACCAAAATAACCACGCTTCCGCAAAGCCAGGGTGTGACACAGTGACGAGCCGTAGTTTCGGTCAAAATGCGCATTCGTGCGTATTTTGTAACCAAACTACTCTTAGGTATAAAAACCGTTTGTTTTGATACCAAACTTGTTTTCAAACTTAGTTAAGCATGTTTAACATGCTTAGCTCGTCACTTTTAGTTTTGTGCTTGTCTAGGGTCGTAAGGGTAAGCGATCTGATAAATCGCTTATACCTTCGAACCCGACCCATTTTGGTCGATCCTTAGGATCCGACCAAATACTTTAGGACCATAGCATATAGGGAATAACCTTCCGAGGTTATACCCTATGGTCATATCGTTTGAGTAGTTGTATGATAGGTAGTATATATGCCTTAGGTAAATTACCAGAATACCCTTTTCATGTATAATTGGTAATTAAGCATATGTAACCTAAAATTTTGTCACATAACTGATTATGTAACATGTTTAGGCATATAACACTTGTCATAGGGCTAGTTAGACGTCTCGAGTGCGCTTTTGCGCGCACGACGCGTTAAAGTAGCGTAAGCTACCTAAACGGGTCGTAATCGGTCGTAAGCACTTAGGTTAGGTTTCATTTTAGTATGTAGGTTTTGTTAAACCATATTACATGAGTTCTCATACTCATTTGGTTTACGAGCCCTCATTCAATCCGATCTTCCGATTTAGGTCCGGTTTATTGATGTAGTTACCTATATTAGGTGCCGTTTTACATCCGTGATCTCTAGCATTGTTTGGTTGTTACTCAAGGACTTCTAAGCAACCTCAAGTGAGTGCATAGACCCCTCTTTTACTATTTTCCAAACTGTTTTGGGGTGAAACACATGTGCCTACTTGTTACTTTCATGCTTTCCTGTTTTCACATCATATACCTGCTATGTTCGTTAGTACATTATAGTACATGATTTCATTACATTTCATGCTATGTATGTCCATTGTGTGCATACTTAGTACATTGTTTTACATTACATTTCTGCTATGTATGTTGACTGATAGCATGCTAGCACATTGATTTACATGACTTTTCTGCTTTGTATGTTAACTTAGCATACTTAGTACATTGTTTTCATATGACATGTATACAATTGCTATAACATTTGGTTTGCACAAACGGGTCTTTATTACGTTCATTAACATTTGCTACGCCGCTCGGTAGTAAGTAGTGCTACCATAGGACTTGACAAATCCCATTCCTGACATCTCGGGTTTGTTTGGATGTAAGGGATGACTGAATCCGAAAACATTTCTTTTGATAACCTTGACTGAAAGGGTTATCCGACTGTCTCAAGGCTTGAATGTATGCATTAACTTACCACATAAATGTTTGTATCAATGTAACATGCATTCACTTTGCAAAACATAACTTTTTGATATATTCAAAATACTTTGTTTTGTACATTTCTACATTTGGATTATGTGACAATACTTTACTTACAATACATAACATTTTTTACACATTACTTGACTACATTTGGACTTTTTTAAATTTGACATGGCTTATACAAGGACTTTTTGACAATTGGTTTAAACATAGACTTTATACATTGGTGGTTTGTTTAAGTGATTTAAGTAACGAGGCGTGTGTAATATGATACAAGCATGGTGGATACGCCGCTGGTACTTCCTATATATAAGTGTTTGTATGATATTACATATCGTAACGTTATTTGAATCATTTCAATTTAGACATATAACATTATATAATAATAACATATCTTTCACAAGACATTGCTTTACAATCAACTTATTTTATACAACTCATTTTACTTGGTTATTCATTTAACCATACATTATTCTTTTATTTATACATATCATCTGATCTTATCGCTTTTCAAATGATTTACAAAACAAATCAATTTACAAGGTTCATGACTAAACTTTATTAAACAACTATTTCTAAACTTACAAGTCATGAAACCTATTTTCACAAAACCTATGTATCTCACAGGCATTTTTATGCTGACGTACCTATTTTCACATGTGTTTTCAGGAGAGGATGCATAGGACTTATCGAGACATACCTAGGCGGACCTGTGCCTTAGCGACTTAAAACGAGACGAGAACTAGTTAATTTATGTTATGTACTCTTTATTTCTTGTTTAAAGACAATGTAAGTCATTTGATTGATGAATAAAATGAAACTTTAATTTCCATGGTTGTGAAACATTAATTATGTTACAACACTCCTCGACGTTTCTGCCACGTTTTGTATGTTCTACGTGGTCGGGGTGTGACAGAAAAGATGGTATCAGAGCCCATAGTTATAGGGAATTAGGTTATTAGTAATGCTTTGACCTAGTCTATAACCTTCCTAGGACCCTAACGCGAGTTTACTTGCGTTTAGTCATAAAACAATACCGTCACCTATCCTTAGCCGACGACCACAACAAGAACATAAATTTCAAAACCGTTTTGAAAATTAATCATCTGTTCTAGGATGATTGATTATAAGGTTTTGAACCCTCTATTGTAAGGTTTTGAACCCTCTATTGTAAGGTTTTGAACCCTCTGTTATATGGTTTTAAACCCCTTTGAATTTTCAAAATCTCGTCAAGGTTTTGGGTCCTAAATAATGTGAACACGTGCAAACTGGAAGAGTGAATGCCTGTACCCTGATTTTTCTGTCCAAGGCTAGAGTGTTCGTACAAATCCACATAATCGGACCAGTCACTCTTACCTGGGAACTCTTGGGGTGAGTGTCCACTTATAGGAGAGCATGTCTTCGCGATACATTAGGAGGACCTACTTGCTTTGATTCAGCCTTTGTGTGTCCTTTGTTTGCTTCGTGGTCCAAACAAATGACCATCACCCATGATTTTGGTCGGTAATTGTAACATCCTATTCTTACCCAATGCCATTTCATTTGTTTTCTCTCTTGTTTCCCCTTTTGACATGATGGAACGGTGTGATGAGAGATATGGGTGCCGAAGTGGCACCGGCTCAAACGTGGGAAGAACTTAGAGCACTGATGATGAAGGAATTCTGTCCTCGTCACGAGATCAGGGCCTTGGAAAGGGAATTCGACAATCTTGAGCAAGACAGCGGTGAACATCGAGCATACACTGATCGATATGAGGAGTTGAGCCTGTTGTGTCCTACCATGGTTACGCCTTTAGATAAGGCGATCGAAAAATACATTGATGGTCTCCCTGACTCAGTTCAGGGCATTGTTACTGGTAGTAACCCCACTACGGTTAGGCAGGCCATTGAGCTATCTGCAACCTTGACTGAATCTCAAATCAGGAAAGGTAAACTTTTTCGAAAAAGTGACAAGAAATTGCCCAAAGCTTGCTAATGCTAATCCAGCGTAGAGATGAGCATCTGACCGACTAGAAGACAACACCCTTTAGAAATAATCATGTCTTATGTATTATTTTCTTTTGTTGTCAAGGTCCATGAAACAGTTGTTATCATTGTTTATAAATAAATCTTTTATTTACATTTCAATGTATTTATGAGGTTGTATGTATAAACAACATATCCCTTACAATACCGACAATTAAGGAATCTTATTCCTTGAAAAGCAAACTACCCCCCCCCCCCAAATAATTTTTCTAAGAAAAATGAAGTACAAGGCGCAAGTTACAACACTGGATGAATACCCAAAGTACCACTATAAATCCTTAATAGGGTACCTAAGGGTATTTCCGTAAATCCTAAAATTGTTGTGTTCCTTAAATTCGAATATTACGTTTCTTTGAAAACAAAATCGAATTTTTGGGAGATCATCCTATCTTTTCAGATAGATCCCAGAGGACATTGAAGCCCATCTACTGGTTTCCTGGTGTACCTTGAATATCCATATTCAATCGATTACAAGTTAATAACAAATTAATAATCAAGTTAAACAACTATGTGATTATGTGCTTATGTGTTCCCTTTTATGTTTTTGTGTAATCCAAGTTTTGTTATCCAAATCCTCGTAGAATCTTCCATAACTTCGTATAAGGGATTCATAGTAGGATATCCAAAGGTACTATATTAAATCCTCAATGGGCTTTTACGTAATAGTAAAGACCCTTGGATTATATTGTACTATTCCACAATTAGACCCCTTGAGTGGTCTAGTTAAACAGATTGATCCAGAAATCTGGTTAGGAACATCATGTGATGATATAGCTGAAAGGACTCCTTGGTGGCCTAATTAAAAGGATCATTTGTCGATCTAATTAAAAGGACCCAATGGTAGTCTAGTCACACTCATCACAGGTTTGATTTTCCTCCCCTAAACATTACAAGACAAATTATGCGGACTATGCAAGGAATTAAGTAATTATGGATGCATACGTAATTATGGAATTCAGTGCATAGAAACCACAGCGAGTTTTGTCATGTGTCTAGAGTTGACTCGGTTCATTTTCGTTCCTGAAGAAATTGTGGAAAATGACTCATTCCGTTCATTTTCGTTCCTGAAGAAATTGTGGAAAATGACTCATTCCGTTCATTTTCGTTCCTGGAGAAATTATGGAAAATGACTCATTCCGTTCATTTTCGTTTCTGAAGAAATTGTGGAAAATGACACATTCCGTTCATTTTCGTTCCTGAAGAAATTGTGGAAAATGACTCATTCCGTTCATTTTCGTTTCTGAAGAAATTGTGGAAAATGACTCATTCCGTTCATTTTCGTTCCTGAAGAAATTGTGGAAAATGACTCATTCCGTTCATTTTCATTCCTGAAGAAATTGTGGAAAATGACTCATTCCGTTCATTTTCATTTCTGAAGAAATTGTGGAAAATGACTCATTCCGTTCATTTTCGTTTCTGGAGGAATTGTGGGAAATGAGTCATTCCGTTCATTTTCGTTTATGAAGGATACCCATTAAGGAAAATGGCTCATTCCGTGCACTTTTCGTTTCTGAAAAATGTCCGTTAAAGAGGAATATCAGGATTTTGTCTTATCCTTGATGGTTATTTAACGCAAAGTCACAGACAGGCTCCTACAAATAAATTTCGGGACGAAATTTCCTAAAGTAGGGGAGACTGTGACACCTGTGTCACTTCATCCATCAAACAAATACCAAACCAATGAAATATTGTATTTCATACTTGGGATTTATAAAAATATGTGTATCATTTGCACATATCAAATTTTGTTCGATTTCAAGCTTTAAATCACTTTCTGGAAGGTTATACGCGCACTGATGCGTAAATATAACCAGTTTAATGCAACGAACACTCCGGAATAGTGAAATAGTCTTAACATACCTTAAATAACCTTTACATAACTTAGAAATAAGTTTTGAAGGCTTTGGTATGGTAAAATCAAGTTAAATCGCTTACAGGGACTAAAGTTGACAAACTGTGAAAGTATGCCAATTTGAACTGTAACAGACATTCCGGAACATGACCATAAGTTAAACATACCATAAATATCCTTTACATAGATTAGAAATAGGCTTTGAGGGGTTCGGTGTGCTAAAATAAACTTTTGGGTCATTCAGGGACTAAAAGCGTCAAAAAGTGCACAAGTTTGCATTTTCACGCATAACTAACGTTCTGAATACTTCCGGACATCCAAAAATTTATTTAAGCACTAAAATATTTTATTTTAGCGTTTGTCATAAGAAAAATCCATTCGTCACGCAATTTGGATCGTTTTTCGCGCTTGTGCGCATTCCGTCGTAATTAAGCGAACAACGCAACCGTACGACCAAACGAACCGTCATCCGAGATATTTTTGAGCATGTTTTGAGTTCCCCATACTTTAACTTCATTTTAGAGCCTTGAAATAAGGTTAACGGGGTTCAAACGCATCGAAAATAGCTTAAACGGGCAGCAGGGACCATTTCTGCCATTTTTGAAACATTTCTGAATCAGGTGCATGGTGGCGTAGCGCGAGCCCCTAAGGCTTTCACCGTCGCGCTACGCGACTGCCTAATCTGAACAGAAAAATCAGATTAACAGCTGTTAACAGCTGTTAAGCACTCACAACTCAATTGCAAATGGTATTCTGAATACTATGGGCTGATTTGGAGGTGCACATGGTATTGTAAAACCATGTGCCCAAGTGTAGGGTTGAGATCGAAGCACGGGAATCAAGAAACGATCCTAACGGTGGTCCTAATCCTATAAATACCCCCTTGCCTTCATTTGCAAAACCCACAAGAATCTTGATTTGAGAAGCTCTAAGTTGAAACCATTGTTTCATACCTGAGCTACTTGGATCGAGATTAGCATTCGGGGACCCTTTGTAAGTGTTCCTTCGTTATTTTATTGCTTTCCGAGTCCGAAAGTCAAACTTTGTTTGACTTTCTGCATTGACCAGTTTATGGTCAATGCGAAGTTCGTTTGAACTTCGCAATGTGAGCGTAATCACGATGGTTATAGTCCCTTGTGACTATGCCTACTGATTACCACGTTGTCTAGGCTCAGTGACGAGCCGTAGTTTTGGTCAAAATGCGCATTCGTGCATATTTTGTAACCAAACTACTCTTAGGTATCAAAACCGTTTGTTTTGATACCAAACTTGTTTTCAAACTTAGTTAAGCATGTTTTAACATGCTTAGCTCGTCACTTTTAGTTTTGTGCTTGTCTAGGGTCGTAAGGGTAAGCGATCTGATAAATCGCTTATACCTTCGAACCCGACCCATTTTGGTCGATCCTTAGGATCCGACCAAATACTTTAGGACCATAGCATATAGGGAATAACCTTGAAAGGTTATACCCTATGGTCACATCGTTTGAGTAGTTGTATGATAGGTAGTATATATGCCTTAGGTAAATTACCAGAATACCCTTTTCATGTATAATTGGTAATTAAGCATATGTAACCTAAACTTTTGTCACATAACTGATTATGTAACATGTTTAGGCATATAACACTTGTCATAGGGCTAGTTAGACGTCTCGAGTGCGCTTTTGCACGCATGACGCGTTAACGTAGCGTAAGCTACCTTAACGGGTCGTAATGGGTCGTAAGCACTTAGGTTAGGTTTCATTTTAGTATGTAGGCTTTGTTAAACCATATTACATGAGTTCTCATACTCATTTGGTTTACGAGCCCTCATTCTATCCGATCTTCCGATTTAGGTCTGGTTTATTGATGTAGTTACCTATATTAGGTGCCGTTTGATATCCGTGATCTCTAGCATTGTTTGGTTGTTACTCAAGGACTTCTAAGCAACCTCAAGTGAGTACATAGACCCCTCTTTTACTGTTTTCCAAACTGTTTTGGGGTGAAACACATGTGCCTACTTGTTACTTTCATGCTTTCCTGTTTTCACATCATATACCTGCTATGTTCGTTAGTACATTATAGTACATGATTTCATTACATTTCATGCTATGTATGTCCATTGTGTGCATACTTAGTTCATTGTTTTACATTACATTTCTGCTATGTATGTTGACTGATAGCATGCTAGCACATTGATTTACATGACTTTTCTGCTTTGTATGTTAACTTAGCATACTTAGTACATTGTTTTCATATGACATGTATACAATTGCTATAACATTTGGTTTGCACAAACGGGTCTTTATTACGTTCATTAACATTTGCTACGCCGCTCGGTAGTAAGTAATGGTACCATAGGACTTGACAAATCCCATTCCTAACATCTCGGGTTTGTTTGGATGTAAGGGATGACTGAATCCGAAAACATTTCTTTTGATAACCTTGACTGAAAGGGTTATCCGACTGTCTCAAGGCTTGAATGTATGCATTAACTTACCACATAAATGTTTGTATCAATGTAACATGCATTCACTTTGCAAAACATAACTTTTTGATATATTCAAAATACTTTGTTTTGTACATTTCTACATTTGGATTATGTGACAATACTTTACTTACAATACATAACATTTTTTACACATTACTTGACTACATTTGGATTTTTTTTTACATTTGACATGGCTTATCCAAGGACTTTTTGACAATTGGTTTAAACATAGACTTTATACATTGGTGGTTTGTTTAAGTGATTTAAGTAACGAGGCGTGTGTAATATGATACAAGCATGGTGGATACGCCGCTGGTACTTCCTATATATAAGTGTTTGTATGATATTACATATTGTAGCGTTATTTGAATCATTTCAATTTAGACATATAACATTATATAATAATAACATATCTTTCACAAGACATTGCTTTACAATCAACTTATTTTATACAACTCATTTTACTTGGTTATTCATTTAACCATACATTATTCTTTTATTTATACATATCATCTGATCTTATCGCTTTTCAAATGATTTACAAAACAAATCAATTTACAAGGTTCATGACTAAACTTTATTAAACAACTCTTTCTAAACTTACAAGTCATGAAACCTATTTTCACAAAACCTATGTATCTCACAGGCATTTTTATGCTGACGTACCTATTTTCACATGTGTTTTCAGGAGAGGATGCATAGGACTTATCGAGACATACCTAGGCGGACCTGTGCCTTAGCGACTTAAAACGAGACGAGAACTAGTTAATTTATGTTATGTACTCTTTATTTCTTGTTTAAAGACAATGTAACTCACTTGATTGATGAATAAAATGAAACTTTAATTTCCATGGTTGTGAAACATTAATTCTGTTACAACACTCCCCGATGTTTCCGCCACGTTTTGTATGTTCTATGTGGTCGGGGTGTGACAATTACCTCCTGCCATAAAGCAGAAGACAACAGATGTTACAACATCTGTTGTAATGACAACAGTGGTTGAAGCACCAGTTGTTTCAACACTTGTTAGTCAAACACTTTCCATCACTCAAACCACTGATCCACCCAAGACATCATCAGCCTCTCCTACAACAAAAAGGAGAAGGATTTTCATACCTGATGATTCACCACCACCATCACCACCATCAAAAACTACCTCACCACCTTCAACCCCTGCTCAAAAGCAGAAGACATCTACTAACAAATCAGTAGTTGTAATAACAACAGAGGTTGAAACACCAGTTGTTTCAATAGTTGTTTGTCAATCATCCACCACTGCTCTCATCATTCCTACATCACAACCAAAATTACCTCCATCCATAAAGTTTCACAAAATAAAAAGAGAAACAACTCAGGCAACTGATGAAAAATATGATCATGTTGCTGCAAAATATCCACTGGAACTAGATGCTGTAAAAAATGAGATGAGACAATTTTACACCGAGGATGATCCTTCAAAAAGAAGATTTCCTTCTCTCATAGGCTTTGTTAGTGCATTACGTCTATTGACTTCATCTTGTATCATGTTATGATATAGTATAGGTTAGAATAACCAGTGCACGAGGTTCGAGAATCGAAAGTTGGTGGATTAGCAAGTAGGTCCGCTTATATGGACATTGTCCATAAAAGCGAACCAGAAGCTAATAGGTCCGCTTATATGGACATTGTCCATAAAAGCGAACCATAAGCTAATAGGTCCGCTTATACGGACATCCATATAAGCGAACCTACCTGACCTATATATAGTGCACATGTTGTTCATTTGGTAACGGTTCTGAAAATTGTAACGAAGTGCTGCCAGATTGCTTTCAGGTTGTAAACGTTGTTAAATCAATCAAATAAACATTATAATTAGTTTGAGCGTCTGTATCTTTGATTCCGCCTCTGATACAGAGAAAAGACTCTTCTGATTGACTCGTTCGGGTTCAACAACGATCCTACAGGCTTCATAGTCCCAGAAGACATGGATGAATTTCTCGAGATGAAAGCAAGGCAAGCAAAGATTAGAGCTAAAATTGAATGCAAAGATCAAGGTGATAAAGCCATTTCTAAAAAATTGGAATTTTTACTCACAAAAGTCAAGCTGATGGAAGATTATGCATGAGATCTGAGCAAAGAAAAAGCAGATCAACGAAAATAGATGAGAAAAGAATATATTGCATATATCATGAAAGAAAAATTCTATCCAGCTGAAGAAAAACAATTTGAAGAAGGGCCAATGGTCGCTTTGAAGCATGAAGCAAACAGGATTGAAAGGATTAAAAATGATCCAAGAAAGAAGAAGACAGCTCCAAATTGGAACAAATACAAAAAGCTAATTGTTGATCTTACTTCTGAGTACAAAAAGAAGAAACAGGAACTGGTAGATGCTAAAGTTGATACTGCTGAAGCCATAGCTAAATGGACAAAGCAGTATACCGACGAAGCTTATGAAAGGCTGAAGAAAAGAAGGATAACAGTCTCAGACACTTCTAACAAGCCAGACTATAACAAGATAGAACAACAGCTGGATGCTCTTAAAACACTGCTCACATCAGCAGATAACCCTATCCTTGTGGAAAACCAAGAAAAAGGAAAACTGCTGACCAGTGAAGAAGAAAAAGAAAAGGAAGCTGAGTACTTCACAGAAGCCATCAAGAAAATGGATCTAAAAGAAGAGAGTTCAGTGAGCCTTCAAAACCTTTTCAAAAAGATATTAACCAAACCTGCAGCAGATATCTCAGACACTGAACTTGAACAAAGAAAAAGACAAGAGCTGATTGAACAAGAAGCTGTAGAAGACATAGCTGCAGCAAATGAAGTCATAGAAGAGGCTTTTAAACGAATGTCTGAAGTTCAGGATACTGCTTTACAATTTTTCTCAAGGCCAAAATCTCCAAGCTCATCAGAAAATAAATCTTTCCCAAGAAACCCATTGGGTTCAAAAGTACTAAAGTGGCTCTCTGATCAAAAGACCCATGTATTCACCCTGGTCAGATCCAATGGTGAAATGAAGTACATATCAAGGAAAGAAGCACTAGGCCTTAGTGTTAAAGATTTGAAGGATCTGCTTGAACTTTCATTATGCAGGGATGAGGATGACACAAGTTCCAAAGATTTTGAAGAAGAATTTAAAAGACAAGCTAGTGAACTTCTGATGAGGAATAAAGATCCAAAATAATGAAGTGTTTTGGCATTATCTGTTCTAGGGGAGATTGTTGGGATTGAACCCTACCAGAGGAACAGATAATGAAAGCCAAAACTGGTTCACAACAGTGGATTCACAATAAGCAGCTGTTTACACTAAGTCTTCTCCCTTGAAAGTGATTATAACAGCTGATGGTCTTATAACCACTGCCTGTATACAACTGCTGCTGCTTCTTTAACTACTGATAAAGCCCAGAAGACTGCTGAGAAGTAAACACTATTGGTACAATCTACTGATGACAAAGCACTGCCCAATCAAGGACTGATCAACCTTGAGGAAAGCACTGATGTAAGAAGTGAACAGTAGTTTAGCTTGTCATCTGTTTTAGACATAATCAGTGGTTAGGATTAGTAGTGTTTGTATAAGAACAGTAGATACAGGTTGTTAGACTGTTAGACGTCGCTTTCATGGTGACGTCAGCTGAGATGTCTCAGTGGTTTGGATTGTCTATAAATGGAACAGTACTCTGTACTGTTACATTTGATCGTCTTGAGTGAGTTCTTCTCCTCAATTCAATCCTTTCATCTTGTGCAACCAACCATGAAGTATCAGGCTGAGGGAGAGTTTAGTTTGTAAGCTTGCATTGTAATCTTTTGCTTTGAATTGTAATCTTTCGACTCTATGAAAAGCAAATGTTTATCAAACTATATTCTCCTTTGATTGTGTTTACAAAGTTTGTTATTCATTTCCGCTGCACTTAAACTCTGTTCATTTCTGTTGATTTGTTCAATTTATACAAACTAACACAATCATGAAAGCCTCCGATCCTAACAGACGCTTAGGTCGTGTAACGACTATTAGTCTTAGTTGCTTATTAAGACTTATTTAGAATCATTGGTATATTTTGAGATACATCCTTGATGTTTTGTATATTTCTGAAGTACATATCTCCAAGCATAGGAACGCTTGTATTTGTGAATATTCATACTTGTGTTTTCTTGGAACTTTAGTAGCCTTTGTATTCCAAATCTTGGTATATTTGTGTGTTATATTATTTTCCAGTTTCTAAAATAATATAACTACTTCACATAATATACAAGTAACACACATATTGTGACAACTAAATATATACTTAGTCACTTTTATTTATCAAAAATCAACCTCCAATGTTTGTAATTTTTGCAATAAAAATTATGGCAAACTTTTATATGAAAACCATGTTCGAAATTTACTTATAAATACTTGTGTAAAAATATTTCTCTAAGTGTTAATATTTTTAGAAAACTTTACCATAGTTTCCCCTAAAAAAATGGAGGTTTCCATGCTTTCAAAGCATATCATTTTCTTTTAAAATCATCATCAATTATCAACAACATAATCAATACTTATCATGAGCCAAGATCATGTAAATTACACTACATCATGAACTTGAAGTTTTTGTAAAAACTTGTAGTAACTTACCATGTTATTTAGTAGGTTTAGTTACCCTTTAAAACATTGTTATTTGTTTGTAAATCACATTCTTGAAAGATTTAGTCATTTACAACTTGCAAGATGATTTTTCTAAAAATATTTCTTTTGTATTTTTCTTGTTACAAACATGTTTCTAGTCTTGTTTAAACACTAAAAATATGATTAGTTTACTTAGAAACCATGACTTTGTAAATCTTGTAAATAAACTTGGTTTCTTGAGAAAATTATTTTTGTAAGCATCTACTTATAAGACTTTTAACATGTATCAACCATCATCATACCCTAAAACATTTTTTTTTCAAGTTCATGAGAAACATAAAGTATGATCATCTTGGTATTTCATAAGATCATCACCTTAACTTACTAGATCATGTGTTTAATCACAATCTAGTAGGTTTCATTTGATGTCTAACATCATAAACACAAATAATCAATCATCAAGAAGCAAAACAACACTAAACAACATGTATTCTTATGTCATTAAGCTTATGTTAAAGGTTCATCTTCATGTTCATTGGTGTTCTTTAAGTTTAACCATTTACTTAACACTTTAACCATTATGACTAGAAGTAAAAACAAGATCAAGAAGCTTACTACTAGCTCTAATGGCTAGGGAAGTGGCACAAGAATGGTGAAGATAATTATGGAAGAAAATGGGTGGTTAAAGATTCCACAAAGAGGTCCTTCAAGTTTCTACACTTCAAGCCTCCTTAGATAGGCTTCTTACACCACTAAATCACCTTGGATTGCTAGGAAATGGATTGAAAAGGATGGATGTGTGGGTGTGTGTTTGTGCCGTGAGTAAAGGAAGAAGGAAGAAGGAAGGGAAAGGATGTTGGTGATTTTGAGTGTGAGAATGATAAGGGTTCATCCCTTTGGTTATTTATAAAATCCTTCCAACATTTAAAGGACCAATGGATCTAATGTCTCAAAAGGACTTAACATATCAAATAAGTAATCCAAATGAATCAAATAAAATCAATTAAGATCACAAGGTGGGGCCCATATCCCCTAACCGGTTATAGGGGGGTATCTAGTTAGGTTTCAACCTTAGTTACTTCATTTAGTTAGAAAGTAAAGATGTTAGTTAGGTATTTTGTGTGTTTAATGTTTATGAGATGCAATATGGTGTTCGGTGATCATAACTAGCTTGGAAACATTAAAATAATGCTTCTAGTGTAATTTTTTATGTTTCGGGTAGTGTCCGGTTGTTCGGTTAGATACCGATTCGTTAAAGTGCTAAATAGCGCAGTTTAGTGTGCTTTATGTTCCCTTTTATGGCAGTTTAGATTCCCGACACATAGGAAGTTATTTTGGATAATAAAACATAGATTATGCATGATATTTTGAGGTTAAAAAGCTGATTTTAGCTGAATTATGGCTGATTTGTGTAAAATTCTGCATTTAAAGTGTAGGGATGAGCATATCGGTATCCAATACCAAACCGATACCGATACCGCCTAATACCGATCCGGAATTTCACCCAAACTAGGTACCGATACCGCTACTGATACCGAAACATGTCGGTTAGGTATCGGTACGGTACGGTATCGGTATTATACCGTATTTTGAGGGTCGGTATCGGTATAATACCGATACCGTACCGTACCGATACCGAAAACGCCAAAAAGTGGATACCGATCGGGATACCGATCGGGATCGGGATCGGTACGGGATCGGTATGGGATCGGTATTCGGTGGCATATGCTTATCCCTAGTTTCGGGTGCTTTTTAGTGCACAGTTTAGCTTCCGGGATGTTTGTAAGTTAACCCTTGTATCCATACTTGGGTTTTAATATATTCTAGGTGTTAGACCTACTCCTTGGCCCTAATTTTATTGTCGGACTGTTTTCTGCAGAATGCTAACACAGTGTGTCTTACCGGTGAGTTTACTAGTTTTTCTGACGCAACGCTAACAGTAATGCTTAAAGAAATATTTGAAGTATAAAACGTGCATGAATTCACATGTATAGCATGTAATCAGACAATGTTGACATTTAAGCACATAATTG
Source organism: Helianthus tuberosus (assembly GCA_030545235.1). Lineage (NCBI taxonomy): Eukaryota > Viridiplantae > Streptophyta > Magnoliopsida > Asterales > Asteraceae > Helianthus > Helianthus tuberosus. The sequence continues at coordinate 106,962,437 of CM060414.1, read as the reverse complement.
CAGATATTAAATAATAATTAAATTGTACGGAAATTACCGGTTTTGTGCCAGTTGTCACACTATATCCTTAAGAGGTACTATCAGTGATTCATCAGTTAAACATTTCTTGAGATTAGATACATGAAATACATCATGTATTCCTGCCATTTCCTCCGGCAGTTGTAGCTGATAGGCTACAGGTCCTATTCTTCTAATAATCTCAAAAGGTCCAACATACCTGGGACTTAGCTTTCCTTTTTTTATGAATCTTACCACTCCTTTCCAATGAGAGACTTTTAATAATACCTTATCTCCTGCTTGAAATTCCAATGGTTTCCGCCTATTGTCAGCATAGCTTTTCTGTCAATCACGTGCTGTTTTCAGCCGTTCCTTGACTTGAATGATCTTGTCTGTTGTTTCTTGTACTATCTCAGGTCCAGATAGTTGTTTTTCCCAAATTTCTGCCCAACAGACTGGAGTTCGGCATTTTCATCCATAAAGTGCTTCGAATGGTGCAGCATTGATACTTGTGTGATAACTATTATTATAATAAAATTCTATCAATGGTAAGTGATCGTCCCAATTACCTCCGAAATCAATTACACAAGCTCTAAACATGTCCTCCATTGTCTGAATTGTCATTTCGCTTTGTACGACTGTTTGAGGATGATAAACTGTGCTTAGATTCAACTTGGTTCCCATGGCTTTTTGGAAACTTTTCCAAAAATGAGAGGTAAAACGAATATCTCTGTCAGACACAATTGATAGAGGAATTCTATGTAAAGAAACTATTTCATTTACATACAATTTAGCTAATTGTTCCATACTAAAAGTTTCCTTCATTGATAGGAAATGAGCTGACTTGGTTAGTCTGTCTACAATCACCCAGATTGTATCATTACCTTTCCTTGTTTTGGGTAATTTAGTAACAAAATCCATTGTTATCAACTCCCATTTCCAAATAGGCATTTCTAACTGTTGCAATAAACCTGAAGGTTTCTGATGTTCAGCTTTGACTTGTGAACAGGTTAAACATTTTGCAACGTATGCTGCTATATCCTTTTTCATTCCTATCCACCAGAAATTCTTTCTTAAATCTTGGTACATTTTATCACTTCCTGGATGCATCGTATATTTAGACTTATGGGCTTCTTCTAATATATGATGACGTAGGTTTCCTAATTTAGGTATCCACATTCAATTTTTATGGAATCTCAAAATTCCATCTATTCCTTGTTCTAATTCCTTGATCATTCCTTTTAGTTTTTCAGTATCATCCGTGATTACTGATTCTGGTGCTTTTCTAATCTGCTCATTTAAATCTACTTGTAGATTTAATTTAAGAGAACGTATTCTTTTTGGCTGTTCGTGATGCTTTCGGCTTAAGGCATCAGCAACTACATTTGCTTTTCCTGCATGATACTGAATATCACAATCATAATCACTAAGCATTTCCATCCAGCGTCTTTGTCTCATATTCAATTCTTTTTGCCCGAAGACATACCTTAAACTTTTATGATCGATGAAAACAGTAAACTTACTACCGTACAGGTAATGTCTCCAAATCTTAAGAGCGAAAATTATAGTTCCTAATTCTAAATCATGAGTTGAATAATTCTCTTCATGATTCTTAAGTTGTCTAGATGCATAAGCTATAACCTTTTAACGTTGCATTAACACACATCCATAACCTAATTTAGAAGCATCACAATAGATTACAAAATCTTCAGTTCCTTCTGGTAACGCTAGTATGGGTGCATGGGTTAATCTTTGCTTAAGGATTTTAAAGGCTTCTTCTTGTTTTGGTTCCCATTTAAACTTAACAGATTTACAAGTTAACTTAGTTAAGGGAATGGCTATTCTAGAAAAATCTTGAATAAATCTTCTATAATATCCGGCTAGTCCTAAAAAACTTCTAACCTCGGTTGGTGATTCAGGGGTTTTCCACTTGGTTATTGCTTCGATCTTGGTGGGATCCACATAAATTCCTTCATGATTAACAAAGTGTCCAAGAAATTGTACCTGTTCTAACCAAAACTCGCACTTTGAAAATTTAGCATAAAGTTTTTCTTTTCTTAATAAACTTAAAAGTGCGTGCAAATGTTTTGCATGATCCTTTTTACTCTTAGAATAAATGAGAAAATCATCTATAAAGACAATTATGAATTTATCCAAATATGGCTTACATATTCGGTTTGCAGCTGGGGCATTGGTTAAACCAAATGGCATGGCAGTAAATTCATAATGACCATACCTTGTTCTGAAGGCGGTCTTAGGAATGTCCTCTTCCTATACTTTTAACTGATGATATCCTGACCTTAAATCGATTTTTGAGAAAAATCGTGCTCCTTGTAACTGATCAAACAGATCATCAATTCTTGGTAATGGATACCGATTCTTAATTGTGACCTTGTTTAGTTCACGGTAGTCAATGTACATACGCATTGATCCATCCTTCTTTTTGGCGAATAAGATTGGCGCTCCCCATGGGGATGAACTTGGTTGTATGAATCCTTTCTCTAACAATTCGTCTAATTGTTTCTTTAGTTCTTGCATTTCTACAGGTGCCAAATGGTAAGGTGCTTTGGCAATTGGTGCTGTCCCTGGTATTAAATGGATTTTGAATTCAACTTCTCTATCTGGAGGTTGCCCTGGTAATTCTTCTGGAAATACATCTGAAAACTGGGATACTACTGGAATATCCTTTAATTCTTTTCCTTTAGTGTTAGTGATTATAGAAATCAAATACACTAATGACCCTTTTCTTATGTAACTTGTTGTTTTCATCATAGAGATGAATTTAGTGGATCTAGAGGTTTTATATCCTTTAATTGTGATCTTTTCACCCTTTGGTGAATTTACTTGTATTGACTTTTGATCACACAAAATACTGGCTTTATTGGCTATTAACCAATCCATTCCTAACACGATATCAAATCCTGCCAGATTCATGGGGTAAATATTTGCAATAAATTTCTGATTTAGAATTTCTATTCTTGCTCCCTGCAAGATCTCAGAAATTTTAATGGTTTCACCATTTGCTGTCTCTACTAGACATTCTTGTGGAAGTTTAGTTAATGATTGATTGAGAAGTTTGCAAAATGAAGTATTAATAAAACTTTGGTTTGCACCAGAGTCAAATAATACTTTAGCAAAAATATCATTAACTAAAAACGTACCAGTGATCACATCCGGGATCATCTTTGCTTCTTCTGCAGTTAGAACAAATGCTCTAGCATTTTTGGTATTCTTGTTATTCGTAGCTGGAGCTAATTTTGGACAATTAGGCTTGATATGACCTTTTTCTCCGCAATTGTAACATATCCTGTTGTTAGCTTTCTTCCTGCAGTCTTCTTCCTTGTGTCCGAATATTTTGCAAAAGTTACAGTATATGGAGCATCTTCCTGAATATTTCCTTTTGCAATTCTTACAGTAGGGTGCAGAGGTAGAGCCTACATTTTTGAGTGTTTTGCAAGGATTAACAAGATTTGAACAAGTGTAAAATCAGATTTAGTGCTTGGTGAACACACAACTTGGTCCCCAAGATCACTAAAATAATCAAAACAATCAAGTTGCAAACCAGCTGTTGCTGGGAATAAACATTCTGTCCAACTGTTGTTGTCGCGTCCCGCAACTGGGGAGTGCCTCTCCCGTCGCGCCCCGCCACAACATACAACATAGTTTCAACATTTGGCAGCTTTAGTCCCTACACGTATTTTGTTGAGTTTGACGCATTTAACCCTCGTTAACCCAAATTTTAGGCTTTGTAAAGACGTAAAAGCATATGTAACTTGGATTATGCCCGAAAATGTCGTGGATGGCGGTTCGTTCGGTTGTACGGTCGCGTTTTTCGTTGAATTACGTCAAACGCCCAAACGAATACGAAAACGGCCGCAATTACGCAACGAATGATATTTTTGCATTCTTATCAATAAAATACAAGATTTTAATGAGTACAAAATATTCGGATTCGTATATAGGGTTCGTATTCAGAAATACGAGAATCGGCAGACTTTTGTAGTTTGTCGGAAATAGTCCTTGCACTTGAATAAGCGTGTTTTTGTCATTCCTAACCCTTCGAAACTTATTTCTAAGTTATGTATCGGTTATTGAATTGCTTTCAAAGAAAAAGTTTTTGAAAGCCCGAAATTTTGCATAAGGGTTACATTAAACATGTTGGCGAGGTTTATCTATGTGGTCACAATGACGACTACATTTTATTATGTAGTATTCTTTAATTATTATGTAAGGTTTTATAAAATCTGGCTAACATTAATATATAGTGCATTTTTTATTCACTAATAATTATTGAAAATAAATAAATGAGTTAAATGTCTGGATAGTCCCTGTGGTTTGCCCTTTTTTCACCTTTAGTCCCTAACTTTCTAAAATTACAGCTATACTCCCTAACTTTTGCAATTTTGTTCCCTGATAGTCCCTGAAATGTATGGAGGTTAGTTTTTGGTGTTAAGTGAGTGTGAAATTACAAAAATACCCTTAGTGTTAAATTAATACTAAAAAGTTAAAAGAGATATTCTTAATACTTAAAGATTTATGTGGGACCCACCCACTTCATCTTCTTCACTTTCACCGTCTCCACCTTTAACCACCAAAGATTTGTGTCCCTTTTTCTGTTCATCCTTGTTTATCAAGATTTCCGTGTAAGCTCTCTTGATTAATAATATATATACAAAAATAAGCCTTCCCAATGTCACACCCCGACCGCGTAAAACAACAAATCGCGGCGGAAACATCGGGGCGTGTTGCAACAGAATTAATTGTCTCAAATCCATGGCAATTGAAGTTTCGTTTTATTGATTAAAATGTTACAATGTCTTAATAAACAAATAAATACAACATAATTAACTAGTCTTGCATCTTTTATTGTCACTAAAGCCCAAGTCTGCCTATGTATATCTTGATCATCTTATGCAACAGCTCCTGAAAAACACATGTGAAAATATGGTACGTCAGCATAAAAATGCCGGTGAGATACATAGGTTTTGTGAAAATAGGTTTCATGACTTATGTTTGAGAAAATGTTTAGTCATGAACCTTGTTATTTGCTTTGTTTTGTAAATCATTTGAAAAACAATGAGTTCAGATGATATGTATAAATAAGTGAATAATGTATGGTTAAATGAATAACCATGTAAAATGTGTTTGTATAAGATAAGTTGTTTATAAATCAATGTCTTGTGAAAAGTATGTTATTTGTATAAAATGTTATATGTATCAAACTGAAATGATTCAAATAACGCTACGACATGTAATACCATACAAACACTTATATATAGGAAGTACCAGCGGCGTATCCACCATGCTTGTATCATATTACACACGCATCGTTACTTAATCACTTAATCAAACCAAACCACCAATATAGAATGTCTATGTTTAACAATTGTAGAAATGTTTATGTATGGTAAGCAATGTAAAGTTAAACGAATAACCTTATAGTAGCATATCAAAAGTATACTTTGGATTTGTAAGTAACATATTTAACTATGTTTTGGTTTCATAAGTAACATATCAAAATATGCTTTGGATGTGATAAATAACATATTAAACTATGTTTTGGTTTCATAAGTAACATATCAAAATATGCTTTGGATGTGATAAATAACATATTAAACTATGTTTTGGTTTCATAAGTAACATATCAAAATATGCTTTGGATGTGATAAATAACATATTAAACTATGTTTTAGTTTAGTAAATAACATATCAAAATATGCTTTGGATGATTAATAAAATATTTGTTGGTTTTGTACAATACCACACATGAGAGTATATCAAAATATACTTTAATAGTGTGATTTAAGAATTCATTCAGACCTGGTGCATCAAAATACACCTTTGAGACTATAAGGATACCACAAAGGCAATCCCTATTTGGATGGAGCAACAAATTGGTTTCAGACATTCCATGCCAACAGGAATGGGGTGTCAAATCCTATAGCGCTATATCATACTAACAATCAGTCTGGTGAACATAAAATAAGTACAATTCAACAATTTATTTTATGTTCTTTGAGAAAATCAATGTTTAAATCATAGATAGTTAATTAGTTTGTCAAAAGATAAGTAATAACTTGTATGATCAAATGTCAAAATGTAAGTATGTGATGAAATTAGATGTACTAAGTAATGCACTAAATGGGCACACGTAGCATGAAATGTAATGTAAAATGATGTACCAAGTATGCTAAGTTAACATACGAAGCAGAAAAGTCATGTAAATCAATGTACTAATAGTGTACTAATGAACATAACAGGTATATGATGTGAAAACAGGAAAGCATGAAAGTAACAAGTAGGCACATGTGTTCCACCCCAAAACAGTTTGGAAAACAGTAAAAGAGGGGTCTATGTACTCACATAAACACCTTGAAAACATTTAAAAGAGGGGGTTCTATGTACTCACTTGAGAATGCTCAGTAGTCCTTGAGTAACAACCAAACAATGCTAGAGATCACGGAAATCAAACGGCACCCAGGGTCCCCGAATGCTAATCCCGATTCGAGAATCTCAGGTATGAAACAATGGTTTCAACTTAGAGTTTCTAAAATCAGAATTCTAGTGCATTTGAAGTAATGGGGGGTGGGGTATTTATAGTATTCGGGTAACCGTTAAGATCATTTCTTGGAAAAGGGGAAACGATCAAGTCCGTACATGTGTCGGAAAGTTGTGGTGGCTTAAAACCATCCTTATCAGCTGAGAATGCAAGTGGGAAACATGTGGATGTGAATCGAACAGCTGGAATACGCTGACTGTTCGATCTGATCTTGTTCTGCAGACCCCTAGCGCACCGTTACAACATAAGGGTAGCGGTGCGCTACCCCTAGTTTGGCAGAATTACATGTTTGGTCCCTGAACTGTAATAAGCCCATTTTTGACACGTTTAAGGCCCGTTAACCCCATTTCAAAGCTCTAAAATGAAGTTAAATTATAGGGAACTTAAAACATGTTCAAAAATATCTCGGATGTCGGTTCGTTTAGCCGTACGAACGCGATGTTCGTTTAATTACGACGGAATGCGCATAAGCGCGAAAAACGAACCAAATGACGTGACGAATGGATTTTTCTTATGGCGAACACTAAAATATAATGTAGTCATGCTTACATAATTTTTTTGATGTCCAGATGTATTCAGAACGTAAGTTATGCGCGAAAATGCAAACTTGTGCACTTTTTGACACTTTTAGTCCCTAAATGACACAAAAGTTTATTTTAGCATACCGAACACCTCAAAGCCTATTTCTAAGCTTGTGGAAGGGTATTTATGGTATGTTTAACTTATGGTCATGTTCCGGAATGTCTGTTACAGTTCAAATTGGCATACTTTCGCAGTTTGTCAACTTTAGTCCCTGTAAGCGAATTAACTTTGATTTCACCACACCAAACCTTCCAAAACTTATATCTAAGTTATGTAAAGGTTATTTAAGGTATGTTAAGCCTATTTCACTATTCCGGAGTGTTCGTTGGATTAAACTGGTTATATTTACGCATCAGAGCGCGTATAACCCTCCAGAAAGCGATTTAAAGCTTAAAATCAAGCAAGAGTTGATATGTGTAAAAGATACACATAATTTTACAAATCCCAAGTATGAAATACAATATTTCATTGGTTTGGCATTTGTTTGATGGTTGGAGTGACACAGGTGTTACAGTCTCCCCTACTTTAGGAAATTTCGTCCCGAAATTTAATTCTAGAGGAAACTTGTGAAAACAGCTGTGACGGTTTCGCCTTCTAATAGATCCTTTAAACCCTTAAGTAAAACTCTGGGCCATGTTAGGAATTTTAGCGAATTTGATAACCATCAAAGTGAATTCCTTGCAGCAGTAAAACATGGAATTTTTGAACTACGGACAGAAGAACGTTCTTTATGAAGACTTATCATAGGAAACTTGGTGTATGATTGAGATCAGAATTTGGGAGTGTAAGAATAAATGACATTGGTCGAGGTCCAAGACTTCTCCCGTATCATTATTCTCGTCACTATAGGTCTTAACACATGACAAAACTTCTTGTGGTTTCTGTGCACTGAATTCCATAATTATGTGCGCATTCATAATTAGAGAATTCCTTGCACAGTTCACACAGTCTATTTTATAATGTGTAGGGTAAAAAAAAATCAATTGAATAAACATGAAGTGACCTGACTAGACCACCAAAGGGTCCTTTTAATTTGATCAATGAACGAGCCTTTTAATTAGATCAACGCATGATCTTCTTAACTAGACCGTCGCACAATCTCGTTAAATAGACCACTTAAGGGATCTTATAAATTATATCATCACATGATATTTCTAATCAGATTTTCAAAATCAATCTGTTTGACCAGACCATGCTAGAGGTCCAATTTATAGAATAGTACTATAAAACCCAAAGGACTTGACTACTACGTAGAAGTCCATTAAGGATTTAAGATAGTATCTTTGGATATCCTTCTATGAATCCCTCATATAAGATATGGAAGATTCTACGAGGATTTGGATGGGTCACAAACAACCACAAAACATAGAAGAAAAACACATAAACACATAATTAGTTAACTTGATTCTTTAATTCGTTCTCTTTAGGTATAGATAATTAAAGCACACTAGAAACCCCATACATGGATTTCATCTGGCACTTTAATCAGTCAAGGATCCATCTATATAAATAGAAGGATTTTCAATAAGAGTTTGGCTTTGTTTCTTAAAAGAAACAAGTGTTTAAGGTTCTAGGGGAGATCACAAGTGATCATAAAATGATTGAACCATACGAGTAGTTTGTCTTTGGGTTGACATCATAAGGTTGTATCCAACGTTCACACAATCGTATCAGTTTTGCAAAAATAAAAACGACGAATTTTTATTTATATAACAACTGACTTGTCTTTAATCATCATAAGATAACAACCAAGGAAATAACAAAACACTAGTTGTTCACTGCCGCATCATTGTTCATGTTTGCCCCATTGATGTTAAACACTCATCCACGCGCTGGAGGTGCGTTAACAAGCCTTGGGCAATTGTTCCTGTAGTGGGTAAGGTCACCGCAGTTATAACATGACCCCGGAGGGAACCGTGCTTGAACAGCAGCAGGGTTTGCAGCAGTTTGATTTGCAAAACGACAAACATTGATCAAATGTCCCAACCGCCCACAGTGGTTACATTTGTGACACTGTTCTTGCGCTAGATGATGACGGTTGCACTTGTTGCACAAAGGTGCAGTACCAACATAGTTTTGCCTTTTGCGAGGTTGTGCTGGTTGGTTTGGTGCAACCTGTTTGTCTTGAGCAGTTACAGCGCAGTTCTGAGAGGCTTTGCGCTTCTTCTTCTTGGATACCTCAGCATGTTCTTCCTTTGGTTCCACTTGAGCAGTCTTGTCGGATGGTCTTGGGTCGCCTTTTCGAAAAAGCTTTTTCTTTCTGATGTGGGATTCAGTTAAGGTGGCAGAAAGTTCAATGGCTTGTCTGACAGTAGTAGGGTTGCTGCCAGTAACAATATCCTGAACTAGGTCAGGAAGACCATCAGTATATTTCTCGATCGCCTTATCCACAGGAGTAACCATAGCAGGACACAGCAGGCTCAATTCTTCAAAACGGTCAGTATAGGCTCGATGTTCGCCACTGTCTTGCTTCAAATCATCAAACTCTCTCTCCAAAGATCGCAGTTCATGACGAGGGCAAAACTCCTTCATCATAAGAGCCCTAAGCTCAGCCCAAGTCTGTGCTAAAGCAACCTCAGCACCACGGTCTCTCATCACCCCGTTCCACCATGTAAGAGCCCTCTTCTGAAACACACTTGAAGAAAACTCGACCTTACGATTTTCAGGACACAGAACATGACGGAAGGTATTCTCAATGCTCTCGAACCACTGAAGAAGCCCAGTTGCTCCCTCAGTACCACTAAACTTGAGTGGTTTAGCCGAGTTGAAACTCTTGAAGTTGCATGGAGCATTGTTGTTGTTGATGGCTTGCATTATTTGAGCATAAAGATTTGGGAAGGCAACAGCCATTTGCTGTGCGATGATTGCCGCCAGTTCGTCATTTGCCATCTGATTGTCGCGTCGAGGAGGCATTCTAGAAGAGGAAACATGAAAGGAAACGAGTGAGAGATTTAGACGAAAAGAATGAGATGAAACAAATCTGATGAAAGCAAGGATAGTGATTATTTGTTTGCATTATAAAGCAACCAAACTACACACAGTGACTAATCAAAGTAAATGGATCAAAAATAATGTATCGCGAAGACATGCTCGCCTATAAGTGAACACTCATCCCAAGAATTCCCAGGTAAGCACAACTGGTCTCGCGTCTGATGAGATGTATACGAAGTGCTTGCCTAGCCAGAAAACCCAGAATACAGGCATTCACCCTTCCAGTTTGCACGTGTTCACATTATTTAAAACCCAAAACCTTGACGAGATTTTGAAAACTCAAAGGGGTTCAAAACCATATAACAGAGGGTTCAAAACCTACTAATCAATCATCCTAGAACAGATGATTAGTTTTCAAAGCGGTTTTGAAATTTATGTTCTTGTTGTGGTCGTCGCCTAAGGATAGGCGACAGTATTGTTTTATGACTAAACGCAAGTAAACTCGCGTTAGGGTCCTAAGAAAGTTATAGACTAGGTCAAAGCATTACTAATAACCTAATTCCCTATAACCATTGGCTCTGATACCATCTTTTCTGTCACACCCCGACCGCGTAAAACAACAAATCGCGGCGGAAACATCGGGGCGTGTTGCAACAGAATTAATTGTCTCAAATCCATGGCAATTGAAGTTTCGTTTTATTGATTAAAATGTTACAATGTCTTAACAAACAAATAAATACAAAATAATTAACTAGTCTTGCATCTTTTATTGTCACTAAAGCCCAAGTCTGCTTATGTATATCTTGATCATCTTATGCAACAGCTCCTGAAAAACACATGTGAAAATATGGTACGTCAGCATAAAAATGCCGGTGAGATACATAGGTTTTGTGAAAATAGGTTTCATGACTTATGTTTGAGAAAATGTTTAGTCATGAACCTTGTTATTTGCTTTGTTTTGTAAATCATTTGAAAAACAATGAGTTCAGATGATATGTATAAATAAGTGAATAATGTATGGTTAAATGAATAACCATGTAAAATGTGTTTGTATAAGATAAGTTGTTTATAAATCAATGTCTTGTGAAAAGTATGTTATTTGTATAAAATGTTATATGTATCAAACTGAAATGATTCAAATAACGCTACGACATGTAATACCATACAAACACTTATATATAGGAAGTACCAGTGGCGTATCCACCATGCTTGTATCATATTACACACGCATCGTTACTTAATCACTTAATCAAACCAAACCACCAATATAGAATGTCTATGTTTAACAATTGTAGAAATGTTTATGTATGGTAAGCAATGTAAAGTTAAACGAATAACCTTATAGTAGCATATCAAAAGTATACTTTGGATTTGTAAGTAACATATTTAACTATGTTTTGGTTTCATAAGTAACATATCAAAATATGCTTTGGATGTGATAAATAACATATTAAACTATGTTTTGGTTTCATAAGTAACATATCAAAATATGCTTTGGATGTGATAAATAACATATTAAACTATGTTTTGGTTTCATAAGTAACATATCAAAATATGCTTTGGATGTGATAAATAACATATTAAACTATGTTTTAGTTTAGTAAATAACATATCAAAATATGCTTTGGATGATTAATAAAATATTTGTTGGTTTTGTACAATACCACACATGAGAGTATATCAAAATATACTTTAATAGTGTGATTTAAGAATTCATTCAGACCTGGTGCATCAAAATACACCTTTGAGACTATAAGGATACCACAAAGGCAATCCCTATTTGGATGGAGCAACAAATTGGTTTCAGACATTCCATGCCAACAGGAATGGGGTGTCAAATCCTATAGCGCTATATCATACTAATAATCGGTCTGGTGAACATAAAATAAGTACAATTCAACAATTTATTTTATGTTCTTTGAGAAAATCAATGTTTAAATCATAGATAGTTAATTAGTTTGTCAAAAGATAAGTAATAACTTGTATGATCAAATGTCAAAATGTAAGTATGTGATGAAATTAGATGTACTAAGTAATGCACTAAATGGGCACACGTAGCATGAAATGTAATGTAAAATGATGTACCAAGTATGCTAAGTTAACATACGAAGCAGAAAAGTCATGTAAATCAATGTACTAATAGTGTACTAATGAACATAACAGGTATATGATGTGAAAACAGGAAAGCATGAAAGTAACAAGTAGGCACATGTGTTCCACCCCAAAACAGTTTGGAAAACAGTAAAAGAGGGGTCTATGTACTCACATAAACACCTTGAAAACATTTAAAAGAGGGGGTTCTATGTACTCACTTGAGAATGCTCAGTAGTCCTTGAGTAACAACCAAACAATGCTAGAGATCACGGAAATCAAACGGCACCCAGGGTCCCCGAATGCTAATCCCGATTCGAGAATCTCAGGTATGAAACAATGGTTTCAACTTAGAGTTTCTAAAATCAGAATTCTAGTGCATTTGAAGTAATGGGGGGTGGGGTATTTATAGTATTCGGGTAACCGTTAAGATCATTTCTTGGAAAAGGGGAAACGATCAAGTCCGTACATGTGTCGGAAAGTTGTGGTGGCTTAAAACCATCCTTATCAGCTGAGAATGCAAGTGGGAAACATGTGGATGTGAATCGAACAGCTGGAATACGCTGACTGTTCGATCTGATCTTGTTCTGCAGACCCCTAGCGCACCGTTACAACATAAGGGTAGCGGTGCGCTACCCCTAGTTTGGCAGAATTACATGTTTGGTCCCTGAACTGTAATAAGCCCATTTTTGACACGTTTAAGGCCCGTTAACCCCATTTCAAAGCTCTAAAATGAAGTTAAATTATAGGGAACTTAAAACATGTTCAAAAATATCTCGGATTTCGGTTCGTTTAGCCGTACGAACGCGATGTTCGTTTAATTACGACGGAATGCGCATAAGCGCGAAAAACGAACCAAATGACGTGACGAATGGATTTTTCTTATGGCGAACACTAAAATATAATGTAGTCATGCTTACATAATTTTTTTGATGTCCAGATGTATTCAGAACGTAAGTTATGCGCGAAAATGCAAACTTGTGCACTTTTTGACACTTTTAGTCCCTAAATGACACAAAAGTTTATTTTAGCATACCGAACACCTCAAAGCCTATTTCTAAGCTTGTGGAAGGGTATTTATGGTATGTTTAACTTATGGTCATGTTCCGGAATGTCTGTTACAGTTCAAATTGGCATACTTTCGCAGTTTGTCAACTTTAGTCCCTGTAAGCGAATTAACTTTGATTTCACCACACCAAACCTTCCAAAACTTATATCTAAGTTATGTAAAGGTTATTTAAGGTATGTTAAGCCTATTTCACTATTCCGGAGTGTTCGTTGGATTAAACTGGTTATATTTACGCATCAGAGCGCGTATAACCCTCCAGAAAGCGATTTAAAGCTTAAAATCAAGCAAGAGTTGATATGTGTAAAAGATACACATAATTTTACAAATCCCAAGTATGAAATACAATATTTCATTGGTTTGGCATTTGTTTGATGGTTGGAGTGACACAGGTGTTACACCCAACATTTTCATATTGAAGTTTTGATTGATTGCAGGAGAATACACAAACCAATTGCTCTTCAGTCGTAGATACTATCTTCACTTATTTTTTTTCTTTTTTCTCAAGTCAGATTACCCATTCTTAAACTAATCCCTAAGCTATTTGCACATCTCGATATTCGAAAAAGGAGATCATACGGTTAGGAATCGTGAAAACCGTCGGAAAATTATTATCCTCGCCGGAGAATTCAGTTGCAGTGGTGGAAAAGGCGATGAAGGTTCTGGAAATAATATCCACGTGTACAAAAGGACGAACGACGATATGTGAAGATGAAAACTGTATACCGGCGGTTATTAAGCGGTTGATGAAAGTATCACCCGCAGCGATGGAGCGCGGGATCGGAGTGATCTGGAAAGTTTGTTACATGTCACGAGATCGGACGGCTCAGGAAGCAGCAATGAGGAATAATGGATTGACGAAAGTGTTGTTGGTGATGCAGAGTAATTGTTCCGGTTCGGTGATGTGCAAACGGCTTGGTGGTCTGGAGGTGGAATGTGGCAGGGGACAGGTGTGAGTTGAGAAAAAGGGAGATGGGGTGGGTCCCACTTCTTTTTGAATATTATATGATTAATTAAATAGAAAATTAATAATATTTTTATTAGTAAGGGTATTTTGGTCATTTCACATCCATTTAATACCAAAAACTAACTCTTATTCGCGCCAGGGACTATCTGGGAACGAAATTGCAAAAGTTGGGGACTATAGCTGTAATTTTAGAAAGTTAGGGACTAAAGGTGAAAAATAGGCAAAACACAGGGACTATCCATACATTTTTGTCCAAATAAATATTAATTCTGTTAAAAGTTAAAGAAATAATGAGGTGGAATGGGGGTGCTCCTGTGGCTCGGTTCCATTGGAGAAGAAGGCCACAAACGCCTGCTGAGTTGCTGGAAATAACTGGCCTGATGGGGCTGCTGAGGAATGCTAAAATAGAAGCTCTGGAAGATACCTGGAGGTGGCAGCTGAATACTGAAGGCGCTTTCACTGTTAAAAGTATTCGGACTAGGCTGCGGAGTTTAATCGTGGTGGACACCGGGTTCAGGTTTGAATGGAACAGCTGGGTACCTTTAAAAGTAAACTTTTTAGCATGGAGGGTGGCTAGGTATCGGGTTCCAACAAAAGTCGAACTGTTTAAACGTAATGTGCAACTAACTTCGACCCGTTGCAGTTTCTGTGGAATAGAGGATGAAACTGTAGATCATCTTTTCGTGTCGTGTGGACTGGCTCAAAGGATCTGGGATGCAGCGATTAGGTGGTGTAAAGGCACCTCATTGTTTGCTTTTTCTGCAAAGGATCTGGTACATGGGCACTGGTATATTAGCGGGTCGCGACAATGGAAAAAAGTCATTTACACGGTGGTGCAATCAACGATTTGGTGCATTTGGGGGAGCCGGAATAAACTTATTTTCGAGCGCGAGCAAGTGAATTTTGGGAGAATTATGGATGACATAAAGGCCCTCGGTTTCTTGTGGGTTAAAAATCGGTCCAAAGCGAGGAATCTAACATGGGAAAGGTGGCTGGAGTTCGATGTTGAAGACCTGGGTGTATAATTTGCTACATTTTGGCTGCACAACCACCTCTTACTATAACTTTGGCTGCATTTTGGCTGCACAAATGGCTGTAACTTTGTGCTCTTTTGTCTAGTGCTTTTTTTCTTTTCTTTTGGTGTAAACTGATGCAAACATGGCTGAACTAATGGTTTATTAGTTCGGAGGTACTTTAATAATATTCGCTTTGTTGGCCGTTCAAAAAAAAATACATTATTTTTCTGAATCCTAAAATTGTGGTTATGGTTCAGTTACCAAAGTAGGTTAACCAATGCATCGGTTTTTTCTAACTGCAAATCGATGGTCGCGTTATTTAATTTGTACACATTTCAAGGATTATTATTCCATATATAAATAAGTAAGTTTTTTTTTTTGCATAATCACTTATATCTTGTGTTTTGGGAGTTTTCCAAAACAAAAACTTGATTTTTTACTCTTAACCCAAAGATTTTTAGCTTTTGTAATTTTAACCCCACATAATTTGTTTTTTTAGCTTTAACCCAAAACTAAACTTGATTTTTTTACTTTTAACCCAAAGGTTTTTAGCTTTTGCAATTTTAACCTTACATAATTTGTTTTTTTAACTTTAACCCAAAACTTTTTAATATTTGCAATTTAACTTCACAACTTTTATCACTTATACTTTTCATCTTTGGCAAGTTTTCGTTTTACGTATAGATCTAAATTTTTCAACTTGATAGAACGCAACGTACGAGTGTGGTTCAACATTTTTATGTTTTGTTTCAAATTTTGCAAGTTAACACGGCGCAACGTGCATGTGTGGTTCAACGTTTTTACCTCTATTTTTTCATGTTTGACAGGTTCGTCGCAACACGCAGATCCTAGTTCGAGTCAGTGTTGGTGGTCGATGACGGTTGTGTGACATTAGTACTATTTGACACCATTTTACGCCCTGCCGCAAAGCGGGGTGTGCTTTGGGGGTTTTCTAAAGAAAAAAATGGTTATTCATATGGTTGTCGTGACCTTGGCTTTGGAGGTTTTGTAAAAAAAATTGATTCTTTTACTTTTCACCAAAAAGTATTTCATAAATTACTTTTAACCCAAAACTATTTTTTTTTTTACTTTTAACCCAAAACTTTTTATGTTTTGCAATCTATTCTCGCAACTTTTTTTGCTTTTAACTTTGGTCCTTTATAGTTTTCATTTTCCGCAGATTTTCCGTTTTATGCTTGGTTCTAAATTTTATGACTTAACGCATCGCAACGTGCGTCTTTTGTTTAACGTTTTTACGTTTCGTTCTAAATTTTACGAGTTAACACGACGCAATGTGCGTGTGTGGGTGAACGGTTTTGCATTGTCTATTTTTTCCCGTTTGACAGGTTTAACATAACGTGTGAGTCTTAAATCGACTTAGTTATAACTAAAGAATCCCCACGCATTACGACGAGTCTCAATTCTAGTTCTTCAAAATACTCAAAACTCTCTCAATAACACCCATTAACATTAACATTAACATTGCCACATCCTCGATCACCACATTTTACTTTTATTTTATTTACCAATCTTTTTAATTTAGTAAACAAAACAAAAAAACCTAATTGATTTTTTTTTGTTTGTGGGACAATCTGAAATTTAAGATTTAGAAACTTATAATTAAAAGTAATAAATTACAGTAAAAAGATAGTATTATATAATTTATATTTGAGTAAACTACCATTTTGGTCCCTGAGGTTTGCTCACTTTTGTCACTTTTTCACTTTTATTGCCATTTTGGTCTAAAAATGAAATCAGCTGATATTTGACTAATAAAATCATGTTATTTTTTCCTTTTCCTTAGGGGCAAAATGGACAATTATCAGCTGATTTCATTAATTTAATTAATAATGTGTTATAATAAAATTACATTGACCATTTTGCCCCTGAGGAAAAGGACAAAATAACAGGATTTTATTAGCCAAATATCAATTGATTTCATTTTTGAAATAAAATAGCAATAAAAGTGAAACCACAGGGACCCAGATTTAAAATGTTTGATTTTTGGACTAAAGTGTCAAAAGTTGTTAGTCCCTCGTATAGGATCTGTTCGTCAGGAACTTAGATGAATCGACTTTGACTAATGTGCGGAATCCATTTGATCAAATCACAGATGTACGACAAAGTATTCAACGATTACACGCAGTCTGATCTTTCTATTTAACTGTTATGAAAGTACAAAAGCACCTGTAGAAGTCAGACAGTGACAGAGTTCTCCCCAGAGTCAAAAGTCTTCAATGAGATACCCGGACGGGGTATTTATAGGCAACTCAGGAACATGGTTAGCGTTGGCCGTACGGATAACATACCATCCGAACGGATGACATCCTGTCCGAACGGATGACATCGTGTCCGGTCGGATGAGTGATGTCCGATCGGATGGACCATCCGATCGGGTGACACAGGTCAACGTAGTCAACACTTTACAAAACAGTCCTGTTTCCTGAGTTGTCGTTCTATCTAACACACATACATTACATAATTTTTTACAAAGGACACAAATATACAAAACATGACTAAATGCTGACGGAAGCTACAGACGTATACACTGACAGACTCCCCCTCGGATGTAGCTGCAGTTCCTTCCAGCATAGTCTTCAATTTCTCCTGTTGCGCCTGCGTTCTCGCGCTTTCTGTCTTCTCTTTTCTGCCCTTTCTTCCAACATTCTTTTCCTTATGTGCCTTCCTTCCTCGATCCACCATTTTCTATAAACTGGATCACCATCACGCTTCCGATCCCATCTGGGAATCTTGTTCTCTTCTGATTCAATAGGCGTTTGATCCGTTGGTGGCACAATACCCATCTTGCGCTTTCCCAGCTCAGCTGCTCTTTCAGCAATAGCCTTTGATCTTTGTTCACGCTTGTACTTTTTTAGGAACTCATCAATCTCAAGATCTCTCCATCTTGTCTTCCAATATCTTCCTGAGTTGATGTCTTGAGCAAAGCACACATCCACGATCGTTTGATATTGCATTGCTTGTTCTTTGTCAGGCCTTTCGTAGACTATTTTGTTGTAGAATAGGCAATCTATGTCTTTCTTTGAACAATTTACAAGCCACATAGGATCTAACACACAGATCCTTCTTGCTTCTCCAGTGGACTTGTTATGTAACGAGATTATTGCCTCGGCCGTAGACTGATTATACAACCACCCTTCAAACTCTTCATGGAAATCTTGCTCCATTGCCCGTAAAGGCATATTCTTTAAGCAACGAGGAGGCTTGATATCCAGAGTGATGTCTTTCTCGCCATTCCCCAAGTATGTAATAATTTGTTCTGGAAAGTGAGGTTTCCAATCAGGATATCTTTCTTTTGCTTGCAGCTTCACATAATTCCATAAATGTTGATCGTGCAGCTTTACATCCAAACCATGATAAAATTCTTTAATGTTCTTCATTTTCACCAGCTCATCTATATCCTACCACGGAAGGGTTTTGATGTCTGCCAAACATTCAAAGTATCAGTTCCCGTCTGATGGCGTAGACCTGAAGATCTTCCAGATAACCCCATGACAAAATATCTCCCCATGAGAACGAACTGAAGTGCCCTAAGTTTCTTTCTCTCCTTCGGCATAACTTTGAACCATTTCTTCCTTTCTTCAGCAAGATTTTCTCTGGGTATGGTTTCTGGAATACCTTCAGTAGACACTTTTTCTTCAATCTTTCTCTTGATCTCATCTACATTTTGATCCTTGAACATTTCCGCCAATGATGGAAATGTCTCATCAACTCTAGAAATAATGGAAATCAGTTTCTTCATCAGAGGAGTCTGAAGCATCTTCAACAATAACTTCATTGTAGTGATCAGTTTCATGAGCATACCTAGGCTCAAATACATCTTCAGATGACTGAGTTATCTCATCTTCAATATCGAACTTAAATTTCCCATCCTCTAAACCCAATTCTTCCAACATTTCTGCTCTTGTTCTCTGAATGTCAATCTCCCCCTCATGTTGAGCATTCAGATAGATAACAGTAGGGTTTGTAAGAAATACCTGATCTGCATGTTGTTTCCCAGATGATGAGGCTTCTTGTTGTGCATCATCCTCCTATTCATTGATTTCATCATTCAGCAACTCTTCAATCCTTTCTTGAACATTAGGATTCCCAATCAGTAACCCAGAAGCACCCTGATCGTCATCATCATTCTTCTTGTCATCATCATCGTCTTTCTTATCATCTTTCTGATCAGACTGGTCATTATCATCATTTTCATCTTCTTCTTCATCACTACCAAGGATTTCCAGATCAGAATCACTATCCACAATTTCTCCACGAGCTCTCTTTGCTTCTTTTAGCCTTTCTTCAATTTTAACTTGGCGAACAATTTCTTTTATGATGTAAGGAACTGTGGATGGTCTTCCAACAAGAACAAACTACTGTGTCTTCCATTCTAACAACAACATTTCTTTTGCCTTTCTTTTCTTTTGGATAGCAGCAACTCGACGAATAACTTCATCAATATCAAAGGATAGAGAAGATTCACCAACTAGCATGAAGTCTTGATCTTGTTCATTGTTAACATCTTCAGCATCTTGTACTTGAACATCCTCAACAACTTGTTCTTAAGCATTATCAACATCAATCATTTCAATGTCAACTTGACTTGAAGACCCACCAACTTCTTGAGTTTCCTCAATAACACTTTTGTTCTTTTGTGTGGCTTCTTCAGCTAGTCTCCTTTCTCTTTCGATTCTTCTTTCCTCAGCTCTTTTTGCTTCTATTTCATTGAATGCAGCATGAACATCCATCTTCAGGTGACTTTCCATGACAGAGTATAACATGTTTAGTTGTTCATCCTTCACCACTTTATCAGCTTTCATGGCTTCCATTTCTAGCTTCATCACCTTCATTTCATTCGTTGAAGCTTCACTCATGTCACTGAGAAGCTGATTTAGTGTTTGATTTACATCTTGCAAATTCTTTATCTTCACATTCAATGAAGCAATCTCTGCTGTCAGGAGTTCGAACACCTTAGAGTTATCATTGCTATCATCCTTCATTTTCTTTATAGTCTCCTATTGATATTTCAACACCATTCTGATTTGATCATGAGCTTTCATCAGCTGTTCAACATGCTTCTTTAAAGCATCACGTTCTGCTTCAGCTTTATCTTTAGCCTTTTCAAGATCAACAACTGTTGGTGCATGCGTCTGTCGACTTCGTCTTGTATCGAGTCTAGGACTAAAAATGTTAGATATGTTATACGTTTTAGAATGTGTTTAAGGTAATTTAGCTTGAAAGTGGTGATTTACCTTGAAAATGTTACTTGACATTTTCAAGCTAAATCAAGATTTACCTTGAAAATGGCATGTCATTTCAAGCTAAATCTCCTCACTATATATAGCTTTCAAGCTAAATCATTTGTAACTTTTGGAGAATTCTTCCGGTGAGCCACGAAGTGCTGCCGAAGTGTTGTCAGGTTGTAAACGTCATCATATTAATAGAAACAACAGTTTTAAGTGTGAATCTCGCTGAATTGACCTCGGTTTGTTCGTTTCCGCCGCTCAAACTGAGATAAACTCTTCTGATTGACTCATTCGGGTCTGAATTCGATCCTACAAGTGGTATCAGAGCTCAGGAGGAAGAGTTCATACCAATTCAGCTACAAATTCTGTCTTTCTACACCTTCTTTTCAAAAACGAACATATTTTCACGGTTAAAATCTGCTCAAATTCTCACATAACGTGTGTAATGATGTTCTAACAAACCCTTGAAAGTTTCAAAACTTAATTCGATCATTTACTTGTTCAATCGAGTCTAAAACAGATCGTAAAAGATGATGTCACTAGATTTCGCTTGAATATTGTGTGATAATTGAAGATTTCGCTTGAATTTGAGTGTTAATTTCGCTTGAATGTGCATGATTGACATGATTTAGCTTGAGATTATCTGACAATTTCGCTTGAAAATCCAAAATAATTGCTGATTTCGCTTGAATCTGATATACAACTCGTAGATTCCGCTTGAAATGATTTAATTTGACATTTCACTTGAAAAAATTAGAATTTCGCTTGAAATTAAAAATCAAACATTTCGCTTCAATTGGTAATTCACGTGATCATCACTCGTATTGTCGGCCAAATTTAAGTGGATTGAATCAGTGATAAGTGTTTGTTGGTCATGAGTGTTTGCATTAAAATAGTCTTGATTCAATTGAATATTAAATGTGATATATTGATTTGATCTGATCTATATTTGAAGGTCCAATTGAATACTTTGAATATATTTGAGTTTGTCGGCCATTGAGTTGGTGCACTTAATTGAATTTAAACTTTTCAGTATTCGATATATGTGCAATCCATGTAGTTGTTTCATGCATAACGGTCCAATGAAAAGTGTAGCATGTGAGTCCATATTTTTCAGCCCATGTATTTGTTTCGAGATCTGGTATACTTGAGAGTTTGTTTTCCATATACATACGGCCAAATCAGTAATCGTGAAAAATCAAATTCAATTCGTACATAGTCGGCGTTTCTATTTGTCAGGTTTGGAGTTTAGTCGGTTCGCACGGTTTGATCAGTACGTTTGTCAGTTCGCACGTAGTGGGTCAGGTCGCGTGAAAAGGTTGTACGGTTTGGAGTTCAAAAGTTTCAAAGGGTCAAGTCACTTGAATTCGATTTGGGTCCTAGAAGTCCGCACAGTTGGTCAACGTTCAGTCTGCACAGAAAATCATCAGTTCGAGTACTAGTTTGTTTCAGTTAATTGACAAACGTATAAACTGATTGTGTTTTGGTTGTTTGTTTGTCAGGTATTTTACAAGGTGATACAGCTCATTTGAAAATTCGAAACATGGAGAACGAGTTCTACAATGCTTTTGCTAGTCCAGTTACAATCACTCAGAGTGCTTTGCATGAAAATGAAACCGGGACGTCTCAGAAACCACCCAAACTCATGGATATTGATGATTACAATGCATGGTCCGAACGGTTTGGAAATTGGGTTGAAGCTTATCATTTAGATGCGTGGGAACACACTGAAGAACCATATGTTAGACCCACAACGAATAATATTCAGCAAACAATTCGAGAAATGAGTACGGATGATAAAAAGAAATATCGAGACGAGAAATTGATGGTGAGTCTGCTTCAGCAAGCAATAAAAGAAGATATCTTGATACTGCTTCAACATGATGGAACTGCTTACTCAATCTGGACAGAATTGGAAGCAAAATTTGTTGGAAGTGATGATATGCTGAAAAACAAGATGTCTCTCATGAAGAAAGAGTTTGATTTATTCCGTGGTTTAAAATCTGAAAACACCAAGCAAATAATTGATAGATATTGTAACTTGGTGAGAAATATGACAAAACTTGGTATTAAAAAGGATACTGATGAATTGATTGAAAAACTTGCAGATGCACTACCTCATGAAACTTGGGGAACATTTCTAATGATGCTGAGATCCAACAGAAAAGATTACAAAAATATGACATTGGGAGATTTCATCAAACACCTGGAAGCTCAAGAGATGGAACAGAGGAAGATTGCCAGGATGAAGAACTACGATGGAGAACAAGATATCAGCTTGTATTACAAAGGTGGTGTTAATGAAAAGTCAAATTTTTCTCCAAAAATCGAAACTGCTTACAGTGTTAAAGATTCTTCAGAAAAGAAATCATCTCAGGGATCAAGCAGCACTAGATTTTCATCATTTGATCCAAACATTTCTGCAACAAAGAATGGAAGAAAACTTCAATGCAATATTGTATTAAATCTTGAAAGTGATCAAGATTATTCTGAAGAAGTTGCCAAAAATCAAATGTCTTTGTTGGGAATGGTGTTAGAGTCCTATAGTAGTTTTGTGGCCGGAAAGATCGGTAATCCAATGCTCACGAAAGAGGATTACGATCAAATCAATGCTGAGGAAATGGAATTAATGGATATTAAATGGTGTATGGCCAGTGTAATGAGAAGAGCTGAGAAGTTTAAACAGATTACGGGAAGAAATGATTTTCTTGATGCAAGTGTTTCAAATTTAGGCTTTGATAAATCTAAAGTTACATGTTTTCGTTGCAGGGAAAAGGGGCATTTTAAAAGAGAGTGCAAAAATCGTGAAGCTACTGGAGCCCAGAATCCTTTTGGAAACAACGATTATCACAAAAAGGCGATTTATCATCAAATTACACCACCAGCACTGCATCATGCACAAACTGCACATGGAATGATGGAGATTAAAGATTCAAAGAAAACTTGTCTGGGAAAGGATGGTGGATTTAGTTGGGATAAATATGTTCCAACAAACAGCAAAGTGTGTTTGGCAGAACAAGATGATGAAAAGTTAGCTGAAGGTTTCAGTTGGGACAATTTTTGCCCAGATCAAGAATTTATGGCCAAAGAGATGTCCAAAAACACTTCAAATGTTAATGCTTTCATTGCAAATGCTTATGATTTGAAATGTGCTGAAAAATGCAGAAAAGTCATGGAAGCTGCTGAAGCAAGACGGAGAAAGCTTGAAGAAGAGGAAGAAGAGGAAGAGAGATTAAAAGCTGAAGCTAAAGCTGAGAAAAAGAGAAGAGCTGAATTTTTACAATCAAACCGAACAGTCAAAGAGGTTCTTGAATTTGAAGTCAAAGTTGATGCAGAACCTGTCAAAGTTCCTGAAAAGTGCATGAATTGTGATTCTTTAATCAAGCAGAACAATGAGTTGCTGCACAATATAAACAGATTGAAAGAATCCTATGATACAATGAACAGAGAAATTAACAAGTATACTGATTCAAACGGTGAACAAGTTGTGGTAATGAATACACTGAAGAAAGCGTACCTGAGACAGCTTGATGATGTCAACTTTCACATAAAGAAATGTGCTGATCTAGAGTTGAAATTAGCAACTCAAAACATAGAAACTGGGAGAGTCAACAAGTTATTAGAAAGTTACCCATGTTCTACTTTTGTTGTTGACAGGATTTATCCGATCGTGGAAGAATTGAAGACGTTTAAAGAAGTGAAGATGTCTGAAGAAAAGAAATCTGTGACAAAAGATGAAGTGAAGATTTCTGGTAAGAAACCAAGTGTGGTTTACACTAGATGTCCGCCCCCGGTCGAAAATGGATTTTTACCTCGAAATCCAAATTCTGAAAGAGTCGAAAAGGCAATAAATTTACAATGGGAGTCTGGGCCGTCGGATAACTTGCCAGAAAATATTGATGTCACGTACACGTCGTCTGATACTGATCATGAGTCAAAGTTGATAAAAAGTGTGGTCGATCAGGTGTTAGATAAAGATGACAGTGAGGAGTCAAACATGGAGTCCAAACCCGAGTCAAAGTCTGAGTCTGATGCGTCAAAGTCTACAATCAAAAAGGACAAACGGGTTTATGACAAACAATTTTTGCTATCGAAATCTAATTTGAATGATGAATCAGTCAAAGTAGCATATACTTTGAAAGGTTCTGACAAATTATATTCTGATGAGAGTTTTCCAATAAGAAGTGTTAGATTTGAAATGATTCAAAAGGTTTTCAAAATCACAGAAATTAATATTTCTGAAATAAAAGATTTAAATCTTAATGGAAAACCTAAAAAATACACTTCAAGAGTTCAACAACGGTTAAACAAGAAAATGGGTTACAATTGTGGTTACAATTTTCAAAAGAAACCAAACCATAATCGTAATTTCAAAAAGAAAGGTCTTGGTTTTATTCAACCGAAAAATTATAAAAATGAAAAATTTTCTAAACCAAAAACTGTGTTTGTTTCAGGAAAATCTTTAGATGATGAGAAAGAACAAGCATTCAGAAAGCAGACAAATCAAGAATTCCTTGCCAAGAAGCAAGAAGAGTTGAAGAAAAATCATGTTCCAAAGAAGATAGAAACCAGAACCTGTTTTCAGTGCAAGATTGCTGGTCATGTTGCTAGGAATTGTCCGAAAACATTCAAACCAAAACAAGAAGTATCTGGTAAACTGAAAGAGAAAGTTGTTGAGAAAACTGAACTTTCAACCCGAAAGTTCACAGGCTTTGAAAATTCAATCTTTGAGAAGGGAGAATGTTCAAAGAATGTGGTTAAAAGAAAAGAAAATCTGATAAATCAAAAATGGGTTGTTAAGGGTTCAGGAAACAGTTCTGGTGATGAATCTGATTCCACAAAATCAGAGGAGCCAAAAGTTGTTAAAGAAAAGGTTGAAAAATTAGTTCCAAAAGTGGATGATGTGAATTTTCCACCTTTGAGTGCTGAAAATTTTAAAAAGAGAGTTGGGAAAGTTGAAATTTCAAATCAATTTTATTCTGACAAGAAGAAATTTGATGTTGATAAAGCTTTCAACGGAACTGTGAAACACATTTTTGGCAAAATGATCAATGGTAAGGCCAAAGGTGTTAAAGAATTTTACGCTGCCAAAAGAGGAGGTCACAGGTTAGTTGAAAGAAAAGATGATGAAGAGGTTGTTACACCCCCAAGGAAGGTCAGGCTTGGGTGGATATATTTTTCAAAGAATAAAAACCTGACTTGCCGGAGATCCCAAGTTGGTAATCGTGGATCATGAATCGGCATCATTCATCATTTTTTTATCATGTTTGTATAATGTGTTTTTGAAAAGCAGGACTTGCCGGAACTCCCAAGTTTGTAAGCGAGGAGTAGGAATCGGCACTTTGAGAATTCAACCAAAAGATGGTAAATTGGTTGAAAAGCAGGTTTAAGTTGTATGGTTGTGATTTTTACAAATGGTTCAGAAGTTGAATTGGATTGATCTTACAAGTGGTAAATCAGGGACATTAAGTTGTATCTGATTTCCTACATATGATTGGTAAAACAATGTGATGAGTTTATCCCCTAAGCTACAAATAGTTAATATCAATCAACAAAACTAATTTTCCGAAACAACCATTTTGATTAAAACAAACTTAAGTGTTTTGAGATCATAATGGGAAAATAGTTTGTTGTGAGGGGGAGTTCTGATTGTTTATGCTAAGTGAATGGAGAATTGAGGCAATTCGATATCAGTTGTCTTGTTCTTGTACAGTTTGTTTTCAAATTTCCTAAAATGTGTTTGCATTTTAGGGGGAGTAAGAAATTTTAGAAAATCCAAAAACATTAGAAAAAGCCAAAAACATGATAAAATATGAAAAATGAGTTTTGTTGCATAAAAGAGGAAATGATAGTACATCAGTGGACGATCACAACATGCTAAAGATTTGGTAAGATTAAAATGTGATAAACGGTCTCACTGATGATGTGCCAGTAGGTTTTTGCACATTTAGTAGATTGTGACGAGATATAAACCTAAATTTCAAACTTGCTTATATCGTGGGGAAACATCTCTCGGATATATGGGTAACCCCCAAAATCTCGTTTGAAAGGTCTCATAATCTGATATACTAGGTCTTTATACTCAACGATGTCTGGGGTATTATTCCGGAACTTCTGCTGAACGATGGTTCTGACCTAGTCCTTGAATAATACTTTCTACAAATGCTTGAAACATAGCATAAACCCTTAGCATGCAGATGAAACAATAAAATTGATAGTCGCTGCTGTTGTAGCTAAAAGATCCTCTAAAGGGGACATACCGAAAAGTCGAAGCTGATATCTCTCTGCGTATACGGAAGTATCGACCTGAGATCCCTCGGCCCTCGCATTACCTAATTTATATACAGATATCATTGTAGTATACTCACCTGTAAGACTGATTATTGGGATCTGGATACGGGAGTATATTCTGAGGTGGGACACGCGATTGAGTTTAAGTTCTTAAAACATTAATATCGTATCTCGGATCAGTTGAACTTTGTGTGAAAATTTAAGTGGACAAATATACTGACAATCTAAGTGAATCGTTTAGAGCTTAAAATGTAATGAAGCTTAACGGTGTTGGTGATTTGTCTTATAAACTGATATGATCTTCTTGCACGAACTCACAAAAATATTGTCTGTAAATATTACTTCTCTGCATTTCATTCTATTCAAAAATCCAAAAAGATTTTAGTGTGTTTTAGCATAAATTTTGAAAAATACAAAAAGATTTTCGACAACTGGTGTTGGAGAGCTAATTTTCAAAATTCCAAGTGCTAAACTTGATGAACAGGTTTGGGAGAGAGTGTATGAAGAAGTTTTTTTCAAGTGGTTTGAAGAGAATAAATCATTTTGAATATTTCATGCAAATAGTTTCTAAATGTTAAAGATTTAATCTTTGTGAAACTTATTTTTGGGTAGAGTTGTGCAGGTTGAACAGGTTCCGAAACCTGAGTTAGATGAGTGCCAGGTTACGATCTAAGAACCTGTGGAAAGTGAATTCCAGACTACGATCCCAGCAGATTGAGAGGGGGAGTCTGAAGGCATCAAGACTCGTCAACATTTGAGAGAGAGGAGTTTGTTGATGATAAAGATAGAGATTGAGGATTCTTGCAATGACAAATACTTCAGAGGAAGATTAAAGACTGATAAAGATTGAAGATGCGAAGACTCGACACTTAAGACTCGTCAACATTCGAGGGGGAGTCTGTTGGTGCATGCGTCTGTCGACTTCGTCTTGTATCGAGTCTAGGACTAAAAATGTTAGATATGTTATACGTTTTAGAATGTGTTTAAGGTAATTTAGCTTGAAAGTGGTGATTTACCTTGAAAATGTTACTTGACATTTTCAAGCTAAATCAAGATTTACCTTGAAAATGTCACTTGACAGTTTCAAGCTAAATCAAGATTTCCCTTGAAAATGACATGTCATTTCAAGCTAAATCTCCTCACTATATATAGCTTTCAAGCTAAATCATTTGTAACTTTTGGAGAATTCTTCCGGTGAGCCACGAAGTGCTGCCGAAGTGTTGTCAGGTTGTAAACGTCATCATATTAATAGAAACAACAGTTTTAAGTGTGAATCTCGCTGAGATAAACTCTTCTGATTGACTCATTCGGGTCTGAATTCGATCCTACAACAACTTTCTTTAGTAACTCTTTCACGGCTTCATTATTGAACATGTCGTAATCATCTTCTGGAATATCTTCACCATAAACTCCAGTTGTAGGTGGAAGGCTTCCAAACAGACTATTAAAAACTGTATCTTTTGGATGAGAGGATTCCGGTTGATCTTGTGAAGGTGGTGGAGGAGGTGTTGCAGCTTTATACCCCATGATTTCAACGTAATCATCATCACCTTTCTTCTTTTGAACCACATCTTTAGGTACTTTAACACTTTGCACCTCTGGTTCCTGAACCTTTGATGTTTCAACATGCTTTTCACCTTTGCCGCCTTGATCTTTTTGAACTTTAGCTTCACCTTTCTTTGCTCTAACTCTTCTTGGAATAACCGCAGTTTGAACTGCTTTACGCTTCCCTTTTTGTTTCTTTGGCTCATCAGGTTCACAAGTAGAGTCTTCTTCATCCGATACTTTCTGTTTCTTTGTAGGCTTTTTCTTCAGTTGAGCTTTGCCTCTGCCAAGTGTTGTTGGGTCGAGCTCTGACTCTGACTCAGTTGCTTCAGAATCATCTTCACTGGAATCATCCTGAACCACACCTTCAGGCTCTTTGCCTTTTCCACTATCAGGTTGAGCACTTGAACTTTGATCTTTCTGAGCAGCAGCTATAGCTTCATTGAGCTGAATGAATTGTTCCAATGTAACCTTTGTCAGATCAATTTCTTCTTGTGGAATGCTTGTAGGATCTATCACATTTTCATCTACCAACCTTTGCTCAGGTTCTTTAGAAGGCCCCTTAACTACAATCTTCGGAATTGAAACTGCAGGGGACGTCTTGGGAGTTCTTTTCCTTTTTCCTTTTTCCTTTTTCCTTCTCAACCCACCATCTGGTATTCTTCTCTTTTAGCTCACTCATCTTTGTGTCTTCATTATCTGAATCACTCTTTTCATGTCTCCAAGCATCGTTCTCTGGAGCAATATATGCTGGATTTTTAATCCTGCAAATCATTCCTTTCGCTCCTGGATTAGGACCCTTAATAAGTCTGCTTATGGTATCTGGTGTTATGGGCCTTAGACCTAAAACATCATCATTACTCTTCTCAAGGTCCTTGAACTTATCATCAATCAACATTTGTACAAAGTGAGGATACATGATGTACTTCTTGTTTCCAGCTTTTGCATTCTCAGCCATGTATTCAAATATCACTTGAGAAACATTATATGGCCTGTTCAAAATAAGGTAAGTGATAATGTTCATGATGTAGTCCGATGTTTCATCATATGCACCCTTCCTGTGCTATAATGCATGAACAACACTGTTGGTGCATACATCTGTCGTCTTCGTCTTAATATCGAGTTTTGGGTTCGTTGCGGATTTGATTCAGCATGATGTCATCATGTTCAATGATGACATCATAAAGATGACATCATCTTGTGTCACATCTCACGAAAGTTGAATGTTCATATAAGACAAAACAGTGAGTTCGCTTGAAAAGTCATGTTCGCTTGAATTAAAGTTTGTGTTGTTCGCTTGAAATGTAATTAGGTGGTTTGCTTGAAATTGTTGGTGTCATTCAAGCGAACTAACTATCACTATATATAGGCATGTCATGTATTCATTTGAAGCGGACAGGAGAGGAAGCTAGAACGTGTACCGAAGTGCTGCCGGTATATTTTGTGAATGTAATCGTTGTTAAATCAATACACAAGAAGATTAAAGTGATATTCAAGCTGTTTCTAAATCAGTTTCTTATTTTCCGCATCTGAAACTGATAAAATCTCTTCTGAACGACTCGTTTGGGTCACAAACCGATCCTACAAGTGGTATCAGAGCTCAGGAGGAAGAGATCTTGCCAAAACAGCCTGTTTTCGTCACTTTTTCTGATTTCTACACTTTCTTTTTCAAATTTAAAAAAAAATTCACGGTTAAAATCGGCTCAAACTTTCACATATTGTGCGTAATCATGTTTAAACAAATCCTGTAAAGTTTCAGTACGAAAATCGACTTAAAACTGGTTAAGATCATAGTTTCGCTTGAAATAGGTTCGATATTGCTGACATCATTGACTGGTCAAGCGAACATAACATTGTGAGTCCGCTTGAAAACGACAACTCGCTTGAGTATACACCGTGTCCGCTTGAAAATGATGACCGCTTGAAAACGTCGACCGCTTAAAAATACTGTTTCGTTTGAGTGTGTACATCGAGTTGTGTGAAATATTTTACGAGGTTGTCAGTAGTTGGGAAAAGAAATCTCTGTTTTGTGTAAGATTGACGAGGTAATCAGAATCATTTGTCATTTGCATCTGATATTGGATTGTCAGTCAAGCATCATCACGTGATTTCACGTGGGTTGTATCGGTTGATCAGACTTTGCATGTGTTTTCATCGTTCCTAGAGTTAAAATTCACGGTCAAATTCATGTGATATTATCTTTTCGGATCTCGTAAATTGAAGCTCAGGTTGCCTGGTTTGATAATATTTGTCAGGCATAGTGCATGTGAACAATCAGAATTGAGTAAACATTTAAAATTGTCGGACAGTTTTCAAGATTTGCATGTGAATAGTTAAGGTGTTGGTAATTGAAATAATTGCAAGTGACTTATAGAGTTGTCAGCCCACTACACATTAGCGGCCCAATCACTGATTTTGAGTGTTGTAAATTGTCTTTTGATAATATCAGTCATGCATGTGAACAAGATGCTTGGCCCAATCATATTTGGTTGTCTATTGATATTGTCGGCCCGTGCATAGGTGTCAGCCCACTATACCGATCTTATCAATTCTTGTCAGTCATTTGATACATTCAATGTGAAAGCCCATGTGAAGAAATGTATTGGTTCATGTGATCATTTATTGATTAGTGTTCGAATCTTGATACAAACGAGGAGTTCTCATGATACAATCAATTGTATTAATTGTTTGGCACAATCATAATTTGTTCAATATCAAGTTTAATCGATTCATTTGAATCCATATCAGTTTGGAAAGCCTATTCATTCAGTGATTTCACTTCAACGACATTGAAACGAGTCCACAAATTTTTGTCACGAGTCCTAGATTGATTCAATCGTCACACACTTTTACGTATTTAGTTAGTTTAACCCAATCGTTTGTTTGTCTATTTTAGGTGTTTTACGAGGTGAACCAGTTCGCTTGAAAGCTTGTTTGAGAAATTCTTCGATACTGAAACATGGATTCTGAATTCTACAATGCATTTGCTTCAACCCCGATTACTCCGACTACCATTGCTCAGACCATGAACTCAGAAAATGAGACTGGAATTACACAAAAACCCCCCTAAACTTATGGGAATTGAAGAGTATCATGGATGGAAAAATCATTTTGAGAATTGGGTTCAGGCAAACCATCTAAGAGCTTGGGAAAGTATTGAAACAGCATACATCAGACCACAGACTGCTATGAATGTTAATAAAATTATCTCAGAGTTTTCAGACCAAGAGAGAGAGAGAGTTATAAAGGAGAGAAAATGATGATAAGTCTGTTGCAGCAAGCTATAAAAGAGGATATATTTGTTTTGCTCCAGCATGATGGAAATGCATATTCGATCTGGAAAGCTCTTGAGAAGAAATTTGAAGGAAGTACAGAGATGTTACAGAGTAAAGCAGCGTTACTGAAAAAGGAGTTTGAGTTGTTTACTAGCATGTCTGGTGAAACTACAAAGACTCTCATTGAGAGATACTGTCATCTTGTGCGCACCATGTCTCAGTTGAAGATTACTAAAACTCCAGCAGAATGGGTTGAAAATCTTGCTGATGCTTTACCACAAAAGGAATGGGGTACATATCTCATGATTCTGAAGAATTCTGGACAATTTAGCAGATTGTCGATTGGTCAGTTTATTGAAAAACTGGAGGCAAAGGATCTTGAACAATAGAAAATTGCAAGAATGAACAGTTCAAGCCATCAACAAGACATCAAACTGTATTACAAGGGAAATGTTCAAACTGTTGAAGCAAGTCCAAAGATCCAAACTGCATTTAGTGCAGGAAATCAATCTGGAACAGGCATTCAAAGTTCAGTTAACACTAGTGGATTTTCAAGTGTTAATCCTCCAAGTGTTCAAAGTGCTAGTGTTGGTAATGGGCATATGATTCAGTGCAATGTGGCATTGTATCTTCAAAATGGTCAAAATTTTTCTGAAGAAGTTGTAAAAAATCATATGGGCCTATTGGTTACTGCTTTGGAATCTTATGAAGGTTTGATAGCCGGAAAGATTGGTAACCCGATGCTAACAAAGGAAGATTACGACTAGATTGATGCAGAGGAATTGGAGCTTATGGATATTAAATGGGCTTTAGCAAGTGTTCTAATAAGAGCTGAAAAGTTTAAAATGATTACAGGAAGAAATGATTTATTGGATGCTCATCTTTCAGCTTTAGGTTTTGATAAATCTAAAGTTACTTGTTTTAAATGCAGGGAGAAAGGTCACTTCAAAAGAGAGTGCAAAAATCAGGAGCCGAGAGGAGCAAAGGATCCTTTTGGAAAAGATGATTACTATAAAAAGTCTATATATCAACAAATCACTGTTCAACCACATCAACAAAAGGATTCACAAACAGCTCATGGAAAAATGATCGAAGATGCAAACAGGAAAGCTTATTATGTCATCATTGATCAAGATGACGAGAAAGTGGCTGAAGGTTTTAGCTGGGACAAGTACATTCCAGCTGATCCTAATGTTAAAGCTTTTATTGCTCAGATTGTTCAAAAGCCAGAGTTGATAAAAGAATGGATGGCTGTATTATCTTATGATGAAGAGAAAGATGAAGAATCTGTTTCATCTGAAAACAGTTCAACAGATAACAGTGATGATGAAGAGCTTGAACAAATAAATCTTGGAAAAACACATTTATCTTCTGACAGATTTGATTTCTATTTTGCAGATAAATTGAAGAAACTCAAAGAGAGAAAAGCTGCAAAAGAATTGAAGGAAGTCAAAGTGAATGAGAAGATAGTTGAAGTGGAAAAGGTAGTTGAAGTTGAGAAGATAGTGGAAATCGAAAAGATCGTTGAAGTCATGAAACCTTGTCTTACATGTTCAGAATCCTGCAAACAATGTGAAGAAAAAGACGAAAGGTTTAGTGAATCAGAAAAGATGAAAGAAAAGTTGATGTTTAATGTGAAAAATTTGAAAGAATCATACGATGTTTTGAATAGGACTGTGAATAGTTTGTAGAAAACTAACACAGAAAGAGAAAAAGCTTTGAAAATGTTGAATGCTACGATGATGTTGAAGCAGAAAGAGATAAATTTTTACATTGAAGAATGTGCGAAATGGAAGCAAGAGTTGGATGGTGAAAAAGTTGAAAACGAAAGAATCAGCGTTTACTCAGAAGTTATACAAGTTCTGATTACTTAATTGACAGAATTTATCCTACTGTTGCAGGTTTTGAGGCATTTGAAGACAAGAAGCCTAAGAAAAAGGATACTGGTAAGAAACAGAGTGTCTGTTATAATAAGTGTCCGCCTCCAATTTGGGAAGGGTATTTTCCTAGAAAACCGAATGAGGAACAAGTCCAAAAGGCAGTTAATCTAAAGTTAGAGTCCGAGTTAATCGATGTATTACCAGACAACATTGACGTCACGTTCACAGCGTCCGACACAGATCATGAGTCCGAATTAATAAAAAGAATGGTCGATCAGGTGTTGGATAGGGATGAGGAGTCAGAGATAAAATCCGAGTCCGAAAGTTCGTGTCAGTCTGTCGAACGTAGTTCGTCCGAAAAGAGTTCAAAATCATCCGGAAAACGGGTTTGTAGTAAAGATTTTTTGTTGTCAAAATCTAATTTGAAGGACGAAACATTTGAAGTTGCTTATACTTTGAATGATTCTGACAAATTATATTTTGATAAAGAGTTTCCAATAAGAAGTGTTCGTTTTGACATGATCAAAAAGGTTTTCAAAATGACAGAAATTAATATTTCTGAAATAAAAGATTTAAATCTTACTGGAAAACCTAAGAAATACACTTCAAGAGTTCAACAACGATTAAACAAGAAAAAGAGTTACAATTCTGGTTCTGGTTTTCAAAAGAAACCAAACCATAATGGTAATTTCAAAAGGAAAGGTCTTGGTTTTATTCCTCCAGAAAATTATAAAAATGAAAAATTTTCTAAAAATTCAAAATTTGTTTCAGGTCCATCTGCTGAGGAAGAGAAGAAGAGCTCTTTTTGGAGACAATCAAATCAAGAATTTCTTGCTGAGAAGAAGAAAAATGAAGCTCATCAGAGAAAAGAGACTAGAACATGTTATAAATGCCAAGAAGTTGGTTACATCGCCTGGAACTGTCCTAAGGCAACCAACACAAAACAGGGAGTCTCAGAAAAACTCAAAGAAGTAGTTGTTGATAAAACCGAACCAACAACTGAAAAGTTTAAAGTGTTTAAAAATTCAACATATGAAGTTGGTGAGTGTTCGAAAAGGTTTTACAAGAAAAGGGGAAATCTTGACAATCAAGCTTGGGTTGTTAAGAAATCAAGTGTAAAATATGGCGATGAATCTGATTCCACAAAGTCAGATGAGGCACAGTTTGAGATTAAAATTGATGAAAACTCGGTACCTCAAATGGATGATGAGAATTTTCCACCATTGAGAGCTGAGAATTTTAAATCAAAGATTGGAAAAGTTGAAATCTCAAATCAATTTTATTCTGAAAAGAATGAATTTGATGTTGAAAAAGTTTTTAATGGAAATGTTAGAAAGATTTTTGGGAAAATGGTTGAGGGAAAGGCCAAAGGGGTAAAGGAATTTTACGAATCAAAGAAGGCAACTTACAGCCCAACCCCTAGTGAAGTTGAGAAAGTTACACCCAAAGTAGGTCAGGCTTGGGTGTCTGTGTTGTTTAATTGAAAAATCTGACTTGCCGGAGATCCCAAGTTTGTAATCGTGGATCAAGAATCGGCATCATTCTTGTTATGATAGATTTTGTGAAAATTTTTAAATGTGTTTAGTTTTTTACAGGTGATGGACTATGCCAGAGCTTCCAGGTTGGTAAGTGCGATGCAGGAATCCGCATTTTGATTGGTAAAATGGTTTGTTAGATGATTTATTCCTACATGTGATTAAATGTTTTGGATATACTTACAAATGGTAAGAGGTTGATTCTGACAAAGTGATTACTCAAGGTCATTAGTTTGAACTTGATGTAATCCTCATATATGTGATTGAATGAACAAGATGATGAACCCGACCCTACAAGTAGTTAAAACAAAACCTATTTTCCGGAAAAATCATTTTGATTAAAACAAACTTAAGTGTTTTGAAATCATAATGAGAAAATGGTTTGTTGAAAGGGGGAGTTCTGATTGTTTATGCCAAGTGAATGGCGAATTGAGGTGATTTGATATCAGTCGTCACTTTCTGTATAGTTTGTTTTCAATTTTTTTTCTTTAATGTGTTTGCATTTTAGGGGGAGTAAGAAAATTTCTGAAAATCCAAAAACATTTGAAAATTTGAAAAAGCCAAAACGTGATAAATTTCAAAAAAAAATGAGTTTTGTTGTGAAATAGAGGAAATGATAGTACATCAGTGGACGATCACCACATGCTAAAGAAATGGAAAGTCAAAATGTGATAAACGGTCTCACTAAAGATGTGACGATAGGCTCAACTAGACTAGTAGATTTGCGATAACAATACAAACCTAAATGAAAAAGCCTAGTTCTAGTGGGAAACACGATCGAAAGCATAGTACTTAGTTTTGTCCTTCTTGATTGTGTGCCTGCTCAGTAATCGCTGAATGTTGAAAAACATAAAACTGGTTAAGTTTGTGAACTTTCACAACTTTGCTGAAAAGTCGCTATGATTGTGCATTTCTTTTTGCAAAGATTTAAACTTGTTTGATTTTCTTTATTTTGTTTAAGTATTGGACATCCTCTGCGTATACGTGAGTATCGACCTGGATGTTATTGCCTAAACGTTCTGCTTTATTTTCTTTGGTGTTTCGTTTAAGCTTTGGATCACCTCTGCGTATACGGGAGTATCGACCTGGTGGTTAAAGCCTAAACAACTTCAACTTGTTTTATTTTCTTATTTTGTTTAAACATTGGACTTTCTCTGCGTATACGGAAGTATCGACCTGATTGTTAATGTTTAAACATTCTGCTTTGTTTTCGCACAAATCACAGTCGATAAAAGTTTAAAGGCATTACTTGAGTCAGTGTATTGCATGATGAGGGGATATGCTGAGATCGTGGGGTCCATAAGAATTTAGTGCTATCTAAATATACCTAATCGTATTGGTAAGCATGTCGAAAGTTTTTAGATTGAGTTTAAGTGGACAACAATATCGTCAATCAACGTGAATCGTTTAGAACTTAAATGTATACAGCTTAACGGTGTTGGTGATTTGTCTCAAAAAACTGATATGATCCTCTTACACAAGCTCACAAAAATAGTATCTGTAAATATTTCTTTATTGCATTTCTTTATATTCAAAAATTCCAAAAAGATTTTTAGTGTGTTTTAGCATAAATTTTGAAAAATCCAAAAAGATTTTCGACAACTGGTATTGGAGAGCTGATTTTCAAAATTCCAAGTGCAAAACATGATGACAAATTGGTATGGGAGAGTGTGTTTAAATGAGAAGTTTTTGAATATGTGTATACAAGTGGTCATCTGAGATTTCTATTAATGATAAATCATTCTGGATAAATTTGAGAGGGAATCTGAATTTATAAATTTGTCAAATGTTAAAATTTGTGAAATTCATTTTTGGGTAGAGAATGTGCAGGTTATTTGAATGATAGAAAGCCAGGTTCCGATACCTGAGGAATGTGTGAGTTCAACATGCCAGACTGCGATCCCAACATATCGAAAGGGGGAGTCTGAAGACATCCGAGTAGAGATTGTTCGTGGGAGTATGTTGATACTAAAGAGGAGAAGGAGATAAAGTTTGAGGATGTTTACACTATGAGATATTTCAGAGAGTGTTCAGACTGATAAAGACTGAAGACGTTGAAGACTCGATACTTAAGACTCGTCAACATCCGAGGGGGAGTCTGTTGGTGCATACATCTGTCGTCTTCGTCTTAATATCGAGTTTTGGGTTCGTTGTGGATTTGATTCAGCATGATGTCATCATGTTCAATGATGACATCATAAAGATGACATCATCTTGTGTCACATCTCACGAAAGTTGAATGTTCATATAGGAAAAAACAGTGAGTTCGCATGAAAAGTCATGTTCGCTTGAATTGAAGTTTGTGTTGTTCGCTTGAAATGTAATTATGTGGTTTGCTTGAAATTGTTGGTGTCATTCAAGCGAACTAACTATCACTATATATAGGCATGTCATGTATTCATTTGAAGCGGACAGGAGAGGAAGCTAGAACGTGTACCGAAGTGCTGCCGGTATATTTTGTGAATGTAATCATTGTTAAATCAATACACAAGAAGATTAAAGTGATATTCAAGCTGTTTCTAAATCAGTTTCTTATTTTCCGCATCTGAAACTGATAAAATCTCTTCTGAACGACTCGTTTGGGTCACAAACCGATCCTACAAACACAATGTACCAAAAACTTGTAAGCATGACTGAAATTTGTTTTTAAGATTTTTCCATTTATGTGCCCTGAGAATCCCATTCTGCACCATAATCCTTTTGCTAGACGTTCAGGGATGATGGTTGGATCATTATCAGAATCACCTAACTCTAACACACGTCTCACATCTCCAACATTTATCTTAATCTCCAAATCCACATTCTGTCCATTCTCATCTCTCTTTGTTACTGCAGAGTAGATCGTCTTATCTTCCTCTTCGTATCTTGCAGAGTTCCAAAAACGTCTAACATGCGATTCATAAACTCTAGTTTTATCAGTTAGCGCCTTAGCAATCCTGCTTTCCCTCAAGAATTTTGCAATATCTTCAATTACAGTTTTTTCTATATAATCCTTTTCTAACAGACAGTAGATGTTATGCGTTTTCTCCCAGTCCTGCAGAAAAATTTGACCGATAAGGAAAATCTTGAAATTTCTCAAAATTTTTCTAACTCTGAAGATCTCATAGTATAGTGACTCTTATGGCTGTCCGACCGGATTGTCATCCGATCGGATTGTCATCCGATCGGATTGTCTTTTGAGATGTTTGAACCACACAAGTCATCAGTCTGATGGTTGTCCGACCGGATTGTCATCCGACCGGATTGCCATGACATAAATACTCAGATTTTCAAAACATAGTAATGTGAAATGACTTGTTGTCCGGTCGGATTGCTTATCCGATCGGATCATCACTTTGAGTTATGTGAATGAATTGGTTGTCCGGTCGGGTTGCCCATCCGACCGGATTGTCATCTGGGTCATGTGAGTGAATTGGTTGTCCGGTCGGGTTGCCCATCCGACCAGATTGTCATGACAAAATATGAACAGTTGAAGGAATGTTTTGAAGCAATTTGCCACTCGGTCGGATAGCATATCCGACCGGATTGCCAAACAATTCAAAACACTTTGACAACTAAAAGGCACAGTTTACAAGAACATGCTATGAGTCGGATTGGTCACTCGTTCGGATAGCTTATCCGACCGGATTGCCACTCACATGAATAACGGTTAAAGAACATTCATGAACATCAAAATTTTTCTAAGGCAAAACATCAAATTGAACTTAGATCTACGTAGAGAATCTAAGTGCGATCAAAACCCTATGTTCATTGTTGTCTAACTCGTCCTAATCACGATTTAATTTGTGAAAACCCCTACCAAAAGCCGTATCGTTCAAGCATCAGATCTACACAATTTAAACATGTTATGGCACGGATTGATCCGGTAAATCTATAGATCTGAACATTGCGAACCAAACCCTATGCTTGAATCTCATCAAAACTGGCTAAAACGTCCTAGATCTAACCTAAAAGCTCCGATAGTGACGTCATCGGTCAAGAACAAACAACAAACATCAATTTTTTTATCAGATTTGAGTAAGAAAAACATACCTTTGCCATTGTAAAAGTTGTGCTAACCAACTATCCAACGATTTGTGCAAAGAAGTATGAAGAAATCAAGATCAGAAAATCAAAAGTGTGAGAGAGTAGGATGGTTGTCCGAGCGAGTAACCCTTTGACTGACCATTGACCCTCTATATATAGTGACACATGAGAAGGATGGCTGTCCGACCGGATTGCCTATCGGAGCGAGGCACACATTTGTCTTTCAAGTCTTTGACATTTTGACCTTTTGACATTTTCTCAGATTTTATCAGCTTTTAGAAATCCACTTAAGTATCTAGGTCCAAGTTAATGACCCTAGGCTCTTAATTTTCCGAACAAGTCCAACTTAATGACCTTGGTTGACCCGAAACAAAGCACACTGACGTTTTGTTCATTCTTTTTCAAACATTTTTCTGAAAATTACAAGTTTCAACTTAATGAACTTGTGATGACTTTTCATTATCACAGGTTTAATCATAAAAAGCTCCCAACTTATTTGTCCAGCTCAGAAACTTCCTGCATCTCCCTCAAACTGCGAGTTTGAAGATCAGCTTTCCGCTTTGGATTGTCGATAAAACAAAACAGAAATGTAAAATCTTTTTGAATTTAAGAAAGTTTCTAGACTAGAAAGCTATGAAATCTTTTTGGGTTTTGAATGTTAAACAGATATGAAATGCAGTAAATGTAAACTATTTACAAACATATTTTTTTATGAGCGTGTTAGGGAATCATATCAATCATATCAGCTACCGACAAGCTACAAGTACCGTTAAGCTTTGATTTCATACTCAGAATTAAACAATTCGCTTAGATTGCCGATATACTGATCCACTTAAGTTCTCGCAGAATTTTCAATCTGATCAGGATACGAATTTAGTGTTTTAAGATCTTAACTTTTACGCGTGTACCACCTCAGAATATACTCCCGTATCCAGACTACTATATTCAGTCTTACAGGTGAGTGCACACTAGTGATATCTGTAGGGGGTTAAATGTTGAGGCCATGAGAGCTCAGGCTATTGCTTCCGCAAAATCAGAGAGATGATGGCTCAACTTTAGGTGGGTCCCCTTTGGGGATTTTCTTATACAACAGCACATGATTAGCATTTTTCAATGTTTCATCATTTTTTATGCTGAGGGGGGGCTTTATGAATAAAGCAGTGCAGAGTATTATACGAGGACTAGGCTATTGCTCCTGCAAAATCAGAAGTCCAGGTATAATACCCCAGATATCACCACTTACAAAGACCTAGTATGTCAGAACTAGAGCCTTTCAAACAAGATTTCAGGGGTTACCTATATATCCGAGAGATATTCCCCACGAAAAAGCAAGTTGTGATTTAGGTTTATATCCCGAACAAACTTACTAAATGTGTAAAAAGCTACCGGCATATCATCAGCGAGACTGCTTAACACTTTTAAACTTTACATTTCTTTAGCATACTACAACTGTCTAGCTGATGTACTATCATTTTCCCTTTTTACACAAGCTCTTTTTCGGTTTTCTATTGTTTTTGGATTTACACAAGCTCCTTTTTTTCTGAAAAATATAACCTATCTCCCCCTAAATACCAAAACAAGTAAAAAATCGACAAACCATTGCAGATTACTTTTCAACATCATCTACAGTGGTACCTTCATCGACGCTAATGATCCTTTCCGCAGCCGATAGTAACTTCATACCATTTAGTTTCAAAAGATATTGAAAACGTGTTTTGTCAAATGCTTTGGTATTCAAGTCAGCTTTTTGTTCATCGGTGTGGATTTTTTCAATTCGTATCAACTTCTTCTCGAAATAGTCTCGGATGAAGCGATGACGAATTTCAATGTGTTTCGTTTTAGCGTGATGAACAGGATTTTTTGTTATGTTTATAGCTGCCTCGTTATCAACAAAGATAGGGGAGTTAAGAAATTGCAACCCGTAGTCTCTCATTTGTTGCTGGATCCACAAGATCTGAGAGCAGCAGCTGCGAGCAGATAGATATTCGGCTTCACATGTGGATAAAGCGACAGAGGTCTTCTTTTTGCATTGCCAGGTGACCAATCGTGGTCCGAAAAACTGGCACCCCGCTATTGTTGACTTAGCGTTCACTTTGCAGCATCCGAAATCAGAATCAGAATTACCATATGCGAGGCTCTGGGACTTGACTGAAACCACAACCCCAGTGATGGAGTTCCTTTCAGGTAGCGTAATATCCTTTTCACAATTACCATATGCGAGGCTCTGGGACTTGACTGAAACCATGCTGCGAGGCAGGTTGGATACATAATATCCGGTCTTGATGCCATCAAATACATCAGCGATCCGATCATGGAGCGATACAATGTTTCATCCACTTTATCTCCAGTGAGATCAAGGTTTATCCCATGGTTCGTCGCTAACGGGATGGACATTGGTGACATTCCAGACATCCCGAATTTCTCCAGAACATCATGAACATACTTTGTCTGATGTATGAACGTTCCCTCGGGTAGTTAATCAACCTGAAGCCCCAAGAAGAACTTCATCTCACCCAGTGATGACATTTCAAACTTCCGCTTCATAACCTTTTCAAAATCTTTGCAGATTTGTTCTTTTTGTTGACCCGAAAATTATGTCATCCACGTAAATTTAAACTATCAGAAGATGGCCGTCGACTTCTTTTGTGAACAGAGTGGCGTCTACCTTTCCTCGGATGAAGTTGTTGGCTAACAGATGTTGAGACAGGGTCTCATACTAGGCTCTCGGGGCCAGATGTAAGTAGTATAATGCCTTATCCAAGAGATAAACTTTATCTTTGTGGATTGGGTCGGTAAAGCCCGGTGGCTGTCCGACATATACCTCCTCTTTCACCTTGCCATAGAGAAATGCCGACTTCACATCTAGCTGAAAAACTTTAAATCCTTTCCAAGATGCAAATGCTAGGAAGATTCTGATTGCTTCAAGTCTAGCAACTGGAGCATACACTTCAGTGAAATCTATCCCCTCCTGCTGACTGAAACCTTGGACAACGAGTCGAGCTTTATACCGAATAATAACCCCTCGATCATCCCTCTTACACTTGAACACCCACTTGGTGTTTATCTTCCTATGACCATCAGGCAGATCCACCAGTTTCCAGACACCCAACTTCTCAAACTGACTTAGCTCCTCTTGCATCGCGTTGACCTAAGAATCTTCAGTTAGTGCTTCCTTGTACGTTCGCGGTTCAATCTGCGAAATAAAACAACTAAGTGAAAATTGTGTTTGTAAAGGAGCAACTGTAGAGTAAAAACAAGTAAGGCCTTGGTCAATTTGTCGTCTGGTGCGGACTCCTGATTGTAACTCTCCAATGATTAACTCTTCTGGATGATATGAAAGAGTTCTTGGCATCACCTCGCCTGGAACATCTACCTCACTCTCCAAATTCGTAATGTTCTGGTTTGTGACTTGTTCACTGACTGGAATAGTTTGATCTTGAGACTGGATTTGCTCCCCCTCAGACTCTGAATCACCATGATCGAATGTTGGCCTTTCATCATAATCTGAATTATCATTGATTCTCGTCTGATTAGGTGCTTGTTCACGTTCTGAAGATATCAGAGATTGTATAACATCATCATTCTCTCCAGCATTGCTTGGACCAGCTTCATCATCGTTCGAAGCTTGTCGTTGACGACTGTAAGGTTCTGCTGGGAATCTTTCTTGTGATTCTTCATAATCTCTTAGAATATCCAACTCGTCATAGAAATCTGGTTCTTCTTCTATATCGAATGAATCCCACAAAGTATCGTAATTCAAACGCCATGAGTCGCCGGGATTCTGAGGTGGCATCATATAACCTTGATACTCAACATTTTGTGCTTCGATGATCCGCTTCATGCTTGGAACAAAGACTCTTTTCAATGGGCTTGCATATCCCACAAATATACCTTCAATGCACTTTGGACCAAATTTACCAAAAGGTTCTAGAACTGTACAGGGAGACCCGAATGGTTCCAAATACTTCAGGTTAGGTTTACGGAGATTAATGAACTCGAAACATGTCTTGTTGAACTTTTTCACTGTAAGAACCCGGTTGAGCGTATAGCATGCGGCTGACACTGCTTCTGCCCAGAAATTGACAGGTAATTTTGAATCAGCAAGTATCTTCCTGGCCGTTTCAATCAGCGTCCTATTCTTTCTTTCTGCTACTCCATTTTGATGCGGAGTGTATGGCGCGCTGAATTCATGCAGTATACCTCTTTCATTACAATATGTTTCCATTCTGATGTTCTTAAACTCTGTACCATTGTCACTTCTTATTCTTCTAATACGAGTTTGGTACAGGTTTTCAAGTTTTCTGAACATTGACATTAAACTCCAAACTGTTTCATCTTTTGTCTTCAGAAATGTTACCCACGAAAATCTCGAATAGTCGTCTGTGACAACTAGGCAGTAGAGATCACCAGTTATGGTTTTGACATTCACTGGACCAAAAAGACCCATATGAAGTCTTTCTAACGGCCTCGAGACTGAATTCATCTTTTTTCCAGGGTGAGATTTCTTTCGCTGTTTACCTTTGATGCAACTAATGCACTCCCCCTCAAGATGAAAACCTTTCAGATGAACTCCATCTACTAATTCGTTGTGTACCAGGTAGTTCATTTTTCGCAGATGAATATGGCCATTTTTCTATGCCATAATTGTGACTCCTTCTCAGTGGCTCTTGACATGAAGCAGTGAGCCTGACCCGTGGTAGTAGTTGCTTCACTCATGTCTAATATATACAGATCGTTGACTCTTGGTGCTCTCATGATAACCCACTCTTCGGGGACAACAAATCCTGGCTTCAATATCAAACATTCTTTGTTTGTGAAGTGCGTCGAATACATACGATCACAAATCTGGGAGATGCTCAGAAGATTGTTTTCCAGCTCTTCGATATAATTCACTCTTTCAAACGTGACAATTCCATTTGATAAAGTTCCCTCACCAACTATACGACCACCTTGATTGCCTGCAAATCCCACATATCCTCCATTAAACCCTCGAACATCATACAGTAGGGTTTTCATCCCCGTCATGTGCCGAGAAGCTCCACTATCCATTATCCATCGTGAGATGGATCTCGGAAGCTCCTGCACATTTCAAAAACATTTAGTGAGATTTTGAAGCGACCCAAGCCTCTTTCGACTCAGGTAGCTTGACGTTTAGAATTATGGTTTTGGTGTACAATGGCGGGAAATTTTTGTCATTCATCTTTAAGCTTTCTTCAGTCCCAACCTCAACCTCTTTGTATAAGAAAGATTCTTCTTTTTGAGGTTGACCAAATGGTTGGTCTTTCTTCGGAACATACTTCTTTCCTGGTGGGGTAGAAGTTTGTTTCACAAGTTTCTCATAGTGATCCAAAGGAACATTCATCTTTACCGGTGTGGTAGAAGATGATTGTTTTGTAGACTCTGAAACCTTTGGTTTTGGAGAACTTGCTTTCTTTTCAACATATTTTGGCTTCCATGCTTGTTGAGATGACGCAACCCGTTTCTAAAATTTGTCATTTTTAGTTACCAACTTCTTTACGGGTTCGGTTTTCTTAACTGACTCTTTTGCAGATTCAGTTTTAACTTCGGCATTTTCCTTCTTTAAAAACTTTTTCTCAACAAACATTGGAGCTTTTCCCTTTACATCGTCTTTTCTTTTCGGATTCTCGACAACCACCGACTTAGGCTTCGAGTTGGTGCACTTTCGTGCAATGTGTCCAACTTGATTGCATTTGAAGCATGTTCGGGTGTCAACTACCCGACTTGTGCCTTCGGTCT
Organism: Helianthus tuberosus; assembly: GCA_030545235.1. Taxonomy (NCBI): domain Eukaryota; kingdom Viridiplantae; phylum Streptophyta; class Magnoliopsida; order Asterales; family Asteraceae; genus Helianthus; species Helianthus tuberosus. The sequence goes on along the minus strand of CM060414.1, from coordinate 106,917,670 downwards.
GAGGTTGCGAGGCTTTCTTCTCAAAGAATTCTTCATTGGTTTTCGAAAAAATCTCAGATTCTTGCTCAGAGTGTGAACTCGAGCTTTTCACAAACACCTTTTTCTCAACAAATTTCTTGTTTTGAAAGTTCTTTCTTTGATTTTTCTTACTACCCTGATAACCACTCGACCATTTGTTTTGGTTGTTGTTAGAAAAACGTGGCGGTACAACAGGTTTTTTGTAGTAAGATTTATCTTTTTCAAAGTTCAATTGCCTTTCAGAATGTTTCAAACCTTCGATTTCACAAACATCAATCTCAACCAGTTTAAAAACATTTTTCAATTTGTCGACATTTACATTCTCTAACGGAAACTCAAGATCTGAATACAACTTATCCGATCCCGACATCTTGTACATCACAAGAGTAGGTCTTTCACTTAAGTTGTTTTTGGAGGTTGATTTCGGAATGTAATTGTTCAAAAAGCATTCTTCGTCTTCAGTTGAATCACTGTCAGATTTTAAAACATTTTCAACTACGTTTTTAACAACTTCAGACTGAACGCTATCTTCATCAGATGATGAAGTGAATGTGATGTCAATTGTTTCTGGAAGTTTGATTTCATTTGTTTCATCATTGTTAACCAACCCAGACTTTTTTTTTTGAAAAATTATTCAACACAGGTGGTGGAACTTGATGATACCCAACCCCTGTTCCATCAGCATATACATCTTCGCCATCCTTGTTCTTCCCAATGGGTTTGGGAACTATGTGTTGAAGAACAAAACTTGCGGAGTTGTAACTGTTGAGTTTCAGATTGATGCGTTCATTTTCTATTTTAGCTTCCTGAAACTAAAGCTTCAAATTAGCAATCTCATCCAACTGTTGGTTGATTTGCTTTTCTTTAGACTGAAGGACTCCTGACAATTGCAAATTTTCTTTGCTTGTTTTACTGTTTCTCTCATCAGAATCTTTAATCGTTCTTTTTAACTTTTCATGATTTTCAAAAAGTTGACGGTTTTCATGGATTAACTTTTCGTTTTCTTTCCTGATTCGTTCTACGTCAATTTTATCATTTTCAATTTTCTCAGTTAATTATTTGATTCGATCATTTGAAGCTTTTACCAGTTTGTCACGACTTAAGATTTGATTTTCAACATCTCTGACTCTTTCTGTCAGTTCTTCAGTCTTTTTACCGCTGAGGTAAGCAAGTGTACTACAAACCTTGCAGTCTTTCATGCAATTTTTGCAGTCGCTCTCAATTTTGGCTTTCTTACCTGACTCGTTGGTTGAATCATTAGAACTGACCTTGCTTTTAGACTCAGTTCCAGACTCAGAAACTACCTCTAACTCTTTCGCTGCGAGCACTTTTTCAGCCATTTTCTTCAGGTTATCTGTAGTGAACTCTTTGGTCATGTCGATTATCCCATCATCGACCTTCTTTGACTGTAGCTTTTTCTCCTCGGCTTCTCTTTCTTCAGCTTCTCTTGCCCACATTCTCTGTCTTGCTTCCTCTTTTTTCTGCTATTTGTTCTATTAGGGTTTCAACACTGATTGATGATGGTTCAACAACTATATTCCCTTTAGGATCCAAATAGCATTCCCGAGTTGCATCCCATCTTTTTGCACTCTTTGCCTCTTTCCATGTTTGATAAATTTTATCTTTCATGTTTTGGGCTAACATCTTCCTGTTGACATATTTTTCTTCTTCTGTTCTGGTATCCTTGAAAGGAACAATCTTTGCCATGAATGCAAAACCAACAACATCTTCTTCTGGTAGCACATCACTCCAATCATAGCCCTCATCATCATGCATAACGGCTAATGCTCTCGACTTTTCTTTGGGAGCATCTTCTAACTGTTTCATTCTTGGAGATTCTGCTTTATTTTGATGATAGATGGCCCTTTTATAATAATCCTCTCGGAATGGATTGGCAGTTTCATCAGCAGGAGCATTTCGACATTCTCGTTTAAAGTGCCCCTTTTGTTTGCACTTAAAACATGTAACTTTTGATTTGGCAAACCCTAATTTGATTGACGGTCCACCAATTGAGTGTTTGCCTGTTATCTCCATGAACCTCTGAGCCCTTCTAACCGCACTCACCATGCACCATCTAATGTCAATCAACTCCATTTCCTCCGGGTCAATTTGATCATAATCTTCCTTGGTGAGGTTGGTGTTTCCGATCTTTCCAACAACAAGGCTCTCATATGATTCCAAGACGGATGCCAAAAACACCATTTGCTGCTTGGCTGCTTCTTCGCTGAAGTTTTGTGCATTTTTGAGGTCTACAGCAATATTGCACTGGAACATGTTTTTCAGAACAGATTGTTGCTGTTGACTTGGAGTCGATGAAGATGATCATCCATGATATCCGCTGCTTGGAGCAGGACTGCTATTTTGATTCTCTTGATTTGGCACACTTGGATTTTCTGCTGAGAACGCTGTCTTTGGTGATACTGTTTTTGGAATCATACTTCCTCGATAATACAAATCAACATTCTGCTGATACTGAGTACTATTGACTTTGTTTGTCTTCCTGATTTCCAACTCGTGACTTTCAAGCCTCTCGATTAGAAAATCAACTGTCAAATCCTTCTTCTCCACAGTGTTTTTCAGCAACAGAGCAAAGTACAACCAATCTTTTTCATCAGGTAGTGAATCCATCAGCTTATCAACTAATTCTTCTTCTGTGAACGTAAACCCATGCCTAGTCAGCTCGATCTTCAAATGACAAAACCTTTCTATCATCTTTGAAACCGATTCATTTTTCATACATCCAAATAAATCGAATTCTTTTTTTAACATTTTTTTCTTGTTTCTAACAATTTCTGCTCCACCCACGCACTTTTTCTTTAATTTTGCCCATAAGTCTCTGGAATCTTTATAATCGATTAGAGATATGATATCGTCCCTTACTGACTGATGCAGCAATGCGATACATTTTTGCTCAGCGATAAAACTTTCTTGTTCATTTTCAACTAAGTTCTCATAGTCACTTCTACCAATGTTAAACCCGCTCTTCAAACATTTCCAGCTCTGGTATGCGAAAGCCTTTAGCCAGTCTTCAAACCTCCCTGCCCACCTATTGTATTCCTCGATAGCCATTAGTTTGGGCGGTTTTTTATATGTGCCATATGCATTATCCACGCTCAATGAGTCGATAATGGCTTTCTTTGGATTCGGGTTAGGAGCAGTAGTGTTTGTGATGTAACGTCTCCAGTGTTGCTGGTGTAAGCAAAGCTGTCACTGAAAGGATTGAGAAAATCGTCTCCCATTTTTAGAGTACCTGAGACAATTTACAAACACTTAGACAAATTTTCACAAATTTCAAACAAAAACACCTGGATCGGATGGTGATCCGTTCGAGTCACAATCCGAACGAGCGACACAAGTAAACAACTGTACTGTTTGAGAAAAGGCTATCCGACCGGATGGTGATCCACTCGGATGGTCGTTCGTTCGAGTGACACGCTTAAACTTTGAAAAGTTTGACTTTCAACCTTTCACCGCTCGGATGGTAATCCGACCGGATGACAGGTTAAAATTTTTGTAATTGAAAACAAGAACTTCCAAATCCTATCCGATCGGATTGCTTGTCCGACCGGGTGGGATGATGACGTAGGCAAATAAACTTGAACAATCAAAATCACACCACTCGGATAGTAATCCGAGCGAGTAGCACTGATGATGTCAGCAAGCAACTAATAAGAACTGTCTAGTCCAATCCGTTTGGACAGCTGTCTGAGCGAGTGGATGACGTCAGCAAACATGAACAGTTCCACATGGTTTTTGATGAATTTGATCTAGTTTTTGATTGAATTTGATTATGAAACTTGGTAGGATTATACTTTGAATGATTGTGAATCGATTGATATCAGTTTTATCAAATTTTAACCTTAGATTCTCGTCCAATTTTATGTTTTTCTGATTTTATGGTGACAAACTGAAAAACAATGTAAGAAATGAGTAGAAAATGAGAGAATATGTCAAATTTCCAGTGAAATTTGACTCTGATCAGCAAGAAAAGCTTGAATTCCGGTGAATTCGTTGTCGTAGATCTCGATTCAGCTCCCTGGATGCTTTGATACCACTTGTTAGTCCCTCGTATAGGATCTGTTCGTCGGGAACTTAGATGAATCGACTTTGACTAATGTGCGGAATCCATTTGATCAAATCACAGATGTACGACAAAGTATTCAACGATTAAACACAGTCTGATCTTTCTATTTAACTGTTATGAAAGTACAAAAGCGCCGGTAGAAGTCAGACAGTGACAGAGTTCTCCCCAGAGTCAAAAGTCTTCAATGAGATACCCGGACGGGGTATTTATAGGCAACTCAGGAACATGGTTAGTGTTGGCCGTATGGATAACATACCGTCCGAACGGATGACATCCTGTCCAAATGGATGACATGCTGTCCGGTCGGATGAGTGCTGTCCGATCGGATGGACCATCCGATCGGGTGACACAGGTCAACGTAGTCAACACTTTACAAAACAGTCCCGTTTCCTGAGTTGTCGTTCTATCTAACACATATACATTACATAATTGTTTACAAAGGACACAAATATACAAAACATGACTAAATGCTGACGGAAGCTACAGACGTATACACTAACAAAAGTGACTAAACCTCAGGGATAAAAATGGCAGTTTACTCTTTATATTTTAAAGTAATAATTAAACATTTAACTTTATAAACTTTCAAGTTAATAATTTATTATAAAAGTGGTATATATATACAGGCTATGAGTTCGCTAAAATGTCTAAATTTCTTAAATAGTGTAAAAAGTCATAAAACACCAAAATGTCGGCCATAAAACACACCCAAAACCCACAAATAATAAAATAAAGATTACTAAAACATCATATATGTGGGTTGTGTTTTGTGTTTTGAATGATAAAGCTTTTATTAACGAATGACAAGCATTATTCTGTTTTATGTTAATTAGCATGTTGTGTTTTATATTCATGGTTCAACGATTGTGTGTTTGAAGTTTTTGTGGACATTTATGATTTGAATATGGTGTTTTATTAGTATTCACTCTATTATTTACGGGTTTTAATTGTGTTTTATGGCTGAAATTATAGTGTTTTATTACTTTTTACACTTTTTAAAAAATTTGGACTTTATAGCCAAACCCATCCTATATATACATACACAAACACATATATATAGGAGAAAGAAAAAACAAAAACACACTTGAGTTGAAAAAAAAAAACACTAGAAAACCCTATGTAACATTTTTATTTAAAAAAAAAACTAGGAATATAATATAAATATATTTGAATATTTTTATAAGAAAAATGTAAAAAGCGCCTACTAGTTTCTATCAATTTAAAACCTTATACAACTTGTATAGGGTTATACGAGTTGTATAATGTTTCTCTTGTTGCCTCATACGAGTTATGAAGGGACATGTTGCCCCTATACAAGTGCTGATGTCAGTTTATCCAAATGAATGCATCCTTCACGTTGAATTATTGTGTTATGAACTCGAGATAATGATATTCCAACAACTACAAGTTGACTTGTTCTTTCATAAGAGTAGAGGGTATAGTAGCGGGGACTTGAGGTCACCGATCGGTAACTATACCGAGTGAAGGAGAGTGTTCGGTGAGATGGAGAGAGAGTGTGGAAATCGGTGAGTGTTTACCGAAAATAGGTGAGAGTGATTGATGTGATTTTTTGACCGTTTCCCCATTTTTTGAACGTTATTTTTTTGACCGTTTGCTTTTTTTATTTTATATAAAACCCATATTTTCAATCAATTTAAAACACACAACTCTTCTTCATCCAACTCTATTTTTTAAAAAAATTCACTTCTTCTATTTTTTCAATGGATGATATACCACCGCTATTCCTTCCAATTAATATTAGTGAAGGCGATGATTCTTCCTCGAGCGATAGTAGTTTAATTTTTTTTCCAAAATCTTATTAACGAAGCCGCTCAACTGGAAGACACGGGCACTTCTAGAAAAAGGAAACCTGTCCGTCGAGATCGAGTGAAATGTCACGAAAACCTTATGAGAGATTATTTTGTCGAGGAGCCCGTATTCAACGAAGAGGTTTTTCGTCAAAGGTTTCGTATGTCCAAAAGGTTGTTTTTAAAAATTTTGAGTGACGTGCAAGCGAATAACTCGTGGTTTCAAGACGCCGCAGATGTTAGTGGTAGGAAGAGTTTTACAAAAAGTTACTTCGGCGATTAAGCAACTAGCAACCGGTAACGCTCCAGACGAGTTCGACGAGTATTTAAATATGTCCACAAGGGCTTCCCGAGAAAGTCTAGAATATTTTTGCGAAACGGTATGTAATTTATACGCTTCCGAGTTTTTACGTAGACCTACTAGCCACGACGTTGCGCTCTTGTACCAAGCTCATGATGAGAAACATCACCTTCCTGGGATGTTGGGTAGTCTTGATTGTACACATTTTGTTTGGAGAATGTGTCCAACGGAGTTGCGGGGTCAATATATAAGGGGGGATCACAGTCACCCGACAGTTATGCTCGAGGCGGTGGCCTCTCAGGATTTATGGATTTGGCATGCTTTTTATGGTCCAGCAGGTTCACAAAACGACATCAACGTGCTCTAACAATCTCCGTTATTTCTTACTGAGCGAAATGGAACTGCACCAAAATGCCCATTTTACGTGAACAACCACTTGTACAAGCTTGGATACTATCTTACCGATGGAATCTACCCTACTTGGTCCGTGTTTGTGAAATCATTTCCGTATCCTCACATTGTGAAAGAAAAGAAGTTCAAGAGGCAACACGAGGCGGCAAGAAAAGACGTGGAGCGGGCTTTTGGTGTTTTAAAGGCAAAATGGCATATACTTCATCGCCCGATGCGTGATACGAGTGTTAAAAAAATTAGGATGGTCGTATATGCGTGCATTATTATGCATAATATGATTCTAAAAGACGACGGAAACGCGATTGCACCGGTACATATTCGAGATCCTCCAGTCGAGCCCGTTTTCGAAGACACTGCTTATAACGAGCTCATTGATAAAGATACGCATTATAGACTAAAATATGATCTTGTGGAGCATCTTGGAGAACAAGATTTACCCCACCTTTTAGCGGATTCCGAAGACGAATAGTTAAATTAGTTTTTTTTTTAAATTTATTTTTATATTTTAAAGTAGGTTTTTTTTTAAATTTATTTTTATATTTTAAATTAGGTTTTTTTTTTTAATTTATTTTTATATTTTAAAGTAGGTTTTTTTATGTAATGCGTTTTTTTAATTAAAAGTACCTTTATTTACATTAAAATATGTTTTGTTTATTTATGAATAATTTCTAGAAAATAAAAAATATATAACTCAAACACCCTAGGGTGATTGACCATACCCCCTGATTGAGTGCAAAATGAGGAGTGGAATGAGGAGTTAACATGGCATAATATTATTGGGTAGGATTTCACTCAATCACCCTAGGGTGATTGACCATACCCTCCACCCTAATCCATGTTTAGTCTTAATTAATGAACATTTTATAATTCTCTATATAATAAAATTCAATTCTCTATATAATAAATTCTCTATATAATAAAATTCAAACACAATGAATAGTAACTTCATCAACGGTATAAGCAAAGGTATCGGGTACCGGTATCAAATTACGTCATCAACGGTATAAGCAAAGGTATCGGGTACCGGTATCAAATTTATCAAACCGCGTCTATTTTTGGTACCGAATCGGTACCGACTTTTGACATTCTCGGTATCGGTTCGGCAAATTACTTCATCAACGGTATAAGCAAAGGTATTGGGTACCGGTATCAAATTTATCAAACCGGGTATATTTTTGGTACCAAATTGGTACCGACTTTTGACATTCTCGGTATCGGTTCGGCACCGGTATTCACCGGTTTTTACCATCATCAATGGTATAAGAAATGGTATCGGGTACTGGTACCGGTATCAAACTTATCAAACCGGGTATATTTTCGGTACCGAATTGGTACCGACTTTTGACATTTTCGGTATCGGTTCGGCACCGATATTCACCGGTTTTTACCCTCAAATACCGATACCGAACCGTACCGTACCAGGTATATTCGGTACTGGTACCCACTTTTGGGGATTTTCGGTAACGGTATTTTCGGTACCGGTTGGTACTGAGCTCATCAAATCCTGTAGCAACATAACAACGCAAGTAATTGCACCGTTTAGATTACTTTTCATACACACTGTAAGTAAACTGTATTTTGTTTGAATGAGGTTTTATATACACAACAACTTATTTTGTTTTTTTTTTTGTCTTTTTCTATAGTGAATGAATTGTAGCATGTAAAATTAACTTTGATATTTAGATTATTGATGAGCAAATCGTATCAAATCCTGTAATCAAACCGGTATCATATCGGTACCAAATTTACTATACCAATCATTTTTTGTACCAATTTGGTACCACCTTTTGGCGTTTTCAGAATGAATGGTTACTTTCGGTTCGACACCGGTCTAGCACCATACATGTATTTACTGATTTTTACCTTTAAATACCATAATATACCGTATCATACCGAGCATTTTCGGTGCCGGTACCTAATTTCGATGATTTTCCGGATCGATACTTTTGGTGCCGTTACCGGTACCGGGCTCATCCATATTTTTACGTGTTAGCACCGTAATAACTAAACTGAAACAACCGAACTTCCGACGTGTAGGACGTGTGGGTCCTATTATTATATATTAGAGTATTTAAAATGGCTTTTTTTAGGATGGAGTGACTATCGTTACCACGTCATTTTTATTTATGTTTTGATATTCGATATCTGCTTGCCGTTGCCGACACGCGTTTTCCAGACATTAGGTCCACGCCGCAACGCGCGGGCGGAAAATCAACTAGTTAATATAAATCAAAAGTCACAACGATTGAAAAGAACCCCATGATTAAAAGATTACGTTGACTTATTAACATTTATGGTAACGTGAACACAAAAGTCACAACGATTGAAAAGAACGCCATGATTAAAAGATTAAGTTGACTTATTAACATTTATGGTAACGTGAACGCAAAAGTCACAACGATTGAAAAGAACGCCATGATTAAAAGATTAAGTTGAGTTATTAACATTTATGGTAACGTGAACACAAAAGTCACAACGATCGAAAAGAACGCCATGATTAAAAGATTAAGTTGACTTATTAACATTTATGGTAACGTGAACACAATTAGCATGTTTTGCGCTGGTTGGAGATAATTAAATCGCAAACGAGTTGACTTGTTCAACACAGAGATAATTATATCCCAAACATGCAATTCACTACAACTGGACTTGACCACGACATTATACGCTGGTGGTAGGGGTGTGATAAAGCTTTGTGATCATTAGGTCTTGGGTTCGATTCCCACAAGGGGGTTTTTTCAGATTTATTGGGTTTTCTCATATATGCATTATTGTCTAGTGGAGATGGATATGATTGGGTGGTTTCTCTGGTGACACGATGATACTCCAGCGGTCCGTCAGTGATTCAAATTTGTAGTTCAAAAAAAAAAAAAAAAAAAAACTACAGGTGACTTTTTTTGAACATATACGTTAAGAAATTACAAGTTGAATTTCTTAAAGTTTTACAGCACTTACGTTGCGTGACTTGGTAAAATACTCATACACATTTATTTGAATATATATACTAGAATAATTTTATTTGAGTTTAAACATGAAAACCATCGGCAAGTGAAGTGTGAAAAGATATACATATTAATTAAGGAAGAGATTCACAAATTCAGTATTTAAAAGAAGGGACTCACTAATTAAACCTCACACAATCACCATGTGTAACAGTTGTGATTTAATAAACTATAGGTAAGTCCGGACGTCGATGCCGTTGAAAGTATTGGCGGCTTTTGATAATAAACCTATATCTACTCCTAGGAATGAGATCAAATATAAACACTTATGTTTGTAAGAATCGCAAGAACCAACACATAATTGACAAGTGTTCCTCAATAAAAAATTAGTTTTGGGGTAATTTAGACCTTTTCACTATATTTATTTATAACTAATTAAAAATAATTATTAAAACATCCCTAAATCCATACAAGTTTAATTCAAATAAAAGTTTGAATTTTTTAACATATCCATGATCTAGTAACTCTCCATGATCGAACCAACCTGTAGGAACCACCACAAAAAATATAATCAACACAACACTATATAATTAGCATAACTGTTGGGATTGAACCCTATCAGAGGAACAAATAATTAAAGCCAAAACTGGATCAAAGCAGTGGATCCAGAATAAGCAGATGATTACAGTTGGTTCATACAAATCTCTCCCCTTGAAAGTGGTTTCATATCTGCTGACCTCCTATCTGCTGATCTTACTAAGTGCTGACCTACAACTGCTGCCTTGCATCTACTGCCAAATGTCAAAGACTGATGGAAGACCAAAGCTCTGCTGATTCAATCTACTGCCTTTAGTCAAGTACTGCTGATCCGGACAAGCACTGCTGGGTTCACAGCAGTGGAAGGAAGCAGCAGCTGTTTAAGTGACTTTTATATAATAAATTGTAATAGCAGTTGTTAGTACATCAGTGTTTGTATAGATCAGAGGTTAGAGTTTGTTAGGAGGTTAGATGTCACTTTCATGGTGACGTCAGCTAAAGATGCTCAGTGGTTTGCAAGTGCCTATAAATAGTTCAGTACTTTGTACTGTTCTATTAGCTCTTTCACAACATCGTCTTCTTTGCACGAACAAACTACTGAGCTCTGGCTGAGGGGGAGTTTGCATTCATTCATCAATCATTGTAATCGTTGTTGAAACAAATTCAATCTTTCGATTCATTGTGTAAAGATGTTTGATTAAAGTATTACTCTCGTTTGATTGTATGCAAAGTTTGTTTTCATCTTAAATTCCGCTGCACAACTCTTTCATTTCCATCTTAATTTCAAACGAAAATACAATAAAAAACAAACTCAGATCCAACAATTGGTATCAGAGCTTGGAGAGTCAAATTTGATTTAACAATCATTTTGACGTAAATAGTTCAGCTCATAACAGTTGATACTGATCGTTTGTTCGTCCGTTGAAAAACAGAGCAAGGATTAATCACCATTAAAGTTGATTTCTCAGTGTCTGTAAAACAACAAGAATGACGTCACAATCTCAGGATGATAAAAACAACATCGGCTCACTTTTTAAACCACCTATGCTAAAAAGAAATGAGTACAACATCTGGCAGAGAAGGATGGGTCACATCCTTGCTCAACAAAGCACAGGTTGTTGGAGGTCTGTCATTTATGGTCCCCATGTTCCTTCAGTGCCAAGCGCTGAAGATGCTAAAAAGTTCGTTCCAAAACCAGTTGAAAATTATACCGAAACCGACTTTCAAAAGATCGAACTAGATGCTAAAGCTTTTAGCATCATAGCATCAGCGCTGCCCAATGAGATATATGCTGGACTGTTACACTGTAACAGTGCCAAAGAATTATAGGTCGCACTTAAGGAACAGTTTGGGGGGACTGAAGAAGTCATAGAAAACAACAGGGAAATCCTGAACCAACAGTATGAAACATTTTGCTACGTTAAAGGTGAATCACTAACGCAACAATTTGAGCGTTTCAGTTGTCTCATCAGTGAACTGAGGCTTGTTAACACCACTTTTACAAACTCAACTCAAAATAGCAGGTTCCTCAGGTCACTGCCAGAAAAATGGGACACCATAGCTTTTGTCACCCGAAACTCACCTGAATTCAAGGATCTGACCTTGACCCAACTCCACGGTCGACTCCTGACCTACGAAAGGGAGTTGAACCAGAAAAGGAGGTTACAAGAGTCAGGAAAAGTTACCGATGATTACACTTTCGGTAATACTGCTCTTCTGGGTCAAGAAGAATCTGGGAGCAGTGGTAAGGATCAGGGTTATGATCACTTCATTGACATAACTGCTGGTGCAAATTTCAACAACCCTGATCCTCACTCTGCTAGTTATGCATTCACTGCAAACGAAAACCAGATGTCAGATAATCTAAGCTTTGAACTCAATGATTTACAACATTTCGATCCCACTGACTTAGAGGAAATGGACATCCTGCACCAACTGGCCTTGCTAAGTGTTAGAACTAGCAAATTTTACAAAAGAACAGGGCGAAAATTCCCAGGGTTGCATGGGAATCTAAGGGTTGGGTTGGATAAATCGAAAATCAAGTGCTACAAGTGTAATAGGTTGGGACATTTCGCTAGGGAATGTAGGAGTCAAACTACTGGTCCCATAATTACTCATCCTAGCTCAAATCCTAGACCTCAAAACCAAAGCACTGTGCACTATGCCCAGTATACCCCAGCAGCTCCAGTGAACACTGCTCACTATGCTGCTGCCCCTGTGCCAGTACACTATGTCCAAACTACTGTTCCACAAATCCAATATGTTCAAACCCCTGCTCCACAGGTACAAGTGCAACCTGTTGCACCTCAAACCACTGCTCCAGCAGCAGTACAACCAGATCAACAAAGCTTTTTCACTCAAGGGTTTGTTGACTGGAGCAGTATGCCTGAAGACCTTAGTGATGAAAACTTTGCACTCTATGCTTCTAATGATTCTTCTCATGATGAGTTTTGTTTGATGGCATTAGAGTCAATACAGGAGGGGGTTGAAACTGAGGAGGAACAGCAGAGCTTTGAAACAGTGGAAGAGGTGACTGAAGCAGTGGTTACTGCTGTGGCTGGTGAACTACTGTTGGGAGAAAGTTCAGGTACCCTGATTGAACCAATGACAGATCCATGGTCCGTAGAGGACAAAGAAGAAGAGAAAGAAGAAAAGGCTGGTGAAAAGAAGGTGAAAGCTGATGATGAAGAAGATCATCAATGTGATTGTGCAATGATGGCAGCTGCCAAGGTATCTCCTCAAGTTCTTGAAAAACTGTGTTCTGACAATTGCATAATTGCTTTTGCTAACATCAAAGAGGTGAATGAAAACCTTCGGGATAAAATCTTGACTGATGAGGTCAAATTTGAAAAGTCTTTAAAAGAACTTAAAAACAAATTGACTGAAAAGGAAAAAGAAATCAGCTGTCTAAAAGAAGAGCAAAGCATCACCAAAACCCAACTTCAAACTATGGTAGAAAAATACCAAGTTTGCAAAAAGGAGTTGGAATCCACCCAGATTACTTGTGAAAGATGGGTGGAATCCTGCAGAGGATATGAGGTGATGCTTGCTAAACAGATTGAAAGTAATGTGAAATTTGGGGTTGGGTATAGAAAATATGATGATGAACACATTGCTTGTGAAAAATCTGTTCAAAACACTGATGTAACCACTGAGTTCATCCCCACAAACAAGAATGGCCAAGAAGTGAAAATCACTGACAAACTTGGTAACAAAATCACACTTGGCAGAACAAGGAGTTCCTCAACTTTTGAAGAACTTGAAAAATATCAGTTTAAACCTACCTGGTCTGACGAGTGTGATATTCTTGAAAATTTCAAGCCAATGGACTTTACATCAACTGATGGTGTTAAAGCTCCAAAAGCTAAAGTCATACCTCTCAAGGACATCCCAGCAGTGGTTAAAACCTCTGCTGCAAAGGAGTCTGAAAAGAGAAAGAAGAAAGAAAAAATTGACAACTTGTTTTGTGAATTCTGTGAGAAAAGGAATCATCTAACAAAAGACTGTTTCCACTTGAAAGCTTATGATTTAAACAGAACAAGTGTCATTGTTTCAGCAGAAAGTTGCATTGTTTGTGGTAAAACAAACCACAAAACTCAAGCATGTGTGTACCTCAAAAACTTTGATGTGAAAAAGAATGAGTACATGGCTAAAACATCCTTGAGTCCATCATCATCATCATCATCTGCCAAGTTCACCAAGAAACAACCACTGTTTGTGCCAGTTCAAACAGCTGTTACAAAACAGCTGAACCAAACATCTGTCAAAAGAGATGTTCAGGTTACTGATGCACCACCTGCTAATCAGTTCAGAAAAGGCAGAGAAAAACAGTCTTACCAAAGGATTCCACACGTTTATGAGGCCTACAAAAGGCCCTCTAAACCCAAAGTGAACAGGCATCCTTTTGGTTACCAGCAGATGATTGGTCAGGACCCACAACAGTGGTTAGAGAAACACTGTCCTAAAACAGTTCAAACCCCTGACCTAACCACTGTCCACCATTCTGCATCCATCCCGGACACTGTTGAGACCCCATCCAAAGCCCTGCTGGCTTTGGAGACCTTAATGAACTAATCCTTTTACTTCATGTGCAGGGAGCTTCTGCATGCTTTGATAGTCTTTGGTATGTAGATAGTGGAGGCTCCAGGCACATGACAGGATGTAAAGCCCTCCTCAAAGACTTTCAAATCCATGGAGGGGGTGATATATCCTTTGGGAATAATAGTAAAGGGAAAGTTCTGGGGTCTGGTACAGTGCAGTCTGGAAAAGTAAAATTTGAAAATGTCAATCTAATAGACAATCTGAAATTCAACCTTCTGAGTGTGTCCCAAATGAGTGACAAGGGATTTGGGTCATTCTTCACAAAAGACTGTTGTAGGATTGTTGGATCAGAAATGGTCAAAAAGATTGAAGCAATAATCAAAACTGGTCAAACTAAACTTGTTGCTCAAAGAAGTGGCAATGTTTATGTTGTTGACATGTCAAAAGAGTGTCCCAGAGCTGATGCCTGTCTGTTCTCAGCTGCCTCTAACAAAGAGACAGAACTTTGGAACAGAAGACTGGGGCACACAAATCTTAAGACAATCACAGAAATTTCAAAAAATGGTTTGGTGAGAGGCCTACCACAAAAATTGTTTTCATGTCCTGAACATTGCATTTCCTGTTTAAAAGGAAAACATCATAAAAGTTCTTTTAAGTCCATTGAAGAGTCCAATTCAATTCAGTGTTTGCAGATGCTACACATGGATTTGTTTGCCCCAGTTCAAGTCATGAGCCTCAAAAAGAAAAGATATTGTTTGGTTATTGTTGATGACTTTTCTAGGTTTACATGGACTTTCTTTTTACACTCAAAAGATGAGACTGCAGGCATTTTGCAAGACTTTGTAACACAGGTTGAAAAGCAATTTGACCTTCCAGTGAAAAGCTTCAGGAGTGACAATGGCACAGAATTCAAAAATAGGGAGTTGGATGCCTTCTGTGTGAAGAAAGGGATTGTAAGGCAGTACAGCATCCCTAGAACACAAGAGCAGAATGGGGTAGTGGAAAGGAAGAACAGAACTCTGATTGAGGCTGCCAGAACCATGCTTGCAGATTCAGGTTTGCCTTTAACTTTCTGGGCAGAGGCAGTAAACACTGCTTGCTATGTCCAGAACAGAGTTTTAATAAACCCCAGGCACAAAAAGACTGCCTATGAAATTCTGTATAAAATTAAACCACTGATTTCTTATTTCAAGGTGTTTGGCTGCCCATGCTTTATTTTGAACTTAAAAGATTCCATTTCAAAATTTGCAGCCAAAATTGATTGTGGTTATCATTTGGGATACTCAACCACTGCCAAGGCCTACAAAGTGTTCAATACACGGACCAAGGCAGTGGAAGAGACTTTGAATGTAAAGTGTGACAACTGGCACAAACCGGTAATTTCCGTACACTATAATTATTGCTTAATGACTGCAATTATGAGTTTAAGTGTCAGCAATGTCTGAACACATGATTAAACAAGTGAATTCATGCATGTTGTATACTACAAAATATTGCTTTATGAATAAACGAGAGCGTCGCGTCAGAATAATAGTAAACTCACCGGTAAGACACAATGTGTCAACAGAACTGCAGAAAGCAGTCAGACAAAAGAATTGAGGCCTAGGTGTAGGTCCGACGACAAAAGTACATTAAAACCCAAGAGTATATGTAAGGGTTTAATTTATATACATTGCGAAAGCAAAAATAAGCACTAAAAAGCACCCGAAACGCACTTTAAGTGCCGAATTTTGTATAATTCAGCTCTAATCAGCATTTAAGCATATAAATATTATGCAGAAATGTCGTTTTATTATCCAGAATATTTCCCTAAGTGTTGGGAATTGAAAGAGTACAAGTAAGGTACTTAAACGACACTAAAAAGTGTAATTTAGCACTTTAACGAATCGGTATGTAACCGAACAACCGGACTATACCCGGAACATGAAAATATTATTATTTTCACTATCTATATTTTTCTGAGCTAGATTAGGGTCCCCGAACACCCTAGCACCCACTAAAATATCCACCAACTAAATAACCTAACTAAATGCTTAGCTTTAGATCATAACCTAACTACATGGTTCCAATTTGCAATTAGACCCCTCCCCCCCATAGCAAAAAAAATCGGCCACATGCCTATTAGTGGGATTTTCTTTGATTATTTTATCATATATGCTAGCTAGATATGGAACACAAGATCCTTGGGGTAAAACCATGTTGGAAGTTAGTTGTTATAAACCACTAAGCATTAGCTCTCATTATTCATCATCCATCAACACCCATTTCCTTCTCCCTCACCCATAAACTCACGGCCCAAACACCCTCTTCCAACCTCCCCATTTTCAATCCATTCCTTTAAGATCCAAGCATACTACAAGGTGTCTTGAGCATATTTAGGAGACTTGGAAGCGTTGGAAGTGGAAGGACCTCGTTACTTTGCTTTTATCCACTCGATTTGTGCTTAGATTCTTCCCTAGCCTTGAGCTAGAGGTATAATGCTTAAAACTCATACTTTAACTAATCTAAGGTGGTTAATAAGATGTATGATGATTAAAACTCGGAATCTTGCATTTTGAAGCATTAAAGTCCACTAAACTTGCAAGTATTGTTGGTTAAAAGCATATATGTTGTGTAAAAGTTGTAGTATTTGAGATATATGGTCATCTAGACCCGATCTATGTTGTGGTAGCTCGGATCATCATTTAACCCGACTTAGTCATGATCTTGGATTATGACACAAAGTTTGTTTAAGAGTAACAAAGGTTAAATGATGAAACTATACCACACACATCATGAACTTGTGTAAAAGCGATTTAACTTGTACAAAAGTGTTTAAAACTAGTAGATCTATGTATCTACAAGTGGTATTTTCAAAAGACCAAGCATCAAAAGAAATCACATGTTCTAAAACGGATCTTACACAAACAAAAGTGGTTTTTGTGAACAAACAAGTGTATGGATACTTGTGCAACAAAAGTTTTAACGAAGAAATAGTTTTCGTAAAAACCGACTAGAAGTTGTAAAACTTCATATTCTTTAAAAATAAAGTTTTTAAGAAATTAAACTTATTTTTAAAGATAACAAGACTTACTAAATGTGCTAGTAAGATACTACACAATCTTGGTAAATATCCAAGTTCATGAAGTGGGGAAATTAGTGATTATTGTTGATGATGATTGTTGGTAATTGTTGTTGATGGTTGATAATGATTTAAAAGAAAATAAACACACGTTTTGAAAACGTGGGAAACCTCCATTTTTAGGGGAAACTCTGTCAAAATTTTTATAAATTTTGACACTTAGAAAAATATAAGTTTTTAGAAACTTATTCCCTAAAAATGTGTTTAAAAGTATTACTAAGGTTTCCCTAATTTTTGATGATAAGAAATGGTGATTTCTTCAAGAATAAAAATGGATAATAAGTATATATTTTTGAGAGAAAAATATATATTATTTGATCACCAACTTGTGTGTTAAGTGTATATAGTATGTGTTATACGTGCTAGTGTATTAAGACTTAAAAATACACTGATTACTCATGAGGAGTAGAAATATAAAAATACACATACAACATACAAGATACATAATTCGGGTGCAAAGTGCAAAACACAAAAGACTTATATTTATTTTGGAGAAAATAATATAAGTAAGATACGTAGTTAAAAATATAAGAATATTTTTAACACAAGAAAATATACACAAAAGAGAGTGACTGTACTTGTGCGACGCAAGTCTAGTGACTAACGATAAGAAAACGCGTATAGGTTACGACGTTAATTAAGCAAATCCGGTGGAGTTTACGACGCTAGGAACGCAAAGTTGTGAGTTCATGCTCCCCCTTTTCTCTTTAACTGTTTTCAGTTTTTATAACTTCGGGGGTGAAATACATGTACAAAAGTACAATATTTATAAATGGTATGATATAAATACAAGAAGTACACTTGGTGAGAACGAGAACCAAGTGTGACGAAATATATGAGTATGAGAAGCGCATTTGGTGAGACGAGAACCAAGTATAAGGCGCTATGAGAAATGATAACAAGAAACGCGCTTGGTGAGAACGAGAACCAAGTAGGAGGCGTTATGAGAAATAGTGTCACGAATAGGGTACAGAAGCACCATTAATCAACGTATACATTCAGACCGCAGAACAAAAGGTTAGATCTAACAGGTGCCTGGCAGCCTCACACTAGGTCGGGGCGAGAATCGAGTGGTGCTTTTGTGTCTCAGAATATACCAATTAAATGCCTTAGGTTTGGTGACTTCCTATGACGTGCCACATGTTAATGGCTTTGCAACCCATTAACAATCTGATAATTACAGAAATACTGTATTTACATAAAATTCATACCATACAAAAAGTGATAAATAACTTGAAGTACGTGGGGTACTCAAGAGAATTGATATATAACTTGAAGTACGTGGGGTACTCAAGAGAATTGATATATAACTTGAAGTACGTGGGGTACTCAAGAGAATGAGAATTAAACTTGAGTACGTGGGGTACTTAAGAAGAAATTGAATTATACAGATGTACGTGGTGTACACATGAAACTGGATTTACATATGAAAACTTGATTTACTCACAAACTATGTTTTCATACAAAGTATACAAACATGAAATACAAAACAGCATGAATTCACACCAACATTATGTTGACGTTTTTCCAAAAACTCACATGTATTTCAGGTAACTAGGATGGATGTGCGCGTGGTCTAGCTTATGCTCGTGGATGTCGCTTGTGTTTAATTTTGAATAAAGTTGTAAACTTTTAAGACAATGTTTTATGCGACTTAGCGATGTAAACGCTAACGTATGTTTTCAAATTATGGTATTTGAATGTTATTTTACGAGCATGTAGCA
Source organism: Helianthus tuberosus (assembly GCA_030545235.1). Classification (NCBI taxonomy): domain Eukaryota; kingdom Viridiplantae; phylum Streptophyta; class Magnoliopsida; order Asterales; family Asteraceae; genus Helianthus; species Helianthus tuberosus. The sequence continues at coordinate 106,898,683 of CM060414.1, read as the reverse complement.
TGTTTACTCTTCGTATGCAATGAGAACCTTTCATGATCACACCTCGTGCTTCCGCCGCAGAAAGGGGTGTGACAGATTGGTATCAGAGCTGCGATTGTAGTGAACCAGGATTCCTTCTCGAGTCTAGTCTACAATCTCTAGGATCCATTCACGAAAACAATTTTCAAAAGAGTTTTCATTGCATAAAACGTCCCGCGACATCCACTACCTGAAACTGTCTATATGAGTCTAGAAAAGACACTACGAGACTTAGAGTGCACTTGAGTAGCACTTGTCGTTGACTAGAAACTACTTGCAATTATGTGTGATAATTAGCATACTAGTGGTGGAATGTCACAAGTATACGTGACTTTACCCGAAAGCAATGGCCCATCTGAAGGAAGAAATACGAGGATGAAACGAACTGTGCGGACTGTGCAAGGAGTTACGTAATTATGGATGCATACATAATTATGGAATTCAGTGCACAGAAACCACAGCAAGTCTTGTCACGTATAGATTCCCTCAGTGCAAGCCTACTAAGTACTCTGCTAGAGTAATAATTGTTTGATGTCACTTATGTGGTATATATACCTGTGAATACATATGATACTACTGTTTAGTGTGGCGATATCAAACAAATGCCTAACCCTGCTGTGTTATGTTCTGTCAGAACATGGCACCCAGGAAAACTGTGAATGCTCGCAATGATGATCAACCTCCACCTCCCCCACTGCCAAGGACTGCTGAAGAGCTGAACGCTTTGCTAGAGGAAAGGATCTCCGCTGCTATCGCCCAGTACGAGGCGAACCGAACTCAAGACAGTGGAGGACCAAGCAACGCTAGGCGTAATGGGAATGGAGATTCGTCTGGAGGCAATGCAGCTCAAGGTAACCTTGAGACACTGTACTAAGCATGAGGAAATTTATGAACGGTCTTGGTTTCATTATTTCTTCGATTGCTCACATGTGAATTGGTTGAATCAATTCCAGGCTGCACTTTCAAGCAGTTCCTCGACTGCAAGCCGATGAACTATGATGGCACAGGAGGTGCAGTAGCATTTGTGCGCTGGACGGAGAAGACTGAAGCTACATTCCGCATGAGCAAGTGTACCGCGGATCAACAAGTCACTTTTGCTACTGGGTTGTTTGTCGATGAAGCCCTGACTTGGTGGAACCTGCAAGCCCAAACCTTGGGTGACGATGCTGCTTATGGCCTAACTTGGGAAGAACTGAAGGAAAGGATGAGAGAGAAGTACTGCTCTCGTGCTGAACTCCAAAGGCTGGAAACAGAGTTCTGGCACTTGACTATGGAAGGTGCTGACATCAATGGTTACACTCGAAGGTTCCACGATCTGTCTAGAGTGCTTCCCTACATGGTGACTCCTGAATTTAAGCGTGTGGAACGCTACATTTGGGGACTGGCCTCAGAGTTTCGTGGCATGGTGACGTCGGCCAAACCACAAACAATCACCGAGGCTGTAACTCTGGCTGTCAGCCTTACTGAAGATTGTGTTCGTATGAAGAAGCTCTCACTGAACCCAACAGGAAATGCCGAGACGCATGCTGAGTCGTCTGGCAACAAGAAAAGGAAACATGCAAACTTGAATCAAGCAACTCGCAACAACAAGGGTTTCAGCACGAAGCGTGACGCTAACACGTCCCAGGAGGCGAAAACCCATGCAACCAAAGCATACCAAGGCTCCATGCCTAGATGCCAAAAATGTAAGTATCATCATGATGGAGCTTGTCGCATTCCAAGGTGCGACAAATGTGGTAAATTGGGTCATCAAACCGAAGACTGTTGGGGAAAAGGAAAGAACCGAAATGGAAACGGTGCTGGTAATAAGAACGGCAACGGGAAAGGGCAGAACCAAGGATGCTTCAAGTGTGGAAGCAATGATCACTTCATGAAGAACTGCCCAGAGAGAAACAACGCTCCGGCTCGAGCATTTGTGATTGGAGCAAGAGACGCACGCGAGGACCCTAACGTGGTCACCGGTACGTTTCTCATTAACAATCACTTTGCATCCATATTATTCGACACTGGCGCCGATTATAGCTTCATGTCTGTGGAATTTAAACGCATACTCGGAGTAGAATCTAGTAGATTAGAAATTCCGTATTCCATAGAACTAGCCAATGGTAAACTTGTTGAATCGGGCGAAGTTGTCAGAGGCTGCACACTAGAACTTGGCGAACGAAATTTTTGCATCGATCTCTTACCTATTCAATTGGGTAGCTTCGATGTAGTAGTCGGAATGGACTGGTTGTCCAAGAACAAAGCTGAAGTTATTTGTCATGAGAAAATCATTCGCATCCCTTTAGCGAATGGTGAAACTCTCATAGTACATGGAGAAAGACGAAACGCGCCTCTACGAATCATCAGTTGTATGAAGGCACAGAAGTGCCTAAGGAAAGGATGTGTTGCTTTCCTAGCACACGTTATAGACAAGAAGGCTGTGGAGCCAAAACTCGAAGACATTCATGTGGTGAAGGAATTTCCTGATGTGTTCCCTGAAGATCTGCCAGGACTACCTCCGCAACGACAAGTCGAATTCCGTATAGACTTAGTTCCAGGAGCTGCTCCTGTAGCCAAGGCACCCTATCGACTTGCACCATCCGAAATGCAAGAATTATCTACACAGCTCCAGGAGTTGTTGGATAAAGGATTCATAAGGCCAAGCTTCTCACCCTGGGGAGCTCCAGTATTATTCGTGAAAAAGAAGGATGGAACACTGCGGATGTGTATCGATTACAGGGAACTGAACAAGCTCACAATCAAGAATCGGTATCCGCTACCAAGGATTGATGACTTATTTGATCAATTGCAAGGATCAAGCTACTATTCCAAGATCGACCTTCGATCTGGGTACCATCAGCTGAGAATCCAAGATGAAAGCGTGCCAAAGACTGCATTCAGAACGCGATATGGGCACTACGAATTTCTTGTGATGCCGTTTGGATTGACGAACGCGCCAGCGGTCTTTATGGACCTAATGAACCGCGTGTGCAAACCATATCTCGATAAATTCGTGATTGTATTTATCGATGATATCCTGATTTACTCGCGAACGAAGGAGGAGCACGAGCAACATCTCAGAACCATCTTGGAGCTACTGAAGAAAGAGAAACTTTATGCAAAGTTCTCGAAATGCGAATTCTGGATTCGCGAAGTACAATTTCTTGGTCACGTGGTGAATGAGAAGGGCATTCATGTAGACCCGTCCAAGATTGAAGCAATAAAGAATTGGGAAGCTCCCAAGACCCCAACCGAAGTCCGTCAATTTTTGGGCTTAGCGGGCTACTATCGGCGATTCATTGAGAATTTCTCGAAGATAGCTCAACCGCTAACGACCCTTACACAGAAAGACAAGAAATACGACTGGGGTCACAAACAAGAAGAAGCCTTTCAGCTACTTAAGAACAAGCTCTGCGATGCACCGATACTATCATTACCCGAAGGCACTGAAGACTTCGTGGTATACTGCGACGCCTCACGACAAGGCTTGGGTTGCGTGCTCATGCAACGCCAAAAAGTCATCGCTTACGCTTCAAGACAACTGAAGGTTCACGAGAGAAATTATACCACTCACGACCTGGAGCTGGGTGCAGTGGTGTTCGCCTTAAAGATTTGGCGACATTATTTATATGGTACTCGATGTACAATCTTCACAGATCACAAAAGCTTACAACACATATTTGATCAGAAGGAATTGAATATGCGCCAGCGACGTTGGGTCGAGCTGCTGAATGATTATGACTGTGAGATTAAGTACCATCCTGGAAAGGCAAACGTTGTAGCAGACGCGTTGAGCCGAAAAGAAAGGGTTAAGACCCTAAGGGTTCGAGCATTGGAAATGACGATTCGAACGAACCTCACTGCACGCATTCGGGATGCACAACAAGAAGCTCTTAAAGAAGAGAACCGTAAAGCTGAATACCTCCGGGGTGCATTGAATTACATGGTGCCAAACGAAGAGGGAGCCTTATACTTTAAGAAGCGTATTTGGGTTCCACTCTATGGTGGCATACGAGAAGTCATCCGTAATGAAGCCCACAAATCGAGATATTCGATCCATCCAGGATCGGACAAGATGTACCAAGACTTGAAAGAGTACTATTGGTGGCCGAGACTCAAAAGCGACGTTGCTGTTTATGTTGGAAAATGCCTAACCTGTGCGAAGGTTAAGGCCGAATATCAGAAACCGTCCGGCCTACTGCAACAACCGGAGATTCCCGTGTGGAAGTGGGAACAAATCTCGATGGACTTCATAACGAAATTACCCAGGACCCCGAGAGGGCACGATATGATATGGGTAATAGTTGATCGATTGACGAAGTCTGCGCATTTCCTACCAATCCGAGAGAAGGATAGCACTGGAAAGCTGGCAGAGATATACTTAAGAGAAATTGTGGCACGTCATGGAGTGCCAATCTCAATCATTTCAGACAGAGATGGACGCTTTGTCTCAAGAATCTGGCAATCATTTCAGGAAGCCTTTGGATCTCAGTTAGATCTGAGCACGGCATTCCACCCGCAAACAGACGGCCAGAGCGAACGGACTATACAAACGTTAGAAGATATGCTTCGCGCATGTGTCATGGACCTAGGCGGCAGCTGGGATACTCATCTACCTTTAGTTGAGTTTTCCTACAATAACAGCTATCATACAAGCATAAAAGCCGCGCCGTTCGAAGCTCTGTATGGCCGCAAATGCCGATCGCCCTTATGTTGGGCAGACGCTGGAGATAAACGTATGGTTGGTCCTGAACTTGTACAAGAGACAACCAATAAGATTGCACAGATCCGAGAGCGCATTAAGGCGGCTCGAGAGCGACAAAAGAGCTACGCGGATCCAAATAGAAAATCGGTAGATTTCAAGGTGGGAGACAAAGTGTTGTTAAAAGTCTCACCATGGAAGGGCGTAGTCAGATTTGGAAAGCGTGGAAAGTTGAATCCACGATACATCGGACCATTCAGAATATTGAGAAGAATTGGTACCGTGGCATACAAGTTGGAGTTACCGGCAGAACTTAATGGAGTACATGATACGTTTCATGTATCCAACCTGAAGAAGAGTCCAACGCAAGAAAACGTGACCATCCCGTTGGATGAAGTGCATATTGATGAAGCCCTCCGATTTACAGAACAACCCGTTGAGGTTACTGACTGGAAAGTCAACAAGACCAGGAGGAGCAGTGTGAAACTTGTCAAAGTATGTTGGAGCTCTAAGCACGGACCCGAGTACACATGGGAACGTGAAGACCAGTTCAAGAAAAAGTATCCCCACCTATTCAAGAAGACTCCAGCGAGAGTTAGTTCAGTCTGAATTTCGGGACGAAATTCTTTTAACGGGGGGAGACTGTGACAACTGGCACAAACCGGTAATTTCCGTACACTATAATTATTGCTTAATGACTGCAATTATGAGTTTAAGTGTCAGCAATGTCTGAACACATGATTAAACAAGTGAATTCATGCATGTTGTATACTACAAAATATTGCTTTATGAATAAACGAGAGCGTCGCGTCAGAATAATAGTAAACTCACCGGTAAGACACAATGTGTCAACAGAACTGCAGAAAGCAGTCAGACATAAGAATTGAGGCCTAGGTGTAGGTCCGACGACAAAAGTACATTAAAACCCAAGAGTATATGTAAGGGTTTAATTTATATACATTGCGAAAGCAAAAATAAGCACTAAAAAGCACCCGAAACGCACTTTAAGTGCCGAATTTTGTATAATTCAGCTCTAATCAGCATTTAAGCATATAAATATTATGCAGAAATGTCGTTTTATTATCCAGAATATTTCCCTAAGTGTTGGGAATTGAAAGAGTACAAGTAAGGTACTTAAACGACACTAAAAAGTGTAATTTAGCACTTTAACGAATCGGTATGTAACCGAACAACCGGACTATACCCGGAACATGAAAATATTATTATTTTCACTATCTATATTTTTCTGAGCTAGATTAGGGTCCCCGAACACCCTAGCACCCACTAAAATATCCACCAACTAAATAACCTAACTAAATGCTTAGCTTTAGATCATAACCTAACTACATGGTTCCAATTTGCAATTAGACCCCTCCCCCCCATAGCAAAAAAAATCGGCCACATGCCTATTAGTGGGATTTTCTTTGATTATTTTATCATATATGCTAGCTAGATATGGAACACAAGATCCTTGGGGTAAAACCATGTTGGAAGTTAGTTGTTATAAACCACTAAGCATTAGCTCTCATTATTCATCATCCATCAACACCCATTTCCTTCTCCCTCACCCATAAACTCACGGCCCAAACACCCTCTTCCAACCTCCCCATTTTCAATCCATTCCTTTAAGATCCAAGCATACTACAAGGTGTCTTGAGCATATTTAGGAGACTTGGAAGCGTTGGAAGTGGAAGGACCTCGTTACTTTGCTTTTATCCACTCGATTTGTGCTTAGATTCTTCCCTAGCCTTGAGCTAGAGGTATAATGCTTAAAACTCATACTTTAACTAATCTAAGGTGGTTAATAAGATGTATGATGATTAAAACTCGGAATCTTGCATTTTGAAGCATTAAAGTCCACTAAACTTGCAAGTATTGTTGGTTAAAAGCATATATGTTGTGTAAAAGTTGTAGTATTTGAGATATATGGTCATCTAGACCCGATCTATGTTGTGGTAGCTCGGATCATCATTTAACCCGACTTAGTCATGATCTTGGATTATGACACAAAGTTTGTTTAAGAGTAACAAAGGTTAAATGATGAAACTATACCACACACATCATGAACTTGTGTAAAAGCGATTTAACTTGTACAAAAGTGTTTAAAACTAGTAGATCTATGTATCTACAAGTGGTATTTTCAAAAGACCAAGCATCAAAAGAAATCACATGTTCTAAAACGGATCTTACACAAACAAAAGTGGTTTTTGTGAACAAACAAGTGTATGGATACTTGTGCAACAAAAGTTTTAACGAAGAAATAGTTTTCGTAAAAACCGACTAGAAGTTGTAAAACTTCATATTCTTTAAAAATAAAGTTTTTAAGAAATTAAACTTATTTTTAAAGATAACAAGACTTACTAAATGTGCTAGTAAGATACTACACAATCTTGGTAAATATCCAAGTTCATGAAGTGGGGAAATTAGTGATTATTGTTGATGATGATTGTTGGTAATTGTTGTTGATGGTTGATAATGATTTAAAAGAAAATAAACACACGTTTTGAAAACGTGGGAAACCTCCATTTTTAGGGGAAACTCTGTCAAAATTTTTATAAATTTTGACACTTAGAAAAATATAAGTTTTGAGAAACTTATTCCCTAAAAATGTGTTTAAAAGTATTACTAAGGTTTCCCTAATTTTTGATGATAAGAAATGGTGATTTCTTCAAGAATAAAAATGGATAATAAGTATATATTTTTGAGAGAAAAATATATATTATTTGATCACCAACTTGTGTGTTAAGTGTATATAGTATGTGTTATACGTGCTAGTGTATTAAGACTTAAAAATACACTGATTACTCATGAGGAGTAGAAATATAAAAATACACATACAACATACAAGATACATAATTCGGGTGCAAAGTGCAAAACACAAAAGACTTATATTTATTTTGGAGAAAATAATATAAGTAAGATACGTAGTTAAAAATATAAGAATATTTTTAACACAAGAAAATATACACAAAAGAGAGTGACTGTACTTGTGCGACGCAAGTCTAGTGACTAACGATAAGAAAACGCGTATAGGTTACGACGTTAATTAAGCAAATCCGGTGGAGTTTACGACGCTAGGAACGCAAAGTTGTGAGTTCATGCTCCCCCTTTTCTCTTTAACTGTTTTCAGTTTTTATAACTTCGGGGGTGAAATACATGTACAAAAGTACAATATTTATAAATGGTATGATATAAATACAAGAAGTACACTTGGTGAGAACGAGAACCAAGTGTGACGAAATATATGAGTATGAGAAGCGCATTTGGTGAGACGAGAACCAAGTATAAGGCGCTATGAGAAATGATAACAAGAAACGCGCTTGGTGAGAACGAGAACCAAGTAGGAGGCGTTATGAGAAATAGTGTCACGAATAGGGTACAGAAGCACCATTAATCAACGTATACATTCAGACCGCAGAACAAAAGGTTAGATCTAACAGGTGCCTGGCAGCCTCACACTAGGTCGGGGCGAGAATCGAGTGGTGCTTTTGTGTCTCAGAATATACCAATTAAATGCCTTAGGTTTGGTGACTTCCTATGACGTGCCACATGTTAATGGCTTTGCAACCCATTAACAATCTGATAATTACAGAAATACTGTATTTACATAAAATTCATACCATACAAAAAGTGATAAATAACTTGAAGTACGTGGGGTACTCAAGAGAATTGATATATAACTTGAAGTACGTGGGGTACTCAAGAGAATTGATATATAACTTGAAGTACGTGGGGTACTCAAGAGAATGAGAATTAAACTTGAGTACGTGGGGTACTCAAGAAGAAATTGAATTATACAGATGTACGTGGTGTACACATGAAACTGGATTTACATATGAAAACTTGATTTACTCACAAACTATGTTTTCATACAAAGTATACAAACATGAAATACAAAACAGCATGAATTCACACCAACATTATGTTGACGTTTTTCCAAAAACTCACATGTATTTCAGGTAACTAGGATGGATGTGCGCGTGGTCTAGCTTATGCTCGTGGATGTCGCTTGTGTTTAATTTTGAATAAAGTTGTAAACTTTTAAGACAATGTTTTATGCGACTTAGCGATGTAAACGCTAACGTATGTTTTCAAATTATGGTATTTGAATGTTATTTTACGAGCATGTAGCATGTTTACTCTTCGTATGCAATGAGAACCTTTCATGATCACACCTCGTGCTTCCGCCGCAGAAAGGGGTGTGACATAAAGTTCAATGAACTTTCATCAATGAAAATCCCAGCAAACCCTGCAGATCTGTTTGATCTTGAAAAATTTACTTTTGAAAATACTGCTGTCAAGACTAACAGTGCAGGTCCATCAGAGGATACAACACCAGACTATGGGTATGAAATCATCATCCCTCAAAGGTCTGCTACAAAGGGAAAAGCACCAGCTGTTCAAAATAGCTGTCAAAGCTCAACCACTGCTACCTCAACAGTTGTTGACCAAAGTAGCCCATCAACCACTACTTCCACATCCTCAAACACTGCTGACAAAAGTCCTCACACAGTGGATAAAAGTCAGCAGTTGTCCACTTCATTACCTCCTATTCCACCACCTTTTGAAGCCACTGCTGGATCATCAAAGTCCCCAGCAGTGGTTAGCTCAGATGATACACATTTGCAGCCTTCACCAACTAATGCCATCATACCATACCAAGGAGATTTGATCTTCTTGAGATCTCATCCACCTGATCAAATCATAGGCAACATAAATAAAGGGGTGCTCACAAGAAGCCAAACCCAAAACATTTGTCTTTTTGCTGGTTTTCTATCACTCCATCAGCCAGTCAAGTACCAAGAGGCACTGAAAGACAACAGCTGGGTAGAAGCCATGCAAGAAGAACTCCAACAGTTTAAAAGACAACAAGTATGGGAGCTTGTACCACTGCCAGAAGAGGTTAGTTCCATTGGCACAAAGTGGGTCTTCAAGAACAAAACTGATGAAAGGGGTATTGTTGTCAAGAATAAAGCCAGGCTTGTGGTTCAAGGTTACAGACAGGAAGAGGGGATTGATTATGATGAAACATTTTCCCCTGTTGCAAGATTAGAAGCAATTAGACTGTTCCTGGCCTTTGCTGTCAACCACAATATGAAGGTGTTTCAAATGGATATCAAAAGTGCTTTCCTCTATGGTACAATTCAAGAAGAGGTGTATGTCTGTCAACCTCCAGGTTTTGAGGATCCATTTTATCCAGATCATGTCTACAGGCTAAACAAAGCCTTGTATGGCTTGAAACAAGCACCAAGGGCCTGGTATGAAACTCTTTCCAACTTCCTACTCTCAAATGGTTTCAAAAGAGGTACCATTGATAAAACACTGTTTTAAAATGGAGAGGGAAGGATTTAATGATTGTCCAGATTTATGTGGATGACATTATTTTTGGAAGCACATGTAACTCAATCTGTGAAGAGTTTAGAGAACTCATGACAGCTGAGTTTGAAATGAGTGCAATGGGTGAGCTGCAATGCTTTCTAGGTCTCCAAGTACAGCAAATGCAAAATGGAACTTTCATTCATCAAAGCAAATATGCTAAAGAACTTTTAACCAAATTTGATATGAATGATTGTAAACCATGCAGCACACCCATGGCAACAAATAAGCTGGTCATGTCTGATGAAAAGGATGAGCTGATTGACCAAACACTTTATAGAAGCATGATTGGGTCTTTACTGTACCTAACTGCATCTAGACCAGACATCATGTTTGCAACATGTGTCTGTGCAAGAAGTCAATCAGCTCCCAGAAAATCAAATCTCATTGCTGTAAAAAGGATCTTCAGATACATAAAAGGTGCTCCCACACTTGGTATCTGGTATCCAGCTAATGGGAACATCAAGCTTTCAGGTTTCTCAGACAGTGACTTTGCTGGATGTCACACCACAAGGAAGTCAACATCAGGAGGGTGCCAGTTTCTAGGTGATTGCTTAGTTTCATGGCAAAGCAAAAAGCAAGCAGCTGTTTCAACATCCACTGCTGAAGCTGAATACATTGCTGCTGCAAGCTGTACAGCCCAACTCCTGTGGCTTCAAAATCAGTTACTGGATTTTGGTATCACTGCCTTAAAGACACCACTCATGTTGGATAGCCAGGCAGCAGAAAATATCATCAAAAATCCAGTTTCCCATTCAACCACCAAACACATCGACATCAGACATCACTTTGTGAGGGATTGCTATGAAAAAGGTTTGATTTCTCTGCATCATGTCCCAACTAAAGACCAGCTGGCAGATGTGCTCACAAAAGCACTTGATACAGCCACTTTTGAAAGCTTGGTCTCTAGAATTGGGATGCTGAACATGGAATAACAAGCATCATCTTGTTTTTCTATGAATAAAATCAACAAAATGTTTTCAGAAAATCAAAACTCCATCCTTAAAAATAGCTAAAAATGATATTTTTCATTAAAATCCATAAAAGTCTGCCATTAACCACTGATTGTTCAAAAGTCTGCTCTACTTCAAAAGTCTGTCCACTGCTGAAAGTCAACCCATGTTCTCTCATTCCTTTGATAAACTCTGTTGTTCAAAAGCAGTGTCTTATCCACTGATATGCTATCCACTGATAGTGAAAATCATCCACTGCTCTACTACCACTGCCTTCATCAGTCACTTTCATCAAAGTACTGTCCTTCACTTTCACCAGGGGTTGTCACGTGGGCAGTACATATTGGTCAGACCTTTTTGTAACGGCTGCCACCTCAGCATTCACTTTCTTCCCTATAAAATCCCCCATTCACCACCAAAACAGGGTTTTACTGTCGAATTGAATTCTTAAAAATTCTCTTCTCAAAACAGTTTTTCATCTCATCTTCCACAAATTTCTTCGATCATTCATCTTCAAAATGACAAAATCAAAGAAATCTGCAAAACCCTCATCCAAATCCTCATAAAAAACAGCCTCTTAAAAGGCAATCTCCACTGAAATTCCATATAAACCATCTCACAATCTCCTGGGTCTTCTCACAAAACCAGGAACCACCAGAGTTTTCGATTCCATCATTGACATCATGGCAAAATCAAAGTACAAAACTTTGTTCACCGTCGATGCACCAATCTATTTGGCGACCCAAAGAGAGTTCTGGAAGAATGCAACCCTTGAAAAACAAGGAGACATTACAACCACCATAAACTCTTCTATAAAGGGTAAAGCTGTCCAAATCACACCACAATCCATTTCAGAGGTCTTTCAACTCGGTGATCAGGAAGGTAAAATTTCTTTCACTAAAAACGAGTTACAAACTGACTTCATTGAGAGAGGGTATGAAGCCACAATGATGAAGAAAATTACCTTAGAAAAAGGTTATTTTCCTTCTGCAACCAGATTTTTATTTCATACTCTCCTACTATGTGTTTCAAACAAAACCACTTCTTTCAATGAAATCCCTTTAAAGATTCAAAATCTGGGATATGCAATTCTTCAAGGAGAAAATTTTAACTATTCTCGGGAAATTTTTAAAGATTTGGTTAATAATGTTGAAACAAAATCATTCTTACTGTTTCCAAGGTTTTTAAGTTACTATTTTGCAAAGAAATTCAGTAAGGATGATTTAGCATTAATAAACCAAGGTGATTCTACTCAAATAAACAGTTTAACAACTGAAACTTTTTCAAGAATGCTAGCACCTTGCAAAACACAAGCAGAGGTGCCTGAGCAGACCTTAGCAGTTACAACTGTTCCTCAGGTATCTGCTGCTGAGCCCACTGCTCAAGGTGATCAAAGCAGCAGAACAACTGTTTTGAAACCCACACCTAAAATCACCAAAAAGCCAACAAAAAGAAAAACACAAAAACCCCCCAAAACCATCAAAAAGGCATCTCTGGAGGATGAGATACCAGAGCTCCTGCCAGTGACAACACAAAAGTCACAAGAAACCACTGCTGCTACTTCCTCACAGTAGTTGGTACAAATATCTCAACCCATAACCGAAACTCCTCCTGCTTCTTCACAAAAAGAACAGGTTGTACACATAGGGTCTCCACATCATGATGCTCTGGAAACACTTGTTTCTATCATCCACAGCTCAATACCCGGGGCAAATCCATCTTCTACACCACCTTTCACATCCACAATTCCCACACCAACTAAACTGCTGTTGGATGCAATTGATTTGAACCAGGCACTAACCAGTCCTTCTCAATCACCTATCAATGAGAATATACCTCAACAACTGACTGGGTCTGATGTATCAATCTTTGCTAACCCACCAACACAACCTGAGGAGGTTACACCCCTTGAGTTACAAGTAACTCTTGGTGGTAGTCCGAGTGAAGCAGCCACTACAACTGTTGAACCCACTGGTTTACAGTTGGACAGTGGTTTCATTAATAAGACTTCCTTGGAGGCAATTCCTTACATAGCACCTCTGCCAACCACCAGTGGATTTATTTATCCTACTGGCAACATCAAAAGGTTGTCAAGTGTTGAAGGAAGAAGACCCCAGTTCCAAGAAAAAGGGGCATCAGTGGTAGATGTTTGGAGCACACTCCCTACCTCAACCACTGATAAAACCACTGTTAGTGGGAAATCAGATGATCCCATTAAATTGGGTGATGATTTAAAATATCAGGATTTGACGGATCGTATTGGAAAGCTTGATAACTCTGTTGCAGAACTCAAAGATATGCTACAACAGGTGTTACAAGTACAAAAGGCACAATCAACTGCTGTTCCATCTCAAGCACCTGCTCCACAAAGGGCACCTGCTACAAATGAGCTCTGGAACTTGTTTCAACCTTTTCTCCAACAACAAGCACAATTAGCAGATCAGCAACATGAGAAACATGTCCAACAGCTGAGAAATGCAATGGAGTCAAGGTTCAAAAACATTCAGGCTGATTTAAAGGCTCTCAAAACTCAGATCCTGCAAACCACTGGCACTGCTCCTCCAACAGTACTTTTCATTGATCAACTCCCAGACGATAATGCCAAAAAGGGGGAGAAAATTCAGGAGTGGAGGAAGAAAGGAATAGATGATGGTCTATACATTGAACCTGAAAAGGATGCTATGACCAGAAAAATTCCTGTGCCAGATGGTAGTAAAAAGGTTGATGCTACTCAAGAAGCACTTGATGAAGGAGTAGCAAGTGTAAAAAGAGATAGAATGGCAAAGGATGTTTCAAGGTGGAATGAGGAGAAAAGAGCTTTCATGGAGCTGTATGAGCAGGGTTGTTCTGGTTCTAAAGATTCTAAAAATCTGAAGACAAAAAGAAAACCTAAGTCCATCCCATCCAGATTTCCAAAGCCTCCAAAACCACCATCCAAAAGCCATCAGCATAAAACCTCCACTCAAACAGTTGTTGTAACTCCTGCTGTATCAACTACTGCTGGTACTTCAGTGGTTTCAACATCTGTTCTCACTTCAACACACACTATTTCAACACACACCACAATTACTACATTACCATCACCACTGTCACCACCAAAAACAATCTCACCACTACTTCCACCTGCTGACAAAAAGCAGAAGACAACAGATGTTATAACATCTGTTGTAATGACAACAGTGGTTGAAGCACCAGTTGTTTCAACAACTGTTAGTCAATCACAAACCACTGCCACTACATCCACCACCACTGTTCCATTCAAATCATCATCAGTCTCTCCTAAACCAAAAAGGAGAAGGCTAATTTTAAAAGATGATGATGACACATCTCCATCACCAATATCTTCAAAATCCCTGTCACTTGTCACTATTCCAAAACCCATACCTCTCTCTTCAGCTCAAACTTTAAAGCCATTACCTCCTGCTGGTGTCTCATTCCCTCTGGAACTCATTGCAGTCAGAGAAGAAATCAAATCTTTTTATTATGAAGATGACCCAGCCAAAAGGAGTTTGCCATCAATTGCAGGATATCCCAGGCCTAACAATATTGAAGAATACTTGAAACTTAAGGCCAAACAAGCAGAGGATATTGCAATAAAAAACAGAAAAGGGAAATCTGATAGAGAATTTCAACAAAACTATCAGTTTTTACTCTCACAGGTCAATGCTATGGAGCGATTTGCTAAAAATGTATGTCAGAAAATTTCAGAAAGGGCAGATGAGTCCTTGAGAAAAGACTACATTGAGAACATCATGACCTACAAGAAATACAAGGGGGAGAAACACATGTACAAAAACTGGACCATTCCTGAGCTTGAAAAAGAAGCAGCCAGGATTCAAGGAATGATTAAAAATAAGGTCAAGCAGACTCCTCCTGAAAAGTTTACACAATTTGAAGCTGAAAAGATGTTAGAATTGAGGAGAATGAAAGAGGAGCTGATTGCAGCTGATTATGGGTCAAAGAACTCTGTGACAAAGTGGGGAGAAGATAGAGTCAGGGCAACCTATAAAAGATTAGAGGAACTTAGAAAGAAAGATCCAAGAGTTCCACAAAAGCCTGACTATACCAAAGCAGAGGTCTCAAAAAGACCACCAAAGCTGCAAGTCAAAAGAACCACTGCTCCAGCTGGTGCTGCCATCTACAAAAGAAGGAGCAAAAACCAGTTTAGTATGGAAACAATTCAAGATCTATTAGCTGGAGATGCCATTGTAAAAGCAGGCACGGAAGTAATGATAAAAGAAGATCTTGAATTGGAACAATCTGCTAGTGCTGCTCAGCCAGTCATGAACAGGCCAGCCTCACCAAATACTTCTGCAAATAAACATCTCCCAAGAAACCCACCAGGCTCAAAAATACAAAAGTGGGAAACTGACAAACAGACCTGCGTATTGACTTTGTTCAGGTCTGGTGGAGGAGTGGAGAAAATATCAAGGGAACAAGCTCTTGGCCTGAGTCTTGAAGATTTGCAGGATCTCCTTGATCTTCCACCCAGCAGGGATGATGAAGACACAGATGCCCTAGACTTTGAACTACAATTCAAAGGTCAGATAAGGGAACTGTTAATGAGGCAATAAAAGATTTCCACAAATAATGAAGAGTTTTGGCATTATCTGTTCCAGGGGGAGATTGTTGGGATTGAACCCTATCAGAGGAACAGGTAATTAAAGCCAAAACTGGATCAAAGCAGTGGATCCAGAATAAGCAGATGATTACAGTTGGTTCATACAAATCTCTCCCCTTGAAAGTGGTTTCATATCTGCTGACCTCCTATCTGCTGATCTTACTAAGTGCTGACCTACAACTGCTGCCTTGCATCTACTGCCAAATGTCAAAGACTGATGGAAGACCAAAGCTCTGCTGATTCAATCTACTGCCTTTAGTCAAGTACTGCTGATCCGGACAAGCACTGCTGGGTTCACAGCAGTGGAAGGAAGCAGCAGCTGTTTAAGTGTCTTTTATATAATAAATTGTAATAGCAGTTGTTAGTACATCAGTGTTTGTATAGATCAGAGGTTAGAGTTTGTTAGGAGGTTAGATGTCACTTTCATGGTGACGTCAGCTAAAGATGCTCAGTGGTTTGCAAGTTCCTATAAATAGTTCAGTACTTTGTACTGTTCTATTAGCTCTTTCACAACATCGTCTTCTTTGCACGAACAAACTACTGAGCTCTGGCTGAGGGGGAGTTTGCATTCATTCATCAATCATTGTAATCGTTGTTGAAACAAATTCAATCTTTCGATTCATTGTGTAAAGATGTTTGATTAAAGTATTACTCTCGTTTGATTGTATGCAAAGTTTGTTTTCATCTTAAATTCCGCTGCACAACTCTTTCATTTCCATCTTAATTTCAAACGAAAATACAATCAAAAACAAACTCAGATCCAACAATAACATCCTTAATCGTTCTTCATTATCAGCATAGCATCTTCAATATTTCTCCATTATCAACATAAACGACACTAGCACAACATCCTCAACCGTTCTCCATTATCAGCACATCAGATGTGATGATTATATCTACTTTTGGTGTTTGTTTGTATTATATTGTAATTAACACATAATCAGCACATTATCAGCACAATTATAAATCAACTTTTGGTAACTTTTTTAAAAGTTACTTTTATAAATAAAAAAATATATAGCAATATGGTACTCATATTAAAGATAAAAAAATACTTAATTTTATGGTATATTTAAAAAAAATAATGAAGTATATAAAAGTTATTTTAGTTTAAAAAACCTTGGTGGAATTTGTATTTAATTGAAAATGATCAAATAACTAGCACTTTTACGAAATTACCCCTAACTTGTTAGTACTAATTTTTAATTATAAGGGTTTTATTTATAATCAACCCCAACCCTTGAATTAAACTATCAATGGTTCAGATCTGTTCTTACAGTTCTTACAGTCAGTACTGTTTGTACAAGATCTCAACCCTCTACTCCTAACTTAATTAAGAAAGATAAGAGTTTTTTTTTTCTACTAAAAACTACAAAAACAAATAAGAACGTCAAAAAAAGAGAGTGAAGGGGTATGGTCCCAAAAAAACGCAGAACAATGAGGTCGTGCGTGAGACCATACTCCTAATTCATCAATCTGACAAACGTATAGACCTCGCGCTGACTAAATAGGTAAAATCGAAGTCGCGCGCGAGGCCCAAGCAAGGTTAAAGGTCAGATTCTACACTTAGCATCCTGGATGAAAACCTCACTCCCTAGACCTTGCACCGGCTGTTTGGATACGCTCCAGAGGCCGCGCGAGGACAGAAGCGTAGGTTCATTCCAGGTAACACGAAAGGTACGAGTGGTAGAGGAATGAGCCAATCAGCGTCCAACAGGCTGTATCCTATCATGCTCCACGATCAATAATCGTGCAGGAGACAAGAAGGTACACAAGGACGCCTACGTGGCACCAATCAGAGGGCGGTGACATCTGCCCCATGATCTCCACTCACCTGCTGATGTCAGGGAGACAACAAGGACGACTACCCGGACACGTGGCTCCACTCAAGGTGCGCCAGCTCCGATAACCTTCTAGAAACACTAACGGTCGTGATAGAAGAGACAAAAAGGATATTCCTTGTTGTCGAATCTAGGCCTAAGGCCCAATATCCCATCTCCTTCTACACTAGTCCTGCTATAAATAGGGACCTTCATGTACAGGTTAATTCATTCTGTTCTCTGCTCTCTCACTCTTAAACACACACTTATTTCCTCAAAACAAATACTTATTCTCACGCCGCAGAGTGGTTAAGGGAAACCCCCATATTGACCTCTTAACCAGCCTAACGGGGTGTTGATTGTTTTGCAGGAAGATCAAGACTTTAGCTCAGGAAGGATTAAGAAGATTAACCTCTATGGTCGAAACATAACCAAACTAATAAACATAAAATTAGTTCAGTGTTTCTTCATTGGCGCCCACCGATTTTTGCAATCACCTCATCTTCTTTTTATGAGCTTTTTCTGTTCTCTCGATCATGGCTGGTCAGGGAATACCAGATTTCGATTTCGGTACATACTCTCAAGTGGGAGCGGGGGAGGACACCTCGCACATTCAACCCCTTCCCATTGACGAGTTAGCCGAGGGCGAAACAACAAACGTTGGGGGACCCCGCGCGAGTATCACTTGCATCACTCAAACGGCTACCCCAAGTAACACTGCTGGTCCGTCAAACCCAACACCTTCGAACATATCATCATTGTTAGGTTTACCAGAGGGTGAAACCCTAGCCTCCTGGTACGCCAAACAGATTGCTACTGTAAACGACGTTTACTAATCGTTAACCGCACAACAAGAAGTGTTGCAAGCGGAACCATCTCTAGTGGCAACCCCTGCGCCAACATAGGGGGCGCGCCAGGCAACTCCTCAACAGAACGTGCAAAGGCAGTTTGAGAGACCTCCTCTACAAAGAAGACCAAGCATGCATGACACGTGCGATACCTATGAGGAGACAGGTAGTTGCTATGATCATCCGTCCAATGTGCAACACAAGCATCCATTGCACAGCCGGCTTAGGCCGTGCAATGTCAACAACGAATGGGACAACACGGACGAGGATGATCCCACATGGAAAGAAGACGAAGGTTCTTCAGTTTACAGCCGCTTGTAGAGAAACCATGAGTCCTACAGGCCTAGGCCGCGCGCCGTGTATAATGAAGCAGCAGAGCATGATTTTAGTCTCGTTTACAGACCAGCGGAAGCAGGCGAACATTCAAAGTTTATCCGGAGCATCGCTTGTAACGCCTGCGTCCCTGAACTTTTAGCTTTCGTCAACGTTGGTCCCTATACTATGTGATTCTTGACACTTCTGGTACTTGTGAATCTTTAAGATATGATACTTGAATCTTATTGATACTTGATACTTAATTCTATGATACTTGATTCTTGAGACTTGATTCTTGATGCTTGGAAACTAGATTCTTGATACTTGGTGCTTGACCCTTGAGACTCGTGAAACTTGAGACTTGGTTGAACGAGAGACTGGAGTCTTGTCACTGGCGGAAACTATGAAACTTAGAAACTTTGTGTTAATGATGTAATCTAGTTATGTGATACTACTATACAATAATACGCAACACAACGCTTAACCTAACTCGCAAAACGAACCAAAGATGGAAAGTGGAAAGGATGAGATTGACCGAATGGCAATCCGATCGGATGACCATCCGATCGGAGGGCCATTCGACCGAACAGCCATCCGATCCATTCCATACACCGCCTTTCCCACTCTGACTCTATAAATAGGAGCTGTCACATCACCTCCACTGATGTGACAGGCCCTTCCGATCCTTACGTGTAACACCCCGTGTTTCGAAAGTCAAAGTCAAAGTTTGACTGTTTTGACTTCTTTGACTTGTAGATAATCTATTTATTTTATTGCCTTAGCTGTATTATGTGGAGTACTTATTAACAATCGAGGTCTAATTGTTACTTATCGCATGTATTAATCGACTTAATCGCACCGCTATCGCAACTCGAATTTACGCGCTTTGGCTACTGTTTTATGTGTGTGTGCCGCTTATGTATTATTTGTGCATGTTTACTTATGTTTATGTTGTGGTGATCAATCGAAACGCTATCGCAACTGAATCGCAAACGCAAAACGCAAGTTATTTAGGATGATTGTATGTTAGATATAGTAGTTGGGATTAAAAGTAATTTGATAAGCAACTCTATCGCATCGCTCACTCGAATCGCAACGCAACACACTACACGCGAAATGAAACGACAAAACTCATCGCGCCAAACACTCAAGCCAAGTGGCCGGCCGACCGAGCTGCCACCCGATCGGACTGCCATCCGATCGAGGTGCCACTCGACCGAGCTGCCACCCGAACGGGTTGTCACTCGAACGACCAGCCCTCTTCTCTCCTTTCCATTTTAGGAAACCCTATAAATACCCCCTTGTTGCCACTTTTGGAAGGTGACAACTCTCTCTTTCTCTCCACTCGTTCCAGCCACTATTTCTTCAGATTTCTCGCGATTCTTGTAAGTTTCCAACCTAAACCTTGTACTTTCTTGATCTACACGCACTCCTACACCTTTCTATCTTTTGAATCTTAACTTTTAACCGTGAAATCACTAGATTTGAGGTGTTCTAGGATGATGTCATCATGGTGTTCTTAGGAACTTCATGTTTTGGCTTCAATCCACCAAGAAAAACTTGAATCTGAATGATTTCCACATGAATAAACAAAGATCTTGCATAGATCTGAACATATCCACGGTGAAAAGGATTGAAAGATGGTTTTTCTAACTTTCTTTCAACTCTTTTACACTCAATGCACTCAAACCCGATGAAAACGGAGCTGGTTCTGATCGTCTACTCGTTCGTAGTAATGTATCAGTTCTAGATCTGGATTTTGTCCGAGAGATAGTGATCTCGGGTTGAACATGGACGACCGTCTTGAACCATGAACTGGACGGACTAGGGTGATTCCTATTCGGACAGGTCACTTGGGCCAAGATGAGGTTCCCATTGTTGGAACAAGCTATCATAACGTCTCATTCAAACCGAAAACACTTCAAACGAGACCAAGTAACAGAACAATCAGGTCGTCGGGACGGGTTGCCGTCCGATCGGACTGCCGTCCAGTCGGGTAGCCATCCGATCAACCGACAACTCGAACGGACTGTACCTTTGTGCTACACTTAACAATTTTCAACATGTTCAATGCATTACCAGTTCTAGCGGATTATCATCCGATCGGTAGACCATCTGGTTGGATGATAACACTGCTGTGAACTTGTTTCTCTGAGAAATGTCTCCCGAACGGATCGCCGTCCGATCGAACCACTGTTCGATCGACCGACCTGAAGGATAGAGATACTTCTCTGTTTTCAAAATGCTACAACAAAAACTTCAAAAGACAAACCATCATACATAAACACATCCACCCCAAACGAGGTAACAATCCACTCGCATGGTCATCTGATCGGATGACCATTCGAATGGATTGTCACCCGCTTGACCGGCCACCCGATCAGATAACCACCCGACCGGATTGCTGCCTGACCCACTGACACTTTTCTTCGCTTACGCGCCGCTTATCTTTATTGCTATCATTCTAATCAGGCTAAACTCGCTCTAAGCGCTCCCTTCAATCCATCATCGCTGTGAGTATACTCGAACCCTTTTTGCTTTACGCACTTTTGGGTGTTACATACGTTACTTATTCTAAATCACATCGAACACACTACTCAATACTTTAACGCTAACCATTACCGCATGTGATACATGACTAAATGAATGCTTGTTTGTTATGTTTACACATGGAATGTTGTCTACCTGCCTTAGCAACAATAGTACTATAGTTTGGACTCAGCACCTGTTTATTCATGGGTTGTTAAGGACAATTATTTGCATGGGTCACAGTGGTGAACATGTATTACGAACTGCCCCAGGCAGTCATTGGTATCGATAGGTTCATGTCGATAACTAACGTGCTTCATTTCACTCTATGTATGTGCTGGTTATGCGTAAATGAATTTCGAACTCTATTGTATTTATTAAACTTGTATGCTCACCTTTACACTATGTGTATTGACTTTTACTTTAACGTATGTGGCAGGTGCTTAAGATGTTTATATGCTTGGATTGCTGTGAAATCGAGGCTAGGAAAGGTCTAGAAACAAATAAACGAATTGTCTATATTTGAAATCTGAGTTGTCGGAACAGAACAATTTGACTAGATTTTGTCTGTAATAATTATATTACTTTTTATGTCATGGTATGGGACGTGATGCTTTAAATAACTGGTAATTATAGTTGTTATGGAAACTTCTGGACAATCTGTTTCGCTCAGTGCCATGCCCCGATGTTTCCGCCATCAGATGGGGTGTGACAGATTGGTATCAGAGCCATAACTATAGGGAATTAGGCAAGACTCGACCTAGTCCGGGTCGATGTCTTAGAAATGACCTAGAATATAGTTAGGTACCAACAGACCGACTTGTGCATACCCGGTAGGGGTTTTGTACAAGCTTACCTATTATTTCTCGCTATCCTCGCTTACACTACACTATCACTGCATTCAAATTTTGAAAACGAACGAGTGATTAGGTTGAGATTAGGTGTGACAACCGCAAACTCTTGACTAAAATCACTTGTTCGACCCGCATTTTTATCTTCAAACAGGAGAATTTGTGCCGAATCAGGAGTGAAATCCGTACTTCGACGCAAATTTCCTCCCTATTTTATCAAAACAGGAACGAAAGATACTGAGTCAGGGGTGAAACCCGAATCTTGGAAACTTGATCCGTGTTCTATTTGGTTTTAATCAGACTCTCACCAAAGTCTCGACGGACTCCAACGACTTGAAGTCACACTGTAGCTGGGAGAATGCCTGCTGATTGCCTAGAAATGAGGCAAGAGCCCGGTTCCGAAGGTCGAAGTGTGTACCAAAAGCCCTTGTGAATAGTCGAAACACTTTGGGTGGTCAGTGTCTATCTAGCCACAGACAATCCATTCTTGATTTTTATGTGTTTCGATTCTGAGCTCGCAACTGCCGACTCTGATATTTGTTACTTTTACATGGATTTATTAGTTGATTTATATGATTTTAAATATTATTTGTTAGTGTTTTGAGGTAAACAGTACCGTGGTACTGATGGTTTGGTTACTCGCTTCTCGCCCTACCTAAACACACACAACTCCCACCACGCTGACAAATCGCTGATACTTGTGGATGATCGCATGCTACGTTATACGCTATACTATACTACTCGCTGTGTACTCGCTAATCGCAATTGCTATTTACAAACGCTCGTAGACTGTGAATGACAGGTTTCTGTATTCTAACTGCTCCTTGTGCTTCTGTGCTTTACGTGCTTATGTGCTTCTATGCTTATGTGCTTCTATGCTTATGTGAATCTGTGTTTATGTGCCTATGTGTTTAAGAAATAAGTGAACGTGTTCCTGAGTTTAGTAATATTAGGCGTGTGAGGTGAGATTCGATTTTGTTATATCTGAGACCCATGACGGTGTCTGTTGTAGACCATGTCGTCATCCGGACCCCGTTACTCTCGACATGCTCACCGAGAACAGAGATACAAACGCCTTGCGGCACTCGTCGCTGATTCTGTAGCAAAAGTTGTTCCGCAAATTTTCAGCGAGATAAACGAGAATGCTAGCAAGTCTTCTGAGGAGTCAAGGACTGAAACTCCTAAAGCTGCCTTTAGCTTCAAGCAGTTTAAAGCTTGCGGACCGAAGGAATTCAATGGCGAAGATGGTCCTACGGCCTTATTCCAATGGTTCGATTCAATCGAGGTCACCCTGCGCCAGAGTGGCTGTCCTGATAATCTCTGCACTCTCAACGCGACTGGCGTCTTCCAGTCCCGCGCTTTAGACTGGTGGACGGGCGAGAGAAAAAAACGCGGAAATGATACAGCTTATGGTTTGACGTGGGAAGAGTTGAAGAACGTCATGCTCGAAGAGTTCTACCCTCCCCATGAATGCCAAAAGTTGGAGGACGAATTCTGGCATATCAAGCAGAAGGATGGTGAAAATGCTGCTATAACTGCTCGCTTCAAGCGGCTCAGTATAATCTGTCCTGATCAAGTCAAGACTCCTGAGATCGCAATCAAGAAGTACATCCGAGCTCTGCCGGATTGTGTCGCAGATTTTGTGCAAGCTGCCAAGACAACGACAATCGAAGAAACTTATCTGCTTGCCGCTAAAATTAACGACAAACGGGTCAGGGCTGGCTTCTGGGATAAAACCACCAAGAATCTGTACCAAGCTACCAGCGCACCAACAGCTGAAACCGCCACCACTCCTTAGTCATCAAAGGCCTCTCGTCGTAAGAGGAAGAACAATAGCAACTCCAGCAACAAGAACGGTGCGATCACTGCTGCACCAATTCAAGCTATACCAGCTCAACAGCAACAACGTCAAGTAGCGGTGCCTGTGGCAAATGCACTGCTTGCTAAGCGTGCATATACTGGGCCACACCCGCTTTGCCCTACTTGCATCTACCACCACCCGACTGGTATCGCTTGCCGATTCTGTGCGAATTGCAACATGTATGACCATTTCACCACCAACTGCCGTGCTCGTCAAGCTCCAGCTATTGCTCATCAAGCTCTGCTTCCTGCTCCTCAAGGCCAACAAGCGGCTCAGGCACCCGCGATCAATGCTAGAGTCTACTTCGCATGTGGTGATCCTAACAACTTCGCAAACATGTGACCAAACCGAGTGGTGAAACAAGAGCCACAACAGCAGCAGCCGGCACAACAGCAGCAACAGCCTCCGCAACAACAGCAACAAGCAGCACGCGCCCGAACTTTCAACATCAATGTGCGCCAAGCCCAAGCTGACAACAACATGGTCAATGGTACGTTCCTTTTGAATGGTATTTATGCTTCATGTATGTTTGATACTGGTGCCGATAACTGTTTTGTATCGTTTGAGTTCAAAAAGCTCCTTAATCGTAAGCGCGCCCATCTCCCCTCGACGTTCGATGTCGAAGTTGCCACCGGAAGAACTGTCGCCGTTAATTCCGTTCTTCTTGATTGTACTCTCGAACTCAACAATCACATCTTTCCCGTCGACCTTATCCCGATGCAACTCGGTAGTTTTGACTTCATAGTAGCATGGACTTTCTTCGCGAAAACCATGCCGAAGTTGTTTGCTTTGACAAGATGATTAGATTCTCGCTCGCTAATGGTGATCAATTGTGTGTTTACGGTGAAGTCGCGTCAAAGAAACTCCAACTCATGTCGTGTGTCCAAGCTAGCAAGTATCTCCGTAAGGAATACCAAGCTTTCTTGGCTCACATCGTAGTAGTAGAGAAAAAGGAAGTTAAGGGAGTGAACGATGTCCCTGTTGTTTGTGAATTTCCAAACATTTTCCCTGATGATCTTCCTGGTTTACCACCCAGTCATGACATCGACTTTCGCATCGACCTTATTCCTGGAGCAAACCCTGTTGCCAGAGCTCCTTACCGACTCGCACCGTCCGAAATGCGCGAGTTGTCCAGTCAGCTCCAGGAATTACTTGTTAAAGGCTTCATTCGCCCTAGCACCTCTCCTTGGGGCGCACCAGTCCTTTTCGTCAAAAAGAAGGATGGGTCGTTCCGGATGTGCATCGACTATAGGGAGTTGAATAAGCTAACGATCAAGAATCGCTATCCCCTGCCTCGCATCGATGATTTGTTTGACCAACTACAAGGTGCTACGTGCTTCTCCAAGATCGATCTACGTTCAGGCTACCACCAACTACGCATTCAAGAGGAGGATATACCCAAAACCTCTTTTCGCACTCGATATGGCCATTACGAATTCGTTGTTATGCCTTTTGGTCTAACTAATGCACCCGCGGTTTTCATGGATCTGATGAATCGCGTGTGTAAACCTTTTCTCGACCGCTTCATCATCGTGTTCATCGATGATATCCTGATCTATTCCAAGTCGAAAACCGAACACGCGCAACATCTACGTTTGGTTCTCGAGCTACTCCAAGGGAATCGACTCTATGCCAAGTTCTCTAAGTGTGAATTCTGGCTAGAGGAGGTTCAATTCCTCGGTAATAGTCAAGGTATTCATGTCGACCCCGCGAAGATCGAAGCTGTCAACAGTTAAGTTACACCTAAGAACCCGATTGAAGTCCGTTCTTTTCTTGAACTAGCAGGCTGATATCGCCGATTCATCGAAGGATTCTCAAAAATCACCGTGCCGCTTACTTCTCTCACGCACAAAGACAAGCCTTTTGTTTGGGGAACTGAACAAGAGACTGCCTTTTAAACCCTCACTCTACCTGACAGAAATGATGACTTCATTGTCTATTGCGATGCCTTGAACCTTGGTCTTGGTTGTGTTCTCATGCAACGAGACAAGGTTATCGCTTACGCATCTCGTCAGCTTAAGATCCACGAGAAGAACTATACAACCCACGATCTCGAGCTAGGTGTAACACCTCAAAAATAAGCGTCCTATAATGTATTGACACGTATCATAAGCTTTGAACGTATGAAATAATACTCTAGAGGGACTAAAGTTGACAAACAAGAAAAGTATGTGAATATAAGGGTTCAAAATGTCAACAATGGATAAATATACTTTACAATTACCCTACACGATTTTTTTACCCTTAAACGAATGAATCATGGATCATACGAAGCTAATTGTGAAGGAAAGTGAGAGATTACAAACTACAGGGGTTAAATGTGTCAACATGTTTAAGATATACCGCTGACTGACCTTTTAGCAAACCCAAAGCTTTGTAACGATTAATTATGCTCACTAGAATACATGATAAAAATTTCACCAAGTTTCGTTATCGTATGAGAAAGTTAAGATAAAATTCGTATACGAGGGGTTAAAAGCGTCAACGATGAAGTTTATGACTTTTCGGGTGATAACAAAGTTAAACAAGGGCTTCACAAGGATTGGTTATGTCTTGGAGTCCTTGGAAATCAATTTAGAGGGCTCTTAGTGCAAAAAGAAATGTCGAAACAACTTTTATATGGACCAAGGACCAAAACAGCAAAATCTGAAAATTTGATTTGAATCAGAGGGGGCGTCGTGCGACGCGTAGGACCCTTAGGGGACCTACGCATGACGCAAGGGGTCCTCTGATGCCGAAAAACATGGCTGATGTCTGCTATGTCCATTGTAACCGACTTATAATGCCTTTTCTCAACACCAAGGGCTGCCTAAGCTTGTTTTTAGACTTAGGGGCACTTGTAAATGATCTGGGAACAATGCTAGACTTGTGTGGCATGATCATGAGCAACCTAAAGCACTATATAAGTCCCACAATGTTTGCAACATTCTTGCATTCATCCCATCTACATTTTTGAAGACTTCTGGAGTTCAAAAACAGACCCAAGTCATCCCTAGTCGAAATTAGTAACTTGGTAAGTATCCTTGACCTTCCTTAATTGAGTTTTACTTAGTTATTAGCTTAAAAGTCAAACCGTCGTAATTAACGTTTGACTTATCAATTAATCATTAATGGTTCAGTGTTTAGTCGAATCAAAGGTAGTTATAAGTTGGTAATTATGTGGGCATTAAACCCTTAAAAGGGCACCCTCTGATTCCTGTCCTAACTTAGTCATTTGTCGGGTCAAAGTTGTTTATAAAAAGTCAACAGAAACTTAATTTGTGAATTAACATGTAATTAGCAATGTAGAAGGCGTGTAACCTATTTTATCACTCATATAACTTAGTAATAAATGTAAGAACATGTCTAAGCATGTTTGACCCGACAATTTTCTGTTTAGACCCGGTTCGGAACCGAAAGTTGCAAAACTTTGACTTTTGCTTTGACTTCAGTTCTGACCCGATTTGGTATGATTTGGAAATGCCTTAGAGCTTCCTTAGGACCAGGTTACATGATAGTATAACCCTCTGTGGTTGGTTCGTTGATTGTCCGATTCGTTTACATGTTTCCGTTAATTGCTTAATGTTGACCATAATGCCCTTTTGACGATAAAACGAGAATTTTGGATATGTGAGAGGACAATAATATTTGTTGCTGAATTATAAACATGTCCCTAAGATTTCGTATCAGTTAGAGGTCTAGATTAGGAGTTATGCTCAATAGCGCACTTAAAAAGCTTTTTGTTAATTAAATGGCGCAATTAGCATAAAGCCTATCTAAAACCAATTTTTGACACCAAACCTTTTACCCACTGATCTAATATAATATTTTGAGATTTTTTAAAGATTTTTAATTATTTTTAACCTGATCATAACCTAAGGTTATGGCCTTAATTCGGTAAATACCGATTATACCCTTTTTGTTTATAAAATGAGTTCTACATAGTATTTTGACACCAATCCAATTGCTACTGATTTTATATAATAAATGAAGTATTTTGAACTTTATAACCTGTTCAAAAAACTCAGATTTCCTGTATAAACCGGAAATCGCTTAAAATGGCTTTTTACGCGTACTAAACACCTAGTATGGGTTTAAAACCATTTTGTCATATAAGACTTATTACCAACTGATATGAACTGTTAAAATAAGTTATTTTACTGATGTATTCGGACCCGAATCTCAGAATTACATTTAATCTCTTTTATAACCTTTAAAATGACCAAAATACCCCTACGGGGCTTAAATTAAGATTAAACTCGTTTTGGGCATAATGGAAGGTATCCTACTGATATCATAACATATTTAAAGCATATTGACTTAGGAAACCTGTATATGACTCTTACGGTTACCCGTTACGCTTCTTGCGCGTTCGATTCGGTTTATGTAACTAGTTTGCATAAACTAGCCAAAACGAGTCAAACCTTTTCGTTTTTATCTCAAAATCCAGAATGTGTTTAGATTACCCATATAATACAAGCCTTCAAACTTTTTGGGTCTAAATCACATTCTATTCTGGTCTTCGCTTAATCGTGCGTTTGAACCGTATCGTTCCTTAAAACTAACCGGTCTAAGTTTAGACTTAATTAAAGACCCGTTAGGATTCTAATAGGTTATTATAAACCTTCGTTCCAGAATAGGAGACCCGGTAAAAGCTACGTGCATTTGCTTATTGTGAACATTACTTGCAAAGGTAAATACTTTTAACTTATTTTCCCTATACTTGGGGTATGGTATATAAAATACCGGTTGGTCGGGCATTGAATCTTTAATTGTATGAAAGTTAAATCATTGAGATGTCCCGTTTGAAATGTCTTGTTTGCTTAAAGCCTTTGGGGGGTTAATGACCATGTCCCGGATATCCTTGGCATCATTTTACGAAATGGCCACGACCTAAGCACGGGGTGTAGGCGTACACCCATCAGTGCCTAAATAAATAATGTGGTGTGTCTATTGATCTTTAACCCGGTCTGCGGATCGGGCTACTGAACGCATAAGGAACATGTAATTCTTTTACAAGATTATATTCAAATAATTATCCCAAGTTATAAAAAGTTTGTGCCACGTGCATTCAAATCAATTTTATTAAACTTTTCAAAATGAGTCGGTTGATTGTATTTACCAGTGTAAACTGACATATTTTCGCAAAAAGGTTAAGTGCAGGTACTACTCGTAATAGGCTGGCTTTCTTCTAGCGTCCACAATAAGTCTCGCAAGCTTGGATGTCAAAACTGTTGAACAATGTTTCCTTTTTATTTTGATCCACCTGTGGATTATTTTCAACTTTTATGATACTTGATATTACAATTATATTCGGTTGAAATATATCTATCTTTTGCTTCCGCTGTGCATATTAAATATTGTGTTGTTTGACCATGATGATATCATCTACCTCACGATACTCCCCACCGGGCCCACCGGTAATACGTGGAAATATCGGGGTGTGACATGTTGGTATCAGAGCCCACATTGAGTGAATTAAACACTAGTCTTTAGTGTTTAATCTCAATGACACAATTGCACATTCCTAAATTTTCGAGTCTAGACAAAGAACTTAGGATAAATCCAAATTTGTTTTTTTTTATTTATTTTTACCTTGTCCTTTATATTTCTTATTGTATCTTTTAATTGTTTTGACAGGAAATATGCCACCAAGATTCAGAAGAGGAGGACGAGGCAAGGGGCCAATCACCGCCCCCAATGATCACGAAGCCAGGCCTTCGCACCGGCGAACTCCTTCCACTACAATGAGTGCCGATCCGCAAGGAGCCTGGAGGACCTATACAGAGCCCGCTAGACGGTCTGTCTCACACAGTTCAACGCCTCCTTACCAACATTCCTTTGGGCCGCATTCGGAAAACGAGCCCGATAACCCACAACCTTCATATATACCTCTCCAGCGATCCCTTTCACACAATTCCTTTGGAAACCCCACTCCTGTCTTTCAGGGCCGGTTTAACCCGGCAAACTACATTCAAGAACCAGTGGGTTTTAACCCATTGGGACCAGAGGATCACTTTTCCGGTGATCACGCCATGGATATGGATGAGGACACCGACCCTATGGAACAACCGACTGGAACCCCCACACACCCTATTGAGGTCTCTGATGGTTCATCCTTCCACGGATCACCCTATGGTGGGCCAGACAGTTTCCAAGCGAGGTTTAACCAGCATGAATGGTACTTCACACCTTCTCACCATTCATCGCCTCACCAGCAGCAGGATCCCTCTGAGGATTCACGTTTCGTGGCCGTCACGCCACCGCCTCCACCGCCGCCAGTTCATCAAGCACCTCCAGAACCACCAAGGCGTAGGAGAACATGCGCAAGAATATCTGCGCGAGGAGGGGATTTTCACTTCAGCACCCCCCATCACTCTAGTGGCAGTCACTACCCGCCACTGCATGAAGACCCACAAATGGGTGGGCCCTTAAAACCAATTCCAGAGATGAATCCTGCACCAGTTGCACCACAGCCGCCACCATTTAGTTTTGATAACCCGATTCCTACCTACGCCGGTTCAACGGCGTACAATCCGTTTGAGCAGCCGGCTCACACTCATTATAACTATGCTGAGGCCGACCCGTACCTTGTAGCGGCAAACTACAACGCCCTTCATCCGGAAGGACCGTATGGAGCTCCTTGGGGAGTGGGATATCCAGCTCATGGGTATCAAATACCTGCACGACCTCCGATTCGGCAACAGTCGCAGCCACCACGATTTTCCCCACCGGAACAGGAGGAAATCCTCGAAAGACTAATTCGGGTGGAACAGGAATTCCAAGAAAAACGCAGGAACAATAGGGGATTCCTCAAGGGCCTGGCAAGCTTGTTGAAGGAGAAGAAGAAAAGGGATCATTAAATCCCTACATGTATTGTTGTATTTCCTACTTTTCAATCAAGTCCCTTTGTGGACATTCATCTTTGTATTTAGTCCCTGCGTGGACTTGTCTTTTTAGTCCCTGCGTGGACATCTGTTTTAGTAATTGGTCCCTACGTGGACTTGTAATTTCAGTTTAACCCATGCGTGGGTAATTTGTCTATTAAAAGTCCTGTTTAGGGCAATGTGTACTCTCCTAATGTTAATGGAATGTTAAGTTTATTAATTTCATTTTTGTAATTATATGCATAACTATATTATACATGAAATAAATGAATCAAAATCATTCCTTTTAAAATATATCTTCCTATTTAAATATTAAATAAGAATCTTAAAGGTATAACCTAGCCTGCATGTCATTATAAGACTTGGCCAAGATGGTAAGACCTGTTTAAAAGATTCAAATCTCTGTTAACGTCTGAAGACATGTTAACACTCTTGGCAGACGTGATTCCTTAAAATCACAGACGTCATTCTTATTTAAGGATTCTTCAAAAGATTCCTATCCTAACCTGATGATCTATAAATCATGGGTTTAAACCATCCATTAAGATGATCATATGTTGACTATCCATTGGTAATATAGTGCATACGGGCCATACTCATTGTCATAAAAGACAAAAGACAGTAGTAGTCTATGACTCCCTGCAGAAAAAGGTAAAGAACTATGTTCAGACCTTCATGCCTTGATTCTCTGAAATCATGGCTTATGATTTAACAATGTCCCAATAACTAGGCCTTTTGTGCTAAAGATACTGTTATTATTTTATAATTAGGATAGGTTATAGTAAAATCCTAAATAAATGTGAGTAACAAATTAACCAAATATGGTCTATGTTTACCATGGTTAATGAATTGCCCTAAAAGGCAATTCCATAATAAACTCCCAAATAAATTATTGTCGATATCTTATGTAACAGTTCAAACCACAATGGCTGACTCGGATGAGATCAACAGTCACCCTAGGTAGGATCATGGTAATACCCGAATTAACATCGCGGGTGAAGAACTACAAGCATTTATAGACAATGCTGTTACAAAGGCAATAGAGCGGCAGTATAACGAATATAGCGGGACTCGGAGTAGGACCCTATCCGCACCGCATTCAAAGCCTAAGACTCATTCTGAGGCTCACAGCAAGCCACCCTCCAAGAAGGAAGAACCAAAGAAAAACGATGACGATCGACTCTTCAAATCAACAAAGTGTTCCATCTCAAAGGATCGTACTGAATCAAGGACCCCGTGACAAGGGTTGCTCTTACAAGTATTTTGTTTCATGAAAATCCAGGGATTTCACTAGGGAAAAAGGAGCTATAGACTGCATGACATGGTTGGATAAGATGGACACCGTGGTTGATATCAGCGGATGCGCTGATAAGGATGTGGTAAAGTTCGTGTCTCAATCGTTCAAAGGTGAGGCCTTAGCCTGGTGGAGATCGTTGGTTCAAGCTACCGGGAAGATTCCACTGTACAATATGACATGGGAACAATTTGTTACCCTCATCAAGGAGAACTACTGTCCTTAGCACGAGGTCGAAAAGATTGAGTCGGATTTTATCATTGGTAATGAAAAATCTGGATTGGCAAGCTTACCTTACGAGCTTTAATACAATGTCAAGGTTGGTTCCTTATCTGGTGACCTCGGAACCCAAAAGAATAGCTCGTTTCATTGGGGGTTTAGCCCCAGAAATTAAGGCAAGTGTAAAAGCCTCTCGGCCAGCTACATTCAGGTCTGCAGCTGATATATCCTTGTCCCTCACATTGGACGCGGTCAGGCAGAGATCGCTGAGGAACACGGATGCCGAGAAAAGGAAGCGTGAAGATGACAATTCACGACGGTCAGATAAGAAACACAGAGGAAACAATGACCAAAAGAAGGGGTCTGGTTCTAAGAAGGATGGGCATAAATCTGGAGATTAGCCTAAGTGTAAGATTTGTCAGAAGCACCACTTTGGGAGGTGCAGACTTGACTCAAAATCCCAATCTCAGCCGAGGCCTTGTGGGATTTGCAAATCTTCGGAACATAAGACCCTAGAGTGCAAGAAACTGAAGGACGTAACGTGCTACAGTTGCAACGAAAAAGGGACATTAAGACAAATTGCCCAAAACAAGCAAAGAAAGCTGATGAAGGAAAGAAGACCAATGCTAGGGTCTTCAGGATGGATGCAAAGGAAGCTGTGCAGGACGACAATGTGATCACATGTACCTTCCTTATAAATGATGTTTATGCGAGAGTACTATTTGATTCAGGAGCTGATAAATCATTTGTAGATAATAATTTTTGTAAGTTACTGAATTTACCTGTTAAAACCCTAAGTGTGAAGTATGAGGTGGAATTGGCAGATGGCACCTTAGAAACCACCTCAACCATATTAGATGGATGTTTCATATCCATTAAGAACCACTCTTTTCCTTTGTCCCTACTTCCTTTGAAGTTAGCTGGTTTCGACATAGTTTTAGGCATGGACTGGTTATCTCATAACCAGGCCCAGATTGTCTGCAATAAGAAGCAAGTGTTGATCAAGACTTCGTCTGGTGAATCGCTTACCATTCAGGGAGATACCCAGTATGGACTGCCTGAACAAGTGACTATGCTCAAGGCCTCTAGGTGTTTGAAGAAGGGTTGTGTCATCTACATGGCACAAGTGACTATTGATGAGCCGAAACCCAAGATTGAGGATATCCCCGTCATTTATGAATACCCTGAAGTTTTTCCTGAGTAACTACCTGGTTTACCACCAGATAGACAAGTAGAATTTAGAATTGACATTATCCCGGGAGCAGCACCAGTAGCAAGGGCGCCTTATAGGTTGGCACCAACAGAGATGAAGGAATTGAGAACACAACTAGATGAATTGCTAGCCAAAGGTTTCATTAGACCGAGTTCGTCTCCTTGGGGAGTGCCAATCTTATTTGTCAAGAAGAAGGATGGATCGATGCGTCTGTGCATCGATTACCATGAGCTTAATAAGGTCACTATCAAGAATAGGTACCCATTGCCCAGGATCGACGATCTGTTCGATCAGCTTCAAGGGGCAAGTTACTTCTCTAAGATTGACTTAAGGTCAGGCTATCACCAACTGAAGGTTAGAGATGAAGACGTACACAAGACTGCATTCAGGACTCGTTATGGTCATTACGAGTTCCTAGTGATGCCTTTTGGGCTCACTAATGCGCCTGCCGCATTCATGGATCTCATGAATCGCGTTTGCAAGCCTTACTTGGACAAATTTGTTATCGTCTTCATTGATGACATTCTGATTTATTCAAAGAATCATGCCGACCATGAGAAACATCTTCGATGTATTCTTTCACTACTTCAGCAGGAGAAGCTCTACGCCAAATTCTCTAAGTGTGAATTTTGGCTTCGTGAAGTCCAATTTCTTGGACATGTGGTTAGTGAACGTGGAATCCAGGTAGATCCCGCTAAGGTTGAAGCTGTCATGAATTGGCAAGAGCCAAAGACGCCCACAGAGATTCGCAGTTTCTTGGGTTTGGCAGGATATTACAGACGTTTTATAGAAATTTTTTCAAGAATTGCTACACCCCTAACTTCTTTGAATAGGAAGAATATTAAGTTCAACTGGGGACCCAAGCAGCAAGAATCCTTTGATATCCTTAAACAGAAGCTAAGCAATGCTCCTGTACTGACATTGCCTGAAGGTACCGAAGAATTCGTGGTCTACTGCGACGCATCACACACTGGCATGGGATGTGTGCTTATGCAGAAAGGCAAGGTTATTGCTTATGCTTCACGACAGTTAAAGGTGCATGAAAAGAATTACACCACCCATGACTTGGAGTTGGGTGCCGTTGTATTTGCACTAAAACTTTGGAGGCACTATTTATACGGTATCAAGTGTGTGATCTATTCTGATCACAAGAGCCTCCAGCACCTGTTTAACCAAATGGATTTGAACATGAGGCAACGACGTTGGATGGAAACTTTGAATGATTATGATTGTGAGATAAGATACCATCCTAATGAAAAGCTAGGGGTAACTGAGGAGCAGTTATCTCTTGGTAAGGACGGAATTCTAAGATTGAATGGACGAATATGGGTTCCAGTTTATGAAGGACTTAGAGATGTTATCCTCTAGGAAGCCTACAGTTCTAAATACTTCATTCATCCTGGAGCTGACAAGATGTACCAGGATTTAAAAGCAAACTTTTGGTGGATAGGCTTGAAGAAGTCTATAGCTACCTATGTAGCTAAATGTTTGACGTGTGCAAAAGTCAAAGCTGAACATCAGAAGCCGTCAGGTTTGCTGCAACAGCCTGAACTTCCCACATGGAAGTGGGAAATGGTGACGATGGATTTCATCACCAAGTTGCCAAAGACAAGGAAAGGAAATGATACAATATGGGTGATAGTAGATAGACTGACTAAGTCAGCACATTTCCTACCCATTAAGGAGACCTATAGCTCCGACATGTTGGCCCAATTGTACATCGATAAGATTGTATCTCTACATGGCGTACCCGTGTCTATTATCTCTGACAGAGATACTAGATACACGTCACATTTTTGGAAAAGTTTCCAACAGTCTTTGGGCACGCCCTTAAATTTTAGAACGGCTTACCATCCTCAGACGGACGGCCAGGGTGAGCGTACAATCCAAACTTTGGAAGACATGCTTCGTGCATGTGTGATTGACTTAGGTGGTAGTTGGGATAACCACCTACCATTAATCAAGTTCTCGTATAACAATAGCGACCATACAAGCATCAAGGCCGCGCCTTTCTAAGCCTTGTACGGTAGAAAGTGCAGAACGCCCGTTTGTTGGGCGGAAGTTGGAGATGTCCAACTGACAGGACCGAAAATAGTCTTTGAAACGACGGACAAGATTGTCCAGATTCGTGACCGCCTGAAAGCTGACAGGGATAGGCAGAAAAGCTACGCAGATCTAAAGCGTAAACCTTTGAAATTCGAGGTAGGTGATAAAGTGTTGCTTAAAGTATTACCCTGGAAGGGAGTGATGCGATTTGGTAAGAAAGGTAAGTTAAGCCCAAGGTACATAGGACCATTCGAGATCATCGAATGTGTCGGATCAGTTGCTTATAAGTTAAAATTACCTGAAGAGCTCAGTGGTATTCACAACGTATTCCACATCTGCAATCTGAAGAAGTGTTTCGCTGATGAATCACTAGTAATACCACATACAGATGTGCACATAGAAGAGAGCTTGAAGTTTGTTGAAAAACCCGTGTCGATCGAGGATGGGATGCCCGAAGTGGTCCCGAGTACACTTGGGAGGTAGAGTCCACAATGAAAGAAAAGTACCCTCATTTGTTTCAGTAAATCTCTAGGTCGAGATTTCTTTTAAGGGGGTGAGGATGTAACACCTCGAAAATTCGCGTCCTATAATGTATTGACACGTATCATAAGCTTTGAACGTATGAAATAATACTCTAGAGGGACTAAAGTTGACAAACAAGAAAAGTATGTGAATATAAGGGTTCAAAATGTCAACAATGGATAAATATACTTTACAATAACCCTACACGATGTTTATACCCTTAAACGAATGAATCATGGATCATACGAAGCTAATTGTGAAGGAAAGTGAGAGATTACAAACTACAGGGGTTAAATGTGTCAACATGTTTAAGATATACCTCTGAGTGACCTTTTAGCAAACCCGAAGCTTTGTAAAGATTAATTATGCTCACTAGATTACATGATAAAAATTTCACCAAGTTTCGTTATCGTAAGAGAAAGTTAAGATAAAATTCGTATACGAGGGGTTAAAAGCGTCACCGATGAAGTTTATGACTTTTCGGGTGATAACAAAGTTAAACAAGGGCTTCATAAGGATTGGTTATGTCTTGGAGTCCTTGGAAATCAATTTAGAGGGCTCTTAGTGCAAAAAGAAATGTCGAAACAACTTTTATATGGACTAAGGACCAAAACCGCAAAATCTGAAAATTTGATTTGAATCAGAGGGGGCGTCGCGCGACGCATAGGACCCTTAGGGGACCTACGCGTGACGCAAGGGGTCCTCTGATGCCGAAAAACATGGCTGATGTCTGCTAAGTCCATTGTAACCGACTTATAATGCCTTTTCTCAACACCAAGGGCTGCCTAAGCTTGTTTTTAGACTTAGGGGCACTTGTAAATGATCTGGGAACAATGCTAGACTTGTGTGGCATGATCATGAGCAACCTAAAGCACTATATAAGTCCCATAATGTTTGCAACATTCTTGCATTCATCCCATCTGCATTTTTGAAGACTTCTGGAGTTCAAAAGCCGACCCAAGTCATCCCTAGTCGAAATTAGTACCTTGGTAAGTATCCTTGACCTTCCTTAATTGAGTTTTACTTAGTTATTAGCTTAAAAGTCAAACCGTCGTAATTAACGTTTGACTTATCGATTAATCATTAATGGTTCAGTGTTTAGTCGAATCAAAGGTAGTTATAAGTTGGTAATTATGTGGGCATTAAACCCTTAAAAGGGCACCCTTTGATTCCCGTCCTAACTTAGTCATTTGTCGGGTCAAAGTTGTTTATAAAAAGTCAACAGAAACTTAATTTGCGAATTAACATGTAATTAGTAATGTAGAAGGCGTGTAACCTATTTTATCACTCATATAACTTAGTAATAAATGTAAGAACATGTCTAAGCATGTTTGACCCAACAATTTTCTGTTTAGACCCGGTTCGGAACCGAAAGTTGCAAAACTTTGACTTTTGCTTTGACTTCAGTTCTGAGCCGATTTGGTATGATTTGGAAATGCCTTAGAGCTTCCTTAGGACCAGGTTACATGATAGTATAACCCTCTGTGGTTGGTTCGTTGATTGTCCGATTCGTTTACATGTTTCCGTTAATTGCTTAATGTTGACCATAATGCCCTTTTGACCATAAAACGAGAATTTTGGATATGTGAGAGGACAATAATCTTTGTTGCTGAATTATAAACATGTCCCTAAAATTTCATATCAGTTAGAGCTCTAGATTAGGAGTTATGCTCAATAGCGCACTTAAAAAGCTTTTTGTTAATTAAACGGCGCAATTAGCATAAAGCCTATCTAAACCCAATTTTTGACACCAAAACTTTTACCCACTGATGTAATATAATATTTTTAGATTTTTTAAAGATTTTTAATTATTTTTAACCTGATCATAACCTAAGGTTATGGCCTTAATTCGGTAAATACCGATTATATTCTTTTTGTTTATAAAATGAGTTCTACATAGCATTTTGACACCAATCCAATTGCTACTGATTTTATATAATAAATGAAGTATTTTGAACTTTATAACCTGTTCAGAAAACTCAGATTTCCTGTATAAACCGGAAATCGCTTAAAATGGCTTTTTACGCGTATTAAACACCTAGTATGGGTTTAAAACCATTTTGTCATATAAGACTTATTACCAACTGATATGACCTATTAAAATAAGTTATTTTACTGATGTATTCGGACCCGAATCTCAGAATTACATTTAATCTCTTTTATAACCTTTAAAATGACCAAAATACCCCTACGAGGCTTAAATTAAGATTAAACTAATTTTGGGCATAATGGAAGGTATCCTACTGATATCACAACATATTTAAAGCATATTGACTTAGGAAACCTGTATATGACTTTTACAGTTACCCGTTAATCTCTTTGCGCGTTCGATTCGGTTTATGTTACTAGTTTGCATAAACTACCCGAAACGGGTCAAACCTTATCGTTTTTATCTCAAAATCCAGAATGTGTTTAGATTACCCATATAATACAAGCCTTCAAACTTGTCGGGTCTAAATCAAATTCTATTCCGGTCTTCGCTTAATCGTGCGTTTGAACCATATCGTTCCTTAAAACTAACCGGTCTAAGTTTAGACTTAATTAAAGACCCGTTAGGATTCTAATAGGTTATTATAAACCTTCGTTCCAGAATAGGAGACCCGGTAAAAGCTACGTGCATTTGCTTATTGTGAACATTACTTGCAAAGGTAAATACTTTTAACTTATTTTCCCTATACGGGCTTGGGGTATGGTATATAAAATACCGGTTGGTCGGGCATTGAATCTTTAATTGTATGAAAGTTAAATCATTGAGATGTCCCGTTTGAAATGTCTTGTTTGCTTAAAGCCTTTGGGGGGTTAATGACCATGTCCCGGATATCCTTGGCATCATTTTACGAAATGGCCACGACCTAAGCACGGGGTGTAGGCGTACACCCGTCAATGCCTAAATAAATAATGTGGTGTGTCTATTGATCTTTAACCCGGTCTGCGGATTGGGCTACTGAAGGCATAAGGAACATGTAATTCTTTTACAAGATTATATTCAAATAATTATCCCAAGTTATAAAAAGTTTGTGCCACGTGCATTCAAATCAATTTTATTAAACTTTTCAAAATGAGTCGGTTGATTGTATTTACCAGTGTAAACTGACGTATTTTATCAAAAAGGTTAAGTGCAGGTACTACTCGTAATAGGCTGGCTTTCTCCTAGCGTCCACAATAAGTCTCGCAAGATTGGATGTCAAAACTGTTGAACAATGTTTCCTTTTTATTTTGATCCACCTGTGGATTATTTTCAACTTTTGTGATACTTGATATTACAATTATATTCGGTTGAAATATATCTATCTTTTGCTTCCTCTGTGCATATTAAATATTGTGTTGTTTGACCATGATGATATCAACTACATCACGATACTCCCCACCGGGCCCACCGATAATACGTGGAAATATCCGGGTGTGACACTAGGTGCAATTGTTTTTGCGCTGAAGATTTGGCGACACTACCTGTATGGTACTAAGTGTACGATCTTCACAGATCATAGGAGCCTACAACACATCCTCAACCAGAGAGAACTTAATATGCGCCAACGCCGATGGGTTGAACTTCTCACCTATTACGACTGTGAGATTCGTTACCATCCAAGCAAAGCGAATGTCGTTGCCGACGCTCTCAACAGACGGAGCTATTTGCATAGCGCCCGTAATGTTCAAGCCCAATATGATCTCGAAACCCTTATCTGCGAAGCCCAACATGCTTGCTTTACTGAACGCATATTTAAGAAGGAAAGAATCTACCACGATGGAGCCCAGCTAGTGAATAAGTCGAATGGGATAATCCATTATCTGGACCGAATTTGGATCCCTAAACTGACCGATTTACGACAGACTTTGATGGACGAAGCCCACAAATCCCGATATTCTATTCATCCCAATGCTTACAAAATGTACCAGGACCTTAGCTACAAGTACTGGTGGCCGGGCATGAAGAGGGATATTGCTCTCTATGTTGGAAAGTGCCTGCCTTGCTCGAAGGTCAAGGCCGAACATCAAAGACCCTCTGGCTTGCTTGAACAATCGCCAATCCCTATGTGGAATTAGGAAAGCATAGCTATGGACTTTATAACGAAACTTCCACGCACGCCATCAAGTCATGACAGCATCTGGGTTGTCGTTGACCGTTTGACTAAATCTGCTCACTTCTTACCGATACGAGAAGACTATAAGGTAGAGAAATTAGCCCGAATCTACACCGATGAGATCATTTGTCGACATGGGACGCCTCGTGACATCATCTCTGACCGTGATGGTCGGTTTACCTCGCGTCTTTGGGAAACGTTTCAAATTTCTCTCGGTACTACGCTTAATCTAAGTACCGCTTTCCATCCCCAAACCGACGGTCAGACTGAAAGAACGATTCGTACACTTGAAGACATGCTTCGTTCGTGTGTCATAGATTTCGCTGGTAATTGGGACGCATACTTACCTTTAGTCGAATTCTTGTACAATAACAATTATCATTCCAGCATTCAAATGGCACCCTTTGAGGCATTATATGGAAGAAGACGTCGATCGTCGGTTGTGTGGCACGAGATCGGGCACTCGCAATTAACCGGTCCCGAACTATTGCAAGAAACGACTGACAAAATCCTCCAGATTCGAGACAATCTTCTGAGAGCTCAGAGTCGTCAGAAAAGTTATGTCGATAGACGACGCAAGCCCCTTGAATTTGACGTTGGCGACTACGTACTCCTAAAGGTTCCACCGTGGAAGGGTGTGGTCCGATTCGGCAAGAAACGAAAGCACGCGCCTCGATACGTTGGACCCTTTAAGATTCTGGAAAGGATCGGCAAAGTGCCATACAGACTCGAACTACCGGAGGAACTTAGCAACGTTCACCCGACTTTCCAGGTTTCGAACCTCAGAAAGTGTCTAGCTGAGCATGGTTTACACGTTCCACTCGAGGATTTACAAGTGAACGAAACATTACACTTCGTGGAAAAGCCTCTCGAGATCATGGATCAACAAACAAAGCAGCTCAGACGCTCACGCATTCCT
Organism: Helianthus tuberosus; assembly: GCA_030545235.1. Taxonomy (NCBI): domain Eukaryota; kingdom Viridiplantae; phylum Streptophyta; class Magnoliopsida; order Asterales; family Asteraceae; genus Helianthus; species Helianthus tuberosus. Next base: position 106,857,646 of record CM060414.1, on the reverse strand, counting down.
ATTGTGAAGGTTCGCTAGGAAGGCAAACAAGGCGCAGAGTTCACTTGGGAACTCGAAAGTGACATGAAGGCGAAGTACCCACAGTTGTTTGTTACGGCTTCGGCCTAATTTCGGGACGAAATTACCTCAACTAGGGGAGGCTGTAACACCCCGTGTTTCGAAAGTCAAAGTCAAAGTCAAGTTTGACTGTTTTGACTTCTTTGACTTGTAGATAATCTATTTATTTTATTGCCTTAGCTGTATTATGTGGAGTACTTATTAATAATCGAGCTCTAATCGTTACTTATCGCATGTATTAATCGACTTAATCGCACCGCTATCGCAACTCGAATTTACACACTTTGGCTACTGTTTTATATGTGTGTGCCGCTTATGTGTTATTTGTGCATGTTTACTTATGTTTATGTTATGGTGATCAATCGAAACGCAATCACAACGCTATCGCAACCGAATCCCAAACGCAAAACGCAAGTTATTTAGGATGATTGTATATTAGATATAGTAGTTGGGATTAAAAGTAATTTGATAAGCAACTCTATCGCATCGCTCACTCGAATCACAACGCAACGCACTACACGCGAATCGAAACGACAAAACTCATCGCGCCAAACACTCAAGCCAAGTGGCCGGCCGACCGAGCTGCCACCCGATCGGACTGCCATCCGATCGAGGTGCCACTCGACCGAGCAGCCACCCGAACGGGTTGTCACTCGAATGACCAACCCTCTTCTCCCCTTTCCATTTTGGGAAACCCTATAAATACCCCCTTGTTGCCACTTTTGGAAGGTGACAACTCTCTCTTTCTCTCCACTCGTTCCAACCGCTATTTCTTTAGATTTCTCGCGATTCTTGTAAGTTTCCAACCTAAACCTTGTACTTTCTTGATCTACACGCACTCCTACACCTTTCTATCTTTTGAATCTTAACTTTTAACCGTGAAATCACTAGATTTGGGTGTTCTAGGATGATGTCATCATGGTGTTCTTAGGAACTTCATCTTTTGGCTTCAATCAACCAAGAACAACTTGAATCTGAATGATTTCCACAAGAATAAACAAAGATCTTGCATAGATCTAAACATATCCACTGTTAAAAGGATTGAAAGATGGTTTTTCTAACTTTCTTTCAACTATTTTACACTCAATGCACTCAAACCCGATGAAAACGGAGCTGGTTCTGATCGTCTACTCGTTCGTAGTAATGTATCAGTTCTAGATCTGGATTTTGTCTGAGAGATAGTGATCTCGGGTTGAACATGGACGACCGTCTTAAACCATGAACTGGACGGACTAGGGTGATTCCTATCCGGACAGGTCACTTGGGCCAAGATGAGGTTCCCATTGTTTGAACAAGCTATCATAACGTCTCATTCAAACCACAAACACTTCAAACAAGACCAAGTAACAGAACGATCAGGTCGTGAGACCATAGTCCTAATTCATTAATCTAACAAACGCACAGACCTCGCGCTGACTAAATAGGTAAAACCGAAGTCGCGCGCGAGGCCCAAGCAAGGTTAAAGGTTAGATTCTACACTTAGCATCCTGGATGAAAACCTCACTCCCTAGACCTTGCGCCGGTTGTTTGGATACGCACCAGAGGCCACGCGAGGACAGAAGCGTAGGTTCATTCCGGGTAACACGAAAGGTACGAGTGGTAGATGAATGAGCCAATCGGCGTCCAACAGGCTGTATCCTATCATGCTCCACGATCAACAATCGTGCAGGAGACAAGAAGGTACACAAGGACGCCTACGTGGCACCAATCAGAGGGCGGCGACATCTGCCCCATGATCTCCACTCACCAGCTGATGTCAGGGAGACAACAAGGACGACTACCCGGACACGTGGCTCCACTCAAGGTGCGCCAGCTCCGATAACCTTCTAGAAACACTAACGGTCATGATAGAAGAGACAAAAAGGATATTCCTTGTTGTCGACTCTAGGCCCAAGGCCCAATATCCCATCTCCTTCTACACTAGTCCTGCTATAAATAGGGACCTTCATATACAGGTTAATTCATTCTGTTCTCTACTCTCTCACTCTTAAACACACACTTATTTCCTCAAAACAAATACTTATTCTCATGTCGTAGAGTGGTTAAGAGGGAAACCCCCATATTCCCCTCTTAACCAGCCTAACGGGGTGTTTATTGTTTTGCAGGAAGATCAAGACTTTAGCTCAGGAAGGATTAAGAAGATTAACCTCTATGGTCGAAACTTAACCAGCCTAACGGGGTGTTGATTGTTTTGCAATCACCTTATCTTCTTTTTATGAGCTTTTTCTATTCTCTCGATCATGGCTGGTCAGGCAATACCAAATTTTGATTTCGGTATACACTCTCAAGTGGGAGCGGGGGAGGACACCTCGCACGTTCAACCCCTACCCATTGATGAGTTAGCCGAGGGCGAAAAAACAAACGTTGGGGGACCCCGCGCGAGTATCACTCACATCACTCAAACGGCTACCCCAACGAGTAACACTGCTGCTCCGTCAAACCCAACACCTTCGAACATATCATCATTGTTAGGTTTACTAGAGGGTGAAACCCTAGCCTCCTGGTACGCCAAACAGATTGTTACTGTAAACGATGTTTACTAATCGTTAAGCGCACAACAAGCAGTGTTGCAAGCGGAACCGTCTCTGGTGGCAACCCCTGCGCCAACATAGGGGGCGCGCCAGGAAACTCCTCAGTAGAACGTGCAAAGGCAGTTTGAGATACCGCCTCTCCAAAGAAGACCAAGCATGCATGACACGTGCGATACCTATGAGGATACAGGTAGTTACTATGATCATCCGTCCAATGTGCAACACAGGCATCCATTGCACGGCCGGCTTAGGCCATGCAATATCAACAACGAATGGGACAACACGGACGAGGATGATCCCACACGGACAGGCCTAGGCCGCGCGCCGTGTATAATGAAGCAGCAGAGCAAGATTTCAGTCTCGTTTACAGACCAGCGGAAGCAGGCGAACATTCAAAGTTTATCTGGAGCATCGCTTGTAACGCATGCGTCCCTGAACTTTTAGCCTTCATCAACTTTGGTCCTTATACTATGTGATTCTTGACACTTCTGGTACTCGTGAATCTTTAAGCCATGATACTTGAATCTTATTGATACTTGATACTTAATTCTATGATACTTGATTCTTGAGACTTGATTCTTGATGCTTGGAAACTAGATTCTTGATACTTGGTGCTTGACCTTTGAGACTCGTGAAACTTGAGACTTGGTTGAACGAGAGACTGGAGTCTTGTCACTGGCGGAAACTATGAAACTTAGAAACTTTGTGTTAATGATATAATCTAGTTATGTTATACTAATATACAATAATACGCAACACAACGCTTAACCTAACTCGCAAAACGAACCAAAGATAGAAAGCGGAAAGGATGGGATTGACCGAATGGCAATCCGATCGGATGACCATCCGATCGGATGACCATCCGATCAGAGGGCCATTCGACCGAACAACCCTCCGATCCATTTTGTACACCGCCTTTCCCACTCTGACTCTATAAATAGGAGCTGTCACATCACCTTCACTGATGTGACAGGCCCTTCCGATCCTTTCGTGTAACACCCCGTGTTTCGAAAGTCAAAGTCAAAGTTTGACTGTTTTAACTTCTTTGACTTGTAGATAATCTATTTATTATATTGCCTTAGCTGTATTATGTGGAGTACTTATTAATAATCGAGGTCTAATCGTTACTTATTGCATGTATTAATCGACTTAATCGCACCGCTATCGCAACTCGAATTTACGCGCTTTGGCTACTGTTTTATGTGTGTGTGTCGCTTATGTGTTGTTTGTGCATGTTTTCTTATGTTTATGTTGTGGTGATCAATCGAAACGCTATCGCAACCGAATCGCAAACGCAAAACGCAAGTTATTTAGGATGATTGTATGTTAGATATAGTAGTTGGGATTAAAAGTAATTTGATAAGCAACTCTATCGCATCGCTCATTCGAATCGCAACGCAACACACTACACGCGAATCGAAACGACAAAACTCATCACGCCAAACACTCAAACCAAGTGGCCGACCGAGCTGCCACCCGATTGGACTGCCATCCGACGAGGTGCCACTCTACCGAGCTGCCACCCGAACGGTTTGTCACTCGAACGACCAGCCCTCTTCTCCCCTTTCCATTTTGGGAAACCCTATAAATACCCCCTTGTTGCGACTTTTGGAAGGTGACAGCTCTCTCTTTCTCTCCACTCGTTCCAGCCGCTATTTCTTCAGATTTCTCGCAATTCTTGTAAGTTTCCAACCTAAACCTTGTACTTTCTTGATCTACACGCACTCCTACACCTTTCTATCTTTTGAATCTTAACTTTCAACCGTGAAATCACTAGATTTGAGGTGTTCTAGGATGATGTCATCATGGTGTACTTAGGAACTTCATGTTTTGGCTTCAATCCACCAAGAACAACTTGAATCTGAATGATTTCCACATGAAAAAACAAAGATCTTGCATAGATCTGAACATATCCACGGTGAAAAGGATTGAAAGATGGTTTTTCTAACTTACTTTCAACTCTTTTACGCTCAATGCACTCAAACCCGATGAAAACGGAGCTGGTTCTGATCGTCTACTCGTTCGTAGTAATGTATCAGTTCTAGATCTGGATTTTGTCCGAGAGATAGTGATCTCGGGTTGAACATGGACGACCATCTTGAACTATGAACTGGACGGACTAGGGTGATTCCTATTCGGATAGGTCACTTGGGCCAAGATAAGGTTCCCATTGTTTGAACAAGCTATTATAACGTCTCATTCAAACCGCAAACACTTCAAACGAGACCAAATAACAGAATGATCAGGTCGTCGGGACGGGTTGCCGTCCGATCGGACTGCCGTCCGGTCGGGTAGCCATCCGATCGACCGACAACTCGAACGGACTGTACCTTGGTCCTACACTTAAGAATTTTCAACATGTTCAATGCATTACCAGTTCTAGCGGATTATCATCCGATCGGTAGACCATCTGGTTGGATGATAACACTGCTGTGAACTTGTTTCTCTGAGAAATGTCTCCCGAACGGATCGCCGTCCGATTGAACCGCTGTTCGATCGACCGACCTGAAGGATAGAGATACTTCTCTGTTTTCAAAATGCTACAACGAAAACTTCAAAAGACAAACCATCATACACAAACACATCCACCCCAAACGAGGTAACAATCCACTCGCATGGTCATCCGATCGGATGACCATTCGAACGGATTGTCACCCGCTCGACCGGCCACCCGATCAGATAACCACCCGACCGAATTGCTATCCGACCCACTAACACTTTGCTTCGCTTACGCGCCGCTTATCTTTATTGCTATCATTCTAATCAGGCTAAACTCGCTCTAAGCGCTCTCTTCAATCCATCATCGATGTGAGTATACTCGAACCCTTTTTGCTTTACGCACTTTTGGGTGTTACATACGTTACTTATTCTAAATCACATCGAACACACTACTCAATACTTTAACGCTAACCGTTACCGCATGTTATACGTGACTAAATGAATGCTTGTTTGTTATGTTTACACATGGAATGCTGTCTACCTGTCTTAGCAATGATAGTACTATAGTTTGGACTTAGCACCTGTTTATTCAGGGGTTGTTAAGGACAATTATTTGCATGGGTCATAGTGGTGAACATGTATTACGAACTGCTCCGGGCAGTCAACCCGCAGTCATTGGTATCGATAGGTTCATGTCGATAACTAATGTGCTTCATTTCACTTTGTGTACGTGCTGGTTATGCGTAAACGAATTTTAAACTCTATTATATTTATTAAACTTGTATGCTTACCTTTACACTATGTGTATTGACTTTTACTTTAACGTATGTGGTAGGTGCTTAAGATGTTTATATGCTTGGATTGCTGTGAAATCGAGGCTAGGAAAGGTCTAGAAACAAATAAATGAATTATCTGTATTTGAAATCTGAGTTGTCGGAACAGAACAATTTGACTAGATTTTGTCTGTAATAATTATATTACTTTTTATGTCATGGTATGGGACGTGATGCTTTAAATAACTGGTAATTATAGATGTTATGCAAACTTCTGGACAATCTGTTTCGCTCAGTGCCACGCCCCGATGTTCCCGCCATCGGTTGGGGTGTGACATTACGCACACACTCTCCTTTCTCAGGCACTTTTCATCCATTTCTTGGCGATTTCGGTATGTTTTACACTTGATTCTTGTACAACTTCAGTCTACACACCATTCTCTACATGATTCTTCTTTGAAATCACGCTTTTCACCGTGAAATCTCTCAGATTCGAGTTCTTGAGGGTGACGCCACCATGGCGGTTGTGTGACATCGTTCCAGTCAAGATCTAGCTCAGATCTAAGGAATTTCATGTGTTTTTGCACCGAATCTTTACTAAATCTAGACTTTTTTTTAGCTAAAATCATGTTTGTTCTTCTTCTATTTCTTAAACCTTTACTTAAAATGGTGGAATCCGGATCTAGACCGACTATAGACTTGATGATTAGTCTGGAGTCGGTTCAGAGATGGATCATCACTGGAAAAGATGGCCGGAATACGAAATTCCGACATAAACACCGTCAAAGAACAGACACCTGAACGGACTGGGGTGATTCCCATCCGATGAGGCCGTCTGAACTTTGATGTGTACAGCGTTGTCTCAATACGTACCAAGCCGTTACCGTTGGACTCGAAGTTTTGAAACTTAACAAGGATGTTAAAGGAACAAGGCCATGTCAAATGAATGGCAATCCGATCAGACTGCCGTCCGATCGAACGACCATCCGATTGAGGTGACATGTGCCTTACAACCTTTGATACTTAAACTATTTTGAATCAGAAACTTGGAACTTGGAAACTTACACTTTAGGATCGAATGACCATTCGATCGAATGGCCATCCGTCCGGATGACCATCCGATCGGATGACGGTCTGTCCCAACACACATATGTCATTCGACCGGATGCCCATCCGATCGGATGGCCATCCGATCTGATGACCATCCGATCAGGTGACTGATCCGACACTTGCATGAATCTTCTTATTCTGTCCGACGCTTATCTATTGTAATCTAATCAGGCTAATTCTAAAAGGGCTCCCCTTTGATCGAATAACAATCTTAACTGTTAAGCAATCACTGTGAGTGTACTCGATCCCTTTTTGTTTTAAACTTTGGGATGCAACATGTATTCTATGAAACTTGATACTTTTGAATCTAAACTCTATCCTATGTGAATGTGAAACTTGTGATTCTTGATTCTTTATGCTATGTGAACGTTTAATCCCTATGTGTAGTTCCGCCTTAACAATAGTAGCGCTATAGGAAGATGCACCTCCCCATTATTCTCGGGGGTATTGTTAGGAGGAATCTATTTGCTTTCCTTGATTCTTGGGAAAGTGGTTACAGCATCGGGACACTTGGCTATCACTTGGACTGCGAACACTAGCATGGCTGAAACTATTTCTATCATTTACATTATAGATATGAGTCTTTTAATCTACTATGCTATATACTCAAACTTGTATACACGCTAGTACGTTTTTGTACTGACTTTATTTTAATACATGTTGCAGGCTGACAGGATGTTGTGAATCAAGAATATGCTAGGATGTTGCTTAGAAACACATGTTAGTTTAATTTAGAAACGTGAAACAGTTTTTGATGATATGTATTTGACATTTGTGTTTGGTTGTGGATGCTATTAGACAATGTTTGAATCAATCTAATTTATATCGAAATATCTAGTGTTATGGAATCTCATGAGCAATCTGGACGCTTAGTGCTCGCACCTCGATGTTTCCGCCATCGGTTGGGGTGTGATAGATTAGTATCAGAGCCATAACTATAGGGAATTAGGATAAGTAGGAATACTTGCCCTAGTCTTTAGTTCTTGGAATCTTGACTCTTATTTGTTGTTTAAGACTTATGCATTCTACCGTATCTGCTTCCTAGCAGCACATTTTCTGTTAAACTTACATGCCTTCCCTAAGGCGGACACAATATACACTTGGATACTTTGGAAACACCGCTATGCAGTGTTTGTATTTTGCACGAGATTGACCCTCAAGTCAGGAGTGACATCTAAATCTTGAAGGGAAATTTCCTTATTATATTCTAGTAGGTCTTATCGGTTGATAAGCACCGACGTTATTAGGGTACGACGTTGTCAAGATAGAGGTGAAACTCAAACCTTGATAACAAGTCCCACTCTTTGATTTTAGGTCTCGCCAAAGTCTCGGAATTCCCAATCAATTAGGGGCGTGAAATGACCAAAAGGACGAATATCATAGGCCTGACATCGATGATGTATTTGTCTAAGTAAGTCAAGACACGTTGCCTCATTTCGAAAGGGGTTCGACTCACTTTGGTTAGTCACCGTTCCTCTACCCAGAGCAATCCTATGTTTTATGAGCCTATCTTTTATGGTATCTTGATTTTTACGTGTGGTTTTAAACTTGATTCTTCGTTTATTTTTGAGACTATTTACACGAATTGCACGTTTGTCTGCAATCTAAAACAATAGTAATCTCCCAGGACCGAACTAAATTTATGAAGCTTTACTCATTAGGTTAATCTATGTTAAATATGTGCTGTCACAAAACACTGTGCATGACACCGAAGTACGAGATGGAAGCGATATGGATGAAACATGGTGGATACGTTGCTGGTACTTCCTATATATAAGTGTTTCTGCCATGTTGCCAAGTTTCGTACCACGTGCCATGAAGAATTGGTGTTTTGGTGACACACGAGGATAATTGTTTGATGAATCATGATTCAAGCTATGAGAGACTTTGGGTATACTATGTGAAACTATTTGGTTAATCTATTTTGAATGTGCTATGTGAGTGACAAAACACGGTGCATGACACCGACGTACGAGGTGGAAGTTACGTGGTCGAAACATGGTGGATACGCCGCTGGTACATCCTATATATAAGTGTTTCTGCCATGTTGCCAAGTTTTATACCACGTGCTATGAAGAATCGGTGTTTTGGTGACACACGAAGATAATTTGTTCGATTAGACTTGAGACGTGCTACGAAAGACTTTTGGTATGCTATGTGAAACTACTTGGGTAATCTATGTGGGAACCTTGATCGACTATGATAATATGTGAAGCTATCTGATGAATCTACGTGCTATTGTGGTTGTGGAACACTAAGCATAACATGGCATAGAAATGCGAGACAGAAGTGACATGTCTGAAACATGGTGGATACGCCGCTGCTACTTCTTATATATAAGTGTTTCCGACATGTTGCCAACTTTCGTACCACGTGCCATGTGAAACTTAGTGTTTACAGACCGGTGATGAGGATGTTAAACACTAAACTATGGGAAACTACTTGTGTAATCTATGTGTAATCTATGTATGTGTGGTTTTGAGTGACAAAATACGAAACGTAGCCTAGCGCCGAGGACAAGGCGGACGTGGCATGTCCGAAACATGGTGGATACGCCGCTGGTACTTCCTATATATAAGTGTTTCTAGCATGTTTTCAAACCTTCGTACCATGCGCTAAGTGAAGTTCGTAGTTTTGTAGACTCGAGTGAAGTTGTTGAAACTACCTGGGTTAATCTATGTGAAAGTTTCGAAATGGTGATGGAATCTGATGTTGTGGTTAGCGAAGCATGACACCAATGACGAGATGGACGTGGCATGATTGAAGCATGGTGGATACGCCGCTGGTACTTCCTATATATAAGTGCTTCCATCATGTTGCCGAACTTTCGTAGCACGTGCCATGTGGGATTTCGTTGTTTTGAGGAATGGTTGGATACTAATCTATGTGAATCCATTTGGGTTAATCTACGTATGTATGATGATGATGATGATGAGTGTGTTGTTAGGTTTGGCAATTGCGACACGTAACATGACACCGAGTATGAGGCAGAAGCAATGTGCCCGAAGCGTGGTGGATACACCGCTGGTACTTCCTATATATAAGCGTTTCTGACTTGTTGCCAAACTTCGTACAATGTGCCATGCGAAGGTCGTGGGTTTGCGGTGTTGAATCTATTGGAATCTATGGGAATCTACGTGAAATTAGTTGGAAACTTGAATCTTTAAAAACTACGTGAAACTTGTTGAATCTTGAGTCTTAATCTATCGTGTGTGAATCTATATACTACGAGACTTTGTTATCTAGACTATACGATCCTTTTCTTTAGATGTCTTCCCGAAAGATGTCTGGCACTCTCAAGAGATCCAGGGAAAGCACTCAGAAGAAGATGATGTCATTTATGGCCGACCAGATCGCTCGCGTCGTGCTAAAGATCATCTCTGAGATCCAAGGATCCAGTATTCCACCCTCCTCTGCGGACTCAAAAATGGAGAAACCAAAGTCTGTAAAGTTCAACTACAAACACTTTGTCTCCTGCAACCCTAAGTCCTTCATGGACCGTGATGGGGTTACCGCCATGCTGGAATGGTTTGACAGCATTGAGGTTACCTTCATTAACAGCGAATGCCCAGAACACTTGAAGACTAGGAGTGCGACCGACATGTTTCAAGGAAGAGCCCTAGAGTGGTGGACGAACGAGAGAAACATTCGTTTTAACGAAGAAGCCTACACTCTTCCATGGTCTGAGGTGCGAGAATTGATGATGCTCGAATTCTGCCCTCCCCATGAACAGTTGAAGCTTGAAGAAGAGTTTTGGCATCTCAAGTAAGTTGGGGATGACAACATGGCTTACACTTCCCGTTTTAAGCAACTTAGCCTAATCGTGCCTCACTTGGTTTCTACCCGAAGTGCATGATAACCAAGTACATCAATGGGTTACCCCATGCTATGCGTGATTCGATTGAAGCAGCCCAGCTCACCTCTATTGAAGAAGTCTACCGTCTTGCAGCAAGCTTAAACAACAACCAGGTTCATGATAAGCAGTTTGGAAACGCTGGTCCCTCTAAATCTGTAAACCAAGTTGCCCAGCAGCCTAGTGGCAGCAAGAACAAGAAGAGAAAGTCTCAGGGTTAAGGGTGCAATGCGATTGTCCCTGCTGTAAACCCTGCTGCTAAGCCTGCTGCTGCTACTGTTCCAAACCCTCCTGCTCTAGAATCAAAAAGCAGTACACTGGGCCTCATCCTAAGTGTGCAACTTGCAACTATCATCACCCTGTTACCTCTTCTTGCCGTTTATGTACCAATTGCAATCGTTATGGTCATACTACTCCCTACTGCCGTCAAGTTAACCCGACCCAACCAGCCCAGCAAGTACCAGCTCAGGCAGCTGTACCAACTCTACCAACTCCTCCTCAGAATCCCAGACCGATCAACAATGTTCGTGCATGTTACAAGTGTGGAGATACTACTCATCTTCGCAATCAGTGCCCCCAGCTAAATCAGGAGCAACAGCCAGCCGCTCGAGGACGAGCGTTCAACCTTAATGCTAACCAGACTCGTAACGACAATGATTTAGTTAATGGTACGTTTCTCGTTAATAACCTTTACGCTTTGATACTATTTGATACTGGTGCCGACAGAAGCTTTGTGTCCGTAGAATTTAAATCTTTGATAAACCGTGCACGCTCGAAACTACCTAAGTCGTTCTCTGTTGAGGTTGCTGATGGTATGTCTATTCCTGTTGATTCTATTCTCAGTGGTTGTTCCTTGATTCTTAAGGACCACGTCTTTAATATTGATCTTATACCCATGCAATTGGGTAGTTTTGATGTCATTGTCACACCCCAACCGATGGCAGAAACATCAGGGTGCGGCACTAAGCGTTCAGATTGTTCGAGGGACTTCCACAACACTAAACTTTCGATAGTAATTATTTAGATTTCATGAAAATTGTCTAAACATCCAAACATCATCAAAACATAGTGTCAAAATACAAATCACCAAACAATGTTTAAAAGCTTCTGATGAAACTAGATGAGTTTCTAAGTATCATGTCCCAGCAACCTATCAGCCTGCAACATGTATTAAAATAAAATCAGTACAAAACGTACTGGTGAGTATACAAGTTTGAATAATAGCATAATAGATTAAAACAACTCATATCCATCATGTAAATGTTAACAAAATAGTTTCAGCCGTGCTAGTGTTCGCAGTCCAACCAGTGATAGCCCAAATATCCCGATGCTTTGTTGTTTTCCCAAGTCTCAAGGAAAACTATAATCCTCCTAACAATACCCCCGAGAATAATGGGGAGGTGCATCTCCTATAGCGCTACTACTGTTAAGGCGGAACTACACACCCTAGATTAAACGTCCACATAGCAAAAATAGAATACAAGAATCATGAGTTTTACACAAACATAGGATAAAGTTTAGTTTCCAAAAGTCTCAACTACGGTAGTTTGATAGAATACATGTTACATCCCAAAGTTTAGAAACAAAAGGGGATCGAGTATACTCACAGTGATTGCTTAACAGGTTAACTGTTATTGGATCAAAGGGAGCTCTTTGAATTAGCCTGATTAGATTACAGCGGATAAGTGTCGGACAAAACAATGAGATTGTGCAAGGTGTCAAATCAGTCACTGGATAGGATGGCTGTTCGATCGGACGGCAGTCCGATCGGATTGCCACTCGATCAGTGTTGGTGCATGCGTCTGTCGACTTCGTCTTGTATCGAGTCTTGTATGTTTGTAGAAAGATCAGGGCACGTTATACAAGAAAAATGTCAAATATAGGGTGAGAGGCAAGTTCAAACAGAATTAGAAATTGTAATTTCGTTTGAAATCACCATGTCAAGTTCAAACAAAATTACATGGCTAATTCCGCTTGAAATAATAATTTCGCTTGAAGTGGTAATTCCGCTTGAAAGTAATTCCGTTTGAGACATGTTCAAGCGAAATTACTCAGCCTATAAATAGTGGTATCTTGATTTCATTTGTAACTTTCCTGTCACTGAGTCGAAGTGCTGCCGAAGTGTCTACTCGCTGTAAGTCTTTGTCAAATCAATCAAAAGACAGTTTAAAGTGATATTCTAGCTGAATTGAACTCGATACGTCTGTTTCCGCCTTTCGTATTGAGAAAAACTCTTCTGATCGACTCATTCGGGTCTGAAAACGATCCTAAAAGTGGTATCAGAGCTCAGGAGGAAGAGTTCTTACCAATTCAGCTGCAAATTCTGATTTCTACACCTTCTTTTTCAAAATTAATCGTGAAAAGTGGTTAAAATCGGCTAAATTTCTCACATATTGTGCGCAACAGTGTTTTAATGAATCCTTGAAAGTATTGGACCTTAATTCGATCTAAAATCAGTAAATTTTGTAATTTCGCTTGAAAAACAGCTCGAGAATGATGATGTCAGCATAATTTCGTTTGAAATTACACTTGATTCTGCTTCAAACTGTTATTTTGTTTGAGTGATTCCGCGTGAAATCACTTATTTCGCACCAGTTGGTAATTCCGTTTGAAAGTTTCAAACGAGATTAGGTGATTTCGTTTCAAAGTGGTATTTCGCTTGAAATTGTCTTGTTGGTGATTCCGTTTGAAAGAGTAATTCCGCTTCAAAGGGTATTCCGCTTGAAACTTAATTCCTTTTTAAACAGTCTGATTGTGAATTTCTTGAAAACCGAAACTTGGAAGAGGAATTTTATAATGCATTTGCTACCACCCCGACTACTCCAGCTAGTGTTACCCAGAACTTGACCATGGAAAATGAAACGAGTACTATGCAAAAACCGCAAAAGCTTATGAACATTGAGGAGTATAAAGGATGGGATGAACGATTTGAAAATTGGGTGCAAGCAAATTATTCGGATGCTTGGGAATGTATTGAGACGAAATATGTTAGACCAACGAATGATGACGAAGAGGAGATTGCTATCAAAGATCTTAGTGTGGATGAGAAAAAGAAATACAAAAACGAAAAGATGATGATCAGTTTACTGCAACAAGCTGTTAAAGAGGATATTTTGGTCTTATTGCAACACACTGGAAGTGCATATTCAATATGGAAGGCATTAAGATCCAAGTTTGTTGGAAGTCAAGAAATGATAAAGAACAAAAAATCGCTTTTGAAGAAAGAGTTTGATCTATTTCGTGGTTTGAAAAATGAAAGCACAAAGCAGATCATTGAAAGATACTGCAATTTGTTAGTCAACATGAAGAGAGTAAGCATCACCAAGGATAATGAAGAGTTGATTGAGAAGTTGGCTGATGCATTACCACATGAGACTTGGGGAACTTACCTAATGATGCTAGGAAACAAGAAAGGGTTCAACAACCTAACGTTGAGTAAGTTCATTGAAAAAATTGAAGCACAGGAGATGGAACATAGAAAGATTTCAAGAATGAAAGATTTTGATGGTGAACAAGATATCGGTCTTTATTACAAAGCTGGTATTAAGGACAAGATCAACATGTCACCAAAGGTTGAAACAGCTTTCAATGCAAAGAGTTCATCGGGAGGTTCTTCTAAAGGATCAAATAGCAAAACAAGTTTTTCATCATATCCGTCATTTGATCCAAACGTGTCAGCAACCAAGAATGGCAGAAAGTTACAATGCAACATTGTATTGAATCTTGAGAATGATCAAGATTATTCTGAAGAAGTTGCAAAAAGTCACATGTCTTTGTTGGGGAATGTTTTAGAGTCATATGGTAGTTTAGTTGCAGGTCGGATCGGGAATCCAATGCTTACAAAAGAGGATTACGATCAGATTGATGCTGAAGAAATGGAATTGATGGACATTAAGTGGTGTTTGGCAAGTGTGTTGAGGAGAGCTGAAAAGTTCAAACAGATCACAAGAAGAGATGATTTCCTTGATGCATGTGTTTCTAATTTGGGTCTTGATAACTCTAAAGTTACTTGTTTTCGTTGCAGGGAAAAAGGACACTTCAAGAGGGAGTGCACTAATCGAGAAGCAAGTGGAGCTCAAAATCCGTTTAACAACAATGATTACTACCGGAAGGCCATCTATCATCAAGTTTCTCAACAACAACAAGAACCACAAGTGGTACATGGTAGAAAAACAATAGAGGAGTCTTCAAAGAGAGCATGTTTGGTGAATCAAAATGATAAAAAATCATCTAACGGTTTCAGTTAGGACAAATATGTTTCAGCTGATGGTAAAGCATGTCTGATAGATCAAGATGATGAAAAGTTACATGAGGGTTTAACTAGGAAGGTTTTAGTTGGGATGATTATTGTCTGGATAAAGATATTTTAAAAGCAAAAGCTTTTGTTGCTGGAATTGAAGAAGATAGTGATGATGATAATGATTATTATGCAAAACGAATGCAGAAACACTTGAAAATGATGGAAGAGAGTGATAGTGATGACGATAAAGCTAAAAAGAAAAAGAAGAAAGTTAAAACACCTGTCAACAGTGATGATGAGGAAGTTCCAGTGAAAAAGAAAAAGGTAAAGGAAGTTCCAAAGTTCAAAGTTGATGAAGAAGTTGATGCAAGAAAGATTCCTGTGAATTGTAAAACCTGTGAGATCATGAAAAAGAAAAACAGCGAATTGATTAACAACATGAACAGGTTGAAGGAATCTTATGATGTTCTGAACAAGGCCATGAATCAGTACAATGAGTCAAGTAGCGAACAAGCAACAACCATGAAAACACTTCAAGGAGCTTTCATGACAAAGCAAAAAGTTGTTAACAATTATATTGAAAAGTGTTCTATTCTGGAACAAAAACTGGAAACTCAAAGAATTGAAACAGAAAGAGTAAATAGGTTGTTAAAAAGTTACTCATGTACTTCTTATGTCATTGACAGGATTTATCCAACTGTGAAGGCATGAAGGCATTTGAGGATGATGAAGTAACTGAAGAATAGATAGTATCTGAAGAAAAGACTTCTAAAAAGAAAAAGGAAAAGAAGAAGGATACTGAAGTTAAGACATCTGGTAAGAAACAAGGTGTCAGTTACAACAAGTGTCCACCCCTGCTTGAAAATGGATATTCTCCGAGAAATCCAAATTCAGAAAGAGTCAAAA
The DNA here is from genome assembly GCA_030545235.1 of Helianthus tuberosus. Taxonomy (NCBI): domain Eukaryota; kingdom Viridiplantae; phylum Streptophyta; class Magnoliopsida; order Asterales; family Asteraceae; genus Helianthus; species Helianthus tuberosus. The sequence continues at coordinate 106,841,737 of CM060414.1, read as the reverse complement.
AGGCAACAAATTTACAGTGGGAGTCGGAGTCTTCAGTTAACTTGCCAGAAAATATTGATGTCACTTTTACATCATTTGACACTGATCAACAATCTCAATTGATAAAGAAAGTGGTGGATCATGTGTTAGATAACGATGAAATGGAGGAGTCAAAGTCGGAGTCTAAATCAGAGTCAAAGTCTAAGTCCGACATGTCAAGTCTTTCAGTCAAAAGGGAGAAACGGGTTTATAATAAAGAATTTCTTCTATCAAAATCTAATTTGAATGACGAAACATTCAAAGTTGCATATACATTGAATGATTTTGACAAATTATATTCAGATGAGGAATTTCCAATAAGAGGTGTCAAAACTGAATTGATCAAAAAGGTTTTCAAATTGACAGAAATTAATATTTCTGAAATAAAAGATGTAAATCTTTCTGAAAAACCTAAAAAATACATATCAAGAGTTCAATAAAGAGAAAACAAGAAAAAGGGTTACAGTTCTGGTTCTGGTTATCGAAAGAAACCAAACTATAACGGTAATTTCAAAAAGAAAGGATTAGGTTTTATTCCACCAGAAAATTATAAAAATGAAAAATATGTTCGAGATTTTAAATCAAAAATGATATTTGTTTCAGGTACATCTTCTGAAGAGGGGAAAGGAAATTTGTTCAGAAAGCAGTCGAACAAAGAATTCCTTGCGAAGAAGCAAGAAGAAATGGAGAAGATGGTTGATCAAAAGAAGAAGGAGACTCGAACCTGTTTTAAATGTGGTAGAATTGGACATCTAGCTGTGAAATGTTCACAAGCAATTCAAAACAAACAGGGAGTTTCTAAACTGAAAGAAAAAATGATTGAGTATGAACCACCAATTGAGAGAACTAACCTTTTCAAAAATTCAAAATTTGAAATTGGTGAATGTTCAAAGAGATTTTACAAGAAAAGTGCAAATCTTGACAACCAAAAATGGGTTGTTAAGAAATCTGATGATGGTTCTAGCAATGATTCTGATTCGTCAAAATCAGAGGAGCTATTTTCGGGCGATGAATCTGAATCCACAAAATCAGATGAGCCACGTGTTGAGTTGAAATTGGAAACATCAGTACCTCCAATGGATGATGTCAATGTTCCACCATTGAGGGCTGAAAATTTTAAACAAAAAGTTGGTAAAATTGAGATTTCAAATTAATTTTTCTCTGAAAAGAAAGAATTTGATATTGAAAAAGCTTTTAATCCCAAAGTGCATCATATTTTTGGAAAAATGGTTGACAGGAAGGTCAAAGGGGTTAAAGAGTTTTATGAGAAAAAAATTGAAGAAACCAGGTAAAACTGTGACATCTCATGTTTGTGACTGGGATGGAACATATTATGATGAATAAAAAGTATGACTTGCCGGAGGTCCCAGGTTGGTAAGAGTGGAGCAGGAATCAGCATCTTTCTTGAGAAATTCACTTTATGTGATATTTCGACTTACAAGTGGTTATTGGTCTGTTACTTACAAGTGGTAAATCAGGGACATTAAGTTGTATCTGATTTTCTACAAGTGATGATATTGATTGATCTTTAGTTTGTTAAATTTTTCAAGTGGTTGAAAGAACAAGGTGATGAATTGAACCCTTAACCTACAAGTGGTTACAAAACTAATTTTCCGGAAAAACCATTTGATTAAAACAAACTTAAGTGTTTTGAAATCACAATGGGAAAATAGTTTGTTGAAAGGGGGAGTTGTGATTGTTTATGCCAAGTGGATGGCGATTTGAAGCGATTTGTTATTAGTTGTCAATTTTACTTGTATAGTTTGTTTTCAAATTTCTTTAAATGATTTTGCATTTTAGGGGGAGTAAAAATTTTCAGAAAATTCAAAAACATTTGAAAATTTGAAAAAAAAAACCAAAAACATGATAAAATAAAAAATGAGTTTTGTTGTGAAAAAGAGGAAATGATAGTACATCAGTGGATAATCACAGCATGCTAAAGAATTGGAAAGTAATAATGTGATAAACGATCTCACTGATGATGTGCCAGTAGGTTTTTACACATTTAGTAGATTGTGACGAGATATAAACATAAATTTCAAACTTACTTATATCGTGGGGAACATCTCTAGGATATATGGGTAACCCCCGAAATCTTGTTTGAAAAGTCCCTCTTTCTGAGATACTAGGTCTTTATACTCAGTGATATCTGGGGTATTATCCCGGGACTTCTGATTTTGCGGAAGCAATGGCCTAGTCCCCGTATAATACTTTCTGCTTGCTTGAAATATAGCATCGCCCTCAGCATAAAAAATGATGAAACATTGAAAAATGCTAATCATGTGCTGTTGAAGAAAAGATTCTCTAAAGGGAACACACCAAAAGTCGATGTCGTCATCTCTCTGCTGAACGGAAGTTCTGACCTGAGCTCTCACGGTCCTCGCAATTTAACCCTTTACAGATATCATCTGTGGTATACTCACCTGTAAGACTGAATATTGGGATCTGGATACGGGAGTATACTCTGAGGTGGGACACGCGAATAAGTTTAAGTCTCTAAAACATTAATCTCGTATCTCGAAACAGTTGAACTTTGTGTGAGAATTTAAGTGGACCAGTATACTGACAATCAAAGTGAATCGTTTGGAACTTAAAATGTTTAAAGCTTAATGGTGTTAGTGATTTGTCTTAAAAACTGATATGATTCTCTTACACAAACTCACAAAAATATTGTCTGTAAATATTTCTTTGTTGCATTTTCATTACATTCAAAAATCCAAAAAGATTTTAGTGTGTTTTAGCATAAATCTTGAAAAATTCAAAAAGATTTTCGACAACGGATGTTGAAGAGCTGATTTTCAAAATTCCAAGTGCTAAACATGATGACAATTGGGTCGGGAGAGTGTGTTTTGAAAAGAAAAATGGTATTTCTTCAACTGGTTCATCAGAGATTAACACTGAAAAATCATTTTTTGAATATCTTATCCACAAGTGGTCATCAGAAATGTTAAATGTTAAATCATTTTTGAGAATAACATCTGCAAAGTAGTAATTTCTAAATTTGTCAAATGATAAAATTGTGAAATTTATTGTGAGGTAGAGTTTGTGCACGTAGGCCAGGCTACGATCCCAGCTTGACGAAAGGGGAAATCTGAAGATTGAAGAGCCAAGTTCAGATCCTGAACTTCACGCACGCTGATGATGCTGATGAACTTAAGGAATCAAGAGATCTGATGGAATTGAAGATTAGATCAACATCCAAAGGAAGGTTATTGATGTGTGCAAAATGCAACATATAAATTTCATCAATTGTGGCATAAAACTAACCCTTTTTTAGTACTAATGTTGGAAAAAGTGTGCTTTTGTCTTCCTTTTGTATTTTCAGGATTAAATGAACTCAAATTAACAAAAGAAGCAAAAAGACATAAAAATCTAACATAAATACAAGAAAAGGAACAAGACGTGACATGCCTGACCCCACGACAGCATCTTTCCAAGCAAAACAAGATAACAGAAGACTGAACACGCCCCGTGCTCAGCCAGCACGGGGGCGTGCCCAAGTGTTAGCAGAAAAGACAAAGTGGTAGAAGCTTCTATTGCCCACCACGGGGCCGTGCTCAGCGGACACGGGGCCGTGGTCAACTATAAGATTCGCACAATCTAGGCAAATCTTCATAGTACAAACATTCTTCTGCACACGGGGTCGTGCTCAGCGGACACGGGGGCGTGGTCAACTAATAAGACAAAGCTGCATTAAATGAAGAAAGAGAAGGATGTGGACACGGGGCCGTGCCCACTGGACACGGGGCCGTGCCCGAGCTTCTGTTCAGCTTATAAATAGGAGTGCTTGGCTCAAGCTCAAACCATCCCTTGGCACACCACCTCTCTCACACTTCACCCACCACCCACCACCACCATAACACCATCATCCACCACCATCATCCATTGTCCATCATAGAGCGTGTGAGTCGTCTTGGGATCCAAGATTGATCATAAGAGTTCTTGACAATCAAGGCCATGTTTGCCTAAGTCTCTTACATCACTTGGTGAAGACAAAGTGTCTAGTGTAATACTTTTTATTTTTAATCTTTTCGCACTTTTTACTTGGTTTTGTATTAATGACTTTAATAACTAGTTTCTTATGTTGAAGGTGATCTTTCCTTATCGTTTGTCCATGGTGTCTTGACATTATTTTACTGTCTATATAAAATAAAAGATTTTCACCATTCATATCTCCACGGTCTATATGGAGGTATGTTGGCTACCTGGTCGGGGGTTAAGGGAACGGTTTGGTAAAGGTCTTGCCATTGTTCAGCGTTTAGAGGTCCTGCAATGGACCTGGGTCAAATTTAGTAGGACCTCCTTCAATGCTTTACGGTATTGGATGGTGGGGGTCCAAACTCTTTGATCCCCTCATAAGTTAACTACTATTAATACTATAATCCGGCTATTTAGGACTGTATCCCTGCTGACTCAGACTACTTAGTCGAGGGTAACGTCACCTCCAAAAGAGGGGCCTACCATAATTTGCATTAATAACTTAATTAATTATCTTTCAATAATCCACCCTTTTAGGATTGTATCCTTGCTGACTCAAACTACTGGGGTGAGGGTAACGTCACCTTCAAAAGAGGGGCCTACTACAATAACTAAGATAATCTCTTAAATAGTGCAAAAGTGTGGAAATAATCAAAGGTTACACTAGATACGAGTCGGAACCAAGTGATTCATCTTGTCTATCTGTTTTTTCTTTTATTTTTATTTTCAGCATTTTTAGTTAGTTTTTATTTCTCTTAGCTTAAAACATTTTTCTAAACTTTTTTATTTGATTAGACGTTGAGGATAAACCGGTACTAAAAGCTCTTGTGTCCTTGGACGACCTCGGTATCTTACCAACACTATACTATGCTCACGATGGGTGCACTTGCCCATATGAGTGTCTAGTGTTAGTGAATATCGTGTTTTATAAATTTAAAACTTGACTAAAAAGTGTTAAAGGGGCTTAAAATATACACCTAATATATATAACACTTGACACCCATCAAGTTTTTGGCGCCGTTGCCGGGGACAGAAGGATTTTAAGAAAGTTAGGAATCAACAGCCTAATCTTTTTTCTTTTTTTTCATTTTTTAGGATTTTTTCTTAATTTTTCAGTTTCTGCAGAACCCAGCACGGGCCGTGCCTGGTTGGACACGGGCAGTGCCCAGCACTATCACTGGCAGTTTTTATTTTCTGAGTTACAGAGAGCTAAGCACGGGGCCGTGTCGGTGCAACACGGGGCCGTGTCCAACTCCCAGTAACAGGGATCCGGAAAACAATAACTGTGCCTCCGACCACGGGCTGTGTTCACTGAGCACGGGGCCGTGGTGAACATTCTGACCAACGTTCTTTTCTGTTTTTTTTGCAGGACTTGGAATCCAGGCGCCACATTTGAACTTCCTACGTAGTGCATGAGCTCCAGTTCTAGTAGAGACATAAAAGAACCTCTCGAAGAACCCGAACGCTTTCTCAGAAAAAGACTTAAAGCTAAACATCAAGAGAAAGTTTCAGGGGACCCACTTCCAATGGCGGACCAACGTACCCTCATGGATTACCTTCGGCCCACCGTGGGTAATCTAGGCGCCGCTATCAATGCGCCGAATGTCGAAGCCAATAACTTCAAACTTCGACCGCACTTGATATAAATGCTCCAAAACTCCGCAACCTTCCATGGGCTTGCGGACGAGGATCCCCATCTACATATTACTAATTTCTTAGAAATATGTGATACCTTTCGGATCAATGGAGCATCAAATGACGCCATCCGCCTTCGAATGTTTCCATTTTCGCTAAAGGACCGAGCTAAGGCTTGGCTCAATACCCTCCCAGTTGGCTCGGTAAACACCTAGGATGAACTAGCCCAAAAGTTTCTATATAAGTATTTCCCTCCTGCTAAAACGGCTAAATTAATGACTGAAATTAATACATACTCACAAGAGGATGGGGAATCCTTATATGAAACTTGGGAAAGGTTCAAGGAGCTACTAAGAAAGTGTCCTCATCACGGTTTAGCGGTGTGGCAACAAGTATCCACTTTCTACAATGGGTTGTTGCCACACACAAGACAAACACTTGATTCTAGCTCCGGGGGACTTTTAGGTAATCGTCGCCCAAATGAAATATACAATCAAATTGAGGAAATTGCTCAAACCAATTTTCAGTGGCACACTCCCTGAGGCAATAAGTCTATTTCCCCGGGCGCCCATAAGGTTGATGAAAGCACTTCTTTACAAGCCCAAATCGAGGCCCTTTCTTCAAAGATAAAAAAATTAGAAATGACAAAAACGGCCTCGGTTATGGCTTGTGAAGGGTGTGGTGGACCACATGAAAATTGGAGTTGTATGAAAGAAGTAGATGATCAAAAGGAAACGGTAAACTACATTGATAACAGACCTAGGCCGTCGGGTCCTCCAACGGGTACCTACAACCAAGGATGGCGTAATCACCCGAACCTTAGTTGGAGAGATCCCGGCAATAGTAGTAACCAACAAAACCAACGAACTAACTTTCAACAACCACAAAATTTTTCTCAACAACAAGGTGGAAGAGAAAGGCTTGAAGATACTATATCTCGCCTCATATCCGACACCGAAAAGAAAAACTCGGATCGATTTCAACAATTGGAATCGAATTTTAGAAATAAACAAGCTAGCATTCAAAACATTGAAAAACAATTAAATCAACTAGCTCAAAATTTCTCCAAGAGACCACAAGGCGCGTTACCGAGTAATACCGAAACCAACCCAAAGGCGCAAGTACACCTCATCACATTGAGAAACCGAACCGTGGGTCCCGAGGATGCCCCATTACCACCGGTTGAAGGAAGTCAACTCAGCCAAAGCACGACTTCAACCACACCTCAACCAGAAAAGGCTTCTCCACCAATTCAAGAACCCACCAAGACTCCTCCAATTCCGTACCCCGGTAGGTTAAATCGTCAAAAGACCGATGAGCAATTCGCAAAGTTCGAAAATTTACTAAAACAATTGCATGTTAATATTCCTTTTATTGAGGTCCTAACCCAAATGCCTAGGTATGCAAAATTCATGAGGGATTTCCTCACTCACAAAAGGAAAATTGAATCATTGCAATTAGTTAACTTAGGCAAAGAATGCTCCGCCTTAGTACTCAACAAACTTCCACAAAAGAAAATCGATCCCGGAAGCTTCACAATTCCTTGCTCGATTGGGGGATCCCCCGTTCGTAATGAATTAGCCGATCTTGGGGCTAGCATTAACCTCATGCCCACATCAATGTTCAAACGACTCGGCCTAGGAGCAACAAGCCCTACAAAGATGAGCATACAACTCGCCGACAGATCCGTCAAATTTCCACAAGGTGTCGCTGAAAATCTATTAGTTGTTGGACCGTTCTACGACCTCGAAAAGTCAGTCAAGGATGTTCATCTTCATGTATGAAGGCGGAATCAACACAAATGAAGTTACAACAGCTTTTCTATTCAATTTCTTCACTTTTATTGCTTTCTGATGTAAATTTGACAGAGTTCGGTTACACAAGCAATGATCCAGGTCCGCTCCAACGTTCAACCTATCAACCTATTTATAGTGTGATGTGGTCTGCTTATAAGGACTTGACATAAAAACGGACCTCCTCATATGACATATAAGCGGACCTCCTAAGATGACATAAAAACGGACCTATCATCATAGGTTCATATATGCGGACCTATCTGACATAAAAATGGACCTATCATCATAGGTTCATATATGCGGACCTATCAACATATGTTCACATATGCGGACCTATCTTAACCTAAGACTTGAAATAGACGTAGTTAACAGACATTTCATGTATCAACAGACTCCCCCTTGGATGTTGAGGTAGTCTTCAGCTCCTGAGTCTTCAGTCTTAGTCTTTTATCCAACTCTCTGTCTTCACATCATACGCATTCTTCACAGGTTTAGAATCACCACCTGACTCTGACTTCCATCTTCCCTTTGACTATTGATCCAGACTCCCCCTTTCACAGACTCCCCCTCTCGATATGCTAGAATCTGAGGTATCTGGTTCAAGCTTTGACAAATAGCTTCCTTTGGGAATAATGAAGTTCAAACCTGTTACTCAACCAAGAAACATTACAAACTATCTTTTCAACATTAAATCACAAACTCAATCAGTTACAGCAATCCACTCAAGTATTCAGGTCCAAGTTAATGACCCTGATTACTCAATTAATCTACCAAGTCCAATTTAATGACCTTGGTTGATCATTTGACGAATCAAACTGATTTAAAACAACAATTTCAAACATTTTCTGAAAATAACAAGTATCAAGTTAATGAACTTGTTTTTGACTTTCCAATAAATCAAACTCCATCAAGATAAGCTCTCCTCATTCTTCAGTCCAGAATCTCCTGCATCTGCTTCAAACATCTAAGAATCCAACAATCAACTTTCCACTTTGGTTTGACGGAAAATAAAGCAGAAATAAAATCTTTTTGGATTTTATAAAGTGTTCTAAACTAAGAAATGAAATACAGAAAACTTAAATTGCAGAAAGTAAACAAAGTAAACTATTTACAAACATATTTTTGGCGAGCGTGTTAGGGAATCATATCAGCTTTTCAGACAAATCACAAGTACCGTTAAGCTTCATATCATACTCAGACTTAAACAATTCACCTCGATTGTCGATATACTGATCCATCTTAAATTCTCACACACATTTGAATTTACTCAGGATACGAATTAGATGAATTATGAACTTAGCTCATTCATGTGTCCCACCTCTTGAATATACTCCCGTATCCAGAATCCCAATAATCAGTCTTACAGGTGAGTATACTACAATGATATCTGTATATAAATTAGGTATGCGAGGGCCGAGGGATCTCAGGTCGATATTTCCGTATACGCAGAGAGATATCGGCTTCGACTTTACGGTATGTCCCCTTTAGAGGATCTTTTTGCTACAACAGCAGCGACTATCAATTTTATTGTTTCATCGACATGCTGAGGGTTTATGCTATGTTTCAAGCATTGCAGAAAGTATTATCCAAGGACTAGGTCAGAACTACCGTTCAGCAGAAGTCCCGGAATAATACCCCAGACATCATTGAGTATAAAGACCTAGTATATCAGATTATGAGATCTTTCAAACGAGATTTCAGGGGTTACCTATATATCCAAGTAGTGTTCCCCACGAATTTCACAAGTTTGAAATTTAGGTTTATATCCCGAATAAATCTACTAAATGTGCGAAAACCTATCGACACATCATTAGTGAGACTGTTTAATTCATTTATACTTTACAAATCTTTAGCATACTGTAATTGTCTAGCCAATGTACTATCATTTTCCCATATACACAAGCTCTTTTTCAGATTTTATCATGTTTTTGTATTTTTTCATTTTTTACTGTTTTTGTATTTTCTGAAAACATAACTATGTACAAATATCTAATCCCCCTAAATACCAAAACAAGTAAAAATTCGACAAACCATTGCAGATTGTTTCTCGTCTTCATCCGCAACAGTACTCTCATCAATGCCAATTATGCCATCCGACACCGACAGAAGCTTCATACCATTCAGGTTTAACAAATATTTAAACCGATTTTTATCAAAAGCTTTGGTATGTAAATCAGCTTTCTGTTCGTCAGTGTGGATTTTCTCAATTCGTATCAACTTTTTCTCAAAACAATCACGAATAAAGTGATGACGAATTTCTATGTGTTTAGTTTTAGCGTGATGTACTGGATTCTTTGTTATATTTATAGCGGCCTTATTATCAACAAAAAGAGGTGTGTTAAGAAACTGCAAACCGTAGTCGCGCATCTGCTGCTGTATCCACAAGATCTGAGAACAGCAACTGCTAGCAGAAACATACTCCGCTTCACATGTAGATAACGCCACAGACGTTTGTTTCTTACACTGCCAGGTAACCAATCTAGGACCAAAGAACTGGCATCCTGCAGTTGTTGATTTTGAATTGACTTTGAAGCATCCGAAATCCGAATCGGAATACCCTTCGAGCGTAAAGTCGCCTTTCATAGGATACCACAACCCCAATGAAGGAGTTCCTTTCAGGTAGCGCAATATCCTTTTCACAATGATCATGTGCGATGCTCTCGGGTTAGACTGAAATCTTGCTGCGAGGCACGTTGGGTACACGATATCAGGACGTGAAGCAGTTAGGTACATTAATGAACCTATCATGGAACGGTAAAACGTTTCATCAGCCCTGTCTCCGGTGAGATCTGGGTGAATCCCAAGATTTGTTGCAAGTGGGGTAGCAGCTGGAGTAGAACTTGACATCCCAAATTTCTCTAGAATATCATGAACGTACTTCGTTTGATGAATGAAAATTCCCTCAGGAAGTTGTTCAACTTGTAGACCCAGAAAGAATTTCATCTCCCCCATTGATGACATTTCGAACTTTTGCTTCATCACTGATTCAAAATCTTTGCATAGATTTTCATTTGTCGACCCAAAGATTATATCGTCCACATAAATCTGAACTATCAGAAGATGACCATCGACTTCTTTAGTGAAGAGAGTGGCATCCACTTTTCCACGAATAAACTTGTTGGCTAGTAGATGTTGAGACAAAGTCTCATACCAGGCTCTCGGGGCCTGGTGTAAACCATACAGCGCTTTGTCCAATAAGTAGACCTTGTTTTTGTGGATTGGATCGGTGAAGCCCGGTGGCTGACCGACATAAACCTCCTCTTTAACCTTCCCATAAAGAAACGCCGATCTAACATCCAACTGATAAACTTTGAAGTTCTTCCAAGACGCAAATGCAAGGAAAATTCTGATTGCCTCTAGTCGTGCTACAGGAGCATAAACTTCGGTAAAATCAATCCCCTCCTGTTGACTAAAACCCTGAACAACGAGTCGAGCTTTATTTCTTATAACAACTCCTCTATCATCCCTCTTTCACTTGAACACCCACTTGGTGTTAATCTTTCTCTGACCATCTGGCAAATCAACTAACTTCCACACTCCTAATTTCTCGAATTGACTAAGTTCCTCCTGCATTGCATTGACCCAAGAGTCTTCAGTAAGCGCCTCTTTGTAAGTTCTTGGCTCAACCTGCGAGATAAAACAACTCAATGAGAATTCAGTTTGCAAAGGAGCAACTTTTGTATAAAAACATGTAAGCCCTTTATCAATCTGTCCTCGAGTGCGAACGCCTGTCTGCAATTCTCCTATAATCAACTCCTCTGGATGATATGAAAAAGTTCGCGGCATCACTTCGCTTGGAACATCTACATTTCCCTCCAGATTAGTAACATTCTGCTCTGCATCTTGTTCACCAACTTGGTTTGTTTGACTTGAAAACTGTATTTGCTCCCCCTCAGAATCTGAATCACCATGATCAAATACTGGCATGTTTTCAGCTTCTTGATTATCATTCTGAACCGACTGATTATCCTGAGCAACTTCATTCTGTTGGACATCATCATGTTCACCAGCATTACTCGGACCTGCTTCATCATCATTTGAAGTTTCTCGTGGTCTTCTAGAATACTCAGCTGGGAACCTTAGATGTGACTCATATTCACGCAAAATATCCAACTCATCAAAGAAATCTTCATCGTCCTCTAATTCTTCTCTCATGTCAAACGAATCCCAAAGTTTGTCATAATGATAACGCCATGAATCTCCAGGATTCTCTGGCGGCATAGTATAACCTTGACATTCAACATTTACAGCTTCAATAATCCGCTTTTCACTTGGAACAAAGACACGTCGCATCGGATTTGCATAACCAACAAATATTCCCTCAATGCACTTTGGACCAAACTTTCCAAAAGGTTCTATAACAGTACAGGGTGACTCGAACGGTTCTAGATACTTCAAATTCGGTTTGCGGTTATTGATTAGCTCAAAGCATGTTTTGTTGAACTTCTTGACAGTGAGAACCCTGTTGAGCGTATAGCATGCGGCAGAAACAGCTTCAGGCCAAAAATTTATCGGTAACTTTGAATCTGCGAGCATAGTTCTAGCCGTCTCAATTAGTGTCCGGTTTTTGCGTTCTGCGACTCCATTCTGTTGCGGAGTATACGGAGCACTAAACTCATGCAATATACCTCTTTCATCACAAAATTCTTCCATCTTACTGTTCTTGAATTCAGTACCATTATCACTTCGAATTCTTTTGATACGCCTTTGGTACAGATTCTTAATTTTTCTGAACAACGCCATCAAACTGTCATACGTTTCATCTTTAGACTTCAAGAAAGAAACCCACGAAAATCTGGAATAATCATCAGTAACGACCAGACAATAGTAATCTCCTGTAATACTTTTGACATTCACAGGACCAAACAAATCCATGTGAAGTCTCTCCAGAGGTCTCGAAACTGAATTGACTTGCTTTGTAGGGTGTGAATTTTTCTTCTGCTTGCCTTTAACACAACTAATGCACTCCCCTTCCAGATGAAAACCTTTGATATTAACTCCAAGAACCAAATCATTGTGCACCAAGTGATTCATCTTCCTTAGGTGAATATGCCCCATCTTGCGATGCCACAATCTCGATTCTTTCTCAGTTTCTCTAGAAACAAAACAATGTGCTTGACCAGTTGTTGTAGTCGCTACACTCATGTATAACACATATAAATCATTCACTCTAGGTGCCCGCATGATAATCCATTTTTCAGGAACAACAAATCCAGGTTTCAATATCAAACATTCTTTATCAGTGAAGTGAGTAGTATACATATTGTCACAAATCTGCGAGATACTAAGCAGATTGTTCTCCAGCTCAGTGATGTAGTTAACTCTCTCAAACGTCACAATCCCATTGGATAACATTCCTTCACCAACAATTCGACCACCTTCATGACCAGCAAATCCCACATAACCACCATTGATATTTCTCACATCATACAGCAACGCGGTTTTCCCTGTCATATGTCGAGATGCTCCACTATCCATGATCCATCTGGATACAAGTTGTGGAAGATCCTGCACAAAACAAACTTCAATTTAACCAACTACAATAAAGATGCCGATTCATGCTTCGCGATCAAGGAAGCTCCGGCAATTCAAACTACTTAGTTGAACATGGTGTCCACCCAGGCCTCATCAGCCTTAGGTGTAACCTTGACCCTCGCAATTTGAATTTTGAAATTTTCAGCCTTCAAAGGTGGAAAATTTGCATCATAATCAACCGAAATTGATTCTTCAGCCTTTATCACTTCAGAAGTTGAAATTTTCATTTCAGTTTTTGGTTTCCAAACTTGTTGAGATAAAGCAACCCTTTTATAAAACTTGTCACTTTTAGTTACCACTTTCTTTACGGGTTCATTTTTCATTTTGATGTTGTCATTTTTCTCATTCTTTTTCTCAACAATGATTGGTGCTTTACCCTTCACATCAACTTTCTTCTTTTGTCTGTCAACAACTTCAGTCTTAGGCTTGAAGTTGGTGCAATTTCTTGCAATGTGACCAACTTTGTTACATCTAAAACATGTACGAGTATCAACAACTCGACTTGTGCCTTCAGACTGAGGTTGTGAGGCACTCTTCTCAAAGAACTCTTTATTTGATTTTGAAAAAATTTCATTTTCCTCATCAGAAAGTGAACTTGAACCGTTCACAAACACCTTCTTTTCTGCAAATCTTTTGTTTTGAAAACTCTTCTTCTGATAACTATTACCACCCCGATAACCACCCGACCAATTGTTTCGATTGTTATTATAAAAACGTGGTGGAACAACAGGCTTTTTGTAATAAGCTTTATCTTTCTCAAAATTCATTTGCCTTTTTGTTTGACTCAAACTGTTCACTTCTGACAACTCAACTTCAATCAATTTGAACACATTTGTCAACTTTTTCACATTAACATTCTCAATGGGAAACTCAGAATCCGAATACAACTTATCAGATCCAGCCATCTTGTACATCACAAGACCCGGTTCATCACTTAAGTTGTTTTTGGATTTTGATTTCTGAATGTACTTGTCCAAGAAACACCCATCTTCCTCAGTAGTATCACTATCCATTTTTAGCACATTTTCAACAACACCTTTTACAAAATCATTTTGGACACTATCGTCATTGGAAGATGTGAACGTGACATCAATGTTCTCTGGAAGTTTAACTTCACTTACTTCCTCAATTTCAACCAACCCCGACTGCTTTTTAGTGTAATTATCAAGAACAGGTGGTGGAACTTGATGAAATCCCACCCCAGTTCCATCACAATACACATCTTTGCCCGCTTTGTCTTTCCCAATGGGTTTGGGAATAATGTGTTGCAAAACAAAGCTTGCGGAGCTGTAACTGTTAAGCTTCAACTGGATTCGCTCATTTTCAATTTCAGCCTCTTGAAATTTAAGTTTCAATTTAGCGATTTCATCCAGTTGTTGGTTGATTGATTCTTCTTTAACTCTAAGCACTGCTTTTAGATGTTCATTTTCTTTAAAAGTTTTACCATTTCGATCATCACAATCTTTCATTGTGCTTTTGAGTTTTTCAAACTTTTCAGAAATCTGACGGTTTTCAAGAATCAACTTTTCATTTTCATTTTTAACTTTATCATGATCAATTTTATCATTTTCAATTTGACTAGTTAATTCTCTTATCCGTTCAGTTGAAGCTTTAACCATTTTGTCACGATCAAGAATCTGATTCTTAACATTTCTGACCTTTGCTGTCAAATCATCAACTTTCTTCCCGTTGAGATACGTGACTGTGCTATAAAATTTGCACTCTTTGTTGCAATTTTTGCAATCAGCATTACCATCAATTTTCTTAACTGACACATTTGTTGACACTTTTGAACTGACCTGGCTTTTTAACTCAGACACGGAGTTAGAGTCTACCTCAAGTTCCTTAGCAGCCAGCACTTTGTCAGCCATTTTTCCAAAGTTCTCAGCATTCAACTCCTGAGTTGTGTCAATAATTCCAGTATCAATCTTCTTTGATTTTTCCTGCTCTTCTTTCTCTTTTCTCTCTTTCTCTTCTTCTTTCATTTTCTCGGTTGGAGTTCCCCACCATTTGTGTTGCCAATACTCATCTTCATCTTTGTACTGCTGGATTATGGCTTCGATATCAAGCGTACTATCATCGATCGCAATATTTCCATACTCATCAAGATAACACTCTCTGTCTGGATCCCATCTATTTGCTCTCCTTGCATCCAGATAAATACGAGATATTCTAATTATCTTGTTTTCAGCAATCATTTTTCTGTATTGATATTTTTGCTCTTCAGTTCGATCATCTTTCCACGGAATAGGATCATCGTTTTTCGCCATGAATGCGTAACCAACCGCATCTTCTTCTGGTAGAACCTCTTGACTCCAATCATAACCCTCATCATCATAAATCACAGCAAGAGCTCTAGATTTCTCTTTATTGTCTTCAACCTGCTTCAATCTAGGCGGCTCGGATTTATTCTGATGATAAATTGCCTTCTTGTAGTAATCATCTCTAAAAGGATTCTCCGACTCATCAGCATAAGCATTTCGGCATTCTCGCTTGAAATGACCATTCTGCTTACACTTGAAGCAAGTCACCTTGGACTTATCAAACCCCAATTTGGTAGATGGACCACCAATTGTCTTCCTGCCAGTAATTTCCATGAATCTTTGTGCTCGACGAACAACACTTGCCATAGCCCAACGAATATCGATCAGTTCCATTTCCTCCGGATCAATCTGATCGTAATCTTCTTTCGTCAGATTTGCGTTACCTATCTTCCCAGCTACTAGCCCTTCATACGATTCCAACACCGATGCTAGGAAGATCATCTGCTGTTTAGCTGAATCCTCGTCAAAATTTTGAGCATTCTTCAAGTCTATTGCAATGTTGCATTGAAAACGATTCTTTGCATCAGAATGACTTCCAGATGATGAAGTTCCACTGTGATAACCACTGTGACTTCCACTGCTTTGACTGCTTTGACTTTCTTTGCCAGCTGTCGACACATTTTCAGCAGAAAATGCAGTCTTTGGAGAAGTTGCTTTTGGCATCATGCTCTTTGGATAATACAAATCCAAATTCTGCTGGTAAGATGAGTGATTGACTTTGTATGTCTTCTTCAATTCCAGTTCGTGACTTTCAAGTCTCTCTATCACCAAATCTGGTTTCAACATTTCAGGAATAATAGTGTTCTTTAACATCAGTGCATAATATCTCCACTCCATCTCGTCTGGTAACGAATCGAACAACTTGTCTACTTGCTCATCATTAGAATATTTAATTCCATGTCTTTCTAATTCCAGCTTTAGATGTCCAAACCTCTCAATCATTTTTGATACTGATTCATTCTTTAAACATCCAAACATATCAAACTCTTTCCTAAGAAGTTTCTTTTTGTTTTTCACAATTTCAGTACTTCCTAAACATTTCTTTTCTAACTTTGCCCAAAGATCTTTTGCATTTGAATAATCAATCAATGAGATTATGTCTTCCCGGACGGACTGAAATAACAATGCCACACACTTTTGTTCAGCTACAAATGAATCAATCTCCTCAGCTGTTCTTAAAGTTTCACCATTTTTGTTTCCATTGGCATAACCGTTTTTCAGACTTTACCAGCTAGGAAATGCGAATGCCATCAACCAGTCCTCAAACTTTCTTGACCACCGACTGTATTCCTCAATAGCTATTAGCTTTGGAGGTTTATTGAACGTTCCGAAGGCACTTTCCGATTCCCAAGCTTCCTTTTTCTTCTCTTTTGGAGGATTCTCATTCACATTGCTTGACGAAGTATCATTGTTTCCGGAATCTCCAGCGAACGCGTACATGTTACTGAACGGATTCAAGAAAATATCATCCATCATGAATGTACCTGCAAAAATCAGTCAACACCTAGTAAAATTTTCGAAGCTTTGAAAACTGTGACAAATAATGAAATCACCACACTTGATTTGACTAAGATAACCACTAACTCGACAACTAGCAATTTATACACAAACTAATGAACCGTAAAACACAATTATGCAAATCACATATAATGTGCCGACAAATCACATGTGCCGTAAATGTCAGCTGATTGGGCCAAACAATCCACTAAACCGACAAATGAATTTAACACACTTCAAATGTTATTGGACAGATAAGCTTTATTGGGTCGGTGATAGGATCAAACAACTAAGCACAATTAAGCCGAAAACTCCATTTACTTTGATTGGGCCTAACACTTAGAGCAATTAATGAATTCAGGAATTCACGTGATGAGTTTTCAATTTCAAGATTATCAGCCGACAACTTTTAGTACAAACTTGATTCTATTGGACCTTGAACTCCACTAAACCATGTGACTGACAAATTACAAATTCCAAACAAATTGTTTTTAAAGTCCGACAACCACTTAAATGATTTTACAATTTCGATGTGTGTGACCAACAATCAACGCAATCTTATTGAACCGAAGAACCGAAACCACAGTGATGACTGATAAGCGGACCTAATGAGCGGACCTAATAAGCGGATCTAATGAGCGGACCTCTTAATGTCACTATAAGCGAACCACAAAAGCGAACCACACAAGCGAACCTGTTTAATGACACATGAGCGGACCAGATTATGTCTGTAAAAGCGGATCTACCTTGTACGTTCAAGCGGATCTACAAGATTCGTATAAGCGGACCTGATAAATGTCCAGATAAGCGGACCAGGTCAATGTCCGGATAAGCGGATCAGGTATTGTCCGTATGAGCGGACCTAACAGATATTGTCCGGATAAGCGGACCTAACAAGTAATTTCAAGCGGACCAAATGTGATTTACGAGCGGACCTATCGATGTCCGTAAAAACGGACCTAACTTTTACCCAATTTTAACCATTTTTTAAGCCGAGTTTTAACTTGAAACTTTCTAGGGTTTGTTAATTGTATGTTCCGCATGTAATACTCAAAAATTAGACAATTTCAACCGTAGGAACCACTTCAAATCGAAAAAGTATGAGAGAAAGTGAGTAGAAATCAGAGAATTCGGTAGAATCAAGCTGTAGTAGTATGAACTCCTCGTCCTGAGCTCTGATACCACTTGTTGGACCGTTCTACGACCTCGAAAAGTCAGTCAAGGATGTCCATCTTCATGTATGAAGGCGGAATCAACACAAATGAAGTTACAACAGCTTTTCTATTCAATTTCTTCACTTTTATTGCTTTCTGATGTAAATTTGACAGAGTTCGGTTACACAAGCAATGATCCAGGTCCGCTCCAACGTTCAACCTATCAACCTATTTATAGTGTGATATGGTCCGCTTATAAGGACTTGACATAAAAATGGACCTCTTCATATGACATATAAGCGGACCTCCTAAGATGACATAAAAACGGACCTATCATCATAGGTTCATATATGCGGACCTAGCTGACATAAAAACGGACCTATCATCATAGGTTCATATATGCGGACCTATCAACATATGTTCACATATGCGGACCTATCTTAACCTAAGACTTGAAATAGACGTAGTTAACAGACATTTCATGTATCAACATTAGTCAAGGTTGACAACTTCGTTTTCCTAACCGACTTTGTCATCCTAGACATGGAAGAAGACACCGATGTCCCTCTCATCCTCGGGAGGCCATTTCTAGCCACCGCCCAAGCCGTGGTGGATATGAATGACCGAACGTTAACATTGAAGTTTGGGGACAAGGAAGTGAAGTTTGAATGTGGAAAGAGAGTAGAAGACGGAGACCCGGTCAACTACATGAAGGTCATAGACTCAAGCTTGGATGACGCTCTCCGACGGTGTAACATGGGATGCAATACATCCCACTTGGGCAAAATATGACCAGGTTTTAGGTCTAGCCAAGGACCCTTATAAACGTGGCGCACCACGGAGGCATTCCGCGGAACTATCCTTAGTTTAGTTTAGATTAATTTTCATGTTTTCTAGTTAGTTTTAATTTTCAGGAATAAAACACACTTGAGATGGCAAGGGATACAAGAGAAACTTGAACCAGCACCCCATGCAGGAAAACAGGACCGTCCGACAAAATTCTTCGTTTACAGTAGGTTCGGCAGGGTTCGTGTCCGCCCAACACGGCCCCGTGCTGCACAGTCTGCAGAAAAAGACCCAGTTCAGGTAACTGGACACGGGCCGTGTTCACCCAACACGCCCTCGTGTCCAGGCTTCTGTTTCTCTTGATCTAATTTTGTTACTGGCACTTGAACACGGGGCCGTGCCCGGACAACACGGGGCCGTGTTCAGCGCCCAGTAACACAAAATTTTTGCTTTTTCACACCTTTTACACATTCAATCAACCTAAAAACTTATTTTTGGGACACATTGAGGACAATGTGTAATTTAAGTGTGGGGGGATGCTAAAATCTTGAAGCTTGCAAGTCCTAAATACAAGCCTTACACAAAACTCTCTTGGAACCGCTAATCACCCCAAATTTTTTCAAAAATTTTCTTTTTTTTTACTTGTCTAGGTTTAACTCGGGAATTTCAAGTTCTAAAAAGGTTATATTTTTACGAATTTACAACCGATAGCGTCGTGATAAAAAGAACCAACATAAGAAAATTATGAAAAGGCATGGCAAACTTAGTTAAAATTTGATTATATATACTTGATCACATATAAACCCATTCCCACAAAAGTGAGTTTTGAGCCTTTATCGAGCATACAATTGCATATCATTAAACTAAATGCTCATTTTTTCGTTTCTTGTCTGAATAGCCGTTTGGTTCTTACAACTCTAGAACTTGCCACGACAATACATTCCCGGTCCTTACCAACTTAAACCCGAGTAAGTAAATGATGGAGGCATTAGGACTAACTTTTTCTTTTCTACACCATTATTTTTCTTTTTTCTTACCACCTACCCAAAATCCCCCTAGTTAGCCCCTTTGAGCCTAAACCTTTTTATTTCATAACCCAAACCAAACACCTTTTTACCCACCAAAACCTTTTCATTTTTAACCCTTTGTTTTAGTAACAAGTTCGGTTTTTCATATGACTTTTCAAAAAAAAAAAAAAAAAAAATCTGAGTGTTGATGATGAAGCGAAAGAAAATAAACAAACAAGTTCATCAAAAATAACTTTGTTTGAATAAAAGCTTCATCAAAATAAAGTTACAAAAATAAAAAGTCTTACGAAAACCGACGCTTGTTATGCTTTTCGCCCTTTCTACTAACCACTAACCACTAACCCAACCACCTACCTTTAACCCAAGCCTAACCCTTCACCCACAAAGTCCTCTTGATATTTACAAAGGTATATAAGTTAAAAAGGAGGAGGTTTGATTGCTTGGCAAGCCTATGGTAGGAGTAAGTTCCATGCCGCTCTCGAGTGATCCACAAAAATACATCTTCGGCCGAGTGTTGAGTGATCCCCGTGAGGTATGTGAGCTTGTATATATATAGAATTTTAAAGAGGCATGTTATGCCCTAATAAGTAATTTATCTTATGAAAAGTTTTTAATAAATCATGACGAATAGGATTGTAAATTAATAAAAATAAAACTAAATAAAGAATCTTGGAAATCCCGACACTCTATGACAAGCCCAAAAACCTTCTTCTCAACCCATTCCATTTGGGTGTGTAATAGCCACATATTAAAGAGTTTTGCTTGAGGACAAGCAAAGATTCAAGTGTGGGGGTATTTGATGTGTGCAAAATGCAACATATAAATTTCATCAATTGTGGCATAAAACTAACCCTTTTTTAGTACTAATGTTGGAAAAAGTGTTCTTTTGTCTTCCTTTTGTATTTTCAGGATTAAATGAGCTCAAATTAACAAAAGAAGCAAAAAGACATAAAAATCTAACATAAATACAAGAAAAGGAACAAGACGTGACATGCCCGACCCCACGACAGCATCTTCCCAAGCAAAGCAAAACAAGATAACAGAAGACTGAACACGCCCCGTGCTCAGCCAGCACGGGGGCGTGCCCAAGTGTCAGCAGAAAAGACAAAGTGGTAGAAGCTTCTATTGCCCACCACGGGGCCGTGCTCAGCGGACACGGGGCCGTGGTCAACTATAAGATTCACACAATCTAGGCAAATCTTCATAGTACAAAGATTCTTCTGCACACGGGGTCGTGCTCAACGGGCACGGGGGCGTGGTCAACTAATAAGACAAAGCTGCATTAAATGAAGAAAGAGAAGGATGTGGACACGGGGCCGTGCCCGAGCTTCTGTTCAGCCTATAAATAGGAGTGCTTGGCTCAAGCTCAAACCATCCCTTGGCACACCACCTCTCTCACACTTCACCCACCACCCACCACCACCATAACACCATCATCCACCACCATCATCCATTGTCCATCGTAGAGTGTGTGAGTCGTCTCGGGATCCAAGATTGATCGTAAGAGTTCTTGACAATCAAGGCCATGTTTGCCTAAGTCTCTTACATCACTTGGTAAAGACAAAGTGTCTAGTGTAATACTTTTTATTTTTAATCTTTTCGCACTTTTTACTTGGTTTTGTATTAATGACTTTAATAACTAGTTTCTTATGTTGAAGGTGATCTTTCCTTATCGTTTGTCCGTGGTGTCTTGACATTATTTTACTGTCTATATAAAATAAAAGATTTTCACCATTCATATCTCCACGGTCTATATGGAGGTATGTTGGCTACCTGGTCGGGGGTTAAGGGAACGGTTTGGTAAAGGTCTTGCCATTGTTCAGCGTTTAGAGGTCCTGCAATGGACCTGGCTCAAATTTAGTAGGACCTCCTTCAATGCTTTATGGTATTGGATGGTGGGGGTCCAAACTCTTTGATCCCCTCATAAGTTAACTACTATTAATACTATAACCCGGCTATTTAGGACTATATCCCTGCTGACTCAGACTACTTAGTCGAGGGTAACGTCACCTCCAAAAGAGGGGCCTACCATAATTTGCATTAATAACTTAATTAATTATCTTTCAATAATCCACCATTTTAGGATTGTATCCTTGTTGACTCAAACTACTGGGGTGAGGGTAACGTCACCTTCAAAAGAGGGGCCTACTACAATAACTAAGATAATCTCTTAAATAGTGCAAAAGTGCGGAAATAATCAAAGGTTACACTAGATACGAGTCGGAACCAAGTGATTCATCTTGTCTATCTGTTTTTTCTTTTATTTTTATTTTCAGCATTTTTAGTTAGTTTTTATTTCTCTTAGCTTAAAACATTTTTCTAAACCTTTTTGATTTGATTAGACGTTGAGGATAAACCGGTACTAAAAGCTCTTGTGTCCTTGGATGACCTCGGTATCTTACCAACACTATACTACACTCACGATGGGTGCACTTGCCCATATGAGTGTCTAGTGTTAGTGAATATCGTGTTTTATAAATTTAAAACTTGACTAAAAAGTGTTAAAGGGGCTTAAAATATACACCTAATATATATAACACTTGACACCCATCAGTTATCTGTTGGTGCTGATGAAAAGAGAAGACAGAGATTGAGGATACTTTACATTGTTAGATACTTCAAAGAGTTCGAGAGGACTGATAAAGACTGAAGATGTGAAGACTCGACACTGAAGACTTCGTCAACATTCGAGGGGGAGTCTGTTGGTGCATGCGTCTGTCGACTTCGTCTTGTATTGAGTCTTGTACGTTTGTAGATAGATCAGGGCACGTTATACGAGAAAAATGTCAAATATAGCGTGAGAGGCAAGTTCAAACGGAATTAGAAATTGTAATTTCGTTTGAAATCACCATGTCAAGTTCAAACGAAATTACATGGCTAATTCCGCTTGAAATGATAATTTCGCTTGAAGTGGTAATTCCGCTTGAAAGTAATTCCGTTTGAGACATGTTCAAGCGAAATTACTCAGCCTATAAATAGTGGTGTCTTGATTTCATTTGTAACTTTCCGGTCACTGAGTCGAAGTGCTGCCGAAGTGTCTACTCGCTGTAATTCTTTGTCAAATCAATCAAAAGACAGTTTAAAGTGATATTCTAGCTGAATTGAACTCGATACGTCTGTTTCCGCCTTTCGTATTGAGAAAAACTCTTCTGATCGACTCATTCGGGTCTGAAAACGATCCTACAATCAGGATGACTTAAGTAAGTGGGGGACGGATTGCCATCCGATCGGATGGTCATCCGTCCGGATGGCTATTCGATCGAATGGTCGTTCGATCCGAGTATCATGATTCAAGTTTCAAGCTTAAAGTTTCTGAATCAAAATAGTTTAAGTATCAACGTGTTCCAAGTTAAGGGGCAAGTGTCACTCGATCGAGTGGTTGTTCGGTTGGGTGGCTACCCGATCGGATTGCCATTCGTTCGGGTTATCCTTGTCCCGTTACCAACTTGTAAAGTTTCTAAGTTCCTGTTTAACGGTGATGGCATGGTACGTATTGGGACAACGATAAACACATCAAGGCACGGGCTGTCCGATCGGACGGGAATCACCCCAGTCCATTCAGGTGTCTGTCTTTGATGGTGTTCATGTCGGAATCCGTACTCCAGCCATCTTTTCCGGCAACAATCCGTTTCGAAGCCAACTCAAGACTAATCATCAAGTCTTTAGTCTGTTTAGACCCGGATTCCACCGTTTTAAGTACAAAGTTAAGAAAAGATGAGGGAAATCATGAGTTTTAGTCGAAAAGTATGGATTTAGCAAAGATTTAGTATAAAAACACATGAAATTCCTTAGATCTGAGTTAGATCTTGGCAGAAATGACATCACACCATGGTTTGTACAAACCACCATGATGACATCACCCTTAAGAGCTCAAATCTTAGAGATTTCACAGTGAAAAGTAGGATTTCAAAAGAGAATCATGTAAAGAATGAAGTGTAGATCAAAGTTGTACAAGAATCTAGTGGGAAACATACCGAAATCGCCAAGAAATGAAGAAAAGGAGGAGTACGTGCGTTTGGATCGAGTGAAGAGGTTGTCACATCAATGAATGATGTGACAGGTCCTATTTATAGTGCAAGAGTGAAGAAGTGAGGCGGTGTGCACGGATCGGATGGTGGTTCGATCGAGTGGCCGTTTGATCGGATGGTCATCTAATTGGGTGGCTATCCGATCGGATGGTCATCCAATCGGATTTCCACTCGGTCAATCCCATCCTTTCCGCGTTCCACCTTTGATTCGATTCGCGAGTTAGGTTAAGCGTTGCGTTGTGTATTATTGGGCAATAGTATCACATAACTAGATTACATCATTAACACAAAAGTATCCATAGTTTCATAGTTTCATAGTTTCCGCCAGTGACAAGACTCTAGTCCCTCGTTCAACCAAGTCTCAAGTTGTACGAGCCTCAAGAGTCAAGCACCAAAGTATCAAGAGTCAAGAATCTAGATTCCAAGCATAACGAATCATAGAATCAAGCCTCATAGAATCATAGTATCAATAGTTTCAAGCATCAAGAATCATAGTTTGAATCATAGTTTCCAAGCATCAAGTATCACAAGACTCAAAGTATAAGGACTAAAGGTGACAATTAGCTAATAGTCTAGGGACGCAGGGCATTACAGTCTCCCCTCCTTTAGGAGATTTCGTCCCCGAAATCTAGGAAGAAGGCTGCTCGAAGAGCTGCGGATACTTGGCCTTCATCTCATTTTTCAGTTCCCAATTGAATTCGGCAAGGTTCAAATAGATTAAGACTCTACACCACGAAGCTCACGACCTTTGCATGGCTCGTTGTACGAAGTTTGGCGACATGTCAGAAACGCTTATATATAGGAAGTACCAGCGGCGTATACACCACGCTTCGGGCACATCGCTTCTGCCTCGCACTTGGTGTCATGTTACGTGTCGTAATTGCACCACACACTCAAATAGATTCACATAGTTTACCATAGACGATCCAATAGATTCACATCGTTTACCATAGACAATCCAATAGTTTCCAATAGATTCACATAGTTTACCATAGACAATCCGATAGACAATTCACAAACAACGAAATCCCGCATGGCACGTGTTATGAAAGTTCGGCAACATGACGGAAGCACTTATATAGAGGAAGTACCAGCGGCATATCCACCATGCTTCAATCATGCCACGTTCGTCTCGTCATCGGTGTCATGCTCCGTTAATCATTCCACATAGACTTCCCAAATAGATTCAAAACATAGATTGACCCAATAGATTTCACAGCTTCAACCCAAGCCCACAAAACTACGAATTTCACTTAGCGCGTGGTACGAAGGTTCGGCAACACACAAGAAACACTTATATATAGGAAGTACCAGTGGCGTATCCACCATGCTTCGGACATGCCACCTCCGCCTCGTCTTTGGCGCTAGGCTACGTTTCGTATTTTGTTACTCAAAAAGGCACATAGATTACACATAGATCATGCTAGAATTCTCATAGGTTACACGTAGGTTTCACAAGTAGTTTCTCATGGCATACCAATAGTCTCTCGTAGCATGAATCAAGTCTAACAACAAATCATTTCCGTGTATCACCAAAACACCGATCCCTCATGGCACGTGGTACGAAACTTGGCAACATGGCAGAAACACTTATGTATAGGAAGTACCAGCGACATATCCACCATGCTTTCGGCCATATTACTTCTATCTCGTACTTCGGTGTCCTGCACAGTGTTTCGTGACAGCACATGCATAACATAGATTAACACAATGAGTGTAGCATCATAAATTTAGTTTGATCCTGAGAGATTATCATTGTTTTAGATTGCGGACAAGAGTGCAATTCTGTGTAAAAGCCTCAAAATAAACAAAGAATCTAGATAGACGAATAATCAAGTTTAAAACCATATGTAAAATCGAGATAACATAAAAGATAGGCTCATAAAACATAAGATTGTTCTGGGTAGAAGAACGGTGACTAACCAAAGTGTTTCGAATCCCTTTTGAATTGAAGTAATGTGTCTTGACTTACTTAGACAAATACGTCATTGATGTTAGGCCTATGATATTCGTCCTTTTGGTCATTCACGCTCCCAATTGATTGGAATTTCGAGACTCTGGCGAGACATAAAATCAATGAGTGGGACTAGTTATCAAGGTTTGAGTTTCACCTCTATCTTGACAACATCGTACCCTAATAGCGTCGGTACTTATCAACAGATAAGACCTACTAGAATATAATAAGGAAATTTCCCGTCTAGGTTAGGACGTCACTCCTGGCTTGAGGGCAAATCTCGTGCAATAAACATAAACACCGATTAACAGTGTTTTCAAAGTATCAAGTGTATATTGTATCAGCCTTAGGAAAGGCTTGTAAGTTTAGCATGAACATGTGTTGCTAGGAAGCAGATACGGTAGAATGCATAAGTCTTAAACAACAAATAAGAATCAAGATTCCTAGAACTATATACTAGGGCAAGTATCCCTACTTATCCTAATTCCCTATAGTTATGGCTCTGATACCAATCTGTCACACCCCAACCGATGGCGGAAACATCGGGGTACGGCACTAAGCATTCAGATTGTTCGAGAGACTTCCACAACACTAAAGTTTCGATAGTAGTTATTTAGATTTCATGCAAATTGTCTAAACATCCAAACATCATCAAAACATAGTATTAGAATACAAATCACCAAACATTGTTTAAAAGCTTCTGATTAAACTAGATGAGTTCCTAAGTATCATCCTAGCTTGTTCCACGTCCCAGCAACCTATCAGCCTGCAACATGTATTAAAATAAAATCAGTACATTATGTACTGGCGAGTATACAAGTTTGAATAATAGCATAATAGATTAAAACAACTCATATCCATCATGTAAATGTTAACAAAATAGTTTCAGCCGTGCTAGTGTTCGCAGTTCAACCAGTGATAGCCTGATGTGTACAAAATGCAACATATAAATTACATCAAATGAGGCATAAAACTAACCCTTTTTTAGTACTAATGTTGGAAAAAGTGTGTTTTTGTCTTCCTTTTGTATTTTCAGGATTAAATGAGTTCAAATGAACAAAAGAAGCAAAAAGGCGGCTAAATCTAACAAAAATACAAGAAAAGGAATAAACGTGGTATGCCCGACCCCCCGACAGCATCTTCCCAAGCAAAATAAGAGAACAGAAGGCTGAACACGCCCCGTGCTCAGTGAGCACGGGGGCGTGTCCAAGTGTCTGCAGAAAAGACAAAGCTGTAGAAGCTTCTATCACCCACCACGGGGGTGTGCCCAGCGGACACGGGGCCGTGGTCAACTCTAAGATTCACAGAATCTGAGGAAATCTTGATAGTACAGATACGCTTTTGCACACGGGGTCGTGCCCAGCGGACACGGGGGCGTGGTCAACTAATGCAGACAAATTGCAATTAATGAAGAAAGAGAAGGAGGATGGACACGGGGCCGTGCCCAATGGACATGGGGCCGCGCCCGAGCTTTTGTTCAAGCTATAAATAGGGGTGCTTGGCTCATTTGCAAACTATCCCTTGGCAAACCACCTCTCTCACACTACACCCACCCTCCACCACCATCACAACCCACATCCACCACCATCCATCATCCATCATAGAGTATGTGTAGTAGTCTCGGGATCCAAGATTGATCGTAAGAGTTCTTAACAATCAAAGGCCATGTTTGCCTAAGTCTCTTACATCACTTGGTGAAGACAAGTGTCTAGTGTAATACTTTTTATTTTTAATCTTTCGCACTTTTTATTTGGTTATGTATTAATGACTTTAATAACTAGTTTCTTATGTTGAAGGTGAGTCTTCCTTATCGTTTGTCCGTGGTGTCTTGGCATTATTTTACTGTCTATATAAAATAAAAGATTTTCACCATTCATATCTCCACGGTCTATATGGAGGTATGCTGGCTACCTGGGTTCGGGGGTTAAGGGAAAGGTTTGGTAAGAGTCTTGCCTTGTTCAGTGTATAGATCCTGCAAGGACCTGGGTCAACTTTAGTAGGACCTCCTTCAATACCCACTGGTATTGGATGGCGGGGGTTCGAACTCCTTGATCCCCTCATATGTAAACTACTATTAATACTTTAACCAGGCTACTTAGGACTGTATCCCTGCTGACTTAGACTACTTAGCCGAGGGTAACGTTACCTTCAGAAGAGGGGCCTACCACAATATGCATTAATAACTTAATTAATTATCTTTCAATAATCCAACCCTTTAGGATTGTATCCTTGCTGACTCAAACTACTGGGTTGAGGGTAACGTCACATTCAGAAGAGGGGCCTACTACAATAACTAAGATAATCTCTAAAAAACTGCAAAAGTGCGGAAATAATCAAAGGTTACACTAAACACGAGTCGGATCCAAGTGATTCGTCTTGTCTATCTGTTTTTATTTTTATTTTATTTTTCAGCATTTTAGTTAGTTTTATTTTTCTAGTTAAAAACCTTTTTCTAAACTTTTGATTTGATTAGACGTTGAGGATAAACCGGTATTAAAAGCTCTTGTGTCCTTGGACGACCTCGGTATCTTACCAACACTATACTACGCTCACGATGGGTGCACTTGCCCATATGTGTGTTTAGTGTTAGTAAATATCGTGTTTTATAAATTTAAAACTTGGCTAAAAAAGTGTTAAAGGGCTTAAAATATACATTAAAACTATACGACACTTCACAGGCATCAAGTTTTTGGCGCCACTACCGGGGACACAAAGATTTTAAGAAAGCTTAAAATCGACGGCCTAATAAGTTTTTCAAAACTTTTTCAAAACGCGCACAATTTTTTCTGCATTTAGTTAATTTTTGCATTTACAGTAACCTGTACACGGGGCCATGCTCACAGAACACGGGGCTGTGCTGCATATTTTTCATAAAAACACCCAGATACAGAGCCTAAACACGGGGTCGTGCTCACTGAACACGCTCCGTGCTCAACGAAATCAGTAACCATAAATAAAACACCCAGATACAGAATCTGAACATGGGCCGTGCTCACTGAACACGGGGCTGTGTCCAGCCTCTGTTTCCGTTTTTATTTTTGTTTTCTGGTCTCGAGACTTTGTTGTGGTCTGCTGAGTGATTCTCATGGATCAATACTCAGGAGGTTACAACTACACCTATGAGGAGGATGATTATAGGGAAGACTATTGCACTAATTGTGGTAACCCGCACTCGGTTCAATATTGTGACTTATTTCAACCATCCACTTCATACACCTACTATGAGGAGCCCAGGTACGAGCCAACTTCATACACAACCTATGAAGACCCAAGGTATGAACCTCCTCCCTCATACTCATATTTTGAAGAACCAAGGTGTGAGCCTTCATACTAATACTTTGAAGAACCAAGATATGAGCCTTCACCTTCATATGCTTATTATGAGGAACCATGGCGTGAACAACCCACCTCGTATGAGTATTATGAAGAACAAAATTACGATCCTTATCCATCATATACTTACAATGAAGGACAAGGTTTGAACCATCTACTTCCTATGAGTGTTATGAGGAACAAAGGATTGAACAACCGGATTCAAGCTTTGAGGATCCCGATCCTTATTCTATCACCAACATAACCGATAAGATAATAGAACACATTAAAACTATCGAACGTTGCATATTGGAATCTCGCGCAAGGGAAGAGGAGTCCCGCGCAAGAGAAGAATTAAATAAAAAAGAGATAGTTGAAAGTGTAAAAATGGAAGAACAATTAAGTGAAAAACTGACACATGAGTTATACAACGAAAATGGTGAGTCCGACAACATTAAAATTCAAGAAGAGTCTAATTTTGAAGAAATTAATCTCTTGTCACCTACTTTCGAAAATCATTGTTTAGTACCCACTCATGCTAAGTTTTTAAAAGATTTAAACACTAACACTAAAGTTGACGAAACGGTAAGCATTAAGTTAACTAATGATCAAGCTTCGCTAATAAAAGAAGATCCATTTGAAATTAACATTACACCGGTTCCATGTTTCTTTCAAAATTCATTTATTAGTAATATCACAATTGATAAAGATCTTTGTGTTAACATAATGCCAAACTACATTTTCGAAAAATTAAGTATTAGTGATTTTTCTCCACTTCAAATACCCATTTTTCTATCCAATCGGAAAGTAATAAAATCAATCGGTGTAGTTGAGGATGTCTTGGTTCAAACAAATCAAATGGTAATCCCAACCGACTTTGTCATCCTTGATGACGCTTCTCTAGTGTTGGGACGACCCTTTGTAAAAACCCACAAAGCTTTGAAAAACCGGAAGCACAACAATCTATCTATTCAATTAGGGGCATTTAAAAAAAATGTCGATCTTGAGCGTTCAATGAAATATCCATTCGACAATAATGACCCCCTAATTGAAGATGAAGATGAACCACCCGATACAAGTGAAGAGATTGACCACTTTGTTGAAGAAGATGTCACCATAGAACAAACTTTTGTAGTTCTTGATCGAAATGAGCAATCAAATAAGGAGTCTCCTAAAGACCCACCTCTTGAGCTCAAAGAACTCCCAAAAGGTTTAGAATATGCTTTTCTAGACAAAGATGGTAAATCACCTGTAATTATTTCATCTAAATTAACTAGCGTAGAAAAAGAAAAATTAGTTACACTTTTGAAAAAAAACACAAAAATGCGATCGCTTGGATGCTTGTAGACATTAAAGGCATAAGTCCTTCCATGTGCACGCACAAAATTTTAATGAACGATGACTACAAATCAGTAATACAACCACAACGTAGAGTAAATCAGAATGTTCAAGAAGTGGTTAAAAACGAAGTCATCAACTTACTTGACGCCGGACTTATTTATCCTATCTCAGATAGCCCTTGGGTAAGTCCCATCCAAGTAGTTCCAAAGAAAGGAGGTATGACGGTAATAACTAATGAAAAGAATGAATTAATACCAATGAGAACCGTCACAGGATGGAGAGTGTGTATAGATTATCGTTGATTAAATGAAGCAACAAGGAAAGATCACTTTCGTTTGCCCTTCATTGATCAAATGTTAGAAAGATTATCCAGTCATAAATTTTATTGTTTCTTGGATGGTTTTTCAGGTTACTTTCAAATCCCGATAGCACCAGAAGACCAAGAAAAGACAACTTTCACATGTCCCTATGGAACTTTTGTTTATCAATGCATACCCTTTGGTCTATGTAATGCCCCCGCAACCTTTCAACATTGCATGGTGGCTATCTTCCATGACACGATAGAAAAGACAATGGAAGTCTTCATGGACGACTTTTCTATCTTTGGAGATTCAAACGACCAATGCCTTGATAACCTTGAACGAATGCTATCCCGATGTGAGGAAACCAACCTCGCCCTTAATTGGGAAAAATGTCATTTCATGGTAACGGAGGGAATAGTACTCGGTCATAAAATATCAAGTGAAGGAATGGAGGTTGATCGAGCAAAAATAGACACCATTTCTCAATTACCACCCCCATCCTCCGTTAGAGCTATCAGAAGTTTCCTAGGGCATGCCGGATTCTATAGGCGATTTATCAAAGACTTTTCTAAATTCTCAAGACCTCTAACAAGATTGCTTGAAAAAGATGCCCCTTTCATCTTTGACAAGGATTGCAATCAAGCATTTCTTGCACTCAAGGAAATGCTAGTCAATGCACCTATCATGATAGCGCCTGATTGGAAATTACCTTTCGAAATCATGTGTGATGCACATGACTTTGCAGTTGGAGCAGTCTTGGGACAAAGAAAAGAAAAGCATTTTCACCCAATTTATTATGCTAGTAAAACACTTAACGATGCACAAGAAAATTACACAACAACTGAAAAAGAATTACTAGCTGTGGTATTTGCTTTTGATAAATTTCATTCTTACCTTGTTCTTTCTAAAACAATAGTCTATACAGATCATGCAGCCATTCGATATCTCTTTAAGAAACAGGATGCTAAACCGCGTTTGATTCGGTAGATTCTACTCCTCCAAGAATTTGATATTGAAATCAAAGACAAAAGAGGAGCAGAAAACACCGCAGCAGATCATCTTTCGCGCCTAGAAGACCCAGCTTTGGAG
The DNA here is from genome assembly GCA_030545235.1 of Helianthus tuberosus. NCBI lineage: Eukaryota > Viridiplantae > Streptophyta > Magnoliopsida > Asterales > Asteraceae > Helianthus > Helianthus tuberosus. The sequence goes on along the minus strand of CM060414.1, from coordinate 106,809,960 downwards.
GCAACCAGGGATGAACAAATCAATGAAAAATTTCCAACGGAGTCCTTGGAAATGGTGGAATACAGGGAAGAACCATGGTACGCCGACTATGCTAACTACTTAGCTAGCGGTATAATCGCCAAAGGATGGCCGCATCATCAAAGAAAAAAGTTCTTTGCTGATGTAAAGCATTATTTCTGAGAAGATCCTTATCTTTTCAAAATGTGTGCCGACCAACTCATTCGCCGGTGCGTACATGGTAGCGAAGCAAGAAGAATTCTCCGCCATTGTCATGAAGGTCCATACGGAGGACACCATGGTGCCGCCAGTACCGCACGAAAGGTATTTGTTTCAGGATTTTATTGGCTAACCATTTACAAAGACGCCCAAAGTCTTGTCAAGACATGTGATGGTTGCCAACGAACAGGTAATATTTCTTCCAAAAACGAAATGCCACAAAATGGCATTCTTGTTTGTGAAACTTTTGATGTGTGGGGACTCGACTTTATGGGACCCTTCCCACCGTCAAAAGGAAACAAATATATACTTGTGGCAGTAGATTACTTGTCTAAATGGGCCGATGCCGAGGCACTTCCAACAAACGATGGAAGAGTCGTGGTAAGATTCCTGAAACGTTTATTTTCTCATTTCGGCACACCAAAAGCATTAATAAGTGATAGAGGTACCCATTTTTGTAATCATCAACTTGAAAAAATCTTAACAAGGTATGGGGTCTATCATCGGGTCTCAACGGCATATCACCCTCAAACAAACGGACAAGCCGAAGTGACTAATAGAGGTTAAAACGAATATTTGAAAAAACCGTAGGATTAAATAAAAAAGAATGGGCCGATAAATTAGATGATGCTTTATGTGCTTTTCGAACTGCTTATAAAACAACAATAGGTACAACCTCATATAAGCTCGTCTATGGAAAAAGTTGTCATTTTCCAGTAGAAATTGTACACAAGGCCTACTGGGCAATCAAAAATGTAAACTTAGATTTAGAATTTGCCGGTAAAAACTGATTTTGTCAATTAAATGAATTAGACGAACTAAGGAATTATGCATACTCTAACTCCGAAATTTATAAGGAAAGAATGAAAAATTTGCATGATAAACACATTAAACCTAATGAATTTCGAGTAGGAGACCGAGTTCTATTGTTTAATTCATGACTTCGATTATTTCCTAGCAAACTAATGTCGAGGTGGTCAAGACCTTTTTCCATCACCCATATTTTCCCACACAGTGCAGTAGAAATTAAATCTCAAAATGGAAATCCATTCAAAGTTAATGGCCAACGGCTGAAGCTCTATCAAGGATTCATTGAGGATGAAGAAGAATAGATCTCGTTTCAAACGATCGAAGAATGAAAGCATCAACATCATACCTGGTAAAGTTTCAAGCAAGCAGGGTGACATCTAAATCGGTAAGTCTTCTAACCAAGTTTTCAGGAAACAGGGCACTCACATGAGCACTTAAAAAAATTAGAAACTTGCTTGAACACGGGGCCGTGTTTGCGCAACTGTCAGGATAAAACCCCTTTTTCATATCAGTTTCTTCATTCCACACGCCCCGTTTCCCTGAAAACTCTTTGGTTCAGGCGATTTTTCTGCAAGATTTTGACGTCTTCTCTACTTCTAACAACATCAAGGTATGATTCTATCATCATTAGTAGTTAGATTAAGAACTTGCATGTAGTTTAACATCAAAAATTTGGGGGAAAATGTAGGGTTATTGAACTTCATCCGGATTGAACCTCAAATTTTTGCTTAGATCTGTTACCATTAGTTTAGATACATGTTATAGGAAGTAAATCAACTTGTATTGTTCACAGATTTGCCCGATTTCTCACAAAAACACCAAACCCTTGTTTTTTGAATCGAAAAAGATAAAATTGAAGGGGTAAACGGTTTGTTTTGGGAAAAACGGCATTTGGGGTTTCATTTTCGGGGAAAATCGCCCCTACCGGGTCGAAAAATGGGATTTTTGGGAAACAGACGTCAGGACACAGGGCCGTGCTCACTGAGCACGGTGGCGTGTCCAGCCACAAACAGACCAACATGGGGCGTGTCCGCTGAACACGGGGCCGTGTTCAGCCGACTATTTTCAGTTTTCTCCGGAAATTTCACTGTTTCGTGCTAATTGTTTGGTGTATTCTTTCAGATGTCTAAGAAATTCACAAGGTTCAATGCAAATGAGCTGGACGCTAGAGCAAGGTACGGCGTGCTTCGAACCAGGCCGGAGGAATACCCAAGAATAGTGTGCATGGATCTTCTAGGAGCAGTGAACCAGCTTGACCGATTTAACAACCTAGTCACCGGCCCACTGAGAGCCGCTCTGTGCACTCGACTCCGTTCAGTCCACGAATATAATCTGGAATTCTATAGCACATTCGTGTTTAATTCAAGATGCGACCCATTTGATAATGATGGGGTAGAATTCCGATGTGGGGGGACTAAGTACTCTATCTCGATGGAACAGTTTGGGTCGATAGTTGGGTTGTATGCGGATGAAGAGGCGGTAATGAAGAAAACACCGGAGGGTTACGCGAATTATGAGAAAACGAACGCCAAGCCGCTTGGGCTCAAATAGGAAAAGGGTACTACAACCCAAGCAGCACTATGAGCACTAAGTTGAGGAACCCTCTTTACTGTTACATCCATAGGGTCCTCACTTACTCTCTTAGCCAAAGACATGATAGCAGTGGCGTCGTAGTGTTAAGAGATCTGGTGGTCCTTCATTGCATTCATACCCGCACCCACCTTGATGTTCTGTACCTTCTGCTCCGAAACATGCATTGAAACCGGCTCGCTACCCCACCGACCCCTATCTTCTTTGGGGGGTGGATATACCGTCTCTTCATGCATTTCGTGAACATGCCCAGGTCTTTCAGAAAGAGCCCATGGTCAGGGAGGGTGGACATAAACATCTGCCGTTCCACGAACCTGATTTATAAAGCCGAAGACGGGACGGTTAGCTTCCAAAGAGTCCAGGGGCATGCATGGAACCCGTAAGAGGCACTCGTCCTCCACGCACCACACTTCCAACATCCTCCTCAATACCAATACCAGCCCCAGGGTGATCCAGGTCAATCCTCCTCTCAAGGAGGCGGTTTTCTTAATTTTCAAAGTGTACATGATTTAATGCAGGAAAACCTCATGAGCACCAGGAACACCTACAACCTAGCCTGCAACACGTACACCTAGGTCGGAGCAATAGAGAGAAACATATCCGACATACATGTGACACCTGTGTCACTTCAACCACTAAACAAATACCAAACCAATGAAACATTATATTTCATACTTGGGATTTGTATAAATATGTGTGTCGTTTGCACATATCATTTCTTGTTCGATTTCGAGCTCTAAATCGCTTTCTGGAAGGTATACGCGATCTGATGCGTAAATATAACCAGTTTAATGCAAAAAAAAAACACTCCGGAACAGTGACATAGGCTTAACATACCTTAAATAACCTTTACATAACTTAGAAATAAGTTTTGGATGGTTTGGTATGCCGAAATCAAGTTTATTCGCTTACAAGGACTAATTTCGACAAAACTGCGAAAGTATGCCTATTCGTACTGTAACGAACATTCCGGAACTTGATCATAAGTTAAATACACCCTAAATATCCTTTATATAGCTTAAATATAGGCTTTGAGGTGTTTGGAGCGCAGAAATAAACTTTTTGATCAATAGGGACTAAAAGCGTCAAAAAGTGCATAAGTTTGCATTTCCGCGCATATCTTACGTTCTGAACACATCCGGACATACAAAAATTTATGTAATCATTAAAATATTATGTTTTAGTGATTGGCTTGATAAAAGTCCATTCGTCGCGTAATTTGGATCGTTTTCGCGTCCGTTACGACTCCCGTCGTAATTAACCGAACAACGCAATCGTACGGCCAAACGAACTGACATCCAACATATTTTTGAGCATATTTTAAGTTCCCTATACTTTAACTTCATTTTGGAGCCTTAAAATGGGGTTAACGGGGCTTAAACGTGTCAAAACACATCAAAAATCAAGTTCGGAGACTCAGGGGCCTGTTCTGCCAACTTTGCAAACTTTCTGCCAGCAAATCAGGTCCTTACGGACCGTATGGGTGTGCTTACGGTCTGTAAGCATGTCCCAGTTTAGCAGAAATGTCTTCCAGCTTGTTCTAGCTATTTCCCGCTTGTGCAAATGGTTTTTATGATCCTATGTGCTTGTTTAGGGGCTCCCATGGTTTTAGAAATCAGTTGGTGCAAGTGTAAGGTTCAGATTGAAGCTCGGTTTTCAAGAAACGATCCTAACGGTTCTATGAAAACTATATATACCCCCACCCATTTCACTCAAAACCCACACTTGATTATGAGATTTCTCTAAGTTGAGGTGATCTTCACTTCATACCTGAGAATACTTGGGATCAAACCTCCATTCTTGGACCCTTTGTAAGTCCTCTTTCGTTCTTTTATACGTTTTTAGCTTAAAAGTCAATCTGAGTTTGACTTTCTGCATTAACCAGTTTATGGTCAACAAGAAGTTCTTTTGAACTTCATAACGTGAGCGTAATCACGATGGTTATAGTCCCTAGTGACTATGCCTACCGATTACCACGTTATCTAGGCTTAGTGACGAGTCGTAGTTTCGGCCAAAATACATATTCTTGCGTATTTTGTAACCAAACTACTCTTGGGTATCATAACCGTTTGTTTTGATACCAACCTATGTATAACACGAAAACGTCATGCATAAAAAAACATATAAAAATTACACAAAGACAAAACTTAATTAAAAAAACATTAACAATGTACAAAACACCATGTATTTCAAAACGCAGTGTATCCTAAAACACCAAAGGTAAAAATAAGCATACCAACCTTCAGAGAAAGTTTATGCATCACATGCCATATGCATAACTGATGCCTCGTGTCAACAAATACAACAAAAATAGCCTTCTTCATTGCTGGATCTTGGTCAGTGACAACAAATTTTGGTTAAGAACCAACAGCTTTTAGAAAAACTCTCAACAACCAAATATACGTATCAGCAGTTTCCGACGCCAATAATGTTGCATCAAATGTAACATTGCAGTGATGATTGTCTATACCAGTGAACGGTACAAACAACATAGAGTATCTGCATATGAAAATGCCATGAGAACTGAAACAATAATAAAAACGCCATTGCATGTAAACTAATAAAACGCCATTGCATGTAACTAATAAAACGCCATATCATGTAAACTAATAAAAATGCCATTGCATGTAAACTCATAAACGCCAAAAAAACAGAAGAAGTTGAATAATAGAATATTACTTATTGGAACGATACGTGGCGTCAAACGAAATCACAGCCAAAAAAGTCCCTTCAAACGATTCTCTTCGTCTGTGAAGTAATCATACGAGAAATTAGGCTGGAAATGTTTTTTTTTTCATTCAAATGTCTCACAACCATATCGGCGTCATATTCCCCTATAAACAAGTTAATTTACCTCTTATAGTTCTTAAATTCAACTTTACTTGCACCCACATCTTCAAAACCGCCAAAAAAAAGTCTTCATAACATTAAACGCCTTGACAGGACCCAAATTTAGCTTAGACATGTTGTGTATAACATGCTTCTGGAGCTGAGTGAGGTGTCGTTCAGTTGGAAGAAAATGCTTATTAGGACGTTCAACAAGATCATGGTTGTGCTCCTCGATAAACTTATACACCTTCCATGATCCATCCTCAAAAGTTACACCTAACAGTGCACCACAATCAGTCCTCTTTGAAAAGTTGGATCGCATTAATCGCTCCTTTTGATTGGGGTCCAACGTATCAACCTTCTTGTCCTTGTATAACCCAGATCTCGTACACAAGTAATACTTAATATGTAACACACCTTTAGAGTTTGTCTTTGTAGTCCATTTCCTGACTGAAAACCCACATTACTTGGCATACTTAACACACATTGAATAACAATCATCGAGGCTTGAGAATACCATGTCCATTGTGGGCTTTATTTATTCACTAACGTTAGGAATGATAAATGGTAATCCAGTTTTGGGGCAAAGCCTTTGACTCGAGGAAGCAACTTCTTCTGAGAAAACACAGTGAGGAACAGAAAAATCAGAAAAACGCCATTAAAAATAGAAAATGTCTCGTAAGAACATTATAGATTAAAACGCCATTAATTGAATAATAAACAAGACATAATAAACACATAATTTAAAAATGACATGATGAAAACGCCATGAGATGAATAATTAAAAATACTTAACGACATAAATAATTAACAAAATATAACATCATAATGAAAACGCCATAACTAACAAAACTGATGTTTACACAAATTAACAAATAGTAATAACTGATGTTTACAAATACTACTAAATAACATTCAAAACTAATCAAATAGATGTAATATGCCAATGATCGTAAAAACATAAGAAATATACTAGATCGTAAACGACAATTAAAATTAATATTGAAAACTCCAATTATCAGTTCTTAGTAATTGTTTAAATACCAATTAAAACGCGATTAAATTGCATAATTGAATAACGCCATTGAAAATCATACAACACATTATAAAATAGTAATATAAAAAAACAATGAAACAAGCATAAAAGAATAAACCGCCATATCTGTTGCATGATTTGCTGGAACAAAAATAGAAAACGCCAACGAATTTTACTTTGTCGAACAGAATCCACGTTAGACGCCATAGATCTGAGAATGCTTGCAAAGAAGGTAACAGCTAACAAGAAATCTTTGGAGTTTTAATTTAAAAGAGATTTATAACGCGAATAAGGAGGGAACGTATAAAAGAACAATCATACCCCCGCATAACAATTAGCGCCCCCTGCCACGTGTTGGGCCAGGATCCGTTCTCACTGTTCTCTCCTGGTCCCGTTTATATATATGTGTGTGTGTGTGTGTGCGAGCGCGCAGGGGCGGAACTACAGGAGGGTCAGGGGGTAAGTTGACCCTCCGGCCGACCAAATTCTCAGTTTGCCATAGTACTTAGCCAGAAACTTTTTTTTGTAGTTGACCCTCTTAGTTGTCTTCTATAAGGCATTAAAGTTAGAGAAGAAAGAAAAGAGATGCTCGAAAGTTTTCTGAAAAACAACGGCGGTCCGGTAAGCTAAAGCGGAGTTCCGGCGAAGTGCGAGAATAAAGAAGAAGAAGAGTGTAAATACTAAATTATTTAGTACATGTATTATTTTATTGAGTTAAATAGTTAAATGATACGATTATGGGCTTTAGTAACGAGCAAGGCCCACCCATTAGTGAAATTGAAAACCTAATATTTTACTATGGGAAAATAGCCAAAATGGCCAACATTTGGTCAACATTTCCAAAATGGCCAATGCAAACGTCTCCTAGAGACGCCACAAAAACCCTCTAGCGTCTTGGTGGCTGACCAATGAAACGCTGCCATGTGTCCGACACTCAGCTCAGACATCTCGACGTCTTAGCTTAGACGTTTCAGGAGGCTTGAGTCGTTTACTCATGGCTGCCGGTTGAGCTGTTAAGCCAATACGTTTGCATGGCTTGAGACGTTTGAACGCGGCTTGAGACGCTTGGACGCGGCTTGATACATTTTCTTGAAAAGGTGAGCCGTTTGAAAGGTATCACAAATTTCAAAAAAAAAAATTAAGACGTTTCATTCAAAAGTTGAGACGTTTGAGACGTTTCATGAATTTCAAAGTTGTTTTAAAGACGTTTTCTATAAAACTTGAGACGTTTGAGACGTTTGAAACCTGTTTTTAAGACGTTCACAAATTTCAACCATGGTTTTTAAGACGTTTCACAAATTTCAACCGTGTTTTTTAGTTGGATCAACGAAGCTGTTTTTTTGTTGCCCTATATATACAACCTTTTCTTCACCATATCCTCTACCCCATTAGTGTTCACACCTTCAAAAATGGGCAGACCCCCTGAAAATTGTTTCTTCGAATTCAACAAACGGGTTCAAGAACTCATCTACAACAGACACGGATGTCATCCGATTTCATCGGATGTCATCGAATTTCCCCTTCCACGTGCTCTGAAGGGTCAATCGGGTTAAAGAACTCACCTACAACGGACACGTGAAGGGTCAAATGGGTTGTTCGGCACATGACAGTTCTACCCCTTTAGGGTGGTTGATGAGACCCTGGCTAACAAATTGGACTCGCCAATGTGTTAGCCAGGCCCCCAAACATAACTGAAGCTGCAGAACCGTTGAAGAAAATGTCAACAACCCGTTCCATATCACCTAGGCCAATGTAAATGTGGTTTGATGGAACTTACCAGTTCAAGACCCATCTTTATCATTGCTAGGTGTTTCGATGCAAATTCCGGAATCAGAATCCGGATCTCCTACCCAGTCAGAAGTAGCGGTTTGGTGTATTGTAGTTCAAATGATTATGTTTGTATTTTTACGTGTTATGTTTTTTATGTACTTTGTATTTAATAATAATAAAGTTATAAAGTCTGCTGATTTACATTTGAATATGTTGTTAAAGCAACCCACAATTGCAGTAAAATTCAATGAAAAAAATTACATAATAATGAACTCAACTGTCATTTAAACATTAAATATTCATTTAAACTAACATTAAATATTCATTTAACCCCCCATATTAATCAACTATATATACCCCCTTAACACACGTCGTTCAGCCTAGTTCTTTCATATTCTGTTCAACCATCAGCCGTTTCCAAGCATTCGTTGTTCAACAGACGTTGTTCAGTTTTTACCAACATGGCTACTTCGTCGTGGACCAATGTGGAGGATATTACATTGGTGGAGGCTTGGAAGGAGGTGTATACCGATCCTCCTCGTCGAGGGCAGGGGGTCTATGGTCCGTGTCCAACAATATTTTGCACAACTCCGTGGTCCGGACCACAGCCGCACCGTTGACGCCTTATCTTCAAGGTTTTGCGTCATCTGCTTGGACTGTGAGACGTTCGAGCGTTGCTACAAAGCTGTGGAGGATTCATCTCAGAACCTTGGTGAGGAGGACATAAAGGTGGTTGCCCTCATCAACTACCGCCACGAACAAGGACATGAATTCACACACGTCTCGGAGTGGGAAACGATGAGGGTTTGGCTTTAGGTGTTTGGTTTTTTATTTTTTTTAATGTAATGTTTAATATTTTCTTTTTATATTAATGTTAAATGTTTTGTCTTTAAACGGAGCATTATTTGGGTGTTAAAATGATTGGGGGATAACAGTTTACGGGGTGGGCATATTGACCGTTTCACAGGTTTGGGCTTACAGAGTTTGGGCTTACGGACCATTACGGGGTTTGGGCTTAGTTTGGGCTTACGGACCTTTACGGAGTTTGGGCTTATGGACCGTTTACCGGGTTTGGGCTTACGGGTCGTTTCAAAGTGTACCTATACAGTAAGTTTAAAATAAGACTTTTAAATTATAAATTACTGGTCAAGCTACTTAATATTTTAAAATAATAACTTTAAATTCAAAAAATTTAACTACTTAAATTATAAATATTTATTTACTTAATTAAATATTAAATGATTAAAATAAATAATTAAATCAGTAAATCAATAACATGTTTTGGCGGCAACTTGTAATGGGCTTTTAAACAAAATGAGTGTATAAATAAAATTAAATCCGGATATAATTCGTTCTCAGGGTCACGGTGTAGTGGCTTGAGATATGTTGGTTAAGTCGTTGGTGTGTGTGTGTGAACCGGGTTTGGCACAGGTTCGATACCCGGCGTTCTCCGTTTTGTTTATTTTTCATATTTATAAGTTTTTAAATATGGGCTTTTAAAAAAATGAGTGTATAAATAAAAATTAAATCTGGATATAATTTGTTCTCAGGGTCACGGTTTAGTGGTTTGTGATATTTTGGTTAAGTCGTTTGTGTGTGTGTGAACCGGGTTTGGCGCGGGTTCGATACCCGGCGTTCCCCTTTTAGTTTATTTTTCATATTTATAAGTTTTTAAAAATTGCACAAAAGGCCCTTGAACCTTAACTACCACAATAACTTCAATAATTAACTAGGTTAGTTATGACAACTTGATTAATTAATTAGTTTAGCTACCACATTAACTTCAAACATTTTAATTTAAAAATTTTTACCATTACAAATATTACATCCTAAAAAATGTTACAAGATAAATTTAAATTAACATCCTAAAAACGTTAGCTAAATATAAATTTTCAAAGTTTCAAACACGGAAATGTGTTCAAAGTCCTCGTCATAAATTATTGCGTAGTCTAGCAGGGCTTCTTCAATGACCACTTCTTCAGCCAGGTTGTTGTGCTGATTTTATTTAACGTTTTTGTACCTTCCTAGGAAACGGGTACATTTGAAGCGTAGGAAAGCACACCGAGTGTCGAGGTCATCGGCGCTACGGGTCATTTGTTGCACATGAATGCAGAAATAGTTCATAACTTGACCCCAGAACGCGGGATCGGAAGTTGAGTAAGTGCCTTCATTAGGAGCGTCGACGTAGGAGACGACAACAGAAATGTCTTCTTCGTCGGTCCAAGAATCCATGTTTTTTTAGCAACTTTGAACTTTGAGGTTAAATTGTTATTGGATGTGGTTAAATGGCAACAATGTGCTAGAAGAATGGGACCCATTATGGGACAGACAATGCATTACAGACGTATGATCATTACGCTGTCTATTTATAGTGGGTTCATTGATCACCATTTATTAAATTAATAATTTAAAAACAGAAAATTAATTGCATAACCTACTAAATAGAGACAACAGTATTTGAATTGCAAAAACAAGACAACATTTGGACGGGGTAAATACCGCCATAAATACAGTTTTTCTGCCATGAATTGTCTGTACGACAAAAAAGTTATACCGATGTCTCCAGTTATATTTATTGGTTTGTCCATAACCAGATGCTTCATAAGCATACACAGGTAGATAGCTTCATTCCCTGTGATTGATGTGTTAGATAGCACGTAGTTATCATTGAGCTCGGCACAGATACATTTTTTTGGTTTCCCCGTTTTTTCCAATATCGCAAATGCACTAGTAAAGCTCCAAAATAAACTTTAATCTTCGTCAAGCGTGGGTGAATAACGTTTATGTATTTATCTCCGACACAAACATTTTCACACGGGTAAAACACCAACTCCTGTGACGATAACTCTAGGCGAGCTAGGAGCCATTCGTTATTTTCTAACGGAAACAGAAAGACTACGTAATCCACTTCGAAGAAAGAAGGAAATGGGTGTAATTTTCCATTGGCATATGTAACAACGTTTTTAGGAGTAGAATCTAACAACATTTCTTAAAATTGCGGTGGAAGAATTATCCACCGCAAGTTTAACAACGGATCCCTTTGAATCTTTCTATTCCTCCAAGCCATTAGTCTTCCCACCCATCCATCAATATGTTGTATAAGTTGTAATTTAAAATTAATAACGGGGAAAAAAAATTCAAGATTGAATAAAAATATTAGGAAGAATAATTAACTGTTGACGTTAGGTAGCGGCCACAGCAAAAACCTAATAGAGTCCCCCAAAATTTTTTTCCAACTCTAATGATCGTGTGAACACTGCTGTGTTGGTGCATCTACTGTCTGTTGACTTCGTCTTAATCAAGTCTTATGCCTAGATTGGATAAACGAGCACACAGCAGGTTGAATTTAGGGTTTTATATGTTATAGTGGGTAATTCCGCTTGAAAGTGACAATGTTCAGTTCAAGCGAAATTAACAAGTTAATTCCACTTGAAATGGGCATTGACATGTTCAAGCGAAATCAGAACTCTATATATAGGTGTGTGCTAGTGTCATTTGAAACGGAATTACAAGTGTGTGTTTGAGAGGCGAGGTGCTGCCGAATTGTAATCAGATCTGTAAAAGCTCAGGAAATCAGTAATAGATAAAGATTAGAAAGGAACAAGCTGTGTTGACATCATTTACATTGATTCCACCTTTATTTTTGATGATGAACTACTCAGATTGACTCATTAGGGTCACACGACGATCCAACAAGTGGTATCAGAGCTCAGGACGAGGAGTTCATACCAATTCAGCTTGATTTCATCGGATTCTCTCACTTCTACTCTTTCTTTTTTGATTTGAACGAGATTTAACGGTTGAAATGGCTTAAAACTCACATATATCAAGCAATACATAGTTTTAACTAATCCGTGAAAGATTTGGACCATAATTCGAACAAATTTTGATAAAATCTGATAATTCCGCTTGAAAACTGTTCGAAAAATGATGACATCATCTTAATTTCGTTTGAAATATCCTGGTAATCTCGTTTGAAAATGTACATTATAACTAATTTCGTTTGAAGGATCTAGTTAATTCCGTTTGAATCAGGTATCTCGTTTGAAGTGTTTGGGTAATTTCGGTTGAGAGTGCACTTTATTGTAATTTCGTTTGAAGCTCATACTTGATAGGTGATTCCGTTTGAAATCTCAAACAAAATTAGAGATTTCGTTTGAGATAGCATAATTCCGTTTGAAGGACTTATACCGTTTGAGCAATTCCATTCAAACTAATTTCGTTTGAATCTTTATTTTTCAAAACCAAAAAAAAAAATTCTAATTGTTTGTTGATTGTATCAGATACTTGAAGATGGATGAGTTCATGAATCTGTTCTGTGACGTTTTTTCCTTTGCTGGAAATGGTGGAGATGATATTGCAAACGACACATCAAGCAACACGAATGAAACTACACCTACATCAAGTGCAAAGAAAACTCTCAATGATGCATTAAGTGTTGAGAATGCGTATGGAACATACAACAAACCTCCAAAACTATTGGCGATTGAAGATTACAATAGGTGGGCTACAAGATTTGACGAGTGGCTTCAAGCTTTTGCATATCCAAGCTGGAAGAGTTTAAAGAATGGTTACATTAGAGGAGGACGTTTTGGTGAAAGTTTGACAGATACTGATGATATTGAAAATTATGTTGCTGAACAAAAGTGCATCGCGTTGATTCATCAGTCTGTGAGAGATGATATAATTTCATTGATTAAATATGAAAATTCAAAAGATCTTTGGGAGAAACTGAGGGTAAAATGTGTAGGTAGTGCTGAGATAGTAAAAAAGAAACAGTTACGAAAAGAGTTTGATTTATTTGGTTGTTTAAAGAACGAGTCTGTTTCCAAGATGATTGAAAGATTTGGGCATCTGAAATTAGAGCTGGCAAGACACAAATTTGTATATACTCAAGAAGAGTTGGTTGACAAACTGTTCGACTCGCTGCCGAATGAACAAGATTGGCAGTATTTTGCATTAATGCCGAAGAATACAATCAAGTCTGAATAGTTGACAGTGGATCTGCTTATCGAAAGACTGGAGAGTCACGAGTTAGAGATCAAGAAATCTAACAAAGTCAACAACTCATCTTATCAGCAGAATGTGGAGTTGTACTACAGAGGAAATCTACCAAAGACTGGTTCTCCAAGAACAGCATTTTCTGCAGAGAGTTCAAATAATGTGAATCAAGAAACTCCTCACAATGGTTTTCATAGTGGATCTTCTTCAACAACTCCTAGCCAATCTGAATCAAAGAATCTGTTCCAATTTAACATTGCTGTGGATTTAAAGAACGCTCAAAATTTCAATGAAGAGTCAGCAAAACAACAGATGGTGTTCTTAGCGTCAGTGTTAGAATCGTACGAGAGCCTCGTGTCGGGCAAGATTGGAAACACCAACCTGACTAAGGAGGACTATGATCAAATAGATCCTAAAGAGATGGAACTAATCGATATCAGGTGGTGTATGGCCATTGCAGTCCGAAGAGCGCAACGGTTCATGGAGATTACTGGGAGACACTCTATCGGAGGGCCGTCCACAAAACTTGGCTTTGACAAATCAAAAGTCACGTGCTTCAGGTGTAAACAGAAAGGACATTTCAAACGTGAATGTCGTAACGCTCCTACTGATGATACTGCAAATCCATTTCGCGAAGATTACTACAAAAGAGCGATCTATCATCAGAATAAATTAGAACCGCCCAGAATGAAGCAGCTTGAGGATACCCCGAAAGAAAAATCAAGAGCTCTTGCTATTATTCATGATGACGAAGGTTTTGATTGGAGTGAAAAGCTACCAGAGGAAGATGCAGTAGGATACGCTTTCGTAGCAGAAAAGATTATTCCTTACAAAGATACCAGAAATGAAGAAGAAAAATACCGTAGTAGAAAAAGTAAAGCAGAATTCAAGATTATCAGATTATCTAAGGTGTTCAGTGAAGCCAAGAGAGCAAAGAGATGGGATGCTGATAGAGAATGTTACCTTGATCCTCAAGGAAACATTGCTATTGATACGAAAACTCTTAGTATAGAAGCTTTCATTGAGGAATTTGCTGAAGAAGAAGAAGCCTTACAGAGAGAATGGTGGGGAGGTGGAGAAGAGAAAGAAAAAGAAAAAGAGAAAAAGAATGAGTCGCAGCCAAAGAAGATTGATGATGGGATTATCGATACTTCACAAGAATTCACCGCTGAAAACCTGGGGAAGATGGCTGACAAAGTGCTTACTGCAAAGGAACTTGAGGTAGACTCTAAGTTTGAAACTGAGTCTAAAAGGAAGGTCAGTCCAAACGTTTCAACAAGTGAGTTAGGTAAGAAAGTCAAAGGTGATACTGACTACAAAAGTTGCATGAAAAACTGCAAGTTTTGTAGTACACTCACTTACCTTAGTGATATAAAGGTTGAAGAACTGACAACAAGAGTCAGAAAGGTTGAAGATCAGATTCTAGATCGTGATAAAATGCTAAAAGCTTCAAATGATCGAGCTAAAAATTTAACTGAGAAAATTGAAAAAGATAAAATTGAAGTAGAAAGAATTAAGAAAGAAAATGAAAAATTGGTTCTTGAAAATCGTAAAATTTCAAAAAATTTTGACAAACTAAAATGAACGGAAAAAGATTCTGATGAAAGAAACAGTAAAACAAATAAAGAAAATGAGCATTTAACTGTAGTTCTTAGATACAAAGAGGAGCAAATCAACCAACAACTGGATGAGATTGCTAAATTGAAGCTTCAGTTTGAAGAAGCTAAGATTGAGAATAAGCGTATCAATCTGAAATTAACCAGTTACAACTCCGCAAGCTTTGTTTTGCAACACATTGTTCCTAAACCCATCGGGAAAAATAAAGCAGGCGAAGATGTTTACTCGGATGGAACTGGGGTTGGGTATCATCAGGTTCCACCGCCAGTGTTAAACAATTTTTCAAAGAAAAAATCCGGGTTGGTTAATGATGAAGATGAAATGAATGAAATAAAACTTCCAGAGCCAATTGATGTTACATTTTCTTCATCTGATGATAGTGTTCAAACTGATATTGTTAAAGGCATGGCTGAAAGTGTTTTGAAGTCTGATAGTGATTCAGTTGAGGATGAAGAGTGTTTTCTGAACAATTACATTCCGAAACCAAAATCCAAAAACAAATTAAATGAAGAACCTACTCTTGTCATGTACAAGATGTCGGGATCGGATAAGTTGTATTCGGATTCTGAGTTTCCACTGGAGAATGTTAATGTTGCTAAGTTGAAAAATGTTTTCAAACTGGTTGAAATTGATTTGTCTGAAGTAGAAGGTTTGAATCAGACAAAGAGGCAAATGAATTTTGAAAAAGGTAAAGCTTACTACAAGAAACCTATTGTTCCACCGCGTTTTTATAATAACAATCGAAACAGATGGTCGGGTGGTTATCAGGGTGGTAAGAATTATCAGAAAAAGAATGTTCAAAACAAGAAGTTTGCTGAGAAAAAGGTGTTTGTGAACAGTTGAAGTTCACTTTCTGATGAAGAATCTGAGTTTTTTTCAAAATCAAACAAAGAGTTCTTTGAGAAGAAAGCATTGCAGCCTCAGTCTGAAGGCACAAGTCGGGTAGTTGACACCCGAACATGCTTCAAATGCAATCAAGTTGGACATATTGCACGAAAGTGTACCAACTTGAAGTCTAAGACTGAAGTTGTGATGAATTCAAGAAAGAAAGATGATGTGAAGGGAAAAGCTCCATTGGTTGTTAAGAAAAAGGTTTTGGAAAATGACAACACCAAGATCAAAACTGAACCTGTTAAGAATATGGTAACTAAAAATGACAAGTTTTACAAATGGGTTGCATCATCTCAACAAACATGGAAACCAAAATCAGAGAAACAAGTTTCAATTTTACAAGAGAAGAAAGTTGTTCCTAAAAAGATTCTTCAAAATGAAACCAGAAAAGAAAACATTTCGATGTCTTATGAAGATTTTCCTAAGAAGAATGTTTCATTGACAAATGAGGATAAAGTTCACTTAAAAGAGGCTATTGATAACAAACTGGAAATTAATGATAAAAATTTTCCACCTCTTAAATCGGTTGTAAAGTGTATAGATGAGATAAAGTTACCTGAGTCTGATGAGGCTTGGGCAGCTTATTTCAGCTAATCATATTTCTATTTGGTGCAGGAGCTTCCAATATCCGTTTCACGTTGGATTATGGATAGTGGAGCTTCTCGGCACATGACGGGGAAAACAACCCTGTTGTACGATGTTAGAAATTTCAATGGAGGTTATGTAGGTTTTGCAAGCAATCAAGGTGGTAGAATAGTTGGTGAAGGAACGTTATCTAATGGTATTGTAATGTTTGAAAGAGTTAACTACATCGCCGAGCTTGAAAACAATCTTCTGAGCATATCTCAGATCTGTGATAGGATGTATACAACGCACTTTACAGACAAAGAATGTTTGATCTTGAAACCAGGATTTGTTGTTCCTGAAGAATGGATTATTATGAGGGCACCTAGAGTGAATGATCTGTACGTGTTGGACATGAGTGTAGCAACTACAACCACCGGTCAAGCACACTGTTTTGTATCAAGAGCAACTGAGAAGGAATCGCAATTGTGGCACCGGAAGATGGGTCATATACATCTTAGAAAAATGAATCACTTGGTGCACAATGATTTAGTAATGGGTGTTCATGTGAAAGGTTTTCATCTGGAAGGGGAGTGCATTAGCTGCATCAAAGGCAAGCAGAAGAAAAAGACACATCCTAAAAAGAAAGTCAACTCAGTCTCAAGACCTTTAGAGAGACTTCATATGGATCTTTTTGGTCCAGTGAATGTCAAAAGCATCACTGGTGATTACTATTGTTTGGTTGTCATGGATGATTTTTCAAGGTTTTCATGGGTATCATCTTTGAAGACAAAGGATGAGACGTTTGATAGTTTGATGGCGTTGTTCAGAAAAATTGAAAACTTGTACCAAAGGTGTATCAAAAGAATCAGAAGTGATAATGGTACTGAGTTCAAGAACAACAAGATGGAAGAATATTGTAATGAAAAAGGTATATTGCATGAATTTAGCGCGCCTTACACTCCGCAGCAGAATGGAGTAGCTAAAAGAAGAACAGGACGCTAATTGAAATGGCCAGGACGATGCTTACTGATTCAAAACTACCTGTCAACTTTTGGGCAGAAGCAGTATCCGCCGCATGCTATACACTCAATCGGGTTCTCACTGTCAAGAAATTCAATAAGACGTGTTTCGAGCTGATCAATAACCGCAAGCCGAACCTGAAGTATTTAGAACCGTTTAGGTCTCCCTGTACAGTTCTAGAGCCTTTTGGTAAATTTGGTCCTAAGAGCATAGAAGGAATTTTCGTGGGTTACTCAAGTTCATTGAAACGAGTCTTTGTTCCAAGCTTAAAGCGGATTATCAAAGCACAAAATGTTGAGTGTCAAGGTAATACAATGCCTCCGCAGAATCCAGGCGATTCATGGCGTTTTCATTATGACACTTTGTGGGATTCGTTTGACATGGAAGAAGAAAAGGAAGAAGAAGAAGAAGATTTCTTTGACGAGTTGGATATTCTAAGAGAGTATGAGTCTTCGCAGGAAAGGTTCCCAGCTGAGTATTCAAGGCGACCACAACAAACTTCAAATGATAATGAAGCAGGTCCGAGCAATGCTGGAGAACATGATGATATTCAACAAAATGAAGTTGCTCCTGATAATCAGACGGCAGACAATGATAATCACGAATCTGATAACATGCCTATATTTGATCGTGGTGATTCAGATTATGAGGGGGAGCAAATCCAGATTTCAAGTCAAACAGTTCCAGTCAGTGAACAAGGTGCAAATCAAAATGTTACTAATCTGGAAGGTGATGTAGATGTTCCAGGCGAGGTGATGCAAAGAACTCTTTCATACCATCCAGAGGAGTTGATCATTGGAGAATTACAATCAGGCGTTCGCACTAGACGTCAAATTGACCAAGGCCTTACTTGTTTTTATTCTACAGTAGCACCTTTACAAACTGAGTTTTCACTTAGTTGTTTTATTTCGCAGATCGAACCGCGAACATATAAAGAGGCGCTAACTGAAGATTCTTGGGTCAATGCCATGCAAGAAGAGTTGAGTCAGTTTGAGAAGTTAGGAGTGTGGAAGTTAGTAGACTTTCCTGATGGTCAAAGGAAGATAAACACCAAGTGGGTGTTCAAGTGTAAGAGAGATGATCGAGGGGTTATTATTCGTAATAAAGCTCGACTTGTAGTCCAGGGTTTCAGTCATCAGGAGGGTATAGATTTCACTGAAGTGTATGCTCCGGTTACTAGACTAGAAGCGACCAGAATCTTCCTAGCATTTGCATCGTGGAAAAATTTCAAAGTATATCAGCTAGATGTTAAATTGGCGTTTCTCTATGGGAAGGTAAAAGAGGAGGTATATGTCGGACAGCCACCGGGCTTCACCGATCCAATCCACAAAGAAAAGGTATATTTGCTAGATAAAGCGCTGCATGGTTTACACCAGGCCCCGAGAGCTTGGTACGAGACTTTGTCTCAACACCTACTAGCCAACAGCTTCATCCGAGGAAAAGTGGATGCCACTCTCTTCACCAAGGAGGTCGACGGTCATCTTCTGATAGTTCAGATATACGTGGACGGCATTATATTTGGGTCAACAAATGAGAATCTGTGCAAAGATTTTGAAAGAGTTATGAAGCAGAAATTTGAAATGTCATCGATGGGTGAGATGAAATTCGTCATGGGACTACAGGTTGATCAACTGCCTAACGGAATTTTCATACATCAAACGAAGTACGTTCATGATATCTTGGAGAAATTCGGGATGTCAGGTTCTACTCCAGCTTCCACCCCATTAGCAAAAAACCATGGGATAAATCCTGATCTCACCGGAGAGAAGGTAGATGAAACGATGTATCATTCCATGATTGGATCGCTGATGTATTTTACAGCTTCAAGACCTGATATTATGTATCCAACCTGCCTCGCAGCAAGATTTCAATCTAACCTGAGAGCTTCGCATATGGTGATTGTGAAAAGGATATTACGCTACTTGAAAGGAAGTCCATCACTGGGGTTGTGGTATCCAAGAGAAGGCGAATTTACGCTCGAGGGGTATTCCGATTCTGATTTCGGATGCTGTAATTTAACGCAAAGTCAACAACAGCGGGGTGCCAGTTTTTCGGACCATGTTTGGTCACCTGGCAATGCAAAAAGCAGACCTCTGTAGCTTTGTCCACATGTGAAGCTGAATATGTTTCTGCGAGCAGTTGCTGTTCACAGATCTTGTGGATCCAGCAAAAGATGCGCGACTACGGTTTGCAATTTCTTAACACCCCTATCTTTGTTGATAATGAGGTAGCGATAAACATTACTAAAAATCCTGTTCATCACGCTAAAACCAAACACATAGAAATTCGTCATCACTTCATCCGAGATTGTTTCGAGAAGAAGTTGATACGAATTGAGAAAATCCACACTGATGAACAAAAAGCTGATTTACATACCAAAGCGTTTGATAAAACTCGTTTTCAATACTTGTTAAAATTGAACGGTATGAAGCTTTTATCGGTGTTGGAAGAGATTCTTGGCGTTGATGAAGGAGACATTGTAGATGATGTTGAGAAGCAATCTGCAATGGTTTGTCGATTTTTTACTTGTTTTGGTATTTAGGGGAAGATAGGGTAATATTTTCAGAAAATACAAAAACAGTAAAAAATTTTCATAAAATACAAAAACAATAGAAAATCTGGAAAAGAGCTTGTGTAAAAAGGGAAAATGATAGTACATCGGCTTGACAGTTACGGTATGCTAAAGAAATGGAAAGTTTAAATGCGTTAAACAGTCTCGCTGATGATGTGCCGATAGGTTTTTGCACATTTAGTAGGTTTGTTCGGGATATAAGCTTAAATCTTTACTTACTTATTTTGTGGGGAACACTACTTGGATATATAGGTAACCCCTGAAATCTTGTTTGAAAGATCCCTCTTTCTGAGATACTAGGTCTTTATACTCAGTGATATCTGGGGTATTATCCCCGGACTTCTGATAATGCGGAAGCAATGGCCTAGTCCCAGAATAATACTTTCTGCATTGCTTGAAATATAGCGCCGCCCTCAGCTAAAAATGATAAATCGTTGAAAAATGCTAATCATGGCTGTTGTAAAAAAGATCCTCTAAAGGGGGCACACCTAAAGTCGAACCGTCATCTCTCTGCTGAACGGAAGTTCTGACCTGAGCTCTCACGGTTTCGCATCTAACCCTTACAGATATCATCTGTGGTATACTCACCTGTAAGACTGAATATTGGGATTTGGATACGGGAGTATATTCAAGAGGTGGGACACATGAATGAGTTTAAGTCTTTAAAACACTAAATCCGTATCCTGGACAAATTGAAAATTGTGTGAGAATTTAAGTGGATCAGTATATCGACAATCTAAGCGAATTGTTTAATTCTGAGTATGAAATTAAAGCTTAACGGTACTTGTGACTTGTCAGATAGCTGATATGATTCCCTAACACGCTCATCAAAAATATGTTTGTAAATAGTTTACATTTACTGCATTTTATTTCTGTATTTCTTTTCTAGTTTAGAAACTTTATTCAAAATTAAAAAATATTTTACATTTCTGCTTTATTTTCCGACATACCAAAGTGGAAAGCTGATCTTCAGATTCAATTTGAAGCAGATGCAGGAAGTTTCTGAACTGGAGGATGAGTTGTGAGCTTAATATGATAAGTTTGTGAAAGATAAAAAGTTAAAGCAAGTTCATTAATTTGAAACTTGTAATATTTTCAGAAAATTGTTTGAAAAAGTTGAACAAATGTCAGTGTGTTTTATCTCAGATCAATCAAGGTCATTAAGTTGGACTTGGTAGACTAATTGAGTAATCAGGGTCATTAATTTGGACCTGAATACTTAAGTGAATTTCTAAATCTGATAAAAACAACATTTGAGATTGAATGGTAAGTTTGGATTAAAAATGTTAGTTTCATATATCTTATATTTAGGTAGAGATTATGCAGGAAACAGGAGTTAAGTTCCCCATGGCAAAGAAAATGTCAAAGATTGAACCAGAATTCAAGTCCCAGCATATTGAGAGGGGGAGTCTGCGATAGGGGGAGTCAGAATTCTGGATCAGCATTCAAAGGGGAGACTGAAGATTAAAGTTTGAAGATAAGGATTGAAGGAAGCTTTTACAATGTCAAGACAATTTGGAAAGAGACAAAGGCTAAAGACTCGACGCCGAAGACTTCGTCAACATCCAAGGGGGAGTCTGTTGGTGCATCTACTGTCTGTTAACTTCGTCTTAATCGAGTCTTATGTCTAGATTGGATAAACGAGCACACAACAGGGTTGAATTTAGGGTTTTATATGTTATAGTGGGTAATTCCGCTTGAAAGTGACAATGTTCAGTTCAAGCGAAATTAACAAGTTAATTCCGCTTGAAATGGGCATTCACATGTTCAAGCGAAATCACTAATTTCGCTTGAAACATACATGTCTCATTCAAGCGAAATCAGAACTCTATATATAGGTGTGTGCTAGTGTCATTTGAAACGGAATTACAAGTGTGTGTTTGAGAGCTGAGGTGCTGCTGAATTGTAATCAGATCTGTAAAAGCTTAGGAAATCAGTAATAGATAAAGATTAGAAAGGAACAAGCTGTGTTGACATCATTTAAATTGATTCCGCCTTTGTTTTTGATGATGAACCACTCAGATTGACTCATTAGGGTCACACGACGATCCAACATGCTGAATAACAGAATGGCGCCTCCCTATTTGTGTAGAATGTTGCCACGTCTTTAGACCAGCTCTCACTTTCGTCGTCTGGAATTGCCCATGTACCAGCCCGGTGGAGGTGAAAACTTTGTCGATTATGTACAAAGTGGCTTTCTTCCAAATCATTTCCTTGTGAAACTTCAGAAGAACTTTCACCCTTGGAACTTCTCCATTATTTTAGAATCCAAGATGATGATTTGTTTACTGGTTGCGAGCAGTATACATCATTTTTATTTTTTTCAGACATTTTGCCAGCTCTAGAAATGTACTCCAACAAGTATTCCCAATACTATACTTAATGGGAATTCTAATTTATTTAAAAAAATAGATAATAAATAAATTAAAGGGGAATTTAATTGCAAGACGTTTCAACCAAGACATTTACTTGTGTTATATTTCCAACACGTTTGCAAAGCTGGACACGTGGCGTGCTTGAGATGTTTCAACAGGTTTGAGATGTCAGACCCATACATCAGCCGTTTCATTTAAGACGTCAACGCTGACATTTAAGACGTTTCAAACATGCATTAGACGTTTCCTTCTTGAGACGTTTGTTCTGAAATTTGAGACGTTTCAGAGGAATTTTGAGACGTCTAAACTTGGATGTTGAGACGTTTCCTCATGTCCACCGTTTGATCGATGACACGTGTTCCGGTTCATTTCCCCATGTACCCATCGCGTTACACGTGTCACAAAAGAGGTTTTGACCCAAAGTATGGGTTCCTTATGTTTCATTTCTGCTGGCAAACGGGAAGAAGGGACCACATGCATGTTTAGGACCACCGTTGAAGATCCGACGAATGACCCGAGCACCATTGAAGATCCGACGACAAATCCGAGCATTGTTGTTTAGGGACTACCGTTGAATCAGAATGGACCCAAACTACCACGTTTACCCACCCATGGGTCGACCCTAGCACATGCAAGCTGATCACGTGATGCAAGATGTTGGACAAGATCCTCTCCCATGTGTACCAGTGATACTTTATCCCTTTTGTTTCCTTTATTAGACTGTTTTAGTATTTTACTATATTTACTATTTTGTGTAACGGTAAACTTAAGATTCTGTTGTTTTTTCTTTCACTTGTTACTTTACAATGCCAAAAAGATCAAAGTTTGACAAAAGTGGAATATAGTAAAGATTTTGAATGAAAGAATGACGGCAAGTATTGAATCCCGGATTATGCAAACCTGTTTTGGGCCATATTTAGATATTAAGTGTGTTATGTGTGACAACCTACTTTTACTCGGTGTTGCAAAATTACAAGTGCATACACCTACACCCAAATTAGGTATTCCATATTGCCTAGGCCAAGAAACTTTAATGTTTACCCCGAAACAATTTTGTCTTATAACGGGGTTAAGGTTTGGGCCCACTAACTGGACACCGAGCGAGCACCCTAACTCCTTTAAAAACCGATTTTTCCCTGGTCATGAACGTATTGGTTTCAAGAGAATAGTAGATATATTTGAAGGGCCAATGAATTTTAATGACAAAGATTGCACTAGGATATGTCTATTGATGCTTTTGGGCCAAGGGTTTTTAGGGTTGCAGGATTCAAATGCGATCGATAACAAACTGTTACACCTAGTGGATAATCTAAATGAGTTTAACCAATATCCATGGGGGAATTTTTTTTGGGAGAGCACGTATAAGAACGTGTATGATATGCACGTTCGTCAAAAGGAAGACACAAAGGGTTTTTCGTTAGACGGTTTTGTGTGGCCATTTAAGGTACCTTGGAAATTCCAATATATATTTGAAGTATTGTAGGATCGTTTTACCGACCAAACGAGTCGTTCAGAAGAGTTTTTGCTTAATACGAAAGGCGGAAACAGACGTATCAAGGTAATTCAGCAAGAAATACTTTAAACTGTCTTTAGATTGATTTGACAAAGTTTTACAGCGAGTAGACACTTCGGCAGCAATTCGGCTCTCTAACCGGAAAGTAATTTCGTTTTTTAAATGACAAAGACCAGGCACCTATTTATAGACATAGTAATTTCGCATGAACAGGCTCATGCGAAATTAGATTCACACGAAATTATAATTCTGTGCAAAATTACCAAGCGAAATTACACTCAGTAATTTCGTGCGAAATTACCTTAAAACCTATTTTTAACAGTTTTCTCGTACTACGTGCCCTGATCTATCTAAACACATACAAGACTCGATACAAGACGAAGTCGACAGACGTATGCACTAACAGACTCCCCCTCGGATGTCGATGAGGTCTTCAGTGTCAAGTCTTCGAAATCTTCAATCTTTATCAGTCTTCTCGAACTCTCTGAAGTATCTAACAATGTAAAGCATCCTCAATCTCTGTCTTCTCTCTATCAACTATTTTCCTCTTTGAATGTTGATCTATCTTTCTAATTCTCTTGATCAGATCTCTTGATTCCTTAAGTTCATCAGCATTATCAGTTTGCTTGAACAACAGGATCTAAACTTGGATCTACAATCTTCTGCTCAGGATCGAAACCTGGCTCTTTCTAATCACAAATTCCTCGGGAATCAAATCCTAGCTCTTACTTATTCCTGCACAAACTCTACCTCACAATAAATTTCACAAATTTAAACTTTGACAAAATTATATATCACTTGCAGATATTAAACAATCAAAATTGATTTTACAATGTTAATCTCTGATAAACCACTTGTATGAAAAACAATTATTTCAAATTCACTTCTTATTTCATTGATTATCCATCATATCTAGCACTTGGAATTTTGAAAATCAGCTCTCCAACATCAGTTGTCGAAAATCTTTTTGTATTTTTCAAAATTTATGCTAAAACACACTGAAAATCTTTTTTTATTTTAAAACTAAACAAAAAACAGTAAAGAAAATATTTACAAACAATATTTGTGAGTTTGTGTAAGAGGATCATATCAGTTTTTAAGACAAATCACCAACACCGTTAAGCTTTAAAAATTTTAAGTTCTAAACGATTCACTTAGATTGTCAGTATACTGATCCTCTTAAATTTTCACACAAAGTTCAACTGTTACGAGATATGAGATTAGTGTTTTAGAGGCTTAAACTTATTCGCGTGTCCCACCTTCGAATATACTCCCGTATCCGGATCCCAATATTCAGACTTACAGGTGAGTATACCTTGATGATATCTGTAAAGGGTTGATGCGAGGGCCATGAGAGCTCAGGCTATTGCTTCCGCAAAATCAGAGAGATGATGGCTTCGACTTTAGGTGTGTTCCCTTTAGAGAATCTTTTCTTCAACAGCACATGATTAGCATTTTGCAATGTTTCATCATTTTTTATGCTGAGGGCGGTGCTATATTTCAAGCAAGCGAAAAGTATTATACGGGGACTAGGCCATTGCTTCCGCAAAATCAGAAGTCCCAGGATAATACCCCAGATATCACTGAGTATAAAGACCTAGTACTCAGAAAGAGGGACCTTTCAAACAAGATTTTGGGGGTTACCCATATATCCGAGAGATGTTCCCCACGAGATAAGTAAGTTTGAAATTTTAGGTTTATATCTCGATACAATCTACTAAATGTGTAAAAACCTACTGGCACATCATCAGTGAGACCGATTATCACATTTGACTTTCCAATTCTTTAGCATGCTATGATAGTCCACTGATGTACTATCATTTCCTCCTTTTTACAACAAAACTCGTTTTCATTTTATCATGTTTTTGCCTTTTTCAAATTTTCTAATGTTTTTGGATTTTCTGAAATTTCTTACTCCCCCTAAAATTCAAAATCGTTAAAAGAAATTTGAAAACAAACTATACACGAACGTGACAACTGTTGTGAATTGCTTCAAATCTCCATCCACTTGGCATAAACAATCAGAACTCCCCCTGACAACAAACTATTTTCCCATTGATTTCAAAAACACTTAAGTTTGTTTTATTCAAATGGTTTTTCCAGAAAAATTAGTTTTGTTGATTTTACCACTTGTAGGAATGGGGATCAATTCATCACCTTGTTCTATCAACTTCAATCTTTTGAAAAAATATAACAGTTTTAAGTTCAAACATCAAATACCATTTGTAGAAAATCAAGTACAGCTTAATGTCCCTGATTTACCACTTGTAAGTCGAAATCACTTTCGTGAATTTCTCAAGAAAGATACCGATACCTGCTTCACACTTACCAACCTGGAAGCTCCGGCAAGTCAGACTTTTCACATATGAAAAACAGACATCCAAGCCTGGCCAAACTTGGATGTTTCCTCCTCAACTTCACTTGGGTTATAAGTTGCCTTTTTAGTTTCATAAAACTATTTAACCCCTTTAACCTTTCCCTCAACCATTTTTCCAAAAATCTTTTTCACATTTGCATTAAAAACTTTTTCGACATCAAATTCTTTCTTCTCAGAATAGAAATGATTCGAAATCTCAACTTTTCCAACTTTTGACTTAAAATTTTCAGCCCGCAATGGTGGAAAGTTGACATCATCCATTGGCGGTACTGATGTTTCTATTTTTAGCTCAACTTTTAGCTCCTCTGACTTTGTGGAATCAGATTCATCGCCAGATTTCACATCTGATTTCTTAACAACCCATTTTTGGTTATCAAGATTAACTCTTCTTTTGTAAAAAATTTTCTTTGAACATTCACCAACTTTATATGTTGAATTTTTAAAAACTTTGAATTTTTCAGTTGGTGGTTCATTTTTCTCAACAATCTTTTCTTTCAGTTTAGAAACAACTTCCTGTTTGATGTTGGTTGCCTTAGGACATTTCCAAGAAATGTGTCCAACTTCTAGACATTTGTAACAGATTCTTGTCTCTTTTCTCTGATAGGCTCCATTTTTCCCAAACTTTTGTTTTTCTGCAAATAATTCTTTGTTTGATTGCTTCCAGAATGAGCTCTTTTCTTCTTCCTCTGAACTTGTTCCTGAAACAAATACAGTTTTTGGTTTATAAGTTTTCTCATTTTTATGATTTTTCGGTGGAATAAAACCAAGTCCTTTCTTTTTGTAATTACCGTTATGGTTTGATTTCTTTTGAAAACCAGAATCATAACTGTAACCCCTTTTTCTTGTTTAAACGTTGTTGAACTCTTGAGGTGTAAGATTTTGGTTTTTCAATAAGATTTACATCTTTTATTTCAGAAATATTAATTTCTATTAGTTTGAAAACCTTTTTTATCATTTCAGTTTTAACACCTCTTATTGGAAATTGCTCATCAGAATATAATTTGTCTGAGTCATTCAAAGTATATGCCACTTTGATTGGTTCATCATTCAAATTAGATTTTGATAACAGGAATTCTTTATTGTAAATCCTTTTAACTGACGACTTTTGATTGTCAATTGATGAACTCGAACTCTTGGATTCGGACTTTGACTCTGACTCCTCATCTTTATCCAACACCTGATCGACCACTTTCTTTATTAACTCAGACTCATGATCAGTGTCAGACGATGTGAATGTGACATCAATATTTTCTGGTAACTCATCAGTTGTTTCGGACTTTAACTTTATATTGACTGCCTTTTTGACTTGCTCCTCATTTGGTTTTCTGGGAGAATAACCTTCCCAGATCGGAGGCGGATACTTGTTATAATTTGCTCTTTGTTTCTTACCAGTATCCTTTTCTTCAGTCTTTTTGTCTTGAAAGGCTTCCATACCTGCAACAGTTGGATAAATTCTATCAATCAAATAATCAGAACTAGAATAACTTTGTAGTAATCGTCTGATTCTTTCATTCTCTATCTTTTCTGTCTCCAACTCTTACTTCCACTTTGCACTTTCTTCAATGTAAAAATTGATAGCTTTCTGCTTTGACATCATTACAGCATTCATCATTGTCAACGCATCTTCTCTTTCAGAATTTGTCTTTTGTAGACCAGTCACCGTTCTATTCAACACATCATACGATTCTTTCACATAGTTGAGATTGAACAATAAGTTTTCTTTCATCTTATCTTGCTCACTCAACTTCTCCTCTTTCTCTTCACACTGTTTGCAAGATTCCAAACATTTTAGACACGGTTTAATCACCTCAAAGATTTTCTCAATTTCTACTATTTTTTCAACTTTAACAATTTTCTCAACTTCAACCACTTTTTCTGATTCAACCATCTTCTCAGCAATTTTAACTTCTTCATTTTGTTCAGATTTTTCTTTTTGAGCAACGCTTTCACATTTCATCTTCCTCTGTTCTTTTGCTGCTCGTCTTTCCTTTAGTTTCTCCATTCTATCTGCAAAATAAAATTGAAAACTTTCAGGAGATAACATAGATTTTCCAATATTTATTTGTGTCTCCTCTTCATCATCACTGTCATCAGATGATGATTGATCAAAAACTGGCTCTTGAATGATTTGAGCAGTGAGAGCTACCACTTTGGAATCAGGTGGAATGTATTTGTCCCAACTGAAACCTTCTACCACTTTTTCATCATCTTGATTGATTATACCAAAATAAGCTTTCTTATTTGCTTCTTCGATCATTTTAGCATGTGCAGTTTGTGGTTCTTTTTGCTGATACGGTTGATGAGCAACTTGTTGATAAATGGCTTTCCGATAGTAATCATTTCCACCAAACGGATTCTGTGCTCCACTTGCTTTTCGATTTTTACATTCTCTCTTGAAATGACCTTTCTCCCTACATCGAAAACAAGTAACTTTAGATTTATCAAAACCCAAAGTAGAAACATTAGCATCCCTAAAATCATATCTTCCTGTAATCATCTTAAACTTTTCAGCTCTCCTCAAAACACTGGCTAAACACCATTTAATGTCCTTAAGCTCCATCTCTTCTGCATCTATCTGATCGTAATCCTCCTTCATCAGCATAGGATTTCCGATCCTTCCCGTAACCAATCCTTCATATGATTCCAACACAGTAGCAAGTAATGACATGTGATTTTTGACGACCTCTTCAGAGAAATTTTGACCATTCTAAAGATGTAATGCAATGTTGCAATTTAACACTTGACCATTACTACTGTTTGAACTTTGAAACTTATGACTTGAAGTTGAACTCTTTGGATTCACATTTGAGTATGAAGAAAATCCACTACTGTTGCTTGAATTTTGATTAACAGATTCAGATGAGTTTTCAGCACTGAAAGCAGTTTGGACTTTCGGACTAGTTTCAATCTCTTGAACACTTCCTTTGTAATACATTTTAACATCTTGTTGACCACTCGGACTATTCATTCTTGCAATCTTTTGATGTTCCAGATCTTGACCCTCAATCTTTTCAATGAACTGGGAAATAGTCAACTTGTCATATTCTCTAGTATTCTTTAAAATCATCAAGTATGTACCCCATTCTTTTTGGGGTAATGCATCGGCTAACTTGTCAACCCATTCTTCTTGATCTTTGACAATTTTTAACAAAGACATAGATCTACTAAGTGGCAATATCTTTCAATCAGCTTCTTTGATGATTCACCCGGTAAACTCGAAAACAAATCAAATTCTTTTTAAGCAAAGCTTTCTTACTCCTGATCATCTTTTCACTTCCCTCAAACTTGATTCGAAGTGCTTCCCAAATCGAACGTGAAGTGTTATCATGTTGGAGCAAAATGAATATATCTACTTTCACAGCTTGCTGAAGCAGACTGATCATCATCTTTTCTGCTTTGTACATATCTCGTTCTTTGTCTGTAAATTCAGAAATTGTTTTGATAACTCCCAAATCTGTACGCGGCTTAACATACTTTTTCTCAATACACTCCCAAGATCTCAATTGAGTAGCTTGAACCCAGTTTTCAAACCGATCTTTCCAACCATAATACTCCTAATTCCCATGAGTTTCGGGGGTTTTTGTAAAGTTCCAGTTTCGTTTTCCGTGTTCATGTTTTGAGCAATGGCAGCTGGAGTAGTCGGGGCAGTAGCAAATGCGTTATAAAACTCTTCTTCCATGTTTCGGAAATTTTTTTCACAAATCAGTCACTTTCAAACGAAATACCAATCTCAAGCGAAATATCCTCTTCACACGAAATACCAGCGAGACAACTTCAAACGAAATCCGTTCAAACGAAATCAGAACACATGAAATAGGTGATTTCGTGTGAAATAACCAAACTAATTTCGTGTGAAATTAATCACAATTTCAAACGAAATTTAATTTCATGCGAAATCAAAAAGCTATTCCGTGCGAAATACTGCCGATGTCATCATCTCGAGCTGATTTTGGTCCAATTAATCAGGTTTTTGTCCGATTTTAAGTCTAAAACTTTCAAGGGTTTATTAAAACACTATTGCGCGTATAATATGTGAAATTCAAGACATTTTGACCGTGAAATCAAGTTTAATTTTGAAAAGAAGGTGTAGAAATCAGAATTTGCAGCTGAATTGGTATGAACTCTTCCTCCTGAGCTCTGATACCACTTGTAGGATCGTTTTACCGACCAAACGAGTCGTTCAGAAGAGTTTTTTCTTAATATGAAAGGCGGAACAGACGTATCAAGGTAATTCAGCTAGAAATACACTTTAAACTGTCTTTAGATTGATTTGACAAAGTTTTACAGCGAGTAGACACTTCGGCAGCAATTCAGCTCTCTAACCGGAAAGTAATTTTGTTTTTTAAATGACAAAGACCAGGCACCTATTTATACGCAGAGTAATTTCGCATGAACAGGCTCATGCGAAATTACATTCACACGAAATTATAATTCCGTGCGAAATTACCAAGCGAAATTACACTCAGTAATTTCATGTGAAATTACCTTAAAACCTATTTTTGACAGTTTTCTCGTACTATGTGCCCTGATCTATCTAAACACATACAAGACTCGATACAAGACGAAGTCGACAGACGTATGCACTAACAAGTATAATGTTCGTTTTAATTTGTAGACTAGTACCTGTTAAGTATGTTAATACATTTACAGATGTGGATTCTAGAGATGTTTCCGGAATTCAAAAAAAGAAAGGGCTCTTTCGAAGGTCAGTCCATTCCGAGATTTTTAGGATGGTGAGAAGGACAAAAGCTGATGAAGGGTA
This sequence comes from Helianthus tuberosus, assembly GCA_030545235.1. Taxonomy (NCBI): domain Eukaryota; kingdom Viridiplantae; phylum Streptophyta; class Magnoliopsida; order Asterales; family Asteraceae; genus Helianthus; species Helianthus tuberosus. The sequence goes on along the minus strand of CM060414.1, from coordinate 106,779,014 downwards.
GTGTTGATAGATTCTTTGTGAATGCAATAAAGGTAATATGACAACTGTCAAATTTTCATGTATCCATACAATGATTAAACAATAATTTATGCTTTAATGACTGTGTTGATTTAAATTAATGACATGAATGCTTTCTGATTATTGTCATATACATACAAGTGCATCACATATTGCATGAGTTCATATCATTATTGCATTCAACACTTTATGATTTAAAATGATGCACGAAATAAAGTTAGCACAGTATCAGACAAACTAGAAGTATTGACAGGAGTTCAGTACTCAGACATACATGATATTGAGACACAGAATGAGCCAGAAACCAAGAGTTACACTAGTATAGTGGGTAGGAAAGTAAGGATCATAAAGCTGCTTTCCTAGTGATAGTTTAAGTTCCAGAAAGTGCCTAAAAAACTATAGAATTCTGCAATTTTCAGCAAAAATCAGCATTTAAATAACTTAATATTATGCAGAATTATGGTTCAATGGTCTAGAATACATTCCTAAGTGTCGGGAATCAAAACTATCACGAAAGGGAACATAAAGCACACTAAACTGCGTAATTTAGCATCTTAACGAACCGGTAACCAACCGAGCAACCGGACACTACCCGAAACACCAAATATTCACTGGAAGCATTGTTTTATCATTTCCGAGCTAGTTATGGTCCCCGAACATTAGAACACACCTTATAATGACATAACAACTAATAACACTAACTAGACACTTGAAATCTAACTAATTCTCTTAACTTACCATTACATCCCAAACCTATACCCCCCCCCCCATGGGCGACGGTCACAAGGGTGTGGCCCACCCTTGATTTGTTGAAATATTTTAATTGATCATGTTTGATTCTTTAGAGAATAATACACATTGGATTTAGTAGTGTTGGATGTTTAAAGATATAAACCACTAGTTCACACATAACACTTCATTTCACAAACTTCACAACTCTAACTCACTCCTTTCCTCTCCTCCCTCACGGCCGAGACCACACACCACCATCACCATCATTTTCATCTATTGTTCATCCAATCTCAAGTGCTACAAAGGTGTAAGGAGCTTGATTAAGGAGCTAGGTGCCATTGTAGATTGAAGGACCTCTCACAAGTGCTTTTATCCACCTAATTTATCATCTTCATCAACTTGTGTTCTTCCCTAGCCATGTGCTAGTAGTAAGACTCTTCTAACTCCATTTTAGTTCTTATAATGATGGTTAAAAGAATATGTAAGATGTTAAACATGAAGATCATGAAAGAACAAGAACATAACTCTTAACATAAAGCTCTAAATCATAAGAATCATTGTTGTTTTAGTGTATGTATGCTTCTTGGTTGTTGATTATTTGTGTTTAAGATGTTAAACATCATATGAAACTTGCTAGATTGTGATTAAACACATGATCTAGCAAGTCAGAGGATGATCTTGTGAATAATCAAGATGATCATCCTAATATGTGAAACATGAACTTGAAAACAAAGATGATTTTGTAAAAGATGATGATGAATACATGTTATTAGTCTTATACATGGATGATTTCAAAGTTAGTTTTCTCAAGAAACCAAGTTTAATTACAAGATTTACATAACCATGGTTTTTAAAGAAACTAATCACATTTTTAGTATTAAATCAAGTGTAGAAATATGTTGTTAACAAGAAAAATACAAGAATAAATATTTTTGAAAAATCATTTTACAAGTTGTGAAAGTCTAGAATCTTCAAGAATGTGATTTACAAACAAATAACCATGTTTTAAAGGGTAACTAAGTCTACTAATTAACATGGTAAGTGTTATGGGTGAAATTCTGAGCCCATATCCCGGATAGTATCTTGAATTATATCTTGATTACACAATATATGTTCGCAACCAGGATGCTGAATCAGGATTTTGGTAACATCATGATACTGTATCCTGAGGATTACTAACAAATTATGTGCAGGAGTACGAGTACAAGTTCACAACGTTCACGAAGACCTCTTCCCCTGAAGACTCAGTCCAAGTTGTTCGAAGAAGAACGTTGAAGCCGCATTACTTGTTCTTCAACGTTCACATAGGAATATTCGCTGGCATCCCCCTATTTTAGGAGATTTTGTTTTCTTTTTATAGCTATAAATAGATGGATAAACCAGATCACCTAGGACATTACATTCACTACTATCGAGCTCTCATACTTGCTCTCGTAATTCACACACTTTCTGAAAAACATTGTAACACTTAGCAACGATCTGGTCAATATCCGGCACTGTATCCTGACATTTCAAGTAATAAGAAGAACAAGGCAGCTGTGATTGTCAGCTCCCGAGGTTTTGTGCCGGCGATCTAGATTGATCAAGGGCTTTCCTCATACATCTCGTGTCACCCTTTACTTTTTTGCTCATTGTTTGACTATAGATATAGCTCGATATCCTGAGCTATATCCTGAAAACTATTTTTGCAAACAACCAAACCAAGGAATTTGCGAAACACATTCTTAGCACACTACCTCACAAAACTTTGATCACTTAATTGCTTAGGTAATTTTTGACCAAAACAATTTGGCGCCCACCTTGGGGCAAGTGGTGCTATTTCTACTAAAAGCTTTCGTAAAATCATTACTTGGTTTTTTGTTTTCAAAACTTTTTGCTACACTATTTTCAATGGCCTCAAAATCAAACATGAGCTCTTCTACCGTGTCCTCTACAACTTCTGCAACAATTGGTTCGGTGCTTCCACCATCTCCAAGGACGCAACCCTCTTCACAGCCTTAGGCTCCTCCAAGAAGGACCGAAACTCATGTGGCTCGGGATATTATCCCCACTCAGAATGTTCAAGGATCTACTGCCTCAGGGAGTACTCCTATTATGGCTTCTAATGATGAAATTCTAACTTTGTTTGGTAGTATACAGGATCAGATGAAGCAACAGTAGGAAACCAACCAAATGTTGATGAGAGAAATATAACTCTTGAAATCTAGCTCAAGTAGGCCTGCTGAGGATACTGTCACTCCTTTGCAACCTAGAGCACTGAACTTCAGCTCGGCAGTATATACTGAGGATAATCGGGGAAACTTTGTACCAAGTCATTCCCAGAGTCATAATCCTGAGATGACTTCATCGGTCAGGGTATCAACTGTGAGAGGATCAGGATATGCTCAAGGATATGGCCAGAATCCTCAGGCTGGTAACGTGTCTAATAATGCTAATACTCTTGCTACTAACGTTATTGGGTCTTTGCAGGATACGGGTGTGACGTTGGCACTTTCTAGAGAGCTTCAGAAGTTGAAGGACATGATATCCAGTGTACCTAGGGTGGTCCAGCCGATCCCAGAAGTGTCCCAGGATAACCACAGGATATCCCGATTTGCATATCCTATATGTGATGCTGAAATCCCAAAAAGATTTCAAACCCCCAACATGAAGCTCTATGACGGAACCACGGATCCTGAAGAGCATATTGCTCAGTATGGGGAAAGGATGGAGATTAACCCTATCTCTCCGGATCTCAATGAAGCATGCCTCTGCAAGGGTTTTGGCTCTACTCTAACAGGATCAGCCTTAAAATGGCTCTTAAACGTTCCACCACATTCTATTACATCATTTGCTCACTTAGTCAATTTATTTAACATTCAATTTTCTTGCAGTCGAAGTTTTGAAAAACTAACAAGTGATCTCTACAGGATAACTCAAGGGCCTCAGGAATCCTTAAGAGATTATGTGAACAAGTTTAGCAGGGAATCTCTGGATATCCCACATCTTGATGTTACAACGGCAGTGCAGGCTTTCAAGATGGGGTTGCAAAAGGATTCTCAATTTTATCAGGATCTTGTAATGAACCGTTGCAGGAACCTGGATGAAGCTCGAAACAGGGCTTTAAGATATATTCGACTAGAGGATAACAAAAAGATGCAAGAAAGGATGAATTCATCCTCAACTTATGAATCAACTAACAGGAAGTCAGAATCCTCATACAAACCATATCGCTCTAAGCCATATGGCAGGAATGACAGCAAGAAAGTGAATGCTGTTGAAGACGAGGATCCTGAGCAGTATCCTGAATTGTCAGAATATTGTTTTTCTGTTAATATACCTGAACTAATGTATGCTATGCAGGGTTTGGGAGACAAAGCAAGGTGGCCTAGGAAAACCCAACAAAAAGCTGATTGGAAGGATAAATCCAAGTGGTGTGCCTTCCAGGAGGATTTTGGACATGTTACGGAAGATTGCATAGCCCTGAGGAAGGAAATAAGCTACCTGATGAGCAAAGGATATCTGAAGGATCTTCTGGGAAGAAAGAAGAATAAGGGTCAGGATACTAAGAAGGATCCTAAACGAGCAGCATCACCTCCCGCCGACGCCAAGATAATTAACTTTATTTCAGGAGGATCCGACATCTGTGGAACCTCTTATTCTGCAGCAAAAAGACATGCAAAGGAGGCTAAGGAAGAATAGGGAGACAAGCCAACCAGAATGACAACCCTCACAACTGATCAAGTGATCACGTTCGACAATGATGATAGGGATGCTGTCCAGGATCCCCATCATGATAGTTTGGTAATAATTTTATATATTGCTAATCACTTTGTGCGCATGATACTGGTGGATAATGGCAGCTCCGTCAACTTTATTCAACTGGAAACACTGAAGAGGATGAATATTTCCCCGATGGAGATCACTTCAAAATCCATTGTACTTGTCAGGTTCAGTGGAGAGGCCAAGAATATTGTGTGAGAAATAAAGCTGCCAGTATATGTTGAAGGAGTCAACTCAATGCAACGTTTCTGTGTCATGGACTCCTTATCCTGCTATAATATCATATTGGGTAGGCCATGGATCCATGATATGAAAGTTGTGCCATCGACCTATCATCAGTGTATCAAGATCCCTACCCCTTCGGGGGTTGTCAAGATGGAAAGTGATCAACAAGAGGCAAAGGAATGTTATTCTTCCTCGATGAAATCCTCACCAAAGCCCAAGGCAGGATAGCAGTTAAATATGCGAGCCCAGGATATCGTGGAGGCTTCAGAGCAGGATGTTAAAAAAATTATCCTGGACCAGGATAATCCAGATATCTTGGTGCTCGTAGGAACCAATATCCCTCAGGATATTTAGGACCAGTTAACTAACTTTTTGAAATGCAGGATGTCAACATTCGCATGGAAGCATGAGGATATGACAGGTATTTCTAAGGATATTATCACTCACAAGCTTGGAATTGACAGGTCTTTCAAGCCTGTTCAGCAAAAGAGAAGGAAGTTTGCTCCTGAATGAAATGCAATTATTCAAGAGGAAGTTGAAAGATTATTGAAGTCCAAGATGATCAGGGAAGTCAAATTTCCAAAGTGGCTAGCAAATTTGGTCGTAGTTCAAAAGAAGAATGGGAAATGGAGAGTTTGTGTAGATTACGCAGACTTAAACAAAGCATGCCCTAAAGACCCGTTCCCTCTACCTCATATAGACTCGATGGTGGATGCAGCTGCCGGTCATGAGATGATAACCTTCATGGATGCATCCTCAGGATTCCAGCAGATCCAAATGGAACCTTCGGACCAGGAGGATACTGCTTTCATGACACCAACAGGTATTTATTGTTATACTGCTATGCCTTTTGGTTTGAAAAATGCAGGTGCAACGTACCAGAGATTGGTGAACATGATGTTTAAAGACAAACTAGGGGACACCATAGAGGTGTACATTGATGATATGGTAGTGAAATCTAAAAAGGCTGAGGATCACTGCCAGGATATTAAAGGAGCATTTGATATCCTGGATCAGTATAACATGAAGTTAAATCCTGCCAAGGGTCATTTTGGAGTGGGGGCAGGAAAGTTTTTAGGATATATGGTGACTAAAAGGGGGATAGAAGCAAGCCCATAACAGATCAAAGCCATCTTGGATATAAAGTCACCTTCCAACATAAAGGATGTACAAAGATTAACGGGACGAGTAGCAGTGTTGAATAGATTTATATCAAGATCCTCAGAGAAATGTAAAGAATTCTACGATATCCTGAAGAAAAACAAGAAATTCGAATGGGGAGAGAAGCATGAAGCAGCCTTGCAGGAATTGAAGCGATATCTTTCAACTGCACCTCTATTGATGAAGCCTGAGGATGGCGAACCATTATCCCTGTATCTTGCAGTATCAGGGAATGTCGTAAGTGTTGTTCTGGTAAAGGATCATGAAGGTCAACAGTATCCTGTTTTATATGTTAGTAAAAGTCTATTAGATGCTGAAACTAGATATTCTCACTTAGAAAAATTGATACTGGCCCTAGTTATGGCATCGACTAAGCTTAGACATTATTTTGATACACATAGGATTCATGTTAAAACTAATTATCCTGTTAAAAATGGGCTTAGGAAACCTGAGATGTCGGGTAGAATGGCTAAGTGGTCAGTAAAACTAAGTGCCTATGATCTAGTATATGAACCTAGAAATGCTATAAAGTCTCAGGCTCTAGCAAACTTTGTGGCTGATTTCAGTAGTGATATTCAAAATGAAGTAGACCTAGAAGTTCAACAACTAGGAGAAACCTCAGAATCCTGGACATTATGTACTGATGGTGCATCTAATGTGAGAGGTGTGGGATTGGGTATACTACTAAAATCGCCACAGGGGGGCATATTAACCCATGCTATTAGGTGCGAATTTCCTGCCACTAATAATGAAGCAGAATATGAAACTTTAATTGCAGGATTAGAGTTGGCTAAGAACATGAATGTTAGAAATTTGCAAGTATATGTTGATTCATTGTTAATTACTAACCATTTAATGGATCCTATGCAGTCAAAGGTGAAAGATTAGTCGAATATCTTGAAATTGTCAAAAAATTAGCAGGATATTTTGAAGTTTTTACGCTTGAACAGGTACCAAGAGATGTTAATGCTGAAGCAGATGCCTTGGCAAACTTAGGATCATCAGTCAGAATACCAAAAGGAACTCAGATACCAATACTACATATCCTGTATCCTGCAATGGATCTTTTCAAATCTCGGGATAAGGAAGTAGCAAGTATCCAGGATCCTGATGATGAGTATCCTGAGGAGGATCCTAAGTCCTGGACAGCCCCAATCATGAAATACCTCAGAGAAGGACACATCCCAAAGGATGAGAATCCTAAGGCTTTTAGGATGAAGGTATCTCGATTCACTATTATTAATAATATCCTATATAAGAAATCTTTTGCAGGACCATACCTGAGGTGCTTGAAGGATCCCGAAACTAAGGAAGTACTTCAGGATATACACGAAGGGGATTGCGGCAACCATAATGGGGGCAGATCGTTGTTCTCGAAGGTGTTAAGAACATGATACTATTGGCCGTCTATGAGGAAAGATGCAGCAGAATATGCTCGAAGATGTGATGCATGTCAAAGGCACAGCAACATAATACATCAGCCTGCTGAGCCATTATATCCTATTGCTTCCCCTTGGCTGTTCATGAAATGGGGTATGGACATAGTGGGGAAGTTGCCCAAGGCTCCAGGAGGAAAAGTTTTTATGCTGGCAATCACGGATTATTTCTCCAAATGGGTTGAAGCTAGGGCATTTGTTAAAGTCAGAGACCAAGAAGTAGTATCCTTCATAAAGAGGAATATCCTGACTAGGTTCGGGATACCAGCCGAGATAATTTGTGACAATGGCTCTCAGTTCATTAGCAATAGAACCACTGATTTTTGCAAAAGTTGGGGAATTAAGATGATTACATCCACACCAGTACATTCTCAAGCAAATGGGCAGGCAGAATCCTCGAACAAGATAATTGTCAACAATTTAAAGAAAAGATTAGGAGCTAAGAAAGGAAGATGGGTGGAAGAGTTACCCTTTGTTTTATGGGCTGATAGGACAACAGTAAAGAGTGCAACTGGGTAAACTCCATTTTCCTTAGTGTTTGGATCAGAAGTGGTGATCCCGATAGAAATGGTGATACCTACAGCAAGATCCAATCTCCGGGGTCCTGAGAAGAATCCTGAAGCTCTATGCCACGAATTGGATATTGTCAATGAGACTAGGGATGCGAAAAAATTGAGAATGGCAGCATATCAACAGAGGATATCCAGAGCATATAACAAGAATCTAAGGACTAGAAGGTTTCAAGTTGGAGATTGGGTGTTAAGGAAGGCTTTTCAGAATACTACTAACCCTGCTGATGGAAAGTTAGCTCCAAAATGGGAAGGACCATATGAGATTGAGTCGGAATCTGGGAAAGGAGTATACAGACTTAAGAATATGGAGGGGGATGTATTGCCAAGATCTTGGAATGCTATACACCTCAAAGCCTATTTCAAATGAGTTAAGAATGTAATTTCTAACTCAGAATGGTATGGATTCTATTTCTTTTTAATATGTCTATTTAATTTATTCTTTGAAACCCAATACTGACTTAAGCATCGGAGGGGTGTTAGCCAAGCTAACACCCACCTTAGTTTAACGGTGTTTTACATGATATGCTTCGGGATATAGCTCCAGGATATACACTCGTAATTCAAAAAATTAGAGGATTGGCCCCTTCTCTCGCGTTTAAGGGATCCTTATCCCTTCAAACGTTTAAAGGTATTCACCTTTCTCTCGAGTTGGGTTTAAACACCACTCCTGGAGCGCAAGTTGTTCAGGGATAGTTCAAGATAGCGGTGTCACGCCCTGAATATTGCGGAAGCGTGATTATGGTGTGACTTGCTTAATACCATTGCATTCAATCATAACAACAACTATATGATAAAAACCACAGATGGTCATCCATTACTTAAGTTTGAAAACATAACAACATTGTCTTGACACAAAGACTTCAAATCAAATTACAAACCGTACGAATTGTTTAAAGTTCCATAAGGACTTAACAAAAGACTTTAGTTAAAACTAGGAATCAGAAGAGGTGTCTTGTCCAGGATAGGACACCCTAACCAAATCCTAAGACCATGGATGACATCTTTTATTCTTAAACAACACTTAGAACTTCTGAACGCCTGCCAGATCCACATCTAATTCCCTGAAATACATGTAATTTGAAAACATCAACAAAAGTTGAGCGAGTTCATTTGTTTGTTTGTGTGTATGAATAAACCCTTGAAATCACTGAAAGTATGTATGTAAGTTTGTAAACTCCTGGTATGAAAGCAACAAGGAAAACAGATCACCAATGGTTTGCAAGGCCATTGATATGTGTGAAGTGATGCAGGAAAACTCAAACCTAGCAAATTTGTCTCCGGGAATAAGACATAATCACCTCATTGGCCACCCTGGTCGACATGGGTGTGGGCTCGCTACACCCAAATAGATCTATCACTCATGCCCCTCGGTCCTTCAAAGAGGATTAATGGTCTTGAGCATTATACCCACCACTCACATGATCAAGTAGTACCCTTCCTTAGCTAACTATACCAAATAAAAATGTATGTAAATAGTTTGTAACATGTATTTCACCCCCAAAGTTATAAAACCAAAAAGAGTTAAAGAAAAGGGGGAACATGAACTCACAGTCTTGTGTCTTCGTAACACCGTAACTCAAAGCTCTGCCTGGCGTAAACGACTACCTACAACGTAGTAATGTCTATTAGATAAACGGACCATGCCTTGAGTGGTGCAATGTCAGGTAAGCCAAATGGAATCGGGTCAAGATCAGGCAAAGGCTCAGGAGCAGGTATCAGCTCAGGATCAGCGGATGCATCAATAGGCTGATCATCAGGAACAAAATCAGGCTCAATGTTAAGCTTAAAGTCATGTGGAGGAATCAGTGCGGCTGACATAGCCGTATCATCATCAGAATCAGTGGGGTAACGCTGCAGTCCGACTGCCTGCAAAGCGGAAGATGACACCTACTCAAAGGAATCTGGAACAGAGTGTAAACTAGAGTCAGAAGAAATCTCAATAACGGGAATCCCCATAAGTGGAATAGCAACAACGTCCTCATCGAGCACTCCATCACCCTGAGCGTCATCGGGATGACCTTCAACAAACAGATCAATATCATCATCAAAAAGATCATCGAATGGTCAATCCTCAGGTGGAATGACCATGAGAGGAACGGGAGCGAGGATCGGTGCCACGACATGCTCACCATCGGGGTGACCGATGATAAGATGACCGTGAACTGGAATAGGAATAAGAAAGGGATCCTCGTCTGGGATACCATTAGCAAGCGGTGGATCATCTCCAAAATCAGGCAGCGCAAAGGGCTGAAAATCGTCCTCGTCGTCGGATAACATCTTAGGGTCACTCTCTGTATCGGAGGTAAAGATCTCTGGCTCAGGGGCGATCTCATCGTCAGAGACAATAGCCATGGGGTCATCAATATCAGACAAACCACTCTCAGATTAAGACATAGTATCTGTAACAAACAATCATAATGTATGCACATATATCAATCACTGTCAGTTAGTATGCAATCAAAACAATGTATCATGTAATCATATATTCTCACAAATCCTTTCTATCCTTCCTAGTCTCCCAGACTAAACCAACTAGTCTAACCAACCAGTCTCTCAGACTAACCACCCAGTCTCTCAGACTAACCACCCAGTCTCTCAAACTGACCAACCAGTCTCTCAGACCGAACCACCCATACTCTCAGACTGAACCACCCAGTCTCTCAGACTGAACCACCCAGTCTCTCTGACTGAACCACCCAGTCACTCAGACTGAACCACCCAGTCTCTCTGACTGAACCACCCAGTCTCTCTGACTAAACCACAAACATATACCAGGAAATGTGTTTCGTGTCTTTTTTTTGTAAAAATGTTTGTTTCCCTGGATATGGGCGTTCTGTGTCTGCATTGAAAACATGTTATAGAAATGTTTTCGTGAGAGCCCTAATGATTGTAGTCTAGACTCGAGAAGGAATCCTAGTTCACTACAATCGAAGCTCTGATACCAAACTGTCACACCCTGAATATTGCGAAAGCATGATTATGGTGTGACTTGCTTAATACCATTGCATTCATTCATAACAACAACTATATGATAAAAACCACAGATGGTCATCCATTACTTAAGTTTGAAAACATAACAACATTATCGTGACACAAAGACTTCAAATCAAATTACAAACCGTACGAATTGTTTAAAGTTCCATAAGGACTTAACAAAAGACTTTAGTTAAAACCAGGAATCGGAAGAGATGACTTGTCCAGGATAGGACACCCTAACCAAATCCTAAGACCATGGATGACATCTTTTATTCTTAAACAACACTTGGAACTTCTGAACGCCCGCCAGATCCACATCTAATTCCCTGAAATACATGTAATTTGGAAACATCAACAAAAGTTGAGCGAGTTCATGTGTTTGTTTGTGTGTATGAATAAACCCTTGAAATCACTGAAAGTATGTATGTAAGTTTGTAAACTCCTGGTATGAAAGCAAAAAGGAAAACAGATCACCAATGGTTTGCAAGGCCATTGATATGTGTGAAGTGATGCAGGAAAACTCAAACCTAGCAAATTTGTCTCCGGGAATAAGACATAGTCACCTCATGGGCCACCCTGGTCCACATGGGTGTGGGCTCGCTACACCCAAACAGATCTATCACTCATGCCCCTCGGTCCTTCAAAGAGGATTAATGGTCTTAAGCGTTATACCCACCACTCACATGATCAAGTAGTACCCTTCCTTAGCTAACCATACCAAATAAAAAATGTATGTAAACAGTTTGTAACATGTATTTCACCCCCGAAGTTATAAAACCAAAAACAGTTAGAGAAAAGGGGGAACATGAACTCACACTCTTGCATCTTCGTAACACCGTAACTCAAAGCTCCGCCTGGCGTAAACGACTACCTACAACGTACTAATGTCTATTAGACGAACAGACCGTGCCTTGATTTAGTATTAGTTAGTGTCTTTGAGTCACGTTCATTGTATCTTCAATATTATTCCATGTTATATAATTATTTGTTAAAATAATTAATATTTTAACTTAAATTATATTTATTAAATTTTGGAATAATTGCTAAAACAATATATATTAACTTAATACTTCCCAAGTATTTATACTTGTATATTCTTCCCAAGGATGGGTATATTTGTATTCATATTTCTTATACTTGTATATTTTTGCCTTGTATTGGAGTCGTATTCCGGTGTGTATTTATGCGTACGAAAATACGTATTTATTGTAACCGTTAAGTATTCTTAACAAAAACCCATATATATTTTAAGAAATACTACTTAGAAAAATTATTTATAATTTTTCTCCTGACAAAATATTTGTATTTTCATATAAGTCCCAAAAATGATATATTTTCAAGTCTAACTTAGAAAATAGAGTTAATTACATAGTTAGTCCCTGTGGTTTGCACAAAATAACAAACTTAGGTACTAATAGTTTATGATAACATTCTAGGGTATTAACTTTTCATTTTGTAACGTTTGAGGGTATTAAGCTTATTTGTAGGCTTAAAATCACATTTTGTTAGTACCTAAGTATGTTATTTTGTGCAAACCACAGGGACTACCTATGTTATTACCTTAGAAGTTAATACCTCCAAACGTTACAAAATGAAAAGTTAATACCCTAGAAGGTGATTTTAAACTATTAGTACCTAAGTTTGTTATTTTGTGCAAACCACAGGGACTAACTATGTAATTAACTCTAGAAAATATATATAAACTTGTTTTTATCCAAAAATAATATATTTCATGTATAATTTAGAAAATATATATTTCTTCCAAAAATGATTTATCTCTAATATTTCCAAGAAAACATATATATTTTATTCACCAAAAATAATATATTTTCTTCTTGTCAAAATATGATATAACTTTGTAAAAATTATGAAAATCCCATTTTCACTCTTTTGGTGTCCAAAATATTATTTACCAAAAATATACTTTGTGAATCAATTTTCCGGAATATTTTGTAAGCCTTATTCCGTAGTTCGGTTTCACCAATATTTTGTGTGCACTTGTATATTTATATTCTTGGAATTTTTGTAATATTTTGGATTGTAACTTTGGGTATTATGATGAGTTATATTATTTCGAGTCCTAAAATAATATAACTAATACATATAATATACAATTAATCACACACATTGTGTCTTCTAAATATATATTTCCTAAATACATATTTAGTCACTTTTATTTATAAAAACCAACCTCCAATATTTATATTTTTGTAACCAAAATTTATGGCAAAGTTTATGTAAAGTTTCATGGTTTGAAATACACTCGTAAATGTATGTTTATAAATATTTTTCTAAGTGTTTAGATTTTTAGAAAATTTTGCCATAGTTTCCCCTAAAAATGGAGGTTTCCATGCTTTCAAGCGTATCATTTTCTTTTGTAAAAATCATCACAATCAATTCAAAATCAACCATAAACAACCTCTACTTACCAATTTGCCAAAAATCATGCGTATTCTACTACTTCATGAACTTGAATATTTGTAAAAATTTGTAGTAACTTACTAGTGTTATTAGTAAGCATTGTTATCCTTTAAAGTGTGATTAGTTCTTTAAAAACTTCATTTTTAAAGAATATAGATGTTTACAACTTGAAGTCATGTTTTCTAAAAATACTTCTTTATGCATTCTTCTTGTTTCACAAGTGTTCCTACACTTTTTAACCACTAAAAATAAGATTCGTTTATGTAATAACCAAGATTTAGTAAAACTTATATTTTTAACTTGGTTTCTTTGAAAACCCATTCATAAATCTTTAGATCTACAAGTGTTACTACTCACTTTGATCATTATTTTTCAAGTAATCAATGTATCATTTCAAGTTCATGATTCATGTGTGGATGATCCATCTTCCTACAATATTTCTACTTTCACATCTTGCTAGATTATGTTTTTAATCATGATCTAGCAAGATCTTATGATGATCAACATCATTTCTACAAACAATCAATGATTAACAAGCATAACAACTCATATTCATCAAGATTACTTCATTTAACATGCTTATGTTCAAGTTTCATTCTTATGATCTTTAGTGTTCTTCAAGTTTTTGATTATGATTCTTCTTTAACCACTAAAAATGGAAGTAAAATGGAGTGTACAAGGCTTTTACCACTAGCTCAAGGCTAGGGATGATTCAAGTGTAGAAAACAAGTGGATAAAAGCAAATGAACAAGGTCCTTTCACTTCCACATGCTCCTAGCTTCTTTGTATGGTCTCTAGCACCCTTGTGTACTTGGAATATATGAGAATGGATGAATGAAGGTGGTGGTGGTGGTGCTTGGGGTCGGCCGAGAACAAGAGAGGGGAAGAGAGGAGAGTAAGTGTGTGTTAGTATGTGAAGTTTATGAACTTATGATCCTTCAAGTTCTTTTATAAACCATCTTAACCTTCTAACTCTTGGTTTTTATGCTACAAAAAGCACCAACAAGATCTATTTAAAAATGAAAATAAATCCCCTTGTGGGACCCTTGTTGGAGCCGAGAATAGGTGGGGGGGGGGGTCTAGCATAGGTTGTAACTAGATTAGTTACATTAAGGTTAAAAATCAAGTGTTAGTTAGTTATATTAGTTACTAGATATTTTATGAGGTGTTATGATGTTTGGGGACCATAACTAGCTTGGTAATGTTAAACAGTGCTTTTAGTGTAAATTTGGTGTTTCGGGTAGTGTCCGGTTGTTCGGTTCGATACTGGTTCGTTAAACTGCTAAACTATGTAGTTTAGTGTGCTTTATGTTACCTTTTGTGACACTTTTAATTTCTGACACTTAGGGAAGCATTCAGGACCATTTAATCATTTTTCTGCATGATAAAAGTATGTTTAAATGCTGATTTATGCTGAATTTTGCTAAATTCGGCACCTTGGGTGAGTTTTAGGCACTTTTCGGCACTTAAACTATCACTTAGGAAGGCAGTTTTGTGATCCTTACTTTTCTACACACTATACTAGTGTAGCACTTGGTTTCTGTCTCATACTGGGTCTCGAAACACTATCTGTCTATGTACTGAGTTCTGTCAGCATCTTCTGATTTATCCATTTACTGTGCTAACTGTGTTTCGTGCATCATTTATGTCAATAAGTTTGTAATGCAGTAATGATATGACATTATGCAATATGTGATGCACATATAAGTATAATGCGGCAATCAGAAAGCAGTTATTTGTAATTCAGCACAGGGAATAAATGCGGGTATTTAGCTTTCATTCGGTCCTCACGCTCCCAAGTAAACTCTGGGCCGTGACGTGCATTCCAACGAACCTTGACGAGTTTAACACTACTCCTTCGTGTTTTGCTATCCTTCCAATCAGTAACCTCAACGGGTTCTTCAGTAAAGTGGAGTGTGTCGTCAATGTGAACTTCGTCAGCAGGAATAACCACTATCTCTTGTGTTGGACTTTTCTTCAAATTAGATACATGGAATGTATCATGAACACCATTTAGTTCTGCTGGTAGCTCCAACCTGTATGCCACCTTACCAATTCTTTCCAGGATTCTGAATGGTCCGATGTATCGTGGGTTTAACTTTCCACGCTTCCCAAAGTGTGCCACACATTTCCAAGGTGAGACTTTTAGTAAAACCACATTTCCCACTTCAAATTCCAAAGGTTTCCTTCTTCGGTCCGCATAACTCTTTTGGTGATCACGAGCCGCCTTGATGCGTTCTCGAATCTGCATAATCTTATCTGTCGTTTCTTGGACCAATTCGGGACCAACCAGCTATCTATCGCCTGCATCTGCCCAGCATAACGTTGATCGACACTCGCGTCCGTAAAGAGCTTCAAACGGTGCAGCTTGAATGCTTGTATGGTAGCTGTTGTTATAGGAGAACTCAACCAAAGGTAGGTGAATGTCCCAACTGCCACCCATATCTATAACGCAAGCTCGTAACATATCTTCAAGTGTCTGAATCGTCCTCTCACTTTGGTCGTCTGTCTTTGGATGGAAAGCAGTACTCAGATTCAACTGAGAACCAAACGCTTCTTGAAAGGATTGCCAAATCCTTGACACAAATCTCCCATCTCTATCTGATATAATCGAGATAGGCACTCCATGCCGTGCAACTATCTCTCTTAGGTAAAGCTCAGCTAGCTTACCTGTGTTGTCCTTCTCTCTGATCGGCAAAAAGTGCGCAGATTGTGTCAAACGGTCCACGATTACCCAAATCGTGTCATGACCTCTGGGAGTCTTGGGCAACTTCGTTATGAAATCCATCGAGATCTGCTCCCATTACCACATGGGTATCTGTAACACCCCGAAAACGGGATTGGTAATCAAACCCCGTTAATACTAAAAGACGGGTAAAATACCGTTAGCGGTAAAAGTAACTCGGTAAATATTAGGATTTAAATAATTAAACCTAATATTAAATAAAAGTTATACAAAGGCTTATGGATAAATAAAGTGTATAAAAAGGCCCGAGTTGACGGAACCTAAAATAAACTTAGTCATAAATATTTCTGAACCCGCTAAGCTAACTAGGAATGTTTGACCCGGTTACTAAGAGGGAATATGGATTGGAAATAAGTAGGTTGTAACCTACTTAATAATTAACGAAACATGAGGGACCAAAGCTAGATATTTGGAAAAGTTTAATTATTAAAACAAAAATAAAAAAAACACACCACACATAGTGTGTGTGTGTGAGATCGACCAGGAGGTGAACTCCATAAACTCAAACCCTAAACTCAACAAATTCTTCAAATTAGATGACCAATTGAAGGCCAAACTCGGATTTGAATATATAGAAACGATCACCAAGTCAAGGGGATCGTAAGGTATGTTGAATTTCTAACATTCATGAAGTTGTGAAAATTAGTTAACTTTGCATGATGCGATCTATGCATGAATCGTAAAGGCTATGGCCGAATTAATGAAGTATGATTGCTTAGGAACAAACCCTAAGTAGAAATTTGAAGTAAAAATTGCTATGATTTGAGTAATTTGATGATTTACCACTTTTAGACAAGTGGGTTTTGATTATGAAGTGAAGGTGATGATATGTTAGTGCTAGAAATTATCATAAATGATAGTTGAAGTAAGAAACTTGAACAATTTGCAAGTTGAGTATTTGATCATTCATGATAAAGGTTGAATTTTGATGTTAACCTTGGTCAAAATGACTAGTTATGAACTAGTTAGTAAATGTGTAAAATTATGCCCATTAGGTGTTTGTTAAAATGCCTAAATGAAAGCTAAAATATTGAAATTTCGAGTGAAACGCACATTCGAATAATATGGAGAATTATGTGAAATATAAAACGATAAGAGTTCTAAATATCATGATGATTTAGACTTAATTGTGTAAACCATGTGATTGAAAGTAGTTAACTTTGATAAGTTAAGATAACTAATGATGAAGTCGAATAGTAGTTTTGACATAAAATCCGTAAGATGAAATAGTCATAATAATGATGACTAATCTAACCGTCTTACGAATCATGATGATAGTTTGACTCTTGACAAGCTAGATGGAGGCTTGGGCAAGGAGCGGGTCAAACGGATCGTGTACGCGAAAAAGAGCATAACCGGATGCAAGGTAAGCGACGCTTACATCCTTTTTGTAGAATATGCATTATTTTGTAAATTACAAATGCGATAGTGTAGTATCCGAAATAAGGGTTCCGACGCTATTAACACGAGTCGGAACAAACATAAATGATAAAAACCATGGGTCATGGTGAAAAGAGGCGAAACGGTAATTTAGTCATGTAATGACTAACAATTAATGAGTTTTCGTTAAGATCACTTTAAAGTGCAACTAATAACGAGAAAATGAGTAAAGATGGAAATTTAGTCAAGTATCGACTAAAGTAAATTGTAGTTAAAAAGGGGTCTAGTGGCAAAAATTCGAAATGGGTCGGATGAGCAAATTGGTAATTAACAACCATGTTTTGCTACTTATGAAAATGCTTGGTCATATAGGCCAAACGGGTCAAATGGCGTGATAACACCATTTGACAATATCGACTAATGTGGTTGTCAAGTCTTGTGTTAACAGGAGCGATTAGCGATTCGGATAACTGCGTCGCCAAAGAATATGTGATAATAAAAGCGAGGTATAAATCGGGTCCATTTGTTAACCCGAGCCAGGTACGCATCAATGAGATTATAGTTTAAATGTGTGATTTTGATCATTTTTGTAATGAAAGTCCTTCGTCGTAAATGAGGGACTAATGTTGATAAATATGCCCTTGATGGGTAAATTAGGCAAACGACCCTTATGGGTGGATTAGGAATCACGTATTATAATCATGTAATCCTTAGATAAGCATCAAGGTTATGGGTATAAACCTTTGTGGGTCAAATGCCCAAGAATGGGTCTTTTTCGTAAAATGACAAACCGAGATGTAAAACACGACATAAATAGTTTACTACATCAAATCCACCACAAATATAATTGTGGTGGAAGACCATTTGAGAACTAATGTGAAAATATGGTGCTGAAAATGAATGAGCGAGATTTATGCCTAAAAGGACCTAAATACCCTTAACGGGTCAAAATAAGATTATAAGTAAAAATGGGTCAATAATGCGTAGAAATACGTAATTGGAACCTAATATGATAAGATATATTGAAATTATGAATATCATGAGAATAAGGACCAAATAAACATGTTTGTGTGATAAAATCACGAATGGATCAAACTTTGGTAAAAAGGGAATAAGTCGAAGACTTAAAAGTCTGAAATTTTATTAATCCGGATATTGGATTTTAACTCCATAAGATGGAGAATTAAATTACGGACGCTTAGGAAAAAGAATCGGGTAAAACGGATTAAAAACGAGAGAGTTATGCTCGTTTCCGTGAAATCGGGTTATGCTGGGAATCTGCAGCACCAGCAAACAACATTCTGTCGAAAACAGGTGCTAGCGTAGCGCGAGCATGTGCTAGCGCTACGCGAGCATGTGTCAGTTTCACGAAAATCGTTTATTTTAACCGTTGATGCATTGCGAACCCGTTTAAAATACGTTCTAAGTTACGTATGACTAATCCAACTCATGTTTTATGAGTTTCAGGTATAATTTTAGCACCGGAGGACGATCAAGCACAACGAAGAACCAAACACAATCGAGAAATAAGCTTCCGCACTATGTATCGTTGTTATGTTAAATGACGAACTCACACATGTTATGTTGTATAGTTTTAATTATGTAAGAAAGTTTAATGAAACCCGGAATTTCAATGTATTGGTAATTCTAATTACCCATTTATCTTCGTAAATTATATGAAAAATCGTTAAATAATAATAAGGGTGTTACAAGTTGGTATCAGAGCCCTGGTTTAAGAGATTCAAGTATGGTGGGGAAAACCATGCTTGGACTTAAACCTTATGCTCTTAATAAAGATTGGTGTTCGGTTCGAGGCTTGATCGCAAATCCGGTAAGTACATGTATATCAATGGTTTAGTATGATTAAAGTGTTGAGAACAACACATATGGTTATCGTGTAATACACGTTACACCAATAATAACGATATAGAATAGATATAGTCAACGAAATTACACGCGTTGATGCGTATAGCAGAAAAGCCATGTATTATAATACGGGCATCCTTTATGTCGAAATTACTAACTGTTGTATATGTTTTAGTTGAAGGACACTCGCATATGAAGATTGCGAGAGTTTAACAAATCGCAGATTGGACAAAGGAACGGTCCAAAGAGCATGCTCACCAAGGACTAAATCGCGTAACGACTGCGAACAAGGTTAATGGCAAGGAACGCCCGTCGGGGCAAGCATTACCAGGTGCACACTTAAAATTTAATTGCACAAATAGTAATATGCAACAAATATGTAGAAATTGAAAGTTGCATATGTAGATTAAAAACTTGAAAAAACCCGAATAGAAAATGTATTCGGGATATTGTTTCCAAGAGAAACAGACAAAGGCGTTACTTACATAGGGCGTGATGTGAAAACTATAAAAAGGTCATGCGTGTCATCTGTTAATCGCTTACTTTGGCCAAGTAAGTAGTGGCATATGATACCATGAACTTCTTATAGCGGACACATTTACATCCGATGTAGTAAGGACGGGGTGAATGGGACAAATTAAAAAGTACCCAAATGAAACAA
Source organism: Helianthus tuberosus (assembly GCA_030545235.1). NCBI lineage: Eukaryota > Viridiplantae > Streptophyta > Magnoliopsida > Asterales > Asteraceae > Helianthus > Helianthus tuberosus. Next base: position 106,759,058 of record CM060414.1, on the reverse strand, counting down.
ATGAACAAAATAGTTGATAATAATGTAAACGCACAGCCGGGTGACCGGAAGCGTATTACATTAGGATAACGAGCCCGAGAGAAGGGACAAGGATTAATGTAAATGATGATATAAATAAATGACCTAAGGAAAATTCTCGAAAATAAGTCATTTTGGACGAAGAGCCATGATTGACAAAATGGGCAAGTAAAACCAAAGTATAGATGATCCGCCGGATCAGAAAAACAAAGGTATTGCCCATACGAAAAAGGTAATCAAGGTTGTTAACTTTAGTCGTAGTAAAGAAAGGATAAAGATGATAATCGTCACTCGTAATCAATAAGGCCGTCAAGGATGGTCGCGTAAAGAATAAAAGAAATGGTTGAATAAAAGCGACGGAATTTCGCTAAGACGACTAAATAAATCAAAACGAAGTCTTAATGCATACCGGAAGGTTTGCAATGATAATGACTTCGGTAAAACACCCGGTTGATGGGTAAGGATTTAAACACATGCGTAGACCGATAAACGAGAATGCGGATGGAAAGTTAAAAGACTCGGGTTTCGAGTCACGACTAAAAGATGATGAGATACTGTAAATAGAAATTTTGATAAAATTACGTTCGACTAATTTAAAGTCGAACGGGTCGAACAAAGGATGAAATTTGACGTTCACAAGTGATGAAACTTCACACGAACAAGTCAAACGAATTAAATAAATGATGACGCTTGCTAATGTAAGTAAGCGCGAACTGAATAAATAAAAGTGTGAAATGTTAACAAACCTATGTATAGGGTTGTAAGCGTTAAGAACGTTAAGATAAAAGAACCCGGGTAATGGGTTGTAAAGAAGTATAAGTATGAACCGTGAAACGGTAAGCGTAGAACAAACTGACGTGTAAATGACGTAAGGAGTCATAAAGTCAGAAGAATAGTCCGAAAGTAAACAAATGAAGCCTTAGACTACGGTCAAGGTCAACTAAAGTTCAAAAGCGAAAATAAATGATTCCAAACATAACAAGGGATGCCTTAAAACTATATATATATATATATATATATATATATATACAATTGAATTCAGACACGAATAAAAGATGATCTATGGGATCATCATAACCTACGGGATTAAACGTAACGTCAAGGTCTACGGGACCAAGAAGACCCTTGGGTCATAAATGAAAGAAACGAACAGTTGAGGTCTCACCTTAAAAGGGTGAAAAATCTAAAGAAATAGCCTATGATGCTAAGTGAAAGAACCTACGGGTCAATAGTGTAAAGCAAGGGAACTGGTTACGATTCCCCGCGTAAAATGAGAACGGAAAAGAATAAATTATGGGTTGTCAATTTCCTTAATATGAGTAATTGACATAGTTAAAAAGAAAAACGTTAAACTAAAATTCAGTTTTAGTAAGAGACAACGTTTTAATAAATATGAATATTATAAGACGAATTCGGAAAAATGATTAATATCAAAGAATATAGATCCTAGCACCGATAGATGCAAGGCGATACATTCGAAAGAAAGATTTTCGGTAATGAAAAGTCGACATAAACTTAAACAAGACGTGATGTGATCACGGTCACAAAAAGTGATACATAGTATAACCACGTCGTAACGTGAGTTATGAGATTTGACATCAGAAAACACACAATGGGTCGGGGTGGCAATAAGATATACCCGAATGACGGGGTATAAAGTGACGGCGACTAATCAGTCTAGCCAGTAAAACCTTTTAAAGTCAAGATAGCGTTACGACTTATACAAAGCGCTTGTCAATATAAGATTAGCTTGAAGTAAACATATTGAAGAATAAATATGATCCAGTGATCAGATAACAACTCGGTCAAATAAGTGACCAGAATAAGAAATACAAGATGAAAGTATTAGCCTTTGAGGCCATACACGTAAAAGGCGCATACGCCTTAAAACCGAAAACACATTACCATACTTTTCTGGTAAGATTGTTATATACGAGCAATACTCAAGCGATCGCCAAAACTAAGGTTCAGATGATCTAAACCAATAAGGTACGTAGGAAAGGTTTCGAGGACGAAACCTCTTTAAGGGGGGTAGACTTGTAACACCCCGAAAACGGGATTGGTAATCAAACCCCGTTAATACTAAAAGACGGGTAAAATACCGTTAGCGGTAAAAGTAACTCGGTAAATATTAGGATTTAAATAATTAAACCTAATATTAAATAAAAGTTATACAAAGGCTTATGGATAAATAAAGTGTATAAAAAGGCCCGAGTTGACGGGACCTAAAATAAACTTAGTCATAAATATTTCCGAACCCGCTAAGCTAACTAGGAATGTTTGACCCGGTTACTAAGAGGGAATATGGATTGGAAATAAGTAGGTTGTAACCTACTTAATAATTAAAGAAACATGAGGGACCAAAGCTAGATATTTGGAAAAGTTTAATTATAAAAACAAAAATAAAAAAAACACACCACACATAGTGTGTGTGTGTGAGAGATCGACCAGGAGGTGAGCTCCATAAGCTCAAACCCTAAACTCAACAAATTCTTCAAATTGGATGACCAATTGAAGGCCAAACTCGGATTTGAATACATAGAAATGATCACCAAGTCAAGGGGATCGTAAGGTATGTTGAATTTCTAACATTCATGAAGTTGTGAAAATTAGTTAACTTTGCATGATGCGATCTATGCATGAATCATAAAGGCTATGGCCGAATTAATGAAGTATGATTGCTTAGGAACAAACCCTAAGTAGAAATTTGAAGTAAAAATTGCTATGATTTGAGTAATTTGATGATTTACCACTTTTAGACAAGTGGGTTTTGATTATGAAGTGAAGGTGATGATATGTTAGTGCTAGAAATTATCATAAATGATAGTTGAAGTAAGAAACTTGAATAATTTGCAAGTTGAGTATTTGATCATTCATGATAAAGGTTGAATTTTGATGTTAACCTTGGTCAAAATGACTAGTTATGAACTAGTTAGTAAATGTGTAAAATTATGCCCATTAGGTGTTTGTTAAAATGCCTAAATGAAAGCTAAATTATTGAAATTTCGAGTGAAACGCACATTCGAATAATATGGAGAATTATGTGAAATATAAAACGATAAGAGTTCTAAATATCATGATGATTTAGACTTAATTGTGTAAACCATGTGATTGAAAGTAGTTAACTTTGATAAGTTAAGATAACTAATGATGAAGTCGAATAGTAGTTTCGACATAAAATCCGTAAGATGAAATAGTCATAATAATGATGACTAATCTAACCGTCTTACGAATCATGATGATAGTTTGACTCTTGACAAGCTAGATGGAGGCTTGGGCAAGGAGCGGGTCAAACGGATCGTGTACGCGAAAAAGAGCATAACCGGATGCAAGGTAAGCGACGCTTACATCCTTTTTGTAGAATATGCATTATTTTGTAAATTACAAATGCGATAGTGTAGTATCCGAAATAAGGGTTCCGACGCTATTAACACGAGTCGGAACAAACATAAATGATAAAAACCATGGGTCATGGTGAAAAGAGGCGAAACGGTAATTTAGTCATGTAATGACTAACAATTAATGAGTTTTCGTTAAGATCACTTTAAAGTGCAACTAATAACGAGAAAATGAGTAAAGATGGAAATTTAGTCAAGTATCGACTAAAGTAAATTGTAGTTAAAAAGGGGTCTAGTGGCAAAAATCCGAAATGGGTCGGATGAGCAAATTGGCAATTAATAATCATGTTTTGCTACTTATGAAAATGCTTGGTCATATAGGCCAAACGGGTCAAATGGCGTGATAACACCATTTGACAATATCGACTAATGTGGTTGTCAAGTCTTGTGTTAACAGGAGCGATTAGCGATTTGGATAATTGCGTCGCCATAGAATATGTGATAATAAAAGCGAGGTATAAATCGGGTCCATTTGTTAACCCGAGCCAGGTACGCATCAATGAGATTATAGTTTAAATGTGCGATTTTGATCATTTTTGTAATGAAAGTCCTTCGTCGTAAATGAGGTACTAATGTTGATAAATATGCCCTTGATGGGTAAATCAGGCAAACGACCCTTATGGGTGGATTGGGAATCACGTATTATAATCATGTAATCCTTAGATAAGCATCAAGGTTATGGGCATAAACCTTTGTGGGTCAAATGCCCAAGAATGGGTGTTTTTCGTAAAATGACAAACCGAGATGTAAAACATGACATAAATAGTTTACTACATCAAATCCACCACAAATATAATTGTGGTGGAAGACCATTTGAGAACTAATGTGAAAATATGGTGCTGAAAATGAATGAGCGAGATTTATGCCTAAAAGGACATAAATACCCTTAACGGGTCAAAATAAGATTATAAGTAAAAACGGGTCAATAATGTGTAGAAATCCGTAATTGGAACCTAATATGATAAGATATATTGAAATTATGAATATCATGAGAATAAGGACCAAATAAACATGTTTGTGTGATAAAATCACGAACGGATCAAACTTTGGTAAAAAGGGAATAAGTCGAAGACTTAAAAGTCTGAAATTTTATTAATCTGGATATTGGATTTTAACTCCATAAGATGGAGAATTAAATTACGGACGCGTAGGAAAAAGAATCGGGTAAAACGGATTAAAAACGAGAGAGTTATGCTCGTTTCCGTGAAATCGGGTTATGCTAGGAATCTGCAGCACCAACAAACAACATTCTGTCGAAAACAGGTGCTAGCGTAGCGCGAGCATGTGCTAGCGCTACGCGAGCATGTGTCAGTTTCGCGAAAATCGTTTATTTTAACCGTTGATGCATTGCGAACCCGTTTAAAATACGTTCTAAGTTACGTATGACTAATCCAACTCATGTTTTATGAGTTTCAGGTATAATTTTAGCACCGGAGGACGATCAAGCACAACGAAGAACCGAACACGATCGAGAAATAAGCTTCCGCACTATGTATCGTTGTTATGTTAAATGACGAACTCACACATGTTATGTTATATAGTTTTAATTATGTAAGAAAGTTTAATGAAACCCGGAATTTCAATGTATTAGTAATTCTAATTACCCATTTATCTTCGTAAATTATACGAAAAATCGTTAAATAATAATAAGGGTGTTACAGTATCTCAGGTTGCTGCAGAAGACCTGAAGGCTTTCGATACTCGGCCTTCACCTTGGCACAAGTTAAACACTTTCCAACATAAGTAGCCACATCACCTTTCAGTCTCGACCACCAGTAGAAATCCTTTAAATCTTGGTACATCTTGTTCGATCCTGGGTGGATCAGGTACCTCGATTTATGAGCTTCATCGAAAATAACGTTTCTAAGGCCACCAAAGAGGGGAACCCAAATTCGTCCCATAAAGCGCAACGTTCCTTCCTCATTGGGTACCAACTCTTTCTCCATCCCACGAAGATATTCATCCTTCAAGTTTTCCTTCTTGAGAGCTTCTCTCTGCGCAGCACGAATACGCAACGAGAGGTCCGTTTGTATAATCATTTCCAAAGCCCTAACCCTTATGGGCTTAATCCTTTCTTTCCGACTCAAGGCGTCTGCCACCACATTCACCTTTCCTGGGTGATATTTGATTTCGCAATCATAGTCGTTTAACAACTCAACCCATCGTCGTTGTCTCATGTTAAGCTCTTTCTGATCGAATATGTGCTGCAGACTCTTGTGATCTGTAAAGATCGTACAGCGAGTGCCATACAAATAATGTCGCCAAATCTTCAAAGCAAACACCACTGCGCCTAGTTCCAAATCGTGCGTGGTGCAATTCTTTTCATGAACCTTTAACTGGCGCGAAGCGTAAGCGATAACCTTTTGGCGCTGCATCAACACACAGCCCAATCCCTGACACGAGGCATCACAGTATACCACGAAGTCATCGGTGCCTTCGGGCTGGGATAAAATAGGTGCATCGCAAAGCTTATTCTTAAGTAGCTGAAAAGCTTCTTCTTGTTTGTCTCCCCATTCATACTTCTTATTCTTCTGAGTAAGGGAGGTCAGCGGCTGAGCAATTTTTGAAAAATCCACGATAAATCTGCGATATTACCCTGCTAAGCCTAGAAATTGTCGGATCTCGGTTGGCGTCTTCAGAGTTTCCCAATTCTTAATAGCCTTAATCTTTGTGCGATCCACATGAATACCTTCTTTATTCACCACGTGACCAAGGAACTATACTTCACGCAACCAAAACTTGCACTACGAGAACTTAGCGTACAGTTTCTCTTTCTTGAGCAGCTCTAAAATGGCTCTTAGGTGTTGTTCATGATCTTCTTTCGTCCTTGAATAGATCAAAATATCATCGATAAATACAATCATGAATTTATCGAGATATGGCTTGCAAAATCGGTTCATCAAATCCATAACCACTGCTGGTGCATTTGTCAGACCAAACGGCATTACTAGAAACTCGTAATGTCCATAACGAGTTCTGAAGGCAGTCTTCGGAATACTCTCCTCTTGAATCCGCAGTTGGTGATAACCTGATCGAAGATCGATCTTGGAGTAGTAACTCGAACCCTGAAGTTGGTCGAAAAGATCATCAATCCTCGACAAAGGAAACTGATTCTTGATGGTTAACTTGTTTAGCTCTCGGTAGTCAATGCACATACGGAAACTACCGTCCTTCTTCTTGACAAACAAAACTGGAGCTCCCCAAGGCGAGAAGCTTGGTCTAATGAATCCCTTATCCAATAACTCCTGGAGCTGCGTCGACAACTCTTGCATTTATGAAGGCGCAAGTTGATAAGGTGCCTTGGCTACAGGCGCGGCGCCTGGAACCAAGTCAATATGGAATTCGACTTGTCGTTGGGGTGGTAATCCTGGCAAGTCTTCGGGGAAGACTTCAGGATACTCCCTCACTACAGGGATATTTTCCAGCTTCGGCTCTTCGGCTTCTTTGTCAACTACGTGAGCCAAGAAGGCAACACATCCTTTCCGTAAAAACTTTCGGGCTTTCAAACAACTGATAATCTTTAGAGGTGTATCATGCCTTTCTCCGTGAACTACAATCGTCTCTCCATTCGTTGTTGGGATACGAATAATCTTCTCGTGACATACAATCTCGGCTCAGTTACTCGATAGCCAATCCATTCCAACTACCACGTCAAAGCTTCCCAACTCAACTGGTTGAATATCGAGCGGAAACTCATGCTCTCCAAGTTCTATTACACAACCTCTAATGACTTCATTTGCCTCTACTAGCTTTCCATTAGCTAGTTCTATCGAATACGGGATATCTAACTTATCGGCAACTAACCCAAGTATATTCTTAAATTCTAGAGAAACGAAGCTATAATCAGCACCAGTATTGAATAACACAGACGCAAAATGTTGATTGATAGGGAACGTACCAGTGACTACGTTCGGATCTTGACGAGCTTCCCTAGCTCCAATGTTAAAGACTCTTCCCTGGGCTTGATTATTCTTTGGGCAATCTCGCTTGAAATGCCCAACATCACCACAGCTAAAGCAACCTGGACCGCGACCATTCCCATTTCCATTCTGGTTGTTGTTTGCTCCACGGTTTCCGTTACCAGATTGGTTTCCATTACCACCACGATTCCCATTACCACCATTTCCTCCTTGATTGTTCCTATTCCCATTACCGTTGCCACCATGGTTTCCAATGCCATTTCCATTACCTATCTGACCACCATTCCCACGGCCAGTACCAGCCCAGCACGTGTGATACTCGAGGAAAATCCACGGTCATCCTGATCTGACACTTCGCTGCTCTTGGATTACTTATCAAATTTCGGGACGAAATTTTTTTCAAGTTGGGGATGATGTGATAACCCAAACTTTCAAGGTCTTTTCTCGACACGTTACTTGTTTCACACCGGTGTTTTTTGATTCATTTGTATTTTAACTTGTGCACGTTTGATACATGACTGATATTTTGTATTATTGTTCGGTTGGTAGTGGAAACAATTGAATTGTTTTAAGTTATGGACTTAACCCATGAAACATGGGATCCTTGTCACAACCCGTAAGCGATGAAACAGTGGTTCTTCGTCGTCAACCCCCCCCCCCCCACTCGACGAAAAATAGTCTTTCGTCAAACTGGGTCTTTCATCAACTGGGTTGTTCGCCGGATGGGCCGAAGCCCAAGTGTGGCCCAAATACGACTAAGTTATAATTGCACTGCATTCGTAAATTTGTACCTAACGTGTTAAGTGACGAAACCCTAGACACTCTTTCCTCTCCCTTGCATCCGACGCCAATCACCTTTCTCTCGAAGTTCTTGTTTGTTCCATCTCACATTCAGTTAGTTATGATAACCCAACTCGATCTATTTGTTATGCTGTTTGTGTAGATACTCATTATCATAATTGATTTCATTTGTTGAATAATTTGATTGTGACTGATTGTTTGAATTGAAATCCATGAGTTATGGTTATAGAGACATATCATAGGAAACTAATGCGTGAAGACCGTAACCGACAAGTTAGTGTTGGTATGATAAAGATCCTTATAAATCTGTTTGGGTGTTTAAACGTTGAATGATAACAAGAACTGGTCGTAATTAGGGTTATGATATGTTACTGTTTAATCCGATAGATTAGAACCCGCACAATAAGAATTGGATGTCTCGTATTCAGTCACATTTACTGTATGGTTTTGTTGATCCTGATGTTGTTTGAGCGTTATATGTGTGCATAGCTTTGAATAAACCAGAACTGGGTGATTAGGGTTATGGTTATTCATGACAAACAGTGAGGAAGAAGGATCCCCGACGAAGAACCCACTCCGATGAATAATGTACTCTTTCTTCGAGGAGGACTTCGATGAACAATATAGTCCTTCGTCGATGAGTACTTCGATGCACAACCAAGGTTCGTCGTCATCATGTCACGAGGAAAGTTGATCTTTCGTCGACGGGATAAACAGACAGAACGTATGTTAAGGTTGGGTTTGGTTATGAATAACTAGGTGATGAAACTATGTTGTCACCTGTTAAGGATGTAACTATTAACTGAGGCAAAAATGGTTTGGTTGTTATAAATAGTACACTTAACTATTAAGTACTGTTGTGAAACATACATGTGTGTTGTGGAAATGTTATGAGTTGAATAGCTGCTATGTTGCTTGTATGCACACTACGATCATAATTTATATGTGAACCATGCGTATGTAAACTGATTGCATATACATGAATACCATAGGTTGTGACTGTTTAAGTGTGAACAAGTAGCTACTCATACCGAGCAAACCAAGGTGAGTTCACTTCTCTCAAAACAAGCATGCATCCGGTGGGGACAAACAAACTGACAAAACTTGTAAACGTATTTTTGTAAACCCATATCCTTGTAGGGGATATGAGGCGGTTTTCAAATACCCACATCCTTGTAGGGGATGTGAGGCAGATTTCACAACGCATATCCTTGCAGGGGATATGCAATGGTTTTCAGTAAACGTTGATGTTGGATAATACACTCACTTCTATCACTTAAGTCCCATCATACTACCGGGTTAGTTGCTTGTAGGGCAACGGGGTTATTAGTTGATAGTGCTATTAGGTTTGGCACCCTCACGACGTACCAGGATAGGACAGGCGTGAACTAATAACTTTAAATCATGACCAATGTTTGATAGAGCATTGGAGAAGGGCAAAAAGGGCCGTCTGCGGTATCGATTTATTATCAGCATAACATATCATAAGTCACTACTTGGTATTAAACGGATAAAACAAACTGTGAACTCACCAGCGTCGTCTGATACATTTCTCTGCATGCTTGCAGGTCCTTAGGCACTTTGTTATGGAACTTGCTGTCTGGGAAGCTGGAGTGGTCATGGGTCGTGGCTTTGGAACGCTTCTCGTTATTGAAATGTTGAACACCTTTATTTCAACAAACTATTATGCTTCCGCTGAACATGTTGATTTTCGAAATGGTGTTTGAATTATACCATTACATTTAGTGGAAAGTTTATCTTATTTTATATGTTTATGGTTCAATGTGATTATTGGCTAGATCCTGGTATGTCACACGCCTCGCGGGGTTTCCGCTTGTGGTATTTTTAGGGATGTGACAGTTTGGTATCAGAGCCACTGGTTACAGTGAACTAGGTTTTAAAACGTTTTCATAAAACCAGACTATAACCAAACAAGTATCGAAAACGACCATGACACTCAGCTCCAGATTGCAAGGTTCGTCCTCTGTTTACTTATGCATTACTTGTTTAGTGGTCACACACTCACGACTTGCATGAAACTACTAACTAGATACCATGATGTGATTACCTGTGCTACATGTTCTAGTAAAGTTTGATAGTGTGACACTACTCTTCAACTTATGTGATTCTTAATCCCGTAATACCTTTCGTTCTGCTATTTGAATGGGGGAACTTTTTAGCACAAGTTAAGAGGCACTGAGATAAGCATGCAAATTGCCTTATTATTATGGGTGCACACATAATAATAAACTGGGGTGTATGTGAGTCCCAGTGAGGCTTAATAAGTGTGAAAGGGGTTCCGCTCTGTTGTTTGATGTGAACTTTATGGTATGTGGATGTCATCGTGAGGTTTGACACCTACCTTATCTCGACTCTTAATATTTTCCCTTTTCTTATTTAGAATCATGAGCGGACGAGGCCATGGACGTGGTCACATTGCGATGACTCAAGTTGAGTTGACGAACTTAATTAACACACGTGTGGCAGAGGCCTTGGCAGCCTACCAAGCTGGTACGATATGTGCCAAACACCCTTTATTCTTGTATCGCGTACCCAATTCTTCCCCGTGTGCTGTATTTTCTTTCATCCTTAGGTCTCCAAGCAAATCCAAACCAGAACAATCCACCTATGTGTACGTTCAAAACGTTCATGGATTGCAAGCTTCAAACTTTCAATGGAGGTGAAGATCCTGTGGGGTTGCTCCGCTGGTTTTAGAAAGCCGAATGCATTTTTGCTATGTGTAACTGTCTAGCTGGGGACAGGGTGAAGTTTGCTTCTGGAACCTTGGAGGATGGTGCTCTAACTTGGTGGAATGCTCAGGTGCAGATGTTGGGCGTCGAGATGGCAAATGCGACCACTTGGGATGATTTCAAAGAGCTGATTCGGGAGAAGTACTGCCCCCGGGATGAAATTCAAAAGTTGGAAAACGAGTACTATAACCTGAAGATGGAAGGTTCTGAAATCGAGGCTTACACTAAACGGTCTCACGAGCTGGCAAACATGTGTCCTAATTTAACTCGACCACCACCTCGCAGGATCGAACTCTACATTAAGGGATTGGCACCACAAGTTAAGGTATTAGTCACGGCAGCAAATCTCAATGACCTACCCTGGATTATCATATTGGCTCACAAGATCACCGATCAAGAGGTGGAGCGTGGCTCGCTGCCACCCCGTATTGCTGCTACTACCGCTATTACTGCTACTGCTGCCACCCCCACCACTGACAACAAGCGTAAATGAAATGACTCTGACAAGGCAACAAACTCGAATCAGTCACAAAAGAAGCCTGATAACAATAGCAGCCGCAGTTTTAGTTAATCATCTTCGGTTAATCAGAATCAGAACCACAGCTAGACTTCCGGTTACGCAGGAAAACAGCCAAAGTGCAATAAGTGTGGTTTCCATCATTATGGCCAGTGTAGTCGAGCATGTCAAAGGTGTGACAAGATGGGTCACATGGCGAAATATTGTAGAACTCCACACCCCAAGCAACAGCAGCAACAGCCCCAGCAGCAGCAACAGAGGCAACAACCCCAGCAGAATCGGGGTAATCAGAGGGGATGTTATCAGTGTGGCAGTGAAAGGCATTTCAAGAAGGATTGCCCACAATTGAACCAAAATGCCAACAACAATGGGGGTAATCTCCAAAACATCAATGGGGGAAATAACAATGGAAACAACGGTGGGAATGGTGCTCGCGGGAGAGCATTTACGATTGGAGCAGGGGATGCAAGGAACGATGGCAATGTTGTGACTGGTACGTTCTCTATCAACGGTATTTTAGCTACTGTATTATTCGACTCTGGTGCCGACTGGTGTTATGTGTCTTTGGGGTTCAGTCGTTAGTTAGGGTTAACTCCAACACCTCTTATAAACAAGTACATAGTGGAATTAGCTGATGGCAAGTCCATTGAAGCCTCGCATGTACTTTTGGGGTGTAAATTCGATCTTATGGGTCAAATGTTTGACATTGACCTTCTCCCTATTACTCTTGGTAGTTTTGATTTAGTCGTTGGTATGGACTGGTTGTCCAAACACAGAGCAGATATACTTTGCAAGGAGAAGATCGTGTGTGTACCTCTCCCCAGTGGGGAATCATTATCTGTTCAGGGTCATCGAAGCGGTGCAACCGTCAACATCATCTCATCCATGAAAGCCAAGAAACGTTTACAAAAGGGCTACCCTGCTATTTTAGCACTTGTTACTGACACTTTGTCTGAGGAAAAGAGAATTGAAGATCTACCTGTTGTTCGCGAATTTCCTGACGTTTTTCCCAAAGAACTTCCAGGTTTACCTCCACATCGTCAGGTAGAGTTCAACATTGATCTCACACCAGGAGCAGCTCCGATTGCTTGTGCACCATATTGTCTTGCACCCAGGGAGTTGCAAGAATTGTCAAACCAACTTCAAGAGCTGTTGGATAGGGGTTTTATTCGACCCAGCTCTTCGCCTTGGGGAGCCCCAGTCTTGTTTGTGAAGAAGAAGGACGGATCCTTTCGCATGTGTATTGATTATCGAGAACTCAACAAGGTGACGGTCAAGAACCGTTATCCTTTACCTCGTATTGACGACCTGTTCGACCAATTGCAAGGGTCGAGCTTCTACTCGAAGATTGATCTAAGATCAGGCTATCATCGGATGAGAGTCCGAGAGGAGGATGTTCCAAAAACAGCTTTTCGCACGCGGTATGGCCATTACGAGTTTCTGGTCATGCCATTTGGGTTAACCAAAGCACCAGCGGTATTTATGGACCTAATGAATCGCATATGTAAACCATATCTTGACGATTTTGTCATCGTGTTTATCGATGACATTCTGATCTATTCAAAGAGCAAGGAGGATCACGAACGGCACTTGCGTCTTATCTTGGAGCTCCTGAGGAAGGAGCAGCTTTACGCGAAATTCTCTAAGTGTGACTTCTGGATTCGAGAAGTACACTTCCTTGGCTACATTGTGAATGAATTCGGAATACATGTAGACCCTGCTAAGATTGATGCTGTCAAAAATTGGGCTGCACCAAAGAATCCTTCGGAGGTGCGACAATTCCTTGGTCTCGTTGGGTACTATCGAAGATTTATTGAAGGTTTTTCAAAGATCGCTCAACCTCTCAGCACTCTAACACAGAAGGGTGTCGTGTATTCTTGGGGAACAAAACAGGAAGACGCATTCCAACTTCTGAAGCAAAAACTTTGCAGTGCACCGATTCTGTCTCTACCTGAGGGTACCGAAGATTTTGTTGTGTATTGTGACGCCTCTATTCAGGGTCTCGGTTATGTGCTGATGCAACGCAACAAGGTGATAGCATATGCCTCTCGACAGTTGAAGGTTCACAAGAGGAATTATACGACTCACGACTTAGAATTGGGAGCCGTGGTTTTCGCGTTGAAAATCTGGAGGCACTATCTGTACGGTACCAAATGCATTATCTACACCGATCACAGAAGCCTCCAGCATATTTTCAATCAGAAGGAATTGAATATGCGACAGAGTCGCTGGGTAGAACTCTTAAATGACTACGACTGTGCAATCAAATATCATCCGGGCAAGGCTAACGTTGTAGCTGATGCCCTTAGCCGAAAAGAATCGAATCCCAGGCGTGTTCGAGCATTACAGCTCACTATTCACTCAAACCTCCCTAATCAGATCCGTTCTGCTCAAACTGAGGCGTTGAAAGAGGAAAACATTAAAGCTGAGTATTTACGCGGCATGGAGAAACGACTCGTAGAGAGATCTGACGGCATTTACTACTTCATCGAACGAATATGGATTCCTCTGTATGGTAACCTTAGAGATCTTGTGATGGATGAAGTGCACAAATCTCGATACTCTGTTCACCCGGGTTCAGATAAGATGTATCAGGATCTCAAAGTCATATATTGGTGGCCGAAGATGAAAGCTCACATCGCGACGTATGTGAGTAAGTGCTTGATGTGTTCAAAGGTCAAGGTGGAATACAAGAAACCGTCGGGATTGCTTCAGCAACCAGAAATACCTATGTGGAAATGGGAACAAATCGCCATGCATTTTGTCACCGGGCTACCCAGAACTCAAAACGAAAATGATACCATCTGGGTGATTGTGGACCGTCTCACGAAATCTGCACACTTCCTCACAATCAAAGAAACTGACAAATTCTCGCAGTTGGCTGGTATCTATCTAAAGGAAGTGGTCTCCAGGCAAGGAGCGCCAACCTCCATTATCTCTGATCGTGATCCACGTTTCCTATTCGATTTGTGGCAAGCGACGCACAAATCATTTGGCTCACGTCTCGACATGAGCACTGCCTATCATCCTCAAACGGATGGTCAAAGTGAGCGAAGCATTCAGACATTAGAAGACATGCTGCGGGCATGTGTAATTGATTTTGGTAAAGGTTGGGAGAGACATTTACCCTTGGTGGAGTTTTCTTACAATAACAGTTGCCATACCAGTATTCAGGCAGCTCCGTTTGAGGCTTTATACGAACAGAAATGTCGGTCTCCTCTCTGTTGGGCTGAAGTGGGTGACAGCCAAATCACGGGCCCGGAGCTTGTACTCGAAACTTCTGAGAAGATTGTACAAATCAGAAATCGTATGGCGGCAGCGCGCGATCATCAGAAAAGCTACGCTGACAAGCGTAGGAAACCTTTGGAGTTTGCTGTAGGCGATCACGTTATGTTAAAAGTCTCACCCTGGAAGGGTGTGGTACGTTTTGGGAAACGCGGTAAGCTTAATCCGCGTTATGTCGGGCCATTCAAAATTCTGGAACGAATTGGTAAGGTGGCGTACAAGCTTGAGTTACCTGCTGAGTTGGGTAACGTTCATGATGTTTTCCATGTTTCACAATTGAAGAAGTGTTTGTCCGATGAAACACTTGTAGTACCATTTCAAGAGCTCAAAATCAATGACAAGTTGTAGTTTTTCGAAGAACCAATTGAAATTATAGACCGGGAAGTCAAAGTTCATAAGCATAGCCGAATTCCAATCGTGAGAGTTCGTTGGAACTCAAGACGCGGATTGGAGTTCACGTGGGAACGCGAGGATCAGATGAAACTCAAGTATCCTCACCTTTTCCCAGCTGAGCAATCTAATCCTGGTGCAACTGATGAATTTCGGGACGAAATTCCCTTTCAAGTTGGGGATGATGTGGTACTCGAGGAAAATCCACGGTCATCCTGATCTGACACTTCGCCACTCTTGGATTACTAATCAAATTTCGGGATTAAATTTCTTTCAAGTTGGGGATGATGTGACAACCCGAACTTTCAAGGTCTTTTCTCGACACGATACTTGTTTCACACCGGTGTTTTCATGATTCATTTGTATTGTAACTTGTGCACGTTTGATACATGACTGATACTTTTTATTATTGTTCGGTTGGTAGTGGAAACAATTGAATTGTTTTAAGTTATGGACTTAACCCATGAAACATGGGATCCTTGTCACAACCCGTAAGCGATGAAACAGTGGTTCTTCGTCATCACCCCCCCCCCCCCACTCGACGAAAAACTGTCTTTCGTCAAACTGGGTCTTTCGTCAACTGGGTTGTTCGCCGGATGGGCCGAAGCCCAAGTGTGGCCCAAATACGACTAAGTTATAATTGCACTGCATTCGTAAATTTGTACGTAACGTGTTAAGTGACGAAACCCTAGACACTCTTTCCTCTCCCTTGCATCCGACGTCAATCACCTTTCTCTCGAAGTTCTTGTTAGTTCCATCTCACATCCGGTTAGTTATGATTACCCGACTTGGTCTATTTGTTATACTGTTTGTGTAGATACCCATTATCATAATTGATTTCATTTGTTGAATAATTTGATTGTGACTGATTGTTTGAATTGAAATCCATAAGTTATGGTTATAGAGACATATCATAGGAAACTAATGCGTGAAGACCGTAACTGACAAGTTAGTGTTGGTATGATAAAGATCCTTATAAATCTGTTTGGGTATTTAAACGTTGAATGGTAACAAGAATTGGTTGTAATTAGGGTTATGATATGTTACTGTTTAATCCGATAGATTAGAACCCGCACAATAAGAATTGGATATCTCGTATTCAGTCACGTTCACTGTATGGTTTTGTTGATCATGTTGTTGTTTGAGCGTTATATCTGTGCATAGCTTTGAATAAACTAGAACTGGATGATTAGGGTTATGGTTATTCACGACGAACTATGAGGAAGAAGGATCCTCGATGAAGAACCCACTCCGACGAATAATGTAGTCTTTCGTCGAGGAGGACTTCGACGAACAATATAGTCCTTCGTCGATGAGTACTTCGACGCACAACCAAGGTTCGTCGTCATCATATCACGACGAAAGTTGATCTTTCGTCGACGGGATAAACAGACAGAACGTATGTTAAGGTTGGGTTTGGTTATGAATAACTAGGTGATGAAACAATGTTGTCACCTGTTAAGGATGTAACTATTGACTGAGGAAAACATGGTTTGGTTGTTATAAGTAGTACACTTAACTGTTAAGTACTGTTGTGAAACATACATGTGTGTTGTGGAAATGTTATGAGTTGAATAACTGCTATGTTGCTTGTATGCACACTACGATCATAATTTATACGTGAACCATGCGAATGTAAACTAATTACGTATACATGAATACCATAGGCTGTGACTGTTTAAGTGTGAACAAGTAGCTACTCATACCGAGCAAACCAAGGTGAGTTCACTTCTCTCAAAACAAGCATGCGTCCGGTGGGGACAATCAAACTAACAAAACTTGTAAACGGATATTCTTAAACCCATATCCTTGTAGGGGATATGAGGTGGTTTTCAAATACCCACATCCTTATAGGGGATGTGAAGCAGATTTCACAACGCATATCCTTGCAGGGGATATGCAACGGTTTTCAGTAAACGTTGATGTTGGATAATACCCTCACTTCTATCACTTAAGTCCCATCATACTACCGGCTTAGTTGCTTGTAGGGCAACGGGGTTATTAGTTGATAGTGCAATTAGGTTTGGCACCCTCACGACGTACCTGGATAGGACGGGCGTGAACTAATAACTTTAAATCATGACCAATGTTTGATAGAGCATTGGAGAAGGGCAAAAAGGGTCGTCTGCGGTATCGAGTTATTATCAGCATAACATATCATAAGTCACTACTTGGTATTAAACGGTTAAAACAAACTGTGAACTCACCAGCGTCGTCTGATACATTTCTCTGCATGCTTGCAGGTCCTTAGGTACTTTGTTATGGAACTTGCTGTCTGGGAAGCTGGAGTGGTCATGGGTCGTGGCTTTTGGAACGCTTCTCGTTATTGAAATGTTGAACACTTTTATTTAAACAAACTATTATGCTTCCGCTGAACATGTTGATTTTCGAAATGGTGTTTGAATTATACCATTACATTTAATGGAAAGTTTATCTTATTTTATATGTTTATGGTTCAATGTGATTAGTGGCTAGATCCTGGTACGTCACATGCCTCGCGGGGTTTCCGTTTGTGGTATTTTTAGGGGTGTGACAGTTTGGTATCAGAGCCACTGGTTATAGTGAACTAGGTTTTAAAACGTTTTCATAAAACCAGACTATAACCAAACAAGTATTGAAAATGACCATGACACTCAGCTCCAGAATGCAAGGTTCGTGTCACACCCCGACCACGTAAAACAATAAAACGTGGCGGAAACGTCGGGGAGTGTTGTAACAGAATCATTGTTTCATAATCATGGATTAAACAGTTTCGTTTTATTAAATTAAACGTATTACATTATAATGGAATTAGAAACAAAACAACAACAAATATGTGACAACCCTCACCAAACCAGGTATCCGTACGAATTAATTAATAATTGATTAATGCTTAATTACTGTGCTTGCTTACAACTGTGGTTAAACTGCTTCTTGATTTCTGATACATACATACTCATGCATCACATTTTATACTGTCACTCTATTATTTACACACAAACATCAGTGACAACCTTGATGCATAAAAGCACAGTTAGCACACTATACGGATAACCCAGTAAACATGCTGACATTGCCAGCACCTACACAGACATTGTTCTGAGGCCAGTATGAGTCGGGGGTAGATTACTACACTAGTAGGGAGTGTAGGGAGGTGAGGATTGTAAAACTGCGTCACTAGGTGATAGTTATAGTGACCGGATGTGCCTAAAACATACTTTAATTGCAAAATTCTGCACTTTATGCAAAAATTCAGCATTTAGCATAACTAGTAAAGTGCAAAGACTTGGTAAAATAATGCTAGACACTTTCCAAAGTGTCGGGGAATTTATTGTGTCACTAAAAACACTATAAAAGACACTTTAAAGCTTTGCTTGACACTTTAATGGATCAATATCCAACCGAACAACCGGACTTTACCCGGAACACAAAAATTTTGCCAAATACATTGTTTTGACTTTTCTGAGCTAGTTAGGGTCCTCGAACACCCTAACACCCTTTGTAATGTAACACACACCTAATACTCAAACTAATATCATTAGAACTTAACTAATCACTAACTATAACATCAAAACCCAACCATAACCCCCCCCCCCTAATCCGATCGGTTCCCCATGTGGTGACACACCACCCATTTCTTGATTATTATAATCAAACTTGTCTAATATCTAAAAGACACTTTACACAATGGGTTTTAGTGAATATTGGGTTATATAATTACATGTAAGACCACCATTACCTCACTTCAAACTTGACACCAAAAATTACTCTCTCTCTTCCTCTCCTTAGTGTTCGGCCGAGAACACTAGTGCCACCACCATCATCATCAAGCCTTGATCCAACCATTTTACATACATACAAAGGTGCAAGAGATCATACAAGGAGGCTCGGTGCTTTCGGAAACTCAAGAACCTCTCTATATTGCTTTTATCCACCTTGTTTACGCCTTGATTCTTCCCTAGCCACGAGCTAGTAGTAAGTGCTTCTAGACACCCTCTTGTTCTTGTTTAAAGTGGTTAATAAGAGATTTAACGGTTAAAACTCAAGAACACACAAGATCAAAACTAAAAGTCTTGAAAGAATGATGAACTAGATGGATAAAGAGAAACTAATGGTGTAAATCTTGTAAATCTTGCTTTGTTGTGAATATTTGATGTTGTTAGTTGCTAGTAGTGGAATGGATCATCATCTAACCATGCTAGATCATGTTCATGGAACATGAACTAGTGATATGTTAAGTGTAAAAGTTGCAAGATGATGAACCCTTCCACACATAAGCATGAACTTGTGTAAAAGTGATTTTTCTTGTAAAATAGAGTTCTAAACTAGTAGATCTAAAGATATACAAGTGGTTTTTCGGAAGAACCAAGTAAAATATACAAGTCTTATTTTAAACCCGAATCTTACATACACTAAAAACATTTTTGTGAAGAAGCAAGTGTGTAAACACTGTGTAACAAGAAGATCTAACAAAGAAACATTTTCGTAATTTTTTACTAGAAGTTGTAAAATAACACATTCTTTAAAAATAAAGTTTCCAAGGAACTAATTTTATTTTTAAAGATGACGAGATCCACTAAAAATGTTAAAAGGTTGCTACATATTTTTACACAACTTACAAGTTCATGAGTTTGCAATTTATACTTACTTTTTACTAGTTTGATGTTTGAATATTGTATATTGATGATTTGAAAATTGATTGATTGAATTTGAAAAGAAAATGATACGCTGGTAAGCGTGGCCACCTCCAGTTACAAAGGAAACTCTGGCGAAATTTTTCCATAAATATAACATTTAGAAATATTTTGTGACAAGTGTTTATAAATATATTTTAACTTGTTTTTCCAAATAAACTTCGCCAAGATTTTTATTACAAAATAACCAAGTGTCAGAGGTGGATTTTCGTAAATAAAACTTGTTAAATATATATTTACAATATATATTTCATAGTAAAAAGTTTGTGTGATTATATGATTATTTTGTGAACTAGATATGTTATTTTTAGAGTAAAAATAATATAACTGGAGTATATTATGAAATCACGACTCCAAAATAATATCAACGCTATCACAAATTAATATTTAAGTTACACCGATACTGTTATTACCACACGAACTTTAAAAATGTAACTTATGTATTTTCGGAAAATACTCTTACATGTGTATTTTGATAAAAGTATTATTTTGAAAATTGTATGGAATAAAATATAATATTTTTGGAAAAAATATGTATATTTTGGGAGACAGAATATTTTAGATAAAGTGATTTAAAATATATTTTCAAGTGAGACTTAAAAATATATTTTTGGAATTATAAAAACACACATGTCTTAAAACCCCCATCCTTGGGAAGGAATATACTTATTAAATAATTAAGAAGTGTAAACACGGAATAGTTACCTAACTATTTCTCCAACAAAACGTTAAACCTTAAGCCAGGGCACGGCCTTCCGTCTAATAGAAGTTGGTACGTGTAGGTCGTCACGCAGCAGGTTGATTTGGGATTGACTATTTCGAGACGCACTTCTGTGAGTTCATGTCCCCCTTTTCTCTTAACTGTTTTCAGTTTTATACTTCGGGGGTGAAATACATGTTACAATGATTACGGATACTTTATACATGGTATGGTTAGCTTAAGGAAGGTTACTACTTAGATCATGTGAGTGGGTAGGCGGAAACTAGAGGCCATTAATCCTCGTCGTAGGACCGAGGGACATTAGTGATAGATCTATTTGGGTGTAGCGAGCCCCACTCCTGAGTCCACTGAGTGAACCAGGTGGTGACTAAGTGCCCGACACACAAATCCTCTAGGTTTGAGTCTTCCTGCATCACTTCACACATATCATTGGCTTTGCAACCCAATGGTGATCTCTTTTTCCTTATTTGCTACATACCAGGGATTTTCATACATACAAATGTATTACAAAGGTTTTACATACTCACTTTTACATGAACTCGCTCAACTTTATGTTGATTTTTCAACTTACATGTATTTCAGGAAATTAGGGATCTGGCAAGGTATGCACTGTCGACACGCTACGTAGAAGAATGATGTCATCCAAGTTTAGGGATTGTGACTTTTTCCTGGATGAGTCACAAGTCTTAAACTGTGTTTCTATTCATGTCTTTTGCTTATGTTATGTGAACAAGTTTCTGTTTATGTCATGGTTATAGGTTTGTTTCAAGTGTCAAACTTTTAAACAATGTTGTCGTATTTTACTTTTAAAACTTGAAGTAATGGATGATCATCATGGTTTTACTTTAATATAGCTTTGCTGTGATTAAGCTATGGTATTAAGAAGTCACACCAAATAAACCCACGCTTCCACAAAGCCAGGGTGTGACAGCTTGGTATCAGAGCCTTGATCATAGCGAACTAGGATTCCTTCTCGAGTCTAGACTATGATCACTAGGGCTCTCACGAAAACATTTTTACATTGCATACACTAAACGTCCAGATCTAGGGCACAAACATTTTTAACAAAAAGGGCACAATACACTTTTCAAAGATTTATAATTCAGTCGGGGAGACTGAGGGAGTTCAGTCGGGGAGACTGTGAGGATAGTCTAGGGAAGACTAGGGTGATTACTTGTTTGCTTATTGGTGATTAACATGTTTATTTGATTATATGTTGATTATTTGTGCATATGTGTGATTGTGTTACAGACATCATGCCTTCTTCATCAGACACTGGAGTTTCCAACACTCTGGACCCTATGGCGATAGTATCAGATGACATAGTTTCATCGGAGCACGAGGTCCACACTTCCGATACTACCAGCACAGACGATGACGACTTCTAGCCCTTTGCGCTGCCTAACGTCGTAGCCGAGCCTGCTGATGGCCATCTCGCTGGGGATTTACCACTCGTGGTGATCCCTGCTCCTGTACCCCTTGCTGCTTATCCGGTTGTTGATATGCCACTTGATGATGTTTCTGACGACGACGTCGATTTGTTTGAGGAGGACCCACTTGAGGATGATCTTGAGGGTGAGGTCCCTATTGCTGCTGATGATATCCTACTCATTGCTGACGCTCCTGCAGAGGAGGCTCCTGTTCATGCACCTGTCCCAGACTCATTTGAGTGTGTGGCGTCTGCATCTTTGCAGACACAGGGAGTGCATCACCGCTCACACGACACCGACCCTGACATGGCGTCACCAGCTGCACCTGCACCCGCACACATCTTTGAGTTTGATCACGATGTTGATGATGATCCTGTGTTTCCCCCTGGTTTTGATCCTGACCAGGATATTGAGTTCGTTCACTTAGACCAGCCCCTAGAGGATCCTGTAGCCCCTGTCGATCCTTTGTTTGCTGATCCAGCTGATTTTGATATGGAGTTTGTTGATCCAGAGCCTGCTGTGGCCCCTGAGCCAGTCGTTGCTCCTGACCCTGCGTTAGAGCATGACCCTGTTCATGTCGAGGCACCTGCTGTTGCTCCTTTTGTTGATGACATACCTGTAGACGATCATCCCGTTGTTGCTCCACCGTTGGTGGATGATCATGTTGCTGACGCTCCTGTTGACGCTCCACTTTTGATAGAGGATCCTGTTGTTGCACCATTTCCTGATCCTATGACGGTGATGTTCGACCGTGCACCTTTTGCGACCCATATTGATCCATGATACGCTCACACCCACAACGGATGGATAGATGATGACGATGATTACCCACCTTTCGTGTTCCCTGTTACACCCCCTGCAGCCTCCGTTTCAGCCCCTGTTTCAGCCCCCATTGATGTTCCCTTGATTCCCCCACACACCACAGATGCTCACCGCACAGATCTCCCGATCACCTATATCCAGGACATTCCTCCACCACGTCCTGGGTAGGGTTCGTCACGACATCCGTTTGGTCACACATCTTTCATGGCAGGAGGCATCCAGTTCATACCCCAGAGTTCTCATCCTACTCCCACTGTTGCACCATTTACTGTACCATCCTTCGCTCCATCTAGTGAGCCATTCCTCTGGACTACACCCCCCATTATGCCACTATCCGACCCATACCACCCATACCACGTTGGGTCTTCTACCGAGGACATCCTCATTTCTTTGATGGTACAACACGACGCATTGACGTGTCGTCTTCAGGTTTTGGAGTCAGCTCCACACCCACCTTGTCATTGTCGATCCCCATTTGCTGCACCGCACCCTCCTCGTCCATTGTCCCCTGATTCTGCCGCTCGCTTTTGGACTCCTGAGCAGCAGATAGCATACTTATTGCGCGCTCATCGCGCTATGGAGGAGGACTGGTTACACATGCGACGTCTACTCTTTTCTCGTTTTCCCCCTCCTCCGCCGCCATCAGCATAGGCCTTTTTGATTCGACGCATGTAGACTTTTGGTGAGACGACCACGATTGTGCAGACTACACAGCTTTTGGAGACCGCATTTTGATGATTGTGACTTTTGATGATTTGTATATTTGTTGCTGTTGTCACTGACTAGATAGTTTGGACTAGGGCGATGTGGCCCTTAGTCACTGATGATGTATGATACAGTTATGAACTTGTAAACCTTACATTGTGGTCTTGATTTATGATAGCGCAATCGCAGTATTCTCATTATATGTGATGTTGGATTGATTGTATACATTTTATAACATGAGATGTTATGTGCTTGATTAGTTTATAACATGTGATGTTATGTGTTTGATGAATGATATTACGTACGTATGTTGTCTACTTACTATGACCTGACCAACGCGATCATCTTTTAGAAGATGCCTCCAAGACGCGAAATGTGTATGCCTACCAGCGAGGCAGAACTAGAAGGAATCATTGTTGCCGCCATAGCGCAGTATGCAGCCTCACAAGGAGGAACCAGCGGAAGCAATTCGAACAATAACGGCATTAACAATCCACCACATGGTAATGTTATGTCGTTTGAGACATGATACAATACATTTGGATATTTATAGCACGTCCGCTAATACCATTTGTATATTCTAACGTATGTGCAGGGTGCACTTACAAGCAGTTTCTCGACTGCAAGCCCGTGAACTTCGACGGCACAGGAGGTGCTGTTGCATTCGTGAGGTGGGCTGAGAAAACAGACTCTGTCTTAAGAATGAGCAAATGCGCTCCCGATCAACAAGTGACTTACATCTCAGGGCTGTTTCTGGATGGAGCCATATCCTGGTGGAACTTACAAGTGCAGACTTTAAGAGAAGCTGCTGCTTACGCGTTGACATGGGCTGAGTTAAAAGAGTTAATGCGAAGGAAGTATTGCTCTCGTGCTGAGATACAAAGGTTAGAGACTGAGTTCTGGCATTTAAGGATGGATGGTCCCAAGATTGCGGAATACGTCCAAAGATTTCATGATTTATCCCACGTTGTGCCATACATGGTCACACCAGAGTTTAAACGTGTTGAAAGGTTCAGCTGGGGATTGGCTCCCCAAATAATGAGCATGGTTACCACATCCAAACCTGCCATGATCACGGAAGCGATCGATCTTAGTGTGGCGCTTACTGAGGAGGCCATTCGTTTGAACAAGTTTCCAAATGTTGAACCGATGAAGAAAGAAACACATGCTGAGTCGTCTGGGGAAAACAAGCGGAAGTTTTCCAATTTCAAGCAAGGAACCAGCCATGTAAGCAAGAAGGGCGAGCCAAGCACACCGATCCAAGCTGCAACCGGTGTTGAGAAGAAAGGGAAAGGTTATATGGGTACACAGCCCAAGTGTAACACCTGTCAGTGTCATCATTCTGGCCAGTGTGGGCCAAAAATATGTGAAGCTTGTGGGAAAGTTGGCCACTTGAAGGATACTTGCTGGGCTAGTGCTGGCCGGGGTGGCCAAGGAGGTTTTAGGAACAACAACCATGGTGGTAATGGAAACCGCCCACAAGGAAACAACGGAGGATATGGGAACCGTGGAAACGTTGCGAATCAAGCTGGAAGTGGAAATCGCAACCAAAACAACACTCAAGACGGGAACGGAGGTGGTAATGGGCAAAGACTGGGTTGTTTTAACTGTGGTGACATTGGGCACTTTAAGAAGGAATGCCCAAATTTGAACCAAGCACGGGGAAGAGTCTTTAACATCGGAGCAAGGGAAGCGCGCCAGGATCCCAATGTTGTTACTGGTACGTTCCCTATAAACCAACGCTTTGCATCCGTTTTGTTTGATACTGGTGCCGACTATAGCTTTGTGTCGTTAGAATTTAAGAGTATGCTTGGGTTAACCACTAGTAAGTTAGACGTTCCATACTCGATTGAATTGGCGAATAGGAAACTAGTTGAAACGGGTGAAGTTATAAGAGGATGCATGATAGAATTGGGAGGACACGAGTTTCCGCTATACCTGCTACCTGAGTGAACCAGGTGGTGACTAAGTGCCCGACGCACAAATCCGCTAGGTTTGAGTCTTCCTGCATCACTTCACACATAGCATTGGCTTTGCAACCCAATGGTGATCTCTTTTTCCTTATTTGCTACATACCAGGGATTTTCATACATACAAATGTATTACAAAGGTTTTACATACTCACTTTTACATGAACTCGCTCAACTTTATGTTGATTTTTCAACTTACATGTATTTCAGGAAATTAGGGATCTCGCAAGGTATGCACTGTCGACACGCTGCGTAGAAGAATGATGTCATCCAAGTTTAGGGATTGTGACTTTTGCCTGGACGAGTCACAAGTCTTAAACTGTGTTTCTATTCATGTCTTTTGGTTATGTTATGTGAACAAGTTTCTGTTTATGTCATGGTTATAGGTTTGTTTCAAGTGTCAAACTTTTAAACAATGTTGTCGTATTTTACTTTTAAAACTTGAAGTAATGGATGATCATCATGGTTTTACTTTCATATAGCTTTGTTGTGATTAAGCTATGGTATTAAGAAGTCACACCAAATAAACCCACGCTTCCGCAAAGCCAGGGTGTGACAAAATAGTCTTTCATTGTTATTAAGTCACTAAGGCCTCGTCCATTCCTATGTAAGCGTACACAAAAAAATTCATCATCAAACATCATCAACTATGGTACCTGAAACACACGTGAAAATATGTCAGCATAAAAATGCCGGCGAGTACATAGGTTTTATATGAGTGTCAGATTCATGGCTCGTTTTACATGTTGCAATACTTATTTAAAAACCTTGTTTTGAAAAGTATAATATTGCGACATAATTAACCAACTCAAATCAAGTTGGTTATAATTTGCAAAATCTCGTAGCCATAATTATTAACTCCAAAACATTTGTTTTATTAAATCAAATTGTAAAATATCTCATAAAAACTCGTTAATAAAACTCGTATGGTTTATATTATTCAGAAAACATCCTTGTGTGACGTTGTTTCGAAATTGTTTACCCAAGTGATCTAGATAACGCAACGATATATAATGTGTTAAAAGCACTTATATATAGGAAGTACCAGTGGCGTATCCACCATGCTTTTAACACATTACACCCGCCCCGTTACCTAATCACTTCCCTAACCCAATGGTTCAAACAGTTACAAATGCTTCACATAAATCAAATGGTTACAAACGGTTCACATAAATCCAACGATTACAAATGGTTCACATACATCCAATGGTTACAAATGGTTCACATACATCCAACGATTACAAATGTTTCAAAACATAAAACAATTGTGCTAGCATGTTAAGTGAACATACATAGCCAAACATAATGAAATCATGTACTAATAGTGTACTAATGAACATAGCAAGTATATGATATAAAAACATCGAAAGCACGAAAATAACAAGTAGGCACATGTGTTTCACCCCAAAATGTTTGAAAACAGTAAAAGAGGGGTCTATGTACTCACTTGAGGGTGCTTAGAAGTCTTGAACAACAACCAAGCAAAGCGAGAGGGATCACGGAAATCAAACGGCACCTAAATCGGAAGATCGTATAGAATGAGGTTTCGTAAACCAAATGAGTGTAGGGACTCATGTAATATGGTTTAACAAAACCTACATTCTAAAACGAAACCTAACCTAAGTGCTTACGACCCATCACGACCCGTTTAGGTAGCTTATGCTACTTTAAAGCGTCGTTTGCGTAAAACGCGTTCGGACCGCCAAATTAGTCCTATGATAAGTAAAATATGCCTTAACATGTTTAATATTGTTACCTAATCAGTTTATATGTAAAAATTTGGGTTACATATACTTAGAATGAATTTATGCGTAAAAGAGGCATTTTGGTCATTTACCTAAGGCATATAAACTACCTATCATACACCTACTTAAAGAAGTGACCATAAGGTATAACCTTGGAATGTTATTCCCTATACAACTATGGTCACCTAATGTGTTTGGTCGGATCCTAAGGATCGACCAAACGGGTCAGGTTCGAAAGTATAAGCGATTGTTTAGATCGCTTACCTTACGACCCTATATAAGCACTAAACCTCAAGTGACAAGCTAAACATGTTAAAACATGTTTAACGAAGTTTGAAAACAGGTTTGGTATAAAAAAAACGGTTTTGATACCTAAAAGTAGTTTGGTTACAAAATACGCAAGAACACGCATTTTGGCCGAAACTACGACTCGTCACTAAGCCTAGATAACGTGGTAATCAGTAGGTATAGTCACAAGAGACTAAAACCATCATGATTACGCTCACGTTATGAAGTTCAAACGAACTTCATGTTGACCATAAACTGGTCAATGCAGAAAGTCAAACATAGTTTGATTTTCACGCTAAAACGCGTAAAAGAACGAAAAAGGACTTACAACGGGTCCAAGAATGGAAGTTTTGATCCGAATATTCTCAGGTATGAAGTGATAACACATCAACTTAGAGAACAAATTCAGATCAAAGGTGTGAGTTTGAGAGTGAATTGGGTGGGGGTATTTATAGATTTCATAGAACCGTTAAGATCGTTTCTTGAAACCCGAGCTTTGATCTAGGCCGTACACTTGCACCCATTGTTTTCTAAAACCATGGGAGCCCCTAATATGAGTCCATAGTATATAAAAACCATTAAATACCAGCCCATAGGGTGCAAAACCATGGGTTAAAACTATCAAAATCTCAAAAATGGACCAAGTTCAATGTATCTGCCAGAAATTTCAAAAATGGTCCCTGCACTTGTAAAACTTGATTTTTTTGCACTTTTAAGCCCCATTAACCCCATTTCAAGGCTCTAAAATAAAATTAAAGTATAGGAAACTTAAAATATATTCAAAAACATCTCGGATGTCGGTTCGTTTGGTCGTACGGTTGCGTTATTTGGTTAATTACGACGGAAATCGTAATGAACGCAAAAACGATCCAAATTACGCGACGAATGGAATTTTATCATGACAATCACTAAAATAAAATATTTTAATGATTACATAAATTTTTGGATGTTCGGATATATTCAGGACGTAAGATATGCGCGAAAATGCAAACTTATGCACTTTTGACGCTTTTAGTCTCTATTGATCAAATAAGTTTATTTTAGCATACCGAACCCCTCAAAGCCTATTTCTAAGCTATGTAAAGGATATTTAGGGAATATTTAACTTATGATCAAGTTCCGGAATGTTCATTACAGTACAAATCGGCATACTCTCGCAGTTTGTCGAAATTAGTCCCTGTAAGCGAATAAACTTGATTTCGCCACACCAAACCCTCCAAAACTTATTTCTAAGTTATGTAAATGTTATTTAAGGTATGTTAAGCCTATTTCACTATTCCGGAGTGTTCGTTGCATTAAACTAGTTATATTTACGCATCAGTGCGCGTATAACCTTCCAGAAAACGATTTAAAGCTTGAAATCGAACATGAATTGATATGTGCAAACAATACACGTATTTTTACAAATCCCAAGTATGAAACACAATATTTCATAAATTTGGTATTTTTTTGATGGTCGCAGAGGCACAGGTGTCACATTCTCCCCTACTTTAGGAAATCTAGTCCCGAAATTTATTCGTAGGAGTCTGTCTGTGACGCTGTGTTAAATAATTTCCTTGCATGGAATCTAGGGTTTTATCTGTTTGCGTAGAATAACCCATCAAAGATTATTGCATGGAATCTAGGGTGTTTATCTATTTGCGTAG
Organism: Helianthus tuberosus; assembly: GCA_030545235.1. NCBI lineage: Eukaryota > Viridiplantae > Streptophyta > Magnoliopsida > Asterales > Asteraceae > Helianthus > Helianthus tuberosus. The sequence goes on along the minus strand of CM060414.1, from coordinate 106,729,979 downwards.
AATAACCCATCAAAGATTATTTCATGGAATCTAGGGTGTTTATCTATTTGCGTAGAATAACCCATCAAAGATTATTGCATGGAATCTAGGGTGTTTATCTATTTGCGTAGAATAACCCATCAAAGATTATTGCATGGAATCTAGGGTGTTTATCTATTTGCTTAGAATAACCCATCAAAGATTATTGCATGGAATCTAGGGTGTTTACCTATTTGCATAGAATAACCCATCAAAGATTATTTCATGGAATCTAGGGTGTTTATCTATTTGCGTAGAATAACCCATCAAAGATTATTGCATGGAATCTAGGGTGTTTATCTATTTGCGTAGAATAACCCATCAAAGATTATGCAAGGCATAATCCTGTCATTTCTTTCAACGGACAATAATTAAAAATGAAGGAAAAATCAAGGATATTCATTTCCCTTGATGGATATTCTTCAAAAACGAAAATGAACGGAATGAGTCATTTTCCTCAATGGGTATTCTTCAGAAACGAAAATGAATGAATAATCAAGAATATTCATTTCCCTTGATGGATATTCTTCAGAAACGAAAATGAACGGAATGAGTCATTTTCCTCAATGGGTATTCTTCAGAAACGGAAATGAAGGAAAAATCAAGAATATTCATTTCCCTCGATGGATATTCTTCAGAAAAGAAAATGAACGGAATGAGTCATTTTCCTCAATGGGTATTCTTCAGAAACGGAAATGAAGGAAAAAAATCAGGGATATTCATTTTCCTCGATGGATATTCTTCAGAAACGAAAATGAACGGAATGAGTCATTTTCCTCAATGGGTATTCTTCAGAAACGGAAATGAAGGAAAAAGAAAAATCAGGGATATTCATTTCCCTCGATGGATATTCTTCAGAAACGAAAATGAACGTAATGAGTCATTTTCCTCAATGGGTATTCTTCAGAAACGGAAATGAAGAAAAAAGAAAAATTAGGGATATTCATTTCCCTCGATGGATATTCTTCAGAAACGAAAATGAACGGAATGAGTCATTTTCCTCAATGGGTATTCTTCAGAAATGAAAATGAAGAAAAAAGAAAAATCAGGGATATTCATTTCCCTCGATAGATATTCTTCAGAAATGAAAATGAACGGAATGAGTCATTTTCCTCAATGGGTATTCTTCAGAAACGGAAATGAACTGAGTCAACTCTAGACACATGACAAAACTTGCTGTGGTTTCTGTGCACTAAATTCCATAATTATGTATGCATCCATAATTACGTAATTCCTTGCACAGTCCGCACAGTTTGTTTTGTAATGTGAAGGGGAAGAAATCAAACCTGTGATGAGTGTGACTAGACTATCATAGGGTCCTTTTAATTAGATCGACAGATGATCTCTTTAATTAGACCACCAAGGAGTCTTTTCAGCTATATCATCACATGATATTCCTAACCAGATTTTTGCATCAATCTGTTTAACTAGACCACTCAAGGGGTCTAATTATGGAATAGTACATTATAATCCAAGGGTCTTTACTATTACCTAGAAGCCCATTAAGGATTTAAGGTAGTACCTTTGGATATCCTACTATGAATCGCTTATACGAAGATATGGAAGATTCTACGAGGATTTGGATAACAAAAACTTGGATCACACAAAAACATAAAAGGGAACACATAAGCACATAATCACATAATTGTTTAACTTGATCTTTAATTTGTTATCTTTAGACACGGATATTTAAAGCACACCAGGAATCTAATCCGTGGATTTCATTTGGCACTTTAATCATTTTCAAGAATCTATCTATGAAGATAGGAAAATCTTAATAGGAATTCGGCTTTATCCTTATTGAATCGCAATGTACGTATTGAATCATACAAAGAATTCAATTAAGGGCTCCGATGAACGATACCTATCCACAAGGATCTAATTATGAGGATAGAAAGATCCAATATGAATTTTGGAATTTGTGTAACGAGAGGTGTTTCGACACCTTGCACTAGGTGGGCTTAAGTCGATACACAAGGTAGAAAGTTCATGAGGTTGAGGCGCTAGATATGCCAAGGCGACATATGAAGCAGAATTTGAAGGTTGAGCAGTAGCAGGATTTGTAACAGCTTTGCTTTGGATTGCAAAGCGGCACATGTTAACCAAATGTCCCCATCGTCAACCGTGGGTACATTTGAAACATGGTATTTGATTCGGATGATGACGGTTACATTGATTGCACCAAAAAGCGGGTCCCTTGTATGGCTTCATTCCTAAGGCGAGTCATGGTGATAGCTAAATCAACGGTCTTCTAGAGTACGACGCCTATTTGTTGGGCGATTGTAGCACCTAGTTCGGACATTGTTGTGGCGATGAAGAGGCATTATGAAGATAATGAAAGATATGGGAGGAAACGAGTGAAATGATATCGGATAATCACAACATAATGATAACGCATAGAAATTCCGATCATTTGTTTGTTACCTAAGGCAAACAAATGAGACGGTGACTAATCAAAGTAAATGGGTCAATATAATGTATCGCGAAGACATGCTCGCCTATAAGTGGACACTCACCCCAAGAGTTCCCAGGTAAGAGTGACTGGTCTAATTATGTGGATTTGTATGAACACTCTAGCCTTAGACAGAAAGCTCAGAGTACAGGCATCCACCCTTCCAGTTTGCACGTGTTCACATTATTTAGACCCAAACTTTGACGAGATATCGAAAACTTTGAAGGTTCAAAACCTTACAATAAATCATCCTAGAACAGATGACTGATTTTCAAAGCGGATTCGAATTTTGTATTCTTGTTGTGGTTGTCACCTAAGGATAAGTGACGGTATTGTTTTAAAAATAAACACAAGATAACTTGTGTTAGGGTCCTAGGAAGGTTATAGTCTAGGTCAAAGCATTACTAATAACCTAATTCCCTATAAAAATTGGCTCTGATACCAACTTTTCTGTCACACCCCAACCACGTAAAACAATAAAACGTGGCGGAAACGTCGGGGAGTGTTGTAACAAAATCATTGTTTCACAACCATGGATTAAACAGTTTCGTTTTATTAAATTAAACGTATTACATTATAATGGAATTAGAAACAAAACAAGAACAAATAGACTTTCATTGTTATTAAGTCACTAAGGCCTCGTCCATTCCTATGTGAGCGTACACAAAAAATTCATCATCAAACATCATCAACTATGGTACCTGAAACACACGTGAAAATACGTCAGCATAAAAATGTCGGCGAGTACATAGGTTTTATATGAGTGTCAGATTCATGGCTCGTTTTACATGTTGCAATACTTATTTAAAAACCTTGTTTTGAAAAGTATAATATTGCGACATAATTAACCAACTCAAATCAAATTGGTTATAATTTGCAAAATCTCGTAGCCATGATTCTTAACTCCAAAACATTTGTTTTATTAAATAAAATTGTAAAATATCTCATAAAAACTCGTTAATAAAACTCGTATGGTTTATATTATTCAGAAAACATCCTTGTGTGACATTGTTTCGAAATCGTTTACCCAAGTGATCTAGATAACGCAATGATATATAATGTATTAAAAGCACTTATATATAGGAAGTACCAGCGGCATATCCACCATGCTTTTAACACATTACACCCGCCCCGTCACCTAATCACTTCCCTAACTCAATGGCTCAAACAGTTACAAATGGTTCACATAAATCAAATGGTTACAAACGGTTCACATAAATCTAACGATTACAAATGGTTCACATACATCCAATGGTTACAAATGGTTCACATACATCCAACGATTACAAATGGTTCAAAACGTAAAACAATTATGCTAGCATGTTAAGTGAACATACATAGCAAAACATAATGAAATCATGTACTAATAGTGTACTAATGAACATAGCAAGTATATGATATGAAAACATGGAACGCATGGAAATAACAAGTAGGCACATGTGTTTCACCCCAAAACATTTGGAAAACAGTAAAAGAGGGGTCTATGTACTCACTTGAGGGTGGTTAGAAGTCTTGAACAACAACCAAGCAAAACTAGAGGGATCACGGAAATCAAACGGCACCTAAATCGGAAGATCGGATAGAATGAGGTTTCGTAAACCAAATGAGTGTAGGGACTCATGTAATATGGTTTAGCAAAGCCTACATTCTAAAACAAAACCTAACCTAAGTGCTTACGACCCATCACGACCCGTTTAGGTAGCTTATGCTACTTTAACGCGTCGTTCGCGTAAAACGCGTTCGGACCGCGTAATTAGTCCTATGATAAGTAAAATATGCCTTAACATGTCTAGTATTGTTACCTAATCAGTTTATATGTAAAAATTTGGGTTACATATGCTTAAAATGAATTTATGCGTAAAAAGGGCATTTTGGTCATTTTCCTAAGGCATATAAACTACCTATCATACAACTACTTAAACGAAGTGACCATAAGGTATAACCTCGGAAGGTTATTGCCTATACAACTATGGTCACCTAATGTGTTTGGTCAGATCCTAATGATCGACCAAACGGGTCAGGTTCGAAAGTATAAGCGATTGTTTAGATCGTTTACCTTACGACCCTATATAAGCACTAAACCTAAAGTGACGAGCTAAACATGTTAAAACAAGTTTAACGAACTTTGAAAACAGGTTTGGTATCAAAACAAACGGTTTTTATACCTAAAAGTAGTTTGGTTACAAAATATGCAAGAACACGCATTTTGGCCGAAACTACGACTCGTCACTAAGCCTAGATAACGTGGTAATCAGTAGTTATAGTCACAAGAGACTAAAACCATTGTGATTACGCTCACATTATGAAGTTCAAACGAACTTCATGTTGACCATAAACTGGTCAATGCAGAAAGTCAAACATAGTTTGACTTTCACGTTAAAACGCGTAAAATAACGAAAGAGGACTTACAACGGGTCCAAGAATGGAAGCTTTGATCCGAATATTCTCAGGTATGAAGTGATAACACATCAACTTAGAGAAAAAAATCAGATCAAAGGTGTGAGTTTGAGAGTGAAGTGGGTGGGGGTATTTATAGATTTCATAGAACCGTTAAGATCGTTTCTTGAAACCCGAGCTTTGATCTAGGTCGTACACTTGCACCCATTGTTTTCTAAAACCATGGGAACCCCTAATATGAGTCCATATTATCATAAAAACCATTAAATACCAGCCCATAGGGTGCAAAACCATAGGTTAAAACCATGAAAATCTCAAAAATGGACCAAGTTCAATGTATCTGCCAGAAATTTCAAAAATGGCCCCTGCAATTGTAAAACTTGAGTTTTTTGCACTTTTAAGCCCCGTGAACCCCATTTCAAGGCTCTAAAATAAATTTAAAGTATAGGGAACTTAAAATATGCTCAAAAACATCTCGGATGTCGGTTCGTTTGGTCGTACGGTTGCGTTATTCGGTTAATTACGACGGAAATCGTAATGAACGCAAAAACGATCCAAATTACGCGACAAATGGAATTTTATCATGCCAATCACTAAAATAAAATATTTTAATGATTACATAAATTTTTGGATGTCCGGATATATTCAGGACGTAAGATATGCGCGAAAATGCAAACTTATGCACTTTTGACGCTTTTAGTCTCTATTGATCAAATAAGTTTATTTTAGTATACCGAACCCCTCAAAGCCTATTTCTAAGCTATGTAAAGGATATTTAGGGAATATTTAACTTATGATCAAGTTCTTGAATGTTCGTTACAGTACAAATCGGCATACTCTCGCAGTTTGTTGAAATTAGTCCCTGTAAGCGAATAAACTTGATTTCGCCACACCAAACCCTCCAAAACTTATTTCTAAGTTATGTAAAGGTTATTTAAGGTATGTTAAGCCTATTTCACTATTCCGAAGTGTTCGTTGTATTAAACTGGTTATATTTACGCATCAGTGCGCGTATAACCTTCCAGAAAGCGATTTAAAGCTTGAAATCGAACATGAATTGATATGTGCAAACAATACACGTATTTTTACAAATACCAAGTATGAAACACAATATTTCATAAATTTGGTATTTGGTTGATGGTCGCAGAGGCACAGGTGTCACAGTTCGTCCTCTGTTTACTTATGCATTACTTGTTTAGTGGTCACACACTCACGACTTGCATGAAACTACTCACTAGATACCATGATGTGATTACCTATGCTACATGTTCTAGTAAAGTTTGATAGTGTGACACTACTCTTCAACTTATGTGATTCTTAATCCTGTAATACCTTTTGTTCTGCTATTTGAATGGGGGAACCTTTTAGCACAAGTTAAAAGGCACTGAGATAAGCATGCAAATTGCCTTATTATTATGGGTGCACACATAATAATAAAGTGGGGTGTATGTGAGTCCCAGTGAGGCTTAACAAGTGTGATAGGGGTTCCGCTCTGTTGTTTGATGTGAACTTTGTGGTCTGTGGATGTCATCGTGAGGTTTGACACCGACCTTATCTCGACTCTTAATCTTTTCCCTTTTCTTATATTGAATCATGAGCGGACGAGGCCATGGACGTGGTCACATTGCGATGACTCAAGCTGAGTTGACGAACTTAATTAACACACGTGTGGCAGAGGCCTTGGCAGCCTACCAAGCTGGTACGATATGTGCCAAACACCCTTTATTCTTGTATAGCGTACCCAATTCTTACCCGTATGTTGTATTTTCTTCCGTCCTTAGGTCTCCAAGCGAATCCAAACCAGAAAAATCCAGCTGTGTGTACGTTCAAAACATTCATGGATTGCAAGCCTCATACTTTCAGTGGAGGTGAAGGTCCCGTGGGGTTGCTCCGCTGGTTTGAGAAAGCCGAATTCATTTTTGCTATGTGTGACTATCAAGCTGGGGACAGGGTGAAGTTTGCTTCTGGAACCTTGGAGGATGGTGCTCTAACTTGGTGGAATGCTCAGGTGCAGATGTTGGGCGTCGAGATGGCAAATGCGACCACTTGGGATGATTTCAAAGAGCTGATTCGGGAGGAGTACTGCCCCCGGGATGAAATTCAAAAGTTGGAAAACGAGTACTATAACCTGAAGATGGAAGGGTCTGAAATCAAGGCTTACACTAAACGGTCTCACGAGCTGGCAAACATGTGTCCTAATTTATCCCGACCACCACCTCGCAGGATCGAACTCTACATTAAGGGATTGGCACCACAAGTTAAGGGATTAGTCACGGCAGCAAATCTCAATGACCTACCCCAGATTATCAGACTGGCTCACAAGATCACCGATCAGGAGGTGGAGCGTGGCTCGCTGCCACCCCGTATTGCTGCTACTACCGCTATTACTGCTACTACTGCCACCCCCACCACTGACAACAAGCGTAAATGGAATGACTCTGACAAGGAAACAAACTCGAATCAGTCACAAAAGAAGCCTGATAACAATAGCAGCCGCAGTTTTAATCAATCATCTTTGGTTAATCAGAATCAGAACCATAGCCAGACTTCCGGTTACGCAGGAAAACAGCCGAAGTGCAATAAGTGTGGTTTCCATCACTATGGCCAGTGTAGTCGAGCATGTCAAAGGTGTGACAAGATGGGTCACATGGCGAAAGATTGTAGAGCTCCACACCCCAAGCAACAGCAGTAATAGCCCCAGCAGCAGCAACAGAGGCAACAACCCCAGCAGAATCGGGGTAATCAGAGGGGATGTTATCAGTGTGGTAGTGAAGGGCATTTCAAGAAGGATTGCCCACAGTTGAACCAAAATGCCAACAACAACAATGGGGGTAATCGCCAGAACAACAATAGGAGAAATAACAATGGAAACAACGGTGGGAATGGCGCTCGTGGGATAGCATTTATGATTGGAGCAGGGGATGCAAGGAACGATGGCAATGTCGTGATTGGTACGTTCTCTATCAACGGTATTTCAGCTACTGTATTATTCGAATCTGGTGCCGACTGGAGTTATGTGTCTTTGGGGTTCAGTCGTTAGTTAGGGTTAACTCCAACACCTCTTATAAACAAGCACATAGTGGAATTAGCTGATGGCAAGTCCATTGAAGCCTCACGACGTACCTGGATAGGACGGGCGTGAACTAATAACTTTAAATCATGACTAATGTTTGATAGAGCATTGGAGAAGGGCAAAAAGGGTCGTCTGCGGTATTGAGTTATTATCAGCATAACATATCATAAGTCAATACTTGGTATTAAACGGTTAAAACAAACTGTGAACTCACCAGCGTTGTCTGATACATTTCTCTGCATGGTTGCATGTCCTTAGGTACTTTGTTATGGAACTTGATGTCTGGGAAGCTGGAGTGGTCATGGGTCATGGCTTTTGGAACGCTTCTCGTTATTGAAATCTTGAACACTTTTATTTAAACAAACTATTATGCTTCCGCTGAACATGTTGATTTTCGAAATGGTGTTTGAATTATACCATTACATTTAATGGAAAGTTTATCTTATTTTATATGTTTATGGTTCAATGTGATTAGTGGCTAGATACTGGTACGTCACATGCCTCGCGGGGTTTCCGCTTGTGGTATTTTTAGGGGTGTAACAGCACGTCTGCTTCGAATGACCATTCTTTCCACAGGATTCACATATCCTAACCCTGCACTGGTCGGCATGATGGTATTGGCACACATCACACTTGGGCAAGGTGCCCATGTATCCTTTCCCCTTGCCTTCAGTCCTGGCCTCGGCTGGTGGGTTCACAACTCTTTTCTTGTTACCACTATTGTTGTTTCCTTGGGTTCTCTTCTTGAAGTTCGAGAACTTCCTCTTTTCTTGTTACCACTATTGTTGTTTCCTTGTTACCACGATTGAGCTTCCATTAATCATCGACCACAGATATTGTTGCATGTTTTAGAAAATGTATCACATCAAAAGGGGTCAAAGGGTCACATTGCCCTTGCCCAATAAGTCTACCAATCTACAGAAGTCACACAATCAAAAGGTGGTCTCCAAAAGGCTTCGCAAGCTCAGCTCAATAGCGGTGCTCTCATCAAAAGTCATGCTACCTACATAAAACCAAAAACCGGCTATGCTGATGGTGGTGGAGGAGGAGGTGGAGGAACAAAAAGCAAGCTACGCACATGCGCAAGCTCCTCCTCAAGCTCGTGGACATGACGAATCAGAAAACTGACCTGCTTCTCCACAGTCAGGAATCAAACATCAAAATCTGGATAAGGCAAAAGTGGAGCAGGAGGAGTCGCAAAAGGTGACTGACATGAACAATGTGGAGGACGTGGAATCGACTCAAGCTCCCAAATCCTGCGACTCAAAACCTCGAACTGAAGCTATAGTGATAAAAGTAGATCATCTCGTGTGTAACCTCCATAGTGTGAGGGATGATAGGGATCAGAAATCGGCATAGTGTATGGCGGGAACCATTGAAAAGGCTCATCAAGTGATGAAGAAGTAAAATGAGTAAAAAGTGCAGACTGAGGTATGTGTGGAAAAGCTGTTGAAACATGAGGGTCGTGACTAGGTTGCTGGCTAGAAGAACCTTCCCCTGGATGGGGTGCGGGTATATCCTGCAAGAAAACAATAGGTAGGTCAACACGGTGTACATCAGACTCTACTGGATGAAAAGGAGCAACATCAACAGGTGCAGGTGCAAGTGGGGGAATGACTGGCTCAATAACAGGAGGGTCAGCGGGTGCAGGAACTGGATCTGGTATGAGTGGTGCAATGTCAAGTAATCCAAATGGAATCGGGTCAAGATCAGGCAAAGGCTCAGGAGCATGTATCGGCTCAGTATCAGTGGGTGCATCAATAGGCTGATCATCAGGAACAAAATCAGGCTCAATGTCAAGCTCAAAGTCAAGTGGAGGAATCAGTGCGGCTGACATGGTCGTATCATCATCAGAATCAGTGGGGTAACGCTGCAGTCCGACTGCCTGCAAAGCGGAAGATGACACATACTCAAAGGAATCTGGAACAGAGTGTAAACTAGAGTCAGAAGAAATCTTAATAATGGGAATCCCCAGAAGTGGAATTGCAACAACGTCCTCATCGAGCTCTCCATCACCCTGAGCATCATCGGGAGGACCATCAACAAACAGATCAATATCATCATCAAAAAGATCATCGAATGGCCAATCCTCAGGTGGAATGACCATGAGAGGAACGGGAGTGAGGATCGGTGCCACGACATGCTCACCATCGGGGTGACCGATGATAAGATGATCGTGAACTGGAATAGGAATAAGAAAGGGATCCTCGTCTGGGATACCATCAGCAAGCGGTGGATCATCTCCAAAATCAGGCAGCGCAAAGGGCTGAAAATCATCCTCGTCGTCGGATAACATCTCAGGGTCACTCTCTGTATCGGAGGTAAAGATCTCTGGCTCAGGGGCGATCTCATCGTCAGAGACAATAGCCACGGGGTCATCAATATCACACAAACCACTCCCAGATGAAGACATAGTATCTGTAACAAACAATCATAATGTATGCACATATATCAATCACTATCAATTAGTATGCAATCAAAACAATGTATCATGTAATCATATATTCTCACAAATCTTTTCTATCCTTCCTAGTCTCCCAGACTAAACCAACTAGTCTAAGAAACCAGTCTCTCAGACTAACCACCCAGTCTCTCAGACTAACCGCCCGGTCTCTCAAACTGACCAACCAGTCTCTTAGACCGAACCACCCAGACTCTCAGACTGAACCACCCAGTCTCTCAGACTGAACCACCCAGTCTCTCTGACTGAACCACCCAGTCTCTCTGACTGAACCACCCAGTCTCTCTGACTAAACCACAAACATATACCTGGAAATGTGTTTCGTGTCTTCTGTGTATGCAATGAAAACATGTTGTAAAAATATTTTCGTGAGAGCCCTAATGATTGTAGTCTAGACTCGAGAAGGAATCCTAGTTCGCTACAATCGAAGCTCTGATACCAAACTGTCACACCCTGAATAATGCGAAAGCGTGATTATGGTGTGACTTGCTTAATACCATTACATTCATTCATAACAACAACTATATGATAAAAACCACAGATGGTCATCCATTACTTTAGTTTGAAAACATAACAACATTGTCTTGACACAAATACTTCAAATCAAATTACAAACCGTACGAATTGTTTAAAGTTCCATAAGGACTTAACAAAAGACTTTAGTTAAAACCAGGAATCGGAAGAGGTGTCTTGTCCAGGATAGGACACCCTAACCAAATCCTAAGACCATGGATGACATCTTTTATTCTTAAACAACACTTGGAACTTCCGAGCGCCCGCCAGATCCACATCTAATTCCCTGAAATACATGTAATTTGAAAACATCAACAAAAGTTGAGCGAGTTCATGTGTTTGTTTGTGTGTATGAATAAACCCTTGAAATCACTGAAAGTATGTATGTAAGTTTGTAAACTCCTGGTATGAAAGCAACAAGGAAAACAGATCACCAATAGTTTGCAAGGCCATTGATATGTGTGAAGTGATGCAGGAAAACTCAAACCTAGCAAATTTGTCTCCGGAAATAAGACATAGTCACCTCATGGGCCACCCTGGTCCACATGGGTATGGGCTTGCTACACCCAAATAGATCTATCACTCATGCCCCTCGGTCCTTCAAAGAGGATTAATGGTCTTAAGCGTTATACCCACCACTCACATGATCAAGTAGCACCCTTCCTTAGCTAACCATACCAAATAAAAATGTATGTAAACAGTTTGTAACATGTATTTCACCCCCGAAGTTATAAAACCAAAAACAGTTAGAGAAAAGGGGGAACATGAACTCACAGTCTTGCGTCTTCGTAACACCGTAACTCAAAGCTCCGCCTGGCGTAAACGACTACCTACAACGTACTAATGTCTATTAGACGAACGGACCGTCCCTTGATTTAGTATTAGTTAGTGTCTTTGAGTCACGTTCATTGTATCTTCAATATTATTCCATGTTTTATAATTATTTGTTAAAATAATTAATATTTTAACTTAAATTATATTTATTAAATTTTGGAATAATTGCTAAAACAATATATATTAACTTAATACTTCCCAAGTATTTATACTTGTATATTCTTCCCAAGAATGGGTATATTTGTATTCGTATTTCTTATACTTATATATTTTTGCCTTGTATTGGAGTCGTATTCCGGTGTGTATTTATGCGTACGAAAATACGTATTTCTTGTAACCGTTAAGTATTCTTAATAAAAATCCATATATATTTCCAATATATATATATATTTTAAGAAATACTCCTAAGAAAAATATATCATTTTTGGGACTAATAAAAATTCATATAAGTCCCAAAAATGATATATTTTCAAGTCTAACTTAGAAAATATATATAAACTTGTTTTTATCCAAAAATAACATATTTCATGTATAATTGAGAAAATATATATTTCTTCCAAAAATGATTTATCTTCTAATATTTCCAAGAAAACATATATATTTTATTCACCAAAAATAATATATTTTCTTCTTGTCAAAATATGATATAACTTTATAAAAATTGTGAAAATCCCATTTTCACTCTTTTGGTGTCCAAAATATTATTTACCAAAAATATACTTTGTGAATCAATTTTCCAGAATATTTTGTAAGTCTTATTCCATAGTTCGGTTTCACCAATATTTTGTGTGCACTTGTATATTTATATTATTGGAATTTTTGTAATATTTTGGATTGTAACTTTTGGTATTATGATGAGTTATATTATTTCGAGTCCTAAAATAATATAACTAATACACATAATATACAATTAATCACACACATGGTATCTTCTAAATATATATTTCCTAAATACATATTTAGTCACTTTTATTTATAAAAACCAACCTCCAATATTTATATTTTTGTAACAAAAAATTATGGCAAAGTTTATATAAAGTTTCATGGTTTGAAATACACTTGTAAATGTATGTTTATAAATATTTGTCTAAGTGTTTAGATTTTTAGAAAATTTTGCCATAGTTTTCCCTAAAAATGGAGGTTTCCATGCTTTTAAGCATATCATTTTCTTTTGTAAAAATCATCACAATCAATTCACAATCAACAATAAACAACCTCTACTTACCAATTTGCTAAAACTCATGCGTATTCTACTACTTCATGAACTTGAATATTTGTAAAAATTTGTAGTAACTTACTAGTGTTATTAGTAAGCATTGTTATCCTTTAAAGTGTGATTAGTTCTTTAAAAACTTCATTTTTAAAGAATATAGATGTTCACAACTTCAAGTCATGTTTTCTAAAAATACTTCTTTATGCATTCTTCTTGTTTCACAAGTGTTCCTACACCTGTTTAACCACTAAAAACAAGATTTGTTTATGTAATAACCAAGATTTAGTAAAACTTATATTTTTAACTTGGTTTCTTTGAAATGCCATTCATAAATCTTTAGATCTACAAGTGTTACTACTCACTTTGATCATTATTTTTCAAGTAATCAATGTATCTTTTCAAGTTCATGATTCATGTGTGGATGATCCATCATCCTACAATATTTCTACTTTCACATCTTGCTAGATGATGTTTTTATTCATGATCTAGCAAGATCTTATGATGATCAACATCATTTCTACAAACAATCAATGATCAACAAGCATAACAACTCATATTCATTAAGATTACTTCATTTAACATGCTTATGTTCAAGTTTCATTCTTATGATCTTTAGTGTTCTTCAAGTTTTTTATTATGATTCTTCTTTAACCACTAAAAATGGAAGTAAAATGGAGTGTACAAGGCTCTTACCACTAGCTCAAGGCTAGGGATGATTCAAGTGTAGAAAACAAGTGGATAAAAGCAAATGAACAAGGTCCTTCCACTTCCACAAGCTCCTAGCTTCTTTGTATGGTCTCTAGCACCATTGTGTATACTTGGAATATATGAGAATGGATGAATGAAGGTGGTGGTGGTGGTGCTTGGGGTCGGCTGAGAACAAGAGAGGGGAAGAGAGGAGAGTAAGTGTGTGTTAGTGTGTGAAGTTTATGAACTTATGATCCTTCAAGTTCTTTTATAAACCATCTTAACCTTCTAACTCTTGATTTTTATGCTACAAAAAGCACCAACAAGATCTATTTAAAAATGAAAATAAATCCCCTTGTGGGACCCTTGTTGGAGCTGAGAATAGGTGGGGGGGTCTAGCATAGGTTGTAACTAGATTAGTTACATTAAGGTTAAAAATCAAGTGTTAGTTAGTTAGTTAGTTATATTAGTTACTAGATATTTTATGAGGTGTTATGATGTTCGGGGACCATAACTAGCTTGGTAATGTTAAAACAGTGCTTCTAGTGTAAATTTGGTGTTTCGGGTAGTGTCCGGTTGTTCGGTTAGATACTGGTTCGTTAAAGTGCTAAACTATGCAGTTTAGTGTACTTTATGTTACCTTTTGTGACACTTTTAATTCCCGACACTTAGGGAGGCATTCAGGACCATTTAATCATTTTTCTGCATGATAAAAGTATGTTTAAATGCTGATTTATGCTGAATTTTGTTGAATTCAGCACCTTGGGTGAGTTTTAGTCACTTTCCGGCATTTAAACTATCACTTAGGAAGGCAGTTTTGTGATCCTTACTTTCCTACACACTATACTAGTGTAGCACTTGGTTTCTGTCTCATACCGGGTCTCAAAACACTGTCTGTCTATGTACTGAGTTCTGTCAGCATCTTCTGATTTATCCGTTTACTGTGCTAACTGTGTTTCATGCATCATTTATGTCAATAAGTTTGTAATGCAGTAATGATATGACATTATGCAATATGTGATGCACATGTAAGTATAATGCAGCAATCAGAAAGCAGTTAATTGTAATTCAGCACAGTCATTAAGCACTAATCATGGTTAATTAATTGTACGGATACCTAAATTTTTTACAGTTGTCACAAGCGGGACCAGTTTATGTAAAATTGGCTGACAATTTCGTTATTATTGGCTATATCCTGTATCCTTAAGGTATATGGGGATTGATCACCCTCTCTTACGAAAGGGTATTTTCATACTCTCTAAGGTTTAAAGGTTTTCACCTTTCTAAGTCTTGGAGTTTATACACTCCCACCTGTAGCGCATGAAAATCAGGGTTTATCCCCAGAATACTAAAGGATTATCCCTAGGATATTAAGGGTTTATCCCCAAAGAAACTAAAGCCTAAGAACAGATTCCAAACGAAGTATGATTGTATTTACATCAAGAGATTCCTAAGTATTCAAATGTGCTAAACACAGGGGACATACACCTTGATACAATTAGAAGGATGAACTCAGTTTCCTGAATGTGCTCAGGGGAAATCCATGAGGGGAATGTTGTAAAAAGATCAAAGATGGAAAACTGGAATCAACTCTCTAGGAGTCTTTGGTATGATCTCCCTTTTTTTATCTTTTGAAACCTTATCTAAATAACTTAAGTTTTAAGAGTTATGTATTTCTTAGTTGATTAGCAGTATCCTGATTAAGATATTTTCCAGAATATTTTCCAGGATATTTACCCAAAATGTTTCCTTAGTATATCTAAAATAATAAAGGAAAAATATTTTCAGAATAAAACACATGCGACAACAAAGATAAGGCTGAAAGGTTGGTTATTTATTATTCACAAGCAAAAGGTTGCACTGTTGGCTTCATCTCAAAATGAGACCCATCCACCAACAGTGCAATTAGTTATAAAGCATATTTACTTAAACAGTTGAAGGCTTTGTCTTGAAACCCAAGATCCCTACACCTTCAACTGTTGATTGTCCAAAAGTATATTAACATTGATGACCAAGGGCTTCATCCTGAAACTCAAGATCCCTCCACCTTTGACCATCATATTGTGTCTAAGTGCAGGAAAAGTAAATTGTTTTGGGGTTACAGACAATCATTCAAATTTAAAAAAGTGGGCCCTCGGCCTAGGCATCAATATCCATCATCGCCCACTTGACTGCCCTCACACAGCGGCATCACCTCCATCCTTCTTCACCTTCTCAGCTTCAGCATCTTGACCAGCATCCTCACCAGCATCCTCTCCAGCATCCTTCTTTTCTCCAGCCTTGTCTGCCACCTCTGCTGCCTTAGAAGTCTCCCTAGCTCCAGCTTTAGCAGGATACGGCATAGGATTGCCTCTGAGATCCTTTAGCTTGGCCACCCAGGAATCAACTGGCCAGGCTGGACAGTTTAAGCATGTCCCCCTAGCCTCATAGGCCATTTTGATCCTGGCCTGCAAGAAGGAGATGACAGCAGAATTTTTTACCCCCTCTCGGAAGGCGAGCATAGCCTGGTGATGGTCGAGCTGGACAGCAGCTAGCTTCACTTCAGCATCCTGAGTGACCTTCTTCAGCTTGTCTTCGTAATGTCGGGTCTTGGCTTCAGCGATGGAACCCTGGTTAGCTACGGTGGTCTCAAGTTGCTTGATCCTGGCCTTTTGGAGCTTCACTATCCCACAGCCTTCAGTATAGAGATGGAGTAGATGCCGGAGACCCTGCAATTTAGGATACAGGTAAGGGTTAAAATTTATTAACCAGGATATTCCATCAGGATATATGTGCAGGATCTAGCACCGGGATATTACCTTATTGAGGAAAGAGGTCATAGGCTCTAAGGATTCGGTGAAGCTGAGCTCTTCATAAGAGAACCCTTCAGAACCTGGAGTGCTGGTCTCGGAACCCTTTCTCTTCTTGGACGTGGAAGCACGGGTTCTAGGGTTAGGCTTAGGGACTGGGACCGGTTTGGAGCTGGTGGTAGCAAGGGTTTCCTTCTTGACGTTGACCGGAGTGGGGTAGCTTTCAAGCTCATCAAGGTCCAGGAGGATTGGAACTTTGCTGGCATCTGCATACAGGGAGTGACTTTAAAACCTTTTTCATAACAATATCAGTTAAAAACATGTATGCAGGATATTAAGCAGGATTCTTACCAGACATGTTTGAGCTGTAATGTTGGCTTGAAGATGCTGGGTACGGATTGAAACTTCTTTCAACTTCTAGAAGAAGTCTGATGGTGTTGATTCTTTTCTCTAGTCAGCAAGAGGAGGCGCTAGTTTCCTGAAGTCAGCTGCATACAACAAAATCAAAGATCAATCCAGGATATAGGATAGGATATAAGACAGGATCATCCTAAATCCCTAAATCCTACCCTTTCTCAACCACTTCACCAGATATTCCGCTCCACCAGGGATCGAATCTCTTTTCACAAAAAAAAAATTGGATTTCCATTCCTCCTCGTTCCTGGTGGCACGGAGTATCAGGGGATTACTGGAGATAGAGTAAAATAAGAATCGGCAAGAACAATGGCATCTAAGCCGGTATGCTAAAGGAAGGTCATGAACGGAAAGGTCAGGAATGTGGGTATTCTTGATTCGGTCAAGAACAAGCAAGACTCGCCAAAGCATTGGCATAGTTTGACTAAAGCTGATTTTGGTGATACGAAAAAACTTAGTGATAAAATCAGGGAAAGGAAATTAAAGCCCTAAGGTGAATGGAAAAGCATTGAAACACAGCCATTTGTTAGAAACCGTGTCCTATCGGATTTCCCGATCAAACGGTCGGAACACAGTCCCTTCCGAGAAGATGCCGGAGGTTTTAAGGGCCGACAGGTGAGCGCTGTCAAATGAACATATTTCCTTCTCCGGATCTTGGAGAATATTCTGGTGGATAAATGTGGGAGTAGAATCGCCGGAGCTGGATCTTGTTTGCCTCGCCATATCTTTGCCGGAATAGTGTGCAGAAAAGAAGAGAGAAGAAATGAGAAGAGATAGAGGATTTTTACCTTTTTCCTTCTTGATGGAGATTAAATGGAGATGAGGATGAGAAGATATAGGGAAGCAATGAGTAAATATAGACTAAGCAGTTACAAGCGGTCGCATCAAAGCCTTATCTCTTAATTACCGTGGTTATCGTGAAAAATGTAACCGTTAGCTCCAGGATCATTGACGGTAACATTTTTTGGGACAATTGTTATGGGTGAAATTCTGAGCCCATTTCCTGGATAGTATCTTGAATTATATCTTGATTACACAATATATGTTCGCAACCAGGATGCTGAATCAGGATATTGGTAACATCCTGATACTGTATCCTGAAGATTACTAACAAATTATGTGCAGGAGTATGAGTACAAGTTCACAACGTTCACGAAGTCCTCTTCCCCTGAAGACTCGGTCCAAGTTGTTCGAAGAAGAACGTTGAAGCCGCATTACTTGGTCTTCAACGTTCACATGGGAATATTCGCTGGCATCCCCCTATTTTAGGAGATTTTGTTTTCTTTTTATATCTATAAATAGATGGATAAACCAGATCACCTAGGACATTACATTCACTACTATCGAGCTCTCATACTTGCTCTCGTAATTCACACACTTTCTGAAAAACATTGTAACACTTAGCAACGATCTGGTCAGTATCCTGCACTGTATCCTGACATTTGAAGTAATAAGAAGAACAAGGCAGCTGCGATTGTCAACTCCTGAGGTTTTGTGATGGCGATCTAGATTGATCAAGGGCTTTCCTCGTACATCTCGTGTCACCCTTTACTTTTTTACTCATTGTTTGACTATAGATATAGCTCGATATCCTGAGCTATATCCTAAAAACTGTTTTTGCAAACAACCAAACCAAGGTATTTCCGATACACATTCTTAGCACACTACCTCACAAAACTAATTTGATCACTTAATTGCTTAGGTAATTTTTAACCAAAACAGTAAGTTACTACAAGTTTTTACAAAATTTCAAGTTCATGAAGTAGTGTAAATGGCATGATTTTGGCACATGGTAAGTGTTGTTTGATTTGTTGTTGATTGGTGATGATTTTAAAAGAAAATGATATGCTTTGAAAGCATGGAAACCTCCATATTTAAGGGGAAACTATGACAAAATTTTTCTAGAATTTAAACACTTACAAAAAATATTTTTAACCAAGTGTTTACAAGTATATTTTAACCATGATTTTCATATAAAATTTGCCATAATTTTTGTAACAAAAATTACAAATATTGGAGTTTGTTTTTGATAAATAAAAGTGACTAAATATGTATTTAGGAAATATATTTTTAGATGTCACAATTTGTGTGATTACTTGTATATTATGTGTATTAGTTATATTATTTTAGGACTTGAAATAATATAACTTACCAAAATACTAAGAATTATAACACAAAAATAATACCAAAATTCCAAGAAAACAAATATACAATTTACACCCGAATATTGGACAAACCGAACAAAGAATATGGATTACATATATATATTCTGGAATTAAGTTCATATATATTTTGACAAATAAGTTAAACGGTATTTTGAAAACCAAAGAAACGGAAATTATAATTTTTACAAGTGTTACAAAAAAATATCATTTTGTCAAGAAGAAAATATATTATTTTTGGGTGAAGAAAAATATATATATTTTCTTAAACAAATTTAGAATGTATTATTTTTGGGTGGAAATGGATTTATAAATATTTTCTAAGTTAATCTTGAAAATATATTATTTTTGAGGCTTATATGAAAATATAATTATTTTTGCCAAGGAAGAATTATAGATAATTTTCTATAAAGGATTCTTAAAATATATTTTAAGAATATATATGTTGGTGATTTTTATTGGTTAAAAATAATATTTCGGACAATTTAAATACAAAAATTAAGTATAAGAATACTTAATAAATACAACAAAATACGTATCCTCGTACGTATAAAATACACACGGGAATACACCACCAATACTTGGCAAAATACACAAGTCCAACAATACAAGTATAAGTATACCCACCCTTTGGGAAAAATATTCATGGAAGGATCACAAGTTCATTAAGTTAAAATATATTATTTTAACAAATATTCCAATAATTAATAAAAATAATTCAAGGATGCTAAGTCATACCAACTGATACTAAAAATCGTGGCATGACCCATCCGTCTAATAGAACGTAGCACGTGTGTAGGTAGTCATGCGACCGAAGAACAGCTTTGAGTTACACCAGTTTGCAGGACGCAAGATTATGAGTTCATGTCCCCCTTTTCTTTTAACTGTTTTCAGTTTTATAACTTCGGGGGTGAAATACATGTTACAAATGTTACAATGATTACAAATGGTATGGTTAGCTAAGGAATGAACTATTAGATCATGTGAATGGGTAGGCGTTAACTTAAGACCATTAATCGTTTTATAAGGACCGAGGGGCATGAGTGATAGATCTATTTGGGTGTTGCGAGCCCCACCGATGGGTCCGCGAGTTGGCCGAATGTGGTGACTATGTCGTTCCAGCCGGGAGGCCCGGTACGAAATACGCAAAGGATTGAGCTTTCCTACACCGTTGCACACATATTAATGACCTTGCAAATCATTAATCGATCTGTTCATATTCGCTTTCATACCGGTTTACAAGTACATACTTATAAATCTTTACAAGGATATTCGTGCACACATTCAAACACATGAACTCGCTCAAATTTTGTTGATGTTTTCAAACTACATCTGTTCAGGAAATTGAATATGGATCTAGCGGGCGTTCAAGGTTGTCAAGATGTGTCTAAAATAAACGATGTCATCCAGTTTTGGAGGGTTTGAGTCGTGTATTCTATCTTGGTTAGGATACATGGATCAAAGCCCCGTTTTATTAGTGTCTTTTGTTAAAGTCCATGATGGAACTTGAAACATTTGGTTGGTTGTATTTTGAACTCGAAGTCTTTGTATGGTGTTAAACAATATGGTTTGTATTATTTTGAAATTAAGTAATGGATGAACATCGTGGTTTCTATCATATAATTGTTTGATATAATTGAATGCAATGATATTAAGCAAGTCACACGTAACACGCTTCCGCAAAAGTCAGTGTGTGACAGTTTGGTATCAGAGCTTCAATTGTAGCGAACTAGGATTCCTTCTCGAGTCTAGACTACAATCATTAGGGCTCTCTCACGAAAATATTTTTACAAAATATTTTTCATTGCATTCACAAAACGCCAAGATCCATGGAACAAACGTTTTACAAAAGAAAGACAAGAAACACGATGCAAGGTCACAGTTGGTGGTCTCGTTTGCATGGGGTAGACTAAGTGTGTTAGAAAAGTTTCATGAAGGATAATGTGAATACCTGATTAAGTGATGAATGTCTTTGTTTGCATACACCGAGTGTTAGTAGGTTAACATATGTGCACATGTCATGATTATTATGTTACAGGTACCTAAGTCTTCCTCTAAGAGCGGATTGTCGGACGCTCATGACCCTATGGCCATCGTTTCTGACGATGAGATCGTGCCTGAGCCGGATATTTTCATGTTGGACACCGAGAGTGATCCAGAGATGCTGTCTGAAGATAAGGACGATTTTCATCCCTTTGCATTACCGGATTTTGGTGATGACGCACCTATAGCGATGGCATTACTGTCGAGGATCTTTTTTATTTCCCTGCTCCTACCCTCGATCACCTCATCATCGGTCACCCCGATGGTGAGCATATTGTTGCTTCTATCTTTGACGATGTTCCCCTTGTGGTCATTCCTCTTGAGGATTGGCCCTTTGATGATCTTTATGGAGATAATGTCGATTTATTTTTGGATGGTCCCCAGCTGATGTTTAGGGTGACGGGGAGGTTGATGATGACGTCGCTGTACTAGATATACCACCCCTTGTCATTCCAGTTATCGAGTTATCTTCTGACTCTAGTTTGCATTCAGTTTCAGATTCCTATGAGTCTGTGACTTCCTCAGCCCTGCAGGCAGCAGGACTTCAGCTCTACGCTACTGACCTTGATGAGGATGATGCTATGTCGGCTGCTCCATCATCCCCAGCTCGAGTCCCTACATCTCCTCACATTCCAGAGCCTATTCCTGAGCCAGGCCCTGTTCCGTTTGGCCTACCTGATATTGCACCTCTTATCCCAGAGCTGATGCCTGCACCATTTGATCTCCCACTTGCTGATCCATTCATTCCACCACCCCCACACGCTGATGTTGCTCCCCCACCTCCATTCGAGTCTGATGCTCACCGTATTGACCTTCCGGTTGTTTTCTTGCAGGAGATCCCTGCTCCCGACCAGGGGAGGGTACCTCAGGATAGACCCCGAGTTTTGACCCATTTGCTTCAGCCGATTTCCCTCTGATTCCAAAGACTACACCTTTTACTCCATTTACATCTGCATCACTTGATGAGCCATTTCCATGGTTCCCTCCATATACCATGCCTATCTCGGACCCCTACCATCCCTCGCATCACGTTGGTTACACTTGTGATGATTTGCTTTTGTCGTTACAGTTACAGTTTGAGATCTTGAGTCGTAGAGTTCTTGAGTTGGAGTTCGGTGAGGGTGCCCGACGGTCACCCTGACCCTGTCATACTGCTTCTATTCCTCCACATTCATCGTCAGCTTCATTTGTACCTCCACCTGCTGCTCCCGCACCTATTCCGGGCTTTGATGCTCGTTTTCTCACTGTCGAGCAGCAGATTAGCTTTTTGATTCACAAGGTTCATGAGCTAGAGGAGGAGCTCGCTCATGTCCGTAGTTTTCTTTTCTTCTCTCCTCCTCCTCCGCCATCAGCATCGTAGGTTTTTGGTTTTATGCAGATGCATTACTTTTGGTGAGAGCATTACAATTGAGCCGAGATAGTGAAGATACGAAGACCATATTTTGATGATTACTTTTGTACATTGACAGACTTATCTGAAGAGGGTGGTGTGACCCTATGTCTCTTTTGATATGATACAATGTAGAAACAATGTAACTTGTGGTTGGTCTTTAATGAAAGCTCGATACTCATGTTCTCATTAAATACATTCTTTATTTACATGCTTGTGCTATGATTATGTTGTTGCATGGTTGTTTGCTATGATAATTATCTATATATATATGTACATACGACTCTTTGATGATTGATTATCGAATAAGGACTGACCTACCCGAATTTTCTTTCTAGAAGAAAGATGTTGCCTCGAAAGAATACCGACACCAACAATCCACTGCCAACAACTGAGGCAGAGTTACAAGAGCGCATCTCACACGACATCGCACAGCACAAGTCACTCCGCTCCGAACACAGCGCAGGTACCTCTGGGAATAATCCCCCAAATGGTAATGTTAAGTCACCTAAGACACATTACAATTCGTTTGGATATTTCCAATTGTGCTAATGCTTTCTGTGAATGATGATGCTTGTGTTACAGGCTGCACCTACAAACAGTTCTTGGACTGCAAACCCCTGAATTTCTATGGCACCGGGGGTGCTGTCGCCTTTGTGCACTGGGTGGAGAAGACGGATTCTGTTTTAAGGATGAGCAAATGCGCACCAGAACAAAGAGTCACGTATATTTCTGGACTATTTCTAGATGGGGTACTGTCGTGGTGGAATCTCCAGGTGCAGACATTGGGTGAAGCTGTTGCGTATGCATTGACGTGGAATGAACTGAAGGAGTTGATGCGTAAAAAGTATTGTTCTCGAGTGGAGATCCAGAAGTTGGAAACAAAATTCTGGAACTTGAAAATGCATGGTCCAAAGGTGGCTGAGTACATTCAGAGGTTTCATGACTTATCAAGAGTGATTCCTTATTTGGTGGAGCCGGAGTTTAAGAGGATTGAACGCTTCATCTGGGGATTGGCACCTCAAATTCTGAGCATGGTGACAGCTTCCAAGCCTCCAACCATTTCTGAGGCAATTGACTTAAGTGTGGCGCTTACTGAAGAAGCAGTTAGGTTGGGAAAGTTTTCCATTTCTGAAACAAAGAAGAAAGAGACTCATGTGGATTCATCTGGGGACAACAAAAGGAAGTTCACTAACTTTAAAAAGGGTACCCAAACGAGAAACAACGACAACAATGCCAACAAGCGCAGGGATACCAGCTAGCCAGCCAGCCGAGGTCAGGACTGGCGCTGCAAGTACCGAACCCAAAGGAAAAGGGTACATGGGCACCCTGCCCAAGTGTGACATCTGTCAGCATCATCATACTGGACGGTGCAGATATGGGAGATGCGAGAACTGTGGCAAAGCGGGGCATGCCAGGGAGGCATGCTGGTATGGTGCTGGACGAAGAAATGGAGGACAATGTGGTAATGGAAAACGTGGTGGAAATGGAAATCAGACGGGGAATCGAAATCAGGGAGGAAATGGTAATTTTGGTGGAAACAGGAATCGCAGTGGTTATGGGAACCAAGCTGGTAACAGAAATCGAGGAGGAAACAATAACAACAACAACCAGGGTGGTAACGACAATGGACGCGGTCAGGGTTGTTTTGGTTGCGGTGAAATGGGGCACTTTAAGCGGGACTGCCCAAAGAACAATCAGGCACATGGAAGGGTGTTTAACATCGGAGCTAGAGAAGCACGCCAGGATCCAAATGTGGTTACTGGTACATTCCCTATTAATCAACAATATGCATCTATGCTATTTGATACTGGAGCCGATTTTAGCTTCGTGTCTCTAGACTTTAATATTATGCTTGGTTTAGTTGCGAATAAGTTAGACATCCTGTATTCGATAGAACTGGCTAATGGAAAGTTGGTAGAAGCTAATGAGGTGATTAGAGGTTGTATTTTGGAACTTGGAGAGCGTGAGTTCTCGATAGATCTTTTGCCAGTTGAATTTGGAAGCTTCGATGTCATAGTTGGGATGGGTTGGTTGTCTAGAAATCGTGCGGAGATAGTGTGCCATGAGAAGATTATTCTCATTCCAATGGCGAATGAAGAGACAATCGTGATTCATGGAGAGAAACATGATACGCCTTTGCGGATCATCAGTTGTATAAAAGCGCAGAAGTGTCTACGTAAAGGATGCGTGGCCTTCTTAGCTCATGTTGTGGATAAGGAAGCCAACGAGCCGAAGCTTGAAGATATCCCTGTGGTAAGGGAATATCCTGAGGTTTCCCCGAAGACTTGCCAGGATTACCTCCCCAACGACAAGTCGAGTTGCACATTGACTTGGTTCCAGGTGCCGCGCCTGTAGCCAAGGCACCTTATCGACTTGCACCTTCAGAGATGCAAGAATTGTCCATGCAGCTTCAGGAATTACTGGACAAGGGATTCATAAGGCCGAGCTTCTCGCCCTGCGGAGCTCCAGTATTGTTCGTCAAGAAGAAGGACGGTAGCTTTCGATTGTGCATCGACTTCCGGGAGCTGAACAAGCTAACCATCAAGAATCGGTATCCCTTGCCGAGGATTGATGATGTATTCGACCAACTGCAAGGATCAAGCTACTACTCCAAGATTGATCTTCGATCGGGTTATCATCAGTTGCGGATTCAAGAGGAGAGCATACTGAAAAATGCTTTCAGAACTCGTTATGGACACTATGAGTTCCTCGTGATGCCGTTTGGGTTGACTAACACGCCGGCAGTGTTTATGGATTTGATGAATCGGGTGTGCAAGCCATATCTCGATAAATTCATGATAGTATTTATCGACGATATTCTGATATACTCGCGAACGAATGAAGAGCATGAGCAGCATCTCAGAGCCATTTTAGAGCTATTAAAGAATGAAAAGCTTTACGCTAAATTCTCGAAGTGCGAGTTTTGGATACGAGAGGTACAATTCCTCGGTCATGTGGTAAATGAAAATGGTATTCATGTGGATCCCACAAAGATTGAGGCAATCAAGAACAGGGAGACTCCGAAGACACCGACCGACATCCGACAATTTTTGGGTTTAGCGGGTTATTACCGCAGGTTCATTGAGAATTTCTCCAAGATAGCTCAACCGCTGACCTCCCTTACTCAGAAGGATAAGAAGTACGAATGGGGAGACAAACAAGAAGAAGCCTTCCAGCTACTCAAAAATAAGCTATGCAATGCACCGATACTATCCCTACACGAAGGCACGGAAGACTTCGTGGTATATTGTGACGCTTCGCGTCAGGGATTGGGTTGCGTGCTCATGCAACGCCAAAAGGTTATCGTTTATTGTGACAACCCGTAACCTCAAGGTAAAAACTTTTGTTTCGATTTTATAAATCAAATTTTATACTTATTTCATTTGAGGAATTAATTATATTCTTACCAATTATATCTTATTCATATTGTGTTGAACCGATCCAAACTGTATGAACCAAAACATATGTCGCGTTTCGATTCAACTCAATAGAGTAGCTCGAAACTTATGAGACTCGAACCTCAGCATGGATATTATACATCTCTATTAGTTAATTTAGTATTCATTTTTATAGCCAATTAATTATTCATTGGTATTAGGTGATTGTGTAAAAAAAAATAATAATAATAATAATAATAATAATAGTAATAACAAACAGCAATTCAAAGGTGCCATCTCTTTCTTTCCAAACTTGCGGCCAAATTCAATTACTTATGGGCATGCAATTTTATTATCATGCCTTTTTGGGCTATAGTTGTTTTCAGCCCACTTCCTACAAATCGACCCAACAAGGATTTCCATATGCATACGTATATTGTGCATGCCCTCATAATCACTTTATTTTCCCAAAAACCAAAACCCTATCTGCGAACTTCTCTGCCCCTTTTCCTGTTGACGCAAGCAAGGACTACAAGAGAACTCTTTCTTGGCCTTCAGTTCAACTTTCAGTCGGATCTAACATCTTTAATAACTTGGTAACACTCTTATGTATTGTTTTTCTCATGTTAATTTTGTAAGTCTTGGTTGTGTTTTCTACGACGGTTATGATGTTACATCCCTAGGGTGGCTGTGTTTGTGAATTCGTGTGACGATCTTGCTGCTTCTAAAGTTAACTCGTAGTGTAGGATGCATGAATATCACGTATGATATTGGTATGATTAGTTTGGTTTGCATAGAGTTTAGGATGTGTGTAATAAGCTTGATGATCTTAGAGTTTAGTATGCTAATGCTGATATGAAACCACCATTAATCTGATGTAGATACCTTGTATTATGTTTACACAAGTTCGTTATGCGCTTACGACACCTAGAAACTTGTTAGGATGCATGAAAAAGTGACTAAATTGAGTAGATACCAGTTCAGCGATTTTCTGCAGAAAATACGCTGATTTGCGTAGCCTGTTCCGGGACTTTAAGTTATCGAAACCTTAAGTTTTCAGAGGCTAAAACCAATTATCCGGAAATAGCTTTCAAACAGAAGTGGTTTCGTAATTTTTGGACAGGTCTAAGTATTTTTAACGAATTAAATCGCCAAACTGCTCTAAGCTGTCATTTTCTGCAGAAAAAACAACTCACGTTTCGTGTCATAACTTGGTATTGTTTACTTTTTAGACTTGAAGGTTTTACTGTAGATGCACTTAAGTGTCGTTGCAAACCTCCAACTGGAATTTCGTCAATCGGACTTACGATGAATTTTAAATGAATTTTTCCATGGACTGCAGTCAGAAAGTGACGAATCTGATTGCAACCCGGTAAATGAATTTTATAAAATAATTGCTGATGAACTGCATCCCGAGATTTTGACACAATAATATTTGGATCGTTTAACACATTCTGTAATTTTTTGGGAATTTTGTTGTACACGAGCTATTCCGGATAACAATCCGAAAACTGCCGAAAATGCACTATATTACTAAATTTTATTGAACGGTATTTTGAACCTTTTGTGACACTTGTGTCATCACTAAACTACGTTATGATAATTGCCATTGTATGATTAAATGTGTTACGTTCTAGATACGTGTAGGAACTTTGTGCCCTATTTGAAACCACTAATGGACTAACTGGTAGTCGTACTAGGACGTGATTGATCGACCTTGACTGTTAGCTATTTTTAAGAGTCAAACCGAGCAACCAAAGGTGAGTTCACACTTTCTACAAGGCATGGGATTCCCGGTGGTTGGGAATGGGTAAAGGATTTAATCAGAAACTGCGTGCTCTCCTGGTTTGGAACACGTACTACATCATCTTTATTGAAGGGTGACGACATGTACTAAGGATTTAGTCAGAACCTGCGTGATCTCCTGGTTTGGGGACACTTACCACATCCTCTTTATTGAAGGGTGATAACATTGATACTAGACCAAAACCTCTATCATGAAGTCCCTCATTTTATATCGACTTAATCGTCGGGCCAATGGCGAGCAGGTCATTAGTTAGATGGTGCTATTTAGGTTTGACAAGCCTCCCTCACACCGTACCGCAGAGGACGGGCGTGAACTAATGGATCTGGGCACTAGTCAATGATGATAGACATTGACGTTAGGGCACCAACTTACTTCAATCAGTGGTCGATACGGTAACGGGTCTAGTGGATAAAATGGGGTAGCCCCCACAGCTTATGGTTTGGGAAACAAGGAACTGATTAACTACTGATTTTCAAATGAACTTATGGTTTTTAGAACAACTTTAAAATGGACAACTAACTGTGAACTCGCTCAACTTTGTTGTTGACTCGTTGTTACATGCCTTGCAGGTCGTTAGAGGTTTAGCTGGAGCTTGCAGGGGAGCAGGAGTCGTTGTGGGACATGGACCGTTGTGTGCCATGTTAAACTTTATGAACATTTAAACTTATACTTTGGTTTTTAAACTTTATGCTTCCGCTGGTAACTTGAATTTGATTAACTTGTTTTGAACACCAATTATATTGTGTGGTTGGACTTTTATTTATTTAATTACATTGTTCAATATGATTGTTGGCTGGATCCTGGTCATGTCACGCTCCCTGCGGTGATACTCCGCTTGTGGAATTTGGGGGTGTGACAAATTGGTATCAGAGCCATTGGTTATAGTGAACTTGGTTTTAAAAAGGGAAAAAGTTTTTTGACAAAACAAGACTATAATCATGTACAGTGCTCAACAAACCACAATGATGCTTCGCTCCACGTGCAAGGCTCAACACTTTAGGTGATGTGATTTAAGTTTATATTGCCTACTTGCTAGATCACTTTTGTGTAATGTGCTGTTTATAGTATGTTTATTTAGAGTAGTAGCATGCTGCCTGTTAGCCCTACTGCGTCCTTTATGACACACAATTTTTTAATTATTTGACAAGTGGTGGTCAAACCCCTTTCTGATTTCTCATCACCCTGCTACGACAATCGTATATGCGTTCTATCTATTCATACGCTATCTCGACCTGACATCGCCATTTGACCCTCCGTACATTCGGTTTGTACATCAACATTCACGAAGAACAGACCTGGCTCAAACGAACTTAGGGTTAGGAGAACTATACCCACACATCCCTGTTGACGAACCCTCGTCATCTCCACAGATCGTCGTTACCAGAAACGAAGCAGCCACAGTTACACGCATTTGTCGTTTTGCAACTCGCAACCCTACCAACCAAATTCTGTTTTGAACAAGTGATGTACTTCCGTGACCGTGATGCAACGAACTTCCCTATTTGTGTCGTGCCGTCATACCTCACTACTAGAATTGCTTCTAAGCAACAGGGTACTTGGTTGAATTCTTCAGTTATTGTTGGACCCCTGTTTTCGCTCGATTCTTCGTATGAACCTCATTAATTCCCTGTTTCTTCGATTGGCAACTGATTTAAAGAAACGCCAACAACCATACCACGATTTTCACCAATCATAAGACTACCTTATTTCCCTGTTGGATGGTTTATTCTCATTCTACTTGATTAGCTCTCTAGTATACCCAACTTAGCGAATGGATGCCATTACTGGTGAAATAGTCTTCAGGACATTTGGGGACGGAGATATGGATCACTCAACCTACCGGCGAACACGATAATTTATACGTTTACCTGACCCACCTTGCACTACAAGAGACGTACTTTAATTTCATGATAGTTTTTTCTTAAATATGCGGAATCTTTGCACTAGCTCTTGCACCGACACATGCTTATTGACTAATGGTATGTCCAATTTCTACCATTGGCTTAGACCAAACCATCACTCTCTTACCACAGTGACATTACGTTCTCGCTACTCCATGCTGAGATACTGAAACGAACACACTCTAGCTTAGAGAATTTGGAGGGCTCGACTTTAGATCATTGGTGATCACTCCTTGAAACCTTGAGGGTGGTGATGTATTGTTGATACGATCATACTCTCTTGAGCACGTTTTCGCGTCTTTTCTTTGGAACCTCACGACTACGCAGACGTATTTTGGATTCATTCGCATGACCCGAGGAACTTCCCCTAACTTGGTTGCTTACTTGATGAAACACAAACACACCTAAGTTCATGAATTCAGGTGAATTGATCCTCCTTCGCATGTGGGCGAGTCCAACGACTTTTGATGGAAGTCTCAGTGAATTTTAACGCTACACACTTGTACGACAACCATGCTGCTATGTTGAATTCTTATTCTGATTGGTTTAACCCCGTGACAATTATATTCGATCAACGACATACTTTATCCTAACTATACCCAACTTGGGTACAACCAGCTGTACCTTCGACATCAGGTGAACCCCTGCAAGGGATTATTAAATGCTTATTCATCGATTGCGGCTACACTTTCTCATGTTTCCCCACCCATACACGTTATACTTTTGAACCCTACGATCTTAAAAGTATTCCCCGCGGACACTCGCTTGGACAAGTTACGCTCTATGAACGTTACTCAGTGAGCATTGGGCCATAAACATGTTGATACCCCGGGTACTTTTCCCTGATCTTGATACAGCTGATATGGATCGTCAGACACGATAGATATGTCCCTTGTTTTCTTTGACGACACCCGACTCCACTTGAAGAACTAGTAAGGATCCGAGCGACACCCACACCTTACCATGGAGCTCCTACGACACAAACAACCCCACGTTAAGTCTCCAACATACAACTTTTGATGTCACGAAGCCCGTTTTCTTGATTGTATGCTCAAACCCTCACAACTCTAGCCCAAGGGATTGCTCAGGAATCCGCGTTTCAACAGTTAAAGGTAAAGATCCGTAGCGCTCCTATTCTCTCGTTACCTGAAGGCTCAGACGAGTTCGTTGTTTATTGTGATGCGTTTATCCAAGGACTTGGTGGGGTTGAAGCAACATGAGAAGGTCATTGCTTACGCATCACGTCAACTCAAGATCCACGAAAAGAACTACACTACTCATGACTTGGAGTTGGGAGCAGTGGTGTTTGCACCCAAGATATGGAGACATTACTTGGACGGTACCAAGTGCACCATTTACACCGATCACAAGAGTCTCTAGCGTATCTTCGACCAGAAGAAGTGGAGCATGCGACAGTGATGATGGGTCGAACTCCTTAACGACTACAAATACGCAATCAAGTACCATCCAGTCAAAGCCAATGTTGTGACCGACGCCCTCAGTCGTAAGAAAACCGAACCTAAGCGCGTACATGCGTTACAGCTTACTATTCACTCCAGTCTTCCCGCCCAAATCCGTAATGCTCAGGTTGAAGCATTGGAAGAAGAGAACCTCCAAGCTGAGTCCATGCGGGGCATGGAAAGGCAACTCGTATGCAAGGAAGATGGTACTTACTATTTCATAGAACGTCACTGGATTCCATCCTATGGAAACCTACGAGAGCTAGTGATGGACGAAGCACACAAGTCTCGTTACTCGATGTATCCTGGATCTGATAATATGTACCAAGACCTCAAAACTTTGTACTGGTGGCCCCATATGAAAGCTAACATAGCGACCTATGTTAGTAAATGCCTGACCTGTGCTAGGGTTAAGGTTGAATATCAGAGGCCATCAGGACTACTCCAACAACTAGAGATCCCAACATGGAAATAGGAGCAAATTTCCATGGATTTCGTCACTAGCTTACCTAGATCTCAGCGAGTAAACGACGCCATCTGGGTGATCATGGATCAACTAACTAAGTCTGCAAACTAAAGGCAATCAAGGAAACTGACAAGCTTTCTACACTCGCAGACATCTATCTGCAGGAAGTAGTCTCTAGGCACGGAGTGCCAACTTCTATCGTTTCTGATCAAGACTCACGCTTTGCATCTGATTTATGACAGGCGATGCACAAATCCTTTGGCTCACGTCTAGACATGAGCACAGCATATCACCCACAGACGGATGGGCAGACTGAACGCACCATCCAGACACTAGAAGACATGCTTCGAGCATGTGTTATCGACTTTGGTAACGGCTGGGAAAGGCACCTACCTTTGGTGGAGTTTTCGTATAACAACAGTTACCACACCAGCATCCAGGCTGCTCCGTTCGAGGCTTTGTATGGACGGAAATGCCGATCACCTCTATGTTGGGCAGAAGTTGGCGACAGCCAAATCATTGGCCCAGAACTCGTCGTTGACACAATGGAAAAGATTGCCCAGATACGACAACGAATGGCGGCAGCTCGTGACTGTCAGAAAAGCTACGCTGATTAACGCAGGAAAGCGCTCGAGTTCCAGGTTGGGGATCGAGTGCTACTTAAGGTCTCACCTTGGAAAGGTGTGATTCGCTTTGGTAAGCGGGGCAAGCTTAATCCGCGTTATGTTGGACTTTTCGAAATCACTGAGAAATCGGCAAAGTGGCGTACAGATTGAATCTTCCCGAAGAGCTCAGTGGTGTTCACAACGTATTCCATGTGTCTAATATGAAGAAGTGTCTATCAGATGAGACCCTCATAGTTCCTTTCAAGGAACTCACTATCGACGACCAGTTGCTATTCGTCGAGGAACCGGTGGAAATTATGGACCGAGGAAACAAGACTCCCAAACAAACCAACATATCTATTGTTCGAGTTTGTTGGAACTCCCATCGTGGCCCAGAGTCCACCTGGGAACGAGAGAACTAGATAAAACGCATATACCCTCAGTGAGTCCAGTACTGAAGTTACTTCGGAATTTCAGGACGAAATTCCAAACCAACAGGGGGGATGTGATACCCCAGGAAAACGCACAACACATCTAGCTTCCTCAGTGATTACGTGCTAAATTTCGGGACGAAATTTCTTTCAACTTGGGGATGATGTCACAACCCGTAACCTCAAGGTAAAAACTTTTGTTTCGCTTTTATAAATCAAATTTTATACTTATTTCATTTGAGGAATTAATTATATTCTTACCAATTATATCTTATTCATATTTTGTTGAACCGATCCGAACTGTATGAACCAAAACATATGTCGCGTTTCGATTCAACTCAATAGAGTAGCTCGAAACTTATGAGACCCGAACCTCAGCATGGATATTATACATCTCTATTAGTTAATTTAGTATTCATTTTTATAGCCAATTAATTATTCATTGGTATTAGGTGATTGTGTAAAAAAATAAAAAAATAAGAATAATAATAATAATAATAATAATAATAATAATAATAATAATAATGATAATATTAATAACAAACAGCAATTCAAATGTGCCATCTCTTTCTTTCCAAACTTGCGGCCAAATTCAATTACTTATGGGCAGGCAATTTTATTATCATGCCTTCTTGGGCTATAGTTGTTTTCAGCCCACTTCCTACAAATCGACCCAACAAGGATTTCCATATGTATACGTATATTGTGCATGCCCCCATAATCACTTTATTTTCCCAAAAACCAAAACCCTATCTGCGAACTTCTCTGCCCCTTTTCCTGTTGACGCAAGCAAGGACTACAAGAGAACTCTTTCTTGGCCTTCGGTTCAACTTTCAATCGGATCTCACATCTTTAATAACTTGGTAACACTCTTATGTATTGTTTTTCTCATGTTAATTTTGTAAGTCTTGGTTGTGTTTTCTACGATGGTTATGATGTTACATCCCTAGGGTGGCTGTGTTTGTGAATTCGTGTGACGATCTTGCTGCTTCTAAAGTTAACTCGTAGTGTAGGATGCATGAATATCACGTATGATATTGGTATGATTAGTTTGGTTTGCATAGAGTTTAGGATGTGTGTAATACGCTTGATGATCTTAGAGTTTAGTATGCTAATGCTGATATGAAACCACCATTAATCTGATGTAGGTACCTTGTATTATGTTTACACAAGTTCGTTATGCGCTTACGACACCTAGAAACTTGTTAGGATGCATGAAAAAGTGACTAAATTGAGTAGATACCAGTTCAGCGATTTTCTGCAGAAAATACGCTGATTTGCGTAGCCTGTTCCGGGACTTTAAATTATCGAAACCTTAAGTTTTCAGAGGCTAAAACCAATTATCCGGAAATAGATTTCAAACAGAAGTGGTTTCGTAATTTTTGGACAGGTCTAAGTATTTTTAACGAATTAAATCGCCAAACTGCTCTAAGCTGTCATTTTCTGCAGAAAAAACAACTCACGTTTCGTGTCATAACTTGGTATTGTTTACTTTTTAGACTTGAAGGTTTTACTGTAGATGCACTTAAGTGTCGTTGCAAACCTCCAACTGGAATTTCGTCAATCGGACTTACGATGAATTTTAAATGAATTTTTCCATGGACTGCAGTCAGAAAGTGACGAATCTGATTGCAACCCGGTAAATGAATTTTATAAAATAATTGCTGATGAACTGGATCCCGAGATTTTGACACAATAATATTTGGATCGTTTAACACATTCTGTAATTTTTTGGGAATTTTGTTGTACACGAGCTATTCCGGATAACAATCCGAAAACTGCCGAAAATGCACTATATTATTGAATTTTATTGAAGGGTATTTTGAACCTTTTGTGACACTTGTGTCGTCGCTAAACTAGGTTGTGATAATTGGCATTGTATGATTAAATGTGCTATGTCCTAGATACGTGTAGGAACTTTGTGCCCTATTTGAAACCACTAATGGACTAACTGGTAATCGTACTAGGACGTGATTTACCAACCTTGACTGTTAGCTATTTTTAAGAGTCAAACCGAGCAACCAAAGGTGAGTTCACACTTTCTACAAGGCATGGGATTCCCGGTGGTTGGGAATGGGTAAAGGATTTAATCAGAAACTGTGTGATCTCCTGGTTTGGAACACGTACTACATCCTCTTTATTGAAGGGTGACGACATGTACTAAGGATTTAGTCGGAACCTGCGTGATCTCCTGGTTTGGGGACACGTACCACATCCTCTTTAGTGAAGGGTGATAACATTGATACTAGACCAAAAACTCTATCATGAAGTCCCTCATTTTTTATCGACTTAATCGTCGGGCCAATGGCGAGCGGGTCATTAGTTAGATAGCGCTATTTAGGTTTGACAAGCCTCACACCGTGCCGCAGAGGACGGGCGTGAACTAATGGATCTGGGCACTAGTCAATGATGATAGACATTAACGTTAGGGCACCAACTTACTTCAGTCAGTGGTCGATATGGTAACGGGTCTAGTGGATAACATGGGGTAGCCCCCACTTCTTATGGTTTAGGAAACAAGGAACTGATTAACTACTGATTTTCAAATGAACTTATGGTTTTTAGAACAACTTTAAAATGGACAACTAACTGTGAACTCGCTCAACTTTGTTGTTGACTCGTTGTTACATGCCTTGCAGGTCGTTAGAGGTTTAGCTGGAGCTTGCAGGGGAGCAGGAGTCGTTGTGGGACATGGACCGTTGTGTGCCGTGTTAAACTTTATGAACATTTAAACTTATACTTTGGTTTTTAAACTTTATGTTTCCGCTGGTAACTTGAATTTGATTAACTTGTTTTGAACACCAATTATATTGTGTGGTTGGACTTTTATTTATTTAATTACATTGTTCAATATGATTGGTGGCTGGATCCTGGTCATGTCACGCTCCCTGAGGTGATACTCCGCTTATGGAATTTGGGTGTGTGACACTTATGCTTCACGCCAACTGAAAGTCCATGAGAAAAATTATACCACTCACGATCTGGAGCTAGGTGCAGTGGTATTTGCCTTGAAGATCTGGCGACATTATTTTTATGGTACTCCACGTGCTATTTTTATGGATCACAAGATTCTGCAGCACATATTAGTTCAGAAAGAGCTTAATATGCGACAACGACGTTGGGTTGAGTTGCTGAATGATTATGACTGCGAGATCAAGTATCATCCTGGAAAGGCGAATGTGGTAGCAGACGCCTTAAGTCGAAAGGAAAGGGTTAAGCCTATAAGGGTTTGGGCTTTAGAAATGATTATCCAAACAGATCTCACTTCACGTATACGTGCCGCGCAAAAAGAAGCTCTCAAGAAAGAAAAACTTAAGGCTGAATATCTCTGAGGAATGGAGAAGAAGTTGATGCCTAACGAGGATGGAACCTTGTATTTCATGGGACGCATTTGGGTTCCGCTTTATGGCGGCGTACAAGATGTTATTTTCGATGAGGCTCAAAAATCAAGGTACTCGATCCATCCAGGATCGGACAAGATGTACCAAGATCTGAAAGATTATTATTAGTGGCCAAGACTCAAGAGTGACGTTGCTATTTATGTTGGGAAGTGCCTAACCTGTGCTAAGGTTAAGGTCGAGTATCAGAAACCTTCAGGCCTTCTGCAACAACTGGAAATACCCATGTGAAAGTGGGAACAGATCTCTATGGACTTCATAACAAAGTTACCCAGGACACCCAGAGGACATGACATGATTTGGGTAATAGTGGACCGATTGAAAAAGTCTGCGCACTTCCTACCGATTCGAGAGAAGGATAGCACGGGGAAGCTAGCTGAGCTTTACCTCAGGGAGATATTAGCACGTCATGGTGTGGATATCTCGATTATATCTGACAGAGATGGACGATTCGTGTCAAGGATTTGGCAATCCTTTCAGGAGGCTTTTGGCTCTCAGTTGAATTTAAGTACGGCCTTTCACCCGCAGACAGACGGACAGAGCGAGCGAACTATTCAAACACTGGAAGACATGCTCCGCGCTTGTGTAATGGATTTGGGTGGCAGTTGGGATACTCAGCTACCTTTAGTTGAGTTTTCCTACAATAACAGCTACCATACGAGTATTCAAGCCGCACCGTTCGAAGCCCTCTATGGCCGTAAGTGTCGTTCACCGTTGTGTTGGGCAGATGCTGGAGACAGACAGATGGTTGGCCCCGAACCGGTTCAAGAAACTACAGACAAGATCATGCAGATCCGAGAGCGCATCAAGGCGGCTACTGATCGACAAAAGAGTTATGCTGATCAAAGACGGAAACCTTTGGAATTTGAAGTGGGAAACATGGTCTTGTTGAAGGTCTCACCTTAGAAAGGCGTAATACGATTTTGGAAACACGGTAAGTTGAACCCCCGATACATTGGACCATTCAGAATTTTGGAAAGGGTTGGTACCGTTCCTTACAAGCTAGAGTTACCTGAGGAACTAAACGGTGTTCACGATACATTTCATGTCTCAAGTCTGAAGAAAAGTTCAACTCAAGAGATAGTTATCATCCCTGCGGATGAAGTGCACATCGACGACACTCTCCACTTTACTGAAGAACCCGTTGAGGTTACAGACTGGAAAGTCAACAAGACTCGGAGGAGTAGTGTTAAGCTTGTCAAGGTTCGTTGGAACTCCCGTCACGGCCCAGAGTTCACTAGAGAGCGTGAAGATCGAATGAAATCAAAGTATCCGCACTTTTTCCCTAACTCCCATGCAACCGATAGCACAGCTTAAAATTTCAGGGCGAAATTTTCTTAACAGGGGGAGAATATGACAACTGTCAAATTTCCATGTATCCGTACAATGATTAAACAATAATTTATGCTTTAATGACTGTGCTAATTTAAATTAATGACATGAATGCATTCTGATTATTGTCATATACATACAAGTGCATCACATATTGCATGAGTTCATATCATTATTGCATGCAACACTTTAAGATTCAAATGATGCACGAAACAAAGTTAGCACAATATCAGACAAACTAGAAGTACTAAAGGGAGTTCAGTACTCAGACAGACATGATATTGAGACACAGAATGAGCCAGAAACCAAGAGTTACACTAGTATAGTGGGTAGGAAAGTAAGGATCATAAAACTGCTTTCCTAGTGATAGTTTAAGTGCCGGAAAGTGCATAAAACTCAAATAAACTGCAGAATTCTGCAATTTTCAGCAAAAATCAGCATTTAAATAACTTAATATTATGCAGAATTATGGTTCAATGGTCCAAAATACCTTCCTAAGTGTCGGGAATCAAAACTGTCACGAAAGGGAACATAAAGCACACTAAACTGCATAATTTAGCATCTTAACGAACCGGTAACCAACCGAGCAACCGGACACTACCCGAAACACCAAATGTTCACTAGAAGCATTGTTTTATCATTTCCGAGCTAGCTATGGTCCCCGAACATCATAACACACCTTATAACAACATAACAACTAATAACACTAACTAGACACTTGAAATCTAACTAATTCTCTTAACTTACCATTACATCCCAAACCTATACCCCCCCCCCATGGGCGACGGTCACAAGGGTGTGGCCCACCCTTGATTTGTTGAAATATTTTAATTGATCATGTTTGATTCTTTAGAGACATAATACACATTGGATTTAGTAGCGTTGGATGTTCAAAGATATAAACCACTAGTTCACACATAACACTTCATTTCATAAACTTCACAACTCAAACTCTCTCCTCTCCTCCCTCATGGCCAAGACCACACACCACCATCACCATCATTTTCATCTCTTGTTCATTCAATATCAAGTGCTACAAAGGTGTAAGGAGCTTGATTAAGGAGCTAGGTGCCATTGTAGATTGAAGGACCTCTCTCAAGTACTTTTATCCACCTAATTTATCATCTTCATCAACTTGTGTTCTTCCCTAGCCTTGTGCTAGTAGTAAGACTATTCTAACTCCATTTTACTTCTTATAATGATGGTTAAAAGAATATGTAAGATGTTAAACATGAAGATCATGAAAGAACAAGAACATAACTCTTAACATAAAGCTCTAAATCATAAGAATCATTGTTGTTTTAATGTATGCTTCTTGGTTGTTGATTATTTGTGTTTAAGATGTTAAACATCATATGAAACTTGCTAGATTGTGATTAAACACATGATCTAGCAAGTGAGAGGATGATCTTGTGAATAATCAATATGATCATCCTAATATGTGAAACATGAACTTGAAAACAAAGATGATTTTATAAAAGATGATGATGAATACATGTTATTAGTCTTATACATGGATGATTTCAAAGATAGTTTTCTCAAGAAACCAAGTTAATTACAAGATTTACATAACCATGGTTTTTAAAGAAACTAATCACATTTTAATTATAAAATCAAGTGTAGAAATATGTTGTTAACAAGAAAAATACAAGAAGAAATATTTTTGAAAAATAATTTTACAAGTTGTGAAAGTCTAAAATCTTCAAGAATGTGATTTACAAACAAAAAACCATGTTTTAAAGGGTAACTAAGTCTACTAATTAACATGGTAAGTTACTACAAGTTTTTACAAAATTTCAAGTTCATGAAGTAGAGTAAATGGCATGATTTTGGCACATGGTAAGTGTTGTTTGATTTGTTGTTGATTGGTGATGATTTTAAAAGAAAATGATATGCTTAGAAAGCATGGAAACCTCCATTTTTAAGGGGAAACTATGGCAATTTTTTTCTAGAATTTAAACACTTAGAAAAATATTTTTAAACAAGTGTTTACAAGTATATTTTAACCATAATTTTTCATATAAAATTTGCCATAATTTTTGTAACAAAAATTACAAATATTGGAGGTTGTTTTTTATAAATAAAATTGACTAAATATGTATTTAGGAAATATATATTTAGATGTCACAATTTATGTGATTACTTGTATATTATGTGTATTAGTTATATTATTTTAGGACTTGAAATAATATAACATACCAAAATACCAAGAATTATAACACAAAAATAATACCAAAATTCCAAGAAAACAAATATATAATTTACACCCGAATATTGGACAAACCGAACAAGGAATATGGATTACATACATATATATATATATATATATATTCCGGAATTAAGTTCATATATATTTTGACAAATAAGTTAAACGGTATTTTGGAAACTAAAGAAACGGAAATTATAATTTTTACAAGTGTTACGAAAAAGTATCATATTTTGTCAAGAAGAAAATATATTATTTTTGGATGAAGAAAAATATATATATTTTCTTGAGCTATATAAAAGCATATTATTTTTGGAGAAAATAATATTTTCTTAAGCAAATATAGAATGTATTATTTTTGGGTGCAAAAATGGATTTATAAATATTTTCTAAGTTAATCTTGAAAATGTATTATTTTTTAGGCTTATATGAAAATATAATTATTTTTGCCAAGGAAGAATTATAGATAACTTTCTATAAAGGATTATTAAAATATATTTTAAGAATATATATGTTGGTGATTTTTATTGGTTAAAAATAATATTCCAGAAAATTTAAATACAAATGTTGTGAGTTCATGTCCCCGTTTTCTTTTAACTATTTTCAGTTTTATAACTTCGGGGGTGAAATACATGTTACAAATGTTACAATTATTACAAATGGTATGGTTAGCTAAGGAATGAACTGTTAGATCATGTGAATGGGTAGGCGTTAACTTGAGACCGTTAATCCTTTTCTAAGGACCGAGTGGCATGAGTGATAGATATATTTGGGTGTTGCGAGCCCCACCCATGGGTCCGCGAGTTGGCCGCATGTGGTGACTATGTCGTTCCAGCCGGGAGGCCCGGTACGAAATACGCAAAGGATTGAGCTTTCCTACACCGTTGCACACATATTAATGACCTTGCAAATCATTAATTGATCTGTTCATATTCGCTTTCATACCGGTTTACAAGTACATACTTACAAATGTTTACAAGGATATTCGTGCACACATTCAAACACATGAACTCGCTCAACTTTTGTTGATGTTTTCAAACTATATGTATTTCAGGAAATTGAATATGGATCTGGCGGGCGTTCAAGGTTATCAAGATGTGTCTACAATAAACGATGTCATCCAGTTTTGGAGGGTTTGAGTCGTGTATTCTATCTTGGTTAGGATACATGGTTCAAAGCCCCGTTTTATTAGTGTCTTTTGTTAAAGTCCATGATGGAACTTGAAATGTTTGGTTGGTTGTATTTTAAACTCGAAGTCTTTGTATGGTGTTAAACAATATGGTTTGTATTATTTTGAAATTAAGCAATGGATGAACATCGTGGTGTCTATCATATAGTTGTTTGATATAATTGAATGCAATGATATTAAGCAAGTCACACGTAACACGCTTCCGCAAAAGTCAGGGTGTGACAGGTAAATTGCTAAATTGTCTCTTAAATTGTTTGACAAATTTAATAAAATTATAAAATTTTATAATTTTATAAAAATATAAAAACTGTTAAAATTATAAAAACTATTAAAATTATAAAAACTGTAAAAATTATAAAATTATAAAAACTGTTTAAAGTATAAAATTATAATAACTGTTAAAATTATAAAATTATACAAAAAAAAATTCAACCGTTAACAGCTTTTGACATTTATATGCATTTTCAAATTATAAAATTATAAAATTTTATTGAAATTATAATGTTATAAAATTAGATTTTTATAAAAGTATTAAAACTGTTAAAGTTGACTGTTAAAATTATAAAATTATTAAAAAAAATTCAACGTTTAATAGTTTTTGACATTTTTCACATCCGGTCGGATAATTAGCTATCAAATTATTTTGTTTGACAAATTTTTAAAAAAAAAAATTCCAACCTTTAATAGTTTTTAACATTTTTTTTAAAATGTTTATAAACCGCTAACCTTCATACTACCTACTGAGTTTGAGGCCGAAACACAGTGGTTCATTTCAAGCTCGGATTATTTGGACCGTGAATGTCAAATTTATCAACCTGCTATGCCGACTGAATTACCCCCTCAAATGCAACATCTAATCCAGTCGTCTGAAAACTGCGGCCAGCAAAAAATAAAGGACTTGATTGACAACTTGTTCGGTGATGATCATGGTGAATTGAATTCCGAAATACCCGCTCAGTTGCCTCAAATGCACGGATTAGCACCTGAAGTACCGGTTCAGATGCATGATATTCCGTTACACACGACTGACTTGCAATGGGACGCTGCTCCCGGTCCGTTTTCGTCAGCATTTTATTCTGAAGATCAGCTTGTTTCTAAATTTCAGTTACTGATGATCGCAAACAACTGGGCGTTGACTGACATGATCAAGTCGGAGTTGTTACAAAGTTTTCGTATGGCTCCGGTTAATACTCCAAGCCACATACGAACACCGAGGGAACAATCGCAAAAACAAGATGATAATGTATTGATCCAAAAATCCCGTTTATTTGCTTATAAAAATCTAAAAAAAATTATTTAAAAATGTTTCTAACATTTTTTAATTTGTAGGCTGCAACTGATTCGTATTTTAACTACGATGATGTGTATCATGTGTCAATGAATCCCGAAAATCATACGGAAGAAGCCGTAAGTTTTTACTTCATATATGTTTATTTTAGTTATCCGTGTACGTTCTGTTAATTGATTCCCCTTAAATTAATGTTGTTGTAGAATGAGGATCCGGAGATGACCAAACTTAGGCGATCCGAAAGGCTTGTGAAGCCCGCCAAGTCTCTGCTATCACCGTTTGTAGTTTTCAAAAACATGAAGTGGAGGCAAAAAAAAAAAGATAGCAAATGATGAAGATAAATTAATCAAAACGATAGAAGATTGGGCACCAAGTAGTGGCATTAGAGAACTAACCCTCACGGCAGGTGGAAGTGTTGGTCCTGATTTCTGGTCGGCATTGCTAGGCACCGACCGTAGTGGCTGGTTAAGCGATGATGTAAGCACTATAGATAATTTTGTTAATACTAAATATACTAAATTTTCCTATAAACTTACACTAAAATTGTCCAACCCTATAACAGCACATTTTTTGATGGATGATCCACATGTATCATTCAAGAGTTGCAACCGACCGTTGGTCCATTTTACCACCATATTTCCAGATGCATTGTCAAACTGTGGATCAGACGTTCAAAGGTTACTTCACCGGGGCGGTCGAACCTTTTCCTCCGATATTTAGCGTTGACAAGGTGTACGTACCGTTATATATACCATCACTTCACTGGTTTTTAGGCGTTTTCAACCTGGTTAACCATACCCTCACTATTTACGACAGGTAAAAATTTATAAACCCTCGTTTTTTTGTAGCTGGTTATTTAATAGTTTTAGTTAACGGTCTCTCAAAATGTATGACTTTAAAAATTTATAAATGCTCGTTTTTTTGTAGCTTGATAGGCATGCAACAATTGGAAAACGGAAGAACGGAAGTGGTTTGTCTTATAAATTTTTTTTTTGACCATTGGCTTCGTATGCATGGTTATTATAACGACAAACCTTTACCGTTAACTTTTCCGTTTCAAATAATATATGAAAATGATGTGCCACAGCAGTCGGGACCATTAGGGGACTGTGGGGTTTGGGTTTGCATATTTTTGGACCGGTTGATTAACAAAAAACCACTAAATGATGGTGAAGACACAAGCATAACGGCTACAAGGATGAGGCGCCATCTTGCGATACTTTTCTACAACTCGTTTATACCTAAAGATACAATCGACGAGATAGAAGAGGACGATCTTGAATATTGTCAATGATTTGTATTAATTTATATTTATAAAAGAGAAATACATTATATATATTTATTTGTATATATGTTTCGAGGACATATTAAGTAAAAATTCATTATATTATATTATATTTATTTGTGAACATGTGTATATATATGTGCCCTCACTATGTCAATAATGCCATACCGGATGTCTTACTCAAACATTCCTCATTCCGTGCAACGCACCATTTGGATAAACCAAAATGATCGGTTTGAACATTGGTCACAAAATATTCTAGAGTTTTACTATGACGGCGATACTCCAACTTGCTACTCAACCTACATGGGTAAAACACCTCTCGGAAAAGAATGGTGGGGCGGATTACTTGGATTTTGTGGAAACAGATTTATTCAGGTAACGGTACATTCGAAATATCTTTCCTGTTAATGATAGTGTTTTTATATTTTTTTAGTCAAACGTTTACCATATTTTTCTCAGCATATCAATGCATGGTGTAACAAGCTAATGTATCAACGGGAGCTTTACAGACGGTCAACGGCGATGTCGTTAAAGGATTATCGTTGGACAGTACTTCTGCCTAGTTTTTTAACATGATAATAGAACAAAATAGAGAGGCCTATGGATATGAAGACGGTTCCAAAGAAATTTTTCCTCCCTTTTAGGACGTTGATACGATACGTTGTTAAATATGCTTATTCGGAGTGTACGTTTTTTTTATAAATTTGTAGAGCTTTACATTTTTACACCAACATTTGACAAGGAAATATTATAGAGGTCTACGTTTTTAAAAAAATTTAAAAAAAAAACGTTCTGTCTAAAAAAAATTAGAAATTTTTTATATTTTATCTTTTATAAAAAAATATTGATTTTTT
Organism: Helianthus tuberosus; assembly: GCA_030545235.1. Taxonomy (NCBI): domain Eukaryota; kingdom Viridiplantae; phylum Streptophyta; class Magnoliopsida; order Asterales; family Asteraceae; genus Helianthus; species Helianthus tuberosus. The sequence continues at coordinate 106,685,928 of CM060414.1, read as the reverse complement.
TAAATAATTTGTAATTTTAAAAAAAAAACCCTAAAAAGAATACCTTTTCCGGGGCTTATTTACGTTTCATTTTTTTTGCAGATTTACATGCCCGTAGCGCACAACGAAAACCACTGGTTACTTCTAAAAATAAATATGCGTTCGCTTAAAATAAATGCTTATTTTCCCGATAACTATAACCTAAGTAATTGCGGAGATGCATTTTGCATACACAGGAAAATACATCAAATTATTTTAGAATTTGAATCTCCATTCGTATGGTTTTTGGGCCGTATATCGTACTAGCAGCACTCGGGGATAGATAGTGTAGAAGCCTTGGAGTATTGCGGGGATGTTGTGTGGCCTGAGCACGGAGCTCATATTGGGCGAAACTCAGGTGTTATCATATGTATGCTAGTAGAAAATCTAGTTTACAACCGTTCATTGACATGGAACGAAGTAAACATACAGGATGCTTGTGTCAGATATAGACGCTACATGGCTGATGAACTCTACGTCGGGCGCTACACACCAACTAATTTTTGAAGGCTGGGCGTACGCATTGTAAAATTTAATTCTTATATAAATTAGAAGTACTAATTACTATTGCGGTTACGAGAATTTGTTACATGATTTTTCTAATTAAAACATAAAAAAACTACGCTATTATTAAAATTCTGCTAGATTATAAGATGGAAAAATGTCATCCGTTGGACTCTGGGTTTCTTTCTCTTTCCCTTTTTCCTTACCCTGATGATTTACGTGAACAAATCTGTGATGGCATGGGATCTAAACAAACCTTCACGACCATGGCCGTATGTTTGACACCGCGAACAATATACCTGAACGGGCTCTTCCCCACGAGATAAGATTCGGGTGTTTTCTCTTGGACGGCCAGATTGACGTTTTGTAATATGCGGCGGTAATACACTGCTAAGGCCTTCTGGTATCACCCATTCAGACCTATGAGGCAGAGGATTAATGGATTCTTCATACGTTTTTTTGTATACTTCGTTTGAATAACACGAGAATGCATAATGACTGCAGTCAGTTTCACCCAAAAATCTTGAAACAACAATCACATGCCCACAAGGTAGACCAAAAACTTGTCAGACACGGCAGCTGCACGAACGATTCAAAAAATCAACTAAACCCCTTTTCGTACCGTCTTCAACAAGAAAAGTATTTACCCTGATGCCTGCAACAGTCCAGGTTCTAGACCCTTCAATTTTCTTTAAAATTTTCTTCCGTGCCCACTGAGTCAGTGAGTGGCTCTCCTGCATGCCCTGCAGTCGGCGGTCATAAAACCATTTTGTACGGACTAGCGGAAGAATTTGATAAGTTGCGTTATCGGAATCTTACGCGAGAATCTAGACAAAGAGTTAATAGACTCCGCACTATTAGATGTCATATAGTGGTATTGTTTTCCGAGACAATGGGCTCTTGCCCATCTACCAAACCCAATATTTGTTCAAACCTGGCGTATTCTGGGAACGGCAAGACACAAAGCATTGAATGACTCGTTAAAGTCAGACATCCGATAAGATTTACATATCTTCCACCATAGTGCCTCGTATTCTTTATTTAGACGACGGCAAACGTAAATTCATCATTAAATGACGACAACACAACCCGTGGTAAACACGTGGAAACACGTTTCTAACACCTACATGTATAGAATTCGCCCTATCCGAAATGATTGACATATCTGCTATTTCACCAACACACTCTCTAAGCTTTGAGAGAAATCATGTCCAAGATTCACCATCCTCTGATTTTCCTATGCCATAAGTAATTGGTAAAATCTGATTATTTCTATCAATGCCCACTGCTAAAAACAATGTCCCTTTAAATTCACCCTTTAGGTATGCCACGTCAATGATAACGACCGGTCTTAGATTAAACATAAAGCTACGAATATGAAAATTAATGATAACAAAATAAGATCAAACCCATGTTACTTTAAAAAAATAAGAAAAAGTACAAACAAAAAGGTGTAAATTACCGCAGCACCTAACACAACAAAAACCATTTCAAAACGACTTTGGTAATCAACCAAGATGTGAGTAACGCTTCCAGGATTTGCAAGCTTCAAATTGTAACAGTATATTGGTAGTTCGGTAAAAGAGTATCGGGTTGTTCCTTGTAGAAGTTCAAGTGCATGGCTTTTACCACGCCAAACTTGAAGGTTTGTTATCTCAACCTCGAACCTTTGTCTAAAATCTTTGACAATCTCTTTCGCTCGATATATCCTACCACTGTCTTTTAGTTGTTCCATTAAATAGTGACCCAAAACCTTTGGGTTAGCCTGACGGAAATGTGGGTGTGTTTGCGTCTTCGAACAGGTGTGTTTATCGTTCATATGTTTAACAAAAAATAAACTACCACCAGGAATAACGTATGCCTTAAATCGCCATTCACAACCATCACCCATGCATGACACTTCATACCATGTCTTAGATGATCTATCAACTTTAAACTCGAAATGCTCTAACAAACATTTCTTTCCCAACTCAAGCTTTATCTCTTCTTTGTTATTGAATATATGACCGGGCTCAAACACTATAGATGAAAAAGTTTATTCGTTGATAGACGTGGTTGATTTTTCAAAATTATTTTATGAAATAAGACACTCATCGTTTAAAACATCAACACTTTCGTTAACTGAAATATTTAGATCTGGAGTTTTGAAATTGTTTAAAGAAGAAAACCTAGAGGAACCAACACCAGACTATTCAATAACATATAATTTATATAATTCAAAAGGATTCTGCATCGCTAAGTAAAAAAAATGTAAGATCTCGATCATTAATTATATCGATCGGATCAGTAAGCATAGACATCCGGTATGATAAGCGTGTAATGTTTGGAGTATCACACATCTTAGAAACATAATTTAAAAAACTATTATATGAATGATCTGTTTGAATTTCTAAACCACGTCTCCTTGAATCGCCAGCAGTAACATACTCAATGTTTCCGTTAATGACATCCCACTTCCCCCTGTATAAACAACAAACTTAACCCTCATGTTGTAAGACAATTACTAAAAAAGCAAACTCTTAAATTTATACTTTAAATAGTGACCCAACTTCTTTCCTTGTTGTGAGATAATTACTTTAAATAAGGTTTTTCACAATGTACACTATTTAAATAATCGGTAACGTCTTAAAATTGTATAAAATGTCTTAAATTGGTACAAAACGTCATAAATTTAAAGCTTAAACGTCTTAAAAATAGCAAGCCGACTTGAGCTACTGAAGCCGGCTAAAGAAGGTGAAATGGCTCAAGCCATGTGGAAAAGTCTCAAGCCTTATGGAGAAGTCTCAAGCCGTCTGAAGCCATGTGCAGCCGTGAGGAAATGGCTCAAGCCGCCTGAAACGTCTCAGCTAAGACATCGAGACGTCTGAGCTGAGTGTAGGGATGGCAAAAAAGCCCAAGCCCGACGGGTATACCCGAAACCCGAAACATATGGGCCGGGTATACCCGAAGCCAAATGGGTATGGGCCGGGTACGGGCTTAAAAAAAGAAAAAAATCGGGTACGGGTATGGGATTTAGTGATACCCGCCCGATACCCGGCCCATTTACCCGAATGTATCATATTATATATTTCCATACATATAAACTTAGTACATGTACTTATTACCTTCCATGTAATCATATGCGAATATGTATTTGGTAGGTGCTTAGCGAACAAATAACTTATTTTTTAGCATGTGTATTAGATATGGAAGTTATCACCCTTTATTATGTGGTTGTTTATGCAATTTGGTGGTCATGATACAATTACTTAATTAAGTAATTGTTTTTATTTAGTTTGGTATATGTGGTCTAAATATGATATGTAAGTTATTAATCATATTTTCATTTGTTATAGTCATTAAAATAGTAAACTATATAAACATTAAAGTAAAAATTGATTTTTTGTCCCAACCGGTATTTTTATGAAATTAACGGGTATGCCCGATACCCGCGGGTATGCCCGATACCCCACGGGTAATTACCCGACAAATACCCGACGGGTAACGGGCCGGGTATGGGACAAAGAATTACAACCGGGTACGGACTTGGGATTACCACTACCCGGCCCAAGCCCGGCCCATTACCATTCCTAGCTGAGTGTCGGACACGTGACAGCGTTTCATTGGTCAGCCGCCAAAACGCTAGAGGGTTTTTGTGGTGTCTCCGTAAAACGTTTGCATTAGCCATTTTGGAAATGTTGACCAAATGTTGGCCATTTTGGGTATTTTCTCTTTTACTATTGTGTTTTATTTTCTTTTCTTTTTTTTATTTTTGGTAAAGAGTTATCTCGATGAATTTTATAAATCAACAAATAAGTACACGAGTGTGCCAGAGACACACACTAGGCTAGAACAAGAGCTTCTGCAAATTGTACAACTTTGATGTAGCCAACCTGCATTCGGCTTTACCATCTCGAATCCACTGTGCACAACTCAAAAGTCCATTACCATTCCCAAGATTATACAGGTATATTTTTAACTTTTAGTTTTAGTTTTGTTTTTTTTTTTTCCATTAATTTTCGTTTTGTGACTTATTATGTTACTAACAAAACTACACTAGCGCAAAAGAGTGTTGTGGATTGATATATATAATAATGTTTATTTTATATTGTTAAGATAAAAATTCTAATGACTTAATATTAGTTATTTATAATGTAACTAGTATTAAACACCCCCCGCGTCGCGGCGGGGCTATCAACGTTGAACTTGCAACGTGTTAATACGAATAACTTAGACCGAAACGTAAAACATATAAAAGAATAACTAAGTTGACCTATTACCCACACATTGCAACGAACCTATCAAACCGGAAAAAATAGACGATATTGAACCGCACACATGTTGCGCCGTGTTAACTCGCAGAATTTAAAACGGAACGTAAAACGAAAAATTTGCGTAAGATGAAAAGTATGAGGGACTAAAGTTGAAAGTAAAAAAGTTGCGAGGTTAAATTGCGAAAGACGAAAACTTTTGGGTTAAAAGTAAAAAAATCAAATAGGTTAAGGTTAAAAGTGAAAAATTAAGTTTTTTTTTTTTGAAAATCCCCAAAGCATTGAGTACAACCACTCTTTGCCTACAAATGTTAGAAATTTTATAATATGGAAATGTAAGATCTAAGGTTTCTATTAGGTTATATATTTAGATCAAAAGAGATGCATTTTTTTTACTTCTATTATTTTATGTTATATTACCTTATTGTTTTATTTGAATTGATTTGAGATCCATTACTTTCTTTACTTCTCAAAAGAGATGCATTTTTTTTACTTCTATTATTTTATGTTATATTACCTTATTGTTTTATTTGAATTGATTTGAGATCCATTACTTTCTTTACTTCTATTTCTTTCAATCACATAAACAATTTTGTTTTATATTTTTGTCATGTAAAGAGGGTATGAATAGTAGGCACAGTTATAATTTATGATTTATATGTAAAAATATATTAAACTATGACCTACCGGATGAAAAGTTTTGGTTCCGGCCACTCTGTGTGTCAAAACAATCACAGAGAATTGTATATAACTTTTTCAGTTAAATTACTGACAAATTCGTGTAATGTAAATCACAAGAACTTTAAATTTTGATTACGAGTTATGTTTACTATGAAAGTTAAAAAAAAACATCGTGAAAAGCCATGAAACTTAATCTTGTAGAATTAGTTAAGCACATATGTGTGAAGCCATGAAGTCAACTGCATTTTCATTCAAAATAGCACTTTATGTAAAACAAAAACGATTTTTAACAAAATAACTGCAAACTTTTTGATATGATTTAGGTGCACGAGATTAACATCACTTGGGAAAGAATCAAATGTGTTGATCAAACCAAATATTAATCAACCAATATAAAATTCATAAAAGATACGAAAAATATTTTTTTTTAAATGTTAAAACCTTTTCATAAAAGTTATTTAAAAATACTTCTACCAAAATTAAAATAAGTATTTAGGGAAAAAAGGTGTCTTTCAAAATAAGAAAAAAAAACGTTAGTTACAAAATAAAAACAAAATTTCAAAATAAGAAAAAAAGTTAGTTACAAAAAAAAAAGAAAGTCTTAAAAACTTAATTAATGTAAAAAAAAACATTATTTAAAGAGTAAATTACAATTTTGGCCCATGTGGTTATATCACTTTTACCATATTAGCCCAAAATAAGATTTTTTTAACATCTGTGCCCTCATGGTCTCTATAATTAACTATTTTGGCCCCTGAGTCTAACTCAACCCATTACCTTGGTTAATTATTTGTCACATGCAAATCACATTATGCCATTTCTTTATCACTTCATTTTCTTCACCATTCCCTCTCAAACCCTAATTTCACACATGGTGATCTGCCGATGTGGGTTTCAAGCTATCATTCGAACCTCCCATACTCAAGCCAATTCTTGAAGACGATTCCACTATTGCCCAATTAGGGTAAGTTTGCATTTTTTTTCTTTTCTTTCCATGCTACCAAAGTATATCTTCTACTCGAAATTTCAGCTAGAGAGGACTATACCTATGAACGAAGATGCGGGAAGGACTATTGTTGAAAATAAGATGTTTAAAGTGCTAATTGTGATGAGTTGGATGTTGTTTGTGATATATCTCTTGACCCACTAATTAGAATCTTGTAATTTATTGTTTTGGATTTGTAATGTATTTGACGGTTTTTTAATGCAATGTAATGGTATACCTTGTAATGCAATGTTATGTTTTTTTTTTTTTACTATTTTTGGATGCAATGTATATGAAATCTCTAACAACAAACCACAATAAATACCATTCACCAATTGCTCGGTCAATTCAACTCTCAAAAAATGCATTTGCACTAGATTAGACCGAACGTACTGCGGTGTTTTTTGCCCGGAATACCGCCCGAAAACGTCCGAAACCGCCCTCCCCTCCGCCCCCGTGGGCGTGTTTGGCCATCTATTTTTTGTTCCAGCGTTTTTTAAATAACGCTAAAGGGGCAAGAGTTTGACCAATCAGATTCATTTCCATTTTTGTAAACCAATCAAATTTTTTTGATGTTTTTTTTATTTAATTTTATTTCAAACATAATGCCCCACAATGTACGCATCCCCACTACACCCATTTTAGAAAACGCCCAATAATGCCCCATTTTGACTGGGCTGCCACATGGCGCAAAACGCCCAAGGGTGAATCATGCCCACTACGCATGGTCTTATGACCAAACAATAACTACGACTCACCAACTACTTAATTAAATACCAACAACTATAACAGTTAATACACAAAACAATCATAACAATTAACTTAACTGGTTAATACATTACTTTAACAATCTAAGGGTAAAGATTTTTTTGATGTTAAGAACACATACCCTAAACTTCGTAGGTGTCAAATTGCTCGTTTTTGTCACGCACCCGACGGCTTCCACCTGACAATTGTTGTGCCACGACAAAAGCAGACTTTTTGACGTAACACCAGGGCCGGCCCGAAGGGTGTGCGGGATGTGCGACATTAATTTTGTCAAGTTGCATTAAATTTATTAAATTCAAATGACATTAATTGATTAATTTTGTCAAGTTGCATTAAATGATTGGTGTTGATTCAAATGACGTTAATTCATTTTCATATATTTAAATTATATATATATTCTTTTTAAAATTTGTATTTAAGGGGCTCGTATTTTTTGTTCGCACAGGACTTAAAGATTTTCGAACATTTTCGGAGACGACCCTTCGTAACACGACGTGGGATGAAGAATACCCAGATTGGCTTTACATTGTTTTTACAACGGCAGGTGACGTTGATTTTGCTCACCCCTGACGAAGCATGCTTGCCATATTTAACTGGCAACTTTCGCTTCCATTTTATATCTTGCGATTATCCTCTGAATTCGAAATCTCATCCCCTTTTTCCCTTCGACTACCTCGCACAATATTCTAGCAACATCTCCTTCTACACACCTTCCCCTAAGACGCTGCCATTCGAGAGCACCGTTGCTGTCATACAAGCACCACCGCCGCAACAGATCCGCCAACTGCAGATCTGTTACAATACTCTGCCTCTCCTCCACTTGCTTCCCGCAACAGGTCCGGCCGCTGCTAAGTACCGCTTTTGTCTGAATCTCCTCCGCCACTGCTCGCTTCTACTGTCCAGATCTCATCCACCGCGGCTGCTGCTTCTGTTCCTATCTGTTAAAAACCTTTACCAGGTTCGCCCATTCAACTCATTTTAATATCGAAACGCCTATCGTTGCTGAGGCAGTTTAGTTAATTCACACTTGAGATTACTAACCCGTTACAATACGTTTGAAATCTATGTTTAAATGACAATAGTTTAGTTTCAGTCATACTTTTAGAAACCAAATGCTTCACATATACGTTTAAGTTATCTTCTCATTCACTTTTAACCCATTCTTGTTTTTTACTTCATAAACAGAAACATGACGTCGGAGCTCACCAAGTTTGCTCACTTACGAATCCCACTTGAACAAATAGTAGAGGCAACCAACAACTTTCATCTTGATAACTTCATCTCACGCGGTGACTTTGGATCAGCATACAAAGGACAACTTTTTCACTCCGGGAAGTTGATCAAGATCATTGCTCGGAGGATAGAACGTAATAATAGGATAGTGGAATTCTGGACGGAAATTTCAGCGCTTTCTGATCTCAAACACACAAATATAGTGTCAATTATTGGGTACTGTGACGAGAAAGGCGTGAAGATCATCGTAACCCCGTCTGAGTCCAATGGAAGTCTGGTTTCATATCTGAACAGCCCCAACCTCACATGGACGCAAAGACTGAGGATAAGTGTTGGCTTGGCTCGTGCATTAAGTTACCTCCATCATGACAAGGGACGTGATTATGGTTTAATACACCGTAATATCAATAGCTACACAGTCTTATTAGACGAGAACTGGGAAGCTAAGTTATCCTGTTTTGAAATTTCCATCAAACAGTCGGTAAACCAGACGGACAATGTCTTCCTTTCTAATCCTATTGGCACGATAGGGTATACAGACCCAACAATGGAAACGACCGGATGTGTGAGCTTCAAGTCTGACGTCTACTCACTCGGAGTCATGTTATTCGAAATATTATGCGGGAGGGAAGCCTTTATTGAAGAGGAGGAGGCTAATAGTTTCCTAGCTCCATTAGCTAAATATCATTATGAAAACAAAACACTACAAGATATAATCCATCCTGATATATGGAATCAGATATTGTCCCCGGAATCACACAAGAAATACTCAAAAACAGCATATTCTTGCTTAAAGGAGGTGCCATCAGACCGTCCTTATATGGACAGTATTGTCCATGAACTTGAGAAAGCACTGGAACTTCAACTACGATATGAAGATATTGTAAGTCTTTTTTTTTTGTCCATTACCTTATATGTCATTGTTCTTATTCTAGTTCTTTAAAAAAATAAGATTTTCAGGAAAAAGATTAATTAATAAATGTTAATTTTTAACAATTTAATGTTTATTTAATTACAACTATTTTTTTACTGCTGTATAACGATTCTTTACTTAAAAAAAGTTGTTTCGTTTGGTATTTGTTAATTATGAATTAACTAGATTTAAACCCCTTCGCATTGCGGTGGTTTCTTCTCGCTACGCCATATGGATCGTTTTTGCAAGAGGTATTAAAGAAAAATGTAGTTGATAATAAAAACCTCACAATTTAACAGACCATGTAGACATGTAGCACACATGCAATTTGCTAACAGTCTAATACAACACAATATTGAATATTGAATGTAATATCATAATATATTGTAGTACATTACAATATATTATGATATGATACAAAATTTTAGGGTGGAATTTCTCAACAAAGTTTTTTTTTTATAAAGTGTAGAAATGTTTTGAGTCATAGGATAAGTGATTTTAATGGTTGAAATTATATAAATGACATTTTTGTAATATATTTATTTTAAGTAATGATTGATTTGATTGACGGAAGACATTTTGGTAATTGAACATATTTAAAAAACACAATACCTCACGGTTTCTTTTTATCTAGCCACCGGAATCATAGTTTAATTAGTAAACCACATCAACACATGCTAAATAAAACACAATACTACATAGTAAAACACAATACCAACATGTTCATGATAACACGTAACCACATACTCACTAAAACAAAATGCCACAAAAACTCAATAAAATAGAATAAAATAACAAAACTATATTAGTGATATGAAAAAAAATTGATCATATATATAGAATGGTCGTTGTGTCAAAATATGTAAACACACATGTTTAAACACCTTATAATCGTTGTAAAAAAGTAAAATGGGGAAATCATAAAAAACCAGAAATGGTTAAAATAGTATGTGAAGAAATAAAATCATGTACGTGCATAAAACAATAATCTTATGGATCGTAGATAAAGTATATGATAAATGTGATAGACATAACTGAGGATATATGGTGTTGGAATAACCCTTAAACCACTATTATCCTCCATTTGTGGGTCATGTTACTCTACTCTTATTCACCATCCTATATGCTGTGGTAATGATCCAAACTACCATTCTCATTTTTTAAATATATTTTGGGCAAAATATATTTAACTAATTAAGGAAGGGGGGGTGGTGTAGCACAACATCCACCATTCTAGGTGACAATTCATGACCCATCTCATACCCCATGGCCCATACCCCTGAGTATATGATAGTTTAAAATAAGAATTTTCATAAAAATCTTAGTTAATTAAACATAATTATCTCTTTTATAATTAACTTATTTAATCATTTACAAATATACCCTTTTATTATAATCCCAGAGATGAGTTATGTTATTATCAAAACTAATTAAGGAAGGGGGTGGTGTAGCACAACATCCACCATTCTAGGTGATAATTCATGACCCATCTCATACCCCATGGCCCCATACCCTTGAGTATATGATAGTTTTAGAATAAGAATTTCCATAAAAATCTTAGTTAATTAAACATAATTATCTCTTTTATAATTAACTTATTTAATCATTTACAAATATACCCTTTTATTATATTGTTTTTAAATTCCTACCACATTTTTTTGTTTTTTTCCGCTCAGAACACTTGAAATATGTATATTACTTCAACTAAGATTTTATAAAAAAACGCTTTCTTACATAGACACACACAATATACATACATATATATATATATATATATATATATATATATAGGATTAGGTTCAAACGTGAACAAAATCCTAAGAGTGAACTGCGTGAACTGATCTGGGCCCTTGATTTTTATGATCTTGAGATTAAAGTGAGTGGCATGATGGTAATTATTTGGTTAATTTTTTTCATTTAATTAAATACAAAAAAGGTATATGTGTAATTTCAATCTTAATTTGATTGCATAAATCTCTCACAAATCAAGTAATCAATTATCCTCTTAAATTGATTACATAAATCTCTCACAAATTAAATCAAGGATTAGGAAAGATGTAACTTAATTCAATTATTAAAATAATTATTTGTTTAAATGCGATGTACACATGTGTATTCTGATTTTGCCCTCTTTTTAATGCGATGTACACATGTGTATATCGTCTGTTTTGTGATATCTCAGAATTTTTTTTTGTATTGAATGTTGATGTACACCTGTGAATTACTGTACACATATGTACGATGCTGAGTACACATGTGTACTGTTCTATTTATATCCAAGTACACATGTGTATACCGTTGAAATATGAAGGTTACGTTGATCTTAAAAATCAAAATTTGAATTCTGGTGATGAAATCTGAAATAAAAATTAAAATTGAAATCTGGTGATTTGTTGTTTTGTTTTGATAATGATCTTATTAATAAATAAACATAACGTGGATAATGAATTTAAATTAGGAAAGATGTAACTTAATTCAATTATTAAAATAATGATTTAAATCTAATTTTTTATATAATTACAATCCTATCCTTAACAACTAAAAAGGAAATCAAGGGTCCATATCTGTTCACGCAGTTCACTCTTGAGAGGTTGTTCACGCTGGAACCCTACCCTATATATATATATATATATATATATATATATATATATATATATACTAGAAGGGTGTCTGCGCGATGCGGTAGAGAATAAAGACACCATGGTTCGATCGGTTTGATTATTATTCTCAACCAAAACCGAAGTCAACAGTTAGTCTACTATATTAACCAATTGGTTTTTTATTTAACCCGTTAGGTTTATTCGGTTAAATTGACGATTTTTGGTTTGTTTCGTTTAATTTCAATTAATAGCCAAAACTAAATTTGGTCTAAATTGTTTTCTTAGAAATACATGAAACTAATATATAAATATATGAAATGGATGTATAAATACATAAAATAAAAGTATAAATAAATGAAATGGATGTATAAAATATGAAATGACCACTGGAGTATCATCGTGCTACCAGCAAAACCACCTGATCATATCCATCTCCACTAGGCAATAATGCATATACACCAATTCAGGAGAAAACCCAAAAAATATGGGAAACCCCCCTTTGTGGGAATCGAACCCATGACCTAATGATCATAAGCCTTATTCCACCACCAAGATACCACTAGGCTATAATGTCATGGACCCATAGTATAATAGCTAGATATATATGAATAGTTCTGTTTGGATTGGTTAATTTTGGTTAAACAAGTATAGAAACCCGGTTTTTGGTTATTTCGATTTTCGGTTAATCGAGTTTCAGTTAATTCATTTCTTTCGGTTCATTTTTAGTTAATGACTCGCTTATTGCTTACATATAATCATGATTATTCGCGCAACATATCAATAGGAAACCAAGAAAAGCAGGGAATTGATAATCATGTTAAAAAAACCCATAAAAACAAATTTTTACTTAATTTTTATCGTAAATTTTGGCATATAAACACATTAAGAAACCGTTTTAATAAAAAAAATTACAAATAAAAAAAGACGTTTAAAATAGTTATAAAGGTAAAATATCTATAATTTTTTATTTGAACATTTTTAGATACATTTATATAAAAAAAAAACTCTGAAATGTTGTATCAAAATAATTTTTAATGATTTTTTAAATGTAAAAGTAGTGTTTTTTAATGATTTTTTAAATGTAAAAGTAATGTTTTTCAGTTGAGCCCAACACATACATAATTATATATATAAGTCCTTCTTGCCTGATCATTCCACCCCTACTTTTTGCGAAATAAGCATTTTGTATTATTGTTAAAAAAGAAGAGACGGGTGAGTTTGGGTAGGGGTATTCTAGTCAATATAAAGCAATAGTTTCTCTCTCTTTCAATTCCCCACGTTTTTTATACGTTAATAACTCCTTCATACTACATTATTTTTTTATAAAAATTGCACCATAAAACGAGCGTTTTTTTATCTTTAAAACGAGTATACTATTGCTATATTTTTTTTTTTTTTTTCGAAAACCTAGATGCGTAAAACGCAATAAACAAAAAACATAAAAAATTATTTTTTCTAAAACGCAATTGACAAAAAACACAAAGAAATGTCTTATTTCTAAAACGCAATAAACAAAAAACACAAAAGAAATATGTTATTTCTAAAACGCAATGGTTGAAAAACACTAACAAATGTCTTTTTTTATAAAATGCAATGGCTTAAAAACACAAAGAAAAGTCTTATTTCTAAAACGCAATGGCCAGAAAACACAAACAAATATCTTTTACCTAAAACGCAATGAACTAAAAACACAATAACATGTCTTTTACCTAAAACACAATTGACTAAAAACACATAAAATGTGTTTTACCTAAAACGCAATGGACTAAAAACACAATAAAATGTGTTGTTTCTAAAACGCAATAGCTGAAAAACACACAAAAAAAATGGTTTTTTACCTAAAACGCAATGGACTAAAAACACGTAAAATATGTTTTACCTAAAACGCAATGTACTAAAAACACAATAAAATGTGTTATTTCTAAAACACAATGGCTGAAAAACACAAAGAAATGTTTTTTTTGTAAAATGCAATGGCCTAACAACACAAAGAAATGTCTTATTTCTAAAACGCAATTGTTAGAAAACACAAAGAAATGTTTTTTTTTAAACGCAATGGCCAGAAAACAGAAAAAAAATGTGTTTTACCTAAAACGCAATAGACTAAAAACACAATAAAATGTGTTTTTTTTCTAAAACCCAATGGACTGAAAATAAAAAAAATGTTTTTTTATTACTTTGTAAACGCAATGACTCAATTTAAAAACCCAGATCGTAAAAATTCAATTAAAAAATTTCTTACATAGATCGAAGCCGATTTCTTCAACGATTTACGAAATTTGAATGCTGGAAACACTTATCAGCGATCGAATCGAATGAATCGAGTGATTCGCTTCAAAATCACAGGAAAAAATAAGATATTGTATGAAATTAAACTGGGTTTCTTCAAAAAAGTTGAAGAACACGTTGATTGGGTGTTTGAATCATTGATTGGTGATGAAAATCGCATTATAATGTAGTGATTATTGAGATAGAAAGTGGAGAAAAGGTTGAAGATGGTGAGTTTTGAAGTTACTGGAAGAGAAGAAGGAAGAAGATTGGATAAAATTAACTAAAATACCATTCCCTTTATTTTTAAATTTTGTCATATATCATAATTTTATTGATTTCTATCGTTCCTAACGAAATTAAACTTACTAATATTTGATCCTCTTCCTTCTTTATATAAAATTTGTAAAGTCAAATGAAACACAGGTCCCATCAAATTTTCTTAGTTTTAGTGGCACTCTCCAACTTTTATTTTTTATTTAACGGCATCCACAAGTTTATTTAATTTTTATTTTATTTTATTTATTTTGTGTTTTTTATTATGAAACTTTTCTTAGTTATATATCGATTTTACAATTAGTTTACTTTTATAAATTGTAAAAACTAGGATTGCGATCCGCCACAAAGCGGCGGGGATTCTTTAGTTATAACTAAGTCGATCTCCGACCCGTACGTTATGTTAAACCTGTCAAACGGGAAAAAAATAGACGATGTAAAAACGTTCACCCACACACGCACGTTGCGTCGTCTTAACTCGCAAAATTTAGAACGAAACGTAAAAACGTTAAACCAAAAACGCACGTTATGATGTGTTAAGTCACAAAATTTAGAAACAAGCATAAAGCGAAAATTTTGCGGAAAATGAAAACTATAAATGACCAAAGTTGAAAGTAAAAAAAAAGTAGTGAGAATAGATTGCAAAAGATAAAAAGTTTTGGGGTAAAAGTAAAAAAACAAATAGTTTTGACTTAAAAGTAATTTATGAAATACTTTTAGGCGAAAGGTAAAAAAAAATCAATTTTAAAAAAAAAAACCCCAAAGCCAAGGTTACAACAACCATATGAATAACCATTTTTTCTTCGAAAAACCCCCAAAGCACACCATGCGTTGCGGCGGAGCGTAAAACGGTGTCAAATAGTACTAATGCCACACAACCGTCATCGACCAGCAACACTGAGTCGACCTAGGATCTACGTGTTGCGATGAACCTGTCAAACATGAAAAAATAGAGGTAAAAATGTTGAACCACACATGCACGTTGCGCCGTGTTAACTTGCAAAATTTGAAACAAAACATAAAAAAGTTGAACCACAGTCGTACGTTGCGTCATATTAACTCGAAAAATTTAGAACTATACGTAAAACGAAAATTTGCAAAACATGAAAAGTATAAGTGACAAAAGTTGTGAAGTTAAATTGCAAATAATGGAAAATTTTAGGTTAAAGTTAAAAAACAAATTATGTAGGATTAAAATTACAAAAGGTAAAAACATTTGAATTAAAAGTAAAAAATCAAGTTTTTTTTTTTTTAAAGCCTCAAAACACAACTTACAAGTTGTATTCATATTTATAGTAATAAAATTAATTAAACTAGTAAGGTGACGGGCATATAAGAAAAATGAGAAAAAAAAAAAAGATGTTCTCTCAAACGGGAGAAATGAGGAAAATGGAAGGACTCCATATTTTCAACCAAACTAGTTTTAGGGGCTGTTTATTTACCTATTAATGAGACTCTTAATGGTTTAGACATTTTACTGGTTTAGCACTTAATGCTTCAGACTGTTTGTTTTATAAGCAAGTATCTGAATGGTTCAGACATTTGTCTCTAAATAGTTAAAAATTATAAAAAGTCTGAATGATTCAGCACTTACTTTGCTATTAGGATTGTTTGAAATTGAGGAGTGATTGCCCTCTCACCACTGTCACATTGGGCATCACCATCACACCCCACTTTCAAGACTCATTTATCGTAATTGTACTCAAGGCGAAGCCTCTCATGCCCACCAGACCAAACAGAGTACTCTCGTCCACTGGACCAAACAAAGTACTCTGAGAGTAACCCGAGTCCACCACCGATTTCGCGGAAAACCCGCTAACCCACCCGCCTATAGGCACGACGATAAAATTACCGGTAAAACCCGCTTGGCTCAAGGATCGAACTCAAGTTTCTATGGGTCTCCTATCATTATCCACTAGTACCTCACCATGCACCAAGTGAGAGTTGAACATACATCTTTCAAAACAAATGCAAGCCTTCCACCACTTGATTTAGAGATCATTGCTTACGTTTGCATTCCAATATGTTAACTTTACAACCAACCAAATCATGTCTGAAGGGAAGTTACTGCCAATAATCATGGTATTCGATTAATGATTCTGTGTACATCCAGCGATACAAAGCTTCTGTTATATGCAGATTACCAGAGCTAACTATCCTATAATTATGGATCTATCTAAACCAAGTCTTAGGCTCTCATACATTGAACCTAGACACAACATTAAATGATCAATCACACCTAAGTCACATACGGTCTCTAATATACCCCCTCAGTGTGAACGGGAGTTTAAACGGACGTTCAAACTGGAACGGAATTGTTGAAAAAGTTGTCTAGGTAGACCCTTTGTGAAGATGTCCGCATACTGGAATGAAGAGGGTACATGTAGGACGCGAACCTGACCCAATCTGACTCGTTCTCGAACAAAATGTATGTCTAATTCTACATGTTTGGAACGTTGATGTTGAACCGGGTTCTCGGACAGGTAAATGGCAGAGATGTTGTCGCAGTAGACTATGGTGGCCTTTTTAACCGGAACTTTTAACTCGAGAAGTATAGGTTTCTTAGCCAAGATGTTTCAGCCACCGCGTTTGCAACGCCACGGTATTCTGCCTCGGCACTGGAACGGGATACGGTTGGTTGTCGTTTAGACGACCAAGACACAAGGTTGTTACCGATAAAAACACAGTATCCAGATGTTGATCTACGTGAGTCTGGACACCCGGCCCAGTCGGCATCCGAATATGCAACAATATTGTGGTCAGATTGGTTGGTTAAGCGTATACCAAAATCGATAGTGCCTTGAATATAGCGGAGTATACGCTTCAAGAAGTTAAAATGTGACTCACGAGGTGCGTGCATGAACAAACAAACTTGTTGAACGGCGTAAGCAATGTCCGGTCGTGTGAATGTTAAGTATTGGAGAGCGCCGGCGAGACTGCGGTATAATGATCCATCAGGAAGAAGGTTACCTTTGGTTGCACTAAGCTTCGAGGATGTGTCAACTGGAGTGTGTGAAGGTTTGCATGAAGTCATGTTGGCTCTATGTAGTATGTCCCGAGCGTATTGAGATTGAGATAAAAACATGCCCGTAGAATCTCGTTTTACAGAGATGCCCAAGAAATGATGAAGAGAACCCATGTCTGTCATGGCAAATTCGTGGGACAGCAGCTGGATGATCTTGCGTAGCAACGAATCACTGGATGCAGTTAGTATAATATCGTCTACATATAGTAAAAGATAGGCCAGGGAGTTACCATGCTGAAAAACGAATAAAGAGTTGTCACTGAGACTGCTTTTAAACCCGTGTTTTGTGATGAACGAGGAGAATCTTTGAAACCAAGCTCGCGGTGCTTGTTTAAGGCCGTAGAGAGATTTTCGCAGCCTACAAACGTGTCCCGGTTTTGTTTGATCCACGAATCCTGGTGGTTGATGCATGTATACCAATTCATTTAGCGACCCGTGTAGAAAAGCGTTTTTCACGTCCAGTTGATTAATGGGCCAGTTTTTCGTCAAAGCTCTAGAAAGAACCGCTCGGATTGTAGCCGGTTTGACCACCGGGCTGAAGGTTTCGTCACAGTCAACACCAACGGTTTGGGAATTACCGTTGACGACTAGTCGTGCTTTATACCTGTCTAACGAGCCGTCTGCCTTAAATTTGTGACGAAATAACCAATGGCAACGGATAACTGGATGATCTACTGGACGGGGAACTAACTCCCAGGTACCATTGTCTAATAATGCCTTAAATTCTGTATGCATGGCTCTTTGCCATTGAGGATCCGTCAACGCTTTTAGGGGAGATGTAGGGACTGGTGATATAGTTGAATGAGTAGAGGATAATAGGTTGAACTTTGGATTATGTTTTAAAGTACCAACTTTTGAACGTGTTGTCATGTGATGTTGGTTGGATGGTAAGTTAGTGGGTGTTGGAATGACAGATGGGGACGGTACAGTAGATGAGGTGGTAGGTTGATTTTGTTGAGTGTGGGAGTGGTGATGTAGGTTAGGTGTTGTGGAGTGTGGTACGGCAGTAGATATAGGAGAGTGTTGAGGTGAGTTAAAGTTTGGTAGGGGATTAAGTGTAGGTACAGTAGGTGGGGTAGTCAAGGGAGTGGTTGAGGGAAAAGTGAAAGATGTGGATGTTGGTAATGGGTCATCTAAGAATTGGTAGGATTGGGGCGGTATTGGGTCAGAGAATGGAAAAGATGATTCATCGAAATCAACGTGTCTAGAAATATGGACTTTACCGGTTGAAGGATCAAAGCAACGATAGCCTCTGAAATTTGGTGGGTACCCAAGAAAAATACAGCGGACCGAACGAGCATGCAATTTATTTGGTTGGGTGGAGGACATGTTTGGATAGCATGCGCAACCAAACACTCTAAGGTGGTCATATGTTGGATGAGATAGATATAGAGCGAAGGTAGGGGTGTTATAATTTAAACGGGTTGTTGGAAGTATGTTATGGTAGTAAGTGGCGGCGTGTAAAGCCTCAACCCAATATTTAGGAGGAACATGTCCATGGACGAGTGTGGCACGAACAATATCGTTTAGACGTCGGATCATCCTTTCAGATTTCCCGTTTTGTGGTGAGGTTTGGGGGAAAGAAAATCTGAAAACGAGGCCATTTGTAGATGCAAATTTGTGGAATTCATGGTTATCGAATTCCCCTCCAAGGTTACATTGAAAAGACTTGATGTTTTTGTGAAATTGGGTAAGGATGTGTTTGTGAAACTTGATAAATGTTGGGAAAGCTTCTGATTTTAGTCTCAAAGGGTAGACCCATACAAATTGAGAATAGTTGTCAACAAGGAGCATGTAATATTTATAGGATGCATGGCTAAGTATGAGAGAAGTCCATAAGTCGCAATGACCTATGTCAAAAGGTGCAAACGTGAAAGAATTAGAATCATAAAATGGAAGTCTCTTGCTATTAGATAAATGACAAGAGTTACAAAATGATGAAACATTCTTATTACATGCAAGTTGAAAACGACTAGACATAAATTCTAAAACTTGCGAACTTGGATGACCCAAACGTTCGTGCCATTTATTTGAGGAAGATGCAACAAAAAACTTGAGTTGGTGAAGTGAACGGATAGAGATCGCCATTGTTGTCATGGCGTGAGAGTGCCCGGCCAGTCTTGAGATCCTTCAAGGTAAAACCATATGGGTCAAATTCAATAGAAACACGATTATCTCGAGTAAATTTACGAACGGAAAGCAAATTTTTAATAACGCTAGGTGCATAAAGAATATTATTAAGGTAATAGGTACGGTTTGGGGTTTTGTGAAAGCCATTTCCGGATCCAACAACGGGCAACATGTCACCATTACCTACAAAAATATTGGCGTTAGTAGACGTAGTAAAATGAGAGTTAATTTTACCCTGTTCCGAAGTGAGGTGTGACGAAGCTCCGGTGTCAAAGTTCCACATAGGGTCTGGTTGGTTCAGATTGAGAGTTGATAATGCAGCACCTAGTTCTGTGGGTTGGAGTGGATCAATAGTTGACTGCAGATTGGGTTGCATGGGAAGTGTTGGGGTGCATGGGTAGGGAGGCTGTGGTGGAGTGACAAGACCAAAACCTGGTGGTGGGTTATTAGGCGGCTGAGTGGGAGGGTGTGGTGGGGCAGTAGGACGGTTCCATGAGGAGGTCCAAGGTGAATAAGCGGGGTGTGGAGAGGGAGGTGGGGCATTCCACCATCCGTAGGGACCATAGTTGGGAGTGTAAGAACCGTAGTTGCCATAGGAGCCATATGAATTGTGATAAGATTGTCTCCCACGACCACGGCCGCCTCTCGAGTAACCACGACCCCGGCCTCGGCCACGGTAGTTGGATCTTTGTTGGTACGGGTCAAAGTTTTGAGAGGGATTGTAGGGCTGTGGAGGGAGAGGGCTAGGTGATGGCTAGGGTTGTTGAGAATGGGTTTGTGGTGCTGGAGTAGGATTGGTCACGGGTGCAGTTGGGTTGTGTGATCTGTTAGCAACAAGGGCAGATTGGGTGGAGGGCATTTGTTGTCTCGCTGCTTGTCTACGTTGTTCCCGATCCAACATTTCTCTTGCATTATCCCACGATGTCTCTGACTGCGTGATAAAGGATGCTACAGTATCAAACTCACTTGGAAGCCCGAGAAGCATTTGCAATACAAGCCGTTTTTCTGAAACTGGGTGATCTACATCTTTTAATTGATCTGCCAAGTCTTTCATTTTCTGGAAATATGCACTTAGAGATGTGCATGAAGCCATAGTAGTAGTAGTAGTAGTAAATGCATGTTCAAGTGTGGCAGCCCTGGAATTCTTATTATTGAGAAAGATAACCTTGATCCGGTCCCAAGCTTGTTGAGCGGTTGAATCAGCCTCTAGTACACGAGCCAGTAGGTCGTCCGATAGAGTTCCATATATCCACTGAAGGACGATGGAATCTACCTTGGACCATGCTTCATAGTCCGGATCTGTTTTAGCAGGTGGTGGTGTTTCATCGATATGATTCAATACATCATACCCGTGTGCATGAAGTTTGAATAACTTCACCCAGGAAGAGTATGACACTTTCTCACCATCAAGGATTCTGACTTTATTCTGTATATTTGTGGCAAAATATACAGGGTGCAAGGCTTTGGAATCAGCGCTTTTGGCATTGTTGGAGTTTCCCATGTTTGATCGAAATCAACAGAGGTATGAAATAGAAAACATCGATTAATGATTGATGAAGGCTGAGTGGATCGAAATCAATAAAAAAAGAAGATGATTATTAGCTCTGATACCATGCCAATAATCATGGTATTCGATTAATGATTCTGTGTACATCCAGCGATACAAAGCTTCTGTTATATGCAGATTACCAGAGCTAACTATCCTATAATTATGGATCTATCTAAACCAAGTCTTAGGCTCTCATACATTGAACCTAGACACAACATTAAATGATCAATCACACCTAAGTCACATACGGTCTCTAATAGTTACAACAAATAAGATATGAATGGGTGTTAGAGAAAAAGTTGTCATAAATTCATTAATGATGAATTAAATAGGATTAAACTTGTTCCATAAGAGTTGGACAAAAGGTGAAGTGGTAGCTTCTCTTTTAGCAATGTCAATAGGGTGGGTTTGGGTAAACGTGCAGAAGGTGAGAAGGGTAAAAACGTTTGTCCTAAACAGACTCAAAGCCTGTCATCTATCTATTATTCAATTAAATTTAGCATAATCATTATAAATTATCTCAAATAACTACAATGAAAGAATGATAGAAGCCAAGAATTCAAACGTGCAGAAGGTGAGAAGGGTAAAAAGTTTAGAATTTTGAAAAGTAAAAGGTCGACGTCTCGACAGTCAACATTCGTAACTCACAAGAAAGATATCAGATTGGGGATATGGGCCTTTAGGGAGATGTTTTGGTTGCAAGAGTGATATACAGATACAGATACACATACACATACAATGGAGGGTCTAAATGAGAAAAACAGTAGTTTATAATAGTAGAAAGAATAAGTTTAAATCAATAGAAATATTTATTTTAATATGCGTATTTAATGTTATAGTAAGGGCATATCGGTAATTATATAAAATTGATTAACTTATTTTATTTATTTAAGTTATCTAATGTTAAACTAATAACTTATTTATAAAATATACTTTTTTTCAAAACAAATCTCTTTTTTTTTTTGTAAATAATAAATCTCAATATGTATAAGAGAAAATATAAGATAATTTCTATATGCATAGATGTATAAGATAAAATATAAAATAATTTCTGTATGTATAGAACATA
Source organism: Helianthus tuberosus (assembly GCA_030545235.1). Taxonomy (NCBI): domain Eukaryota; kingdom Viridiplantae; phylum Streptophyta; class Magnoliopsida; order Asterales; family Asteraceae; genus Helianthus; species Helianthus tuberosus. The sequence continues at coordinate 106,663,659 of CM060414.1, read as the reverse complement.
TGTAGGATAAATTTGTTTTAAAAGACCATTGTTAGACACGAATTTTCAGCTAATTTTGTTCATCGTCTTCGTTAAATTTCTTGTACTGTTATTTATATGAATTGTAAAAGTATTGTACACTACCGCTTTAATTTTTTTAATGGCAAAATTCTATGATTTATAGAATAGGGTCAGCATATGCTCTAATAACCCGAAGATAAACAATACACAAACACATGACCAACATAAAACACAAACTCCCAGACCCCCACATACTTGATACAATCACGAACATTAAAATCCACCCACCTACCCCAATCCATATCTACCAACTTAGACCGACTCCTTAACCAAAGAAAAGCATCACTTTTAAACTCATCTATCACCATGTTGCCGGAGACTTGACAACCATTAAACTCTTTCTCATTACGAGTCTTCCAAATGTGCCACATTGTAGCCTGAAAAATCAGATTTATAACTTTTTCCATTGTCTGGATCCTTTCATACCTTCAGCGAACTCCGGAACATCTACAGGGGAGCCAAACACCACATTTACCAGAAACTTAACCCAAGCCTAAACATTCTACCAAATAGACTTAGACATCGAGCAACCGCATATCAAATGCTCTACCGATTCAATATCAGCATCACACCTAGAGCAGTTTAAGCAATTCACCATGACACCCCTTTTCACAAGTTGGTCTTTTACAGGAATCCTTCCCAAATCAGCCCTCCATGTAAACAGATTAACTTTAGGAGGAACCCACCTGTTCCAATATTTCCAACCGTTTTCAATGTCGACCGAGTGACTCTGTATATGGTCCCGAACCGCAGCAACTGTGAAGCTGCCTCCAACCGGTTTCCACATCCATGTATCGCACCTTTCTTTAAACTTAACCTCATATAAAATACGCATCAAGTCTGTCCATTGAGCCCATTCCATTTCATTGTACGGAGGTCTCAAACACCGAATATTCCATTGAATTTCATCACTAGTTCTAACAAAATTATCAGCCACAGTCGCCTTCCTATTCTCCACGATTTTATAAATAGCTGGAAACCATTCCATCAGCACCTTCCCATCCACCCAACAATCAGTCCAAAAGCTCACCTAGACCCCCGTACCAATCGTAGCAACAATATTATCTTTTAGAGGAAAACCAAGATTATCAAAATCTTTGCTTGCTGAAACTATGTCGCTCTAAATACCAGTAAACTTCTTGCTAACCGAAATACATCTAGCTTGTCTCTTATTAGCATGAATCGCTTCGACCACCCTAACCCAACACACATTCGGTTGAGTATTAAAATTCCACCACCACTTTGCCATAAAAGCAAAATTAATACTCCTAATATCCCTGATGCCTAACCCCCCAAATTTTCTTGGTTTAATCATCTTAGCCCAAGCAATCCATCTGATCTTATAAGACCCCTCCTTCCTCCCCCACACAAAATCTCTTCTAATGGAATCTAAGGTATCAGTAACCTTTTTCGGAGCGCGAAACAAGGAAAAATAATAATTTGGTAAAGCCACCATCACCGCTTTCACTAACACTATTCTTCCAACAAAAGAAAGATGTTTAGCCTTCCAAGCAGAAAGTTTCGAGTTAAAATTATCAATAACGGGCTTCCAAAACTTGACTCTCTTCATATTAGCTCCAATAGGAAATACTAGAAAGCTAAATGGCAACTCTCCCACTTTGCACTTAAGCTCAAACGCCATCCGCACTACATCCGTCTCCTCCACCCCCACCCCCACTCCATAAAGTAATGATTTATTAAGATTTACCTTCAGCCCAGAGCATAAGAAAAAACATCTCAGGATCCTATTAAGATTTTTTATATTAACCTCCGACCACTCCCCAAAAAAACAACATCATCTGCGTAGCACAAATGGGAAATACACGGACTATCATTCGGAGGTTTGACTCCCTAAAACACTCCCCTGGACCCCACCCTATCCATAATTAAATCCAAGGCCTCCATAGCAAGAATGAAAAGGAAAGGAGAAAGCGGATCCCCTTGCCTAAGACCTCTTTGCAACTGAAACTCATTGGTAGGCGACCCATTGACTAACACCGACGCCCAACTAGATTTCAAACAAGCACCAATCCATTTCCTCCAACGAAGCGAGAAACCCATAGCTTTAAGATTAGTGATTAGAAATTTCCAATTTAACGAATCATAAGCCTTTATCAAAATCCACCTTAAACATGAAAATTTTCTTTTTACATTTCTTAGCCCCCGAAATTATTTCACTAGTAATCAACGGGCCGTCAAGAATGGATCTACCTTCTACGAAAGAAGTTTGAATCGGAGCCACCAAATAAGATATCACAGATTTCAATCTTAAAGCAAGGACTTTCGCGATTACCTTATAGATGACCCCAATAAGCGAAATCGGATGAAATTCATTAACAGTCTTTGGATCTCTAACCTTCGGAATCAAAGCAATAAACGAAGCATTACACCCTTTCTCAATAAAACCTTTCTCATGGAATTCATTCATCACGTTCATGAAAAGACTCTCCAACGAATCCCAACATTTTTAATAAATTTGAACGTAAATCCATCGGGCTCCGGAGCCTTATCAGTCCCACACGCCCACATCGCATCTTTTATCTCTTGTTTAGAAAACTTGTCAATTAGAGACAAAGCTTGAGAATCCGACAATCTTCTAAACCCCCTACCATCAAACGTTGGTCTCCGCTGAAGCGGCTCCTTGAATCTGGCCATAAACCGATCCATCACCTTTTTTTAATACTAACCGAATCCGACACAATCATACCATCAATCACAAGAGAATTAATACAATTTTTTTCTTTCCAGCTATTAATTAAGCCGTGAAAAAATTTTGAATTTTCATCTCCCACTTTTGCCCACCTCAGCTTCGCATTTTGCTTCAGATCACTAATTTTCTTTTTATCGAACGACTTCAATTTCCACATACCTTTCTGTCTTCTATCCTTTTCTACCACCGTAAGTCTTCTACATTCTGCAATTTTCTCTATCCTTTCCACCTCAGTGATACACTCAACTAAGACTTTATCCTGCATTGCACTAGACGACTTCCTCCAATCTTTAATATTAACTTTTAAAGATTTCAACAACCTAGCCAGACCCTTCATACTACTACCCTGAAATTCATACGAACCAACTACTTTCTTAACCAGCTCCCAGAAACCTTCACTCAACAACCAACTATTATAGAACCGAAACGGAACCGGCCCAAAATTTACGTTAGAACAAGAAAGCAACAACGGACAGTGATCCAACAAATGCCTCGAAAGGGCTTCAAAACGAGCTAAAGGCCATTTAGAAACAAAGGAGTCACAAAAAAAAAACACGGTCAATCTTGCTCATACTCGACCCGTCTTTCGGCATACAAGTGAATCTATACCCTCCTATTTGGTATTCAATCAAACCCATCTCAACAATGAAATTATTAAAAATTGCAGCCCCAAAACTATCAAACCTCGAGTACAACCTATCCCCTTCATCTCTCACCTCACTAAAGTCTCCTGCTATGCACCACAACCCATCTATACCTTCCTTAGTCCTTTTAAGAACCTCCCAAAGAGCCCTTCTCTTCATAACATCTCTCGACGCATACACATTAACCACGTTAACAATAGTGTCAGCCCCAACAACTTTCCAGTCACCAAAAGAAACGAATCATTTTACACACATCAATCTTAGTGAAAACATTCGGATCCCACACCGAAACCAATCCGCCCGATCTACCCGCTGCATCAACACTCTCCCAATCACAATCCGAGCCACCCCAATACCGATTAACCACCATCGAATCTAACTACGAAACTTGAGACTCTTGAATACATAAAAAGGAAATTCTATACTTTCTAACCAATGATTTAACCCAAACCGGCTTCGCATCTCATCCAACACCCCTAATATTAATACTCAACTAATTCATTGGAAACCAGCAAGCTCCAATTCGTTCTGCACACTCTCACTAATTTCTGATTTGAACCCAGAAACCCTCATACCAGCTATATTCCCCATCGCCACAGTCACATCTGCCTCATTCTGAACTTCACACACTGGACTTTTATTAAGGTCAAAAGTATAATTAAGCGGATCAAAGCATACCTGATCATTGCCTCGTTCATCACCCCCTTCGCCTTCAACCATACGTCTCCTTTTGTTGGTAACCTTGTCACACTTCAGAAAAGTGAAAGAACCTGTAGAATTTTTCCTTTTAGAGGACTTGTAAATAAGCCCAGACTTGCGAATAAGTTCTGTTAAATTAAAAGGATCATCATCAACAGATGGACTGAACACCGTATTACTCCTTTTCACTGACTTGGGCTTAATGTTGGCCATTCTACTCTGACCTAGTGTCTCTCCAAGCAGCCCATTATCTTTTGGCCCATCTGAGCACTCCTCTTTGGATTGAAAGCAGCTCTTAACACAGGGCCCATGTCCTAATACCCCAAAACCCTCCTCTTGAGTACACTTAGGATCGAAACTGGTGGTTCCACAATCTTTTATCATGTAATCTGCAAAGATTGACCTCCAATCACCCTAAAAAATAGCCTGCTCTGACTCAAAAGTTTCCTTAACATCATGCTCTGACTCAATATTTTTCATTTCCACCTCTGGCAGATCCAAAAAATCCGCATGTGTCGACAACGGCTCTGACTCACTTTTCTGATTCAACTGCTCCGACTCAACTACGTCCAGCTCAACCTCCTCACCATCTGCCACCCGTTCCACCAAACCCTCTGGACCCTTCTGAGATACGAGACCCTCAGTAGAATCTGTCACCTTCACCTCCTTAGGAAAATTAACCCTCACCGAAGCGTCCGACACAAACCAAGGTACCCAGTTGAAATGTGATTCAGAAATCCAACAATTAAAAGACATGTTTTTATGCACCGCTACAACTTCCGAGGTGATTCTTTGCCCAGACTTAACTAAAATACCAACCAACGTGAAAGACAAATCCCCATCTTTACTACAAACCTTAGCACCTACCACCACCTCTCCAAAACTTCCTGCAATGGAATCAAAAACAGAATTTTCCCACAAACTCGCTGGCACTCCACTAATACAAACCCAACCTAAACAATCAAAACTATAGGACCCGTCATTCCAATTCTCCTCACCATGAAAACACTGCCCCAAGAACCTACATCATTCCCCCAAGAACTCTTCTGCCTCCCGAGACGATTCAAAAGACACCAGAACTCTTAGCCCCCCCCCCATATACCTAATCTCTATCCTCCTCTTCGAACACTCCCCTAGCAACTTCTTCGTCTGACAAATGAACTCAATAGTTTTAGCCACCACCACAACCCCCCTACCGTCTTCCAAACCCAACACCCCACCCTGAATCTCCGATAACTCCACCTTCCCTCCAGGCCCCAACTGTCTACCAAACCCACCGATACTACCTCCAACTATAACCCCACCCTTCCACGCCGGCCATTCACCCCCTCCAGAGGCGGAGGGATCTGATTTGCCGTCACCCTTTGATTACCACCAACAAACCCCTTCACCCCCTCCCCCCAATTTTCACCTCTTCCCTCACAAACTTAGAAACATTTGTCCTTATTTTCCGATCTCTAATCCACACATTGTTTAAGGCCTTCTCAAGCTTGTCAATGTCCCGGATCTTGTAAAATCTAACAAACACGAACTTCTTCCCTAGTAGATACCTCTTCTTGGGCATGTAAACATCAGTAAGGTGTCCGCACCTCCTACATTCCAACCAAACTTCTTTCCGAGTAACCCCCTCCAGAATATTCTCCAGGAAAAACGTAGTGCTCGGCTCCTCTCCGTCACCAAATTTACCCTTATTGTTCTTCAGTCTCTCCCACTCTGCATCATCCTCTAAGGCCTTAGGATTCTCCTGCGCCGCCACCTTAGGTCTCCACCGCCTTGAAAAGTGTTTGGCTTTCCTTTTGAAGGGCAAAAGTCCTTATGATTTGCCAAAAGTCAGGATTTCCTGACTTATTTTGGGCAAAAGTCCTTTTATAAAAGTTGAAAATAAGCTAAGCCAAACATGCCCTTAGGAACATTAACATTGTTTTTTTTAAGGTTTTGTCCTTTTGTGTATGTTCCCCCTCCTTAACGTTAAAATTACTTTCTAAAAACTTTTTAAAAGTTCCTTTTTATACTCTCACAAGTTTAAATGCTTTTTCAAGTTATTTTACGTTTCAACGTAAGTCACGTAATTATTCTATGTACGTTTTCAGTTGGTATATGTTTTGATGTTCAATGATCTACTTTTTTTCTTTAACCAACTTACTTTTCCACCCTAACATTTAATAAAGCTGACAATATATATCCGACTCCGTATATGGTTTACGTCACGTGAGTCACTTGATCATAGAAATCTGTGTTTTTGTTTTACGTTTTTCACGACTTTAGTTGTCGTTCGATTAACATAGTTTTACAACCCCCTCCCCCCCCCTCCCCAATTCTTGTAGCACGGTTTAGTGTCCCACGCCCCACAATGCGGAGAAGGGGGTCAATACTAATTATTATTATTATTATTATTGTTTTACGAACAGGAAGTGAATTGTAACACCCCAGCCCGGAACGGGCTGACGTGTCACAATAACAGTAGTCAGATCAAAAACATAATTCCATTAATACTTAAATGTATTACAAGGCTTTACAACTTAATGAAGGATATCTAATCCAGTACAATTATTTCTACCGTCTTTTCCAAACACTCGAGCACTCTTCCATATCCCGTCCCAGATTGTCTTGATAACCTGACGTAAAGAAGAAAACACAAAAACGTACGTCTGAGCAAAATTGGAAAGTTTTGCCCAGTGCGCGGATAGAGGAAAACAAAAGTTTATTTTATTTGATATCTGGATGGAACTTTAAGTAACGTAATTTCATAATCATATCATACGGATGTACCCATGAGCAAACTTAAAACGTGACAATACACAGGTAGCTACTCCTGCATGATTATCACATGAGATGGCGAGTTGGCATACCCGTTATCCACCTCCTTATACTTAAATCCTAGGATCGATCCATACGCCTCCTAATAGCCTTATGTACCACACTTGTACTTAAGAGACGCCGTGAACTGATCTCTCCGTCACGGATGGAGCACATGATGTTGATGCCACAACAACATGCTCGTGGGACACTCCACGAGAAGCGACACTCAGGGTATCAGAGTACAAAGAGTCTTATAACTTATCAAAATATTTTCGTAACATAACATAACATATATTGGAACATGCGATAATGAGTACAACTTAACATATCGCATGACATGAAAGTGAAATCAAATGTTATGATTAGAATAAGAATCCAATGGACTGTCAAATGAATCGATAATCAAAGACGTGAGGAGTTTTAAAAAGACATAGTAATTTAATGGTATTATAACAATTTGACTTGGGTAACATAATACTTGTATATAATATTAAACTTGTAATCTATTTACTTGTAACTTGTAAGCCTTAAGATATTTAACTTGTAACTTGTAAACAATAATTTGATTGAAAATACGAATCTTTGGCGAGATTGAAAATCTAAGAGTGGAACCAGTCACCAAGGTGTGGATATCAATCCTATCTTGACAATTTCGTCCCCAAAATGTGGTTTATTGAACGAAACAAGATAAAACCTTGACTCGTTAATAAGGAACCACTAGAGTATGAAATGAAACTTGTATACATGTAGGTTCGTTGATTTGTAAATTCGTTGATTTGTAAATTCATAAACAAATAACTCACAAACATGTATACTTGTAAATACGAAAAGAATATTTTTCATAAACCATTTTCTAAATAACTGATGTAAAACAAAACCTGTTTGTAACTTACAACACATATTTTATAACTTAATCTTAATACGGAATTTAAAATCAGGAATGATATACTTGTATCCAAACGACATAAATCGAAAGAAAGGATTCTATCCGTACCCAACGGACATAAATCGAAAGAAAGGATTCTATACGTACCCAACTGACATAAATCGAAAGAAAGGATTCTATCCGTACCCAACGGACATAAATCGAAAGAAAGGATTCTATACGTACCCAACTGACATAAATCGAAAGAAAGGATTCTATCCGTACGGAATTTATAACTTATAACTTAATCTTAATACGGAACTTAAAATCAGGAATGATATACTTGTATCAAAACGACATAAATCGAAAGAAAGGATTCTACCCGTACGGAATTTATAACTTATTTCATAACTTAATCTTAATACGGAACTTAAAATCAGGAATGATATACTTGTATCAAAACGACATAAATCGAAAGAAAGGATTCTACCCGTACTCAACTGACATAAATCGAAAGAAAGGATTCTATCCGTACCTTAAAAATTTCCAAGTGATGCTACCTTGTTTTCAATTGTAGATTTATACGGGCAGAGTTTAGCCTACTGATTATCCTCTTAACCTAATTTGCACACAAACTAGGTAATTAACTAATATAGCTTTTACGATAACTCACGAGATTAAAAACCCTCACAACGAATGACAAAGTGCAATCACTTAAACATCCGTCGGATTCACAACTAAGGACAGAGTTTTCCCCCAATTCGGGTGATACTCAACATCCTGTCGGAATCACGATTAATGACAAAGGATAGCCCAAGTTTGAGCAGCACTTAAACATCCATCGGATAGTTTCAAATCGATCGGAAAATGAATCGTAGCAGCGATTGAGTTAATACCCTGTTTGCGGCAGCACCCCGCTATACTAATTAGTGATTCGTGTGTGTTAATTGTGGTAAACAGAGCATAACTCCGTGTATTTTTCGACTTTGTTCGTCGTTCAAGCGTCCAGAAGCAAGTGCCAATGTCCTCTATTTATACCCGAATTTTGCCCCCCCTTACGGACCGTAACAAATAACCCTTACGGTCCGTAAGGCTTACCTATATTTTATAGAGTAGCCACGGTTGGGACTAGGCCTGATGACTTGACACTTTCTTAAAATTCTAAACTGACAACGAATTATTTAGATAATCGTTAATAGAAAATACCCCCCCTGAGTTTTAGGAGCCCTGATCCTGATTCTGATTGTTCTGAAATTTGTAGGGTTTCTCTAGAATCTCTTGGGTTTCTTAATTAGGGTCTCCTATTGGACTATAAATCATAAGAAATAATAGTTTTTAATGAAGGTTGTTTGTTTTAAAATTTTCGGGTGTTACATGAATAGTACGTATCGTTTCTTTTAATGACCTTTTCTGTTATGAGGTATTTTAATATTATTTTATTTTTATTTCAAGTTTTAGCTATTTTATATACTTTTTTAATATTATACTCGGTACCTATGTAGGTTTATAAAATAGTCGTGGCTGTTTATTTAGAAATTATCTACAGTATTAAAAACAATTATTTTCACCACAACTTGACATTTCCTTAATATTTGAATTTACCTTTACGATGTATTTATTTTTACGCAAAATAAACTTGGCACGGTGTAATTACCCGCTAGCTTTGAACTAGAAACGGTAATACCTGCTAGTTTCAAAGTGATCAATAAAATATTTACAACACAATATCTTTTCAGTTTTCAAGTCTGTCTAACTCTCTCGTCCCATGTTTGCAGGGAAATAATTTGAAACATTTGAAGATTCCTCTAAGTGATTTAAACTTAGCCACAGATAATTTTTCAGAGGCAAACAGAGTTAAATCTAGATCGTATTGTACCTTTTACAAAACAAAACTCAACTATTCTGATGAAGTAAACGCTTCATCACGTAAACCACCCATGAGACAAATCACTGGGGTTATAAAGCGCATCCTTTCTGGAAGTGTTTTTGGAAATGGCACGTACAAAGAAGAATACTTTTTTAGAGAAATCGAAGTGCTTACTAGTGTTAAGCATAATGGCATAGTCACTCTACATGGATATTGTGGTGAAGGTTCTGAGATGATCCTTGTCATTGAGGATTTTTCTAATGGATACCTTAGTCATTTTTTGACAGACATCAACAAAAAGCGTATTTTGACTTGGGGAAAACGTTTGAAAATTTGCATTGATGTTGCGCATGCATTGAATTATCTACACTATGAAATGGAAGACCAAAAGGTGATAATAAATTGTGATATAAGCAGCGACGAAATTGGGTTGAACGAGAATTTTGGGGCAAAGATTGTTCACTTTGGGCTCTCCCGATTCCTACCTCCAAATCAACGTGACGAAGCTCTGTATTCTAAAAGTACAGTGGTTGGGAGACAATGTTGCACTGATCCTATATATAAGATGACAGGTAAGCTGAAAAGAGAATCAGATGTTTATAGTTTCGGAATAGTTTTGTTTGAAATTCTCTTTGGGAGGTTGGCGGATGACCCAATTTACCTTAATGGAGTGGTGTCTGTTGTAAGAAGAAGTTTTCGCATGGGAACAATAAACGAGATGATAGATCCTATAATAATGGAAGAAAATAGTGAAAACACTTACAGAAGACCCAACATAGATTCCTTGAAAACATTTGTCAACATTGCATCTAAGTGTGTGGCAGAAAGTCAAAATCAACGTCCAACAATGAAAGCAGTCGTAGAAGAACTTCAGAAAGCATTATTTTTTCAAGTAAGGATAATCATTTCTGTTTTCATATTATTAATCGCAAAGGCTAAGGGGTATTATATGCCATTTAGGATCATTATTCATGATCCTCCCATTTGAAAGTTTTAAGACAAAAATAAATTAAAAAAATAAAGAGGATAGTTTTTTGGGCCACGACCTTAGGGTACTGGTTTTGGATGGTGGATTATAGATGGATAACATGATACCTATGTGTAGGGTCATGGTAGTTAGGCTATATGGTGTGATCATTACCCTCATGGTCACCATGACCCTCCACACTAGCACCTTGTCATCAATTTCTAATCCATCATTCATAACCACTACTCTAAGACTAAGGGTGTGGTCATGATACAAATCAATATTCTCTTATTTTAATTTCTTTTCGCGAAAAGGAAAAAGAAATATTAAAAAAGGAAAGGAGGCTCATGGTTGCCATTGTTTAATCCAAGCCAACCATGGTGTATGAAGCAAGGGTGTTGTGTAGCAATTCATTAATGGTCCTACGTGTCGATTAATGAACCAATCCATGATTCCCATACCCTTTAGCCTAAGGGTAATGACCACACCCTATAGTTGTCTTGAATTTTGTTGTTTTATCGTTAATTAGTTTTAGCTTTTAGCACTAATTTCCCCCCGCATATTATTGTCTAAAGGAGAATGGAGTACAATATCCAGATACCGAAAAAGTTGACAACGCACTTGAGTTCACTCATGAAAATAATATCTCTGTAAGACCTTTTTTTTCGTTTCACCATACTCATATTAAATCTTTATATCTACTAAATTGCGTACGTTATAAATGGTGTCAAAGGAACAGTCAAGAGATGCACTTGAAAGCACATCAGGTCACAATGACCGAATCACGTTAAATTTCTCATGTCTCTTGTTATTACTTTCACCTGTGTGTGATAGTGTGATTCTGAAGCATGTTGCTTTGATCGATATCTAACAATAACAATAATAATCTTCAAATCCAAATCCCAAATAAATCAAGATTTAACCCTTACTTCCACTCTTTAATCCTGCTTTGGACCCACTTCTCAAAACAAGTATGACTCATCCCCATGAGCCAAGTTGCCCACTTCCTCCCTTGATTTTTGGCTAGGGGTGTAAACGAGCCGGGCCGAGTCCGAGCTCGACCAGGCTCGAGCTCGGCTCGTTAGGTTTTTATGAAGCTCGAGCTCGAGCTCGGCTCGGTTCGAGCCTACTTCTTTGAGCTCGAGCTCGGCTCGCGAGTATAACCCAAAGCTCGAGCTCGGCTCGACTCGGGTCGAACTATTTTGAGAACAACCTTAAACGAGCTAAAAGCTCGGCTCGAGCTCCTTCAGCATCGCTTAAACGAGCCAAAGCTCGGCTCACGCTCGGCTTAATAATGTTATCATAATTATTAATATATTCTATATAAAAAAATTAAAATTTTATATGGGCTCGTTTAGGCTCGCGAGCCTAAACAAGCTTTGTATTTAAGGCTCGAGCTCGGGCTCGATAACAAAACGAGCTTTATTTCAGGCTTGAGCTCGGGCTCGTTAAGGCTCGGCTCGTTCGAGCTTTTAACCGAGCCGATCACGAGTAGCTCTCGAGCCTCTGAGCTTGTTTACACCCCTATTTTTGGCTTGTGCATGATCGGTGTTGAAATCCCCATCAAATAAGAAGATTTTGTGTTTACTATTTGCCTTGTTAGATAGGGTAAATAGGGTGTCAAATCACAAAAAATTGTGGTTGTTGTAACCTGTAATTAGATTAAATGAGATTATTTTTTTTAAACTATAACTAGGTGAATACCTAAGCAAAGCAGTAAATTACCAATTTGGAAGTTACATAGACATAACTAAATTTAAATCTTACTAGACAAATTAACACAAGTTGCAAATCTGGTTGGGTTGACTTAATGATTAATAAACAAGACAAATTGCAGTGTATCTCCTTTACGTTTACATAAAATTGGATTGCACGTCCTTTATGTTTAAAAGTTTTGGTGCACGTCATTTACATTTATTTTTGTCGCAGTGCACGTCTTTTACCACAAACCAAGTTAGTTTTCTTAGTTAACTTAATCACATGATGGGCAAAATAATCAATTTAATCCCCTAGTTAGTATAATGATTCTTTCAGAACCCATATGCTACTTCGACAATCTATACGAACTTCTATAAGAATGTCCTCTCAATTAACATATGTACAGTGGCGAAGCTTGAGATTTCCGACCGGGGGTTGAAAACGTGTATACCAAAAAATTTCTATAAAACCGGGGGTCGAAAACGTATATACCCAAAAATTTATATACGAAAAAACTACATACTTTCCACTACTGGGTGAAAAGTTCGGAGATCGGTAACCCCCTCCCGCCCCCACTATGTTGTGCCCGTGCATATGTACTTATGTTCAAAGAAAATTCATATGAAACAAATTGATTATGAGATGCATGTTTTGCAAACATGTTTCGCAAGCATTTTTGCATATAAGATCTATTAGGTGAATTTAAAGATTTATTTAGTGAATTTTATTTGGCCATTTTGTCTAGTCTACGGGTTTATTTGATCAATAAAGGTTTATTTGGTCAATTTATTTTGTTTACAAACTAAATGAATGTTTTTATTTACATTTTCATCATGATTATGCCTAATAGATCTTGTACACAAAAATACTTGCAAAACATATTTGCTAAACATACATTCCATAATCGGTTTGTTTCATATGCATTTTCTTACACATACATACATACATGTATAAATTGTTGTATAATTGGTCTAGAACAAGTAATTTCAAAGAAATTAACAAACCTGGAACCCGAATTGAAATTGCAAAGTTTGTGATAAAACCTGGATTAATCTTTGAATTGTATGAGAACTATCAGATAAACCTATTTGCGGGTTACACGCAATGATTTATCGGATTAGACAGAGACCACTCTTGTTGGAATTGGATTTGATGAAACTGTGATATCAAGAGAACAAAACTGTAACCGTATCTGTTTCTTTTTGTGCGTATCTCATATGTTCTTTTTGATCGAGAGGAACAGAAGTCTTTTTTAGACTTCATAAAAGGCCTTTTCCAAAATTAACATTTATGGATTAATCCATGTTTATGGCCCAACAAGCATATTTAATTGTTTTGAAACAGCCATCATGGCCTCACAAACATACCAACGTAAAGGACTTTGGTCCCAAACAACAAATCCATTTTCCATTTGTTAAAAATAATTAATGGGCTTTCATAAAGCAATGATAATATAATATATAGTATATAACTTTAAAGCTATTAATTACAAACTAATTATTAGTTACAAGGCCCATAAAAATTATTTACATAATAAACTCAAATAATATTAGGATTAAATCGAGCCCGCACTCCCGCGTCACCTAACTCGTTTAATCTCTAACATTATTTCCTCGATCAACAAGTTAATCCAATACCCTAAAATCCGTTGATAACACTAAAATTACCAACATAAATTAAGAGAACATGGTTATTGAAGTTTATATAGATCGTTAGTGTAGCATATTAGTTTTGAAAAAGTCGTTATAGAAGTTAGGGGATTAAAATTATTATTTTGCGTAACGTGTGCTAGGCATGTAATTAGGTTAACTAAGAAAACTAACTGGGTTTGTGTTAAAGGACATGCAATGCTACAAAAAATAAACGTAACGGACATGCACTGAAACTTTTAAACATAAAGGACGTGTAATGCAATTTTATGTAAACGTAAAGGAAATTGTCAAAAAACAATGAAGAACACACGCCAAGACATTATCTCAATGAAAACCAACTCAATAAATATGAAAAAATCAACATCCAATTATTAATGATCATATGACCAATCAACATTCCAAAAACGAACTCCCCATTGACATTAGGGTTTTCCCAGTCCCGTTATAAAATTGTCAAAATCGGAAAGAACACACATAGGCGTAGCTGAAAATGGGTTTCCACTGCAAGGCTCCACCCCCTACTCTACGGCGTAGGTGGTGCCAGGACTTGTGTAGGTCGACGACGAATTGTTGGATTTTCTTCTTTCTTGATGCACCAATTTCTGTTTTAAGCACTTAAACATCCTTAAAGCTTCGGCGTTCTTTGTGTTTTAAGTTACAAACACCACAAGATCTCAAAGTAACTCATTTCATATGAATTTAAAACTAAAAAATTATAAATAAAGAATTTAAACATTGAATAATCACTAACCAATCAATGCATAATATGCAAAATGACCATTGGTTCACGTTGGTCATTACTTGAACTCGAACGATCCTCATGACTTCTTCCACGACTTATGTCACACCCCAACCGATGGCGGAAACATCGGGGTATGGCACTGAGCGAAACAGATTGTCCAGAAGTTTCCATAACAATTATCATTACCATTTAATTTAAAATAACATGTCTCATACCATGTCTCAAACAGTAAACAAATTATTACAGACAAAATCTAGGCAAATAGTTCTATTCCGACAACTCAGATTTCAAAATAGCCCAATTGTTTATCTGCTTCTGGAGCCCCTTTTCCCTCAACTTTCGACCCCAAAGCAGATTTCATGAGTACAGACAACTATTTGTTGGCCTCTAGGACCTTATTCTAGCCTCAATTTCCTACCACGTGTACATCCTAAGCACCTGTCACATACGTTAAAATAAAGTCAATACATAAAATGTAAAGGTGAGCATACAAGTTTGATAATAGCATATAAAGTTCGAATTTGTTTACGCATAACCAGCTTTTGAGCTCGTCCCACGACAGATCGTAGGCCGCATCGTTCCCTCGCTTGTTCCTCTCGGCCGTCCACCAGTCTAGTGCACGGGACTGGAAAACGCCGGTAGCATTCAGAGTTCGAAGGTCATCAGGGCAACCACTCTGTCGCAGTGTGACCTCAATGGAATCAAACCATTGGAATAGTGCAGTAGGACCTCCTTCGCCAGTGAATTCCTTTGGCCCACACGACTTGAATTACTTGAAATTGAAGGACTTGGTTGTAGCTTTAGGAGCTTCGGTTCTTGATTCCTCAGAGGACTTGCTGGCATTCTCGTAAACATCACTCACGGCCTTTACCACACTCTTTGCGATGATGGCAGCAAGGCGTTTGTCTCTCAGTTCTCGACGAGAAAGTGGTGTGTGACGGGATTCTGATGATGGTCCAGTTGACATTGTCTGCTCAGACATCGTCACAGGACTCAACACAACATATTCGAATCTCACCTCACACGTCTACTACTACTAAAGCTCAGGAACACAAGATAAAATGTATCACATAATCACATAGTCACGTATCACATATCCACGCAAGCAAGGAAGCACATAAGCATGTAAAGCACAGAATCACAGAAACATGTAAACCATAGAAGCATTTAAGCACAAGAGGCAGTCAGATTACAGAAACCTATCATTCACTGTTCACGAGCGTTCGAATATAGCGTTCGCGTTCTAGTATATCAAGTAGTGTAGTATTAGTGTATAACGTAGCATAAAGTCGTCCTCAATTTAGCGATTCGTTAACGGCTGTGCGGTGGGTTGCGTGTTTTAGCAGAAGCATAAGGCGTTAGATCGAAACCAATAGTATCTCAAAACGCTAACAAACATGCAGAAAACACATAAAATCTCCATAAAGTCAATGAAATCGAGGGTAGATTGTCTGCGGCTACCAGACTTTGACTAACCAAAGTGATTCGACTATTCGCACGGACTCGTTGTACACATCTGACCTTCGGGGCAGTGCCTTTTGCCTCGATTCTTGGGCGTTTGGCACACATCCCGTAGGTAGTATCGTGACTTTAGGTCGTCGAAGTACGTCGAAACCTTGGTGAGAGTTTGTAAAATGGGTGGAACAAGCCGTCAAGGTTAAGGTTCCACCCCTATCTTGACAACTTCGTCCCTGTTTTGGTAAAATAGAGGAGATTATTCATCAAAATATGGGTTTCACCCCTAATTTGGTATAATTCCCTCGCTGAACAAGCGTTCGTTATTGGAAAGAATTCATTAATAAGTTGACAAAACAGCATTGATTAAGCAATTTAGTCGGGAGTTTGTGGTTTTCACACCTAATCTTGACCTTATTGCCCTTCTATAGTTGAAAATTTGAGCGTAGTGATAGTGTAGTATAAGTGAGAATAGCGAGAAGTGAGCTCGTACATAGTCCCTTACCGGAGATGCACAAGTCGGTCTGTTGGTTCTTAACTATAGTCTAGGTTTCTAAGACTTCAACCCGGACTAGGTCGAGTCTTGCCTAATTCCCTATAGTTATGGCTCTGATACCAACCTGTCACACCCCAACCGATGGCGGAAACATCGGGGTATGGCATTGAGCGAAACAGATTGTCTAGAAGTTTCCATAACAATTATCATTACCATTTAATTTAAAATAACATGTCCCATACCATGTCTCAAACAGTAAACAAATTATTACAGACAAAATCTAGGCAAATAGTTCTATTCCGACAACTCAGATTTCAAAATAGCCCAATTGTTTATCTGCTTCTGGAGCCCCTTTTCCCTCAACTTTCGACCCCAAAGCAGATTTCATGAGTACAGACAACTATTTGTTGGCCTCTAGGACCTTATTCTAGCCTCAATTTCCTACCACGTGTACATCCTAAGTGTTGATGCAGATTTTGTGTCCGATGCTTGTCGAATAGATTAGTTTTATTTTACGCTGAATTTGTAATAGTTAGTGAAACGGTCTATCGAACGTGTATAGACCCGCTCGTTTGAAGTGGTCAAACGAGAGGGTTATTCGGTTGACCGTGTGTGTTTGCAAGACAAGGGGTGTGACTATAAATAGAAAACCCTTGCCATTTGCAACACAAGGAAGTTGGAGGAGGTTTGAGAGCTCACCGGGGAGAGATCACCACTTGATCTCTCCCGGAATGTATACTCCTTTGGTATTAGTTCGGTTATCTTGTAATCGGGCCGATTTGTAATGTTATACTACCGGATTAATACAAAGTTGTTTGTTTATCATCTCTAGTCTTCCCGTGTATGAACATAATCACACGAATCACGGTTTCGGTCGCGAAACCCGGTCCTACAATTGGTATCAGAGCCATGGTGCCCGATTTAGTAAATCTAACCGTTTACTAAATCACATGTGCTCTAGATCTGTGATTTTCGTGATTTTTGTTCAAGAAGAAAAGTTGGGTGAAAATGAGAAAAACTCAGATCTGGACCCGAATATTCAGATCTGTGCTGAAACGAGTGTTGGGTTTTATGTTTTTCACCTAAATATTCAAGTTATCATCATCAAAAATTGTATACAAAGTGTTTTCGTCAAATCTGCATAAGAACAGTCGCTGTGTTCTTGATGTTCTTGGTGGATGCTTGAAGACCCGAAAGATGAAAAAGGTGCTCGAAAGATGAGACCTTGGGTCGAAGGATGCAGATCTGGATCGAAAGATACCAGATATTTGTGGGAACCCTCAACAAGATCGAAAGATACCAGATATTTGTGGGAACCCTCAACAATTTCGAAAGATGATCCTCGAAGGATATCTTTCGACCTGATCCATCTTTCGAAAAGTCTGATCAGCTCGAAGGATATCTTTCGACCTGATCCATCTTTCGAAAAAGTCTGATCCTCGAAGGATATCTTTCGACTCGATTGTTGCTGGGTATCGCAGGTTTGTTGCTGGATTTCGAAAATTAGAAGATGTTGTCGGCTGAATGTTTGATTTCAGCAATTTTCGGGATGATGCGGCATGATGAAAACAAAAGATGATGATAGTTTGAAAAATGTGGGGTAGTCACGGTTACCGATGCAAATGTCAAAAATGGTGACGCGACTATTATGGGCCAAAAACAAAATGGTATGTTCACTTCCGCACGTCAATGTTTATGATTGTTACCGGTTATTCGTAAATGTTCGAAAGCATTTTGTTTATTGTCATATTCTCGCATTTGAAGACGAACGTATGAACCTAGAATGTCAATACCGGTCCTAACGAGTTCACAAAGTCTTTGGAGGGATACAAGTCGGATCCTACGGGGTACTAGGCGAAATTTCCTTATCAACTAGAATATGCAACGAAGAAATCTTTTTTGTTTATTGTCATATTCTCGCATTTGGTAACGAATGAATGAACCTAGAATGTCAATACCGGTCCTAACGAGTTCACAAAGTCTTTGGAGGGATACAAGTCGGATCCTACGGGGTACTAGGGGACGTTCTTATTCAACTAGAATATGCAAAGAAGAAAGTCGTTTTCGTGATTTTTCGGAACCGAGAACATTCAATGAAGATTGACGACAGTTCCGCTTAGTGGAGGGAATTGGTGAACATTTGACGACAGTTTCTTTGAAGTGGAGAGAATCTGTTAAGGTTTAGAGATTTTACCAAAGAAATGGGGGGATAAAAAATTTTCAAATGTTGAATTTCTTCGGTAAATTTCTAAACGCAATCACAGGTGGTAGAGTTTGTGATTTTCTGGTGATACAAACGGTTCGGCGTGGAATGTTTTGCACAGACACATATTTGAGGATTTTAATTAATTCTCCAGCCAGCGTGAAGGGTTTTGCACGGAAAAATACAGGTTTCTAAAGTCTACAGTAGTTACAAAAGCGCTGTTCACTGAAGACCTGGGGAATCTTTATGAAAGCTGATAGTTCAAGACTGAAGACCTGCAGGATTCGGTTTTGGGTTTGAGGTTTCTTTGGGATTTTACAGGGATCTGGGGGTAACTCAATTCGTTGAGTTTGCAAACGATGTACTTGGTCTAGCTGACTTCCTGAGTACTGATGCTGAAGATCCGTAGTGCATTACGTGGTCAACTTCACAAAGGCGAGACAATGAGATCTGGATGTAGTTCAACTAAGCATGCTGGTTGAGCTTGCAAGGGATACACTTGGTCTAGCTGACTTTCCTGAGTGTTGATGCTGAAGATTAAAGTGCATTACTTGGTCGATTCCACAAAGACGGTTTACAGAAGACAGTTCACCAGAAATCTCTATCAATGTAGTATGCTTGTATGAAATAGAGTTCTTATGACAAGATCAAGACTTGATGCAGTTCTTAAAGATTGGAACCCTTATCAAATGCCGGTTGGAGTATTGGAAGATCAGCGGAAGATCGGTCAATTGAGGAAATTGCACAACACCCAACACGGATACGCGTACTTTAAGGGGGAAATATTTTACAAGGAGCGTCAAGATACTACTTACCTGGATCATCGGTCAAGGGGGAATTTGTTAACACAGAGAAGTTGAACACTTGACTGAAGATCGATTGCAGTTGCATTTTCAGCATTCGACAGCAACGGACAAGGGGGAATTTGTTGATGCAGATTTTGTGTCCGATGCTTGTCGAATAGATTAGTTTTATTTTACGCTGAATTTGTAATAGTTAGTGAAACGGTCTATCGAACGTGTATAGACCCGCTCGTTTGAAGTGGTCAAACGAGAGGGTTATTTGGTTGACCGTGTGTGTTTGCAAGACAAGGGGTGTGACTATAAATAGAAAACCCTTGCCATTTGCAACACAAGGAAGTTGGAGGAGGTTTGAGACCTCACCGGGGAGAGATCACCACTTGATCTCTCCCGGAATGTATACTCCTTTGGTATTAGTTCGGTTATCTTGTAATCGGGCCGATTTGTAATGTTATACTACCGGATTAATACAAAGTTGTTTGTTTATCATCTCTAGTCTTCCCGTGTATGAACATAATCACACGAATCACGGTTTCGGTCGCGAAACCCGGTCCTACACTAAGCACCTGTCACATACGTTAAAATAAAGTCAATACATAAAATGTAAAGGTGAGCATACAAGTTTGATAATAGCATATAAAGTTCGAATTCGTTTACGCATAACCAGCACGTACACATAGTGAAATGAAGCACGTTAGTTATCGACATAGATCCATCGATACCAATGACTGCGGGTTGACTGCCAGATGCAGTTCGCAATACATGTTTACCACCGTAACCATGCAAGTAATGATCCTTAACAACCCCCGCGAACGGGTGCTGAGTCCAAACTATAGTACTATCGTTGCTAAGGCAGGTAGACAACATTCCATGTGTAAACATAACAAACAAGCATTCATAAGCCACGTATAACATGCATTAACGGTTAACGTTCAAATAGTATTGAGTAGTGTGATTGTTGTAGTTTGAATATTCGTAACGTATGTAACACCCAAAAGTGTTTAAAAACAAAAAGGGATCGAGTATACTCACAGCGATTGATGGATTGAAGGGAGCGCTTAGCGAGTAAGTTAGCCTGAATAGATTCGATAGCATAACGATAAGTAACGCGTAGAACGATGCGAAATGAGAGTGGGTCGGATAGCAGTTTGCTCGGATGGTAATCCGAGCGGACAGCAATCCGTGTGGACGACAATCCGTTCGGATGGTCATTCGGTCGGGTAGGTTATCCGGTCGGATGACTATTCGAGTGGATTGTTTCTTCCTATAAGGAGAATGTGTTTGTGTATGATGGCTTGACTTTTGAAGTTTTCGTTGTAGCATTTTGAAAACATTGAAGTATCTCTATCCATCAAGTCGTTCGATCGAATGGAGGGTCGTGCGGATGACGATTCATTCGGATGGTCATCCGGTCGGACGGTGGTCCGGTCGGACGACACTTAGTGGTGAGATTACTTAGTGTAGACAAGCTCTTAAACAGAGGTGTCACTCGATCGGATGTCCATCCGATCGGGTGGCAACCCTGTTAATGAACATGTTGAAAATTGGTTAAGTCTTTAAAGTCTTAGTATCTCATGATCCAAAGAGTAATCCAACCAGATGGTCGTCCGATCGGATTGCAATTCGTTCAATACTCAAACTTTAGGTAAGGTCGTTTAAAGTGAGACCCAAGTGGACTCCGTTCGAGTGGCAATCCGTTCGGATGACCTTATCCGATCGGACAGCAATCCGGTCGGACAGTAATCCATTCTGATTGTCCTGTTCGTCCTCCACTTGGTTGTTTCGATGGTTTGTCGTTATGTCGAGATGCTTTGACAACTTGTTAACCAACAGAACCTTCGTTTCGACCCAGATGACTAAACCGACCAGGAATCACCCTAGCTCGGTCAGTTACCGGCTCTATACGGTTGTTCTTGTTTAACTCGAAGTCGGTGATCTCGTGGGCGGAATCCAGATTTGCACTAGTACAACACTATGGATGAGTAGGAGACTAGTTCTGGTCCTGATTCTACCTGTTTGAGTGTTTTGAGTGTAAAAGAGTTGAAAGAAAGTTAGAACCATCTTTCACTCCCTTTTCACCATTTTAGTGTCGAGATCTTTACAAGTTCTTTATGTATTCGAGTGGAAATCGGTTAGATCTCGGTTGTTCTTGGTGGATTGAGGTCAAAGCATGAAGTTCTTGAAGAACACATGATGACGTCACCCTTGAACACCCGAAATCTAGTGATTTCACGGTTAAAAGTTAAGATTTAAAAGATAGAAAGGTGTAGGAGTGCGTGCAGATCAAGAAAGTACAAGATTTAGGACGAGATCTTACCTGGATTGAGAGAAATCGAAGAAAAGGTGAGGAACACGAGTTGTTCGGACAGAGGGTTTCCAAAAGTAGAAAGAATGACAATGACAAGGGTATTTATAGGATTCCAAAAGAGGAAAGGGTTATCCGATCGGGTGACACACCGCCCGGATGGTTATCCGGTCGGATGACATCCTGGTCAGATGACACCTGACCTGTGGCGTAGTGGCTATCCGGTCGAATGGCTATCCGGTCGGATGGCACTTGGTTCGAATGTTTGACGCGACGATTCTTAGCGTTTCGATTTCGATTGCGAGCGGTTCGACACGATAGGGTTTCCTTGTCAAATTACTTTCAGTCCCAACTACTAAACATCATAATTCGATTGTGATTCGTGTTCGAGTTCGATTCCAAGTTTCGATTGAGTTCGATTGCATTTTCGAGTTTGATTGCGTTTCGATTGATTACCACAACACAACATAAATAAACATGCACAAGTAACACGTAAGGCACACTCACACGTACACAACAAGTAAAATACGTAGCTCGAGTTGCGATTCGATGTTGATTCGATTTAGCATAGCTTGATTATTAGTTGATTAACTTTATCGCATTATTACCTCCTATAGTTCACAGTCGTAGGTCGATTGAATATTGATTAACATACGTTGATTTGTAATTAACAACACTTACTCCACATAATACAATCAAAATAAAGAGATTTCTATAAGTCCAGTTTGCGTAATAGGTCGTTGACTTTGACTTGACCTGACTTTGACTTTCCTGAAAACACGGGGTGTTACAACTTACGCCTCTATCATGGCCTCTGCAATATTGGTTAACCCATCCACAACCTTCATGGCCTTGTTGATGATAATCACTATCGTTCCTTGATTTAAATTGTTTGTCATCACGAGTAAAAAATAACTTCTCTTGTGTTTCCTCGTGTCTTGGGGTCTTACCCGCTAGTCATAAGCTTTTCATCGCGCCTCCCAACATGGGATCAATGGATTTTGAAAAACTTGAGCGGTTAGGATTGTCTTTATCGTGATTGACCAAGATGTGTAATTGGCTGATGTTAATTTCGGGCATTGCAACATCTTGTTTCTTAGTTCACAAGTTAATACAATAGCACAGGGTGAGTTTCTTGTTTAGAATTGATATCCAAACAAACAAAGTCTCTAAGCTTCAAACACAAATTGATAAACAATGAAAACCGTATGAATGAATGTGTAAGTTTGTGTAACCCAAACACACCAAAAAAAATATTAGTGTTTCAACACTTAAAAGGATATTAGAATATAATCTAGACTTATGTCACGCCCCGCAAAATTTCAGCTCAAAATTTCAGCATTGTGGAAGTTTCCGGAACACTAAGGAAGCGTCTAGGGCTGCCCAGAAGTCACCGGAACAGCCTAGACAATATTGGAACGTTTTGGCACTCTTAGAAGGTCCTGGACTAGCCTTAAAGGAGCTCGAAAGGGTCTAGAATGGGCTACATAATACTGCCATAAAAATCAGCCAAGGGACATTCTAGAATCCCAGAAAATATCATGATATTTATGTAGAAAATATCTAGGTATTAAGGCTAGATCTTTGTAAAGGATTGATCTAGATATGGAACTATCTAGATCATGTCAAAGTAGTATAAATTGGAGTGTTAGGAATTATTTGCACTCACCCCACATAACCCCACATAACCCCTCATAACTCATTCATAACCCAACTTCTTGTAAACACTTTGTACTTGTAACTTTGTTCAAGTAATACATAACCATCTTTGTTGTAGTATTGCGCTACAAAATCATACTTGTGATCCTCACAAACAAAGACTTCCGTTGCTATACATAACCAAACCCATCCAAAAGGCTGAACTTAGAAGTATTCTAAGTGCCGCACGAGAGTTCAAGAATAACTCCGTGACAATTGGTATCAGAGCCGCGTCGGTTCATCGGGATGGCGAAAAAGAAAAGCAAGAAGGGAGCAACGAAAAAGAAAATCGTCTCTAGTAAAGAAGAGACACACAATCACAACCAGAATCAACAAGAAGTTGAAAGCGTGTCTATGAATTTGGCCGGATCCTTAGACAAAATGAAGACTAATGTCGAAGCATCGGTCACACAACTTGGAACTCTTGTAAATCGTTCCTTGGAAAAGCTAGACACTTTGGGAACATTGCGAGATGAGTTAAAATGACTCAAAAAAGATCTCAAAACCGCTATCGACGTCATACCCCTCGAGATGCAAGCCATGATCCAAGAGGAGATCGCAACGCTGCGGAGAGAGGTAAACGACAAGATCCAAAACCTTCACAAAAACTTTGCTGAGTTGGAAGCAAAAATGAACGACGCTAACAAGGCACAACCAAAAGCATGTCTGGGGTCCATGAAAGTAAGTCATCTCAACACTTCAAATGCGCAAGAAACTCCCGAAACACAGGAAAAACATAACATCAAAAAGCTCCCGAACAAGGGAAAGAAAAGATCCACAACCGCAAAACCAGAAAAGAAGTCGGAAGAAGGACTTCAACTCGTCAACATGGTGGTAAACGGGAGACCCGTTAAGGCACTAGTTGACACAGGAGAAGCCATAACTTCATTTCAATAGAGGAAGCAATAAGACTCGGTGTTCGAGTCACAAAACAAGACGCAATGATAAAGACCACAAGTGACGTCCAGCCAATACTTGGGATGGCATGCGGCATCAAAATCACAATCGGCAAATGGAAAGGTAAGATCGACCTTTCCGTGGTGCCAATGAAAGACAATAACTTTGTGCTTGGCCAAGATTTCTTTGAAAATGAACAGGCCTTTCTCATTCCGTTCGCAAACAAATTTTGCATCATAGACGGAAACCAATTTCACACCATGAAGACTGAGACGGACATTGGCCGTCAAGGTATGTCAATAACATCAATACAAATGGAGGTTGGTTCAAACACAAGATCAACCACACATTCTTAACCCGAAATCGCAACGAGGACGTTGCGAATTTAGGTGGGGGAGGATGTCACGCCCCGCAAAATTTCAGCTCAAAATTTCAGCATTCTGGAAGTTTTTGGAACACTAAGGAAGCGTCTAGGGCTGCCCAAAAGTCTCCGGAACAGCCTAGACAATACTGGAATGTTTTTGCACTCTTAGAAGGTCCTAGACTAGCCTTAAAGGAGCTCGGAAGGGTCTAGAATGGGCTACATAATACTGCCATAAAAATCAGCCAAGGGACATTCTAGAATCCCAGAAAATATCATGATATTTATGTAGGAAATATCTAGGTATCAAGGCTAGATCTTTGTAAAGGATTGATCTAGATATGGAACTATCTAGATCATGTCCAAGTAGTATAAATAGGAGTGTTAGGCATCATTTGCACTCACCACACATAACCCCTCTTAACTCATTAATAACCCAACTTCTTGTAAACACTTTGTACTTGTAACTTTGTTCAAGTAATACATAACCATCTTTGTTGTAGTATTGCACTACAAAATCATACTTGTGATCCTCACAAACAAAGACTTCCGCTGCTATACATAACCAAACCCATCCAAAAGGCTGAACTTAGAAGTATTCTAAGTGCCGCACGAGAGTTCAAGAATAACTCCGTGACACTTAGCTATTTAAGTTTACTATTATGTGTTATTATAGTGTAGGGTCAATATATGTATTAAGTACGTCAGTTAGGTTAAGGTTATGAGCTGTTATTCTGAAACACCGTTCTTGAATCATTGCGTCGTATTACACATGCTGATCTCATTGTATATATACGTTATCAAGAAAATGACGTATGTGTTGATCATTCTGTAAATTCCATATCACATATTCAATAATACGACAGATGTGAACATGTATGCATTAAGAAGTTGCAGTCCAAAAATCAATACGATTCCGGGAACATCCCAATCTTTAGGATCCCATTTTCTATAAAGTAAATCCGATGAGTCTCGCTCTGGACCAAAAACACATACCTCTAGAAATTCGTTGATTACTATCCCAATCGTCGGATTTCTATGACTACAAGTTAGGAAGCCACTACCCAACTTTGATGACAATCCAATGGCTAGAACTCTGGGACCAGCCCTATGTTTGCAACCACCCAATCCAAAAAGGGTGACCACAGTTTCAGGCCACATCACTTTTAGGCTTTTGAAGCATTAAACATGTATGGAAACATGGGTTCAAGGAAATAAAGGCTTATATTGTGTTCACCAGGGAAATGGTATCGGGCCGAGAATCAAGCCTCCAAGCATCTCTGGCCACCACCTGCTGTTGTGTCATCATTGAGAGCCACCATCACCGCCACCAAGCATCTCTCTCTCTCTCTCTCTCTCTCTCTCTCTAGAATGCTCTCAACTCTCTAAGTTTGTCCTATTGTTACTTCTGGTTCCTCCACATATAGATTGCAAGTCAGCTCCATTTAATCCCGGGGATAGGATATTACACAATACTTCAAAAAATTTTCAGGTACCTAATGTTCGATTTGTAGAAATCCGATTCAGAATATAGGTTGAGTGTCTTACTGCTTCACCACATTTGTAATTTGGAAAACCATATCATTTTATTAGGGCCAAGTGTCTGATCACACGTTGATCTTTACAAAATTGTGCAAACTCGTGTGAATGATATTATCATCCCCTATCGGTTAGGAAAGTTTAATCAGACACCTGGTCTCCTTTTCCATTATTGTCTTGAACTTCTTGAAAGCCTCGAATGTTAGAAAGTTTGGGCTAATGTTGTAATTACTAAACATATTAAACGATGTGTCGTGTTGTTTGGGCAACCATTGCCAGGGTTCACCGGTAGGGTTCTGGCGTGTATTAACACGCCCCTAGGGATCCGTTGTAATTTTTTCGTTCAATATACAAAAAAATTATAACACAAATCGCTTCTTGTCAATTGATTGTGTGTATATCTTGATTCCGTTTTTATTGTATTTTGTGTTAATGGATCCTGATTAGAGGGCCATCAACGTTAGCCATGACTTTGCCCACCTTCACGGTTGCGACCACAACCCGTGATTGGTTGTTCCCACGTCCGCGTCCCCAAGTTTCGATTATTATATGAATCCGCTTTATGGAACATTTTACCTTGGCTTTCGGTGTCATCATCCTTTAATCCTTTCTTTGTAAGTTTTGAGTCAGCCTACGACGTATTCAAAAGCTGATAGTTTCAAGATCTATGGCTTACTCGACTGATGCATGCATGTGAATATATTTTTACGGAAGACTTGCAAGGAGTTCCTTGACAACATTTGTTTCCTCAATAATCTACCAGGTGAGGCCGACTTGGAGGGTAGTAGTCCATGGTAGTCGAGTCCTTCATCTTCATGTCATCGAACTCGGTTATTAGGGCTTGGAGTTTTGCCTATGTTCAAGGCTCCCACATCTCTTTCATAGTTGTCAGATTGCTAACTTGCAGAATCTAATCTTCAGGTATGGATTGTCATAATAGGGTAGTGGAAACATGATAACATCCCATATGTTATGAATGTCAACCACCACCTTAAATCGGATGGCCCAAATCATCTAGTTAATCGGATGGCTCAATCACTTTATGTTGTTGTGGCAACAAGGTTTTACCGGGCGGCTCTCGCTGGGGGTATTTCGACAACTGCTCTGGGTGTAATGATTAGCGTTCTTGAAGTTGGCTCCATAACAATTCAAGTTCCAATGGATAAACAATGACCAAACAAAATTTGGAATATACTCACTTTTATTATAACTCAAAATTCCGATTACAATAACTCTCGTACATAACCCTTAGCGTGTAGGGAGTGGTTAGACACTTGAAACTGGTAAACTTCAAAATCAACAAATGAGAGTGTGCCATGTCATTTAACCTTAATTGTTTAAACTATGCTCAAAAGTGTTGGCAATGGTTAGACACTTTATGAATTGGTAAACTATTTAAAAAAAAATGTGTGATTGGTTGAGATGACATGGACCCACCACACACACCCCCTCTCTCTCCTTCCCTCCCTCTCCCCGCTTCGGCAAACCCTTACCGCTTTACCGAGCGGCAAAACCCACCGGCGGCGGTGTTATCACGCGGGGTTACCGCTTTGCCGAGTGGGTTTGCCGCCCACTCCGGACACCCTTATAGGAGTAACCGACTTGGTTAACAAGAAACAATTAAAGACCCTAATGACACAAATTGACTTATAGGAGAATCAAATACAGGACCTAATGTTCTCAAAGTTTTATCCCACCTTAAAGATGTCATTAGGCTTCAAGCGATGGGCAACATCCCATCATTGGTTAACCATATTTCTTTTCTAATAAAATACTAAAGATACATAAATAATGGGGTAAGTTTCACTTATTACTTATCAGTAACTTTTATTAGCATTAATTTTCTTTTTCATTTTATGGTTAAAGGAGGAGCGAGTAGAATGCCCAAATACAGATCAAGGTGTTGATACGCTCGAGAAAGCATTCGAACTTCGATTGATGCGTGAAATTTCTGTAAGACTATCTTTTTTATTTCATTATTATCTCATATTAATATATAAATATAACTTATTTGGTTTAAGTGGCAATTTGGTTGTTGATACATTTTGAAGAAATGTAATTATGAAAAAAAAAATTATAAGGATATCTATGAAAATCTTAGAAACTTGGAATGGTAATATATAAACGGCCCCTAAAAGTGATGTAAAGAACAATAAATGGGAGCTCATATTTATTTGATGTTTGTGGAAATCCCTAATTAGAGTTTCTTTTTAATGATCATACATATAGCCATATAGGAGAATGATCCGTTAGAAACCACTCTTTATTGCGAGAACCGTGATAACCAATGTGAACACAATCAAAAAATACCTAAAAATCTAAAAAACACCAAATAAAAATTTATTTTTTTACTATTTTTTTTTTGGAAAAATCACTATATTTCGTTAATAATAAAAAAAAATTAAAAAAAAAATCGAGTAACAGTTATCCATGCACATGTGGATTTGTATCATTTTTTTGACAAATTCCGTAATTCATTACAAATATCAGACAATTGCACTTTCATTTACACTACCATTCATTATACACTACTTTTTACATTAACAATAATAGAAATGCACATGTGCATCTATATGTATGAACTTGTTATAAAATTAACAACACTAGAAATGCACATATGCATCTATATATATGAACATGTTATAACGTGTTTTAGTACACCACTTTGAATACACATTCCCTTTCATCTATCTTATCATCTATACTACACTACCATTACCTCCTACCATCCGTAATACAATACCATTGCTTTTTACCATCCATAATATAATATTATTACCAATATTTCACTTTATTATATGTACATCAACACCCTTTATACCATCCAAACAACATATTACATCATAAAGTGACAAATATAATCAAACCATTAGATATAACTAACCAAAACACATGTATATGGGTCTACTTCATCATTTAAAATCACAATTTTTTTGTACCAAAACACCTTATTTCATGTTGATACATATATATGCACATGTGCATTTCTGATATTGTTAATGTAAAAAGTAGTGTATTACATATGCACTGGTAGTTTAAATCAAAGTGCATTTTTCTACTACTTGTAATATATTATGAAATTTGTCCAAGAAATGATACATATGCACATGTGCATCCATAACTGTTACTCGAAAAAAAAAACGTTTTTTTTGTAACAAAATATAGCGATTTTTATTAGAAAAATATAAAAAAATTTGTGGGTTTTTTGGATTTTTTAGGTATTTTTTGTGTACACATTAGTTCTCGCGGTTCTCGCGATAAGGGTGGTTTTCAAATGAACCTTACCCTATATATATATATATATATTATGGGGAATGGTGTACTAAAAAGTATATTTTGCCTAAGTAGCCTAAGAATGATTGTGATAATGTCATGTGACACTCCTTATAAGTAGGAAACAAAAGCATTTTGATCCTTATAAATAGGAGTGTGAAAATGACTTGTGCCACCCTTTTTGTTTTCTAAAAATACAACAAAAAAAATATAGTACAAAAAATCTAGCACCAAAATCCAGTACAAATAAATATAGCAAAAAAAATGCATTACAAAAAATATAGTACAAAAAAATCTAGTACAAAAAAATATAGCACGAAAAAATTCAGCACAAAAAAAAATATAGTACAAAAATGCAGCACAAAAAATTGAGAAAAGATTAAGACAAAAAAATTCAGCACAAAAAAAATATAGCACAAAAATCCAACACAAGAAAATGTTAGAAAACATAGAAATACAACACATTTTTGTGGTTTTTTTAGTCTTCATATTTTATATAGTAATATTGTACTCAAATTAAAGATAAAAAACACTCGATTTTATGGTGAAATTTTAATGAAAAGAATGTCGTATAAAAAAGTTATAAAAGTTTAAAAATTGAGAGTGAAATATGCATGTGCCTTGCATGTGGAGAGAGAAAATCAATAAATAGGATTTTCTCAAGATACTCTTACATTCCTCTTTTGTCCTACATTTTCATTTTAACCATTGATTTGAAAAATGAATGGTTAATATTACTTCTCATCATACTTAGGCAAAATGAATCTTTCATTTGATCTTACCCCTATATATATATATGTGTGTGTGTGTGGTGTGAGTTGGCTACAAAGTGTAAATAATCATAAAATACCATGATGTCAAGCATAAAACATACTCAAAACCCACAAATAACAGACTGTAGATTACTAAAACACCATATTTGTGGGTTTTGTTTTGTGTTTTGGATGATAAGGCTTTGATAATCGGTTGAATAACATTAGTGTGTTTTATGTAGATTATCATGTTGTGTTTTATATTCATAGTTCTACGATGGTGTGTTTGAAGTTTTTATGGACTTAGGGTTTGAATATGGTGTTTTAGTAATCTCCACTTGGTTAATTGTGGGTTTTGGGTGTTTTATGGCTAAAATTGTGGTGTTTTATGAATTTGTAAACTTTTTAGGAAAAATAGACTTTGTAGCCGAACCCCACCCTTTATATATATATATATATATATATATATATATATATATATATATGTATATATATGACGGCATAGTACAACAAAAATATAAATAATTACACTCTGTTACTTACATTACGCCTTTTTATGTTTTGTTACAAATGCATGCAATTTCTTTTGGTGCACACAAAAACATTATGGTAATCTTAAAACAAGTCTCATGAATAGCCGCAGTCATACGACACTGCGCAAAGGTCCAGGCCTAAGTTCAAACATGAGCTTTATACTATTTTTATTTGTGTCACCTAAACAAAGTAATAGTACTCATGCAAATATTGTAACAAAAAAACACATCATATATTAACAAAAAGTTACTTGCGCACCAGCGGATTAATAAACATTACAAAAGAGGGATTCCACATCCCAAAAATGTTCAAACAACGAAACAATTTCCACAAGTAAAACGACCTAATCCAGGTCTTCTTCATCCGAAGCATCCGATCCATTAGGAAATATTTCTTTCAACTGGTCAACATAATTTTCAGACTGAAGCGCAGAGGTTACTAAATCCATGATCGGAAGGCACAGGTTATTGTATTCTTCTTTAGCTGCAGCATGAACAGCACCGGTGTCAACCCCGCGGGTGGCAGACCTGCTGTTGTCCCAGTCAACCTTTAAAGCGCTGGTAACATGCAGAGTACATTCCGCATAACCCTACGCATAACCGTCGTTGCGAGCAGTCACCATAAGGTTAGCAAAAGTCTGATCTAAATCAATGGAGTTCATAATAGAATTTGCAACCTGCACAGACAAAGTCATAAACTGAGTTTAATCAAACTCATACGAGAAAAAAGCATAATATAAAGGGGTTGAGATACTTACATTTATGATTCCATGATGTTGCATCCACAACATATTATTCTTCAAAGGCTCAACTAAGCTTTCCGCCATCACCCTAGCAGTCTTAGAACTTTCAAGTTTTTCTTTGGTTTCGGTGAGGCGGCGCGTAGCTTCAGCCTTTTCAACTCTTTCAAGTTGCAAATCTTTCTTGGCAGACTCAAGTTCCGCCTTGGTTTGTTCCTGATCAGTTAATAAAGAGTTAAGTTCTTCAATTTCCTTATTTCTAAGAGCAAGAGTTGCGCAAGTTTGTACCTCTCTTTGCTCACTTCTCTCTCTGTGAGACTGGGCCACGTCACGAGCAGCCTCCGCATCTGCTTTTTCTTTTTTCAACCTCTCAATCTCCGCCTTGAGATTGTTCACATCATCTCGAAGAACCCTCTTCTCATTATTATCTTTCTCACATATTTCCTTCCATCGCTTGCGAGCCTCTGCAAGCCGAGCAGCTTCATATTCGGCCTTCTTTTTCCACCCCATAGCAGACCATTCTTCTGTCTTCTGCTCACTCTCAAATTTAGCTTGATCAGCTTCAAGCTTGGCTCTCAACGCAGTAGCCTTTGCTTTCTCTTCAACAACTTCTTTTTTAGAAGCTTCGACAACATCCTGCTCCTTATACATGTTGCGCCATTTGCGCACTATTCGTTGGGTAGTAGAAGTTGAGCTGGCAGTCTCTTGGAGGTATGCACGGTAAGTACACTCATGCGTTTGTTCTTCTTGGAATTTAATTTCCGCTGGGGGAAAAGGCACCTTGATACCAATCTCGACATACCTCCTAATCAGAAAATGTATCCCCTTGTTTCAGCTTCCAGATAGGGGCATGAATAGCAGAAGCTCTCTTCGCAGTATACGACCTGTAATAGTAATCCCCCGGAGTTTCATCTGGGTGGATTGAAGAGTCTTCTTCCGCATCTTGAACAACAAAGCCTTGTGGCTCAACATTCACTGGATTTTCGTGAATATCATCTTTGGGAAGTTCTGAGGCAGGCACATAGGTAGAAGAAAGAGTTACCACAGGAACTTTTTCAACAATAGGTTTTTTCTTTTCAGGCCCTTGCGCCACAACCTCAGGAGACAATGGCTCGGTAACACCAGCATCAGCCATCTCCACAGTCTTCTTCGCTTCCGCCTCCACAGGTTTCTTCACCTCCGCTTCGACAGTCTTGGTGCCCTCTAAGTTTACTTTGATAGACTCAAGGGAAGGTGACGGCGGAAGGTCGTCATTAAAAACAAATGATGTTTCCGTTTGAATGGGTGGAACATGTTTTTCTACAAAGGAAAATTAACAAGGTTATCTTACAAAATGGTAAAGGCAGAAGCTGGGAAAAAGATACTCACCTGGGGAGAGCTTCACAGCAAAGGCGTCTAGATTGCCTTTCTTGCTGATCTTTTTCCTTGAGATCTTTTTTGCAGGCTGCACTCCAGCTTCACCTTCAGGCTTCTTCCTTTTAACCGCCTTAGCCCTCACCAGCGGCTCCGGGCTAGACTCCACATCAATTGGATCATCCGGATTTGATGCTGGGATATCTGCGGTGTCTCGGGGTTCCGCCTTGGGTTGTTTCACCGCTACAGGTGCATGACGCTCTAAAGAGTCAGACACCAATACGTAATCACACCAAGAATCAGACACAAGGCGCGTACCTTTCTTCTTCTCTTCTTTTAGAACGTCCGTCTTGGGCGCATCAGTCTTCTTCGGTACAGTAGGGGCAACAGGTCCACGTTTCTTCTTCTTTGATTTCGGGCCTACGCCTAAATTGATCAACTCACCTATCCAAAAGATATATTGCAATATTACCCAAAGCGCAACATCAGCAAAGAGTAATATTGTAATATTACTTAAAATGTAAGGAGAAACTTACCAACATCAGCAGATGGTTGTGCATTCAGATCCGCATCTTTTGGAAGCGCAAAGTTCTTCACTATCTGACGATACCACGTCTCTTCTTCAGCACCCTTCTGGACAGTTGTCATCTTCCCATTTTCTCTCTTATATGATACAACATACAAGGCAACAACTTCAATGGGAAAATCGATAACAAACAGTTTCACATAATATGAAAAAAGATTTCATGACTTACTCTTGTCATTTTCCATATACACCGGCTTATCATGGCGGTCTGCTTTCCAATGGAGACTCATCTTTGCAGCAACCAAAGCCCTCTCAGAAAGCTTAATAGAAGGAATATCCTTAATATCTTGATATCAGATTTCTGCCGCCGGAGTTTTAATGGTCTCTGCCAAAATATTCTCTGCACCTCGAAAGTTCATCTTCACCGGAATTACTCCTGCTTTAATAAAAAAGAATTTGGTTTTCCATTCATGAAACGATTTCGGAGGTACTAGCAGAATCTTCTTGGTTGAGGGACGTTGCATAAACGAATAGAAGCCCTGAGAACAATGTAACTGATAGAACACTCGAAATCGGCCAACCAAAGGCTCAATATGCATCGATTGGAAAAGAAACTCAAAATGTCGAATTCAAACAATCCCCATAGGATTTAACTGAGATATGTGGAATTTGTAGTAACCCAGAACTTCAACAACAAATTTTGTTGCTGGCAACGGGAAGTTTCCCTCAGCAAAGTAATCCCAAAATAGGGTGATATATCCGGCCGGAGCCTGTGCCGCCGTTTGCCCTTCGTCGGGATAAATTGCACCCCAACTGTCAGGAAACTTAAAGATTTTAACGATATCATCAAAGGTCTCTTTCGACCATTTCAACGGAGGTAAAGAAGCAGACATCTCTTCTGCAGTATCTTCTAATTGATCACCAGAGGACATATGGGTTTATACAAAACAAGAATCAGTTGCAGATCTTTTGAAGGGAAAATGGGGAAGAAAAAGGGTTTTCAGGATAATGCTTAAAGAGGAAGTTGTGTAAGGATATATATACTCATCGCCATTAATGCTCTCAAAAACCGTAAAGCCCCCTTTTCAGGAAAACACATTTATCAAGGTAATAAGGGCGAGTGGGGAGACAAAACGGGCGTCACGCGCGCGTGGAAACCACGATTGACGACGCCTAATTAATGTTTGACGTCTAACACGGGTGACAGCCTGTCACCTAACCGTTACATGTCAACATCAGTAAAGTACCTTTTACTAACTGGACTGCCACAAACAAGCGTTTTTCAAAATTCAAATCATGGAAACCTCAGCTTGAAGGAAAAAAAATATCTTCTTCAAGAAGTTTGTTCATACCTTGCGCCGAACAACCTTGCTACTTCTCAAAAGCAAAAGGCGCACACTCCATTCTTTTTTATAGTCTGGTGCTCCACCTACTTGCCATTTGTGCATAGGAGCAACACTGGACTGGGGGGACTTGAAGGGGTATGGTGCCAAAAACCCTAAGCAAGTGCAGAAGACCATACAACGACTACATTCCAAATTCATCTTGAACAGACCTTGCGCGGCCGCGCAACGTGTCTCGAAAGGGTTTTGGAAAGATCAGTCTTTTAATAAACATGCGCCGAAAAGAAGAAAGACAAATGTTCAATTAACACCCTTGCGCGGGCTCGCGCAAGAGCATAGTTAAGCTTGAAGATTTAACAAGTCTTGAGTATATCCGCGCGCAGGAGGTAAGGACTTAAACAAAAGGAATCTTTTCTGTTATAACAAGATAGACACGTGGCAAAGGATCAGTGGTCTACAGCTGTAGATCTTCTAGAAGGCCTTAAAAGATCATCGTGCATGACTTCATTTGGTTACAACAGAATGTGACGTGGCAACATCCTAGACACTCATCTAAATCACGATGATGGCAACAATTTGCATACAAGTCTAGATCGAGTAACTTTCCACGTGGCATCTCCCCAGCCGTTGATCAAATCCACGATCCGTGTGCATGAACGTAAAAATAACTGATCAAACGGAAAGGGAAATAACTGTAACGGAAGAAGAAATTCTGTTAATTCCATCCGTGATAGTTTTGGCGCCAAACTTCGATTATAAATAAGAGAACTCAGGTACAATCTCACCATCTACAACTCACTTTCACAATTACTACTTCATCTTCTTCTTGAGATCATTGTACTTATTCTCACGCCGGATGGTGGTCATGGAGAGAACCCCTATTCTCCCCGTGGCGAGTCTAATGGCTTTCTGTTTTGCAGTGTTCTCCGGTGAAGGTAGCTCCCATCAGCAATCGGCGAGAGGATTAACCCCTTTTTATGCAGAAACTTAACCCCATATCTAATTGACTCTGGTCAAATCGATCTGGTGTTTCTTCATTGTCTCACTTGCAAAAACACAAAGTCAAACGAAAAACCCTTTCGTTTGACCACTTTAAACGAATTTGTCTAAACACATTCGTTTCGCCATTAACTACCTATTACATTTTCAGCCTAAAACGCAATCTAATCTATTATCAGAACAGTGGACACAAAACTACACTAACAATTTGGGCAATATCCGAGCTACTCGTATAGGTTTTCCTCGGTTCCCTCTTTGTGTAAGTGTTCTAGTTTCAAGCTCCATATATATATATGTAGGCATTAGGTTCACATTTTCAATAAAATATATTACAAAATATATAATAACGAGATGGGAAATCCTTCTAGTACAATACCGGTTACAAAAATTAAATAAACGAATATAAAATACAATTTAATTATACCAATCTTGATTCATGTCGAGGTCTTTTGAAAAGCTTCAACCGCAACTTATGAACTACAACAATGAACATACAAAAAGATGAAGGTTTTGGTTGAGGATCGTGTTTGACACAGGGCCCTTAAAACAGATTCCGCGCCTCCTCTCAGACGGTCTGTTTCCAGGATACAACAACCAAAGCAGTAGTAGTTGTACTGCCGGAGATGACTCTCATGCCCGAGATTACACCGGGTATAATTTGGTGTTCATATTTTTTTGTGGAAAAGTAAGAAGTTGCAAAAGAAAATACTTTAGAGATTAACTTCTCTAGTTTTCCCTTGGAACAAAATAGTGCTTCTGTGTATATCTTTTCTATCTTTTCACAATGGACCATTGTGATTATATAAACACCAAAGTTTTACAATTAAAACTCATTTAATCTTGCAATCAACAAGATATTAAACATGAATTAATGTTTTAAATTACAAGGTAATCAATCTTGTAATAAACATGTTTTAATTGTATTAAAATGGAATTA
Organism: Helianthus tuberosus; assembly: GCA_030545235.1. Lineage (NCBI taxonomy): Eukaryota > Viridiplantae > Streptophyta > Magnoliopsida > Asterales > Asteraceae > Helianthus > Helianthus tuberosus. Next base: position 106,626,746 of record CM060414.1, on the reverse strand, counting down.
AAGTGGTCAAATGTAACTCTCATGTCAATTCATGACATTCTAGTAACCAGTGAAGACCGACTTGACTGGCTGAACCAAATCGCGCGTACAAGTGCGCACCACAGTCAAACCCGCTCCTACATGAAGTCACGCGCCACACAGATGCCACTACGCATATCAGGACGCCACCTGGTCATGCGCCATCCACACTCGTGCGCCACCTGCACTCTCCGCCCTAGCCAATGACGTGCGCCATGCGCCCAAGTAGCTCGCGCTGTATCGACATGCGTCATGCCATGGCATCCGCCTACGCCACCCAAGGGTGCGCCATAAGCGGACCCGCCATGTATCTGACCACGCGCTCATGGACAACAATACAAAGGCGGTGTGCGAAGTTCAAATGCACTACATAGGGCCTATAGCCCACGGCACGCGCGCATATGTGCACGAGTAAGGGTGCTCCGCCCCCTTTAGGGTCCCCACTAGTGTTTGCCTTTAAGGAAACAATATACAATGAGTGTTCCTCCTTATAAACCACTTTAAGTTTTGGCATCCCACCTATGTGGGACAATTTGACAAAACTAATCCATTTTATTTATCTTTGTTCGTTCCAAACATACAACTTCAAGCTTCGATATCTCATTCATCTTAGCTCTATTTGGACATAGTTTGAACACAAACTATAAATAATTATTTATACAACACATATATAAATATTATTTATGTCCAAAATATTTAGTGAAAAACTCATTTTCACTAAAATTTTCAACAATCCCCCACATGAATGGAGATCGATTAAAACACACAAAATTCCCCGATGAAAACTCGATAGTCGAGTCCTGGAGGATAGGTAGGTGTAGCCTTTGAACCTTCCTTTGTGAAGCATACTTAGCTTACTAGTTTTTTGTAGACGTGATGTCCTTGAACAACCCCCCATTTGTGTAAACGACAATATACATTCACACAATACTTTCCCTAGTCGGGCCATCTCCTCATTTTCATCTCCAATAATGGTTATGGAGCACTTTCCTGGTTCTGCGGGAGCTCTAGGAATTATGCCCTAATTCCATTCGAAGCGACCACACTTCTCTCCAACATAGGTGATTTCCCTTTAAATCATTAAAACCATTATGGTTCATTATGATTTACACGAATCATTTAATCACATAGTATGCTTAGCCTCACAACAATGTCACTGGATATTATAGGAATGGACTAGGATGTATTTAAACACCCTTTTATAGTTTTAGGGGGATATATGAACATATACACTAGCTTATATATAAACATATATATTAGCTATGCCCCCACAGTGACTACCCTTTGGTTCATGATTAAGTTGGCCTATTGAACCTAGATCTTGGGATCTCCAATCAACTAGGTTAGGTTTCCCTCATATCCCTTTTTCCATGGCTTTAGTCCCATTCCACAACCTGATCTGTTATCAACCCATTGGTTGTTGGATCCAAAATTATCTTTGACTTCGCTAAGTCACCAATGACAATTTAAATTTCGATTACTTGTTCTAACGTGTTCTTGACTCGCTAGTCACTTTTGCCTTTTAGTCGATTCATAAGACTTATAACTCGTGATCTCAACCTGGATCCAGTTATGTACCTTGTCTTTAGAATGACATGAAACTCAATTCATGGCTAGACACGTTTTCACCATGCCTTTGGTGTGTCATTAATGACATCTTACTAGATTTTGAATCTAACCAATTGGCATTCGAGTCTTATCTACTCGATTGACTCCATATAACCATTGTGTACTCCACTTGGTCACGCGTTTGCAATATATGCAAGTCACCCCCACATTTAAGTGTAATTGGATAACATCCAAATGGGGCGATGAAAGGTTATCCCTTTCATTTCGAGTTTGAGAAAACTTCTCAACTACCATTTCCACATTCAAATGCAAGTCACCCCCACATTTAAGTGTAATTGGATAACATCCAAATGGGTTATGAAAGGTTCTCCCTTTCATTTCGAGTTTGATAAAACTTCTCAACTACCATTTCTTCATACCCTAAAGGGTTTGTTTCTTAAATGGTTCCACCCCTCACATTGCTTGCATTTTAATTAACTATCCCTTAGGACTAAAATGAAGTTATCTTTATAGTTTTGTTTTAGCAAAAAATTCGTTCTTGTGTCATCACATATTTTGAATGTTTAAAGTTAATTTAATCTCTGTCGAGCATATAAATTAACAAGTATTAGTCTAGCATGCTTTAGACCACAATACTCTAGCATGTGAATAGAAGATGCATCATTCCGATTCTTCACAGCCTTAAGAGATAACGCACTATCTCTTCCAAACATTCGTTTCTTAGTTTAGACACAATAATGAAATTTTATTTCACCATTCCAAAACCATCGGTTTTTAGGAAGGCCTCAAAACCATAGTTCACTTCATCCATTAGGATCATAACTCGTTTTCCTTTTTATCTCCAAGGCTTCACCATTGACTTCCTAAAGACTTAAACATAAGTCTTAATCTAAGTCACTTTGATGAAAAATCTTTGTATAAAATCACTTGAGTCTTGAGATATAGCCAATTAGATTCACTCTCAACAACAAAGCAATCACGTATGCCTATAGTGATATATACATTAACGTTGTTGTTTCATTAATACCATGTATTGGGATACTCTCCCAAATTGAGGACCAAGCCTCCACATAGTTTAAACAACATTGATGGTGGTAGAAGCATCTACAAGTCCATCACTATTGTAAATTTCCGTTAATAAATTTGCTAAATTTATTAAAATCATTTACAATAATAACATATATTCCTTTCATATGATATATTCTTTGAAAACTTACATGTGCATTTCTATGTTGATGCTCTCAACATTAGATTACATATCTCGTTTTCGTGCATTTCATCTCAAACCATTCATCACGTTTCTTACGACGCCGTTATGCATTTGATGTTTGATTTGTGACTTATTACATAAGTCATGATCACAACTCGCTCGTTGTGTTTGTGTAAATTACTTTTTACACTTAGTACCAAAATGTGTATCCTTTGACAAATTATTAGTAGTCCAAAATAAACATTTATCTTTTATTATATTTAAACCATTTTTTTATATGAAATAAACCCAAATTTTAGTCTACCATTTATAATAAAATAAAAGTGGACACAAGTAAAACGGATACACTGAAGATGTCTAAACATCAAATGCCAAAGTGTTATTATCTTCAACACTTTGACCGAAATAAACGCAATTATATCGTTCGGTGTCATGTTTTGAGGTACTCCCTCATCTTGGAACTCTAAACTTGAATAATCACAAGTTGTCCAAAATATAAAGTTGTTTACAATTAACTACTCGCAAGTAGTTAAGCAACTTATTATGTCTATAACAACATCGAGTTGTTTTTCACAAAATAGTCTTTCCAAGACTATTATATGGTTCAAGACGTTATACTTCTCATGGATGTATCGAATCATTTATAATTCGCAAAGACATGTTTTGTTCGTTCAAAACATTTCTCGTTTTTGCAAGTGTTTTAATATTAAACTATATATTTATGTTTTGATTACAAATCAAGACAATAAACCTTATATAATAGTTTAATAAATAAAACAATTTCAAACTCGCTCGTTTGAAAATAAAACGAAACGATTATCAATCGTTAAAATGAGTGGTTTGTATGATAACCAATTCTAATATGCTAATTAGAATTTAAATTTTGAACAAACATTCAAAATATTCGGTTTTTATAAAGTAAACCGCTTCTAACGCGCTCGTTAGAAATAAAACGAATACAATTATTCACTTTTGTTTTATTTAAATGAACATTTTCTAACACGCTCGTTAGAAATGAACACAAATCTTTTCTAACACGCTCGTTAGAAAATATAAAAAATGATTACAAATCATCTTAAATAGTTTATCATAGTTAACCCGGTTCTAACCCGCTCGTTAGAAATTAACGATTGCAAATCGTTAAAATAGTTGGTTATAAGATAAACTAATTCTAATACGCCTATTAGAAAATTAAACGATTATTTATTGCCATAAGCCGTTTTTTGTTTATATAAAATAAACGTTTTCTAACCCGCTTGTTAGAAATAAACAATTGTCAAAAGTTGTTAAATTGTTTCTAACACGCTCGTTAGAAAACAACTATCAAACTCTTTAAATCGTTTCTAACACGCTTGCTAGAAATAATCGATTACAAAATTTGTTTCGAAGTTTATAAAAAAAATATATACTATTTCTAATACGCTCATTAGAAATAAACAAATAAAAATCATTTAAACGTATGTGGAAAGCAATCCGTTTCTAACTCGCTCGTTAGAAATTTAATAGTTTAAACAAAACCGTTACAAGGTTTAATATCCAAAATAATTGTCTCCAACACGCTCGTCGGTAATTATTTGAAATAATAATATTTTCTAACATGCTCGTTAGAAAATCTAAACGTATCTTTTCTAGCATGCTCATTAGAAAATCTAATCGTCTTTTAACAAGTTAGTTCTACACAATCATTGTATCTAACACGCTCATTCATTAGATATAAAAGATGATATTAAAACTTATTATTCTATAAATTTTAGCACGCTCTTTAGAGATATAAAAAGTTTTAATTTTGTTATTCTTCAAACATCAACGTTTCTAACACGCTCGTTAGAAAATATTAAAACCTGTTAAAATAATTACTTTCTAATATGCTCATTAGAAAATATAAATATTTCAAGACTTTTAAAAACCAACATTAATATATCAATTATGGTTACTAAAAGCTTATTATTAAGAAATTAAACGTTACAAAAACATTTGTAAGGGATTACAAATAAATTTTTCTAATACGCTCCTTAGAAATTAAGTATTTCAAAACCTATTGAAATACATATTATTTTGTATATGGTTCGGTTTTATCTAAACACGAACACAAACCCATAAACTCCAAAACTTGAATTAAAACGTTCGTTTTTTTACAAGGTATTCGGATTAAAGATTGTACTCCAATCATAAAATTAATCCGACTCGTTTGTACTAAATAAATATTTCCCAAAAATTTATAAGATTTTAGCAAAATCTCAATTAAAATTTTTAACTTTCGTGAAACTAAATACTCGTAGAGAAGGGATTTAAGATTGTAGAACCAATCTTCATGAAAGTCTGTTTTAAGATTGTATATTTTGTAATATATTTTATTGAAAATGTGAACCTAATTCCTACATGGAGTCGCACGCCACATAGATGCCACTACGCATATAAGGACGCCACCTGGTCATGCGCCATCCATACTCGTGCGCCACCTGCACTCTCCGCCCTATCCAATGACGTGCGCCATGTGCCTAAGTAGCTCGCGCCGCATCGACATGCGCCATGCCATGGCATCCGCCTACGCCACCCAAGGGTGCGCCATAAGCGGACCCGCCATGTATCTGACCACGCGCTCATGGACAAAAATACAAAGGCGGTGTGCGAAGTTCAAATGCACTACATAGGGCCTATAGCCCACGACACGCTCGCATATGTGCACGAGTAAGTAGGGGTGAGCAAAAGGAAAAACCTGACCCGACCTGACTATTACTCGACCCGACCCGAGAACCGATCAAACATAAAATACAGAACCGATTCACTACCCTAAATAGAGGGTCGGTTCTGGTCTATAGGTCCAAGTCGGGTTTCGCCATGAAAAGAACCGAGAACCGACCCGACCCGACCCTATTTTATATGAAAGATTGGAACCGATCTAAATACCTAGGTACTTGGGTTCGGGTCGGGTTGGGTATATTTTCGGTTCGGTTCTCAGTTATTTTCGGTCCGGACCTAAACTTGCTCACCCCTACGAGTAAGGGTGCTCCGCCCCCTTTAGGGTCCCCACTAGTGTTTGCCTTTAACGAAATAATATACAAGGAGTGCTGCTCCTTATAAACCACTTTAAGTTTTGTCATCCCACCTATGTGGGACAAGTTGACAAAATTAATCCATTTTATTCATCTTTGTTTGTTTCAAACATACAACTTTAAGTTTCGATATCCCATTCATCTTAGCTTTATTTGGACATAGTTTGAACACAAACCATAAATAATTATTTATACAACACATATATAAATATTATTGATGTCCAAAATATTTAGTGAAAAACTCATTTTCACTAAAATTTCAAACAATATATATATATATATATTCACCGACTTGCAACAGATTTGCAAAGTTACGAAACAACAAATTTGTTGCTAAAAGAGATCTACGAGAGATTGTTGTCTAGCAAAAATGAAGCACATAGATTCAAACCTGATGTTAAATATTATAAATTGACTTATTATACTCATGAATACAAAACTAGGGATACTAATATGGCAGCATTTCGAGTAACTCCTCAATCTATATTTCTACAAGAAGAAGCAACTGCCCTAATCTTCTATTGGTACATGGACAATCGTATGGACCAAAGGACTTACGAGGCTTGATCATTCCAAAGGTTGATGCTATGAATCGAGCGTGTTCCTAGAGAAAGCAATCAATATGTTGCTTATGTTAAGACCCTTTTGAGGAATATTACATTACTAAGATGTTTACCTTCATTGTAGGTAACATGTTTGGGATAGTGTGTGTTTTAAATTGAGAAGATTTGCGAATAAATATTGCATATGTTAAAACTTTTACGGTCCGCCTCATGGTATCCAGTTGATAGAGATAAAGTTAACAAGTACGGTCGTTCCACGTTGGGATCTACTATTAAACTTAAATTAGGGTTATTGGCTAAAAAACTATGGTAGGTCTTGTTATGAATGTCTTCGTGGTGGCCTTGATTTTACCAAAGATGTCGAGAGCATGAATTGCGCTAAAAAAAGATAGAGGTGGCAGGCTTGAGCTGATGGTATGGTGTTAGCCGAAACTAGTGTGCGGAGCCGGCAAGTATGCAGCAGTCAAAACAAATCAAAGGATGCGGCTTGATACCGTGTTTGATGTTTGTGGAAATCCCAAATTAAAGTTTTTGTATTAACTAGCTAGTTGTATATATCCACTTGGGAATAGCCCAGTGGTGTTTGTGAGTTTAGATAGAGCTTAGGATAAGAGAGGTCAGGGGTTCAATCTCTATGGTGTGCAACGTTAGCCATTCAAAAAAAAAGCTAGTTGTATATATAATGATACAATAAATAATAAATAAAAAATAAAATAATTACAATTTGTACCATATACTAACACGCATACTATGATTTCATCATAGGCTTATAATTTAACTTATCTAACAATATTACACATCAATAGAACATCAAAGCACTATTAAATCCAAAGAAACATTAAAATAACCTAATAGTATGGAAACAATCCATGCTTTATTTTCTAAATGGACATGTCATCTTTATTTTGTAAAGTGATCAAGGAAATATTATCACACAGTTTCTTTTTAATTTAGATCTTAATTACTAGCATGTATAAAACATAAGTACTCTCATTTCACATATATGCAGGGAAACAATATGGAGCATTTGAAGATTCCTCTCAATGATATACTATTGGCCACCGATAATTTTTCTGATATTTTTTCTGAGGCATGCATGTTGAGGGGTAATAAATGTTATAGTTTTTACAAAGCTGATTTTAACAATTTTGATAAAGAACATGCTTCATCAAGCAAATCACCCAGGAGACATATCATTAGAGTTATCAAACGCATCATTCCTGGAAATGACTTCTACCGAGAAGAACACTTTATCAAAGAAATCCATATGCTTACTAGTGTTAAGCATCCTTGCATAGTCACTCTACATGGATTTTGTTTTGAAGGTTCTGAGATGATCTTGGTCTATGACGATTTTTCATATGGATTCCTGGGTAGTCATTTGGATACTTTTGAATTGAAGTGTAATTTGACTTGGGAAAAGCGTTTGAGAATCTGCATTGATGTTGCGCACGCACTATGTTACCTTCACTATGAAATGGAAGATCAAAAGGTTATAATAAACTGCGGTATACAGACCAACAATATCGTCTTGGATGATAATTTAAGGGCAAAGATTGTTGACTTTGAGATATCCCAAATCCTGCCTCCAAATCAATATGATGAAGCTCTCATCACTAAGTGTTTTGGCATACAATTTTACACAGATCCAGAATATGAAATGACTAGCAAGTTAAAAAGAGAATCTGATGTTTATAGTTTTGGTGTAGTTTTGTTTGAACTTCTATGTGGGAGGAGAGCCCGAGATCAAATATACGCTTTGGATGGTTTGACATCAGTTGTAAGGCGAAGCTACAACACGAGAACACTAGATGACATGATAGATCCTATAATAAAGGAAGAAACAAGTGAAAACAATTTTATCCTAAAAAGAGGAGCAAACAAGGATTCTTTGCACACATTCATTGAAATAGCATATAATTGTATAGCGGAAACTCAAGACCAACGTCCAACAATGAAAGCAGTGGTGAAGGAACTTGAGAAATCTTTTCAAGTGAGTCAATGTTTTAAAGTAGAGTAAAGTCCTTTTTGAGTCCCTATGGTTTGTGCATTTTAACTATTTGAATCCAAAAACCAAACTTGTCTTGATTTGAGTCCCTGTGGTTTGTATTTTTAACCTTTTGAATCCAAAACGCAAACCTCATCCAAATCATGGACTAAAAGGGTTGGATTCAAAGGGTTAAAAATACAAACCACCACAGGGACTCAAAGGGTTGGATGAGGTTTCATATTGGATTCAAAGGGTTAAAAATACAAACCACAAGGACTCAAATCAAGACAAGTTTGATTTTTGGATTCAAATAGTAAAAATAAACAAACCACAGGGACTCAAAAAGTACTTTACTCTTTAAAGTATAATCTTTATATGTTCTTTTATTTTATTATTAGAGTTAACTGCCATTTTTGTCCCTGTGGTTTGGTCACTTTGGCCATTTCAGTCCATTTTTCAAAAATGCGCCATTTTCTTCCCCGACGTTCTGGAAAGGTGCCATTTCAGTCCAAAAATCATAACCCAATTAAGTCAGTTTGTAAATAAGAACTGATTGTGTAAATTTGTAACATAAATGACCATTTAAGGAAAATGGCGCATTTTTGAAAAATGGACTGAAATGGCCAAAGTGACCAAACCACAGGGACGAAAATGGCACCAGTTCGTCTCTCTCTCTAAACCACCACCACCACCATCACCTTCACCTCCACCGCCGCCGCACCAGTTCCCACCACCGCCACCACCTGTTCTATCTCTACACTCTCCACCACCTGCATCACTAGTTCCCACCACCGCCACCACAGCCATTGCCACCACCACCACTCCGATCTGCCACCAACATCTCATACCATCTCCACCTCGTTCACCACTAACACACCACCACCACCACCACACCTGCCGCCTCCCTTTCTCTCCCTACTCTATATAATAACACCACCACCACTAGCCCTGGCCGCCATCAACATCTCAGGCCACCGTCACCGCCTCATTCACCACCGTCACCATCCAATCCATAACCACCGTTTTTCCGGTGAGTTGCAGGCGGCCGGAACCACCACTCTCTCTCTACTCTCTCTCTATGCTCTGCAATCACCACCACCATCAACGGCATCATCATCATCGAGATCTTCATCATCATCATCAGACCTTCATCACCACTGCCGCCGCCTGCAACTCACCGGAAAAACGGCACCCCCACCATCGCCAGTTCTCTCTCCCGCCTCCTTCTCTCTCTCTCTCTCTCGTCGTTATCTCTCCCTCTCTCTCCGACTTTCTCCCTCTCTCGTCTGATCTGTGGGATGATGATGATGATGACGTTGATGGTGGTGGTGATTGCAGAGCATAGAGAGAGAGTAGAGAGAGAGTGGTGGTTCCGGCGGCGGCGGTGGTGACCACCGGAGCTCCGGTTCCGGCGGCGGTGGTGACTACCTGAGCTCCGGTTCCGGTATATATATATATTATATATATTTATAATTATATTAATATTTATACATTTTACTTAAATTGTCCTTTATGTTACAAATTTACACAATCAGTCCTTATTTACAAACTGACTTAACTGGGTTATGATTTTTGGACTGAAATGGCACCTTTCCAGAACGTCAGGGAGGAAAATGGCGCATTTTTGAAAAATGGACTGAAATGGCCAAAGTGACCAAACCACAGGGACGAAAATGGCAGTTAACTCTTATTATTATTAGAGTTAATTGCCAAAATCGTCCATGAGTTTTGGGCAGATTAGCCATTTTCGTCCAAAATGACACTTTTGTACCAAATTACCCCCAACGTTTGTAACTTTTTGCCATTTTCATCCAAACCACTAACTTAGTTTATTTTTTCAGTTAAGTTGAGGATATTTGGATGAAACTAGCAAATATAAAACAACAAGGATGATTTTGGCAATTTACTCAAACTCTTTTAAATTTATTTTATTTAATTAATTTTGTTACATATATAATAAAAAAGAATATACATGCAATTTTTATATGAAAAAAATAATAGCCTTGTCACATATTTTTTATAAATTTTCATCAAACCACTAACTAAGTTAGTTTTTCTATTAAGGCGAATGATGTTTATAAACTAAGACAAAAATTAATATCTAATTTTTTATATAGATCAGTTTTATAAAAATAAAATCTACTTAAACCTCTAAATTTTATAAAACTAAAATGCTGGTAACCTTATTGAAAAAGGTTAAATAAAAAAAAGAGTTAATTGCCAAAATCGTCCCTGGGGTTTGGGCAGGTTTGCCATTTTCGTTCAAAATAACACTTGTGTACCAAATTGCACCCAACGTTTGTAACTTTTTGCCATTTTCATCCAAACCATTAACTTAGTTTATTTTTTCTGTTAAGTTGATGATATTTGGATGAAACTGGCATATATAAAACCAGAGGGACGATTTTGACAATTTACTCAAACTCTTTCAAATTACTTTTATTTATTTAATTTTGTTACATATATAATAAAAAAGAATATACATGCAATTTTTATATGAAAAAAAATAATAGCTTTGTCACATAATTTTTATAAATTTGCATCCAACCACTAACTAAGTTAATTTTTCTATTAAGGCGAATGATGTTTATAAACTAAGACATAAATTAATTTCTAATTTTTTATATAGATCAATTTTATAAAAATAAAATCTACTTAAACCTCTAAATTTTATAAAACTAAAATGCTGATGACCTTATTGAAAAAGGTCAAATAAAAAAATCTTATCATATGTACCAAGTTTATAATTCATCTTCTACTCTTTTAAATTCGCTCCTAAGGAAAAACAAAAGCCAGTGCCCCCCCCCCCCCCTATCAAACAACGTATCGTTACCAAACCTTAAAATTACCCATCAAATTGTAATTATAATGCTATGAACCAAAAGTTTCTTTACTCAAGTCACTCAGAATAAGTATAACCAACATATTTCCTAGGTGCTCAACACATTTAAAAAATTTGTAACGTTTTACAATTTTTTATATCTCTACAACTGATAAATACTAAAAGCTGTAATCGATTGTTATGTGTTGCACACCAATGACGTTTTCTCTTTATAAAACTGATTTATATAAAGAAGCTGTAAATTAATTTCTGTCTTAATTTATAAAATTTAAAAACATCCTTCACCTTAACAGAAAAAATAAACCGAGTTAGTGATTTCGATGAAAATTTATAAATATTATGTGACAAAACTATTATTTTTTTTTTCTAAAAACTCCATGTATATTCTTTTTTATTATATATGTAACAAAAATAATTAAATAAAAAAAATAAAAATGGGTTTGAGTAAATTTCCAAAATCGTCCCTGTGGTTTTATATTTGCCAATTTTATCCAAATATCCTCTACTTAACAGAAAAATAAACTAAGTTAGTGGTTTGGATGAAAATGGCAAAAAGTTATAAACCTTAGGGGCAATTTGGTACAAAAGTGTCATTTTGGATGAAAATGGCAAACATGCCCAAACCTCAGGGACGATTTTGGCAATTAACTCTAAAAAAAATCTTATCATATGTACCAAGTTTGTAATTCATTTTCTACTCTTTTGAAAACCAAACCAAGGCACCACATTACTAATTTTTTCGCCAGTTTGTAATCTTCGGTCACTTTTATATGTATTAACAATTTATTATTTTCTGTAAGCATTCATCAATTTATTTATGTTTGTAGAAAACTGTTTAAATTGATCATTTGTATTTAAGCAAGTTATTGATATCTATCTCATGTTTGACAGGAAAACTATAAGAACAACCCTAGAATTCCACTCGGAGACATTAAACAGGCCACACATAATTTCCTTGATAAGAATTGCATTGGTGGAGGAGGATTTGGAAGAGTTTTTATAGGGACCATTCAAGATGGGGACAAGTTTAAATCAATTGTTGCAAAGCGATTAGATAGAAGGCTTGGTCAAGGAGATCAACAATTCTTGAGTGAGCTCCAAATTCTTTTGGAGTATAAGCATGAGAATGTCATTGGGCTTGTAGGGTACTGTGATGAAAAAGATGAAAAAATTATCATTTATGAGTATGCATCACTAGGAAGTCTGGATAAGTATTTGAACGATGCTTCTGTTACATGGATTAAACGACTTAATATATGCATTGATGTTGCAAGCGCGTTGTATTTCCTACATGGAGGATTCGGGAAGCAAGCCAAGGTGATACACAGAGACATCAAGACTCCTAACATTCTACTAAACCACGATTGGAAAGCAAAACTTGCTGATTTTGGGCTTTCCTTAATAAGTCCATTAATTCAAGAAAAAGATTATGTCATCAATCATGCGTGTGGCACAACTGGATACTTGGACCCGCTTTATGGAAAAACGGGATTCCTAACCATAGAATCTGATATTTATTCATTTGGTGTGGTTCTATTTGAGATTTTGTGTGGTATATCGACGTTTGATATCAAGAAGCAAAAGGGATATTATCTATCAGATTATATGAAAAAGATATTTGAAGAAGAAAAGATTGATGAGGCGGTGTTTGAGAAAATAAGGGAACAAATGGAACCAAAATCATTGACTACATTTCAAAAGATTGCCTATCAATGCCTTCACGCTGAAAGAGAAAAACGACCAACAACGAAAGAAGTTTTAACGCAACTTAAGAAGGCATTGAAGTTTCAAGTAAGTTTTAAAAAGAAAATTATGTTCCCTTAAATGCATTACTATAAACCGTAGCATTAATTTATTTTTCGTTACTTTTTATGCTATTAATCTTTTAAGGAAATTAACAAAAGGTAGAACAACACATATATACTATTAATCTTTCAAAGACATTAACAAAAGGTAAAACAACACATATATATACATAAATAGACAGTGGATGGTTTAAATGATAAAGAAAATTTTTTTAAGAATAAAAATGAAGAAATTTCAACTAATAATTTTTTTTTATTTTATTTCATTTAATTTTTGAAATTAATATTAGTGTAAGAGTATATTGATAAACTTAAATAGATCATTAATTGGTAGTTTTGTTTTTTAATAGTTAACTACATTAAATTTGTAACTTATTTGAAAATAAAAAATATTTTTTCAAAAAAGAAAAAAAATTATTTGTTCAAAGAAGAAAAAAATTAATTTAAAGTGTAGGATAAATTTCAATATGTGAATGATACATTTCTAAAAGTGTAGGATAAATTTTGAAGTGTGTAGAGAAAAACAGTGGAAACAAAGGTTTTCGGCGGTTTCGGGAGCGCTCAAACAAACCTAGCTCAAAATAAAAGTTTTTTTTTTTTTTTAATTTTGAGCAGTGAAATACCCGGCCAAAATACCACAAATACCGCCCGGAATACCTTTTCAATTTACACCTATTCTTTTATTATAAGCGATGGCTGACCCGCCAAAAAACAACACAAGCCGCCTAGAATTAAAATGCATCATATAATGTAAGTATATGGAGAAAACCCCTATAAATGAGGAAACCTAGGAAACTCTAACCTCCCAATTTTTTTTTAAAAAAAAATTACACATGTAATATACATGTTTTTAAGGGTTTTGGGCAAAAAAAATCAAAAAAGCGCCGAGTGGATATTTTTTAAAAAAATAAACAAGTTTCCTGGGTAAACATATGTTAGATGAATGTAACATATGTTACACCAAAACTTGTTTATTTTTTCTAAAAATATCCACTCGGCGTTTTTTTGATTTTTTTTGCCCAAAACACTTAAAAACATGTATATATTACATGTGTAATATTTTTCAAAAAAAAAAAAAAAAATCGGGAGCTTTGAGTTTCCTGGGTTTTCTCACCACAAGTGGGTTTTCTATATATCATTCCCCTATATATATATATATATATATATATAGAGAAAGTATAATGTACTTCACGCCTTAACGTACATTAATGTACTACACGGAATATATAACATGCGTAATTATTTTTTTGACCAAAATAACGTGCGTGATTATGTGGTCCCATGCGTGATTATATGTTCCATGCGTGATTATACTCCTGATCCAACGGTTACCATTGTCTCCTACGTGAAGTATGATAAGCCGTGAAGTATGTTAACCTTTCTCTCTCTCTCTCTCTCTCTCTATATATATATATATATATATAGTGAGAGGTTCATTGGGGAACGCTAAAAAAATGGGGAACAGTGGGGAACCGACTCAAACGAACTCCGATTGGACTCATTCCAGCGGCGTTGGAACCGGCTCGTCGAACCCTAACTAGGATATCTTAACCCTAAACCCTAAATCATAACCCCTAAACCCTAAATATATTAGGGTTTGGCTTTTAGGGTTTAGCTTTAGGTTTAGCCTTTAGGGTTTATAGTTTAGATTTTACGGTTTAGCTTTGGTTTTAGCCTTGTTTTTTAGCTTTAGGGTTTAGAGTTTAGGAGTTAGGATTTAGGATTTAGGATTAAGGGTTAAGAGATCCTAGTTAGGGTTCGACGAGCCGGTTTCAACGCCGCTGGAATGAGTCCAATCGGAGTTCGTTTGAGTCGGTTCCCCGCTGTTCCCCACTTTTTTTGTGTTCCCCAATGAACATTCCCCTATATATATATAAATTACTCCATGCATCCAGCCAACAATCAAACCCCAAAGAAATTAAAAAAAATAATAAAATCATAAAAATTACACTATACACCATAAATCCAGCCATAAACAATCAAAAACCAAAACAGATTCATAAAACATGTTTACAAAACTTGTTCAAATACTACTAAATTAACCTAGCATCACTAAATACCGCGACATGATGTTTTCGACCAACTTGTCGATTTCTTCGACGCTTGTTATGTTGTTCCAAATCTAACAAAAGTAAGATATATTAATTAAGCCAATATATCTAGTGCAATAAAGTTGATATATTAGTTATAACTAGGGGTGACAAAATGGGTGGGTTGGGCAGGTTTAGGTAATGGGTTAGGATGTGTATGGATTAGGATAAGTTTGAGTTAGAATGGGTTTATTAAGAAATGGGTTAAGATGTGTTTAGGTCAAGATAGGTTTGGGCATGATAGGCTAAAAATATAAATAAAAAATTAAGAAATCAAAAAAATTTAAGAAAATAAAAAAAATCAAAAAAAATTTAAAAAATAAAAAATTTAAAAAAATCAAAAACTTAAAAAAAAAAAAAAAAAAATGGTTCAGTGTTTTTTGAGGATTGTACGTCACGATGAACTTCATTTGGACCGGGTAGCGGTACCGAATAATAACAAATCTAGCTGTAAATATGCAAAATCTGAATAACAGAACAAATTTGATTACAGACCTTGGTTCGGTTGAAGTTACAGATCTTGATTTATGCCAAGGGTTGTGATTCTTTTTTCTTATCGATTGAAGCTCGAGAATCAAATATAGAGATGGAAACGCAAAATTCACCTAGATCGATAACTAAGAGGGTGTTTGGAATTACGTTTTGAAGTGATTCTTTGATTATTGCGTTTGTAAAACATAAATAATCTAAAAAGTGTTTGGATGAAAAAGTGATTATTTGCCTCAAAAACGCAGTTTTGGAGAAGCATGTACCTACATGCTTTTTCAAAACTGCGTTTTGAAAACGCATAATCTATTTTGAAAACGCAACACCAAACACCCCCTAATATGATCATTGAGTTGAACCTAAATCGGTGGGATATCGGTATTTTTAATATAATGCAGAATTTATATATATAGCAATTTAACACCAATAATTCAGTGATATATCGGTTATATCGGTCAAATATCGGTGACATATCAGTTATATCGGTCAAATATCGGTGACATATCGGTTATATTGGTCAATATCGCCGATATTATCGGTACTGATATTTTGACCGATATTTGACACCGATATGTTACTAAGGGGCCGATATGACCGATATAACCGATATATCACCGATATTAACTGCTTAGAATATATCTACTCATGATAAACGTCTTAGTATAAGATTGTTTTTATACAAATAATCAGCTTTGTTGTAGTTAGAGTAAGGATCAGAATCAGTTCATACAAACGCTAAAAAAAGACGTTAAAAGAACAAAATAAAAAAAATGTAGAAACTATAATAATAAGAACAATACTTAAGTACCATAATATGTGTACCTCTTCACAAGAAAACTCGACACTACATGTGCTTCCAACCTCAAAGATGCTTCCAGCAGTTAGTCCAAACTTTTTCATGAATCTGCAATTTGAGAAATTAAAGCAAAGTATAACATTAAACTCAAGATTCCAGAAAAAAGACGTTAAGACTTACAATCAGCATAATCATCGTTGATTCCCTTCTTGCCTAGGCATCCATTATTCCATCGAACGCTTCAGTTTCCAAATTCCCATTGCCGGCTCATCGCTTCAGTGTAATCAAACTATGGTTAGCAAATGATCATGCTTTTTGTTTTTTATATCTTAAGTAACAGTGTAATCAAACTATCCAACTTATTAACATTACTTTAGGATGCTCAAGTTCTTCCAAAAGAATGACTCTAGCACCTTCTCAAATAACAAATCCGTTGCGACCTTTTATTCATTTCAACCCATAAAAATATAAACGAAAAAAAACACATTTTGACCCGCTACCCAACCTGTCCCACCTGCCAATTTTGGTATTTGAACTAATTGGTTAATCGTGTTCGTAAGAAACAGACAATTGAAATCTGACATTGCCAATATTGTTTACTTACTACGTTAGATTTAAGAAATTGCATAATTATATCTAAACTACCATGCTTTTTTTATAACTTTTTATGCAAACAATTTGGTACAAATTTGCTTACCTGAGTTGTGCGCCCCCTTTTGCCATGACTTGTTTCAAAGTGTTGAAGATCACCATTGTAAAGTTCTATGCATAGGAAAATTGTAAGCAAATATATATAATCGTCAATTAGGCAAGACAAAGAAAAGAACAAAGTTTCGCAATTTCGATTACTTGAATAAAATTATAACGTTCTGAACCAGTAACAAAATAGTTGAAGCCTTCAAAATTACCAAAACCAACATATCCCAGTAACTTCATACAAATATAGTTGCTAACTTGCCAAAACGAACTTAAACAAAATTAGGTAAGAGCATCCACAATAAGAACCATTAAAAACACCTAAAAACATGTCCAGTCAACTGCCACATCAGAAAAACACTCACCCTTCAAAAACATCAAAACCCCACCCAATAAGGGTGAGCGGGGCACTCCCCTAAGAGGGGAGTCCCCTCTCTTACGCACGGTCAATCAGGTTATGCCATGTCAACTCCCCTCTTAAACTCCCCTCGCACCCCAATTTGATGGCGGCACTCCCCTCTTAGGGGAATTGTTTTTTTATTCAAAAAAAAAAAAAGAAAAGTTTTGATTGGTTTGAAAAGTGGGTGGCCCCACCATCTCTCTCCCTCCCTCTTCGGTGTCTCCTCCCCGATTCCCCTCCCCGCACCCCCTCCCCGCACCGGTGGCGCCGGTGTTCCCGAGCGGTGACAGGGGTCACCGATTCCCCTCCCCGCGAGTGCCCCGGACACCCTAAGAAAACACTTAAAAACATTGTCACATCATCACCACCTTTTACATTTACTTTTAATTACCTATCTTTATCATGGCCCACCTTCCATCCATTTTTTCTAGTTTTTATTGACATACATGTGCTAAAAATGAGTTGAAAAAATGATCCCCACAATAACAAAAAATGGAAAATGGATGACATGTAAATATGGCAAAAAACAACCCCAAAAAATGAGCTATTGGGGATGCTCTAAACTGATTATGATTCTATTTTTTTCAAACAAAAGTTGCCTAGATAAGAGAACATTGTTAAAATCTTCTAAAACTAACAACCAAACACCAGATTATGTAGAAACATGTATTACTTCTAAAACTAACAACCAAACACCAGATTATGTAGAAACATGTACAGAATCAAGTAAGTTGTAGGCGATGATCTTGGTTCGTTTATAACATAGATAAGAGAACACTGTTATAATCATTGCCAAACGTTCAAACTTTGTCTAACAAGACATACCTAATAAGTCGGTTCTGGAACAAATACAAACAGAATTTGCAGTATGAATCATCATCTTAGAATCAAATTTGTAGAACACCCTAACCCTGGCTCCCTACAAACAAAAAAATCCTGGAAATTGCAACGCTCTAACCTAACAATACTGAATCAATATCACCAAATGAGACAGAGAGAGAGAGAGAGAAAGAGAGAGGGGGGATATACCTGTAGATTTAAGAGTCGGTCACCTTATGTTGGTATCGGATTGAAGCAGTGGTGGTTCGCTAGCCACCCGCCGATGGGAGAGGGGGTTCGTCTTCATAAAAACTTTGCAGGTGTTTGGTGATGGTGGTAGGCAACTATTTTAGGCCTCTTGTGAGGTGCGGTACGGTGACCTCCAAGGGAGGATGATCCGTCATATTTCCTTTGAAGATGGTCCAAGACACTAAAACAATCAAAATGGAAGGATGATCCTACCCCACAAGTTTACCTTTTTTTTTTAGGCAAATTGGAAAATAATAATCCCATCTTTCTGAAATTGACCGATAATAATCCCAAGTCAGTTATTAGCCAATAATAATCCGACCTCGTCCATTTTTTTTGTAAAATAGTCTGCTGTTAAAATAAGCTTAACGGAGTTAAGTGTTTTTCCGAATTACAAACCGATGTTTTAGGGCTTTTAATCCGGACGAGGATACGAGACGATTGATGTAAAACTAACCTTGAAATTGTGTTCGAAATGGCTTGAATTTTGTTAATTGGAAGTTAAACACCCGAATTGAAGCACCGTTTTCGTGGGCTGGGGGCAGTATTTCGAGGTAAGTTTTACATCAATCGATCCGTATCCTCGTTCTGATCAAAAGCCCTAAAACATTGGTTTGTAATTCGGAAAAACACTTAACTCCGTTAAGCTATTTTAAAGGCGGACTATTTTACAAAAAAAATGGACGAGGTCGGATTATTATTGGCTAATAACTGACTTGGGATTATTATCGGCCAATGTCAGAAAGTTAAGATTATTATTTTCCAATTTTCCTTTTATTTAAATCATTTACTTTTTTAAACATTTATCAAATAAGATAGAAAAATAAATTCATTAATATTAAAAAACATTACATAAACTTAAAAAAAATTCATAACTTTGATACTTATTCATGATGTCTTCTTGCATTTTCTTTAAAATAGAGCGTTTTGGTTCGGGATAATTATCAACATCGGTCGTCAATATCTCCAACTCTTTGAGCCGAACCTTATCATGGGCCACGCGTACCCTTTCTTCGACCGCCCGTTCCTTCGCCTCCGCCTTTTGGGCCGTGACATCTGTGTAAGTTTTAAATTGGGCCATAAACGCCTCCATCTTCGAATCGCTTTTTTCGGACCTTTTTTTCTTTGAAGCCGCCTCCCTTTTTGATTTGTAACGGCCCGGGGACGTTCCTCTTCCCTTACATCGTACTCTTTTTCGTCAAACTCGGCGTCGTCGTTTAAATTAATGTGACATCTCGAGTCCGAGCCGCCGGCGCTAAAACTACCGGTCTCCGAGGTTTTTTGACGTTTTGCCATCTCAACCTCATTCGGAACCGGTGCCCACTTTGGGGCCTTTCGCATAACTTCCCAAGCCCGAACGTGTGGGAATGCGGTTTTATGGTTCGTCTTGTATTTTTCCAATGCCGCTTTGAAGACATCCTCGTCGCTCATCCCACTACGGCGCCCACTTGTATATATTTTATTATATTCCTCCGAAAACCGGCTGACGACCCCACTCATCTTTCGCCACTTCGAAGATACGGAGTCGAGATCTCGATATGGTCCTTTTTCCATTAGCTCAAGAAACTTTGCCAATACCGCTTTCCAAAACCCCTCACCGGTTTGATTGTTACCTATATTCAACAAAAATATATATTACAATAAATTTAAAAATTAATATTAAAAAGTATATACTAAAAAAAATTCCAAGTTAACTTTACGTACCTTTAACGGGGTGTGTGGATGAGCCTATATAAGCCTTCGCTAAGGCTTCCTCCTCGAGCGGCAACCACTGTTTCGGCTTCGGTTTCGAAGGTTGGCTTTGGTCAACCGCAACTTGCTTTCCTTTTTTTCGTTTGGAGGTTTGCGGCTGGGTCTCGGGAACGACTTCAACGACATCTTCATCGGGAACTATTGGTTGAGAAGTTTGAACGGGTTGCGGTGGTTGCATGTTAAACGGGTTACACATTATCAAGTTTTGTAAGGCTTGAGTTTGTTGCGTACTCGAAAAAACGTTCGGAGTATTTTGGAAACCCGCAAAAGCGGTGGCGGAAAATTGAGCGAAAGCGTTCGGTTCCATTCTGGGATAGTACCCGTTCACCGAAAAAACATTCGGGTTTTGATTCGGGTTGTTCGGTTGAATGGATCTATTGTAGAAGAATGTTTTATAAAAAAAGAAAAAGGTTTTAAAAAAAGTTGAGAGAGAGATGGGGTTGCAGTGAGTGAAAATTGGTGTAAAAGTGTTGAATTTATATAAAATTTGGTTGAATTTTGGGGTAAATTTGAATTATGGCCATTTGTTATTAATTATGGATTTTTTTTAAACGGTAACATGTTGGAGAAAGGGACAATTTTGTCTTTTTGTGGACCGTCACCAACGTCACAAAAGAGACGGGGAGGAGTGGTTAATTAATACTGTCGGGTCGTGGGTGAGCGGTTCTTTAAACCGCTCATAACTGTCTGAATCTAATCACGTGGGATATTTGATTTATACTAGGTCAACTATGAAACATATTGATTCATGAAGTGACCATCAGAGCCGAAGAAGTGCTTGTTGCACTTGCATCACTTGCCATGACACCTCTATCTACATCAGCGCCACATTAGCTTTCACCACTACTTATCTTTTACTTGTCACAACCTTCCAAATC
This sequence comes from Helianthus tuberosus, assembly GCA_030545235.1. Taxonomy (NCBI): domain Eukaryota; kingdom Viridiplantae; phylum Streptophyta; class Magnoliopsida; order Asterales; family Asteraceae; genus Helianthus; species Helianthus tuberosus. Next base: position 106,605,530 of record CM060414.1, on the reverse strand, counting down.
ACATGAAACTATATGCCTCTCATGCCACTGCTAATTTTTATATAACAAAGTAGAAAAAAAACCCTAAGTAATAGTTGATTGGCTAGTGGGAGAAAGGCCCACCCCAAAGCCTTCATCTCCCCGGCAAAGTAAGCAATCGATTGCCCTCACTTGCCGCTTCTCGCCGAAGGATGAGGAATGGAGCTGCGGTGATCACTTGCCATAGCATGCCGCAGCCAACATGCAGGGCCGTCTCCGAAAATGTTCAAAAATCTTTAGGCCCTGTGCGAACAGAAAATACGGGCCGTTAAATATAATTTTTTAAAAAGAATATATATATAAAAATTTAATATATGAAAATGAATTAATATCATTTGAATCAACACCAATCATTTAATGTAACTTTATAAAATTAGACAATTAATGTCATTTGTATTTAATAAAAAGATAAGAAATAAAAAGAAAAACAAAACTGAGGACGCCAGGATTAGAACCTTTGTCTTCTTATTATTAAAGTTACTTTCAAACCACCAAACCAAGTGCTTCACAATTGCATTACATTAGAGTGCGAACAGGGGCGCAACTTCATTGGGGCTGGAGCCCCCCCCCCCCCCCCCCCCGAACTTTTCGACGTGTAGTGTTATGAACAGTATCTTCGTATATAAATTTTTAGGCATATACGTTTTCGCCCCTCCGGAATTGGGAAAAATCGACCCCCAAGCTTTGCCAATGAGTGCGAAGATGAAAAATAGGGCAGCGTAGTTTTTATTTTTAGGTGGTATCATTTTATAATTTTTATTTATTTTGAATACTAGAGTAGTAAGTTTTTTTTAATTAGTATTGTTTTAAAGTAAACAAAAATCTAACCTTATTCGTTACAGGAGGAGAGGTGTAAATTGGTGTATAAATAAATAATACAAAAATAAAGGACGAAAGTCGTAGTAGTTATGATAAAATGCTTGAATTAAATTTTCGATCATATTTGAAAATTTATAAAGTAATTGATTATGGAATAAATTAGTTCACCAATGAAACTTACAGGTTCAATGCGTACCTTTGAAGTTGTAAATATCACATAATTCATGTAATTACCTTTGCATTCATTAATTTAAAGAGATAGTCATGTGTGCCTGGCTACACATAAATCTTAGATCTTAATTACCTTTGCATTCGTTAATTTGTAGCCCATTGTTTTTACAAATGATAAACAGGACATGGCTTCAAGAATGAAAGAGTTCGCTCGCTTACGAATACCACTTGAAGACGTAGTAAAGGCCACCAACAACTTTCATGATGATAACAGAATCCCACACGGTAGATCTGGTACCGCATACCGTGGACGACTTTTGCAGTCTGGAAAGGAGGTGAAGATTACTGCACGGAGGTTTGATTGTAAGGATGGGGAAGGAGACCTCGAGTTCTTGGCAGAATTAACGGCACTTTCCGATCTCAAGCATAGAAATGTAGTCTCTATCATTGGGTTCTGTGACGAGGGAGATGAGAAGATCATAGTAACCATGCATGCAGCTATAGGAAGACTCTGGTCGCAACTAAACCACCAGGACCTCACATGGCAGCGAAGATTGAGGATGTGTGAACGCGTGGCATGTGCGTTGAGTTACCTCCGTCATGAGGAGGGACGTGATTATGCTATTTTACATTGTAACATCAATAGCCACACAATATTGTTAGACGATAACTGGGAACCCAAGTTATCCGGTTTTGAATATTCCATCAAACAATTCGGATATTGTAAGGACCAGGTCTGCTTTAGTGAACATTCTGACAGAAAGAGACGTATGGACCCGGCAATTGAAAAGACCGGAGGTGTGACCCACAAATCTGATATCTACTTATTCGGTGTTTTATTATATGAAATGTTGTTGGGGAGGAGAACACGTTACAAAGTGGATATGCATGCCTTGGCCATATATCATTTTGAAAACCCGGAAACGTTGCAAGATATAATTGATCCATATCTATGGAATCAAATGTCCCCGTCATCACTTGTCAAATACTCACGCCTAGCATATTCTTGCTTAAATGAGGATCGAGCACAACGCCCGTGTATGGTTGATATTGACAGAGAACTTGGGAAAGCAGTGTACCTTCAGTCGATGCATGAATACCTTGTAAGACATTTTTTAATGATGTTATTGTTTTTTTTTTTTTCTCCAAAAGTGTTAAAAAGCGTAGAATTATTAGAAGTGTAGTCGAATATTTGGTACTTTAAGTCGGTTATTAAGGTAAGTTTAAGATCAGATTTTGGGAAATCTGCATTCCAAAGCGTAGTACTGGCTAACGATACATCTTTATTCTTTCTGAATGGATCAACAAAATACCACCAACACATTTTCGATTCAGTTTCCTTCTCATTTTTCCTGTACTTGCTAACTCTTGTCACACATTTAATTAATTTGCAGGGAGAAAAGTGGGGAGACTTGAAGTTTCGTCTGAGTGACATTAAATCAGCAACTAATAATTTTTCAGAGACATACAAAATTGGATCTCGGCATGATTTTGCCACATGTTTTTTTTACAGAGCAAAACTCGACCTCTCTGATATAGGAAATCCTTCATCCATGAAAGGAGATAGCACTGTGGTTATAAAACGGTTCCCTTATGGAGATAAGGTGTTAAGAGATGAGATGTTTTTTAAAGAAATTTGTATGCTTAAGAGTTTAAAGCATCGCAACATAGTCACTCTACGGGGATATTGTGTTGAAGGTTCTGAGAGGATCCTTGTCACAGAGGATATTTCTAATGGGTACCTTTTTGATTATTTGGTAAAGGATAATATGAGTTGTATTTTGACTTGGGAAAAACGTTTAAAAATCTGCATTGATGTTGCACACGCAATAAACTACCTTCACTATGAGATGGATGACCAAATGGTAATAATAAACCGTTCTATAAGCAGCTCCAACATTGGTTTGGATAAGAATTTAAGGGCAAAGATTGTTGACTTTTGTCTCTCTACATCCTTGTCTCCAAATCAAGAAGACAGAGGTCACTATGAACATCTTACCAGGCTTGGCTTATTGTTTAACACAGATCCAGAATATCATCAGACTGGTAAGTTAAAAAGAGAATCGGATGTTTATAGTTTTGGAGTAGTTATGTTCGAAATTCTATGTGGGAGGTTAGCTGAGGATCCAATATACAAGAATGAGAGTGAGAAAGGGCTTGCTGAAGTGGCAAGACGAAGGTTCTGCACGAGAACGTTAGATGACTTGATAGACCCTATAATAAAGGAAGAAACCAATAAAGATTCTTTACACAAGTTTATTGAAATTGCCTATCAATGTGTGGCACTAACTCAAGACCAACGTCCAACTATGACAGTTGTCCTCAAAAAACTTGAGGAAGCATTATCTTATCAAGTAAGTCAAGGTTCTAAGAGATTAACCATTTTTCAAGCATTTTTTTTGTACACTTAGTCCATATGTAGTGGGGCGTTTTTTTTAAAAAAAATTCAAAAAAAACGCCAGAAAACGCCCAACCTACCATTACACTAGGCGTTATTTTTCAAAAAAATTTCTGAAATTTGGTTTTGGCGTTTTTAATAAAACGCTGCACTTACCCATTTGATTCTTGCATTGGCCAATGGGAGAAGAAGGTTAAATGCATGTGGCCACATGGTGGGGTCCAAGGTTTTGACTACCCAATAAGAATTTAGTTTTTTTTTTTTTTTTTTAATCCTTTTGCATGGGGGTTATTGGAATAATGCCCCACTACGCCACTTTTGCTATAATGCCCAACGCTGACTAGGATGCCACGTGTCGGATAATGCCCCATGGTGGGGGCATTATTTTTGTTCACCACTACGGGTGGTCTTATAAAGCACAAACTAATTTTCATACATACCATGGTCCATTCCATTCCACCTTTATTGAGGTGTTTAAAGGGAACGGGAATCCTTGTGTAAGAAGATATATGAGACTACAAAGATTCAACAATCGAAATTCATAAGAGCATCCACAATAGGAGTGTAAAAAAACGAGATGAGGTGGCAATCTTCTCTCTCCTGCCCAACTTGCCCCTCTCACAACAATTCTCTCCTCTAAAAACGGGACCACACTCTCTCTTCTCTCTCATTAATCATCACTCACATACTTGTTTTTTCTCAAGAACTTTTCTTCCTTCTCTCACTTCCACATCACCATCTCTTTCATCCACATCATCCTAAAAACACCAAAAAAAACATCCTATTGTGAATGCTCTAAGAATGGACTCATCACGTTTAATTTAAATTATTTACTTTTCATTGTACGATTCTCTGATTTATACGAGTTGAAAAAGTTTGTTCTGATATGAAGGTAGCACCCAAACCGAAGGTGAATGATCAATCAACATCAAGCATAACAGAAACTAGTTCTGCTCACTTTGATCAGCCCAACTTGGATACAGATGAACGGGTTGAGATGTTTGAAAGCCAAAAGAAGGAAGTGGAGGATTATGTGCACTCCAATAGGGCTCCGGCAACAACGATCTTCATGAGTTGGACAAGCCAACAACGGGAATATTTTGTAGCTCTTTGCCAAAGGCTGCAAATTAATCCGAATGATATGGATGATGAAGAAGAGGTAGCTTAATGACTTCGGTTTTGTATTCACTACCGGTTGGGATTGACCTAAGAGGGAGGTCTTTTATTGTACTGCATTTATTATTTGATGTAATAATAACATTATCTGTGCAAAGCCCCATTACCAAAAAGAAAATAAAAAACGTTTGTTTTGTGCTTGGCTAACCATACCCGAAAAGTTGAAATTTACTGGTTATGATATGCTAGATTTTACAAGTAACTATGGTTTTTCGGTTTTACACCTCCCCCAAAACGGTAAATAGCCGTAAAGAGGAATGCAAAATTCGCTCTATCAATAATATAAGCGCACTCTTCTACCCGTTCATTGTTTGCCGATAATATCCCAAAGATATTATTAAGGCTATTCATGAGCCGAGCCGAGACGAGCTGAGCTCGGGCAAACTCGGGCTCGGCTCACTTATAAACCGAGCTGGCTCGGCTCGGATTTGAAACCGAGCTGAAAATCTAACCGCGGGCTCGGCTTGGTTTTAAACCGAGCTGGCTCGGCTCGGTATGGTTTGGCTCGAATTTAAAAATAAAAATTAATACATAACTCTCAAAATTCAGTATTCTAAAATATTATTCAATACTTCAAAAGAATATAATCAAAATAAGTTCAACCTAATAAATTACAAGCCAACATCATGTTCAACAACGCAAAATAAGTTTTATATTTCAAGTAAATACAATATTTGTTCATTAACACGACAATCAACTTTTAAATATGTCAAAAAAATCAAACTAAAAGCTTAAATACATGTAAATAATAATCATTTTTTTGTAATATATTATATGTATTTAAAAATAAAATATATTATAAGTAAAATAATTCGAGCTAAGCCGAGCCGAGTTACCAAGCGAGCCAAACCGAGCCAATTTGGCTCGTCACGAGCCGAGCCGAGCTTGGCTCGTTTTTGTCGCAACCCCCGCCCCCTATCTGTCCCGGGAACGGGCGGCCGCGAACTCAGTTACGGTGGTATCGGTGTTTATTAATTTGGCAGCGGAAATTACATCAGGACCGTAGTTAGGAAATATTTTATCAGAGTAAAACACCATATTTTATAGAAATACACACATTGGGATAAAACCCAAGTTTTCATTACAAACTGATTTATAGGGATAAATCCCATTTTATTGAATTAAAACGCCTTCTTTATTTAGGTAACTTTTATAGCCACTATTCCAAGCCACTAATCTTTATATGTTCTTTTATTTTATTATTAGAGTTAACTGCCATTTTTGTCCCTGTGGTTTGGTCACTTTGGCCATTTCAGTCCATTTTTCAAAAATGCGCCATTTTCCTCCCCGACGTTCTGGAAAGGTGCCATTTCAGTCCAAAAATCATAACCCAATTAAGTCAGTTTGTAAATAAGAACTGATTGTGTAAATTTGTAACATAAATGACCATTTAAGGAAAATGGCGCATTTTTGAAAAATGGACTGAAATGGCCAAAGTGACCAAACCACAGGGACGAAAATGGCACCAGTTCGTCTCTCTCTCTAAACCACCACCACCACCATCACCTTCACCTCCACCGCCGCCGCACCAGTTCCCACCACCGCCACCACCTGTTCTATCTCTACACTCTCCACCACCTGCATCACTAGTTCCCACCACCGCCACCACAGCCATTGCCACCACCACCACTCCGATCTGCCACCAACATCTCATACCATCTCCACCTCGTTCACCACTAACACACCACCACCACCACCACACCTGCCGCCTCCCTTTCTCTCCCTACTCTATATAATAACACCACCACCACTAGCCCTGGCCGCCATCAACATCTCAGGCCACCGTCACCGCCTCATTCACCACCGTCACCATCCAATCCATAACCACCGTTTTTCCGGTGAGTTGCAGGCGGCCGGAACCACCACTCTCTCTCTACTCTCTCTCTATGCTCTGCAATCACCACCACCATCAACGGCATCATCATCATCGAGATCTTCATCATCATCATCAGACCTTCATCACCACTGCCGCCGCCTGCAACTCACCGGAAAAACGGCACCCCCACCATCGCCAGTTCTCTCTCCCGCCTCCTTCTCTCTCTCTCTCTCTCGTCGTTATCTCTCCCTCTCTCTCCGACTTTCTCCCTCTCTCGTCTGATCTGTGGGATGATGATGATGATGACGTTGATGGTGGTGGTGATTGCAGAGCATAGAGAGAGAGTAGAGAGAGAGTGGTGGTTCCGGCGGCGGCGGTGGTGACCACCGGAGCTCCGGTTCCGGCGGCGGTGGTGACTACCTGAGCTCCGGTTCCGGTATATATATATATTATATATATTTATAATTATATTAATATTTATACATTTTACTTAAATTGTCCTTTATGTTACAAATTTACACAATCAGTCCTTATTTACAAACTGACTTAACTGGGTTATGATTTTTGGACTGAAATGGCACCTTTCCAGAACGTCAGGGAGGAAAATGGCGCATTTTTGAAAAATGGACTGAAATGGCCAAAGTGACCAAACCACAGGGACGAAAATGGCAGTTAACTCTTATTATTATTAGAGTTAATTGCCAAAATCGTCCATGAGTTTTGGGCAGATTAGCCATTTTCGTCCAAAATGACACTTTTGTACCAAATTACCCCCAACGTTTGTAACTTTTTGCCATTTTCATCCAAACCACTAACTTAGTTTATTTTTTCAGTTAAGTTGAGGATATTTGGATGAAACTAGCAAATATAAAACAACAAGGATGATTTTGGCAATTTACTCAAACTCTTTTAAATTTATTTTATTTAATTAATTTTGTTACATATATAATAAAAAAGAATATACATGCAATTTTTATATGAAAAAAATAATAGCCTTGTCACATATTTTTTATAAATTTTCATCAAACCACTAACTAAGTTAGTTTTTCTATTAAGGCGAATGATGTTTATAAACTAAGACAAAAATTAATATCTAATTTTTTATATAGATCAGTTTTATAAAAATAAAATCTACTTAAACCTCTAAATTTTATAAAACTAAAATGCTGGTAACCTTATTGAAAAAGGTTAAATAAAAAAAAGAGTTAATTGCCAAAATCGTCCCTGGGGTTTGGGCAGGTTTGCCATTTTCGTTCAAAATAACACTTGTGTACCAAATTGCACCCAACGTTTGTAACTTTTTGCCATTTTCATCCAAACCATTAACTTAGTTTATTTTTTCTGTTAAGTTGATGATATTTGGATGAAACTGGCATATATAAAACCAGAGGGACGATTTTGACAATTTACTCAAACTCTTTCAAATTACTTTTATTTATTTAATTTTGTTACATATATAATAAAAAAGAATATACATGCAATTTTTATATGAAAAAAAATAATAGCTTTGTCACATAATTTTTATAAATTTGCATCCAACCACTAACTAAGTTAATTTTTCTATTAAGGCGAATGATGTTTATAAACTAAGACATAAATTAATTTCTAATTTTTTATATAGATCAATTTTATAAAAATAAAATCTACTTAAACCTCTAAATTTTATAAAACTAAAATGCTGATGACCTTATTGAAAAAGGTCAAATAAAAAAATCTTATCATATGTACCAAGTTTATAATTCATCTTCTACTCTTTTAAATTCGCTCCTAAGGAAAAACAAAAGCCAGTGCCCCCCCCCCCCCCCCTATCAAACAACGTATCGTTACCAAACCTTAAAATTACCCATCAAATTGTAATTATAATGCTATGAACCAAAAGTTTCTTTACTCAAGTCACTCAGAATAAGTATAACCAACATATTTCCTAGGTGCTCAACACATTTAAAAAATTTGTAACGTTTTACAATTTTTTATATCTCTACAACTGATAAATACTAAAAGCTGTAATCGATTGTTATGTGTTGCACACCAATGACGTTTTCTCTTTATAAAACTGATTTATATAAAGAAGCTGTAAATTAATTTCTGTCTTAATTTATAAAATTTAAAAACATCCTTCACCTTAACAGAAAAAATAAACCGAGTTAGTGATTTCGATGAAAATTTATAAATATTATGTGACAAAACTATTATTTTTTTTTTCTAAAAACTCCATGTATATTCTTTTTTATTATATATGTAACAAAAATAATTAAATAAAAAAAATAAAAATGGGTTTGAGTAAATTTCCAAAATCGTCCCTGTGGTTTTATATTTGCCAATTTTATCCAAATATCCTCTACTTAACAGAAAAATAAACTAAGTTAGTGGTTTGGATGAAAATGGCAAAAAGTTATAAACCTTAGGGGCAATTTGGTACAAAAGTGTCATTTTGGATGAAAATGGCAAACATGCCCAAACCTCAGGGACGATTTTGGCAATTAACTCTAAAAAAAATCTTATCATATGTACCAAGTTTGTAATTCATTTTCTACTCTTTTGAAAACCAAACCAAGGCACCACATTACTAAATTTTTCGCCAGTTTGTAATCTTCGGTCACTTTTATATGTATTAACAATTTATTATTTTCTGTAAGCATTCATCAATTTATTTATGTTTGTAGAAAACTGTTTAAATTGATCATTTGTATTTAAGCAAGTTATTGATATCTATCTCATGTTTGACAGGAAAACTATAAGAACAACCCTAGAATTCCACTCGGAGACATTAAACAGGCCACACATAATTTCCTTGATAAGAATTGCATTGGTGGAGGAGGATTTGGAAGAGTTTTTATAGGGACCATTCAAGATGGGGACAAGTTTAAATCAATTGTTGCAAAGCGATTAGATAGAAGGCTTGGTCAAGGAGATCAACAATTCTTGAGTGAGCTCCAAATTCTTTTGGAGTATAAGCATGAGAATGTCATTGGGCTTGTAGGGTACTGTGATGAAAAAGATGAAAAAATTATCATTTATGAGTATGCATCACTAGGAAGTCTGGATAAGTATTTGAACGATGCTTCTGTTACATGGATTAAACGACTTAATATATGCATTGATGTTGCAAGCGCGTTGTATTTCCTACATGGAGGATTCGGGAAGCAAGCCAAGGTGATACACAGAGACATCAAGACTCCTAACATTCTACTAAACCACGATTGGAAAGCAAAACTTGCTGATTTTGGGCTTTCCTTAATAAGTCCATTAATTCAAGAAAAAGATTATGTCATCAATCATGCGTGTGGCACAACTGGATACTTGGACCCGCTTTATGGAAAAACGGGATTCCTAACCATAGAATCTGATATTTATTCATTTGGTGTGGTTCTATTTGAGATTTTGTGTGGTAGATCGACGTTTGATATCAAGAAGCAAAAGGGATATTATCTATCAGATTATATGAAAAAGATATTTGAAGAAGAAAAGATTGATGAGGCGGTGTTTGAGAAAATAAGGGAACAAATGGAACCAAAATCATTGACTACATTTCAAAAGATTGCCTATCAATGCCTTCACGCTGAAAGAGAAAAACGACCAACAACGAAAGAAGTTTTAACGCAACTTAAGAAGGCATTGAAGTTTCAAGTAAGTTTTAAAAAGAAAATTATGTTCCCTTAAATGCATTACTATAAACCGTAGCATTAATTTATTTTTCGTTACTTTTTATGCTATTAATCTTTTAAGGAAATTAACAAAAGGTAGAACAACACATATATACTATTAATCTTTCAAAGACATTAACAAAAGGTAAAACAACACATATATATACATAAATAGACAGTGGATGGTTTAAATGATAAAGAAAATTTTTTTAAGAATAAAAATGAAGAAATTTCAACTAATAAATTTTTTTTATTTTATTTCATTTAATTTTTGAAATTAATATTAGTGTAAGAGTATATTGATAAACTTAAATAGATCATTAATTGGTAGTTTTGTTTTTTAATAGTTAACTACATTAAATTTGTAACTTATTTGAAAATAAAAAATATTTTTTCAAAAAAGAAAAAAAATTATTTGTTCAAAGAAGAAAAAAATTAATTTAAAGTGTAGGATAAATTTCAATATGTGAATGATACATTTCTAAAAGTGTAGGATAAATTTTGAAGTGTGTAGAGAAAAACAGTGGAAACAAAGGTTTTCGGCGGTTTCGGGAGCGCTCAAACAAACCTAGCTCAAAATAAAAGTTTTTTTTTTTTTTTAATTTTGAGCAGTGAAATACCCGGCCAAAATACCACAAATACCGCCCGGAATACCTTTTCAATTTACACCTATTCTTTTATTATAAGCGATGGCTGACCCGCCAAAAAACAACACAAGCCGCCTAGAATTAAAATGCATCATATAATGTAAGTATATGGAGAAAACCCCTATAAATGAGGAAACCTAGGAAACTCTAACCTCCCAATTTTTTTTAAAAAAAAAATTACACATGTAATATACATGTTTTTAAGGGTTTTGGGCAAAAAAAATCAAAAAAGCGCCGAGTGGATATTTTTTAAAAAAATAAACAAGTTTCCTGGGTAAACATATGTTAGATGAATGTAACATATGTTACACCAAAACTTGTTTATTTTTTCTAAAAATATCCACTCGGCGCTTTTTTGATTTTTTTTGCCCAAAACACTTAAAAACATGTATATATTACATGTGTAATATTTTTCAAAAAAAAAAAAAAAATCGGGAGCTTTGAGTTTCCTGGGTTTTCTCACCACAAGTGGGTTTTCTATATATCATTCCCCTATATATATATATATATATAGAGAAAGTATAATGTACTTCACGCCTTAACGTACATTAATGTACTACACGGAATATATAACATGCGTAATTATTTTTTTGACCAAAATAACGTGCGTGATTATGTGGTCCCATGCGTGATTATATGTTCCATGCGTGATTATACTCCTGATCCAACGGTTACCATTGTCTCCTACGTGAAGTATGATAAGCCGTGAAGTATGTTAACCTTTCTCTCTCTCTCTCTCTCTCTATATATATATATATATATATATATATAGTGAGAGGTTCATTGGGGAACGCTAAAAAAATGGGGAACAGTGGGGAACCGACTCAAACGAACTCCGATTGGACTCATTCCAGCGGCGTTGGAACCGGCTCGTCGAACCCTAACTAGGATATCTTAACCCTAAACCCTAAATCATAACCCCTAAACCCTAAATATATTAGGGTTTGGCTTTTAGGGTTTAGCTTTAGGTTTAGCCTTTAGGGTTTATAGTTTAGATTTTACGGTTTAGCTTTGGTTTTAGCCTTGTTTTTTAGCTTTAGGGTTTAGAGTTTAGGAGTTAGGATTTAGGATTTAGGATTAAGGGTTAAGAGATCCTAGTTAGGGTTCGACGAGCCGGTTTCAACGCCGCTGGAATGAGTCCAATCGGAGTTCGTTTGAGTCGGTTCCCCGCTGTTCCCCACTTTTTTTGTGTTCCCCAATGAACATTCCCCTATATATATATAAATTACTCCATGCATCCAGCCAACAATCAAACCCCAAAGAAATTAAAAAAAATAATAAAATCATAAAAATTACACTATACACCATAAATCCAGCCATAAACAATCAAAAACCAAAACAGATTCATAAAACATGTTTACAAAACTTGTTCAAATACTACTAAATTAACCTAGCATCACTAAATACCGCGACATGATGTTTTCGACCAACTTGTCGATTTCTTCGACGCTTGTTATGTTGTTCCAAATCTAACAAAAGTAAGATATATTAATTAAGCCAATATATCTAGTGCAATAAAGTTGATATATTAGTTATAACTAGGGGTGACAAAATGGGTGGGTTGGGCAGGTTTAGGTAATGGGTTAGGATGTGTATGGATTAGGATAAGTTTGAGTTAGAATGGGTTTATTAAGAAATGGGTTAAGATGTGTTTAGGTCAAGATAGGTTTGGGCATGATAGGCTAAAAATATAAATAAAAAATTAAGAAATCAAAAAAATTTAAGAAAATAAAAAAAATCAAAAAAAATTTAAAAAATAAAAAATTTAAAAAAATCAAAAACTTAAAAAAAAAAAAAAAAAAATGGTTCAGTGTTTTTTGAGGATTGTACGTCACGATGAACTTCATTTGGACCGGGTAGCGGTACCGAATAATAACAAATCTAGCTGTAAATATGCAAAATCTGAATAACAGAACAAATTTGATTACAGACCTTGGTTCGGTTGAAGTTACAGATCTTGATTTATGCCAAGGGTTGTGATTCTTTTTTCTTATCGATTGAAGCTCGAGAATCAAATATAGAGATGGAAACGCAAAATTCACCTAGATCGATAACTAAGAGGGTGTTTGGAATTACGTTTTGAAGTGATTCTTTGATTATTGCGTTTGTAAAACATAAATAATCTAAAAAGTGTTTGGATGAAAAAGTGATTATTTGCCTCAAAAACGCAGTTTTGGAGAAGCATGTACCTACATGCTTTTTCAAAACTGCGTTTTGAAAACGCATAATCTATTTTGAAAACGCAACACCAAACACCCCCTAATATGATCATTGAGTTGAACCTAAATCGGTGGGATATCGGTATTTTTAATATAATGCAGAATTTATATATATAGCAATTTAACACCAATAATTCAGTGATATATCGGTTATATCGGTCAAATATCGGTGACATATCAGTTATATCGGTCAAATATCGGTGACATATCGGTTATATTGGTCAATATCGCCGATATTATCGGTACTGATATTTTGACCGATATTTGACACCGATATGTTACTAAGGGGCCGATATGACCGATATAACCGATATATCACCGATATTAACTGCTTAGAATATATCTACTCATGATAAACGTCTTAGTATAAGATTGTTTTTATACAAATAATCAGCTTTGTTGTAGTTAGAGTAAGGATCAGAATCAGTTCATACAAACGCTAAAAAAAGACGTTAAAAGAACAAAATAAAAAAAAAGTAGAAACTATAATAATAAGAACAATACTTAAGTACCATAATATGTGTACCTCTTCACAAGAAAACTCGACACTACATGTGCTTCCAACCTCAAAGATGCTTCCAGCAGTTAGTCCAAACTTTTTCATGAATCTGCAATTTGAGAAATTAAAGCAAAGTATAACATTAAACTCAAGATTCCAGAAAAAAGACGTTAAGACTTACAATCAGCATAATCATCGTTGATTCCCTTCTTGCCTAGGCATCCATTATTCCATCGAACGCTTCAGTTTCCAAATTCCCATTGCCGGCTCATCGCTTCAGTGTAATCAAACTATGGTTAGCAAATGATCATGCTTTTTGTTTTTTATATCTTAAGTAACAGTGTAATCAAACTATCCAACTTATTAACATTACTTTAGGATGCTCAAGTTCTTCCAAAAGAATGACTCTAGCACCTTCTCAAATAACAAATCCGTTGCGACCTTTTATTCATTTCAACCCATAAAAATATAAACGAAAAAAAACACATTTTGACCCGCTACCCAACCTGTCCCACCTGCCAATTTTGGTATTTGAACTAATTGGTTAATCGTGTTCGTAAGAAACAGACAATTGAAATCTGACATTGCCAATATTGTTTACTTACTACGTTAGATTTAAGAAATTGCATAATTATATCTAAACTACCATGCTTTTTTTATAACTTTTTATGCAAACAATTTGGTACAAATTTGCTTACCTGAGTTGTGCGCCCCCTTTTGCCATGACTTGTTTCAAAGTGTTGAAGATCACCATTGTAAAGTTCTATGCATAGGAAAATTGTAAGCAAATATATATAATCGTCAATTAGGCAAGACAAAGAAAAGAACAAAGTTTTGCAATTTCGATTACTTGAATAAAATTATAACGTTCTGAACCAGTAACAAAATAGTTGAAGCCTTCAAAATTACCAAAACCAACATATCCCAGTAACTTCATACAAATATAGTTGCTAACTTGCCAAAACGAACTTAAACAAAATTAGGTAAGAGCATCCACAATAAGAACCATTAAAAACACCTAAAAACATGTCCAGTCAACTGCCACATCAGAAAAACACTCACCCTTCAAAAACATCAAAACCCCACCCAATAAGGGTGAGCGGGGCACTCCCCTAAGAGGGGAGTCCCCTCTCTTACGCACGGTCAATCAGGTTATGCCATGTCAACTCCCCTCTTAAACTCCCCTCGCACCCCAATTTGATGGCGGCACTCCCCTCTTAGGGGAATTGTTTTTTTATTCAAAAAAAAAAAAAAGAAAAGTTTTGATTGGTTTGAAAAGTGGGTGGCCCCACCATCTCTCTCCCTCCCTCTTCGGTGTCTCCTCCCCGATTCCCCTCCCCGCACCCCCTCCCCGCACCGGTGGCGCCGGTGTTCCCGAGCGGTGACAGGGGTCACCGATTCCCCTCCCCGCGAGTGCCCCGGACACCCTAAGAAAACACTTAAAAACATTGTCACATCATCACCACCTTTTACATTTACTTTTAATTACCTATCTTTATCATGGCCCACCTTCCATCCATTTTTTCTAGTTTTTATTGACATACATGTGCTAAAAATGAGTTGAAAAAATGATCCCCACAATAACAAAAAATGGAAAATGGATGACATGTAAATATGGCAAAAAACAACCCCAAAAAATGAGCTATTGGGGATGCTCTAAACTGATTATGATTCTATTTTTTTCAAACAAAAGTTGCCTAGATAAGAGAACATTGTTAAAATCTTCTAAAACTAACAACCAAACACCAGATTATGTAGAAACATGTATTACTTCTAAAACTAACAACCAAACACCAGATTATGTAGAAACATGTACAGAATCAAGTAAGTTGTAGGCGATGATCTTGGTTCGTTTATAACATAGATAAGAGAACACTGTTATAATCATTGCCAAACGTTCAAACTTTGTCTAACAAGACATACCTAATAAGTCGGTTCTGGAACAAATACAAACAGAATTTGCAGTATGAATCATCATCTTAGAATCAAATTTGTAGAACACCCTAACCCTGGCTCCCTACAAACAAAAAAATCCTGGAAATTGCAACGCTCTAACCTAACAATACTGAATCAATATCACCAAATGAGACAGAGAGAGAGAGAGAGAAAGAGAGAGGGGGGATATACCTGTAGATTTAAGAGTCGGTCACCTTATGTTGGTATCGGATTGAAGCAGTGGTGGTTCGCTAGCCACCCGCCGATGGGAGAGGGGGTTCGTCTTCATAAAAACTTTGCAGGTGTTTGGTGATGGTGGTAGGCAACTATTTTAGGCCTCTTGTGAGGTGCGGTACGGTGACCTCCAAGGGAGGATGATCCGTCATATTTCCTTTGAAGATGGTCCAAGACACTAAAACAATCAAAATGGAAGGATGATCCTACCCCACAAGTTTACCTTTTTTTTTAGGCAAATTGGAAAATAATAATCCCATCTTTCTGAAATTGACCGATAATAATCCCAAGTCAGTTATTAGCCAATAATAATCCGACCTCGTCCATTTTTTTTGTAAAATAGTCTGCTGTTAAAATAAGCTTAACGGAGTTAAGTGTTTTTCCGAATTACAAACCGATGTTTTAGGGCTTTTAATCCGGACGAGGATACGAGACGATTGATGTAAAACTAACCTTGAAATTGTGTTCGAAATGGCTTGAATTTTGTTAATTGGAAGTTAAACACCCGAATTGAAGCACCGTTTTCGTGGGCTGGGGGCAGTATTTCGAGGTAAGTTTTACATCAATCGATCCGTATCCTCGTTCTGATCAAAAGCCCTAAAACATTGGTTTGTAATTCGGAAAAACACTTAACTCCGTTAAGCTATTTTAAAGGCGGACTATTTTACAAAAAAAATGGACGAGGTCGGATTATTATTGGCTAATAACTGACTTGGGATTATTATCGGCCAATGTCAGAAAGTTAAGATTATTATTTTCCAATTTTCCTTTTATTTAAATCATTTACTTTTTTAAACATTTATCAAATAAGATAGAAAAATAAATTCATTAATATTAAAAAACATTACATAAACTTAAAAAAAATTCATAACTTTGATACTTATTCATGATGTCTTCTTGCATTTTCTTTAAAATAGAGCGTTTTGGTTCGGGATAATTATCAACATCGGTCGTCAATATCTCCAACTCTTTGAGCCGAACCTTATCATGGGCCACGCGTACCCTTTCTTCGACCGCCCGTTCCTTCGCCTCCGCCTTTTGGGCCGTGACATCTGTGTAAGTTTTAAATTGGGCCATAAACGCCTCCATCTTCGAATCGCTTTTTTCGGACCTTTTTTTCTTTGAAGCCGCCTCCCTTTTTGATTTGTAACGGCCCGGGGGACGTTCCTCTTCCCTTACATCGTACTCTTTTTCGTCAAACTCGGCGTCGTCGTTTAAATTAATGTGACATCTCGAGTCCGAGCCGCCGGCGCTAAAACTACCGGTCTCCGAGGTTTTTTGACGTTTTGCCATCTCAACCTCATTCGGAACCGGTGCCCACTTTGGGGCCTTTCGCATAACTTCCCAAGCCCGAACGTGTGGGAATGCGGTTTTATGGTTCGTCTTGTATTTTTCCAATGCCGCTTTGAAGACATCCTCGTCGCTCATCCCACTACGGCGCCCACTTGTATATATTTTATTATATTCCTCCGAAAACCGGCTGACGACCCCACTCATCTTTCGCCACTTCGAAGATACGGAGTCGAGATCTCGATATGGTCCTTTTTCCATTAGCTCAAGAAACTTTGCCAATACCGCTTTCCAAAACCCCTCACCGGTTTGATTGTTACCTATATTCAACAAAAATATATATTACAATAAATTTAAAAATTAATATTAAAAAGTATATACTAAAAAAAATTCCAAGTTAACTTTACGTACCTTTAACGGGGTGTGTGGATGAGCCTATATAAGCCTTCGCTAAGGCTTCCTCCTCGAGCGGCAACCACTGTTTCGGCTTCGGTTTCGA
Source organism: Helianthus tuberosus (assembly GCA_030545235.1). Classification (NCBI taxonomy): domain Eukaryota; kingdom Viridiplantae; phylum Streptophyta; class Magnoliopsida; order Asterales; family Asteraceae; genus Helianthus; species Helianthus tuberosus. The sequence goes on along the minus strand of CM060414.1, from coordinate 106,588,165 downwards.
AGGTTGGCTTTGGTCAACCGCAACTTGCTTTCCTTTTTTTCGTTTGGAGGTTTGCGGCTGGGTCTCGGGAACGACTTCAACGACATCTTCATCGGGAACTATTGGTTGAGAAGTTTGAACGGGTTGCGGTGGTTGCATGTTAAACGGGTTACACATTATCAAGTTTTGTAAGGCTTGAGTTTGTTGCGTACTCGAAAAAACGTTCGGAGTATTTTGGAAACCCGCAAAAGCGGTGGCGGAAAATTGAGCGAAAGCGTTCGGTTCCATTCTGGGATAGTACCCGTTCACCGAAAAAACATTCGGGTTTTGATTCGGGTTGTTCGGTTGAATGGATCTATTGTAGAAGAATGTTTTATAAAAAAAGAAAAAGGTTTTAAAAAAAGTTGAGAGAGAGATGGGGTTGCAGTGAGTGAAAATTGGTGTAAAAGTGTTGAATTTATATAAAATTTGGTTGAATTTTGGGGTAAATTTGAATTATGGCCATTTGTTATTAATTATGGATTTTTTTTAAACGGTAACATGTTGGAGAAAGGGACAATTTTGTCTTTTTGTGGACCGTCACCAACGTCACAAAAGAGACGGGGAGGAGTGGTTAATTAATACTGTCGGGTCGTGGGTGAGCGGTTCTTTAAACCGCTCATAACTGTCTGAATCTAATCACGTGGGATATTTGATTTATACTAGGTCAACTATGAAACATATTGATTCATGAAGTGACCATCAGAGCCGAAGAAGTGCTTGTTGCACTTGCATCACTTGCCATGACACCTCTATCTACATCAGCGCCACATTAGCTTTCACCACTACTTATCTTTTACTTGTCACAACCTTCCAAATCACATGAAACTATATGCCTCTCATGCCACTGCTAATTTTTATATAACAAAGTAGAAAAAAAACCCTAAGTAATAGTTGATTGGCTAGTGGGAGAAAGGCCCACCCCAAAGCCTTCATCTCCCCGGCAAAGTAAGCAATCGATTGCCCTCACTTGCCGCTTCTCGCCGAAGGATGAGGAATGGAGCTGCGGTGATCACTTGCCATAGCATGCCGCAGCCAACATGCAGGGCCGTCTCCGAAAATGTTCAAAAATCTTTAGGCCCTGTGCGAACAGAAAATACGGGCCGTTAAATATAATTTTTTAAAAAGAATATATATATAAAAATTTAATATATGAAAATGAATTAATATCATTTGAATCAACACCAATCATTTAATGTAACTTTATAAAATTAGACAATTAATGTCATTTGTATTTAATAAAAAGATAAGAAATAAAAAGAAAAACAAAACTGAGGACGCCAGGATTAGAACCTTTGTCTTCTTATTATTAAAGTTACTTTCAAACCACCAAACCAAGTGCTTCACAATTGCATTACATTAGAGTGCGAACAGGGGCGCAACTTCATTGGGGCTGGAGCCCCCCCCCCCCCCCCCCCCCCCCGAACTTTTCGACGTGTAGTGTTATGAACAGTATCTTCGTATATAAATTTTTAGGCATATACGTTTTCGCCCCTCCGGAATTGGGAAAAATCGACCCCCAAGCTTTGCCAATGAGTGCGAAGATGAAAAATAGGGCAGCGTAGTTTTTATTTTTAGGTGGTATCATTTTATAATTTTTATTTATTTTGAATACTAGAGTAGTAAGTTTTTTTTAATTAGTATTGTTTTAAAGTAAACAAAAATCTAACCTTATTCGTTACAGGAGGAGAGGTGTAAATTGGTGTATAAATAAATAATACAAAAATAAAGGACGAAAGTCGTAGTAGTTATGATAAAATGCTTGAATTAAATTTTCGATCATATTTGAAAATTTATAAAGTAATTGATTATGGAATAAATTAGTTCACCAATGAAACTTACAGGTTCAATGCGTACCTTTGAAGTTGTAAATATCACATAATTCATGTAATTACCTTTGCATTCATTAATTTAAAGAGATAGTCATGTGTGCCTGGCTACACATAAATCTTAGATCTTAATTACCTTTGCATTCGTTAATTTGTAGCCCATTGTTTTTACAAATGATAAACAGGACATGGCTTCAAGAATGAAAGAGTTCGCTCGCTTACGAATACCACTTGAAGACGTAGTAAAGGCCACCAACAACTTTCATGATGATAACAGAATCCCACACGGTAGATCTGGTACCGCATACCGTGGACGACTTTTGCAGTCTGGAAAGGAGGTGAAGATTACTGCACGGAGGTTTGATTGTAAGGATGGGGAAGGAGACCTCGAGTTCTTGGCAGAATTAACGGCACTTTCCGATCTCAAGCATAGAAATGTAGTCTCTATCATTGGGTTCTGTGACGAGGGAGATGAGAAGATCATAGTAACCATGCATGCAGCTATAGGAAGACTCTGGTCGCAACTAAACCACCAGGACCTCACATGGCAGCGAAGATTGAGGATGTGTGAACGCGTGGCATGTGCGTTGAGTTACCTCCGTCATGAGGAGGGACGTGATTATGCTATTTTACATTGTAACATCAATAGCCACACAATATTGTTAGACGATAACTGGGAACCCAAGTTATCCGGTTTTGAATATTCCATCAAACAATTCGGATATTGTAAGGACCAGGTCTGCTTTAGTGAACATTCTGACAGAAAGAGACGTATGGACCCGGCAATTGAAAAGACCGGAGGTGTGACCCACAAATCTGATATCTACTTATTCGGTGTTTTATTATATGAAATGTTGTTGGGGAGGAGAACACGTTACAAAGTGGATATGCATGCCTTGGCCATATATCATTTTGAAAACCCGGAAACGTTGCAAGATATAATTGATCCATATCTATGGAATCAAATGTCCCCGTCATCACTTGTCAAATACTCACGCCTAGCATATTCTTGCTTAAATGAGGATCGAGCACAACGCCCGTGTATGGTTGATATTGACAGAGAACTTGGGAAAGCAGTGTACCTTCAGTCGATGCATGAATACCTTGTAAGACATTTTTTAATGATGTTATTGTTTTTTTTTTTTTCTCCAAAAGTGTTAAAAAGCGTAGAATTATTAGAAGTGTAGTCGAATATTTGGTACTTTAAGTCGGTTATTAAGGTAAGTTTAAGATCAGATTTTGGGAAATCTGCATTCCAAAGCGTAGTACTGGCTAACGATACATCTTTATTCTTTCTGAATGGATCAACAAAATACCACCAACACATTTTCGATTCAGTTTCCTTCTCATTTTTCCTGTACTTGCTAACTCTTGTCACACATTTAATTAATTTGCAGGGAGAAAAGTGGGGAGACTTGAAGTTTCGTCTGAGTGACATTAAATCAGCAACTAATAATTTTTCAGAGACATACAAAATTGGATCTCGGCATGATTTTGCCACATGTTTTTTTTACAGAGCAAAACTCGACCTCTCTGATATAGGAAATCCTTCATCCATGAAAGGAGATAGCACTGTGGTTATAAAACGGTTCCCTTATGGAGATAAGGTGTTAAGAGATGAGATGTTTTTTAAAGAAATTTGTATGCTTAAGAGTTTAAAGCATCGCAACATAGTCACTCTACGGGGATATTGTGTTGAAGGTTCTGAGAGGATCCTTGTCACAGAGGATATTTCTAATGGGTACCTTTTTGATTATTTGGTAAAGGATAATATGAGTTGTATTTTGACTTGGGAAAAACGTTTAAAAATCTGCATTGATGTTGCACACGCAATAAACTACCTTCACTATGAGATGGATGACCAAATGGTAATAATAAACCGTTCTATAAGCAGCTCCAACATTGGTTTGGATAAGAATTTAAGGGCAAAGATTGTTGACTTTTGTCTCTCTACATCCTTGTCTCCAAATCAAGAAGACAGAGGTCACTATGAACATCTTACCAGGCTTGGCTTATTGTTTAACACAGATCCAGAATATCATCAGACTGGTAAGTTAAAAAGAGAATCGGATGTTTATAGTTTTGGAGTAGTTATGTTCGAAATTCTATGTGGGAGGTTAGCTGAGGATCCAATATACAAGAATGAGAGTGAGAAAGGGCTTGCTGAAGTGGCAAGACGAAGGTTCTGCACGAGAACGTTAGATGACTTGATAGACCCTATAATAAAGGAAGAAACCAATAAAGATTCTTTACACAAGTTTATTGAAATTGCCTATCAATGTGTGGCACTAACTCAAGACCAACGTCCAACTATGACAGTTGTCCTCAAAAAACTTGAGGAAGCATTATCTTATCAAGTAAGTCAAGGTTCTAAGAGATTAACCATTTTTCAAGCATTTTTTTTGTACACTTAGTCCATATGTAGTGGGGCGTTTTTTTTAAAAAAAATTCAAAAAAAACGCCAGAAAACGCCCAACCTACCATTACACTAGGCGTTATTTTTCAAAAAAATTTCTGAAATTTGGTTTTGGCGTTTTTAATAAAACGCTGCACTTACCCATTTGATTCTTGCATTGGCCAATGGGAGAAGAAGGTTAAATGCATGTGGCCACATGGTGGGGTCCAAGGTTTTGACTACCCAATAAGAATTTAGTTTTTTTTTTTTTTTTTTAATCCTTTTGCATGGGGGTTATTGGAATAATGCCCCACTACGCCACTTTTGCTATAATGCCCAACGCTGACTAGGATGCCACGTGTCGGATAATGCCCCATGGTGGGGGCATTATTTTTGTTCACCACTACGGGTGGTCTTATAAAGCACAAACTAATTTTCATACATACCATGGTCCATTCCATTCCACCTTTATTGAGGTGTTTAAAGGGAACGGGAATCCTTGTGTAAGAAGATATGTGAGACTACAAAGATTCAACAATCGAAATTCATAAGAGCATCCACAATAGGAGTGTAAAAAAACGAGATGAGGTGGCAATCTTCTCTCTCCTGCCCAACTTGCCCCTCTCACAACAATTCTCTCCTCTAAAAACGGGACCACACTCTCTCTTCTCTCTCATTAATCATCACTCACATACTTGTTTTTTCTCAAGAACTTTTCTTCCTTCTCTCACTTCCACATCACCATCTCTTTCATCCACATCATCCTAAAAACACCAAAAAAACATCCTATTGTGAATGCTCTAAGAATGGACTCATCACGTTTAATTTAAATTATTTACTTTTCATTGTACGATTCTCTGATTTATACGAGTTGAAAAAGTTTGTTCTGATATGAAGGTAGCACCCAAACCGAAGGTGAATGATCAATCAACATCAAGCATAACAGAAACTAGTTCTGCTCACTTTGATCAGCCCAACTTGGATACAGATGAACGGGTTGAGATGTTTGAAAGCCAAAAGAAGGAAGTGGAGGATTATGTGCACTCCAATAGGGCTCCGGCAACAACGATCTTCATGAGTTGGACAAGCCAACAACGGGAATATTTTGTAGCTCTTTGCCAAAGGCTGCAAATTAATCCGAATGATATGGATGATGAAGAAGAGGTAGCTTAATGACTTCGGTTTTGTATTCACTACCGGTTGGGATTGACCTAAGAGGGAGGTCTTTTATTGTACTGCATTTATTATTTGATGTAATAATAACATTATCTGTGCAAAGCCCCATTACCAAAAAGAAAATAAAAAACGTTTGTTTTGTGCTTGGCTAACCATACCCGAAAAGTTGAAATTTACTGGTTATGATATGCTAGATTTTACAAGTAACTATGGTTTTTCGGTTTTACACCTCCCCCAAAACGGTAAATAGCCGTAAAGAGGAATGCAAAATTCGCTCTATCAATAATATAAGCGCACTCTTCTACCCGTTCATTGTTTGCCGATAATATCCCAAAGATATTATTAAGGCTATTCATGAGCCGAGCCGAGACGAGCTGAGCTCGGGCAAACTCGGGCTCGGCTCACTTATAAACCGAGCTGGCTCGGCTCGGATTTGAAACCGAGCTGAAAATCTAACCGCGGGCTCGGCTTGGTTTTAAACCGAGCTGGCTCGGCTCGGTATGGTTTGGCTCGAATTTAAAAATAAAAATTAATACATAACTCTCAAAATTCAGTATTCTAAAATATTATTCAATACTTCAAAAGAATATAATCAAAATAAGTTCAACCTAATAAATTACAAGCCAACATCATGTTCAACAACGCAAAATAAGTTTTATATTTCAAGTAAATACAATATTTGTTCATTAACACGACAATCAACTTTTAAATATGTCAAAAAAATCAAACTAAAAGCTTAAATACATGTAAATAATAATCATTTTTTTGTAATATATTATATGTATTTAAAAATAAAATATATTATAAGTAAAATAATTCGAGCTAAGCCGAGCCGAGTTACCAAGCGAGCCAAACCGAGCCAATTTGGCTCGTCACGAGCCGAGCCGAGCTTGGCTCGTTTTTGTCGCAACCCCCGCCCCCTATCTGTCCCGGGAACGGGCGGCCGCGAACTCAGTTACGGTGGTATCGGTGTTTATTAATTTGGCAGCGGAAATTACATCAGGACCGTAGTTAGGAAATATTTTATCAGAGTAAAACACCATATTTTATAGAAATACACACATTGGGATAAAACCCAAGTTTTCATTACAAACTGATTTATAGGGATAAATCCCATTTTATTGAATTAAAACGCCTTCTTTATTTAGGTAACTTTTATAGCCACTATTCCAAGCCGTTAGTGCTCTCCAGCTGGCTTCTAATTGGCTTTCACATTGTGTTACCTGAAACGCGTTTTAAAAACATTTGTCAGTGGGAAATACTGGTGAGTGAATCTCAGTTTAATCAAGAAACATTAATTTAATTTAAACTTAACAGTATTGAGGGCGATTACAATGTTTATATCTACCCAATTACTCATTCAGTATTGTCAATCCTGACTTGTGGGTCATATTACACATTGGCTAACTCTTCGTCCAATGGTAACGTTACTCACATTTTGTATACAAAACCCCAACATACCGGCAGTAATCGTAGAATTACAAAGACACAATCACGGCTAAATTGCATTGTAAAATAGTTAAGGTTTTGTAAAAACTGTTTACAAAAAGGAGATTACTCACATTGCTGTCTTAGATTTTTCGTAAGGTTTTCCTGGTGATAATCTATAATTTACACAAATGCACACGCGTTAGTATAATAACCCATTTTAACATTAGTAATACCCTCCCCGAGACGGCATTCCAACGACTTACGACGGAGCAGAACTTCGCTATTTAGGGGGTATTATACCCAAGTATAATGCCTACTATGAGAGAATCACGTTTAGAAAGAAAGAAATGAACGAGTTGTGCTGAAATCCGATGCCTGCTACTTATAGTGCCTCACTTTGACTTTTACGCGGCCCGCGTAAATGTTAATAAGGGGCTACGCGGCCCGCGTCAAACCTGTTCAACCGCATAGCTTGGCTGGGTCAGCTACTAGACTCGCCACGATGATGACACGTGTCATCACCGGGCTGCGCCACCATTTTTGATCTTACGCGGCCCGCGTAAGAGTTGGGGTGGGGTTTACGCGGCCCGCCTCAACTCAAAAATTTATAATTTTAATTATTTTTAATAAGATTTAGGGTATCCGGGGTCCATTTTCACGTATAGGGTGTATTTTGGGACATATTGGGGTATTTTAAAATATATTAGGGTGTCGGAAAAATTCGAGGGTGTCGGTTTTCTTGAGGATTGTTACATCCTCCCCACCTTGTTTTAGAGCTCGTCCTCGAGATCTACTGGAACAAGTGTGGATATTTCCTTTGCATTTCAGATTCAAGCTCCCCATGTGTACTCAGGTCCTCTTTTGGAGTCCCACTTTACTTTGACCAGAACTAGTCTCTTGTGTTTGAGATTTTTGACTTTCCTGTCTTCAATCTGTAGAGGCCTTTCTACAAACTTGAGTTATTCATTTACCTCTATATCATTAAGAGGTATCATCAGCGATTCATCGGCTAAGCATTTCTTGAGATTTGATACATGAAATACATCATGTATTCCTGCCATTTCCTCTGGTAGTTGTAGCTGATAGGCTACAGGTCCTATTCTTCTAATAATGTCAAAAGGTCCAACATACCTGGGGCTTAGCTTTCTCCGTTTGATGAATCTTACCACTCCTTTCCAAGGAGAGACCTTTAATAATACTTTATCTCCTATTTGAAATTCCAAGGGTTTGCGTCGGTTATCAGCATAGCTCTTCTGTCGATCACGTGCTGCTTTCAGTCGTTCTTTGACTTGAATAATCTTGTCGGTTGTTTCTTGCACTATCTCAGGTCCAGATAGTTGCTTTTCCCCAATTTCTGCCCAACAGACTGGGGTTCAGCATTTTCGTCTATAAAGTGCTTCGAATGGTGCAGCGTTGATACTTGTGTGATAACTATTATTATAAGAAAATTCTATTAAAGGTAAGTGATCATCCCAATTACCTCCAAAATCAATTACACAAGCTCTAAGCATGTCTTCCATCGTCTGAATTGTCCTTTCGCTTTGTCCGTCTGTTTGAGGATGATAAGCTGTGCTTAGATTTAACTTGGTTCCCATTGCTTTTTGGAAACTTGACCAAAAATGAGAGGTAAAACGACTATCCCTATCAGAAATAATTGATAAAGGAATTCCATGTAATGAAACAATTTCATTTACATATAATTTAGCTAACTGTTCCATACTGAAAGTTTCTTTCATTGGTAGGAAATGAGCTGACTTGGTTAGCCTATCTACAATCACCCAGATTGTATCATTGCTTTTCCTTGTTTTGGGTAATTTAGTAACAAAATCCATTGTTATCAATTCCCATTTCCATACTGGCATTTCTAACTGTTGCAGTAATCCTGAGGGTTTCTGATGTTCAGCTTTGATTTGTGAACAGGTTAAACATTTAGAAACATAGGCTGCTATGTCCGTTTTCATTCCTATCCACCAGAAATTCTTTCTTAAATCCTGGTACATCTTATCATTTCCTGGATGCATCGTATACTTAGACTTATGGGCTTCTTCTAATATACGATGACGTAGGTTTCCTAATTTAGGTATCCACATTCTCTTCTTATGGAATCTCCAAATTCCATCTGTTCTAATTCCTTAATCATACCTTTCAATTTTTCAGTATCATCCTTGATTACTGATTCTTGTGCTATTCTAATTTTATCATTTAAATCTACTTGTAGATTTAATTTAAGAGAAAGTACCATTTTTGGCTTTTCATGATACTTTCGGCTTAAAGCATCTGCCACTACATTTGCTTTTCCTTCATGATACTGGATATCACAATCATAATCACTAAGCATTTCCATCCAACGTCTTTGTCTCATATTCAACTCCTTTTGCTCGAAAACATACCTTAAACTTTTATGATCAGTGAATATGGTAAACTTACTACCATAAAGGTAATGTCTCCAAATCTTAAGGGCAAAAATTATAGCTCCTAATTCTAGATCATAGGTTGAATAATTCTCTTCATGATTCTTAAGTTGTCTAGATGCGTAAGCTATAACCTTTTGGCGTTGCATCAACACACATCCATAACCTAATTTAGAAGCGTCACAATAGACTACAAAGTCTTCAGTTTCTTCTGGTAACGCTAATATGGGTGTATTAGTTAATCTTTGTTTAAGAATTCTAAATGCTTCTTCTTGTTTTGGTCCCCATTCAAACTTAATGGATTTACAGGTTAACTTAGTTAAAGGAATGACTATTCTAGAGAAATCTCGAATAAATCTTCTATAATAACCGGCCAATCCTAAGAAACTTCTAACCTCGGTTGGTGATTCAGGGGTTTTCCATTTAGTAATCGCCTCGATCTTTGTTGGATCCACATGAATTCCTTCATGGTTAACTAAGTGTCCAAGAAACTGTACTTGCTCTAACCAAAACTCGCACTTTGAAAATTTAGCATAAAGCTTTTCCTTTCTTAATAGACTTAGAAGTGCGTGCAAATGCTTTGCATGATCTTCCTTACTTTTAGAATAAATTAGAATATCATCTATAAAAACAATTATGAATTTATCCAAATATGGCTTACATACTCGGTTCATCATGTCCATAAATGCGGCTGGGGCATTGGTTAAACCAAACGGCATGACAGTAAATTCATAATGACCGTACCTTGTTCTAAATGAGGTTTTAGGAATGTCCTCTTCCTGTACCTTTAATTGATGATATCCTGACCTAAAATCGATTTTAGAGAAAAATCGAGCTCCTTGAAGTTGATCAAACAGATCATCGATTCTCGGTAATGGGTACCGGTTCTTAATTGTGACCTTGTTTAATTCACGGTAGTCAATGCACATACGCATTGATCCGTCCTTCTTTTTAACAAATAAAATCGGTGCTCCCCACGGCGATGAGCTTGGCTGTATAAATCCTTTCTCCAACAATTCGTCTAATTGTTTCTTTAGTTCCTGCATTTCGGCTGGTGCCAAACGGTAAGGTGCTTTGGCAATTGGTGCTGTTCCTGGTAGTAGACGAATTCGGAATTCAACTTCTCTGTCTGGCGGTAGTCCTGGTAATTATTCTGGAAATACATCTGAAAACTGGGACACTACTGGAATGTCTTTTAATTCTTTTCCTTTAGTGTTAGTGATTATAGAAATCAAATACACTATAGACCCTTTTCTTATATAGCTTGCAGTTTTCATCACATAGATGAATTTTGTGGATCTAGAGGGTTTATCTCCTTTAATTGTGATCTTTTCACCTTTTGGTGAATTTACTTGAATTGACTTTTGATCACATAGAATACTGGCTTTATTGGCTATTAACCAATCCATTCCTAAAACGATATCAAATCCTACCAGATTCATGGGATACAGATTTGCCATAAACTTTTGGTTTAAAAATTCTATTCTTGCTCCCTGCAAGACTTCAGAAATCCTAACGGTTTCTCCATTAGCTGTCTCTACTAGACATTCTTGTGGTAGTTTAGTTAATGATTGATTTAGAATTTTGCAAAATGAAGTATTAATAAAACTTTGGTTTGCACCAGAGTCAAATAATACTTTAGCAAAAACATCATTAACTAAAAACGTACCAGCTATCATGTCTGGAATCATCTTGGCTTCATCTGCAGTCAGAACGAATGCTCTAGCATTTTTAGTGCTCTTGTCATTTGCAGCTGGAGCCAATTTCCGGCAGTTTGGCTTGATATGACCTTGTTCTCCGCAATTGTAGCATATCCTGTTGTTGGCTTTCCTCCTGTAGTCTTCTTCCTTGTGACCTGACATTTTGTAGAAATTGCAATATGTGGAGCATCTTCCAGAATGCTTCCTTTTGCAATACTTGTAATAAGGTGTAGATGTAGAACCTACATTTTTCCCACGGTTGGAATTTCCAGATCGGAATTCCTGGGTAAGTCTTTGTGCTAGGTTTCTCCTCTGGTATTCTTCTCTAGTACGGATTAATTCATCTGTCAAGGTATTTGCTAGTTCTACAGCTTCTTCTATGGTTTGAGGTCTAGCTGCCTTGACTACATGCCTAATCTCTCCAATTAATCCCCATATGTAACGGGAGATTAATACCGGTTCAGGTGATGCAAGGGTTGGTACTATTCTAGCATATTCAAAGAATAACTTTGTGTACCCCTTACTATCCACTCTATTCATCCTAAGATTTAGGAATTTGTTTGCTATTTGTTCTTTTTCATTAGGAGGGCAGAATTTCCTTTCTACCATATTTCTAAATTCTTCCCATTCCATATTGTATACCTTATCACTTCCTCTTGATTGGAGGATAGTGTTCCACCACTCTAAGGCTGAGTTCTTAAATAAATTAGAAGCAAACATTATCTTGTCTTCTTCAGCACACTTGCTTATTTTTAAAACAGCCTCAGTCTTTTCTATCCAGCGTAAAGCTGCAATAGGTTCTTCATTGCCCGAGAATTCTATCGGTTTACAGGACCAGAATTCTTTGTAAGAACAACCATAAGGCATGGTTCTTCTTCTTTTGGGAATGGGCGCTTGAAGTATGGGTCCATTGTTTACGCTGTTTTCTGGTTCAATTGGTCGCTTACTACTATGTTTACTTTTATTATCAGCATCCTTAACAGTCTGAAGAATAAATGGCATTGCATCTATAATTCCTTGTGCCACTATGTGTTGGATAGCACTATTATCCATTTGATTTCCATTATTATTGATGCTCGGATTCTCATTAACCAAGTTAATGTTACTCAGGTTATCATTATTAAGATTTCCTTGATTTCCTTCGTCGGCCATCTGAATTTTAAACATTTACCACATATTTATATCACAAAATAATATTTAATATAGTCAATCACATGACACGCATTTTGGTCAAAAGCGTCGATCATTGTGACTTACTCTATTCATATACTATGCATCCATTACACACTAGTACTGAAATAAAAATTACAATACCAACTGAAACAAAATTACACTAATAATAGTAGGCATCCGTACACACATATTTTATTATTATTATTACTACTACCGTCTCCATTCTCACATTCATGGATATGGATTCATCCAGAAATCCATATTGCGCTCGTCGTACTTCCAGACGAGTCGCTCTCCCACCTGTCTCATTCGTTCACTACTCTCTAAAATTTCCTCACCAAATGTCCTAAGTTCTTGTACGTTTTCTGCACTCATTGGGGGTGCAGGTTCTAGGACTGGGTTTGGAATCTGGGGTGCGGGTTCCTGGTATGGGGGTGTAGGTGCCTAGAATCGGTAAGGATCTTCTAAAATCTCCCTAATGTATTCATCGTGGTAATAGGGATCTAAGGGATCCAAACCTGGGTAGGCTCCTATGTTTGGCATGGGCGTGTCTTCATGTATTGGGTAGCGTTGCACATAGTCCCTAACGTCATCCCACCAGGGGTCGTAATTTGGGTCTGAGGGGTTTGGTGCAGGTACCCTAGGTATTTCTTCCGGATTAAAATCATGCATCTCTACTTGATTTTCAGGGTTTTCTATCTCCATCAGTTGGTCAGGGATTGATGGTTGTGGTTGGGGTGCTATCATTTGCTCCAGGTTAGGGTCAGCTGCAGTGGTTGCTAAAATGTGGATGTTGGCTATACCCCTATTAAGCATATCATGGGTATAGGCATCAGTTTCTCTTTTAGCTGCTGCTAGTACTCTCTGGTCTTGTAACTTTTTCATACGTTTTCTACGCTCGTGTGCCCCTTTACTGAACCATCCCCTCTTTTTATGAGGAAATGGCTCTTCTGACTGAGCCTTAAACACAAAGATTCCTTCTTCCGTATCAGCAGAGGGCAGGCTGAGATTAGGAGGTGCCTTCACTCCTAGGCGAACCAGACAATTGACGGTTCGCGTCAGATGGTCCTTGGTCGCTCATACTGTAAACTAACAAATAGTCAAATAACACACAATAAATACAGTTATGCACGTATTCCCGTAATTTATTTCCTAACAGATTGAATTTTGATCTCAGCAGAACACTTCAATGGCTGAATCAGTGGCTTAGCTCTGATACCACCTTCTGTCGCAACCCCCGCCCCTATCTGTCCCGGGAACGGGCGGCCGCGAACTCAGTTTCAGTGGTATTGGTGTTTATTAATTTTGCAGCGGAAATTACATCAGGACCGTAGTTAGGAAATATTTTATCAGAGTAAAACACCATATTTTATAGAAATACACACATTGGGATAAAACCCAAGTTTTCATTACAAACTGATTTATAGGGATAAATCCCATTTTATTGAATTAAAACGCCTTCTTTATTTAGGTAACTTTTATAGGCACTATTACAAGCCTTCAGTGCTCTCCAGCTGGCTTCTAATTGGCTTTCACATTGTGTTACCTGAAACGCGTTTTAAAAACATTTGTCAGTGGGAAATACTGGTGAGTGAATCTCAGTTTAATCAAGAAACATTAATTTAATTTAAACTTAACAGTATTGAGGGCGATTACAATGTTTATATCTACCCAATTACTCATTCAGTACTGTCAATCCTGACTTGTGGGTCATATTACACATTGGCTAACTCTTCGTCCAATGGTAACGTTACTCACATTTTGTATACAAAACCCCAACATACCGGAAGTAATCGTAGAATTACAAAGACTCAATCACTGCTAAATTGCATTGTAAAATAGTTAAGGTTTTGTAAAAACTATTTACAAAAAGGAGATTACTCACATTGCTGTCTTAGATTTTTCGTAAGCTTTTCCTGGTGATAATCTATAATTTACACAAATGCACACGCGTTAGTATAATAACCCATTTTAACATTAGTAATACCCTCCCCGAGACAGCATTCCAACGACTACGTCGGGCAGAACCACGACAGCCGTTACAGAACCCTAGATCAATCGGGCAGCATATCTAATACGTATCCAGGGGTTATAATACTTACAACGGAGCAGAACTTCGCTATTTAGGGGGTATTATACCCGAGTATAATGCCTACTATGAGAGAATCACGTTTAGAAAGAAAGAAATGAACGAGTTGTGCTGAAATCCGATGCCTGCTACTTATAGTGCCTCACTTTGACTTTTACGCGACCCGCGTAAATGTTAATAAGGGGCTACGCGGCCCGCGTCAAACCTGGTCAACTGCGTAGCTTGGCTGGGTCAGCTACTAGACTCGCCACGATGATGACACGTGTCATCACCGGGCTGCGCCACCATTTTTGATCTTACGCGGCCGCGTAAGAGTTGGGGTGGGGTTTACGCGGCCCGCCTCAACTCAAAAATTCAGAATTTTAAATATTTTTAATAAGATTTAGGGTATTCGGGGTCCGTTTTCACATATGGGGTGTATTTTGGGACATATTGGGGTATTTTAAAATATATTAGGGTGTCGGAAAAATTCGAGGGTGTCGGTTTTCATGAGGATTGTTACAGTTTTCTAGCCGAGTCGGCTCGGCTCACTTTCAAACCGAGCCATAACGAGCGAGCGTTTTCCGAGCTAAATCCGAGCGAGCTTCGAGCGAGCTCCGAACCGCTAGCTTTTTGAACAGCCCTAGATATTATTGGCATATATTATTGAAAATATTGTGTGAATATTTTAGTTATTTCCCATTTATTAGGATTGGTAGTTTACCTAGAAGAGAAACTTTAAATAGCTCTCTATATTGTATATATCTTGACTTTGTATCATTCTAAAGCATCAAGGAATTTGTTAACCTTACATGGTATCACCCAAGGCTTGATCTCGATCAACCCTCCATCCTTTTTTTTCTCTTCTGTTTCTTTTTTTTTTTGTTCAGCGATCACTTCTTCTTTATTGTCTATTTCATTCATCATAGGAGACAAAGTCGACGATAAGGTGCATCCCAAAACCTACATCCCATTTATACAGTCACATATATACAAACCAAGGTTCAAGTACTCGACGGAGTCAAGGTTTCCTACTCATCGTGGGTTAAACTATTCCTTCAACACGCCAAAGGGTACAAAGTGCTCAACCACATCGACGGTTCGCCGGCACCTAATGAAACCACTCCGGAGTATTCATCATGGGCAAAGATCGATGCGGTGGTTCTACAATGGATATATGGTACACTCACAGACGATCTCCTGCAGAGCCGTCCCCAAGAACTTACAAAAAAATTTGGGCCTCGGGCGATAAAAAGAATTGAGCCCAAAATTGTGGTTAATGGGAAATGAATTAAAAAAAATAAAACCTAGTGGTGGAGCCAAGACTTGAACTTGAGATCTCTACATTATCTTAAGATGGTTTTTACCACTCCACCACCAATATTTCTTTGCGTAACAAACGGATACATATACTAAATATATAATTTAATAAATATATAGAAAAACTTATAAAACCTTTCGGGCCCTTTGAAAACTTGGGCCTCGTACGACAACTCAGATTAGCCGGCCCAGATCTCCTGGTCCGGGTGTTAACTGATGAATCCACAGCCTACGAGGTGTGGAACGGGTCAAGAAACTTTTCTTAAACAACAAAGGTCCGCGCGTTGTGGCCCTTCAACATGAGATCAGCAACATTACTCTTGCCGCCATGTCGTCTCTTGAGGCATATTGCCAGCGTATCCGTGATTTAGTCGATCAATTGGCTGCGGTGGATTGCCCGGTTAATACCACACAGCAGATCTTGCATCTTGCTCATGGCCTACCCCGTGAGTACGACACCATCGCAACTATCTTGAATCAAAACCTTCCAGCTTGGGAGGAGGCGGTCGAAGAACTCCAATCGGAGGCACGACGCATCACGTCTCATGAACATCTTGCACCGACACCCATTGTTGCTGTTGTTAACTCACCACCACCTACCAACCATGACAACCAGCCTCAATCTCACCACTTCACCTTAAATTTGTCCCTTTTAATCCCAAAATCATTAAAACTCTTATCTCCGTGCGTCGTTTCAATATTGATAACTATACTTCTATTGAATTTGACCCATTTGGATTTTCTGTGAAGGATTTCAAGGATGGCACGATCCTGAGTCATCACAACAGCTCGAGTGATCTCTACCCACTCACCTCCATTGCTTCCGTCACCAGTTGCCTTATTTCAACAAAAGAGTCTCCTTTTTGGCACAACCGACTTGGACACCCGGGTCAACCATTCATGGAGTTTCTTCTTTCAAGACAGTTTATTTCTTGCAATAAAAATAATTTGGCATTTTTTTGTGATTCTTGTCAATTATCCAAACATAAACGTTTACCATTTTCGGATTCTTTAAATCGTACTTTAATGACCTTTGCTATTCTACATTGTGATTTATGGACATCGCCTATTCTTAGTCATGCGAGTTATAAATACTATATGGTTTTAACGGTGGATTTCTGATGTGTGCAAAATGTAACATATAAATTACATCAAATAAGGCATAAAACTAACCCCTTTTTAGTACTAATGTTGGAAAAAGTGTGGTTTTTGTCATCCTTTTGAATTTACAGGACCAAATGAGCTTAAACGAGCAAAAGGAACAAATATACAGCCAAAACCAACATAAATACAAAGAAAAGGAATAAACGTGACATGCCCGACCCCTCGGCAGCATCCCCAAAGCAAAAACAAGGAAACAGAAGACTGACCAGAGCCCGTGCCCACTGGACAAGGGGGTGTGGTCAGGCGCCTACAGAAAAGACAAAGCTGTGGAAGCTTCTACGCCCACCACGGGGGTGTGCCCAGCTCAGCACGGGGCATGGTCAACGCTAAGATACGCATAATCTTGTAAAATCTTGATAGTATAGATACGCTTCTGCCCACACGGCCGTGCCCGCGGAACACGGGCCGTGTGGAGCCCTCTGCTAACACATGCATTTAATGAAGGAAGAGAAAAGGCTGGCCACGGGGGCGTACCCTCTGGACACGGGGCCATGGCCAGGGTTCTGTTCAGGCTATAAATAGGTGTGCTTGGCTCACCTCAAAGGCATCCCTTGGCAAACCACTACTCTCCCACTTTGCCACCACTCTACCACCACTACACCACCAACACCCACCACCATCATCCATCATCCATCTTTAGAGTGTGTAGTAGTCTTGGGATCCAAGATTGATAGTAAGAGTTCATGCCAATCAAAGTCCATATTTAGCTATGTCACACCCTAACCGATGGCGGAAACATCGGGGCGCGACACTGAGCGAAACAGATTGTCCAGAAGTTTCCATAACAACTACTATTACCATTTATTTAAAACATCACGTCCCATACCATGACATAAAAAGTAGCATAGTTATTACAGGCAAAATCAAGACAAATAGTTCTGCTCCGACAACTCAGAATTTAAATACAGACACTTCGTTTATTTGTTTCTAGACCTTTCCTAGCCTCGATTTCACAGCAAGCCAAGCATTTAAACATCTTAAGCACCTGCCACATACGTTAAAGTAAAAGTCAATACACATAGTGTAAAGGTGAGCATACAAGTTCAACAGATATAATAGAGTTCGAAATCGTTTACGCATAACCAGCACGTACACAGTGAGAAATGAAACACGTAAGTTATCGACATGATCCTATCAATACCAATGACTGCGGGTTGACTCCTCGAGGCAGTTCATAATACATGTTCACCACTGTGACCCATGTGATTAATGGTCCTTAACAACCCCTGAGTGAACAGGTGCTGAGTCCAAACTATAGTACTATCGTTGCTAAGGCAGGTAGACAACAATCCATGTGTAAACATAACAAACAAGCATTCATTAAGTCACATATAACATGCGGCAGAGGTTAGCGTTAAAGTATTACGTAGTGTGTTCGATATGATTTAGAATAAGTAACGTATGTAACACCCAAAAGTGCGTAAAGCAAAAGGGGTTCGAGTATACTCACAGCGATGATGGATTGAAGGGAGCGCTTAGAGCGAGATTAGCCTGAATAGTTAACGATAGCATAAACGAGAAGCGACGCGTAAAACAGGGCAAAGTGAAAGGTGTTGGATGGTAATCCGATCGGATGGCAATCCGATCGGATGGCCGGTCGATCGGATGACAATCCGTTCGGGTGGTCATCCGATCGGGCGACCACTCGATTGGGTTGTCATTTGATGTGTTTGTGTATGTTGGTTTACCTTTTGAAGTTTTCGTTGTAGCATTTTGAAAACAGAGAAGTATCTCTACCTTTCAGGTCGGTCGATCGAACAGCGGTTCGATCGGGTGATGATCCGATTGGTGGGACACTTAGTGAGAACAAGTTCACAGCAGTTTGTCACTCGATCAGATAGCAATCCGATCGGGTGGCAATCCGTTGGTCTTTATTCATGCATTGAACATGTTGAAAATTGTTTAAGTGTTGAAGTTCAAACATCACATGGTCGGGTGGTAATCCGATCGGATGGCAATCCGATCGGACGACAGCCCGTTCGATGTTCAGAACCTCAAAAGTTCGAAATAAAAGTCAAGTGTGGGACCAAGGTGCAAGCCGATCGGGTGGCTGTCCGATCGAGTGGCAATCCAATCGGATGGCTGTCCGATCGGACGGCAATCCGCCCCCGATGACCTGATCATCTTTACACTTGGTTGTTTTGATAGTTTACGGTTTTCTCGAGATAGTACGATAACTTGCTAAACAACAGGAACCTCGTCAAGACTTAGTGACCCGATCGGGTAGGAATCACCCTAGTCCGACCAGTCAACTGTTTGAGACAGTGTTTCATGTTTAACCCGAAATCATTAATCCCTTGGATAGAATCCGGATCTTGAACCAACGCATCACTAAGAAGGAGAAGAAGATCAGAACAAGGCCCAATTCTATCGGTTTTGAGTGGCGCGCCCCAGGGGGAGGTGCTAGGGCGAAAAGGACTGGCGAGCCCCATGGGGAGGTGCTAGGGCGAATGAAGCCTTTATCAAGTAGTTCCTGGAGCTGACTCGAGAGTTCGCGCATTTCGGACGGAGCGATTCGATAAGGAGCTTTAGCTACAGGGTTGGCTCCAGGAACGAGGTCGATACGAAAGTTGATATCACGACTTGGCGGAAGACCATGAAGATCATCAGGAAATATCTGGGGGAATTCACAAACAACAGGAACGTCTTTCACTTATGTTTTTCCTTTGTTTTCCTTCTCCGCTATTACAATGTTGGCCAAGAAAGCTCTGTATTCCTTGCGGAGATACTTGCTAGCTTGGACACATGACATGAGCTTAAGACCTTTCGAGGGAGTTTCACCATAAACACACAATTGATCACCATTCGCTAGCGAGAATCGAATCATCTTATCAAAGCACACAACTTCAGCATGGTTTTCACGAAGAAAGTCCATGCCTACTATGATGTCAAAACTACCGAGCTGCATCGGAATGAGGTCAATGGGGAAGATGTGATTGTTGAGCTCAAGAGTACAATCACGAAGAACAGAATTGACAGCGACAGTTCTTCCGATGGCAACTTCGACATCGAACGTCGAGGGGAGATGGGAGCACTTACGATTAAGGAGCTTTTCAAACTCAAACGATACAAAACAGTTATCGGCTCCAGTATCAAACAAACACGAAGCATAAATACCATTCACAAGGAACGTACCATTAACCACATTATTGTCATCCTGAGCCTGGCGCACATTGATGTTGAAAGTTCGGGTGTGAGCTGCTTGTTGTTGTTGCTGCTGAGGCTGTTGCTGCTATTGTTGCTGAGGCTGCTGCTGTTGTGGCTCTTGCTTCACAACCCGATTGGGGAACATGTTTGCGAAGTGGTTAGGATCACCACACGCAAAACAGACTCTGGAGTTGACCGCGGGTGCCGGAGCCGTTTGTTGGCCTTGAAGGGCAGGAAGTAGAGCTTGATGAGCAGTAGCTTGAGCTGGTGCTTGTCGAGGACTTGTACGGCAGTTGGCGGTGAAGTGGCTGTACATATTGCAATGCACACAAAATCTGCAGGCGATACCCACTGGGTGATGATAAGTACATGTCGGGCACGCAGGGTGGGGGCCAGTGTAAGCACGCTTTGCAGGCGGTGCTTGGGTAACTGGTGCTGGAGCTGTTCGGTGTTGAGATTGCTGCTGAGCTGGTATAGCTTGGAGTGGAGCAGCGATAGTGACATCACAGTTCTTGTTGCTGGAGTTGCTGTTGTTCTTCCTCTTGTTGCTCGATGCGGTGGTGGTTTCGGTGGTCGCGGCGGTGGTAGCTTGATGCAGGTTCTTCGAAGCTTTATCCCAAAAACTAGCTTTGACTCGTTTGTCATTGATTTCAGCGGCAAGCAGGTAAGTCTCCTCGATTGTTGCTGGCTTTGAAGCATGCACAAAATCTGCAACACAATCCGGCAGAGCTCGGATATACTTCTTGATCGTCATATCAGCAGTCTTGACTTGATCAGGACAGATTATACTGAGCTGCTTGAAGTGGGCAGTTAAAGCAGCATTGTCACCATCCTTCTGCTTTATATGCCAAAATTTGTCCTCCAACTTTTGGCGCTCATGGGGAGGGCATAACTCTTCTAACATGACGTTATTCAACTCATCCCATGTTTGACCATAAGTTACGTCATTTCCTCATTTTTTCCTCTCGGCCGTCCACCAGTTTAAAGCGCGGGACTGGAAGACGCCGGTAGCATTCAGAGTGCGAAGATTGTCAGGACAGGCACTCTGGCGCAGGGTGAACTCGATCGAATCGAACCATTGAAACAAGGCCGTAGGGCCATCTTCGCCAGTGAATTCTTTCAGTCCGCAAGCTTTAAACTGCTTGAAGCTGAAAGCAGCTTTAGGGGTTTCAGTCCTGGACTCTTCGGACGATTTGCTCATATTCTCATATAGTTCCCTCATGATCTGAGGAACAGACTTCGCCATTTGCTTAGCGACGAGAGCAACAAGGCGTTTGTCTTTCTGGTGTTGGCGAGCAGTGCGCGAGTGACGGGATCCAGATGACGACATTGTCTACAACAGACATCGCCATAGGACTCAGACACAATATAATCGAATCTCACCTCACACGCCTAATTCTACTAAAGCTCAGGAACACGATCATGCATCACATAAACACATAGGCCCGTAATCACGGATTCACATAAGGAAAGAAGCACATAAGCACATAAGCATGTAAGCCACAGAAGCACTGAAGCATAAGAGGCAGTCAGAATAAAGAAACCTATCATTCAAAGTCCGCGACCGTTCGAGTATAGCGATTGCGATTAGCGAGTACACAGCGAGTAATATAGCACAAGCTAGTAACATAGCATGCGATCGTCCACAAGTAGCGATTTGTCAGTGGCATGTAATGTGTTGTGTGTGTCGAACAGAAACAAGGGCGTTAAATCGAAACCAGTAGTATCTCAAAACGCTAACAAATAAACACATAAAACCACATAAAATCCAACATAAAATGGCAAATATCAGAGTCGGCAATTGCGGGCTCAGAATCAAAACACATAAAATCAGCGATTGCGAGGTTAAGATCGAATAATAGGGTGACCTAGGCTCGATGGACGTTGACTACCCAAAGTGATTCGATTATTCGCAAGGATGTACCCAAATGTCCATGTTGACCTAATAGACTGTGCTCTATCACCGACATATGGTGAATGGTACCCGTCCTTTCGGTTGTTCAAACACTCGAGTCCTTGGAATCCATCGAGACTTTGGTGAGAGTTTTTGTAAAACAAAATGGGGAGCGGAACAAGTCATCAAGGTTCGGGTTTCACCCCTGACTTAACACTTTGTTCCTGTTTTGATAAAATAGAAAAGAAAATCTGCGTTAAAGTGCGGATTTCACTCCTGATCCAACGCAAACTCTCATGTTTACAAATAAAAAATGCGGGTTGAACAAGCAATTTAGTCGAGAGTTTGCGGTTTTTCACACCTAATCTCGACCTAATTGTTCGTTCCTTTTCAAAAATTAGAGTGCAGTGATAGTGTAGTGCAAGCGAGAATAGCGCGAGATACAGCAAGTAGGCTCGTACAAAACCCCTACAGGGTATGCACAAGTCGATCTGTTAGTACCTACTATAGACTAGGTCATTACTAAGACATCGACCCGGACTAGGTCGAGTCTTGCCTAATTCCCTATAGTTATGGCTCTAATACCAATCTGTCAAACCCCAACCGATGGCGGAAACATCGGGGCGCAGAACTGAGCGAAACTGATTTTCCAGAAGTTTCCATAACAACTACGATTACCATTTATTTAAAACATCACGTCCCATACCATGACATAAAAAGTAGCATAGTTATTACAGGCAAAATCAAGATAAATAGTTCTGTTCCGACAACTCAGAATTTAAATACAGACACTTCGTTTATTTGTTTCTAGACCTTTCCTAGCCTCGATTTCACAGCAAGCCAAGCATTTAAACATCTTAAGCACCTGCCACATACGTTAAAGTAAAAGTCAATACACATAGTGTAAAGGTGAGCATACAAGTTCAATACATATAATAGAGTTCGAAATCGTTTACGCATAACCAGCACGTACACAGTGAGAAATGAAGCACGTAAGTTATCGACATGATCCTATCAATACCAATGACTGCGGGTTGACTGCACGAGGCAGTTCGTAATACATGTTCACCACTGTGACCCATGTGATTAATGGTCCTTAACAACCACTGAATGAACAGGTGCTGAGTCCAAACTATAGTACTATCGTTGCTAAGGCAGGTAGACAGCAATCCATGTGTAAATATAACAAACAAGCATTCATTAAGTCACGTATAACATGCGGTAGATGTTAGCGTTAAAGTATTGCGTAGTGTGTTCGATGTGATTTAGAATAAGTCACGTATGTAACACCCAAAAGTGCGTAAAGCAAAAAGGGTTCGAGTATACTCACAGCGATGATGGATTGAAGGGAGCGCTTAGAGCGAGATTAGCCTGAATAGTTAACGATAGCATAAACGATAAGCGGCGCGTAAAATAGGGCAAAGTGAAAGGTGTTGGATGGTAATCCGATCGGATGGCAATCCGATCGGATGGCCGGTCGATCGGATGACAATCCGTTCGGGTGGTCATCTGATCGGGCGACCACTCGATTGGGTTGTCATCTTATGTGTTTGTGTATGTTGGTTTGCCTTTTGAAGTTTTCGTTGTAGCATTTTGAAAACAGAGAAGTATCTCTACCTTTCAGGTCGGTCGATCGAACGACGGTTCGATCGAGTGACGATCTGATTGGTGGGACACTTAGTGAGAACAAGTTCACAGTAGTTTGTCACTCGATCGGATAGAAATCCGATCGGGTGGCAATCCGTTGGTCTTTATTCATGCATTGAACATGTTGAAAATTGTTTAAGTGTTGAAGTTCAAACATCACATGGTAGGGTGGTAATCCGATCGGACGACAGTCTGTTCGATGTTCAGAACCTCAAAAGTTTGAAATAAAAGTTAAGTGTGGGACCAAGGTGCAAGCCGATCGGGTAGCTGTCCGATCGGGTGGCAATCCGATCGGATGGCTGTCCGATCGGATGGCAATCCATCCCAGATGACCTGATCGTCTTTACACTTGGTTGTTTTGATAGTTTACGGTTTTCTTGAGATAGTACGATAACGTGCCAAACAACAGGAACCTCGTCAAGACTTAGTGACCCGATCGGGTAGGAATCACCCTAGTCTGACCAGTCAACTGTTTGAGACAGTGTTTCATGTTTAACCCGAAATCAGTAATCCCTTGGATAGAATCCGGATCTTGAACCAACGCATCACTAAGAAGGAGTAGAAGATCAGAACAAGGCCCGATTCTATTGGTTTTGAGTGCATTAAGTGTAAAAGAGTTGAAAAAAAAGTTAGAAACCATCTTTCAATCCTTCTCACCATGAATATGTTCAGATCTATGCAAGATCTTTGTTTATTCATGTGGAAATCGTTCAGATCTAAGTTGTTCCTGGTGGATTGAAGCCAAAACATGAAGTTCATAAGAACACCATGATGACATCATCCTAGAACACCTTGAATCTAGTGATTTCACGGTTAAAAGTTAAGATTCAAAAGATAGAAAGGTGTAGGAGTGCGTGTAGATCAAGAAAGTACAAGATTTAGGTTGAAAACTTACATGAATCGCGAGAAATTGGAAGAAAAGTAGGCTGGAGCGAGTTGGGTCGAGTGAGAGCTGTCAACATCAAGTGATGTGACATATGAGGGGTATTTATAGGGTTTCCATAAAAGGAAAGTGGGGGAAACTGGCTGGTCGATCGGGTGGCAACTCGATCCGTTGGCCACTCAATTGGAGTGATCGGCGCGACGAGTTTTGCGGTTTCGATTCGCGTGTTGAGCGTTGCGATGCGATAGAGTTTCTCATTAAATCACTTTTAAACCTAACTACTATATCTAACATACAATCATCATAATTGACTTGCGTTTAGCGTTTGCGATTCGATTGCGATAGCGTTGCGATTGCGTTTCGATTAATCACCACAACATAAACATAAATAAACATGCACAGGTAACACATAAAAGGCACACACACATAAACAATATCCAGAAAGCGTAATTCGAGTTGCGAGTGCGATTGCGATGCGATAAGCGATAAAACATGCGATAACATCGATTAAACCTCGATTATTAACAAGTACTCCCCATAATACAACTAACGTAAAAGCACAAATAAACTATCTACTAGTCAAAGAAGTCAAAACAGGGATTGAGCAAGGAGTGACAGATAGCAATTAGCAATCTTTTCTTCCTTTGACTTCAATGTTGACTTTGACTTTGACTTTCGAAACACGGGGTGTTACAAGCTAAGCCTCTTACATCACTTGGTGAAGACAAGTCTTTTATGTATTACTTTTGATTTTTAATCTTTCGGCACTTTTTATTTGGTTTTGTA
The DNA here is from genome assembly GCA_030545235.1 of Helianthus tuberosus. NCBI lineage: Eukaryota > Viridiplantae > Streptophyta > Magnoliopsida > Asterales > Asteraceae > Helianthus > Helianthus tuberosus. Next base: position 106,563,123 of record CM060414.1, on the reverse strand, counting down.
TTAATGACTTTAATAACTAGTTTCTTATGTTGAAGGTGATTTTTCTTTATCATTTGTCTGTGGTGTCTTAGCATTACTTTACTGTCTATATAAAGTAAAAGATTTACACCATTCATGTCTCTACGGTCTATATAGAGATATGTTGGCTAATTGGTCGGGGGTTAAGGGAATGGTTTAGTAAGGTTTCTTGCCTTTTTCAGTGTATAGATCCTGCAAGGATCTGGGTCAAGCTTACTAGGACCTCCTTCAATACCCACTGGTATTGGATGGCGGGGGTGCGAATAGCTTGATCCCCTCATATGTAAACTACTATTAATACATTAAACCGGCTACTTGGGATTGTATCCCTGTTGACTTAAACCACTTTGCCGAGGGTAACGTCACCTTCAAAAGAGGGGCCTACCACTTTTCGCATTAATAACTTAATTGATTATCTTTCAATATTCCGACCCTTTGTGATTGTATCCTTGCTTACTCAAACCACTGGGTTGAGGGTAACGTCACCTTCAAAAGAGGGGCCTACTGCTATAACTAAGATAATCTCTTAAAAAGTCCGAAAGTGCGAAAATCATCAAAGGATACTTAAAAGGCGAGTCCGATCCAAGTGATTCATCTTGTCTATCTGTTTTTTTTACTTTATTTTTATTTCTGCATTTTTAGTTTTTTATTTTCTTGTTTAAAACCTTTTCTCAAAAATTCTAGATTGATTAGACGTTGAGGATAAACCGGTACTAAAAGCTCTTGTGTCATTGGACGACCTCGGTATCTTACCAACGCTATACTACGCTCACGATGGGTGCACTTGCCCAAGTGTGTATTTAGTCTTAGTAGAATATCGTGTTTTATAAATTTAAAACTTGACTAATGCGTAAAATGGGCTTAAAATATCAATAAAATCATAACACACCTAATGCACACCAAGTTTTTGGCGCCTTTGCCGGGGACACAAGGATTTTAAGAAATTTAGGAATCAACGGCCTAATTATTTTTACTTATTTTTCTATTTTTTTAGGATTTTTCTTAATTTTTCATCTTCTGCAGACTTCAGCACGGGGCCGTGCCCACTGAACACGCCCCCGTGCCCAATCTTTGTTACTGGCAATCCTGTTTTAAGTCAGACACTAGCTAAACAAGGGTCGTGCCCACTGAACACGCCCCGTGTCCAAACCCCAGTTACTGAAAACAGAACCGTAAGATCCTGACGGTTGGTAATTTCTGACAAAAATATAAGAGATATTGATTATTTTTACTTTCGCTCCTCTTATGGTGAATGGTGTCAAATATGTGGTGGATTTTATAAAGATTTAGAATGTTATTTTCTAAACTACACTCCCCACTATTTAGACCTATCATTTTCTTGTAACCTTAAGATGGGCGAAAGTCAAAACGATCCCTATCTCTCTCCCGAATGCCCTCAACCATTTCTTTTAGATGACATAACTTTCAAAGAATTATGTCAACTCGAAGAAATAATTCTCCAAATATTAAAAGAGCTTGAGATGAAAACAAGTTATTCATCACAAGACGACAATCAAGGAGAATTATTGGGGACGCATCCGGATTCTAACAACATCGTAGTTACCAAAAGCACCTCTAACTCTTGTGAGGACTTGAGCGATAGTCGTCCCTGTGTCGATTGTGCCGTGAAGGACTCTCCATCGATCTCCACCGATGCGTTCATAGACCTGAGCGATTCGACATACACCTTCTTTAACGAAAGCCCGGATAAGGGGAATAAAGGTCGGTTTCGCCCACCGATATTTAGCTTAGGTTTTACCCTTTCCGATAACCTCTTGCGTTCTTGTTTAAATCAAGAGCAATTATGGTACCTTAGGCACTTTGATACGTGGTTGAAAACCGGTGCTTGTAATTGCTTAATTTGATGTTATTGCATAAGTTTTAGTTTCGAATAGCCTACTTTTGATTAGATATGTATTTTGCAGATCTAGCAGAGTTTAAGGAGCTTTTCGGAAGCTTTACGGGTCACCGGAGCAAAAATGGAACCACCGGGATGCGAAACGGGTCAATCGGACTCAAGAAATGGAAGAAACAGAAAACCAAACATCTGGGCACCGTCGCCGACGCCCATATGGGCCGTCGCCGACGGTTTGCACAAAGTTCCGTCGCCTGGTTTGTCCGTAGACAGCAAGATACACCGTCGGCTCTAACTCAACAATTAAGGACCGTCGCCGACGGGGCATCAGGCCGTCGGCGACGGCTCGTCAATACTGCTGCGCGGTTGATTTTGTTTTGGGTCAAAATAACGAGTAAAAGGGGGTTGTTGACATCAATTCGGGAGTTACACATTGTTTTGGAGTTTGAACTTGATCTTGGAGCCTAAACAAAAGATCATTCACCTACCATTCACCTCACTTCATCTCTACAATCCGAAATCATCACCATCATCTCAATCAATCCATCATCCACAAACCCTAATCCTTCCACCATCATCATCTTTTCACCAAACCTCATCATTCACCATTCTCAAGGCTTCAAGATGACTCCATCCGCATTCCAAGCATCCGGTGATCAAGTTGCATCAACCATGAGCGGCTAATCATCTCGGTTTCACCCCGGTGTAGGTAGTTGTTACTTTTAGGGTTTCAATTTGTTCTTGTTTCATCTTAGTGACAATTTGTATTTGGTTTTTGAAACTTTTGACAATAGTATTACATTTGTTACGAATTCGTGAATTGTCGAACGATGTTAAAAGTTATGACTTTGCGAAACGGTGATATGTAATTGTACGTTGTCGTTGTTAGGATTTACTTGTGTTGATTACAAAGTGTCTTTTTGTCCGTTCTTCGGGGCGTTGATAGTTAGTAGCACCTAAGTCACGGTACACTAAATCCGTTAATCGAATGCATTTGAGTTGAAACTAAAACTTGTAGAAATCCTAGGTTAACAATTACCGAACCCGGGTGTGATTCCTTTTTATTATAATTGTTCTAGTATCCAAAATTCTTGCAATCGTTAATTAGTAGTTGTTACTCATTTTTATCACATCATCTAGTTTAAAATCATATCTTCCAAATAAACAAAAACACAACATTATTCTAGTAAGCTTCATAATCGTGACACAATTGTTTAATTCATTCGAATCCATACACAAACCACATACTCTTCGTGGTTCGACCCCTTACTACCACTAACTATCTGTTAAGGGTAATTTGGGCTTATAAATATTATCTTTGACCGGAGCGCGACACTCCGATCAAATTTTGGCGTCGTTGCCGGGGAGTGCGTGCGCTTTGTGTGTGGATATTGTTTGAATTTGTGTGATTATCTGTTTAATTTGTTTAGCTTTCTTTTTGTACTTGTCTTTTTCCTTGTTACGCGGGGTGTGTTACTTGTGCAGATTACAGGTAGTGCATGCATACGCGGAACTCCGGGAGGACTTCACCTTTAGTCTACGAACCGGAAATCGAACGAGTTGCAAGAAGAAACTTAGCAAGCCGGTTAGAAGCAACACTTGCTTCTAATCAAACCAACCAAACACCACAACATACACCATCCATTGAAACTGGTTCAATGGCAAACCAAAATTCTAATCACCCAAACCTCAACCAAAACCAATTCCAATCCCGAGGAACCTTTTATCCCGCTCAAAATGTTCAACCCATGCCTCAAGAGCAACCGGGTGGTAACAATAACAATGGACCACCTACACCACCTTTCCAAAACCAAAATCCCAACAACAATCAAAGAACACCTCAACAACAAAATCTTCATAGACACAACTCCCTACCCATTAACCTAGATGACCGGAATGTCAATTCCGACCGTCGGGGAAATCGTGATCGCGGCAATCCCGCAAATGAAGACCCATTCTTCAACATCGACGACTTGAGGAATGCAATCCCCGATGATGAACCTTATAGTGTTCCCGGTTATCAATCGCCGGAACATGTGAGTGTTCATACGGAAAATTCGGATGACGGAGGATATTATGATGATAGGGCTAACGATGACGAAGATTGGGGCTACGTGAATAGGGGAAACGTCTACAACGCAAGAAGATATGATGATGAGGAAGTTGGCTACCAATATGCCAATTACGTTGGGGACGACGAATACGGTTACGGAGGTGGAAGAAATGATGGTTATGGGAACAACCGTCAACCACGAAACAATGACCAACGGAATCGGAATGATGGGTTTTATAACAACAACAACAATGCAAACCCTAACCGGATTCCTCGTTTTGTGGGAGGTGGTGACCTAAGGGATAATCGAAGAGATAATCGAAGAGATGATCGAAGAGATGATCGAAGGGATGATCGAAGAGGTGAAAGACGGAATAATAGAAGACCGGGTGATCAAGAAGTTAATGGTCCACATCGTCGTCAACGACCTCCACGGGGAGTGAATGATCGTTTTAGGCCGGTTGTCACCGAGAACGATTCACCAATCGTTTGTGAGAGGAGGATGTTTGATTGTAAACCACACTACATCAACATACTTCCTCATTTTAATGGAAGATCTAACGACGAACCGTATACACATTTGATGGAATTTTCTTCGGTTTGCAGCACTATCGGGGGTCACAACTTTGCTTTAGAGGAGGTCAAACTTCGACTATTCCAATTTTCACTGAAGGATAAGGCAAAGCAATGGTTCCTCACACTTCCCGCAAATAGTATTCGCACTTGGGGAGAAATGCAACAAGCGTTCCTTGATGAATACTACTCAATGGCGAAGACCGATGACGCTCGTGATGAAATTAGGTCTTTTCGCCAATTATCGGGCGAACCGTTACATGAGGGCTTTACAAGATTTAGAGAAATGATGCGAAGATGCCCTCATCATCAAATCGAGAAGTGGGAGTTGGTTAAATGCTTTGTACGGGGTCTAGATGACAATACATGGAACCGACTTGAATCCACAAGTAATGGGACCCTCCTAAGCAACCATGAAGACGATGATTGGGAGTTTTTGGAACGAATGAGCAAGCGTTCGAAAGAGAAAGAATCGGCCGACCGAGCCAAGAAGCATCCCGTTTCCCGATCACTTCCCGATCTTGACTCTAAAGATCGGATTTCCACTCTAGAGCGGGAAATGGCTCGTATGAAGAAGAAAGAGGTAAATGCGGTTCAATTTGAGGTATGTGAAGGTTGCGGTGATATTGGACATAGAGCGGAACAATGTCCAACGGGGTCAGTTGACTATACGGAGGAAGTCAATCAAGTGTATGGAGATAGGAAGCAATATGACATGAACTCCAACACTTATCATCCGGGTTTGAGGAATCACCCCAACTTCCGATATGGTAATGCTTCAAATCAAATGAACCCGAATTTTCAATCGGGTAACCAAGGAGGTCAAAGCGGAGCATCATATCAAAACCGTCAAGGTGGTAATCAAGGAGGTTATCAACGAAATTATAACCAACGGTATCAAGGTAGGGACAATAATTACCAAGGTGGGTACCAAAGGAATTACAATAACCAAGGCGGTAATGGAAGCGGGTCGAACAATCAAACCGGTGGCGACGATTTGGGTGCCAAAATGGATGCTTTGTTGAATATGCAAAAGGAATCTCATCATGATATCAAGGATATAAAGAAGACAAACGAGATTCGGGATAAAGCACATGAGGCATTGGCGAAGCAAGTGGGCCAACTCGCGGAAGAAATGGCTCAAATGAGAGGAAGCACGGGAAGACTCCCAAGTGACACCGCGGTGAACCCTAAGCATCAAGGGTCAAACTCAAGGAACACACGTGAGGTACCAATTAATAAAATTACTTTACGTAGTGGTCGAGTCGTTGATGATGGTGTCAAAACACCATCACCCCAGTTTGTTGAAGGGGTGGTGGAGGATGCTAGTGAAGATGAGAATGAGAATGGTCAAACGGGTCAAAATAAAAATGACTCGAAAAAGAACAATGATACCCCCGTTGTGACCATCCCCGTCCCCAAGGCTAAGGAAAAGGGTGTGGAGGCTAATACCGCCCCTTATCCCGAAGCATTGAAGGGGCCCGTGAAAAAAGTTGTAAACAAAAGAGGTCCACAACAAGAAGAGTTGTTGGAAATTTTTAAACAAGTAAAAATCAATTTACCTCTTTTGGATGCAATTAAACAAGTACCGTCGTATGCTAAGTACTTGAAAGATTTGTGTACCCAAAAACGCACTCACAAATTTCCAAAAAAATTAGATTTAACCGAAAATGTGAGTTCGATTCTTTCGGGTGCACTTCCACCTAAGCTCCAAGATCCGGGTGCGCCTATCATTTCAATTCAAGTAGGCGATTTTAAAATCAACCGGGCACTTCTAGATCTTAGTGCTAGCGTGAGCATTCTACCGGGTAGTTTGTATGACCAATACGAGTTTGGTCCACTTCAGTCGTCTAACACCACCGTGGTGTTAGCCGATTTGACACCTAAACTACCCCGTGGAATTGTTTCGGATGTGATAGTGAAAATCGAGGATTTCTACTATCCGGTGGACTTTTTAGTGCTTGATTATGTGGCAAAGGACCCAACCAAACAACCTACGGTGATTTTGGGTCGACCGTTCTTAGCAACCGCGAATTCTCAAATTGATTGCAAAACGGGAACGGTTGACATGACATTTGGAAACCGAAGGTTGAGGTTGCATGTTTTTTCCGGACTTATGAACCCTCCAGTTGATGATGAATGCTATATGGCGGACGTCGTTGACACGTGTATACCTCTTTGCGACACAGTCGTAGATGGGGAAAACACAATGGAGGATTGTTATATGTTTGACAGGTCACAGGTGGAGATGGATAAGAGCATAGACGAGGAAGTGAGAAGTTTGGAGGTGCTTGCGGTTAGAGAGGGAAAACCGACATGGACGCACCAAGTTGAGAGTTTACCGGAGAGCATCGACACCAAGTTGAAGCCGTCATTAGTAGAGCCTCCGGAGGTTGAATTGAAGGTGTTGCCTAAGCATCTCAAGTATGCTTATGTTGGTGAAGGCAACACGCTCCCGGTTATCATTGCATCAAACTTAACCGTGGAGCAAGAGGATAAATTGATGGATGTTTTGGTCACTAATCGGGCGGCGATTGGATGGACCATTGCTGATTTAAAGGGTATTAGCCCCTCGGTGGTGATGCACAAAATCATCACGGAAGAGAATGTGACTCCCGTTCGAGATGCACAACGGAGATTAAATCCGAACATGCGGGAGGTAGTGAAGAAGGAAGTGCTGAAATGGCTAGATGTGGGTATCATTTACCCGATCTCGGATAGCCAATGGGTGAGCCCAACACAAACGGTTCCCAAGAAAGCGGGTATACAAGTCGTCAAAAATGATGCAGGTGAAGAGGTAGCCACTCGGCCGGTAACCGGGTGGCGAATTTGTATTGACTATAGGAAGTTGAATACCGCAACTTCCAAAGATCATTTCCCTTTACCGTTCATTGATCAAATAGTTGAGAAATTATCGGGGCAAAAATTTTATTGTTTCTTAGATGGCTATTCTGGTTATAACCAAATCGCCATCCATCCGGAAGACCAAGCAAAGACCACGTTTACTTGTCCCTATGGCACTTTCGCATTTAGGCGAATGCCGTTTGGATTATGTAATGCCCCCGCCACCTTCCAAAGGTGTATGATGAGTATCTTTTCAGATATGGTGGGGAAGTCTTTGGAAATCTTCATGGATGATTTCTCAATTTTTGGGTCATCTTTTGAGGCTTGTTTGGATCAACTAGATAAAGTGTTAAGAAGGTGTGTCGAAACTAGTTTGGTCTTAAGTTGGGAAAAGAGCCATTTTATGGTTCAAGAGGGAATAGTGTTGGGACACGTGGTGTCAAGTCGTGGGATAGAGGTTGATCGTGCAAAGGTACAAGTCATATCTACTTTACCGTATCCCACGACCGTTAAAGGTGTTAGGTCATTTCTAGGTCATGCGGGTTTTTACCGGCGGTTTATTAAGGGTTTTAGTGACATAACCAAGCCTTTATGTAACTTGTTGTTAAAAGATCAACCGTTTGATTTTAATGAAAATTGTCAAAATGCTTTTAACAATTTGAAAGAGAAGTTGGTTGAGGCTCCAATCTTGCAATCGCCAAATTGGTCTTTTCCTTTTAAAATTATGTGCGATGCGAGTGATTATGCGGTGGGGGCCGTGTTGGGACAACGGGTCGATAAGAAACCCGTTGCCATATACTACGCGAGTAAGACTCTTTCGGATGCACAATTGAATTACACTACTACCGAAAAAGAGCTACTTGCGGTGGTATACGCATTGGATAAATTTCGGGCATATATATGGGGTAGTAAAGTGATTATTTATTCTGATCACACTGCAGTTAGGTACCTCATGGAGAAGAAAGATGCAAAACCGAGGTTAATCCGATGGGTGTTGTTGCTCCAAGAGTTCGATTTGGAGATACGGGACAAAAAGGGTACCGAAAATGTTGTGGCGGACCATTTGTCCCGGTTGATGGTTGAAGAGGATCCTACAACTGTAGAGATCAATGAGTCTTTCCCAGATGAGCACATAATGAAATTAGATAAATTGCCATGGTATGCTAACATTGTCAATTATCTTGTTACAGGTGATATGCCGGCACATTGGGATAGACGGAAGAGGCAACACTTCATGTCCCAAATCAAGTACTATCGGTTGGAAGAACCGCATTTGTGGAAGGAGTGTGCGGATCAAGTTATAAGAAGATGCATTGATGACGAAGAGATTCCAAGCGTGTTGCAGCATTTACACTCATTTGCATGTGGTGGTCACTTTAGTGGTCACAAAACGGGTCATAAAGTGTTAAATAGTGGTCTTTTTTGGCCTACTATTTTCAAAGATGCAAATGAGTTTGCCAAAAATTGCATAGAGTGTCAAAAACTAGGGGGTATTTCAAAAAGGGATGAGATGCCCATGCAACCAATCCTTGTAGTCGACATTTTTGACGTGTGGGGAATTGATTTCATGGGCCCATTCCCCAATTCCTATGGCAATTTGTATATCTTGGTGGCCGTTGACTATGTGTCAAAATGGGTCGAAGCAATCGCCACCAAGACAAACGACCATTCCGTAGTGTGTAATTTTGTCCAAACCGGTATTTTCTCAAGGTTTGGGATTCCTCGTGTCATCATAAGTGATGGAGGCTCCCATTTTAAAAATTTTCGGTTTGGAAAACTTCTAAAGCGGTTTGGTGTTGACCATAGGATTGCCACCCCCTATCACCCGCAAACAAGCGGGCAAGTTGAGGTGTCAAATAGGCAAATCAAAGAGATTTTACAAAAGACCGTGCGGGCGGACCGTAAGGATTGGTCAATTAAATTGAACGATGCTTTATGGGCCTACCGTACGGCACATAAGACACCTATTGGCACTACACCTTACCGGTTGGTTTATGGTAAAAATTGTCATTTACTGGTTGAACTTGTGCATAAATCATTATGGGCTATTAAGGAAGTTAATGTTCAATATGATGATGCAGGAAAGGAAAGGAAACTCAAGCTATGCGAGTTGGAGGAGCTACGGGAAATGGCATATGAATGCGCGTCCAATTACAAGGATGGGATGAAGAAGGCGCATGATGCTAAGTTAAGGAAGAAAGAATTCGAGGTTGGGCAAAAGGTGTGGCTTTACAACTCGAAGCTCAAATTCTTTCCCGGAAAGCTCCGAAGCAAATGGATGGGACCCTATGTGATCACCCGGGTTGGACAATTGGGTGATGTTACCATCGAGGACCCGAAGGATGGGATACGACAAACGGTAAATGGTCATCGGCTAAAACCGTTTCTTGATGGTAACGAGAAGGTAGACGAAAACAAGGAATTGGTGAGCTTTGTGGTAAGCACACCAATTTACGAGGTCGACTAACAAGGACCGGTAACATTTTGTGTAAAGTTATGTACAATTATTTATTTGTTTGTGTGTGTTTATGTTAATCGTTTTCGTTCCATACTAATCTCTCTTGATTGTGTGAAGTCCGGAAATTCCGAACGGGTCACGAAGATACAAGGTATGTTTTAGACTTGGTTATGTGCATTGAGGACAATACACGATTTTTTTGGGGGGTGGTAGGGCCGTTGACGGTTGTTCGTTTAAAAATTTTAACTTATAAAAATTCACAAAAACAATTTTAATAATTTTTAGGATTTTTGATTGTACATAGTCCCTTTATTAAAAGTTCATAAAAATCCTCCTATTTTTCAAAAAAAAAAAAAAAAAAATTCATTTTCGAGAAACCGTCGCCGACGATGGGTCTTCTCGTCGCCTACGGCCTCTATAAAACCTCCGTCGCCCATGTTTGTCCGTAGACAGCAACATAGGCCGTCGCCTGTTTTTAACATATATGCTTACCGTCGCCGACGGTCATAACCCCCGTCGCCGACGGTCCCTAGATAATCAGCCGACGCTGATTTATGCTTCACACCAAGGTTCGAACCCAAACTCTTTTGATACTCGTAAAACTCGTTCCAAACAGGGTTTTAACCATACAAAAGTCTTGAAAACCTTATCACATGCCCACCTAACTTCAGCTAGCAATTCCATACGTTCTATTCTCTCTCTTGCAACCCATCTTCTTCCAAAACTTCTCAAGAACCCTAATCCTTCTCCTTCTCATAACTTTCTCAAATCTACACCAAATCAATTGATTCTTGAGCCTAACTTGTGTAGTTTTTCGAGAGGAACAAAACCCCCATAACGGTTTCCATCAAATCTTGCTCGCTTGCACGATTTCTGGACGTGAGTTTTTAGGGTTTTGAAGAGTGTTCATCCAAGTATCTTGTTTGCACTTGTTATTAGTTCTTCTTGTTATCTAACATCAAAGGTATGAACTTTCAGTAAAATTTATGCATGATTATTATATACATTGTTGATTTCTTCCGAAATTTTAAGCATATTGTTTAAGAGTAGGTTCTCTATCATAATGTAGGATGTTTTAGCATAAACTTAAGAATGTTTGCTTGATTTGGGTGGGATTTGAGCATGCTTTAGTCTTGGTGATGTGATTACACTAGATTTGTGCATGATTGAACATAGTTGTGATGTTGAATATTGTTGAAAACATGAAATTTTGCGAAATTTTTGGAATAAACATGTTTAATCGATATAGATGATAAGATGTGCAACTTTGGAAGTTTAAAAAGGCGATTTTACATCTAATTATTGATTGAAATTCAACATTACATATTATGTTCAAAGTTTGAGATTGTTGAAGGTTTGGAGTGTACTAATTGTTGTTGTCTTTGTCTTGTGATTGTAGCCATGCTCCGAGGAAGTAAGAAAGCAAAGACCTCCGGTCAAGGTTCATCTTCGGGAGCCGGTTCAGGCTCCGGGGTATATCAAAGGCAATGGGAACAACTAAGTAATGTAGTAGAGGGTGATGGGCAACTTATTCGACAGGATTGGGATTGGGAAGAAGAAAAAAATAGTAGACCGGCTTTGGCATGGAAGGACGAGAAAACAAAGGCTCTTTCTCGTTACAACAATAAGAGGTTAGAAGCCAAAATGTGGAAGATGAAAATGGTTACGGGTGTTTCAAAATCCGTACCCGAAAGGACAGTTTGTGAACGTACGGTAGATGTTGAAGAGTTTAGGAAGATTGGTATAGTGAAAAGGTTTGAGAAACTTGGCTAGGAACGGGTGATTGACTGGTGTGAGGATATCACTACTCGGGTATACTTGGGGGCAGTTTGTGAGTGGTTATCCACCCTTCGTTTTGAACACTCTGATAGACCGGCTCATAGGTGGAAGTTGATTGGTAACATTGGAAAAAATCAAATGGTCATGTCTTTCGAACATATGAATGCTATAGCGAGGTTTGACTCACTTGGGGTCGACGCGTATGAATATTATGGGTATGATCAGTTTTTGGACAACAAGAAAAACGATGCTGACCCAGTGAGGCTTTTAGAGGACACCCTACTAGGTTCTGGGGGTGCGGGAGAGTCGAGAAGTGATTTGTCTTTGATGGGAAAGATACTCCAAGGTATCTCGTTAGAGAACATTATGGTACGGTTCGGAGACCGTGGAAAGGTGAAGGCACCCGACTGTCGGGTTTTGCATGCATTGTTATATGGGACGCCCAAGCTCTCGTGGCGTCAAATTGTTATGATCAACACATGGGATACACGAGAATCGTTTAAACGAAAGATGATTCCTTATGCAAGGTTGATTAGCGCCATGATTCTCCAACAGAATGCATTACCTCAAGACTCACTGTGGGTGTCTAAGCCAATTGATCAATTCAACTTCGCCTCTATGAGGCGACATTGGAAAATAACTGTGAAAGCTTTTGGGCATTTGCATACGGTCGAAGATGAGCAAGGGGATAGTTATCGGGTTAATGACAAATAGGGTGATGAAGAAGGTGAAGAAGAAGAGGGCGATGAGGAGATGCCCGATGTTGAGGAGGAAATTGATCCTTCCGGTCCGCGGGGACCGAGGAAAAGGTATAGGAGGAAGCATAGGGAAATCTCTGCCAATGTGGCAGATTTTGTGAATCAAAGGCAAATACCGTCGTATCGGTTGTGGAACCGTGGAGATCAAGCGATCTATGACAATGTGTCGGCGGGTATTGGTGAAGCAAGAGAGTACCATGCTAGTAGGAACGAATGGGAAGAGGCGCAAGGGGCGTACTCGCAGCAACAATGGGGTTTTCAAGCATCTTTCCGCGAGAGGGTGGAAAAGCAGTTGGAGGAACAACAGCTGCAACATGCGTTACAACAATCACAAATGGAACGCATGATACAGTTGCAAGAGGAAGAAAGGGCCCATAGACAGGCATGGGAAGAAGAGGCGGCTAGGAACCAAACTGCACAAAGAGAGTTGGACCAACGCCGATGGGGAGCGTTGGCTTTCTCTAACCAAATGGCGATTAATAACTTCAAGGTGCTCCATGATCAAGAACGCCATCAAAGAGATTATCAAGCCGGTCTCCCATATGTTGAACATTCGGGTTGGACCGATTACCCCAACCTTCCTCATCCGCAAGGGCCATCCGATCCAACCCCTCATTGGCCCGAGGCAGTCGGCTCGAGTTTTGTTCCAATGCCATACCAACCGCCACCTCAACAAGAGTCAAGCCCGCTAGATAACTATAGGGAGATGTTCGAGTCCCTCACTGGTTATCAATACCAGCCTAACCCGCCAGTGGATCCAAACGAGCGATATCAACGGTAGAGGTATGGTATGTCTTTTGTTGTTGTTGTTGTATATTATTTTTTTTTCTTATTTTCATTTTGTTATTTAAATTCTCGCCTAGTTAAATGAACTTTGTGGGTGTGTTCCCTATATAACCCTCACGAGACCTCTCGTCCTCCCAAGCTATTGGGGGGTTTAAAAGGGCTTGTTGCATAAGCTAAATGCAACCGTGATTCCTACGAAAGTGAGTTAGGTTTGTTGTTGTTGTAATTTATTTTCCACATAAATCAAAGTGAAATAACGTATAGCTTGGTAATATTTTCATAAAAGTGGTAGAACTAGGTAACTAACAAATTTTAGTGGTTGTGAGAAGCATGCTTCTACACAAGGGTTAAGATTTGTAGGTACATTTGGTTCGTGGGACAACTGCTTTCATGAAGAGAAGAATGAGCTCACAAACCAGGTGCATACGTTTCTTTTTACTTTTGATCTTTAGATTAGCAAATAAGTGGAGTGTATTTTGTATATTTTTTTTTTCGGGGTGAAATTGTGGGGGAATTAGCCGTGTCACATCCCTTGTGCGTTTAATACTCTAGTTCTTACACATTGAGGACAATATGTATCTCAAGTGTGGGGATGGGGGAGTAGTAAAAAATTTAGATTTTGACCCATTCATTTAAATACTACACATTGAGGACAATGTTCACCTCAAGTGTGGGGATGGGGGAAAATTTCAAAAATTTTTCAAAAATATCTTGTTTCAAAAGCGATCTTAAAAGCACAAGTAACTAAGTCAACGAGGGATGTCACAACCCATTTGGTCTATTGTCATGGTCAAGTTCGAATTAATAGCATGACGGGTATTTAACGGGTGGTTATTTGGGAATAATCCGCCTAAGAAACTAGTCTTTTATGCATGTCACATACCATACCCTTTTAGATATGTGAGGTTTTGAGCCACTTTTATATCATAGATTACATACCTATGTTTCTTTGTTTGAGTGGACCATTAGTCATATATTGTAGAACTTGCAACTTTTGATACGTTTGAGACTATAGACCGAATACAAGCACAAGAATGATTAAGGCATTAGGTAAACCTTTTCTCTTAAAACCATTTATCTATCCTTACCCAAACAAATCCCCTAGTCGCCCATTTTGAGCCTAAACCTTTCGTTTGACCACCCTATAGCCCATAACCGTTAAACCTTTTCTTTTAAACCCGTGTGATGGAAATTCGATTATAGGAGTCATTTTTTTTGTATAGTTGTTCTTGTTTGTTTGCATATATGTCAAAAAAAAAATTATGAAAAAGAATTGAAAATCGTCGAAGAAAAACACAAAAAGAAGTGTTAGTAGTTGTTGAATAAAAGGCGAATGTTGTTGCCTCATATTTGGTGTTTATAGTTAGTTTTGTTAGAATAATCTTTTGTAATAAAAATCGAATTTTCATCGCCTTAGCCACTTTAAAATATCCTAATTCATACCCTTAGCCTAGCCCCGTTACAACCCTCATAAAGACCTTATGACTTGTGCTTAGTGTTTGTGATCAATGGTGGAGAATGATTGAGTTGCAAGCTTATGCGGGTATGTGTTCTAATCGGTTTTGAGTGAATAGTCTTTGAAGTGCTAGTACATTATAAATATTAGCCAATTTATAAGCCGAGTGGAGAGAACATTGTGAGGGACATGCATGAATTGTTGGTTTTACAGGCGGGTTAATCTTGGGTAACCATTTGTGTACTTAAAATCACATTACTGTTAAATATATTGAAAATTGTAAAGAATTTGAACTTTAGCATGACATTGGACCTTAACCTTCGTCTCGGGAATGGGGTGTGTATTCGTTGTTCGACCCACGTGAAAGTGAACAACAGATTTGCTTGAGGGCAAGCAAAAGACAAGTGTGGGGATGTGATACGTGGTTGAAAACCGGTGCTTGTAATTGCTTAATTTGATGTTATTGCATAAGTTTTAGTTTCGAATAGCCTACTTTTGATTAGATATGTATTTTGCAGATCTAACAGAGTTTAAGGAGCTTTTCGGAAGCTTTACGGGTCACCGGAGCAAAAATGGAACCATCGGGATGCGAAATGGGTCAACCGGACTCAAGAAATGGAAGAAACAGAAAACCAAACATCTGGGCACCGTCGCCGACGCCCATATGGGCCGTCGCCGACGGTTTGCACAAAGTTCCGTCGCCTGGTTTGTCCGTAGACAGCAAGATACACCGTCGGCTCTAACTCAACAATTAAGGACCGTCGCCGACGGGGCATCAGGCCGTCGGCGACGGCTCGTCAATACTGCTGCGCGGTTGATTTTGTTTTGGGTCAAAATAACGAGTAAAAGGGGGTTGTTGACATCAATTTGGGAGTTACACATTGTTTTGGAGTTTGAACTTGATCTTGGAGCCTAAACAAAAGATCATTCACCTACCATTCACCTCAGTTCATCTCTACAATCCGAAATCATCACCATCATCTCAATCAATCCATCATCCACAAACCCTAATCCTTCCACCATCATCATCTTTTCACCAAACCTCATCATTCACCATTCTCAAGGCTTCAAGATGACTCCATCCGCATTCCAAGCATCCGGTGATCAAGTTGCATCAACCATGAGCGGCTAATCATCTCGGTTTCACCCCGGTGTAGGTAGTTGTTACTTTTAGGGTTTCAATTTGTTCTTGTTTCATCTTAGTGACAATTTGTATTTGGTTTTTGAAACTTTTGACAATAGTATTACATTTGTTACGAATTCGTGAATTGTCGAACGATGTTAAAAGTTATGACTTTGCGAAACGGTGATATGTAATTGTACGTTGTCGTTGTTAGGATTTACTTGTGTTGATTACAAAGTGTCTTTTTGTCCGTTCTTCGGGGCGTTGATAGTTAGTAGCACCTAAGTCACGGTACACTAAATCCGTTAATCGAATGCATTTGAGTTGAAACTAAAACTTGTAGAAATCCTAGGTTAACAATTACCGAACCCGGGTGTGATTCCTTTTTATTATAATTGTTCTAGTATCCAAAATTCTTGCAATCGTTAATTAGTAGTTGTTACTCATTTTTATCACATCATCTAGTTTAAATTCATATCTTCCAAATAAACAAAAACACAACATTATTCTAGTAAGCTTCATAATCGTGACACAATTGTTTAATTCATTCGAATCCATACACAAACCACATACTCTTCGTGGTTCGACCCCTTACTACCACTAACTATCTGTTAAGGGTAATTTGGGCTTATAAATATTATCTTTGACCGGAGCGCGACACTCCGATCACACTTCAGTGTTGTTCCGTCTAGTAAGGAACCGCCCGATCCGGACAAATTCCTTAAAACAAGACAAAACTTCATAAAACTCTCTAGCCACGGGGCCGTGTCCAGGTCAACATGCCCCGTGCCCATCTAAAAATTGACCACGGGGTCGTGTCCAGGCCAACACGCCCCGTGTTCAGAATACAGAAAAAAATGTGTCAGAGTCTTGTCTGACCACGGGGCCGTGTCCAGCCGACACGGGGCCGTGGTCAGCATGCTATCGTTTTCTATAAAGTCAACATGATTCCTGCACATTTGGACCCATTCCAAAGACCAAGATCTGCTGGGATCTTCACATATATCCTACAAGGTATATTCCAAAGAAGGTTCTCAAGAATCATCTTGTCTTTACCACTTTTGTCTCTTGCCTTCTTCTCCAAAAACTCCTCAAACCTCCCTTAAAGCTTGAAACTTCCATGTCTTCAAGCTTTATTGTGATATTTGCAAGGTTTTTAATCAAGGAATCTTATTAAAAAAAAGTTTTATAACACTGTTTTAAGTTATTTATGCTCAGAAATGTCTCAAAAGTCAGAAAAATAATTTAAAACACTAAGATTCCTTGTTTTAAAAATCTGCAGAATGGTGGCCACGGGGCCATGGCCGGAGTTACTATTTCATTATTTTGAACTTTTCGACTTGTTTTCTTAGAATGTCGAGCCAGAACAGCGGAACATCTTCAGCTCACTCGAGAAACAGTCGCAGAGAAAGGAGGCCATAGATAGAAGCGACCCTTGTGCGTTACGTAATGGCGCTAAGAGAAGCACTCGATGAGATGACATCCGTGGAGGAAGTTCTAATTGACTGTATCAACTATCTAACGGTGGGGCTAGAGAGTAGTATCCAAGAAATCAACCTTTTGCACCAAAGGTTGAACATTCTTGCGATGCCACCTATGGAACCAATCTTCCCACAAGAAGATTGGAACTTGGCACAAGAAGTTGTTAATCCCACCGGATGGGACGACATTCCCCCAGAACCTCCTCTAGACGCCTTACAAGAGATTCTGATTGAGGTCGCACCTCCTCCACATGAGGTGGACAATGAGCCCGTCTTCCTTCTCCCTCGAGAGATAGAGGAGTGGCTCAACGAAATGTATGGAGCACCCTCCGGGAAGAAGTTCTACAAGCCTTATTCAAGCGGAAAAATCATTTTTCAGGTTTTGTAGTTCTTATAATGAAAACATCTAGGATATAACTTCTTTGTGGTTTAAAATTTCGTGCATTCTAGAACCTACTTATCTATCTTAGTTTTCTGTTTGTACTTTTATTTTTCTAGGATCTATGTACTTCGCACTTTCTAATGAATGATGGTTTAAATTATTGAATGGTGTTTGGATGATGTTGTAATGGTTAAACACACTAAAAAAGGTGGTGGTTACTAAGGGAACGTTAAAACCACACCTCTTGCACAAAAACAGAGCTTCCCGACAATTTTACAGCATTACAGCAAGTTCAGCACAGGGTCGTGCTCAGCCCAACACGCCCCGTGCCCAGGCTCTGCAGAAATTTGCCCAGTTCAGGTAACTGGACATGGGGCCGTGCTCACTGAACACGCCTCGTGTCCAGCCTTCTGTTAAATTTTGTTACTGGCGATCTGACCACGGGGCCGTGCCCGGACCAACACGGGGCCGTGGCCAGATGCCCAGTAACATAAAATTTTATTTTTCAACACCTTTTTACACATTCAGTCAACCTAAAAACTTATTTTTGGGACACATTGAGGACAATGTGTAATTTAAGTGGGGGGGGGGGGATGCTAAAACCTTGAATTTTGCAAGTCCTAATAACAAGCCTTACACAAAACTCTATTGGAACCGCTAATCACCCTCATTTTTTTTAATTGTCTTGGTTTAATTCGGGAATAACAAGTTCTAAAAAGGTTATATTTTTACAAATTTACAACCGATAGCGTCGTGATAAAAAGAACCAAATAAGAAAATTATGAAAAGGCATGACAAATCTAATTAAAATTTGATTATATATACTTGATCACATTGTAAACCCATTCCCACAACAAGTGAGTTTTGAGCCTTTATTGAGCATACAAGCATATATCTTTAAACTAAATGCTCATTTTTCGTTTCTTGTGTGAATAGTCGCTCGGTTCTTACGACTCTAGAACTTGCCACGACGATACATTCCCGGTCCTTACCAACTTAAACCCAAGTAAGTAAATGATGGAGGCATTAGGACTAACCCATTTTCCTTTCAACACCTCATTTTTTTATCACCTACCCAAAATCCCCCTAGTTAACTGTCACACCCCAACCGATGGCGGAAACATCGGGGCGCGACACTAAGCGTTCAGATTGCTCAAGAGTTTCCATAACACTAAATTGTTTCGATAATAGATTAATCAAGTTTCATAACAATTGTCTAAACATCAACCAAAATCCACAACCACAATAGTACCAAATACAAAATATTCAAATGATATTCAAACCCTTGTTTTAACTAGGTGAGTTTTTAAGCATCATCCTAGCTTGTTCTTGTTTTCAGCTACTATCAACCTGCAACATGTATTAAAATACTATCAACAAAAATGTTGGCGAGTATACAAGTTTGAGTAGATAATAGTATAATAGTTTAAAAACGTTCCAAAAACTCATATCCAGCATAAACACATATAACGAGTTTCACCATGCTATTAAACGCAGTCCAAGTGATAGCCTAAGTTTCCAATGCGTTAAATGCCTTTCCCAAAGACTAACGTGAGGTTAAATGTCTCCTCCTAACAATACCCCAAAGACTAATGGGGAGGTGCATTACCCCTATAACGCTATTATTGTTAAGGCGGAACTACACACAAGGATTAAACAGTTCACATAGCATAAAAGTCTCAAGATTCACAAGTTTCAAGTTTCATGTTCACAGCGGATAGAGTATGTTTCAAATAGTTTCAAGTGTCAAGTGTCAAGTTTATAGAATACATGTTGCATCCCAAAAGTGTTCAAACAAAAAGGGATCGAGTATACTCACAGTGGGTGCTAAGTATCAACACCGACTATTTGGATCGAAGGGAGCACGGGAGTTAGCCTGATTATAGTATAACAGTATGAGTGTCGAACATAATGTCGAAGCGTGCGAAATCGAGTAAATGTCTGACTGGCCTCCGGATTGGATGGTCATTCGGACGGATGGTCATCCGGTCGGATGACCATTCGACCCAGAGGGAACCCATCCGATCGGACGATCGTTAGATCAGTAGTGTGTTTTGCAAAATGTTTCAAACTTTTGAAGTTTTCGTTGTAGTATAAGTTCAAGTCGTTCGACCGGATGGTCATCCGTTCGTATGACCGTTCGGTCAGATGACTGTTCAAGTGAAAGTTTGATAGTTTGAAATCCTGATTCAAAAAGTTTATGTGTTGAGTGGTTACATAGAACTGTCACCTGGTCGGATGATCGTTCGATCGGATGATCGTCCGATCGGATGATCATTCGACTGTGGTGAACTTGTTCCCTTGAAACTTTTGTAAAATTTCTAAGTTTGAGTTTAACGGAGATGACATGATAACGTATCAAGGAAACAAAAAACTCACCAAGGTTCAGCTCGTCTGATCGGATGGGAATCACCCCATTCGATCAGGGTACTGTTCCTGACGGAGTTTCATGTCTGACTCGTAAATCGGTCATCTTCTTCGGTGGAGATCCGTTATCGAGCCGACTCCAGACTAAGGAATGAGTCTAAAGTCTGTTTGATTCCATATTTCACTGGGTTTGAGTAGAAAAGTTAAGAAAATTGAAAAAGAATGAGTTTTGTTTGAGAAAAAGCTTAGATTTGCCAAGATTCAAGTTAAAACGTGTAAAAATCTTTAAGATCTGCACTATTCCGGTAAGATGACATCATTCATCCGCTGACATAAGCACACGGTGGTGATGTCACCTTCAAAGGTCCAAATCAGATGATTCTATGGTGAAAACGTATGAGTTAGATGAATAATCTAGTGAGAAAGTGTGTAAAGATGAAAGTTGTACAAGAATTACGGGGAAAACTTACAAGAGTCGCGTGAAATCGAAGGAAAAGTGCCTTGGAACGAGAGAGTGCGTCCGGTCGGATAAGTCTGTCACATCAAGTGATGTGACAAGAGGTATTTATAGTGCAAGAGAGGATAAGGCGGTGGGATGGCCTGGATCGGATGGCTGTTCGATCGAATGGCCATCCGATCGGACATCCGATCGGATGTCCATCCGGACAGCCAATCCTTGTTGCTAGATTTCAGGTTCGATTCGATTTGCGAGCTAGATTAAGCGTTGCATTGCATATTATTGTGTAATATCATCACATGATAAGATTTGTATAACTAACACAAAAGTTTCCATGTTTCAAATTTCTAAGTATCAAAGTTTCTGGTTCCATAAGTATCAAGCATCTCGTTCAACAAGTATCAAGAGTCAAGTATCTAGTATCAAGTATTAAGTATCAAGTTTCAAGTATCGAGTATCAAGTTTCACCAGGAATCAAGTTTCATAGTGTTTAATAAGTATCAAGCATCAAGAGTCAAGTTTCAAAGTATCGCAAAGTTTCACAAATGTTTCACATAGTTAAGTTTCAAATAGTATAGGGACTAGACTTGCCAAAAGATAAAAGTTTAGGGATGCAGGGCGTTACATTAACCTCTTTGAGCCTAAACCTTTTCATTTCAAAACCCACAAAACAAAACCTTTTTCTTTTCAACCCCTTTGTTTTAGTAAAAAGCTCGGTTATCTTGTGACATTGCCTATAAAAAAAAATGAAAGTCTTGCAATAAACAAACAAGTTCCTCAAAGAAACTTTGTTTGAATATGCTTAGTTTGTATAAAAGTCACAAAAACAAAAAGTTTTACGACGACCGACGCTTTTTACGCTTTTAGCCCTTTTTACTAACCACTAACCAAAACCACCTACCCTTATCCCAAGCCTAACCCTTTCCCAAAAGTCCTCTTGATATTTACAAAGGTTTATAGTTAAAAAGGAGGAGGATTGATTGCTTGGCAAGCATATGGTAGAAGTAAGTTCCATGCCGGTTTCGAGTGTTTCACAAAAATACATCTTCAGCCGAGTGTTGAGTGATCTCCCGTGAGGTATGTGAACTTATATATAAATGGAATTTTAAAGAGGCATGTTATGCCCAAATAAGTAATTTTTCTTATGAAATGTTCTAAATAAATCATAACGAATAGGATTGTAAATAAGACAAAAATAAAACCCAATAAAGATCTTGGATTCCCGACACTCAAGACATACCCAAAACTTCTCCTCTACCTATTCCATTTGGGTGTGTAAGCCACACATTAAAGAGTTTTGCTTGAGGACAAGCAAAGATTCAAGTGTGGGGGTATTTGATGTGTGCAAAATGTAACATATAAATTACATCATATAAGGCATAAAACTAACCATTTTTTAGTACTAATGTAGGAAAAAGTGTGTTTTTGTCTTCCTTTTGAATTTACAGGACCAAATGAGCTTAAACGAGCAAAAGGAACAAATATACAGCCAAAATCAACATAAATACAAAGAAAAGGAATAAACGTGACATGCCCGACCCCTCAACAGCATCCTCAAAGCAAAAACAAGGAAACAGAAGACTGACCATAGGGCCATGCTCACTGGACACAGGGGCGTAGTCAGGCACCTGCAGAAAAGTCAAAGCAGTGGAAGCTTCTATGCCTACCACGGGGGCGGGCCCAACTCAGCACGTGGCATGGTCAATGCTAAGATATGCAGAATCTTGCAAAATCTTAATAGTACAGATACGCTTCTTCCCACGGGGCCATGCCCGCTGAACATGGGTCGTCTGGAACCCTCTGCTGACACATGCATTTAATGAAGGAAGAGAAAAGGCTGGCCACGGGGGCGTGCCCGCTGGACACGGGGCCGTGGCCAGGGTTCTGTTCAGGCTATAAATAGGGGTGCTTGGCTCACTTCAAAGGCATCACTTGGCAAACCACTACTCTCCCACTTTGCCACCACTCCACCACCGCTACACCACCAACACCCACCACCATCATCCATCATCTATCTTTAGAGTGTGTAGTAGTCTCGAGATCCAAGATTGATAGTAAGAGTTCTTGCCAATCAAAGGCCATGTTTGGCTAAGCCTCTTACATCACTTGGTGAAGACAAGTCTTTTATGTATTACTTTTGATTTTTAATCTTTTGGCACTTTTTATTTGGTTTTGTAGTAATGACTTTAATAACTAGTTTCTTATGTTGAATGTGAATTTTCTTTATCATTTGTCCGTGGTGTCTTAGCATTACTTTACTATCTATATAAAGTAAAATATTTACACCTTTCATGTCTCTACGGTCTATATAGAGATATGTTGGCTACCTGGTCGGGGGTTAAGGGAATGGTTTAGTAAGGTTCTTGCCTTGTTCAGTGTATATATCCTGCAAGGACCTGGGTCAAGCTTACTAGGACCTCCTTCAATACCCACTGGTATTGGATGGCGGGGGTGCGTATAGCTTGATCCCCTCATATGTAAACTACTATTAATACATTAAACCGGCTACTTGGGATTGTATCCCTGCTGACTCAAACCACTTAGCCGAGGGTAACGTCACCTTCAAAAGAGGGGCCTACCACTTTTCGCATTAATTACTTAATTAATTATCTTTCAATATTCCGACCCTTTGGGATTGTATCCTTACTGACTCAAACCACTGGGTTGAGGGTAACGTCACCTTCAAAAGAGGGGCCTACTGTCACACCCCGACCGCGTAAAACGACAAACCGTGGCAAAAACGTCGGGGAGTGGAGCAACAGAATTATTGTTTCACAACCATGGTATTTAAAGTTTCGTTTTATTTATAAACATTGATTGCATTGTCTTAAAACAAGGAAAAACATAACATAAATTAAACTAGTCTTGCATCTATTATTGTCACTAAGGCCCAAGTCCGCCTAAGTGTATCACGATCAACCCTATGCATCAGCTCCTGAAAACACATGTGAAAATAGGTACGTCAGCATAAAAATGCCTGTGAGATACATAGGTTTTGTTGATGTAGGATTCATGACTTGTAGTTAAAAGAAATGTTTGACAAATAGTAGTCATGAACCTTAAGAAAATGTTTTCTTTTATAAATCATACAAAAAGCGATAAGAAAATCAGATGATATGTAAAAGAATACTGCATGGTTAAATAAATAACCAAGTAGCAATGCATTTGTATAAGTTATGTCGTTTGTAAATCAATATCTTGTGAAAATATGTCGTTTGAATAAAATATATCATGTCTTGTTGAAATGATTTAAATAACGCCACGATATGTAATATCATAAAAGCACTTATATATAGGAAGTACCAGCGGCGTATCCACCATGATTTTATCATATTACACACATCTCGTTATATAAACCATTTACCAAATAACCACCAAAATGTCTTGTTTAAACAAATGTCAAAATGTTTATGTGTAAACAATGTCTAAAGTTAATGTAAATCATGTATTGTATAACCAAATGTTATGTATGGCAAGCAAAACGTACTACTCAATCCATATGTATAATGTCTATGTGAAATCAAATGATATGTATGGTGAATAAAAGTATTACTCAATCCCATAGGTAAAATGTACAAAACAATGTATTTGATTAAATCATAGTTTAAGTAAAAAATTATGTTTTGCAAAATCAATGCTTTACTGATACAAACATTTATACGGTATTGATTATCGCATACATTCAAGCCTTGCGACTGACGGACAAACCTTCAAACGAATCAAAGGTTTATCAATTATGTATATCGGATTCAATCATCCTTTACGTCCAAACAAACCTAGGATTCCAGGGATGGGAGTTGTCAATTCCTATGGTACCACTACATACTACCGAGCAGCGTGATCAATGTTAATGAACGTATTTTAGTCCTATTAAACAAACCAAATGTCATACCAAATGTAAGCATGTTATGTGAAAACAATGTACTAAGTATGCTTAGTAAACATACATAGCAGAAATGTAATGTAAATCAATGTGCCCATATGCTGAGTAAACATATGCAAAAAATGTGTTTGTGAAATCAATGTGCTAGCATGATCAGTTAACATACATAGCAAATGGCAATTTAAATCATGTACTATATGGGTACTAATGAACATAGCAAGTATATGTCATGAAAGCACGAAAAGCACGAAAGTAACAAGTAGGCACATGTGTTTCACCCCAAAATATTTGAAAACAATAAAAGAGGGGACTATGTACTCACTTGATATTTCTTGTAAGTCTTGAAATAAAAACCAAACAAAGCTTGAAGGATCACGGAATCAATCGGCACCTAATATAGGTAACTACGTTAGTAAACCGGACCTAAATCGGAAGATCGGATAAAATGAGGTCTCGTAAACCAAATGAGTATTGGAACTCATTTAATATGGTTTAACAAAGCCTACATTCTAAATTGGAACCTATCCTAAGTGCTTATGACCCGTTATGACTCGTTAAAGTAGTTTACGCTACTTTAAAAGGTCGTTCGCGCAAAACGCGTTCGGACCGCCTAACTAGTCCTATGACAAGTATTATATGCCTTAACATGTGTAATAACATTGCCTAATCAGTTTAGATGTCAAAATTTAGGTTACATATGCTTAAAATGAAATTATGCGTAAAAAGGGCATTTTGGTCATTTTCCTAAGGCATATAAACTACCTATCATACAACTAACTAAACGAAGTGACCATAAGGTATAACCTCGGAAGGTTATTCCCTATACAAATATGGTCACAAAATGTGTTTGGTCGGATCCTAATGATCGACCAAACGGGGCGGGTTCGAAAGTCTAAGCGATTGTTTAGACCGCTTAACTTACGACCCTATAAAAGCACTAGACTAAAAGTGATGAGTTAAACATGTTAAAACATGTTTAACCAAGTTAGAAAACAAGTTTGATATCAAAACAAAGTGTTTTGATACCCAAAAATAGATTCGTTGCAAAATACGCATAAATACGTATTTTGACCGAAACTTTGACTCGTCACTACGCCTAATCAACGTGGTAATCAGTAGGTATAGTCACAAGGGACTATAACCATCGTGATTACGCTCACCTTGCAAAGTTCAAACGAACTTTGTGTTGAACAAAGACTGGTCAAAGCAGAAAGTCAAACACTGTTTGACTTTTATGCTTGAAATGCATAAAAAGCATGAAAGAAGCTTACAAAAGGTCCAATGCTTGATCAAGAACTAAGAAAACTAGAAGATTTGAAGCCTTCAACCAGAGGGATAGCTTCAACGATCAGATTTGAAAGGAAATGAGCAAGTGAAAATGAAGAAATTGGTGGGTTTGTATAGATTTTCATGAACCGTTAAAGATCGTTCCACATGTTTTGAGCTTTGACCTTGGCCATCCAAGTGTTACCCACTGTTTTGTATACCATGGGACCTCAAAAACCAGCCCATGGTGTGAGAAAACCATGTCCAAAACCCAGGGATTTGCTGCTGATTGCTAAAAACTGATTTCTGCAGATCTGGGGGTCTGTCGCACCCAAAGTAAGACTCATCTGATTCTTACGCGCCCCGCAAGCGCCTGATAATTCAGCAACAGTTTTAAAAATTACAACTTCAGTCCCTGCAAGCTTTTAAGGCCATTTTTTGACAGGTTTAAGCCTTGTTAACCAGTTTTCAAGGCTCTATAATGTTTTCAAAGTATAGGGAATGTGAAATATGCTTGAAAACATCTCGGATGTCGGTTCGTTTGGTCGTACGGTCACGTTATTCGGCTAATTACGACGAAATACGCACGGACGCGAAAAACGATCCAAATTACGCGACGAATGAAATTTTAGCATTCCAAGCACTAAAATAAAATTTTTTAATGATTACAAAAATTTTCTGGATGTCCGGATATGTTCAGAACGTAAGATATGCGCGTAAATGCAAACTTATGCACTTTTTGACGCTTTTAGTCCCTATTGATCAAATAAGTTTATTTTCGCATACCGAACCCCTCAAAGCCTATTTCTAAGCTATGTAAAGGATATTTAGGGTATGTTTAGCTTATGATCAAGTTCCGGAATGTTTGTTACTATAAGAATCGGCAGACTTTCGCAGTTTGTCGCAAATAGTCCCTGCGATCGAATAAACTTGTTTTTGCCATACCAAACCCTTTAAAACTTATTTCTAAGTTATGTAAAGGTTATTTAAGGTATGTTAAGCATATGTTGATGTTCCGAAGTGTTTGTCGCGTTAAACTGATTACGTTTACGCATCAGTTTGCGTATAACTTTCCAGAAAGCGATATAGAGTTTGAAATCGAACAAAAATCAAAACGTGCAAAATGTCAAACATAAATAAACAAATATTGGGATCAAATCACATTGTTTATTGATAATTGAACTATTCAGAGTTTATACAATGATTACAAGTACAGATGTCACACCTACTACTATAACTAAGATAATCTCTTAAAAAGTCCGAAAGTGCGAAAATCATCAAAGGATACTTAAAAGGCGAGTCGGATCCAAGTGATTCATATTTTCTATCTGTTTTTTTACTTTATTTTTATTTCTGCATTTTTAGTTTTTTATTTTCTTGTTTAAAACCTTTTCTCAAAAATTTTAGATTGATTAGACGTTGAGGATAAACCGGTACTAAAAGATCTTGTGTCCTTGGATGACCTCGGTATCTTACCAATGCTATACTACGCTCACGATGGGTGCACTTGCCCAAGTGTGTGTTTTATGTTAGTAGAATATCGTGTTTTATAAATTTAAAACTTGACTAATGCGTAAAATGGGCTTAAAATATCAATAAAATCATAACACACCTAACGCACACCAATTTCACACAATACACGTGGGTTTATCCCTTAAAGTTTATATCTGAAACTTTCACTAAGTTTACACATTTTTACCAATATATTGCAACCCAATTTCGCATTCCCATCCAAGCGTTCCAATGCGACATGGCGGGAGAATTCGATAATACCAACTTTAAAAATTTTGCAACTAAAAATGGTATTCAGTTTCATTTTTCATGCCCACATACGTCACAACAAACGGCAAATCCGAAAGAATGATTCGTCGCCTAAATGAAATCATGTTCACCATACTCACCCACGCATCCTTACCATCTTCATATTGGGTCGAAGCACTTCACATGGCGTCATACCTTCACAACATCCTTCCAACAAAACTACATAAATTCCACACCCTGCCTCCTTACTTTACCAACGCCAACCATCTTACAAACATCTTCGCGCGTTCGGTTGCTTATGCTACCTAAATACATCTTCTACTCGTCCACACAAACTCACCCACCGCTCCACTCCGTTTATCTTTCTCGGCTACCCGACCAACTATCTTGGGTACCAGTGTCTAGAAATCTCAACCGATAAAACTATTTTTTCTCGACATGTCACGTTTGATGAAAGTTGTTTCCCGTTTTCCAACCCACCTACACTCGCACCCTCCCATACATTCCTAGACCCCTCACCATTAACATTTACACAACCCATTCTTATGCAAAACTCCACTAATGCAAATGTCACCCCTGGCTCAATAAGCACTGCCCAACCCACTGCCTAATTCTGATTCCAATCCAGCCTCTCCTATTCATACCCCACGACTTACCGTTAACACCCCATTGGACCCGTCGCCTAGCCTCAACCCACCTTACCCCTCATCCTACGCTCACCACAGCCAGAACACAGTCTCCCCCAGTTCACAATCCTCACGAGTACCGCCTCATTATTCACCTCCACCTAATACATCAGACCCCATTCCACCACCTCAAAACTCTACTACATCTACTCATCCCATGAAAACACGGTCTCGTTCTGGAATTTTTAAACCACATAATCCATTGTCTCTTCTCACTAAAACATCTCCCAACATCTCACCATTACCCAAATCACACCTAACCGCACTCACTGACCATAACTGGAAAGAGGCTTTGAACAACGAATATGAAGCACTATTGGCAAATAATACATGGGAACTTGTACCGCGACCTACAGATGTTCCAATATTCATTGCATGTGGTTATTCAAACATAAGTTCCATGTCGACGACTCTTTAGAATGACACAAGGCATGACTCGTTGTTAATGGTAAAAGTCAAATTGTAGGCGTTGACTGTGATGAAACGTTTATTCTTGTGGTTAAGCCCACTACAATCCACACTGTCCTTAGCTTTCACAAATAATGAAACGCTTTCACAAATGTTGGCCAATTAAACATAGATCCCATCAGTAAGATAGCATCCACGTTTATATAAGTGTCTATTTAATCAAAATAGACAATTCGACGTGGTTCCATTCTGTGGGTGAGAAAGATTGGAAATTGTTGGGGGAACATTAAGGTCATTGAGTGATCCAGGCAGAAAAAAGAATCCCATGCCAAAACCACAAATCTTGTGATGCAACCACTTCAAGCATGATCGTAGAGTATTAATGATCATCTCTCATATATTTTCCTTGCAACTCCTTAAGGCACGTTCTCCAAACGAAATGTGTACAATCAATACTGCTGTTCATACCAAGAAGGTGATGTCTTTCTTTGTGTGCTTGATACAAACATGCAATGTCGTGGCTTGTCGGTATTCCTAAAAACTGTTTGCCGTATAATTTAATTACGACATAACGAAAATATTGTAGACATTCATGTGGCATCCCCCAAACATACATAAATATTCATCGTATTCCTCAGGAGGATTACCTGTTGCAAGTTGTTTAATGGCAGATGTGCATTTTTTGCATCGTCGTAAATGTGACAACTCGAAATTTAGAACCTTTCTTGTATCCCGATGTAACATGCTTAAACGTGTGACTAGTTAACTTATGTGATTAATGATAAGTGAACCTTTTATGTGATTATGTGTTATGTTTATATGTATGCTTGTGTGTATAGCATGTGTATATGTTTAAGTGAGCCGAGAACCAAGAACCCGACTCGAGACCATGTGGTCTCGAGTGAACAGTGCAACATGTGGGCCGGTTGGGCCGTGCACCTCATCCGAAACCCATTAGGGTGCACCATGGTGGAACAAGTATATAATCCTTAGTGATAGCCACACTTGTCATTTTTGGGCAAACAACACACATACTCCTCTACACACACACTCTCCATTCTCCCTCACTAAAACCCTAAGCCACAACATTCCTCTCCTTCATTCTCGGATTCAACCGAAAACCACAAGGAGCTCTCGGATCGACACACACACACCCGTTTGGAAGCTTCATACTCACCTTTGAAACCCATCAACCGGTTAGTGTCTTTATGATGTTTATTGTTGAATGATAGCATGAATGATATGATTTAACTAGTATAGTGGTATGCTTGATGATGTTTTTGTGAATCGGATGTGTGTGATGTTGATAATCGGCTAACATGTTTTGATTTCGGATATGTTGCATAATGAGCTCATGACATCTTATGTCTAAATGAGATTTGAACCATTGATTGTTGATGTTCATGAAAACCGGCTTGCATATGTGTAGTACCATGTTAATCGGATTAGTGTAGAGTTGATTTTGAGATGTTATGTGATGATTTGAAACCTTTAGATGAGTATGTTCAAGTGTGATGATTTGTTGTTCATGATTATGTTTGTGATTAATGCTAAAAACCTGGAAATATGATGAACAAGTTTGAATAATCAACATGAACATGACTTGAATATATGAAGAACAACTTGAAGATGATATGAATATGTTATGAACATTTGAAATTGCCATGTTTGATCCATTTTCGGTTAAGGTTAGACAAGGAGACATGTTAGTGCAATGTTACTGGATAGTACATAATATCATGACCATGAAATCTCATTGGCCAAGTACAATGTCGAATTCAGCAAATGTCCCCAGCCGAGACCTTCTGTCTCGACTCGAGGCCACCAAATGTCAACTCGAGATCCCTGGTTTCGACACAAGTTACGAGTCGAGAACCTATAGTCTCGACTCGAGACCATGCTTCGTCAACACACACATCATGGCTAGGGATCCATGGTTGCGAGTCCGGTTACGACTCGAGACCAGTGCATGCGTAACCCGAGACCTCCTCAGATTGCGACTCGAGAACTTGTAAGCCACAACTCGAGACCGCACAGTCTCGACTAGAGACCGCACAGTCTCGACTCGAGACCACACACTTGTGCACACTATTTGGACCTACACACTGTTTCGGGCCTAAGTGATTGGGCTGAGCTTATGGGTCGTATGTACTACTGTGAATTGAGTATGTTGTGCACTGTTGCTGGACTGCCATGATTAAACGTGTATGCCATGAATAATACCTGTATGCAACTTGCTAGTATACGTGTAGAACATACGTGCACTACTTGGATACGAACCTGACTTGAATGGTATCTATGTTAGGACGTAGTTGACCACTTACAACTTGATTGACTTCTCTGTGTATCTGCCGAGCAAACCAAGGTGAGTTCACACCCTCTACAAGGCATGGGATTCCCAGGGGTCGGGAATTGGGGTTAAGGAACATGGGTTCCTCGTCCTCCTTGGGTAGGACAGCATTGGTTCAGGAATGTAATTCCTCGTCCTCATGGACAGATAACTCGTACTAGACCAAAACTCTATCACGAAGTCCCTCCTTTTTATATCGACTTAATCGCCGGGCCAATGGCGAGCGGGTCATTAGTTAGATAGCGCTATTTAGGTCTGACAAACCTCACACCGTGCCGCAGAGGACGGGCGTGAACTAATGGATCTGGGGCACGTCAATGATGATAGACATTGACAGTTTCAGGGCACATAAACATGACTACAGTCAGCAGTCGATATGGTAACGAGTCTAGTGTATACATGGGGTAGCCCCCACGGCCGAAATGCCAGATAACTAACACGGGGTAGCCCCCACGGCTGGATAGCCAGAGTAACCGGGAATAATCAAGTCACGTTTTCAACTATGGGGTAACCCCCACGGCAGGATGCCAGATAAAGGAAACTGCTTTCGAAACAACTTAAAACGAACACCCAACCGTGAACTCACTCAACTTGTTGTTGACTCGTTACTACATGCTTTGCAGGACAATAGGTACTTAGCTGGAGCTTGCATGGAAGAGAGAGTCGTTGTGGGACATGGACAGCTGCGTGCCATGTTAAACCTTGAAACAATTAAACTTATGTTTTGATTTTAAACGTTATGCTTCCGCTTGCAACTTAACTATGTTTTGCTTGGACACCAATTGTATTGGTTAAACTTTTATATCTTTTAACTTGCATGTTCAATATGATTGGTGGTTGGATCCTAGTCAGTCACGCCTCCAAGCGGTAGTACTCCGCAGGTGGATTTTGGGGGTGTGACAGATTGGTATCAGAGCCATTGGTTATAGTGAACTTGGTTTTAATAATGGAAAAAGTTTTATTAAAATCAGACTATAACCTGTACAGTGCTCTACGATCCACAACGACGCTTCACTCCACATGCAAGGCTCGACATTCTAGGTAATATGATCTGTGTATGTATTGCCTACTTGTTAGTTACATACTACATTGCTCATGGTATGCCTGGTTAGTATAACTACTGTTGCTTGAACACGTGTGTACTTACTCACTTCTGTCATCGCATTTTCGTGAACCCCTCTCACTCACGTTCCTCTTGATATGAAGATCATGTCTGGACGCATAAACATGACACAAGCTCAGTTGACGGCTCTGATTAACGAACGAGTTGCTGCGGCATTGGCAGCTGCACACGCAGGAGGTATATCCTACAACCCAAACGCATTCTAGGATCTTTAGATCCTACTCTCGTGAACCAACCCTTGTGTTAAACTCTGTCTTTTCTTTCACCCTCGATAGGTCAACATGTTCAGCCACCTGTGTGCACCTTCAAAACTTTCATGGACTGCCGACCCACTACTTTTAGTGGCACTGAAGGAGCCGTAGGTCTCCTCCACTGGTTTGAGAAACTAGAATCTGTGTTCGAAATGTGTGAATGCCCTGAGGCGCGCAGGGTGAAGTATGCTACCGGTACTCTCGAGGGTTTAGCTCTCACATGGTGGAACGCTCAGGTCCAGATGCTGGGGTTGGTTGCTGCCAACGCCACCCCATGGGAAAACTTTAAAGAGATGATCAAGGAAGAGTACTGCAGTCGGGATGAGATTCACAAACTGGAGGTGGAATTCTTCAACCTCAAGATGACGGGGTCGGAAATTGAAGCTTATGTGAAAAGGTCGAACGAACTGGCAATTCTGTGTCCTACTATGGTGGATCCTCCCATCAAACGCATCGAACTATTTCTTCAGGGCTTAGTGCCAGAAATCCAAAGTCATGTGACTTCAGCAAACCTCACCACCATCCAGCAAGTTGTGCAATTGGCTCACCGTCTCACGGATCAGGCGGTGGAGCAGAACAAGTTACCAAAGCGCATAGGTGCGGCAACTACTTCAGGTGCTCTTAGTGACAACAAACGGAAATGGGATGGAACTTCAAGTAAGGGGTCGACTTCTGTCCAGTCTCAGTCTCAGCAAAGAAAGACTGATGACTACAAGAGCCCTAGTCAGCAATCATCTGGTGGTCAAAGTCATGGTGGGTACAAAGGGAATCACCCCAAATGCAATCGCTGCAGCCTGCACCACAGCGGGCCGTGCACCAGGGGCAACTGTCATCGGTGCAACAAGCCAGGTCACGCTGCAAAGGATTGCAGGAGCCTATACCCCGCCAATCAGAATCGTCAGCAAGCTCAACAGAACCAGCGTCAGCAGCAACAGGGTGATAACAAAGGGTGCTTTCAGTGTGGGGCTGAGGGCCACTTCAAGAGAGATTGTCCCCAACTGAACAGGAACCAGAACAACAACAACAATAACAACAATCAGGGAAATGGTAACAATGGGAACAACAACAACAATGGTGCCAGGGGGCGGGCGTTCGTGATCGGCCAAGGTGAAGCACGGAATGACCCCAATGTTGTGGCGGGTAAGTTCCTTCTCGACGACTTTTACGTTTCAGTTTTATTTGATTCGGGTGCCGATACTAGCTACGTGTCACTAAAAGTTAGTCAAATGCTTAAGCGTATCCCAACACCTTTGAACAACAAGCACACTGTAGAGCTAGCAAACGGTAAGAGTTTAGAAGCCACACACGTAGTCCAGGGGTGTAAACTTGTTCTCGCTAACCAGACCTTCTCTATCGACCTTATTCCTATCGTTTTGGGTAGTTTCGACGTTGTCATTGGGATGGATTGGTTATCCCAACACCGAGCAGAGATTCTTTGCAACGAGAAGATTGTTCGTATTCCGGGTTCCGGTAGTGAACCTCTCATGATTCGTGGCGACAAGAGGAGTGCCGTTGAGAACGTCATCTCTCTCCTTAAGGCCCAGAAGTGCCTGCGAAAGGGCCACACTGCCATTCTGGCTCTTGTTACTGACACCTCGGAGAAAGAGAGGAAGATAGAAGATTTTCCAGTTGTACGCGACTATCCGGAGGTATTTCCTGAGGAATTACCTGGCCTTCCGCCTCATCGCCAGGTCGAATTTCAGATTGAACTAGCTCCTGGAGCGGCGCCTATAGCTCGTGCACCTTATCGTTTAGCTCCATCAGAGTTGGAAGAACTCTCTACGCAACTACAGGAACTCTTGGATTTTATTCGTCCAAGCTCATCGCCCTGGGGAGCTCCAGTACTATTTGTGAAGAAGAAGGACGGTACCTTCAGAATGTGCATCGACTACCGGGAACTCAACAAGGTGACGGTGAAGAATCGTTATCCTCTACCGCGTATCGACGACTTGTTCGACCAGCTGCAAGGGTCGAGCTACTATTCAAAGATTGATTTAAGATCGGGTTATCACCAGCTGAGAGTCCGAGAAGAGGACGTCTCCAAAACAGCTTTTAGAACTCGCTACGGACACTATGAGTTTTTGGTCATGCCTTTTGGGCTGACAAACGCACCTGCGGTTTTCATGGACTTGATGAACCGAGTGTGCAAGCCTTACCTGGACCAGTTCGTTATAGTCTTCATCGATGACATCCTGATCTATTCTAAGAGTCGGGAAGAACACGAGCAACATCTACGGCTTATCCTGGAGCTCCTTCGAACAGAACAGCTTTACGCAAAGTTCTCGAAATGCGACTTCTGGCTTCGAGAAGTCCACTTCTTAGGCCACGTGGTAAACAAGGATGGGATTCACGTTGATCCATCCAAGGTAGACTCGATTAAGAACTGGCCTGCACCTCGTACACCAAAGGAAATTCGCCAATTCTTGGGTTTGGCAGGTTACTACAGGAGGTTCATAAAGGATTTTTCTAAGATTGCACAGCCTCTCACCTCACTAACGCAGAAAGGCGTTGTTTATCGCTGGGGGAATGCACAGGAATCAGCATTCCAGCACTTAAAGGATAGACTTTGCAGCGCACCGATCCTTTCATTGCCAGAGGGCACAGACGACTTCGTGGTCTACTGCGACGCATCAATTCAGGGTCTTGGTTGTGTATTAATGCAACGAGATAAAGTTATAGCTTACGCCTCACGCCAACTCAAAGTTCATGAGAAGAACTACACTACACATGATTTGGAACTGGGAGCTGTTGTTTTTGCACTTAAGTTATGGCGGCATTACCTGTACGGTACCAAGTGCGCCATCTACACCGACCACAGGAGTCTCGAGCATATCTTCAAGAAGAAGGAACTGAATATGCGACAGCGACGATGGGTCGAGCTACTGAATGACTACGAGTTCTCAATCAGGTATCACCCGGGCAAGGCCAATGTTGTGGCTGACGCCCTCAGTCGAAAGGACACTGCGCCTAAGCGCGTGCGAGCTTTACAACTCACGATCCATTCTAGCCTTCCTTCCCAAATACGAGCTGCTCAGATAGAAGCACTGAAACCAGAAAACGTCAGGGCTGAAGCCCTACGCGGATCAAGGCAACGCTTAGAACAGAAAGAAGACGGTGCTTACTACGTAACGGGACGCATTTGGGTCCCACTCTACGGCAACCTACGAGAGCTTGTGATGGATGAGGCACACAAGTCTCGCTACTCGGTACATCTTGGTTCGGATAAAATGTACCACGACATCAAGACTACATATTGGTGGCCTAGCATGAAGGCCCACATAGCAACTTACGTTAGCAAGTGCTTGACTTGTGCGAGAGTCAAGTCCGAATACCAGAAACCCTCAGGCCTGCTCCAACAACCATAAATACCACAATGGAAATGGGAGCAAATTTCCATGGATTTTGTTACTGGCCTACCTAGATCTCAGCGCGGAAACGATACTATTTGGGTGATCATGGACCGACTTACGAAACCTGCACACTTCCTGGCTATCAAGGAGACGGATAAATTCTCCACTCTTGCAGAAGTATACCTCAAGGAAGTTGTCTCGAGGCACGGGGTGCCCACCTCTATTATCTCGGATCGAGATGCACGTTTCACTTCAGAAATGTGGCAAGCAATGCACAAATCCTTTGGCTCACGATTAGACATGAGCACAGCGTATCACCCTCAGACGGACGGGCAGTCCGAGCGCACTATTCAAACCTTAGAAGACATGCTTCGTGCATGTGTAATCGACTTTGGCAACAGCTGGGAAAAGCATCTGCCACTTGTGGAATTCTCATATAATAACAGCTACCACACCAGCATTAAAGCTGCTCCGTTTGAGGCATTGTATGGACGTAAATGCCGGTCACCTCTTTGTTAGGCAGAGGTGGGGGATAGTCAGATCACTGGTCCAGAACATGTGGTAGAAACGACCGAACAAATTGCTCAAATACGAAAACGCATGGCGGCAGCTCGTGACCGTCAAAAAGTTTACGCCGATAAGGGCAGGAAGCCACTAGAGCTCCAGGTTGGGGAGCGGGTACTACTCAAAGTTTCACCCTGGAAGGGTGTGGTTCGTTTTGGTAAACGAGGCAAACTTAACCCACGATACGTTGGACCTTTCGAAATCTTTGAGAAAATTGGCAGGGTGGCCTACAGACTGAACTTACCAGCAGAACTCGGTGCAGTTCACAACGTTTTTCACGTATCGAATCTGAAGAAGTGTCTGTCAGATGAGACCCACATAGTTCCTCTGAAGGAACTCACTATCGACGAGCAGTTACGATTCGTCGAGGAACCAGTCGAAATCACGGACCGGGATGTTAAGGTCCTCAAGAGCACTAGAATACCTCTCGTTCGAGTTCGTTGGAACTCACGTCGCGGCCCAGAGTTCACCTGGGAGCGCGAAGATCGGATGAAACAAAAGTATCCCCAACTGTTCGCAAACAGTACACCCACTACCGAGGCTGAAGCTACGGAATTTCGGGACGAAATTCCAGATCAACGGGGGGTGGATGTGACACCCCAGGAAAACCGGGAAAACCATACAACTTAACTAGCTTCCTCAGTGAGTGCTTACCAAATTTCGGGACGAAATTTCTTTCAACTTGGGGATGATGTGACAACTCGAAATTTAGAACCTTTCTTGTATCCCGATGTAACATGCTTAAACGTGTGACTAGTTAACTTATGTGATTAATGATAAGTGAACCTTTTATGTGATTATGTGTTATGTTTATATGTATGCTTGTGTGTATAGTATGTGTATATGTTTAAGTGAGCCGAGAACCAAGAACCCGACTCGAGACCATGTGGTCTCGAGTGAACAGTGCAACATGTGGGCCGGTTGGGCCGTGCACCTCATCCGAAACCCATTAGGGTGCACCATGGTGGAACAAGTATATAATCCTTAGTGATAGCCACACTTGTCATTTTTGGGCAAACAACACACATACTCCTCTACACACACACTCTCCATTCTCCCTCACTAAAACCCTAAGCCACAACATTCCTCTCCTTCATTCTCGGATTCAACCGACAACCACAAGGAGCTCTCGGATCGACACACACACACCCGTTTGGAAGCTTCATACTCACCTTTGAAACCCATCAACCGGTTAGTGTCTTTATGATGTTTATTGTTGAATGATAGCATGAATGATATGATTTAACTAGTATAGTGGTATGCTTGATGATGTTTTTGTGAATCGGATGTGTGTGATGTTGATAATCGGCTAACATGTTTTGATTTCGGATATGTTGCATAATGAGCTCATGACATCTTATGTCTAAATGAGATTTGAACCATTGATTGTTGATGTTCATGAAAACTGGCTTGCATATGTGTAGTACCATGTTAATCGGATTAGTGTAGAGTTGATTTTGAGATGTTATGTGATGATTTGAAACCTTTAGATGAGTATGTTCAAGTGTGTTGATTTGTTGTTCATGATTATGTTTGTGATTAATGCTAAAAACCTGGAAATATGATGAACAAGTTTGAATAATCAACATGAACATGACTTGAATATATGAAGAACAACTTGAAGATGATATGAATATGTTATGAACATTTGAAATTGCCATGTTTGATCCATTTTCGGTTAAGGTTAGACAAGGAGACATGTTAGTGCAATGTTACTGGATAGTACATAATATCATGACCATGAAATCTCATTGGCCAAGTACAATGTCGAATTCAGCAAATGTCCCCAGCCGAGACCTTCTGTCTCGACTCGAGGCCACCAAATGTCAACTCGAGATCCCTGGTTTCGACACAAGTTGCGAGTCGAGAACCTATAGTCTCGACTCGAGACCATGCTTCATCAACACACACATCATGGCTAGGGATCCATGGTTGCGAGTCCGGTTACGACTCGAGACCAGTGCATGCGTAACCCGAGACCTCCTCAGATTGCGACTCGAGAACTTGTAAGCCACAACTCGAGACCGCACAGTCTCGACTAGAGACCGCACAGTCTCGACTCGAGACCACACACTTGTGCACACTATTTGGACCTACACACTGTTTCGGGCCTAAGTGATTGGGCCGAGCTTATGGGCCGTATGTACTACTGTGAATTGAGTATGTTGTGCACTGTTGTTGGACTGCCATGATTAAACGTGTATGCCATGAATAATACCTGTATGCAACTTGCTAGTATACGTGTAGAACATACGTGCACTACTTGGATACGAACCTGACTTGAATGGTATCTATGTTAGGACGTAGTTGACCACTTACAACTTGATTGACTTCTCTGTGTATCTGCCGAGCAAACCAAGGTGAGTTCACACCCTCTACAAGGCATGGGATTCCCAAGGGTCGGGAATTGGGGTTAAGGAACATGGGTTCCTCGTCCTCCTTGGGTAGGACAACATTGGTTCAGGAATGTAATTCCTCGTCCTCATGGACAGATAACTCGTACTAGACCAAAACTCTATCACGAAGTCCCTCCTTTTTATATCGACTTGATCGCCGGGCCAATGGCGAGCGGGTCATTAGTTAGATAGCGCTATTTAGGTCTGACAAACCTCACACCGTGCCGCAGAGGACGGGCGTGAACTAATGGATCTGGGGCACGTCAATGATGATAGACATTGACAGTTTCAGGGCACATAAACATGACTACAGTCAGCAGTCGATATGGTAACGAGTCTAGTGTATACATGGGGTAGCCCCCACGGCCGAAATGCCAGATAACTAACACGGGGTAGCCCCCACGGCTGGATAGCCAGAGTAACCGGGAATAATCAAGTCACGTTTTCAACTATGGGGTAACCCCCACGGCAGGATGCCAGATAAAGGAAACTGCTTTCGAAACAACTTAAAACGAACACCCAACCGTGAACTCACTCAACTTGTTGTTGACTCGTTACTACATGCTTTGCAGGACAATAGGTACTTAGCTGGAGCTTGCATGGAAGAGAGAGTCGTTGTGGGACATGGACAGCTGCGTGCCATGTTAAACCTTGAAACAATTAAACTTATGTTTTGATTTTAAACGTTATGCTTCCGCTTGCAACTTAACTATGTTTTGCTTGGACACCAATTGTATTGGTTAAACTTTTATATCTTTTAACTTGCATGTTCAATATGATTGGTGGTTGGATCCTGGTCAGTCACGCCTCCAAGCGGTAGTACTCCGCAGGTGGATTTTGGGGGTGTGACAGTAAAACTCTTTCTGACCCTCCTGTCTAGGCCCTCTTGAAACCATTCGTATTTTGCCCCAACATTGCCTACATTTTTTGAAAATAGATGTTTTGACATACAAAACCTTTGTCTAAACATACACTCGTTGTATTTGGGGTTGTCGGCAAAGTAATCTTCATTCAGAATGTTGTTACCTTTTTTTACAATCATGTGACACGATTCTTTTTTAGATGTCGTGTCTTCATGTTTTGCTCACTCGGTGATATCCGCGAAAAATTATAGGCTACGATCGTTTGATAATAATATATTTTTGATATTGAGCAGTGAAATCAATATCTCTTCTTCTTAAGAAATCAGACATTTTGTAAAAATCTTTAGAGGATAGGAGTGTAAATTTGTTTGAAGAGGTTTGGAGTGAGATTTGTGTGACATATTGGTTTATATATTTAGAGATGAGGTAATTTAAATGACCGTTTTGTGTGTGGAGGGGGGGGGGGCAAAGAGTCGTTGCAATGTCATACACTTTCACATTCTTTTTTTTTTTAACGGTAAATTTGGATCACTGACGGACCACTGGAGTATCATTGTGCCATCAGCGGAACCATCTGATCATATCACTAGGCAATAAATGTCTTTACACAAATTCAGGAGGAAACCCAATAAATATGGGAAACCCACTTGTGAGAATCGAACTCAGGACCCAATGATCGCAAAGCCTTATCCCACCCCCTAATATGCCACTAGGCTATAATGTCGTGAACATACACTTTCACATTCATTCAGTTAACACAACCCTAAACCACTGCCCGAAGACCCATACCCAAGTGACCAAAGCCCGTATTGGCAGTCAGATAAAGGCTACCCGCATGCAAATCGGTGAGTGGGCCGAGTCCGAGGACTCGGCTTCAAATCTTACATTACATTTGATGTTTAAGTTAAAAAAAATTACAACCGTATAAATATAAAAATACTAGGATATAACCCCGTGTATTACATGTCTTGAATAAAAAAATATACTAAATAATAAAACAATATATCTTTAAAAACCTCCTTTATTACACGGGTTAAACAAATGTAATTTTATATATTAAATAATACAAAGTTATATTTATAAGAGCCATATTGTACGGGTTGAATAAATGTAATTTTATATACCAAATAACTAAAAGTTATATCTTTAAAACCACGTGTATTACACAGGTTGAATAAATGTAATATTGTTTACCAAATAATATAAAAAGTTATATCTTAAAAAACCCTCGTGTATTACACGGCTTGAATAAATATGATTTTATATACCAGATAATAAGAAAATTATATTAAAAAAACTAATGGATATACTCGGTACGCGATACATATGGAGATTGCGGAGATGATTATTAAAAAGAAAATACAGTGGTTGACGGGTAGTCCGTAGGATGACCCTTAAGTGCTATAAATGGTATTTTAATCCTAAATTTAATCGAGTAATTGTCTAGAATTAGATGACTAGGTTTGCTTGTGTTTCAGGTACATTCGGAGCTTAAAAGTGTGGAAATGAAGCTTCGAATAGGCGCGACCGGATCGGAGATTGAAAGATGGAGCATAAATGAAGAAAATAATTTATTGGAATTAAAGAATTAAGAAGGTAGCATGATAGAGGATGAAATTACGAGAACGTAGGCGAAAACAGTGAAGAAAACGAAGTTGAAACGAAAAAGTTATGAAGAAAAAAAATTGCATGCTGAAGCCTACCGTAGCTTATGGTAACTACCGTAAATTACGGTAGCCCCCAGCATTTTTCTTCCACCGTAAGGCAGTAGAGACCCACCATAGCCACTTGAAAGCTACCGTAAGCTACGGTAGCCACCGTAGCTTACGGTAGGCTCAACGAAAAAGTGTAACTCCTCACTTTTAATGACCATTTGATGAGACTTTTGATTATCTAATCATTGTGGACGGTTTTGGAGCACTTTGATGTGTGTTGAGCGTACGAATAAAAACAACTAAAAATTAAACTTTTTAAAACGTTTTGGCCTAATAGGTATCGATACTCTCAATTAGGATTGTCCCCAGGTAGGCAATCGAGTCGTACGAAATGCCAACCTAGACAGGAGTTCCCAATATCACGGCACTTAACCCTTAAAATAACTTTAACTAAACACTCTAAGCTTTAAATTTGTAATTAGACTCGATCTTAAAACTAAAACACACAACCGGCAGTGTACCGATCAGTATAGTATAGTAAAATTAAGTCCGGATGTCGAACCCAAAGGACACAGTTGAATTATGTTAAATAATTTGTTTATACTAAAAATTACACAAGAGTAGATATTTTTGTATTTTTGATTAAAAGGGGGGTTTTGCTTAGAAAAATAAATTACTTAAAAACTAATTAATAAAAGTAAATTAAAACAGTTTATCACGAAGATTCGATAATAATTAAGGACTATCTAGGTTAGAATCCCACTTGTTAATAACGTGCTTTCTACCGGGTAATTGTATGATATGAAACCGGGATCTTTAGATATTAAACCTTTAAAGATAACTTAGAATTCCTAATTACTTGGAAAACCAATTATGTAATTTTGAAAGGTTTATTTTTATTACCGATTTACTAGACTTCTTTACAGTTATCTAGTGTACTTAGAAAAGTGCTTGGAAAGACTGACTTCCTTTCGGTTATAAGTCTAAAGCAATTTAAGAAAACTTGATTTGGTTTAATAGACAAATTAGCGACAATTTAATTAAAACTAGTTTCTTACAAAACACAATATTAATAATACACTAAATTCGATCTATTAATATTTTTATACCTTACAGTGTTAAAAATAGTAGAACATTAAAACCGGATTAATTCTTTTATCATTAGTTTTATGGTTTATTTTACAATCCACCATAAGATTACCCAAACCGCAAAGTATTGAATATCAACATTAATTCTTTTTATGAAAACAAATTCACCGGAATTTATGTGAAACAAATGATCAAAGTATAAACCAAGTTAAAACATGCATAAACACCAAAACATTTAACTTAAATTATTTACTTAACAAGAACAAACCATAATCACACAATACCCGGTAAAAATTACATATTAACGAGTGTTCATCATAACCTAGATAGTTTCAAAGTTTAGCTAGACATAAATTTAAACATTACAACTAAACAAAGTTTAAAAGTAATTGACAACATCATACAAGATAGATTAAGAACTGAAAATGGAAGATTAACAAACCCGGAACGCCTAGGACTTGAACCGAACGGCTCTATGATTCCCGAGAACTCCGAGGTGCTTCAACTTCAATCCAAGCTGCTTACGGTCGCCTGAATTCAGCTCTTTCAGATGGGTTTTCGAGTTGTGATGGTGTGTTTTTCGAGTTTGAGTGCATGGGTATTTATAGGTACAAATTTTGGCTCCTGAACACCCTTAGCGCACCGTTACACTAAAAGTGTAGCGGTGCGCTACCACTTTTGACCTAACCGGCTGCCGACCGTAAAGTGCTAGCGATCTGTTTTCGTCGTTTACCACGTAGCGCACCGTTACGGTTTTAAGGTAGCGGTGCGCTACCACTTTGCTACCTAACCCTCTTGCCGACAGTGAAGGGGTAGCGCACCGTTATGGTTTTCATGTAGCGGTGCGCTACCGTCGACTGAAGTCAAATTTTGACTTTTCTTTGGCACGAATCCCGAGGCATTGATTTCTTCTTCGATCTTGTACTGATTTCTCGCATAATCCACAAAATATTCACAGTTGCCTGTAAATATAACATATAATCAAATAAGTACCAATATCGCGAGAAAACCATATTCAAATAGATTAAATTGTAAGGAATTCGATGCATAAGATGTGTATAATTTTAGACACATCAAATATCCCCACACTTAACCTTTTGCTTGTCCCTAAGCAAAATCCTAAACAACATGTCCAACATAAATGATTAACAAAAACGCAAGTATTGAGCAAATTGAAATGTTAACTATAAAATTAATAAACACAGATGTTTCCCAAGACTTACATCGTTCAAAAGTTTGATAATTCAAGAGAATGAAGTGAGAAACCGAGTATACCTAATCAAACTTTTCTTACCTTCAAGTAATTCATTTATGCAATATCAACACCTTACGAAATTCACTCCTCTCGGTTAATATATATG
The DNA here is from genome assembly GCA_030545235.1 of Helianthus tuberosus. NCBI lineage: Eukaryota > Viridiplantae > Streptophyta > Magnoliopsida > Asterales > Asteraceae > Helianthus > Helianthus tuberosus. The sequence goes on along the minus strand of CM060414.1, from coordinate 106,519,727 downwards.
TAATTTCAAGTGAACTCTCAAAAACCGAAATGTGAAGCATGACTATTATAAGCTTGTACGTCAATCAAATCTCCACCTATTTGTTAGAAATTGATACAAATAAAGAGGATTTTTATTGTGGATAGGTAAGGGTAAAAGGTAGGTTGTTTATTTGGGTGAAAGTGGCTAACAGAAAATTTACGATAAACCGGAAAAACACAAGATAAGAATTGACAACAATTTGGTCATTTGACCATACTTTATTCTATTTTTTTTTTCTCTAGTTTTTTTTTTTTTTTTTTTTTTTTTTTTTTTTTTTTTTTTTTACACAAAGATAACAATAATATCACAATATTATACGTTCCGGTTTAATTTGGTTAACAACAGAAGGTTTCAGGTTCAAAGTGGTGTCTAAAGGAAAAATGGTGAATTTTTACATAAAAGGTGATCCTAATATCTCTTTATCAAATTTGTATCAAAGTCTAAACAAAGGTCTCGAAATGTATCAAAACGTACAAGTTCTAAAGTAATGCAACACGTCGGTAAACACACATGAAACGAAAGTAGTGTCTTATATTAAACACTTATAGGCTCAAATCTTACCGTCATGTGGATAAAGGGTTATGGATTTCGACATTGCATAATTAATTTACTTTCCAGTTCGAACTATTATCTTAGGTATCCCGTAAATTTTTTTTTTTTTTTTTTTTTCACGAAAAACTTGAATTAATCAATCTACTATCCCGCAACTTAAAGAAACATGTGTTTTTGGTTTTGTAGGTTAAACATTTAAATTGCTTTTCGACAGACGTTTTTGAAAAATGTTCATGTTTTATATTTGTTTAAAGGACTGGGACAAGTAAAATTTTTTTATTTATTTTATTTTATTTATTTTTTTTTTATAAAATATTCCCTCATCCCCACACTTGAAAGACACATTGTCCTCAATGTGTGAAAATAAGAAAATATATTGCACACTGAAAATGTAAAACAAAATGCACACTGAAATTGTAAAATAAAATGCACACTGAAATTTAGAATGTTACTTCCCTGATGTGTTGCGATATGTCATGTTTAAATGTTGCAGCACCACTTTATGTCAATTCTTGATTCCTGTTTTTGATACTTGCAACATTGTAAATAAACACATCATAAGAAATAAACACAATAAACATCATTAGTCACACAAAAGTCAAAGCAAAATAAAAAAGAAACACTCAAAATAATTTACAAACCGAGGGATTTCTGTAGCGTCTGCTTATCAAGACCAGTTTTTTCGAAGATGAGTTCGATGTCTTCCTTTACCCGATAGTCTACATAACTTCCAACTCTAATGGACCGTTCAACGTCTAGCCTAATAGCGCCCACCCTCATTAGTTGTATGTACTCACTTTGGGATTCAGTAGGACTTCGTTTACATCTTCCTGTGTGTGCCCAATTTCCACATCCCATGCATCTATCGTAGCGTTTTGCTCTTCTTTTCATTGCACTTTTGGATGTTCCACAAAATGGGGGTACTTGGTCTTTTCTATGCCATTCTTTCCTCACTTCAGCGCTTAGGAGAAAGATTTTCTCCCGAAGATCTACAGGTAATCCTGGTTTTGCAAATTCTAAACAACAAAGCAAATTAAAATCAAATGGATGCATCTTAAATCTAGATCACACGCTTGGAGATGTAGTTGAATTTGTCAGCAGTTCCGAAATCACCCGAATGGAGATTGAGTACGGGTGGTGCGATTCAAACCTGCAAATACAAAAACAAGCAAAAATTCCAAGTAATACCTAAAAATTAAAGACTCAAATTATACTAATTTAGACTCCTAATCAATAACTTAAAACACACATTAACTATCTATCTACCCTAATCTTGAGTTTTCACTCAAGATTTTAAACGATGGTGATTGGTTGGACACCGAGACGAGTTTCCTCCGTCTCGGTGGTGTTAATTGGTCCCCCTAGGTAATGTTTCAACCTATGTCCATTCACCTTCCAAGTGCTTTCGTTTGCTTCGTTCTTTAATTCAATTGTCCCGTATGGAAAAACTCCGTTCACAACATACGGTCCTGTCCATTTTGATTTCAGCTTTCCTGCAAACAATTTTAAACGCGAATTGTATAGAAGCACTTTATCACCTGGTTTGAATTCTTTCAACCCCTTTAACTTCCTGTCATGTAATGCCTTTGTCTTTTCTTTGATATTCCATGATCGTTCATATGCGGCGTCTCTCAAGGCTTCCAATTCATGAATTTGGAAGTATCGTCTTTTGGCGGCCTCCGTTAAGTTGAGATTAACAGTTTTAAGAGCCCAAAGTGCTCGGTGCTCTAACTCAACGGGAAGATGGCAAGCCTTGCCATAGACGATCATGAATGGTGTGGTACCCAGGGGTGTTTTGTAGGCGGTTCGAAATGCCCACAATGCATCGTCAAGCTTTTCTGACCAATCTTTCCTGCTTTTCCCTACTGTTTTCTCCAGAATTCGTTTCACTCCTCGATTCGCATTTTCGACTTGCCCACTAGTTTGTGGATGGTAGGCAGTGGAGAAGCGATGAGTGACACCGTAGCGAGCTAATGTCTTTTCCATGATTGCGTTACAGAAATGAGTGCCACGGTCACTTATAAGAGCACGAGGAGTACCGAATCGCGTGAAGAGTTTCTTGAGGAATTTAACCACTACTCGGGCATCGTTTGTAGGAAGAGCTTGTGCCTCTACCCACTTTGAAACGTAATCAATTGCCACGAGTATGTACCGATTCCCACTAGAAGAGGGAAATGGTCCCATGAAGTCAATGCCCCAAACGTCGAAGATTTCGACAATTTGAATTGGGTTTTGGGGCATCTCATCCTTGGATGAAATATTACCAGTACGTTGGCAACGATCACAGGTCCTCACAAATTCTACCGCATCCTTTACTACCGAAGGCCAATAAAAACCACAATCAAAGACCTTTTGTGCAGTGGTGTGTGGACCATGGTGGCCTCCTGTTAATCCTTCATGTATGTGCCTCAGAATCTCTAAACCTTCCTCCTTACTCACGCATCTTCTCAGAATCTTGTCTCCTCCTATCTTGAAGAGATAGGGGTCATCCCAAATGTACCTCTTCGCATCCCGAAAGAACTTCTTCTTTTGTTGGGTGGTCATACCTTTGAGTACCACCCCTCTCGCTAGGTAATTTGCCAGATCTGTGAACCATGGCATACCCTCTTTTTCAGCTGTGATGAAATCTATGTGCTCATGAGGGAATTTATCACCAATTTCTTCCTCTCGAATCTCCTCTTTCTCGGGATCCTCCAATCGTGATAAGTGATCTGCAGCTGTGTTTTCTGCTCCCTTTTTGTCTCTGATTTCTATGTCGAACTCGGAAAGGAGTAGAATCCACCGTATGAGACGGGGTTTTGCGTCTTTCTTTTTGAAAAGATAACGCAAGGCAGCATGGTCAGTGAAAACGATGGTTTTGGATAAAACGAGATATGAACGAAACTTGTCAAATGCGAACACTACAGCGAGAAGCTCTTTCTCAGTGGTGGTATAATTCTCTTGTGCATCATTAAGAGTTTTGCTCGCGTAGTAGATCGGATGAAAGTGCTTTTCGATTCTTTGACCCAAAACTGCTCCTACAGCATAGTCACTAGCATCGCACATGATCTCAAAAGGTAAGCTCCAGTCGGGTGAGATAAGAATCGGTGCACTTACAAGTTTTGCTTTTAAAAAGTCGAAGGCTTTCAGGCATTCCTCGTCAAAGACAAATGATATGTCTTTTTCAAGGAGATGTGTTATGGGGCGCGTGATTTTTGAAAAATCTTTGATGAAACGTCTGTAAAAGCCCGCATGACCAAGGAAACTGCGAACGGACTTAACATTTGTCGGTGGAGGTAACCTACTGATGGTATCAATCTTTGCTCTATCAACCTCTATACCGGCTCGCGAAATTTTGTGTCCTAACACAATTCCTTCTGTCACCATGAAGTGACATTTTTCCCAATTCAGCATTAGCTTTGTTTCAATACATCTCTTCATCATTTCCTCAAGATTTGCTAAACATTGCTCAAAAGAGTCTCCATACACCGAAAAATCATCCATGAACACCTCCATGGACCTCTCAATCATGTCTTGAAAGATGGCAACCATACACCGTTGAAAAGTCGCCGGTGCATTGCATAGTCCAAAAGGCATGCGTCGGTACGCATATGTGCCGTATGGACAAGTGAAAGTGGTTTTCTCTTGGTCCTCCGGTGCGATTGGAATTTGGAAATAGCCGGAGAAACCATCGAGAAAACAGTAGAACTGCTGGCCTGCAAGGCGTTCAAGCATTTGATCAATGAACGGGAGTGGAAAGTGGTCTTTCCGAGTGGCATCGTTAAGCTTGCGATAATCGATACACACTCGCCAACTGGTGACTGTACGGGAAGGTACAAGTTCATTTTTCTCATTCATAATAACGGTCATTCCTCCTTTCTTAGGAACGACTTGGGTTGGACTAACCCACGCGGAATCAGAAATAGGATAAATTAGCCCGGTTCCCATTAACTTGATTACCTCTTCCCTAACCACTTCTTTCATGTTAGGATTTAAACGCCTTTGAGGTTGCACTACCGGTTTGAATTCATCCTCCATGAGAATCCTGTGTGTGCAAAAAGTGGGACTAATACCCTTGATATCGGACAACTTCCATGCTATGGCATCTTTGTGTTCTCGTAGCACCTCGATCAACTTTCTTTTCTCATCCTCCGTCAACTTAGATGATATGATGACGGGCAAACTTGAATCATCTCCCAAGAAAACGTATTCTAGGTTGGAAGGAAGGACTTTGAGCTCTAGAGGTGGCTCTATGGGTTTGCTCTCTTTTTCTTCCTTGATCTCACACAGCTCCAATGATTCCGGAATCGGCTCCAGATCATTTTCTATCTCAATCTCATCCTCTACTCCATTCCCGTCTTCAACTGGATCGGCTCCACGAATGCACGAAATGAAGGAATCTAGAAAGTAAGCGGAATGATAATTATCATAATCATCATTATCAAAATCGCTGGGATGTTGCATGGCTCTTTCTATCTCGAATGTGACAATCTCGTCACCTGCACGAAGTGAGATTTTACCGTCGTAGACATCAATGACTGCTTTAGCTGTTCTAAGGAATGGACGGCCTAGAATGATTGGAACTTTTTCATCAGCTTCCATGTCAAGGACAACGAAATCAACGGGGAATACAAATTTATCGACTTTGACTAACAGATTTTCTATAATCCCCCTAGGATATTTAACTGAGCGATCGGCCAATGACAGTGACATGCGTGTGGGTGAGAGCTCTCCTAAACCTAGCCTTTCGTAGAGTGAAAATGGCATCAAATTAATGCTTGCACCTAAGTCAGCCAATGCATTGGCGGGAGCAATGGTACCTCCGAAGAAACATGGAATTGTGAATGTGCCTGGATCGGTTAATTTCTCAGGTAGCTTATTCAAGACTACCGCGGAACAACCTCCAGTCAATGGAATGTTTGAAAGTTCACCTAACCTGTCTTTTCTCTTAAGAAGGTCCTTAAGAAATTTGGCATATTTAGGCATAGCTTGAAGTGCTTCGATGAATGGAAGATTTATCTTTAATTGCTTAAAGATCTCTAGGAAGTGTCCATATTCCTTAGCATACTGTTGTTGCTTAAGGCGTGCTGGATATGGGACACGTGAATGATCAACCAAAGGGGATGGCTTAACTCCTACTGGTTGATTTTCTGCCTTCTTTTCAGCTTGGGGCTCTCTGGTTTGTGAGGTACTTGCTGGATCTGATTTCTCTTGCACCTTTCCAGGAGTTTCCATTATAATTTCTTCATCGACTTTGTCTTCATCCTCTGTCTCTGGTCTTTCTTGGGTAACCTCTCCTAGAATCCTGCTACTACGAGTAGTAATAGCTTTTGCTGAATGATTTGCGGGATTCGTGAAAGTATTTCCCGAAAACTGACCAGGTGGATGTTCTTGCAAATGTTTAGCAATTCCACCTACTGTTCTTTGAAGATCAAGAAGTGTGGATTGCTGACTTTTGAGCTGAAGTTCGTGATTTTTGTTAATCTGGTCCTGAGTTTTAGTGAAATCAGTGAAAGATTTTTGCGTCACCTGATTTTGTGTCATCATTGCCTGAGTCTGTGTCATCATTTGAGCGAACATCTCCTCTATCCTATTCATATTACCTTCGAACGCCTTGCCACTGTCATGACTTTCTAGATTCGATCCTCCACTAGCAAACTGACCTCCTAAGCCACTACTCGTGTAAAGGACCGGCCCCCTATTTTGATACTGACCGGATGGAAAACCAGGGGGATTTCCAGACGAACGGTAATTGTTACGCCAATTAGAGTTTTTATTGAATGTGTTGGCGTTGAATGGGTTGGTGGGACCGCGGTTTTGACCTGCTATATACTCGACTTGTTCTAGGGTGAGTGTTGGACAATCTCCAGTATCGTGCCCTCCTCTGCATACTTCACATCTATCCACCTTTTTCTTGATCTCATCCAGCTCTCTTGTGAAAGTCTTCTCCATCCGATCTAGATAAGCAACTACCGATGAATCCAAGCCAACTTGGTTCACCCCTCGAGTGGTCGAAGAGGTGTTAGTTACAGGAATAGAATTCCTGCTGGCAGTGCTATAATCCATATCAGAATGGGCAAAGCTCTCGAAAAGGTCGTTACATTCAGCGGTTGTTTTCTTTCCCATAAGTTGTCCTCCAGCCGAAGTGTCAAAACGAGCTCTAATCTCAGGAGTAAGACCATTGTAAAACTTTTCCACTAACGCCCAATCAGACAAACCATGTTGCGAACAACGAGAGAGAAGCGTCTGAAAACGTTCCCATGCTAAGTGGTACGGCTCGTCAGGCTCCATACGGAAAGAATGAATCTGATCACGAAGGCGGGATGCTTTGGCTGGTGGAAAGTACTTAGCTAAAAAGGCGTCTCTAAGACCTGCCCAAGTGGTGAACGTTCCTGCTGGTTGCGAATCGAACCAGATGGCTGCGCGTCCAGCGAGAGAAAATGGAAAGACTTGAAGGTAACGGGAATCAAGGTTTACACCTTCGATAGAATAAGTGGTACAAAGACGTGTGATACGGTTTATGTGAGCGGGTGCATCTTCATCGTCACGGCCATGGAATTGGCAAGAGTTAGTGATAGCCGTCATGATGTAGGATGGAATTTGCCAAGATCTATCATTTTGAATCGTGGGAAGAGTGATGGGTGAAAGTTCACCGGTGAAACCGATTGTGGCCTGTTGGTAAACAGTGCGGTTAGCCATTTGTGCTTTGGTTTCTGGACTTGGAGAACGTGAAATTTCTAAAGAATCGGTTTCTGTTTCCGTTTCGGTTTCAAAGTGTGAATTTTCAAAAACTTGGTATTCACTTGTTTCTCCTTCCTGATTAATTATACGTTGGCTGAACAGATGTTCAGGATCGTCTTGTGGTTCGTATTCAGGTGGTCCTCGTGAACGTGTATGTCGCATAAACTAATAAAAACTTAAACTAGGAATTGGAAATAAACAAGTAAACACAATCTAACTAAGGATTAATAAAAAAAATAAAAATAAAAATAAAAAATAAATTTGTAATAAAATTTACACTAATGAATTTTAGACTAAAAATAAAAAATATATAAACAAACTAATTTAACACAATTGCAAAGTAGTCACCGGCAACGGCGCCAAAAACTTGATGTGTGTTGAGCGTACGAATGAAAACAACTAAAAATTAAACTTTTTAAAACGTTTTGGCCTAATAGGTATCGATACTCTCAATTAGGATTGTCCCCAGGTAGGCAATCGAGTCGTACGAAATGCCAACCTAGACAGGAGTTCCCAATATCACGGCACTTAACCCTTAAAATAACTTTAACTAAACACTCTAAGCTTTAAATTTGTAATTAGACTCGATCTTAAAACTAAAACACACAACCGGCAGTGTACCGATCAGTATAGTATAGTAAAATTAAGTCCGGATGTCGAACCCAAAGGACACAGTTGAATTATGTTAAATAATTTGTTTATACTAAAAATTACACAAGAGTAGATATTTTTGTATTTTTGATTAAAAGGGGGGTTTTGCTTAGAAAAATAAATTACTTAAAAACTAATTAATAAAAGTAAATTAAAACAGTTTATCACGAAGATTCGATAATAATTAAGGACTATCTAGGTTAGAATCCCACTTGTTAATAACGTGCTTTCTACCGGGTAATTGTATGATATGAAACCGGGATCTTTAGATATTAAACCTTTAAAGATAATTGTATGATATGAAACCGGGATCTTTAGATATTAAACCTTATGTGAAACAAATGATCAAAGTATAAACCAAGTTAAAACATGCATAAACACCAAAACATTTAACTTAAATTATTTACTTAACAAGAACAAACCATAATCACACAATACCCGGTAAAAATTACATATTAACGAGTGTTCATCATAACCTAGATAGTTTCAAAGTTTAGCTAGACATAAATTTAAACATTACAACTAAACAAAGTTTAAAAGTAATTGACAACATCATACAAGATAGATTAAGAACTGAAAATGGAAGATTAACAAATCCGGAACGCCTAGGACTTGAACCGAACGGCTCTATGATTCCCGAGAACTCCGAGGTGCTTCAACTTCAATCCAAGCTGCTTACGGTCGCCTGAATTCAGCTCTTTCAGATGGGTTTTCGAGTTGTGATGGTGTGTTTTTCGAGTTAGAGTGCATGGGTATTTATAGGTACAAATTTTGGCTCCTGAACACCCTTAGCGCACCGTTACACTAAAAGTGTAGCGGTGCGCTACCACTTTTGACCTAACCGGCTGCCGACCGTAAAGTGCTAGCGATCTGTTTTCGTCGTTTACCACGTAGCGCACCGTTACGGTTTTAAGGTAGCGGTGCGCTACCACTTTGCTACCTAACCCTCTTGCCGACAGTGAAGGGGTAGCGCACCGTTATGGTTTTCATGTAGCGGTGCGCTACCGTCGACTGAAGTCAAATTTTGACTTTTCTTTGGCACGAATCCCGAGGCATTGATTTCTTCTTCGATCTTGTACTGATTTCTCGCATAATCCACAAAATATTCACAGTTGCCTGTAAATATAACATATAATCAAATAAGTACCAATATCGCGAGAAAACCATATTCAAATAGATTAAATTGTAAGGAATTCGATGCATAAGATGTGTATAATTTTAGACACATCACACTTCTTGGGCGATTTTGGCTTGTTCATCTTGGTTCTAAACAATTCTAAACAATTCGGTTTGTGTTTTAATTCATAGAGTAAATTACAAGTTTTGTCCTTTATGTTTACACCAAATTGCAGGCGCTGTCCTTTTTTCCAAAAGTTTACAGGCGGTGTCCTTAACCTTCTAAAATCTTGCACGTTGTGTCCTTTAGGCCAAACCCAGTTAGATTTTTTTGGTTAAATCTGGTCATGTGCATTGCACATGAGGGCATATTTGTCTATTCACATTCCTAGGCGCTATTTTGTAAAAAGTTATTTTCTAGGGACTATTTATACAAAATTGAGAAATAAAAAACAAATATTAACTTACTACTCCTCAACGTCGCTAATAACCTCCTCTCTGGCGAAATCGCCGGAAATGTGTTTTCTACTGTTCGATTTCTCGATGTTTCTTCCAATGCATTGTCCGGAAACATTCCGGTGAATCTCTCGGCAGCGTCGCTGATCCAGCTGTTAAACTTATCGTTTGATTCGTTCTCCGGCTATATTCCGCCGGTCATCGGAAGCTTTCAGAAGCTAGAATACTTGTTTCTGGAATCTAATCGGTTATACGGCACGTTACCTTCGGCGATCGCTAACTGTTCGTCGCTGATTCAGTTCACCGCTGATGATAACCTACTCGAAGGACTAATTCCGGCGAGTTTCAACGATTTACCTAATCTGGAAGTGTTATCTCTTTCTGGCAATGCGTTTTCAGGTTCAATTCCGGCATCGTTGTTAAATTATGTTAGTTCTGTTATAATTGTGAAGCTAGGGTTTAATGCGTACACAAGGTGATGGTGGATCGAAGGGGTGGATATTGATGGTGATGGTGATGTTGGAGACGGACGGAACATGTCTGAGATTGGAGACGGACGGAACAGGTCTGAGATCGGAGACGAACGTGATGGTCAACTTCTCTCAACTCACCTGCAAAACAATTAAACATAACCTCAAAACCTTCACTTTCTTCCGTTTTATTAATCTTTTCTCAAACCCCAATTCCGTTGCTGATTATTCGAGTTGGGGTTTTCACTTCATCTTCTTTAGGGTTTGTTCACTATTTGTTCTTGATTAATCGAACAATTTGTTAATCGATCGATGGAGAAGATGATTACAGATGAGTGGGATGATGAAGACGATCGGAACATGATGATCAGATCGCCGTCCAGTAACGGCAAGATGGTGATAAAACTCAAGATTCCGATTTGGTGGGTCATCATCTGGTTTGGTGGGTTGTTTGGGGGAAGCAGGAGTGTAGGATCATTTTACCGACCAAAATGAGTCGTTCAGAGGTGTTCTTCTCAATATGAAAGGCGGAAACAGACATATCGAGTTCGATTCAGCTAGATATTCACTTTAAATGTCTTTTTGATTGATTTGACAAAATTTTACTGTGAAACGACACTTCGGCAGCACTTCGGCTCTAGAATCACACATACACGAATCACTCAAACGAAATTACATGACACCTCTTTATAGACCAACTAATTTCGTTTGAACCAGTCCAAACGAAATCACATTTCAAGCGGAATTATGATTTCGTACGAGATTAGCCATTTGATTTCGTTTGAAATGGCTATTGCCAATTTCATGCGAAATTAACCTTCTAACCTATTTTCTCGTTTTCCGTGCCATGATCTATCTAATCACATACAAGACTCGATACAAGACGAAGTCGACAGACGCATGCACTAACAGACTCCCCCTCGAATGTTGACGAGTCTTCAGTGTCGAGTCTTCAACATTTTCAGTCTTTATCAGTCTTTCTGCTCTTTCTGAAGTATATGACAGTGTAAAACATCCTCAATCTCTGTCTTCTTTTCATCTCCAGAATCTTCACCTGGCTCTTATCTCACTCTAATTCTCTTGATCAGATCTCTTGATTCCTTAAGTTTATTAGTATCATCAGCTTGCATGAACTTTAGTTCCAGAATCAGAACTTGTCTCTCATAGGATCAGAAACCTGGCTATCCTGCATACATTCTTAACCCAGAAATAAATTTCACAAATTTAAAATTTGATAAATTTAATCTTCTGATCACCACTTGTAAACACACCATCAATTACAAGTATTGTACAAAATGTTTTAACATTAAAGAGCTTCTGATGACCATTTGTAGGCAAATATTTAAAAATTTTCTTCTCAAACAGACTCCCCTTCACTAGATGTCCATCATGTTTAGCACTCGGAATTTTGAAACTCAGTTCTCCAACATCAGTTGTCGAAAATCTTTTTGAAATTTTTCAAAATTTATGCTAAAACACACTGAAAATCTTTTTGGATTTTGAATATATTGAAAGAAAATGCAGTAAAGAAATATTCACAAACAATATTTTTGTGAGTTTATGTAAGAGGATCATATCAGTTTTGAGACAAATCACCAACACCGTTAAGCTTTAAACATTTTAAGTTTTAAACGATTCACTTAGATTGTCAGTATACTGATCCATTTAAATTCTCACACAAATTTCAACTGTTTCGAGATACGAGATTAATGTCTTAAGCACTTAGACTTATTCGCGTGTCCCACCTCAGAATATACTCCCGTATCCAGATCCCAATATTCAGTCTTACAGGTGAGTATACCTAGATGATATCTGTAAAGGGTTAAATGCGAGGGCCGTGAGAGCTCAGGCTATTGCTTCCGCAAAATCAGAGAGATGACGGCTTCGACTTTTGGTGTGTTCCCTTTAGAGAATCTTTTCTTCAACAGCACATGATTAGCATTTTGCAATGTTTCATCATTTTTTATGCTGAGGGTGGTTCTATATTTTAAGCAAGCGTAAAGTATTATACGGGGACTAGGCCATTACTTCCGCAAAATCAGAAGTCCCGGGATAATACCCCAGATATAACTGAGTATAAAGACCTAGTATCTCAAAAAGAGGGACCTTTCAAACAAGATTTCGGGGGTTACCCATATATCCGAGAGATGTTCCCCATAATATAAGAAAGTTTGAAATTTAGGTTTATATCTCGTCACAATCTACTAAATGTGTAAAAACCTACTGGCATATCATCAGTGAGACCGTTTATCACATTTTAACTTTCCAATTCTTTAGCATGTTGTGATAGTCCACTGATGTACTATCATTTCCTCTTTTTCACAACAAAACTCATTTTTGATTTTATCATGTTTTTGGCTTTTTCAAATTTTCAAATGTTTTTGGATTTTCTGAAATTCTTACTCCCCCTAAAATTCAAAATCATTTAAAGGAAATTTAAAAACAAACTATACAAACAAAGTGACAACTGTTGTGAATTACTTCAATTCGCCATCCACTTGGCATAAACAATCAGAACTCCCCCTCACTACAAACTATTTTCCCATTGTGATTTCAAAACACTTAAGTTTGTTTTAATCAAATGTTTTTCCGGAAAATTAGTTTTGTTGATTTCATAAAAACCAATTGTAGGTTAAGGGATTCATTCATCACTTTGTTCTTTCAACCACTAAAAAAAATTTAACAATTTTGATATCAAATCACAAGAACCACTTGTAGAAAATCAAGTACAACTTAATATCCCTGATTTACCACTTGTAAGTCGAAATCACTTTCGTGAATTTCTCAAGAAAGATGCCGATACCTGCTTCACACTTACCAACCTGGAAGCTCCGGCAATTCAGAATTTTACATATGAAAAACAGACATCCAAGCTTCACCAAACTTGGATGTTTCCTCCTCAACTTCACTCGGGTAGTAAGTTGCCTTCTTAGTTTCATAAAACTCTTTAACCCCTGTGACTTTCCCATCGACCATCTTCCCAAAAATCTTTTTCACATTTCCATTAAAAGCTTTGTCGACATCAAATTCTTTCTTCTCAGAATAGAATTGATTCGAGATCTCAACTTTTACAACTTTTTGTTTAAAATTTTCAGCCCGCAATGGTGGAAAATTGACATCATCCATTGGCGGTACTGATGTTTCCAAGTTTAGCTCAACTTGTGGCTCCTCTGACTTTGTGGAATCAGATTCATTGCCAGATTTCACATCAGATTTCTTAACAATCCACTTCTGATTGTCAGGATTCACTCTTCTCTTGTAAAATCTTTTCGAACATTCACCAACTTCATATGTTGAATTTTTAAACACTTTGAATCTTTCAGTTGGTGGTTCGGTTTTATCAACAATTTTCTCTTTGAGTTTAGAAACAACTTCCTGTTTTGTGTTGGTGGCCATTGGACAATTCCAGGCAATGTGACCAACTTCTTTACATCTGTAACAGGTTCTTGTTTCCTTTCTCTAATAAACTCCATTCTTCATTCTCTCTTGCTTCTTAGCAAGGAATTCACTGTTTGATTGCTTCCAGAATGAGCTCTTTTTTCTTCTTCAGCACTTGTTCCTGAAACAAATACTATTTTTGTTTTAGAAAAATTCTTATTTTTATGGTTTTCTGGTGGAATAAATCCAAGACCTTTCTTTTTGAAATTACCGTTATGATTTGGTTTCTTTTGAAAACCAGAACCATAACTGTAACCATTTTTCTTGTTTAAACGTTGTTGAACTCTTGAGGTGTAAGGTTTAGGTTTTTCAGAAAGATTTACATCTTTTATTTCAGAAATATTAATTTCTGTTAACTTGAAAACCTTTTTAATCAGATCAGTTTTAACACCTCTTATTGGAAATTCCTTATCAGAATATAATTTGTCTGAATCCTTCAAAGTATATGCCACTTTGATTGGTTCGTCATTCAAATTATATTTTGATAACAAGAATTCTTTATTGTAAACCCGTTTGACTGGCAACTTTTGACTATCAACTGATGATGAACTCAAAATTTTGGACTCCGACTTTAACTCTGACTCCTCATCCTTATCCAACACCTGATCGACCACTTTCTTTATTAACTCAGACTCATGATCAGTGTCAGACGATGTGAACGTGACATCAATATTTTCTGGTAACTCATCAGTTGTGTCGGACTTTAACTTTATATTGACTGCCTTTTTGACTTGCTCCTCATTTGGTTTTATGGGAGAATAACCTTCCCAGATCGGAGGCGGACACTTTTTATAATTTGCACTTTTTTTCTTACCAGTATCCTTATCTTCAGGCTTCTTGTCTTGAAATGCTTCAAAACCTGCAACAGTTGGATAAATTCGATCGATCAAATAATCAGAACTAGAATAACTTTGCAGTAATCTTCTAATTCTTTCATTTTCAATCCTTTCTGTCTCCAACTCCTGCTTCAGCTTTGCACATTCTTCAATGTAATGATTAATAGCCTTCTGCTTTGTCATCATCACAGCATTCATCATAGTCAACGCATCTTCTCTTTCAGAATTTGTCTTTTGCAAACCAGTCATTGTTCTATTCAGAATATCATACGATTCTTTCACATAGTTGAGATTGAACAATAATTGTTCTTTCATTTTATCTTGCTCACTCAATTTCTCATCTTTCTCTTTACACTGCTTGCATGACTCTGAACACTTTAAACAAGGCTTGATTATTTCAACAATCTTTTCCACTTCGATAAATTTTTCAACTTCAATTATCTTCTCAACTTCAACCACTTCCTCAACTTCAACTGCTTGCTCAGTAACTTTATCTTCTTCACTTTGTTCACAAATTTCTTCCTGAACAACACTCTCACTTTTTACTTGTTTCTGATTCTTTGCTTCACGTTTCTCCTTTAGCTTTTCCAAACGATCTGCAAAATAAAATTGAAAACTTTCAGTAGATAAATGAGTTTTTGCAATATTAATATGTCTTTCTTCCTCATCATCACTGTCATCAGTTGATGATTGATCAAACACTTGTGTCTGTTCTGAACTATCATCTGAAGAAACAAATTCTTCATCTTGACTTTTCTCATCACTGACAAACACTTTCATCCATTCCCTCAACAAATCTGGTTTTTGAACTATCTGAGCAATTAACGCCACGGTTTTTGAATCAGGTGGAATATATTTGTCCCAACTGAAACCTTCTGCCACTTTTTCATCATCTTGATCGATTATACCATAATAAGCTTTCTTATTTGCATCTTCGATCATTTTAGCATGTGCAGTTTGTGGTTCCTTTTACTGATACGGTTGATGACCAACTTGTTGATATATGGCTTTCCGATAGTAATCATTTCCACCGAACGGATTCTTTGATCCACTTGCTTCTCGATTGGTACATTCCCTCTTGAAATGACCTTTCTCCCTGCATCGAAAACAAGTAACTTTAGATTTATCAAAACCAAAAGTAGAAACTTTTGCATCCAAGAAATCATCTCTTCCTGTAATCATTTTAAACTTTTCAGCTCTCCTCAACACACTCGCTAAACACCATTTTATATCCATCAGCTCCATCTCTTCAGCATCTATCTGATCATAATCCTCTTTTTTCAACATAGGATTTCCAATCCTTCCTGTAACCAATCCTTCATATGATTCCAATACTGTAACAAGTAATGCCATATGACTTTTGACAACTTCTTCAGAAAAATTTTGACCATTCTGAAGATGTAATGCAATGTTGCAATTTAAGACATGACTATTGTTGTTGTTTGAGCTTTGAAATTTATGACTTGAGCTTGAAGCTTTCGGATTAACACTCGGATATGAAGAGAATCCACTGCTGCTGCTGTTTGAACTTTGATTGATTGATTCAGATGAGTTTTCGACACTAAACGCAGTTTGGATTTTTGGACTTGCTTCAACATTCTGAACATTCCCTTTGAAATACATTTTCACATCTTGTTATGGACTTAGATTATTCATTCTAGCAATCTTTTGCTGTTCCAAATCTTGACCTTCAATCTTTTCAATGAACTGAGAAATTGTCAAGCCATCATATTCTCCAGTATTCTTCAAGATCATCAGAAATGTCCCCCATTCTTTCTGAGGTAAAGCATCAGCTAATTTGTCAACCCATTCCTCTCGATCTTTGTTGATACCTAACAATGACATTGACCGAACTAAGTGACAATATCTTTCAATCAATTTCTTTGTATCTTCTCCCGGCAAACTTGAAAATAAATCAAATTCTTTCTTTAATAATGCCTTTTTACTCTTGATCATTTTCTCACTTCCCTCAAACTTTATTCGAAGTGCTTCCCAAATCGAACGTGAAGTGTTATCATGTTGGAGCAAAATGAATATGTCTTCTTTGATAGCTTGCTGGAGTAAACTTATCATCATCTTTTCTGCTTTATACATGTCTCTCTCTTTGTCCGAAAATTCAGAAATAGTTTTGATAACTCCCATATCTGTACGAGGTTTCACATACTTTTTCTCAATACACTCCCAAGATCTCAAATGAATTGCTTGAACCCAGTTTTCAAACCGATCTTTCCATCCATAATACTCCTCAATGCTCATTAGTTTCGGGGGTTTTTGTAAAGTTCCAGTTTCATTTTCCATGTTCATGTTCTTAGCAGTGTCAGTAGAAGTAGTCGGGGATCTAGCAAACGCATTGTAGAATTCCTCTTCCATGATTCGGTAACAATTTTCAAAAACAGACACTTTCAACCGAAATTAACCTTTCAAGTGAAATAACTTCTCAAGCGAAATAACCTGCAAAACTTTAAAACGAAATCAGAATTTTCAAACGAAATTAGGTAATTTCGTTTGAACCGACCAAACGAAATTAGAAACTTTCACATGAAATAAGGCTTTCAAACGGAATCACCCAAGCGAAATACCAATTTGAAGCGGAATAGTGATTTCGAACGGAATCACTCAAGCGAAATACTAATTTCGTGCGGAATTAAGTGTAATTTCAAACGAAATTATGCTGACATCATCATTTCGGTCCAACTTTTGTCAAATTGATCAGGTTTTAGCTCGATTTTAGGTCTAATTCTCTCAAGGCTTTGTTAAAATACAATTTCGCAGATAATGTGTGAAATTCAAACCATTTTAACCGTGAAATCTTGTTCAATTTTGAAAAGAAGGTGTAGAAGTTAGAAAATCTGAAGAAATCAAGCTAAATACGGTAGAACTCCTCCTCCTGAGCTCTGATACCACATGTAGGATCGTTTTACCGACCAAAATGAGTCGTTCAGAGGTGTTCTACTCAATATGAAAGGCGGAAACAGACATATCGAGTTCGATTCAGCTATATATTCACTTTAAATGTCTTTCTGATTGATTTGACAAAGTTTTACAGTGAAACGACACTTCGGCAGCACTTCCGCTCCGGAATCACACATACACGAATCACTCAAACAAAATTACATGACACCTATTTATAGACCAACTAATTTCATTTGAACCAGTCCAAACGAAATCACATTTCAAGCGGAATTATGATTTCGTACGAGATTAGCCATTTGATTTCGTTTGAAATGGCTATTGCCAATTTCATGCGAAATTAACCTTCTAACCTATTTTCTCGTTTTCCATGCCATGATCTATCTAATCACATACAAGACTAGATACAAGACGAAGTCGACAGACGCATGCACTAACAAGGAGAAGGCATATTGAAAGGTTGAGGGGGAAATTACCATTTTACCCTCATGTGTATTGCACATGACAGTTTTTAACTGAGATTTCTAACCAGGTTTAGCCTAAAGGACAAAACGTGCAAGATTTTGAAAGGTTAAGGACACCGCCTGTAAACTTTTGGCCAAAAGGACCGTGCCTGTAACTTGATGTAAACAAAAGGACAAAACTTGTAATTTACTCTAATTCATATGAACATTAGACTTTGTGTGATGATGATGCACCAAACTATGACCAGCTAATTTCGTGATGATCATCCTAGATGTAAGGTTTGCTTTTGAAACACTATGTTTATGTTTGAATTTCTAGAATAATGACTTTGCAATGTTTGTTTAAGTTATTATGGTGTTTGAATGTTTGTTTGTAAAGTGTTGATTCTTGTTTGATGTTAGTCTAAACCATACGTTCTTGGTGCCGTTGGCAATTGAGATATCATGGGAGGGATTAGGGTTGGATAATAGTCAATTGATCATCGGGTAACAACCTCGCGTTTTCATAATCCGAGTACTTAGTTCCCTTTTATCACAAACAAATAATCAAACATGAGCCATGTCTATGTGGTTCTTTCTAGTTGGCCATAAACATTAGTGTGGATTAAAACCTGAAATCTAGGATGGTCGCTTGTTCCTAATCTGTTTTCAAAACCAACATTTGATTTGCAATCTAGTTTAATTTAATCTTAGCTCTTAACACCAATCAATCCAAATTCTGAATTTACTTCTCTTGCAATTTAGTTAACTTTAGTCAATTTAGTTAAAACATTTAGATAACGCATATTCCACAAACTCCTTGTGTTCGATACCCACTTACCGCTAGCTATTAGTAGTAATTGGATTAAATTTACGTGAGACTACGACCTCACGTCAAATTTTGGCGCTGTTGCCGGGGAGTAGTGTGCAACGTGTGTTATCTTTGATCTTTTTAAGTTTGTTATTTTAATCATTTTCATAATTTTCAAAGAACATCAGTTTCTAACGGATTGCCATCCGATCGGATTGCTATCTGATCGAGTGACAATCCTGCTGCGAACTTGTTCTCACTAAGTGTCCTGCCAATCGGATCGCTATCCGATCGAACGACCGTTCGATCGATCGACCTGAAGGGTAGAGATACTTCTCTGTTTTCAAAATGCTACAACAAAAACTTCAAAGCCATCATACATAAACACATCTCTCCCAAACGAATGTCAATCCGACCGAATGGACATCCGATCGGATGACCATCCGAACGGATTGACATCCGATCGAATGGCTATCCGATCGGATTACCGTTCGACACTTGTTCACTTCGCACCGTTTAATGCGTCGTTCATCGCTTATGGTATCGTTAACTGCTCAGGCTAATCTCTCAGCGCTCCCTTCAATCCAAGGCAGTGTTTATTAACTTAAACGCTATCAGTGAGTATACTCGAACCCTTTTTTCTTTACACACTTTTGGGTGTTACATACGTTACTTATTCAAATCACAATCGACACACAACTTAAACACTATTTATACGCTGACCGTTATTGCATGTTATGTGTTATTCGATGAAAGCTTGTATGTTATGTTAACACAGTGATTGTTGCCTGACACCTTAGCAACGATAGTACTATAGTTTGGACTCAGCACCTGTCGTGGACAGGGGTTGTTAAGGGCTTTACTTCACGTGTCCCAGTGGGGATATGTGTTGCGCATTCTACAACTCGCAATCACGTCTGTGCATATTTCCCTGTCGAGAACCTACTAGCCTTCACTTTGTTACATGTTACATGCTGGTTATGCGTAAACGATTTCGAACTCTATTATACTAGTAAACTTGTATACTCACCTTTACACTATGTGTATTGACTTTATTTTAACGTATGTGACAGGTGCTTAGGATGCTGTGCTTTACCTGCTTTTGTGGAATCAAGTAGGAATGACAGTCTAGAAACAAACAATTTAAATCTGAGTTGTTGGAACATGTTATTGTCTTTGAGATATTTGGTCTGTAATAATTATTTACTTTGGTCTGTTATGGTATGGGACATAATATTTAAATATCTGGTAAAATAGTTGTTATGGATTTCTCCTGGACAATCTGTTTCGCTCAGTGCCGCGCCCCGATGTTTCCGCCATCGGTTGGGGTATGACAGATTGGTATCAGAGCCATAACTATAAGGAATTAGGCAAGACTCGACCTAGTCTGGGTCGATGTCTTAGAAACGACCTAGTCTATAGTCTAAGTACCAACAGACCAACTTGTGCATACCCGGTAGGGGTTTTGTACGAGCTTACTCGCTATACTTGCTCGCACTCGCTATACGCTATCACTAACTGCCTTAGGAAAGCCGACAGTCGCACTGCACTAATTTTGAAAATGAACGAGTGATTAGATCGAGATTAGGTGTGAAAACCGCAAAATCTCGATTAAATCGCTTGTTCGACCCGCATTTTTCTATAAACATGAGAAATTGCGTTGAATCAGGAGTGAAATCTGTACTTCGACGCAATTTCCTTTCTCAATCTCGTGATTCTATCACACAAACAGGAATGCAGTCGTTAAGCTAGGGGTGAAACCCGAATCTTGATGACTCATTCCGTTCTCTATTTTGGTTTTACAAAACTCTCATCAAAGTCTCGATGGATTCCAACGACTCGAGTTGCGTAAATAACTGAAAGGATGCATGCCATTCACCGTCTGCCGGTGATAGAGCACAGTCTATTTGGCCAAAACGTGCACTTGTAGTCTTTGAGGATAGTCGAATCACTTTGGTTAGTCAACGTCTATCAAGCCTTAGACACTCTATTTTCGACTTCAATCTCGCATTCGCTGATTTTATGTGTTCGATTCTGAGCCGCAACTGCTGACTCTGATATTTGTCGATTTTATGTCGGATTTTATGTGTTTTATGTGGTTTTACCTGTTTAAGTGTTTCCGATTTTTGGTAATGTATACGCTTTTCGCTGTTCGCTTTAATCGACACACACAACTCGCACTGCACATTTATCTCAAAACGCCAACAAATCATATGCTATGTTACTCGCTTATGCTATGCTACTCGCTGTGTACTCGCTAATCACAATCGCTATTCACGAACGCGCGAACTTTGAATAATAGGTGAATCTGTACGACAATTGTAGGTGAATACGTGCAAAATATAGTGTGGGTTTTGTGTTATATATGCCTTACGTGCTTCTGTGCCTTACGTGCTTCTGTGACTATGTGCCTATGTGAATATGTGTTTATGTGGTTGATTGTGTTCCTGAGCTTTATTTAGTAGTAGTGTGTTGTGAGGTGAGATTTGATTATATAGCGTCTGAGTCCTTTGGCGATGTCTGTTGCAGACAATGTCGTCATTTGGATCGTTTCATTCCCGCCCCGCTCGCCGAAATCATGATGACAAACGCATCGCCGCCCTCGTCGCTAAGCAGATGGCGAAAGTTATCCCGCAGATTGTTAGCGAGTTGAATGAAAACGCTAGCAAGTCTTCGGAAGAGTCCAGGACTGATGCTCCTAAGTCTGCTTTTAGCTTTAAGCAGTTCAAAACCTGCGGACCCAAAGAATTTATCGAAGAAGATGGACCTACAACCATGTTTCAATGGTTTGATTCTATTGAAGTCACCCTGCGCCAAAGTGGCTGTCCTGACAACCTTCGCACTGTTAACGCTACAGGCGTCTTCCAGTCCAGGCACTAGACTGGTGGACCGCCGAAAGAAATAAGCGAGGGAATGATGCAGCTTACGGGCTTACGTGGGACGAGTTAAAGGACATCATGATGAAAGAGTTCTGCCCTCCCCACAAGCTTCAAAAGTTGGAGGATGACTTTTGGCATATCAAGCAAAAGGATGGCGACAACGCTGGTTTAACTGCTCTCTTCAAGCAGCTGAGCATAATCTGTCCGGGCCAAGTTACTACTCCCAAAATCAGCATCAAGAAGTATATCTGTGCTCTTTCGGATTGCGTGGCTGATTTCGTTCAAGCTGCAAAGACGAAAACAATTGAGGAAACCTTCTTACTCGCTGCTGAGATCAACGACAAGCGAGTCAAGGCTGGTTACTGGGATAAAGCCTCCAAGAACCTACATCAAGTTACCACTGCTCCAACCGCTGAAACCGCCGCCGCTCCGCAGTCTTCAAAGTCCTCTCGTCGCAAGAGGAAGAAGAAGAAGAACAACAACAACAACGGTAGCAAAAACTGCGCTGTCACAGCTGCCGCTCCACTTCAAGCTATCCCAGCTCAACCGCAGCCTCAACACCTCCAAGTAGCGGCACCGGTTACACATGCACCGCCGGCCAAGCGTGCATACATTGGTCCTCACCCGGCTTGCCCTACTTGTACTTATCATTATCCAGTGGGAATCGCCTGCAGATACTGTGTGCACTGCAGCATGTACGGCCACTTCACCGCCAACTACTGTACTGGTCCATGTCAAGCTCCAGCTCCAGCTCAAGGTCAAGCTCCTGCTCAACAAGCTCTACTTCCCTCTCCTCAAGGCCAACAAGCGGCTCTTGAACCCGCGATCCACGCTAGAGCTTGCTTTGCGTGTGGTGATCCCAAACTGTGACACCCATGACGAAACCAGGTACACCCTAAACGGTCCAAAACTGTAAAGCACACTTAATACTTTAATTGCGCGGAAACCCTAAAAACATGTGTGACTTGTGTGCTTGATTAAACGATATCTGTTATGTCTAGGAGGAATCCGAGAACACGTTATGACTGACATGACACTAATAAGGGCCAACGGTGCGAAGTTGGTGTCCTTAGCCTTGAAACACGTGTTAAACAGGAGCTTTCCGTTTAACAGCGAACTAAACCTTTGACATTGATTATAAGGTTATCGGTAGCATCATTTAAGATTCCGAGTTCCAGGAACATCTTAGTTTTGTGCCATAGACTGTGACATAAGATTTGAAGCCAATCAGAGATCGGGCACGCAAAACGAAGCAGCTTCCCGGTTAGGGAAACGCCTTCGTTTTGGGCATAACAAAAGGCAACCAAACATGCAAGGACCGGTCAATCAAGCTTAAAAAACACTTAAACTACCCTAATATGAGACTTTTATGATTAAAACGTAACTGGGTTCGGATTTTGAGATGGTTATGCACGATTTTTAAAACTGAGTCTTTTGACACTAAGAACGCGTAAAACGGAGTCCGCACGCAAATCGAGAAAGCGTGTGGGACCCGAAAACGAACCTAAAGGGGAAACCAAAGATATACATCATCTTTTAACACGTAAAACGAAGCACGACAAAGCGAGGGTGGGGTAGGGGCACCCCCCCCCCCCTTATTATATAATTTCCTTCTTAGTTTTTTTCATTATTTCTTTCATTTCTTCTTCACTTCCATCAAAATTCTGCTCATAAACACCAAGAACACAGCTGATCTTCAATCAATTTCAGCCCAAATCAAAAGTATTTTGCAAATTTTATATGGTTTTAAGTGTGGTTCTTGGCTGAATAAGAACACCTCAGGAATTACCTGGTGTTATATGGTAGCCAAGACCACAAAACTTCAGGTTTTGATATCCTAATCAACCCCTAATCGAGTAAAAATTGATTAACAAAGTTTTTAACCGAAAAACTAGGAAATAAGGCTTGATTGACATGGGTTATGGCATGTTTAGATTGTTCTTGGTATATAGGTACTGATTATGGCTCACACCCACTTCTGGACTCAAGAAAAACACTCGGACTCGAAGGAATCGCTAGGTATATCACCCGAAACTCGAAACTAGCATAGGCAGAATATTGTTTAGACCATAACTTCGTCCGTGGGTATTGGATTGAGCTGAAATGTGGTGAGGTGATGTAAGGTATTGACAGGAAGGTCCACATTTAATTTTAGAATTTTTGGAATTTGCTATGATTTTTGGTGAATTGTTTAATGTTTTATCAAAACAAATCCAGAAAAAACACCAAACGAAGTCAATAAATCACCAAAATTTACATGAACACTAAGGAACATATGGGGAAGGTTCAGGGAATTTTCAGAGTCTATTGGTTGGGTTTTGTTTCGAATTAAAAATCCGCGTTTTTACGAGTTTTCGGTAGCCGGAAATGCACTGAAACGAAATTGGAAAAATTCCAAATTTTTACAGGGAGTTTCTGGACATGTAAGGGAGTTTCTGGAATATTTTTAGAATTTTTGGACATCGGATGATAAGCAAAGTGAATTATTCGGTTAAATATTGTTTTACAAATGATTTATTTAAGAAGTTAAAATGGCGAAATAAATTCCAACTTACTTTTTTTCATAATCTATATATTTTTACTGTTTTCTACAAAAATTCCCAGAATTTTATGAAATATGTGGATTAAATGGGATTTTTCGGATTTTAAAACGCTTCTTTTAACTAATTTCGGCAGTTTACCGGACAACGAACCTGGCGAAAATGGGAACGGACCAAAACCTATCTTGACTATAATTGGAACACCGGGAGTATGTTGGGAGGTTCCAGGGTAAGCAGGACACTCTGGGTGTGTTCGACCACCGTTCGGGAGGATCCCCGACGGCGAGAATGGAAACTCAAAATTGGGCAACCTAGACTCCCCAAATACCCAAACTCCCTTAATGAAAAGTTAATCTTTCTTAAATCACAACACGTTGGCACTCTGGGCATTCCCGTACCATTATCCGAACGTGTCAAACAATCGACTTTGGCTGGCACGCGAACCGGTGCCCGGGAGCCAAACGTGAAACTAATCATACCCTAATATCCATCACCACACCAGGATACTATATGTACAATATGGACTGAAAATACCCACTTGGGCCCAAGTTATCGACATTACCGACTTAGCGACTGATATTAGTAATTACTTGCATGATTGCTGTTAAAGTCGAACAAGCTTACATACACTCCTATTGCTACCTGTGATGCTACTATCCTGTGAGTTTCACTCCCCCACTTTTAATCTGTTTTACTGTTTTCTGGGGTGATTGGCATGTTACAAACTGTGTTAATTACACCAACTTGCTATGATGTGAATTATCTAACACACGATATTAGCCCCGATACAAGTGATTAACGTAAGCCGTGGGCAGTGGATAGTACTATTGGTCTGACAAACCCAGTTGCCGCCGGACAGGTGCGGCCGTCAGCCAGGCAACTGCACGCGTCCTAACCAGGTTATGTTGTTAGACATAACTACCCGAGGGCATTAAGCTACATGTGATGCAGGTGGTGCGATTAAGTGTTTGTGTGACACAGTACGATTAAAACAGTCTAGGTTTCACTTGTGACACTCATGTAATTCCATCTATGAACCGTAATATGTGCAATTAAACATGTTGATACATTTTGAAACGAAACAACCAAACCAGTGGAACTCACCAGCAGCGTTTAGCTGGCCCTTTTTAAAACTAACATGCATTTCAGGTAACTTGAGACTGATGTGATCCGTGTATGTTGTTCAAGACGTGCTTATTGGCAAATATTGAGATAGACGCATGCGACTTAGAAGACTTATGTGGTTCATGGGAACACGCAGTTGTAACATACATGTAGTATGTAATCAACATTTTGTAATTAATAAAATGTAGTGTCTTTATAAACAATGTGCTTATACCAGAGGTGTCTGTTGCATCCCACGTTTTTTTTCTTCCGCTGCAAATCGGGGTGTGACAGAAGATGGTATCCGAGCCATTGGATATAGAGAATTAGGTGCCTTTAAGGAAACCTAGACTATAACTCCAGGCTCGGACCTTAGTGGACATCACTGGAAAATTAACCACTACTAAAAGTAGTTAATGAACACTGTAAAGTATCCTATTGGCGAGTACCAGGATGGCCTTGTGGGGCAAGTGGGTTACTATGGTCCGGAACGTAATAACAGACTTGCTCATACGAGGCGGTGTTGGGAAAGTCGTGGTAATAAACACGCTTAAATATGTGGAGTGATACATGCGTGTACCAAGGTGATAGTGTGTGGATGTTTGTGTGTGGATTGATACATGAATTGGGATGGGTGGATTATATGTTACTGCATGTGCCTTAGTGATAGGCAGAAAACTGGTATTACAGTCCATTCCACATTCCTACTGATCACATATTTAATATACACTAGAGTTTGATTTCTATCACTCACACAGTTGTTATTTATACTTTTTGATGTGAGAACTCAAGACTTTATTATGATACGATCTCACCAACTCTACTCTTATAGCTACTATAACGATGGTTATATACTAGAGTGATACTTCAAAAAGAACATAGATGCCCAAAAACGCTCAGGTTGTTCTGATAGACTGGGAGGACGTGTACGGTTCCTTACTCCACTTCTCATTGCTTCACATTCGATTGTTACACAGTCGTAGAGTTTAAACATCTTATGAAACTTTTTCGTCCGTGAATCCACGATCCATTTGATTGTCCACTGGATTCCTCTTATGTTTACAATATTGGCTTTAGCCTTCACGTCGTGTGATACTAGAATGCTTCGTGGTATTCCTTAGCACATGTTTCGATATATGTTATATCTGAATATGACGATCTCCGGGTTATGGAGATGGCATGGAGCGCGTGAATAAGTTACCCTTCCCGTTGTCATTCGGTTCCATTGGGTATAAATTTTGTGATGATACAGATTCCTTGGAACGCTTTGCGTTGTGAAATCTCGTTTCGTGTGACCGTCGGTTACATTGTGTTTTTTTTTCGATTAATGAGTGTTTCGGATTTCTGTTGGTTATTCACGGAAAGTAATATTAGGCCTGAATATTTTGGTGAACGGAACATTGATCATGTATATGGGTGTGGTGGATATGCTGCGGTACTTCCTATATATAAACACCCGGCTACATTATCAAGGTACCGTTACTCAGGGCAGACGGTTTCACGGCCCCCGACTCGGTTTGACCCGTTTCAGGAGCCGCGGGACAGAAATCCCGTGGTATTTAATTAATTGAGTTTAACAGCGGAAGTTTATCATCAGGATCTTTTTAAAACTGAAATATTTCCCGATTATTTTATTTCACAACTCGGGATAAAACCCGGTAATTTACAATCTTGAGATTTCACGAAGAAATCTTTTATTTTACAAAACATGTTTCTTTATTTTATACTGAGCCACTTCCTCAAGCTTGTAGTGCTTCACGGCACTTTTCCTGGATCATAACAGATCACCTGAAACATGTTTGAAAAAGGTTTTGTCAGCGGGAAATACTGAGTGAATCATTCTATTTATATAAAATGATGCATAGTTATCAATTACAGCATAAGAGCGATTACAATGGCTTCTATCTTATTTTTATCTGGCGCTCTGTCACAATGGTGACAAGTCACAATGGTGACGATGGTCATACCACTATTAGATCAATGAACCTAAATAGTGATGATTATCCCTAGTAGGTCAATGAACCTAACTGGGAGAAAATTAGTAATGTGCACAATACCCCACTAACCAGTAATTCAAGATATCCACGACTTAGTCTCTGTAATTATAACCTTGAAAATAATTTGAGGTATTGTAAAATAGTTGATAAAAAGAGAATGACTCACATTGCAGATTTATACGGGCAGAGTTTAGCCTACTGATTAGCCTTTTAACCTAAATTTAATAACAGGCACACAATTCTGGGTTAGTAATCAATACTGCATTTACGATAACTCACGAGATCAACCCTCACAACGAATGACAAAGTGCAATCACTTAAACATCCATCGGATTCACAACGAATGACAGAGTATTCCCCGAGTTCAGGTGGTACTCAAACATCCTGTCGGAATCACAACGAATGACAAAGGATAACCCTAATGTGGGCAGCACTTAAACATCCATTGAGTACATTGATCGATCGGAAAATGAATCGTAATAGCGATCGAGTTAATACCCTGATTGCGGCGTCGATTAGTGATCCGTGTGTGTTAATTGTGGTAAACAGAGCATAACTCGGTGTATTTTGTGAATTTTTACGTCGAACTGAAGCCAGGAATCAAGTCCCAAGCCCCTGTATTTATACCCAATTTTGGCATCTCCCGCGTGTCGCGACAGAATCCGTGTCACGTGCCGCGTATCGCCTGAGATGACATTTTTAGGGTAGGGTAGGTACGTGTCCAACTAGCTCAGGTGAGTCGACAATTCGTTAAAATTCAATTTCCACGTAAATCTGTAAAGATAATATCAACTAGGTTTTACCCCCCCTGAGTTTTAGGGGCCCTGATTCTAATTCCGATTGTTCTGAAAATTTTAGGGTTTGCACAGAATCACTTGGGTTTCTCAATTAGGGTTTCCTATTGGATAATTAATTTAATAAATATGACTTTTGATGAGAGTTGTTACATTCTCCCCACCTTAATAAAAATCTCGTCCTCGAGATTTACTGGAATAATTGAGGATACTTTCGCTTCTTTTCTAATTCCAATTCCCAAGTGTATTAGGGTCCTATCTTTGAATCCCACTTTACTTGAACTAACACTAATCGTTTGTGTTTTGAGAAATTTGATCTTTCTATCTTCTTTCTGAAAAGGTTTCTCTATAAATTTTAAATTTTTCGTTTACCTTTATATCTTGGAGAGGTACTATCAAAGATTCGTTTAATAGACATTTCTTGAGATTGGATACATGAAATACATCATGTACTCCAGCTAATTCTCCTGGTAGTTGTAAACGATAAGCAACTGGTCCTATACGTTGGATCACTGGAAATTATCCTACGTACCTTGGTCTTAGCTTTCCTTTCTTTACCGAATCTAATAACTCCTTCCCAAGGAGATACTTTTAATAGCATTTTGTTTCCAACTTGAAACTTCAACGGCTTTCGTCTATTATCTGTATAATTCTTCTGGCGATCTCTAGCCGTCTTCAGCCTTTCATTCGTGATACTGAATATCACAGTCGTAATCACTTAGGTTTTTCATCCATCTTCTTTGCCTCATGTTTAATTCTTTTTGCTCAAATATATATATCTTAAATTCTTATGATCCGTATAGATAGTAAACTTACTTCCATACAGATAATGTCTCTAAATCTTAAGGGCAAAAATTATGGTTCCTAATTTTAAGTCATGAGTGGTATAGTTTTCTTCGTGCATTTTTCAATTGCCTTGATGCATACTCAATTACCTTTTTGCGTTGCATTAATACACCTCCAAATCCTAGCTTTGAAGCATCACCTTATACTTTAAAATCTTCTGTTCCTTCTGGTAAGGCTAAGATTGGAGCATTGGTTAATTTATGTTTCAAAATTCTAAAGGCTTTTTCTTGTTTAGGTCCCCATTCAAACTTAACTGTTTTACAGATTAGCTTAGTTAATGGTATAGCTATCTTGGAAAAATAAACCGTCTATAGTATCCGGCTAAACCTACAAAACTCCTAATTTTCATTGCGGATTGCGGAACTTTCCATTTGGTAATTGCTGCTATCTTAGCAGAAGCTACATGAATACCTTCATGATTTATCATGTGACCTAGAAATTGCACTTCTGACAGCCAAAATTCACACTTCGAGAATTTGGTGTAAAGCTTCTCTTTTCTTAACAAAGTTAAGAGTGCATGCAAGTGCTGACAATGTTCTTCCTGACTTTTGGAATAAATAAGTATATCGTCGATGAAGATAATTACAAATTTATTCAATATAGTTTACAGATTGTAAACTCGTAATGACCATACCTAGTTCTGAAAACAGTTTTAGGTATGTCTTCCTCTTGTACTTTCAATTGATGATATCCGGAACGTAAGTCGATCTTAGAAAAATATCTATGTCCCTGGAATTGATCGAATAGATCATCAATTCTAGGTAATGGGTATTGATTCTTAATTGTAACTTTATTCAATTCCCTATAATCAATCAAACCATCCTTTTTCTTAATAAACAACACTGGTGCCCCATACGGGGATAAACTAAGTTGTATGAAACCTTTACTTAGTAATTCATCTAATTGCTTTTTCAGTTTTACTATTTCTGTAGGTGCTAACCGATAAGGTGCCTTGGCTATCGGTATAGTTCCTGGAATTAGATGAATCTTAAATTCTATCTCCCTATCTGGTGGTAATCCTGGTAATTCTTCTGGGAATACATCTGGGTATTCTGAAACTACAGAAATTTCCTTAAGTTCTTTATCCTTAGTATTAATGATTACTGAAATCATATATACTGTTCCTTGCTTTCATTCATAATTAGCAACTTTTATTACTGATATGAGCTTTATGGTTTTATATGGCTTATCTCCTGTAATCATTATTACTTTTCCAGTGAATGCACAATTTCTATGGAATTCTTATCACAGATAATTCGAGCATGATTGTTTACTAACCAATCCATTCCTAACATCATATCAATTCAATTAATTTTATAGATAATAGGGTTGCATAAAATTTATGACTTTTAAAAATTCTATTTCTACATTTTGCAGAACTTTATCTATTTTAACTAAATTCCCATCTGCCGTTTTTACTGTAGAAATTTGCCTATTGCTGGTTAAAGGTAAGTTAAGAGTTTGGCAGAATGAAGTATTTATAAAACTTTGGTTTTGCACCAGAGTCAAATAATACTTTTGTGTAAACGTTGTGAACTAAGAACGTACCAACTATCACATCTGGAATGAGCTCTGCTTCCTGGGCAGTCAGTTGGAAGGCTCTTACATTCCTTTTTGCTCCTTCTGCAGGTTTGGCTTTATTGTCAGATGGTTTGTTCAGTTTTGGACAATCTGGCCTAAGATGTCCAGCTTCTCCACAGTTGTAGCAGACTGAAAATTTCTTCCTCCTGCAGTCTTCTTCTTGATGCCCCGGAATTTTGCAAAAATTGCAATATCCTTTGCATCTTCCAAAATGCTTCCTTTTACAAAAATTTCAAAATGGGCTAGTGGAAGATTGCCCATTCTCTCTTCTCTTGAAATTGTTATGGTTACCCGGACGGAATCCTTGGGTAATCTTTTGGGCTACTTCCTTCCTTCTATTTTCTTCTCTTGTCCGTACTAGTTCGTCAGTCAGAGTATTGGCTAAATCTACCGCATCATCAATCTTGCGAGGTTTCGCAGCCTTGACGATATTACGGATTTCAGCAATCAATCCCCAAATATAACGAGAAATAAGTACCGGCTCTGGCGAAGCCAGGGTTGGTACCACTCTAGCATACTCGAAGAATGTCGAAGTATACCCTCGACAATCTACATCCACCATCCGGCGGGTTAGAAACTTATTTGTCATTTGTTCCTTTTCATACTCGGGACAAAATTTTCTTTCTACAAAGCTCTTAAATTCTTCCCAGTTCATAGCATACGCCATCCTTCTTCCTTTTGCTTATAACACCGTATTCCACCATTCTAGTGCTCCTTCTTTGAAAAGATTTGATGCATACGTGACCTGATCATCCTGAGCACATTTACTTATGGCAATTACTGCCTCGGTTTTCTCTAACCAACGCAGTGCCGCAGTTGCTCCTTCATTGCCTGCAAACTCAGTGGGTTTACAAGCAAGAAATTCTTTGTAAGTGCAACCAGGCGTTGCAGCTTTCATTTTCTTAGGGGGGAGGAGCTTGCCGTGGTTCATTATCATGATTAACATGATCATTGCCTCCGTTTATGCTATTACTGAAGTTATCTTCAGAAATACGTTTGCTAGGAACGATTTGTTGCGGTTCGATTGGATTTTTAATAGCAGCAACGATTGATGGAATAGCGTTGGCTATCCCTTGAGTAACTATTGCTGGAATAGCGTTGGCTATCCCTTGAGCAACGATATTTTCTATATCCTGCCTAGTCATATATTGATCCCCCGGTTGTTGCTCAGATTGGTTAATCTCATTAACTGGTTCATTATTAGCGTTTTCCATATGATAACTAATTATAGATAAATAATTAGTATACAAGAAATAATCCAATGTCACAATTAATTGCACATAATCACGTAAACGAATATATAAACAAAATTGTAATTTTTCTAAAATTTCATTTGTTTTATTGATTATATCATGCTTATATATACAACCGTTTTATTATTTATTTTACACATACTGATTTTACTATTACTATTACACAACCACAGTTCCATAACTCCTATCCTTTGTCAGATGATATTCTAGTAACGGTGTTCACTCTCATCGTATTTCCAGGAGATCTGTCCCCCAATCTCTTGGATCCTATTCTCAGCATCCATTAGTTTTTCGCCAAAGTGGCGGAGTTCAGCCATATTCTCGTTACTCATTGGTGGATTTGGTAAAGGTTCTGGATCGAACTGAGGAAAAAGCTTATAGGGATGGTTTTGTAACTGTATTTCATTAGTCAACCATTCGTCTATTTGCGAGTGGATTGAAGGGTTTGGAATAGCTGGTTCTAAGTTCAGTGGTAGTTGTGTTTTAAGAGATTGAATAAAAACATTTTCATTAACAGGTTTAATAGTATTATAGCTTGCCATTATAAAATCTAGCTTTTCCTGGGATGGTAACCCTTTAATTTGTCCAGAGCTTTCCCCAATTTCCATTTTCTTAGGCTTGGGTTTCTCAAGAGGTAAAGCGTTGAATTCTATAGGTTCTTCTATGTCTGGTTTATACCTATTGAAATCTCTGGAAACTTCTATTCTTACTGGATAGAGATTTAAATTCTGAAGGGCGTCAGACAAGTCACTCATGCTGTTTATGCAAAATACACATAATTACTAAGTTAAAAATTATATCAAATTTCATAGAAAACCTTTAAATATTATTTCATATTGGGTAACTATGAAACAACCGAATATGAAAACATACTAGGTTTTATTTGTAAATTTATTTATTTACTAAATCAGGTTTCTGGCTTATATTTAATAAGGGTGCTAAAACTTAAATTAAAATATTTAAAGATTTGTATTTATTGCTACAGTGGTTAACATATAAGGATTTGCCCATACTGTACAAAATTAGTCAGATAATAAAACATATAATCACAAAATAGCAATTAATAAAAATTATTAAGTATTTCTAAATACTTAATTGGCTTAAATCAGTGGCTTGATAAGTGGCTCTGATACCACCTTTTTCTTTCACGGCCCCCGACCCGGTTTGACCCGTTTCAGGAGTCGCGGGACAGAAATCCCGTGGTATTTAATTAATTGAGTTTAACAGCGGAAGTTTATCATCAGGATCTTTTTAAAACTGAAATATTTCCCGATTATTTTATTTCACAACTCGGGATAAAACCCGGTAATTTACAATCTTGAGATTTCACGAAGAAATCTTTTATTTTACAAAACATGTTTCTTTATTTTATACTGAGCCACTTCCTCAAGCTTGTAGTGCTTCACGGCACTTTTCCTGGATCATAACAGATCACCTGAAACATGTTTGAAAAAGGTTTTGTCAGCGGGAAATACTGAGTGAATCATTCTATTTATATAAAATGATGCATAGTTATCAATTACAGCATAAGAGCGATTACAATGGCTTCTATCTTATTTTTATCTGGCGCTCTGTCACAATGGTGACAAGTCACAATGGTGACGATGGTCATACCACTATTAGATCAATGAACCTAAATAGTGATGATTATCCCTAGTAGGTCAATGAACCTAACTGGGAGAAAATTAGTAATGTGCACAATACCCCACTAACCAGTAATTCAAGATATCCACGACTTAGTCTCTGTAATTATAACCTTGAAAATAATTTGAGGTATTGTAAAATAGTTGATAAAAAGAGAATGACTCACATTGCAGATTTATACGGGCAGAGTTTAGCCTACTGATTAGCCTTTTAACCTAAATTTAATAACAGGCACACAATTCTGGGTTAGTAATCAATACTGCATTTACGATAACTCACGAGATCAACCCTCACAACGAATGACAAAGTGCAATCACTTAAACATCCATCGGATTCACAACGAATGACAGAGTATTCCCCGAGTTCAGGTGGTACTCAAACATCCTGTCGGAATCACAACGAATGACAAAGGATAACCCTAATGTGGGCAGCACTTAAACATCCATTGAGTACATTGATCGATCGGAAAATGAATCGTAATAGCGATCGAGTTAATACCCTGATTGCGGCGTCGATTAGTGATCCGTGTGTGTTAATTGTGGTAAACAGAGCACAACTCGGTGTATTTTGTGAATTTTTACGTCGAACTGAAGCCAGGAATCAAGTCCCAAGCCCCTGTATTTATACCCAATTTTGGCATCTCCCGCGTGTCGCGACAGAATCCGTGTCACGTGCCGCGTATCGCCTGAGATGACATTTTTAGGGTAGGGTAGGTACGTGTCCAACTAGCTCAGGTGAGTCGACAATTCGTTAAAATTCAATTTCCACGTAAATCTGTAAAGATAATATCAACTAGGTTTTACCCCCCCTGAGTTTTAGGGGCCCTGATTCTAATTCCGATTGTTCTGAAAATTTTAGGGTTTGCACAAAATCACTTGGGTTTCTCAATTAGGGTTTCCTATTGGATAATTAATTTAATAAATATGACTTTTGATGAGAGTTGTTACAGACGGGCTTCATGTTACGATCCGTTCGGTTATGTTTTGGGTAATGCAGTGTTGAGACTTCGACCCTGGTTGATGCGAAAGATGAGGCCACAGTTGTTGTAACCACAATATCTATACACGTTTGCGGTAATTCTAAATGAAAGGTAGTTGGGTAGACATATAACGACCTTTGGGTTAATCCTGGGGAAAGTCTTTTTTTTTCGAATACGTAGTACGACTTTCTAGGGTACTACACCCTGGTAGTACTCTGTACGGAACTATTTGGGTATAGCCGGTGATAGCTTACCCACATAGATTTACCCAATGATTGATTCCTGATAGGTAACAATGTTTTTGTCTTTGGCAAGACAATTCAGCGTAATTTATTTCTTTTGGCGGGAATTGCTAGAGCGTACGGTCATATATTCGAAATCATTACGTTACGGTGAACAAACTACTTATGTCACCGACCGTCGTTTATGAAGCTATTCGGTTGAAGAGTATATTTCCTTTACTAGTTATTGTTCGCTAATTAAACAATCTCCAATTCTTTGTACGGACACGTAATTAGCATCGGTATTGATAACCCAAGGGGATTTAGGGGTAACATATAAATGGAGAAACTTATCCGGTGTAATCAAAGTTCGGCAAGGAGTTGTGGGGAAGGCGGATCTGATGGTAATAAGACTCGTGGAGGCGAAAACATTTTGTCCATATTCCTCGTACCCATTAATACTTCGTATTAACAGGACACTCATATGTATACATTTATTTATAAATATACCACATCATCCGCAGTCCAATCCAAGTATCAATTTGGTAAACCTCGGTTGGGAGTGACATAACCCTAGTGCGAGGTAAGAAAACCATAATCAGGAAGTAATCCGATTCATTGCTTCAAATCACTTTAATTCTCCTTACTAACTCTGTTGGAAAGGGTTGATGTTCGGTACATGTAAGTACTAATTTGATACGCCCTATCCTTTTAATCAATGTCCAGCCATGCTATGGTACGTTAGCTTCCTATGGAATCACGGCAAGTATTTCGGTGACAGAACCAAGTGGCATACAACCTTGAATCCTATCGATTTAGTTCAGACTAATACAAGGTAAATCCCCAGTAACTAGAAGTAATAATGAACGAGCGGTACGGAGGACCCGTAACGGAGCTACCTCTTAATGTATATTTAATAAACAAAATGACACCAACCGAATTGGTTGTCGGACGATTATTTTATTCATATATATATATATATATCTAATTCGAAAGTCGGTTTGTAAAAGACTCGTATAAAATTTTTATATATCAAACGATCCCTTGTTTTCAGCCTCGCATAATTTAGTAAAAAAAAAAATTTCTAGTAAAAGAGGAGGTCGCATTTGAGTAGTATTCGAGTACAGTAATCCGATGACTAACCTATGTGATAACTCCTATCTAAACCTACAGATCTAGACCACCGGTTCATTCGGTCCTTTTTCCGGTAATATTTTGTGACGGCCATACTAATTATTTATCTCGATAATGGTCGTAAGGGTAGTCAGCAGAGGATTACCATTCCCAAGCAGGGCGGCGAAACAACCATGGGAAGGAATGGCATCGTGGAACTCGGACGAAAGGGAATGACGCCCAAGCCCTATTTATACGGAGTCCTGGCCTGAATTCTTTCATTTACTGTCCCCCTGAGATACTAAGTCTAGAAATCGCATAAGGGGATACATGGTTCTTTGATCCCTTTCGGTTAAGGCTTTTCGTGTCACGACATCTACGGCGACCGTGCGAGTGGTCCTGAGTAGGGAACAACTCAGATATTTATACGTCTATAAAACATATTGACTCCTCAACTCTACGATAATAATAATATCTAGAGAACACCATATGTCTCCTCCTCTTCCTCGAAACATCTGAGGAGTCCAAATATTTATACGCGATGTTATTCATGATTCATAATGAATGATTGAAATTCCCTTCGGACCATTGTAAAGGTGTTATTTGGGAACGATCTCCTACACGTGTAAGCGGATGCTGCATGAGATACGCTAACTTTCATCCGTCGATTGGATACAAAGTGAACGATACCCTACTCTTGTGAGTAATCAAGAGTTATATGTAAACGGTGTTGCTTGTCCTCGTCAGCATACGAGGAGTAAAGTCTCTAGATCGGGGGAATATTGTTGAAACACCCCCACGTCTTCCTTCGACTAGTTGGTACTTTCAATTAAGTTCATGTAATCGATTTGATTGAGTATTCGCGAAATACGATGTTACCGAGAAACCTGATTCTTCGTTACTTTCAAGTCACGAAAACTCTTGTGCTACCTAAAGAAAGAAGAACGGGAGAAATTTTAAGTATGATACTATATATCTATACATGTGTATTCGTACCACCCAATTCTAAGAATTTGGAACTACCCCTCATGAAGTAACGCGGTCAAAACCAAACTCTCATTAAAAAGGAGTAGTTATGAGTCGTCCGAATAACGTAATTGGTGTCTTTGTGTGCTGAACCCACCTGGGGAAAGCTAAACCGTAAATCTAATAGTCCCGATCATTCCAGATGAAGGGACTAGTGAATCTTCCGAATACGTCCCTCGGATATCGTACTCATCCAGAGGGAGGATTTCCTGTGATAAGCACGTATTGTATACTTAAAAATAAGAATAAGATTTCAACGATACAACTAATTCTCTTCAAACCTGCAGAGTTACTTAACATACGCTACGAATTGTAAATACCTCGATGTGCGATACCAAGTCAAACCAAACAACCCAAGTGGAAATCGGTGCTTGGTTGGATGCACCAACGGGCTGCAAAATGGCATTCATAACCTCTATTCGTATCCTAGCCGGCAGAGTGCTAGGCTTACCTCGATTGAGTACGGTTTTCATTCAGCTTTTCTTAAAGTTGATCCTGTTATTTCAAGAGGTTGCCGAGCGATTATGGATCTATGTTATTACATTTCCTAGCAGCAGGAAAGTATCATATCTTTCTATACTCATATACAGTTTCAGATCATAATATATCCGAGTTGACTCAAAAAACCAAGAGGCCGAGACGGTCAACTGGTGATAAACCATCTTATTACTAGTATGGGCAAGATTCGCCTATGCATTATGTAATCTTTCGAGAACATAATGGGAAATGATTACTTCTCGTTGTTTCCATTAATGATATCCTTACGAAACGTTAGTCAAGCGTGGCTATGTTCCTACCCTGTGAGGGGTACTCCGTGATGGGGAATCTTGATTCGATGACTCCTTAGTTAATCATCTTTTACAGAATTACCTGTACGTCTACGATCAATTCTGATCCTATGTGTAGGGGCATCATGGTGATACTTGTGATCGTTAGATACTCATCACGCCTTAAATATTTCTACGTGATAGTAGCATTTTAGAGGCGGTGTTACTTGAATTAAAACTGCATTGGGTACACACTCTATCATTCCCGGTAATATGGGAATTTCTATACGATTATCTCCTGGAGAATCACATCGATGTTATCGAAGATGCTAAGTTATTCCTTCTGGAGAAGACATAAACAGTATACAACAGCCGACGTAATCCGACTACTGGTGAGTAGTGCGAGCACACCACTGATGTAAGTGTGCAGATTCGTTGTTACTCATGTACATGCTCGCCTTATGGCAGCCTTAGGCTCTCAAAAAAAAAAAACCTTTCTCTTTTTATTCTCTACCATAGAATAGAGACTCCCGTGATTGGTTAGTGTTAACCAAAGACCCTCACGTACACGATAACAAGGGAAGACTGTCGCTCACAACTTGGGGAAACCAGAGTTATTCCCTTTACACAAACATGCGGAGCATGGTGCTCACTATTACGACGTTCGCGATGAACCCTGGAAGGGTATCCATACTCCTCCTAAATCGTCAATGAAATCGATGGTGTTTGAATGGTGAAAAAGATGAATGTGAAGAAAAACATAATAATTGCAGTTATCTGCAAGATGAATACGAAACTCCTATTCTACCGTGAGTCCAACAACACTCTCACCTCCAGATTGGAAGTGATGACAAACGTTACTCTTAACAATAAGTAGGGATTGTGGATGGACACATTACACAGCTACTATGTAGCACAACTATCATCTCCGTACGATGATGATACTAAACGAAAAGCGAAAACATACTTATCTATCAGATAACTGGCACGAATATAAATACTAAACTTTCCAACGGATTACTAAACGGAATTTCGAGGACGAAATTCTTTTAACCGGGGGAGACTGTGACACCCATGACGAAACCAGGTACACCCTAAACGGTCCAAAACTGTAAATCACACTTAATACTTTAATTGCGCGAAAACCCTAAAAACATGTGTGACTTGTGTGCTTGATTAAACGATATCTGTTATGTCTAGGAGGAATCCGAGAACACGTTATGACTGACATGACACTAATAAGGGCCAACGGTGCGAAGTTGGTGTCCTTTGCCTTGAAACACATGTTAAACAGGAGCTTTCCGTTTAACAGCGAACTAAACCTTTGACATTGATTATTAGGTTATCGGTAGCATCATTTAAGATTTCGAGTTCCAGGAACATCTTAGTTTTGTGCCATAGACTGTGACATAAGGTTTGAAGCCAATCAGAGATCGGGCACGCAAAACGAAGGAGCTTCTCGGTTAGGGAAACGCCTTCATTTCGGGCATAACAAAAGGCAACCAAACATGCAAGGACCTGTCAATCAAGGTTAAAAACACTTAAACTACCCTAATACGAGACTTTTATGATTAAAATGTAACTGGGTTCGGATTTCGAGACGGTTATGCACGATTTTTAAAACCGAGTCTTTTGACACTAAGAACGCGCAAAACGGAGTCCGTCACGCAAATCGAGAAAGCGTGTGGGACCCGAAAACGAACCTAAATGCGAAACCAAAGATATACATCATCTTTTAACACGTAAAACGAAGCACGACAAAGCGAGGGTGGGGTAGGGGCACCCCCCCTTATTATATAATTTCCTTTTTAGTTTTTTTCATTATTTCTTTCATTTCTTCTTCACTTCCATCAAAATTCTGGTCATAAACACCAAGAACACAGCTGATCTTCAATCAATTTCAGCCCAAATCAAAGGTATTTTGCAAATTTTATATGGTTTTAATGAAGATTTCTTGTAGAAACATGAACTAGATAAAGAAAACTCCTTTTAATCCATGATTATGGATGATTTAAGTGTGGTTCTTGGCTGAATAAGAACACCTCAGGAATTCCCTGGTGTTATATGGTAGCCAAGACCACAAAACTTCAGGTTTTGATATCCTAATCAACCCCTAATCGACCAAAAATTGATTAACAAAGTTATTAACCGAAAAAACTAGGAAATAAGGCTTGATTGACATGGGTTATGGCATGCTTGGATTGTTCTTGGTATATAGGTACTGATTACGGCTCACACCCACTTCTGGACTCAAGAAAAACACTCGGACTCGAAGGAATCACTAGGTATATCACCCGAAACTCGAAACTAGCATAGGCAGAATATTGTTTAGAACTTGAAACTAGCTGAAATGTGGTGTGGTGATATAAGGTATTGACAGGAAGGTGCACGTAAAATTTTAGAATTTTTGGAATTTGCTACGATTTTTGGTGAATTTTTTACTGTTTTTAAAAACAAATCCAGAAAAAATACCAAACGAAGTCAATAAATCACCAAAATTTACATGAACACTAAGGAACATATGGGGAAGGTTATGGGAATTTTCGAAGTCTATTGATTGGGTTTTGATTCGGATTAAAAATCTGCATTTTTATGAGTTTTCGGTAGCCAGAAACACACTGAAACCAAATCGGAAAAATTCCAAATTTTTACAGAGAGTTTCTGGACATGTAAGGGAGTTCCTGGAATATTTTGAGAATTTTTGGACATCGGATGATAAGAAAAGTGAATTATTCGGTTAAATATTGTTTTACAAATGATTTATTTAAGAAGCTAAAATGGCGAAATAAATTTCCACATTATTTTTTTTTCATAATCTATATATTTTTACTCTTTTCTACAAAAATTCCAAGAATTTTATGAAATATGTGGATTAAATGGGATTTTTCGGATTTTAAAACGCTTCTTTTAACTAATTTCGGTAGTTTACCGGACAACGAACCTGGCGAAACTGGGAACGGACCAAAACCTATCTTGACTATAATTGGAACACCGGGTGTATGTTGGGAGGTTCCAGGGTAAGCGGGACAGTCTGGGTGTGTTCGACCACCGTTCGGGAGGATCCCCGACGGCGAGAATGGAAACTCAAAATTTGGCAACCTAGACTCCCCAAATACCCAAACTCCCTTAATGAAAAGTTAATAATTCTTAAATCATAACACGTTGGCACTCTGGGTATTCCCGTACCATTATCCGAACGTGTCAAACAATCGACTTTGGCTGGCACGCGAACCGGTGCCCGGGAGCCAAACGTGAAACTAATCATACCCAAACATCCATCACCACACCAAGATACTATATGTACAATATGGACTGAAAATACCCACTTGGGCCCAAGTTATCGACGTTACCGACTGATATTAGTAATTACTTGCATGATTGCTGTTAAAGTCGAACAAGCTTACATACACTCCTATTGCTACCTGTGATGCTACTATCCTGTGAGTTTCACTCCCCCACTTTTAATCTGTTTTACTGTTTTCTGGGGTGATTGGCATGTTACAAACTGTGTTAATTACACCAACTTGCTATGATGTGAATTATCTAACACACGATATTAGCCCCGATACAAGTGATTAACGTAAGCCGTGGGCAGTGGATAGTACTATTTGTCTGACAAAACCAGTTGCCACCGGACAGGTGCGGCCGGCAGCCAGGCAACTGCACGCGTCCTAACCAGGTTATGTTGTTAGACATAACTACGCGAGGGCATTAAGCTACATGTGATTAAGTGTCTGTGTGACACAGTACGATTAAAACAGTCTAGGTTTCACTTGTGACACTCGTGTAATTCCATCTATGAACTGTAATATGTGCAATTAAACATGTTGATACATTTTGAAATGAAACAACCAAACCAGTGGAACTCACCAGCAGCGTTTAGCTGACCCTTTTTAAAACTAACATGCATTTCAGGTAACTTGAGACTGATGTGATCCGTGTATGTTGTTCAAGACGTGTTTATTGGCAAATATTGAGATAGACGCATGCGACTTAGAAGACTTATGTGGTTCATGGGAACACGCAGTTGTAACATACATGTAGTATGTAATCAACATTTTGTAATTAATAAAATGTAGTGTCTTTATAAACAATGTGCTTGTACCAGAGGTGTCTGTTGCATCCCATGTTTTTTTCTTCCGCTGCAAATCGGGGTGTGACACAACCACTTCGCAAACATGTGCCCGAATCGAGTGTTGAAACAAGAGACACAACAGCAGCAGCCCCAGCAACAGCAGCAGCCAGCCGCCCGCGGCCGTGCCTTCAACATCAACGCACGGCAGGCTCAAGCAGATAACAACGTGGTTAATGATACGTTCCTTGTGAATGGTATATATGCTTCGTGTTTATTTGATACTGGAGCCGATAACTGTTTTGTATCGTTTGAATTCGAAAAGCTCCTTAATCGTAAGCGCGCCCATCTCCCCTCGACGTTCGATGTTAAAGTTGCCACCGGAAGAACCGTTGCTGTCAATTCTGTTCTTCGTGATTGTACACTCGAACTCAACAATTACATTTTCCCTATCGACCTTATTCCGATGCAGCTTGGTAGTTTCGATATCATAGTAGGCATGGATTTTCTTCGTGAAAAATCGTGCTGAAGTTGTTTGTTTCGATAAGATGATTCGCTTCTCGCTCGCTAATGGTGATCTACTGTGTGTGTATGGCAAAACTCCCTCGAAAGGTCTCTAACTCATGTCGTGTATCCAAGCAAGCAAGTATCTCCGCAAGGAATACAGAGCTTTCTTGGCAAACATTGTAGTAGCGGAGAAGGAAAAGAAAGGAAAGACAGGAGCGAAAGATGTCCCCGTTTTACGTGAATTTCCTAACCTATTTCCTGATGATCTACCTGGTTTACCCCCGAGTCGTGATATTGATTTTCGTATCGAC
This sequence comes from Helianthus tuberosus, assembly GCA_030545235.1. Lineage (NCBI taxonomy): Eukaryota > Viridiplantae > Streptophyta > Magnoliopsida > Asterales > Asteraceae > Helianthus > Helianthus tuberosus. The sequence continues at coordinate 106,477,669 of CM060414.1, read as the reverse complement.
CTCATTCCTTGAGCCAACCCTGTCGCTAAATCTCCTTATCGCCTCGGTCGGTCCGAAATGCGCGAACTCTCGAGTCAACTCTAGGAATTGCTTGACAAAGGCTTCATTCGCCCTAGCACCTCTCCTTAGGGCGCACCAGTCCTTTTCGTCAAAGAGAAGGATGGGTCATTCCGGATGTGCATCGACTATAGGGAGTTGAATAAGCTGACAATCAAGAATCGCTATCCTCTGCCTCGAATCGATGATTTGTTTGATCAGTTACAAGGTGCTACATGTTTCTCGAAGATTGATTTACACTCAGGATATCACCAGTTACGCATTCAGGAGGAAGATATACCGAAAACCGCATTCCGAACCCGCTATGGCCATTATGAATTCGTCGTAATGCCCTTTGGTTTAACCAACGCACCCACGGTTTTCATGGACTTGATGAACCGTGTATGCAAACCATTTCTTGACCGCTTCATCATCATGTTCATCGATGACATCCTTATCTATTCAAAGCCGAAAACTGAACGCGCGCAGCATCTACGTTTGGTTCTCGAGTTACTCCAGGGGAATCGACTCTATGCCAAGTTCTCCAAGTGTGAATTTTGGCTGGAGGAGGTTCAATTCCTCGGTCACATCCTCAATAGTCAAGGTATTCACGTCAACCCCGTGAAGATCGAAGCTGTTACGAGTTGGGTTACTCCAAAATCACCATCCGATGTTCGTTCGTTCCTCGGATTGGCGGGCTATTACCGTCGATTCATTGCTGACTTTTCAAAAATCGCTGTCCCGCTTACTTCTCTGACGCATAAAGACAAGCCTTTTGTTTGGGGAACCGAACAAGAGACTGCCTTTCAAACTCTCAAGCATATGCTCTGCAATGCTCCCGTTCTCGCTTTGCCTGACGGAAATGATGACTTCGTTGTCTATTGTGATGCCTCGAACCTTGGTCTTGGTTGTGTTCTCATGCAACGGGACAAGGTTATCGCCTAAGCATCTCGTCAGCTCAAGATCCACGAGAGGAACTATACAACCCACGACCTCGAGCTAGGCGCAGTTGTTTTTGTGTGGAAAATTTGGCGACACTACCTTTATGGTACCAAGTGTATGATCTTCACAGATCATAAGAGCCTGCAACACATCCTCAGCCAAAAAGAACTGAATATGCGCCAACGTCGATGGGTAGAACTTCTCAACGATTATGACTGTGAGATCCGTTATCATCATGGCAAAGCAAATGTCGTTGCCGACGCCCTCAGCAGACGAAGCTATTTGCATAGCATTTGTAATGTTCACGCCCAGCATCATCTCGAATCTCTTATCCGTGACGCTCAGCACGCTTGTTTTACCGAACGCATCCCAAAGAAGGAAAGGATTCACCACAATGGCGAGCAGTTAGTGAATAAATCGAATGGGATATTCCATTATTTGGACCAAATTTGGATTCCCAAACGCACTAACTTGCGACAAATCCTGTTGGATGAAGCCCACAAGTCTCGATATTCTATTCATCCTGGTGCCGACAAGATGTACCATGACCTTCGTCAACGGTATTGATGGCATGGAATGAAGAAGGATATCGCTATCTGTCACGGCCCCCGACCCGGTTTGACCCGTTTCAGGAGCCGCGGGACAGAAATCCCGTGGTATTTATTTAATTGAGTTTAACAGCGGAAGTTTATCATCAGGAACTTTTTAAAGCTAAAATTTTCCCGATTATTTTATTTCACAATTCGGGATAAAACCCCGGTAATTTACAATACTTTTGATTTCACGAAGAAATCTTTATTTTACAAAACATATTTCTTTATTTTCTAATGAGCCACTTTCTTAAGTTTGAGGTGCTCCACCACACTTTTCCTGAATCACAACAGATCACCTGAAACATGTTTGAAAAAGGTTTTGTCAGCGGAAAATACTGAATGAATCATTCTTTTTAATAAAATGACTTTTTTGTTATAATTTACAGTATTAAGAGCGATTACAATGTTCCTGATATCAAACCAACTACCCACGGTATTTGTCACTCGACCGGATCTGTGACTATGGTCATATCCCCCATTGGCTGCCCCAATGGTGACGATTATCAAGTAATGTATACAAAACACCACATACCGGCTGTAACTTGGTGATTACAAAGACTTAATCCCCGTAATTATAACTTTGAAAATAAACATGATTTTGAAAGTAATTTGATAAAAAGAGAATGACTCACATTGCAGATTTAACACGGATAGAGTCTAGTCTATGGATTAGTCTTGTTAACCTATTTTAAATAACAATGCACACAAAACTGGGTTAGTAATCAATTTAGCATTTACGATAACTCACGAGATCAAACCCTCACAACGAATGACAAAGTGCAATCACTTAAACATCCATCGGATTCACAACGAATGACAGAGTATTCCCCGAGTTCAGGTGATACTCAAACATCCTGTCAGAATCACAACGAATGACAAAGGATAACCCTAATGTGGGTAGCACTTAAACATCCATTGGATATATTGATCGATCGGACAATGAATCGTAATAGCTATCGAGTTATTACCCTGTTTTGCGGCAACGATTCGGGATTCGTGTGTGTTTTTGTAGTATTATGATCGTAACTCAGTGCATGTATCGATAATTTACGTCATTTTAACTTCAGAAGTCGAGTCCCAAGGTCCTCTATTTATACCCAAAATTTGGCCAGCCTTGCGCACCGTAAGCATCAACCCTTGCGGTGCGCAAGGGACACGTTTTCACCCTAGGGTGGCCACGTCTGGGACTAGCCTTGCTGAGTTGATAAAATCGTAAAATTCGAATTTGACAGAGTGTTATATGGATAATCGTAGCTTAGGGTTTATCCCCCCTAAGTTTTAGGGGCCCTGATCCTGATTCTGAAAATTCTGAAAATTTGAGGGTGTGTGCAGAATCACTTGGGTGTCTCAATTAGGGTTTCCTATTGGTTAAATTAATTTAATAAATATGACTTTTGATGAGAGTTGTTACATTCTCCCCACCTTAATAAAAATCTCGTCCTCGAGATTTACTGGAATAAATGAGGATACTTTCTCTTCATTTCTGATTCCAGCTCCCAAGTGTATTCTGGTCCTCTCTTTGAATTCCATTTTACTTTAACTAGCACTAATCGCTTGTGCTTGAGAAACTTCACTTTTCTATCTTCTATCTGAAGAGGTTTCTCAACAAATTTCAACTTTTCGTTTACTTCTATTTCTTGAAGAGGTACTACCAGTGATTCGTCTGATAGACATTTCTTGAGATTGGATACATGAAATACATCATGTACTCCAGCTAACTCTTCTGGTAGTTGTAAACGATAAGAAACTGGTCCTATACATTGGATCACTGGAAATGGTCCTACGTACCTTGGATTTAGCTTTCCTTTCTTACCAAATCTAACCACTCCTTTCCAAGGAGAAACTTTCAATAGTACTCTATCTCCAACTTGGAATTCTAATGGTTTGCATCTATTGTCTGCATAACTCTTTTGGCGATCTCGAGCCGTCTTCAGCCTTTCCTTGATTTGAGTAATCTTGTCAGTTGTCTCTTGCACAATCTCAGGACCTGACAATTGACTTTCTCCTATTTCTGCCCAACATACTGGAGTTCTGCACTTTCTTCCATAAAGTGCCTCGAATGGGGCAGTTTCAATACTTGAATGATAACTATTGTTATAGGAGAATTCAATTAATGGTAAGTGATCATCCCAATTCCCACCAAAATCTATTACACATGCTCGGAGCATGTCTTCTAGAGTTTGGATCGTCCTTTCACTTTGTCCGTCCGTTTGTGGATGATATGCCGTGCTTAGGTTTAGTCGAGTTCCCATTGCTTTCTGGAAACTTTTCCAGAAATGAGAAGTAAAACGACTATCCCTATCCGAAACAATGGAGAGTGGAACTCCATGTAAGGATACTACTTTATCTACATACAACTTTTCCAGTCTTTCCATGCTAAAGGTTTCTTTCATAGGTAGAAAGTGAGCAGTTTTGGTTAATCGATCTACAATTACCCAAATCGCGTCATTACCTTTTCTGGTTTTGGGTAACTTAGTAACAAAATCCATTGTTATAAGTTCCCATTTCCATACAGGCATTTCTAACTGTTGTAGTAGACCTGAAGGTTTCTGGTGTTCTGCCTTAACTTGTGAACAAGTAAGACATTTAGAAACATATCGAGCTATATCCTTTTTCATTCCTATCCACCAGAAGTTCTTTCTTAAATCTTGGTACATTTTATTGTTTCCTGGGTGTATAGTATACCTAGATTTATGGGCTTCTTCTAAAATCTTAGGTCTTAAGTCTCCTTGCTTAGGTACCCAAATTCTACTTTGGTGGAATCTCCAAATTCCATCAGATCCTTGTTCTAATTTTTTTTATTCTTCCTTTCATTCCTTCAGCATCATCCTCTATTGCTGTTTCTTGAAAATTCTTTAGTGGTTCCATTAAATCTAATTGTAGATTTAATCTGAGAGCACGAACCCGTCGTTGTTTCTCATGGTATTTACGACTTAAGGCATCCGCAACTACATTTGCCTTTCCTTCGTGATACTGAATATCACAGTCGTAGTCACTTAGGATTTCCATCCATCTTCTTTGCCTCATGTTTAACTCTTTTTGCCCAAAAATATATTTTAAACTTTTGTGGTCGGTATAAACAGTAAATTTACTTCCGTAAAGATAGTGTCTCCAGATCTTAAGGGCAAAAATTACGCCTCCTAATTCTAAATCATGAGTCGTATAATTTTCTTCGTGCTTTTTCAATTGCCTTGAAGCATATGCAATCACCTTTTTGCGTTGCATAAGCACACATCCATATCCTAGTTTTGAAGCATCACAATATACTTCAAAATCTTCAGTTCCTTCTGATAAGGCTAAGATTGGAGCATTTGTTAATTTCTGCTTCAAAATCCTAAAAGCTTCTTCTTGTTTAGATCCCCATTCAAACTTAACGGTTTTACAGGTTAGCTTAGTTAATGGAACAACTATCTTGGAAAAATCCTTAATAAACCGTCTATAGTACCCAGCTAAACCTATAAAACTTCTAATTTCCATTGCTGTTTGTGGAACCTTCCAATTGGTAATTGCCTCTATCTTAGCAGGATCTACATGAATACCTTCGTGATTCACCATGTGTCCTAGGAATTGCACTTCCTTTAACCAAAATTCACACTTCGAGAATTTGGCATAAAGCTTTTCTTTTCTTAACAAAGTTAAGAGTGCATGAAGGTGTTCACAATGCTCTATCTGACTTTTGGAATAAATAAGTATATCATCTATGAAGACAATTACAAATTTATCCAAATACGGTTTACAGATCCTATTCATCATGTCCATGAATGCTGCAGGTGCATTCGTTAACCCAAAGGGCATGACTTTAAACTCGTAATGACCATACCTGGTTCTGAAAGCAGTTTTAGGTATGTCTTCTTCTTGTACCTTCAATTGATGATATCCGGAGCGTAAGTCTATCTTAGAAAAATATCTAGCTCCTTGAAGTTGATCAAACAGATCATCAATCCTAGGTAATGGGTATCGATTCTTAATTGTAACGTTATTTAATTCTCTATAATCGATACACATTCTCATTGAACCATCCTTTTTCTTAACAAATAGCACTGGCGCTCCCCACGGGGATGAGCTAGGTTGTATGAATCCTTTACTTAGTAATTCATCTAATTGTGTTTTCAATTCTAACATTTCGGTAGGAGCTAATCGATAAGGTGCCTTAGCTATCGGTGTAGTTCCTGGAATTAGATGAATCCTAAATTCTACTTCCCTATCTGGTGGTAACCCTGGTAACTCTTCTGGGAATACATCTGGGTATTCTGAGACTACAGGAATTTCCTTAAGTTCTTTACCCTTAGTGCTAATGATTACTGAAATCATATATACTATTCCTTGTTTTCGTTCATAACTAGTAACTTTCATTACTGATATGAACTTCAGGGGCTTACGTGGCTTATCTCCTGTAATCATGATTACTTCTCCAGTGGTTGCCTGAATTTCTATAGAATTCTTATCACAAAGAATTCGAGCATGGTTGGCTATTAACCAATCCATTCCTAACACAACATCAAATTCAGCTAATTTCATAGGTAACAGATTTGCAGAAAATTTATGACCTGAAAGTTCTATTTCTACTTTTTGCAAAACTTGATCTATTTTAACTGAATTCCCATCTGCGGTTTCGACTGTAAAAATCTGTCTAATACTGGTTAAAGGTAAATTAAGGGCTTGACAGAATGAAGTATTTATAAAACTTTGGTTTGCACCAGAGTCAAATAATACTTTTGCGTATACGTTGTGAACTAAGAACTTACCCGCTATCACATCTGGGATGAGTTCTGCTTCTTGAGTGGTTAGCTGAAATGCCCTGGCATTCTTCTTAATAGTTCCGTTGGTCACCTTGGTTTTGTTGTCTGCTGGTTTGATCAATTTAGGACATTCTGTTTTGAAATGTCCGGCTTCTCCACAATTGTAACAAATTATGGATTTCTTTCTGCAGTTTTCTTCACGATGTCCTATAGTTTTGCAAAAATTGCAAGTTATATCGCATCTTCCATAATGTTTCTTCTTGCATTTCTTGCAGAATGACGGAGTTGAGAATTGCCCAGTTCCTCTTCGTTTGAAATTACTACTATTACCCGCACGAAATCCTTGGGTAATTTTCTGAGCCAATTCTTTCTTCTTGTTTTCATCTTGTGTACGTACCAGTTCGTCAGTTAGGGTGTTAGCTAATTCCACTGCATCGTCAATAGTGCGAGGTCTCGCAGCTTTAACGATATTGCGGATTTCACTAATCAGTCCCCAAATGTAGCGAGAAATGAGTACCGCTTCTGGCGAAGCCAGCGTTGGTACCACTCTAGCATATTCGAAGAATGTCGAAGTATAACCACGACAATCTACACCCATCATCCGATGATTTAGGAACTTATTTGTCATTTGTTCCTTTTCATACTCGGGACAGAATTTTCTTTCTACAAGACTCTTAAATTCTTCCCAATTCATGGCATAAGCTATTATTCTTCCTTTTGATTGTAACACAGTGTTCCACCATTCAAGTGCTCCTTCTTTGAAAAGATTGGACGCGTACATGACCTGATCATCTTTGGCACATTTACTTATTGCAATTACTGCTTCGGTTTTCTCTAACCAACGCAGTGATGCAGTTGCTCCTTCATTTCCTGCAAATTCGGTGGGTTTACAAGCAAGAAATTCTTTGAAAGTGCAACCAGGCGTTGCGGCTTTCATTTTCTTAGGGAGCGGAACTTGCCGTGGTTCATTATCATGATTAACATGATCATTGCCTCCGTTTACGCTATTACTGAAGTTATCTTCAGAAATACGTTTACTAGGAATGATTTGTTGCGGTTCGATTGGATTCTTTACAGCAGCAACGATTGCTGGAATAGCATTGGCTATCCCTTGAGCAACAATATTTTCTATATCTTGCCTAGTCATATATTGATCGCCCGGATGTTGTTCAGACTGATTAACCTCATTTACTGGTTCATTACCAATGTTTGTCATCTGATAATTAATATATATAATTTTATTAGTATCTGATAAATAACAATTATACATAAAAATAATCAGACAATTTTCACAATACACGTATAGTCAAAACTATCGATTTCTCATTTTCATTTTATATCTTTTATAGTATGCATCACTACACACCAATATCTTACAGAGTTTTATTCGTAGTTATTTTACAGACTGATTTCACTATTTACTTTTACTATTACACAACCACAGTTTCACCATCCTACTATCTCTCGTCACTTGTTGTTCTAGAAACGAAGCTCCCTTTCATCATACTTCCAAGCAATTTGTCCCCTATCTCCCGGATTCTATTTCCCGCATCCATTAACTCTTCGCCAAAATGGCGAAGTTCTGCTAAATTCTCGTTACTCATAGGTGGATTTGGTAGGGGTTCTGGATCGAATTGCGGAAGAAAGGAATAAGGACTGTTGACAATGTTTTGAAATTGCCAATCATTTGTCCACCACTCGTCCATTTCTACAGGTTGAGTATGGATTATTGGTTCTGGTATTGCTGGTTCAAGATTTATAGGGATTTGGGTTTCAATAGGATGATTAAAAACATTTATATTGACAGGCTGAATAGTATCACAGCTTGCCAATATAAAATCTATTTCCTCCTGAAATGTCCTTTCTTGAGTTGTTTTAGAACTTTCTCCAATTTCCATTTTAGTTTGTCTAAAACCTTTTCCAACTTCCATTTCTATTTTCCTAGAATATTCTTCAAATTGTATTCCCATTTCTCTAACATCTTCCCCCACTTCTATCTCCAATTCCCGCGGTTTCGAACTTTCCCTGGTTTCAATTTCTTTTCCTTTTTCTAAGGGATTATTTATTTTAGGAAGTTTCTTAACTGGCTTTTTCTTACATAAACGACTCCCCCATACGTATCTCCTTCTTTTCTTTGGTTTTGGCTTTTTCAGAGGTGGTGCGTTGAATTCTATAGGTTGTTCCACATCAGGAAAGTACCCAGTAAATTCTTTAGACACTTCTATGGGTACAGGGTAAAGGTTGAGATTCTCTAAAGCTCCAGATAATTCATTCATGCTGTTTTAACATATATGTAAAAATAATTAATCACAACTTTCAAAAATGGCCTTCACATATTATTGCATACCATATAACTTATAAAACAACTAAAATTTAAAACATACTATGTTTTATTGAAATTTTATTTATTTACTGGATGGATTTTCTAGATTGTGAATAATATAGTTTGCTAAAACTGAAACAAGTTATTTAAAGATCTGCGTTTACTGCTACTGTAGCTAGCATATAAAGGTCTGCCTATTTTTCGTCTAACTTGTCTTCCCAAGGTGATTTACTGAGTAATTCTTGGGTTTCCTTTTTAACTTTCTTTTCTCGGGCTTTCTTTATTTTCTCTTTACTTTTCCTAATAATCAGACTTCTTTTACTAGGAGAAAGTGGTTTCTCATATTGTGCTTTTCGCACAAATATTCCTTCATCAGGAATCACAGATGGATTTGAGGATTTTGTTTGGGACGAACTTCCCTTCTCGTTAGCTGACCTATCTAATTTAAGATAGATATTTAAAAGCTTTTGCTTACCCATACTGTAACTGGCAAATAATCAATTAATAAAACACATAATCATATAATAGTAATCAGGAAAAATTAAGTATTTTTAAATACTTAATTAGCTTAACTCAGTGGCTCTGATACCACCTTTTTCTGTCACGGCCCCCGACCCGGTTTGACCCGTTTCAGGAGCTGCGGGACAGAAATCCCGTGGTATTTATTTAATTGAGTTTAACAGCAGAAGTTTATCATCAGGATCTTTTTAAAGCTAAAATTTTCCGATTATTTTATTTCACAATTCGGGATAAAACCCCGGTAATTTACAATACTTTTGATTTCACGAAGAAATCTTTATTTTACAAAACATATTTCTTTATTTTCTAATAAGCCACTTTCTTAAGTTTGAGGTGCTCCATAGCACTTTTCCTGAATCACAACAGATCACCTGAAACATGTTTGAAAAAGGTTTTGTCAGCGGAAAATACTTAGTGAATCATTCTTTTTAATAAAACAACTCTTTTGTTATAATTTACAGTATTAAGAGCGATTACAATGTTCCTGATATCAAACCAACTACCCACGGTATTTGTCACTCGACCGAATCTGTGACTATGGTCATATCCCCCATTGGCTGCCCCAATGGTGACGATTATCAAGTAATGTATACAAAACCCCACATACCGGCTGTAACTTGGTGATTACAAAGACTTAATCCCCGTAATTATAACTTTGAAAATAAACATGATTTTGAAAGTAATTTGATAAAAAGAGAATGACACACATTGCAGATTTAACACGGATAGAGTCTAGTCTATGGATTAGCCTTGTTAACCTATTTTAAATAACAATGCACACAAAACTGGGTTAGTAATCAATTTAGCATTTACGATAACTCACGAGATCAAACCCTCACAACGAATGACAAAGTGCAATCACTTAAACATCCATCGGATTCACAACGAATGACAGAGTATTCCCTGAGTTCAGGTGATACTCAAACATCCTGTCGGAATCACAACGAATGACAAAGGATAACCCTAATGTGGGTAGCACTTAAACATCCATTGGATATATTGATCGATCGGACAATGAATCGTAATAGCTATCGAGTTATTACCCTGTTTTGCGGCAGCGATTCGGGATTCGTGTGTGTTTTTGTAGTATTATGATCGTAACTCAGTGCATGTATCGATAATTTACATCGTTTTAACTTCAGAAGTCGAGTCCCAAGGTCCTCTATTTATACCCAAAATTTGGCCAGCCTTGCGCACCGTAAGCATCAACCCTTGCGGTGCGCAAGGGACACGTTTTCACCCTAGGGTGGCCACGTCTGGGACTAGCCTTGCTGAGTTGATAAAATCGTAAAATTCAAATTTGACAGAGTGTTATATGGATAATCGTAGCTTAGGGTTTATCCCCCCTAAGTTTTAGGGGCCCTGATCCTGATTCTGAAAATTCTGAAAATTTGAGGGTGTGTGCAGAATCACTTGGGTGTCTCAATTAGGGTTTCCTATTGGTTAAATTAATTTAATAAATATGACTTTTGATGAGAGTTGTTACACTATCTATGTTTCGAAGTGCCTGACTTGCTCGAAAGTCAAGGCCGAACAACAAAGACCATCTGGCTTGCTTGTGCAAACCGAGATCCCGATGTGGAAATGGGAAAGCATAGCCCTGGACTTTATCACGAAACTCCCGCGTACAACCTCAGGTCACGATAGCATCTGGGTTATCGTTGATCGTTTACTCATTTCCTGCTGATACGAGAAGACTTTAAGGTAGAAAAATTAGCCCGAATTTGCACCGACGTGATCATCTGTCGACATGGGACGCCTCGTGACATCATCTCTGACCGTGATGGTCGATTTACCTCGCGTCTTTGGGAAACGTTTCAATCTGCTCTTGGTACTACGCTTAATCTAAGTACCGCTTTCCATCCCCAAACCAACGGTCATACTGAAAGAACGATTCGTACTCTTGAAGACATGGTTCGCTCGTGTGTCATAGATTTCGGTGGTAATTGGGACGTGTACTTACCTTTGGTCGAATTCTCGTACAATAACAGTTATCATTCTAGCATACAAATGGCACCATTTGAGGCATTATACGGAAGAAAATGTCGATCGCCGATTGTGTGGCATGAGATCGGAGACGCACAATTAACCGGTCCTGAGCTACTGCAAGAAACGACTGACAAGATCCTCCAAATTCGAGACAATCTGTTGAAAGCTCAGAGTCGTCAGAAAAGTTATGCCGATAGACGACGCAAGCCCCTTGAATTTAACGTTGGCGATCACGTACTCCTAAAGGTATCACCATGGAAGGGTGTGATCGGATTCGGCAAGAAAGGAAAGCTCGCGCCTCGGTATGTTGGACCCTTTAAGATTCTGGAAATGATCAGAAAAGTGACCTACAGACTCGAACTATTGGAGGAACTTAGCAACGTCCACCCAACTTTCCATGTATCGAACCTCAGAAAGTGCCTAGCCGAGCAGGATTTACAAGTCCCACTAGAGGATCTACAAGTGGATGAAACATTACACTTCGTGAAGAAGCCTGTCGAGATCATGGACCGTGAAACCAAGAAGCTCAGGCGCTCACGCATTCCCATTGTGAAGGTTCGCTGGGAAGGCAAACGAGGCGCAGAGTTCACCTGGGAACTCGAAAGTGACATGAAGGCGAAGTACCCGCAGTTGTTTGTTACGGCTTAAGCCTAATTTTGGGACGAAATTCCCTTAAGTAGGGGAGGCTGTAACACCCCATGTTACGGAAGTCAAAGTACAAGTCAAAGTCAAAGTCAAAGGAAGAAAAGATTGCTAATAGCGATCTGTCACTCCTTGCTTAACTATTGATTGTACGTCAATGACTTGTAATCGAATCTTTTTATTTAATCGCTTTAGTTGTATTATGTGGAGTATCTATTAATAATCGATGTCTAATCGAGGTTTATCGCATGTTTTATCGCTTTATCGCTTTACCGCTAACTTCATCGCAATCGCATTCGCGACTTGTTTGATAGATTCTGAATATTGTTTTACGTGTGTGTGTTAATTATGTGTTACTTGTGCATGTTTACTTTATGATGTGGTGATTAATCGAAACGCAATCGCAACTCTATCGCAACTCAATTTAAATCGCAAACGCTAAACGCAAGTTATTTAGGAATATTGTATGTTAGATATAGTATTTGTGTATTTATTATTAATCTATCGCATTGCTTAATCGACACACGCTCAAACGCATCGCAACGTGCAACGCACGAAATGAAACGCCAAAAACCAACTCGCCGGAGCCACTCGATAGAATGACCGTTCGATCGAATGGCCATCCGATCAGATTGCCATCTGATCGGATTGCCATCCGATCGGATTGTCATCCGATCGGTGAGCTATCTGACACTTGCACCCTACTTTCCCTTTTTAGCAACCTATAAATACCCCCTGTCACATCACAACAGTGATGTGACAGCTCCCTCGTTCAACCAGCACGTTCCAGCCCTCTTTTCTCTCGATTTCTTGCGACTCTTGTAAGTTTTCAACCTAAATCTTGTACATCTATGATCTACACACACTTCTTCATCATTTTCACCTTTGAATCTTAACTTTTAACTGTGAAATCATCGGATTTGAGGTGTTCTAGGGTGATGTCATCATGGAATTCTTATGAACTTCAAGTTTTGACCCCATTCCACCAAGAATAACTCAGATTTGAAAGATTTCCACATGATTAAACATTGTTTTCGCATAGATCTAAACATTTTCAAGGTTAAAAGGATTGAGAGAAGCTTTTCTAACTTTTCTTTCAACTCTTTTACACTCAATGCACTCAAAACCGATAGAATCGGAGCTCGTTCAGATCTTCTACTCAATTCTTAGTGAAGTGTCGGTCTGAGATCTGGTTTCTATCAAAGAGACAACCGATTTCGGGATGAACATGAACAACCGTCAAGAACAATTAACTGGTCGGATTAGGGTGGTTCCTGTTCAATCGGGCGACTTGGGTCTTGACGAGGTTCCGTTGTTTAGTACGTAGTCGTACCATCTCGATCAAACTGCAAAACTTTCAAAAATAATCAAGTTCAAGACGATCAGGTTCATTGGGACGGATTGCCGTCCGATCGGATTGCCATCCGATCGCACTCCAATCCGATCGGATTGCACTTGAGCTTCCATACTTAGTCAATTTTCAAGCAAACTGCATGTCGAACGGATTGCCGTCCGATCGGATTGCAATTCGATCGAACGACCATCCGATCGACTGATATTTGGAACTTCGACACTTAATCATTTTCATAATTTTCAAAGAACATCAGTTTCTAATGGATTGCCATCCGATCGGATTGCTATCTGATCGAGTGACAATCCTGCGGTGAACTTGTTCTCACTAAGTGTCCTGCCAATCGGATCGCTATCCGATCGAACGACCGTTCGATCGATCGACCTGAAGGGTCGAGATACTTCTCTGTTTTTAAAATGCTACAACAAAAATTTCAAAGCCATCATACACAAACACATCTCTCCCAAACGAATGTCAATCCGACCGAATGGTCATCCGATTGGATGACCATCCGAACGGATTGACATCCGATCGAATGGCTATCCGGTCGGATTGCCATCCGATCGGATTACCGTTCGACACTTGTTCACTTCGCACCTTTTAACGCGTCGTTCATCGCTTATGATGTCGTTAACTGTTCAGGCTAATCTCTCAGCGCTCTCTTCCATCCAAGGTAGTGTTTATTAACTTAAACGCTATCTGTGAGTATACTAGAACCCTTTTTGCTTTACGCACTTTTGGGTGTTACATACGTTACTTATTCAAATCACAATCGACACACAACGCAAACACTAGTTATACACTGACCGTTATTGCATGTTATGTATTATTCGATGAAAGCTTGTATGTTATGTTAACACCGTGATTGTTGCCTGACACCTTAGCAACGATAGTACTATAGTTTGGACTCAGCACCTGTCATGGACAGGGGTTGTTAAGGGCTTTACTTCACGTGTCCCAGTGGGGATATGTGTTGCGCATTCTACAACTCATAGTCACGTCTGTGCATATTTCCCTGTCGATAACCTACTAGCCTTCACTTTGTTACATGTTACATGATGGTTATGCGTAAACGATTTCGAACTCTATTATACTAGTAAACTTGTATGCTCGCCTTTACACTATGTGTATTGACTTTTTTTAACGTATGTGACAGGTGCTTAGGATGTTGTGCTTTACCTGCTTTTGTGGAATCAAGTTGGAATGAGAGTCTAGAAACAAACAATTTAAATCTGATTTGTTGGAACATGTTATTGTCTTTGAGATATTTGGTCTGTAATAATTATTTACTTTGGTTTGTTATGGTATGGGACATAATATTTAAATATCTGGTAAAATAGTTGTTATGGATTTCTCCTGGACAATCTGTTTCGCCCAGTGCCGCGCCCCGATGTTTTCGCCATTGGTTGGGGTGTGACATTATGTTTGAAAAGAAAAAAAATAGAAAAAAAAAAGATATGAAAGGAAAAAGAAAAATAAAAGAGAGAAAAAGCAATGAAAAAAAATGAATGAGATATGTCTTACATTGTTGTTTATGTTTTGCTTAGTTAGAAATAAAAGACCGGGTTGAATTGTTAGCTACTTTGCATATATATTTCCATTTCCTACCCATTTTCCTAGCGACGTTACAACCTCTAAGTCCCTTTGATTCACGTGCATGTTTAGCAAATTATTTAGGCGAAGGACCGATTTGAGTACAAGCATATTATTGTTCAACTAACCGTTTGCCTTGAGTGTGATCTAGCATACCTTTGCTAGTTATTACTTGCCACCGAGAAGAGAGTTATTATGAGGTGTGTGTTATGTGCGGGTTTAAGAAAACGTTAGTAAAATGCGGGGATTTGTTTGCTTGATTCATGTTGATCGCTTGTAGGAGTTATGAGTTGTTTATGATGAGTTGCGTGGGGGCAAGCAATGGTTAAGTGTGGGGATGTGATGGGTAGTCCATAGGATGACCATTAAGTGCTATAAATGGTATTTTAATCCTACATTTAATCGAGTAATTGTCTAGAATTAGATGACTACGTTTGCTTGTGTTTCCGGTACATTCGGAGCTTAAAAGTGTGGAAATGAAGCTTCGAATAGGCGCGACTGGATCGGAGATTGAAAGATGGAGCATAAATGAAGAAAATAATTTATTGGAATTGAAGAAATAAGAAGGTAGCATGATAGAGGACGAAATTACGAGAACATAGGCAAAAACGGTGAAGAAAACGTAGTTGAAACGAAAAAGTTATGAAGAAAACAAAATTGCATGCTGAAGCCTACCATAGCTTACGGTAGCTACCGTAAAATACGGTAGCCCCCAGCATTTTTCTTCCAGCGTAAGGCAGTAGAGACCCACCGTAGCCACTTGAAAGCTACCGTAAGCTAGGTAGCCACCGTAGTTTACGGTAGGCTCAGCGGAAAAGTGTAACTCCTCACTTTTAATGACCATTTGATGAGACTTTTGATTATCTAATCATTGTGGACAGTTTTGGAGCACTTCTTGGGCGATTTTGGCTTGTTCTTCTATAACAACCCTCCTGAAATTTTTCTGACACCCTAAGATATTTTAAAATATCCCAATATGTCTTAAAATACACCCCGTATGTGAAAACCGAGCCCAAAATATGATATAGCATTATAAATAAAATAAAAACAAAGTTTTTGTATCGCTCGCGGGCCGCGTAAGACCACATAAGGGTCTACGCGGGGCGCGACAGATCATCAACGCGGCGAAACCCTGAACCGACATGTGTCATAAACATGTTGAACCTATACTCGTGACCCGGATCAGCTACGGCCTTGACCCCCTACTATGCGGGCCGCGTAAGCCTTAAGCTTATCTTACGCGGGCCGTGAGAGACTCGAATTACAGCCCTATAAATTGCACGTATCGGCCTTCAGACGAATTCGTTCATTTCTCGAGCTTTCTCTCTAATTTCTGAATAGCAATTATAATTTCCGGGCATAATACCCCCCCCCTAAATAATGAAGTTCTGCTCCGTTGTAAGTATCATAACCCCTGGATATGTATTAGATACTCTGCCCGATTGATCTAGGGTTCCGTAACGGCTGTCGTGGTTCTGCCCGACGTAGTCACTGGAATGCCGTCTCGGGGAGGGTATTACTAATGATAAAATGGGTTATTATACTAACACGTGTGCATTTGTGTAATTTATAGATTGTCACCAGGAAACCCTAAAGGATAATCTAAGACAGCAATGTGAGTAATCTCCTTTTTGCAAACTGTTTTTACAAAACCTCACACAATTAATTATATATTAAAAAATCATTGAGTATTTGTAAGGATACAATTATCGTCGGTATGTTGGGGTTTTGTATACAAAATTTGTTACTGCCTTGCGAGGGGTAACATTTTGTAGGATCGCGTGCTGACCCGAACGAGTCAATCGGAGGTGTTCTAATTCGTTTCAGGTGTGGAATAACAAGAAACGGACACGAAAAACAGCTTGTTCTACTAAATCTTGCCTTGTATATTGATTTCACACTGATTACAATCCAAACGGCACTTCGGCAGCAATTCGGTACCGGAAACAAGACGTGTTACTAATGATTTCGCCCAAGAGACCTATATATAGGAATGGGATTTCGCTCATATGACACATGTTCACAAAAGCGAAATCACATATGTTCATAAAAGCGAAATCACCTCTAAAATCCTGATTTCCCACATAGTGACATGTCCATATATGTGAAATCAACTTTCTGATTTCCCACATGGTGACATGTCCATATATGTGAAATCAACTTTCTGATTTCCCATATAGTGACATGTCCATATATGTGAAATCAACTATCTTGGGAAATCACCACTACAATTCTATATTCTCGTACAATGTGCCCTAATCTAACATTCTAAGACTAAGACTCGATACAAGACGAAGTCGACAGATGTATGCACCAACAGACTCCCCCTCAGATGTTGACGAGTCTTAAGTGTCGAGTCTTCGCATCTTCAGTCTTGATCAGTCTTCGGGCATCCAGAATCTCTATCTGTCTCTTGCATCTTCAAATACTTCCTCTAACAAACTCCCCCTCAAAACATGCTGGGATCAAAGTCTGACTTTTACAGCATCAGAATGGCAACATGGCTTTACATAGTCCTCAGTTGTTGAAACCTGACTCTTATTCAGCTCAAGAAATCCTGCACATTCTCTACCTAAAACATAAGATTCACAAGAATAAGATATTTAACAAATCTAGAAACTTTGCTAATTACTTGAAGACACAACCCTGAATACATCATTTTCAATTATCAAACAAAAAGATTTATCATGTCAATTTCTGATGAACCACTTGAATATATATCATTTTCATTTCACACGTCTTCAAACAAACTTTCCCAAACCTGTTCGTCATGTTTAGCACTCGGAATTTTGAAAATCAACTTTTCAACATCAGTCATCTAAAATCTTTTTGAATTTTTCAAAATTTATGCTAAAACACACCGAAAATCTTTTTGGATTTTTTAAATAACAGAAACGAAATGCAGTAAAGAAATATATACAAACAAGATTTTTGTGAGTTTGCGTAAGAGGATCATATCAGTTTTTGAGACAAATCACCAACACCGTTAAGCTTTATACATTTTAAGTTCTAAACGATTCACTTAGATTGTCAGTATACTGATCCATTTAAATCTTCACACAAAGTTCAACTGTTTCGAGATACGAGATTAATGTCTTAAGCACTAAAACTTATTCGTGTGTCCCACCTCAGAATATACTCCCGTATCCAGATCCCGATATTCAGTCTTACAGGTGAGTATACCTAGATGATATCTGTAAGGGTTAAAATGCGAGGGCCGTGAGAGCTCAGGTCGATACTTCCGTATACGCAGAGAGATGACGGCTTCGACTTTTGGTGGGTCCCCTTTAGAGGATCTTTTGATTCAACAGCAATGACTATCAATTTTATTGTTTCATCAATTTGCTGAGGGCGGCGCTATGTTTCAAGCAAACGTAAAGTATTCTCCGGGGACTAGGCCATTGCTTCCGCATTATCAGAAGTCCCGGGATAATACCCCAGATATCACTATGCATAAAGACCTAGTATCTCAGAAAGAGGGGTCCTTCAAACAAGATTTCGGGGGTTACCCATATATCCGAGAGATGTTACCCACGACATAAGCAAGTTTAAATTTAGGTTTATATCTCGTCACAATCTACTAAATGTGCAAAAACCTACTCACACATCCACAGTGAGATCGTTTATCACATTTTTCTTTCCAATTCTTTAGCATGTTGTGATAGTCCACTGATGTACTATCATTTCCTCTTTTGTACAACAAAACTCATTTTACATTTTATCATGTTTTTGATTTTTTTCAAATTTTCAAATGTTTTTGGATTTTCTGAAAATTTTTACTCCCCCTAAAATGCACACACATTTTTGGAAATTTGAAAATAAACTGTACAATAAAGTGACAACTGATATCGAATCACTTCAGATCGCCATCCACTCGGCATAAACAATCAGAACTCCCCCTCACAACAAAATATTTTCCCATTGTGATTTCAAAACACTTAAGTTTGTTTTAATCAAATGGTTTTTCCGGAAAATAAGTTTGATTTTACCAATTGTAGGTTAGGGGTTTATCAATTTCACTTCAACATACCAATTGTAAGTATGGTCCAATCAAGTTCAACTTAATGACCTTGATTAACCACTTGTCAATGAAAACCTCTTTCAATCACTTACAGGTACACTCACCAACCATAACCACTTGCACATCAAAATATAACAATTTAAATATACCACCTGTACTTTACCAACTTTACCACTTGTAAGATCATTTGCTAAAAAAATGCCGATTCCTGCTCCACTCTTACCAACCTGGGAGCTCCGGCAAGTCAGGTATTTATGGTGAAAATGCTGTCACCCAAGCCTGACCATGTAGGATCGGATTGCGACCTAAACGAGTCGTTCGGAAGAGTTCTAGTCCGTTTCAGAGGCGGAAACTAAGAAACGGACGTGTAAACACCAACAGACCAGCCTTGGGTGATTTTGGCGGCAAACATCTGTCCCACCAACATTTTGATTTGTAAAAATCTTTTGCAGTTTTAACCTTCCCATCAACCATCTTCCCGAAAATATGTTTGACTTTCCCATTGAAAGCCTTCTCAACATCAAATTCTCCCTTATCAGCGAAGAATTGATTTGAGATCTCTACCTTTTCCCACTTTTTTTTTATCAAATTTTCCTTTGACAATGGAGGAAAATCCTCATCGTTCACCTCTAGAACGGAATTAATAACCTTTTTCTCAACAGATGACTCCTCTAATTTTATGGAATCAGATTCATTGTCAGAACTACTTTCAGATTTTACAACCCATTTTTGTTTACTCAAATCGACTTGTCTTTTGTAAAAACGTTTTGAAGTTTCACCAACTTCCAAAATCGATTTATCAACACATTTCTTTTTCATATCAGAGTTAGAAGATACTTCCTGTTTTGAATAAATGGACTCTTGGCAGTTCCAAGCAATGTGTCCAACTTTTTGACACTTGAAACAGGTTCTTCTATCAACTCTCGAAGCAAACTTCCTCACATTCTTCTTTACTTCAGCAAGAAACTCCTGGTTTGACTGTTTCCAGAAAGGTTTCTTCTGTTCATCTTCACAACTTCCACCTGCAACAAATAACCAGAACCGTAACCCTTTTTCTTGTTCAATCTCTGTTGAACTCTTGAAGTGTACTTTTTAGATTTTTCATGAAGATTTAAATCTTTTATTTTAGAAATGTTAATTTCTGTTAGTTTGAAAACCTGTTTGATCATTTCAGTTTTTACACTTCTTATTGGAAATTCCTCATCAGAATATAATTTGTCTGAATCATTCAAAGTATATGCCACTTTGATTAATCCATCATCCAAATTAGATTTTGATAACAGGAATTCTTTCTTGTAAACCCTTTTATCTGGCGAACTCGGACTCTTTTCTGATGAACTCGGACTTTTAGACTCAGACTCCGGTTTTGACTCTTCATCCATATCCAACACCTGATCGACCACTTTCTTTAACAACTCGGACTCATGATCAGTGTCAGACGCTGTGAATGTAACATCAATATTGTCTGGTAATTCATCAATGATTTCAGACTTTAACTTGATGTTGAGAGCCTTATTAACTCGTTCCTCATTTGGCTTTCTGGGAGAATAAGTTTCATGGATCGGGGGCGGACATCTGTTATACTTGACACTTGGTTTCTTACCAGTATCAGTATCTTCAGTCTTTTTCTTCGTGAAAGCCTCAAGACCTGCAACAGTAGGATAAACACGATCAATCAAATAATCACAAGTAGTGTAACTCAACAATAATCGTTTAATCCTTTCACTCTCAATCTTCTCAAGTTCCAGCTCCTTCTTTAGATTAGCACAATCTTCAATATAATCATTTATGACACTCTGCTTTGTCATCAATGTTGCGCTCATCTTTTCCATTGCTTTTTCAATCTCTGAATTTGTTTTCTTCAAACTGTCAACTGTTCTGTTTAGCACATCATATGATTCTTTAATGTACTTCACATCAGACAGTAAATCTTCTTTAATCTTCTCTAATTCAGCAATCTTCATATCTTTTTCTTCACAAACTTTGCAAGATTCTTAACACTTCAAACATGGTTTTTCAACTTCAACCACTTTTTCAATTATCTTTTCAACCTCGACAGTCTTTTCAACTTCAACGAGTTTCTCGACTTCAACAATTTTTTCTACAGTCTTTTCAATCACTGATTCTTCAGATTCCATTTCAGCTTTCTGTCCCTCAGTTTCCTTTGTTGAACTTTCTTCAACTTCTGCTTTGTCAGTTTCTACTTTTGCCTTTTTCTGGATATCCAACTCATGCTCCTCAATCTTTTGAATAAATTTTGCCAGATTCATATTTTCCTTTTTTCTCATATGTTTTACAATCAACAGATAATTTCCCCATTTTTGTTGTGGTAATGCATTAGCAAGTTTATCAATCCATTCATCATCATCTTTCTTAGTGTTTAATCTTCCCATTTCTACTACCAAATGACAATATCTATCAATGGTCATCGTTGTTGTTTCATGGTCAAAAGCTACAAACATATCAAATGACTTCTTCAACAACTCCTTTTCCATATTTCAGAAAATTGTTCACAATAACTGATTTTTCAAGCAAGCTGAGTTTGGAACGAACTGAGAAAATGTGTGTTGATGTAATCAATCTAAGACTCGTTGTCGAAGAATTACGGACTCGTTCCAATGTTGTTCGATTGAAGACACTGAATGAATGAACTTGATCGGAATGAAATGGATTTAATTAGGGCTTTAGAATGATTTGAGCCGTGCACTTCTTTATATGGGCTGCAACTATGACTCACTTGGGCCGAGGACACTTAAACAAACCATTCAACTTCTGTTGGGCTGATGACCTCGGTATATGTATGACTTTGATTGGGCTGCTGACACTTATCACTTCACATGCAGCCGACAACAATGTAAAAGATTCCACTGACTTGTTTTCTTTATTAACCGAATACACATGGGCTTTCACACTACTCGATGACTATCACATGGAAATGTTTAATGTCAGATATTGTTCGAATTCTATTTGACCTCAAATCTTGAACAAAGATGATCACATGTATCGATATAAATTGCAATAGATTCACATGGGCTGACACTTCAATTTCCAACAACTCACAACTCAAGGAACTTTCTCATGACCTGAACCTATTACCGATAATTTTTATATATGCATTGAAACTCACAACGTTTGTTTATGAGAAGAATGAACTTCAATTTCCGACATATTTGTTTAATGCTTCACATAACTCAATGTATTTTTCATGCAAAAAAACTGATAACTATGATCAAAACGATGCAACCAGAACTTCAATTTTCAAGACCCGAAATGATAGATTGGAGCGAAATCATAAAGTATGTTGGAGCGGAATCAGAATATCTTTCTTCACGAGCGAAATCAGAGGTTTAGGGTGGTCCTATGAGCGAAATCTGGTGTATCTTGGGGCGAAATCAGGTGACATTTGTGTACACAAAAGCGAAATCAACAATTGTCCATATGAGCGAAATCAATTCGAAGGGCAATTTGGTCCATTTTTACTTTGAATTTCAGTCTCAAACTTTCAAGGGTTTATTATTATCCAATTTTCTATGATCTGTGAAATTTTGGTCCGATTCTAACCACTAAATCTTCCTGAACAGATAAAAGAAGGTGTAGAAGATAGAGAATGAAGTTGTAATGGCAAGAACTCCTCGACCTGAGCTCTGATACCACTTGTAGGATCGCGTGCTGACCCGAACGAGTCAATCGGAGGTGTTCTAATTCGTTTCAGGTGCGGAATAACAAGAAACGGACACGAAAAACAGCTTGTTCTACTAAATCTTGCCTTGTATATTGATTTCACACTGATTACAACTCAAACGACACTTCGGCAGCAATTCGGTACCGGAAACAAGACGTGTTACTAATGATTTCGCCCAAGAGACCTATATATAGGAATGGGATTTCGCTCATATGACACATGTTCACAAAAGCGAAATCACATATGTTCATAAAAGCGAAATCACCTCTAAAATC
This sequence comes from Helianthus tuberosus, assembly GCA_030545235.1. Taxonomy (NCBI): domain Eukaryota; kingdom Viridiplantae; phylum Streptophyta; class Magnoliopsida; order Asterales; family Asteraceae; genus Helianthus; species Helianthus tuberosus. Next base: position 106,454,964 of record CM060414.1, on the reverse strand, counting down.
CTGATTTCCCAGATAGTGACATGTCCATATATGTGAAATCAACTTTCTGATTTCCCACATGGTGACATGTCCATATATGTGAAATCAACTTTCTGATTTCCCATATAGTGACATGTCCATATATGTGAAATCAACTATCTTGGGAAATCACCACTACAATTCTATATTCTCGTACAATGTGCCCTAATCTAACATTCTAAGACTAAGACTCGATACAAGACGAAGTCGACAGATGTATGCACCAACACATTTCCACAAGTCGGGTTGACAGTACCGTGGGTGGTAATTGATATGACTTGGAAACAAATGTAATTACGAGACCGCCCTCAATACTGTACAATGGTTTTTATTAAAACTTGATTAAACTGGGATTCACTCACCAGTATTTCCCACTGACAAAAATATTTTTAAACGCGTTTCAAGTAACAAAATGTCAAAGCCAAATAGAAGCCAGCTGGACAGCACTGAAGGCTTGAAAAAGTGGCAATAAAGTTAGCTAAAAGAAATAGATGTTTTTATTAAATAAAAATAGGATTTATTCCTATAAAAATGTGTGTACTTAAAATTTGGGTTTTACCCCATGTGTTTAATATTATGAAAGCGTGGTATTTTACTCTGATAAAATATTTCCTAACTACGATCCTGATGTAAATTCCGATGCCAAAATAGACAAAAACCAGATACCACTGAAACTGGCCGCGACCGCCCATTCCCGTGTTTGTATAGGGGACGGGGGTTGCGACAGAAGGTAGTATCAGAGCTAAGCCACTGATTCAGCCACGGAAGTGTTCCGCTGACATCAAAATTCAATCTGTTAGGAAATAAATTACGGAAATACGTGCATAATTGTATTTTATTGCTATGTGTTATTTGACTATTTGTTAGTTTACAGTATGAGCGACCAAGGACCATCTGACGCGTACCGTCAATTTTCTGGTTCGCCTAGAAGCGAAGGTGCCTCTTCTCAACCTGCCCTCTCGGGGTACTCTGCTGATACTGAAGAAGGAATATTCGTGTTTAAGGCTCAGTCTGAAGAGCCATTTCCTCAGAAAAAGAGGGGATGGTTCAGTCGGTGAGCATATGAGCATAGAAAACGTATGAAAAAGTTACAAGAACAGAGAGTACTAGCAGCAGCCAAAAGAGAAACCGATGCCCATGCCCAGGACATGATTAATAGGGGTTTAGCTAATTTCCATATCTTAGCAACCACTACAGCTGACCCTAACCTGGAGCAACTAATGGCACCCCAACCATTACAGCCCATGGAAATAGAGAACCCTGAAAATCAAGTAGAAATGCATGATTTTAATCCGGAGGAGATACCTAGGGTACCCGCACCAAATCCCTTAGACCCAAATTACGACCCGTGGTGGGACGACAATAGGGACTATGTTCAACGTTACCCGATACACGAAGACATGCCCATGCCGAACCTAGGAGCCTACCCAGGTTTCGACCCTCTAGATCCCTATTACGATAACGATGTATACATTAGGGAGATCTTAGACAATCCTTACCCATTTCAGGCACCTACACCCCCATACCAGGAACCCGCACCCCAGATTCCGAACCCACCCAGTCCTAAAACCTACACCCCCAATGAGTGCAGAAAATGTACAAGAACTCAGGACATTTGGTGAGGAAATCTTAGAGAGTAGTGAAAGGATGAGACAGGTGGGAGAGCGACTCGTCTGGTAGTACGACGAGCGCAATATGGATTTCTGGATGAATCCATATCCATGAATGGGATGGTAGAGATGGTAATAGTAATAATAAAAATAAAAATAATAATATAATAATAATAATAATAATAATAATAAAATATGTGTGTATGTGTATAAAAAAAAACTACGGATGCCTACTATTATTAGTGTAATTTTTATTTCAGTTGGTATTTTAATTTTAATTTCCAATGTTGGTTTGTACTAGATGCATATTATATATAAGAAAATAGTAAGTCGCAATGATCGACGCTTTTGACCAAAATGCGTGTCATGTGATTGGTTATATTAAATATTATTTGTGATATTAATATGTGGTAAATGCCTAAAATTCAGATGGACAACACAGTGAATCAGGAAAACCAGAATGATAACATCCAAAACGACAATAACCCGAATAACGATAATCTGAATAATGATAATCCGAACAACAATAACAATGGAAACCAAGTGGATAATAGTGCCATCCAACACATTATGGCACAAGGAATCATAGATGCAATGCCATTTATTATCCAAACCGTTAAGGAAGCTGATAATAAAAGTAAGCATAGCAGTAAGCGACCAACTGAACCTGAACACAGCGTGAACAATGGACCTGTACTTCAAGTGCCCATTCCCAAAAGAAGAAGAACCATGCCTTATGGTTGTTCTTAAAAAGAATTCTGGTCCTGCAAACCAATAGAATTCTCGGGCAATGAAGGACCCATTGCAACTTTGCGCTGGATAGAAAAGACTGAGGGTGTTCTAAAAATAAGCAAATGTGCAGAAGAAGATAAGATAATGTTTGCTTCCAATCTGTTTAAGAACTCAGCCTTAGAATGGTGGAACACTATCCTCCAGACTAGAGGAAGTGATAAGGTTTACAACATGGAATGGGAGGAATTTAAGAATATGGTAGAAAGGAAATTCTACCCTCCCAATGAAAAGGAACATATAGCGAATAAGTTTCTGAACCTTAGGATGACTGTCACACCCCGACCATGTAAAACATCAAAACGTGGCGGAAACGTCGGGGAGTGTTGTAACAGAATCATTGTTTCACAACCATGGATCAAATAGTTTCTTTTATTGAATTAAATGTATTACATTGGAATCAGAAACATAACATAAACAAACAGACTTTCATTGTTATTAAGTCACTAAGGCCTCGTCCAATCCTAGGTGAGAGTACACAAATATCATCAGCAAGCATCATCAACTAATGTACCTGAAACACATGTGAAAATACGTCAGCATAAAAATGCCGGCGAGTACATAGGTTTTGTTTGAGTGTCGGATTCAAGGCTAGTTTAAGTGTTGCAGTACCTCGTTAGACTATAAGAGTCAAAATACCAAACTCATTTTGAAAAGTGTATTGCAACATGATTAACCAGCTCAAATCAAGTTGGTTATAATTTACAAAATCTCGTAGCCATGATTCTTAACTCCAAAACATTTGTTTAGTTAAACCCAGATTGTAAATCGTTTTTGAAATAAAAAACTCGAATAGTATCTATATATCGTCAGAAAAACCTTGTAATATAACCTTGTTTTGATAACCTTGCCCAAGTGATCTAGATAACGCAACGATATATGATGTATTAAAAGCACTTATATATAGGAAGTACCAGCGGCGTATCCACCATGCTTTTAACACATCATACCCGTCCCGTTACCTAATCACTTCCCTAACCCAACGGTTCAAACAGATTTCAAACGGTTCACACCAATCAAATGGTTACAAACGGTTCACATAGTCAAGTAGTCACAAACGGTTCACATAATCAACGGTTACCAACGGTTCACATAATCAACGTTAACAAACGGTTCACATAGTCAAGTAGTCACAAACGGTTCACATAATCAACGGTTACCAACGGTTCATATAATCAATGTTTACAATGGTTCTCATAATCAATGGTTACCAACGGTTCACATAATCAACGGTTACCAATGGTTCGAAAATGTAAAACAATGTGTTCATTTACTGGATAAGTATATGCAACAAAATGTAATATACGAAAGTCTATGTGCTAGCATGTTAAGAGAACATACATAGCAAAACATAATGAAATCATGTACTAATAGTGTACTAATGAACATAGCAAGTACATGATACGAAAACATGGAAAGCATGAAAATAACAAGTAGGCACATGTGTTTCACCCCAAAACAGTTTGAAAACAGTAAAAGAGGGGACTATGTACTCACTTGGGATTGCTTATTAGTCTTGAGAATAAGACCAAATTAAGCTCCAAGGATCACGGAATCAACAAGGCACCTAGTATAGGTAACTATGTTAATAAACGGATCCTAAATCGGGAGATAGGATAGAATGAGGTTCCATAAATCAAATGAGTATTTGAACTCATATGGTATGATTTAATAGTCCCAACATTCTGATTTGAAAGTCTACCTAAGTGCTTTTGACCCATTTCGGCCCATTATGGTAGTATAAGCTACTATAACGCGTCGTTTGCGCAAAACTATGTTCGGATGGTTAACTATGTGCTATGTCAAGTCTTACATGCCCAATTATCCCTAAACATGTTACTAAATCAGATTATATGTCAAAAATATGTTCTCATAGGCAAAATACGGATTTATGCTTCAAAAGGGCATTTTGGTCATTTCCTATGGGCATACAAGCTAACTAGCAAATGACTAACCAATCCTATGTGATCATAAGGTATAACCTCAGAGGTTATTCCCTATGCAACTATGATCACAAGTGTGCTTGGTCGGATCCTAATGATCGACCAAACGGGTCGGGTTGGAAAGTCTAAGCGGTTGTTTAGACCGCTTAACTTACGACCATAAACAAGCACAAAACTAATAGTGATCAGTTAAACATGTCAAAACATGTTTAACCTACTTAGAAAACTGATTTGGTATCAAAACAATGGGTTTTGATACCCGAAAATAGTTCCGTTGCAAAATGCGCGCTAAAACGCATTTTGACCGAAACTTTGACTCGTCACTACACCTAGTTAACGTGGTAATCAGTAGGTATAATCGCTAAGGATTATAACCATCGTGATTACAATCACGTTGCAAAGTTCAACCGAACTTTGCGTTGACCATTGACTGGTCAAACTGAAAGTCAAACACTGTTGACCTTTTTAAAATAGTAAGCAATAAAAGAATGAAGGAATGCTCACTAAAGGTCCTTGCTATCTTTTCTACCAAGAATAATTTTCCAATCACTTGAAAGAGCTCCCAAATCAGATTAGAAAGGAGATAAGAAGGAAATGAGCAAGGAATTGAATGAGAGGTGATGGCTATTTATACTTGTAGCAAGAACACAAGATCATGACATGTGTTTGTGTAGCTTCCAAGCAAAAATCATGGCCATACACTTGTTTGATGCAGGTTCAAAGCCTTGGGGAAGAGATAACTTGCTCCCCAAAACATGGAAATTGCATACAAGGGCCTGATTTTGCAAAACAGCAGCTGAAAGTCATTTTCTGGTCACTGGGCATGCTTTACGGTCTGCAAGGGACTCCTTACGGTCCGTAAGGACCTTGCTGCAGACCAGCAAGTTTCATAAAATGACAGTTTTGGCCCCTGAGCATGTTTCGTCGCATATTGGCACTTCTAACACCCGTCAAGCCCATTTTTAAGCTCCATAATGAAGTTAAAGTATGTTTAACTTGAATTTTGCTCAAAAATGTTACGAATGTCGGTTCGTTTGGTTGTACGGTTACGTTGTTCGGTTAATTACGACGGAAGTCGTAACGGACGCGAAAACGACCCAATTTGCGAAACGAACGAAGTTTTTGCATGCCGATCACTAAAATAAAAATATTTTAGTGTGTACAAAAATTTTGGATGTCCAGATGTGATCAGAACGCAAGATATGCGCGAAAATGCAAACTTACGCCGTTTTTGACACTTTTAGTCCCTGTAATATCAAATAAGCTTATTTTCGCACACCGAACCACGCAAAGCTTATTTCTAAGGTATGTTTAGGTTATTTATGGTATGTTTAGCTTATGATCATGTTCCGGACTGTACGTTGCCTTACGAAACGACAGACTTTTGCAAGTTGACGCAAATAGTCCCTGTAAGCGAATAAACTTGATTTCGGCATACCAAACCATTCAAAACTTATTTCTAAGTGATGTAAAAGTTATTTAAGGTATGTTAAGCCTATTTCACTATTCCGGAGTGTTTGTTGCATTAAACTGGTTATATTTACGCATCAGATCGCGTATAACCTTCCAGAAAGCGATTTAAAGCCCGAAATCGAACAAGAATTGATATGTGCAAATGATACACATATTTTCACAAATCCCAAGTATGAAACACAATATTTCATTGGTTTAGTATTTGTTTGATGTTCACAGTGACACAGGTGTCACAGTCTCCCCTACTTTAGGAAAGTTCGTAGGAGTCTGTCTGTGACGTTGTGTTAAATAACCACCAGAGATATGTAAGGCATAATCCTGTCATTTCCTTAACGGACATTCTTCAGAAACGAAAATGAACAGACGGGGTCATTTTCAACAGATGCTTCATCAGAAATGAAAATGAAGGATTAAACAAACGAAAATGAACGGACGGAGTCATTTTCAACGGATGCTTCATTAGAAATGGAAATGAAGGATTAAACAAACGGATATTCATTTCCTCAATGGTTAATCTTCAGAAACGAAAATGAACAGACGGAGTCATTTTCAACTGTTGCTTCCTCAGAAATGGAAATGAAAAGGATAAACAAACGAATATTCATTTCCTCAACGGATAATCTTCAGAAACGAAAATGAACAGGCGGAGTCATTTTCAACGGATGCTTCATCAGAAACGGAAATGAACAGGATAAACAAACGGATATTCATTTCCTCAACGGATAATCTTCAGAAACGAAAATGAACAGACGGAGTCATTTTCAACGGTTGCTTCCTCAGAAATGGAAATGAAAAGGATAAACAAATGGATATTCATTTCCTCAACGGATAATCTTCAGAAATGAAAATGAATAGACGGAGTCATTTTCAACGGTTGTTTCATCAGAAATGGAAATGAACAGGGTTAACTCTAGGCACATGACAAAACTCGCTGTGGTTTCTGTGCACTAAATTCCATAATTATGTATGCATCCATAATTACGTAATTCCTTGCATAGTCCACACAGTTTATTTTGTAATGTGAAAGGGATTGAATTTGAACAAGCTTGAGACAGCATTGATTGGGTCAACACATAAACACATAAGCACATAAATGTTTTTCTTGGATTGTTATTATCTTGTTACTGATTGTTATTAACTTGACATCGGTTTGAACATGGGTATTCAAGGTATACCAGGAACCCAGTCGATGGACTTCAACGTCCTGAAGCATCTATCTGAAAAGATAGAATGATCTTCCAAAAATTTGATTTTTGATTACAAGGAATCACCACATTCGAATTAAGGTATACAACAATTATGGACTTATGGAAATACCCTTAGGTATCCTATCAAGGATTGGGTATTCGTCCAGAGTTGTAACTTGCGCCTTGTACTTCGTTTCCTTGGAGGAAATGGGTACTTAGGATTTTCGTGGTAAACGTAAGATACTATAATATGGAAGAATTTTAGGGGTAGTCTGTTCTTCAAGGAATACGGTTTCTTGATTGTCGGTGTTGTAGGGGATACGTTATTTATACATGCAACCATATCAATATATATTGCGATGTAAAATAAAAGATTTATTTATAAAAAACAATTACAACTGTTTCATGGACCATGACAACAAAAGAAATAATACATAAGGCTTGATTATTTCTAAACTGTGTTGTCTTCCAATTGGTCAGGTGCTCATCCCTGCGCTGGATTCGCATTAGCAAGCTTTGGGCATTTTCTTCGGAAATGGCCCATCTCGCCACAGTTGAAGCATGAACCTGGTGGAAAACGACCTTGAGCAGGATTGTTGCCAGCTTGATTTGGTGCACCTGCAGCTGGGCAAACTCTTGTTGTATGGCATATGAGTCCACAAGTTTGGCATTTGCGGCACTTTACATTGGTATGATGATGGAGGCTACATTGGTTGCACAAGGGTACAGTTCCGTTGTAGGGCTTCCTAGCAGGGGGTTGAGCTGGTTGGTTGGGGACGGCTTGATCATTGTGAGCAACCACGGTGAAGTTCTGAGAAGCCTTTCGCTTCTTTGACTTCTTGGAGGATTCAGTCTGCTCATCCTTCGGTTTTGATTCCTCGACCGGTTTCTTGTCACTTTTTCGGAAAAGTTTACCTTTCCTGATTTGAGATTCAGTCAAGGTAGCAGATAGCTCAATGGCCTGCCTAACAGTAGTGGGGTTACTACCAGTCACAATGTCTTGTACTGAGTCAGGGAGACCATCAATGTACTTTTCGATTGCCTTATCCAAAGGCGTGACCATATTTGGGCATAACAGACTTATCTCCTCATAACGGTCCGTGTAGGCTCGATGCTCACCGCTATCTTGTTTAAGATAATCAAATTCCCTTTCCAGGGCCCTGATCTCGTGACGAGGACAGAATTCCTTCATCATCAGAGCTCGAAGCTCTTCCCACGTTTGAGCCAGTGCCACATCGGCACCCCTATCTCTCATCACACCATTCCACCACGTCAAAGCTCGTTTCTCAAAGACACTAGATGCGAAATCTACCTTTCGCTCGTTTGGACATTGAACATGTCTAAAGGTGCTCTCTAGACTCTCGAACCATTGTAGAAGTACAGTCGCTCCTTGAGACCCAGAAAACTTTGATGGTTTAGCTGAGTTGAACGTCTTAAAGTTGCAAGGAGCATTATTGTTGTTGAGAGCTTGGTTACATTGAGCAATGATGTTCGGGATTGCAGCAGTCATCTGCTGCGTAATGATAGCTGCCAGTTCTTCATTAGGTACTTGATTATCACGTCGTGGAGGCAATCTTAAAAAGGGGAAGCAAGAGAGGAAACAAATGAAATGCCATTGGGTAAGAGTAGGATGTTACAATTACCAATCAAAGGCATGGGTGATGGTCATTTATTTGAACCACGAAACAAACAAACAACACACAAAGGCTGAATCAAAGTAAATAGGTCCTCATAATGTATCGCGAAGACATGCGTGCCTATAAGTGGACACTCACCCCAAGAGTTCCCAGGTAAGAGTGACTGGTCCGATACTGTGGATTTGTACGAACACTCTAGCCTTAGACAGAAAACTCAGGGTACAGGCACCCACCCTTCCAGTTTGCACGTGTTCACATTATTTAGACCCAAACTCTGACGGGAATTTTGAAAACTTTGAAGGTTCGAAACCTTATAATAAATCATCCTAGAACAGATGATTAGTTTTCAAAGCAGATTCGAATTTTGTGTTCTTATTGTGGTTGTTGCCTAAGGATAGGCAACGGTATTATTTTATGACTAAACGCAAGTAAACTCGCGTTAGGGTCCTAGGAAGGTTATAGCCTAGGTCAAAGCATTACTAATAACCTAATTCCCTATAACCATTGGCTCTGATACCAACTTTTCTGTCACACCCCGACCACGTAAAACATCAAAACGTGGCGGAAACGTCAGGGAGTGTTGTAACAGAATCATTGTTTCACAACCATGGATCAAATAGTTTCGTTTTATTGAATTAAATGTATTACATTGGAATCAGAAACATAACATAAACAAACAAACTTTCATTGTTATTAAGTCACTAAGGCCTCGTCCAATCCTAGGTGAGAGTACACAAATATCATCAGCAAGCATCATCAACTAATGTACCTGAAACACATGTGAAAATACGTCAGCATAAAAATGCCGGCGAGTACATAGGTTTTGTTTAAGTGTTAGATTCAAGGCTAGTTTAAGTGTTGCAGTACCTCGTTAGACTATAAGAGTCAAAATACCAAACTCATTTTGAAAAGTGTATTGCAACATGATTAACCAGCTCAAATCAAGTTGGTTATAATTTGCAAAATCCCGTAGCCATGATTCTTAACTCCAAAACATTTTTTTAGTTAAACCCAGATTGTAAATCGTTTTTGAAATAAAAACTCGAATAGTATCTATATATCGTCAGAAAAACCTTGTAATATAACCTTGTTTTTGATAACCTTGCCCAAGTGATCTAGATAACGCAACGATATATGATGTATTAAAAGCACTTATATATAGGAAGTACCAGCGGCGTATCCACCATGCTTTTAACACATCATACCCGTCCCGTTACCTAATCACTTCCCAAACCCAACGGTTCAAATAGATTTCAAACGGTTCACACCAATCAAATGGTTACAAATGGTTCACATAGTCAAGTAGTCACAAACGGTTCACATAATCAACGGTTACCAACGGTTCACATAATCAACGGTTACAAACGGTTCACATAGTCAAGTAGTCACAAACGGTTCACATAATCAACGGTTACCAATGGTTCATATAATCAATGGTTACAACGGTTCTCATAATCAACGGTTACCAACGGTTCACATAATCAACGGTTACCAACGGTTCGAAAATGTAAAACAATGTGTTCATATATTGGATAACTATATGCAACAAAATGTAATATACGAAAGTCTATGTGCTAGCATGTTAAGAGAACATACATAGCAAAACATAATGAAATCATGTACTAATAGTGTACTAATGAACATAGCAAGTATATGATACGAAAACATGGAAAGCATGAAAATAACAAGTAGGCACATGTGTTTCACCCCAAAACAGTTTGAAAACAGTAAAAGAGGGGACTATGTACTCACTTGGGATTGCTTATTAGTCTTGAGAATAAGACCAAATTAAGCTCCAAGGATCACGGAATCAACAAGGCACCTAGTATAGGTAACTATGTTAATAAACGGATCCTAAATCGGGAGATAGGATAGAACGAGGTTCCATAAATCAAATGAGTATTTGAACTCATATGGTATGATTTAATAGTCCCAACATTCTGATTTGAAAGTCTACCTAAGTGCTTTTGACCCGTTTCGGCCCATTATGGTAGTATAAGCTACTATAACGCGTCGTTTGCGCAAAATTATGTTCGGATGGTTAACTATGTGCTATGTCAAGTCTTACATGCCCAATCATCCCTAAACATGTTACTAAATCAGATTATATGTCAAAAATATGTTCTCATAGGCAAAATACGGATTTATGCTTCAAAAGGGCATTTTGGTCATTTCCTATGGGCATACAAGCTAACTAGCAAATGACTAACCAATCCTATGTGAACATAAGGTATAACCTCAGAGGTTATTCCCTATGCAACTATGATCACAAGTGTGCTTGGTCGGATCCTAATGATCGACCAAACGGGTCGGGTTGGAAAGTCTAAGCGGTTGTTTAGACCGCTTAACTTACGACCATAAACAAGCACAAAACTAATAGTGACGAGTTAAACATGTCAAAACATGTTTAACCTACTTAGAAAACTGATTTGGTATCAAAACAATGGGTTTTGATACCCGAAAATAGTTCCGTTGCAAAATGCGCGCTAAAACGCATTTTGACCGAAACTTTGACTCGTCACTACACCTAGTTAACGTGGTAATCAGTAGGTATAATCGCTAAGGATTATAACCATCGTGATTACAATCACGTTGCAAAGTTCAACCGAACTTTGCGTTGACCATTGACTGGTCAAACTAAAAGTCAAACACTGTTTGACCTTTTTAAACTAGTAAGCAATAAAAGAATGAAGGAATGCTCACGAAAGGTCCTTGCTATCTTTTCTACCAAGAATAATTTTTCAATCACTTGAAAGAGCTCCCAAATCAGATTAGAAAGGAGATAAGAAGGAAATGAGCAAGGAATTGAATGAGAGGTGATGGCTATTTATACTTGTAGCAAAAACACAAGATCATGACATGTGTTTGTGTAGCTTCCAAGCAAAAATCATGGCCATACACTTGTTTGATGCAGGTTCAAAGCCTTGGGGAAGAGATAACTTTCTCCCCAAAACATGGAAATTGCATACAAGGGCCTGATTTTGCAAAACAGCAGCTGAAAGTCATTTTCTAGTCGCTGGGCATGCTTTACGGTCCGCAAGGGACTCCTTACAGTCTGCAAGGACCTTGCTGCAGACCAGCAAGTTTCATAAAATGACAGTTTTGGCCCCTGAGCTTGTTTCGTCGCATATTGGCACTTCTAACACCCGTCAAGCCCATTTTTAAGCTCCATAATGAAGTTAAAGTATGTTTAACTTGAATTTTGCTCAAAAATGCTACGGATGTCGGTTCGTTTGGCTGTACGGTTACGTTGTTCGGTTAATTACGACGGAAGTCGTAACGGACGCGAAAACGACCCAATTTGCGAAACGAACGAAGTTTTTGCATGCCGATCACTAAAATAAAAATATTTTAGTATGTAAAAAAATTTTGGATGTCCAGATGTGATCAGAACACAAGATATGCGCGAAAATGCAAACTTACGCCGTTTTTGACACTTTTAGTCCCTGTAATATCAAATAAGCATATTTTCGCACACCGAACCACTCAAAGCTTATTTCTAACCTATTTTTAGGTTATTTATGGTATGTTTAGCTTATGATCATGTTCCGGACTGTACGTTCCCTTACGAAACGACAGACTTTTGCAAGTTGACGCAAATAGTCCCTGTAAGCGAATAAACTTGATTTCGGCATACCAAACCATTCAAAACTTATTTCTAAGTTATGTAAAAGTTATTTAAGGTATGTTAAGCCTATTTCACTATTTCGGAGTGTTTGTTGCATTAAACTGGTTATATTTACGCATCAGATCGCGTATAACCTTCTAGAAAGCGATTTAAAGCCCGAAATCGAACAAGAATTGATATGTGCAAATGATACACATATTTTCACAAATCCCAAGTATGAAACACAATATTTCATTGGTTTGGTATTTGTTTGACGATCACAGTGACACAGGTGTGTTAGGATCTGAGTTTGGTTTTGATTGTGTTTTCACGTTTGAATTAAGATGAAGATGGATGAGTTGTGCAGCGGAATTAAGATGGAAACAAACTTTACACACAATCAAACGAGAGAATTGCTTTAATCAAAACATTTTCCACAAAGAACCGAAAGATTGAATTTATTTCAATAACGATTACAATGCGATGATTGAATGCAAACTCCCCCTCAGCCTGAGCTCAGTGTTTGTTCGTGCAGGAAAACAATTTTGCAAAGAGCTAATAGAACAGTACAGAGCACTGTTCTATTTATAGGCACTAGCAAACCACTGAGCATCTAAGCTGACGTCGCCATGAAAGTGACATCTAACCTCCTAACAAACTCTAACCTCTGATCTATACAAACCTCTGCTATGCTAAACTACTGATATTACATTTCATTACATAAAGACATAATAAACTACTGCTGCATCCTTCCACTGATGTGAACCCAACAGTACTTGTCCAGATCAGCAGAGCTTGACTCAAGGCAGTAGATTGAACAGCAGTGCTTTAGTCTTCATCAGGCTTTTACTTGATCAGCAGTTTGTAGGTCAGCAGTTTGTATGAACAGTAGATAGGAGGTCAGCAGATGTTGAAACCACTTTCAAGGGGAGAGACATGTATGCAACATCTGCTTATTCTGGATCCACTGCGCTGATCCAGTTTTGGCTTTAATTATCTGTTCCTTTGATAGGGTTCAATCCCAACAATCTCCCCCTGGAACAGATAATGCCAAAACCCTTCATTATTGTGGAACTTTATTGCCTCATCAACAGTTCCCTTATCTGACCTTTAAGTTGTAGCTCAAAGTCTAGGGCATCTGTGTCATCTTCATCCCTACCAAGTGGAAGATCAAGGAGATCCTGTATATCTTCAAGACTCAGGCCAAGAGCTTGTTCCCTTGTTATTTTCTTCACTTCTCCACCAGACCTGAACATAGTCAATACATGGGTCTGTTTGTCAGTTTCCCACTTTAGTACTTTTGAGCCTGGTGGGTTTCTTGGGAGATTTTTATTTGATGAGGTGTTAGGAGATGCAGGCCTATTCATAACTGTTTGAGCAGTATTTGCAGGTTGATTCAGGCCAAGAGTATCAGCTATCATTTCTTTAATACCTTCTTTTACAATCTCATCTCCTGCCATTAGCTCTGCCACTGTTTCAGTATCCAACCGTTTTTATGGCCTTCTTTTAAAGATGGATGCACCAGCTGGAGCAGTGGCTCTCCTGACTTGCAGCTTTGATGGTCTCTTTGAAACCTCTGCCTCAGGATAGTCAGGTTTTTGAGGAACTGTGGGATCTTTCTTTCTTAGTTCCTTCAGCCTTTTGTAAGTGGCCCTGACTACATCTTCTTTCCATCTTGCCACTTGATGTTTAGACCCATAATCAGCAGCAACTAACTCCTCTTTCATTCTCTTCAGCTCAAGTGATTTTTTAGGCGCATTCTTTTTGTACTTTGACCATTCTAGAGGAGTGTGTTTGACCTTATTCTTTATCATTTCTTGAATCCTGGCTGCTTCTTGCTCAAGCTCAGGGATGGTCCACTCCTTATACATGTGCTTCTCTCCCTTGTACTTCTTGGTTGCCATAATGCTTTCAATGTAGTCTTTTCTCAGAGTTTCATCTGCTCTCTCTGAGATTTGCTGACAAACATTTTTTGCAAACTGCTCTAAAGATCTGACTTGTGTGAGCAAGTATTGATAATTCTGCTGAATTTCTCTATTAGATTTCCCATGTGTATTTCTTTTTGAAATATCCTCTGCTTGCTTAGCCTTGATCAAATATTCTTCAATATTGTTAGGCCTGGGATATCCTTCAACAGATGGCAATTTCCTTTTATCAGGGCCATCCTCATAGTAGAAAGATTTGATTTCTTCTCTGACTGCTATAAGTTCAAGAGGAAATTGAACACCTGCAGGAGCTAAGGGCTGTTGAACTTGTGCTGATGAGAGAGGAACAGGCTTGGGTATTGTAACAAGTGACAAAGATTTTGAAGATGTTGGTGGTGGTGAAGTGTCATCATCTTTCAGGATTAGCCTTCTCCTTTTTGTTTGAGGAGGGACTGATGATGCTTTGGGTGGAACAGTGGTGGTAGTTTGAGTGGCAGTGGTTTGTGATTGACTAACAGCTGTTGAAACAACTGGTGCTTCAACCACTTTTGTCATTACAGCAGATGTTGTAACATCTGCTGTCTTCTGTTTTTTGGCAGGAGGCGATAGTGGTGATGTAGTTTTTGGTGGAGATGGTGGTGGTGGTAAAGCAGTGGTTGTGGTGTGTGTTGAAGTGATAACAGATGTTGAAACCTCTAAAGTACCAGCAGTAGTTGATACAGCAGGAGTTACAACAACTGTTTGGGTGGAGGTTTGATGTTGGGGGCTTTTGGATGATGGTTTAGGAGTATGCTTTTTGAGTCTGGATGGTGTGGACTTGGGTTCCCTCACTTTTCTAGTGGGATTTCTTTTTAGCTCAGGATTTTGAACATCCTTCAGCCCAGAACAACCTTGCGCATTCAGCTTCATGTAAGCTCTTTTCTCCTTGTTCCACCTTGACATATCCTTTGCCGCTCTGTCCCTTTTTACACTTGCTATAGCTTCATCAAGTGCATTTTGGGTAACATCAACCTTTTTGCTACCATCTGGCAAAGGTATCTGCTTGGTCATATTTTCCATTTCTGGTTCTATGTAAAGACCATCATCTACTCCCTTCTTCTTCCACTCGTTAATTTTCTCCCCCTTTTTGGCATTATCTGGGGGTAATTGATCAATGAAGAGAACAGTTGGAGGAGCAGTGCCAGTGGTTTTCAATAAATGGGCCTTGAGAGCCTTGATGTCTGCTTGTGTGTTCTTGAACCTAGACTCCATGATGTTTCTCAGCTTTTGTACATGTATTTCATGTTGCTGATCAGCCATTTGTTTTTGTTGTTGGAGAAAAGGTTGAAATAGATTCCAGAGCTCATTTGTAGCAGGTGCTTGTGGTGGAGCAGGTGCTTGAGGTGGAGCAGCAGTGGATTGCTTCTTTTGTACTGTCAACAACTGTTGTAGCATGTCTTTGATATATGCAACATCTGTATCCAGTTTGTCAACTCGTTCCGTCAAATCCAGATATTTTAAACCATCACCCAATTTAATGGGATCATCTGATTTCCCACTAGCAGTGGTTTTATCAGTGGTTAAGGTAGGGAGTGTACTCCAAACATTAACCACTGATGCCCCTTTTTCTTGGTACTGGGGTCTTCTTCCTTCAACACTTGACAATCTTTTGATGTTGCCAGTGGTCAAAAAGAATCCACTGGTAGATGTCAGAGGTGCTATTGAAGGAATTGCCTCCAAGGAAGTCTTATTAATATAACCACTGTCCAAATGTAAACCAGTGTGTTTAACAGTTGTAGTGGCTGCTTCACTTGGATTACCACCAAGAGTTACTTGTAACTCAAGGGGTGTAACCCCCCCAGGTTGTGTTGGTGGGTTAGCAAAGATTGATACATCAGACCCAGTCATTTATTGAGGCATGTTCTCATTGATGGGTGATTGAGAAGGACTGGTTTGTGCCTGGTTCAAATCAATTGCTTCCAACAGAAGTCTTGTTGGTGGAGGAATTGTGAATGTGAGGTTTGGGGTTAGAAGAGAATTTGCCACGGGCATTGGGCTATGGATGATGGAAACGAGTGATTCCAGAGCATCATATTGTGGTGTCCCGATGTGTACAACCTGTTCTTTTTTAGAAGAAGCAGGAGGAGTTTCGGTTATGGGTTAAGATATTTGTACCAACTGCTGTGAGGAAGAAGCAGCAGTGGTTTCTTGTGACTTTTGTTTTGTCACAGGAAGTTGCTCTGGTATCTCATCCTCCATAGTTTCCTTTTTGATGGGTTTGGGGGGTTTTGAGTTTTTCTTTTTGTTGGCTTTTTGGTGATTGTAGGTGTGGGTTTCAAAGCAGTTGTTTTGCTACTTTGATCACCTTGAGCAGTGGGCTCAGCAGCAGATACCTGAGGAGCAGTGGTAGCTGCTAAATTCTGCTCAGGCACCTCTGCTTGTGTTTTGCAAGGTGTTGACATTCTTGTAAAAGTTTCAGCAGTTAAGCTGTGCATTTGAAGAGATTCACCTAGTTTTATTGCAGAAGGATCATTCTTACCAAGTTTCTTTTCAAAATAATAACTTAGAAATCTTGGAAATAGTAAGAATGCCTTTGTTTCAACGTTTTTAACAAGATCATTAAAAATTTCCCAAGAATAATTGAAATTTTCTCCTTGAAGAATAACAAATCCCAGGTTTTGAATTTTTAATGGTATTTCATTGAAAGCTGTTGTTTTGTTTGAAACACACAGTAGGAGGGTATGAAATAAAAATCTTGTTGCAGAAGGGAAGTAACCTTTTTGTAAGGTGTCCTTTTTTACTTCTGCATTATACCCTCTTTCCAGAAAATCATTTTTTAACTCATTTTTGGGAAAAGTAATTTTACCTTCCTGATCGTCAAGTTGAAAGACCTCTGAGATGGATTGTGGTGTAATCTTGATGGCTTTACCCTTTAGAGAAGAGTTGATGGCTATTACAGCGTCTCCTTGTTTTTCAAGGGTTGCATTCTTCCAAAACTCTCTTTGGGTTGTCAAGTAAATTGGTGCATCTGCTGTTAACAAAGTTTTGTACTTTGATGCAGATATGGTAGCAAGGATGGAATCGAAAGCGTCTGTAGTGCCGGGTTTTGTGAGGAGACCCAGAAGATTGTGAGATGGTTTGTGTGGAATTTCAGTGGGTTTAGCCTTTTGAGAGGCTTCTTTCGAAGATGATTTGGGAGTGGGTTTTGCAGATGATTTCGATTTTGTCATTTTGAAGATGATGATCGAAGAAGACAGTGAAGAATTTGAAGAAAAACTGCTTTGAGAAGAGAATTTTTGAGAATTCAATTCGACAGTAAAACCCTGTTTTGGTGTGAAGTGGGGGTTTTATAGAGAACAAAGAGAAAGCTGACGTGGCAGTGGTTACAACAGTACTGACCACTATGTACGGCCCACATGCCAACCCCTGATGAAATGAAGGACAGTACTTTTATGAAAGTTACTGATGAAAGCAGTGGTTACAACGGTAACAAATGGAAGCAGTGGATGATTTTCACTATCAGTGGATAGCATATCAGTGGATAAGACACTGCTTTTGAACAACAATGTTTATCAAGGAAATGGGAGAACAGGGGTTGACTTTCAGCAGTGGATAGACTTTGAAGTACAGCATACTTTTGAACAATCAGTGGTTATGGCAGACTTTTAAGGATTTTAATGAAAACTTCATTTTTAGCTATTTTTAAGGATGGATTTTTGATTTTCTGAAAACATTTTAATGCTTTTATTCATAGAAAACAAGATTTTGCTTGTTATTCCATGTTTAGCATGCCAATCCTAGAGAGCAAACTTTCAAAGGTCGCTGTATCTAATGCTTTTGTGAGCACATCTGCCAGCTGGTCTTTAGTTGGAACATGATGCAGAGAAATCAAACCTTTTTCATAGCAATCCCTCACAAAGTGATGTCTGATGTCGATGTGTTTGGTGGTTGAATGAGAAACTGGATTTTTGATGATATTTTCTGCTGCCTGGCTATCCAACATGAGTGGTGTCTTTAAGGCAGTGATACCAAAATCCAGCAACTGATTTTGAAGCCACAGGAGTTGGGTTGTACAGCTTGCAGCAGCAATGTATTCAGCTTCAGCAGTGGATGTTGAAACAGCTGCTTGCTTTTTGCTTTGCCAAGAGACTAAGCAATCACCTAGAAACTGGCACCCTCCTGAAGTGGACTTCCTTGTGGTGTTACATCCAGCAAAGTCACTGTCTGAGAAACCTGAAAGCTTGATATTCCCATTAGCAGGATACCAGATACCAAGTGTGGGAGCACCTTTTATGTATCTGAAGATCCTTTTTACAGCAATGAGGTTTGATTTTCTGGGAGCTGATTGACTTCTTGCACAGACACATGTTGCAAACATGATGTCTGGTCTAGATGCAGTTAGGTACAGTAAAGACCCAATCATGCTTCTATAAAGTGTTTGGTCAATCAACTCATCCTTTTCATCAGACATGACAAACTTATTTGTTGCCATGGGTGTGCTGCATGGTTTACAATCATTCATATCAAATTTATTCAAAAGTTCTTTAGCATATTTGCTTTGATGAATGAAAGTTCCATTTTGCATTTGCTGAACTTAGAGACCAAGAAAGCATTCCAGCTCACCCATTGCACTCATTTCAAACTCAGCTGTCATGAGTTCCCTAAACTCCTCACACATTTTATTACATGTGCTTCCAAAAATAATGTCATCCACATAAATTTGGACAATCATTAAATCCTTCCCTCTCCATTTTAGAAACAGTGTTTTATCAATGGTACCTCTTTTGAAACCATTTGAGAGTAGAAAGGTGGAAAGAGTTTCATACCAGGCCCTAGGTGCTTGTTTCAGGCCATACAAGGCTTTGTTTAGCCTGTAGACATGATCTGGATAAAATGGATCCTCAAAACCTGGAGGTTGACAAACATATACCTCTTCTTGAATTGTACCATAGAGGAAAGCACTTTTGATATCCATTTGAAACACCTTCATGTTGTGATTGACAGCAAAGGGCAGGAACAGTCTTATAGCTTCCAATCTTGCTACAGGGGCGAATGTTTCATCATAATCAATCCCCTCTTCCTGTTTGTAACCTTGAACCACAAGCCTGGCTTTATTCTTGACAACAATGCCCCTTTCATCAGTTTTGTTTTTTAAGACCCACTTTGTGCCGATGGGACTTACATCTTTAGGCAGTGGTACAAGTTCCCATACTTGTTGTCTTTTGAACTGTTGGAGCTCTTCTTGCATGGCTTCTACCCAGCTGTTGTCTTTCAGTGCCTCTTGGTACTTGACTGGCTGATGGAGTGATAGAAAACCAGCAAAAAGACAAATATTTTGGGTTTGGCTTCTTGTGAGCACCCCTTCATTGATGTTGCCAATGATTTTATCAGGTGGATGAGATCTCAAGTAGATTAAATCTCCTTGGTATGGAATGATGGCATTGGTTGGTGAAGGCTGCAAATGTGTATCATCTGAGCTAACCACTGCTGGTGACTTTGATGATCCAGCAGTGGCTTCAAAAGGTGGTGGAATAGGAGGTAATGGTGTGGACACATGCTGACTTTTATCCACTGTTTGGGGACTTTTGTCAGCAGTGTTTGTTGATGTGGAAGCAGTGGTTGAGGGGCTACTTTGTTCAACAACTGTTGATGTAGCAGTGGTTGAGCTTTGACAGCTGTTTTGAACATCTGCTGCTCTTCCCATTTTGGCAGACTTTTGTTGAGGAATGATGATCTCATACCCATAGTCTGGTGATGAATCCTCTGATGGACCTGCACTGTTAGTCTTGACAACAGTATTTTCAAAAGTGAATTTATCAAGATCAAACAGATCTACAGGATTTGCTGGGATTTTCATTGATGAAAGTTCATTGAACTTTACATTCAAGGTCTCATCCACTGCCTTGGTCCGTGTATTAAACACTTTGTAGGCCTTGGCATTGGTTGAGTATCCCAGATGATAACCACAGTCAATTTTAGCTGGAAATTTTGAAATGGGATCTTTTAAGTTCAAAATAAAGCATGGGCAGCCAAATACCTTGAAGTATGAGATCAGTGGTTTGATTTTATACATAATTTCATAAGCAGTCTTTTTGTGCCTGGGGTTTATTAAAACTCTGTTTTGGACATAGCAAGCAGTGTTTACTGCCTCTGCCCAAAAAGTTAATGGCAAACCTGAATCAGCAAGCATGGTTCTGGCAGCCTCAATCAAAGTTCTGTTCTTTCTTTCAACTACCCCATTTTGCTATGGTGTTCTAGGGATGTTGTACTGCCTTACAATCCATTTCTTCACACAAAAGGCATCCAACTCCTTATTTTTGAATTCTGTGCCATTGTCACTCCTAAAGACTTTTACTGGAAGGTCAAATTGCTTTTCAACCTGTGTCACAAAGTCTTGCAAAATGCCTGCAGTCTCATCTTTTGAGTGTAAAAAGAAAGTCCATGTAAACCTAGAGAAGTCATCAATAATAACCAAACAATATCTTTTCTTTTTGAGACTCATGACTTGAACTGGGCCAAACAAATCCATGTGCAGCATTTGCAAACACTGGGTTGTTTTGGACTCTTCAATGGACTTAAAGGAGCTTTTATGTTGTTTTCCTTTTAAACAGGAAACACAATGCTCAGGACATGAAAACAATTTTTGTGGCATGCCCCTTACAAGGCCATTTTTTGAAATTTCAGTGATTGTCTTGAGATTTGTGTGCCCCAGTCTTCTGTGCCAAAGTTCTGTCTCTTTGTTAGAGGCAGCTGAGAACAGACAGGCATCAGCTCTGGGACACTCTTTTGACATATCAACAACATAAACATTGCCACTTCTTTGAGCAACAAGTTTTGTTTTTCCAGTTTTTATTATTGCTTCAATCTTTTTTACCATTTCTGGTCCAACAATCCTACAACACTCCTTTGTGAAGAATGACCCATACCCCTTGTCACTCATTTGTGAAACACTCAGGAGGTTGAATTTCAGACTGTCTATCAGATTGACATTTACATTGCCAGACTGTACTGTACCAGACCCCAGAACTTTCCCTTTACTATTATTCCCAAAGGATATATCACCCCCTCCATGAATTTTGAAATCTTTGAGTAGGGCTTTACATCCAGTCATGTGCCTGGAGCCTCCACTATCAACATACCAAAGGCTATCTAAGCATGCAGAAGCTCCCTGCACATGAAGTAAAAGGATTAGTTCATTAGGGTTTCCAAAGCCAATAAGGCTTTGGATGGGGTCTCAACAGTGTCTGGGATGGATGCAGATTGATGGACAATGGTTAGTTCAGGGGTTTGGAGAGTTTAGGACTGTTTCTTTCTAACCACTGTTGGGGATCTTGACCAATCACCTGTTGATAACCAAAAGGATGCCTATTCACTTTAGGTTTAGAGGGCCTTTTGTAGGTCTCATAAACGTGTGGAATCCTTTGGTAAGATGGTGGTCCCTTACCTCTTCTGAACTGGTTGGCAGGGGGTGCATCAGTAACCTGAACATCTTTTTTTATAGATGTTTGGTTCAGCTGTTTTGTGACAGCTGTTTGAACTGGCAAAAATAGTGGTTGGTTCTTGGTGAATTTGACAGATGATGTTGATGAACTCAAGGATGTTTTAGCAGTGTATTCATTCCTTTTCACATCAAAGTTTTTGAGATACACACATGCTTGAGTTTTGTGGTTTGTTTTACCACAGACGATGCAGCTTTCAGCAGGAACAATGACACTTGTTTTGTTTAGATCGTATGCTTTTAAATGAAAACAGTCTTTTGTTAGATGATTTCTTTTCTCACAAAATTCACAAAACAAGTTATTGATCTTTTCTCTCTTCTTTCTCTTCTCAGACTCCTTTGCAACAGAGTTTTTAACCTTTGTTGGGATGTCCTTAAGAGGGATGACTTTTGCTTTTGGAGCTTTAACACCGTCAGTGGTTGTAAAATCCATGGGCTTGAAATTTTCAAGAATGTCACACTCATCAGACCATGTGGGTTTAAACTGGTATTTCTCAATCTCCTCAAAAGTAGAGGATCCCATTGGTCTGTCAAGTGTGATTTTGTTACCAAGTTTATCAGTGATTTTCACTTCTTGGCCATTCTTGTTTGTGGGGATGAACTCAGTGGTTACATCAGTGGTTTGAATAGATTTTTCAAAAGCAGTGTTTTCATCATCATGTTTTCTATAACCAACACCAAATTTCACATTGCTTTTAATCTGTTTTTCAAGCATAACCTCATACCCTTTGCATGATTCCACCCATTTTTCACAGGTGATCTGGGTGGACTCCAACTCCTTTTTGAAAACTTGGTATTTTTCTACCATAGTTTGGAGTTGAGTTTTGGTTATGCTCTACTCTTCTTTAAGACTGCTGATCTCTTTCTCTTTTTCAGTCAATTTGTTTTTAAGTTCTTTTAAAGACCTTTCAAATTTGACTTCATCGGTTAAGATTTTATCCCTAAGGTTTTCATTTACCTCTTTGATGTTAGCAAAAGCAATAATGCAATTGTCTGAACACAGTTTTTCATGAACTTGAGGTGATACCTTGGCAGCAGCCATCATGGCACAATCACATTGATGATTTTCTTCATCATCAGCTCTTACTTCTTTCTCACCTGCTCTCTTCTCTTCCTCTTCTTCTTTGTCCTCTTTGGACCAGGGATCTGTCAGTGGTTTAATCAGGGTTTCTGAATTTTCTCCCAGCAGCAGTTCACCAGCAATTGCATTAACAACTGCTTCAGTCACCTCATCCACTGTTTCATCACTTAGTTGTTCACCTTCAGTTTCTACCCCCTCTGGTATTGACTCTATTGCCATCAAACAAAATTCATCATTAGAAGGTTCATTAAAAGCATAGAGTGCAAAATCTTCATCACCAAGCTCATCAGGCATGCTGCTCCAGTCAACAAAGCCTTGAGTGAAGAAGCTTTGCTGATCTGGTTGTACCACTGCTGGAGCAGCTGTTTGAGGAGCAACAGGTTGCACTTGTGCCTGAGGGACAGGGGTTTGAACATACTGAATTTGTGGAACAGTGGTTTGGACATAATGCACAGGCACAGGGGTTGCAGCATAGTGAGCAGTGTTAACATGGGCTGCAGGGGTATATTGGGTATAGTGAACAGTGCTTTGATTTTGTGGTCTAGGGTTTGAGCTGGGATGAGTAATTATAGGACCAGTAGTTTGACTCCTGCATTCCCTAGCAAAATGACCTAGCCTATTGCACTTGTAACACTTGATTTTAGATTTATCCAACCCCACCCTTAAATTCCCATGTAACCCTGGGAATTTTCTCCCTGTTCTTTTGTAGAATTTGCTTGTTCTTACACTAAGCAAAAACAATTGATGCAAAATGTCCATCTCTTGTAAGTCAGTGGGATCAAAGTGTTGCAAATCATTGAGTTCAAAGCACAAATTATCTGACATCTGGTTTTCACAATTTGCAGTAAAAGCATAATTTGCAGAGTGAGGATCAGAGTTGTTAAAATTTCCACCAACAGTTATATCAATGAAGTGATCATAACCCTGATCCTTACCACTGCTACCAGATTCTTCCTGACCAAAAAGAGCTGTGCTACCGAATGAATAATCATCAGCAACTTTGCCAGACTCTTGCAACTTCTTTTTCTGGTTTAACTCCCTTTCATAAGTCAGGAGTCTACCATGAAGTTGGGTCAAGGTCAGATCTTTGAACTCAGCAGAGTTTCTAGTGATAAAAGCTATGGTATCCCATTTTTCTGGTAGTGACCTAAGGAACCTGCTATTTTGAGTTGAATTTGGAAATATTACTTTAACAAGCCTTAGTTCACTAATGAGACAACTGAATCGCTCAAATTGCTGAGTCAGTGATTCACCCTTGATGTGACAAAATGTTTCATACTGCTGATTCAGAATTGCCCTATTGTTTTCAATGACTTCTTCTGTTCCCCCAAACTGTTCCTTCAGTGCATCCCATAGCTCTTTGGCACTGTTACAATGTAACAGTCCAGCATAGATCTCATTGGGTAATGCGGATACTATGATGCTAAATGCTTTAGCATCGAGTTCGAACTTTTGAAAATCAGTTTCAGTATAGTTTTCAGTTGGTTTAGGAACGAACTTCTTTGCATCCTCGGCACTTGGCACCACAGGAACATGGGGACCAAAAACAACAGACCTCCAACATCCAGTGTTCTGTTGAGCCAGGATGTCACCCATCCTTCTCTCCCAGATGTTGTATTCATTACGTTTAAGCATGGGTGGTTTAAAAAGCGAGCCAATGTTATTCTTATCATCTTGTGATTGTGACATCATCCTGGTTGTTTTACAGGCACTGGTTAATCAACTTTAATGGTGATTAAACCTTGCTCTGTTTTTCAACACAAACGAACAAACAATCAGTATCAACGATTATGAGCTGAACTATTTATGTCAAAATGATTGTTAAATCAAATTTGACTGTCCAAGCTCTGATACCAATTGTTAGGATCTGAGTTTGGTTTTGATTGTGTTTTCACGTTTGAATTAAGATGAAGATGGATGAGTTGTGCAGCGGAATTAAGATGGAAACAAACTTTACACACAATCAAACGAGAGAATTGCTTTAATCAAAACATTTTCCACAAAGAACCGAAGGATTGAATTTATTTCAATAACGATTACAATGCGATGATTGAATGCAAACTCCCCCTCAGCCTGAGCTCAGTGTTTGTTCGTGCAGGAAAACAATTTTGCAAAGAGCTAATAGAACAGTACAGAGCACTGTTCTATTTATAGGCACTAGCAAACCACTGAGCATCTAAGCTGACGTCACCATGAAAGTGACATCTAACCTCCTAACAAACTCTAACCTCTGATCTATACAAACCTCTGCTATGCTAAACTACTGATATTACATTTCATTACATAAAGACATAATAAACTACTGCTGCATCCTTCCACTGATGTGAACCCAGCAGTACTTGTCCGGATCAGCAGAGCTTGACTCAAGGCAGTAGATTGAACAGCAGTGCTTTAGTCTTCATCAGGCTTTTACTTGATCAGCAGTTTGTAGGTCAGCAGTTTGTACGAACAGTAGATAGGAGGTCAGCAGATGTTGAAACCACTTTCAAGGGGAGAGACATGTATGCAACATCTGCTTATTCTGGATCCACTGCGCTGATCCAGTTTTGGCTTTAATTATCTGTTCTTTTGATAGGGTTCAATCCCAACAAGGTGTCACAATGACCGGGGTAGATAGTAAGGGTTATACTACCACATTCTTTGAATATGCTAGAATAGTGCCAACCCTTGCATCACCTGAACCGGTATTGATCTCCCGTTACATCTGGGGATTAATTGGAGAGATTAGACATGTATCAAGGCAGCTAGGCCCCAAACCATAGAAGAAGCTGTAGAACTAGCGAATACCTTGACAGATGAATTAGTGCGTACGTGAGAAGAAGACCAAAGGAGGAACCTAGCTCAAAGGCTTACCCAGGAATTTCGTTATGGAAATTCCAACCATAGAAACGTAGGTTCTACCTCTGCACCGTACTGTAAGGCTTGCAAGAAGAAGCATTCGGGAAAATGCTCCACTCACTGCAATTTCTGTAAGTTACCAGGAGACAAGGAAGAAGATTGTAGGAAGAAATCTAGTAATGGACTGTGCTTCAACAGCAGAGAAAAAGGTCACATCAAACCAAACTGTCCAAAACTAGCTCCAGCCGCGAACAACAAGAACACTAAAAATGCTAGAGCATTTGTTCTGACGGCGGATGAAGCCAAGATAATTCCGGACGTGATAGCCGGTACGTTTTTAGTTAATGATGTTTTTGCCAAAGTATTATTTGACTCTAGTGCAAACCAAAGTTTTATTAATACTTCGTTTTGTAAATTTCTTAATCAATCATTAACTAAACTCCCACAAGAATGTCTAGTAGGGACAGCCAATGGGGAAACCGTTAGGATTTCTGAAATCTTGCAAGGAGCAAGAATATAATTTTTAAAACAAAAGTTTATTGCAAACCTTTACCCAATGAATCTGGCAGGATTTGATGTTGTATTAGGAATGGATTGGTTAATAGCCAATAAAGCCAGTATTTTATGTGATCAAAAGTCAATTCAAGTAAATTCACCAAGAGGTGAAAAGATCACAATTAAAGGAGATAAGCCATCTAGATCCACGAAATTCATCTCTGTGATGAAAACAACAAGTTATATCAGAAAAAGGTCATTAGTGTATTTGATTTCCATAATCACTAACACTAAAGAAAAAGAACTAAAAGTCATTCCAGTAGTGTCTCAGTTTTCAGATGTATTCCCAGAAGAATTACCTGGACTACTGCCGGACAGAGAAGTTGAATTCAGAATCCATCTGCTACCAGGGACAGCACCGATTGCCAAAGCACCTTACCGTTTAGCACCCGCAGAAATGCAGGAACTAAAGAAACAATTAGACGAATTGTTGGAGAAAGGATTCATACAGCCAAGTTCATCGCCGTGGGGATCGCCGATACTGTTCGTCAAAAAGAAAGACGGATCAATGCGGATGTGAATTGATTACTGTGAACTGAACAAGGTCACGATTAAGAATCGGTATCCATTACCAAGAATCGATGATCTGTTCGATCAATTGCAAGGAGCTCGATTTTTCTCCAAAATCGATTTAAGGTCAGGATATCATCAATTAAAGGTATAGGAAGAGGACATTCCTAAGACCGCATTTAGAACGAGGTATGGTCATTATTAATTTACTGTCATGCCATTTGGTTTAACCAATGCCCCAGCTGCATTTATGGACATGATGAACCGAATATGTAAGCCATATTTGGATAAATTCATAATTGTCTTCATAGATGATATTCTTATTTACTCTAAGAGTAAAGAAGAACATGCAAGGCATTTGCACGCACTTCTAAGTTTACTAAGAAAGGAGAAGCTTTATGCTAAGTTTTCAAAGTGCGAATTTTGATTAGAACAGGTATAATTTCTTGGACACTTAGTCAATCATGAAGGAATTCATGTGGATCCCACAAAGATCGAGGCGATTACCAAATGGAAAACCCCTGAGTCACCAACCGAGATTAGAAGTTTCTTAGGATTGGCCGGTTATTATAGAAGATTTATTCGAGATTTTTCTAGAATAGCCATTCCCTTAACTAAGTTAACCTGTAAATCTGTTAAGTTTGAATGGGGACTAAAACAAGAAGAAGCTTTTAGAATTCTTAAGCAAAGACTAACCCATGCACCCATACTAGTGTTACCAGAAGGAACTGAGGACTTTGTAGTCTATTGTGATGCTTCTAAGTTAGGTTATGGATGTGTGTTGATGCAACGTCAAAAGGTTATAGCTTACGCCTCTAGACAACTTAAGAATCATGAGGAGAATTATTCAACCCATGATTTGGAATTAGGAGCTATAATTTTTGCCCTTAAGATTTGGAGACATTACCTTTATGGTAGTAAGTTTACTATTTTTACTGATCATAAGAGTTTAAGGTATGTTTTCGGGCAAAAAGAGTTGAATATGAGGCAAAGACGCTGGATGGAAATTCTTAGTGATTATGATTGTAATATCCAGTATCAAGCAGGAAAAGCCAATATAGTGGCTGATGCTTTAAGTCGAAAGTATCATGAAAAGCTAAAAAGGGTACGTTCACTTAAATTAAATCTACAAATAGATTTAAATGAACAAATTAAAAAGGCACAAGAATCAGTAATCAAAGATGATACTGAAAAGTTAAAAGGAATGATCAAGGAATTAGAACAAGGAACAGAGGGAATTTGGAGATTCCATAAAAAGAGAATGTGGATACCTAAATTAGGAAACCTACGTCATCGTATATTAGAAGAAGCCCATAAGTATAAGTATACGATGCATCCAGGAAGTGATAAAATGTACCAGGATTTAAGAAAGAATTTCTGGTGGATAGGAATGAAAAAGGATATAGCAGCTTATGTTTCTAAGTGTTTAACCTGTTCACAAGTCAAAGCTGAACATCAGAAACCCTCAGGATTGCTGCAACAACTAGAGATGCCAGTGTGGAAGTGGGAATTGATAACAATGGATTTTGTTACCAAATTACCCAAAACAAGGAAAGGTAATGATACAATCTGGGTGATTGTAGACAGGCTAACTAAGTCAGCCCATTTCCTACCAATGAAAGAAACTTTCAGTATGGAACAACTAGCTAAATTATATGTAAATGAAATAGTTTCATTACATGGAATTCCTTTATCAATTGTTTCTGACAGAGATAGCCGTTTTACCTCTCATTTTTGGACAAGTTTCCAAAAAGCCATGGGAACCAAGTTGAATCCAAGCACAGCTTATCATCCTCAAACGGACAGACAAAGCAAAAGGAAAATCAAGACAATGAAGGACATGCTTAGAGCTTGTGTAATTGATTTCGGAGGTAATTGGGATGAACACTTACCGTTAATAGAATTTTCCTATAATAACAGTTATCACACAAGTATTAATGTTGCACCATTCGAAGCACTTTACGGACGAAAGTGCCGAACCCCAGTCTATTGGGCAGAAATTGGGGAAAAGCAACTATCTGGACCTGAGATAGTGCAGGAGACAACCGACAAAATCATTCAAGTCAAGGAACGGCTAAAAGCAGGTCGTGATCGACAGAAAAGCTATGCTGACAACAGGAGAAAACCATTGGAATTTCAAGTAGGAGATAAGGTATTATTAAAAGTCTCTCCTTGAAAAGGAGTGGTAAGATTCATCAAAAGGGGAAAGCTAAGTCCCAGGTATGTTGAACCTTTTGAGATTATTAGAAGAATAGGACCTGTAGCCTATCAGCTACAACTGCAAGAGGAAATGGCAGGAATACATGATGTATTTCATGTATCTAATCTCAAGAAATGCTTAGCTGATGAATCACTAGTAGTGCCTCTTAAGGATATAGAGGTAAATGAACAACTTAAATTTGTAGAGAGGCATCTACAAATTGAAGACAGGAAAGTTAAAAACCTCAAGCATAAGAGATTAGTTCTGGTCAAAGTGAAATGAGACTCCAAAAGAGGACCAAAATATACATGGGAACTTGAATCAGAAATGCAAAAGAAATATCCACACTTGTTCCAGTAGATCTCGAGGACGAGCTCTAAAACAAGGTGGGGAGGATATAATAACCCTCTTAAATTTTTCCGACACCTAAGATATTTTAAAATATCCCAATATATCTTAAAATACACCCTGTATGTGAAAACCGAGCCCAAAATATGATATAGCATTAAAAATAAAATAAAAACAAAGTTTTTGTATCGCTCGCGGGCCACGTAAGACCACATAAGGGTCTACGCGGGGCACGACAGATCATCAACGCGGCGAAACCCTGAGCCGACACGTGTCATCAATGTGTTGAACCTATACTCATGACCCGGATCAGCTACGGCCTAGAACCCCTACTACGCGGGCCGCATAAGCCTTAAGCTTATCTTACGCGGGCTGCGAGAGACTCGAATTACAGCCCTATAAATTGCACGCATGGGCCTTCAGTCTAATTTGTTCATTTCTCGAGCTTTCTCTCTAATTTCTGAATAGCAATTATAATTTCCGGGCATAATACCCCCCCTAAATAACAAAGTTCTGCTCCGTTGTGAGTATCATAACCCCTGGATACGTATTAGATACTCTGCCCGATTGTCGTCGGAATGTCGTCTCGGGGAGGGTATTACTAATGTTAAAATGGGTTATTATACTAACACGTGTGCATTTGTGTAATTTATAGATTGTCACCAGGAAACCCTAAAGGATAATCTAAGACAGCAATGTGAGTAATCTCCTTTTTGCAAATTGTTTTTACAAAACCTCACACAATTAATTATATATTAAACAGTTATTGAGTATTTGTAAGGATACAATTATCATCGGTATGTTGGGGTTTTGTATACAAAATTTGTTACTGCCTTGCGAGGGGTAACATTTCCAAAAGTCGGGTTGACAGTACCGTGGGTGGTAATTGATATGACTTGGAAACAAATGTAATTGCGAGACCGCCCTCAATACTGTACAATGGTTTTTATTAAAACTTGATTAAACTGGGATTCACTCACCAGTATTTCCCACTGACAAAATATTTTTAAACGCGTTTCAGGTAACAAAATGTGAAAGCCAAATAGAAGCCAGCTGGCAGCACTGAAGGCTTGGAAAAGTGGCAATAAAGTTACCTAAAAGAAATAGATGTTTTTATTAAATAAAAATAGGATTTATTCCTATAAAAATGTGTGTACTTAAAATTTGGGTTTTACCCCATGTGTTTAATATTATGAAAGCGTGGTATTTTACTCTGATAAAATATTTCCTAACTACGATCCTGATGTAAATTCCGTTGCCAAAATAGACAAAAACCAGATACCACCAAAATTGGCCGCGGCCACCCGTTCCCGGGTTTGTATTGGGGACGGGGGTTACGACATCTTCTTGGTTCTAAACAATTCGGTTTGTGTTTTAATTCATATGAACATTAGACTTTGTGTGATGATGTTGCACCAAACTATGACCGGCTAATTTCGTGGTGATCATCCTAGATGTAAGGTTTGCTTTTGAAACACTATGTTTATGTTTGAATTTCTAGAATAATGACTTTGCAATGTTAGTTTAAGTTATTATGGTGTTTGAATGTTTGTTTGTAAAGTGTTGATTCTTGTTTGATGTTAGTCAAAACCATACATTCTTGGTGCCGTTGGCAATCGAGATATCATGGGAGGGATTAGGGTTGGATAATAGTCAATTGATCATCGGGTAACAACCTCGCGTTTTCATAATCCGAGTACTTAGTTCCCTTTTATCACAAACAAATAATCAAACACGAGCCATGTCTATGTGGTTCTTTCTAGTTGGGCATAAACATTAGTATGGATTAAAACCTGAAATCTAGGATGGCCGCTTGTTCCTAATCTGTTTTCAAAACCAACATTTGATTTGCAATCTAGTTTAATTTAATCTTAGCTCTTAAAACCAATCAATCCAAATTCTGAATTTACTTTTCTTGCAATTTAGTTAACTTTAGTCAATTTAGTTAAAACATTTAGATAATGCATATTCCACAAACTCACTGTGTTCGATACCCACTTACCGCTGGCTATTAGTAGTAATTGGATTAAATTTGCGTGAGACTACGACCTCACGTCAAATTATCACTCAAATGACTGCTTATTTACTTCTTGAATAACATGTTTGACCACTGTATTTTCTTTTTAATAATCATCTCCGCAATCACCATATGTATCGCGTACCGAGTATATCCATTAGTTTTTTTAATATAATTTTCTTATTATTTTGTATATAAAATCATATTTATTCAAGCCGTGTAATACACGAGGGTTTTTTAAGAGTGTATTACACGGCTTGAATAAATATGATTTTATATACCAAATAATAAGAAAATTATATTAAAAAAACTAATGGATATACTCGGTACGCGATACATATGGTGATTGCGGAGATGATTGTTAAAAAGAAAATACAGTGGTCAAACATGTTATTCAAGAAGTAAATAAGTCGTCATTTGAGTGATAAAATATAAATATATTTAGAAAAACCCGTAATAAATCTAATTTTATATATAAAGTAATATTAATATTATAAATGAGAAGTATACATTAAATTTAAACTAAATAATAATTATCTATAGTTAAGTAGAAAAGATTAAACAAAATAATATTTAATAGGAGAGTAATCTATAATTAATTAGAAGAGATTAAACTAAAGAGTAAATTGCTAAAATCATCCCTGATGTTTGGGCATTTGTCATTTTCATCCAAAACAATTTTTGTACTATATAGTCATTCACTTTTAGGATTTTTTTCCATTTTCATCCAAACATCTAATTTGCTTTATTTTTTCTATCAAACATTTGGATGAAAATGACAAAAAAAAAACCAAATCTCAGGGACGGTTTTGGCAAAAAAAGTCAGACATTTGGATGAAAATGACAAAAAAATCCCAAAAGTGAAGGACTATGGGTCTGTTTGGTATGGGGGTAATGGAATGGATGAAGGAATGGAATGACCGAGGTAATGGAATGGACGAGGGAATGCAATGGATCATTACCATTCCGTGTCTTGTTTGGTTACCATGTGTGAATGGAATGAATTATTATTGTATATTGTTCGGTAGGCAAGAAAAACGGAGTAACAAAATCAGCGGTGAGTGGTGGTGGTAGGTGGTAGTGATTGTGGGTGGTTATAAGTGGCGGTGGTGGGTGTCGGCGGCGGCGATGGGTGGTGGTGGCGGCGGCGAGTGGCGGTACAGCGGTGACGACGAGTGGTGGTGGCGGCAAGGTGGCCGTTGGTGGTAGGTGGCAGTAGAGGTGGCGGTGGGCGACGCCGGCGGTAAGTGGTCGCGGTGGTGGTGGCGTTGATGATGGTGGTGGGCGGCGGCAACGAGTGGCGTTGGCAGTTGGTCGCGGCTGTGCTGATAATGGTGGCGAGTGGGTGGCGGCGGCGACGGTGGCTGTCGGGGTGAGGTGGTCGCGGGTGGCGGCGATGGCGTCGGTGGTGGGTGGTGGTGGTGGGTTGTGGCGAAGGTGATGGGTTTTGGTGTTGTTGATGAATGGTGCAAGAGAGGATGGAATGGAAAGAAAACATGGGGGGTGGAATGAATGATTTTGAGGGAATGGAATGTCTTTTGGAATGAGTAATTCCATTCCATTGACCAACCAGACACCATTTTCTTCATTCCCTCGTAATCATCCATTCCATTCCACCTCCCATTCCTTCATACCAAACACTACCTATATGGTACAAAAAAGTTGTTTTGGATGAAAATGACAAACATACCCAAACCTTAGGGATGATTTTGACAATTTACTCTAAACTAAATAATAATATTCTATAAGATATTAAACTAAATAATATTTACTAGGTGGGTTATTTATAATCAATTAGAAGAGATTAAACTAAAATAATAATTATTCATAAGATATGGCCTAATATGATGACAAATGTCCCATAAATGATTTCTTTTATTATATAGTACTAGCGGTAAGACCCGTGTGTAACACGGGTGGTTTCTTAGAAAACCATGCATAACAAATATTAATAGAAAGTATAGATAGGTATATAGATATTGTACCAAAACATGTTATCTATTATAGCTAAAAGACAACTATAAACATAGATTATCGGTTAATATATCAGTTACAACGATTATTTCCACCCTCTTATCCAAAAAATCTCGTATCCACCCATTGACAATGTAAACTGTTTACCCAAAAAGACAATATAAACTGTTTATATACATAAGTACATATAAAAGATGTCTAACAAAACTTAATAGAATTTGAATATAACTTAAGTTTCAACAAACATTAACTACAAACACACAATTACCTGCCTCAGCAACTTTCAGCAAAGCTAAATCATGGAATCGGCAGACTTTAGAAATTAGCAGATCTTTATTCTCTCATCAACCTTTCATGGATTTGCCCTTTGAATTGGAGCTCAAAATCCAAGGAAT
This sequence comes from Helianthus tuberosus, assembly GCA_030545235.1. NCBI lineage: Eukaryota > Viridiplantae > Streptophyta > Magnoliopsida > Asterales > Asteraceae > Helianthus > Helianthus tuberosus. The sequence goes on along the minus strand of CM060414.1, from coordinate 106,421,380 downwards.
CAGTATCATCTTCATCCCTATCAAGCTGAAGGTTAAAAAGATCTTGGAGGTCAACTGGATTCAGACAAAGTGCATTCTCCTTTGATATCTTTTCAACACTACCATCAGACTTGATCAAAGTCAATTCATTGGTCTGTTTGCCAGACTTCCACTTTAGTATTTTTGGGTCTGATGGGTTTCTTGGGAGAAGTTTTATTTGAGAGGAGTTTGGCAATTGAGGCCTGCTTACTAACTTCTGAAGTGTTTGAGCAACTTGAGCTTGTAATTGTAACGAAGCATCATCCAATCCATATCGTAACTGATTTCTGATAGACTCTTTTATGATTTCAGCTTCTCTCTTTTCATCTTCCTCATCCATCAGTTGTTGTCTTTTTCTTTGGTTCAAGGCAGCGATGGATACATCTGCTGATGAGAACAGCTTTTTAGATGTAATGGTCTGCCGACGTCTAACAGCAGTTTCATCTTTGTATACTGGCTTTTTAGGAAGCAATGGATCTGTCTTTCTTTGCTCTTCTAGCTTATTGTAAACTCGATCAATATACTGCCTAGACCATTTTCCAATTTGTCTAGCAGTCCCATACTTAGCTGCTACAAGTTCTGCCCTTATTCTTTTGTACTTCAACACTTCATCCACTTCAACCTTTTTGTATTGTTTACAGTTGGGAGCAGATTTTTGCATTGAGGATCTTTATTCATCTTTTCAATTCTATTAACTTCCTCTTTAAGAGCTTCAAGGGGCCAGTCTTTGAAATCAGACCTGTAGGCTTCGTAGGGCTTGGTAGCCATGATAATGTTCAAGAAATCATTCCTTAATGTCTTTTGTAGCTCAGCATTTGGTGATAGATTTGACATATTCTTACTCAGGTCTCTAGCAAAATCTTCTAACTTCTTGACTTGACTAAGCCAATGTTGCATGCGACCTGATAACTTAATGTCTCCTAGCCCTTTACTCTCTTCTTTTGCATGATATTCTACTTGCTTGCCCTTTAGCTTCAGATATTCATCAATATTCTTTGGAGTTTCGAATCCATGAAGAGATGGGAAGGTTCTTTTGGATGGATCATCCTCTGTGTAAAATTGATTTCATCTTGAACTGCAAGCAGTTCCAGAGAGAAATTTACTGCCAATGGGTTGATTTTTGTTGATGGAGGTGGAGCGAATGGTTTGGGTGAAGTTTGAATGAATGGAGTAGCTGATAACAGAACTGGTGTGGGTATATCTTTTTCTTCCTTCTCTTCTTCATGCACCATGAATTTTCTCTTTCTTGTGTAAACAGATTTTGGAGAAGGTGGAGTTTGGGAAAAAACGTGCTATGAGTGTAAGGGTTGATTGTGATGTGAATTGAAATTGGGTAGAATCAGTGGATTGACCAACAATTGTTGAAACAACTTGTCACACCCTGACTTTTGCGGAAGCGTGATTATGTGTGACTTGCTTAATATCATTGCATTTAACCATAACAAACAACTATATGATAAAATCAAAGATGTTCATCCATTGATTAAGTTTTAAAACATTACAAGCAACAATTGCTCTCAAATCCCAAACGCAGACTTCAAGTTTAAAATACAACACCAACAGGTTTTAAGTTCCATAAGGACTTCTCAAAAGACTCTAATGAAAACTAGGCTTTGAAATATGTATCCTATCCAGGATAGGATACACACTCCAAACCATTCGACACCGGATGACATCTTTTATTCCAAACAACACTGGAAAACTCCAACGCCCGCCAGATCCATACTTAGTTTCCTGAAATACATGTAGTTTGAAAACATCAACAAAAGTTTAGCGAGTTCATGTGTTTAGTGTGTGAGCTCGAGTAAACTTTGTAATCATTATAAGTGAGTATGCATTTGTCAAACCCTGGTATGAAAGCAACAAGGAAAAACAGATCATTAATGGTTTGCAAGGCCATTAATATGTGTGATGTAATGCAGGAAGACTCAATCCTAGCAGAATTTTGCCACGGCTTCAGTTTGAAGACATAGTCACCTCATGGGCCAAACCCCGGTCCACATGGGTGTGGGCTCGCTACACCCAAATAGATCTATCACTCATGTCCCTTGGTCCTACAACGAGGATTAATGGTCTTAAGCGTCATACCCACCACTCACATGATCTAGCAGTATCCTTCCTTAGCTAACCATACCACGTATAAACGTTTGTAAACAGTTTGTAACATGTACTTCACCCCCGAAGTTATAAAACCGAAAACAGTTAAAGAAAAAGGGGGATCATGAACTCACTGGTGTCACACCCCGACCACGTAAAACAACAAAGCGTGGCGGAAACGTCGGAGAGTGTTGTAACAGAATCATTGTTTCATAACACATGGAAATTGAAATATTGTTTTATTGATTAAAAGAGTTACAATGTCTTGACAATCAAAGAAATATAACATAAATAACTAGTCTTGCATCTTTTATTGTCACTAAGGCCCAAGTCCGCCTAAGTGTATCTTGATAATCCTATGCATCATATCCTGAAACACATGTGAAAATAGGTATGCCAGAATAAAAATGCCTGTGAGATACATAGGTTTTGTGAAAATAGAATTCATGACTTATGTTTAAGAAAATGTTTAGTCATGAACCTTGTAATTTGCTTTGTCTTGTAAATCATTTGAAAAGTGATAAAACCAGATGATATGTATAAATAAGAGAGTAAAGTACGGTTAAATAAATAACCAAGTAAAATGAGTTTGTATAAGATAAGTTGTTTTGTAAAACAATGTCTTGTGAAAAGTATGTTATTTGTATAAAATGTTATAAGTCTAAATTAAAATGATTCAAATAACGCTACGATATGTAATACCATACAAGCACTTATATATAGGAAGTACCAGCGGCGTATCCACCATGCTTTTATCATATTACACACGCCTCGTTACTTAAATCACTTACTCAAACCAAACCACCAAGATGTAATGTTTAACAATTGTAGAAATGTTTATGTATAATCAAATGTCAAAATGTTTATGTGAAAACCATGTCTAATGTCTATGTCTAATGTAAATCACGAATTGTGTATATCAATGTCAAAATGTTTATGTTTGATGTAAATCATGTAATGTGTATCCAAAATATCATGTATGGTAAGTGAAATATATCAACTCAACCATATGTAAAATGCACAAAAACATGGTATTGAAGTAAAACATGGTTTAAATCAAAGTTATGTTTTGTGGAACAAAATGCATGCTATACTGATATAAACATCTATGCGGTATTGTAAAAATTCATACATCCAAGCCTTGCGACTGTAGAATAAACCCTAGCACAAAGTCTAAGGTCCACCTAGAAATGTATTCATATTCGGTCATTCCTTCCAATCCAAACAAACCCGGGATTTCAGGAATGGGAGTTGTTAAGTCCTATGGTACCACTACCTACTACCGAGCGGCATGATCGGTGTTAATGAATGTACATTGTCCCATTTAAACAAACCAAATGTCATACCAAAATGTAAGCATGTGATGAATAATAAATGTACTAAGTATGCACACAATGGACATACATAGCATAGAATGTAATGTAAAATAATGTACTAAGTATGCACACAATGGGAATACATAGCATAGAATGTAATGTAAAACAATGTACTAAGTATGCACACAATGGGCATACATAGCATAAAATGTAATGTAAAATAATATACTAAGTATGCACACAAAGGGCATACATAGCATAGAATGTAATGTAAAACAATGTACTAAGTATGCACACAATGGGCATACATAGCATGAAATGTAATGTAAAACAATGTACTAATAGTGTACTAATGAACATAGCAAGTATATGATATGAAAACATGGAAAGCATGAAAGTAACAAGTAGGCACATGTGTTTCACCCCAAAACAGTTTGAAAACAGTAAAAGAGGGGTCTATGTACTCACTTGAGATTGCTTAGAAGTCCTAAGATAACCACCAAGCAATGCTAGAGATCACGGAATTAAACGGCACCTAATATAGGTAACTATGTTAATGAACCGGACCTATATCGGAGGATCGGATAGAATGAGGGCTCGTAAACCAAATGAGTATGGGAACTCATGTAGTATGGTTTAACAAAGCCTATATACTAAATGAAACCTAACCTAAGTGCTTACGACCCATTACGACCCGTTTAGGTAGCTTATGCTACTTTAACGCGTCGTTCACGTAAAACGCGTTTGGACTGCCCAACTAGTCCTATGACAAGTAAAATATGCCTTAACATGTCTAATATTGTTTCCCAATCAGTTTAGATGTCAAAATTTATGTTACATATGCTTAAAATGAATTTTGGCGTAAAAAGGGCATTTTGGTAATTTACCTAAGGCATATAAACTACCTATCATACAACTACTTAAACGAAGCGACCATAAGGTATAACCTCGGAAGGTTATTCCCTATATACTATGGTCACCTAATGTGTTTGGTCGGATCCTAATGATCGACCAAACGGGTCGGGTTCGATAGTATAAGCGATTGTTTAGATCGCTTACCTTATGACCCTATATAAGCTCTAAACTAAAAGTGACGAGCTAAGCATGTTAAAACATGCTTAACTAAGTTTAGAAAACAGGTTTGGTATCAAAACAAACGGTTTTGATACCCAAGAGTAGTTTGGTTACAAAATACGCACGAATGCGCATTTTGGCCGAAACTACGACTCGTCACTGAGCCTAGATAACGTGGTAATCAGTAGGTATAGTCACTAGGGACTATGACCATCGTGATTACGCTCACGTTATGAAGTTAAAACAAACTTTGCATTGACCATAAACTGGTCAACGCAGAAAGTCAAACAAAGTTTGACTTTTAACGCTAAAACGCATAAAAGAACGAAGGAACACTTACAACGGGTCCCCGCAAGCTAATCTCGATCCAAATAACTCAGGTATGAAGAAAGGGCTTCAACTTAGAGCACTTTTGATCAGATTTGTGAGGAAGAAGTGAAAACTAAGGTGGGTATTTATAGTAAATGGACCACCGTTAGGATCGTTTCTCGAATATCGTGATCGAATCTCATCCGTACACTTGTTGGAATGTTATGGTAACTCAATTTGCCCCCACCACCAGAGATTGACATGTGGCATTGTCCTTTGGGGGGGTTGAAAGGCTGTTAACAGCAGTCAAAACGAGTTTCTGCATCTGGCCCCTGCTTACGGACCGCAAGGGTGATGGCTTACGGTCCGTAAGCCATCAACTTTGGCAGAATTACACTTTTGGTCCCTGCACCTTGTTTCGTTGTGTAACGGCACTTCTAACACCCGTCAAACCCAATTTCAAGCTCCACAATGATGTTAAGACATAGGGAACATGAAATATGCTTGAAAACATCTCGGATGTCGGTTCGTTTGGCCGTACGGTTACGATGTTCGGTTAATTACGACGGAAGTCGTAACGAACGCAAAAACGGTCCAAAATGCGCGACGAATGGAATTTTGACAAGCCAAACACTAAAGCATAATATTATAATGCTTACATAAATTTTTGGATGTCCGGATGTATTCCAAATGTAAGTTATGCGCGAAATTGCAAACTTATGCACTTTTTGACGCTTTTAGTCCCTGAATGAGCCAAAAGTTTATTTTAGCACACCGAACCCCTCAAAGCCTATTTCTAAGCTATGTAAAGGATATTTAGGGTATGTTTAACTTATGGTCATGTTCTGGAATGTCTGTTACAGTTCAAATTGGCATACTTTCGCAGTTTGTCAACTTTAGTCCCTATAAGCGATTTAACTTGATTTTGCCATACCAAAGCCTTCGAAGCTTATTTCTAAGTTACGTAAAGGTTATTTAAGGTATGTTAAGCCTATTTCACTATTCCAGAGTGTTCGTTGCATTAAACTGGTTATATTTACGCATCAGTGCGCGTATAACCCTCCAGAAAGCGATTTAAAGCTTGAAATCGAACAAGAATTGATATGTGCAAAGGATACACATATTTATACATGTCCCAGGTATGAAATACAATATTTCATTGATACAGTATTTGTTTGATGGTCGTGGAGGCACAGGTGTCACAGTCTCCCCTACTTTAGGAAATTTCGTCCTGAAATTTTATTTAGAGGAAACTTGTTAGAGTTTAAAACATGAAGTTGAAAAGATCGAACAACATTGGTTAGGGTTCTGAAATTCTAGTAACTTTAATAACATCATGCTTGCAATGTAAGAGGGATACTTATATACAAGTATATGAAGCGTCATTGGTGCGTCCACCGTACCTCCATTACATCGTTCTCATTTTGTTATTGTTGCCACTATCGGTTCTTACACATAATAAATCTTACTGGGTTTCTGTGCACTAAATTTCATAATTATGTACGCGTCCATAATTAGACAATTCCTTGCATAGTTCACACAGTCTATTTTATAATGTGTAGGGGAAAACCAAATGAACAAACCTGTGATGAGTGTGACTAGACCACCATAGGGTCCCTTTTATTAAATCAATAAATGATTTTAATAGACAACCAAGGAGTCTTTTCAGCTTATATCATCACATGTCATTCTTAACCAGATTTTTGAATCAATCTTTTTTACTAGACCCCTAAAAGGGTCTCTTATGAATCATGGAGTGGTACTATATAATCCAAGGGTCTTAACTATTACATAGAAGCCCATTAAGGATTTAAGGTAGTACCTTTTTGAATATCCTACTACGAATCCCTCATATGAAGATATGAAAGATTCTACGAGGATTTGGATAACGAATATCCAGAGTATACAAAAACACAAAATGCATAAAAGAAAACACAAGATGCATAAACACATAGTCATATAACCACAAAGATTGGTTATCTAGATCTTCAATTTGTTAATTTGTTTTGCTAACAGAGCACATGTATTTAAAGCACACTAGGAATCCATCTCGTGGATTTCATTTGGTACTTTAAACATTATCAAGAATTTAACTATAAAGATAGAAAGATTTTTAAAAGAAAAATTCGATTTCGATTATAAGGAACCGAAATGTTTGAATTTAGGTACATAAGGAATCCAATTAAGGACTCTGATTTGAATGATAATCATCCACAAAGGTCTGATTGTGGAGATAAAAAGATCTCATATGGATTTTAGAAGTTGAAGATGTTTTGAAACCTTGCACTGGACGTGCTTAAGTCAAAACATGAAGTAAAAATGCTTATGAAGTTGAGATGCTAGATATGCCAAGGCGACATATGAAGCGGAATTTGAAGGTTAAGTCAATGTATGAGGAAAAATATTTTTGAAAACTATGCATGGGGTTTCTTTTTTTAAAAAAAAAAATGTGTTCAACGTTTTTGAAACCTTATATAATACTTTTGAAATCATAAAGTAGGTGTATTAGGTAGGTATATTTATAAAAATGTTTTAAAATCATGCGAGATGAATTTTGAAATTATGTATAAGGTTTTTGGAAAACATGAATTATGCTTTTGAAATCGTGCATTTGTTATGTTATGTAAATACACTATATTAAAAATGTTTTCGAAAATGATTTTGAAATCATGAAGGTTGTTTTGAAAACTTATGTTATGCATGTTGAAAAAAATCAGAACGTAATGGGTATGAGATTTGAAAATACCCTTAGTTATCTAACCAAGGATTCAATAGGCACAGATGTGCAAAAGCACGTTTACTCATAATGTCACTTTATTTTCTGTGCTTTGTTTCTTAGAGTGAAACGAGTACTTAGAATTTTTCCAAGGGAATCATGAGCAAACGCAAGAATGGGAAAATTCGCAAGAGTAGTTTGTAAGGAATATAGTTCCTTGATGTAGGTATCATAGGAAAAGTCATACACACATGTAACTACACTCGTATATCAGAATTGTGAACAATAATTTATTTATAAACAAAACAGATTGTTTCACATTACAAGAAAACAGAAGAATAAAAGCATAGGACAGCAACATCTTCTAATCAGCCAAATGCTCATCCAAGGGTTGGATTTGCACTGACAATCTTCGGGTAGTTGTTCCTGAAATGGCTCGTCTCGCCACAGTTGTAGCAAGTACCAGACGGCAAACGAGCTTGAGTAGGGTTAACTTGGAGTTGGGTAGCAGCAAGATTTATAGCAGCTTTGTTTTGGATAGCAAAGCGGCATATGCTAACCAAATGTCCCCATCGTCCACAGTAGGTACATTTGAAGCAGGGTAAGAGGTTTGAATGATGACGGTTGCATCGTTTGCACAAAGGAGCAGTTCCTTTGTATGCCTTCCTAGCAGGGGGTTGAGCTGGTTGGTTGGGGATGGCTTGACCATTGTGAGCGACCACGGCGAAGTTCTGAGAAGCCTTTTACTTCTTTGACTTCTTAGGGGATCCAGTCTGCTCATCCATGGTCTTTGATTCCTTGATTGGTTTCATGGCTGGTGGTGCTGGCTTGACTTCTACTTCCTTTGGTGGCTCTTGAGTGGCTTCATTGTTGAGACGAGACATGGCAATGCCTAATTCAACAGTCTTCAGGATTACTTCGCCTATTCGCTGGGCAAATTTGGCAGTCTGCTCGGATATCTGCGCATCGTTGCGATGAAGAGGCATTCTGGAGGAAAAGAAAGATATAGGAGGAAACAAATGAAGTGTTACCGGTAAATAAAACAAAATGACAACGCATAGAACTTGCGATCATTTGTTTGTTACCTAAGGCAAACAAATGAAACGGTGACTAATCAAAGTAAGCGGGTCATATTAATGTATCGCGAAGACATGCTTTAGCCTATAAGTGGACACTCACCCCAAGAGTTCCCAGGTAAGAGTGACTGGTCTGATTATGTGGATTTGTACGAACACTCTAGCCTTAGACAGAAAACTCAGAGTACAGGCATCCACTCTTCCAGATTGCACGTGTTCACACTATAAGACCCAAACTTTGACGAGGTTTTGAGAATTTAGAGGGTTCAAAACCTAGTAATTAATCATCCTAGAACAGATGATTGCTTTTCAAAGCGGTTTTGAAATTTATGTTCTTGTTGTGGTCGTCGCCTAAGGATAGGTGACGGTATTGTTTTATGACTAAACGCAAGTAAACTCGCGTTAGGGTCCTAGCAAGGTTATAGACTAGGTCAAAGCATTACTAATAACCTAATTCCCTATAACCATGATCTCTGATACCAACTTTTCTGTCACACCCCGACCACGTAAAACAACAAAGCGTGGCGGAAACGTCGGAGAGTGTTGTAACAGAATCATTGTTTCATAACACATGGAAATTGAAATATTGTTTTATTGATTAAAAGAGTTACAATGTCTTGACAATCAAAGAAATATAACATAAATAACTAGTCTTGCATCTTTTATTGTCACTAAGGCCCAAGTCCGCCTAAGTGTATCTTGATAATCCTATGCATCATAACCTGAAACACATGTGAAAATAGGCACGCCAGCATAAAAATGCCTGTGAGATACATAGGTTTTGTGAAAATAGAATTCATGACTTATGTTTAAGAAAATGTTTAGTCATGAACCTTGTAATTTGCTTTGTCTTGTAAATCATTTGAAAAGTGATAAAATCAGATGATATGTATAAATAAGAGAATAAAGTATGGTTAAATAAATAACCAAGTAAAATGAGTTTGTATAAGATAAGTTGTTTTGTAAAACAATGTCTTGTGAAAAGTATGTTATTTGTATAAAATGTTATAAGTCTAAATTAAAATGATTCAAATAACGCTACGATATGTAATACCATACAAGCACTTATATATAGGAAGTACCAGCGGCGTATCCACCATGCTTGTATCATATTACACACGCCTAGTTACTTAAATCACTTACTCAAACCAAACCACCAAGATGTAATGTTTAACAATTGTAGAAGTGTTTATGTATAATCAAATGTCAAAATGTTTATGTGAAAACCATGTCTAATGTCTATGTCTAATGTAAATCACGAATTGTGTATATCAATGTCAAAATGTTTATGTTTGATGTAAATCATGTAATGTGTATCCAAAATATCATGTATGGTAAGTGAAATATATCAACTCAACCATATGTAAAATGCACAAAAACAAGGTATTGAAGTAAAACATGGTTTAAATCAAAGTTATGTTTTGTGGAACAAAATGCATGCTATACTGATATAAACATCTATGCGGTATTGTAAAAATTCATACATCCAAGCCTTGCGACTGTAGAATAAACCCTAGCACAAAGTCTAAGGTCCACCTAGAAATGTATTCAGATTCTGTCATTCCTTCCAATCCAAACAAACCCGGGATTTCAGGAATGGGAGTTGTTAAGTCCTATGGTACCACTACCTACTATCGAGCGGCATGATCGGTGTTAATGAATGTACATTGTCCCATTTAAACAAACCAAATGTCATACCAAAATGTAAGCATGTGATGAATAATAAATGTACTAAGTATGCACACAATGGACATACATAGCATAGAATGTAATGTAAAATAATGTACTAAGTATGCACACAATGGGAATACATAGCATAGAATGTAATGTAAAACAATGTACTAAGTATGCACACAATGGGCATACATAGCATAAAATGTAATGTAAAATAATGTACTAAGTATGCACACAATGGGCATACATAGCATAGAATGTAATGTAAAACAATGTACTAAGTATGCACACAATGGGCATACATAGCATGAAATGTAATGTAAAACAATGTACTAATAGTGTACTAATGAACATAGCAAGTATATGATATGAAAACATGGAAAGCATGAAAGTAACAAGTAGGCACATGTGTTTCACCCCAAAACAGTTTGAAAACACTAAAAGAGGGGTCTATGTACTCACTTGAGATTGCTCAGAAGTCCTAAGATAACCACCAAGCAATGCTAGAGATCACGGAATCAAACGGCACCTAATATAGGTAACTATGTTAATGAACCGGACCTATATCGGAGGATCGGATAGAATGAGGGCTCGTAAACCAAATGAGTATGGGAACTCATGTAGTATGGTTTAACAAAGCCTACATACTAAATGAAACCTAACCTAAGTGCTTACGACCCGTTTAGGTAGCTTATCCTACTTTAACGCGTCGTTCGCGTAATACGCGTTCGGACTGCCTAACTAATCCTATGACAAGTAAAATATGCCTTAACATGTCTAATATTGTTGCCCAATATATTTAGATGTCAAAAGTTATGTTACATATGCTTAAAATGAATTTTGGCGTAAAAAGGGCATTTTGGTAATTTACCTAAGGCATATAAACTACCTATCATACAACTACTTAAACGAAGCGACCATAAGGTATAACCTCGGAAGGTTATTCCCTATATACTATGGTCACCTAATGTGTTTGGTCGGATCCTAATGATCGACCAAACGGGTCGGGTTCGAAAGTATAAGCGATTGTTTAGATCGCTTACCTTACGACCCTATATAAGCACTAAACTAAAAGTGACGAGCTAAGCATGTTAAAACATGCTTAACTAAGTTTAGAAAACAGGTTTGGTATCAAAACAAAAGGTTTTGATACCCAAGAGTAGTTTGGTTACAAAATACGCACGAATGCGCATTTTGGCCGAAACTACGACTCGTCACTGAGCCTAGATAACGTGATAATCAGTAGGTATAGTCACTAGGGACTATGACCATCGTGATTACGCTCACGTTATGAAGTTCAAACGAACTTCGCATTGACCATAAACTGGTCAACGCAGAAAGTCAAACAAAGTTTAACTTTTAACGCTAAAACGCATAAAAGAACGAAGGAACACTTACAACGGGTCCCCACAAGCTAATCTCGATCCAAATAACTCAGGTATGAAGCAAGGGCTTCAACTTAGAGCACTTTTGATCAGATTTGTGAGGAAGAAGTGAAAACTAAGGTGGGTATTTATAGTAAATGGACCACCGTTAGGATCGTTTCTCGAATATCGTGATCGAATCTCATCCGTACACTTGTTGGAATGTTATGGTAACTCAATTTGCCCCCACCACCAGAGATTGACATGTGGCATTGTCCTTTGGGGGGGTTGAAAGGCTGTTAACAGCAGTCAAAACGAGTTTCTGCATCTGGCCCCTGCTTACGGACCGTAAGGGTGATGGCTTCCGGTCTGTAAGCCATCAACTTTGGCAGAATTACACTTTTGGTCCCTGCACCTTGTTTCGTTGCGTAACGGCACTTCTAACACCCGTCAAACCCAATTTCAAGCTCCACAATGATGTTAAGACATAGGGAACATGAAATATGCTTGAAAACATCTCGGATGTCGGTTCGTTTGGCCGTACGGTTACGATGTTCGGTTAATTACGACGGAAGTCGTAACGGACGCAAAAACGGTCCAAAATGCGCGACGAATGGAATTTTGACAAGCCAAACACTAAAGCATAATATTATAATGCTTACATAAATTTTTGGATGTCCGGATGTATTCAGAACGTAAGTTATGTGCAAAGGATACAGATATTTATACATGTCCCAAGTATGAAATACAATTTTCATTGATACAGTATTTGTTTGATGGCCGTGGAGGCACAGGTGTCACAACTGGTTTGCGTTCTTCGAATCCGCCTGTAACTCAAAGTTTCCTCTGGTGTACACGACTACCTACAACGTACTATGATCTATTAGACGAGCGGGTCGTGCCTTGACTTTGTATTAGTTAGTGCCTTCGAGTTACGTTTCTTTGTGTCTTCAATATTATTCCAAGTTATATAATTATTTGTTAAAATAATAAATATTTTAACTTAAATTATATTTATTAAGTTTTGGAATAATAGATAAAACAATATATATTAGCTTGATACTTTTCAAGTATCTATACATGTATTTCCTTCCCAAGGATGGGTGTATTTGTATTCGTATCCTTATACTTGTATATTTTTGCCATGTATTTGGGTCGTATTCCGGAGTGTATTTATACGCACGAGTATACGTATTTCCTTGTAATTGTTAAGTATCTTTATACTAAATTTTGTATAAGTTTTTCCGGAATAATATCTCTAGTAAAAAAAATACATATATATTTCCGAAATATATATTTTAAGAAATATTACTTAGAAAAATTATTTATAATTTTTCCCTTGGCAAAAATATTTGTAATTTCATATAAGTTCCAAAAATAATACATTTTCAAGTCTAACTTAGAAAATATATATAAACCCATTTTTCGTCCAAAAATAATATATTTCAAGGAAATACATTTTCTCTTAAAAATAACGTATTTCATGTTTGTTCGAGAAAATATATATATTTCTTCCAAAATAATATATCTTCTAAAATTTCAAGAAAAATATATATTTTCACTTGCCAAAAATAATATATTTTTCTCTTGTCAAAAATATGATATATTCTTGTAATAATTGTAAAAATCATATTTTTGTTTCCTTGGTGTCCAAAATATTATTTACCAAAAATATACTTGTGAATAAGTTTTCTGGAATATTCTTGTAAGCTGTATTCCTTTGTTCGGTTTTTCCAATATTTTGGGTATTCTTTGTATATTTATTCCTTGAAATTTTGGTAATATTTTGGATTGTAATTTCTTGATATTTCGATGAGTTATATTATTTCATGTCCTAAAATCATATAACTAATACAAATAATATACAAATAATCACACACATGGTACCTTATAAATATATATTTCCTAAATACATAGTCACTTTTATTTGTAAAAAACCAACCTCCAATTTCTGTAACAAAAATTATGGCAAACTTTATGTGAAAAATCCATGGTTTAAAATACATTGTAAATGTTTGTTTAGAAATATTTTTCTAAGTGTTTAATTTCTAGAAAAATTTCGCCATAGTTTCCCCTAAAAATGGAGGTTTCCATACCTTGAGGTTATATCATTTTCTTTTGTAAATTATCACAATCAATCAACAATCAACAACAAACAATCTTTACTTACCAATTTTGTCAAAATCAAGCATAATCTACTTCTTCATCTTGTTACCCTTTAAAAATTTGTAGTAACTTACTAATGTTTTTAGTAAGTCTTGTTACCCTTTAAAGTATGGTTGATCTTTTAAAAACATCATTTTTTAAAAATTTAGATCTTTACAACTTATGATCATATTTTCTAAAAATGTTTCTTCATGTATTTTTCTTGTTACATACATACTTCTACACTTTATTAACCACCAAAAATAAGGTTTATTTGTTTAAGAACCAAGATTAAGTAAAACTTTTATTTTTAACTTGGTTTCTTGAGAAACCATCCATGAAATTTTAGATCTACAAGTATTACAACCTACTTTGATCATTATTTTACAAGAAAACCACATATTCTTTCAAGTTCATGTTCTATGTGAGGATGATCTATAATCCTACAATATTCTCACCCTCTCATCTTGCTAGATTATGTTTTTAATCATGATCTAGCAAGATCATGCGATGATCAACATCAAGTACATGAATAAACAACAATCATCAAGCATAACATCACATAAACAACATAGTTTCTTCATGATTTAAGCTTATGTTCAAGTTTTATTCTTGTGATTCTTCATGTTCTTCAAGTTAATCAACATGTATCATCTTTTAACCACTAAGATAAGATGAGAAATGGAGTGTATGATGTTCTTACCACTAGCTCAAGGCTAGGGATGCTCAAGAGAAGAGATAGAGTGGATAAAAGCAATTAAAGAAGGTCCTTGAACTTCCGAAAGCTCCTCGCTTCCTTATGCAACCTCTGACACACTTGTATATGCTTGGATTGGATGTGAAGTGAACGAAGGTGAGGGATGTGGGGATGGGTGTCTTCGGCCGTAAGTGGGGGAGGAGGAAGAAGAAAGTGTGGTGTGTTGTGAGTTTGAGGAAATGAGCTTAATGTGTTAACTTATAACCTATCTTATGGTTTTATCTCATGTATAATGTGTCTAATAAAGCAAAAACAAGATCTATTATTAAATTAAAACAAATCACAATGTGTGGGCCATGTTGGCCGATTACATAGGTGGGGGGTATGTAGACTAGGTTCCAACCATTAGTTAGCATTTAGGTTAAAATCCAAGTATCTAGTTAGGGATTTAGTTATTAGATATTAATATGGTGTGTTATGATGTTCGGGGATCATAACTAGCTTGGTAATGTTAAAACAGTGCTTCTAGTGAAATTTGGTGATTCGGGTAGTGTCCGGTTGTTCGGTTGTATACCGGTTCGTTAAGGTGCTAAACTATGCAGTTTAGTGTGCTTTATGTATCCTTTTATGACACTTTTGATTCCTGACACTTAGGAAAGCATTCGGGACTATTTAACCATATTTCTGCATGATATTAATGTGTTTAAAAGCTGATTTTGCTGATTTTCTGCAGAATTCTGCAGTTTAAGTGAGTTTTAGGCACTTTTCGGCACTTAAACTATCTCTAGGAAGGCAGTTTTGTGATCCTTACTTTCCTACACACTATACTAGTGTCATACTTGGTTTCTGGCCCATTCTGTGTCTCAATACCTTGTCTGTCTATGTACTGAACTCCGTCAGCATTTTTCCCGGTTTGTCTGATAACAATGCTAACTGTGTTTCGTGCATCATTTAAGTCAATAAAGTTCTCATGCAATAATGATATAACATTAAGCAATATGTGATGCACATGTAAGTATAAAGCAGTAATCAGAAGGCAGTTCAAATCATTAATTGTAATGCAGCACAGTCATTAAGCAATTATCCTAGTTTAATAGTTCTACTGATACCTAGAATTTTGACAGTTGTCACATTCTCCCCCTGTTAAGAAAATTTCGTCCTGAAATTTTAATCTACATTAACTCCTTAGGGTTTCCTTATGCGTGTATGGATATGAATAATACCAAAGTAAATAACCACAAACCGAATCAAGACCTATTGAATCAGGTGAATCCAAGGACATATTATAACATTAGGAACCCAGCGGTTAAAAGGTATATGTTCCAGAATTTGATGTTAAAGGATACGAGATGTATAGATGTATAACCTAGTGTAACTTAGTTAACAGGGGTTCGACAAAAGAGGAGTTTTGACCGATAGAATTCCAAACGATCGTTTACAATGTGCACATGAGTTTTAGAAACAATAACATCCGCTAGATGAACTCAGAATTAGCAAGCTCAAATGTAATAGTGAAATGAAAATGATCCGTCAACTTCCAAAAAATAAATGAATAAAATTAGTGTGTTGACATTATTGAATTGCAAGAATACGCCGAAATGAAATACAATCGAATCTGGTGTATCATTGTCTTAATAAATAGTTGCATTAAGAGTGTTTAAATGACGAGCCAAACAAAGTATGCGTAGTTTTGTGTGAAACGGTTGACCATGATTAGCACAAGCTACAAGTTTACACCGACACCACAAGGTGTCGTAATGACGTAATTCAATAATAGCGGTGACCGAACAAGTTCACCATGTTTGAAATCAGACGAAAGTGTAATGAAGCGAACCTGAAAACTTGATTCAAATGGCATTGAAGGATTTCTCAATTTAATATAGAACACCAAAGAACTACTGCCTCCGATCGAAGATGAAAAATAATGAATACTGCAGGGCATTCGATCGATAATGAAAGAACCGTTAGAAGGTACATTGGGATATAAAATGAATTTATGTACCATTGTCTTAACACACGATTGTGTTAAGACTGCTTTAATCGTGATAAAACAAAACGGATTTAGAACAAGTCAATAAATAAACAATTAAATCCACGTATGAGATGCGTAAGTGAGATTAGCGCAAGCTTCAATTTAGTGAAAACATCACCTCAACGTGTCGAAATCAATAGACGACTTAATGGGGCCGTAGACCAAACAAGTCTACTACAACTCAGGACAAAAGAAACACTGGCAAAAATGAAATTGAACATGATGCTCTCAATACATCATATGGTGTCTTGAATTGAAGATGCGAAATGGACAAGTTCAAGCAATTGAACTTGGTTTTAGCGAAATTTGACAATAAATACATGTATCGACAAGGGAATTTTTGGCATGGTTACAAGGATAAACCATGTATGTAACTTGAAAAAAAAAGAAGTTTCAAGAAAGTGTGTTGGCTTGGTAGCAAAGGAGCCAACCATTACAATAATATAGGTCATTCGAATCACAAATCAATAATTAGATTTAGCAAAATAATATTTGAACTTTGATGAAGCGCTTATTTGAAACGAAACCACATGCATAACAAATGGTGCATGCGTAACATATGAATTTCCAAGAAATGAAACAATGAGTATTCGCTATAATGAAGAAATGATCAAGTGCCGAGATAAAGGAGTGTCCTCTTTAATGAAGAAAATTGTCATGATGCAACTACCCTTAAGAGGAGTAGAGATGTAAAAATATACTGGCTAGATGCAAAAATGGAAATTTCAATAAAAGAAATTTGAGTACTTTATCTGTTCGGTTAACTGTAATAGCATATACATCAGGATAGTGGGGTTTGCTTGAGTTAACGGACGTGGTTCCTAGGTGTTAACCTTTAGAAGAGTTTTGACCTAAGTTCCTGAAGGTTCTAAATACGTGTCTCCTAGATTCTCAGAGTTTTGTATTATGTGTCTAACTGTTTGTGCATCATGTAGAAAACGTAATATTAGCGTATGTTTAAAACAAGTTGTTGACTCACTGTACCTTGGTATACTTCTTCCTAAATTCGTTGTTGGCGATAGCCTGATCGAAGATCGATCTTGGAATAGTAACTTGATCCCTGAAGTTGGTCGAATAAATTATCATTCCTAGGCAAGGAATACCGATTCTTGATGGTTAGCTTGTTCAGCTCCCGGTAGTCCATACACGCTCGAAAGCTACCATCCTTCTTTTGACAAACAGAACTGGAGCTTCCCAAGGCGAGAAGCTTGGCCTTATAAATTCCTTATCTAGCAAGCCCTGGAGTTGTGTTGACAACTCCTGCGTTTCCGAAGACGCAATTCGGTAGGGTGCCTTGGCTACAGGCGCGGCGCCTGGAACCAAGTTAATATGGAATCCGACTTGTCGTTGGGGCGGTAATCCTGGCAAGTCTTCAAGGAAGACTTCAGGATATTCCCTTACCACAGGGGTATCTTCGAGCTTACGTTCTTCGGCTTCCTTGTCCACGACGTTTGCCAAGAAGGCAGCACATCCTTTACGTAAAAACTTTCATGCCTTCAAACAACTAATAATCCGTAGAGGAGTATCCTGCTTCTCTCCAAGAACCACGGTCATTTCTTCATTCTCCATCGGGTTACGAAAAATCTTCTTATGGAAAACAATATCTGCACGCTTACTCGACAACCAACCCATCCCAACTACAACGTCGAAGCTTCCTATTTCAGCTGGCAGAAGATCTGACAAAAACTCACGCTCTCCAAGCTCTATACCGCAGCCTCTAATCACTTCGTTGGTTTCTACTAACTTCCCATTAGCTAGTTTTATCAAGTACGGAATATTTAACTTACTTGCTACTAAGCCAAGTATATTCTTAAACTCTAGGGATACGAAGCTATAGACTGCACTAGTATCAAATAGCACAAATGCAAAACTTTTGGTTGATAGAGAATGTACCAGTAACCACATCTGGATCCTGGCATGCTTCACGAGCTCCGATGCTGCACGCTCTTCCACGGTCCTGGTTATTCTTTGGGCAATCCTTCCTAAAGTGCCCCACGTCCCGCATTCGAAGCAACCTGGAGCTCTACCATTATCGTTTCCACCTTGGTTGCCGTCATCATTTCCTCCTTGTCTAGGGTACTTCGTTCGACATGCATGCTTGTTGTGTCCTTCCTTTCCGCACTTATTGCACCAAGGCTTCAGACATCGACCTTCATGGTGAAACCTGCACTCATCACATCTCGGCTTAGTCCCCAAGTAAACTCTCCGGAAATGCCCTATGCCACCACAACCTTGACCTTGTTCTTGATTATTATTGTTTCCGTCTTGACGACCGTTGTTGTCGTTTTCTCCACGGTTTCCGCTGCCATCCTGACCTTCATTCCTATGTCCGGTACTGTACCAACATGTCTCCTTAGGGTGGCCAACTTTTCCACAAGTTCCACATTTCCCGTACCTGCATCGCCCATTATGATATCGTAGACAGTTGTCGCACTTAGGTGGGATGCCCATGTATTCTCTCCCCTTTTTGGCTTTGCTGTTTTTGTTTGCCCGATCACCTTTTTGGTAATCAGCGAGCTTCCTTTTGTTCTTTCCAGATGACTCCACCTGAGTTCCCTTCTTCTCATTAGGGGTTGAGAGTTTTTTCCAATCTAAGTGCTTCTTTAGTGAGCGCCACACTTAAGTTAATCGCATCGGCAGTTGCTGGAGGCTTTGATGCTGTCATCAAGCTCAGAACCTGGGGCGCCATCCCCCAGATGAGTTGTTCGATCCTCTCAATCTCTGGTTCCACTAGGTATGGGACAACTCGCGCCAAATCATGAAGTCTCTGTACATATTCCGCCACCTTTGGACCTTCCGTCTTTAGTTTCCAGAATTCAATCTCCAGCTTCTGGATCTCCATCTGGGAACAATACTCCTTACGCATCAATTCTTTCAACTCATCCCATGTCAAAGCATATGCAGCAGCCTCACCCATTATCTGAACCCGAAGGTTCCATCGTGACAGACCCACATCTTGAAACAATCCAGAAATGTATGTGACTTGTTGCTCTGGAGTACATCCGCTCATTTGCAGAACAGAATCCATGTTCTCGACCCACTTCACAAAAACTACGGCACCTCCAGTGCCGTCGAAGTTTAGAGGCTTGCAGTCCAAAAACTGCTTGTATGTACAGCTTGTACCCAAGCAACATCGTTACAGAAAGCATTAGCAAAGCACACTTGGAATTGTCCAAACGTATTGTAATGTGTCTTAGGTGACTTAAACATTACCGTTAGGTGAGTTATTCCCTGAGGTACTTCCACTGTGTCTGTAGCGAAGAATCTCGTGCCGAGCTATGGCCCGTGAAATGTTCGCTCGTAATTCTGCCTTGGTCAGCCGAATGATCTCTTGATGAGACATCTTCTAAGAAGGAGTTCGGATTAGTCAGTTCTTGTTTGTTCAGAGAATGTATATAGTTGTTTAGAAGTCGTATATACATACACATATTAAATCATCATCTCAACAATCAAACAACAGCACAATCATAGCATAAACAAGTAAATGGGAATATGTTTAATGAGAACATAACAGACAAGCACATTGTTGATTTACATGTTAATGAGAACATGATGATTGGGCTTTCATTAATCATCGACCACAAAATATTGTTACATGTTTTACAAAGTGTATCATATCATAAGGGAACACAGGGTCACATTACCCTTGTCCAACAAGTCTACCAATCTTACAAAAGTCTTACAATCAAAAGGTGGTCTTCGAAAGGCTTCACAAGCTTAACCCAAAAGTGGTATTCTCATCAAAGGTAATGCATCTGCATAAAACCAAAAACCTACTGTACTAATGGCGGAGGAGGAGGAGGGAGGAAAATCAAACTGAGGACATGTGTGAGCTCCTCCTCGAGCTTGTGCACATAACGAAGCAAGTAACGGATCTGCTTCTCGACCGTAAGAAATCGAGCATCAAAATCTGGAAAAGGAGTAAAAGGAGTATGTGGTCGAGCAAAAGGAGGAGGTGATGAAGGAGGGGGAACGGAAGCATGCTGACAAGGACACGGTAAAGGACGCGGTACCGACTCAAGCTCCAAGACTCTGCGACTCATAACTTCAAATCGAAGTTGAAGCGAATAAAGTGACTCATCCTGTGTATAGCCAACAAAATGCGAGGGATGGTAGGGGTCTGAGGTCGGCATGGAATACGGTGGGAACCATCGGAATGGCTCATCAAGTGGTGAAGAAGTAAAAGGAGAAAAAGGTACAGACTGAGGAATGTGTGGAAAAGCTGCTGAAACATGAGGGTCATGACTAGGTCGCTGGCCTGAAGTGCCTTCCCCTGGGTGGGGTGCGGGTGTGTCCTGCAAGAAAACAATGGGTAGGTCAACACGGTGTACGTCAGACTCCACTGGGTGAAAAGGGGCAACATCAGCGGGTGCAGGTGCAAGTGGAGGAATGAATGGCTTAATAACAGGAGGGTCAACGGGTTCAGGAACTGGATCAGGTATGATAGGTGCAATGTCAGGTAAGCCAAATGGGATATGGTCATGATCAGGTAAAGGCTTAGGAGCAGGTATCGGCTCAGGATCAGCAGGTGCAGCATCGGGCTTATCATTAGGAACAAAGTCTAGCTCAAGATCAAGCTCAAAGTCATGTGGAGGAGATGGTGCAGCTGACATGGCCATATCATCCTCAGAATCAGTGGCATAGCGTCGTAATCCAACTGCCTGCAAGGCGGAAGAAGTCACAGACTCAAAGGAATCTGAGACAAAGTGTAAACTAGTGTCAGAGGAAATCTCAATAACAGGGTTCTCAAAAGGTGGAATAACAACAACGTCCCCATCTAGCTTTCCATCACCATGGGCATCATTAGAAGGACCATCAACAAACAAATCAACGTCAACATCAATCAAATCATCAAAAGGCAAATCCTCGAGTGGAATGGCCACTAAAGGAACGGGAGCGAGGATCGGTGCCACGACATGCTCACCATCGGGATGATCGATGATAAGATGATCATGGACTCGGGTGGGAACCACAAAAGGATCCTCGTCTGGAATGCCATCAGCAAGCGGTAAGTCATCTCCAAAGTCAGGCAACGCGAATGGCTGCAAGTCGTCGTCGTCGGACATCATCTCCGGGTCACTCTCTGAATCCGATGTGAAGATCTCTGGCTCTGGCATAACCTCATCTTCGGAGACTACTGCCATGGGATCATGGTCGTCGGACAATCCGCTATCAAACGACGACATAGTTTCTGTAACAGAACAATTACAACATATGCACATATATTAACCACTGTCATTAAGTATGCAAGAAAATGTCAATGCATCATGAAATCATGTATCCTTCCTAGTCTACCAGACTAAACCACCTAATCTCCCAGACTAAACCACCTAGTCTCCCAGACTGAACCAACTAGTCTCCCAGACTAAACCACCTAGTCTCCCAGACTGAACCAACTAGTCTCCCAGACTAAACCAACAAAGTAACTGTGCATTGTGTTTCTTGTCTTTTTATTTTGTAAAAATGTTTGTTCCCTGGATCTGGGCGTTTTTGTGTATGCAATGAAAACATGTTGTAAAAACATTTTCGTGAGAGCCCTAATGATTGTAGTCTAAACTCGAGAAAGAATCCTAGTTCGCTACAATCGAAGCTCTGATACCAAACTGTCACACCCTGACTTTTGCTGAAGCGTGATTATGTGTGACTTGCTTAATATCATTGCATTCAACCATAACAAACAACTATATGATAAAATCAAAGATGTTCATCCATTGATTAAGTTTTAAAACATTACAAGTAACAATTGCTCTCAAATCCCAAACGCAGACTTCAAGTTTAAAATACAACACCAACAGGTTTTAAGTTCCATAAGAACTTCTCAAAAGACTCTAATGAAAACTAGGCATTGAAATATGTATCCTATCCAGGATAGGATACACACTCCAAACCATTCGACACCGGATGACATCTTTTATTCCAAACAACACTGGAAAACTCCAACGCCCGCCAGATCCATACTTATTTTCCTGAAATACATGTAGTTTGAAAACATCAACAAAAGTTGAGCGAGTTCATGTGTTTAGTGTGTGAGCTCGAGTAAACTTTGTAATCACTATAAGTGAGTATGCATTTTGTCAAACCCTGGTATGAAAGCAACAAGGAAAAACAGATCATTAATGGTTTGCAAGGACATTAATATGTGTGACGTGATGCAGGAAGACTCAATCCTAGTAGAATTTTGCCACGGCTTCAGTTTGAAGACATAGTCACCTCATGGGCCAAACCCCGGTCCACATGGGTGTGGGCTCGCTACACCCAAATAGATCTATCACTCATGTCCCTTGGTCCTACAACGAGGATTAATGGTCTTAAGCGTCATACCCACCACTCACATGATCTAGCAGTACCCTTCCTTAGCTAACCATACCACGTATAAACGTTTGTAAACAGTTTGTAACATGTGCTTCACCCCCGAAGTTATAAAACCGAAAACAGTTAAAGAAAAAGGGGGAGCATGAACTCACTCGTTTGCGTTCTTCGAATCCACCTGTAACTCAAAGTTTCCTCTAGTGTACACGACTACCTACTACGTACTATGATCTATTAGACGAGCGAGTCGTGCCTTGACTTTGTATTAGTTAGTGCCTTCGAGTTACGTTTCTTTGTGTCTTCAATATTATTCCAAGTTATATAATTATTTGTTAAAATAATAAATATTTTAACTTAAATTATATTTATTAAGTTTTGGAATAATAGTTAAAACAATATATATTAGCTTGATACTTTTCAAGTATCTATACATGCATTTCCTTCCCAAGGATGGGTGTATTTGTATTCGTATCCTTATACTTGTATATTTTTCCCATGTATTTGGGTCGTATTCCGGAGTGTATTTATACGCACGAGTATACGTATTTCCTTGTAATTCTTAAGTATCTTTATACTAAATTTTGTATAAGTTTTTCCGGAATAATATCTCTAATAAAAAAATACATATATATTTCCGAAATATATATTTTAAGAAATATTACTTAGAAAAATTATTTATAATTTTCCCTTGGCAAAAATATCTGTATTTTCATATAAGTTCCAAAAATAATACATTTTCAAGTCTAACTTGGAAAATATATATAAACCCGTTTTTCGTCCAAAAATAATATATTTCTAGGAAATACATTTTCTCTTAAAAATAACGTATTTAATGTTTGTTCGAGAAAATATATATATTTCTTCCCAAATAATATATCTTCTAAAATTTCAAGAAAAATATATATTTTCACTTGCCAAAAATAATATATTTTTCTCTTGTCAAAATTATGATATATTCTTATAATAATTGTAAAAATCATATTTTTGTTTCATTGGTGTCCAAAATATTATTTACCAAAAATATACTTGTGAATAAATTTTCCGGAATAATTTTCTAAGCTGTATTCCTTTGTTCGATTTTTCCAATGTTTTGGGTATTCTTTGTATATTTATTCCTTGAAATTTTGGTAATATTTTGGATTGTAATTTCTTGGTATTTTGATGAGTTATATTATTTCATGTCCTAAAATAGTATAACTAATACACATAATACACAAATAATCACACACATGGTGCCTTCTAAATATATATTTCCTAAATACATATTTAGTCACTTTTATTTGTAAAAACCAACCCCCAATACTTAGGCTATAGGGTGTGGGGGTCATGATTGGGTCATGATTTGCCACATAGGCCCATTATTCATGCCCTATACCACCCCCTAATTAAATCACGGTGGTTCGCGTGAATTAAACCACGGCAACCACGTCCCTCTTTTTTCCATTATTCACGCAAACCCTAACCCCACCATCAAAAAGAACAATCGCAGCAGCAAATTCTTTTCCTTTGTTTGCGACAATCAAGATTCACAAGAGAAGAATAGCAGATATTTTGTTCCACAGGTACTTGTTTTATATGTTATGTATTTTTAATTCACAATCGCAAATTACGTAATCGTAATCTACACTGGTTTGATGCGTTGGTTCTGTTTTCTGATTATCATCATCCTCTTTTTCGTTTTTCTTTTAATTTGTTTAATTGGGGCATTGATTTTGCTTTTGATCTGTCTGTGCATATACAAGTGACGAGTTGAAAAAAAAATTAATGAATAGCAGATATGTGTGTTTACTGATCAATGTGTGTTTACTGTGCTTCTCTTTTAATATATTTGTATGTGTATTTTTACTAAGTGATGTAAGGGTGATATCAATACAACTGGAGTTAGAAGGAATGCTATAACATTGACATCATTTGTTAAACACAGTGATTTTCTTAATTTTTCTTGTTGGTGTTTCTTTGTGTGTTTATGTAAGTGCATTATATTTCAATGAAAGTAAGACCAAAGTAATATTGTCATGCATATATCAAAATTCATACGAAAGTTATATTGTCTTATTTTATCTGTTGTTTGTCAAAATTCAAAAATATAAAGCAACTTGTCCATTTATGCAATTCTTTTTCTGTGTTTGACATTAAGCTATAGTTAATACTACCATGGATCCGAACAACCCGAACAACACAAACAACCCGAACAACCAGCCACAAACCCCGTGGACGCCCTCCGTTGATCCGATGTGGGCGACTCCACAATTTTCTTTTACAAGCTACAATCAAGTTCCTAATGCGTTCAACCAACTCCCTCAAACCCCGACTCCTAACGCTTTCACGCAACTCTCTCAAACCCCGAATCCTAATGCGTTCACGCAACTCCCTCAAACCCTTCCACCTACTAGTTTATTTCAACTTCAACAAATCCAATTTCAACAACAATATCAGCAACAACTTAAAACGCTCCAACAAAGCCAAAGTCGGCCAGTTCATACGAAAGTCCAATCGCAACCGACACCCCTTCGTTAGACGATTTGGATGACATTGCCGTTGTACCCGAAACCCAACCTCAAAGTTCTAAGAAAACATCTTCAAAAAAGCGTTCACAGAGGCCGGAACAAGAAAATTTAACCACCGGTAGAGGTCAAACTTGGACATCGATCGAAGAGTTGGCGTTGGCAAGGGCGTGGACCAATACGTCTACGTGTCCGATCGTAGGTATGTTATACTTTTGTATTTATACTAAAATAATATTTTATTCAAGATAAAACAACATTTATTTACACGTTGATACTTTTTTTGTAGGTAATAATCAAAAGTCTGGTAGTTTTTGGAAGGAGGTTTGCAACAAATTTCATGCTTTGATGCAAAAAGAACCGTACCGAGAAGTGAACTCAATGGGCTCAAAGTATCGAGAGATGAATAAGAAGATATCGGCGTTTTGTGGTTATTACAACAAGGCTCATTCGAATCGGCCAAGTGGGGCGAGTGATGAAACGGTTTTTGCCATAGCTATGTCAAAATACCATACGAAAGAACGTAGTGCGTTCACATACGTAGGGGCTTGGGAAATCTTTAAAAATTGTCCCAAGTGGGCACCGGTTCCTAACGAGGTGGCAAGAGCAAAGAGGTGTAAAACATTCGAGTCGATAGAGCATAGTGCCGGTGATTCGGATGTGCGTTACCATATTAATATTAATGACGAACCCGAGTTTGACGATGAAGTTACGGAGATTCCAGAATTGAAGCGCCAAAAGGGTAGAGACAAAGCAAAAAAGGAAGCGGCGGCCAAAAATAAAGAGGCGTCGACAAAAAATGAAACTCCGGGTGAAACGAAGGTGGATAAGTTGATGAGCAAGTTCACCGAATTTAACGAAATACAAGCGGCGAGACTTAAGTTGAAAGAAAAAGAAATGCAAGAAGCGGCCGATCGTGAAGACTTTAAGCTAATGGCGACAAACATCACTCGCTCCCGGAAAAAGATAAAGAAGTGTTGCAAAAAATGAAGGCGAAAATTGCTCAAAAATGGGGTCTTTAAATTATGTCGTTATCATTTTTTATATTTTCTAGTTTTCGTCTTTAATTTATGTAGTTTAAATTTGGATGCTATTTTTTTTTATTAATTTGAATATTATGTAGTTTAAATCAGAACTGTGTGTTGGTGACAAATCATATAGAAGAGATTAAAGTGATGGGTTATTTGTGGATGAGAAGCAGGTCAAAGGGTTAGACAATAACCTGGGAAAATTGGCTTGAGTTTGAGTTAACAAGTTCGGGGATTTAAGATGTATTTTTTTTCTCTTCTGTTGTATCGTGATGTGCTGGTTAACATGTCTGTTAGCCTATGCCCACCATAGATTCTTGCACTATTAATCTTACTAGTAAAATATAAAGAGCAAGGGCTTCTCTTGTATGTGTAAAACACACGTAATATACTCTAGTAGACTAGGCAAATATGGAACCAACATGTGGATGAAAAAGGATTGCAGCACTAAGAGTTGTACCAAGTGAAGTGAAAGGTATACTAACAATCATCTGTTTGTATATAGGGCAATATATATTTTCTAGTCTAAGAAATTACGTTTGAATTATCCATTTGTTTAATTGCCTTGCAAATCATATTTTTCTTATTAATTTGAATGTTATGTAGTTTTTACTAAAATTTATTTGATTTTATTTGTTGTTTATTTAAAACAAATAAAATATATTTCACAAAAAAAAGGGTAGATGGCGGTTTTGGTCATGACCACACCCTTAGGATAGTGGTTTTGGATGGTGGATGAGAGAGCGATGACATGGCGCTGACATGGAGGGTCATGGTGGTCATGAGGGTCATGACCACACCCTATAGCCTTATAATTTTGTAACAAAAATTATGGCAAACTTTATGTGAAAAATCCATGGTTTAAAATACATTGAAAATGTTTGTTTAGAAATATTTTGCTAAGTGTTTAATTTTTAGAAAGATTTAGCCATAGTTTCCTATAAAAATGGAGGTTTCCATACCTTGAGGGTATATCATTTTCTTTTGTAAATTATCACAATCAATCAGCAATCAACAACAAACAATTTTTACTTACCAATTTTGCCAAAATCAAGCATAATCTACTACTTCATGAACTTGAATATTTATAAAAATTTGTAGTAACTTACTATTGTTTTTAGTAAGTCTTGTTATCCTTTAAAGTGTGGTTGATCTTTTAAAAACATCATTTTTAAAGAATTTAGATCTTTACAACTTTTGATCATATTTTCTAAAAATGTTTCTTCATTGATTTTTCTTGTTACATACATACTTCTACACTTTATTAACCACCAAAAATAAGGTTTATTTGTTTAAGAATCAAGATTAAGTAAAACTTGTATTTTTAACTTGGTTTCTTGAGAAATCATCTATGAAATTTTAGATCTACAAGTATTACAACCTACTTTGATCATTATTTTACAAAAAAACTACATATTCTTTCAAGTTCATGTTCTATGTGAGGATGATCTATAATCCTACAATATTCTCATCCTCTCATCTTGCTAGATTATGTTTTTAATCATGATCTAGCAAGATCATATGATGATCAACATCAAATACATGAATAAACAACAATCATCAAGCATAACATCACATAAACAACATAGTTTCTTCATGATTTAAGCTTATGTTCAAGTTTTATTCTTGTGATTCTTCATGTTCTTCAAGTTAATCAACATGTATCATCTTTTAACCACTTAGATAAGATGAGAAATGGAGTGTACGATGTTCTTACCACTAGCTCAAGGCTAGGGATGATCAAGAGAAGAAATAGAGTGGATAAAAGCAATTGAAGAAGGTCCTTGAACTTCCGAAAGCTCCTAGCTTCCTTATGCAACCTCTAACACACTTGTATATGCTTGGATTGGATGTGAAGTGAACGAAGGTGAGGGATGTGGGGGTGGGTGTCTTCGGCCGTAAGTGGGGGAGGAGGAAGAAGAAAGTGTGGTGTGTTGTGAGTTTGAGGAAATGAGCTTAATGTGTTAACTTATAACCCATCTTATGGTTTTATCTCATGTTAATGTGTCTAATAAAGCAAAAACAATATCTATTATTAAAATAAAACAAATCACAATGTGGGGGCCATGTTGGCCGATTACATAGGTGGGGGGTATGTAGACTAGGTTCCAACCATTAGTTAGCATTTAGGTTAAAATCCAAGTATCTAGTTAGGGATTTAGTTATTAGATATTTATATGGTGTGTTATGATGTTCGGGGATCATAACTAGCTTGGTAATGTTAAAACAGTGCTTCTAGTGAAAATTGGTGATTCGGGTAGTGTCCGGTTGTTCGGTTGGATACCGGTTCGTTAAGGTGCTAAACTATGCAGTTTAGTGTGCTTTATGTATCCTTTTATGACACTTTTGATTCCTGACACTTAGGAAAGCATTCAGGACTATTTAACCATATTTCTGCATGATATTAATGTGTTTAAAAGCTGATTTTGCTGACTTTCTGCAGAATTCTGCAGTTTAAGTGAGTTTTAGGCACTTTCCGGCACTTAAACTATCTCTAGGAAGGCATTTTTGTGATCCTTACTTTCCTACACACTATACTAGTGTCATGCTTGGTTTCTGGCCCATTCTGTGTCTCAATACCTTGTCTGTCTATGTACTGAACTCCGTCAGCATTTTTCTCGGTTTGTCTGATAACTGTGCTAACTGTGTTTCGTGCATCATTTAAGACAATAAAGTTCTCATGCAATAATGATATAACATTAAGCAATATGTGATGCACATGTAAGCATAAAGCAGTGATCAGAAGACTGTTCAAATCATTAATTGTAATGCAGCACAGTCATTAAGCACTAATCCTAGTTTAATAGTTGTACGGATACCTAGAATTTTGGCAGTTGTCACACAACTGGTGTCTCAACCGCTTTTGTCTTAACATCTGTTGAAGCATTTGTTGCATCAACAATTGTTTCAGTGGAGGTTGGTAGTGGTGATGACGATTTTGTATTCTGCTTTTTTACAGGTGGTTTTTCTGGTGAGAGTTTTGTTTTAGGTGTATCGGAATCTGGCTTCTTAGGTTTAGCAGTGATTTTAAGTTTCGCAGCAGTGGTTGGTTTTTCTGGTGGTGATATTGGTTTAGGAAATA
This sequence comes from Helianthus tuberosus, assembly GCA_030545235.1. Classification (NCBI taxonomy): domain Eukaryota; kingdom Viridiplantae; phylum Streptophyta; class Magnoliopsida; order Asterales; family Asteraceae; genus Helianthus; species Helianthus tuberosus. Next base: position 106,391,939 of record CM060414.1, on the reverse strand, counting down.
TGACAATAGGAGATTTGTTGTGTTTGTGTGATTTTCTTCTATTTGAGGTTCCAATGTTGAGCACTTCGTCTTCCTCTTTTGTATGCTTCCTCTTCTGCTTTCGTTCAATCTCCTTATCTGTCTGTTTGTTAACGGTATCATCAATTCCCTTTTTCTTACAAGTATCAGATTTTCCAGAAGATTTTGCAGAAGTTTGCTTGGCAGGCTTTGGATTTTGTTTTGGCTGCTTCCTTGGTGTTGGTTTGCCAAAATTTTTCATGGAATCCTTTTCCCTCTTTTCAGCATCATCTGCATCGTCTTTTTCAAACACAGGTGCAGGGGTAGTACCAGTTAACTTTGCAATGCATTCTTTTATGCCCTTGATGTCAGCCTGTGTGTCTTTGTATCTTGCTTCAACCATAACTCTAATTAGCTTCATGTGGGAATTAAGTTGAATCTCAGCCAGTTCCCTTTGAGCTGCAAGAATGGGTTGTACCGAATTCCAAAGCTCTTGGCATAACTGCTGATGATAAGGTCGACTTTTGAAAGCATCCACCAACTGCTTCAATTGATCTTTCATATCAGCAACAGTTGTTTCCAAGTTAGATATCCTCTCCGTCAAATCCTGGTATTTTAATCCATCACCTAACTTAATAGGATCATCTGAATTCCAACCAGAGGTGGTTGTATCTGCTTTTGAAAGAGGATGTATTTCCAAATTTTCATTAGCAGATGCCCCTTGTTCTTGGTTCTGGGGACTTCCCTCTGCATCAGTGGTTACCTTAGTGATCTCACCCGTGGTTAACTTGAACTCACCAGTGGATACCTTGATAGACACAGCAGTGGTTGCCTTCAAGGGAGTCTGACTGATGAAACTACTGTCCAAATGTAAATCAGTGGATTTGACATTTGTAGTAGCTGCTCCACTTGAAATACCATCAAGAATTTGCTAAAATTCAAGAGGTGTAGCCTCCTCAACTGTTTCTGGGTTAGCTAATTGAACAAGTTCAGACACAGCTATTGTTGAAGTTAAACTCTCAGTAAAGTTTTCGTGGGAGGGACTGCTATCAGTCTAAATGTCAACAGCTTGAAGCAGTGTTACAAACTTCAGTGGAATAGAAGATGAAGGGATTGCTGTCAAAAGAGACATTGTCCCGGGAGAAGGGCTTTTAAGCATACTCTCATATGAGGGTATGACATCATATTGTGGTGTCCCTGTGAATACAACATGTTCCTTTTGTGAGGAATCATGAGGAGTTTGGTTTATGGGTTGAGATCTTTTCACATGTTGTGAGGAAGTAGCAATAGTGGTTTGTAGTGACATCTGTGTTGTCACAGGGTTAACCTCTGGGATCTCATCTTCCAAAGGACTCGTTTTGGTGGTTTTGGTGGGCTTTTTGGATTTTGTTTTCGTCTTTTTGGGTTTTGTTGGTGGGGGTTTCATAGCAGTGGTTGTAGTGCTGTGATCACCAAGAGCAGTGGGCTCAACAACAGACGTTTGAGGAACAGTTGTGGACTCATCTAAAATTTCCTCATTCCCCTTTGCTTCAGTTTTGGAAACATATGACTCTTTAGCCATAAGGCGAGTAAAAGTTTTAGATGTTAGACTATTCATTTTAATAGCTTTACCTTTTTCAAAAGCTTTTTGAGAAACATGTTTTTGCAGGTAGTAGCTTAATAGTCTAGGAAACATAAGAAAACCAGCAGTTTTCCCCTTTTAATAGCAACAATTTTCCCCTTTTTAATGTTTTTTAAATTTGCAACCAAATCAGCAAACAGTGCCCTGGAGTAGTTAAAATCTTTATTTGTCAAAACTGCATACCCCAATGACTGAATTTTCAAAGGTATTTCATTAAAAGAAGTAGTTTTATTTGAGAGACAGATTAAGAGAGTATGGAATAGGAATTTCATTGGTGGTGGAAAATTACCTTTAAACATAGTTTTCTTATTCAACTGTCCATCATATCCCCTCTCAATCAAGTCTTTTTGAATCTCATTTTTCGGGAAAGATGTCTTACCTGCCAAGTCGTTTACCCCAAATGTTGTTGATATGGTAGTGGGGGTAATAGCAACCGATTCACCTCCGACTTTTGAAGTTATACTTACCGCCACATTGTTTTGTTCTTCAACATTCGCATTTGCCTAGAAATCGCGGAGTGTCTCTTGGTAAATGGGTGCATCGGCGGTAAGAATGGCCTTGTATTTTGATGATGTAAGAACATCAATCATTGAATGATAGAGAGTATTGTTCTCGGTTTTCTCAATAATAGCCAGGTAGTTATGCTGCTTTTTCATCATCAGAGCCATGATCGGAATTGAAAGTTGCGAGAGGTTGACGAAGAAGTGTTGGAGAAGAAGGTGGAAACCGCTTTGATGAATTTTAAATTCAAGACGAAAGTAAAACCTCTGTTTGGGGATGAAACAGGGTTTTATAAAGTGAAAAAGTGAATGTTGACGTGTCAGAAGTTACAAAGATCTGATGGCTAACATCTGTCCACGTCAGAACCTCTGCTCTGATAATGGATGACAGTTGTTTGAAAACCACGGTTAGGCAACAACAGATGTTAGGCAACAATAGTAACTCAGCAGTCCTTAGATTAAACAGAACCTATGAGAACAGATAATACCCTTCAGCAGTGTTTGGAAACCACTGTTGGGCAACAACAGATCCTAGGCAACAATAGTAAGTCAGCAGTCCTTAGTCAAACACAGGTTTGGAAAACAGTTGTTTTCAACAGACTTTTCATATAAACAAATAAATTGATATAAAATATCAGCAGCCATTTAATGCAAAACATTTAAAAAATAAATTTTCATGGGAAAACTATAAAATTAAATATCAAAAACCGAAAGGACAAATTTTAAACCTCTGCCATAAAAAAAAAATAAAAAAAAACCCTCTTCATTTAAACACCAATAATACTCTACATGGCAAACAGAGGCTTCTACCACTTCATCGGGCACAAATGTTGTAAACAGTGGTAAATCAACAGTCGCTAGGATAAACAGAACTTATTAAAACAGACAATACCTTTCAGCAGTGGATGAATTTTTATCCAAACAGAAGTTGATTCAAAACATCAACAAATACTATGAAAACACTGATAAGTCGTTTTAACTTGATTTTATATATTAAGACTTATGATTATGATGCAATAATAACCAACAGTTGTTTTCCACAAACTTTTAAGAGTTTTTTTTCCAATATTTAAAAAAATAGCTATTTTTTAAGAATGGAGTTTTCATGTTCTGAAGACATTTTACAAAGATCTGTTGGGAAATAACAGATGTTCAGAACTTCTGTTGTGTTAATGGTTGACAATTCTTTGGAAACTGCTGTTGGGAATAACATATGTTGGCAACAGTAGCAACTCAACAGTCGTTACATAAAACAGAAATTATAAGAACAGACAATACCTTTAAGCAGTGGATGAATCTTTAGCCAAACAGATGTTTTAAAAACAGCTGTTTTCAACAGACTTTTAAAGATTTTTGACAAATTTTTTAAAAATACCTATTTTTTAAGAATGAACTTTTGATGTTCTGAAGATATTATAGTGTTTTAATCATCAACAGACGATGATTCCAAACAGTTCTTCTCTTTTGGCAAAATTTAATTTTAACAGACCTTTACAATAGCAGTTATCAACTCTAACAACTGTTGTTGCTCAAGTTAGTAAAAATAAAATGCTCTACAAAGATTAATAGAATTAAAATTTACCTATCAAATATGATGATAGATCAACAATTACATCGAGTACTGAATAACGAAATTTAATAATCTAAAGACACTGATTTCAAGCACTGGTCAACGAAATTTAATAATCTAACAGCAAAAACTAAGAAATTTTAGCTTCAACTCCATTGAGTACTGAACTTATCTATGTATATCTTTGAGCTTCGCCATGAACTCCAAGTCTTTATCTCCGCACTCTATATTACTGACAACACAAAGGTCACATATGGCAGTTGAAGGCATCACCATCAGGTTTCTGGACACCTGGTCTCTCGTAAACAGACCAAGATGCAATCCATCAAAACACCTCTTCAGCTCTTGAAGAGTAGCCCTATCCTCATATACTTGATCCAGCGATACTTTAAATCATCAAAATCTACAGAAGGGTATGATGACATTTTTAACTTGTATATTTCTTCAAGTCTGATGTAAAAGAAGGATATTATGGTAGTAAAACGTGATGAAAAACAACTGAACTGACAATCATATTATATAGTGAAATAGCTAACAGCCCAAAGGTCAGACTTAATTTCACCGCACCATTAAACTAATCTAGGAGGCAAAAACGTGTACATTTAATATAAACATATAAATTCATATATTTCAAAACAGCAGCCATTTAATGCAAAGCCTTTCAAAAATAAGTTTTCATGGGAAAACTAAAAAGTTAAATATCAAGAAACCGAAAGAACAAAAATAAATAAAAAAAACAGGCTATCATAATTACCATTAACTTCTTCATTTATCATAAAGATGCATTTTAAACACTATAAAAGGCTGATGATTAGGCTGATTGAAGAACTAATATATAATTTCGACATCATCAGCGATAATAAATACAAGAAAACCTGGAACAGCATCGGGGCTTCATGAAGCACTCCACGTTCTACACTTCAGACTTCAAGAAAGTGCAGAAGAATTTCCCACTGCTCGCTCGGAAAAAACAAAGCTGAAATATATCAACACCTTAAAATAAATATTATCAACATATATCAACAGTTTAAAGAATCCACAAACCTAAAATAACCCGCAACTGATTGTTTGAATTTTAAACAACTCTGATTAGGCTGAAATATAAAGCGAGAATTAGAATAGATCAGTTCAAAATTTAAGATTCAAAATTACAGAAAAAAAACATACCCTCAACGATGTTGCAACAATGATGTTGGAAAAATTATGTGAAGTACAAAAAGCTGTAATCGCAGATGAACAGACTGAATATGGAAATTCTGCATTCTGTAACAATCTATCTATACTTTCTATAAAAAAGAGAAAACCAAGTGACATAAGAAAAGCTGAAGTGAAACGTTGATGTGTGAAACAGAGCTTCAATGAAACAACGATGTTGGAAGAATGATATTGAAAGGATAATGTGTAAACAGAGTCAACAAATGTTCGAACAAAGAACTGTAATCGAAGATTAACCGGCTCAATCATGAGAGCTATGCATTTGAGTGAGAGAGATATGATCGCAAATATGAGTGAGAGAGATAAATTGAAATTTGAATGTGGAGCCAAATTCATATATGTTATTTATAGGGACCCAGATTCATATGTAGTTTGAATTTTGAATTTGGAGCCAGGATTTTAAATTTTGAATATGGGCAGAGGTTTGAAGCGTTTTTCTAAACAGCTGCCCTTTTGTATGTGGGCAGATGTTTAAACACTGCCTAAGAACCTACGGACAGACCTTTGAAAGTATAGATGTGGGGTAGACCTTTGAAAATTAAAGTTATTTTATATATTAAGGATTATGATGCGATAATGAATAAGAAAAGACTTGTTGGTCAGCCTCTATGGCTGCCAACTCAGCTTTTCTTATGTCACTTGGTTTTCTTCTTTTACAGAAAGTATAGATAGATTATTTAAGAATAAGGTCGGTGGGTCAATTTGACTGCTATCGAATGTACATTCCAAACATTCGCCACCGGTACTCAAATCAGGTTGTGGGTGGGAAGAAGATCTCGTCAATAACTTCCTCCCACTGTAAGTCTTCAAACTCACTTACATTTACCAATAATGGATTGATTAATAATCATATCAGATTACTGAAATCCAATAGATCTAGGGTTCACGATTTTAATCCGTATAGTTAAACCACTTAACTGAATCCACATCCCTTTGTTTGTCATCGTAGGTTACTGTAAACCCCAACAGAATGGTATGTACTTTAAGTTTAAATATGGATTTTTATATTTATTCTTATTATTGTTTCAGCTTCCTTTATCTCTGCACAGGGTTATCCTATGGTATGGTCTTCTCCCTCAGTGAGTAATATGAATTCTGTTTGATCATAATAAATCGTGGGTTATGTTATCTAGGGGTGTTCAGAAACTAGCTTCAAGATACACATCCGGATCCGGACCTCATCCTTAGGGACGGACCGGATCACATATGGACGAACACTTTAAAGACCTTCGTACCCATATCGCTGAGGACAGACATCCGTGTAGGTCCCCTTGATGTATGGATCTTTCACAGAATTGTCTTTCCAATCAAGAGTGCGGAATCCTCTTGATCAGAATATCACAGAAACAAGTAGAAAACAGAAACAACAATTCACTTTCAAACTGGATCTTTATTGATTATCTATCAAACTTGATTACAATCAATCAAGATCCCTAACCACACACAATTTCGTCCAAGACTATGCTCTCACGAAATTCTATCTCTCAAAAACTGTTTTGGCTGATTAACCTAAACCCTAAAGCCTAACCTTGTTTATATAACACAAGGTTGCAACTTTAGGCATGGGTTCCTACATGGGCTAGGCCCATTTCGTCCCCCATCACCCAATGTGGGTTTTGTTTAGCCCAAACTCTATTATTCAACTATTACAAAGCTAAACCCGCTAACTGTTTATCGTTTAACTAATTACAAGATATCCAAAGACCAAATCTAAGCTGTTGTCACAAACATGCACCAACAAACTCCCCCTTGACAATAGCTTCATAAAATAACTTTGTCTTCAGTCTTCTTGCAATCTTCATGTAATCTTGCACTGTCTTTGGTCTTTGGATAGCTTCAGCTTCAATAGCTTCTGTCAGCAACAGATGACTCCCCCTAAGCTGATGCATCCAATCACCAAATCTTCAAAAACTTTAGCGTTTGAGTAAACTCCAGTTCAGCATATGTATAGCAATCTTCAAACTCTTCAACTTTGTCTGCAATGTAGAAAGGAGGTTCTACCATGCATCCAATCAAACTCTCATCTTCACAGCAACTCATCACTTTAACTTCTCAGCAACACACTGCTTTAATCTGTATACTATAAAACAAACATCTCGAGAAACCATAAGAATTTTTCAACACAGTTGAATAAATTATTATTATTCAAGAGATTATTGCACAGATTAAGCATATTCAATTTATCACCAACACGCAAAAATTTTTAATCACACACCCTAGAACCCGCATGATTTAAAATTTTGAACTCACTTTCCAACACCGTCTCCCCCTATTAGTAACAATTCCTCCAAGAATAACAGTTTTCCGTACGTTAAGAATTTTTAAACAAAAAAAGACACTATTTTTGGATTTTTGTATTTTCTGAAAGCAAGTAAATAACAAAAGCAATAAACACTCTATTTTTGTGAGAATCACCGGTAAGAAGATCATATCAGCACAATCAAACTGTTTCACACAATTACATAATTCGTTATTTAATTTTCCGTGAAAAGCAGTCAAAGACGATTACCAGTATGTTTGTCCACTTAAACAAAATGCATGAACATTTCAAGTACCATTACCGTATGATACGTTAAGGTAATATTAATTCTGATATATTAGTGTGTCCCACTTCAGGATATACCCCCGCGATCAAGGTATGCACAAAGATTCATCGTAGTAGGTGAGTATACTGAATTCATCCGTTTTATTTTTCAACATTTAGATAATTGATGAACAGGTCAGTACTTCCGTACAGCAAAGAGACCAAAATATCTAACGAGGGCTAAGAGAAATACCATTTTTGGTACGATTTAGGCATTTTGCATATTTTGAATGACTCTCTTTGAGAGCTTCTTCATTTAAGGGTTTTGGCATTTTTAGCTCTTTTAAGATATCCTGGGTGTGTCTAGGTCAGCATATATCTGGATGCAGCAGAAGGACACCCCTGATATCCCCAGATGAAATAACAGTATAAAGACCCAAAACTTCAGATTTTGGCAATCTATCAACGCAAGATTTAAGGTCATTAAACCATACACCACTGATGTGTTCCCCACTCATACTCAGTGCATTTAGGTTTATATCACATTGGTAAGTTGATTATTTCATGCTTTTTGCCTACTGATACATCATATGATGAAGCTGCTATCACACTTAAGCAATTTAATTTCAATTTCAGTGTGACAGTCTAACTTGCTGATGTACTATCATTTCTCCTTTTCAACACAGTGATAACTCATTTTTTATTTTCTTTTTTTTTTATTTTTCATTTTTCAATGTTTTTGTATTTTTGATTTTTAAGAAAAGCAGTAAACTATTTACAAAATTCTTATGAAAAACCAGTTATTCAGGATTCCTCATCCCGTTGAGTTCGACTAAATGTTCAAAGCGAGCCCTGTCAAAAGCTTTAGTATAAAGATCTGCCAGGTTATCTTCTGTGTCGACTTAGCACTTTGAACTTCAATTTAAATCAATCAATATAAATATTTCAACAATCTCACATCCCCCGTCATGTGCCTAGAGCAGCCACTATCAACATAAGTTGATAATCCTCCTTAGCAGCTCCTGCACACACCAACTAAGAAATTAGTTAGATTGGGGGACCCAAGCCTTAATGGTCTTGGGTCGTCCAAATTCACCAACTACTGGAACATCCATCCAATATCCATTACTCCTAACTGGAGTCTTGGATCTCAGACCTGTTGATGGAATTTGATTTTGATGTCCACTAGGTCTTTGGTCCTGAAGGTTCCTATACGTATTTGGACTATTTGACCTTTGGAAATTTTGATTTTGAAACCTTGAATTTTGATTCCAAGAAGCTTGATTGTTGTAATTTCTAAAGCCATTGTTATAAAAAGTTCGACCACCATTATTTTGGTATCGATTTTGTTATTGACCTTGACTTCTGAAATTATTTAAATTTTCATTAAAATTGTTCATTCTAGGTGAACTGCTTCTAGGTCTGTCAAATCTGCCTGGTGGAGATCTAGGCTGAAATCTTGGTTGATTTCTTTGAAAACGAGGAACTTGTGGAGTTCCTTTTTCAGCCTTATCTACACCAACAACAACATTTTCTGGTTGCTTAGGAGCATATTTCTTTAGAGAATTTGAGCCTTTCTCCTCACTATCACCTTTCTTCTCAGGTAATTTCCCTCTCTGTTTTTCACTAAGTTGTGTTTCACTCTTTTTGTTAGGACAGCAGCTAGCTACATGTCCTTTAATGTGACATTTGAAGCACGATCTCCTTTTCAAAGACTTCTTAGCTGGAGTCTCTGAGGTAGATCCCTTATCAGATGGTGATGATCCCTTGGATGAACCTTGTTTAGTTTGCTTGGATTCAGATTTTTCTTTGTTTTTATTTTTAGCAAACTCTACATTTGATTCATTTTCAATAACAGTTGTTTCATTTTTCATATCACTACCTTGAACAAAATTAATCTTTTTGACAAAAGCTTGATTTTTATTCTTAGGCGGTGAATTTTTCCTTTTCAAAGGTTCCCTGTTATTGTTTTCCTTAGCCTCATCACTCTCAGATCCATCACCTTGACTTGATGTGGATGCGAAACTACTAGGTGCAGATGCCATAAAGTTTGCTAGCTCATCTTCACTAGGCAGGAATGAATAGTCATGACTAAGAGGAGGTGGAACTTCATTAAATCCCTGGAAGCCCACACTGGTCTTGTCATTACTCTTCTTTAACCCACCCATCATGTGTTTCATAACAAAAGACGAATCTCTGAATTGACTCAATTTCTTTTCAAGTTCAACAATTTTGAGTTGTGCATCTGACAACTCTTTGCATTTTTCAGAAATCTCTTTTGTTTTCTCAGCCATCATGTCATGAGCTAAATCTATTACTTGAAGTTTTTCATTTAACTTGCATGTTAAAGCTTCAATTTCACTTTCATAACATCTTATCTTTTTCAAGTATGTAGATTCATTTCTTTTAGCAAAAAAGTTTGACTCTTTTAGGTTTGACATCTCACTTACCAGACTTTGATTTTGTGTTCTCAACCTGTCAACCTCACCCTGTAGTTCACGACATCTTAAACACACAGAATTAGATTGTACCTTTTCCTCATGAACTTCTGTATTTTCATCAGCAACAACCTGTTCAGCTTCACTCTCCTTCTCTACTTCAGCATCCACTTTTGCTTCAGCATTCTCCACTTGAGCTTCAGCATTTTTCACTTCAGATTCAGCATCACTCACAGTAGTTTCAGCCTCATCAACTGACACTATCTCTGCCATGAATGCCTGAGTGGCACTCTCATTCCCCTGATATCGCTTTTGTAATGCATCCCACATATCCTTTGAATTAGTGTACTTTGTGAAGGTATGCTTGATGCTATCAGGTAAGGACATCTTTATCGCAGCCAAGGCTCTCTTTTCAGCCTCATACATCTTTTTATCATCCTCTTTCATGTTCACATAGTCTGTTCTACGTGGTCTGCCCTCATAATCATGTGTAGGGTTTATGTACCCATCTTCAATACATATCCACATACGTGCATCCTAAGATTCAATGAAAGATTTGAAGTTGTCCTTCCATGTAAGATAATTCTCCACCTTCATCATCTTAGGTGCATTCAATTTTGTCATGTTCGACATTTTAACGCAAACAGACTGGTAAAACCGTACAAAATATATCCGAAAACAGTGGTTACCAAATTACACCTTTTTATCATCTTTTTTTTTGTCCTAAAAATACGAGGAATTTAACGGTCCAAACGGTTCTGTCAAACGAGCTGTGGATCACTTTCTATTTGCGAAAACGTGAATTTTTAGTTACGCTTGCCAAAAAAATCTTCCACTTTTTAATTCCTCTAATAATTTCGCTGTCAAGTCAGTTAAATTCGCTAGTCACTTAATTGTCCAATTTCGCTGATCAACTTCACAGGTTAAATTCGCTGGTCTATTTCGCTATTACGATGACCAGTAAAGTCGCCGAAAACCGTAATAACTTCGCTGTGGAAAGTTATCCGGTTACCAAAGTCGCCTTTGGATTTAACTTCGCCGATAATTATGCTGATCTCAGTTAATTTCGCAGGTCATCAAATTCGCTAGTTTTGAAAATTGGAAACTTAATCTTCTCAGAATTCAGCAGATTTCATATCAATTTCCTGCAAAATCGAACAAGCAAATCAGCAAACTTTTGACAAATTTCTGATGAACTTAATGAAGAACACGAAAACAGGTTTCGAATCTTCAAGAAATTCAGCCAAAAACTCTTCCAGAATCAACCAAAACTTTCCTGAAAAACCTAAAACCTGCAAAACAGCAATCAAACAAAACAGAAGATCAAAACAGCCAACAAAAATCGAAAATTTTTATCAAACACACAAAAAAATTCGAAACCCTAATTGTCAGATTTCAAGAAATTTCGAAAATCTCCCTGTTTCTCCAAGCACAATTCTGAACCGAGCCTTCAAGAGCCTAATGCTCTGATACCAATTGTAGGTCCCCTTGATGTATGGATCTTTCACAGAGTTGTCTTTCCAATCAAGAGTGCGGAATCCTCTTGATCAGAATATCACAGAAACAAGTAGAAAACAGAAACAGCAATTCACTTTCAAACTGGATCTTTATTGATTATCTATCAAACTTGATTACAATCAATCAAGATCCCTAACCACACACAATTTCGTCCAACACTATGCTCTCACGAAATTCTATCTCTCAAAAACTGTTTTGGCTGATTAACCTAAACCCTAAAGCCTAACCTTGTTTATATAACACAAGGTTGCAACTTTAGGCATGGGTTCCTACATGGGCTAGGCCCATTTCGTCCCCCATCACCCAATGTGGGTTTTGTTTAGCCCAAACTCTATTATTCAACTATTACAAAGCTAAACCCGCTAACTGTTTATCGTTTAACTAATTACAAGATATCCAAAGACCAAATCTAAGTTGTTGTCACAAACATGCACCAACAATCCGTTTAAGTGCGTCTGGACGAATGACGTCATCTCAGTTGACCATTATAAATACCCAGTTCAAGTACATTATCAAGTACGATTTTCTGAACCTTCGTCCTTACTTTCTCTCTCTATTTTCTCTCTCTACCAATACTTATCCTCACGCCGGAGGGTGGTCGCAGAGGGGCCCTCCCATCTCTGCGACGAGCCTAACGGTTTACTGTTTTGCAGGTGACGTTTCTTATATCCTACAAGGTCCAAACCCCACTTACAGGCTCCGGCCTTGATCAATTTTTGGATCTTCAATTGGCGCCATCCGATTTCACAGCTCACAGTCCTTCACTTTAGTGAATTTCTTGAGCAACGAAATAACTGATCTATGGCGGCCTCGGGTTCTTTGAATTCGGGATCCATTGCAGCTAGTGTACAAGCTACAGCTCCGACGAGTCTCACTTCTATGGTTTCAGCTCCCTTGAGCTTGGGACCAGGAACAACTCTACCATTCATATTGATGCCAACTTCGCAGGCATCAGAATTCGATGCGGAGTTTCTCTCCAAAAATGCTAGTCTCTTACGAAGATTAAAAGCACAGCAAGCCAGAGATGAACAGATCCTCGGTTTACGAACCAGGCTCTTTCATAACGAAACTCCAGTAAGGACTATGGGTCCTACAATTTTCGCCTTTCCTATTTTCTCCACAGTTGTTACTTCGGAAACTTATAATGGATACGTGCAGGGTTCCTCCGGACCATATCCAGCAATGACGGTGCGAAACGATTCCCAAATTGAAAGGGTCAATGATCCGGAGCTCACCAAACCATACCATCCAGTATCCATGACGGCTAAGTCCAAATTCAGTGCCCGCATCACTCACGCCAAACTCCCTTCGAAGCTCAAAATGCCAACCACAGTAAAGAAATATGACGGTACCATGGATCCGGACGATCACATGTTCGATTTCGATGGGGCCGCACGAGTTGAGCAATGGCCGATGCCAGCCTGGTGTTTTATGTTTGCACAGACATTAACCGGGGCTGCGCGTGTATGGTTTGATGCGCTGAATGATGGAGAAATCAATGATTTTGAAGAATTCCGGAGGTTATTCCTCCAGAACTTCAGTCAACAAAGACACTACTCCAAGGAAATAACTGAAGTACACAACATCCGGAGGAAGGATGGCGAGTCTCTAGACAGTTTCATTGATCGTTTCAATCGGGAAAGTATGCAGATCAGTGGAGTCGTAGACCAACTGAGGATATCCAGCTTCTGTCATGTTGTCTGGAATAATCAGTTGGTGGAAAAGCTGCACGAAAACCTCCCAAAAATAATGGAAGTGCTCATGGAGCGGGCCCGAGCTTTCGCTCACGGGAAAAATGCATGTAATCTGGCACCAGAGACGGATCAGAAAATGTCCTCTTGGAAGAAGAATGGTGGGTCCGTATTTGATAAAGCTCCATCCGGAAATAGGGGACGATTGCACCCTTACAGCAGAAATGATCGGCCTCAGTGCAGAAGAAGTTCGGGGTCAAGGTTCTATAACCTATCAGACCTTTCCAAAACTCCTAGTGAGATTCTCAGCGCCGAAGGAGCAAACTTTCCCACACCTCCGAAACTTCGAAATCTGGGAGATAAAAACTCTAAGAAGTACTGCGACTATCACCACGCACGAGGCCATAACACGGACGATTGCTGGTCTCTAAAGTAGGAAATTGTGAAAGCAGTCCGGTCTGGCAAACTGTCACATTTGGTGAAAGAAGTCAAGGAAGGAAAATCTTCTGGCAATTCGGTGGATAATCCGAATAACCAGTCAGCAATTTGCATGATAAGAAAAAATGAACCAAGGCTTCAAACGGACCAGTCATCATATGGCCGCTTGGATGCATCAGCCGATCGCCTTCCCTCCGATCACTCAGGGTGAAGTCAAAGACGGACCGATCATCGTGTCTACGGTTATAGCAGGACACAAGGTCTGGAGAATTTATGTTGACAGCAGAAGTGCCTCCGAAATCATGTACCAACAATGCTTCCAACAACTGGCTCTACAAACCAAGGCAAAGCTGATACAAGTATCTATGTCGTTGGTAAGCTTCTCCGGAGAAGTGGTTCAGCCGATCGGGCAAATCATATTACCAACTACGTTGGGTACCGGAAGTTTGGCTAGAACTATCAACTTAACATACCTGGTGGTTGGAGCTAGGTTCGTTCATAACGTCATATTAGGGAGACCAGGGATGTGTGCTTTCGGCATTATCAGCTCCACCATTCATGGATCATTAAAGTTTCCCACCGAGGCTGGTGTAGCAACCTTGCATTCCGAGTCCACCATGTGCATAGCGGAAATACGGCAAACTAAGGGGAGTAATGAACAACCCTCGTCTCTCCTTACGGAGGAATGGGCTATTCATCCACATTTTCCGAAACAGAAGATTGCTATCGGAGCTCAACTCCCTGAACGAACCAAGAAGCGACTGTGGAAGCTACTATCCAGTTCCCTTGATGTATTTGCTTGGAAAACGTCTGACATGATTGGAGTCCCTCGATCCTTGGCTGAGCACAAGTTAAAAGTGTCGCATTCGGTAAAACCGATAGCTCAGAGGAAGAGAAACATGGCTCCAGCTCGTCATAAAGCTATTGCCGAAGATGTACGAAAATTGTTAAATGCCGGTATTATCAGGGAGGTGCGGTATCAAACCTGGGTTTCCAACCCATTAATGGTCACCAAAAAAGACAACACATGGAGAATGTGTGTTGATTTCTCCAACCTTAATAATGCATGTCCGAAAGATTGTTATCCCCTTCCGGAGATCGACCTGAAAATTGATTCCCTGGCATGCTTCCGTCTTAAATGCTTCCTGGATGTATATAAAGGCTACCATTAGATACAAATGGCTCTAGAAGACGAGGATAAAACTGCATTCGTAACAAACGAGGGTCTCTTTTGTTACACTAAAATGTCGTTCGGGTTAAAAAAATGTCGGAGCTACTTATCAGAGGTTGATGGATAAAGCGTTTAAGGGTCAAATCGGTAGAAACTTGGAAATTTATATGGATGATCTGGTTATTAAGAGTGAAACTTGTAGGATCAAGATTCGACCTAAACGAGTCATTCAGAAGAGTTCTAGATCAATACGAAAGGCGGAAACAGACGTATCAATGTTGTATCAGCTTGATTTACACTTAGAATCCATTAAACTGTCTCTTGTATTGATTTGATAGCTTTACATGGTCTGGAGACACTTCGGCAGAGCTTCGCTACCGGAATGACAAAGTTACAAATGACAACCCAAGTTCAGCTATATATAGTGTTTCCAGTTCGCATGAAATAGCAAAGTCCACTTCGTGCGAAGTGGTCACTTCGTACGAACTGGCTTTGCCAATTCGTGTGAACTGAACTGTTTACACTAAAAACCTATTTTCTTGATTGCTAAGCTTCGGTTTATCCTATCTAGATACAAGACTCGATACAAGATGAAGTCGACAGACATATGCACCAACAAACTCCCCCTTGGATGTTGACGAGTCTTCGGTACGAGTCTTCAGTACGTCGAGTCTTCAGACTTGATCAGTCTTCACTCTCTTTCCAAAGTATCTGACACTGTAAACATCCTTCAATCTCTATCTTCTTCTATCTCTCTCTTACTTTCCCAGAATCGCAATCTGATTCTTATCTTCTCTTGATCAGATCTCTTGATTCCTTAAGCTTATCATCAGCAACTTCTATCTCGAGCGTTGTTCCAGAATCTGAATCTGGCTCTTACATCCTCAGACTCCCCCTTTCGATAAACTGGGATCGCAATCTGGAATTCACTTATCTGCACAATCTCTACCCAAAAGTAAGATTTTTTATTTTTAACAATTTTAATCTCTGCTTAATCACTTGTATTCGAAACACACAAATTTTGACATTTAATTAAATTTGAAACCATTTTATCTTTTCAAAATCAATTCTCAATTCAAACAAACTTTCCCAACCCTGTTATTCATCATGTTCAACACTTGGAATTTTGAAAATCAGCTTTCCAACATCAGTTGTCGAAAATAAGATGAAATAAAATCTTTTTTGATTTTTCAAAATTTTAAGCTAAAACACAATCTTTTTGAGTTTTTGTTTTTAATGAAAAGCAGTAAAGAAATATTTACAGACAATATTTTGTGAGTTTTGTTGGTGCATGCGTCTGTCGACTTCGTCTTGTATCGAGTCTTGTTTGTACTTAGAGAGATCAGGGCATTTTATACGAGAGATATGTCAAAAATATGGATGTGACAAGTTCAAACGAAATTAGAGGTTATGATTTCGTTTGAAATTGTCAATGGCACTTTCAAACGAAACGAAATTAGAGGTTATGATTTCGTTTGAAATTGTCAATGGCACTTTCAAACGATAATTTCGTTTGAACAGTAATTTGGTTTGAGACATCCTCAAATGAAATCACACACCCTATAAATACTTGATGTCTTGATTTCATTTGTAACTTTCCGGTCAGTGTAACGAAGTGCTGCCGAAGTGTTGTCAGACTGTAAATTGTTATCAAATCAATCATACAACAGTTAAAAGTGTAAATCTAGCTGAATTGACCTCTACACGTCTGTTTCCGCCTTTCGTGTTAAGCAAAACTCTTCTGATCGACTCATTCGGGTCTGAAAATGATCCTACAAGTGGTATCAGAGCTCAGGAAGAAGAGTTCATACCAATTCAGCTGCAAAATCTGATTTCTACACCTTCTTTTCAAAATTAAACATCTTTTTACGGTTAAAATCGGATAATATTTTCACAATGTGTGCGTAACAGTGTTTTAACAAACCCTTGAGAGTTTTAGAACTAAAATAGGCTTAAAACTTGATCAATTGGACAAAATTTGGACCGAAATGATGACATCACACTGATTTCGTTTGAATTTGCTTGTTGATTTCGTTTGAGATTGCACATTGTTCCTGATTTCGTTTGAAGTTACTTGCTGATTTCGTTTGAGAGAGCACATTGAGACTGATTTCGTTTGAAAATACATGTTAATACCGTTTGAAACATGTATTCCGTTTGAGAAAGTTGAGTAATTTCGTTTGAAGATAGTCATTTTGTTTGAGGATGTCTTTTGAAAGTAGCAATCCCATTTTAAATCGTAATTTCGTTTGAAAGGTCATAGATATTCAGCAATTCCGTTTGAAATAGTGGGTGTTTCAAACGAAATTAAGTAGATTGATTGAACAGGGTATTCCGTTTGAGTGTGGTTGTTTTGTTTGAAAAGGGATTTCGTTTGAGGAAAGCTATTTCGTTTGAAGAGGGATCTTGTTTGATTTTAGTATTCCGTTTGAACAGAATTGTTTGAAAACTTTGAAAAACCGAAACATGGACGAGGATTTTTACAACGCATTCGCTACCCCGATTACTCTTGCACAGAACACGATGTTGGAAAATGAAACTGGAACGATCCAGAAACCTCCAAAACTAATGAATATTGAAGAATATAAAAGTTGGGAGGAAAAGTTCAAAAACTGGGTACAAGCCAATTACTTAGATGCTTGGGAGAATGTTGAGATGAAATACGTTAGACCAATGAATGATGACGAAGAGATAATTGCAATTAAAGATCTGAGTGCCGATAATAGAAAGAAATATAAAGATGAGAAAATGATGTTAAGTCTACTTCAACAAGCTGTGAAAGAAGACATCTTGGTTCTCTTGCAACATAATGGAACTTCTTATTCGATTTGGAAAGCTTTATAATCAAAGTTTCAAGGAAGTGAAGAAATGGTTAAAAACAAAAAGTCACTATTGAAGAAAGAGTTTGATCTGTTTCGTGGTTTGAAAAATGAAAGCACAAAGCAAATTATTGAAAGATACTGCAATTTGCTAGCTAACATGAAGAGGTTGAAAATCACTAAAGATAATGAGGAGTTGATTGAAAAATTATCTGATGCTTTACCATATGAAACTTGGGGTACATATCTCATGATGTTGAGGAACAAGAAAGGGTTTAAAAATTTAACTTTGAGCAAGTTCATTGAGAAATTAGAAGCCCAGGAGATGGAACAAAGGAAAGTCTCGAGAATGAAAGATTTCGACGGTGAACAAGACATCGGACTTTATTACAAAGGTGGTGTCAGTGATAAAACCACCAACTTGTCACCGAAGATTGAGACAACTTTCAATGCAAAGAGTTCTTCAGGAAGTTCATCTAAAGGATCAAACAGCAACACAAGTTTTTCATCATATCCATAATTTGATTCGAACATTTCAGCAACAAAGAATGGCAAGAAGCTGCAGTGCAATATTGTTTTGAATCTTGAAAATGATGAGGATTATTCAGCAGATATTGCTAAGAGTCACATGTCTTTGTTGGGAACTGTATTGGAATCTTATGGTAGTTTTGTTGCAGGTCGTATCGGGAATCCAATTCTTACTAAAGAGGATTACGATCAAATAGATGCAGAAGAGATGGAATTGATGGACATAAAGTGGTGTTTGGCAAGTGTGTTGAGACGAGCTGAGAAATTTAAGCAAATCACAGGAAGAGATGATCTATGTGAAGCTAATGTTTCTACTTTAGGTTTTGATAAATCTAAAGTCACTTGTTTTCGTTGCAGGGAAAAAGGACACTTCAAGAGGGAGTGCAAAAATCGCGAAGCAAGTGGAGCTCAAAATCCGTTCAACAACAACAATGATTACTATCAGAAGGCTATCTATCATCAAGTTGCTCAACAACAACAAGAACCGCAAGTGGCACATGGAAGAAAAGTGATTGAAGAATCTTCAAAGAGAGCTTGTATGGTGAATCAGGATGATCAAAAGCCAACGGAAGGTTTCAATTGGGACAAATATATCTCAGCTGACAACAAAGCATGCCTAATCAATCAAGATGATGAAAAATTGCCTGAAGGTTTTAGTTGGGCAAATTTCAATTGGGATGATTATGATCCAAACAAAGATTCAAATCACAAAGCGTATGTTACTCATGTTGAAGAGGATAGTGATGATGATCGTTGTCACACCCCGACCACGTAGAACATACAAAACGTGGCGGAAAACGTCGGGGAGTGTTGTAACAGAATTAATTGTTTCATAACCATGGCATACAAAGTTGTATTTTATTTATCAACATAAGAGTTACACTGTTTTAAACAGGAATCAAAGAGTTTATAACATAATTAAACTAAGTCTTTCTTCATTTTAAGTCTCTAAGGCACAGGTCCGCCCTAGTGTCACGATCATCATCCTACGCAATAGCACCTGAAAACACATGTGAAAATAGGTACGTCAGCATAAAAATGCCTGTGAGATACATAGGATTTGTGAAAATAGGATTCATGACTTATAAGTTTAGGAAAAGTTGTTTAACAAAAGTCAGTCATGAACCTTGTAAGTTGTTTTGTTTTGTAAATCATTCAAAAAGCAAGTGATATGTATAACTAAGAGAATAATGTAAGGTTAAATGAATAACCAAGTAAAATGAGTTTGTATAAGATAAGTTGTTTTGTAAATCAATGTCTTGTGAAAATAAGTTGTTTATGTAAAACGTAATATGTCAAATATTGAAATGATTTAAGTAACGCTACGACATGTAATATCATACAAACACTTGTTTATAGGAAGTACCAGTGGCGTATCCACCATGCTTGTATCATATTACACATGTCTCGTTACTCAAATCACTTACTCAAACCAATCACCAATGTAAATTGTTTGTGTATAAATGAATTGTCATGTGTTAATGTGTAAACCATATCGAAATGTCTATGTTCAATGTAAACCACTAAATGTGTATATCAATGTCAAAATGTTTATGTTTAATGTAGATCATGTAATGTGTACCCAAGAATGTCATGTATGGTAAGTGAAATATATCAACTAAACCATATGTAAAATGCACAAAAACAAGGTATTGAAGTAAAACATGGTTTAAATCAAAGTTATGTTTTGTGGAACAAATGCATGCTATACTGATACAAACATTTATGCGGTATTGTGAAAATGCATACATCCAAGCCTTGAGACTGTGGCGATAAACCCTTAAACAAATTAAAGGTTTATCTAAGTTATGTGTATCGAATTCGGTCATTCCTTCCAATCCAAACAAACCCAGGATTTCAGGAACGGGAGTTGTCAATTCCTATGGTACCACTACCTACTAACGAACGGCGTAGCTAATGTTAATGAATGTATTGTTCCATTTGAAACAAACCAAATGTCATACCAAAATGTAAGCATGTGATGAAAACAACTGTACTAAGTATGCACACAATGGACATACATAGCATGAAATGTAATGTAAACAATGTACTAAGTACGCACACAATGGGCATACATAGAATGAAATGTAATGTAAAGCAATGTACTAAGTATGCACACAATGGGCATTCATAGCATGAAATGTAGTGTAAGCAATGTACTAAGTACGCACACAATGGGCATACATAGCATGAAATGTAATGTAAAACATGTACTATAATCTATTATATATAATAAATGAAAGTTATTTGGGCCACGTGTGAACACCAGAGAGCCCCTAAATGCCCTTTTTCCCGCCCAACAGTGCCACTGCCCTCTTCTATTTATATCCTCCTTCATTTACTCATTCAGGGCTTCTTGCTTTCTTTCTCTCTCTGCTCTGCTCTATTTCCGATCAATGTTTATCCTCTCTCATGTTTATCCTTCTTCTTCTTCTTCTTCTTCTCATATTCATCTCCTCAACAACGTACAGCAGAGGTTACTTCTATTGGATACATCTTCCTTTGAAACCCTAAATCATGTACCGTCCAGTGGTTGAAGAAGAGAATAATCATGTAAGATTTACTTTTTTATCTAGAAATTTTATTTCGTTTTATCTATTTTGTCATACTGAACATGATGAACCCTTTTCTATCCTCAGAAGAAGAAACAGATCTCCTTATCGTACTCGATGAACGCTTTTGTACAACCTCCTCTTAATCGGTGACTCTGGTATGTTTGGTTTGTTGTATCATGTGATTACGAGCAGATTTATTTTGATATGTTTTGTACTTTGTCTTTCCAGACCTTCTTTGTTGGATTATAGAGTTTGTTGATTAGAAGCAACCTCTGCCGGACGGTTGTTGAGGAGATGGAAATGGGAAAGGTTATACCAGGTGTGTTGATAGGTGATACCAGTGCAAAAGTTTAGGACATCACCAAGGTAACTTAAATTGGTGTGATTTATTTTTTTGGGTTTTTCTAACGTTTTGATTTACTGTTTATTGGTGCATTGATTCATTTGTAATCCTTTGCAGATCTCCCGTCATCTCAATTTGAGCAATTAAACGTAGTTTTGTTAATCACTATCGGTGTTTTAATTACTAGCAGTGGTTAAAAAGTTTTCCATCAGCTATTTGAGTTAACAATAGTTTGCGTTATTTATTCTAAATTCATCAGTTTTTGTAGGTAAACTAAAGTTTCCACCAATAGGCACTGCCCAGCTAAGTTTCCTACAATGACAGTGGTTATAACAAGTTAATATGGCACATCACTGATCTGCCTAACAAGTGTTGGATATAAGGATGGTTGTACATAAAGTTTGATGAACATCATCCACTGTTCAATTATGAAGAACCACTGATCAAGACCAAAGTCCAAACAAGCACCGATCAACTAAATGTGAAACATTCTCCAACAACAGTGGTTCCTCATCAACAAAACATCTTCTATGTTTGTTTATGTTAAAAGTGTTTATTCTATCTTTGTTTATGTTAATAGTGTTTATATGTAACATAATTTATACTATCACTTCAGTGTTTTGATCTGTACTATTAATTAAACAGTTGTTTCATCTTTGTACTAATAAAATTCCTATACACTTGGATGAATATCAAGCACCTCATCTTGATTGTTTGAGTATAGTATTCTTGAAATTGGTTCAAACATTTGATTGTTCAAAATATTCCACTGCTGAAATACAACCACTGTTTCTTCAATCTCCATGTTGGCCACTGATTGACCAAACATCAGTTTTTTGAAAACTGGTTGGTATCCACTGATCGGAAAAAATCCACCAACTTTATTCTCATCAAAAAAATTAAAGTTAGATTAAAAAAAATTCTTGATGACAATTTGTTTCAAACAAATCACTATTTTAATGCTGATTTCTTGATCTTTTGACATTTGATTAAGCAAATTTTGTATTTCAATTTGACGGTTATTATATGTTGATTAAAGTTAAAAGAAAATTTAAAAAAGTCATTATGGCATTTGCTATCAAATCAAGTCAGTAGTTACTGACAATATCAGTAATTTTGAAATTCAAAATATGTAAAATGGTAATTTAAAAGACTTTGTTTATATATAACAGTGTTTTCTGCATCAATGTTTTAAAGACTGTTAGGTTGTTAGATGTCATCACCTCAGTGTTTTATATGAAACCATTTTTATGGCATCACTGTTTATATGTAACAGGGTTTAGTACTTTTGTTTATATGTAACACTATTTATCACATCAGTTCAGTGGTTTGATCTGTATTATTAATTGAACAGTTGTTTCATCTTTATACTAATAAAATTCATATACACTTTGATGAATATTAAGCTTCTCATCTTGATTGTTTGGGTATAGTATTCTTGAAATTGGTTCAAACATTTGATTGTTCAAAATATTCCACTGTTGAAATACAACCTCTGTTTCTTCAATCTCCATGTTGACCACTGATTGACCGAACATCAGTGTTTCGAAAACTGGTTGGTATCCACTGATCGAAAAAAATAGCCGCTGCTCACTTTTACATTGTTGACAACCAATTACATAAGAGTTCCACCAACATTATTTTCATCATAAAATTTAAAGTTAAATTAAAAAATAAAAATAAATTCTTGATGACTATTTGTTTCAAATCAAATCAGTAATTAATGCTGATTTCTTGAGCTTTGGACATTTGATTAAGCAAATTTTGAATTACAAATTGACGGTTATTATATGTTGATTAAAGTTAAAATAAAATTTAAAAAAGTCATTATTGCATTTGCTTTCAAATCAAGTCAGTAGTTACTGACAATATCAGTAATTTTGAAATTCAAAATATGCAAAATGGTAATTTAAAAGACTGTGTTTATATGTAACACTATTTATCACTTCAATTTAGTGGTTTGATCTGTATTATTAATTGAACAGTTGTTTCATCTTTATACTAATAAAATTCATATAAACTTTGATGAATATTAAGCTTCTCATCTTGATTGTTTGGGTATAGTATTCTTGAAATTGGTTCAAACATTTGATTGTTCATGTAACACCTGTGCCTCCACGGCCATCAAACAAATACCAAACCAATGAAATATTGTATTTCATACTTGGGATTTGTAAAAATATGTGTATCGTTTGCACATATCGACTCTTGTTCGATTTCAAACTCTAAATCACTTTCTGGATGGTTATACGCGCACCAATGCGTAGATATAACCAGTTTAATGCAACAAACACTCCGGAATAGTGACATAGGCTTAACATACCTTAAACAACCTTTACATAACTTAGAAATAAGTTCTGAAGGCTTTGGTATGGCAAAATCAAGTTAAATCGCTTACAAGGACTAAAGTTGACAAACTGCGAAAGTATGCCAATTTGAACTGTAACAGACCTTCCGGAGCATGACCATAAGTTAAACATACCATAAATATCCTTCACATAGCTTAGAAATAGGCTTTGAGGTGTTCGGTATGCTAAAATAAACTTTTGTGTCATTCAGGGACTAAAAGTGTCAAAAAGTGCACAAGTTTGCATTTTTACGCGTAACTTACGTTCTGAATACATCCGGACTTCCAAAAATTTATGTAAGCATGACTACATTATATTTTAGTGTTCGCCTTAAGAAAAATCCATTCGTCGCGTCATTTGGTTCGTTTTTCGTGCTTATGCGCATTCCGTCGTAATTAAGCGAACATCGCGTTCGTACGGCCAAACGAACCGACATCCGAGATATTTTTGAACACATTTTAAGTTCCCTATACTTTAACTTCATTTTAGAGCTTTGAAATGGGGTTAACGGGCCTTAAACGTGTCAAAAATGGCCTAAATACAGTTCAGGGACCAAATGTGTAATTCTGCCAAACTTTGGCTAGCGGTGCGCTACACTTTTAGTGTAGCGGTGCGCTAGCCTATCTGCAGACCAGATTCAATGTTTTAACAGCAGGTTGCAGCTGGTTAATCCACATCCACACAATCCCAATTGCCTAGTCATGTGATAAGGATGGAATTTTAGCCACCATAAGGTTCCAACACATGTACGGCCTTGATCGTTTCCCCTTTTCCAAGAAATGATCTTAACGGTTACCCGAATACTATAAATACCCCACCCCCATTGCTTTAAAACTTACAAGAATTCTGATTTGAGAGCTCTAAGTTGAAACCATTGTTTCATACCTGAGTTCTTGAGTCGGGATTAGCATTCGGGGACCCTGGGTAAGTATTCTTTCGTTCTTTTCCTTATTTTATTGCTTTTAGAGTCAGAAAGTCAAACTTTGTTTGACTTTCAGCGTTGACCAGTAATGGTCAATGCGAAGTTCGTAGGAACTTCGCAACGTGAGTGTAATCACGTTGGTCATAGTCCCTTGGGACTATGCCCACTGATTACCACGTTGTCTAGAGTCGTAGGGTAGGCGATCTGATAAATCGCCTATACCTTCGAACTCGACCCATTTGGTCGATCATTAGGATCCGACCAAATACATTAGGTGACCATAGTAGGTAGGGAATAACCTTCCGAGGTTATACCCTATGGTCACATCGTTTAAGTAGTTGTATGATAGGTAGTTTATATGCCTTAGGTAAATTACCAGAATACCCTTTTCATGTATAATTGGTAATTAAGCATATGTAACCTAAACTTTTGTCACATAACTGATTATGTAACATGTTTAGGCATATAACACTTGTCATAGGACTAGTTAGACGGTCCGAACGCGTTTCACGCGAACGACGCGTTAAAGTAGCATAAGTTACCTTAATGGGTCGCGATGGGTCGATAGCACTTAGGTTTGGTTTCATTGTAGTATGTAGGCCTTGTTAAACCATACCATATGAGTTCCAAAACTCGTTTGGTTTACCAAGCCTCATCCTATCCGATCTCCCGATTTAGGTCCGGTTTATTTATATAGTTATCAGATTTGCCGATTGATTCCGTGCTCCCTCTAGCTTTGCTTGGTTGTTGTTCAAGACCTCTAAGCAATCTCAGGCGAGTACATTATTCCCCTATTTTACTGCATTCAATTGTTTTGGGGTGACTCATATGTGCTAAATGTTTTATCAATGGTTTCAAGAACAATTACAATATGGTTTCAAAAACGACTAAAACGATTTATACAAAACTAATAACGATTTCATAAAGTGAACAAACTTGTTGATTGTGTTTACATAACAAATGACATTCATTAGCAATGATCAAGCCGACCAGTATTAGGTTATGGTACCATAGGATCTGACAAATCCCGTTATTTACTACCCCGTGGTTATGTGTGGGCAATGGTAGGTAGCGACTGAATCTGAAAACATTAACTTACCCTATGGAGGTTTGTTAATGCGAAATCGAGAAGCGACGAGGTATATTCGAGTCACGAAGGTTTGAATGTTATTAGCGAGACGATCACATAAGTAGTTTCACGACCTAAAACGAATTAAACGATTTGGTAGACGATAGGTTTTCACACGATGTTTTAACGATTGGGTAACGATTGGGTTTTTACACAATGTTTTAACGATTGGGTAACGATTGGGTAACGACTGGGTTTTCACACGATGTTTTAACAATTACTTTGGTGGTTTGGTTTGGATTAAGTGATTAAGTAACAATGCGTGTGGAATATGATACAAGCATGGTGGATACGCCGCTGGTACTTCCTATATATAAGTGTTTGTATGGTATTACATATTGTAGTGTTATTTGAATCATTTCAGCTCGAGACATAGAACATTTTATACAAGTAACATACTTTTCACAAGACATTTATTTACAAACAACTTATCTTATACAAACTCATTTTTACATGGTTATTCATTTAATCATGCATTATTCTCTTAGTTATACATATCACCTGAACTTATCATTGTTTTTCCAAATAATTTACTAAAACAAATGTTTTTGGGTTAAGAGTCATGGCTACGAGGTTTTACAAATTATAACCCGCTTGATTTGAGTTGGTTAATTAAGTTGCAATATTATACTCTTTTCAAAACAAGGTTTTTAAATAAAGTATTGCAACATCTAAACTAGCCATGATTTCGACACTCCTACAAAACCTATGTACTCGCCAGCATTTCTTTGCTGACCTCGTTTTCACATATGTTTCAGGTATTGATTGAATGATATCGATTGATAAGATGCATGCTCACATAGGACTGGACAAGGCCTTAGTGACTAAATAACAATGATAGACTATGTTTAAATAGTGTATTTAGATTCCTAAACGATGTAATTATTCAATGATTAATAAAACGAAACACTTTTGATATCCATGGTTATGAAACATTAATTCTGTTACAACACGCCCCGATGTTTCCGCCGCGATTTGTTGTTTTACGCGGTCGGGGTGTGATAGAAAAGATGGTATCAGAGCCAATGGTTATAGGGAATTAGGTTATTAGTAATGCTTTGACCTAGTCTATAACCTTCTTAGGACCCTAACGCGAGTTTACTTGCGTTTAGTCATAAAACAATACCGTCGCCTATCCTTAGGCGACAACCACAACAAGAACATAAATTTCAAAACCGCTTTGAAAACTAATCATCTGTTCTAGGATGATTGATTTCTAGGTTTTGAACTCTCTATTATATGGTTTTGAACCTCTTTGAGTTTTCAAAACTTCGTCAAGGTTTTGGGTTTTAAATAATGTGAACACGTGCAAACTGGAAGGGTGAATGCCTGTATTCTGGGTTTTCTGTCTAGGCAAGCACTTCGTATACATCTCATCAGACGCGAGACCAGTTGTGCTTACCTGGGAATTCTTGGGATGAGTGTTCACTTATAGGCGAGCATGTCTTCGCGATACATTATTTTTGACCCATTTACTTTGATCAGTCACCGTCTCATTTGTTTGCCTTAGGTAACAAACAAATGATCGCAATCTTCATGCGTTATCATTCTGTTTTGATTGTCCAATACTCTTTCACCTGTTTCTCCCTATGCCTTTCTTTTTCTTCAAGAATGTCTCTTCATCACGATGACGCCCAGATATCTGAGCAAGCAGCCAAATTCGCTCAGCGAATAGGCGATGTATCATCTCCAGGATGAAGCCACTCAAGAATCACCAAGACAGGCAGGACCTAGTCAGGCGACAACACCACCGGCCGAGAAACCAATCGAGGAATCAAAGACCATGGATGAACGATCCCCTAAGAAGTCAAAGAAGCGAAGGGATTCTCAGAACTTCGCTGTGGTCACTCACAATGGTCGAACCGTTCCCAACCAACCAACTCAACCCCCTGCTAGGTGTGTATGGTTTTTCCTATGATACCTACATCAAGGAACTATGCACCTTACAAACTACTCTTGTGATTTCTCTCTTTCAAATGATTGCTCATGATTCTCTCGAAAATTTTAAGTACTCGTTTCACTCTAAGAAACAAAGTACAGAAAATTAGGTGACATTATGAGTAATCGTGCTTTTCGCACATCTGTGCCTTTGAATCCTTGGTTAGATAACTAAGGATATTTTCAAATCTCATACCCATTACGTTTTGATTTTTTTTTCAAACATACACCATACCAGTATTTCAAAACAATCTTCATGATCTCAAAACATTTCATATAGTTTGAAAACAATTTTTCTAGATACATTGTCTATGTTATTTCAAAAACATTGGCCATGTTATCAAAACCAACCTTTCAAATTTCAAAATATTTCATATAGTCTGAAGACAATATTAATACAAAACATTTTCTTATCAAGTGCATGATTTCGAAAAGCATCATTCATATTTTCAAAAACCTTATACATAATTTCAAAATTTATCTCGCATGATTTTAAAATATTTTTGTAAAAATATCTATCTAATACACCTACTTTATGATTTCAAAAAGTATTATATATAAGGTTTCAAAAACGTTAAACACATTTTTCTTAAAAGAACCCCATGCACAGTTTTCAAAAAATATTTTTCTTGTACATTTACATAACCTTCAAATTCTGCTTCATATGTCGCCTTGACATATCTAGCATCTCAACTTCATAAGCATTTCAACTTCATGTTTTGACTTAAGCACATCCCGTGCAAGATTTCAAAACATCTTCAACTTCTAAAATTCATATGGGATCTTTTTATCTTTACAATTAGATCCTTGTGGATGATCGTCATTCAAATCAGAGTCCTTAATTGGATTCTTTATGTACCTTAATTCGAACACTTCGGTTCCTAGTAATCGAAATCGAATTTTCTTTTTGAATCTTTCTATCTTCATAGTTAGATTCTTGAAAATATTTAAAGTGCCCAATGAAATCCACGGATTGGATTCCTGGTATGCTTTAAATACCCGTGTCCAAAGATTAAACGATTATACAATTAAACGATTATACGAATAAGCGATTATGTGTTTATGTGTTCTCCTCTATGATTTTTTTGTGTGATCCGATTTTCAAATCCTCATAGAATCTTTCATATCTTCATATGAGGGATTCATATTAGGATTTTCAAAAAGGTACTACCTTAAATCCTTATGGGCTTCTACTTAGTAGTTAAGACCCTTGGGTTATATAGTACCATTCCTTGATTCGATGATAGACCCTTGAGTGGTCTAGTCAAAAAAAGATTGATTCGCAATCTGGTTAGAGAACGACATCTAGTGATGTAGATGGACAGACTCCTTGATAGTCTATTTAGATCATTTAATGATTTAATTAAAAGGACTCTATGGCGGTCTAGTCACACTCATCACATGATTGTTCATTTGGTTTTCCCCTACACATTATAAAATAGACTGTGTGAACTATGCAAGGAATTGTCTAATTATGGAAGCGCACATAATTATGAGATTCAGTGCACGGTAAACCCAGTAAGATTTATTATGTGTAAGAACCGATAGTGACAACAATAACGGAATGAGAACAATGTAATGGAGGTACGGTGGACGCACCAACGACGCTTCATATACTTGTATATAAGTATCCCTCTTACATTGAAATCATGATGTTATTAAGGTTACTAGAAGTTCAGAACCCTAACCAATGTTGTTTGATCTTTTCAACTTCATATTTTCAAGCTCTCACAAGTTTCCTCTAAATAAATTTCGGGACGAAATTTCCTAAAGTAGGGGAGACTGTAACACCTGTGCCTCCACGGCCATCAAACAAATACCAAACCAATGAAATATTGTATTTCATACTTGGGATTTGTAAAAATATGTGTATCGTTTGCACATATCGACTCTTGTTCGATTTCAAACTCTAAATCACTTTCTGGAAGGTTATACGCGCACCAATGCGTAGATATAACCAGTTTAATGCAACAAACACTCCGGAATAGTGACATAGGCTTAACATACCTTAAACAACCTTTACATAACTTAGAAATAAGTTCTGAAGGCTTTGGTATGGCAAAATCAAGTTAAATCGCTTACAGGGACTAAAGTTGACAAACTGCGAAAGTATGCCAATTTGAACTGTAACAGACCTTCCGGAGCATGACCATAAGTTAAACATACCATAAATATCCTTCACATAGCTTAGAAATAGGCTTTGAGGTGTTCGGTATGCTAAAATAAACTTTTGTGTCATTCAGGGACTAAAAGTGTCAAAAAGTGCACAAGTTTGCATTTTTACGCGTAACTTACGTTCTGAATACATCCGGACTTCCAAAAATTTATGTAAGCATGACTACATTATATTTTAGTGTTCGCCTTAAGAAAAATCCATTCGTCGCGTCATTTGGTTCGTTTTTCGTGCTTATGCGCATTCCGTCGTAATTAAGCGAACATCGCGTTCGTACGGCCAAACGAACCGACATCCGAGATATTTTTGAACACATTTTAAGTTCCCTATACTTTAACTTCATTTTAGAGCTTTGAAATGGGGTTAACGGGCCTTAAACGTGTCAAAAATGGCCTAAATACAGTTCAGGGACCAAATGTGTAATTCTGCCAAACTTTGGCTAGCGGTGCGCTACACTTTTAGTGTAGCGATGCGCTAGCCTATCTGCAGACCAGATTCAATGTTTTAACAGCAGGTTGCAGCTGGTTAATCCACATCCACACAATCCCAATTGCCTAGTCATGTGATAAGGATGGAATTTTAGCCACCATAAGGTTCCAACACATGTACGGCCTTGATCGTTTCCCCTTTTCCAAGAAATGATCTTAACGGTTACCCGAATACTATAAATACCCCACCCCCATTGCTTTAAAACTTACAAGAATTCTGATTTGAGAGCTCTAAGTTGAAACCATTGTTTCATACCTGAGTTCTTGAGTCGGGATTAGCATTCGGGGACCCTGGGTAAGTATTCTTTCGTTCTTTTCCTTATTTTATTGCTTTTAGAGTCAGAAAGTCAAACTTTGTTTGACTTTCAGCGTTGACCAGTAATGGTCAATGCGAAGTTCGTAGGAACTTCGCAACGTGAGTGTAATCACGTTGGTCATAGTCCCTTGGGACTATGCCCACTGATTACCACGTTGTCTAGAGTCGTAGGGTAGGCGATCTGATAAATCGCCTATACCTTCGAACTCGACCCATTTGGTCGATCATTAGGATCCGACCAAATACATTAGGTGACCATAGTAGGTAGGGAATAACCTTCCGAGGTTATACCCTATGGTCACATCGTTTAAGTAGTTGTATGATAGGTAGTTTATATGCCTTAGGTAAATTACCAGAATACCCTTTTCATGTATAATTGGTAATTAAGCATATGTAACCTAAACTTTTGTCACATAACTGATTATGTAACATGTTTAGGCATATAACACTTGTCATAGGACTAGTTAGACGGTCCGAACGCGTTTCACGCGAACGACGCGTTAAAGTAGCATAAGTTACCTTAATGGGTCGCGATGGGTCGATAGCACTTAGGTTTGGTTTCATTGTAGTATGTAGGCCTTGTTAAACCATACCATATGAGTTCCAAAACTCGTTTGGTTTACCAAGCCTCATCCTATCCGATCTCCCGATTTAGGTCCGGTTTATTTATATAGTTATCAGATTTGCCGATTGATTCCGTGCTCCCTCTAGCTTTGCTTGGTTGTTGTTCAAGACCTCTAAGCAATCTCAGGCGAGTACATTATTCCCCTATTTTACTGCATTCAATTGTTTTGGGGTGACTCATATGTGCTAAATGTTTTATCAATGGTTTCAAGAACAATTACAATATGGTTTCAAAAACGACTAAAACAATTTATACAAAACTAATAACGATTTCATAAAGTGAACAAACTTGTTGATTGTGTTTACATAACAAATGACATTCATTAGCAATGATCAAGCCGACCAGTATTAGGTTATGGTACCATAGGATCTGACAAATCCCGTTATTTACTACCCCGTGGTTATGTGTGGGCAATGGTAGGTAGCGACTGAATCTGAAAACATTAACTTACCCTATGGAGGTTTGTTAATGCGAAATCGAGAAGCGACGAGGTATATTCGAGTCACGAAGGTTTGAATGTTATTAGCGAGACGATCACATAAGTAGTTTCACGACCTAAAACGAATTAAACGATTTGGTAGACGATAGGTTTTCACACGATGTTTTAACGATTGGGTAACGATTGGGTAACGATTGGGTTTTTACACAATGTTTTAACGATTGGGTAACGATTGGGTAACGACTGGGTTTTCACACGATGTTTTAACAATTACTTTGGTGGTTTGGTTTGGATTAAGTGATTAAGTAACAATGCGTGTGGAATATGATACAAGCATGGTGGATACGCCGCTGGTACTTCCTATATATAAGTGTTTGTATGGTATTACATATTGTAGTTTTATTTGAATCATTTCAGCTCGAGACATAGAACATTTTATACAAGTAACATACTTTTCACAAGACATTTATTTACAAACAACTTATCTTATACAAACTCATTTTTACATGGTTATTCATTTAATCATGCATTATTCTCTTAGTTATACATATCACCTGAACTTATCATTGTTTTTCCAAATAATTTACTAAAACAAATGTTTTTGGGTTAAGAGTCATGGCTACGAGGTTTTACAAATTATAACCCGCTTGATTTGAGTTGGTTAATTAAGTTGCAATATTATACTCTTTTCAAAACAAGGTTTTTAAATAAAGTATTGCAACATCTAAACTAGCCATGATTTCGACACTCCTACAAAACCTATGTACTCGCCAGCATTTCTTTGCTGACCTCGTTTTCACATATGTTTCAGGTATTGATTGAATGATATCGATTGATAAGATGCATGCTCACATAGGACTGGACAAGGCCTTAGTGACTAAATAACAATGATAGACTATGTTTAAATAGTGTATTTAGATTCCTAAACGATGTAATTATTCAATGATTAATAAAACGAAACACTTTTGATATCCATGGTTATGAAACATTAATTCTGTTACAACACGCCCCGATGTTTCCGCCGCGATTTGTTGTTTTACGCGGTCGGGGTGTGACAGTTCAAGCATTCCACTGCGGATACACAACCTGTGTTTCTTCAATCTCCATGTTGACCACTGATTGACCGAACATCAGTGTTTCGAAAACTGGTTGGTGTCTACTGATCGGAAAAAATAGCCACTGCTCACTTTTACATTGTTGACATTCACTGATATTGACCATCAGCGGTTTCCCTAAAAAATAGTCAGTGCTCACGTTTTTATTTTTGATGTTCTTAATTAGTGATACATTGAAATTATCAAATGAAAACTAGAATTACAATCAAATTACCATTTTACCTAATCTTTACATTCCAATTACATAAGAGTTCCACCAACATTATTTTCATGATAAAATTTAAAGTTAAATTAAAAAATAAAAAAAAATTCTTGATGACTATTTGTTTCAAATCAAATCAGTAATTAATGCTGATTTCTTGAGCTTTGGACATTTGATTAACCAAATTTTGAATTTCAAATTGACGGTTATTATATGTTGATTAAAGTTAAAATAAAATTTAAAAAAGTCATTATGGCATTTGCTTTCATATCAAGTCAGTAGTTACTGACAATATCAGTAATTTTGAAACTCAAAATATGCAAAATGGTAAGTTAAATTTGTCGTTCTCTCTCTCTTTTTTTATTTTTTTTATTTTTTCCTACAGTGCATATCAGTTCTAATATTTAATTATTTTATTAAAGCAGCATATTACACTACTTTTACCTTTGAAATTAAATCTGAAATTTATGACGTCCAATAACAGTGTCAAACCATAACAGTGGTTCAGCATCAACTTTAGTTATTCTATGTTTCTTTTTATTTGTTTATGTTAACAGTGTTTATATGTAACAGTGTTTTTCGCATCAGTGTTTTATAGACTGTTAGGTTGTTAGATGTCATCACCTCAGTGTTTTATATGTAACCATTTTTATGGCATCAGTGTTTATATGTAACAGTGTTTAGGAACAGTTTTGTATTTCACATCACTTCAGTGGTTTGATCTCTACTATTAATTGAACAGTTGTTTCATCTTTATTTTAATAAAATAAAATTCCTATACACTTGGATGTTAAGAGTGTTTAAGTGTTTATATTTAACAGTGTTTTTCGCATCAGTGTTTATAGTCTGTTAGGTTGTTAGATGTGATCACCTCAGTGTTTTATATGTAACCGGTTTTATGGCATCATTGTTTATATGTAACAGTGTTTATCACCACAGTGGTTTATATGTAAGCGTATTTATCACATCACTTCAGTGGTTTGATCTGTACTATTAATTGAACAGTTTCATCTTTATACTAATAAATAAGGTAACATAAAATACACTTGGATGATTATTAAGTTCCTCATCTTGATTGTTTGGGTATTGTATTATTGAAAGTGGTTCAAACATTTGATTGTTAATGACTATTTGTTGCAAATCAAATTAGTAATTAATGCTAATTTCTTGAGCTTTGGACATTTGAGTTAAGCAAAATGTGAATTTCAAATTGACGGTTATTGTTTCTTAATTAAATTTAAAATAAAATATAGAAAAGTCATTATGAAAATTGCTTTGAAATCAAGTCAGTAATTTTGAAATATTGAAATTCTTAATATACAAAATGGTAATTTAAAATTGACGTTCTTTCTCTTTTTTTTGCCTACTTTGCATATCATTTCTAATATTTTATTACTTTAATAAAGCAGCATATAAAGATATACACTCCTTGCATTTGAAATTACATTTGCCACTGCATTCAGTTAAAATTTTTATTGGATAATCGGTAAGCTTGAATTTCAACCTTGATATTTTTTTTAAGAACATCCATGCTTATTGTATTATCATATTACGTTTAGCAATACTTATATTTTGCTTATTCTTTTTTTTTATGTACAGTCTTCAAATGGAGGTTGCAAAGGTTAGCATGCTTAACGATCTTAATACATTCTCAAACAACTATTCGATTAGAGTGAAGATTGTTAGCATTTCGAAGAAGATGATGAATGATAACAAAAATGAAATATATCGTCTTGATATGATCTTCATGGATGAGATGGTACCGTATATAGTTGTGTTATAATTGTTTTGGACATATGAATATCCAAATGAATATAACACCTTTTTTATTTAATTGGATGTTTCATATTCTTAGGGAACTATGATACAAGCCAGCTGTTTGCATAAGATGCTAGGAAAATTCAAACACTTTCTTCAGTTGGATGAATGTCTTCTTATCACCAAACCTTCTCTTGCTACTAATAAGTCCTCTGCTAAGTATACCAAGAGAAACGACAAAATATCACTTTATTTCTATACTTCTGTTGAGAAATGGTTTGACTGGTCTGGACCGAAATACCGTTTTAATTTCGTTAACCTCAAGGATGTTGTTAAAAATAAATTTGAAGTTAATACAGTTATTGGTATGTAAATCACTACATGATATATATCTATTGTTTTGTCTTATTGTTTTTTTTATTCTTATCACTTCTTAATGTTGTTTTCTTTTCACAATATATTTTTGTTTATAGATTGGATTGGTTATGTGGATGTATGTTTCAATCTAGAGGATACGTCAAAGAAGGATGGGAGCAAGGGCAAGAGACTTAATCTTAGACTTGAAGACCTTGAGTGCGTTCTTTTTATTAAGTTGTTGCATTTTGACGTTTAAACCATTATAAGGTTGCTTGATGTTATTATGTTTTATGTTAATATTTTAGAGGCCAAAAGTGTCCGGTTACTTTGTGGGATGGTTTTGCTATTGACATGTTTGCTTACATGAATGATAAGAAACGAGAGAAATATGTTGTTATCCTTTGTCATTTTGGTATGGTCAACCTTTACAAAGGTACAATTTTAACTTAATTAGATTTACTTATATGTTTTAAATTTGACACTATTTATATTGATCTACATTTGGTTTTAATTTTAAATTCAGGCAAGCGTGGCGTTGCAAACGGCTTTGAGCTAAGCAGACTTTTTATTGACACTGACATTGAAGAGATATCCTCTTTTAGAAAGAGGTATAGTTAGTATGCATATAAACATTGAACAGTATTATTTTGTACCTACATTTATTTTTTACGTTTTAATTTGATCACATGAATCTGTTTAGATATGTAGAGAAAATTTCTGCTTCATCTTCATCAAATGATCATGTTGGTTCAAACGTCATCTCAAGTGTTGAAGATGAGTTTCTTAATAACCCTGATTTCATGCTTATTGGTTTCCTGGGAACCATATCAACGGTGTGTATTTTCTTAGAAGTACTCTACATGCTGAGTTTTTTAAAAGTCTTTTCTAAGTGTTATTATTTTTGTTTGATGTTGATAGAGAAAGAAGGTTTTGGTTGTTGGCACAATCACAGCTATATGCACTGATAAACTTTGGTATTACAATGGTTGTAACCACTGTAAGTCAGGTGTGGAGGAAAGATTTGTAACGAAAGAAAATCCGGATGGTTTATCTGGTGTTGATCATGAAAAATCGTTGGTGTGTACAAATGATAAATGTGAAGGAGTCGACATCTATTCTATTCCGCGGTTTGAGATTACAGTTTTATTTCCTTATACTAAATACTAATATGAACGACACTTTTGTTTTTAGTAATACTAATGTTTTCATTTGTTTTTAACTTTGATAGGTTCAAGATACCTATTAGGGTGCAAGACTCTTCCGGTACTGTGTCTTTGACACTGTTTGATTTTGAAGCTTACAAGATTCTTAAGAAAACTGCCAAAGACTTAGTTTCAATTCAAGATCAGGTAACAAATACATGCATTCAGTTATTTGACCATGTACTATATATAATTTAAAATTAATTTTTATAAAATTGTATGTTGAAATTATGGAATCATTCTGCTCATTGTAATTATATTAATTTTTATAAAATTATAGGTTGTTAATTCTGGAGAGATACCGAACCCATATCCTGAGATCTTTGACACATTGATTGGAAAGAGGTATGCTTTCATCATAAGTGTTAAAGACTATAACATTGAGCATCAGGTTGAAAACTATGGTATTTCAATGGCCACTAACGATGATGAGATCCTTGCCGCGCTCTGCGCCAAATTCAATCTTAACCAGGTCTAAATCTTCATTATGTCATTCTTTTAATTTGATATACATATCCTTTTAAAATATATTTATACCATTGTGTGTATTTTATGTTATTATGTATTATGTACTTAAAGCATGAGCAGTCCGAATCGTTGGATGTTCCAGAATCCTGCAGTTTGTCTACTCCTGTTGACCTTATGAAGGTTATATGAGAATTTCCTTATTTGTAGTAATTTTTTTTAAACGTTAGTACTTATTGTCTTTTTATATCAGGATGAGTTGTCATACTGCGGTGAGAATGTTACACCTGCATCCCAAGCACTTGTAGGCACTAAGAATCCGTCTTCTGATGAAACAAAACGTAATATTCGTGAAGTGTTCGATGTGGATGATGCATTAGGTTGCTCCTCGACAAAGCGCCGCATCAGTGATGAACTCTCTCAGGATGAAGATGCTGGTCTTTCGACGCTTTTGATTCCAAAGATTGAGAAATAGTGTCTTCTGTATTTTCAAATACATTTATGTGTTGATTTCATATGCTGTTGCCATGTTGAACTTATGGTTTTTGTTTTGTTGCTTTTGGGTGTTTGGTGGGTTATGTTTTGGACTGATTATGTGGTTTTGAATTCCTAAAAACTTATCTGCTTATTATAATGTATATTGTTAAATAAATATTGAGATGTTCAATAGTCAATATTTATGTTTAAAACTTATGTGTATGAATAGTAGCAACAATTTATAATATATATTGTATATACCCAATTAACAACTTTTTTATCTACAAACATTTCTAATCTTTAAGCAATTTTAATGTTATTATTTTATCTCATAATTTATATAGGATTATCCGTGGATGTGGTTGTTCTTTATTGGTTTTTACCGTTATCCCTGCCCACTAAGATTTAGTAAGTATCCGTCATATATTACAGTTTAAAAAAATATTTAATTTGTGCCTGTTTCTCCCATTACTTAATTAAGTAATCTCATTCAATAGGTTTTTTATATACTTCAAATTTTCTCTAAGTCATTCAAAGAATGTTGTTCAGAAAAATCGTAACCAAGTATGAAGCGTAAATTCAAACCCATTTTATTTGGTTTTTTGTTTGCTTTATTGATCCATGTTTTATTTTATTTTTTTTCTTTGGTTTATTTGGATAACTGAAGAAAATACCGTTTAACTTAAATAGTTATTAAATAAAGATAGTAATATTTTATTTTAAAAATTATATACAAATAAACCATAAACCTAACCGATGAACATCCGATTTACATTCCACAAAGATTACAAAATTTGTTGTTAAGTTTTTTATCAATGTAATACATTATTTGGAATAATTAATTCAATAATATGAAACAATTTTATTTTACTTTTCATGAAATGATTTTTAATTACAAAATGATAAAATGAAATATTATAATTTATTGAGGTTATGTTTAATCCTTAGGTATTATATATTGTAATTCAAAATTTAAAAACCACTGTTTTCTTCTATTGTTTTAATGTTCCTGGTCTTAATACTCTTTCTTCTTTTGAAAGCTTCTCCTTCTTTCAGAATTAACAATGTCAAAGAATTCACGTTCATTTTCTACAACAGCTAATTCATCTCAACGAAATTTACATAGTAAGTGAAATTATAACTTCTTAACTCATCATTTCCGAAATCAAAATCAGCTTTTAGATTCAAATCATAATTCTACTTGGTTTTTTTGTAGGTCCTCTTATGAGAACTCCTGTTTCAGATATCTCTAACAGATCTCCTCTTTCAGATATCACAAATGGTAATAGCTCTTGAATTTGATTATAAGTATTCTTTTTTCCGTTTTATGTTTCTAAGTGGACTGATTCTTGTGTTTTGAACATATTATACTTTCTATGTTTTTTAGTTATTTCACCGAATGAAAGGCGTAAGCTTCGAAAATTAATACTTGATAATAAGAAATTAAAGAATGTGTGGTCATCATCAGCTGCTAATTCATCTCAACGAAATTTACGTAGTAAGTGTAATTATAACTTCTTAACTCAGAAGAACCCAAATCAAAATCAGGTTTCAGATTGAAATCATAATTCTACTTGCTTTTTTTGTAGGTCCTCTTACGAGAACTCCTGTTTCAGATATCTCTAACAGATCTCCACTTTCAGATATCACAAATAGTAATACCTCTTGAATTTGATTATAAGTATAATTTTTTCCGTTTTATGTTTCTAAGGTGACTGATTGTTGTGTTTCGTACATATTATACTTTTCTCTGTTATTTAGTTACTCCACCTAATGAAAGGCGTAAGCTTCGAAAATTAATACTTGATAATAAGAAATTGTTAAATGCATCGTCATCATCAACGAATGTTTGTAGCAGCTTTTCTGAGAATGCAAATATGGTTGAATGTTCTGATTCTACGGATCAACATATGTACTCCATTGCGTGTCGAGCAGTTAGAAATGCTACTGGTTCTTTAATTTCAACTACACCAGGTTTGTATTTTGTTTCTTTATTATTTGTTTTGATAAACACATTACTAAACCACATACCGGTCTTAACATCAATGTTTTAATATTGGATGTTCATATAATGGCATTAACATAGGTACACCAGCAGATAGAAAACGTCGATATTCCATTACTTCTAGCATTATTAGCAGCAACAATCAGCCGATATTGGGTAGTAACTCTACGCTTACACGGCTGTCTTCTGGTAAACGTAACCTTGAGCGCAAGAAGCGTGATAATACTCCTGTACGTATGCTCTCTTTGGATTCCGATCAAGAAAATGTGTTCTTGTGCACTGATGAAGATCCTTATAAAGGGATATCTAAAGGTTTTAATCTATTTTATTCTTTTAGGACATTTGTTGTCTTCTACCTGTAATATAACTCTCAATCATTTGTTAACAGATTATTTGGACCATGGTGACCAAGTGCTTACATGTCAGCTTTGTAGTGCAAAGTTATGGGCATCGGAAGGTGGAAAAGGTCGTTTAACTGTAAATAAGCTATGTTATGGTATGTGTTGTGGGTATGGTAATGTTCAGCTACCGCCTTTAAAGGATGCACATCCGTCTTATCAAAATTTGTTTTCTTCCTCAAATCCAAAAAGCAACTTCTTCCTAAAGAACATAAGGCGATACAACTCTATGTTCTCTTTTACATCTATGGGTGGAAAGCTTGATTCTAATATCAACAAGGGCAATGCTCCATTTATATATCGTATCAGTGGCCAAAACTATCATTGCATGGGGAGTCTCAAACCTCCAGCTGGAAATGAAGCTAAGTTTTGTCAGCTATACATACATGATACTGAAAATGAAATAACAAACAGACAGGCATTATTCAGGTACGAGTGATTTCTAAGTTCTATTTTTATTCTATTAAAGAACATCTAGAAATTTAACTATTTGTAGTTCAATATTAGTTGTTAAGTACCATCACTTAATCCTTAATCACTGATTCTCTATCCAGAGATTGCTACAACAGCAGTTGTTAACCATCAGTGTTTTAATCACCAGCAGTGCTTAAAAGTTTTTTTCATCAGCTGTTTGACTTAACAGTAGTTTGCGTTATTAATTCTAAATTCATCAGCTGTTGTAGGTAAACTGAAGTTTCCTACAATAAGCTCTGCCCAGTTAAGTTTCATACAATGACATTGATTATAACAATTTAATAAGGCAAAACACTGTTGGATATAATTACATTTGTATACAAAGTCAAACTAACCCCATCCAATGTTCAAGACCAAACCACTCATGCCTACCAAACCACTGTTTAAGACCAAACCACTGAAATGTTACTTTTGTCAACATATTCTAAAAGTTTTGAGCTGTATCAACAGTTGTTTACAACCGTTCTTCCTTAAAAGTTAATTATTAATCACTGATTCTCTATCCACTGCTTATTACAATAGCAGTTGTTAATCTTATATAGTTCACTATCAGTTGTTAAGTATCATCAGTGTTTTAATTACTATCAGTGCTTACAAGTTTTACATCAGCTGTTTGACTTAGTACTAATCTGTTTTTCTTTAACACTTAATTACTAATAACTGATTCTCTATCCACTGCTTATTAAAATAGTTATGTTATGTTAACGTTTTGTTGTTTTTTTTTCTTTTAACAGCAAAAGAACCAAACCTTCATCGCCTGCTGATAAAGAACTTGATGTTGAAATGATAAAGTATTTGAGGGCTTTATTAGATTCACAAAATATGTTGGTTAAGACATATAGGATGGTCAGAAACCATTTTCACCAATCTCCAGATGCCAACCTTAGTCTGCGACTAATTTATAGAAGAGAAAAAGACGGCAGGACATATAACTTACCCACCACATCTGAAGTTGCTGCTTTGGTTGTCGGAGACATAGATAAAGCTATAGACCATCGTGATATTGTTGTCCAGACGCAGTCGGGAATGCTGCAGCGTATTAGCGAATTACACCCATTGTATCTTGCTCTGCAATATCCGTTACTTTTTCCATATGGTGATGATGGTTATAGAGTTGATATTCCTCATAGAGATTTTATGTCCACACAAAAGAAAATAAAACCAAAGTGCACAATGAGAGAATTTTTTTCATATAGGATCCAAGATAGAACTTATGGCTTTTCCTTAATTTTAAATGGGCGAAGGTTGTTACAACAGTTTTTGGTTGATGCGTACACAATGATTGAGAGCGAAAGATTAAAGTAAATTCGTAGGAAACAAGCGAACCTTCGCTCTGAAACATTTGAGAATCTTCAAAAGTATAAATCGAAAGGTAAGGAAGTTTTAACAGATACTGGAAAGCCTGTTATACTTCCTTCTTCATTTACTGGTGGTGCAAGATTCATGCAACAAAATTACCTCGATGCAATGGCCTTATGTAAGTGGTATGGGTACCCTGATTTCTTCATAACTATAACTTGTAATCCTAAGTGGCCTGAAGTAAAAAGATTTCTAAAAGATTCAACCATCAAAGCCGAAGACAGGCCTGACATATTGTGTCGATTGTTTAAGAGGAAGCTTGATTCGTTAATCAAAGATTTTAAGGATTCCAAGTATTTTGGTGAGATTAACGCTGGTGTGTTATTTTTTTTCACATCTTATCCTCTGATGTATATTTTATAATCAAGGTTATTAACTAATAAATTTTGTTTATTTTTCCTTTTTATTTAGTTGTTTATACAGTAGAATTTCAAAAGCGTGGTCTTCCTCATGCACATATATGCTTATTCATGAAGGTCGATCACAAACTTCCAACCATAGATCACATAGATCCATTTATTTCTGCTGAGATTCCCGATAAAAAAGAAGATCCTGAACTTTATTCTCTTGTGACTGATTATATGATTCATGGTCCGTGTGGGAATGCTAATTTGAATTGTCCTTGCATGGTTGATAAAAGATGTTCAAAAAACTTTCCGAAGAAATTCACACCACATACAAGTATTGATTCAAATGGTTTTCCTGTATACAGAAGAAGAGATTCAGGTCATACAGTTATAAAATCTGGTGTTAGATTAGACAACAGAAATGTTGTTCCTTATAACAAAAGGCTTTTGAAAAGATATCAAGCACACATTAATGTTGAATGGTGTAATCAAGCCGGTTCAGTGAAATATTTGTTCAAGTACATCAACAAAGGTCCTGATATGGCTACTGCGGTAGTTTCTGGTGATACAAGTTCAACCATCAAAGAAAAGCCAAAAGATGAGATCAAGGAGTATTATGATTGTAGATATATTTCAGCTTGTGAGGCATCCTGGAGAATATTCTCTAATGAGGTTCATTATAGGTATCCTGCTGTTATGAGGCTTCCCTTTCATTTGCCTGGCCAACAGAATGTTGTGTATGGTGCTGATGACGATATTGATAATGTTTTAAGCAAGCCTTCTGTTGCTTCTTCGATATTTATGCAATGGATGAAGTTGAACGAGTCAAATAAAGATGCTAGAAAGCTGACTTATGTTGAGTTTCCTTCCAAATTTGTTTGGATACTTAAAGATAGATGTTGGCAAGTACGTAAGTTGTACCAGTGTGTTGGCCGGATTCATTCTGTATCTCCTGCTTTGGGCGAACCTTATTTTTTGAGGATACTACTGAATAAAGTTAACGGTCAATTATTCCCGACTTTTAGAGATGCTTGCTATGCGATGGGACTTTTAGATGATGACAATGAATACGTTGAGGCCATTAAAGAAGCAAGTTTTGAAGGACATGCTGGGTATCTTCGAGCGTTATTTGCTACCCTGCTTTTGACAAATACTCTATCTCGGCCAGAATTTGTTTGGGAGAATACTTGGAAATACTTAGCTGATGCTATTGTTTATAGACGTCAAAAAGAAACAAATATTTCAGGTTCTGGTCTATTTTCTTTTATTTTACATACTACATTTTGATTTTTTATTTAATAATGTTAATTTTTTTATTTACTAGGTTTAGTGCTTCCTGAACATCAGATTAAGAACCTTACTTTGTTGAAAATTGAAAACTATTTAATTTCCAATGGTTCATCATTACGAAGGTTTGCCACTATGCCGTACCCTGATGACGATTCCTTACGTGATGCTTCTAATCGTCTGATCAATGAAGAGCTGTCACATGACCTAGATGAAGAACAAGCTGAGTTTAACAGGTTGCATCAATCTCTTACAGATGAACAACGAGCGGTTTTTGACGAAATAATGGAAGCAGTTGTAGGGCGTAAAGGAGGCCTTTTTTTGTCTATGGTTATGGTGGAACTGGAAAAACCTTTTTATGGAAGACTTTGGCTTCAGCTGTTCGATGCAGAAATGGAATAGTTTTAAATGTGGCCTCAAGTGGTATTGCTTCGTTATTACTTTCCCGTGGAAGGACAGCTCATTCTCTGTTCCATATTCCCATTAATCTAACAGAAGATTCAATGTGCAATATTAAGCCAAATAGTGATATTGCGAGATTATTAAAGGAAACCCAATTAATCATATGGGACGAAGCACCGATGGTACACAAACATGCCTTTGAAGCTTTAGATAGGACCATGACCGACGTATTTTTGGAAGGTAGGAGTATTCGTTCGGATATTCCTTTTGGTGGTAAAGTTATTGTATTTGGTGGTGACTTTAGACAAATACTACCTGTTATTCCTAATGGTACTAGACAAGAAATTTTTAGTGCGTCTTTAAGCTCTTCATACATATGGGCAAAATGCAGACTCTTACGGCTGACTAAAAACATGCGTCTAACTATTGGAGCTGAAAGTTCGAATACGAAGTCTATCAGAGAATTTGCAAAATGGCTTATTGATATTGGTGAAGGAAACGTTGGAGATGATAATGATGGTGACGCCATTATAGAGATACCAGATGATTTACTGATCACCGATATTTGTGACCCAATACAAAGTTTAATTGACTTTGTATATCCTTCAATTATTCAACAATTTAGGATTGCTGGATTTTTTTCTGAGCGAGCAATTCTAGCACCCAAAAATGAGGTAGTTCATGAAATTAATGATCGATTGCTTTCGTTATTTCCTGGTGATGCGAAAGAGTATCTGAGTTCTGATAGTATATGTCAAACCGAATAAATTCTTGATTCTTTTCAAGAAAGCTTATACTCAACAGAAAATTTGAATGCTCTTAAGATTTCTGGCTTGCCTAATCACAGATTAGTTCTTAAAGTTGGTGTTCCTGTGATGCTTCTTCGAAACATTGATCAACAGAAAGGGTTATGTAACGGTACAAGGCTTCAAATTACTTTTCTTGGTAAACGAGTTATAGAAGCTGAGGTTATATCTGGTGGGAACATTGGCACAAGAGTTTATATTCCAAGGATTAATATGATCCCGTCTGACAAAAAAATACCTTTTCAATTTCAACGAAGACAATTTCCGTTATCAGTTTGTTTTGCTATGACAATTAACAAGAGTCAAGGACAATCGTTATCAAAGGTTGGTCTTTATTTGAAAGATCATGTCTTCACTCATGGTCAGTTGTATGTTGCATTATCAAGGGTCAAGACCAGAGAAGGCGTTAAAATACTAATATTCGATGCTGATGGAAAACCAACAAATAAGACTTCTAATGTTGTTTACAAAGAAGTTTTTACTAGCTTGTAATCATTGTGAGGAATGTTAAAACGCTGTTTGATCAAAGTCAAACTACTTATGTTAAAAGCTAATTATAATAGATAAAACACTATTTGAGCAATGTTAAAACGTTGTTTAACTAAAGTCTGTTTGACCAAAGTCAAACTACTTTTGTTAAAAGCTACTTGATAAAACACTGTTTGACCAAAGCCTGTTTGACCAAAGTCAAACTACTTATGTTAAAAGGTACATATATTAGATAAAACTAAATTTTCCCTCGGCATTGCTTCTTGAGGTCATGAAACTTACTTATGTTAAAACCTAATTACTATTAATACATGATTCAAAGTATTCAAATTTTATGTTATGTTAATGGTTTTGCTATATGAAAAATTATTTTTCTTTGTTAATTTGAATACCAAATCAATTCAACTAATCATGTACTTTACTCTTGTATGTCAATGTAAATGTAAATAACAAATTTAAAAAGG
Organism: Helianthus tuberosus; assembly: GCA_030545235.1. NCBI lineage: Eukaryota > Viridiplantae > Streptophyta > Magnoliopsida > Asterales > Asteraceae > Helianthus > Helianthus tuberosus. Next base: position 106,347,026 of record CM060414.1, on the reverse strand, counting down.
GGTGTATGTGTAAATATTTTTCATCAGTTGAAAATATGGGAAGAGAAAAACACAACCGTCACTATTTCTTCATCATCATTACACATCAAACATCTATCATCTCTTCTTTCAAAAATCTCTTCTCCCCAGTCATTTTCTAGGGTTTCAATTTTCTTTTCCTCCGTCTTCTACTCTTCAATCACCTGAGGTTTGATTATTTTTACTTCAGCAACTGGTATGTACATTCCTATTGTAATGAACTTTATATTGTTTAATCTATGTTAATTTAAATCCTATCTTACTACTAATACGATTTTAAATGTTTATTGCTATACATTCAAGATTCAAGAAGGGTTTACGTATGTGTTTGAATCATTTGTTGAGAACATGTTAAAATAATTATTATTGTGACAACTGCCACTTTCGGGTAATATACTTACATTTAAAACAGTGATTTACATTATACAAGCACGTGTTTTGAATATTCTGACTGCATGATTACATGGTATACATCTTAGAAAACTCAAGGAATATTCATTGGTTATTACACATGATTCATTTCTTTATTGGATACATTTGATATAGTGCAAACAATACATTGAAACAACTAGAGTAGTGCCTAGTGAACTAGAGTGCTGACGAAAGCTCCGGATCCGCAGAAAACATCTAAAACGACATCTTAAGGACTCGGATGAGAGTCCAATATCAATTATACATTAAACCCTAATTAGAAATGCAAGGGTTTGGTCAAATACTTTACCGATGTCCGGGAACACCAAAAACTGCCGATAAGCGCTAAAAATGACCATTTCGATATTTTTCCGCCAAAAATTCAGCATTTGTGCTTTTAGTACAAGATGCAAAAGTGATGTTTAGGCATCAATTTCATATAAACATACTTATGGAATATCAATTTCACGCATAACTGGAATTTTCCCTATACTTTCCATAAGCGTACCTTTCGCCTATTTATTTGCAAAACGAGCGCTAAACAATTATCCGAACTACATTTTGGCACAACTAGCGAACTAGTGCTCATTATTTTTGGTTTGGTAAGACTAGTTTATGGTCATTTTAAGTTGCGGAACATCTCGGAAAATGGTAAACCCTAAACATCTAAACCCTTACATCTTATTACTACATTTTAATTCTTAAAAGTTTCTAAGTTATTTTTACCACATGAGACCCCCCCCCCCCACTTATAACCGTGAACAAGGGGGCCCCACACCCCTTGTTTAATCTAGTAAATATCTAGATATTATGTTTTGGTTACTAGTGGATGTTTTAGATAATTATCATAACACTTAACAACTAAGTTACCACACTTTTTCACCACATCTTACACACACCTAAGATAATTCTCTCATCATCTTCATCCTTTCATCAAGAACACTTCCATAAACCCATTTCTTTTTATCATCTTCTTCATAAACAACATGGATTTCTTTGGAACATGAAGTGATCTAAGACTTTTTGAAGCAAAAGGAAGGTTTTTCATCCATACCAAAGTGGTTTAGCACCAAGATCATCATCTTCTTTATTCTTAAAAATCCCTAAGATCATCCCTAGCCTTGTGCTAGAAGTAAGCTTCTTTATTTTTTTTATATATACATATTATGTTTATGGTTATTATTATGTTTAATAATCACTAAAAATCATACATAATGAATAAGAAAAATACCATGAAGCAAAGATAAAAATCATCAAATAATTATGTTTGTTTATCTTGTGATCTTAGACTTGTTATATGCATATTTGATGTTGTTATGATGATTAAGGTACAAATAAAGTGTTAGAAGATGTTGATAGATTTGATCTAAAAATTATACATGTTTATGTTAAAGGGTTTTAACATAAAGGATGAAAGGAATGATCATATCTAGTGATCTTGTGAAAGTATTTAGGGTTTATGTTTAATAATAAAACTTTCACAAGATTATAAAATTTAACATACAACAAAAGATTTTTATAAAAGTTGTTTAAACTAGAATTAAACTTTGTTTTTGAACTAGTTAATATATGAAAGGATCATGTTTAAAACCCTACATGATTTGCATAACATTTTGGTAATTCCATGTTATAAAAAGTCTCATATGTTAAGATAAAAGGGTTGGTTAAATTGTTGGTGTTCTTATAAAGGAAATGATATGTTTAGATTAAACATGGTTAAGATAAAATACAAAGGAAATATGGCCAATTTTTATAAAACTTTATTTTATAAAGAAACCACATTTTTGACTAAACTTTTACAAGATTTAAAAAGATGTAAAGTATTCTTTTATAAAAACAAAAATTGTTATAAATATATATTTTTATAAAATATATATTTGGTGATAACAACTTATGTGTTATGTGATATATTACTTGGTATATTAGTTATATATATCATTGTAGGAACTTGAATCTCATGTCACATTCAAACTCGAAACACGTTATAACAAAAGTCCTACGAGACTTCATATAATAACGCCTTAAAACGAATTACGGACGATTCTAATAATCGGACACCAATAATGGTCAAAATGGACAACGGATGAATCCTTAAACGAGTCACAATCCGGGGAGTTACTACGACGTTAGACGATCTTTCGACACGAAAATATACAAACACTATCGATAACAAAGTTCGGATGTTTATAAACTTATAAAAACTAACATGTTTTTATTTACCAAAAAGTATACTTAGTGTATTTTTATAAAAATGTTTTTATAAAAATAAATGGGCTTATTATACTAGTGGGCTATTTTTATAACAAATGGGCTAATGTTATTACAAGTGGGCTTAATATACTTAAAAGACTATCTTTACAAATGGGCTACTTACACTTAATGGGCTTAGTTTTCTTAATGGGCTTAGTTTCCTTAATGGGCTTAACTTCATTATGGGCTTAACATAAATTCATGGGCTAAGCCCAAACACCAAACATATGGGCCAGAGCCCAACACTATTCAAGCCCAACACTATTCAAGCCCAACACTATTCAAGCCCAACACTATTCAAGCCCAACACTATTCAAGCCCAACACTATTCAAGCCCAACACTATTCAAGCCCAACACTATTCAAGCCCAGCACTATTTGAGGCCCAGCACTATTTGAGGCCCAACACTATTGAGGCCCAACACTATTGAGGCCCAACACTATTTGAGGCCCAACACTATTTGAGGCCCAACACTATTTGAGGCCCAACACTATTGAGGCCCAACACTATTGAGGCCCAACACTATTTGAGGCCCAACACTATTTGAGGCCCAACACTATTTGAGGCCCAGCACTATTTAAGCCCAATAACATGAAAACATGGGCTTGGCCCAAGGATACTATCAATGGAAACACAACTTTACAAGACACAAGAATCAGCGGACGAGATCCGACTATACAACTCATTCATAGATTACACAGTTAACAAACATTCGAACAATTCATACATCGAGTACACAGTTAACGAACATTTGAACAATTCATACATCGAGTACACAGTTAACGAACATTTGAACAACTCATACATCGAGTACACAGTTAACGAACAGTAAAGACATACAAGTCTTACGCACATATAAGACATAAGACTTGTACTCAAGTTATTACAAGACCGAAGTGTCTAACAAAAATAAGAACATTTGTAGGTCGCCACGCTATACAGGACGACCGCACGTGAGGTCTTATTTTACATCTATTTTCAGGACGCGATACTGTGAGTTCATGTTCCCCTATTCATTTAAATGTTTTACAAACTTTACAACTATCGGGGAGGATACATGTTCAGAGTATGTTAAAGTTAGGTAATGAAACACCATAGATCATGTGCGAATTAGGGCCTTACTATAAGCACCATTAATCCAGATTGGACCAAGGAACAAAGGCTTAGATCTAATGGGTTTTGGCGAGCCCCACTCTTGGTCATGGACCCCTACGGAGAGTGCGTTTGTGTCCCAGTCGATAGGAATCGGCATAAAATCGTCTAGGGTTGGTTTGCTTCCTATTTCGACACACATATTAATGTCCTTGCAAAACATTAATGATCAACGATTTCATTGACGCTTTACATACTACAACTCACGTTTTTCATACATCGTTTACAATTAAACTGCATGAATTCACCAACTTTTGTTGATGTTTTCCAAACTTAACATGTATTTTCAGGGAATTAAAGGACCATGTCAGATTTCACAGTCAAGATAACAAGTACCGGAACTCCATGCCATCTTTTGGAGGGTTTAACTATTATATTCCGCCTCTTTGCGGAAATATGACGGTTTAAACCTTTGTAGTTTATTTAAAGTTTATGTATGAAACAATAACGCTTTATTTTCACGTTTATGGTTTGTAACCGACACACTAAACGTATGTTGTAATCTTTTGAAACACTATGTAATGGCAATGGAGTATGTTTTATTCATATAGTATGTTCATGTACATCGATATTTATGCAATGAAAACCAGACAGATCACACCTTGCGTTTCCGCTACGAGCGGGTGTGACAGACTGGTATCAGAGCATCGATTGTAGTGAACCAGGATTCTTTCTCGAGTCTAAGTCTACAATCACTAGGGATCTCTCACGAAAACCTCTTGTTCATGTTGAACAGAATAAAATTGGACAGGTCAAAAGGTTTTCATTGCATAAACATTTTTCAAGGTCCACTACAACAAAAATTCATTTCACATATATCAAGCGAGGACATTTCCATGGGTGAAGTCTATGAGAAACAGACACAATACATTAATAGACTATGTGCCTACAATACATTACATTATCAGTGCTTATACAAGATAGACACATTACACTATCAGTTTATGCATTATAAACAGTTTACAAGTTCAGCTTATACAAGATAGAAATCCTTGATTGATAGGATTTTACATGATTATATATATATAGGTGGTTCATATATATGTTGCATGAAATATTTTGCCAAGAACAAAATACCTTCGACTTCAAACTCTATTATTATTCTTTACTCACACGGTGAAAATATCGACCTCATGTCTATTGCGGAGCTTATGACGAACATGATTTCTAAGTGAAATCTTAAACTTAATTCCGTAAAATATGGTTGCTTTCTCGCGAATGCTGAGATGCCTGACCATGATAATGACGACGAGGCGAAGGTGGTAACCTTGGACAACAACTCCATTAGTGGGACGAGATCCATGTGACTCATACTAATCAAGGTGGATATACTCTTGTCCTTACCAGGAAGATGAAGTACTCATCTTGAAGGTGCCCCTTCAATTGTTATTGTTACAGATTCTTTCCATTTCTATTTCATCTAACGTCGTACCGTCCTGCGAGTAACAACAACGGACGTTGACACGTGAACTATCACGAAGTTTCCTTCTATGTTGAAGGTATATAAACAATAGTGTCCTCTCTCTGACTGATCGCCTGCTCTGAACGAGAGAATGCTAGGGTGACCATGCAAGACAATTTATTATTACGGGGGCCCACGTAATAACAACTTGTAGTGCATGGAAATTCTGGTGGACTCTGCGGGTCAAGCTAATAATCACTATTCATTCAAAATTCTTAAGTTATTACTTGAGATTCAATTCTTCCTATCTAGTAGAACACGAACTGGGGGTGGTTAGTATAACACCCTACAATACAATACAATACAATACAATACAATACAATACAATACAATACAATACAATACAATACAATACAATACAATACAATATGGGAAGAAGACACATATTTGTTCACACCTAACATTCGATCTATATCACGATTCAGTTGAGACTAGTCATTTAAACAAACAAAACGTGTTAGCTACTCATGGAGGATTTTCCTCAACATTCTCGAAATTCTTGAACATGGGTTGGTTCCAGGGTGTCTATGACACTTTATCCTACTTTACCTTACCTTACCTTATCATATTCCACCTTATCATATTTATTGGAAGTGATACAATAAATTCCGTCGTTTGACATTTGTCTTTTTCCAAGGGATAGTACGGCATGCGCCATACTGCAACTCCCTCATTACATTCTATTCTACATTTTTGGAGATTCTAATAATCTTGCTAGAGCTCGTGAAACTCAAGCACTATTACCATAATTGTCACATGGACAAGTAAGACAAAGGATTTTCTCTATTTAGGACGATCGAGGTCCATAGAGTAGGGAATACATATTATATGGACGAAGACCACTGGTTGGTTTCCCCTCCTCAACGAATTATTTCTCTTTCCATTTAGACGTATGACCAATACATGCAAGAGGCATTACACCTTTTGGTTTTGGTTATCCACATTATCATTTATTCAAACATATATGAACAATATGGTCTTGAGGTTTCCATGACCGATTGATTGTATTCTTCATTCTTGGGCACATGATAGACTTTATTTATTCAAATAAATGTCTAGATTCTTTTAATTTTGTGTATTAAAAAGAACATGGTGCCAAAAGAATCAATTGTTTAAGTTAAAAGTTATGTGTTGAAAACTATTGTTTTTACACAAGACATGGTTTATACATGACATTGTTACGCAAGACATTGTGATACACGTCATTTGACGTTGGTATACACAAGACATTTTTTTTTCCGTGGTTATTTGTAAGTAATGAGACGTGTGTAATATGATAAAAGCATGGTGGATACGCCGCTGGTACTTCCTATATATAAGTGCTTATGTTATATTGCATATCGTGGTGTTATTCAAATCTCTTCGACAAAGACAAGACATGACATTTTTGCACAAGACGCGACATCCTCTACACAAGACATAATATTCTATTTCAAGACATGATATATTTATACACTACATTTTCATTGGTTATCTATTTAACCATACATCATTCTTTTATATCATCTGATTTTCATATCTATTTTCATATGATTTTATAAAAGAACTCGATCATAACTGGAGCTAATATTGTTGGTTACACTTGATGCTTTCACGATATCTCAAGGGTTGTTCCATAATGGGAAACACCCGAATTCAAACACACTGAGTGTTACATTTTAGGTTTAGCCTCGGAGATCCGAAGCATAACCGCATCATCCCTCCCTACCTCGATCACTCAAACAATAACTCTCGCCATGAGAGAAATGAAGTCATGAGTACGTACACTTTACGATCATCATGTATCAATTCTTTTAATACCAACACTGAGCTTAGCTATTGCTTTTAAATGTTAAGCATATACTAGAATTAGAGTCATGTTGGACACACATTACTATATCAAGTTAGCTAATGGGTAATTAGCTGAGACATATCAAATCATTAAGGGCCACCGGTATGTATCCTATTCGTCAACACTTCACATCCATGTTATTTTATACAATTGGCAATTTTAGCTTCATCTCAACATTTCACATACATGAGTTTCATGGCTAGGGACGGGATTGTCCTAGCTACAAATAGGGATTGGGTTATCCTACATCTAAACATAGGGATTGGGTTATCCTACATCTAAACATAGGGATTGGGTTATCCTACATCTAAACATAGGGATTGGGTTATCCTACATTTAAACATAGGGTTCCTAAAACTATACAGTGAAGTCCTCGCCACACAGAATTTAAAATGTACTTGGCCTAGAGTCAAGTAAACTAGTCGAGTCTAGAGCTGAAATTCAATATCGATCTCTTCCCTGTTCAGTTGAGTAGTTTTGAAGTAGTAGTTGGCATGGATTGGCTATCCAATAATCGAGCCGAAGTCTTCTGTCATGAGAAGATCATTCGCTTACCACTACCGAACGAAGAGACACTTGTTATCCATGGAGAGTAGCGCAACACATCATTACGGACCATAAATTGCATGAAGCCACAAAAGTGCTTACGGAAAGATTGTACTGCCTTTCTAGCGCTTGTTGTCGACAAGAAGGCCGATGGGCCTCAGATGACAGATATTCCAGTGATAAAAGAATTCCCGGAAGTCTTTCCTAAAGACTTGCCAGAACTACCACCATATCGACAAGTCGAGTTTCACATCGACTTGGTACCGGGAGCTGCAACCGTAGCCAAATCTCCATGTTGATTAGCACCTTCTAAACCTTGTAGTTGACCGAATAAGGATGTTGTGAGTTTATAACCCCCGCTATTTACCATTAGACATCTTTATAAAGGTTTCGGGGTGGAAAGACATGAAAGTTTCGCAAAACTGCACAACATTTCGATGAATAAAAATTCATATTTCTAAACCATGTTACAAATGAATTTCCAGCTAACTCAAATGGTTTATGAAAGGTTCTAGCTTCTACTCTAAGATAGACTTACGATCGGAGTATCATCAGTTACGGATTCAAGAAGAAAGCATACCGAAAACGGCTTTTCGGACTCGTTACGATCACTACGAGTTTCTCGTTATGCCTTTTGGTTTAACGAACGCACCGGCGGTCTTCATGGATTTAATGAACCGCGTGTGCAAGCCGTATCTCGACAAATTCGTCATAGTGTTCATTGACGACATCTTGATATACTCACGATCGGCAGCTGAACATGAGCAACATTTGAGAACCATTTTAGAGTTGTTAAAGACAATAAATTCGCCCCAAATCGAAAAACAAGATATAGCCTTACAACTTATTCTTGAGATTGGTGCATAGCATTTTACAATCTTATCATATCAGACGATACCGATGACTCTGTTGAAGACTGTGATGCTTCGCATCATGGATTGGGTTGCGTACCCATGCAACGTGAAAAAAAAGTTATCGTGTACACGTCACGCCAACTAAAAGTTCACGAGAAAAACAATACCACTCACGAACTGGAGTAGGCGTGGTGGTATTCGCTTTAAAATTTATGGCGACATTATTAATATGGTACTCAATGCATTATTTTCACGGATCATAAAAGTCTTCAACACATATTCAACCAAAAAGAATAAAATATACGTCAACGATGTTGTTGAATTGTTGAACGACTATGATTGTGAAATAAAGTACCATCCGAGCAAGGCAAACGTTGTAGCAGATGCCTTGAGCCGCAAGGAGCGAGTTAGAACACTGAGAGTTCAAGCATTAGAGAAGATGATTCACAAGCGCTCAAGGAAGAGCATATTCAAGCAGAAACACTTCGAGGCATGAAGGAACAATTAGTGCCGAAAGAAGATGGAACTTTATACCTTATGAGTCGAAATTGGGTTCTATTCTTTGGCGGCCTTCGAAATGATATTTTGAGGAAGCACATAGGCCTAAGTAGTGAAAGAATACTACTGCTGGCCTAACCTCAAAAGTGATATCGCGACTTATATCGGAGAATGCTTGACTTGCGCGAAAGTCAAAGTCGAGTAGCAAAATCCCTCGGACTTGTTACAACAACCCGAGATTCCCGTTTGGTAATGGGAACAAATATCGATGTACTTTATTACGAAGTTACTCAGGACCTCAAGAGGTCACTACATGATATGTGTAATCATCGATAGACTAACAAAGTTCACGCACTTCTTACCGATTTGGTAGAAGGATAATTCTGAAAAACTAGCGGAACTCTATCTCAAAGAAATAGTGGCTCGTCATGGAGTGCCTATTTCAATCATTTCAGACCAAGACGGTCGTTTTATTTCTAGAATTTGGAAATCATTTCAACAGGCCTTTGGATCTCATTTGAATCCAAGTACGGCCTTTCATCCATAAACTGACGGCCAGAGCGAACGGACAATCCAAACACTCGAATATATGTTTCGCGCATGTGTTATGGATTTAAGCGGCAATTGGGATACTCATCCACCTTTAGTTGAGTTTTTCTACAATAACAGCTACAATACTAGTATACAAGCTGCACCGTTTGAAGCTCTTTAAGGTCGAACGTGTCGCTCTCCGCTATGTTGGGCGGAAACAGGCGATAGTTAATTAATTGGTCCGAAACTAGTCCAAGAGACTACGGATAAAATTTTTCAGACCCGAGACCGTATCAAGACAGCTCGCGATCGACAAAAGTGCTACGCAGATAAAAGACGAAAACCATTATCTTTCGAGGTTGGAGACAAAGTCTTGTTGAAAGTCTCGCCTTGGAAAGGCGTAGCGAGGTTCGGTAAACGTGGAAAGCTTAACCCACGTTACATTGGACCATTTGAAATCTTAGAAAAGATTGGCACTGTTGCCTACAAGTTGAAGTTACCAGATGAACTTAACAGTATGCACGACACGTTTCATGTGTCAAATCTTAAAAAGAGTCCAACACAAGCAACCGTTATCATTCTATTCACATTGACGACAAACTCCAATTCACTAAAGAACCTGTTGAAGTCATGGACTGTAAAGTCTAGAAATCATGGAGGAGTCGTATCAAATTATTAAAATGTACGTTGGAACTCTCGACACGGACCCGAGTATACTTGGGAACGTGAACATTAAATCAAAGCCAAATACTCTCACCTGTTCGAGTAGTCTCCTGTATAGGATGACTCAGCTTGAATTTCGGGACGAAATTCTCAATAACAGGGGGAGAATGTGACAACTGCCACTTTCGGGTAATATACTTACATTTAAAACAGTGATTTACATTATACAAGCACGTGTTTTGAATATTCTGACTGCATGATTACATGGTATACATCTTAGAAAACTCAAGGAATATTCATTGGTTATTACACATGATTCATTTCTTTATTGGATACATTTGATATAGTGCAAACAATACATTGAAACAACTAGAGTAGTGCCTAGTGAACTAGAGTGCTGACGAAAGCTCCGGATTCGCAGAAAACATCTAAAACGACATCTTAAGGACTCGGATGAGAGTCCAATATCAATTATACATTAAACCCTAATTAGAAATGCAAGGGTTTGGTCAAATACTTTACCGATGTCCGGGAACACCAAAAACTGCCGAAAACTGCCGATAAGCGCTAAAAATGACCATTTCGATATTTTTCCGCCAAAAATTCAGCATTTGTGCTTTTAGTACAAGATGCAAAAGTGATGTTTAGGCATCAATTTCATATAAACATACTTATGGAATATCAATTTCACGCATAACTGGAATTTTCCCTATACTTTCCATAAGCGTACCTTTCGCCTATTTATTTGCAAAACGAGCGCTAAACAATTATCCGAACTACATTTTGGCACAACTAGCGAACTAGTGCTCATTATTTTTGGTTTGGTAAGACTAGTTTATGGTCATTTTAAGTTGCGGAACATCTCGGAAAATGGTAAACCCTAAACATCTAAACCCTTACATCTTATTACTACATTTTAATTCTTAAAAGTTTCTAAGTTATTTTTACCACATGAGACCCCCCCCCCCACTTATAACCGTGAACAAGGGGGCCCCACACCCCTTGTTTAATCTAGTAAATATCTAGATATTATGTTTTGGTTACTAGTGGATGTTTTAGATAATTATCATAACACTTAACAACTAAGTTACCACACTTTTTCACCACATCTTACACACACCTAAGATAATTCTCTCATCATCTTCATCCTTTCATCAAGAACACTTCCATAAACCCATTTCTTTTTATCATCTTCTTCATAAACAACATGGATTTCTTTGGAACATGAAGTGATCTAAGACTTTTTGAAGCAAAAGGAAGGTTTTTCATCCATACCAAAGTGGTTTAGCACCAAGATCATCATCTTCTTTATTCTTAAAAATCCCTAAGATCATCCCTAGCCTTGTGCTAGAAGTAAGCTTCTTTATTTTTTTTATATATACATATTATGTTTATGGTTATTATTATGTTTAATAATCACTAAAAATCATACATAATGAATAAGAAAAATACCATGAAGCAAAGATAAAAATCATCAAATAATTATGTTTGTTTATCTTGTGATCTTAGACTTGTTATATGCATATTTGATGTTGTTATGATGATTAAGGTACAAATAAAGTGTTAGAAGATGTTGATAGATTTGATCTAAAAATTATACATGTTTATGTTAAAGGGTTTTAACATAAAGGATGAAAGGAATGATCATATCTAGTGATCTTGTGAAAGTATTTAGGGTTTATGTTTAATAATAAAACTTTCACAAGATTATAAAATTTAACATACAACAAAAGATTTTTATAAAAGTTGTTTAAACTAGAATTAAACTTTGTTTTTGAACTAGTTAATATATGAAAGGATCATGTTTAAAACCCTACATGATTTGCATAACATTTTGGTAATTCCATGTTATAAAAAGTCTCATATGTTAAGATAAAAGGGTTGGTTAAATTGTTGGTGTTCTTATAAAGGAAATGATATGTTTAGATTAAACATGGTTAAGATAAAATACAAAGGAAATATGGCCAATTTTTATAAAACTTTATTTTATAAAGAAACCACATTTTTGACTAAACTTTTACAAGATTTAAAAAGATGTAAAGTATTCTTTTATAAAAACAAAAATTGTTATAAATATATATTTTTATAAAATATATATTTGGTGATAACAACTTATGTGTTATGTGATATATTACTTGGTATATTAGTTATATATATCATTGTAGGAACTTGAATCTCATGTCACATTCAAACTCGAAACACGTTATAACAAAAGTCCTACGAGACTTCATATAATAACGCCTTAAAACGAATTACGGACGATTCTAATAATCGGACACCAATAATGGTCAAAATGGACAACGGATGAATCCTTAAACGAGTCACAATCCGGGGAGTTACTACGACGTTAGACGATCTTTCGACACGAAAATATACATACACTATCGATAACAAAGTTCGGATGTTTATAAACTTATAAAAACTAACATGTTTTTATTTACCAAAAAGTATACTTAGTGTATTTTTATAAAAATGTTTTTATAAAAATAAATGGGCTTATTATACTAGTGGGCTATTTTTATAACAAATGGGCTAATGTTATTACAAGTGGGCTTAATATACTTAAAAGACTATCTTTACAAATGGGCTACTTACACTTAATGGGCTTAGTTTTCTTAATGGGCTTAGTTTCCTTAATGGGCTTAACTTCATTATGGGCTTAACATAAATTCATGGGCTAAGCCCAAACACCAAACATATGGGCCAGAGCCCAACACTATTCAAGCCCAACACTATTCAAGCCCAACACTATTCAAGCCCAACACTATTCAAGCCCAACACTATTCAAGCCCAACACTATTCAAGCCCAACACTATTCAAGCCCAACACTATTCAAGCCCAGCACTATTTGAGGCCCAGCACTATTTGAGGCCCAACACTATTGAGGCCCAACACTATTGAGGCCCAACACTATTTGAGGCCCAACACTATTTGAGGCCCAACACTATTTGAGGCCCAACACTATTGAGGCCCAACACTATTGAGGCCCAACACTATTTGAGGCCCAACACTATTTGAGGCCCAGCACTATTTAAGCCCAATAACATGAAAACATGGGCTTGGCCCAAGGATACTATCAATGGAAACACAACTTTACAAGACACAAGAATCAGCGGACGAGATCCGACTATACAACTCATTCATAGATTACACAGTTAACAAACATTCGAACAATTCATACATCGAGTACACAGTTAACGAACATTTGAACAATTCATACATCGAGTACACAGTTAACGAACATTTGAACAACTCATACATCGAGTACACAGTTAACGAACAGTAAAGACATACAAGTCTTACGCACATATAAGACATAAGACTTGTACTCAAGTTATTACAAGACCGAAGTGTCTAACAAAAATAAGAACATTTGTAGGTCGCCACGCTATACAGGACGACCGCACGTGAGGTCTTATTTTACATCTATTTTCAGGACGCGATACTGTGAGTTCATGTTCCCCTATTCATTTAAATGTTTTACAAACTTTACAACTATCGGGGAGGATACATGTTCAGAGTATGTTAAAGTTAGGTAATGAAACACCATAGATCATGTGCGAATTAGGGCCTTACTATAAGCACCATTAATCCAGATTGGACCAAGGAACAAAGGCTTAGATCTAATGGGTTTTGGCGAGCCCCACTCTTGGTCATGGACCCCTACGGAGAGTGCGTTTGTGTCCCAGTCGATAGGAATCGGCATAAAATCGTCTAGGGTTGGTTTGCTTCCTATTTCGACACACATATTAATGTCCTTGCAAAACATTAATGATCAACGATTTCATTGACGCTTTACATACTACAACTCACGTTTTTCATACATCGTTTACAACTAAACTGCATGAATTCACCAACTTTTGTTGATGTTTTCCAAACTTAACATGTATTTTCAGGGAATTAAAGGACCATGTCAGATTTCACAGTCAAGATAACAAGTACCGGAACTCCATGCCATCTTTTGGAGGGTTTAACTATTATATTCCGCCTCTTTGCGGAAATATGACGGTTTAAACCTTTGTAGTTTATTTAAAGTTTATGTATGAAACAATAACGCTTTATTTTCACGTTTATGGTTTGTAACCGACACACTAAACGTATGTTGTAATCTTTTGAAACACTATGTAATGGCAATGGAGTATGTTTTATTCATATAGTATGTTCATGTACATCGATATTTATGCAATGAAAACCAGACAGATCACACCTTGCGTTTCCGCTACGAGCGGGTGTGACAATTATTTCCAGAATAATTTTAACTCATACTCTGTTTCTATGATTAATTTCACTATATACTCTGTTAATACAAAAAGTTAATGTTCATTTTCGAAGCCAGCTTTTTAATTACAGTCTTTTAACATCTTTACTGATTCAGGTTTTATGATGTATACTACATTTGTTAAGTTTCTTCGTAACCCAGAATCTTTGAAACTGGTATGACATGTTTTTACATACATAATTTATTTGTATTGAGATATATATTTAACAGTTCTTTTATGGTTTATATTTTCTTACACTATTTAAAAATTATATACAGGATGTACCTATATTCTTTGCTAATCAAAAGTAGGGAGATTGTTGGCAAAAAAGTAGGTTGCAAGTATATCATGAGTCTGGTAAAAAATGGGTTGTTAGGGTCAGAACAGAAAATTCAACGCCGATAATAACTGACGGTTGGGACATTGTTGTTAAAGATCTCAATTTGCCGAGGGATACTTTGTTGGTTTTCAAACCGTTAGGTGATTTTGGACTTGAACTTTCATGTTATGTTAATGGCATGTGTGGGGAATCTTATTTCACCTTTAATCGTTATGCAAGATTTGGTTTTACGGTATGAGTATTGATCTTAACTTCAATTCTTTTGCATCTTTAACGTGTTAACACTTATTCTCATAAGATACATACTTCACGTTTAGTATTCATTATTTTTAATTTTAAGCAGGTAATTGAAGACTGCTTCATTGAACAATTTTACGTAAACAATCCACCGAGTGGGAAATTTCAAATCTGTTACAAAGGTTCGTACTGGAATGTTGAGGTGTCTAAAGTTGATACCCACTTTGTATTTTCTAGAGGATGGCCGGAAATTTGCAACGATGTTGGGATACTTGAGGATGATTTGCTTGTGTTTAGCAGGATTGATGATTTTGTTTTTGAAGTAGTAGTTTATAGAGATGAGATTGAGATTTGCTTTTTGAAGAAACCTGAATCTGATGATGATAGTGTAGTTGAGATATTGAAGGCTGATTATGTTAAAAATGCATTCAAGGTACGTAAGTATTTAGCATTAGCAATAAAAGTTTTAATTTTTTAGCTATATATTAATTATTTTATTAATGTTGACCAGGACATCTATGAGGATGAAGAAGTTGTTTCTGTAGGTGAAGGTACAACCGTTACTCAGGTACTTGCTAAATTATTAAAATTATTTATTTTTAATTTAACACATATAAGAATTTAATGTTTTTACAACTATTAGTAATGCTGTTTACTGATGTTATATTTATTCAATAATGTATTATTTACAAGAACTTACCAACCAATGCCGAATGCACGTCCAAGAGACGCATGTCTTCACGATTGAACCAAACCCAAGATGTAAGTTTACCATCTTAAAGATTGTTATATTACTATTGTTATTAAATTTACTCTATGACAACAGGTTAAGAAGAAAGCTAAAGTTACTTCTGAGAGAAAGCAGGTCGTCAAGAATAGGACTAAGGGAAATGCTGCCTTACCTGTCGACACAAGTGATCATACTGGATGTTCTTCGTCTGTTCATAAAGTTAAGGTATCTATACTTTCCAGTTAATTAGTATATGTTATATAAACTGTTTTTTTTTTTTTTGTGCATATATTGATCATTCCTTTAATTCACATGTATATGTTTACTTTTTCATCAAGGGGAAGAGAGCTGCCAACGTTCAAAAAAAGCTTAACCATAGAAATAAGATTGCAAAGACTGCAAAAAAACATTCTGGACATCCTCTTGACCCTGAGTTCTTTCATTTTGATCGTAAAGGAGACTATAGGCTGGTATACCATTTTTTTATAATAAACTAATGATTTACGTTTATTTGTCTGACTATTATTTTTTTCCACATAATACATGTAGCGTCTTCCTGCTGAAGTTGCGAGACGAGCAGGTCTTTTTCTTGATCTTCATCCTTTGAAAGTTCAAAACATGGTTGGAGTTGTGCATGTTTATGATGTTAAGTTGGAGTTAAATGAATTGAAGCCACGTTATGCGTTGGAAGGTTGGCGAAAGTTTATGACTGACAATAACTTGAGGTTTGGTGATATGTTGCATTTCACATACGTGTCTTCGCAACAGAAGATAGTATTAAATCAAGTTACATCAGTTTAACAAACACATTTTAAGTCTGTTCTGATATCAGATACTAATTATGAATTTTTTGATGGTGATGTTGTAGGTTTTTTTCTTAAATTATTAACTTGATGTTTTTGTTGCTATGTATGGCTAAGATGATAAAACACTGTTATTAGCACTTTATGTTTTATATTTGACCAATTAGATTATGTGTTAAATTATAGTTCTTTAAGTCATTGTTCCATTTTCTTGAATTCTATCTAATTTTTTAAAGAACTTCAATAACAAATAGTGGTTTGAACATCTGTTTGCCTTTTGGTCAATAGTTAATGGAAACCTATGTTAGGTTCAACAATGTTTTGAAGAGGAAAACTGTGTTAGAAAACAGTAGATCTTAACAAGTTAAACATCTGTTAAGGCTTAAACAGATGTTTGCCCTTTAACAGATGTTTGGCCTTTTATATCAAATGTCTGGACTTAAACAGTTGTTTGACCTTAAACACATGTTTGAACCTTAAACAGATGTTTGAACCTTAAACAGATGTTCTTCTTCTATATCAGATATTTGGACTTAAACAGATGTTTGACCTTAAACAGATGTTTCGCCATAAACAGATGTTTGGTCTTAAACCAAACATTTGTTTAAGCTCAACATCTGTTTGACTATTTGTCAATATCTTATTGACTTTTGGTTAACATCTGTTTCAAATTTGGTCAACATCTTATTTTGTAAAAGAGGTACAAAAACAAAGATTTTTTCAAAATCTCAAATCACCCTATCATGTAAGTGCATTGATGTAAAAGTGGAAATGATGTTATTCTTATGGTCCTGTTGTGCTTTTGTTTGTCCTCTAATATGAGTTCATGATATAATGCGGTGATTTCAAGACATTTTTGTTGAATTGAATGAGATGGTTGATGTAATGCGGTCGTATTAATAACAAATAGTAATTAATTAATCTAAATAACTTTCTCGAGCCCGGGAAGCAATCCCGGGTAAAAACCTAGTGTACTAACGAATATAGCAGGTATATGATGTGAAAACATCGAAAGCATGAAAGTAACAAGTAGGCACATGTGTTCTACCCCAAAACGTTTGGAAAACAGTAAAAGAGGGGTCTATGTACTCACTTGAAATTCCTCATAAGTCCTAAGATAACCACCAAGCAATGCTAGAGATCTCGGAATCAAACGGCACCTAATATAGGTAACTATGTTAATAAACCGGACCTATATCGGAGGATTTAGATAGTATGAGGGTTCATAAACTGGTCAACGCAGAAAGTCAAACAAAATTTGACTTTCAAACTCGAAAAGCAATAAAAGAACGAAGGAATACTTACGAAGGGTCCCCGAATGCTAATCTCGATCCAAGTAACTCAGGTATGAAACAAAGGTTTCAACTTAGAGTTTCTCAAATCAAAATTCTTGTGGGTTTTGTAATTGAAGGCATGGGGTATTTATAGGATTTCCCGAACCGTTAGGATCGTTTCTTGGAAAACGTGCTTCAATCTTGGAAAACGTGCTTCAATCTTGTTTAATAAAAAGAAACTTTAATTGCCATGGATTTGAAACATTAATTCTGTTACAACACTCCCCGACATTTCCGCCACGTTTTGTATGTTCTACGTGGTCGGGGTGTGACAGAAAAGATGGTATCAGAGCCAATGGTTATAGGGAATTAGGTTATTAGTAATGCTTTGACCTAGTCTATAACCTTCTTAGGACCCTAACGTGAGTTTACTTGCATTTAGTCATAAAACAATACCGTCACCTATCCTTAGGCGACGACCACAACAAGAACACAAATTTCAAAACCGCTTTGAAAACTAATCATCTGTTCTAGGATGATTGATTACTAGGTTTTGAACCCCTTTGAGTTTTCAAAATCTCGTCTAGGTTTTGGGTTTTAAATAATGTGAACACGTGCAAACTGGAAGGGTGAATGCCTGTATTCTGGGTTTTCTGTCTAGGCAAGCACTTCGTATATATCTCATCAGACGCGAGACCAGTTGTGCTTACCTGGGAATTCTTGGGATGAGTGTTCACTTATAGGCGAGCATGTCTTCGCGATACATTATTTTTGACCTATTTACTTTGATTAATCACCGGGGTCGTTTGTTGCTTGGTAGTAACAAACAAATGACCACTATCCTGGCTTTCATCAGATTTGTTTCATCTCATTCTTTTCGTCTAATTCTCTCACTCGTTTCCTTTCATGTTCCCACTTTTAGAATGCCTCCACAACGCGAAAATCCGGTATCTATTGACGATTTGGCAGCTGTCATTACACAGCAAATGACTGCTGCAATCCCGAACGTCGTTGCTCAATGTTACCAAGCTATCAACAACAATAATGCCCTCTGCAACTTCAAGACGTTCAACTCGGCCAAGCCATCGAAGTTTTCTGGGTCTCAAGGAGCGACTGCACTTCTGCAATGGTTCGAGAGTCTAGAGAGCACCTTCAGGCATATTCAATGTCCAAACGAGCGAAAGGTAGATTTCGCATCTAGTGTCTTTGAGAAACGAGCTTTGACGTGGTGGAACGGTGTGGTGAGAGATAGGGGTGCCGAAGTGGCACTGGCCCAAACTTGGGAAGAACTTCGCGCACTGATGATGAAGGAATTCTGTCCTCATCACGAGATCAGGACATTGGAAAGGGAATTCGACGATCTTAAGCAAGACAACGGTGAACATCGGGCATACACTGATCGATATGAGGAGCTGAGCCTGTTGTGTCCTACCATGGTTACGCCTTTGGATAAGGCGATCGAAAAGTACATTGATGGTCTCCCTGACTCGGTTCAAGACATTGTTACCGGTAGTAACCCCACTACGGTTAGGCAGGCCATTGAGCTATCTGCAACTTTGACTGAATCTCAGATCAGGAAACGTAAGCTTTTCCGAAAGGGTGACAAGAAACCGGTCGAGGAATCGAAACCAATCGAGGAATCAAAGATCATGGATGAACAGACTGGATCCCTTGAGCGGTCAAAGAAGCGAAAGGCTTCTCAGAACTTCGCCATGGTTACTCACAATGATCAAGCCGTCCCCAACCAACCAGCTCAACCCCCTGCTAGGAAGCCATATAATGGAACTTCACCCTTGTGCAACCAATGTAAACTTCATCATCATGTTAATGTGAAGTGCCGCGAATGCCAAATTTGTGGACGTAAAGGTCATACAGCAAAAGTTTGCCGAGCTGAAGTTGCACCAAATCAAGCTGACAACAAACCTGCTCGAGCTCGCTTTCCACCAGGTTCTTGCTACAAGTGTGGCGAGATGGGACATTTCCGAAGAAATTGCCCAAAGCTTGCTAATGCTAATCCAGCACAGAGATGAGCATCTGACCGACTAGAAGACAACACCGTTTAGAAATAATCATGTCTTATGTATTATTTTCTTTTGTTGTCAAGGTCCATGAAACCGTTGTTATCATTGTTAATAAATAAATCTTTTTATTTACATTGCAATGTATTTATGTGATTGTATGTATAAACAACGTATCCCTTACAATACCGACAATCAAGGAATCGTATTCCTTGAAAAGCAAACTACCCCCAAAATTTTACTATTTTACAATCTCTTGCGTTTTACACAAAGATCCTAAGTACCCGTCTCTTGCAAAGAGACGAAGTACAAGGTGCAAGTTATAATTATGTACGAATACCCCAAGTACCACTATAAATTCTTAATAGGGTACCCAAGGGTATTTCCGTATGTCCTAAATTATTGTGTACCTTAATTCGCATATTGCGTTTTCCTGAAAACGAAAATCGAATTTTTGGTAGATCATCCTATCTTCATGGATGGATTCTTGAAATGATTAAAGTGCCAAATGAAATCCACGAATTGGATTCCTGGTGTGCTTTAAGTATCCGCGTCCAAAGATAACAAATCAATAACCAAGTTAAACAACTATGTGATTATGTGCTTATGTGTTTCCTTTTATGTTTTTGTGTAATCCAAGTTTTTGTTATCCAAATCCTCGTAGAATCTTCCATATCTTCGTATAAGGAATTCATAGTAGGATATCCAAAGGTGCTATATTAAATCCTCAATGGGCTTGTACGTAATAGTAAAGACCCTTGGATTATATTGTACCATTCCATAATTAGACCCCTGAGTGGTCTAGGTAAACAGATTGATCCAAAAATCTGGTTAGGAATATCATGTGATGATATAGCTGAAAGGACTCCTTGGTGGCCTAATTAAAAGGATCATTTGTCGTTCTAATTAAAAGGACCCTATGGTAGTCTAGTCACACTCATCACAGGTTTGATTTTCCTCCCCTTCACATTACAAACAAATTGTGCGGACTATGCAAGGAATTGCGTAATTATGGATGCATACATAATTATGGAATTCAGTGCACGGAAACCACAGCTAGTTTGGTCGTGTGTCTGGAAAATGACTCATTTCGTTCATTTTCGGTTCTGAAGAAGTTGTGGAAAATGACTCATTTCGTTCATTTTCGGTTCTGAAGAAGTTGTGGAAAATGACTCATTTCGTTCATTTTCGGTTCTGAAGAAGTTGTGGAAAATGACTCATTTCGTTCATTGTCGGTTCTGAAGAAGTTGTGGAAAATGACTCATTTCGTTCATTTTCGGTTCTGAAGAAGTTGTGGAAAATGACTCATTTTGTTCATTTTCGGTTCTGAAGAAGTTGTGGAAAATGACTCATTTCGTTCATTTTCGGTTCTGAAGAAGTTGTGGAAAATGACTCATTTCGTTCATTTTCGTTTCTGAAGAAATTGTGGAAAATGACTCATTTCGTTCATTTTCATTTCTGAAAAATTTCCGTTAAGGAAATGTCAGGATTATGCCTTACATATCTCGGGTGGTTATTTGACACAAAGTCACAAATAGACTCCTACGAATAAATTTCGGGACGAAATTTCCTAAAGTAGGGGAGACTGTGACACCTGTGTCACTCCAACCATCAAACAAATGCCAAACCAATGAAATATTGTATTTCATAATTTGGATTTGTAAAAATATGTGTATCATTTGCACATATCAACTCTTATTCGATTTCAAGCTCTAAATCGCTTTCTGGAAGGTTATACGCGATCTGATGCGTAAATATAACTAGTTTAATGCAACGAACACTCCGGAATAGTGAAATAGGCTTAACATACCTTAAATAACCTTTACATAACTTAGAAATAAGTTTCGAAGGCTTTGGTATGGCAAAATCAAGTTAAATCGCTTACAGGGACTAAAGTTGACAAACTGCGAAAGTATGCCAATTTGAACTGTAACAGAAATTCCGGAACATGACCATAAGTTAAACACACCTTAAATATCCTTTACATAGCTTAGAAATAGGCTTTGAGGTGTCCGGTGTGCTAAAATAAACTTATGGGTCATTCAGGGACTAAAAGTGTCAAAAGTACACAAGTTCTCATTTTCGCGCATAACTTACGTTCTGAATACATCCGGACATCCAAAAATTTATGTAAGCACTAAAATATTTTATTTTAGTGTTTGGGCATAAGAAAAATCCATTCGTCACGCAATTTGGATCATTTTTCGCGCTTATGCGCATTCCGTCGTAATTAACCGAACAACGTAACCGTACGGCTAAACGAACCGACACCCGAGATATTTTCGAACACATTTTAAGTTCCCTATACTTTAACTTCATTTTAGAGCTTTGAAATGGGGTTAACGGGGCTTAAACGTGTCAAAAAACGCATCGTAAACCAAGTTTTGAGGTTGCAGGGACTGAAACTGTAAATCTGCCAAACTAGGTCCCTAAGTAGGGGCTAAATGCAGCAAAATGGTTTTTTTACAGCTGTTAACAGCTGTTAACCACTCCCTAACCCCTTGCCACATGTTGATCTCTTATGGTGAGTGGCCATTTTGGGTACCATAAGGTTCCGACACATGTACGGATGTGATTAAGGCACGATATTCGACAAACGATCCTAACGGTGGACCATTTACTATAAATACCCACCTCCACCCTTCACTTTTCCTCACAAGAATCTGATCCAAAAGACTCTAAGTTGGAACCATTGTTTCATACCTGAGTTATTTGGATCTAGATTAGCATTCGGGGACCCTTTGTAAGTGTTCCTTCGTTCTTTTATTGCTTTTCTAGTCCGAAAGTCAAACCTTGTTTGACTTTCTGCATTGACCAGTTTATGGTCAATGCGAAGTTCGTTAGAACTTCGCAACGTGATTGTAATCACGATGGTTATAGTCCTTGTGACTATGCCTACTGATTACCACGTTGTCTAGGGTCGTAAGGGTAAGCGACTTGATCAGTCGCTTATGCTTTCGAACCCGACCCATTTGGTCGATCATTAGGATCCGACCAAACATATTAGGTGACCATAGTATATAGGGAATAACCTTCTGAGGTTATACCTTATTGTCGCTTCGTTTAAGTAGTTGTATGATAGGTAGTTTATATGCCTTAGGTAAATTACCAAAATGCCCTTTTTACGCCAAAATTCATTTTAAGCATATGTAACATAAATTTTGGTATCTAAACTGATATGGCAACAATATTAGACATGTTAAGGCATATTTTACTTATCATAGGACTAGTTATGCGTTCCGAACGCGTTTTACGCGAACGACGCGTTAAAGTAGCATAAGCTACCTAAACGGGTCGTAATGGGTCGTAAGCAGTTATGTTAGGTTTCATTTAAGTATGTAGGCTTTGTTAAACCATATTACACGAGTCTCAATACTCGTTTGGTTTACGAACCCGCATTCTATCCGATCTTCCGATTTAGGTCCGGTTTATTAACATAGTTACCTATATTAGGTGCCGTTTGATATCCGTGATCTCTAGCATTGTTTGGTTGTCACTCAAGGACTACTGAGCATTCTCAAGTGAGTACATAGACCCCTCTTTTACTGTTTTCCAAACTGTTTTGGGGTGGAACACATGTGCCTACTTGTTACTTTCGTGCTTTCCTGTTTTCACATCATATACTTACTATGTTCATTAGTACATTAATAGTACATGTTTTACATTACATCACATGCTACGTATGTCTATTGTTGCATACTTAGTACAGGTCACATGCTACGTATGTCTATTGTTGCATACTTAGTACAGGTCACATGCTACATATGTCTATTGTTGCATACTTAGTACAGGTCACATGCTACGTATGTCTATTGTTGCATACTTAGTACAGGTCACATGCTACTTATGACTATTTGTTGCATACTTAGTACATTTTTTATTCATCACATGCTTACATTTTGGATGCATATTACATGATTTACATTGATCATGCATTTCCACAGGACATAACTTTGATTTAAACCAAGATTTACTTCAATACCATGTTCTTGTGCATATGGTTTAGTTGATGCATTTCACTAGCCATACATATCATTTTGGTTACACATTATATGATTTACATCTTGACATAAACATTTTAACATATTATTTCAATACATTTGAAAGTTGGTTTAAACATAGACATCTTAAATTGTTTGGTTTGGTTTGAGTAAGTGATTAAGTAACGAGGCGTGTGTAATATGATACAAGCATGGTGGATACGCCGCTGGTACTTCCTATATATAAGTGTTTGTATGGTATTACATATCGTAGCGTTATTTGAATCATTTCAATTTGAGACATATAACATTTTATACAAATAACATACTTTTCACAAGACATTGATTTACAAACAACTTATCTTATACAAACTCATTTTACATGGTTATTCATTTAACCATACATTATTCTCTTATTTATACATATCATCTGATCTTATCGTTTTTCAAATGATTTACAAGACAAAGCAAATTACAAGGTTCATGACTAAACATTTTCTCAAACATAAGTCATGAATCCTATTTTCACAAAAACCTATGTATCTCACAGGCATTTTTATGCTGACGTACCTATTTTCACATGTGTTTTCAGGAGATGATGCGTACGACTTATCAAGACATACTTAGGCGGACCCGTGCCTTAGCGACTTAAAACGAGACAATAACTAGTTAATTTATGTTATGTACCCTTTGTTTCTTGTTTAAACAATGTAAACTCTCATGTTTGTTTAATAAAAAGAAACTTTAATTGCCATGGATTTGAAACATTAATTCTGTTACAACACTCCCCGACATTTCCGCCACGTTTTGTATGTTCTACGTGGTCGGGGTGTGACAGAAAAGATGGTATCAGAGCCAATGGTTATAGGGAATTAGGTTATTAGTAATGCTTTGACCTAGTCTATAACCTTCTTAGGACCCTAACGTGAGTTTACTTGCATTTAGTCATAAAACAATACCGTCACCTATCCTTAGGCGACGACCACAACAAGAACACAAATTTCAAAACCGCTTTGAAAACTAATCATCTGTTCTAGGATGATTGATTACTAGGTTTTGAACCCCTTTGAGTTTTCAAAATCTCGTCTAGGTTTTGGGTTTTAAATAATGTGAACACGTGCAAACTGGAAGGGTGAATGCCTGTATTCTGGGTTTTCTGTCTAGGCAAGCACTTCGTATATATCTCATCAGACGCGAGACCAGTTGTGCTTACCTGGGAATTCTTGGGATGAGTGTTCACTTATAGGCGAGCATGTCTTCGCGATACATTATTTTTGACCTATTTACTTTGATTAATCACCGGGGTCGTTTGTTGCTTGGTAGTAACAAACAAATGACCACTATCCTGGCTTTCATCAGATTTGTTTCATCTCATTCTTTTCGTCTAATTCTCTCACTCGTTTCCTTTCATGTTCCCACTTTTAGAATGCCTCCACAACGCGAAAATCCGGTATCTATTGACGATTTGGCAGCTGTCATTACACAGCAAATGACTGCTGCAATCCCGAACGTCGTTGCTCAATGTTACCAAGCTATCAACAACAATAATGCCCTCTGCAACTTCAAGACGTTCAACTCGGCCAAGCCATCGAAGTTTTCTGGGTCTCAAGGAGCGACTGCACTTCTGCAATGGTTCGAGAGTCTAGAGAGCACCTTCAGGCATATTCAATGTCCAAACGAGCGAAAGGTAGATTTCGCATCTAGTGTCTTTGAGAAACGAGCTTTGACGTGGTGGAACGGTGTGGTGAGAGATAGGGGTGCCGAAGTGGCACTGGCCCAAACTTGGGAAGAACTTCGCGCACTGATGATGAAGGAATTCTGTCCTCATCACGAGATCAGGACATTGGAAAGGGAATTCGACGATCTTAAGCAAGACAACGGTGAACATCGGGCATACACTGATCGATATGAGGAGCTGAGCCTGTTGTGTCCTACCATGGTTACGCCTTTGGATAAGGCGATCGAAAAGTACATTGATGGTCTCCCTGACTCGGTTCAAGACATTGTTACCGGTAGTAACCCCACTACGGTTAGGCAGGCCATTGAGCTATCTGCAACTTTGACTGAATCTCAGATCAGGAAACGTAAGCTTTTCCGAAAGGGTGACAAGAAACCGGTCGAGGAATCGAAACCAATCGAGGAATCAAAGATCATGGATGAACAGACTGGATCCCTTGAGCGGTCAAAGAAGCGAAAGGCTTCTCAGAACTTCGCCATGGTTACTCACAATGATCAAGCCGTCCCCAACCAACCAGCTCAACCCCCTGCTAGGAAGCCATATAATGGAACTTCACCCTTGTGCAACCAATGTAAACTTCATCATCATGTTAATGTGAAGTGCCGCGAATGCCAAATTTGTGGACGTAAAGGTCATACAGCAAAAGTTTGCCGAGCTGAAGTTGCACCAAATCAAGCTGACAACAAACCTGCTCGAGCTCGCTTTCCACCAGGTTCTTGCTACAAGTGTGGCGAGATGGGACATTTCCGAAGAAATTGCCCAAAGCTTGCTAATGCTAATCCAGCACAGAGATGAGCATCTGACCGACTAGAAGACAACACCGTTTAGAAATAATCATGTCTTATGTACTATTTTCTTTTGTTGTCAAGGTCCATGAAACCGTTGTTATCATTGTTAATAAATAAATCTTTTTATTTACATTGCAATGTATTTATGTGATTGTATGTATAAACAACGTATCCCTTACAATACCGACAATCAAGGAATCGTATTCCTTGAAAAGCAAACTACCCCCAAAATTTTACTATTTTACAATCTCTTGCGTTTTACACAAAGATCCTAAGTACCCGTCTCTTGCAAAGAGACGAAGTACAAGGTGCAAGTTATAATTCTGTACGAATACCCCAAGTACCACTATAAATTCTTAATAGGGTACCCAAGGGTATTTCCGTATGTCCTAAATTATTGTGTACCTTAATTCGCATATTGCGTTTTCCTGAAAACGAAAATCGAATTTTTGGTAGATCATCCTATCTTCATGGATGGATTCTTGAAATGATTAAAGTGCCAAATGAAATCCACGAATTGGATTCCTGGTGTGCTTTAAGTATCCGCGTCCAAAGATAACAAATCAATAACCAAGTTAAACAACTATGTGATTATGTGCTTATGTGTTTCCTTTTATGTTTTTGTGTAATCCAAGTTTTTGTTATCCAAATCCTCGTAGAATCTTCCATATCTTCGTATAAGGAATTCATAGTAGGATATCCAAAGGTGCTATATTAAATCCTCAATGGGCTTGTACGTAATAGTAAAGACCCTTGGATTATATTGTACCATTCCATAATTAGACCCCTGAGTGGTCTAGGTAAACAGATTGATCCAAAAATCTGGTTAGGAATATCATGTGATGATATAGCTGAAAGGACTCCTTGGTTGCCTAATTAAAAGGATCATTTGTCGATCAAATTAAAAGGACCCTATGGTAGTCTAGTCACACTCATCACAGGTTTGATTTTCCTCCCCTTCACATTACAAACAAATTGTGCGGACTATGCAAGGAATTGCGTAATTATGGATGCATACATAATTATGGAATTCAGTGCACGGAAACCACAGCTAGTTTGGTCGTGTGTCTGGAAAATGACTCATTTCGTTCATTTTCGATTCTGAAGAAGTTGTGGAAAATGACTCATTTCGTTCATTTTCGGTTCTGAAGAAGTTGTGGAAAATGACTCATTTCGTTCATTTTCGGTTTTGAAGAAGTTGTGGAAAATGACTCATTTCGTTCATTGTCGGTTCTGAAGAAGTTGTGGAAAATGACTCATTTCGTTCATTTTTGGTTCTGAAGAAGTTGTGGAAAATGACTCATTTCGTTCATTTTCGGTTCTGAAGAAGTTGTGGAAAATGACTCATTTCGTTCATTTTCGGTTCTGAAGAAGTTGTGGAAAATGACTCATTTCGTTCATTTTCGTTTCTGAAGAAATTGTGGAAAATGACTCATTTCGTTCATTTTCATTTCTGAAAAATGTCCGTTAAGGAAATGTCAGGATTATGCCTTACATATCTCGGGTGGTTATTTGACACAAAGTCACAAATAGACTCCTACGAATAAATTTCGGGACGAAATTTCCTAAAGTAGGGGAGACTGTGACACCTGTGTCACTCCAACCATCAAACAAATGCCAAACCAATGAAATATTGTATTTCATAATTTGGATTTGTAAAAATATGTGTATCATTTGCACATATCAACTCTTATTCGATTTCAAGCTCTAAATCGCTTTCTGGAAGGTTATACGCGATCTGATGCGTAAATATAACCAGTTTAATGCAACGAACACTCCAGAATAGTGAAATAGGCTTAACATACCTTAAATAACCTTTACATAACTTAGAAATAAGTTTCGAAGGCTTTGGTATGGCAAAATCAAGTTAAATCGCTTACAGGGACTAAAGTTGACAAACTGCGAAAGTATGCCAATTTGAACTGTAACAGACATTCCGGAACATGACCATAAGTTAAACACACCTTAAATATCCTTTACATAGCTTAGAAATAGGCTTTGAGGTGTCCGGTGTGCTAAAATAAACTTTTGGGTCATTCAGGGAATAAAAGTGTCAAAAGTACACAAGTTCGCATTTTCGCGCATAACTTACGTTCTGAATACATCCGGACATCCAAACATTTATGTAAGCACTAAAATATTTTATTTTAGTGTTTGGGCATAAGAAAAATCCATTCGTCACGCAATTTGGATCATTTTTCGCGCTTATGCGCATTCCGTCGTAATTAACCGAACAACGTAACCGTACGGCTAAACGAACCGACACCCGAGATATTTTCGAACACATTTTAAGTTCCCTATACTTTAACTTCATTTTAGAGCTTTGAAATGGGGTTAACGGGGCTTAAACGTGTCAAAAAAACGCATCGTAAACCAAGTTTTGAGGTTGCAGGGACTGAAACTGTAAATCTGCCAAACTAGGTCCCTAAGTAGGGGCTAAATGCAGCAAAATGGTTTTTTTACAGCTGTTAACCACTCCCTAACCCCTTGCCACATGTTGATCTCTTATGGTGAGTGGCCATTTTGGGTACCATAAGGTTCCGACACATGTACGGATGTGATTAAGGCACGATATTCGACAAACGATCCTAACGGTGGACCATTTACTATAAATACCCACCTCCACCCTTCACTTTTCCTCACAAGAATCTGATCCAAAAGACTCTAAGTTGGAACCATTGTTTCATACCTGAGTTATTTGGATCTAGATTAGCATTCGGGGACCCTTTGTAAGTGTTCCTTCGTTCTTTTATTGCTTTTCGAGTCCGAAAGTCAAACCTTGTTTGACTTTCTGCATTGACCAGTTTATGGTCAATGCGAAGTTCGTTAGAACTTCGCAACGTGATTGTAATCACGATGGTTATAGTCCTTGTGACTATGCCTACTGATTACCACGTTGTCTAGGGTCGTAAGGGTAAGCGACTTGATCAGTCGCTTATGCTTTCGAACCCGACCCATTTGGTCGATCATTAGGATCCGACCAAACATATTAGGTGACCATAGTATATAGGGAATAACCTTCCGAGGTTATACCTTATTGTCGCTTCGTTTAAGTAGTTGTATGATAGGTAGTTTATATGCCTTAGGTAAATTACCAAAATGCCCTTTTTACGCCAAAATTCATTTTAAGCATATGTAACATAAATTTTGGTATCTAAACTGATATGGCAACAATATTAGACATGTTAAGGCATATTTTACTTATCATAGGACTAGTTACGCGTTCCGAACGCGTTTTACGCGAACGACGCGTTAAAGTAGCATAAGCTACCTAAACGGGTCGTAATGGGTCGTAAGCAGTTATGTTAGGTTTCATTTAAGTATGTAGGCTTTGTTAAACCATATTACACGAGTCTCAATACTCGTTTGGTTTACGAACCCGCATTCTATCCGATCTTCCGATTTAGGTCCGGTTTATTAACATAGTTACCTATATTAGGTGCCGTTTGATATCCGTGATCTCTAGCATTGTTTGGTTGTCACTCAAGGACTACTGAGCATTCTCAAGTGAGTACATAGACCCCTCTTTTACTGTTTTCCAAACTGTTTTGGGGTGGAACACATGTGCCTACTTGTTACTTTCGTGCTTTCCTGTTTTCACATCATATACTTACTATGTTCATTAGTACATTAATAGTACATGTTTTACATTACATCACATGCTACGTATGTCTATTGTTGCATACTTAGTACAGGTCACATGCTACGTATGTCTATTGTTGCATACTTAGTACAGGTCACATGCTACATATGTCTATTGTTGCATACTTAGTACAGGTCACATGCTACGTATGTCTATTGTTGCATACTTAGTACAGGTCACATGCTACTTATGACTATTTGTTGCATACTTAGTACATTTTTTATTCATCACATGCTTACATTTTGGATGCATATTACATGATTTACATTGATCATGCATTTCCACAGGACATAACTTTGATTTAAACCAAGATTTACTTCAATACCATGTTCTTGTGCATATGGTTTAGTTGATGCATTTCACTAGCCATACATATCATTTTGGTTACACATTATATGATTTACATCTTGACATAAACATTTTAACATATTATTTCAATACATTTGAAAGTTGGTTTAAACATAGACATCTTAAATTGTTTGGTTTGGTTTGAGTAAGTGATTAAGTAACGATTATTCTCTTATTTATACATATCATCTGATCTTATCGTTTTTCAAATGATTTACAAGACAAAGCAAATTACAAGGTTCATGACTAAACATTTTCTCAAACATAAGTCATGAATCCTATTTTCACAAAAACCTATGTATCTCACAGGCATTTTTATGCTGACGTACCTATTTTCACATGTGTTTTCAGGAGATGATGCGTAGGACTTATCAAGACATACTTAGGCGGACCCGTGCCTTAGCGACTTAAAATGAGACAATAACTAGTTAATTTATGTTATGTACCCTTTGTTTCTTGTTTAAACAATGTAAACTCTCATGTTTGTTTAATAAAACGAAACTTTAATTGCCATGGATTTGAAACATTAATTCTGTTACAACACTCCCTGACATTTCCGCCACGTTTTGTATGTTCTACGTGGTCGGGGTGTGACACCATGTGCACATCAAAACCAGCCCATAGATTCCCCAAAACCATGTGCAACAAGTGGAACGGACCAGATTCGATGTTTCTGCACATTCTGCTGTCTGGGACCCTGACGCGGGCCGCGTAAGGATACACCAGGATTTGACGCGGGCCGCATGGCCTTGTCTGATCAGAAATAAGTTTGAAAAAAATGACAGTTTCAGTCCCTGTTGGTGTTTAAGGCCATTTCCGACACTTCTAAGGCCCGTAAAGCCAACTTTAAGGCCCTAAAATGATGCCTAAACATTGTGGACATGAAAAATGCTCAAAAATATGTCGGACGTTGGTTCGTTTGGTCGTACGGACGCGATGTTCGCTTAATTACGACGGAATGCGCATAAGCGCGAAAAACTATCCAAATGACGCAACGAATGGATTTTTCTTATGCCAAACACTAAAATAAAATATTTTAGTGCTTACATAAATTTTTGGATGTCCGGATGTATTCAGAACGTGAGTTATGCGCAAAAGTGCAAACTTGTGCACTTTTTGACACTTTTAGTCCCTGAATGACCCAAAAGTTTATTTTAGCACACCGAACCCCTCAAAGCCTATTTCTAAGCTATGTAAAGGATATTTATGGTATGTTTAACTTATGGTCATGTTCCGGGATGTTCGTTACAGTTCAAATTGGCATACTTTCGCAGTTTGTCAAGTTTAGTCCCTGTAAGCGAATTAATTTGTTTTTGCCATACCAAAGCCTTTAAAACTTATTTCTAAGTTATGTAAAGGTTATTTAAGGTATGTTAAGTATATGTTGATGTTCCGGAGTATTTGTAGCGTTAAACTGATTATGTTTACGCACCAGTTTGCGTATAACTCTCCAGAAAGTGATGTAGAGTTTGAAATTGAATAAAAGTCAAAACATGAAAAATGTAAAACACAACCAAACAAACATTGGGATCAAATAACATTGTTTTATTGATAACCGAACTGTTCACAATGATTACAAGCACAGATGTTACAGTCTCCCCTACTTGTGGAAATTTCGTCCCGAAATTTATTTAGAGGAAACTCGTGGAAAAAGATGCGGATATTTCGCCTTCATTTGATCTTCGCGTTCCCAAGTAAACTCGGGTCCACGTTTAGCTTCCAAGCGAACATTGACCAAAGGAATGCGCTTGCGTTTAAGCCACTTGACTTCACGTTCCATGATTTCCACAATTTTCTCAACAAATTTCAGTGTTTTATCAACACGAATTTCGTCAAGCGGTATGTGGAGGTTCTCATCAGCTAAACACCTCTTGAGATTGGACACGTGAAAAGTTGGATGAACATTTCCAAGTTCAGGAGGTAACTCAAGTCTGTAGGCTACCTTTCCGATTCTTTCGACGATCTTGAATGGTCCAACGTATCTAGGTGCAAGTTTTCCTTTCTTTCCAAATCTGATCACACCTTTCCAAGGTGAGACCTTAAGTAATACTCGATCACCGACTTGGAATTCCAAGGGCTTGCATTTTGGGTCCGCGTAACTCTTTTGACGGCTTCTAGCTGTCTGAAGGTTATCACGAACTTTCTTAATCTTGTCAATTGTCTCTAAAATGAGGGTAGGTCCAGTAAGTTGAGCCTCACCGATCTCATTCCAGCAGACTGGTGAACGACATTTTCGACCATAGAGAGCCTCGAAAGGAGCCATTTTGATGCTGGTGTGATAACTGTTGTTGTAGGAGAATTCAATCAACGGAAGATGTGAATCCCAACTACCACCAAAATCGATCACACAAGCTCTAAGCATATCCTCCAGAGTCTGGATTGTTCTCTCAGATTGACCATCCGTTTGCGGATGATAAGCTGTGCTCAGATTAAGTTGGGTCCCCATAGCAGATTGCATGGTTCTCCAAAAATGAGAAGTGAAACGAGCATCTCTGTCAGAAATGATGTTCAAAGGAACACCATGTCGAGCTACAATTTCATCAACATAGATTTTTGCAAGTTTGTCAGCAGAAAAATCCTCACGGGTTGGCAAGAAATGCGCTGACTTAGTAAGATGATCAACGACTACCCAGATGGCATCATGACCTTTCTTTGTGCGTGGGAGTTTGGTAACAAGATCCATAGTAATGTTTTCCCATTTCCAAACTGGGATCTCTGGTTGCACCAATAAACCCGAAGGACGTTGATGTTCAGCCTTAACCTTAAGACAAGTAAGGCATTTTGATACGTATAAGGCAATGTATTTCTTCATACCAGGCCACCAATAATGAATACGAAGATCCTTATACATCTTATCTGAGCCCGGATGAATAGAATAACGAGACTTATGGGCTTCATCCATAAGCAAGGTACGAAGATCATCTTGGCTTGGGACCCACAAACGGTCCATGAAGTAATACGATCCATTGTCCTTCAGTTCCAGAGCAGGTGTTATGTGATAGGGAAATTCCTTATCCATCAAACCTTGTGAAACACAAGATTGTTGAGCCTGAGAAATGCGTGCTTGGATATCAGATCGAGCTTGAATAACAGATTGAACACGAACACAATGAAGCTTAGTACGTTCCTTACGACTCAATGCATCGGCTACGACATTCGCCTTACCAGGATGGTAGCGAATTTTGCAGTCATAGTCGTTAAGAAGCTCGACCCAACGTCGTTGCCTCATGTTGAGTTCTTTCTGGTTGAAGATATGCTGAAGACTTTTGTGGTCTGTGAAAACCACACATTTTGTACCGTACAAATAGTGTCTCCAGATCTTAAGAGCGAAGACAACTGCACCCAACTCAAGATCATGAGTGGTGTAGTTCTTCTCATGTATCTTCAACTGCCTCGATACGTATGCTATGACTTTGTTCCTTTGCATCAGAACACAGCCAAGACCCAATTTCGATGCATCACAATATACGACAAAATCATCATCACCCTCAGGTAATGATAGAACAGGCGCATCACAAAGCTTCTGCTTCAAGTTTTGAAAAGCTTTCTCTTGCTTGAATCCCCAATCAAAGGGTTTGTTCTTCTGAGTTAGAGCAGTTAGAGGAACTGCAATCTTCGAGAAGTTCTCGATGAAGCGGTGATAATAACCCGCCAGACCAAGAAAAGAACGAACTTCAGTAGGAGTAGTAGGCGTATCCCAATCCTTAATCGCACTGATCTTGGAGGGATCTACCTGAATACCTCGTTCGTTGATAATATGTCCCAAAAATTGAACTTCTTTAAGCCAAAATTTGCACTTGGAGAATTTGGCGAAGAGTTTCTCTTTCTTTAGGAGTTCCAAAGTAAGACGAAGATGTTGCTCATGATCAGCTCGCGTCTTAGAGTATATCAAGATGTCATCAATAAAAACAATGAAGAACTGATCCAAATAAGGCTTGCAAACCCTATTCATTAAGTCCATGAAAACAGCAGGAGCATTAGTCAAACCGAATGGCATGACTGTGAACTCGTAATGCCCATAACGAGTGCGGAAAGCTGTCTTGGGAATATCTTCTTCATGCACACGAAGTTGATGATACCCGGAACGCAGATCAATCTTCGAAAAATAAGAAGCGCCCTGTAACTGATCAAAGAGATCGTCTATGCGCGGTAGGGGATATCGATTCTTGATGGTAAGCTTGTTAAGCTCACGATAATCAATACACATCCTAAAGGATCCATCCTTCTTCTTGACAAAAAGAACGGGAGCACCCCAAGGTGAAAAGCTAGGACGGATAAAACCTTTGTCAGAGAGTTCCTGAAGCTGATTAGACAACTCTTGCATCTCAGACGGTGCAAGACGATATGGAGCTCTGGCAATGGGATTTGCACCAGGTACGAGGTCAATGCGGAACTCGACTTGGCGTGCTGGGGGTAGACCAAGTAACTCTTCAGGGAATACTTCAGAATAATCCCGAACGACAGGAATATCTGAAATAGACTTACCCTTGCCTTTATCTGCTGTAACATGTGCTAAGAAAGCCACATAGTTCTTCCGCGGATATTTCCGAGCTTTAAAACAAGACATGAGCTTGAGGCCACCAGTAGGTTTCTCACCATGAACCTGTAGGATCTCGCCTGTCGGAAGTGGCACACGAACAATCTTCTCAAAACAAACTACCTCTGCGCGATGCTTGGATAACCAATCCATACCCACAATAACGTCGAAGCTTCCAAGTTGCATAGGCGTGAGGTTGATAGGAAAAAGATGGTCGTTAAGGTTCAACTGGCAGTTGCGAAGAACAGAATCAAGAACAATGGGTTCACCACTAGCAACCTCTACTGTCAAAGGTTTACCTAGTTTCGTTCTAGACACGTGAAGCATTGGCTCAAAAGAGAATGACACAAAACTCTTATCGGCACCCGTATCAAAAAGAACAGATGCAGGCTGATTATTAATAAAGAACGTACCGTTCACCACATTATCGTCCGCCTGCGCCTCTTGGGCATTCAAGTTAAAAGCTCGCCCTCGAGCCTGAGCCTGATTCTGGTTTGGATTCTGATTCTGGTTAGCCAGCCTTGGGCACCGGTTTCTGTAATGGGTCAGATCCCCACAGTTATAACAAGCACCTGGTGGGTAGTGTGGTCGTGCAGCTTGACCCTGTTGCTGAGAAAGAGGCTGAGCAACTTGTTGAGCCGGGTTCTGAACTGCCTGATTCTGAGCAAATCGACAAACATTGGCAAGATGACCCGACTTCCCACAGTTATTACAGAAACGGCACGGATGTTGCGGCTGATGGTGACTGTTGCATCTATTGCACAAAGGTGCATTCCCTGAATAGGGCTTCTTTGCTGGAGGTTGTGCGGGTTGGTTGGGAGCTGCCTGGTTAGCTTGGGCAGTGACAGCATAGTTTTGGGAAGCCTTTCACTTCCTAGAACTCTTTGAGGAACCAGAATTCTTTCCATTCTTGTTTTAACCTTTCTTGCTATCCCCCCTTGTCAGATGCCTGCTTCTTTCCCTTGTCACCCTTTTTATGCAGCTTTCCCTTTCGAACCTGCGACTCAGTCAATGTCGCTGCTAACTCGATCGCCTGACGGAGTGTGGCAGGGTTACTACCAGTAATGATGTCTTGTACTGAGTCAGGTAGACCATCGATGTATCTTTCGATAGCCTTGTCGAGTGGGGTAACCATAGTCGGGCAAAGCAGACTCAACTCCTCAAATCTATCAGTATACGCCCTGTGCTCACCACTATCTTGCTTCAAATCATCAAACTCTTTCTCCAACGTTCGCTGTTCATGACGAGGACAGAACTCCCTCATCATAAGAGCCCTAAGTTCAGCCCATGTCTGCGCTAGAGCAACTTCTGCACCACGGTCTCTCATAACCCCGTTCCACCATGTGAGAGCCCTCTTCTGAAACACACTCGAAGAAAACTCGACCTTGCGATTGTCAGGACACTGCACGTGGCGAAAAGTATTCTCAATGCTCTCGAACCATTGAAGAAGCCCAGTCGCTCCTTCAGAACCACTAAACTTGAGTGGTTTAGCCGAGTTAAAATCCTTGTATTTGCATGGAGCATTGTTGTTGTTGTTGGCTTGGTTCCATTGAGCAAAGAGATTTGGAAATTGAGCAGCCATCTGCTGCGCAATGATTTCTACCAGTTCGGCAGTTGCTATCTGGGTTTCGCGTCGAGGAGGCATTCTAAAAGAGGAAAACATGAAAGGAAACGAGTGAGATGATTGGGTGAAAAGAATGAGATGAAACAAAATTAACAAGAGAAAAGATGGTGGTCATTTGTCCGCATTACCAATCAAACAAACGACACACAGTGACTAATCAAAGTAAATGGATCAAAAATAATGTATCGCGAAGACATGTTCGCCTATAAGTGAACACTCATCCCAAGAATTCCCAGGTAAGCACAACTGGTCTCGCGTCTGATGAGATATATACGAAGTGCTTGCCTAGACAGAAAACCCAGAATACAGGCATTCACTCTTCCAGTTTGCACGTGTTCACACTATTTAGAACCCAAAACTTTGACGAGATTTTGAAAATTTGAAGGCACAAGGCCAAAAAACCAAACTGGAAGGGTTCAAAACCATATAACAGAGGGTTCAAAACCTTACAATAGAGGGTTCAAAACCTTGTAATAAATCATCCAAAAACAGATGATTGTTTTTCAAAAATCGTTTCGGAAAATTTGGTTTTTGTTTTGATAATCACCTAAGGATAGGTGATGTACATGTTTTAAGATCTAAACACAAGATAACTTGTGTTAGGGTCCTAGAAAGTTATAGTCTAGGTCAAAGCATTACTAATAACCTAATTCCCTATAACCATTGGCTCTGATACCAACTCTTCTGTCACACCCCGACCACGTAGAACATACAAAACGTGGCGGAAAACGTCGGGGAGTGTTGTAACAGAATTAATTGTTTCATAACCATGGCATACAAAGTTGTATTTTATTTATCAACATAAGAGTTACACTGTTTTAAACAGGAATCAAAGAGTTTATAACATAATTAAACTAAGTCTTTCTTCATTTTAAGTCTCTAAGGCACAGGTCCGCCCTAGTGTCACGATCATCATCCTACGCAATAGCACCTGAAAACACATGTGAAAATAGGTACGTCAGCATAAAAATGCCTGTGAGATACATAGGATTTGTGAAAATAGGATTCATGACTTATAAGTTTAGGAAAAGTTGTTTAACAAAAGTCAGTCATGAACCTTGTAAGTTGTTTTGTTTTGTAAATCATTCAAAAAGCAAGTGATATGTATAACTAAGAGAATAATGTAAGGTTAAATGAATAACCAAGTAAAATGAGTTTGTATAAGATAAGTTGTTTTGTAAATCAATGTCTTGTGAAAATAAGTTGTTTATGTAAAACGTAATATGTCAAATATTGAAATGATTTAAGTAACGCTACGACATGTAATATCATACAAACACTTGTTTATAGGAAGTACCAGTGGCGTATCCACCATGCTTGTATCATATTACACACGTCTCGTTACTCAAATCACTTACTCAAACCAATCACCAATGTAAATTGTTTGTGTATAAATGAATTGTCATGTGTTAATGTGTAAACCATATCAAAATGTCTATGTTCAATGTAAACCACTAAATGTGTATATCAATGTCAAAATGTTTATGTTTAATGTAGATCATGTAATGTGTACCCAAGAATGTCATGTATGGTAAGTGAAATATATCAACTAAACCATATGTAAAATGCACAAAAACAAGGTATTGAAGTAAAACATGGTTTAAATCAAAGTTATGTTTTGTGGAACAAATGCATGCTATACTGATACAAACATTTATGCGGTATTGTGAAAATGCATACATCCAAGCCTTGAGACTGTGGCGATAAACCCTTAAACAAATTAAAGGTTTATCTAAGTTATGTGTATCGAATTCGGTCATTCCTTCCAATCCAAACAAACCCAGGATTTCAGGAACGGGAGTTGTCAATTCCTATGGTACCACTACCTACTAACGAACGACGTAGCTAATGTTAATGAATGTATTGTTCCATTTGAAACAAACCAAATGTCATACCAAAATGTAAGCATGTGATGAAAACAACTGTACTAAGTATGCACACAATGGACATACATAGCATGAAATGTAATGTAAACAATGTACTAAGTACGCACACAATGGGCATACATAGCATGAAATGTAATGTAAAGCAATGTACTAAGTATGCACACAATGGGTATTCATAGCATGAAATGTAGTGTAAGCAATGTACTAAGTACACACACAATGGGCATACATAGCATGAAATGTAATGTAAAACATGTACTATAATGTACTAACGAACATAGCAAGTATATGATGTGAAAACATGGAAAGCATGAAAGTAACAAGTAGGCACATGTGTTCCACCCCAAAACGTTTGGAAAACAGTAAAAGAGGGGTCTATGTACTCACTTGAAATTGCTCAGAAGTCCTAAGATAACCACCAAGCAATGATAGAGATCTCGGAATCAAACGGCACATAATATAGGTAACTATGTTAATAAACCGGACCTATATCGGAGGATTTAGATAGTATGAGGGTTCGTAAACCAAACGAGTATCGAGACTCGTATAATATGGTTTAACAAAGCCTACATACTAAATGAAACCTAGCCTAAGTGCTTACGACCCATTACGACCCGTTTGGGTAGCTTATGCTACTTTAACGCGTCGTTCGCGTGAAACGCGTTCGGACCGCCTAACTAGCCCTATGAAAAGTGTTATTTGCCTAAACATGTTACATAATCAGTCATGTGACAAAAGTTTAGGTTACATATGCTTAATTACCAATTATACATGAAAAGGGTATTCTGGTAATTTACCTAAGGCATATATACTACCTATCATACAACTAATTAACGAAGCGACCATAAGGTATAACCTCGGAAGGTTATTCCCTATATACTATGGTCACCTAATGTATTTGGTCGGATCCTAATGATCGACCAAATGGGTCGGGTTCGAAGGTATAAGCGATTTATTAGATCGCTTACCCTTACGACCCTAGACAACGTGGTAATCAGTAGGCATAGTCCCAAGGGACTATAACCATCGTGATTACAATCACGTTGCGAAGTTCAAACGAACTTCGCATTGACCATAAACTGGTCAACGCAGAAAGTCAAACAAAGTTTGACTTTCAGACTCGAAAAGCAACAAAAGAACGAAGGAATACTTACGAAGGGTCCCCGAATGCTAATCTCGATCCAAGTAACTCAGGTATGAAACAAAGGTTTCAACTTAGAGTTTCTCAAATCAAAATTCTTGTGGGTTTTGTAATTGAAGGCATGGGGTATTTATAGGATTTCCCGAACCGTTAGGATCGTTTCTTGGAAAACGTGCTTCAATCTTGGCCATACACTTGCACCCATGGTATTGTAATACCATGTGCACATCAAAACCAGCCCATAGATTCCCCAAAACCATGTGCAACAAGTGGAACGGACCAGATTCGATGTTTCTGCACATTCTGCTGTCTGGGACCCTGACGCGGGCCGCGTAAGGATACACCAGGATTTGACGCGGGCCGCATGGCCTTGTCTGATCAGAAATAAGTTTGAAAAAATGACAGTTTCAGTCCCTATTGGTGTTTAAGGCCATTTCCGACACTTCTAAGGCCCGTAAAGCCAACTTTAAGGCCCTAAAATGATGCCTAAACATTGTGGACATGAAACATGCTCAAAAATATGTCGGACGTTGGTTCGTTTGGTCGTACGGACGCGATGTTCGCTTAATTACGACGGAATGCGCATAAGCGCGAAAAACTATCCAAATGACGCAACGAATGGATTTTTCTTATGCCAAACACTAAAATAAAATATTTTAGTGCTTACATAAATTTTTGGATGTCCGGATGTATTCAGAACGTGAGTTATGCGTAAAAGTGCAAACTTGTTCACTTTTTGACACTTTTAGTCCCTGAATGACCCAAAAGTTTATTTTAGCACACCGAACCCCTCAAAGCCTATTTCTAAGCTATGTAAAGGATATTTATGGTATGTTTAACTTATGGTCATGTTCCGGGATGTTCGTTACAGTTCAAATTGGCATACTTTCGCAGTTTGTCAAGTTTAGTCCCTGTAAGCGAATTAACTTGTTTTTGCCATACCAAAGCCTTTAAAACTTATTTCTAAGTTATGTAAAGGTTATTTAAGGTATGTTAAGTATATGTTGATGTTCCGGAGTATTTGTAGCGTTAAACTGAGTATGTTTACGCACCAGTTTGCGTATAACTCTCCAGAAAGTGATGTAGAGTTTGAAATTGAATAAAAGTCAAAACATGAAAAATGTAAAACACAACCAAACAAACATTGGGATCAAATAACATTGTTTTATTGATAACCGAACTGTTCACAATGATTACAAGTACATATGTTACAATCGTGAGTATCATGCAAGAAGATTGGCATCTGATTTGAAATTGATAGCAGAAAGTGACAGTGTTGATGAAAAAGTCAAAAAGAAAAAGAAAAATGTCAAAACACCGGTCAGCAGTGATGATGAAGCTATTCCAGTGATAAAGAAAAAGGTGAAAGATATTCCAAAGTTCAAAGTTGATGAAGAAGTTAATGTAAAAAAGATTCCGGTGATTTGTGAGAACTGTGAAATTATAAAGAAGAAAAACAGTGAATTGATTAATAACATAAACCAGTTGAAGGAATCTTACGATGTTTTGAACAAGGCCATGAATCAGTACAACCAAACAAGTGAAGAACAAGCAACGGCCATGAAGACACTTCAGTGAGCTTTCATGATAAAGCAGAAAAGTGTGAACAGTTACATTGAAAAGTGTGATGTGCTTGAGCAAAAATTGGAAACCCAAAGAATTGAAACTGAAAGAGTAAACCGTTTGTTAAAAAGTTACTCATGTACTTCTTATGTCACTGACAGGATTTATCCAACTGTTGAAGGCATGAAGGCATTTGAAGATGATGAAGTAACTGAAGAACAGAAAGTTTCTGAAGAATAGACTTCTGAAAAGAAGAAAGATAAGAAGAAGGCTTCTAAAGAAAATACATCTGGTAAGAAACAAGGTTTCAGTTACAACAAGTGTCCACCCCCGCTTGAAAATGGATATTCTCCGAGAAATCCAAATTCAGAAAGAGTCGAAAAGGCAACAAATTTACAGTGGGAGTCGGAGTCTACAGTTAACTTGCCAGATAATATTGTCACGTTTACGTCATCTGACACCGATCATGAGTCCGAGTTAATAAAGAAAGTGGTCGATCAGGTGTTGGATAAAGATGAATCTGAGGAGTCAAAGTCGGAGTCTATGTCAGAGTCAAAGTCTGAGTCGAGCACTCCGAGTCAAACCGACAAACAGGGCAAAAGGGTTTACAATAAAGAATTCCTGTTATCAAAATCTAATTTGAATGACGAAACATTCAAAGTTGCATATACATTGAATGATTCTGACAAATTATATTCTGGTGAGGAATTTCCAATAAGAGGTGTTAAACCTGAAATGATAAAAAAGGTTTTCAAACTAACAGAAATTAATATTTCTGAAATAAAAGATGTAAATCTTAATGATAAACCTAAAAAGTACATCTCAAGAGTTCAACAAAGAGAAAACAAGAAAAAGGGTTACAGTTCTGGTTCTGGTTTTCGAAAGAAACCAAACCATAACGGTAATTTCAAAAAGAAAGGATTAGGTTTTATTCCATCAGAAAAATGAAAAATATGTTTGTGATTTTAAATCAAAAATGATATTCGTTTCAGGTACATCTACTGAGGAAGAAAAAGAAAATTTGTTCAGGAACCAGTCAAACAGAGAATTCCTTGCAAAGAAGCAAGAAGAGATGAAGACTGCTGGTCAGATGAAAGAAACGAGAACCTGTTTCCAATGCAACATTGTTGGACATATTGCCAAAGATTGTTCCAAGGCAATAAAATCAAAACAGGGAGTTTCTCGTAAAATGAAAGAAAAAAGGGTTGAGTTTGAACCACCAATTGACAGAACTAAACTGTTCAAATATTCAATTTTTGAAATTGGTGAAAGTTCAAACAGATTTTACAAGAAAAAGGGAAATCTTGACAACCAGAAATGGGTTGTTAAAAAATCGGATGGTAGTTCTTGCAATAATTCTGATTCTTCAAAATCAGAGGAGATATCTTCTGGCGATGAATCTGATTCCACAAAATCAGAGGAGCCACAGGTTGAGCTAAAAATTGAAACATCAGTACCTCCAATGGATGATGTTCATTTTCCACCATTGAGGGCTGAAAATTTTAAGCAAAAAGTTGGTAAAACTGAAATTTC
This sequence comes from Helianthus tuberosus, assembly GCA_030545235.1. Classification (NCBI taxonomy): domain Eukaryota; kingdom Viridiplantae; phylum Streptophyta; class Magnoliopsida; order Asterales; family Asteraceae; genus Helianthus; species Helianthus tuberosus. Next base: position 106,304,368 of record CM060414.1, on the reverse strand, counting down.
AAATCAATTTTTTTCAGAAAAGAAAGAGTTTGATGTTGATAAAACTTTTAACCTCACTGTGCATCATATTTTTGGAAAAATGGTTGACAGGAAGGTAAAAGGAGTCAAGGAATTTTACGAGAAGAAGACGAATAAAGATAAAGTTGAACCATCCCTGGTTTGTAACTGGGATGGTACCTACTACGAACAGTAAAATTCTGGACTTGCCGGAGCTCCCAAGTAGGTAATCGTGGAGCATGAATCGGCATCATTCTTGAAAAATTGTTTTTGTAAGAGTATGACTTGCCGGAACTCCCAGGTTGGTAAGTGAGGAGTAGGAATCGGCATTTTGAGAATTCAACCTACAAATGGTATTGATTGGTAAGATATGAGGTTGAAAAAGAGGTTTGATTTTATAAATAGGTTAATCAAGGTCATTAGATTGAACTTGATTAAACTATTCTTACAAGTGGTTGAAAGACAAGATGATGAACCCCTAACCTACAAGTTTTAATACCTAAAAGTGGTAAAATCAACAAAACTTATTTTCCAGAAAAACCATTTGATTAAAACAAACTTAAGTGTTTTGAGATCACAATGGGAAAATAGTTTGTTATGAGGGGGAGTTCTGATTGTTTATGCCAAGTGGATGGCGAATTGAGGTGATTTGATATCGGTTGTCAATTTGCTTGTAAAGTTTGTTTTCAAATTTTCTTTAAATGTGTTTGAATTTTAGGGGGAGTAAGAAATTTCTGAAAATCCAAAAACATTTGAAAATTTGGAAAAAGTCAAAAACATGATAAAATTCAAAAATGAGTTTTTGTGTCAAAGAAGATGAAATGATAGTACATCAGTGGACGATCACATCATGCTAAAGAAATGGAAAGTTAAAAAGTGCTAAACGGTCTCACAGATGATGTGCCAGTAGGTTTTTGCACATTTAGTAGATTGTGACGAGATATAAACCTAAATTTCAAACTTGCTTATATCGTGGGGAAACATCTCTCGGATATATGGGTAACCCACGAAATCTTGTTTGAAAGGTCCCTCTTTCTGAGATACTAGGTCTTTATACTCAGTGATATCTGGGGTATTATCCCGGGACTTCTGATAATGCGGAAGCAATGGCCTAGTCCCCGGAGAATACTTTACTGCTTGCTTGAAATATAGTGCCGCCCTCAGCATAAAATGATAAGACAATAAAATTGCTAATCAATGCTGTTGTAAAAAAAGATCCTCTAAAGGGGACACACCAAAAGTCGAACCGTCATCGCTCTGCTGAACGGAAGTTCTGACCTGAGCTCTCACGGTTTCACAATTTAACCCCTTACAGATATCATCTGTGGTATACTCACCTGTAAGACTGAATATTGGGATCTGGATACGGGAGTATATTCTGAGGTGGGACACGCGATTAAGTTTAAGTACTTAAGACATTAATCTCGTATCTCGAAACAGTTGAACTTTGTGTGAAAATTTAAGTGGACAAGTATACTGACAATCTAAGTGAATCGTTTAGAACTTAAAATGTTTAAAGCTTAACGGTGTTGGTGATTTGTATCAAAAACTGATATGATCCTCTTATACAAACTCGTAAAAATATTGTTTGTAAATATTTCTTCTCTGCATTTTGTTACATTCAAAAATCCAAAAAGATTTTAGTGTGTTTTAGCATAAATTTTGAAAAATACAAAAAGATTTTCGACAACTGGTGTTGGAAAACTGATTTTCAAAATTCCAAGTGCTAAACATGATGAACAAATCAGGTTGGGAGAATGTACTTTGAAAATAAAAATGATATATCTTCAAATATTTCATCAGAGATCTACATTGTAAAATCATTCTTTGAGTGTATAATTTTTGCAAGTGATTCATTAGATGGTGAGATTGTTTTTACAAGTTATCATCAGAAAATTTATTTTTGGGTAGAGAATGTGCAGGATAAGAGCTAGGTGATCTTGGATAGATGATAGAGAGCCAGGTTCCGATACCTGAGGACTCTGTGATTTTAACAAAGCCAGGCTGCGATCTCAGCATATCGAAAAGGGGAGTCTGAAGACACCTAAAGAAAGGAGTGTGTTGGTGCTGATGAAAAGAGAAGAAAGAAGATTTGAGGATATTTACAGAGTCAGATACTTCAAAGAGTTCGAGAGGACTGATAAAGACTGAAGATGCGAAGACTCGACACTTTAAGACTCGTCAACATTCGAGGGGGAGTCTGTTGGTGCATGCGTCTGTCGACTTCGTCTTGTATCGAGTCTTGTTTGTACTTAGAGAGATCAGGGCATGTTATACGAGAGATATGTCAAAAATAGGGATGTGACAAGTTCAAACGAAATTAGAGGTTATGATTTCGTTTGAAATTGTCAATGGCACTTTCAAACGAAATTGATGATTTCGTTTGAACAGTAATTTCGTTTGAGACATCCTCAAACGAAATCACACACCCTATAAATACTTGATGTCTTGATTTCATTTGTAACTTTCCGGTCAGTGTAACGAAGTGCTGCCGAAGTGTTGTCAGACTGTAAATTGTTATCAAATCAATCATACAACAGTTAAAAGTGTAAATCTAGCTGAATTGACCTCTACACGTCTGTTTCCGCCTTTCGTGTTGAGCAAAACTCTTCTGATCAACTCGTTCGGGTCTGAAAACGATCCTACAAGTTTGTGTAAGAGAATCATATCAGTTTATGACAAATCCCTAGCACCGTTGAGCTTTAAACACTTTAAGTTCTAAATGATTCACTTAGATTGTCAGTATACTGATCCACTTAAATTTTCACACAAAGTTCAACTGTTTCGAGATACGAGATTAGTGTTTTAAGGACTTAAACTTATTCGCGAGTCCCACCTCAGATTATACTCCCGTATCCAGACTCCTATATTCAGTCTTACAGGTGAATGTACACTAATGATATATGTAAGGGGTTAAATGCGAGACCATGAGAGCTCAGGCTATTGCTTCCGCAAAATCAGAGAGATGATGGTTCGACTTTAGGTGGGTCCCCCTTGGGGATCTTCTTTTCAACAGCACATGATTAGCATTTTTCAATGTTTCATCATTTTTTATGCTGAGGGTGAGCTTTAAGATTAAAGCAATGCAAAGTATTATACGAGGACTAGGCTATTGCTCCCGCAAAATCAGAAGTCCCGGTGTAATACCCAAGATATCACCACGCACAAAGACCTAGTATGTCAGAAATAGAAAGCCCTTCAAACAAGATTTCAGGGGTTACCTATATATCCGAGAGATGTTCCCCACGAAATAAGTAAGTATATGATATTTAGGTTTATATCTCGAAAACAATCTACTAAATGTATAAAAACCTACTGGCATATCATCAGTGAGACCGTTTATAACATATTTAACTTTCCAATTCTTTAGCGTACTGTGATTGTCTACTGATGTACTATCATTTCCTCTTTTTCACACCAAAACTCATTTTTGATTTTATCATGTTTTTGACATTTTCAAATTTTCTTATGTTTTTGGATTTTCAGAAATTTCTTACTCCCCCTAAAATTCAAAACCATTTAAAGAAAATTTGACAAACCGATGTGAATTGCTTCAAATCTCCATCCACTTGGCACAAACAATCAGAACTCCCCCTGACAACAAACTATTTTCCCATTATGATTTCAAAACACTTAAGTTTGTTTTAATCAAAATGGTTTTTCTGGAAAATTAGTTTTGTTGATTTCACCACTTGTAGGATTGGGGATTCATCATATTGTTTATTCATCCTCTTGTAAAAACACTTGATTAACCACTTGAATGAAAGTTAACTCAAGTTCAACTTAATGACCTTGATTAACCACTAGTAGGTTCTTATCAACAATACCACTTGTAAGATGAAATATAACAATTTTGAAATATCACTTGAGAAAGATGCCGATTCCTACTCCCCAATTACCAACCTGGGAGTTCCGGGAAGTCAGGATTTTTAAGTATGGAATACAGACACCCAAGCCTGACCAGCTTTGGGTGTGACCTTCTCAACTTCACTCGGGGTTTGAACATTTCTTTTTTATTCATAAAATTCCTTTACCCCTTTAGCATTTCCCTCAACCATCTTTCCAAAAATATTTTTCACTTTGCCATTAAACGCCTTTTCGACATCAAGTTCCTTCTTTTCAGAATAGAATTGATTCGAAATATCCACTTTACCAACTTTTTGTTTAAAATTTTCAGTTCGCAATGGTGGAAAATTAACATCATCAATTAGCGGAACTGAATTTTCTCCTTTTAGCTCAACTTTTGGCTCCTCTGACTTTGATGAGTCAGATTCATCGCTAGATTTCTCATCAGATTTTTTAACAACCCATGTTTGGTTATCAAGATTCACCCTTCTTTTGTAAAACCTTTTCGAACATTCACCAACTTCATATGTTGAGTTTTTAAACACTTTGAATTTTTCAGTTGGTGGTTCAGTTTTATCAACAACTTTTTCTTTGAGTTTAGAAACAACTTCCTGTTTTGTGTTGGTTGCCTTTGGACAGTTCCAGGCAATGTGACCAACAACTTTGCATCGGTAACAGGTTCTTGTCTCCTTTTTCTGATTAGTTCCATTCTTCTCAAACTTTTGTTTTTCTTCAAAGAACGCTTTGTTCGATTGTTTCTAGAATGAACTCTTTTCTTCTTCCTCAGAACTTGCTCCTGAAACAAATACTGTTTTTGTTTTAGAATTTTTATCATTATTATTTTCAACATCAAAACCCAAACCCTTCTTTTTGAAATTACTTTTATGATTAGGTTTCTTTTGATGACTTGGACCGAAACCTTTCTTCTTATTTAAACGTTGTTGTACTCTATAAGTATATTTAGGTTTTGAAAATTCCATTTTATCTTTTATTTCTGAAAACTTTATTTCTATCAATTTAAAAACTGTTTTTATATTTTCAATTTTCACATTTTTAATCGGAAATTCCTCATCAGAATATAATTTGTCTGAATCATTCAAAGTATATGCCACTTTGATTGGTTCGTCATTCAAATTATTTTTTGATAACAGAAATTCATTATTGTAAACCCATTTGACCAATGACTTCGAACTGTTGACTGATGAACTCGAACTCTCAGATTCAGACTTTGACTCTGACTCCTCATCTTTATCCAACACCTGATCGACCACTTTCTTTATTAACTCAGACTCATGATCAGTGTCAGACGATGTGAATGTGACATCAATGTTGTCTGGTAAATCATCAGTTGTTTCGGACTTTAACTTTACATTGACTGCCTTTTTGACTTGTTCCTCATTTGGTTTTCTGGGAGAATAACCTTCCCAGATCATAGGCGGACACTTGTTATAATTTGCACTTTGTTTCTTACCATTATCCTTCTCTTCCGTCTTCTTATCTTGAAAAGCTTCAAAACCTGCAATAGTAGGATAAATTCTATCAATCAAATAATCAGAACTTGAGTAACTTTGCAGCAATCGTCTGATTCTTTCATTCTCAATCTTTTCAGTCTCCAACTCCTGCTTCAACTTTGCACACTCCTCAATATAGTGATTGATAGCCTTCTGCTTAGACATCATTACTGCATTCATCATTGTTAAAGCATCTTCTCTTTCTGAGTTTGTCTGTTGCAACTGGTTGACTGTTCTATTCAGCACATCATACGATTCTTTCACATATTTGACATCAAACAACAATTTCTCTTTCATCTTGTCAAGCTCACTAAACTTCTTATCTTTCTCTTCACACTGTTTGCAAGGTTCCAAACATTTTAGACAAGGTTTTGTGACCTCTTCGATCTTTTCAATTTCAACCACCTTCTCAGCAACTTTAACTTCTTCACTCTATTCAGACTTCTCTTCCTGAGCAACATTCTCGCATTTTACCTTTTTCTGATTTTTTGCTGCTCGCTTTTCCTTTAGTTTCTCCAATCTATCTGCAAAATAAAATTTGAAACTTTCAGGAGATAGATGAGTTTTGCCAATGTTCATTTGTTTAATTTCTTCATCATCATCACTACTATCAGTTGATGATTGATCAAAGACAGGTGTCTTTTCTGAACTATCTTCTGAAGAAACAGACTCTTCATCTTGACTTTTCTCATCATCAGCAAACACATCCATCCATTCTTTCATCAATTCTGGCTCTTGAAAGATTTGTGCAAAAAATGCTCTTAACTTTGAATTACTTTCAGCCGGAATATATTTGTCCCAGCTGAAACCCTCTGGCAATTTTTCATCGTCTTGATTCACTAGATAAGCTTTCTTTGATGGCTCTTCAATCAGATCCTTCCTAGCATGTGAAGTTTGTGACGATTGTTGTTGATGTGGCTGTTGAGCAATTTGATGATAAATCGCTTTTCGATGATAATCATTGTTGCCGAATGGATTTTGAGCTCCACTTGCTTCGCGATTTGTGCATTCTCGCTTAAAGTGTCCTTTTTCCCTGCACTGAAAACAAGTAACTTTAGACTTATCAAAACCTAAAGTAGAAACATTAGCATCACGTAAGTCATCTCTTCCTGTAATCTGCTTAAATTTCTCAGCTCTCCTCAACACGCTCGCTAAGCACCACTTAATATCCATTAACTCCATTTCTTCAGCATCAATCTGATCGTAATCCTCTTTTGTTAACATAGGATTTCTGATTCTTCCCGCAACCAAACTCTCATATGATTCCAACACAGTAACAAGTAATGCCATATGACCTTTAGCAACTTCTTCAGAGAAATTCTGACCATTCTGAAGATGCAACGCGATGTTGCATTGTAGCACATGACTATTACCATTGTTTGAGCTTTGATACTGATAACTTGAAGTTGAAATATTCGAATTAACACTCGGATATGAAGAAAAACCATTGATGTTGTTTGGACTTTGATTGAGTGATCCGGATGAGTTTTCTGCGCTAAAATCGGTTTGGATCTTTGGACTTGCTTCAACATTCTGAACACTACCTTTGAAATATATCTTGATATCTTGTTGACCACTTGAATTGTTCATTCTAGCGATCTTTTGTTGTTCAAGATCTTGTCCTTCAAGCTTTTCGATGAATTGAGCAATGGACAATCTATCATATTCTCCGGTGTTTTTCAAGATCATTAGATATGTACCCCATTCATTCTGAGGTAAAGCATCAGCTAATTTATCAACCCATTCTTCTCGATCTTTGTTTATATCCAACAGGGACATTGAGCGCACTAAATGACAATATCTCTCAATCAGTTTCTTTGTAGTTTCACCCTGCAAACTTGTAAACAAATCAAATTCTTTCTTTAATAATGATTTCTTATTTTTGATCATCTCTGTACTTCCTTCAAACTTAATGCGAAGTGCTTCCCAAATTGAACGTGAAGTACCATCATGTTCAAGTAATATGAAGATGTCTTCTTTCACAGCTTGCTGAAGTAGACTAATCATCATTTTTTCTGCCTTATACATATCTCTCTCTGATGTGCACAAAATGCAACATATAAATTACATCAATTGTGGCATAAAACTAACCCTTTTTTAGTACTAATGTTGGAAAAAGTGTGTTTTTGTCTTCCTTTTGTATTTTCAGGATTAAATGAGCTCAAATTAACAAAAGAAGCAAAAAGGCAGCTGAATCTAACATAAATACAAGAAAAGGAACAAACGTGGCATGCCCGACCTCCCCGACAGCATCTTCCCAAGCAAAACAAGAAAACAGAAGGTTGAACACGCCCCGTGCTCAGTGAACATGGGGGCGTGCCCAAGTGCCAGCATAAAAGACAAAGCTATAGAAGCTTATATCGCCCACCACGGGGCCGTGCTCAGCGGACACGGGGTCGTGGTCAACTATAAGATTCGCAGAATCCAGGAAAATCTTGATAGTACAGATATGCTTCTGCACACGGGTGCGTGCCCAGCGGACATGGGGGCGTGGTCAACTAATGCAGACAAACTGCAATTAATGAAGACAGAGAAGAGGATGGACATGGGGCCGTGCCCAATGGACACGGGGCCATGCCCGAGCTGCTGTTCAGGCTATAAATAGGGGTGCTTGGCTCATTTGCAAACCATCCCTTGGCACACCACCTCTCTCACACTTCACCCACCACCCACCACCATCACAACACCATCATCCACCACCATCATCCATTGTCCATCATAGAGTGTGTGAGTCGTCTCGGGATCCAAGATTGATCGTAAGAGTTCTTGACAATCAAAGGCCATGTTTGCCTAAGTCTCTTACATCACTTGGTGAAGACAAGTGTCTAGTGTAATACTTTTTATTTTTAATCTTTTCACACTTTTTACTTGGTTTTGTATTAATGACTTTAATAACTAGTTTCTTATGTTGAAGGTGATTCTTCCTTATCGTTTGTCTGTGGTGTCTTGGCATTATTTTACTGTCTATATAAAATAAAAGATTTTCACCATTCATATCTCCACGGTCTATATCGAGGTATGTTGGCTACCTGGTCGGGGGTTAAGGGAACGGTTTGGTAAGAGTCTTGCCTTGTTCAGTGTATAGATCCTGCAAGGACCTGGGTCAAATTTAGTAGGACCTCCTTCAATACCCACCGGTATTGGATGGCGGGGTTCCAAACTCTTTGATCCCCTCATATGTAAGCTACTATTAATACTTTAGTCCGGCTACTTAGGACTGTATCCCTGCTGACTCAGACTACTTAGCCGAGGGTAACGTCACCTTCAAAAGAGGGGCCTACCATAATATGCATTAATAACTTAATTAATTATCTTTCAATAATCCGACCCTTTAGGATTGTATCCTTGCTGACTCAAACTACTGGGTTGAGGGTAACGTCACCTTCAAAAGAGGGGCCTACTACAATAACTAAGATAATCTCTTAAAAAGTGCAAAAGTGCGGAAATAATCAAAGGTTACACTATACACGAGTCGGAGCCAAGTGATTCATCTTGTCTATCTGTTTTTATTTTTATTTTATTTTTCAGCATTTTAGTTTGTTTTTATTTTTCTAGTTTAAAACCTTTTTAAAAATTTTTATTTGATTAGACGTTGAGGATAAACCGGTACTAAAAGCTCTTGTGTCCTTAGACGACCTCGGTATCTTGCCAACACTATACTACGCTCACGATGGGTGCACTTGCCCATATGTGTGTTTGGTGTTAGTAAAATATCGTGTTTTATAAATTTAAAACTTGACTAACGTGTAAAAAGGGCTTAAAATATACTTAAATATATATACACACTCGCACACATCACTCTCTTTATCCAACAATTCAGAAATATTCTTTATAACTCCAACATCAGAACGAGGTCTAACATATTTAGTTTCAATACACTCCCAAGACCTTAAATGATTTGCTTGAACACAATTTTCGAACCGGTCTTTCCAACAATAGTATTCTTCAATGCCCATCAGCTTTGGGGGTTTCTGCAACGTTCCTGTTTCATTCTCCAAGTTTACACTCTGAGCAACGGTAACAGGAGTACCTGGAGCCGTAGCAAACGCATTGTAGAATTCAGAATCCATGTTTCGGTATCAATAATTCATAAACTCAAACTTTTCAAACGAACTGAAGTTGATGCGAACTGAAAGTTAACTTGGTGCGAACTGATCAAAAATCTAAACCCGTGCGAACTGAAATCTCCTCTTCGTGCGAACTGAGTATGATCAGTCCGTGCGAACTCACTTTATGCGAACTGAACTTAACAATTCGTGCGAACTGAAAGCATTTGGTACGAACTGGATCTCTTGTGCGAGCTGGTGGTCACTAAGTGCGAACTGGTTATGTTTCGTGTGAACTGGAAGTCTCACTTCGTGCGAAGTGAAGCTCTTCATGCGAACTGATGTGTTTTCCAAATGAACTGATAAGCAACTCGTGCGAACTGATGCTGATGTCACACGATCGGATATGTTTTTGACAAAATTGATCAAGATTTAGGTCGATTTTAGGTCTGATTCTTTCAAGGATTGTTTAAAACTGTGTTTCACTTGTTATATGTGAAAATCAGTCCATTTTAACCGTAAAATCTTAGTTAATTTGATGAAAAAGTATAGAAGTGTGAGTAGAAATGAGTAGAAATCAGAAATTTCGGTGAAAAACAGTTGAAATGGTAAGAACTCTTCCTCCTGAGCTCTGATACCACTTGTAGGATCGAGATTCGACCTAAACGAGTCGTTTAGAAGAGTTCTAGATCAATACGAAAGGCGGAAACAGACGTATCAATGTTGTATCAGCTTGATTTACACTTAATCACTTAAACTGTCTCTTGTATTGATTTGATAGCTTTACACGGTCTGGAGACACTTCGGCAGAGCTTCGCTACCAGAATGACAAAGTTACAAAAGACAACCCAAGTTCAGCTATATATAGTGTTTCCAGTTCGCATGAAATAGCAAAGTCCACTTCACGAAGTGGTCACTTCGTACGAACTGGCTTTGCCAGTTCGTATGAACTGAACTGTTTACACTAAAAACCTATTTTCTTGATTGCTAAACTTCGGTTTATCCTATCTAGATACAAGACGAAGTCGACAGACATATGCACCAAGAAAACTGAAGATAACATGATCGATTACATACTCGAAACCTTTGCTAGGCTTCGGAGTATCAATCTCAAGTTGAATCCGAAAAAATGTTCCTTCGGTCTAGAGGAAGGTAAATTTCTAGGAGTGTGGATAACTCAGTCCGGAATCCAAGCCCATCCGGACAAAATTCAAGCCGTGGTTTCCATGCAGCCCCTGAAAACGGTGAAAGAAATTCAATCTTTAAATGGCAAGCTCGTAGCACTGCATCGTTTTATCTCCAAAGCAGTCGACCGCACCATTCCCTTCATGAACGTGCTAAAAAAGCGTACTGGTAAGGGTCAGATAGAATGGACAACGGAAGCTGATTCGGCTTTTCAGGAATTGAAAGTTTGTCTTGGGTCCTTACCTAGATTAACCGCGCCAGTCACCGGAGAAACCATCACCGTGTATCTCTCCGCCTCTCATTTCGCCATCAGCGCAGTACTCGTGGTACATCAAAACCAAGCATAAATACCGGTTTACTATGTGAGCCGTGTCTTAAAGGACTATGAAACTCGGAATCCGATGATAGAGAAGCTGGCACTTGCCTTGGTTCATGCATCAAGGCTACTCCGAAGGTACTTTCAGGCCTTAAATATAGAGGTACAAACCAATCTCCAAATCCAGCAAATCCTAAGAAAATCGGAGGTCTTGGGACGACTTACGAAGTGGGCCATCGAGCTCAGTGGTTTCGACATTACCTACCGAACGCGAGGTCCGGTAAAAGGCCAAGCGGTGGCAGACTTTCTTACAGAAGTCCCAACTGGAGAAAGTGCTAAGGAGAAACTTGTTCTTCCAAAAGTCTGGAACTTATATACAGACGGAACTTCTAGCAGGGAAGGATCCAGAGCTGGCTTAATCTTGATAGATCCGGAAGGGATAGAGTACACCTACGCTCTGCGCTTTGAGTTCAAGACTTCAAACAATGAAGCAGAGTACGAAGCCCTTTTAGCCGGACTCCAAACAGCAGCCAAAGCCGGTGCAAGTTCCGTTTTAGCCCATGTTGATTCATTACTGGTCGCCAATCAAGTCAACGGAGAATACGAGGCACAGGAAGAAATCAAGATTCGGTATTTAAACCAAGTCAATAGTCTGATGTCCACATTCGATTCATGCAAGATAGTTCATATCCCGAGAAGTAAGAATAAAAAAGCCGATGCGCTGAGTAAACTTGCATCCGTCGCATTCGGTCATCTATCCAAGGAAGTGCTAGTTGAAACTCTACAAGCTCTTGCCATCAGTTAGACGGAAGCCGTGATGTCAATCTCCATACAAGAAAATCATGGGTGACCCCAATCCTTGATTATTTGAAAAACGGCACGCTTCCGGAAGAAAAAGCTCAGGCATGGAAGATGAAGGTAAAAGCACTTCAATACCAAGTTCATGACGAAAGCTTTATCGGTCCGCTCCTGAGATGTCTAACGCCGGAAGAACCCAGTTACGTTATTAGAGAAATCCATTGGGGAATCTGCGGCATACATTCCTGTCACACCCTGACTTTTGCGGAAGCGTGGGTTTATTGGTGTGACTTCTTAATATCATAGCAACAATCATAACAATGCTATATGATAAAAACATGAGATATTCATCCATTAATAAGTTTAGAAAATACCATATTATACTTGTCTTAAAACAACATTCGCAAAATAAGTTACAACCTTGGCTTGATTTAACTGAGTTCATAAAAACTTAGCAAAAGACTTTAAACAATACTAGGTTTAGAGATATGTAACCCGTCCAGGAAGATGTTACACCTTCTAAACCCTACAACTCTGGATGACTTCTTTATTCAAACGCAGCTTGAAAAATATGCATACCGTGCCAGATCCATTAGTTTCCTGAAATACATGTAGTTTGAAAAATCAACATAAAGTTGAGCGAGTTCATGTGTAAGTGAGTATGTATAAACCTTTGTAATATGTTTGTATGTACGAAAATCCCTGGTATGTAGCAATTAAGGAAAAAGAGATCACCATTGGGTTGCAAAGCCAATGATATGTGTGAAGTGATGCAGGAAGACTCAAACCTAGCGGATTTATGCGTCGGGAAACTCATAGTCACCACCTGGCCCATTCAGCGGACTCAGGAGTGAGGGCTCGCTACACCCAAATAGATCTATCACCAATGTCCCTCGGTCCTACAATGAGGATTAATGGCCTCTAGTTTCCGCCTACCCACTCACATGATCTAAGTAGTAAACCCTCCTTAAGCTAACCATACCATGTATAAAAGTATCCGTAATCATTGTAACATGTATTTCACCCCCGAAGTATAAGAACTGAAAACAGTTAAGAGAAAAGGGGGACATGAACTCACTGAAGTGCGTCTCGAAATAGTCAATCCCAAATCAACCTGCTGCGTGACGACCTACACGTACTAACTTCTATTAGACGGACGGCCGTGCCTTGGCTTAAGGTTTAACGTTTTTGGGAAATAGTTAGACAACTATTTCGTATTTACACTTCTTAATCATTAAATAAATATATTCCTTCCCAAGGATGGGGGTATTGATACATGTGCGTTTTATAATTCCGAAAATATATTTTTAAGTCTCACTTGAAAATATATTTTAATTCACTTGTCTAAAATATTCTGTTTCCAAAATATACATATTTTTCCCAAAAATATTATATTTTACTTCATACAATTTTCCAAAATAATACTTTATCAAAATACACATTCAAGAGTATTTTCTGAAAATACGCAAGTTACATTTTAGAGTTCGCGTTGTATAAACAATACCGATGTAACTTAAATATTTATTTGTGAGGGCGTTGGTATTATTTTGGAGTCGTATTTTCATGATATTTCCAAGTAATATTATTTTTACCCCAAAAATAATATATCTCTAGTTCACAAAATAATCACGTAAGCACACAAGCGTTTTATTATGAAATATATATTCTTAATATATATTTAACAAGTTTTCATTTACGAAAATCCACCTCCGACACTTGGTTATTTTGTAATAAAAGTCATGGCGAAATTTATATTTTGAAAACAAGTTAAAAATATATTTATAAACACTTGTCACCAAAAATATTTCTAAGTGTTATATTTCTAGAAAAATTTCGCCAGAGTTTCCTCTGTAACTGGAGGTGTCCACGCTTACAAGCGTATCATTTTCTTTAACATATATCACGTTAGATCGCTTTCAAATAACCAACCCGACATTTAGGCATGCAAAATACTACTTATATCGATTCAGTTTTAATACACAAAACTGGGCTGTTTTCGGGTATTTTAATAAAATAGTTATCTTATTCCAAAAATTCCCAATTTTTTACAGAATGTCTTATACGATCCAAATATTATTGTGTAAAAGTATCGGGGTCTAGTTCATTACCAATATTTTATAAAAATTCATTTTCCGGACTGAAATCAGATTTATCTTTTTCTGATTGCAGTCCGCGGAATAATTTTACCAATATTTTATAAAAATTAAAGTGTCTTTTACATTGTTTTTAGTGACACAATAAATTACCAACACTTTGAAAAGTGTATAGAATTATTTTACCAAGCTTTTACCCTTTACTAGCTTTGTTAAAAGCTGAATTTTGGTATATTAGTACAGAATTCTGCACTTAAAGCATGTTTTAGGCACTTCCCAGCACTATAACTATCACCTAGTGCCGCAGTTTAATGATCCTCTCCTCCCTACACTCCCTACCAGTGTAGTACTTTATTCCCGGCTCATACTGGCCATCAATATAATGTCTGTCTAGGTGCTGGCATTGTCAGCATGTTTACTGGGTTATCCGCTCACTGTGCTAACTGTGCTTTGTGCATCGAGTTGTCACTATTGTTTGTATATAATAAAAGGAGTGACAGTATGAAGGTGATGCATGTGTATGTATGTTACAGAAATCAGTAAGCAGTTAAATCAACAGTCGTAATCAAGCACAGTCATTAAGCACAAATTAAATATAAATTAATTGTACGGATACCTGTAATTTTTAGGGTTGTCACATTCTCCCCCCGTTAAAGAAATTTCGTCCTCGAAATTTGTACTACCTTAACTCCTTATGGTTAAGTCACACATGTATGTATATGAATAATATCGAAGTAGATAATCATTAAACCGAATCAAACCTTACTCGCATTTGGTGAGTCCAAGAATACATAACAACCCAATCCTAGGGTTAAAAGGTATGTGCTTTTAGCATTAGATGTCAAATGTACAAGACGTACTTGACGTATAGTCTAGCGTAATTCAGCTAGCAGGGGGGTTTCCACAAAAGAGGGGTTTTGTCTAATAAGATTTTCATACGATCGACTGCAATATGCAAACGAGTTTTCACGAACCCTAGCATCCGTTATATGGATTCAAAATCAACAACTCAGATGAAATAGTAAAATGATCTGTCAACTCCCGAATAGATGAATGGTAAGATTTAGTGTGTTGAAAACTTGAATTGTGACAATATGCCGAGTGATTACAAGCGAATCTGGTGTATCCTTGCCCTGATTTGTAGTTTTGCGTGAAACGGTTGACCATGGTTAGCACAAGCTATAAGTTTGTAATGACGCCACAGGGTGTCGAAATGACATAATTCAATAATAGTGGTGATTGAACAAGTTCACCGTGTTTTAAACCAAACGAGAGTGTACCGGATCAAGCCTGAAAATTTGATTTTCGCAATGTCATAGAGTTTCCAATTAAATACGGAACATCGAAGAACCATTGTTTTCGATTGAAGATGAAGGATGATAAGTATCGCAAGGCATTCGATTGATTATGAAAGAATCGTTAGGAGGTACATTGTGCTTATGAAATGAATATATGTACCATTGCCTTAACACACAATTGTGTTGAGACTGCTTTGATTGTGAATATCAAAATAGATTGTTAACAAATAAATAGGCAATTAAATCCTTGTATGAAGTGAGTAACCAATTAAGCGCAACTTCAATTCGGTGAAAATATCACCGCAGGGTATCGAAACAAATCAAACGATTTAGTGGGGTCGTGGACCAACCGAACCTGCTATGACTCGAAATGAAAGAATCTTTGCAAAAATATGATGCTCCCAATACATCATATGACGTCTGAAACTGAATATGCGAAGTGGATAAGTTCAAGCAATCGAACTTAATTTCAGTGTAGCCCGGCAATAAACGTATTTATCAACAAAAGGGAATATCGGCATGATAACAAAATAAATCATGAATGTGATTTGTAAATAAAGAAGTTTCAAGAGAGTGTGTTGACTCGATAGCAAAAGAGCCAACCATTTCAATAACGAAGGTCATAAACCAGTAATTAGATTTTGCGATGTAATATTTGAACTTTAATGAAGCGTTTATTCGTAATGAAACCGCATGCGTAGCAAAAGGTGCATGGGTTCTATATAAGTTTTCAAGTAATGAAGCAATGTGTATCTGCCAGAATGGAGAAGTGACTAAGTATACGAAGCAAACGTGTGTTCGCTCTCAGCGAAAGAAATCAACGTGATGCAACTACCTTGAGGGGAGTAGAGATGCAAATATCTACTCGCTAGAAGTAAAAGTGAAGTCTTCAACGAAAGAAAATTTTAAGTATTTTCTGTTTTGTTAACTGAAATGACATGTTTGCCAGGTTAATGATGGTTGATTGAGTTGACAGATATGGTTCCTAAGTAAAAACCCTTACGAGTTTGGACCTGGGTTCCCAAAGGTCCTAAATATATGTTTTCTAAGTCCTCCAAATTCCGTATCCCGTGTAGAACTGGTTTGTGCATTGTGTAGGAAGCACTATTTTTGTGTACGTCTAAGCACAAGTCATTATCTAACAATTTTCCCGGTATACTTTCTTCCCGAATTCACCGCTAATGACACTCAATCGTCGACCAGTCGTGCAATAGTAGTTGGGTCCTTACAGTCAGTTATGTAAGAAATTCGTTAATTCTCTGCAAGAGTCACTGACTCTCGTGGGTTAGCTTGTTCGGCTCCTGGCAGTGGATGCTTATTTGATAATCATCGTCCTTCTCCCTGACGAGCAAAATTGGGGTTACCCAAAAGGGAATTTTGGTCTGTTATCTTCCTTCTCTATCAACTTCTGAAGCTTCACTGTCAATTCTTGCATCTCCGAAGGTGTAAGTCGCTGGAGTGCATCTACTACAGACGTGGCGTCTGAAATCAAATCGATGCAAAATTTGACTTGTCGTTGAGGAGATAATCCTGGCAAGTCTTCGAGGAAGACCTTAGGATATTTCCTTATCATAGGAATATCTTCGCGCTTTGGTTCTTCGGCTCCTCCTGTCCCCGACATGAGCCAAGAAAACAACACATCCTTTACGCAATATTCTTCGTGCCCTCAAGCAATTTGTAATTTGCAAAGGCGTATCCCGCTTTGCGAGTCAAGATCGCTTCTTCGTCGCCATCGCGGTGCGGATATCAATTTCCTATTGATCATCTGTCAGCCAAGCCCTCCAACTACCTTGTTGAAGTCTCCCAATTCACTGGCAGTAGATCAAGCGTAAACTTACGTTCTCAGGGTTCTATCCTATCGATTCCAATCACTTCGTTGGCTTCCACTAGTTTTTCGTTAGCTAGTACTATCGTGTGCGGATTATTTACTTGTTACTAAACCAAACATACTCTCAATTCTAGAGATGCGAGGCTAAAATTTGCAACAGTATCTAGCAGCACAGATGCATAATGTTGAGTAATATGGGACGTACCGATATTCATGCTTGAATTCTTGGCATGCTTTCCTAGCTCTTAAGCTTTTATCCTTGTGCCCGGTTCTTCTTAGGGCAGTATTTTCTGAAATGCTTCTTGCTTCCACAGTTAAAACAAACTTCAGCACGTTTTTGTTTGTCACTCGTCCTGCCTTCGTCGTTGTCGTTGTTTCCTCCGTGATTCCTGCCATTATCTTGACCTTTATTTCCACTTTCAATACCTTGTCTACAAGTCTCCTTGGGATGTCCCCTCTTACCACAGTTATCACATTTTCCATATTTACATCGCCCGACATGATAACGTAGACAATTGTCGCACTTAGGTAGGATAACCATGTAGTCTTTTCCCTTCTTGGCCTTCTTCTCGTTACTTCCCCGAGTAACCTTCTTGAAATTTACGAGCTTTCTCTTGTTATCTCCAGATGGCTCCACAGGAGTCTCCTTTTTCTCTTCCGAAGTGGTAAATTTTCCTTGTCTAATCGCTTCTTCAGTGAGTGCCACGCTTATATCGATAGCCTCGGTGATCGTTGAAGGTTTAGACGCTGTTACCAGGCTTAGAATCTGAGGTGCCAATCCCCCTATGAAACATTCAATTCTCTTAAACTCTGGCCCTACTAGGAGTGTAGCAACTTGTGATAAATCGTTAAATCTCTGCACATACTCATCTATCTTTGGTCCCTCCATTTTCAAGTTCCACAATTCAGTCTCCAACTTCTGGACTTCTGCCCTAGAGCAATATCTTTTACGCATCAGTTCCTTCAGCTCATCCCACATCAAAGCATTCGCAGCGGTCTCGCCCATTGTCTGAACTTGAAGGTTCCACCATGACAGAGCCTCATCTACCAATAGTCCAGCTATATACGTGACCTGATGTTCGGGGTCACATTTGCTCAATCGTAAAACAGAATCCGTCTTTTCAACCCAGCGCACGAAGGCTAAGGCACCCCCAGTGTCGTCGAACTCTCGAGGTTTGTGGTCCAAGAACTGCTTGTAGGTGCAGCCCTTGCTGTGTTCAGAGTGAAGGGCCTCGAGTTGTGCAATGACTTGCGAGATGCGTTCTGGTAGTCATGCCGTCGATGTGGGCGGAGGGTTGTTGGTATCGACGTTCCCCCGCATTGACATCTTCTGTTAAGAAGATTGGTTAGGTCAGGTCTTATTTGCTTAGTGAGTGCATTTGGTCGTTTAGTGGTCATAAGTACTAACACATAACAGGTTATTATACCAACCAATCGAGTAATAGTATAATCACAGTATAACCAAGTAATTTGGTAATTAAGTTTAATGAGACCATAGCAAGCAAGCACGTAGTATTATAATTATAGCACAAATATGTAAATTAACAGCGTGCTTAGTGAGGACATAGCGACTAAGTTTTTCATTAGTTATTAGTCACAAATATTGTCGCATGTTTAAAGATGATTGGGCTTTCATTATCCTTCGGCCACAATCACTGTGTCTAACAAAATGTATCACATCGAAAGGGACACAGGGTCACCCTACCCTTGTCCAACAAGTATATTAGTGCATCAAAATTTCGTAATCAGAAGTGGTCCTCAAAAGTCTCCGCAATCCCGGCTTATCATTAGTGTCTTTACCCAAGTGTAATGCAATCCACATAATCCAGAAACCAACTATACTGGTGACTGAGGTGGAGGAGGAAAGAAAAGTGACCGCTAGCATGCGTAAACTCCTCCTCGAGCTTGTACATATATATCGAAGTAGTTAACTAATCTTTCGCCCGATAGTAAAGAAATAAGTATCAGAATCCTGGGAACGGTGTAATAGCAACGGTCGAGAGCGCAAAAGGAACCTTGATGTATGTGGCGAATCAAAGTATGTTGGCAATAGACAGGGTGGAGGACGTGGTGTCTTACATAAACTTTTCTGACAAAATGCTGTCTTGTGATGTAGACACTTAAATCATGTTTTCGGTTATGTAATGTTTTGCAGTTGAAGTTGCCAATTGTGGTGTCAGCTCAAGCTCCAACATTCTGCGACTCGTATCCTCAAACTGTAGTTGATGTTATAGGAGCAACTCATCTCGTGCGTGGCCTTCATAAAGCGTGGGATGGTAAGGGTCTAAGATTTAGCATAGTGCATTATAGGAACATCGAAACAGTTTGTCCAGCGATGTAGAGATGAATGCATCAGACGGTGCGGCCTGTGGGGTCGTAGAAAATGCTGTGGTGGCAAAAGGAATCGTCACGCGGGTGCTGACCTGGAGTACCTTCATGGGGTGCGGGTATGTTTTGAAAGGAAGCGACAGGCTCGTTGGCGCAATGGACGTCGGTCTTCATAAGGGAAGAGGAGCTACATTAGTGGCTGCGGGTGCAAAAATAAACGTCTCAACGAATGAGGAGATTGCCAGACGTAGGTAGATATAATGGGTGTAATGTCGGGCGGACCTAAAAGAAACAGGATCATGATCACGTAAAGGTGTAGGTTCAGCAGGTGCAACATCGAGCTGACCCAAAAGGTGTAGAAGCTAGCTCAAGAGCAGGCTCTGGGCGTCTAACAGTGTGGTGCCTCGAGCAGGTGATAGCGCAGCAGTCATGTCATCGTTGTCTGCGTCAGTAGTAGAAAGCTGTAATCCGGCTGTCTGTAAGGCTGCAAATGTCACAGACTCAAAGGGGCCTGGAATCGAATGCACGCTCAAATCAGAAGATAGCTTGTTAACAGGGGTCTCGAGAAATGAAATTAGTACGCATTCTCGTCTAATTTTCTGTCGTCATGGGCGTCGGCAGGAGGACCATCGATAAGCATGTCAACGTAGTCATATATTGTTTGTCGAGTAGCCAGCCTTTAGTAGGAATGTCCGCAGGAGGCGCATCATCGTGGATCGGAGCCACGGTGTGTCCATCATCGGGATGACCAGTGATGGAGTGGTCATGGATTGAAACAAAAGTGACAGAAAGATTCTTGTCAGAGAAGCCACCCGCAATGGTAAAGTATCACCCAAAATCTGGTAGCGCGGACTGTTGGAAGTCGTCCTCATCCTTGGTCAGCATTTCTGGATCACTCTCAGTGTCTGCCGTAAATATCTCTGGCGCAGATGCTGTCTCCTTATCCGTGGCGGTGGCCATAGGGTTATCAATGCCTGATGACTCGCCTTCTAAATAGTGCGACATATGTGCCAGTACATAATAGTCATAGCATGTATATCCATAGAAATTATTAACAATTAGTGTATGCAAATACTCACCTCATATGCACGTACATCAATAATCAGCAATTAAGCGTGTAAGTAATAACAATGTAAGCATGTAATCATCCTAGTCTTCCTTAGACTATCCTCTTAGTCTCCCCGACTAAACTCCCTCAGTCTCCCCGACTGAACTCTCTTAGTCTCCCCGACTAAACTCCCTCAGTCTCCCCGACTGAACTCTCTTAGTCTCCCCGACTAACTCCCTCAGTCTCCCCGACTGAACTCTCTTAGTCTCCCCGACTAAACTCCCTCAGTCTCCCCGACTGAACTCTCTTAGTCTCCCCGACTAACTCCCTCAGTCTCCCCGACTGAACTCTCTTAGTCTCCCCAACTAAACTCCCTCAGTCTCCCTGACTGAATTCCCTCAGTCTCCCCGACTGAATTATAATTCTTTGAAAAGTGTACTTGTGCCCTTTTGTTAAAAATGTTTGTGCCCTGGATCTGGACGTTTAGTGTATGCAATGTAAAAAAATGTTTTCGTGAGAGCCCTAGTGATCATAGTCTAGACTCGAGAAGGAATCCTAGTTCGCTATGATCAAGGCTCTGATACCAAGCTGTCACACCCTGACTTTTGCGGAAGCGTGGGTTTATTGGTGTGACTTCTTAATATCATAGCAACAATCATAACAATGCTATATGATAAAAACATGAGATATTCATCCATTAATAAAGTTTAGAAAATACCATATTATACTTGTCTTAAAACAACATTCGCAAAATAAGTTACAACCTTGGCTTGATTTAACTGAGTTCATAAAAACTTAGCAAAAGACTTCAAACAATACTAGGTTTAGAGATATGTAACTCGTCCAGGAAGAGGTTACACCTTCTAAACCCTACAACTCTGGATGACTTCTTTATTCAAACGCAACTTGAAAAATATGCATACCGTGCCAGATCCATTAGTTTCCTGAAATACATGTAGTTTGAAAAATCAACATAAAGTTGAGCGAGTTCATGTGTAAGTGAGTATGTATAAACCTTTGTAATATGTTTGTATGTACGAAAATCCCTGGTATGTAGCAATTAAGGAAAAAGAGATCACCATTGGGTTGCAAAGCCAATGATATGTGTGAAGTGATGCAGGAAGACTCAAACCTAGCGGATTTATGCGTCGGGAAACTCATAGTCACCACCTGGCCCATTCAGCGGACTCAGGAGTGAGGGCTCGCTACACCCAAATAGATCTATCACCAATGTCCCTCGGTCCTACAATGAGGATTAATGGCCTCTAGTTTCCGCCTACCCACTCACATGATCTAAGTAGTAAACCCTCCTTAAGCTAACCATACCATGTATAAAAGTATCCGTAATCATTGTAACATGTATTTCACCCCCGAAGTATAAGAACTGAAAACAGTTAAGAGAAAAGGGGGACATTAACTCACTGAAGTGCGTCTCGAAATAGTCAATCCCAAATCAACCTGCTGTGTGACGACCTACACGTACTAACTTCTATTAGACGGACGGCCGTGCCTTGGCTTAAGGTTTAACGTTTTTGGGAAATAGTTAGACAACTATTTCGTATTTACACTTCTTAATCATTAAATAAATATATTCCTTCCCAAGGATGGGGGTATTGATACATGTGCGTTTTATAATTCCGAAAATATATTTTTAAGTCTCACTTGAAAATATATTTTAATTCACTTGTCTAAAATATTCTGTTTCCAAAATATACATATTTTTCCCAAAAATATTATATTTTACTTCATACAATTTTCCAAAATAATACTTTATCAAAATACACATTCAAGAGTATTTTCTGAAAATACGCAAGTTACATTTTAGAGTTCGCGTTGTATAAACAATACCGATGTAACTTAAATATTTATTTGTGAGGGCGTTGGTATTATTTTGGAGTCGTATTTTCATGATATTTCCAAGTAATATTATTTTTACCCCAAAAATAATATATCTCTAGTTCACAAAATAATCACGTAAGCACACAAGCGTTTTATTATGAAATATATATTCTCAGTATATATTTAACAAGTTTTCATTTACGAAAATCCACCTCCGACACTTGGTTATTTTGTAATAAAAGTCATGGCGAAATTTATATTTTGAAAACAAGTTAAAAATATATTTATAAACACTTGTCACCAAAAATATTTCTAAGTGTTATATTTCTAGAAAAATTTCGCCAGAGTTTCCTCTGTAACTGGAGGTGTCCACGCTTACAAGCGTATCATTTTCTTTAACATATATCACGTTAGATCGCTTTCAAATAACCAACCCGACATTTAGGCATGCAAAATAATACTTATATCGATTCAGTTTTAATACACAAAACTGGGCTGTTTTCGGGTATTTTAATAAAATAGTTATCTTATTCCAAAAATTCCCAAATTTTTACAGAATGTCTTATACGATCCAAATATTATTGTATAAAAGTATCGGGGTCTAGTTCATTACCAATATTTTATAAAAATTCATTTTCCGGACTGAAATCAGATTTATCTTTTTCTGACTGCAGTCCGTGGAATAATTTATTTAAAATTCCTCGAGAGCCCAATTTACGAAATTACAGTGAGAGAATTACAAATACATCGGTGGTCATCTACAGTACAAATTTCGTGATCTAACTCTACACAGAATTTAAGTTATAACTGAAAATATAACACCTATTTTCTGCTGTAATAATTCAGCTTTAGTTGCTGATAGAAAACGACACTTTAAAATAGTAAACGAAGTCCAAAAATTATGATTCTAGTGCCATTAGAACCGTATTTCATAATAACACGTTATAGACTCAATAAAATCAGTTTTTCGTTAAGTTAAGATCTGTTTACAGCCAGTTAAAGTCGGCTGAAAGTGCAAATCAGCATGTTGTTTAAAGGTTAAATGTTACTAAAACTCACTCATACGTTCGCCATCCTTTCTAATACGATTAAAATCAGATCATAAGCCTGTTACAGCAGATTATGGTTTGTTTATTTCAGATTTATCATGATTTCAACATCATTTAACCATACATCTTCTCTAGTTAGTTTAAACTTCAAGACTTTGATGATGTTCTTTAGAGTTCTTATGTTTTTTATCTTTAAACATCATTAACCACCTAAATAACAAGTAAAATACAAGGATCTAAGTGCTTACCACTAGCACAAGGCTAGGGAAGTTTCAAAGCATAAAAGTGGTGGATAAAAGAAAACGAGAGCGGTCCTTGAGCTTCTGAGCATACCAAGCTTCGTTGTATGATCACTTGCACCCTTGGGTATGTATAGAATGCTTGAAGGAGCACTTGAAGGTGATGATATGGTGGTGGTATGATGGCAGCCGAAATGGGTGTAGAGGGAGAGAGTTTTAGTTGTTGGTTGTTGATGTTGAATGAGTGAGAGTGATGATCTTTCATGTAAATATATAATCCAAGTTTAAGCTTGATCCATCATGTAATGTGTCATCTAGATACTAGACAACATTAATAAAATAATCAATAAATTTTTGGGGTGTGTCCCCACTTCCTCAACCGGTTCTAACTAGGGGGGGGGGGGTATGGTTGGTTTGTAAGGTTATGGTTAGTGTTTAGTTGAAAACAAATGGGTTTAGTTAGGATACTTGAGGTGTTTATTAATATAAAGGGTGCTAGGGTGTTCGGGGACCCTAACTAGCTCAGAAAAGTATAAACAATGTATTTGGCAATATTTTTATGTTTCGGGTAAAGTCCGGTTGTTCGGTTGGATGTTGATCCGTTAAAGTGTTAAATAAGTATTTAAAGTGTCTTTTACATTGTTTTTAGTGACACAATAAATTACCAACACTTTGAAAAGTGTATAGAATTATTTTACCAAGCTTTTACCCTTTACTAGCTTTGTTAAAAGCTGAATTTTGGTATATTAGTACAGAATTCTGCACTTAAAGCATGTTTTAGGCACTTCCCGGCACTATAACTATCACCTAGTGCCGCAGTTTAATGATCCTCTCCTCCCTACACTCCCTACCAGTGTAGTACTTTATTCCCGGCTCATACTGGCCCTCAATATAATGTCTGTCTAGGTGCTCGCATTGTCAGCATGTTTACTGGGTTATCCGCTCACTGTGCTAACTGTGCTTTGTGCATCGAGTTGTCACTATTGTTTGTATATAATAAAAGGAGTGACAGTATGAAGGTGATGCATGTGTATGTATGTAACAGAAATCAGTAAGCAGTTAAATCAACAGTCGTAATCAAGCACAGTCATTAAGCACAAATTAAATATAAATTAACTGTACGGATACCTGTAATTTTTAGGGTTGTCACAATTCCGGACCCAGGATGGTTGTAGCCAAAGTAATGAACGTCGGATATTTTTGGCCGGGCATGCACCAAAGCGCCGTTAGTGAGTTACAAGCGTGTGAAGATTGCCAGAGGCATGCTCAAATCAGCCCCCGAGCAAAAAACGACCTCGTACCTGTAACCTCGGCTTGGCCCTTCCAAAAGTGGGGAATCGATATCGTCGGTCCTTTCCCCGTCTCCTGCGAAGGAGTAAGATTCTTGTTGGTTGTGATTGACTACTTCACAAAATGGATTGAAGCCAAACCTCTCCGAACCATCACCGGGGATCAGATACTCAGGTTCGTCTAGGAAAACATAGTTTGCAGATACGGAATGCCGCTGTGCATTGTAAGTGACAATGGGAAGCAGTTCGCAGAAAAGCCGTTCAAGAATTGGTGCGAAAAAATGCACATTGAACAGAACTTCTCTTCGGTCGCCCATCGCCAAGCTAACGGACAGGTTGAAAGAGCCAACCGCAGCATCGTGGAAGGCATCAAAAAATGCCTGGGAAAAGAAGGAGTCTCCTGGGCAGACGAACTTCCGCACGTACTATGGGCGCACCGGACGATACCAAAGACAAGCACAAGGGAGAACCACTTCAGTTTGACATATGGCTCGGAGGCGGTTATTCCCGCCGAAGTTGGCATCCCTACCCCTTGCATGCGCCAAAGTCAAGAAGAGAACGAACAACAACTCCGTCTAAACCTCGACCTAGCCGAAGAGCGAAGAGAACTCGCGGCCATCCGAGAAGCAAAGTATAAAAAAGAGTTGGAAAAACATTACAACTCAAAAGTCAAAGAGGTCTGGTTCAAAGAAGGAGACTATGTCATGCGGAGAAACGATGCCAGCTTGACTGAGGGTACAGTAAAAATGGCTCCGAAGTGGGAAGGACCCTACATAGTTAAAAACTCCGGAAAAAATGGTGCTTACACGCTCACCAAGATGGATGGAACTCCCGTTCCTCGTACCTGGAACGGGATTCACCTCAAAAGATGCTTCCTATGAAGTAGAATCTTAGTTTTTTTTAAAAAAAAAAAATTTGTAATGAGAGAGGCTATGGCCCGCACCTTTATATCTTTCATGTACTGCGGAGGGTACTATCCGCATCCCTTTTATTTTTCATGTATGGCGGAGGGTATTGCCCGTACCTATTAAAAGTTTTTACCAGTTTGTATTATCCGGAGAGTATACTCCAGAATATTTTAAATAGAATGCATGAATTTTCTATCATTAAGAAGTTGCAACGTAAAATTATCATCGGCCGAATCAGGGGATACTAATCCTAAAAAGTAAGGACGAACTGGCAGTTGTTCACGCCTTTGCTTTCACTTGAAATTATCCTAAGTATATAAACAAGACGAATCCGCACATCAAAAATAACGTTCTAAAAAGGAAAGAAAAAATGCAATCATAAAAACATGGACGCATGTAAAATAAAATGATCAGATCAAAGGTAACCGGAATTAGTACATCCGGAAGTCATTCAAACCATTTACAAAATAAAGGATAAATGTCAAGTATACAAACGGTAAAGACAGGTCATTACAAAAGTTCCAAACTAAACAAAGGTGCATATCCCAAGTTACCAGATATGTCCACCTCTCCAAAAATATCACTAATTAACATTCACAAAGGTGCATACCCCAAATAGCCGGGTATCTCCACCTCATTCTTTCGAAGACTCCCCTCCAGCAAAGAAAAGAGCATCCTTGATCTTGGAGAGCGGTTCATTGATAAGCTTCGGAAGGTCATTCACCACCGGGAAGGTCAAGGAATCAAAGCAGGCGATGGCCGTATTTAGCTCAGCTTTCGCATTTCGATTCAGCAAAGGTGTCACACCCCAACCGAGTAAAACAACGAAACCGCGGCGTAAACGTCGGGGAGTGTTGTGGCAGAATTATTGTTTCAAAACACATGATAATTAAAGTTAAGTTTTACAAGCTTAAATTATTACATTGTCTTAGCTCAAACAAAACACATAACATAAAAGATGATAACTTTCTTGATTTTAGATTGCTAAGGCCCAAGTTGCCCTAAGTCTAGCTTGCTCACATCAAATATTCGCTCCTGAAACATATGTGAAAGTAAATACGTCAGCATAAAAATGCATGTGAGTAACATAGGTTTAGTGTTGAAGATTCATGACCTTGAATGTTAAAAGAAATGTTTAACGAAAAGTAGTCATGACCCTTATAAATATTTTCTTTTATAAAATCATATGAAAATCAAATGATATAAAAGAATGATGTATGGTTAAGTAAATAACCAAATGAAAATAATATGTATAAAATATGTCATGTCTTGTCTTTGTTGAAGTGGTTTAGATAACGCCACGATATGCAATACAATAAAAGCACTTATATATAGGAAGTACCAGCGGCGTATCCACCATACTTTTATCATATTGTACACGTCTCGTAATTTAAATCACTTATTAATAACCATGAGGTAATGTCTTGTTTAAATGTCAATGTCATGTGTAACCAATGTCCAATGTCAAATGTCCAGTATAAACCATGTCATGTATGGCGAATAAATAGTATTTACTCAAGCCAAATGCATAATGTAATGTATAAATAAATGTCTTATGTAATCAAATGTCATGTACAAAACAAAGTCTTTGAATAAACAAAAGTTTAAAACAAAAGTTATGTTTTGAAAACCATTGCTTTCATCGATATGGACATTTATGTGGTTTGTCTATCGCATACATTCAAGCCCTGAGACTGTCGGATAAACCCTTATCAGGTTTATCAAAAAAAAATGTATTTGGATTCTGTCATTCCCCTAACGAAATACCTAGAAAGCGGGAACGGGATTTGTCAAGTCCTATAGCGCTATTACATACTACCGAGCGGCGTGATCAATGTTAATGAATGTACTACTTTGTTAAACATACCAAATGTCTTTTTCAATGTAAGCATGTGATGAAAATGTCTTTGTAAAACCATGTAATAGGCATACTAAGTCAATATGCCAATAAAATGTCTTTGAAACCAAATGTTAGGTATACTAACTCAATATACCATAAAAATGTCTTTGAAATAATGTATTATATGTAATATGTAGTAAAACATGTATAATGTCGTGAAAACGAAAAGTAAAGTTATGCACATATGCTTCACCCCAAAACATTTGAAAACGTAAAATAGGGGAACTATGTACTCACCTTTGGGTGCGTTTTTATATGTTAACACAATTCCTCAAATTGTTTATTCGTCCTAAATTAAGTAAGAACGATTTAATAATCAAAAACCCACAAAAATACATAAGTTTCTCCGATACTTAGAATTTTCACATAACCTTGAGATTTTCTCGAAAAGTTATTATTCTTGATTATATTGGTGTATTTATATATATATATATGTGAGTTCATATATATTTTAAAAACTTTGCGACTTGATCGATTTTATTGGTGACCCTCATAATGTTATAGGCAATATATCTACGATTTGCGCGTCCTAATATATATACTCGAATGTAACATACTAATAATAGCGTCATACACATAATCTTATCAAGTATTAACATGTCATCTTACACATATTATAAAACACATAACACATTGTAACACATAAAATTTACCCATGAACAACCCATTATAGTGTATGTTGAAAAACACGTATTTT
This sequence comes from Helianthus tuberosus, assembly GCA_030545235.1. Lineage (NCBI taxonomy): Eukaryota > Viridiplantae > Streptophyta > Magnoliopsida > Asterales > Asteraceae > Helianthus > Helianthus tuberosus. The sequence continues at coordinate 106,276,153 of CM060414.1, read as the reverse complement.
AGCGATTCGGTAACGTTTTTGGGTGCCGAAAGTCACGTATGACTAACCAAACACCAAGTAAACTTAATATAAGTTAAAATACTTATTTTAATATCAAAAATATCAGTTTACTTACTGATCTAAAACAGTTTTATAAAAATCCTCCGAAAAGCCGATTTTTAACCGTTTTACCGCATAGTTTTGCATCAAACGTTACCCTAACCATCCCAAATCGTAACGACTTGATATTTTAACATAACCCATGTTATTTACTGAAAAAAATAGTGGTTATACTCATGAAAATGCAGGTCTCACATAATGCACATAAATCATGCAAATTTCACATATTTTACCACTTTCTAAGCTATATGTACAATATGCAAAGCTATCAAACCTATGACAAAGTTTCATGCCATTATAACATACAAAATAATGTTATTTTTAGTGTTTATAATCTGTCCTAAAACATTTTTGTCATACAATCATTTTTATCATTTCTTGAGCTTTAAATCAACATGTATTCTCATGTACAAGTGTCTAAAGCACACTATCATATCATCATCATTTCATATGAGTTTAGATGCATCAAACATGTGATTTATTCATGTTTATTTGCTGATTTAATTGAACATTCATCATATCATGCACAAATCATCAAGCACTTGCATTTTAACTATCATTTAAGAACATTATTTCAAATTTATAACTCATGATTCAAACACTCATTTATATCTCTAACATATTTGCACATAATCTTGTTTATGCAAGCAAACATCTTAAACAAGTATTTTCCAAAAAATCAAACTCAAGTCTCATACACATATATATATATATATATATATTCGGTTATATGTACACACATATATACCAACATTTTTATTTTGTATCAAGACCCATTTCTTTTTAGATTTCAAGTTTGTGAAAAATTCCAAGATTCAAGAGAAACTTCAAATCATCAAGAACAACCAAGAATCAAGTGTATGATTTAAACATAAACTTTATACCTTCAAGATTCAAGTGAGTTTTTGGATGAGATTTTGATGATATGGAGCTTGAAATTACTTGAAAACACCTTGGAAACCCCTTTATATCTTCACACCAACATGAAATTTGCTTGAAATGGAGTTTGATCTTGAAGAACAAGGTTGAAAATATGATAATGGTGATGGTGGTGAGGGTTACGGTTTGGGTGAGGGAGAGAGAGAGGAAGATTTGTTGAGTGGAGTTGTGAACTTGAAGATTATGGTAGATTATATAAGATATGGAAGATCTAAGGAGATAGCATGCAACAACACTTGGCCAAAAAAATCAAGTAAAGATCAAATAAAATAAAAATCAAAATCTTTGGGTGGATGGTGGGTCCCAGTGACCGAAATTCATATGGGGGTGTTAAATATAATTTTTGAATGGTATATTAGATAAAAACAGGTATTTAACTGGATACCGGGTATTTTATCTAGCGTTTAAATCCCGGTTTATGGCGTTCTAAATTATTTTTATTATTCTATAAAAATAAACTCGCCAAAATATTACTGAAATAAATTTCAGTTGCCGAGACTGGCTGCGTTGTCCGCGTTTCGCAGTAGAAACACTGTGTTACGCAGTAACAAACGGTACGCGCTTAAACTTGAAAAATAACGTTTTTAAGCGTTTTAATTTATTTTTCAAAACGAACATGATTAAAAATTAAATTTTAATCATAACAGAATATTTTTGGAAATTTAAATATTATCCGGGCGGTCACCAACGTTCGTTTCGCAGTTTTGTCGCAATTAGTTCTTAAATTCGAATAAACATGTTTTTGCCATACCGAATCCTTCAAAACTTATTTCTAAGTTATGTAAAGGGTGTTTAGGGTATGTTTGGATTATGTCACAGTTCCGGAGTGTACGTCACGTTAAACTGATTATGTTTACGTAACGGTTTATGATTTCACTTCCAGAACAGGTTTGAGAGTTCGAAATTGAACAATGATTGAAAACGTGTAAATGTCACAAATAATTAAACAAATATTGAAATCAAAATACCATATTCCATTAAATACAAAGTTGTTCGGAATAGTACAAGGTTAAAATACACAGATGTCACAGTCTCCCCTACTTTTGGAAATTTCGTCCCGAAATTTAATTAGAGGAAACTTGTGGGAAAAGGTGTGGATATTTTGCCTTCATTTGATCCTCTCGTTCCCAGGTAAACTCTGGGCCACGTTTGGATTCCCAGCGAACTTTGACTATCTGTATGCGCTTGCGCTTGAGCTTCTTGACTTGACGGTCCAATATTTCCACAGGTTTCTCGACGAAGTGCATCGTGTTGTCGACACGAGTTTCATCAAGGGGGATGTGGAGGTTTCTGTCAGCCAAACACTTTTTAAGATTGGACACGTGGAAAGTTGGATGAACATTTCCAAGTTCAGGAGGCAGCTCAAGTCTGTAGGCTACTTTTCCGATTCTTTCAACGATCTTGAATGGTCCAACATATCGTGGTGCAAGTTTTCCTTTCTTCCCAAATCTGATTACACCTTTCCAAGGGGATACCTTGAGTAAGATGAGATCACCGACTTGGAATTCCAAAGGCTTGCGTCGTCTATCCGCATAACTCTTTTGACGGCTTCTAGCTGTTAAGAGGTTGTCGCAAATTTTCTTGACTTTGTCTGTAGTCTCTAGAATGAGTTCAGGTCCAGTGAGCTGAGCTTCACCAATCTCATTCCAGCAGACCGGCGAACGACATATTCAACCGTATAAAGCTTCGAAAGGAGCCAGGTTGATGCTGGAATGATAACTATTATTGTAGGAGAATTCGATCAATGGAAGATGCGAATCCCAACTACCACCAAAATCGATCACACAAGCTCTAAGCATATCCTCCAATGTCTGGATTGTTCTTTCAGATTGTCCATCCGTTTGAGGATGATAAGCTGTGCTCAAATTGACTTGGGTTCACATAGCAGATTGCATGGTTCTCCAAAAGTGAGATGAGAATCGAGCATCTCGGTCGGATATGACGTTCAAAGGAACACCATGTCGGGATACAATTTCATCCACATAGATTTTGGCAAGCTTGTCAGCAGAGAGATCCTCACGGATTGGCAAGAAGTGAGCAGATTTTGTCAAATGATCAACTACTACCCAAATGGCATCGTGACCTTTCTTAGTGCGCGGAAGTTTGGTAATAAGATCCATAGTGATGTTTTCCCATTTCCAAATGGGAATCTCTGGTTGCTCCAATAAACCAGAAGGATGTTGATGCTCAGCCTTAACCTTAAGACAAGTAAGGCATTTGGACACGTACAAGGCAATGTCTTTCTTCGTTCCCGGCCACCAATACTGGGTACGAAGATCCTTATACATCTTGTCTGAGCCAGGATGAATAGAGTAACGAGACTTGTGAGATTCATTCATCAATAAGGTGCGGAGATTGTCTATACTTGGGACCCACAAACGGCCCATGAAATAGAATATCCCAAAGTCTCTCAATTCAAGCTCAGGTTTAATGTGACACGGTAATTCTTTACCCATCAAGCCTTGTGTAACACAAGTATGTTGAGCTTGAAAGATGCGGGTTTGAATATCAGATCGAACTCGAACATAATGAAGCTTGACTCTTTCTTTTCGACTTAACACATCGGCTACGACATTCGCCTTACCAGGATGGTAGCGAATCTCGCAGTCGTAGTCGTTTAGAAGTTCTACCCAACGTCGTTGCCTCATGTTTAGTTCTTTCTGGTTGAAGATGTGTTGGAGACTTTTGTGGTCAGTGAAAACCACACATTTTGTTCCATAAAGGTAGTGTCTCCAAATCTTGAGAGCAAAAACCACAGCCAAGATCATGAGTTGTGTAGTTTTTCTCATGGATTTTCAATTGTCTTGACGCGTAGGCTATGACTTTGTTCCTTTGCATGAGAACACAACCAAGGCCTAGATTCGATGCGTCACAATATACGACAAAGTCGTCGTTTCCCTCAGGTAAAGACAACACAGGAGCGTCCCAGAGTTTATGTTTCAAGGTCTGAAAAGCTTCTTCTTGTTTGGGTCCCCACTCAAAAGGTTTATTCTTTTGAGTTAAGGCTGTGAGAGGAACCGCAATCTTGGAGAAGTTTGCAATAAAGCGGCGGTAATAACCCGCGAGACCCAGAAATGAACGAACCTCGGTAGGAGTAGTTGGTATATTCCAATCCTTAATCGCACTGATTTTGGCGGGATCTACATGTATACCTTGTTCGTTAACAATATGTCCCAAAAATTGAACTTCCCTAAGCCAAAATTCACACTTGGAGAATTTAGCGAAAAGTTGTTCCTTCTTTAGGAGTTCCATTGTTAGACGGAGATGTTGTTCGTGGTCAGCTCGTGTCTTGGAATAAATCAAGATGTCATCAATGAAGACAATGAAGACGATGATGAACTTATCTAAATAAGGCTTACAAACCCTATTCATTAAGTCCATGAAGACGACAGGAGCATTCGTTAAACCGAAAGGCATAACAGTAAACTCATAGTGGCCGTATCGTGTGCGGAAAGCAGTCTTGGGAATATCTTCTTCGGATACGCGAAGCTGATGATACCCAGAACGTAGATCAACCTTCGAAAAGCAGGTAGCACCCTGAAGCTGATCAAAGAGATCATCAATGCGAGGTAGGGGATATCGATTTTTGATGGTGAGTTTGTTAAGCTCACGGTAATCGATACACATTCGGAATGATCCATCCTTCTTCTTTACAAATAGGACAGGCGCGCCCCAAGGGGAAAAGCTTGGACAAATAAATCCTTTGTCTGATAACTCCTGCAGCTGCTTCGATAACTCTTGCATCTCGGATGGTGCAAGACGGTATGGAGATTTGGCAATCGGGTTAGCACCAGGTACAAGGTCAATACGGAACTCGATTTGACGCGCTGGGGGTAAACCAGGTAAGTCTTCGGGAAAAACCTCAGGATAATCCCGAACGACAGGGATGTCTTGAACAGTTTTACCCTTGTCTTTCTCCTCTACGAAACGTGCCAAGAAAGCCACATAATTCTTTCGTAGATATCTCTGGGCTTGGGTGCTTGTCATCAGTTTAAGGCTACTTGCGGGTTTCTCTCCACGAACCTCTAAGACTTCACCAGACGAAAGAGGCACACGAACAATCTTGTCAAAACAAACCACCTCTGCACGGTATTTGGTCAACCAATCCATCCCTACTATAACCTCGAAACTCCCAAGTTGCATTGGCGTGAGATCAAAGGGAAAAAGATGATCGTTGAGGTTCAACTGGCAATTTCGAATAACGGAATCGAGTACAAAGGATTCACCACTGGCTAACTCTAATGTCAAGGGTTTTCCTAGTTTTGTTCTAGGCTTTGCAAGCAATGGTTCAAAAGCTAGGGATACAAAACTCTTGTCGGCACCCGAATCAAAAAGAATAGAAGCAAGTTGGTTGTTAACGTAGAACATACCATTCACCACCTCATTGTCGGCACGCGCTTCATTGGCATTGATGTTGTATGCTCGTCCACGAGCCGGGTTCGCATTAGCCAACTTCGTGCACTTGTTCCTGTAGTGAGTCAAATCTCCACAATTTTAGCAAGACCCAGGCAAAAAAAGAGGTCGTGCAGGATTTGCTGGCTGTTGGGCAGGGTTTTGTGCCGCTTGATTCAGAGAAGGAGGAGGGCGACATGTGTTAGCCAAATGGCCATATCTTCCATAGTTGTTGCAAAGACGACACTGAAGATGTGGTTGATGATGACAGTTGCACTTGTTACAAAGAGGTGCGGTACCAACATACTGTTTCTTGGCAGGTGGTTGTGTTGGCTGGGTAGGAGCAGCTTGATTGGTCTGTGCAACAACGGCAAAGTTCTTGGAAGCCTGACGCTTCCTAGATTTCTTCGAGGTTTCAGCCTTCTTTCCCTTCTTCTTCTCTGTCTTGTCAGATGGTTTCTTGTCACCCTTGTGGTGGAGTTTACCCTTCTTGACTTGAGACTCAGTCAAGGTCGCAGCTAGCTCAATGGCTTGTCTCACCGTGGTAGGGTTACTGCCGGTGACAATATCCTGAACGGGATCAGGAAGACCATCTATGTACTTCTCAATCGCCTTGTCCAAAGGCGTGACCATGGTGGGACACAGCAGGCTCAGTTCTTCGTATCGATCTGTGTAGGCACGGTGCTCTCCACTATCTTGCTTGAGATCGTGGAATTCGTTTTCCAGTACCCTCTGTTCATGATGAGGACAAAACTCCTTCATCATAAGTGCGTGAAGCTCTTCCCATGTTTGAGCCATTGCCACATCAGCACCCCTGTCTCTCATCACACCATTCCACCATGTAAGCGCCCTTTTCTGAAACACACTTGACGCGAACTCAACCTTTCGCTCATTTGGGCATCGAACGTGGCGAAACGTATTCTCGAGACTCTCGAACCACTATAGGAGCCCAGTTGCTCCTTCTGACCCAGAAAACTGAAGCGGTTTAGCCGAATTGAAAGTCTTAAAGTTGCACGAAACAGGTGCGTTGTTATTGTTGTTTGCTTGGTTTAACTGGGTAACTAGGTTCGGGAGTACAGCAGCGATTTGCTGAGTGATCAAGGCTGCCATTGCGGCGTCTTGGGTTTGATCACGTCGAGGAGGCATCTGAAAGAAAAGGAACACAAGGAAAATGTGTGAGATTGGCATAGGACAATCAAAAGGAGTATTGAAAATGTTGACAACACTAAGGAAGGTGGTCATTTGTCCATTACTTAAAACAAACGAACAACATACAGTGACTAATCAAAGTAAATAGGTCTATATAATGCATAATGAAGACATGCTTTAGCCTATAAGTGGACACTCACCCCAAGAGTTCCCAGGTAAGAGTGACTAGTCCGATTATGTGGATTTGTACGAATACTCTAGCCTTAGACAGAAAACTCAGGGTACAGGCACCCACCCTTCCTGATTGCATGTGTTCACAATATTAAGACCCAAACTTTGACGAGATTTGAAAAATTTAAAGGCGTAAAGCCTAAAAACAAATCATCTAAGGATAGATGATTGATTCTCAAATGGAATTGAGATTTGTGTACTTGTTTTGGTAATCACCTAAGGATAGGTGATAGTATTGTTTTAAGATCTAAACACAAGGTAACTTGTGTTAGGGTCCTAGAAAGGTTATAGTCTAGGTCAAAATTTTACTAATAATCTAATTCCTTATAACCATGAGCTCTGATACCAACTCTTCTATCACACCCCGATCGCGTAAAACAACGAAACCGTGGCGGAAACGTCGGGGAGTGTTGTGGCAGAATTATTGTTTAAAAACACATGATAATTAAAGTTAAGTTTTACAAGCTTAAATTATTACATTGTCTTTAGCTCAAACAAAACACATAACATAAAAGATGATAACTTTCTTGATTTTAGATTGCTAAGGCCCAAGTTGCCCTAAGTGTAGCTTGCTCACATCAAATATTTGCTCCTGAAACATATGTGAAAGTAAATACGTCAGCATAAAAATGCCTGTGAGTAACATAGGTTTAGTGTTGAAGATTCATGACCTTGAATGTTAAAAGAAATGTTTAACGAAAAGTAGTCAAGAACCTTATAAATATTTTCTTTTATAAAATCATATGAAAATCAAATGATATAAAAGAATGATGTATGGTTAAGTAAATAACCAAATGAAAATAATATGTATAAAATATGTCATGTCTTATCCTTGTTGAAGTGGTTTAGATAATGCCACGATATGCAATACAATAAAAGCACTTATATATAGGAAGTACCAGTGGCGTATCCACCATACTTTTATCATATTGTACACGTCTCGTAATTTAAATCACTTATTAATAACCGTGAGATAATGTCTTGTTTAAATGTCAATGTCATGTGTAACCAATGTCCAATGTCAAATGTCCAGTATAAACCATGTCATGTATGGCGAATAAATAGTATTTACTCAAGCCAAATGCATAATGTCATGTATAAATAAATGTCTTATGTAATCAAATGTCATGTACAAAACAAAGTCTTTGAATAAACAAAAGTTTAAAACAAAAGTTATGTTTTGAAAACCATTGCTTTCATCGATATGGACATTTATGTGGTTTGTCTATCGCATACATTCAAGCCTTGAGACTGTCGGATAAACCCTTATCAGGATCAAGGTTTATCAAAAAAAATGTATTCGGATTCTGTCATTCCCCTAACGAAATACCTAGAAAGCGGGAACGGGATTTGTCAAGTCCTATAGCGCTATTACATACTACCGAGCGGCGTGATCAATGTTAATGAATGTACTACTTTGTTAAACATACCAAATGTCTTTTTCAATGTAAGCATGTGATGAAAATGTCTTTGTAAAACCATGTAATAGGCATACTAAGTCAATATGCCAATAAAATGTCTTTGAAACCAAATGTTAGGTATACTAAGTCAATATACCATAAAAATGTCTTTGAAATAATGTATTACATGTAATATGTAGTAAAACATGTATAATGTCATGAAAACGAAAAGTAAAGTTATGCACATATGCTTCACCCCAAAACATTTGAAAACGTAAAATAGGGGAACTATGTACTCACCTTTGGGTGCGTTTTTATATGTTAACACAATTCCTCAAATTGTTTATTCGTCCTAAATTAAGTAAGAACGATTTAATAATCAAAAACCCACAAAAATACATAAGTTTCTCCGATACTTAGAATTTTCACATAACCTTGAGATTTTCTCGAAAAGTTATTATTCTTGATTATATTGGTGTATTTATATATATATGAGTTCATATATATTTTAAAAACTTTGCGACTTGAATAATTTTATTGGTGACCCTCATCATGTTATAGGCAATATATCTACGATTTGCGCGTCGTAATATATATACTCGAATGTAACATACTAATAATAGCGTAATACACATAATCTTGTCAAGTATTAACATGTCATCATACACATATTATAAAACACATAACACATTGTAACACATAAAATTTACCCATGAACAACCCATTATAGTGTATGTTGAAAAACACGTATTTTAGCGATTCGGTAACGTTTTTGGGCGCCGAAAGTCACGTATGACTAACCAAATACCAAGTAAACTTAATATAAGTTAAAATACTTATTTTTATATCAAAAATATCAGTTTACTTACTGATCTAAAACAGTTTTATAAAAATCCTCCGAAAGCCGATTTTTAACCGTTTTACCGCATAGTTTTGCATCAAACGTTACCCTAACCATCCCAAATCGTAACGACTTGATATTTAAACATAACCCATGTTATTTACTGAATAAAATAGTGGTTATACTCATGATAGTGCAGGTCTCACATAAAGCACATAAATCATGCAAATTTCACATATTTTACCACTTTCTAAGCTATATGTACAACATGCAAAGCTATCAAACCTATGACAAAGTTTCATGCCATTATAACATACCAAATAATGTTATTTCTAGTGTTTATAATCTGTCCTAAAACATTTTTGTCATACAATCATTTTTATCATTTCTTGAGCTTTAAATCAACATGTATTCTCATGTACAAGTGTCTAAAGCACACTATCATATCGTCATCATTTCATATGAGTTTAGATGCATCAAACATGTGATTTATTCATGTTTATTTGCTGATTTAAATGAACATTCATCATATCATGCACAAATCATCAAGCACTTGCATTTTAACTATCATTCAAGAACATGTAACAACTTAAAAATTCTCAAATATGTCTAATAAATTTTTGGCCATTTACATGTCAAAATACTAACATTATTTCAAATTTATAACTCATGATTCAAACACTCCTTTATATCTCTAACATATTTGCACATAATCTTGTTTATGCAAGCAAACATCTTAAACAAGTATTTTCCAAAAAATCAAACTCAAGTCTCATACACACATATATATATATAGAGTAGGGTTCGCACGGAAAGTGTGTTTTTCCTAGAAAGTCTAGGAAGCGATCTGGTCCATCCGATTGGTGTGTTTAAGGGTTGAGATTAAATCAATGGCAATCTTGTAATATTTGGGTTTAATTAATTGATTGTTTTAAATGAGTAGGGGCAATTTTGTCAATGGCCGTGTTTTAAATCAATTAGATAACCGCCCAGTTCCTAAATTCAAGCGATTTTCCCCCTCTCTCTCTCCAAACCCATCTTGGAAACCCCAATCCCTACCAAAAATAACTACAATCATGGAAGAAGATAACTTTAGAAACGATGGAGAGCACCGGATCAAATTAAAACACTTCTCCATCTCCATCATCTCCGAGTTCATCATCACCATTCAAATATTGTTCTTATCGTCTCCGTTTTCTTGACGATGTGTTTTAACAACAAGCAGATTCATACAGTTGTGTTTTAGCATTCAGATTCATACAGATGTGTTTTAACAGCAAACAGATTCATACAGTTGTGTTTTAACAACAAACAGATTCATACAGTTGTGTTTTAGCATTCAGATTCATACAGATCTGTTTTAACAGCAAACGGATTCATACAGTTGTGTTTTAGCATTCAGATTCATACAGATGTGTTTTAACAGCAAACAGATTCATACAGATGTGTTTTAACAGCAAGCAGATTCATACAGTTGTGTTTTAGCAAGCAGATTCATACAGATGTGTTTTAACAGCAAGCAGATTCATACAGTTGTGTTTTAGCATTCAGATTCATACAGTTGTGTTTTAGCATCCAGATTCATACAGATGTGTTTTAACAGCAAGCAGATTCATACAGTTGTGTTTTAGCATTCAGATTCATACAGTTGTGTTTTAGCATTCAGATTCATACAGTTGTGTTTTAACAGCAAACAGATTCATACAGTTGTGTTTTAACAGCAAGCAGATTCATACACTTGTGTTTTAGCATTCAGATTCATACAGTTGTTTTTTAATAGCAATCAGATTCATACAGTTGTGTTTTAGCATTCAGATTCATACAGTTGTGTTTTGACAGCAATCAGATTCATACACTGTGTTTTACCATCTTTATATTGTGGGATCTATAAAAAAATTGACTATAGCCCTGTAAACTGTTAAAACACAGCACCAAGAACATGCTGATAAATTCCAGTAATCTTCTGAACAATGGAATATACGATCTAATGTGACATGGAATTTTAGTTAATGAACACATTGACTTCCAGATTTGAATTTGAATTCGAAAATAATAAAAATTCCGAAAATCATGGAATTTTAGTTAATGAAGATACATTCCAAAAATAAAATTAAAATGTGAAATTACATGATAGCCCTTCTACTTAAAATCCCTCAATGACACATGTCCAATTCTTATTCCTTCCTAGACTTTCTAGGAAAAATAGACTTTCCACCCAACTCCTACTCTATATATATATTCGGTTATATGTACACACATATATACCAGCATTTTTATTTTGTATCAAGACCCATTTCTTTTTAGATTTCAAGTTTGTGAAAAATTCCAAGATTCAAGAGAAACTTCAAATCATCAAGAACAACCAAGAATCAAGTGTATGATTTAAACATAAACTTTATACCTTCAAGATTCAAGTGAGTTTTTGGATGAGATTTTGATGATATGGAGCTTGAAATTACTTGAAAACACCTTGGAAACCCCTTTGGATCTTCACACCAACTTGAAATTTGCTTGAAATGGAGTTTGATCTTGAAGAACAAGGTTGAAAAGATGATAATGGTGATGGTGGTGAGGGTTACGGTTTGGGTGAGGGAGAGAGAGAGAGGAAGATTTGTTGAGTGGAGTTGTGATCTTGAAGATTATGGTAGATTATATAAGATATGGAAGATCTAAGGAGATAGCATGCAACAACACTTGGCCCAAAAAATCAAGTAAAGATCAAATAAAATAAGAATCAAAATCTTTGGGTGGATGGTGGGTCATAGTGACCGAAATTCATATGGGGGGGGGGGGGGTTAAATGTAATTTTTGAATGGTATATTAGATAAAAACAGGTATTTAACTGGATATCGGGTCTTTTATCTAACGTTTAAATCCCGGTTTATGGCGTTCTAAATTATTTTTATTATTCTATAAAAATAAACTCGCCAAAATATTACTGAAATAAATTTCAGTTGCCGAGACTGGCTGCGTTGTCCGCTTTTCGCAGTAGAAACACTGTGTTACGCAGTAACACGCGGTACGCGCTTAAACTTGAAAAATAACGTTTTTAAGCGTTTTAATTTATTTTTCAACACGAACATGATTAAAAATAAAATTTTAATCATAACAGAATATTTTTGGAAATTTAAATATTATCCGGGCGGTCACCAACGTTCGTTTCGCAGTTTTGTCGCAATTAGTTCTTAAATTCGAATAAACATGTTTTTGCCATACCGAATCCTTCAAAACTTATTTCTAAGTTATGTAAAGGGTATTTAGGGTATGTTTGGCTTATGTCACAGTTCCGGAGTGTACGTCGCGTTAAACTGATTATGTTTACGTAACGGTTTATGATTTCACTTCCAGAACAGGTTTGAGAGTTCGAAATTGAACAATGATTGAAAACGTGTAAATGTCACAAATAATTAAACAAATATTGAAATTAAAATACCATATTCCATTAAATACAAAGTTGTTCGGAACAGTACAAGGTTAAAATACACAGATGTCACAAAAGGAACTTCGGCATAAGGAGTTTTCTTTTTTAGAGCATGGACATATCCATTTTGCAAACCGGAATTAACACCGATGGCGTTCATAGCATTATTCACAGCAGCAACGGCCATGGTCATCTCTGAACCTTTATGGATGTTCTTGGCTAGCAATCGAGCTCCCTCCGAAAGAAGCCATGCCTTGGTTCCTTGCAGGTCCTCCGCCTTCTTCGCCAAATCAGCATTTTCTAGCTTAAGCTCTTCAATCTCGGCTTTGTGATGCCCCTTCATTTCATCGATTCAAGCCTTCAGATCGGCTTCTCCTATTTTGAGGGCATTCCGCTCTGATAAAAGTGTTAGCAAATTAAAGAAGAAAAAGAGAATAAAAAGCAAGGAACGAACCTGCAAGCATCCTCTCGTACGCCGCACGAGCGTTAGAAACGGACTCCTCCATCTTCACCAGAACATCCTTATGTTCCTCATCTTTCTTCCTTGAAGATTCAGCAAAATTCTTCAACTCGGCTGCAATCTTGTCCCGCTCCTCCGAAGCAGAAGCAGCGGCAGCTTGGGAAGATTGGTTTTGAGTTGTCAAAGATTTTATCTTTTCTTTCTGAGCTTGAAGATCCTGGGAGAGCTGGGCAAGCTTTTTCTCGATATCCGGAGTTCGGTGAATTTTCCGTTTTATGGCGATAGTTTCTTTCTCCAAATCCTCCTTCACCGATTCCGCTTCAACCCACCGGCGGTATAACTCTGTCACATAGACATTAGATTGAGCCTGATTCGATAAAACCGCCGCACCAAGATCTTGATTTTTTATCTTCCTGCTTCAGGCATAGTCCAGAGGGGTGCTAATGTTGAAAAGAAACGTCCTGGCAATGAGATCATCCATCACCGAATCCTTATTCCGGATCTCCCAGTCCGGTACAAATTTTTCATCGGCTGTTGCCGGATCAATCTCCATGTCATCCGCAAACACATCTGCATATCAAAAAAAGGACATCAACTCAGGTCCGAACCAAGATGGAGGAAGAGAAGATACTTGGTCTTCCTCGTCATCAATAAAGCAGTCCGGACCCAAAGATGAGTCCAAAATCATACCTGAAAAGGTTACCATCTTCGGTTCACTCTGAGCTTTCCAATCCCCCTTGCTCGTAATCCCCTGATCTTCAACCTCCATATTTTCAGCTTCATTCTCCGGAAGATAACCTCCGGAAAAAGTTGGAGTTGGAGATGAACGAGCTAAGGCAGCCTCTTCCCTAGACGACTTTCCGCCGGAAATATGTTCGTCAAGCTCAGTAATCACATTACCACTAGAATGAGAAGAGCTCCTTTTGTTTTTCTTCGTTTTCGGCATGGGGAGAGGATCGGAAGACCGGATCTGAGGGACTTCAGCCTTTCGCTTGCGGACGAAACCTTTCGGCTCAACATCAGAAGTAATGCTTTTACTTTTAAGAGAATCAGAAGAAGGACGGTACTTCAAAGCCTCATCCAGACTCCGTACTTCCGGATCACTATCCACATCATCCAGAATAGATCCCTTTTTGGCTTGTGAACCGGATGACCCAGCAGTTTCTTTCACAGTCTTCTCCGCAGTAGACGTTGCATCAGTAGTAGGAGGTTCGGAAACACCTTGCTCAGGACGGATCTCCTGAGCCGCCGAAGCAACCTGCTTCATAAAAGGAACCTCACCTTCAACCTGTTCGTCAAAGTCAAAATCCAGAACATTAAAGTTCGGAACCTTCAATGCATCCCTGAGAGACATCTCGTTCCCTGCATTTCAAGAAGAAAAAACAATAAAAGAAAAAAGTACCGAAGGGAAGGTAAGAGGCCGGAGACTTACTTTCACGCTTCGTGCGGATAACCGGCCAATCCCTATCCCCTCGGCCCCAGGAAAAACAAACCTATCCCCATAAAAGAAAATGTTCGGGAAGGGGACGGATAGGGGACTTGTTCTGAATCAGGGCTCTGGCCAACCCTTTGTTAAAAACAAAGTCATCGCCCAGGTCAAAGGACATGGTTTGGTCCTTGAACCTCCACACCATCTCCACCGGAAGGCAGCGGTCGTCCAGCCAGAAAAAGTTATCTTTCCAGTTCTTTAGGCTGGACCTTTCGTCCCCGGAAGGACTAGGGACTCCCTTCCGGTGGGCGAAGGTATACCAATCGACGGCCGTAATGAACTCATAGAAGTATCTAAAGACGTCCAGATCCGGCCTCTGGTCCAAAGCCCTACAGGAGATCTCAAAATGATTTATGCGGCTTAATCCGAAGGGGTTCACCTGGCTAAGGTGAACCCGGAAGTACCGAAGCACCCTAATTAAAAATTTCGAGAAGGGGACCCTATAGTTCGCAAAATTGCACACACGAGTGTACAAAGGGAACTTCCCCTGACGGAATGGGTATATAATTTCGTTTTTCGAAGGAAGGACCGGGTTAAGATCTAAGGGAATCCTATACTCCCGAACGAACTTATCCAACTGACGTTGGGTAAGAACAGTGACACTCTCAGCAAGGTTATCTTTACCCGGAGCCATAATAACCAAGGAAAAGAACGCACCTTTGAAGAAGAAGAAGAAGATGGACGAACAAAGAGGATAACAGCTGAAGAAAAGATGAGAAGAGTAAAAAAGGTAAAAATGAAATGGGCGAAAGGATTTTTATAGGAAAATATAAGTCGGTTAAGGGCTGTAAAGTCAAAAACCGTCCCATCAGAAGGCGATTACGATTCCCAAAGTAGGGTTTCGTAACCGTCACCCGCCGGTGACTGACAGTCATAACATTTGCATCACCCACGCCACGTCAGAACCACTCATACTACGCCACGTCATTCGGTTAGAAACACTCGGAAAAAACATTTTATTAAGTCCTTTACAGAACTTAACAAACTGGGGGACTTGAAGATACACATCCGTTCCGGACCTCATCCTTAGGGACGGACCGGATCACATATGGACGAACACTTTAAAGACCTTCGTACTCATATCGCCGAGGACGGATATCCGTTTAAGTGCGTCTGGACGAATGACGTCATCTCAGTTGACCATTATAAATACCCAGTTCAAGTACATTGTCAAGTACGATTTTCTGAACCTTCGTCCTTACTTTCTCTCTCTATTTTCTCTCTCTACCAATACTTATCCTCACGCCGGAGGGTGGTCGCAGAGGGGCCCTCCCATCTCTGCGACGAGCCTAACGGTTTACTGTTTTGCAGGTGAAGTTTCTTATCTCCTACAAGGTCCAAACCCCACTTATAGGCTCCGGCCTTGATCAATTTTTGGATCTTCACAGCCGGTTTCGTAGCATTATAGATTCATGATAGAACTTTGCAGGCAAATGTCAGTTGTTTGAATTATATATATGTTTTAGTATGGTTTTTCACTTGTGAAATTGATAGCTGGTAGAAATGAAAAATGGGGAGACATACAATGGGCATTTGGTTAACTGTGATACATGGATGAACATTGATCTCCGTGAAGTTATATGCACCTCAAAGGTTTCTATTAACAGCACAGCAGCACATTATTATCATTACACGGTCTTGTTTTTGAAATTTACACCTTGTTGCTTCAGTCTCAGTTTTGTAATGATTATTTGTGTAGGATGGAGATAGGTTTTGGCGAATGCCTGAATGCTACATTCGTGGAGATAGAGTTCCGGATGGAGATAGGTTTTGGCGGATGAACATTATTAACTTATTGTGCAGTTTTTTTGTGTTACTTCTTTGCTGTGGTAAATGGTAATTTGATCTTTACATGAGTGATCAACGATGATAGGAAAACAAATTACTTTCTTCGAGTAGACCTCAATTGTTTATATGGTGCCTTCAATCTTCGGGTATGCTGATCACCACGCAAACCTAAACAAATTCCTTTCCCATACGGTTCGATCAAATAACAATTCTAATCCCAAATTTGGCGTTTCATTAAAAGAGAACCAACCGCATGAATCCCTCAAATCAAGTATTTACGTTTTCTCTCAATAAGTGTATACAACCAACCTTAATAATAAGTGTCCAGGATGACGTTTTAGGCTTGGCCTGTTTGACTCGTTCTTGGTTTAAGAATATGGGGTATGGGGCGTGGGTTGGCCATCGGCTATGTTTAAAAAAAATTGATTTTTTCACTATAAAAACTCATTTCTATTAATATTTTTTACCACAACTACTCCCCCTCTTCTATAATCATCTCTATTTTATTTTTAAAAAAAATTCTTATCCAACCACAATACGAAAAATGAATCCCCATAATCGTGGTTTTGACCCGAACAACCCGTGGGCATTACAAGAAAATCCTAGCCCAATCAGATGCATGAGATCAAGAGTTTGAGGACTTTGTGGATGATTCGCCAAATCGGCCAGAATACGGAAGAGATGCCGCAAAAAGACGCGCTCAAAAATTAAGATCGGGTACGCCATCGCCTTCAGTTGGGAGTTTGGGCTCGCGTAGGGGAGTATACAGTGATCAGTTGGAAGACATTGCATGCAAGTTAGATACATTCAACGTATTCCAACAACAAAGGGCCGAAATTCGGAAGAACAAAGAAGCTAGGGATGCCCTGAAACAAAGACGAGATGACATGAAATTTCTAGCCCAGCCCATCGATCACCTATCAGGTGAAGAGTTGGAACTAATGTTGGAGACGAGAGAAGAGATAAAGAAAAAATATTACAAGCACTAGGGATTTTTTTATGTAATTTTCTTTATTTAAAAAACATTATTAAAAAATTTAAATTTGTTTTAAATATGCAGTTTGGGCTGGCCACGCCCCAAACCCCCGCCCCACCATACCGTCTTCAATGTGAGTCAGCCCAGCGAAGCCCGCCCAAGTCACGTGTCAACCCATGCCCCAAACCCCCGTCCCACCATACCCCACAGTCTAAAGGACACGCCTGAATGATGTGTGAGGCGACTGATGCGGTGGGGAAAACGCCTCAGAGAGGGTGATGCACAATAATCACAAGAGGTGCCTGAGGCTGCCTCATCACCTGAAGCGACCCCTCAGGCACCTTTTGAAACTGACCAATGATTGCCTGAGATTGACCTTTAATTTACTGATATCGACCCAATAATTTTTTTGCAAATCAGAAACATTATTTAATATATTTGACAACTTAATTTGTGGATTTAGAAACAAGACTGTTGGAATTATATTAGTTGAACTGAAACTTACCTTTGATTTTTCAAACTGACCTAACCTTTTTATTAAGAAACTAGCGCCTGGGTTTGGGATTAAGAAACAAGCTTCTTAGGTTTTACATATATTTGTGCTTCTTAAGTATTTAAGTTGACAACCTAAAGCTTGTTAGGTTGTACGTATAGGTGTTTTTCTTTGACCATCTTATTTTATTTGTGTTCAAGGTTAATAAATTAGTCAATATTATCTATAAAAGTGTATCGATACTTGATGAATATCAGGCACCTCCTATATGTACGAAGCTCGTGCCTTGGCTTTTGGGACCTATTTCGTAACCATTCATATATTGTAGGGATGAGCATAAAACCGAATTAACTGAAACTAAATAACTGAATTAACCGAACTGAAAAAACCGAACCAAAGCAATAACCGATGGTTCGGTTATTGTTTTTTGAATAACCGAACTTTCGGTTTCGGTTAATCATGTATCTAAAACCGAAAATAACTGTACCGAACCGATTAGCCAAACATGTATATATATATACCAAACTCTCTTAATGTAATATTATTTATTAGTTCGCGGCCCAGTATATTTTTTGAACCTTTTAGTCTAATTGAGGGTTCGTTAGTGTTTGTTTTATTATGTACATTGGGCCCATTACCTGTATGTATGTGGTATCTATATAATTTTGCAAGTTTTATATTCATGAGTTTATATTTTACAAGTTTTATATTCATTGGATAGTTACCCAAAATTAACCGAAACCAATCCATAACCAAAGGCTAACCTACAACGGTTAACCGACCATCGGTTATGGTTATGGTTAATACTTTTCGATTAACCATATCCGCGATTAAACGAGCATCGGTTAACCGACTTTCCACACCCCTATGTATGCAGTTTGTCATATTATCACTTTTCCTGAATATTATTCATTCTGTTAAAAATGCCGTTCCTTTCGTTACATTCATGCATGCATCTATGCACACATATCTAACCTCTTTTATGCTATTAAATAACCAGGTTATTGATAAGGTTCAAGACAAAAAGAGTCGTGTAACCAAATCTTTCTTAAAATTCATTTTACATGATCATTAGGATTTCTGTTAGCACGCAGTTCCCTTTTTTATTAAAAAAACCATGTTAATTTGGTTTGATCGTCGGCACAAAGCTCATATAATTATAATTCCTGTGTGTGAATTGCATTTTACAGACAGGAAACCACCTGCAGGACGTGGCAGAGGACGGGGTTTAGATATGAAGGAGGTGGTGGAGGGCGGGGCAGGGGTGGGCCAGGGGGGGGGGGGGGGGGGGGGGGGCGGACCGGTGGGTACAGAGGTACTTGATTAAATAGTTTCTTTATATCGTCATTTTTCTTCTTATTGATTCAAGAAGTGGGTTTACACTGAATGTTTTTGTTTTGGGAAAATTACTAAAATGTCAATTGACCAACTCAATTTATCAAAATGTCACCCTTCTGCGTTTATGGGCGGACTCATCCGGTATGGGAAGCGTCTGGCAGTAAAGTTGAAGAGCCCATGAATGAGGTGGTTACATGTGTCCAACAAAAAGCCAAAAAGGCAGCTCATGCGTCAGTGGACTCTTCTGAAGCGTCAGTGGACTCTTCCGAAGCGGTCCACTGACGCATCACCTTTGTTGGACACATGTAACCACCTCATTCATGGACTCTTCAACTTTACTGCCAGACGCTTCCCATACCGGATGAGTCCGCTCATGGACGCAGGAGGGTGATATTTTGGTAAGTTGAGTTGGTCAAATGACATTTTTGGTAGGCGGACCGGTGGGTACAGAGGTACTTGATTAAATAGTTTCTTTATATCGTCATTTTTCTTCTTATTGATTCAAGAAGTGGGTTTACACTGAATGTTTTTGTTTTGGGAAAATTACTAAAATGTCAATTGACCAACTCAATTTATCAAAATGTCACCCTTCTGCGTTTATGGGCGGACTCATCCGGTATGGGAAGCGTCTGGCAGTAAAGTTGAAGAGCCCATGAATGAGGTGGTTACATGTGTCCAACAAAAAGCCAAAAAGGCAGCTCATGCGTCAGTGGACTCTTCTGAAGCGCCAGTGGACTCTTCCGAAGCGGTCCACTGACGCATCACCTTTGTTGGACACATGTAACCACCTCATTCATGGACTCTTCAACTTTACTGCCAGACGCTTCCCATACCGGATGAGTCCGCTCATGGACGCAGGAGGGTGATATTTTGGTAAGTTGAGTTGGTCAAATGACATTTTTGGTAGGCGGACCGGTGGGTACAGAGGTACTTGATTAAATAGTTTCTTTATATCGTCATTTTTCTTCTTATTGATTCAAGAAGTGGGTTTACACTGAATGTTTTTGTTTTGGGAAAATTACTAAAATGTCAATTGACCAACTCAATTTATCAAAATGTCACCCTTCTGTGTTTATGGGCGGACTCATCCGGTATGGGAAGCGTCTGGCAGTAAAGTTGAAGAGCCCATGAATGAGGTGGTTACATGTGTCCAACAAAAAGCCAAAAAGGCAGCTCATGCGTCAGTGGACTCTTCTGAAGCGTCAGTGGACTCTTCCGAAGCGGTCCACTGACGCATCACCTTTGTTGGACACATGTAACCACCTCATTCATGGACTCTTCAACTTTACTGCCAGACGCTTCCCATACCGGATGAGTCCGCTCATGGACGCAGGAGGGTGATATTTTGGTAAGTTGAGTTGGTCAAATGACATTTTTGGTAATTTTCCAATTTGTTTTTGTTACAGATGGAGGGCGTGGACGTTAGTAAAGTTGCAAAACGAGCGTGGGTGCTTTTGCCACTTTTAGAAGGCGAATGGCTAACTCGACTATGGTGTGCAGTTGGATTTAAAGTGCTCCGTAACCTTTTTAATCTTGTTTTGCGGGTGCTTGTTTTTTTTTTTTTTTTTTTTTTGGTATTGAATGGCTTGCGCTTGTTCTTTTTTTCACTTGCGGGTAAGCCTTGGTTATTGAAAACAGAAAGTTTAGCTTTTGTGAAACTGATAAAAATCTGGTCGAAAGATATCATTGTTGACAGGTATAGAGAATAGACTGTGTAATGGGTTTGAATTGTATTGTAAATCGTATTGTACTTCAAAATAGGGTTACACAAAGATGGGGTTTATATAGACCACCATATTACACACTAGCCCCTATACTATTTGTTTCCTTCTTTCCGACACTCCCCCTCAAGTTGAGTAGTGGGATCTCCAATACTTAACTTGCTCAAACAGCTACTAAAAGCGTTTCCGTTGACTGCTTTTGTGAGAATATCTGCGAGTTGATCTTTTGATGATATATACGGGAGCTCTATGATCCTTTCCTCCAGTTTTTCCTTGATGAAATGTCGATCTACCTCCACATGTTTTGTTCGATCATGCTGAACTGGATTTTCTGAGATTTGTATTGCAACTGTATTGTCGCACATAATTTTACTAGGTGCTGCCCTTTGGGAGAAACCAATGTCTTCTAGAAGTTTCCTGATCCAAAGAACTTCGCTTAACCCTCGAGCTATACCTCTGAACTCTGCTTCTGCACTCAACAGAGCGACCACCTTCTGTTTCTTACTCCTCCAGGTAACAAGGTTTCCACCAACCAAGGAGAAGTACCCTGATGTTGACCTTCGATTTCCCTTATCTCCTGCCCAGTCGGCGTCAGTATAGAGCTCAACATTTAAATGTCCATTTGCTTTGAACAACACTCCATGGCCTGCGGTTCCCTTTAGATACCTTAGAATTCTCTGAGCAGCTTCCATGTGGGCAACTTGCGGTTGATGCATAAACTGACTTACCACTCCAACGGCATAAGCTATATCAAGGCGAGTGTGAGAGAGATAAATTAACTTGCCCACGAGCCGTTGATACCTTTCTTTGTCTGCAAGCTCGCCATTAAGTTCCATGTGAAGATTGTGATTCACCACCATTGGCGTATCTGCTGGTTTACAATCAATCAAACCAGTTTTCGCCAGGAGATCAAGAACATACTTTTTTTGGCAGATGAAAATCCCCCGTTTAGACCTGAGAACTTCTATTCCGAGGAAATACTTGAGATTCCCAAGGTCTTTCATTTCAAACTTTGAAAACAAATTCTTTTTCAGCCGTGCTATCTCTTCTACATCATTTCCGGTGATAATCATGTCGTCCACATATATGATCAGGCAAGTTACGAGGCCGTTTCTTCTTTTGAGGAACAGGGTATGATCAGCGTTACTTTGGTAATACCCGTATTCTTTCATGGCCAAGGTGAACTTTCCAAACCAGGCCCGAGGTGACTGTTTTAGCCCGTATAGAGATTTTTACAACCGACAAACTTCCCCATCTTTAAAACCCCCTGAAAAACCTGGAGGTGCTTCCATGTAGACTTCTTCAGCTAGGTCTCCATGGAGAAATGCATTTGTAACATCAAACTGATGGAGAGGGCAATTCTTATTGGCTGCCACGGAGAAGAGGACTCTGATGGTGTCCATTTTTGCAACCGGAGAAAACGTCTCAGAGTAATCGATCCCATACGTCTGAGTGTACCCTTTGGCTACAAGTCGAGCTTTGTATTTTCCAATAGAACCATCTGGTTTATACTTAATTGAATACACCCAACGGCAACCAACTGTTTTCTTTCCTTTTGGGAGAATGCACTTTTCCCACGTATTGTTTTTCATAAGAGCTTGAATCTCTGTTTCCATTGCTTCTTTCCAGTTCTTCTTACCTTGCGCTTCCTTTACAGAGCCAGGTATTTGTTCGAAGTATAAAGAGGTGACAAATGCTTTCGCACTGTTAGATAAGTTCCCATTAACTATATTAGCTACAGGATACCTTGAAGTTCTGGTTTCCCTCTCTGGCGAGTACCGTTTTGGAGGGACCCCTCTATTGGCTCTAGGAGGAAGAGGGTATCTTCCGGTTGTCTCTGCTGCAACTGGTTCCACATGTTCAACGACTTGTTCAACCTCTTCCAAGTCTGGTTCACCCTGTTCCACATCTGGTTCAACCAGTGGAGTAGGTTCCGTTGTTGTCGGTTCTATGTGTTCCCCTGTTGTCTCATGGTTAACGTAGAACATCCAGGGTCCTCAGTATTTCTTACCTCAGGTATCACGTTGGATGGACTTTCTTCAGTGGTATTGTGCTCCGCAGATTGTGTGGCCGTGTTTGAAGGACTCGCGGTACTGTGATGATTTTCTGTTGTAACTTCTTCAGATGAGGGGGGTTGGGTTAGCCAACTCAGGGTGTCTATACATTCACTCTCCCCCTGACCACTGAGTTGGGTGTCATAAAAGTATTTTGTTTCGAGAAAGTCAACGTTCATTGTGGTGAACATTTGATGAGTTTTTGGATTGTAACACCGGTAACCTATTTGGTCGATCCCATAGCCGACAAATACACATTTCTCAGCACATGGGTCGAGCTTGTTTCGGTTGATTTTTGGTATGTGGACAAATGCGGTACACCCGAAGATTCGAGGTTCAAGTGTAAGAGGATGGGGAATATTGGCAGACTTAGACAGATAATCTAAGGGAGTCTTAAATTTAAGAGCTTTTGTGGGAAGCCGATTAAGGAGATACACGGAGGTTGCAACTGCCTCCGGCCAGAAAGATTTAGGAACCTGAGATTCAATTAAAAGGGCTCGAGTCATTTCAAGAATAATACGGTTTTTCCGTTCGGAAACACCGTTTTGTTCGGGGGGTATGAGAACAAGAGGTTTGATGAATTAATCCTTTGGTTTTAAAGAATTGTTTCATGGATGTATTGACAAATTCCCCCCCATTGTCGGATCGAAGGATTTGGATTTGGGTTTGAAATTGAGTTTGAATCATAGCATAAAACGTGATAAATTTTT
This sequence comes from Helianthus tuberosus, assembly GCA_030545235.1. Taxonomy (NCBI): domain Eukaryota; kingdom Viridiplantae; phylum Streptophyta; class Magnoliopsida; order Asterales; family Asteraceae; genus Helianthus; species Helianthus tuberosus. Next base: position 106,252,652 of record CM060414.1, on the reverse strand, counting down.
CATAAACTTCGGTTTTGTTTTTTAAAAAATATACCCATGTCATGCGAGTGCAATCATCCACGAATAGTATAAAGTACCGAAGACCCTCCCCCCCCCCCCATCACAGGAGTAGGACCCCACACATCATAATGGATTAGTGAAAAAGGTGAAGCAACTTTCGTATTGCTGGGTTTGAATGGTTGTCGATGGCTTTTAGCACGAAGACAGGTTTCACAATCTATTTTTCCATTTGAAGGGAAGAGTTTTGGAAACAAAAGGTACGAATAACCATGGGATGGGTGTCCCAAACGTCTATGCCATAGCCAGGCTTCCCGGTTTTCAGTTCCATGAGCCAACATCACAGTACCCTGTTGAGTCACTTCATCCACGTAGTACAATCTGTGGCGCTCAGTACCACGTCCAATAATCACACCCATCCTGATATCCTGTAGGATGCAGAAAGTAGGGTGCATTAGTACCGTGCAATTCAATTCTTTGGTAATATGACTAATTGAGAGCAATTTGTGTGATAATGACGGAACATAGAGGCAATTTGATAATTTCATAGTTGGTGAAATTTCAATTACTCCTCATCCTTTCACTTGCATCGTTCCGTTGTTTGCTGTATGGATCTGAGTTTTTTGAGGTTGGGTCATTGAACACATGTCTAATGGTTCAAACGTCATGGTGTCGGTGGAACCAGAATCGAATATCCAAGAATTGTTTTTTTCATGATTGATTTCCATTTTTTTGTGAATAAGTTGTCGGTACGGATAAGACCGCAGACCAGCGTATTTAATAAATATGCTGGACACTTGAACTCGCGTTCAAGATTTATCAATTACACTGGGAACAAATATGCTGGTGGAGCGAAAATCCGCCAGAATAACGACGCCCGAGACAGAAGTTAACTTACCGGCGTATTTATTAAATACGCCGGGCAACTTGAACTCGCGTTCAAGATTTAAAGTTGCCCGCAAACCACAAATCCGCTACCAAATGCGTAATTATCAAGGAGGAACTTTCAATTAAAAAAAAATGTGTATTTATCAAAAAGGAATCTTTGGAGATAAAAGGAAACTTGAACCAAGGAGTATTTATCAACAGCGTAATTATCAAAAAAGAAACTTTCAAGATAAAAGGAAACTTGAACCAATGAGATGATTTGAACAGGAACCGTCAAGATTTTAAGGATAGCAGCGAAATGATTGGGATTGATGGTTTAGGGTTTTTGTGCGGCGGCTTGAGGCGATTACGATTCCAGATGTTCCATGTGATGCTATAGAGGTCTTCGTGAAGTTCGAGATTCACAGCGAACCCCCTAAAATCACGGCAATCAGAAATCCAGCAATCCACCGTAATCACAAACAGGTTTTGCTGGAACGGATCTGCTGGTTTGATGTTTGCTTGATGAACAGGTTTGGCCGGAAGTAGGTGCGGCCGGCTGAAGGACTCTCTCTGGTTTTTTTTTTTTTTTTACTGTTTGTGGCTGAGTTTTGCAAGATTGATGAACGATTTTTTCGAAGTTTGATTTTGGTTTTTCTGGTTTGAGATTGAATTGGCTAGGATAAATTGTAGATTGATTTTGATTTGCTTTTCAGACGAAGATTAATTGTAGGTCATGAGCAAATCAGTTTCAAGAATTAGAAACCTGCTCTGATACCATGTTGACAGGTATAGAGAATAGACTGTGTAATAGGTTTGAATTGTATTGTAAATCGTATTGTATTTCAAAATAGGGTTACACAAAGATGGGTTTTATATAGACCACCATATTACACACTAGCCCCTATACTATTTGTTTCCTTCTTTCCGACAATCATTCTTACTGTGACTAAACTTACGACACCGGATGTTCATTGGTGGGTATTTGGGTCTTTTGCATCACATATAGTAGAGGTGCACAAACCCGGATTTGGGTTTTTGCTTATTTGTCACGATTAACTTAGGTAGACTTTCAAGAGAAAAAAATACCAACATGACAACAAAGCGAGAATAGTATGAGGATGTATAACATTTTTTGAAGCAAGAAATATACAATTTATAATTTTAATATTCTCAAAGTTGGAAAATAAACACCCACCAAAACATAATAAACAAAACATAGGCATGCATGCTGAGGATCGGTCATTCGGTCTATGAGATCCAACCACTCAACATGTATCGTTTCGAGCTTTACTTGATCCATCATGTCTATTGATTGAAAAATCGATCTCGCATTAGAAAAAAATGCTATATAGAGACTGTTGCTACCAAAATCCAATAGACATCTAGACTTAAATCTTAATAACAATGTTGGTGGGCTAAAAGTGTTGGGTTATCCAACTTGTTAAGAGTGAGATGGGAGTATCTCGTTGTAACAAAACTCTACGTGAAAATAAGTATATGTTTCAGGGATAAATGCTTAGAAGTTAGAAAGATAGATGGTTGAGAGTTTACTGAATGCCACCCTCTTAAGGAGAGGGGTATCTATAATCCTCGTCACTATTGACTTTACTTGCTTTGTACGACAGTCAGTCGTCGGTCATTGAGCTATCTGTCCCGAGTGCACGGTCTTACCTATCGGGTTTATCTGTTGGACTATACCTTTATTTGTAAGTTTAGTTGGTGTCCGCAATGCCTTTGATACGTTTCCGAAGTGGCACCTGATGGTTTTTTTATCATTAAACTAGTAGTAAGACCCGTGTGCAAACACGGGTGGTGTTTAGAAAACCATGCATAACACATTTTAATAGAAAGTATAGATAGGTATATAGATATTGTACCAAAACGTGTTATCTATTATAGCTAAAAGACAGCTATAAACATAGATCATCGGTTAATATATCAGTTACATACGACTATTTTCATTCTCCTATCGAAAAAAGGGAGTATCCACCTATTGATAATGTAAAGTGTTTATAGACATAAATACATATAAAATATGTCTAACAAGCTTAATAGAATTTGAATACAACTTAAGTTTCAACAAACATTAACTATGAACACACGATCACCTGCCTCAACAACTTTCATCAAAGCTCAATCAAGAGTGTGTTACGCAGCAACATCTCCTTTGCTACATGTTGTGTCCTGGTTAAATATGCTACTAGAGACAATGTCACAGCTGCTAATCCAACAATCTCCCTATACAACAGATGATACCAAAACCCTTCTTTATTACTGATTTTTATTTCTCATCAACATCTCCTTGATCTCTCCGTTGAATTGTAGTTCAAAGTCCATGGAGAACATGTCTTCTTCATCATCCCTTTGAATTTGAAGGTCCAACAAATCTTGGAGATCGTATGCATTCAGATTATATGCACTATCCATTTTAATCTCTTCAACACTACCATCTGATCTGATCAAAGTCAATACTTGGGTTTTTGAGCATGACTTCCAGTTTACTATTTTTGGATCAGCTGGTTTTCATGGGAAAAGAATTATTGAAGACGAGTTTGGTGATTGTGGTCTGCTAACTAAATTTGGAATGGATTCAGATAAAGCAAATGATGAGAGAAGGTTTTTGGGAGTATGGATCTTTTGAGACAGAGCAGCAGTTGTAGGATAGACTGGATTTTGAGGAACATTTGGATCTTCAGCTCTAAGTTCTTCCAGCTTTTTGTAGGTCTCAACTATCTTCAGTTTAGACCATCTGGAAATGGATCTAGCTGAACCATAACCAGCAGCCACAAGCTCTGCTCTCATTCTTTTAAACTTCAATGCCTCATCTGAATCCACTGTTTTGACTTTCTTCCAATTAGGTGGAGTTGGCTTTACCAGAGGAACATTGGGCATTTTTGTGATTCTATTGATTTCTTCTCTAAGAGCATCTGATGACCAGTCTTTGAATTGATCTCTGGTTGCATTATATGGTTTGTACTTCATAATGCGTCCAACATAATCATCCCTCAGTTGCATCTGAAGCTCAGGAATTATTGGCCTCTCAGACATGGATTTACTTAGGTCCCTAGCAAAGTCTTCAAGTTTTCTGACTTTTCTAAGCTGAAATGATAAGAACCTATGGTATTCCCCGTCATCCATCCCTGTGCTATTCTCTCTTGCTATAACCTCAGCCTGTGTTACTTTTAATTTTAGATACTCATCTAAGTTTTGAAGCTTCTTATAGCCATAAAGAGTTGGGAAGGATCTTTTACATGGATCCTCTATTGTGAAGAATGATTCAATTTCACCTTTAACAATGTCTAACTCCAAAGGATATTGAGCTTCCAGGGGAATGACTGATGGTAGTGTAGCAATTGGAAGGGATGAAGTGGGTTTTCTTGGTGGAAATGATGACGATGGATTGTTCTGAATGGGGGCAGATGATACGGGATTACTGATTTAATCTCCTCATCATCTTCAAACACAACATGAGTTTTTTCTTACGTGTGGACATGATTTCTGGTGAAGGAGAACGTTTTGGTGGTGAAGATGAATGTATGGGAAATCTTTGTGATGTTGGAGGTGGTTGTATTGTTGTTGGTGTAGTGAAAATGATCATGGCAGATGTTTGACAAACTTCTGCTGGAACAACTGGTGTCTCAGCAGCTGTTTGGCTAACATCTGCTGATACTTTTGTTGTATCAGCATCTATTGGGTGAATTGGTGATGATGTTGTTGAAGCTATTTTCTCCTTCTTCTGTGGTGATTTTTCTAGAGAAGGTTTGGGTTTAGGTTTTTCTGGTGAAGGAGCATATTTTGGTGGTGAAGGTGAATGTGTAGGAAGTCTTTGTGATGTTGGAGGTGGTTGGAATGTTGTTGGTGTAGTGAAAATGATCATGGCAGATGTTTGACAAACTTCTGCTGAAACAACTGGTGTCTCAGCAGCTGTTTGGCTAACATCTGCTGATACTTTTGTTATATCAGCATCTATTGGCAGAATGGGTGATGATGGTGTTGAAGCTTTTTTCTCCTTCTTTTGTGGTGGTTTTTCTGGAGAAGGTTTGCATTTAGGTTTAGCAGAAGATACAATTTCTATAGGAGTAGCAGTGCTTTCCTTTGTATCTTGCTACTTCTGCTTTTCCAAAGTTATCTCTTCACCTTTCTTGTTTAGGATCTCATCAATCCCTTTTTCCTTTCCAGCTTCTGAAGCTTTTGTAGAAGATTTTTGTTCAGCTGACTCTGGCTGTTGTTGCACCTTTGGTTTTGGATTAGCTTTTGAATCAGCTGGAAACTTTCTCAGTGAATCTTTCTCCCCCTTTTTGGCATCATCATCATCTTTCTCAAAGATTGATGTAGGAGTAGAGCCAGTAAGTTTGAACAGATGTTCCTTAATGTTCCTAACATCTGCTTGTGTGTCTTTATACCTAGCATCAACCATATTTCTGATAAATTCCAAATGGGAATTGTGGTTACTTTCAGCCAAATTCCTCTAAGCTTGAAGGATGGGTTGTGCAGAATTCCAAAGCTCATTGGCAATTTGCTGAGTGCTAGGTTGACTTTTAGAAAGCTCCATCATCTGCTTTATCAATTCTTTCATTTCAGCAACATCTGTTTCAATTGTAGAAATTCTAATCGTCAAATCCTTATAACTTAATTCATCACATACTTTAATAGGATCATCTGAATTCCCACCTGTAGTGGTTGTATTTGTTTTGATAATAGGAGAAGACTCCATATCATCAGAAACAAATGCCCCTTTTTCTTGGTTCTGGGTACTTTCCACTGAAGTAGAGATTACAGTTGTAACCTCAATAGTGGTTGCCTTTAAGGGAGTCTTAATGATGTAACTACTGTCCAACTGATAACCAATGGGTCCAACACTTGTAGTGGCTGCTCCACTTGAACTACCACCAAGAGTTTCGTAAAACTCTAACGGGCATAACCTCCTCAACTGTTTGTAGGATAGCAGATTGAATTGGTTCAGACACAGTCATTTATTGGGTTATACTCTCAGTAATGTGTGGATGAGAGGGACTGTTTTGATTCTGAATTTCAATTGCTTCAAACAGAGGTAATATTGTTGATGGAACTTGAGAAGAGGGTTGTGGTGTACAAAGCGAGATTGCCCTGGGAGAGGGGCTTTTAAACATACTTTCATATGAAAGGTCTACTTCATATTATGGTGTCCCTGTGCTTACAACATGATCCTTTTGTGAGGATACATGAGGAGTTTGGATGGGTTGAGATCTTTCCAACAACTGTAAGGAAGTAGCAGCAGTGGTTTCAAGTGAAATTTGTGTTGTCACTGGGTTAACCTCTGGGATCTCATCTTCCAGATGACCCTTTTTTATTTTGTTTGGTTTTGGTGGGCTTTTTGGATGTGGCAGGTTTCTTTTTGCGTTTTGCTGGTGTGAGTTTCACAACACCGGTTGTGGTGTCATGATCACCAGGAGCAGTTGGCTCAACAACAGAGGTTTGAGCAACAGATGTGGACACATCTAAAACAGGCTCATCCCCCTTTGTTTCTGTTTTTGAAACTTTTGACTCTTTATACATAAGTATGGTAAAAGTTTTACTCGTAAGACTATTTATTTGTAAAACTACACCTTGTTCAAAATCTGTTTGTAACACTTGTTTTCGTAGGTAGTAGCTTAGAAGTCTTGGATACAACAGAAAAGCATTATTACGAGCACCTTTTTTCAATTTTTCACATTTTTCACGTTAGTCAACAAATCAGAAAACAGTGCTTGTGATAAATTGTAATCAGATTTTGTTAAAATAGCATAACCCAAATACTGAATGTTTAAAGGTATCCCATTAAATGCGGTAGTCTTGGCTGAGAGACAGGTTAAAAGAGTATGGAACAAAAATTTAATTGGCGGAGGGAAGTTTGGTTTGTACATAGTAACTTCCTTTAATTCTGCATCATACCCTCTTTCAATGAACTGTGTATGAAGTTCACGTTTTTCAAAGTTGGTTTTACCTCCCAAGTCGTCCAATGCAAATGTAGTAGAAATTGTAGATGGGGAAATTCGAACCAGACTTTTTCCGACCTTGGATGTGATGGCAACCGGATTATTATCTTCAGACTCTATTTCAGCATTAAACCAAAATTGTCGGAGTGTTTCCATATGCACCGGAGCATCAGCAGTAAGGATTGATTTGTATTTTGATGACGTTAAAAGGTCAATTATTGAGTGAAAGCTGGTATTTTTGCTGGTTTTCTCGAAGATGGGGAGGTAGTTGTGAGGGTTTTTGATGTTCAGAGCCATGGTCGGAGAAGAAGGTGATTTGGGGATGAAACAGGGTTTATGTTGGAGGGTTTTAATATGTTGGAAACTGCTTTTGATAATTTTGAATTCGAGACGGCAGTGGTAGAAGCTCGATTTAGGGATGAAACAGCTTTTATATAGAGAGAAAAAGTGAATGCTGACATGGCAGTAGTTACAAATATCTGATGGCTAACATCTGTCCACGTCAGAACCTCTCTTGTGATAATGGATGATAGTTGTTTGGAAACCTCTGTTGGCCAACGACAGAGGTTGGGAACAGTGTAAGTTAAACAGTCGTTAGCATAAACAGAAGTTATGAGAACAGATGATACCTTTCTGCAGTGTTTGAATTTTTAGCTAACATATGTCCACGTCAGAACCTCTCTTGTGATAATGGATGACAATTGTTTGGAAACCTCTGTTGGCCAATAACAGAGGTTAGGAACAGCGTAAGTCAACAGTCGTTGGCATAAACAAAAGTTAAGATTGTTTTGACAGTTAAGATGATCACAATGGAAGAAGATAAAATAGAAACGGAAATATATGCAGCAGAATAACAAACTTTTTTCTCATAAGAATGAGAAGAATGCTTTCATCATCATGCTTTTAACCTAAGCACTTCTCATAATCAATGACAAATTGTTTGGAAACCTCTGTTGGGCAACAACAGAGGTTGGAAACAGTAGTAAATCAACAGTCATTAGGATAAACAGAAGTTATGACAACAGACGATACCTTTCAGCAGTGGATGAATTTTTAGCCAAGCAGAGGTTTCAAAAACAGTTGTTTTCAGCAGTGGTAACTCAACAATTGTTAGGATAAACAGTTGTTTCATAGACGTCAGCAACATGCTTATACAAAGATTGTAATTACAAATGTTCACCTAGTGAGCAACATGTAATAGCCTAACAAACTCCCAACATCTGCTATTAGCTTAACCACTGTTACTATGAAAACATATGTTGAGCATCATAATTTGAATATCATATGTTGTTCGTTAACATCTCTTGGCCCATAGTAGACCTTTGCATCTTCAGACATTCTTCATCAGCAGATGCTCTCTTTTGCCAGACTTTAGCTACAACAGACCTTTTACAAGAGAAAATATTGACTCTTTGTAATTTGGATGAGCAAATTCTTCAAAAAACACTGTTATTGATGATCAAATATTCTAGATTATTTTGTCTTTACAATCATCTGTTCACCCTTAAACCAACCTTTAATCCTATTAAACCTCTGTTGACTTACCAAACATCTGTTCAGACACAATTCAACATCAACATAATCTAAATCAAACTCAGACACAATTACACATCTACATCAATATCGGTCTGCAGTCCTCAGATGATATTCAAAACTATATAATAATACTTATGCTTGCTAAAATAAGTAAAACTAAAATGCGACAACAAAGATTAATAGGATTAAAATTTATTCATTTATTCAGCAGTGGTAAATCAACAGTCGTTAGGATAAACAGTTGTTTCAGAAGAATGAGTAAAATGATGTCAGCAGCATGCTTATACAAAGATTGCAATTACAATGTTCACCTAGTGAGCAACATCTAATCTAATAGACTAACAAACTCCCAACATCTGCTATTAGCCTAACCACTGTTACTATAAAAACTTCTGTTGAGCAGTATATTTTGAATATCATCCGTTGTTCTTTAACATCTGTTCACCCATAGCAGACCTTTGCTTCTTAAATCTTTCTTCATTAGCAGATGTTCTCTTTTACCAGACTTTAGCTACAACAGACCTTTTACAACTCCAAATATTGAGTCTTTGTAATTTGGAGGAGCAAATTCTTCAAAAAACTGTTATTAATGATCAAATTTTATACATTGTTTTGTCTTTGCACTCATCTGTTCACCCTTAAACCAACCTTTAATCCTATTAAACCTCGGTTGACTTACCAAACATCTGTTCACATATAATTCAACATCAACATAATTTAAATCAAACTCAAACACTAAATAAGTAAAAGTAAAATGCGACAACAAAGATTAATAAGATTAAAATTTATTCATTTATTCATGACGTTAAAAGATCAACAATTACATAACATACTGAACAATGAAACTTTCAAATCTAACAATAACAGCAAGAATTAAAAAAATTTAGCTTCAACTCCATTGATTGCTGAACCTCTCGATGTATATCCTTCAGCATCGCCATGAACTCCTGATGTGTGTAAAATGCAACATATAAATTACATCAAATGAGGCATAAAACTAACCCTTTTTAAGTACTAATATTGGAAAAAGAGTGTTTTTGTCTTCCTTTTGTATTTTCAGGATTAAATGAGCTCAAATTCACAAAAGAAGCAAAAAGACAGCTAAATCTAACATAAATACAAGAAAAGGAACATAAGTGGACTGCCCGACCCCTCAACGGCATCTTCCCAAGCAAAATAGATAAGGCAGAAGACTGAACACGCCCCGTGCTCAGCCAGCACGGGGCCGTGCCCAAGAAGCAGCAGAAAAGACAAACCTATAGAAGCTTCTATTGCCCACCACGGGGCCGTGTCCAGTGAACACGGGGGCGTGGCGAAAGTACAGCAGGCGCATTAATTGTAATTGCGAATTACAATTAATGAAGAGAGAGAATGTCAGACAGGCACGGGGGCGTGTCCAGTGGACACGGGGCCGTGCCCAGCCTTCTGTTCAGCCTATAAATAGGAGTGCTTGGTTTCATTTCAACTCATCCCTTGGCACACCACCTCTCTCACACTTCATCCACCACCCACCACCATCACAACACCATCATCCACCACCATCATCCATTGTCCATCGTAGAGTGTGTGAGTCGTCTCGGGATCCAAGATTGATCGTAAGAGTTCTTGACAATCAAGGCCATGTTTGCCTAAGTCTCTTACATCACTTGGTGAAGACAAAGTGTCTAGTGTAATACTTTTTTATTTCTAATCTTTTGCACTTTTTATTTGGTTTTGTATTAATGACTTTAATAACTAGTTACTTATGTTGAAGGTGATCTTTCCTTATCGTTTGTCCGTGGTGTCTTGGCATTATTTTACTGTCTATATAAAATAAAATATTTTCACCATTCATATCTCCACGGTCTATATGGAGGTATGTTGGCTACCTGGTCGGGGGTTAAGGGAACGGTTTGGTAAAGGTCTTGCCATTGTTCAGCGTTTAGAGGTCCTGCAATGGACCTGGGTCAAATTTAGTAGGACCTCCTTCAATGCTTCACGGTATTGGATGGCGGGGGTCCAAACTCTTTGATCCCCTCATAAGTTAACTACTATTAATACTATAACCCGGCTATTTAGGACTGTATCCCTGCTGACTCAGACTACTTAGTCGAGGGTAACGTCACCTCCAAAAGAGGGGCCTACCATAATTTGCATTAATAACTTAATTAATTATCTTCCAATAATCCACCCTTTTAGGATTGTATCCTTGCTGACTCAAACTACTGGGGTGAGGGTAACGTCACCTTCAAAAGAGGGGCCTACTACAATAACTAAGATAATCTCTTAATTATGTGCAAAAGTGCGGAAATAATCAAAGGTTACACTAGATACGAGTCGGAACCAAGTGATTCATCTTGTCTATCTGTTTTTTCTTTTATTTTTATTTTCAGCATTTTAGTTAGTTTTTATTTTTCTTAGTTTAAAACATTTTTCTAAATTTTTATTTTGATTAGACGTTGAGGATAAACCGGTACTAAAAGCTCTTGTGTCCTTGGACGACCTCGGTATCTTACCAACGCTATACTACGCCCACGATGGGTGCACTTGCCCATATGTGTGTTTAGTGTTAGTAAAATATCGTGTTTTATAAATTTAAAACTTGGCTAAAAAAAGTGTTAAAGGGGCTTAAAATATACACCTAATATATATAACACTTCACACGCATCAAGTTTTTGGCGCCGTTGCCGGGGACACAAGGATTTTAAGAAAGTTAGGAATCAACGGCCTAATCATTTTTTTTAAATTTTTTTAATTTTTTTAGGATTTTCTTAGTTTTTCAGCTTCTGCAGAGCTCAGCACGGGCCGTGCCTGGTCAGACACGGGCCGTGCCCAGCATCATCACTGGCAGTTTTTATTTTCTGAGTTAAAGAGAGCTGAGCACGGGGCCGTGTCGGTGCAACACGGGGTCGTGTCCAACTCCCAGTAACTGGGATCCGGAAAAAAATTACTGTACCTCTGACCATGGGCCGTGTCCACTGAGCACGGGGCCGTGGTGAACATTCTGACCAACGTTCTTTTCTGTTTTTATTGCAGGACTTGGAACCCAGGTGCCACATTTGACCCTCCTACGTAGTGCATGAGCTCCAGTTCTAGTAGAGACATAAAAGAACCCCTAGAAGAACCCGAACGCTTTCTCAAAAAAAGACTTAAAGCTAAAATTCAAGAGAAAGCTTCGGGGGACCCACTTCCAATGGCGGACCAACGTACCCTCATGGATTACCTACGGCCCACCGTAGGCAATCTCGGCGCCGCCATCAATGCACCGAATGTCGAAGCCAACAACTTCGAACTTCGACCGCATTTGATACAAATGCTCCAAAACTCCGCAACCTTTCATGGGCTTGCGGACGAGGATCCCCATCTACATATTACTAATTTCTTGGAAATATGTGATACTTTTCGGATCAATGGAGCATCAAACGACGCCATTCGCCTTAGGATGTTTCCATTTTCACTAAAAGACCGAGCTAAGGCTTGGCTTAACACCCTCCCAGTTGGCTCGGTTAACACCTGGGATGAACTAGCCCAAAAGTTTCTATATAAGTATTTCCCTCCTGCTAAAACGGCTAAATTAATGACTGAAATTAATACATACTCACAAGAGGATGGGGAATCCTTATATGAAACTTGGGAAAGGTTCAAGGAGCTTATAAGAAAGTGTCCTCTTCACAGTCTAGCGGTATGGCAACAAGTATCCACTTTCTACAATGGGTTGTTACCACACACAAGACAAACACTTGATTCAAGCTCCGGGGGACTTTTAGGTAATCGTCGCCCAAATGAAATATATAATCAAATTGAGGAAATTGCTCAAACCAATTTTCAATGGCACACTCCCCGAGGTAATAAATCTATTGCCCCGGGCGCCCATAAGGTTGATGAAAGCACCTCTTTACAAGCCCAAATCGAGGCCCTCTCTTCGAAAATCAAAAGGCTAGAAATGACAAAAACGGCCTCGGTTATGGCTTGTGAAGGGTGTGGTGGGTCACATGAAAATTGGAGTTGTATGAAAGAATTAGATTAACAAACGGAAACGGTAAACTACATTGATAATAGACCTAGGCCGTCGGGTCCTCCAACGGGTACCTACAACCAAGGATGGCGTAACCACCCAAATCTTGGTTGAAGAGATCCCGGCAATAGTAGTAACCAACAAAACCAACGAACTAATTTTCAACAACCACAAAATTTCTCTCAGCAACAAGGTGGAAGAGAAAGGCTTGAAGATACCCTATCTCGCCTCATCTCCGACACCGAAAAGAAAAACTCGGATCGATTTCAACAATTGGAATCGAATTTTAGAAATCAACAAGCTAGCATTCAAAACGTTGAAAAACAATTAAATCAACTAGCTCAAAATTTCTCCGAGAGACCACAAGGCGCGTTACCAAGTAATACCGAAACCAACCCAAAGGCGCAAGTACACCTCATCACGTTGAGAAACCGAACCGTGGGTCCCGAGGATGAGCCCTTACCACCAATTGAAGGAAGTCAACGCCAAAACACTACTTCACCCACACCTCAACCAGAAAAGGCTCCTTCAACAAATCAAGAGCCCACCAAGACTCATCCGATTCCGTACCCCGGTAGGTTAAATCGTCAAAAGACCGATGAGCAATTCGCAAAGTTCGAAAGTTTACTAAAACAATTGCATGTTAATATTCCTTTTATTGAGGTCCTAACCCAAATGCCTAAATATGCAAAATTCATGAGGGATTTCCTCACTCACAAAAGGAAAATTGAATCATTGCAATTAGTTAACTTAGGCGAAGAATGCTCAGCTTTAGTACTCAACAAACTTCCACAAAAGAAAATCGACCCCGGGAGCTTCACAATCCCTTGCTCGATTGGGAAGTCCCCCGTCCGTAATGCTTTAGCCAATCTTGGGGCTAGCATCAACCTCATGCCCACGTCAATGTTCAAGCGACTCGGCCTAGGAACAACAAGCCCTACAAAGATGAGCATACAACTCGCCGACAGGTCCGTCAAATTTCCACAAGGTGTCGCTGAAAATCTGCTAGTCAAGGTTGACAATTTCGTCTTTCCAACCGACTTTGTCATCCTAGACATGGAAGAAGACACCGATGTCCCTCTCATCCTCGGGAGGCCATTTCTAGCCACCGCCCAAGCAGTGGTGGATATGAATGACGGAACTTTAACATTGAAGTTTGGGGATGAGGAAGTAAAATTTGAATGTGGAAAGAAAGTAGAGGAAGAAGATCCGGTCAACTACATGAAGGTCATAGACTCAAGCTTGGATGACGCTCTCCGACGGTGTAACATGGGATGCAATACATCCCACTTGGGTAACATATGACCAGGCTTTGGGTCTAGCCAAGGACCCTTATAAACGTGGCGCACCATGGAGGCATTCCACGGAACTATCCTTAGTTTAGTTTAGATTAATTTTCTTGTTTTCTAGTTAAGTTTAATTTTCAGGAATAAAACACACTCATGGTGGTAAGGGATGAAAAGAGGAACGAGAAAAATGATCCCATGCACAAGAACAAGGCAACCCGACATCAATCTCTCCATTACAGAAGGTTCAACACGGGCCGTGTCCAACCAACACGGCCCCGTGCTGAACCCCCTGCAGAAAAATGCCCAGTTCAGGTAATTGGACACGGGCCGTGTTCACCCAACACGCCCCCGTGTCCAGACTTCTGTTTCTCTTGTTTCAATTTTGTTACTGGCACTTGAACACGGGGCCGTGCCCGGACAACACGGGGCCGTGTTCAGCGCCTAGTAACACAATTTTTTTTGCTTTTTAACACCATTTTACACATCTAATCAACCTAAAAATTTATTTTTGGGACACATTGAGGACAATGTGTAATTTAAGTGTGGGGGGAATGCTAAACCTTGAAATTTTGCAAGTCCTAAATACAAGCCTTACACAAAACTCTATTGGAACCGCTAATCACCCCAAATTTTTTCAAAAATTTCATTTTTTTTTACTTGTCTAGGTTTAACTCGGGAAATTCAAGTTCTCAAAAAGGTTATATTTTTACGAATTTACAACCGATAGCGTCGTGATAAAAAGAACCAACATAAGAAAATTATGAAAAGGCATGGCAAACTTAGTTAAAATTTGATTATATATACTTGATCACATAAAAACCCATTCCCACAAAAGTGAGTTTTGAGCCTTTATTGAGCATACAATTACATATCATTAAACTAAATGCTCATTTTTCGTTTCTTGTGTGAATAGCCGTTTGGTTCTTACGACTCTAGAACTTGCCATGACGATACATTCCCGGTCCTTATCAACTTAAACCCGAGTAAGTAAATGATGGAGGCATTAGGACTAACCCTTTTTATTTCTACACCATTATTTTTCTTTTTCTTTTACCACCTACCCAAAAATCCCCCTAGTTAGCCCCTTTGAGCCTAAACCCTTTCATTTCATAACCCAAACCAAACACCCCTTTACCCACCAAAACCTTTTTCATTTTTAACCCTTTGTTTTAGTAACAAGTTCGGTTTTTCGTATGATCGTTCAAAAAAAAATGTGTTGATGATGAAGCAAAAGAAAATAAACAAACAAGTTCATCAAATATAACTTTGTTTGAATAATAGCTTCATCAAAATAAAAGTTACAAAAATAGAAAGTCCTACGAAAACCGACACTTGTTACGCTTTTCACCCTTTTTCTACTAACCACTAACCCAACCACCTACCTTTAACCCAAGCCTAACCCTTCACCCAGAAAGTCCTCTTGATATTTACAAAGGTATAAAAGTTAAAAAGGAGGAGGATTGATTGCTTGGCAAGCCTATGGTAGGAGTAAGTTCCATACCGCTCTCGAGTGATCCACAAAAATACATTTCCGGCCGAGTGTTGAGTGATCCCCGTGAGGTATGTGAACTTGTATATAAATAGAATTTTTTAAAAAAAAGGCATGTTATGCCCTAATAAATAATTTCTATTATGAAAAGTTTTAAATAAATCATGACGAATAGGATTGTAAATAAATAAAAATAAAACTACATAAAGAATCTTGGAAATCCCGACACTCTACGACAAGCCCAAAACCTTCTCTTCTACCCATTCCATTTGGGAGTGTAAGCCACATATTAAAGAGTTTTGCTTGAGGACAAGCAAAAGTTCAAGTGTGGGGGTATTTGATGTGTGTGAAATGCAACATATAAATTACATCAAATGAGGCATAAAACTAACCCTTTTTAAGTACTAATGTTGGAAAAAGAGTGTTTTTGTCTTCCTTTTGTATTTTCAGGATTAAATGAGCTCAAATTCACAAAAGAAGCAAAAAGACAGCTAAATCTAACATAAATACAAGAAAAGGAACATAAGTGGACTGCCCGACCCCTCAACGGCATCTTCCCAAGCAAAATAGAGAAGGCAGAAGACTGAACACGCCCCGTGCTCAGCCAGCACGGGGCCGTGCCCAAGAAGCAGCAGAAAAGACAAACCTATAGAAGCTTCTATTGCCCACCACGGGGCCGTGTCCAGTGAACACGGGGGCGTGGCGAAAGTACAGCAGGCGCATTAATTGTAATTGCGAATTACAATTAATGAAGAGAGAGAATGTCAGACAGGCACGGGGGCGTGTCCAGCGGACACGGGGCCGTGCCCAGCCTTCTGTTCAGCCTATAAATAGGAGTGCTTGGTTTCATTTCAACTCATCCCTTGGCACACCACCTCTCTCACACTTCATCCACCACCCACCACCATCACAACACCATCAACCACCACCATCATCCATTGTCCATCGTAGAGTGTGTGAGTCATCTCGGGATCCAAGATTGATCGTAAGAGTTCTTGACAATCAAGGCCATGTTTGCCTAAGTCTCTTACATCACTTGGTGAAGACAAAGTGTCTAGTGTAATACTTTTTATTTCTAATCTTTTGCACTTTTTATTTGGTTTTGTATTAATGACTTTAATAACTAGTTACTTATGTTGAAGGTGATCTTTCCTTATCGTTTGTCCGTGGTGTCTTGGCATTATTTTACTGTCTATATAAAATAAAAGATTTTCACCATTCATATCTCCACGGTCTATATGGAGGTATGTTGGCTACCTGGTCGGGGGTTAAGGGAACGGTTTGGTAAAGGTCTTGCCATTGTTCAGCGTTTAGAGGTCCTGCAATGGACCTGGGTCAAATTTAGTAGGACCTCCTTCAATGCTTCACGGTATTGGATGGCGGGGGTCCAAACTCTTTAATCCCCTCATAAGTTAACTACTATTAATACTATAACCCGGCTATTTAGGACTGTATCCCTGCTGACTCAGACTACTTAGTCGAGGGTAACGTCACCTCCAAAAGAGGGGCCTACCATAATTTGCATTAATAACTTAATTAATTATCTTCCAATAATCCACCCTTTTAGGATTGTATCCTTGCTGACTCAAACTACTGGGGTGAGGGTAACGTCACCTTCAAAAGAGGGGCCTACTACAATAACTAAGATAATCTCTTAATTATGTGCAAAAGTGCGGAAATAATCAAAGGTTACACTAGATACGAGTCGGAACCAAGTGATTCATCTTGTCTATCTGTTTTTTCTTTTATTTTTATTTTCAGCATTTTAGTTAGTTTTTATTTTTCTTAGTTTAAAACATTTTTCTAACTTTTTATTTTGATTAGACGTTGAGGATAAACCGGTACTAAAAGCTCTTGTGTCCTTGGACGACCTCGGTATCTTACCAACGCTATACTACGCCCACGATGGGTGCACTTGCCCATATGTGTGTTTAGTGTTAGTAAAATATCGTGTTTTATAAATTTAAAACTTGGCTAAAAAAAGTGTTAAAGGGGCTTAAAATATACACCTAATATATATAACACTTCACACGCATCAACTCCACGTCTCTATCACCGCACTCTATATTACTGACAACACAAAGCTCACGAACGAAAGTTGAAGGCATCCGCATCAGATTTCTGGAAACCTGCTCTCTCATGAACATGCCAACATGCAATCCATCAAAACATCTCTTCAGCTCTTGAAGAGTAGCCCTATCCTCATACACCTGTTCCTCAATTTTCCTGATAAAGCGCTGCTTTAAATCATCAGACTCTGCAGAAGTGTATGACTCCATTTTAACTTATATATTACTTAAGTGATGTGAAAGTATGATATCTTTGTAGCAAAACATGATGAAAAACTAGGTGAAGTGGCAATGAGTTTATATAGTGAAATATCTAATAGCCCAAGAAATCAGATTTAAACTCGTTGTACATTTAATAATCTAATCAAGCAAAACGTGTAGATTTAATATAAACAAATAAATTTATTTTTCAAAACAGCAGCCTTTTAATGCAAAAACCGTTTCAAACCCTTATGGGAAAACTATAAAATTAAATATCAAGAAACCCAAGGGACAAATTTTAAAACTTCAAAGAAAAAAACAGGTTATCATAATTACAATTAACCTCTTCATTTACCATATAAACGCGTTTTAAACACTATAAAAGACCGATGATTAGTTTGATTCAAAACATCAACAAATTGTCTTACAAATCACTGTCTATCAAAAACAAATCAAAATAAGCAAATCTAACAAAATTCTAGATGGCAAACAGATGCTTCTACCACTGGTCAGACACCAGCGATGTTAAAACACAATTCTCGATGTGGTCACTCAAAGAAAAAAGACCAGATGAAGAACTAAACAGAAAAGTCGGCATAATCAATGACACTAATTACAACAAAATCTGGAACAGCATAGCATTGCTTGATGAAGTCCTCCACTCTCCTCCATCAGATTTCCAGAAGAATGCAGAAGAGTTTCAGACACAACTACTAAAACAGGATCAGAAAATCTGCAACATGCTAACTGATCTAAAAAACAAAAGAGAGAATGAAATCACATGGAGAAAGGCCAGTCTATGAAATCTTAGCAAGTGTTAACTCTAGTGTGTAATAGTTTATGCATATTTCAGTAAATTTTTATCTTTCTATGTATGTTTATTTAATTTAATACTATCAATATGCATATTAACATATTCTTAAATGTGATTGTTAATAAAAACTATCAACATTATCAACACGTGTTTCTTCATAATCAAATTAAATTAGTATAACTACAGTTAATAAAAATAAGCCACAAACCTAAAATGCAACTCTCCCATCAAAGAAGGTAGCACATATAACTTTTCACGATGTTGCAACAATCTATACTTTCTATAAAAGAAGAAAATCTGAGTGACATAAGAAAAGCTGAATTGGCATTTAACGATCTTGGAACAATGCAACTCTCCCATCAAAGAAGGTAGCACATGCAACTTTTCACGATGTTGCAACAATGATATTGCAACATCGATGTTGAAACGTTGATGTGTGATGGGAAGCTTCATTGGAACGATGATGTTGGAACAATGATATTGGAACGATAATGTGTAAACAGAATCAAAAATGTTCGAACACATGATATTGGAACGATAATGTGTAAACAGAATCAACAAATGTTCGAACAAAGAACTGTAATCGGAGATTAACCGGCTGAATCATGAGAGCTATGCATTTGAGAGAGAGAGATATGCTCACAGATATGAGTGAGAAAGATGAGTTGAAATTTGAATGTGGAGCCAGATTCATATATGTTATTTATATGGTTCGAATATATGGTTTGAATTTTGAATTTTGAATCTGGAGCCAGAATTTTGAATCTGGCCAGAGGTTTACTTTTGTTATGAAGAGCAGAGGTTTGAATTATGAATGAAGAGCAGATGTTTTAATTTTTAATGAAGTGTAGTGTAAAGGTTTGACTTTTAAATGAAGGGCAGAGGTTTGATTTTAAACTGATTTTATATAATAGGCTTTATGACGCAGTAATGACATAAGAAAAGCATTGTTGGACAGCCTCTCTGGCTGCCACATCAGCTTTTCTTATGTCACTGGGATTTCTCCTTTTATAGAAAGTATAGATGTTTGATATGTTATTGTGGGGGTATGGTCTGGGAATGAGATGCCCTGACTAGATTGATAATGCCCGATGTTGTGGTGTCTGGTTACCTTGAGCTGCGGTGCTCTCGTGAGTTGGTAAAGTCCGGAGCTGTCGTGTTTGAGATGTTCGAAGTTGTCATACTCCGACGTATAATATTTTCATACTTCAAACATGTTTATAGGGCTGCTACCTATCGGAAATGATAACTCTCACTATACATACACAATTTACAAGAGGTACATATATAAAGGCAATGAAAGAATGAAAGATTAATAACAACCATAAACGATAGTAAATGAAATAATTATGAAGACTTGAGATTTAGTAGGAAGGTGATAAGTTGTTATCCCCCCTCAAGCGAGACGGTGGTAGACTGATTCGGAACATTGAGCGAAAACTTTCGAATTGCGGTCTAGGCAAGCTTTTTGTAAAAATGCCTGCCACCTGAAGCTTGGACGGTATGAACTTGGTGAGTAATTTTCCCGAAGTAACAAGCTCGCGACTGAAGTGATAGTCAAGTTCCAAGTGTTTGACTCGTTTGTGAGCAACTAGAATTTGAGTTGGAAAAAGTGCACTCTGGTTATCACATAGGAGAGTTGGGCACTTAGTAGGTATGACCCCAAGTTCACTTAGAAGATGAGTTATACCAATAATTTATGCCACCGTATTAGCCATGGCCCGATACTCAGATTCGCAACTGGAGCGGGACATAGTTGGTTGTTTCTTTGCACTCCAAGACACAAGGTTGCCTCCAAAGAAGATAGAATAACCGTAGGTGGACCTCCTTGTTTCAAGACACCTAGTCCAATCCGCATCGAAGAACCCAAGGATGTTGACATTGGTTGGTTTGGTGAAATTTAGCCCATACGAGATTGTGCTTTTAACATATCGAAGAATGCGCTTGACTTCTTGAAAATGTTGTGTTGTCGGAGCATGCAAGAATTGACTCACTTGATTTACCGCATACGAGAGGTCGGGATGAGTGATAGTTAAATACTACAGTGCACCAACTATAGATCGATAAAAGGTCAGATCGGGGTACGGATCACCTATGGACGTGAACAAGACCGTTGATGAGAGGGGTGTAGCCGCTGGTTTTGCATCCATCATACGAGCCTGTTCGAGCACTTCTATGGTGTATTTCATTTGATGTATAAATAGACCTTGATGCGTGTAAACAACCTCAAGGCCAAGAAAGTAACTAAGTTCACCCTAGTCTTTGAGGGCAAACTCAGTGTTGAGAGCTTTGATGAACGCCTGTAGTTTGTGTCCCTGATTACCTGTCACAATAACATCATCAACGTATACGAGAACATACATAGTGCATGTGCCCTTGTTAAAGATGAACAAAGATGGGTCAGCCCGAGAGCAGGTAAATCCACTACGAATAAGAAAATCACTTAGCCTACGAAACCAAGCCTGTGGGGCTTGTTTTAACCCATAGAGAGCTTTGTTGAGTTTACAAACATGATTGGGAAAACATGGCTCATGAAATCCCGGTGGTTGTTCCATGTAGATGAATTCACTTAAATTCCCATGAAGAAAAGCGTTGTTGACATCAAGTTGGTGCAATTTCCAATTATTCGAGACAACCAAGGTCATAATAATGCGAACTGTAGATGCTTTGACAACTGGACTAAACGTGAGAGAGTAATCAAGTCCCGGGTATTGAGAGAATCCTTGAGCAACGAGACAGCCTTTATGACGATCAATCGTGCCATCGGAGAGATATTTTTTCCAGAAGAGCCACTTGGAGCCAACAATGTGGCGATTGGGAGGACGAGGGACCAAGTTTGATTTTTATGAAGAGCATCAAGTTCCTTGTTCATTGCATCTAACCATTTAAGGTCTTTAAGTGCCGACTGATAAGTTTTAGGGTCACTAACCGCAAGCAAGGCATGATGGAGCGGTTGATTAACTAAATGGGAGAAGTCGGCAAAGTGGCGAGGTTTAAATATGCCGGCTTTGGCACGAGTAACCATGGGATGGGACGGTAGAGGTGGGGTGTAGGAACCGACAAGGCCGTCGAGGACGGACTTGAGGGAGACGATGGAGGAGTAGTGGGTGGTAATATAGTTTTTTTTGGGGATGATGGGGTAGGGGAGGAGGTGGTGAGGAGGTTGGTGGGTTAGGAGATGTATAATGTAATACATCAATTAAGAGTTGATGTTGATTAACGGGTTGGGATGGAACCGAGGGCGTGGTGGGAGTGGCCAAGGGAATTGAAGTAGGAGCATCATCTTGAAACGCAACAAGCTCAAGATGTGTAAAGGTTAGTGTGCCCGAACTACCTTGAAACGGGAGTTTCATCAAAACGAGCATGACGGGAAATGTATATGCGATTGGTAAGCGGATCAAGGAAACGGTACCCTGTGTGTATCAGATTGTACCCAATGAACACACATGGAATGCTCCTAGGTGCTAACTTGTGGTCGGCATAATCCCGAAGATACGGGAACACCCGACACCCATATGCCCGAAGAGTGTTGTAATTTGGTGTTTTGTGAAATAAAAGTTCACATGGAGAAGTACCTTTTAAAGTTTGTGTGGGTAAACGATTAATAATGTAAACCGCGGATGAAAATGCATCAACCCAAAAGGATGTGGGAAGTTGAGCATTGAACATCATGGCCAAACCCGTTTTAGCAACATGTCGATGTTTGCGCTCGACACGCCCATTTTGTTGTGGTGTATATGGACACGAGAGACGATGTACGATGCCATTTTGTTCGAATAGTGTCCGTACTCTATGGTTAACGAATTCAGTGCCACCGTCACTTTGAAATACTTTGACTTTTGTTGAAAACTGATTTTGCACGAATTTTAAAAAAATGTCCAATGTATGATAAAAATTCGATTTTAGACGAAGAGGGTAGAACCAACAGAAGCGAGAGTAATCATCCACATATATGACATAATATCTAAAGTTATCGTTTGAGTAAACCGGTGATGGACCCCAAAGGTCACAATGGATAGGATCAAGAGGCTTAGTAGCCCTAGTATTATTTATTTCAAACGGTAACTGAGTACATTTGGCCATTTGACATGATTGACATAACTGAGGTTTAGGTAATAATGTAGAAACTGACAAACAACCATGTTTATTTAGATTATTAATAACGTCAAAATGGGCATGTCCCAAATGGGAGTGCCAAACTTCAAAGGATGTGGTAGAAAACGATGATGTAGAAAAGCAAGCATGAGTGGTGGGCTTCAAGACGTAAAGGCCACCTTCACATTGACCGCGGGCCAGGACCTGTTTTGTTTGGCGATCCTGGATAAAAAAAAAGAAGGATAAGAAAGTAGAACATCAACAGGATTATCCATAGTAAGCTTGCTAATTGAGAGAAGATTACATGTAAGATGTGGTACAACAAGTATATTATTTAATTTTAAGGAAGGAGTAAGAGTAAAGAAACCTGTTTGGGTAACCCGTAGCGAGTGATCGTTCCCAAACATTACCGATTGATTGCCTGAAGACGATGTTGTGTTGGTGACATTTTGAACGGTGGGAGTCATGTGGTTCGTTGCTCCCGAATCAACAAACCAATCGGGATATGGTTCGGTAACGTTACATTGGGATAAGAAGGCATTGGAATTGTTATCATCAACTGGGTTGGTTCGATTAGCAAAAGTAGACAATGAGGGACATGCGGAGGCATAGTGACCCGATTGACGACATAGTTGACAATGGGGCGGTCGTCGGTTACCATTTCGACCACCATTACAGCCACCATGGTTCATGTCTCCAGAAAAACGGTGAGAACGACCACCACGGCCAAGCATAGGAGTGGAGGTGCGATCGATTTGAGCAGTGAAAGCAAGGGGGTTTGGTTGTTTGCATGTAACGAACGAAAAAACATTTAGTAACTTTCGGCTTTGGCAATAACGTCTTGAAGAGATGGTGGGGGCTGAAAAGATTTGATAATGGCAGATAATGACTCAAAGGATGGTCCTAGACCACAAAGGAACCAATGTGTCTGTTCATCCAGGTTGACCGGATGTCTGATTGCTGATAGTTGGTCCGAGAAGCCCTTGAATTGACGACCGAATTTGGCCACAGTTTTGGACCCTTTGAGGAGAGTGTGAAGCTGATCGCAAAGGTTTTGGACCCGTTCAACAGAAGTATCACCATAGGCAGATTCAAGGGACTGCCATATTTGACGAGCGGTGGACTGGCCAACCACCAAAGTCATTGCTTCCTATGATAGCGTGGCATTGATGAGTACCACGGTGCATCGGTCAGCAGCGAGCCAGGAAGCATAAGCATAATTAGGGGAGGTTTTGTCATTCGTGGCAACAGTGGAGGTTGGGTGATCAACTGAGCCATCGACATGCGATATGAGTTCTTGAAGGTAGAGAAGAGGCTCAATTTGGTTTTTCCAAAGTAGGTAGTTGGTGAATGAGAGTTTGATAGGGATATGAGGTTAGCAAAAGAGTGACACGCGAAACACTGGAGAAAAAAGTAGGAGTATGAAAAAACACGAATTAACCTTTTATTAACACCCAAAACCAAACCGAATTAACCGACACACGAAACACTGGAGAAAAAAGTTGGAGTATCAAAAAACCGAATTAACCGACTCATAACCGAATTAATCGATAACACTGAACTGAAAAAACCAAACCACCTTAAAAACCAATGGGTCGGTTAAATTTTTCTTTTCTTTTTTTGAAAACCGAAAGTAGCGGGTCTGTTATGGTTACCAATGTTTCCATACCCACCATAACCGAACCGAACCAACATATAGTAAAATCTTTGTTGGATTTTAGACTTTTCACCATTTTTTTATATTTGATGTTTTTAGTTAAATGTTTGTTAGAATTTATAATTTATATCATATTTTTTTGTTTGAATTTATTGTTTATATCATATCGTTTTGTTTGAATATTCGGTAATAATAGTTATTAATATTATAGATTATAGTATTTTTTTTAATACTACGTAATACATTAAAATATACAAAAGTGTAATAACAATTTATTTTATGGTCAATAAAGTTTTGAGTTTATTTTTAGCTAGACGTCAATTCACGGTTAACCGACCAATATTGGTAAAGCCGTTCCACTAAGGCAGCTATGAATGCTGACAAGCTTAGCATTGGTCGAGTTTGGATGTTCTCTCTTGATAAACTTTTGGTTCGAGCTAGAGAGAGGAGAATACATTGTATCCATAAGAAACAGACACCTGTAAATAGACATTATTAACTCTCCTTTCCAACATGATTTTGATCAACATTGTACCAAACTTGCTTAAAATCATAAATTAAGGAGATCGTACCTAGATCAGAACTTTTAGACATAAAAACTACAAAATAAATCATCTAAACAAAATCATTGATCGTCAAATCGAACTACAACAAAAGTTATCATCCTCATGTTATTTATACACACAAATATATATCTATTCGGCTGATTAGAGCCACAAAAAACTATTGCCCAATCAGATCTAAACGTAAACCCTAGATCTAACCATACCTGATCAACAATTCAGATTTCACACGGATCTAGCAAAACAAACAGATCCAAAACAATATGCCAACCAAATTAGAAACGAACTGAACAATGCCTAATTGCAAAATAGCAGACTCACTTGTCCACCAAAATTTTACCAACTCCATTACCAGTCATGAAGCATATCATTAACTACCTGTGCAACTTTTTTGTTAAAGTATCCACTATTATCTCCTAATACAAATGCATAACCAATTATACTCTAATCACAAAACCCTAGCACTTGCATCAATTCACTAATTTAAGCCATAATAACTCTAACCTGAATCAAGCTTTATCTTGTTTACGATCAAATTAAACATTAGATACAAGTATTTCAACATGTCGATGCGCAAAACCTAGCATATTTAAGAAAAATACGATCAAATTAAACATTATAGACAAGTATATCATCGTGTCAGTTCGCAAAACCTAGAATATACACAAACACGATCAAATTACACATTATACACTAAATAATGATTAGAAACAAAAATTGAAATATATGAGATTAAAATATCGCAGAGGCATGAGAACATTAGAATCTCACCGTACAACTATGGCGGATCCTGTTATTACAGAGTCACCAGAGCTGATGTAATCGAACGGTTAGGTGACGTCATGGACGCAATCGGACGGTTAGGGGATGATGAAATTGATTGTTGAAAGTTGCTCCGGATGAGTGATGAACCACTGGATTAGTGTTTTTCCGGCGACATGATCGGAATTTTGTGAATTGATGGTCGAATTAGCGCTTTATAACAGAAGTTGTGAAATTTTGGGGATCTAGGGTTTTCAGTTCATTTTGGAAAAAACGGTGATGTACGTGGTTTTGTAGCGCGTGGTGTTGTTTTCCTTGTTTAAAAAAAAATAAAAAATGGTGATATAACTTTAAAATTGCTTTGTTTGCAACTGCTTTAAAAGGTAGTTAGTTTACCTTTTGTTGTTTTTTCTTTTATTTGCAATCGCTTTAGACGGTCAGAATTTTTGTTTTTTTATATAATATATTTATCGTATCCGTGACTGTTTTAAACGGACACAACTTATTTTTTTTTTTGTTTTTCTCGTATTTGCGTCCGATTTAGATGGTCGCAACTTTTGCTTTTTGATATATTTCTCGTATTTGCGACCGTTTTGCAACTGATTATGGGTTGGCCTTTAATTTTGCGGCCATTTTGATTTCGGTCGCAAATTGGTCGCTAATTTTGTGACCACCTTTTGTTGGTCGCAAATTTTGGTCACAATTGCCCACTTTTCTAGTAGTGAATATAACCATCAAAACCAATTAATCATAATCGCCATAACCGATCGGTTATTGTTATCTATTAACCGACATCACGGTTATGGGTTTTGGCCAAAACCGTCCCATACATACCCTAGAAAAAAGAAGGGCGCCATACTCACTTTAGTTGAGGTTATTACAAAATCTTAACGACACAATTTCTTCTCAATTTCTGTGTAGTTTTTTTAACTATCTTTTTCCCTTTGTCACATCTTTTAGAAGTTGGAACATTTGATGATTCGTGTCAGTGATATAAAATTAGCAGACTGATATTTTTTCAGAGAAATACAAAATTGCATTTTGGGATGGTCGTGCTTTATATAACATGGACAGGTAAAATGAGCTTTATAGTTTTGAACGGATAAACACATGCTGATATGCATGTAATATGTAAAAGTTATCTAGTTTCAGTTTTTGAGTAAAATAATTTTTGAGGTTTTATACATAAATAATACACACGATTGGATATTACACATTGGCTTATTTACTCTTTAGCTAATTTTTAAATTTTACATGTTTGACATAGTATGACAGTACTTAGTAGATATCATGGTTATAAAACAAGATCTCGAAGGCCGAGCATTCCCCGATTACTCGCTATAAGGTAGGTTGCTGAGACCCGAGTGGTGACAACCGCACTTTTCGAGGTTAAACCGTTCACTCTTCTTCTTCGATTACCTCAATTAATTTCCGTATACGCTTTACTTTTCACGTCGCATGTTTGAACCGAACACCCCTAAACGTATACATACATATATATAGGGGAATATTCAAATGAAAACCACTTTTATTGTGTAAACTCGAAAACTAACTAAAAAAACCTAAAAAACACACCAAAAAAAATTTTCAATATAAAAAACAATTTTCAAAAAAAAAAATTTGTAGTACACATGTGTAATAATACACATGTGTAGTACACATACACATGTGTAGTATTTATTACACATGTGCACTACACAAAAAAAAAATTAATTTTTTTATAAATAAAAAATGGCAAAAATTGGTATGCAAAAAAAAATTTGGTATGTTTTTTTGGCTTTTTTAATTAGTTTTCGAGTTTTCACAATAACTAGTGGTTTTCATTTGAACCTTCCCCCATATATATATATATGTAACCATCTAACACGTAATAAAATGTAATATGTAATTATTCGGAAGTTCTATGCGTTTGTTATCCGAAACACTAAACTGGTGGCATGAAGCCCACCCCACGTTCCACTATTGCAGCCCAACCCACATCCCTTGCAGCCCACTTACCTTGTTGCTCAGCCCAAACCGCCCACCCATACCTTTTAGCTTGCGGCCCACACCCGCTTGACCTTTCGGCCTAAACTGATGTGTGGCCCAAGCACCAAACCGCCCCACACCTCTCTCACAAAAAGAAAAACCCAACCCAAACCACCCTAAGTCCGCTTCCTTGCGGCCCAAGAGGTTGCGGCCCAAGGAAACCCAAACCGCCTCAAGCCTTATGTGATATATGTGCGTACGTAATTGCATGTTTATTTTGATCACAACCTCCCTAACCCTAGGTGCGAACTGCTCTCTCTCTCTCTCTCTCTCTCTTCCTCTGCTCCTCTTCAGTCAACGTAGATCAAGGATCCAAGGCTTCAAGTACTTCGGTTTCAAGGCTCAATCAACTCTATTCATCGCTAGGTATCACATCTTGGGTTTTGTTTATAGTTTTATGAGTTCATGCATGATTTCCGTTATTAATATTTCTTATATTCGTTGCGTTTCTGGATTTCTTTGCATGTCCTTGATGTTATGAGGATACTTGTAGTTCAAGTTGCTAGGAATCATGTGTATTTGATGATTGGGCTGGTTATGGGTTCGGTTGGTTATTAGGGTTTGGAATTTTATAAATATCTTGGTTAGATTATCGATGGATTGTTGGTTCTTGATGGTTGGGTGATGGATAATCTGAGTTGCGGTGATAAACCTGTTATAGATGATGTATAGATGTTGTTCTTGGTCGCTAAGTATGAGATTTAAACTATAGGAATCGTTCTAAGAAACGGTGTAACAAATCTGAATATGTCTAGAAAGTTACAGCCGATTTGTGTCGACTGTAACTGGGTCAAAAGTTAGCAAAAATCAGTCCTTTCTTGAGTCTATGACGTAGTTCCAGGAAATACCTTTCAGACCCCACTGGAATTGTATTTTTTCAACGTGATTTGATATTTAAACGAATTTTTCCATAACAAAGGCTTAGGCTGCATTTTCTGTCAAAATTTGTAGCATATTACGAATGTCATAACTCAATGTAGGAATTGAGTTATTATCTGAAAATTTTTCTATAGATGTTCCTAAGTGTTAGTGAAAATCTCCAACTAGAATTTCATTAAAAGAGTTAACGAGGATTTTTAAATGAATTTTTCCGTAAACTGTCATCAGAATGTTATGAATCAGACCTACGTGTGATAGATGATTTTTAGTGCATTTTCTGTAAGTATTTAGGTCATCAGAAAAATCAAAAAGTATTTGTAGACTAAATGACATGTCGTATTAAAATATCATAATTTTTCGAGTCTGTTTAGCATTTTAAATAAATCCATTAAAACTGCCAAAAATCTGATGTGAAACTGCATTGAGCTGAAAGTAATTATAAATGCTTTGAATATAAATACGTGTTACTACAATGTGTTAAATGTTATTAAAAACCTTAATAAGTGTCTATGAATGTGTTGCATAATGAGATGATCACATGCACTAACTTACACGAACGTGTAATTGAATGTCAAACGTGATTTCATGGCTATGTGTTAGACTACGTGTAGGATTACATGAATCTAAACTAACTGAACGGTAAACCTATCAGGAAGAGGTTGACCACTCCTGTTACCTTTCACACTTATTTTCTGTCGAGCAAACTAAGGTGAGTTCATAACTTTTTTCTAAAAGCATATGTCCCTGGGTTGGGACAACACTTTTTACGGTAGCCCTGGTTGGGGCTACACGTGTGTTCCTAGTTTGGAACCATAAAACATACTATCCACTTGAGGTGGAGTAATACACTTGAACTAAACGAACACCCTATCTGGAAGTCCCTACATTTTTACCGATTAGTATATCGGGTTGGCAGGCGGGGTATTAGTTGATAGCATTATTAGGTTTTACAAACCTTACACCGTGATGGGAGCCGCGCGTGAACTATTGACCTTCACTTTTACATTAATGTTGATTGACGTTAATGCGGGCACAAAACGAAACGTCAGCATTCGGTACACAGTTTAGTTACTTGATGAGGGTTAGCTACCCTAGTCATACATAAAACAAATCAATCGTGAACTTAGGATTAGGGGCTGTTTGGAAACTTCTGAATGGTTAAGTGTTGAACCAGTAAGAACCATTAAGTGCTAAACCAGTAAGAGGTTCGAACCATTAAGAGCCAGTATAATGCTTAAGCGTTCAGAGGCAATGTCTGACCAATTCAGATTAGAGGTCTTAACCATTTAGACTCAATATAATGCTTAACCATTCAGAGGCAAATGTCTGAACCATTCAGATATCTGCTCACAAAACAAACAGTCTGAACCATTAAGTGTTGAACTAGTAAGACGTCAGTATAATTCTTAACCATTCAGAGGCAAATGTATGAACCATTCATACATCTGCTCGTGAAACAAACAGTCTGAACCATTAAGTGCTAAACCAGTAAGACGTCTGAACCATTAAGAGCCCCATTAAGAGCTAAACAAACAGCCCCTTACACTTTTGCTTAGCTAAAATTTGTGAATTCGACAACTTTACTGTTGACACATAATTGCATGCTTTGCAGGTCATCAGGTACAGCTTGGACGAACAGTTGCAATCGTTGGCGTGGTGTGGTTTGATAAACTTTTATGTTTTAGTTAATTGTTCAACTTGTGGAATCTTATCGGTATTTTTAACTTTGTTTCCGTTGCTACTTAAATTGTGTTTTGGACATTTAAAACTTGATCGCTAATTGTGTTGTTAGTGATGTTTTAAAAAAATTTAAATGTTTGGGTTAACATGATTAGTGGCTAGATCCTGGTCAGTCGCACACCGCGCGGTAAAACCCCGCATGTGGAATTTTAGGGTGTGACAAATTGGTATTAGAGCCATTCGTTATAGTGAACTAGGTTTAAAAACTTTTTGAAAACGAGACTATAACCATTCTTTGTTGAAAAACCACAACGACACCACACTCAAAATTGCAAGGTTTATCAGACTTAGATGCATACATTACACTCATACATCCCTGACATTTATACGTTTATTATGTTAATAACTTACAACTCCTTGACCTATGTGCAAACTGAATACATAAACGTGACATATCTCAGGCATGTCAACATCATCTTCTTCATCTGATCGCTCGAACGCACCGGGGAAAGCACCAACGGTCACTCACTCCCCTCCGCGTCACATGGAGCACGTGCAGCTCATAGGGCTCGTCTCACTCTAAATGGTGAAACTACTTCCCCACACAATCCAGCAGCAAGAGCTGAGGCTCCTACAGTTGTCCGCGACTCCCTGTCACACCCTCAAAATCCACTTGCGGGGTTCTACCGCGAGGCGCGTGACAAACCAGGATTTAAGACACCAGGCATATCGAATGACCTCTATATGAGAAAAATAGTTTTACCAAACAACCAACAGTTCAAAAGTAACACGGAAGCGTAATAAATGTAATGTAAAAACGTGCGTCAAAACAAACGCCCAAACCAACAGAATATAAATGTAATTAAAGCATCGTTACAAAATGAAAATGTTTTTGACACCACGCAGTGCACCTAACCGTGGACAAGTACCTTAGCGACTGGGGAAAACATGTAAGAAACAAGTGTCAGTCAATTATGATGAGTGAGTTCACATATACAATTTACAGTTATAGCGATGCTTCGTTTGCACAAGTTACCACTATTCAACCAGAACAGTAAATAATAGTATTTAATAGATTATTGTCATATTTATAGGTAGTTAACTCGTGTTACGTCACGAAAGAGTTCGAAACCGAAGCTGATTGTTATTGCCTTTGTTTTCCAAGTCTATCACTGATCATGGCGGTAAGTTAGGATAATTCTACACCCGATGACCATTACCGGTCTAGCTAGCGCGACTAGCTCGGGTGGGGCTTGTCTGGCCTAATAGTACTACTCAAAATTCCCCCGCTATTAATTCCAATACTAACGGTCTGAGGTTTACAAGGACTTTATGTGATAATGCTACTTTGTGACCGTAACAATATAACAACATGCTATTAAATAAAAGTGTTACAATCTTATAACGGTTAGGCATTACATTATCGTAGTGTGCTCGTGTTACCTTCCTCGTGTTTCAAAACGTTTAAATCTAGGGACTGTGAACTCACCTTAGGATGCTCAACAAAGAAGTAAATTAAGTGTAGAAGCCTCTATGTCAGGTACGCCCTGATATTGATGCCATTTTATTATTAGTTATATTAATTAAATGTCGTCAACTAGTTTCACGTGGTTGTCTTGGTTTCGAAGTCGAGAATTCAGAACATCACACCAAGCTCTAACACCTAAATCACTAGCACATTCGTACACAATGCACATTCATGTATTTACATGCACCCACGGAATCTCAGTTCATCATATAACATCATGTATGTATATATCTACGTTGATCACGTCACAAACAATCTTGTAACTATTGCATTGCATACCACCACATGAAACCAACATTTAGACCATGTACATCCTACTCGAAATTAAGTTCATGCACATATACATGATAATATCATATTTTTTGCGTATATTATACAAGTTTCCATCTAAATTCACCATATCATGTGTTTCTCGCCTAAAGCAGCCTAGACCTGCTGTGATGCAATTTATACACCATTGGAACCTATTCCCAAGACCCTTCTCATAAAACTACATATTATCAAACCCACACATGCATACATCGATCACGCATATATACATATTGGCAAGTTCTTTTTATACAATACACGTTCAACCAAGTATGACTATATTCACTTATACTAAGAGAGCTACTCAGGTTCCTATACATCGTTCATAAGGAGAATCGTGCACACGTATGCTCGAACCGTCACACCTTTTCTCGGATTATACAACCATATACCCAAGATCGAATGCATGTTCACGGATTTATGTATGCTTGCGCTACCATGCCAACATCTAGCACCTAGATTCACATATGAGTTTCTTGGGTTTAAAAGGAAGTCGAACCGGGACTCTCCTTCCTACAATCTATTTATAAAAGCTTTCATGCTTAATCATAATCATCTTCTACCTATATACATATGTCACTCTATATGTATATATTAAATAGTAGCCCACGGGCCCGTTAGGTTGTTAGGGTTTTGTTATAATGTCTATATATTGTAACTCAACCATTCAATAAAATCATTCAGTATTTTACCATTTGACAGTATAGCTATTAATGGTTGCATGAAAACCATTCAATTATGGATACATACACATTCACAGTTTACCCACATATTACTATACATGCACGACTCTTATTAGTTGCATTAAATTATTCAATCATGGGCACATAAACATTCACAATTCGCTCCTATATGCTCATGTGTGTTTGTTTGGTGAGCTATCAGGCCCTTAACAGATTGGGCTGCCTAACTATGCTAGATTCTTGTGTCAAAAAAAAAGTTTAATCTCACCTATCCTCCGATAAACATGTTTATGTTAAGAGTTTAATTAGGGTTTTTGTTGTTTTCACCTTCGTGTGGAGGTTTATCATAAGTTGTCCAGAGTGCCGGTACCATGGCGAATCATACTAAACTGAAACTGATGTCGGTACCAGTATCGCTTATATTTTGGGTTGTAAACGAACCGAACGTTCAGTTCTTGAACCGTTCGGCGGGAAGTTCGTTTATGTCCGTTCGATTAGCTTAACGAACGAACACGAACAAAAATTTTCATTTGGTTAGCTTAGCGAACGAACATTGTAACACCCTGACCGGAGGCGGAAATGTCAAGGGCATCACGAAACATAGCAGAATGCATTTGAGCACATGGTGATTAAATTAAGTTGAAATATAGTTTAGATTTAATTAAAGAGATTGCATTCACATCCGAGTAAATAAGAGTACATAAACAAAATACATCATAACAAATTGTTTCACAAATACAATAGATTCGGATTTAATCTAAGGCATAAATCTTGATCAATCCTATATGAAATATTCTTGCAAATCATAGCATCAAACATTGTCACCTGAAACATATGTTAGAAAAATATTGGGTCAACAAACGGTTGAGTGAATTCATAGGTTTTGTTAGGCAAAAATAACACTGTGATATGAAAATGGTTTAACACTGTGGCATGTGATATGTCTTAAAGCAAAAGAGTAATACAAGTAGTCACTTGGTGGTACATTCAAACCTTCGTTATGACGTAACACGGGTCTATCACCACACTCCCAAAAGTTTCACATGAGTATCAACAACAACAACAAATAGTTTCACTGGAAGTGAGGTGGGGCGTCACACCTATAGCGCTATAATATAACCGTTGGGCTTTTGCAAGTTAATGAACGTAAACGCGTTAAAGCAACAACAACAAGTATTAA
The DNA here is from genome assembly GCA_030545235.1 of Helianthus tuberosus. NCBI lineage: Eukaryota > Viridiplantae > Streptophyta > Magnoliopsida > Asterales > Asteraceae > Helianthus > Helianthus tuberosus. The sequence continues at coordinate 106,219,075 of CM060414.1, read as the reverse complement.
GCAAATGCAAGGACAATCGGGATATCCACAAATGGCAAATGAGTTGGTATCACATTGTATCATATGTTTCATCCCAAAAATAATGTAAAAAGGGACTATGAACTCACCTTGATTGCGGGTAAGTCCAAACACGTATGTAATTGTAAGAGTTTTTTTTTTGGAACAAGATTTTCACGTCACTCTAATAGATTGAACATGCAACAATATAGAATTTGTATCAATAAAAGCGTTTAATTGTTTTTGAACGGAAATCCTAAATCTATAGAATTTAATAGGGTTTGGATAAACGGTGATTATGTGGTTTGGATAACCTAATAGAGAACTCGGAAAATGAGTATGATATAAAGGAATTATTTATAAGAAAATATTCAATTAACATAAATTGCAAAATTATACAATTGATTTGATATAAACATTTGAAATAATAAATCAAATATAATTAACTAGTATAATTAAATAACATAGTTAAATAATTGATTATAACCAAAATATTTTACAAGTGATATTATTAATTTATAAAAATTATAAATTAATTTAGATGCTCGAAAATATATATTTATTTGATAAATGATAATTATATAGTTTAAAAGAATTAATATGATAATTATATAACTAATTATCAAAATAATTATATTAAATCTGAATAATTAAAAATAACATTTTTAATTATTGAACTTGAATATCACTGATTTAAAATAATTATTATGGTCTTGGAATCATTTTAAATAAATAAAACGAATTAAAGTGGTTAAAATAACAATAAATAAGTTTATATAAAATTAATTATCTAAATAATTTAATATAAAAATTCAGATTCTAGATTTATTTAAACTCATTAATATGTCTATTTTGTCATAAAAATAATTTTGGATAAAATTTATATAGTTATATAATTTAAATACATTAAATTAAACTATATTTATAAGTAATAAAACTGATTTAATTATATAAATATCAAAACTGTATAAAATATCAGTAAAATCATTATTTTTGTAAAGTTCACCATTTAAAATAATTAACATAAAAATTTCAGTATTTATTTCCTAAAAATTGATTTATTATGAATTATTTAATAATAAACTGTTTTAATATCATAAAATTTAGTTTTATAAATAAATTGACTAACTTTATATTTTTAATAAAAGTAACAGTGTCTAATAATGTTATAAAAATTATTGAAATGTTAAAAGTATTAAAAATAAAAAGAATAAAAAGGTTTGGTTGTCCCCGGATTCGAACCTGGGTCAACCGGTTGCAAACAAACAGACACAACCACTGGGCCAGGCATGGTGGTTATGTTTAAGTTTAGTTTAAATAAAATAAATACAGAAATGGAAATTGGTCATCTTCCCCAATTGTTCAGACCGAGTCAAACCCGAAAGTCAAACCTTATAATTATCGATCAAACTCAAGTTTTAAGCTAAATTGAACATCAGAAAACATTGTATAACCAAAAACAAATAAATTGGCAAAGATTGAACTGACCGGTATCGTCTGGATCGACGGTTCGACTAATTCCGGCGATAGAAACTTCCGGCGAAGTTGCAGGTTTTAGTTTCGACGAAATACGAAGTGTTGGTGGATTGTGAAGGGTGTAAGAGGTTCGTGGGAGTCTGAGGGACTTAAATACCAGCTCAATTTGATCTCAGATCCAACAATTCTTAGTGGTTTCGATCTGTTTTAATTTTTAAATAAAAAGTTTGATTTTACAGCAATTTGGCACTGATGTGTGTCGATTAAATGTTCAATTGGGTTGGGTATGGGTTGCAGATGTTCTGGACAGATCAAAAGGTATTAAACAATCCGAATTGGATCGAAGCTGGCAACTGATCTGTGTTCGGAATTGATTTATTATATTAAATTCTAAAGTGTGTATAAATATAATATAATCTAGAAGTTTATCAGCTCCCAATGGGAGGATAAACTGGTTAATACGTTGGTGTTGTACAGCGGGTGTTCGGGTTCGAGTCTTGTTCGCGGCCGGTTCGATTGGGTTTTAAACCCTTTTTGTTTTAAATTATAATTAATTAATTATTATTAATCCTAAATAGTGTATAAAAGGAATTAAATTTCATATCCTAACAGCTCCTAGTAGGAGAATAAACTGGTTAAGGCGTTGCGGTTCTAAACGAGAGGTCACGAGTTCGAATCCCACAAGGGCCGGTTCTTTAAAGAAGACCCCCTTTTTGTGCGATTTTTGAATATTTACACTTTAACCCCTGAAGTTTCAGTTTTTTTACAAAAATAGTCCCTATAGTTTCGAAAAGTTGCATAAACAGTCCCTATACTTTTATAAAAAGTACATAATTGGTCCCTGAGGTTTCGAAAATTGACACAAATAGTCCCTGTACTGTTCAGTTAAGTATGCTAACTGAGTTAATGTTTAAAGAAGAAAATCTTTATAAAAGGACTAACACAGTTAGGGTTTTCAGTTTATATAAGTTTAAAAATAACAGTTTTGGTCCCTACAGTTTAAGTTTAAGAAAATGACCATTTGAACCCTAGACTTTTTAAAACAATTTATATATTTTTATTTCTTTTATAAAATATGTTTCAAAAATTACGAAAAGAACCCTAAACTTGTAGTTTGAAATAATTGCACTTTAACCCTTGTATTTATATAGTTTCAAAAATGACAATTTAGCCCATGGACTTGTACTTTCAAATAATTATGGTTTTAGTCCTTGAACTTAAAAAGTAATAGATTTCAAGCAGGTTTTAAAGAATGTCAAATAGGTCCCTCAACTAGTAGTTTCACAAGTAATCACAATAAACCTTTATAGTTTATGTAACCGTGTTTAATAGCATAAAAACTCAACAAATTTGAAATTGTTTCACGTGTTTGTATCGGTATGAGCACAAAGCAAGTAGGATCAAATAAGTTTCATTCCAGATACGGTAATTGTTACAATGCAAGTCAAAACAAATACAAGTGTGAAAACCAATGTGGTTACAGTCTCCCCTACTTTAGGAAATTTCGTCCCGAAATTTATTCGAAAGAGACCGTAGAATGTAATTGTAATGATTGAAAAGATAAGTAAGGAGTTTGTTTCTAGAGCATCTTGTGGTGTTGATAGTTTTTGAAGAATCTATGAGCATCATTGAGTGTATAGAGATCGTTTTGTATATCACTATGTTATACTAAATTTGTAATAAAAAGAAAAAAAAAATTGATAGTCTATTATGATGTGAACAATTTACATTTGAAATAAATCATGTAATAAATCAAATTCAGACTCAGAACTATAAGGTGGTGGAGGTGGTAGAGTCAGTCGCATCTGAGCAGCTAATTGTCTTAGCATGTCTTCCAACCATTTATTTCTTTCTGTCAGCCATTTTATTTGTTGAGACAAATTTCGAACCTGATCGTTTAACCTAGTCACTTCGACTCCCATTGATTCTGAAGGTAGGTTCATTTGAGGCACCGTACTTGGGCCTGCTATATCAGTTGGTGGCAGTTGTTGTTCTACTTCGTTTAATAGTGACTGGAAAAACTGTGGCTGTAATGGTGATTGCAAAAATGATTCCGATGCTAACTGTTCTTGGATCATCATGTTTTCATCAAACAAAGTTTCTTGCATCGTTGAATCCTCCTCGAAAACTAACGGTGAGAAGCTTTGTAAGACGTTTGGTGTTAATGGTTGGGATAGGTTAGTTGTAATATGTTCTTGTATGTGTGGCAGCTGTGGTTGCAGATCAAATCGATAAAAAGACGATTGAGGAAGCTGCAACAATGATTGTTGTAAATTTTGTGTGGAGGTACTTTCTAAGATAACTGGAGCTCCCTCCGACTGGAATGGTTGAGTTGGTGTATAAATATGAACAGGGGTTAGCCTAACAGTGTGAAAATTTACAATCCCAGGTGCCTTTGGTGGAGATAATCCTTGGATAATCTGATCACTTAAGACACCTAATGATTTTGCTATTTTTGTAATGTAAGACCCTCCCATGAGACTTCTCAAAGGATTTGTTTGTTGACTAAAAAAATATGTAGCAAGCTCGTGGGCAATATTACAAGGAACTTGCTCAAAAATACTATGCAGATGGAAAAGTTCGGTTGAACTAACCCTTTGTTGATTATACTTGCGCCCCGTGATAGTGTTGACTAAAACACGGTGCATATATCGATAACGAGGGTCTGTGAAGTTCATAGAATTATTGTTGCCACACCATTCTTTTGATGAATGGCATCGCCAATATTCTGTCATTTCCGCGGAGGAATAAGAGGTTGATGCCTCCGTAAAAATGGGTTGTTTAACTTCTTCATCTGTATATATGCCCAGATGAACTGCGAATTATGTTAATGACATAGTATGAGGTTGCCCACAAAGTCGAAAATGAATGGATTCATTGGTAAGACTTTTATTATATTTGAAATAGAAAGTGGACAAGAACTCATATACCAGTTCATCGTATGATGGTTCCAGGATGTCGAAGAAACGGCGCCAGGGCGTATTAGGTGGTAGTAATCCTGCCAGTAAACCACTGGAATCAAACATTCCCATTCGATGCCAATCAATACCGCTGATAGTAAAAACTTCAAGATGCTTGAGTTTTCGATACCTCTCTCGATTGGGTAAATCAGTAAACCGAAGGAAGGGATGAATTTCTGCTGCATTTGAAGATTCAGCATATGCTACTGGGAAATTTGTCATTGGAATATTGGGTTTTGTTGAACTAAGAAAAGTTTGGGTATGGGTTATTTTGGGTATGTGTTGAATTATATCAGAAGTTGTAGTTCTTGTGTAGATTAGCTCGAGTAGTGAGTTTCTTATATAGATAAGGAAATTTCGGCTTACACCATACGATCGGTTAAGGCTTCCATGATACGTTCTAAAACAGTTTACTGCGGCTAGTTTGAAAATTTGAATTTGAAAATGTATGATCTCGAGAAAATTTTGAATTTGAAAAAGAGGGGATTGTATCGTATAAAATTGATAATAGTAAAACGTAGGTTGATTAAAAGTTGGATTGTTCCAAAATGGAACTTTGACTAAACCGAAATAAATCAAAAGTCCTTTCGAATTAGGGTAACGTGCTTTGGCCTATAGGTATTTTGTACTCTCATCGATAGTCCCCAGGTGGGCAAACTGGTCCGTTAATTTGGATTTGTACGAATTGCCAGCCTAGACAGGACGTCCCGACTACCGGTGCTTACCCTTCCAGTTACTACACGTTTCCATTCGATCGAAAATTTGAAACTTTGGCGAGATTGAAAATCGAGGAGTGGAACTAGTCGACAAGGTGCGGGTTTCACCCCTAACTTGGCGATTTCGTATCCTAAGTGTGGTTGGTACTCGTCGGGTCAAAATTTAATTTCAACACTTTGACGAGGGTCCACTAGAATTCAAAATTGAAATTCTTCATCAAGATGAGGACTTCACTCCTAGCTTGATGATGAATCTCGTATAAAAGAATAGGTAGATTGAGAATCGTTCACCAAATTATGGGTTTCACTCCTATTTTGGTGAATTTGTCTCGTTTGTATAATACGAGTGTTTGCGGATTTAGAATAGTCGAGTAAAATGAAGAAAAGCGTATGTTGAAGATTAAGCAAACAAGTATAAACATGTCAAGAATGGCACATAAAGAATGAAGTATTAGAACAAATATTAACACAAAATAAAACATGTATTGACACATAAGAATAGTATGTCAAGTATTAACACATAAGTGACGTACATGTTTAAAGGTCCAAAAGATAATAATGAGCAAATAAAGTAACATGCAAGTAGTTCAAGCAAAGCATGAGAATTTAAAAATCAGAGGAGGTTTTGAAAATAATCACTTAAGGATAGGTGATGAGCATTTGTAAAATCTAAAGATGAGATCCGTGGTGACGAGGCATTGGTTACAAAAGATAAGGATAGGGATGAAGACAAAGGCAACGATAACGGAAGAGTTTGCTAATGGAAAGTGTCCTAGGTAAGTTGTCACACCCCCAAAATCCACCTGCGGAGTATCACCGCTTGGAGGCGTGACTGACCAGGATCCAGCCACCAATCATATTGAACATGTAAGTTAAAAGATATAAAAGTTTAACCAACACAATTGGTGTCCAAACAAAACATAGTTAGGTTGCAAGCGGAAGCATAACGTTTAAAATCAAAACATAAGTTTAATTGTTTCAAAGTTTAACATGGCACGCAGCTGTCCATATCCCACAACGACTCTCTTCCATGCAAGCTCCAGCTAAGTACCTATTGTCCTGCAAAGCATGTAGTAACGAGTCAACAACAAGTTGAGTGAGTTCACGGTTGGGTGTTCGTTTTAAGTTGTTTCGAAAACAGTTTCCTTTAGCTGGCATCCTGCCGTGGGGGTTACCCCATAGTTGAAAAACGTGACTTGTTTATTCCCGGTTATTCTGGCAATCCAGCCGTGGGGGCTACCCCGTGTTAGTTATCTGGCATTTCGGCCGTGGGGGCTACCCCATGTATACACTAGACTCGTTACCATATCGACTGCTGACTGTAGTCATGTTTATGTGCCCTGAAACTGTCAATGTCTATCATCATTGACGTGCCCCAGATCCATTAGTTCACGCCCGTCCTCTGCGGCACGGTGTGAGGTTTGTCAGACCTAAATAGCGCTATCTAACTAATGACCCGCTCGCCATTGGCCCGGCGATTAAGTTGATATAAAAAGGAGGGACTTCGTGATAGAGTTTTGGTCTAGTACGAGTTATCTGTCCATGAGGACGAGGAATTACATTCATGAACCAATACTGTCCTACCCAAGGAGGACGAGGAACCCATGTTCCTTAACCCCAATTCCCGACCCCTGGGAATCCCATGCTTTGTAGAGGGTGTGAACTCACCTTGGTTTGCTCGGCAGATACACAGAAAAGTCAATCAAGTTGTGAGTGGTCAACTACGTCCTAACATAGATACCATTCAAGTCAGGTTCGTATCCGAGTAGTGCACGTATGTTCTACACGTATACTAGCAAGTTACATTCAGGTATTATTCATGGCATACATGTATAAACATAGTGGTTTACAATAACACCTACGAGTTGAACAGTAGCATGTATACAAGTAACAAAGCCCAAAAGTCCGGCCCAAATCCTAAGCCCGTAACAACGTGCAAGTCTAAATCAGCGAGTGTGCGTAAATGGTCTCGAGTCGAGATTGTGCGGTCTCGAGTCGAGACTGTGCGATCTCGGTTTAAGCTTATAAGTCTCAAGTCGCAACGGATGAGGTCTCGGGTTATGCAGGTGTTGGTCTCGAGTCGCAACCGGACTCGCAAGTATGGTCTCGAGTCATGATGTTTATGTGCTGATCAAGTGTGGTCTCGAGTCGAGACTGGAGGTTCTCGACTCGCAACCTGAGTCGCAAACTGTGATCTCGAGTTGGCATGTGGTGGTCTCGAGTCGAGACAGAAGGTCTCGGCTGGGGACATTTGCTGAATTCGACATTTTACTTGGCCAATGAGATTTCATGGTCATGATATTATGTATTATCCAGTAATATTGCACTAACATGTTCCCTTGTCTATGGCTTACCAAAAATGGATCAAACATGGCAATTTCAAATGTTCATAACATATTCATATCATCTTCAAGTTGTTCTTCATATATTCAAGTCATGTTCATGTTGATTATTCAAACTTGTTCATCATATTTCCGGGTTTTTAGCATTAATCCAAACATAATCATGAACAACAAATCAACACACTTGCACATACTCATCTAAAGGTTTCAAATCATCACATAACATCTCAAAATCAACTCTACACTAATCCGATTCATCATGGTACTACACATATGCAAGCCGGTTTTCATGTACATCAATAATCAATGGTTTGAATCATATTTAAACACAAGATATCATGAGCTCATTATGTAACATATCCGAGATCAAAACATGTTATCCGATTATCCACATCATACAACTCCGATTCACAAAACATCATCAAGCATACAACTATATTAGTTCAATCATGTCATTCATACTATCATTTAACAACAAACATCGTAAAGACACTAACCGGTTGATGGGTTTCAAAGGTGAGTATGAAGCTTCCAAACGGGTGTGTGTGTGGATCCGAGAGCTCCTTGTGGTCACCGGTTTGAATCCGAGAATGAAGGAGAAGGATGTTGTGGCTTAGGGTTTTAGTGAGGGAGAGTGGAGAGTGTGTGTGTTAGAGGAGTATGTGTGTTGTTTGCCCAAAAATGACAAGTGTGGCTATCACTAAGGTTATATATCCGTTCTAAGTAGTGCACCCTAATGGGCTTTCGGTTGGGTTAGATGAGGTGCATGGCCCATCCGGCCCACTGTTTCATTGTTCACTCGAGACCGCATGGTCTCGAGTTGTGTTCATGGTTATCGGCTCACTTAACATATACACATACTATACATACAAGCATACATATACACACACAACACATAATCACATGAAAGGTTCATTTATCATTAATCACCCAAGTTGACTAGTCACACGTTTAAGCATGTTACATCGAGATACAAGAAAGGTTCTAAATGTCGAGTTGTCACATCATCCCCAAGTTGAAAGAAATTTCGTCCCGAAATTTGGTAAGCACTCACTGAGGAAGCTAGTTAAGTTGTATGGTTTTCCTGGTTTTCCTGGGGTGTCACATCCACCCCCCGTTGATCTGGAATTTCGTCCCGAAATTCCGTAGCTTCAGCCTCAGTAGTGGGTGTACTGTTTGCGAACAGTTGGGGATACTTTTGTTTCATCTGATCTTCGCGCTCCCAGGTGAACTCTGGGCCGCGACGTGAGTTCCAACGAACTCGAACAAGAGGTATTCTAGTGCTCTTGAGGACCTTAACATCCCGGTCCATGATTTCAACTGGTTCCTCGACGAATCGTAACTGCTCGTCGATGGTGAGTTCCTTCAGAGGAACTATGTGGGTCTCATCTGACAGACACTTCTTCAGATTCGACACGTGAAAAACGTTGTGAACTGCACCGAGTTCTGCTGGCACGTTCAGTCTGTAGGCCACCCTGCCTATTTTCTCAATGATTTCGAAAGGTCCAACGTATCGTGGGTTAAGTTTGCCTCGTTTACCAAAACGAACCACACCCTTCCAGGGTGAAACTTTGAGTAGTACCCGCTCCCCAACCTGGAGCTCTAGTGGCTTCCTGCCCTTATCGGCGTAAACTTTCTGACGGTCACGAGCTGCCGCCATGCGTTTTCGTATTTGAGCGATTTGTTCGGTTGTGTCTACCACATGTTCTGGACCAGTGATCTGACTATCCCCCACCTCTGCCCAACAAAGAGGTGACCGGCATTTACGTCCGTACAATGCCTCAAACGGAGCAGCTTTAATGCTGGTGTGGTAGCTGTTATTGTACGAGAATTCCACAAGTGGCAGATGTTTTTCCCAGCGGTTGCCAAAGTCAATTACACATGCACGAAGCATGTCTTCTAAGGTCTGAATAGTGCGCTCGGACTGCCCGTCCGTCTGAGGGTGATACGATGTGCTCATATCTAATCGTGAGCCAAAGGATTTGTGCATTGCTTGCCACAGCTCTGAAGTGAAACGCGCATCTCGATCCGAGATGATAGAGGTGGGCACCCCGTGCCTCGAAACAACTTCCTTGAGGTATATTTCTGCAAGAGTGGAGAATTTATCCGTTTCCTTGATTGCCAAGAAGTGTGCGGACTTTGTGAGTCGATCCACGATCACCCAAATAGTATCGTTTCCGCGCTGAGATCTAGGTAGGCCAGTGACAAAATCCATGGAAATTTGCTCCCATTTCCATTGTGGTATTTCTGGTTGTTGGAGTAGGCCTGAGGGTTTCTGGTATTCAGACTTGACCCTCGCACAAGTCAAACACTTGCTGACGTAAGTTGCTATGTGGGCCTTCATGCTAGGCCACCAATACGTAGTCTTGATATCGTGGTACATCTTATCCGAACCAGGGTGTACCAAGTAGCGAGACTTGTGTGCTTCATCCATCACAAGCTCTCGTAGGTTGCCATAGAGTGGGACCCAAACGCGTCCCGTTACGTAGTAGGCACCGTCTTCCTTCTGTTCTAAGCGTTGCCTTGATCCGCGTAGGGCTTCAGCCCTGACGTTCTCTGGTTTCAGTGCTTCTATCTGAGCGTCTCGTATTTGGGAAGGAAGACTAGAATGGATCGTGAGTTGTAAAGCTCGCACGCGCTTAGGCGCAGTGTCCTTTCGACTGAGGGCGTCAGCCACAACATTGGCCTTGCCCGGGTGATACCTGATCGAGCACTCGTAGTCGTTCAGTAGCTCGACCCATCGTCGTTGTCGCATATTCAGTTCCTTCTGCTTGAAGATATGCTCGAGGCTCCTGTGGTCGGTGTAGATGGCGCACTTGGTACCGTACAAGTAATGTCGCCATAACTTAAGTGCAAAAACAACAGCTCCCAGCTCTAAGTCGTGCGTCGTGTAGTTCTTCTCATGAACTTTAAGTTGGCGTGAGGCGTAGGCTATAACCTTATCTCGTTGCATCAATACACACCCAAGACCCTGAATTGATGCGTCGCAGTAAACCACAAAGTCGTCTGTGCCCTCTGGCAATGAGAGGATAGGGGCGCTGCAAAGTCTATCCTTTAAGTGCTGAAATGCTAACTCCTGTGCATTTCCCCAGCGATAAACAACGCCTTTCTGCGTTAATGAGGTGAGAGGCTGTGCAATCTTAGAAAAAACCTTTATGAACCTCCTGTAGTAACCTGCCAATCCCAAGAATTGGCGAATTTCCTTTGGTGTACGAGGTGTAGGCCAGTTCTTAATCGAGTCTACCTTGGATGGATCGACATGGATCCCATCCTTGTTTACCACATGGCCTAGGAAATGGACTTCTCGAAGCCAGAAGTCGCATTTCGAGAACTTTGCGTAAAGCTGTTCTGTTCGAAGGAGTTCCAGGATAAGCCGTAGATGTTGCTCGTGTTCCTCCTGACTCTTAGAATAGATCAGGATGTCGTCGATGAATACTATAACGAACTTATCTAGGTAAGGTTTGCACACTCGATTCATCAAGTCCATGAAAACCGCAGGTGCATTCGTCAGCCCAAAAGGCATGACCAAAAACTCATAGTGCCCATAGCGAGTTCTAAAAGCTGTTTTGGAGACGTCCTCTTCTCGGACTCTCAGCTGGTGATAACCCGATCTCAAATCGATCTTCGAATAGTAGCTCGACCCTTGCAGCTGGTCGAACAAGTCGTCAATACGCGGTAGAGGATAACGATTCTTCACCGTCACCTTGTTGAGTTCCCGGCAATCGATGCACATTCTGAAGGTACCGTCCTTCTTCTTTACAAATAATACCGGAGCTCCCCAGGGCGATGAGCTAGGACGAATAAAACCCTTATCCAGGAGTTCTTGTAGTTGCGTAGAGAGTTCTTCCAACTCTGATGGAGCTAAACGATAAGGTGCACGAGCTATAGGCGCAGCTCCAGGAGCTAGTTCAATCTGAAACTCGACTTGGCGATGTGGCGGGAGACCAGGTAATTCCTCAGGAAATACCTCGGGATAGTCGCGTACGATTGGAAAATCTTCTATCTTCTTCTCTTTCTCCGAGGTGTCAGTAACGAGAGCCAAAATGGCAGTGTGGCCCTTTCGCAAGCACTTCTGGGCCTTAAGAAGGGAGATGACGTTTTCAACGGCACTCCTCTTGTCGCCACGAATCATGAGAGGTTCACCACTAGGACCAGGAATACGAACAATCTTCTCGTTGCAAAGAATCTCTGCTCGGTGTTGGGATAACCAATCCATCCCAATGACAACGTCGAAACTACCCAAGACGATAGGGATGAGGTCGATGGAGAAGGTCTGGTTAGCAAGAACAAGTTTACAACCCTCGACTACGTGTGTGGCTTCTAAACTCTTACCATTAGCTAGCTCTACAGTGTGCTTGTTGTTCAAAGGTGTTGGAATACGATTAAGCATTTGACTAACGTTTAGTGACACGTAGCTAGTATCGGCACCCGAATCAAATAAGACTGTAACATAAAAGTCGTCGAGAAGGAACTTACCCGCCACAACATTGGGGTCATTCCTTGCTTCACCTTGGCCGATCACGAACGCCCGCCCCCTGGCTCCATTGTTATTGTTGTTCCCATTGTTACCATTCCCCTGATTGTTGTTGTTGTTGTTGTTCTGGTTCTTGTTCAGTTGGGGACAATCTCTCTTGAAGTGGCCCTCAGCTCCACACTGAAAGCACCCTTTGTTATCACCCTGCTGCTGCTGACGTTGATTCTGTTGAGCTTGCTGACGATTCTGATTGGCGTGGTATAAGCTCCTGCAATCCTTTGCAGCGTGACCAGGCTTGTTGCACCGATGACAGTTGCCCCTGGTGCATGGCCCGCTGTGGTGTAGGCTGCAGCGATTGCATTTAGGGTGATTTCCTTTGTACCCGCCATGACTCTGACCACCAGATGATTGCTGACTAGGGCTCTTGTACTCATCAGTCTTTCTCTGCTGAGACTGGGACTGAACAGAAGTCGAACCCTTACTTGAAGTTCCATCCCATTTCCGTTTGTTGTCACTAAGAGTACCTGAAGTAGTTGCAACACCTATGCGCTTTAGTAACTTGTTCTGCTCCACCGCCTGATCTGTGAGACGGTGAGCCAGTTGCACAACTTGCTGGATGGTGGTGAGGTTCGCTGAAGTTACATGACTTTGGATTTCTGGCACTAAGCCCTGAAGAAATAGTTCGATGCGTTTGATGGGAGGATCCACCATAGTAGGACACAGAATTGCCAGTTCGTTCGACCTTTTCACATAAGCTTCAATCTCCGACCCCGTCATCTTGAGGTTGAAGAATTCTACTTCCAGTTTGTGAATCTCATCACGACTGCAGTATTCTTCCTTGATCATCTCTTTAAAATTTTCCCATGGGGTGGCGTTGGCAGCAACCAACCCCAGCATTTGGACCTGAGCGTTCCACCATGTGAGGGCTAAACCCTCGAGAGTACCGGTAGCATACTTCACCCTGCGCGCCTCAGGGCATTCACACATTTCGAACACAGATTCTAGTTTCTCAAACCAGTGTAGGAGGCCTACTGCTCCTTCAGTGCCGCTAAAAGTAGTTTGTCGGCAGTCCATGAAAGTCTTAAAAGTGCACACGGGTGGCTGAGCATGCTGACCTATCGTGGGTGAAAGAAAAGACAGAGTTTAACACAACGGTTGGTTCACGAGAGTAGGATTCTAAAGATCCTAGAATGAGTTCGGACTGCAGGATATACCTCCTGTGTGTGCAGCTGCAAGTGCTGCGGCAACCCGTTCGTTAATCAGAGCCGTCAACTGGGCTTGTGTCAGGTTAACGCGTCCAGACATGATCTTCATATCAAGAGGAACGTGAGTGAGAGGGGTTCGCGAGAATGCGATGACAGAAGTGAGTAAGCACACATGTGTTCAAGCAATCAGTAGTTATACTAGCCAAGCATACCATGAGCAATGTACTACGTAACTAACAAGTAGGCAATATATACACAGATCATATCACCTAGAATGTCGAGCCTTGCATGTGGAGTGAAGCGTCGTTGTGGATCGTAGAGCACTGTACAGGTTATAGTCTGATTTTAATAAAACCCCTTTTTTTTCCTTATTAAAACCAAGTTCACTATAACCAATGGCTCTGATACCAATCTGTCACACCCCCAAAATCCACCTGCGGAGTATCACCGCTTGGAGGCGTGACTGACCAGGATCCAGCCACCAATCATATTGAACATGTAAGTTAAAAGATATAAAAGTTTAACCACCACAATTGGTGTCCAAACAAAACATAGTTAGGTTGCAAGCGGAAGCATAACGTTTAAAATCAAAACATAAGTTTAATTGTTTCAAAGTTTAACATGGCACGCAGCTGTCCATATCCCACAACGACTCTCTTCCATGCAAGCTCCAGCTAAGTACCTATTGTCCTGCAAAGCATGTAGTAACGAGTCAACAACAAGTTGAGTGAGTTCACGGTTGGGTGTTCGTTTTAAGTTGTTTCGAAAACAGTTTCCTTTAGCTGGCATCCTGCCATGGGGGTTACCCCATAGTTGAAAAACGTGACTTGTTTATTCCCGGTTATTCTGGCAATCCATCCGTGGGGGCTACCCCGTGTTAGTTATCTGGCATTTCGGCCGTGGGGGCTACCCCATGTATACACTAGACTCGTTACCATATCGACTGCTGACTGTAGTCATGTTTATGTGCCCTGAAACTGTCAATGTCTATCATCATTGACGTGCCCCAGATCCATTAGTTCACGCCCGTCCTCTGCGGCACGGTGTGAGGTTTGTCAGACCTAAATAGCGCTATCTAACTAATGACCCGCTCGCCATTGGCCCGGCGATTAAGTCGATATAAAAAGGAGGGACTTCGTGATAGAGTTTTGGTCTAGTACGAGTTATCTGTCCATGAGGACGAGGAATTACATTCCTGAACCAATACTGTCCTACCCAAGGAGGACGAGGAACCCATGTTCCTTAACCCCAATTCCCGACCCCTGGGAATCCCATGCTTTGTAGAGGGTGTGAACTCACCTTGGTTTGCTCGGCAGATACACAGAAAAGTCAATCAAGTTGTGAGTGGTCAACTACGTCCTAACATAGATACCATTCAAGTCAGGTTCGTATCCGAGTAGTGCACGTATGTTCTACACGTATACTAGCAAGTTACATTCAGGTATTATTCATGGCATACACGTATAAACATAGTGGTTTACAATAACACCTACGAGTTGAACAGTAGCATGTATACAAGTAACAAAGCCCAAAAGTCCGGCCCAAATCCTAAGCCCGTAACAACGTGCAAGTCCAAATCAGCGAGTGTGCGTAAATGGTCTCGAGTCGAGATTGTGCGGTCTCGAGTTGAGACTGTGCGATCTCGGTTTAAGCTTATAAGTCTCGAGTCGCAACGGATGAGGTCTCGGGTTATGCAGGTGTTGGTCTCGAGTCGCAACCGGACTTGCAAGTATGGTCTCGAGTCATGATGTTTATGTGCTGATCAAGTGTGGTCTCGAGTCGAGACTGGAGGTTCTCGACTCGCAACCTGAGTCGCAAACTGTGATCTCGAGTTGGCATGTGGTGGTCTCGAGTCGAGACAGAAGGTCTCGGCTGGGGACATTTGCTGAATTCAACATTGTACTTGGCCAATGAGATTTCATGGTCATGATATTATGTACTATCCAGTAATATTGCACTAACATGTTCCCTTGTCTATGGCTTACCAAAAATGGATCAAACATGGCAATTTCAAATGTTCATAACATATTCATATCATCTTCAAGTTGTTCTTCATATATTCAAGTCATGTTCATGTTGATTATTCAAACTTGTTCATCATATTTTCGGGTTTTTAGCATTAATCCAAACATAATCATGAACAACAAATCAACACACTTGCACATACTCATCTAAAGGTTTCAAATCATCACATAACATCTCAAAATCAACTCTACACTAATCCGATTCATCATGGTACTACACATATGCAAGCCGGTTTTCATGTACATCAATAATCAATGGTTTGAATCATATTTAAACACAAGATATCATGAGCTCATTATGTAACATATCCGAGATCAAAACATGTTATCCGATTATCCACATCATACAACTCCGATTCACAAAACATCATCAAGCATACAACTATATTAGTTCAATCATGTCATTCATACTATCATTTAACAACAAACATCATAAAGACACTAACCGGTTGATGGGTTTCAAAGGTGAGTATGAAGCTTCCAAACGGGTGTGTGTGTGGATCCGAGAGCTCCTTGTGGTCACCGGTTTGAATCCGAGAATGAAGGAGAAGGATGTTGTGGCTTAGGGTTTTAGTGAGGGAGAATGGAGAGTGTGTGTGTTAGAGGAGTATGTGTGTTATTTGCCCAAAAATGACAAGTGTGGCTATCACTAAGGTTATATATCCATTCTAAGTAGTGCACCCTAATGGGCTTTCGGTTGGGTTAGATGAGGTGCATGGCCCATCCGGCCCACTGTTTCATTGTTCACTCGAGATCGCATGGTCTCGAGTTGTGTTCATGGTTATCGGCTCACTTAACATATACACATACTATACATACAAGCATACATATACACACACAACACATAATCACATGAAAGGTTCATTTATCATTAATCACCCAAGTTGACTAGTCACACGTTTAAGCATGTTACATCGAGATACAAGAAAGGTTCTAAATGTCGAGTTGTCACATCATCCCCAAGTTGAAAGAAATTTCGTCCCGAAATTTGGTAAGCACTCACTGAGGAAGCTAGTTAAGTTGTATGGTTTTCCTGGTTTTCCTGGGGTGTCACATAAGTTATAGTCTAGGTCAAAGTATTACTAATAACCTAAATCCCTATAACCATGGCTCTGATACCAATCTATAACACCCTGACCGCAGGCGGAAATGTCAAGGGCATCACGAAACATGGCAGAATGCATTTGAGCACATGGTGATTAAATTAAGTTGAAATATAGTTTAGATTTAATTAAAGAGATTGCATTCACATCCGAGTAAATAAGAGTACATAAACAAAATACATCATAACAAATTGTTTCACAAATACAATAGATTCGGATTTAATCTAAGGCATAAATCTTGATCAATCCTATATGAAATATTCTTGCAAATCATAGCATCAAACATTGTCACCTGAAACATATGTTAGAAAAATATTGGGTCAACAAACGGTTGAGTGAATTCATAGGTTTTGTTAGGCAAAAATAACACTGTGATATGAAAATGGTTTAACACTGTGGCATGTGATATGTCTTAAAGCAAAAGAGTAATACAAGTAGTCACTTGGTGGTACATTCAAACCTTCATTATGACGTAACACGGGTCTATCACCACACTCCCAAAAGTTTCACATGAGTATCAACAACAACAACAAATAGTTTCACTGGAAGTGAGGTGGGGCGTCACACCTATAGCGCTATAATATAACCGTTGGGCTTTTGCAAGTTAATGAACGTAAACGCGTTAAAGCAACAACAACAAGTATTAAGCAAATGCAAGGACAATCGGGATATCCACAAATGGCAAATGAGTTGGTATCACATTGTATCATATGTTTCATCCCAAAAATAATGTAAAAAAGGGACTATGAACTCACCTTGATTGCGGGTAAGTCCAAACACGTATGTAATTGTAAGAGTTTTTTTTTTGGAACAAGATTTTCACGTCACTCTAATAGATTGAACATGCAACAATATAGAATTTGTATCAATAAAAGCGTTTAATTGTTTTTGAACGGAAATCCTAAATCTATAGAATTTAATAGGGTTTGGATAAACGGTGATTATGTGGTTTGGATAACCTAATAGAGAACTCGGAAAATGAGTATGATATAAAGGAATTATTTATAAGAAAATATTCAATTAACATAAATTGCAAAATTATACAATTGATTTGATATAAACATTTGAAATAATAAATCAAATATAATTAACTAGTATAATTAAATAACATAGTTAAATAATTGATTATAACCAAAATATTTTACAAGTGATATTATTAATTTATAAAAATTATAAATTAATTTAGATGCTCGAAAATATATATTTATTTGATAAATGATAATTATATAGTTTAAAAGAATTAATATGATAATTATATAACTAATTATCAAAATAATTATATTAAATCTGAATAATTAAAAATAACATTTTTAATTATTGAACTTGAATATCACTGATTTAAAATAATTATTATGGTCTTGGAATCATTTTAAATAAATAAAACGAATTAAAGTGGTTAAAATAACAATAAATAAGTTTATATAAAATTAATTATCTAAATAATTTAATATAAAAATTCAGATTATAGATTTATTTAAACTCATTAATATGTCTATTTTGTCATAAAAATAATTTTGGATAAAATTTATATAGTTATATAATTTAAATACATTAAATTAAACTATATTTATAAGTAATAAAACTGATTTAATTATATAAATATCAAAACTGTATAAAATATCAGTAAAATCATTATTTTTGTAAAGTTCACCATTTAAAATAATTAACATAAAAATTTCAGTATTTATTTCCTAAAAATTGATTTATTATGAATTATTTAATAATAAACTGTTTTAATATCATAAAATTTAGTTTTATAAATAAATTGACTAACTTTATATTTTTAATAAAAGTAACAGTGTCTAATAATGTTATAAAAATTATTGAAATGTTAAAAGTATTAAAAATAAAAAGAATAAAAAGGTTTGGTTGTCCCCGGATTCGAACCTGGGTCAACCGGTTGCAAACAAACAGACACAACCACTGGGCCAGGCCTGGTGGTTATGTTTAAGTTTAGTTTAAATAAAATAAATACAGAAATGGAAATTGGTCATCTTCCCCAATTGTTCAGACCGAGTCAAACCCGAAAGTCAAACCTTATAATTATCGATCAAACTCAAGTTTTAAGCTAAATTGAACATCAGAAAACATTGTATAACCAAAAACAAATAAATTGGCAAAGATTGAACTGACCGGTATCGTCTGGATCGACGGTTCGACTAATTCCGGCGATAGAAACTTCCGGCGAAGTTGCAGGTTTTAGTTTCGACGAAATACGAAGTGTTGGTGGATTGTGAAGGGTGTAAGAGGTTCGTGGGAGTCTGAGGGACTTAAATACCAGCTCAATTTGATCTCAGATCCAACAATTCTTAGTGGTTTCGATCTGTTTTAATTTTTAAATAAAAAGTTTGATTTTACAGCAATTTGGCACTGATGTGTGTCGATTAAATGTTCAATTGGGTTGGGTATGGGTTGCAGATGTTCTGGACAGATCAAAAGGTATTAAACAATCCGAATTGGATCGAAGCTGGCAACTGATCTGTGTTCGGAATTGATTTATTATATTAAATTCTAAAGTGTGTATAAATATAATATAATCTAGAAGTTTATCAGCTCCCAATGGGAGGATAAACTGGTTAATACGTTGGTGTTGTACAGCGGGTGTTCGGGTTCGAGTCTTGTTCGCGGCCGGTTCGATTGGGTTTTAAACCCTTTTTGTTTTAAATTATAATTAATTAATTATTATTAATCCTAAATAGTGTATAAAAGGAATTAAATTTCATATCCTAACAGCTCCTAGTAGGAGAATAAACTGGTTAAGGCGTTGCGGTTCTAAACGAGAGGTCACGAGTTCGAATCCCACAAGGGCCGGTTCTTTAAAGAAGACCCCCTTTTTGTGCGATTTTTGAATATTTACACTTTAACCCCTGAAGTTTCAGTTTTTTTACAAAAATAGTCCCTATAGTTTCGAAAAGTTGCATAAACAGTCCCTATACTTTTATAAAAAGTACATAATTGGTCCCTGAGGTTTCGAAAATTGACACAAATAGTCCCTGTACTGTTCAGTTAAGTATGCTAACTGAGTTAATGTTTAAAGAAGAAAACCTTTATAAAAGGACTAACACAGTTAGGGTTTTCAGTTTATATAAGTTTAAAAATAACAGTTTTGGTCCCTACAGTTTAAGTTTAAGAAAATGACCATTTGAACCCTAGACTTTTTAAAACAATTTATATATTTTTATTTCTTTTATAAAATATGTTTCAAAAATTACAAAAAGAACCCTAAACTTGTAGTTTGAAATAATTGCACTTTAACCCTTGTATTTATATAGTTTCAAAAATGACAACTTAGCCCATGGACTTGTACTTTCAAATAATTATGGTTTTAGTCCTTGAACTTAAAAAGTAATAGATTTCAAGCAGGTTTTAAAGAATGTCAAATAGGTCCCTCAACTAGTAGTTTCACAAGTAATCACAATAAACCTTTATAGTTTATGTAACCGTGTTTAATAGCATAAAAACTCAACAAATTTGAAATTGTTTCACGTGTTTGTATCGGTATGAGCACAAAGCAAGTAGGATCAAATAAGTTTCATTCCAGATACGGTAATTGTTACAATGCAAGTCAAAACAAATACAAGTGTGAAAACCAAGGTGGTTACAAACATGAACACATGTCTCGTTCGTTCGACTGCGTTTGCGAACGTTCGGTAATATGTCCGGTTGCGTTCGTTCGTGTTCATTTGATTATATTAAAAAAAATCTTTTATCTAAACATATTGAAAACTTGAAACCCTATTTTTTTCTAAGTTAGCTAAAATTTGGACTTTCGAAGACATTTTTGGGATAATTATGTCTAAAGTTAGTTAAACTTTGAATAATTATGTCTAAGTTAGCTAAACTTGATTCATCATTTGGTGGATGTAGTACACTTTGATGGTTGTATTTAATTACTTACATCTAATGTTTAAGGATAACAATGTTTTTATTTTCAAGTTAAACGTTCGTTTTTATTTGCTTGCGTTCGTTTGTGTTCGAGAACAGTGTTCAGTTCACAAACCGTTCGTGAACAACTGAATTTCCCTAACGAATGAACGTGAACATATACTTATGTTCGGTATGCGTTCGTGAACAATTCGCGAACATGTTAATTTCCTTAACGAACTAACATGATTCGTTCGGTTCGTTTACAACCCTACTTATATTTGTTTTTATGATTTTCAACCAAAACCGCTATTCTTTTAGAATATCATGACCTTAACTTTTGGGTTATCAATTCGTTGTCCTATCGTATGCTGATACGAAACAAGTGTCTTAATGGACTGATATCGACCGAATTTCCGCGACAGGGAATCCCTTCTTATCTAAATATCAGTTAAGTTATATATAAAATAGTTTGTTTTGATGATCTGTGCGGTTAGGAAATCATACCTGTGGTATCCAATTTCGAAATGAACTCAAGTGTTACATCCCCAGGAGCCGAATATTAGCAAGATACGATGAACTCCCCACGAAGTGTCATGTGGACCCGTCACTGTCAATCGTATTTCAATGAATATGTATATTCAGCACACTGCAAACGAAACCAAATCTGTGTCGAAAATGGAAACGCAACAGAAACCTGTGATGATCGTAGGGTTCAATGATAGCGATCAAAGTTATTACGCACTCGAATGGACGTTAGATCACATTCTAGCTCCTAATTCTCCGTTCAAGCTCATCATTGTTCACTCTAAGCCTTCTGTCACGTCAGCTATAAGCGTTGGTGGTGCCATTAAATTAATTGTGTTGTTAGTTGTAACTGTTTATGTATGTGTTTGGTTTTTGAATATTTTGTCGCGATTATGTGAATTCAGGTGCAGCAGATGTGATCCCGGTTGTGGAATCTGATTTGAGGAAGATTGCTGCTCAGGTAGTGGAACGGGCGAAGGAGCTTTGTCGTACGAAATCGGTTAGTAGATAGCCCCTATTGTACCATCAATACTGTCTGTTTTATCCAAAGGAGCTCATGAATATGTTTTTAATTGCCCGGGTGGAGACTTCCCAAAAGTCATCCATTGCAGTGTAACAACTAAGAAATGGTGTCAGAGCCACTCCTATATCATTTAGGATGTTGAAATAATTAAAATTTTGATTTGAAAGAATGGTATAGAAAAGCAAGAAACATGGTTTGAACCTTCACCTCTTTTGGATTGAATGTTAAAGAAAGCTGGAATTAACTACTACATCGTATATCAATTTTGGTTTTAGGTATATTAATATGTTTGCTGGCAAAAAAACCTTGGGTGTCGGGACGGGCTTCGGTTCTATAAATTGTACATAACTTAGTTTTTTCACGAGTGCCGGGCGACCCCATCCCGTTAGGGTGGCTGATATCAGCGAGAAATAGTTGCATACTAATCTACGTGTGGCTGCCAATTATGGTTTCAAATTATGTGAATAGATTTATCACTAATGCATGTTTCCACCGGAATATCAAAACTCTAGGTCGAACTACCAACCGTCCTTGTACAAAATTATATCAGAATTTTAGGATTAGGGTTTGTATGATTGGAATTATGAATGATCCTGTTGGGACTTTACCATCCAAATTCTGGTGATTAATACTATAGGGGTATAGGATAAGGGCTTTTGCGATTGGAATTTATGCAGTTATCTTAGCTTAGTTCATCACTTCATTGGAACTATTACATTTGAACTTTATGTTTTCTGAGATTAACATGTTTTTCATTTATCTGCACGTATTTTGTTTCTTTGTAACAGATCCTTTCTTTATGCAGGTGGGTGATGTGATCGTTGAAGTCACGGAAGGCAACCCTAGGAATGTTCTATGTGAAGCCGTCAGAGACGCACCGGTAGATGGTTATGGAGCAATCAAAAGGTACACTGTTATTTATGTAAATAGAGATTATAAATGTTATATCTCGACTCGAATGTCACCACGAATCACTATTTGCACAAGTTTGCTCTGATATCAACATTGAACAATATGGTTTTACTATTTGCACAAGTTTGCTCTCATATCAACATTGAACAATATGGTTATTGTAGGGCGGTGTTAGACATGGGCAAAAAAACCGGTTATTTAACCGAAACCGGTTAATAACCGTAACCGAAACCGGTTTTTAACCGGTACCAAAATAACCGGTTTAGGTTTCTTAATAACCGCCGGTTCGTAACCGGTTTTAGATATTCATACCAATAACCGGTTTTAACCGGTTAATTAAAAACCGGTTTTTTATGATTGTTAATAACCGGTTAACCGGTCTCAGCTTCATCTTCAACAGCAGACAGAAGCACAGCAGCAGCACAGAACAATTGCAGTCATGAAATGTTACCGTTTGAAATGAAAAAAACGGTAATATTACCGTTATGGACCTGTTTGGATGTGTATAAATAAGATTTCAATGCATATGTATAATCCCACTTCAATTCTAGCTCAAAAACACACTTACAAAATACGTTTCAACTTTCAAATGGCGAGTTCGAGTGGCGATGCTTCGACCGTTGTTTTTAATATAATTCTGCATGTTTTTATATAATTCTGCATGTTTTTATATAATTCTGCAGGTTTTTAATATAATTCTGCATGTTTTTAATAATTCTGCATGTTTTTATAAGTTTCTGCATGTTTTTATATAATTCTGCAGCATTTTTTTAAGTTTCTGCAGTTTTAATATAATTCTGCATGTTTTTATAACTTTCTGCATGTTTTTAAATGATTCTGCATGTTTTTATAAAATTCTGCATGTTTTGTATATGATTCTGCAGCTTTTTTTTTTAAATTTCTGCAGTTTTAATATAATTCTGCATGGTTTTATAACTTTCTGCATGTTATTCTGCATGTTTTTATAAAATTCTGCATGTTTTGTATATGATTAATGATTCTGCAGCTTTTTTTTTAAATTTCTGCATGTTTTATAAAATAACCGAAAAAACCGGTTTTTATTAACCGGTTCACTAGTTAACCGGTTTTTCATAACCGGTCGGTTATTACCGGGTACTGATTTTCGGGGTTAATAACCGGTTATTAACCGGTCGGTTATTAACCGTAACCGGTTATGTTTTTTTGGCCCAATAACCGTCCCAACCGGTTAACCGGTTTAGGTTATTAAAAAAAACCGATTTGTGCATGTCTAGGCGGTGTTGGGGAGTGCAAGTGACTATGTCACTCGTCATGCTCACTGCATGGTGATGATAGTTAAGAAGCCAAAGACAAACAATTGGTGACCTTTTGCTTGCTATAAGTGTACTCTTTCCACACTCTGGAATATGAAAGAGGAATTGCTTTGATCTGTGTATACACCACTCAGGATATGACCTATATAATTGTAGCAACGTTTACTATATATAATACATGCGCCTGGCTTTTGACTGAACCTTTTTTTTTCATGGAACAAATGGTAATAATATTGGTTGGTTTTAGTTTGATACAAATGAGTCCAATCTGATGATCATGTCGATTTTAGCCATCTTCAGCCCTGGTACTCTAGCAACTTTGTAACAATGTAACAATAACCATGCACACAAGCATCCACACAGTTGACGGTTCTAATGGCAGTCTTAAACTGACGCTACCAAAGCAAAACTCCGAATCAAAACACACTAAAGCTATTCAACAATACATACCAATTCAACAAATTTATCCAACTTGATCTAACAAATGTAAATAGGCAATGAGGATTCGCGAGTCCAAGCATGCCCGATATCTTTTAACACAATAAAAATCCCATGTTGGTTAATTTGCTTAAAACAAAACAACAAAGTAACCTTTTCCTGCTTCATAGTCTAACCGCCCATCACCTGCCAAAGTTCCATAACAATAGATTAGCAACTACACATATTTGAAATAACTATTGCAGTGCTCCCCCCAACACAACTTCTGTTATTGTAACAAATTTATACCGCGATAAACTCTTGCTCCTGCTACGGCTCCTGCTTTTGCTCGGGCTCCGGCTCTTGCTAGGACTGCGCTTTTTGGGGCTTTTACTGACACGCTTTGGGCGCTGAGTTCATACACAAACACAACATGACAGCAATATCGAGCATATTAACCGTTAACAACAATTCAACATAAGAAAAAAAAGTTTAGCTGTTTGTATTTAGCATATATAGTCGAAATATGTGGTTTGACTTACAGACGGTGGTGGAGATCTGGATCTTGAAGGAGATCTGCAAAAGTTCCAGAAACAAGCGAGTTTAATATCCAAAAGTTCCTCTTAATTACTCTGATCCAAGAGCCTTGATGCCATTCCATAATCAATACAATGAACGGAAAAACCACAAACGTTTAGCAGCCCAACAGTCACAGAACTAACAGGGAATGCAAAAACAAAACACAAGTAAACAAGATACCAATAAAGCTGACTTATACGTTGAACAGCCTACGTGGCATTTGGAGAAGCAATCACAATATCACATGATCGCTGATCCAGCTGTTAAAAAGTGATTGCGTATCCACAATCCAGCTTTTTGATTGCAGTCCATATCCATGAACATGATCCCGCTTGATCCAATCTAGCAACCAAAAGTGTTATATAGGTGTTTGTAACAACATATCCCACCGAGATCCTAACATGCCTGAAAGCTGTATATATCCCATATCTAAATCATGGTATAACTAGGAGTAAACAATGTCAGAAGCCAAACAGGATCCTATGTGAAGTTGTGAACATGTGCTTATTTTAAATCCTACTTACAGCACTTACTCCTACTTACTTGAACATTCATCTATAGCAATGATAGGATTTAAACATATGCAGAGTGGGATGACAATAACAAGATAACATAAGCATCAAGAGTGTATCATGGAAGGTATTGACATATTCATATGGAATTATCATGCAGAATGACGGTTAAACAGAATAACCAAGGATTCATTACTTATAGATGACAAATATAAAAAGCAACTGCCAGTCTGTCATATGCTTCAATCAACTATAATTCGTATATAATATAAATAAGAGAACAAGGGTGTGAAACTACGACACGGTTAACAGGAAAGCAAAAACATTAAATTGGGATGCGTACCTTGCTGATGGACGAGGCTCTGATCCTGAACGAGAACGAGATGCAGACCTTGAACGAGATTTTGAACGACGAGAAGATTTTGCTTTTGGGGACTTGCTAAACACGGATATGAATAAACAAACAAAATCAAGTTCACATTTAAATAGAAGTGAAACATAGTTTTCATATTCAATTTTCTTATTAATTTGAAAACTTTAAGTAATCAGTAAAAAAACAGAATCCAACCTCCGGCTCCTGCTGCGACTACGGCTATAGCTGCGGCTACGACTGCGACTCCTTGAGCGACTTGAATCATACTCCTTCACCTGTAGATAGTTTTTAAGTGAAGAGTAAAACACACCCAGAAAAACAGTGTTCAAAGCATAAATAACCATCGTCATATTAATTTATGACATACGCGTATAAATCCACGAGAGAATGCATTCCGGAACTCGGAGTCATCTAATTTCCGTATCTGTGAGCAAAAATGGTGAGCATTACATAATCATAGATGGCCACATCTTTACGTTATAACTTAAAAGAAATGACAACACAGCGTGGACAATCGAAAAAATACAGCATATTTCATGTCGTCATAGTTTGTATAGTCCACAATCCCTGTGGTACCTGAAATATAATCAACATCACCACATCAGAGTTGCTTCTGAAGTAGAAATATCTACATAAATTTCAATAATCAGGGTTATTCAAGAACGCTTAAGCTGATTAAAGCTTACCGCCGCCTTCCTTGAAAACTTGCGAAAAGCAAACATCTCCAGCTCGACGCATGTGATCCTGAAAAACATAAAGCGAGACAAAATTAGATTATAAAATATATATATATACATAAGTGTTACATAATAAAATCCATACTGACCTTAAGGTCTTGCCATGAAGCAGAAGAGGGTAACCCAGTGACCAAAACTACATTACATTACAAATATACATACTTGAGAACAACGTATTTCAAAATAAGCATGACAAAACAGAAACTTTCAAGCTGAAACTCGCACCTCGGTAATCGGATCTTTTAGAAACTCCATAAGCACCACGACCACCACCACCACCTCCACCGCCATAACTACCATGACGGTCAGTAGAAGATGAGTTGCCACGGCCACCATGAGCAAGTTCCACCTATTGATACAATAAATGCATTGTTTTGTGAACCGTCAGTAACATTACCAACCTAACAACTAATATGTTATATGGGCCTTGTATGTATGACCTACCCTTAATCTATGCCCATCAAAATCATAGCCATCACGACCCCGGATAGCATCCTCAGCATCACGAGCCTCTTCAAACTATAGAAAAAGACAAAATGAGAAATCAGAAAGAAGAAACACAAGGGGATTAGCAGTGTTAACTGTCAACACTAAAAAAGACGAAGATCACCTCAACAAAAGCGTAACCAGGGGGTCTTGGTGGGACTTTCAGATCAATGCGAGCGATTGGACCATACTGCAAAATTCGAAAAAGGTATATACATAAAACAAAACTTCCACATCTCCGATGTCAAACGTGAATACTTTGGCATTCCTTGGTGACTTTGTGTTACCCTTTGATCCATCCACAAATCTCTTACTTAAGTAAAAAAGAATAAAGGTTCTTTCCTACTAAAAAACAAGAGTCTAATATAGTTTTTCATCACCAAGAATGATATTCGAAGAACTATAATATAAATATCTTGAATTCTTACATAATTTTCCCCAATTATTCATTACATACACAATTCAATTGTTTATTGTTTTCTCAATGGTAAGTGGGTTTTTGACTTTCTCTCCGTACACTATAGCATTGGAACTTTATCTCCGTACACTGTTAACGGTAACAACACCACCACCGTCACCGGCCGGAGCACACCACCGTAGTGCCGCTACCACCGCCGGCCGGCTGCCCACCCCTACACCACCGGTGAGGTCCCCTCCTCTTCTCCTCTCTCTCTATCCCCCTCCCCCCTCTCTCTCTCTACCTCTCTCTACATACCGACCAACACGCCGGCCGGCGGAGATATAACCAACCACCAGCCAAACCCCTATCTTCTCCCCCTCTCATCCTCGCTCTCTCTCTCCCTCTCTCTCTATCTCCTCTCTCTCTCTCTGCTTGCCATCTCGACCACCCGCCGGCCTCAAAACCCAAAACCCGCTGCCACTGTGTCTCTCCCTGCTAACCGCCGGCCTGAAGCTCTAACCAGTTTGGCCGGAACCACCGCACCAGTTTGGCCGGAACCACCGCAGCCACCACTTCCCTCTTACAGACCATACGTTTTTTGGCGCCAATTTTTAAGACGATTGGAGGCAACAACTTGGACCAGACCAAAATATTTCCAGCAGGCATTGTTTGGAAGCAGTAACAGCCTCCCTTATCGATTCTCCGGAGCGGGTTCTCCGCTATTTTTCTTCCGACCCAGGTGCACTCTATCCTTGTTATATTCTTTTTAGTGGCAGATTTATTATATTTATTTTTATTATTATTAGTATTTTATAATTATCATTAAATACCCTAGTTGCTCACTATATTTTTATTATTATTAGTATTTTACAATTATCATTAGATACCCTAGTTTGTTGCTCATTATAAAGTATTACTTCGTCTATGCTATTTGCTGTCATTGTATGCTTGCCGTTGCATATTGTATAGCTTTGCCCTTTGTGTACTTTGTGTTGCCCATTGTTTGTTATCTTGTGGTTAGTTGTTAGTTGTAATCATAGCCAATAGAAGCAATGACTTTTACGTAAGATCATGTCCAAGGACGAGAGATGCAGGTAAAGGTAAAGCTAGAAGGTGTAGTTTACGTGTGGCGTCTTGGAACGTAGGAACTCTTAGTAGTAAATTGTTGGAAGTGATAGACGCACTCAAAAGACGTAGGGTACAGATAGCGTGCCTTCAGGAGACTAGGTGGAAAGGACAGAGAGCAGATGAGCGCAATGGGTATAAGTTGTTGTATTCCGGATCTGATGGGGCCAAGAACGGAGTAGGATTTTTGGTGTCTATAGAATTGCATAAGAATGTAATGGAGGTGACACGACACAACGACAGAATTATGGTGTTAAGGTTAGTATTAGGTGAGCAAGTAGTGACAGTGGTATGCGCCTATGCACCGCAAGTGGGACTAGGAGATCAAGAGAAAAGAGAGTTCTGGGATTGTCTAGATGTAGTAGTAAGGGCCATACCCAGGTAGGAGAAAGTTTTTATAGGAGGAGACTTTAATGGGCACATTGGTAAGGATAGTGATGACTCTGAGTTGGTACATGGGGGTTTTGGTTTTGGCGATAGGAATGACTCTGGTAGAGACCTTTTAGACTTCGCGACAGCTCATGGCCTAGGTATTATAAACTCGTTCTTTAAGAAGAGGGAATCTCATTTGATCACTTTTAGTAGCGGAGGACGTAACACGCAAATCGACTATCTTTTGATGAGGCAGGAAGATCGACGGATGTGGATGAACTGTAAGGTTATACCAAGGGAGACTGCAGCGACTCAGCACCATTTGCTCGTAGCAGACATAGCCCTAAAAGTAAGGTTAACCGAGGGGGAAAGGAAAACCAGACCCAGGACCCGTTGGGGAAACTTGAAGGGAGAAAAACTTATGATGTTTAGAGATAAGGTTAACTCGATGGCATCGATGCAACTAGGTGAAGACGCAAACCGGATGTGGGAGGATATGGCGACTACGATCACTACAGTGGCGAATGAGACGCTAGGGGTCACAACAGGAAAGACGAGTGGGCATAAGGAGTCTTGGTGGTGGAATGAAGACGTGCATACCAAAATAAAGGATAAGCAACAGAGTTTTAGAGATCTTTTGAGGTGCACAGATGAGGAGGAGCGGCTGAGGGTGAGGGAGTTATACAAGAAGGCAAAAAGGGAAGCGAAAAAGGCGGTGACCGAGGCAAAAAACACAGCCTATAAACAAATGTATGAACGTTTGGAAACAAAATAGGGGGAGCATGATATGTTCAAGATATCCAAAGCGAGGGAGCGAAGAAAACAAGATCTAGGAGTAGTAAAGTTTATCAAAGGAGAGGATGGACGTGTTTTAGTCAAGGCACATGACATTAAGTTCAGATGGCAAACCTACTTCCATAATCTTTTCAACGACGATAGGGCATACCAACAAGATAGCAGCAATCCCAGGACTCAAAGGCGACAACAGAATAATTGCTACTGCAGCAGGATCACACATGAAGAGGTGAGGATGGCACTTAGGAAGATGGGAAGAGGCAAGGCAGTGGGTTTGGACAACATACCGATTGAGGTGTGGAAGTGTTTGGGGGAAGAAGGAGTTCGATGGTTAACACTTTTGTTCAATCGTATTTTTAAGACTGGAAAAATGCCAGATCAGTGGAGGAGTAGTGTCGTGGTGCCGTTATACAAGAATAAAGGAGACGCTCAATGTTGTGGGAACTACAGAGGAATCAAACTGCTAAGTCACACTATGAAACTCTGGGAGAGGGTAATTGAAACTAGAATTAGAAGAGAAACTCAGGTTTCAGTAAACCAATTTGGTTTCATGAAAGGGAGGTCAACTACTGAAGCGATACATATTCTAAGAAGATTGATGGAAAAATATAGATCGAAGAAGCAAGATTTACATATGGTGTTTATCGACCTTGAAAAGGCATATGACAGTGTCCCACGACAACTGATTTGGGATAGTTTGGAGGGTCGAAGGCTACCTAGGAAGTATATAGACTTAATTAAGGATACATACGATAGAACAGAAACTAGTGTTCGCGCGCCTGTAGGGGATACAAACTTCTTTCCTGTGGAGGTAGGACTACACCAAGGGTCTGCGTTGAGCCCTTTTCTTTTTGCGGTTGTCTTGGATGAGTTGTCCAAGTCGATCCAGGAGACAGTTCCGTGGTGCATGCTTTTTGCAGACGATATTGTCTTGATTTCGGAGACTAAACAGTGCCTGAACGCGAGGGTAGAGGAGTGGCGTGTAGCTCTAGAGGGAAAGGGCCTAAGGATTAGTCGATCCAAGACTGAGTATCTACACTGCGATTTCAGTGGTGCAGCCGATGACGATGACACCCAAATCACAATTGAGGAGCAATTGGTCCCGCAGGTAACTAAATTTAAGTATTTGGGGTCGTTTGTACAAAGAGATGGTGACATAGATAGTGATGTAACCCATCGCATACAGGCGGGCTGGTGTAGATGGAGGGCAGCCAGTGGAGTATTATGCGATAGGAGGTTCCCAACTAAACTAAAGGGGAAATTTTATAGGGTAGCAGTTAGGCCCGCTATGCTATATGGAACAGATTGTTGGGCTATCAAGAAGACACAAGCGCGCAAGATGGAGGTAGCAGAGATGAGGATGCTGAGGTGGATGTGCGGACACACGAGGTTAGATCGGATAAGAAATGAGGTTTTTAGGGAGAGATTAGGAGTGGCTAGTATATCGGATAAGATTAAGGAGGGGAGGTTGAGATGGTTTGGGCATGTGAAGCAGAGGCAAACGACGGCACCAGTTAGAGCAGTGGAAACTCTTACTGTGGAGGGGAGGAGAGGAAGAGGCAGACCCAAACTGACATGGGATGAGCAGATTAGGCATGATTTACTAGAGTTGCATCTTTCTGAGGACATGGTCCAAGATAGGACTTCGTGGAGGCGTAGGATTAGGGTTCAGGACCTCTAGAGGATATTACAGTAAGGTCTTAGGTGTATTTTAGGGACGTAGGTTTTCTTATCCTTTAAGTGACTTTACCGGTGATTGTCTCCTTGTGTTTATGCCCTAATGATGTTGCATGCTATTATACATGATTTACACTATATTGTGTCACCCTTATCACTTTCTTGGTATTGGTCTTGCTATTGGTGACTTCTTTTTCTATATTCTTTGACTTGGTGTATTGGCATGCGGTTCGTTTTGGAGCTGAGGGTCTCTCTGGAAGCAGCCTCTCTATCCCTAGGGATAGAGGCAAGGTCTGTCTACATCCCACCCTCCCCAGACCCTATAAGTAGCTTTGCTATTTGTGGGATTTACTGGGTATGGTTGTTGTTGTTGTTGTATTGTTTTCTCAATGGTCAAAGTGGCTGAAACGAGTAAAATTATATAGATTAATAAAACCATGAACCATGAGACACCACTTCGGAATCGAACAATTAGAACAACAATAAAATCATGTAATTGCAAACTCATTTACCTTGTAAAACAAATCTTCCACTTCCCGCTCACGAATATCACCAGGAAGATTACCAACATACAGCGTTCTGCTGGAGCGACTCATTGTTTCTGGTAACAAAAACAACAAATCAGTAAATTAACAAAACAACATGAGATACAAATTCAAAACCAAACACTTATAGTAGATAATCAGTAAACAAGCCACAAATCTCCGTAACATTCTGATAAAAAATATGTCATATAACATTTCAAAAAAAAAATCAATATTTAAACTTTAACCTAGCGTAACCAAAGCATGAAACTGATACATGGAGTTACAAATTCAAAATCAAACAGCTCTAGCACCCAACGCGTAAACAAATCACAAATCTATGTAACGTTTTGATCGAAAATATGCTTAAAAAACATTTGAAAATGAAATTTCATGAACCAAAATTTAACCTAACATAACCAAAACATGAAATTGATACAGAGTTACAAATTAAAAATCAAACACGTCTAATATAATCGATGAACAAATCAAAGATCTCCATAACGATTCTATCAAAAACGACAAAGAACATTCGCAAATGAAATTTCACGAATCGAACTTTAACCTATCGTAACCAAAACATGAAACTGATACAGAGAGTTACAAATTCTAAAATCAAACACATCTAACACATAATCAGTGAACAAACCACAAATCTCCGTAACGTTTCGATCAAAAATACGTCATATAACATTTCGAAATAAAAAATTCACGAATCAAACTTTAACCTAACGTAAGTAACCAAAACACGAAATTGATACAGAGTGTTGCAAATTCAAAAATCAAACACATCTAATTCATGATCTGATAATCAGTAAACAAATCACAAATCTCACTAACGTTTCCATCAAAAATATGTCGAATAACATTTCAAAATGTAATTTCACCAACAAACTTTAACCGAACGTAACCAAAACATGAAATTGATACAGAGAGTTACAAATTCAAATATCAAACAGTTCTAGCACCCAATCAGTGAACAAATCACAAATTTCCGTAATGTTTTGATGGAAAATATGCTTAAAAAACATTTGAATATGAAATTTCAGGAATCAAACTTTAACCTAAGGGAACCAAAGCATGAAACCGATACAGATAGTTATGCAAAAAGTAAACACATCTAATAAATAATCAGTGAACATACCACAAATCACCGTAACATTCAATCGAAAAAACGTCACATAACATTCGAAAATGTAATGTCACGGATCAAACTTTAACCTAACGTAACCGAAGCATGAAACTGATACATAAAGTCACAAATTCAAAGATCAAACACATCTAATAGTACTAATACATAATCAGTAGACAAATCACAATCTCCGAAGCGTTTCAATCAAATATATCTCATAAAATTTGATACAGAAAGTTACAGATTCAAAATCAAACAGTTCTAGCACACAATCAATAAACAAACAACAAATCTCCGTAACGTTTCGATCGAAAATACGTCATATAACATTTCAAAATGAAATTTCACGAATCGAACTTTAACCTAACGTAACCGAATAACGGAAACATGAAATTGATATAGAAATACATACAGTATTCGTACGGAAGTTCGTTAATGGTTAACAGTATGAAGTACGATTGAAAAATGGAGCAACTTACCTTTGAATTTGTGACAGATCTGGCCGCAAGTGTCGTTAGGGTTCAGAGAAGAAGATGAGTGGAGTTGTTAGGAAGTCTTGTAAGATGGAACTGTGTGGTTAGATCTAACGGTGGAGATTTCAGCTTCGGATATTGCCTATTGGTGATGGTTTTTTGAATTGGCCCAAACTAGGTTCTTTGGGCTATGGTTGTCTATGGTTGGCCCAAACTAAGAGTTGTTAGGAAGTCTTGTAAACTAGAGATAGACATAAATGACCTGTTTGGGCCCTTCAACCGGTTTCTAACCTGACCCTAACTTAGGGGTGTGCATGGGTCGGTTTGGTTCGGTTTTTACTATTAACCATAACCATAACCGCTAGTTCGGTTATGGAGTTTTGGTAACCATAATCATAACCAAACTTCGGTTACGGTCGGTTATGGTTCGGTTTTCGTTAATTTCGGTTAAGTAACCATTTGAAATAAATAGGGTTGTGCACGATTTGAACTTAGCTTGAGCCTATTTTATAAGATAACGGAGACTAAACTTTTTTGTTAAACTACCGATTTAGGGTTCTTTTTAATAAGGTAATTCTCAAACAAAAACAATTATGGCCATAACACCTTAGTTCTTTATCAAAATAAATAACATCTACATCAAAATCATTTTGTTACTAACATACTTTTATCTTACTAAAAACCCTCTATATGGTTTTGTAAAACACAAATCCATTATGTAAAGTTAACATCACAATTCGGTTCGGTTTTGGTTATATCGGTTAACCAAAGCTTCATAACCATAACCATAACCGATTGAGCGGTTATACAAAGTTTCAGAACCATAACCATTGGTTATATTGGTTATCGGTTATTAGTGGTTTGGTTATGTCGATTATGGTTCGGTTATCGGTTATGGTAGTTAATTTGCTCACCCCTACCCTAACTAGTGGTGCACAAAAAACCCGAACCCGGACCCGAAAATAAAACCCGGAATCGGGTATTATAAAACCCGGGTTTTTATACCCGAAACCGACCCTACCCATAGGGTAGGGGTTGGGTATGCATTTATGTTATAAAACCCGAACCCGGAACCGAGTTTTTTTTATACCCGTTTTCAACCCGGGTTTTACGAGTACCCGGCTTCAACCCGGAACCGGGTTTTTTCAATACCCGGTCCGGGTTTCCCAATACCCTGTTTAGGTTTTTCCGTTTTTTTGTGTTTTTTCGAGTTTTGTACCTTGGTAACGGCTATATAGCCGTTAGAAAGTGTATTATGATCATTTGTTTGGTTTACATTGTATCTCTATACCCTATAAAAGGGGTCTTTGATGACGAACAATAAACGAAGACGATCAAATTATTCAAAGCTGTCTATGTTTATCATCTTATTCGATCCGGTTCAATGATTATTTAGGTGTCATGTATTTGTATGTTTTATGAAATAAAAAGGTTTTGCATTTTATATTTCTATGATTTATCCAAAAAAAATGAATACCCAAGGCATACCCGAACCAAACCCAAACCCAACCCGATCCATACCCGATCCTACCCGAACCCGAAAATAGGGTATTATAATACCCGGGCATTAGAAAACCCGACCCGAACCCGGGTATGTAGGGTATACATTTTTTATATAAAACCCGGACCCGACCCGGGTATTGTCAATACCCGATTTTGTAGAACCCAATCGTATCTGAACCCGGTTCCATACCCGAAACCGGGTATTCAGAAAACCCGATGTGTGCACCACTAACCCTAACCCGATTTTGAAACTGGTTTGCCCAAACCGATTCTAACCCGACCCTACCTGCCAAGTTGGATACCGGTTTGTACTCTTGTCCTTGTAATCGGTTTATGTCTCAACTGATTTGAAAACCATGTCAAAAAAACCGATTTCATCCCAACCCAAAGTTGACGAACGTGGTTCGGTTTATAACTCGAACCAGTTTTAAAAAAATATACACCTCTATTTTAATCAGATAATAATTAAATCGTAAATTTAGGTTTGAAGCTAGAAATCTTGTTTCTAGTAACATTGAATATAAAACATTTCATAATCATGTTAAGTTAATGATGATGTTAGAGTTAATTTTTTTTCAACAAATTTCTTCAGTCGTATAAAAATATGAATTCCTCGTAATTGACTTACATACCCTAAAACCAATTTGTTTGTTTCAACCTCCTATGCCAAATTGAATGAAGAACCAAATGGAAATAAAGTTAGATTACATTTATACTCCAATAGTTTCAGGGTTTGTTTCAATTTTAATCCACACAACTAACACCATTAGTATAATTTAGTTAAATTCATGTGAATGATGATATTATCTCTGCACTTAAATTGTTATTAAAACTAGTTATTTTCCGCCCGCGCGTTGCGGCGGGACCCAATGACTACAAAAGGCGTGTCAGCAACGGCAAACAGATACCGAATATCAAAACATAAATAAAATGACATGGTAAAGATAGTCATTCCGTCATAAAAATGATTTTAAATAACCTAATATATAATAATAGGACTCACACGTCCTACACGTTGGAAATTCGGTTGTTTTCAGTTCAGTTATTACGGTGCTAACACGTTAAAATATGGATGAGCTCGGTACCGGTAACGGCAGTGAAAGTACCGATCCAGAAAATCATCGAAATTAGGTACCGGCATCGAAAATGCTCGGTACAATACGGTATGGTATTTGAAGGTAAAAATCAATAAATACAGGTATGGTGCTAGACCGGTGTTGAACCGAAAGTAACGATTCTGAAAACGCCAAAAGGTGGGTACCAAATTGGTACCGAAAATGATTTGGTATAGTAAATTTGGTACCGATACGATACCGGTTCGTTTACAGGATTTGATACGATTTGCTCATCAATATTCTAAATATCCAAGTTAATTTTACATGCTACAATTCATTCATTACAGAAAAAGACAAAAAAGAAAGCAAAATAAGTTGTTGTGTATATAAAACATCATTCAAACGAAATACAGTTTACTTACTGTGTGTATGAAAAGTAATCTAAATGGTGCAATTACTTGCATTGCTGCGTTGCTACAGGATTTGATGAGCCCGTTACCAACCGGTACCGATAATACTGGTACCGAAATCCCCAAAAGTGGGTACCGGTACCGAATATACCTAGTATGGCATGGTTCGGTACAGGTCGGTATTGGTACGGCACCGGTATTTGAGGGTAAAAACCGGTGAATACCTGTGCGGAACCGGTACCAAAAATACACCGGTTTGATAAATTCGAGACCGGTACCTATACCCGATACCATTTAATTTTAAATAATTCTAATCTAATTTTAATATGAATTTAATAATAAATCCACGTACTGTTCATTATGTTTCCTTTTTATCATATTGAATTAAGTGATTTAAATACTATAATAACCCCCCCTCCCCAGCCCACCACACACACACCACCCCCACCCCCACCCTCATATGCAAGGCCGGTCCGGAGGGGGTGCGGGGTGGGCGACGACTCATGGCACAAATCCTCCGGTGCCCGAAAATTTAGTTTTTAATTAAATTACGTTGTAGAACTTAGAATATATAAGTACTGAATTGGAAAATGACGTGGTGAGGCGTTTGGTCTGATGGTTCCCAAGTCACTTTATTAGCAAGCAGACCTTTGTTCTGCTCCTAATAGCGTCATTTTTACTGGATTTTTTTTCTTAATGTTTATTATCTATGCACTAAATGCAAATGACATTAATTGACTAAATTTGTATTACATTAAATCAAAATGGGAATCATAGTTACTTCTCAAATCTAGTTTAAAAATGGTTATTTATATTAATTTCTTAAAATATTATTCAATCTACAATTAGTTTTGTGTGTTTCATTTTTTTATGAAAAAAGCCTTATTTTGTTTTTTTTTTCTTTCAACTCTGTCTATTTTCTAAATAAATTTGGATAGGTTACGATGGTTTTACATGATCGTGAATAACGATTTTTAAAGTTACGATGTAACTATTCCGTATTTTCTGAATTTACCCTTACAACGTGTTCTCTTTCTACGTTTCATTGTCCAAAAGCGCGTGTGATGTGCATTTTATCTACGTTTCCACGTAAAAAAACTGTCTACCGCAACATGCGGGTGATTCCACAATTTTTTTATTTATTTTCATATATTTAAAACTTTTTTGTATATTCTTTAAAAAAAGTTTATATTTTAGGGGCCCGCATTTTATCTTTGCACAGGGCCCATAGATTTTCGAAGATTTTCGGAGACGGCCCTGCTCATATGTCTCTCTTTCTCTCGTTTTAGCACCACCACTGTCACTTATCATCATCGATCATGTGTTTGGTGAAAAAAGTTATCAAGAATAACTTTGTGATCAAATTTGCAAGTGAGGTAGTGGGTTAGTTTAATTTGTGTAATAAATATATTATAAAAGCAATAAAATGACACGGTTGGTTACGAAGAAAGTCCTTGATCCTTGGGGATCTCCAAAAGTTACAAAAGCTCACCAAAAGGCCCACCCATGGGTTTTAATTAGTTAAAAAAACATAACCCAACCCTACCCCCCCCCCCCCCCCATTACGTATGGCAGCCCCACATCTACCATAATTTCAACTTTGTGCCTTAAAAACACCATCCCACTTTGATTTGTTGCTCAGATCTTGCAATTTGTGGCTTTCTTGATCGATTTCAATACCCCTTAACATTTACAAGTAAGTTTTCTCTATCAATTTTGATGTTTCTTATGATTTAAAGATTAGGGTTTTGATTAGACGCATGATACTAATAGGAATTCCTGATAAATCTGATTTATGTGATGTTAAACATGCTACAACAAAGAAACAAGGTTAAAGGATGATCTTAAGCCTGTTTTTAATAAGAGATGAAAGGTTTCAGCTTCCGTCCATATTTTATTGCCGAATTGTATCAGCTGTAACGTGATCAAAACTTAACTAAAACGTTTGGTTCTTTAGTCTAAAACGTAGTGTTTTGAAATACGCTTCAAAATTCATTGGTTTCATAATTTTTCGACAAGTTTAAGTCAATCAAAAGATTTTTATGGTATTAACGGTTCAGGTTGCGTATTCCTACAGAATTTGTAGCCTGTTACGAGAGTTATAACTTGGCCTGGGATTGGACTTAATATTTGAAATTTTTCACAGTTGATAGTCCTAGGAGGTTAGAAAATTCTCCAACTGTAATTTCGTAAAAAGGATTAATGGGGAGCTTTAAATAAATTATACCGTAAACTGTTGACAGAGTGTGACGAATCAGACCTATGTGTACTATATGATTTTTAGTGTTTTTTATGTAAACTATTAGGTTTTGAGAAAATTAAACAAGGTCTACTCAACTTAGGGACATGTCTCATAATTTAATTGGGATTTTTATAGTACGTTTACCATTTTAAATAAATTCCGAAAAACAGCTCTAAAACTGATATGAAACTACGTAAGCTGAAACATGATTTTGTGTTTGTTATTGCTTGTGTTAGTAGATATAAAGTGTCTATGCATGATTAAAACTTAAGTAAGCGTGATACATAATATGAGAGGTACACCTACTCATAATCACACAGACGGATAACTAAGCGTCAACGTGTTGCATATTATGTGGTAATTACGTATAGAATTTAAGTGTGCACGATTTAACTAAAACGGTAACCATATCAGGATATGGTTGACCACTGCTAGTACAAATCATTTAATATTCCTAGTCGAGCAAAACTAAGGTGAGTTCACAACTCTTTACTAAAAGCACGCGTCCCTAGTTTGGGACAACACACTTACTTCCTTGGTTTGGTAAACACATACGGTACCCCTAGTTTGGGGCTACACACGCATCCCTGGATTGGGATCACATATACTCTACTATCCTGGGATGTGGGAATAGTACACTTAACTAAACGCAAACTATATCTGGAAGTCCCTACACATTTTACCGATTAGTATGTCGGGTTGGCAAGCGGGGTATTAGTTGATAGCTCTATTAGGTTCGACAAACCTCACACCGTGTTGGGAGTCGGGCGTGAACTATTGACCTTTTCATTTCATCAATGTGGATAGACATTGATAAGGGCACAAAAACTATAATGTCAGCATTTTGTACACATAGTTTAGTTGTCTTGGTGAGGGTTTGCTACCCGAGTCATGGTTTATAACGCTTTTGCATGTGAACTTACCTTACGCTTAACTAAAATTGTGAGTTCACCAACTTTATGTTGACACAATATTGCATGCTTTGCAGGTCGTTAGGTACAACTACACGAAGGCATGCATTTGAGGAGTGTCGTGGGTCATCAAACTTTACATTTTACTTATGCTACGAACTTGTGGTTTTTTATTTGTTTCTAGATTTTTTAAACTTTGCTTTCGCTGCTAACTTAAACTTTGTTTTGGACTTTTAAACTTTGATCACTAATCGTGTTGATTGTGATGATTTTATAACTTTAATAATTGGTTCAACATTAGTGGCTGGATCTTGGTCAGTCACATGCCTCGCGATAAAACCCCGCATGTGGAATTTAAGGGTGTGACATATACTCCTTCTAGTTGATCATTATTCACCACTCCTTTTATCTCTCTTCAGCAGAAGTTCAAAGGTAATCCTTTTTCCCTCTCGAATTTTCACTTTTTTCTATATTTTTTGAATGTTTGATCATGGAAAAGAAGATGATGTCACACCCCAACCGATGGCGGAAACATCAGAGTGAGGCGAAAATGAGATTGCAAGAGACTTCATAACACTTTTATGATAAGTATTTAAATAACGATGTTTCATTTCATTGTAAAATCAAAGTACATTGTTTGGAACAAATACAACAAAGGAACATGAAGCAAAATAAAACAACAATACAAAAATTAAAATGGGTTTCTAGTTCATCCTACTAGATTCCATTCATCATCATCATCATCAAATTCCCGCAACACGTATTAAAATATAGTTCAACACAAAAGTATTGGCGAGTATGCAAGTTTGATTACTAGCATAAGTATAAAAGTTTAAACGAATCCACATGGCATAATTGTTAACTTAAAACTAACATACAACACCAGCATGCAACTATACATGTCAACCAAAGATTCCTGCTAGCGTAATCTAGTCATAGCAATGAATAAACCGTTTTGTTTACTTAACATGACCTCAAGAGTATGGGCGGTGCGTTAATCCTATAGCGCTATACATGTTAAGGGAGGCTCGTACGAAGTTAATGACAAGTATAATGCATAAAAATTCTAGCCTAGAAGAGTTCAAGTATAACATATTAAGCATGTATGTTGGATTGTTTGTTTATAATTTAAGCATAAAGTATGTGCTTTGCGTGTGTTTAATAGCATATACGTATTGCACCCAAAAGTGTAAAAAGTAAAAAGGGAGTCATGTATACTCACGGTTTTGCTAGCCTTCCGATTAATCCGTGAGTTTGACGAACGTAGGAGTTGGAACACCGATGTTACCCTACAATAGGGAGACGAAGGTGTATGAATATTCAGATTTTGCCGAAGGAATTGGATTTGGAATTCAAGTACGAAAAGTATGTATACACGAAAATATATATCTCGTCTAAGTACTCGTTTTGACACTAAGTTTTTATGTGATTTCATGGGTCCTAACTTGCCCACTAGAATCATAAACGAGAAATTTAGAACAAAGATAAAATAACCTAAGTTCATAACACCTAACCATAAACCGGTTAGTATCATGAATACGGCTAAAATATATATATTTTATATATTATATTATATAATATTATTGTATTTGGTCTATCATGTATTATCATAAATATCATGTAGGTCAAGCATGGATGTATGTATACCTCTTTGTATGAATTCACCAAAGCACAAAGTTTATCAACATAGTTGATAAACTCGGTTGGTCATGAATAAGAACAACATAAACTAACAAATTTTGTCAAGTAGCCAAGTAAAATCAACCCGGGGTTCCATACCCATCATGATAAATGTTGGAGGTGCGGCGGGGTTGCGTTACTTTGAGTCTTGGAAGCTACTTGGATGAACATAACAAGGTAACAAGTGAGGTAGTGGAACTAGTTTGAAAAGCCAAGGCTCCCACAGTTCATACTTCTACCAAATTACAAGTTTATCCATATTAAAGATGGTGAACCTTGGATGGTTTCAACACTTGGAACATGTATGAGCATAGTTTAAAAGAGTTCTTAGACTTGTTTCTTGGTGGAAATCAACCACAACACAAACCCACAACTATGAAGTTAGTTGTGAGCTTGGTAGGTACAAGATTCCACCAAGTTTTAATCAAGAAATGTAATGTATAAAAACATGAACAAAAACAAAATTTTAACTCCACTTTGGACCTCAAATGTGGTGAGGTTTCACCTCAGTTTGCCATGAAAAACTTATGAAAACCTTCCTAGAGGTTGTCCAAGTAGAATGGTAGAAGAAAACACGAAGAAATAAGAAGAGAAGTGAGCTAAAAATCACTTAGAATGCTTGTAAATTTATGCCCAAAGTTTGTAAATTTAGAGAGATTATAAGGATATAGGAGTGATTTAAGTGTTTGGAAAGTGTTTAGGAGTGAAAAAGGGCTATTATTTATAGGATGGGATTAGGGTTTAGGTCATTAATGAAGTAGGAAGTGATTGGGTGTTGTAAAAAGGTGAAAAAGTAGGTAAAAGGCGACTGTTTGCGTTTTCTACCCATAACCCGTTGCCAGCTCCGTTCGTGCAGATGAGAGGTTCGTGTAGATGAGGGGCGTTCATGCAAAAGAGGGTTCATCCGTGCGAAAGAGGGTTCATTTGCATGAAAGGTGGTTCATTCGTATGAAGGAAGGTAGGTTCATGCGAGGGAGTGCATGTTCGTGCTAAGAGGTTGGTTCGTGCGAAGGAAACAGGTCCGCACGAGGGGGTCTTGGTCCGCACGAGGAGGTCTTCATCCGTTCGAAGGCTATAAGTTGGGTCATTGTCACGTATTTTAGCCAGTTTTAGGAATTTCAAGCATAAAAGTGTAATGTATGAGTGTATTGCACATATAATTGATGTTTCAAATATTCCAAGTATTGGTTTTTGCGTATAAACATGTATTCAAGATTGCAACGTCTAACATAAGTATGTAACGTGTATAAGTATAAAATAATGGAGTTTCATTATGATCAACTCCCCGGATTACAATGTTGGGAAAGGAAATACGAATACGATACAATTACAAGTTTCCAAAAATAGAAATACAATTACACTTTCTAAATAATGAAAGTACAAAAATGCGAAGCGTTACAGATGACACGTTCAACTTTATTGGATCTGAGAGTTAGTGAATTGTGTGTATTTTTTTTATAAAAATAGTTTGAAATTTAAGAAGTAATCAATCGAACAGTCATAATAAACACACTATCATATACACTATTGGATTTGGGAATAATTGTCAAAGATTCATATATTAATCAATTGTTCAAATACAATCAATGATACAAAAGTACCCCCCTCACTAGGTGAATTCTCTCTCTAAGTTCTTCCAATTTTCAGCTCTTAGAGTTACATTTACAAGTTACAATTTGAACTATTTATAGAGCAGAGAACTGCTTGTTACATCCCCATGGAAGCGACCTGAAACAACCTAATAAATGATGTAATTGTCAGCAGTTGCCCAAAACTGCTAGACAGTTAAGTTTTAAACACTAAAAAATGAAATTGTTGTAAATACAAAGATACAACTGGGATTCCAAAACTGATGGAAAGATTCCAACGCTATTAGAATCTTGTACAACTAGTCCTGTTGACTTAGGCTTCTAGTCCTATAGTCTTGACTTGTTGACTTCAATTGACCCAACACTTTTCATTCCGGCATTTTTGTGCTTTGTCTTCTTGTTTCTTCTAAGCAACAGTTATGTTCCAGTAGTTTATGTGGTTGTTTGGAAAACTTTCAAAGGGGGGAATTTTTGTACCTTGATATGTATTCCAACTTATTCCATCAGGAAAGGAAGATGGTTTCCCATGGGTTTTGGCTTTCATCTATAGCAGATCTTACATAACCCATCAATTTCCCCTTAGATATGCTGATGCCAGCATCTCTCTTATTTGGTCTGTTTTTTATTCTCTTATTTTGTTAATTAGAGATTCAAAACAGATTT
Source organism: Helianthus tuberosus (assembly GCA_030545235.1). Classification (NCBI taxonomy): domain Eukaryota; kingdom Viridiplantae; phylum Streptophyta; class Magnoliopsida; order Asterales; family Asteraceae; genus Helianthus; species Helianthus tuberosus. Next base: position 106,176,004 of record CM060414.1, on the reverse strand, counting down.
GTTTGAGTGTCCCTCTACACACTGAAGTTGTCTCATTGTGGTCAACTATCCTGACCATTAAAAGAACTCAACATCATACCTTTAAATCCGTAAGTGCTTGTTTTCTCTCAATCTTTGGGTTGGGGAAGATTGGAGGCTACCCTTTAGATCTCAGTTGAACAAAGTGGTATGAGACTTGATGTCTGCAAAATGCAACATATAAATTACATCAAATGAGGCATAAACCAACCTTTTTTAGTAATAATGTCGGAAAAAGCACGTTTTTTTCTTCCTTTTGAATTTACAGGACCAAATGAGCTTAAAAGAACAAAAGGAACAAATAAACAGCCAAATACCAACATAAATACAAGAATAAGGAATAACGTGACATGCCTGACCCCTCGGCAGAATCTCCCAAAGCAAAAACAAGAAGGCAGAAGCTGACCATGGGGTTGTGCCCAGCTCACCACGGGGCGTGGTCAGCCCTGACAAGAAGACAAAACCTGTGGAAGCTTCTACGCCCACCACGGGGTCGTGCCCAGCTCACCACGAGGCGTGGTCAACGCAAAGATACGCAGAATCTTGCCAAATCTTGATAGTAAAGATACGGTACTAACCACGGGGCCGTGTTGGGCCCTCTGCTGACACTTGCAATTAATGAACAAAGAGAAAATGCTGACCACGGGGCCGTGGCCAGAGCTTTGTACTGGTTATAAATAAGGGTGCTTGGCTCACTTCAAAGGCATCACTTGGCAAACCACTACTCTCCCACTTTGCCACCACTCCACCACCACTACACCACCAACACCTACCACCATCATCCATCATCCATCTTTAGAGTGTGTGGTAGTCTCGGGATCTAAGATTGATAGTAAGAGTTCTTACCAATCAAAGGCCATGTTTGGCTAAGCCTCTTACATCACTTGGTGAAGACAAGTCTTTTATGTATTACATTTGATTTTTAATCATTCGGCACTTTTTATTTGGTTTTGTATTAATGACTTTAATAACTAGTTTCTTATGTTGAAGGTGAATTTTCTTTATCATTTGTCCGTGGTGTCTTGGCATTACTTTACTGTCTATATAAAGTAAAAGATTTACACCATTCATGTCTCTACGGTCTATATAGAGGCATGTTGGCTACCTGGTCAGGGGTTAATGGAATGGTTTAGTAAGGTTCTTGCCTTGTTCAGTATATAGATCCTGCAAGGACCTGGTTCAAGCTTACTAGGACCTCCTTCAATACCCACTGGTATTGGATGGCGGGGGTGCGAATGGCTTGAACCCCTCATATGTAAACTACTATTAATACATTAAACCGGCTACTTGGGATTGTATCCCTGCTGACTCAAACCACTTAGCCGAGGGTAACGTCACCTTCAAAAGAGGGGCCTACCACTTTTCGCATTAATAACTTAATTAGTTATCTTTCAATATTCCGACCCTTTTGGGATGGTATCCTTGCTGACTCAAACCACTGGGTTGAGGGTACCGTCACCTTCAAAAGAGGGGCCTACTACTATAACTAAGATAATCTCTTAAAAAGTCTGAAAGTGCAAAAATCATCAAAGGATACATTAAAGACGAGTCGGATCCAAGTGATTCATCTTGTCTATCTGTTTTTTTATTTTATTTTTATTTATGCATTTTTAGTTTTTAGTTTTCATGTTTTAAAACTCTTTCTCAAAAATTTTAGATTGATTAGACATTGAGGATAAACCGGTATTAAAAGCTCTTGTGTCCTTGGACGACCTCGGTATCTTACCAATGCTATACTACGCTCACGATGGGTGCACTTGCCCAAGTGTGTGTTTACTGTTAGTAGAATATCGTGTTTTATAAATTTAAAACTTGACTAATGTGAAAATGGGCTTAAAATATCAATAAAAATATATCACGCCGAACGCACACCAAGTTTTTGGCGCCGTTGCCGGGGACACAAGGATTTTAAGAAAGCTTAAAATCGACGACCTAATCATTTTTCAAAACCTTTTTAAAACTGCGCACACATTTTTACATTTTTAGGAACCTTTTGCATTACAGTAGTCTGAACACGCCCCCGTGCTGCATAAAAATAACAAAAACACCTAGATACAGAGTCTGAACACGGGGTCGTGCTCACTGAACACGCCCCCATGCTGAACCAAACCAATAATAAATTTTAAAACACCCAGATACAGAATCTGACCATGGGTCGTGCTCGCTGAACACGGGGCCGTGGTGATCCTCTGTTTCCGTTTTTATTTTGTTTTCTGGTCCCGAGACTCTTTTATGGTCTGCTGAGTGATTCTTATGGATCAATACTCAGGAGGTTACAACTACCAGTATGGAGAGGATGATTATGAAGAAGAGTATTGTACCATTTGCGGCAATCCTCACTCGGTACAATATTGTGACCTCTTCGAACCATCCACTTCGTATACATACCATGAGGAACCTAGGTACGAGCCAACCACTTCATACACATACTATCAAGAACCAAGCTATGAACCTTCTCCCTCATACTCATATCTTGAAGACCAAGGTACGAACCTTCTCCATCATATACTCACTATGAGGAACAATGGTGCGAACCACCTCCCTCATGAGTATTATGAAGAACCAAGGTACGAACCTTCTCCATCATATACTCACTATGAGGAACAATGGTGCGAACCACCTACCTCATACGAGTATTATGAGGGCCAAGGATCGAAATTCCGCACTCAAGCTTTTGGGATACTTATCCCGCTCACTTTGACGAACCACCAACTATCCTCCCCGTAGCCAAAAGAATAATAGAACATCTCAAAACTATCGAACACTACATAAAAGAATCCCGCGCGAGGGAAGAGGTAGTTTGCACTAAAGAGGTAATAGTAGAAGAGGTAAAAATGGAAGAACAAGTAAGTGAAAAACCGACGCATGAACCAAACAACGAAAAAGGTAAGTCCGAAAACGCTAATCTTCAAAAAGAGTCTAATTTTCAAGAAATTAATCTCTTAACACCTTCTTCCGGAAACCATTGTTTGGTACCTACTCATGCTAAGTTTTTAAAATAGTTAAACACTAACACTAAAGTTGACGAAATGGTAAACATTAAGTTAACAAATACCAAACTACGCTAATAAAAGATGATCCTTTTGAACTAACATTACACCGGTTCCATGTTTCTTTCAAAATTCCTTTATTAGTAATATTACAATTGATAAAGATCTTTGTGTTAATATAATGCCAAACTACATTTTTGAAAATTTAAGTATTAGTGATTTTTCTCCACCTCAAATACCCATTTTTCTTTCTAATCAGAAAATAATAAAATCAATGGGAGTAGTTGAGGATGTGTTAGTCCAAACAAATTAAACGGTAGTCCCAACCGACTTCATCATTCTTGATGACGCTCCACTTGTGTTGGGACAACCTTTTGTGAAAACCCATAAAGCTTTGATTAGCCGGAAGCAAAACAACCTACCCATTCAATTAGGGGCATGCAAAAGGTATGTCGATCTTGAACAATCAATGAAATATCCAATTGGCAATGACGACCCCCTAATTAAATATGAGCCAGAACCACCCGATAAGGTGGGTCTAGCCAAGGACCCTTATAAACGTGGCGCACCACGAAGGCATTCCGCGAAACTATCCTTAGTTTTAGATTAGTTTAACTTTTATGTTTTCTAGTTTAGTCTTACTTTTCAAGAATAAATCACACTCGAAAAGGTGGATATTGCCAAAGGGACGTTAAAACCGCACCCCATGCATGAAAACAGAGCATTCCGTCAACTTTTCCATCATTTCAGCATCTGCAGCACGGGCTCGTGGCCACCCAACACGCCCCCGTGCCCAGGGTTCTACAGAAAAAATTTCTAACAGGTAACTGACCACGGGCCGTGTCCACTGGGCACGCCCGTGGTCAACTTATGGTAACTTTTTGTTACTGGTAGTCTGACCACGGGGCCATGCACAGCCCACCACACCCCGTGTTCAGCTACCCGATAACATAAAATCTTGTTTTTAACCCACTTTTACACATTTTAATCAACCGAAAAACTTATTTTTGGGACACATTGAGGACAATGTGTAATTTAAGTGTAGGGGGATGCTAAAACCTTGAATCTTACAAGTCCTAATAACAAGCCTTACACAAAAGTCTATTGGAACCGCTAATCACCCCAAAAAAAAATTCAAAAATTTTCATTTTTTTACTTGTCTTGGTTTAATTTGGGAATTACAAGTTCTAAAAAGGTTATATTTTTATAAATTTACAACCGATAGCGTTGTGATAAAAAGAACCAAATAAGAAATTATGAAAAGGCATGACAAATCTAATTAAAATTTGATTATATATACTTGATCACATTATAAACCCATTCCCACAACAAGTGAGTTTTGAGCCTTTATTGAGTATACATGCATATATCTTTAAACTAAATGCTCATTTTTCGTTTCTTGTGTGAATAGCCGCTTGGTTCTTACGACTCTAGAACTTGCCAAGACGATACATTCCCGGTCCTTACCAACTCGAACCCAAGTAAGTAAATGATGGAGGCATTAGGGCTAACCCATTTTTCTTTCAAAACCATTATTTTTCATCTTTTTTATCACCTACCCAAAATCCCCCTAGTTAACCCCTTTGAGCCTAAATCTTTTCGTTTCAAAACCCACAAAACAAACACCCTTTACCCACCAAAACCTTTTTCTTTTCAAACCCCTTTTGTTTTAGTAAAAAGCTCGGTTATCTTATGACAAAAAAAATTGCAATAACCAAACAAGTTCCTCAAAAATCTTTTTTGAATATGCTTAGTTTAAATAAATATAATAAAAAGGATTCACGACAACCGACGCTTTTTACGCTTTTCGCCATTTTACTAACCACTAACCAAAACCACCTACCCTTAGCCCAAGCCTAACCCTTCCCCAAAGTCCTCTTGATATTTACGAAGGTTTATAGTTAAAAATGAGGAGAATTGATCGTTTGGCAAGCATATGGTAGAAGTAAGTTCCATGACGGTCTCGAGTGTTTCACAAAAATAAATCTTCGGCCGAGTGTTGAGTGATCTCCCGTAAGGTATGTGAACTTGTATATAAATGGAATTTTAAAGAGGTATGTTATGCCCAAATAAGTAATTTTTCTTATAAAATGTTCTAAATAAATCATGACAAATAGGATTGTAAATAAAATAAAAATAAAACCCAATAAAAGATATTGGATTCCCGACACTCAAGATGAGCCCAAAACTTCTCCTCTACCTCTTCCATTTGGGTGTGTAAGCCACATATTAAAGAGTTTTGATTGTGGACAAGCAAAGATTTAAGTGTAGGGGTATTTGATGTGTGCAAAATGCAACATATAAATTACATCAAATGAGGCATAGACCAACCTTTTTTATTACTAATGTTGGAAAAAGCACGTTTCTTTCTTCCTTTTGAATTTACAGGACCAAATGAGCTTAAAAGAACAGAAGGAACAAATAAGTAGCCAAATACCAACATAAATACAAGAAGAAGGAATAACGTGACATGCCTAACTCCTCGGCAACATCTCCCAAAGCAAAAATAAGAAGGCAAAAGCTGACCATGGGGCTGTGCCCAGCTCACCACGGGGCGTGGTCAGCCCTAACAATAAGACAAAACCTGTGGAAGCTTCTACGCCCACCACGGGGTCGTGCCCAGCTCACCACGGGGCGTGGTCAACACAAAGATACGCAAAATCTTGCCAAATTCTGATAGTACAGATACGGTACTGACCACGAGGTCATCCCCGCTGAACACGGGGCCTTGTTGGGCCCTCTGCTGACACTTGCAATTAATGAAGAAAGAGAAAATGCTGACCACGAGGCCGTGCCCAGTGGACATGGGGTCGTGGCCAGATCTCTGTACTGGCTAGAAATAGGGGTGCTTGGTTCACTTCAAAGGCATCCCTTGGCAAACCACTACTCTCCCACTTTGCCACCACTCCACCACCACTACACCACCAATACCTACCACCATCATCCATCTTTAGAGTGTGTGGTAGTCTCGGGATCCAAGATTGATAGTAAGAGTTCTTACCAATCAAAGGCCATGTTTGGCTAAGCCTCTTACATCACTTGGTAAAGACAAATATTTTATGTATTACTTATTTAATCTTTCGGCACTTTTTATTTGGTTTTGTATTAATGACTTTAATAACTAGTTTCTTATGTTGAAGGTGAATTTTCTTTATCATTTATCCGTGGTGTCTTGGCATTACTTTACTATCTATATAAAGTAAAAGATTTACACCATTCATGTCTCTACAGTCTATATAGAGGCATGTTGGCTACCTGGTCCGGGGTTAAGGGAATGGTTTAGTAAGGTTCTTGTCTTGTTCAGTGTATAGATCCTGCAAGGACCTGGTTCAAGCTTACTAGGACCTCCTTCAATACCCATTGGTATTGGATGGCGGGGGTGCGAATGGCTTGAACCCCTCATGTGTAAACTACTATTAATACATTAAACCGGCTACTTGGGATTGTATCCCTGCTGACTCAAACCACTTAGCCGAGGGTAACGTCACCTTCAAAAGAGAGGCCTACCACTTTTCGCATTAATAACTTAATTAATTATCTTTCAATATTCCGACCCTTTTGGGATGGTAACCTTGCTGACTCAAACCACTGGGTTGAGGGTAACGTCACCTTCAAAAGAAGGGCCTACTACTATAACTAAGATAATCTCTTAAAAAGTCTGAAAGTGCAAAAATCATCAAAGGATACATTAAAGACAAGTCGGATCCAAGTGATTCATCTTGTCTATCTGTTATTTTATTTTATTTTTATTTCTGCATTTTTAGTTTTTAGTTTTCATGTTTTAAAACTTTCTAAAATCTAGATTGATTAGACGTTGAGGATAAACCGGTATTAAAAGCTCTTGTGTCCTTGGACGACCTCGGTATCTTACCAACACTATACTACGCTCACGATGCACTTGCCCAAGTGTGTGTTTAGTGTTAGTAGAATATCATGTTTTATTAATTTAAAAGTTGACTAATGTGTAAAATGGGCTTAAAATATCAATAAAAATATATCACGCCGAACGCACACCAAGACCTGTTCTAGAGGATCCAAGCTCATTGTGGGATTTCTACAGCCTTGTCTTTATTTGTTTTAAACACATGTGTAACTTCTGGCATGTAGTATAACACGAAGAATTTTGTCTCATCACCAACTTTTGAACTCCAGTTGACATATTCATGCTTTTCTTTGATGGTGTTCCTGAATAAGTTCTTGCATTCTTGATGCTAGTTTTGGTGTTGGCTTTTTTCTTCCAGACGTTTCAAGCTTCCAGTTGGGAGGTGTTGCTTTGATTATTGGGTTAACAAGCATCCTTTTACCCTTTTCATTTCATCTAGCAGATTTTGAAGACTCCAATAGTTAAAGATATAAAAATAGTTAACTAGATTTTTAAGACAATCAGTACATTATTCTTTTGATGATTTTGCAACTTCTGGATCCTTCGAAGGTGTTATCAGTGAGAGCCTTTGAGATTCCTCAAACATATGTTGTTCATAAGCCCTGACCTCATTCATTCTTCTTTCCAAATTGTACTGAGCCTTTCTTTCAGTCATCTTTGATTGATTTGAAGTTAACACCAGGATTGCCTATTCTTCCATTCTTTTAGCATTTTCTAAATAGTCAATCTTGCCATCTATTTTGAGTAGAGGCAGATTTTTCAATTCAAGAATGAACTTTGAAGATGGAGGAAGATCTCTAGTTGTTTCAAAAGATACGGGTTTGAAACTTTCAGTGAAGGTAGCAGATGAAATTGGATTAGTTGTGGTTGCTTCAGTTGGTGTTGGTGAGGAATCTTCTAGGTCATCTTGTTGAACCAACTTTCTCTTTCTTGTGAAATGGACCAGTTGCTTTATTGGTTTGTCTAGAATTGTTGGTTCTGTGATACTATGCTTTTTACCAAGGGTTTTAGCAATAGTTGGTTTTGTTTTAGACTGTGCTTTTGGGTTGATCTCCTTGTCATTCTTGGTTGAGCTAAAGAAGTTCCAATAGTTTAAGTAACTTTACCTGGTCCAGCTGTTTGAGGTTTTACTCCAATTGTTTGACCATAGGCAATTTGAACTGCTGATTGAGCTTGTCTTCTTTTAGCTTCCAAATTTGAAAGTGTTTTGGCTCTTTGAATAACTGTTAAGGGTCTCATATCAATTTTCACATTTGTGCTTATCATCATATTTTGTCTTATAGTAATTTCTTCTGCTCTTGTCTTTCAATCCGATCCTTTACTAAAGCAACACTTAACCCTCTTTGATCTCTTTAAATTCATTAGTACTTTTAGCCAAATCAATGTCACCAACATATGGCCCTTTTTTCTTTTCAACCAAAGCAATTGTTCTTGCATTAACTGCTCTTTTTCTTGCTGCAATGGCTCAATCATTTATCATGTTTGGCTTTTCTAATCTTTCCCCTTTTTTGGCATCAACACATCCCTAAGGTTCCTACAACACGGGTTCAAGGATTTATTTGACAGAATGGTGGAGCTCCTGATGGGTGTCTAGTGTCGTATAGTTTTTAATATATATTTTTAGCCCCTTTTAACACTTTAGTCAAGTTTTAAATTTATAAAACACGATATTTTACTAACACTAAACACACGTATGGGCAAGTGCACCCATTGTGAGCTTAGTATAGCGATGGTAAGATACCGAGGTCGTCCAAGGACACAAGAGCTTTTAGTACCGGTTTATCCTCAATGTCTAATCAAATAAAAAATTTAGAAAAATATTTTAAACTAGAAAATGAAAACTAACTAAAAATGCTGAAAATAAAATTAAAACTAAAACAAATAGACAAGATGAATCACTTGGATCCGACTCGTTTTTTAGTGTAACCTTTGATGTCTTCCGCCCTTTTGCACTTTTTAAGAGATTATCTTAGTTATAGTAGTAGGCCCCTCTTTTGAAGGTGACGTTACCCTCAACCCAGTAGTTTGAGTCAGCAAGGATACAATCCTAAAGGGTTGGATTATTGGGAGATAATTAATTAAGTTATTGATGCGTAATGTGGCAGGCCCCTCTTTTGAAGGTGACGTTACCCTCAGCTAAGTGGTTTGAGTCAGCAGGGATACAATCCCAAGTAGCCGGGTTAATGTATTAATAGTAGCTTACATATGAGGGGATCAAGCCATTCACACCCTCGCCATCCAATACCAGTGGGTATTGAAGGGGGGTCCTAGTAAACTTGACCCAGGTCCTTGCAGGATCTATACACTGAACAAGGCAAGAACCTTACCAAACCAAACCATTCCCTTAACCCCCGACCAGGTAGCCAACATATCTCCATATAGACCGTGGAGATATGAATGGTGTAAATCTTTTATTTTATATAGACAGTAAAATAACGCCAAGACACCATGGACAAATGATAAGGAAGTTTCACCTTCAACATAAGAAACTAGTTATTAAAGTCATTAATACAAAACCAAATAAAAAGTGCGAAAAGATTAAAAAACAAAAGTATTACACTAAATGCTTGTCTTCACCAAGTGATATAAGAGACTTAGGCAAACATGGCCTTTGATTGTCAAGAACTCTTACTATCAATCTTGGATCCCGAGACTACTACACACACTCTATGATGGATGATGAATGATGGTGATAGATATGGGTGTTGTGATGGTGGTGGAGTGTGGGTGAAGTGGGAGATAGGTGGTATGTCAAGGGACGTCACACCCCAACCGATGGCGGAATCATCAGGGCGCGACACTAAGCGAAACAGATTGTCCATGAGTATCCATAGCAACTATTAATTACCAGATATTTAAAACGTCATGTCCCATACCATAACATATCTAAATAAAACAGTTATTACAAATAATTGTCTCATAAACAAGTACTGATCCGACAACTCAGATTTCAAATAAGATAGTTTGTTTGTTTGTTTGTTTCTAGACTCTTTCCTAGCCTTGATTTAATCACACAGCAAACAAGGCGTCCTAGCATCTTAAGCACCTGCCACATACGTTAAAGTAAAAGTCAATACACATAGTGTAAAGGTGAGCATACAAGTTTAATAATAGCATATAGAGTTCGAAATCGTTTACGCATAACGAGCACGTACTACGTGTGATGTGAAGCACGTAAGTTGTGACAACTCGTAACTTCGAGGTATAAATCGTTCGTTTCGCTCTTACAAATAAATATATATTTATTTATTTTTGATGAATTAAACTTATACTCATTTAGTTTATAGTGTGCAAATATGTAGTCGAAACCAAGCCCATTTGGTAATGAACCGACCGAACTGTTGGAATCCACTCGCGTAGCTCGGAACTTATGAAGCCCGAGCCATAACTTGTTTAATATATATATCATATTAGGGATGACTAGTTATACACTTACTATTAGTTGGATTATGTGTAAAATAAATTAATAATAATAATGATATACATGTTTGTATGTATGTGTAAAAGAAAAAAAAATATTAATTGAATGCAACGACAATTGCAGCCAATTGCTAGTGCAGCCCAAACACCCTCATTAATCGTTTAGCAGTCCAAGTTCCTTTGATTTTGGCCCAACCTAGGAAACCCCAACCGACCCCAACTCTAACCTATTGAAGGCTACGTATTTATGCATGATGATAGTATAGTGTAGGATCGATTTGACCGATCGAATGAGTCAATCTGAGTGTGTTTACACTATTTAGATGGCGGAAACATCTAAACAGCTTAGAATCAGTAGAAAAGAGTAGAAAAACAGATGAGATTCACTTTTAACACTTGTTCTCTGTTATATAATGACTTGAAAATCCGGCAGCACCTCGTTACAACTTTTCGGAATGCCTTCCAACTGAGAACTACACAAGCCTATTTATAGGCAACAAGATTTCGCTTCAACATACCTCAAGCGAAATCTCATCACTTGATTTCGCTTGAGGCTTACATCATAACCCCTGAAGCGAAACCTTTACAAACCAAAATAAACTTACATTTAGACCCCTACACTTTACATACTTGACACTTTTAGACCCTAGACTTATGAAGTAGGCTTTAGACATCGTGTATCAACAAACTCCCCCTTGGATAAAGCCGCAGTCTTCAGTCTAGGTCTTCACATGGACTTGAACTTTTCTTCTCTAGGCTTAGGTTTTCTCAACAACATCTTCCTAAGCTTTTCATTATCATCAGCTCTTTTCTTTTCCTCAGCAGCTTGCCTTTGAGCAAATGTCTCCCGAAGATATCTATCTTTATCTTCTCGAGCTTTACGTTCCTTTTCAGCTTTCCTTTTGACTTTCTCCTCCAAAGCCCACCATGATGACTTCCATTTTGTTCCAGAATTGATATTTTTCTGAAAACACACATTCACAACTCTCTGAAATTGCATCGCCTGATCTTTATCTTTTGGCGAATGATGAATCTTGTTGATGAACAAACATTCTATATCCTTTGCCGAGCAGTTAACAATCCACATCGGATCAAAAATACGAATTTCTCTAAGTTCACCTCCTGCTCGATACGTGATCACTGCTTCAGTAGACAAACAACTATATACCCAATGCAAAAATCCTTTATAGAATTCTTGTTCCATTGGAGGTACTGGTATAATCTTCATTGTCTTTGGCTTTTTGATATTAAGAATTCTTTCTTCAATACCAGTTTCAGGATTAACTCTTGGAATAATCTTTGGACGATGTGGCTTCCAGAATTTGAATCTTTTTAATGATTGAAATCTGATAAATCCCCACATTATAAAGTCATTTTTCCTCACAGGATATTCCAAAGCTTTCACCTTTGATAACTCCTCAACATCCCACCATGGGAGTGACATAAGATCATATAACCTTTCGAAATACTGAACACCACATTCTCTTCTGACTGCATAAGCATTCACGTGTGGTAGAAAACCCCAGCTAATAATATCTCCCAAAGAAATACTTCGATCCCGTTGATAAAACTTCAGAGGTCTTTTGAACTTTCTATCATGATCAACCTTGAACCATTTCTTTTTCTCTTCTTTATCCAGATCTTTCTTTGTACCATCAGGATTAAAGTTTTTAATAACTTCAGCAACTTTTCTCCTCAACTCATCTCGATTTTCTTCAGAGAAAAATTCCATCAGTGTGGGTAACTGAGAAGTATCTTCATGAACACTTTCATCATCTTCCCAGTCTTCAACTTCTACTCGGTCATACAGATCAGCATCTTCAACATATCGATATTCATAATCATCATAATGATCAGCATCAAACTCATTCAGCTCTCTTTCTAAGTCAGAATTCATTTCTTCTTCAAAATCAAACTTGAACTCTGGATGATCTCTTCGAGTCATTTCTTTTAAGGTTTCCAGCGAATAATTATGAAAATGCTCTCCTTCTTCCCTATAAGTATCCAGTCTAAGAATCAACTTTTCGGTTTGAACAATATTTTGATCATTACCACGCTCCCCCTCACTTGTTGCACTATCATGTTCAACATTTGCATCATCTTGTAATAAATCATCAATTGCTTCTTCAGTTGTTTTCTCAGAAATTTTCAGACCAGAAGCACCTTGATCTTGATCATCATCTCCATCATCATCATCACTACTACTTGCAGAAATCACATCATCTCCTGCATCTTCTTCTTCATCTTCGTCATCATCTTCTTCATCATCCTCTTCATTCTCTCCAGTAAGAAGATCATCAATTTCAACATCAACATCAAAAATACCAGAAACTGATGAAAGAGGACGAACATTCAGAATGATATCTTCAGAAACATCAACTGGAATAATAGCTTTTTCTTCAATTTCAGGACCCTTTCCCTTATCCTTCATTTGCTTATCAATTTCAGCCTGTTTCTTAGCTTTCTCTTCATCACGAACAATTTCATTGAATTTCAACTCTAAAGATGTACCCATCAACTTTTCCAACACTTTCTTCATCATTTTGCTTTCATGTTCATTTCGTGCTTTGATTTCCTCCAACTCTTGATTTTTCAACTCATAGAACTTGAGATGTTCATCCCTATTTTTCTTTTCTTCCAGCAATTCTGCAATCTGAACTTTCATAATATCCATCTCTGCTTCATTAGATTCCAATTTCTTCAGCAAAGACTTGTTTTCAGCTTCAGTTGCCTTTAATCTCAATTCACGAATTTTTTCACGATTTTCCATCTTTTTACACTCAGCTGCTAACTTCTTGTTTTCATCATCTACAACATCAATTCTCTTTTCAACATGTATAATTTGTTCATCTGTTGCAAAAGCTATATTTCCGATATCATCAAGAGAAACATTCTCAGGAACTCCAGGAAAAGTTTTATAACTAGAAGAACCAGGTGTGGTTTGAAGGATAGGTTGTGAAGAAGGTGGTGTTTGGATATTAACTTGTGGAGTAGAAATAGGTTCATGTGGTGGTGAGAAATGTGGTGGTGAAGTTTGATGTGGTGGTGAATGAGGTGGAATAGGTTCAAATGGTGGTATAGATTGACTGGTTTCTTCAGTTGTTTTCTTCTTCAAGACAATTTTTGGAATCTTGATTGTTGGACTAACAACTCGACTCTTCTTCTGAGCAACTTTCTTTCGAGCTCCTCTCTTCTTTTTACCACTATCAGGAGTTTGTGTTTCAGATACATGTTCCGGTGAAGGTTCATAAGCAGCATCATCTTTCTCTTGTCTCTTTCTTTTTTTTTAACAACTTTTCTTGTTCAGTTGATTCTTTAATTCTTCGTTGACGTGCAACTTCATCAATGATTTCATCAGAAGAACTAGAAGAACTTGCATCAACATCTTCAATCACTACATTGTCAGTAGCTTTACTTTGTTCAGGAACAGATTCAGAAAGTCCTTTCAAAAACTCTGTAGATCTCGGAGAAAAACGAATATCTCCTTCAACATTTGTTTCAATTTCAGTTTCAGCTTCAATGTTAATTTCAGCTTCAGCTTCAACTACTACTTCATCTTCTAATGTCACACCCAATTAACCAAGTCCAAGTTAATGACCTTGGTCAATTGACTAGTCTACCAAGTCCAACTCAATGACCTTGGCTAACCAAACTATGAAGATACCGGATTTCTTGAAAAACAAAATAAGTTCAAATTAATGAACTTTTGAATCATTTTGAACTTTCAAACTCATTTTAATCAACAAACACTTGTACCAAACATTGAACTGCATCACAAGCTTAACCAATCCTCATCAATCTCAGACATGATCTGCACAAGACTTTGAACTTTCGATTACCAATGTCAGTTGTCGAAAAATAAAAAATTAAAATCTTTTTGGATTTTAAACTGAATAAGCTGAAACTATGTACACACAATCTTTTTGTGAGCGTGTTAAGGGATCATATCAGCTGCCGACTAGACACAAGCACCGTTAAGCTATTAATTCATTTTAAGCATTAAACAATTCACGTAGATTGCCGATATACTGATCCTCTTAAATTCTCACAAAACTTTCAATCTGATCGGGATACAGAATTAGTGTTTTAGGACTTAAACATCTACATGTGTCCCACCTCAGTATATACTCCCGTATCCAGACCCCAGTATTCAGTCTTACAGGTGAGTATACCTAGATGATATCTGTAAGGGGTTAATTGCGAGGGCCGTGAGAGCTCAGGTCGATCTTTCGATACGCAGAGAGATGACGGCTTCGACTTTTGGTGGGTCCCCTTTGGGGATCTTCTTTACAACAGCACATGATTAACAATTTTTCAATGTGTTATCATTTTTTATGCTGAGGGGGGGCTTATATTTCAAAGCAGCGTAAAGTATTCTCCGGGGACTAGGCCATTGCTTCCGCAAAATCAGAAGTCCCGGGATAATACCCCAGATATCACTAAGCATAAAGACCTAGTATCTCAGAATATGGGACCCTTCAAACAGGATTTCAGGGGTTACCTATATATCCTGGAGGTGTTCCCCACGTAGATGCAAGTAAAATTTATGTTTATATCCCAAACTAATCTACTGATTTTGTGAAAACCTATCGGCACATCTTTAGCGAGACTGCTTAATTGCATTTTATACATTCCAAATCTTTAGCATACTGCACCTGTCTAGCTGATGTACTATCATTTCCCTTTTATACACAAACTCATTTTTACTTTTTTTAAATGTTTTTGGTTTTTATAGATTTTATCATGTTTTTGTATTTTTCTGCAAACTTTCTCCCCCTAAAAAGAAAAACATATTTTTGTGTTTTTGTTTTTATCGAAAAGCAGAAAAAGAAACTGTACAAACAAAATTGACAACACAACATGGTTCACGTCAGATCGCCGTCCAATTCGGCATCACATTCAACAACCCTCCCAGATTGCAGATTTTTCATTCCATTCAATTTTAAAAGATAATAAAACCTCTTTTTGTCAAATGGTTTGGTATAGAAATCCGCTTTCTGTTCATCGGTGCCCACATGTTCAATCCGTATTAATTTCTTTTCGTGACAATCTCGAATAAAATGGTGACGAATTTCAATGTGTTTTGTTTTTGAATGGTGAACCAGATTTTTAGTAATGTTAATGGCTGCTTCATTGTCCACGAAAATTGGAGTATCTAAGAATTGCAAACCAAAGTCACGCATTTGCTGTTGGATCCAAAGGATCTGCGAACAACAGCTGGAAGCTGAAACGTATTCAGCTTCACAAGTAGAAAGCGCTACAGTGGTTTGTTTCTTACACTGCCAGGTAACAAGTCGAGTTCCTAAGAACTGACACCCGGCAGTGGTGGACTTTGCATTCTGCTTGCAGCTTCCAAAATCTGAATCAGCGAAACCAGATAAAGTAAATTCACCCAATCTAGGATACCACAAACCGATGTTTGGGCAGCCTTTCAAATACCGTAGTATACGTTTCACGATTGTCAGGTGTGACTGCTTCGGATTCGACTGATATCTGGCACATAAGCATGTCGGATACATGATGTCCGGACGGGAAGCTGTGAGATACATCAAGGAACCAATGATTGATCGGTACAACGTTTCGTCCATCTTCACTCCATTCTCATCTGGACAAATCCCATGATTCTGTGTAAGGGGAGTGGATGCTGGACTGCAATCGGTCATATCAAACTTGTCTAGCACATCCTTCACATACTTTGACTGATGGATGAAGATTCCGTCGGGCATTTGTTCTACCTGCAACCCGAGGAAAAACTTCATTTCGCCCATTGAGCTCATCTCAAACTTTTTCTTCATCACTAGCTCAAACTCTTTGCACATATCGTCGTTGGTGGATCCAAAAATGATATCGTCCACGTAAATCTGCACAATCAACAAATGGTTGTCTTTTTCTTTAATAAACAAAGTGCTATCTACTGTACCTCTTATGAACCCGTTGTCCAGCAAGTATGTCGAGAGCGTTTCATACCAGGCTCTCGGGGCCTGATGAAGTCCGTATAATGACTTGTCAAGTAGAAACACCTTGTTTTTGTGCTGTGGGTCTGTGAAACCCGGCGGTTGCCCCACATACACTTCCTCTTTGATAGTTCCGTAGAGAAAAGCAGATTTCACGTCAAGTTGATATACTTTAAAGTTCTTCCATGATGCAAAGGCCAGAAAAATCCGAATTGCCTCTAGCCTTGCAACTGGTGCGTAGACTTCATCGTAATCAATTCCTTCTTGTTGACTAAATCCTTGAACGACCAGTCTTGCTTTGTTTCTCACCACGACTCCTCTATCATCTCTTTTGCATTTAAAAACCCACTTTGTTTTAATCAACTTTTGATTCTCAGACAAATCTACAAGTCTCCAGACGTCCAGCTTCTCGAACTGTTGCAACTCCTCCTGCATTGCATTAACCCAGCTCTCCTCGGTCAATGCTTCCCTGTACGTCTTGGGTTCTATCTGCGAGATAAAACACTTGAAAGAAATCTCTTTCTGCATGTCAGCAATAGATGAATAAAAACAAGTAAGAGCTTGATCTATTTGGTGTCGAGTTTTAACACCACTTTGCAAGTCGCCGATAATTTGTTCTGAAGGATGGTAAGACAGGGTCCGTGGCATCACAGAATCAGGCACTACAACTTCCGATTCCAGATTTGAAATGTCAAGATCAATGATTTGGTCAACAGCCTCTTCTGTTGTCTCATTTGGTTCCTCGTCAAAGGTAGGAGCGGGTTCCTCCTCTGAGTCGTCAGAAACATCAAATGACGGAGCTGGTTCCTCTGGTTCCTCAGGTGATATATGAACGGTTCCACTTGGTCCGGCTTCATCATCATGAGTACCCGCGGTGGGCGTAGGAACATCTAGCGATCTAGATTCCGGCTCTTGCAAGTGACTTTGCTGATACAAGTACATGAGAGCAAGTTCCTCCTCACTTGGCTCGGACGGCAGATGAAATGATTCCCAGAGTTTATCGTAGTCAAATAGGAATCTTTGTCCGGGAAGTTGTGGTGACGGAGTATGTTTCTGACAATCCACATGTAGGACCTGAATCACCTTGCTCAGACATGGTACGAACACCCTTTTGAGTGGGCTGGCGTATCCTACAAAGAAACCTTCATTTGATTTTGCCCCAAACTTTCCGTCTTCATCAATGAACGTACACGGTGATTCGAAAGGTTCCAAGAACTCAAGATTCGGCTTGTAACGATGAAGCAACTCAAAACATGTCTTTCCATACTTCTTGACAGTAAGAACTCTGTTCAGTGTATAGCACGCTGCAGATACGGCTTCACTCCAGAAGAAAATAGGCAGCTTGGAATCTGCTAACATTGTACGTGCTGTCTCTATTAGGGTTCTATTCTTTCTTTCAGCTACGCCGTTTTGCTGAGGAGTATACGGCGCACTGAATTCATGAAGAATTCCCTTTTCATTGCAAAACTCGTACATTCTGTTGTTTTTAAATTCAGTTCCATTGTCGCTTCTAATTCTCCGGATAGGCAGTTTGTATACAGTTTCCATCTTCTTGAAAAGTATCATCAAAGACTCAAATGTTTGATCTTTCCGTTCTAAGCACACAACCCAAGAAAATCTTGAAAAATCATCTGTAACCACCAAGCAGTACAAATCCCGGCTGATGCTCCTAACATTGACAGGCCCGAAGAGATCCATGGGCAATCTCTCAAGAGGTAACCTGATTGAATTCATGACCTTCAAAGGATGTGACTTTCGAACCTGCTTACCTTTCTTGCATGCAATACAATCATCATTTAAATGAAAATTTTTAAAGTTTACACCTTCAACTAAATCATTATGAACCAAAAAATTCATTTTGCGAACATGAATGTGGCCCATCTTACGATGCCACATGATTGAATCCTTTTCTGTTGCTTTGTTTTTAGACACAAAACACTGTTTCTGATGAGACGTTGGCGTTGCTGTGCTCATATCAAGATAATAAAGATCATACTCCCGTGGAGCACGCAACAACACCATCTCATCAGGGATTTTAAACCCTGGTTTCAAAACCACACATTCAGTTTTTGTAAAATGTACGCTGAAATCTTTATCACAAATCTGTGAAATACTGAGTAGATTGTTTGTCAACTCCACTATGTAGTTTACTTTGTCAAAAGATATCACACCATTTGTCAAAATTCCTTGACCAACAATTCTTCCACCTTGACTCCCAGCAAACCCTACATGACCTCCATTGATGGATTTTACATCATAGAGTAAAGCAAGCGTCCCAGTCATGTGCCTTGACGCACCACTATCCATAATCCATTTTGATAGAATTGACTTGGGCAGCCCCTGCACATATCATATCAAATTCATTCAAACAATGAACTCCATGACTTCTTAACTGATGACACACTCCCAAATACTAAATCACACTTCTCATTAGTTTTAGGAAAATCAAATGTGACATTCGAAACAACAGGTTCCACTTTTGATTTTAATATATTTTCTTTGATAGGAGGAAACTCTGCAAGAAACTTATCAAGCTCAGATTCAAATTCTTGGTTATCATTAGCACCCACTTTTGATGCATAAAATTCCTTTGTTCCTTTGACCTTTCTGTCAACCATTTTTCCAAAAATATTTTGAACAGTAGGATTAAAAGCTTTTGAATCAAACTTTAACTCGTTCTCCATTTTCTTTACCTCAACTGATTGTGATTTGGTTTCAACAACTTTTGTTTCATTTTTCAAAATGTTTTCCATCTTTTTCTCCTCAACCGATGGTTTTGATTTTACAACCCAAAATTGACTTTCAAAAGTTTTCGTTTTTGGATAAATCTTTGAAGTCATTTGGGACTTTGAAGATTCACCAATCTCAAATGTTGATTTCAGCTTATCTTCCGGCTTCAATGATTCACCCCTTTTCAAGATTCGAATTGGTGAAACCATCGGCTTTTTGCCCTTTGTGTTAACTGGTGACTTAGGTTGAGATTTTTTAACAAATGATTTAATGACAGGTTTTTCAAAAACTTTCTTGCATTGTTTTGCCATGTGTCCGATTTCATTGCAGCGATAGCAAACTCTTTTATCATATTCGACAAAAGTTGATTTGAACGACTCTTCTTTCAGTTTCTTTGCTGCATTGAAATCGTCAACTGCTTTTTGACTAAAAATGTATTCCTTTTCTTCATCAACACTTGGACCAGCAACAAAAACATCATTCATTTTATCTTTTGACTTGACAACCTTTTTAGCCATCTTTTTCTCAAAACCAATTCCTTTGTTTTTAAAGTTGTTACCATTTTTCTTGTTACCATTACCTTCCCATTCCTTTTTCTCAAAGTTGTTGACACGTGTTGTAAAAAATGATTTTTTAGATTTTGAAAAGAATTCTTTGTTATTAACCTCATCAATGTTCATTTCAACCAACCTAAAAACTTTCTCAACATTCTCAATTTTCACATTATGAAGAGGATACTCGAAATCGGAATAAAGTTTGTCTGTTCCAATCATAGTATATACTACCATAATCGAATCATCATTCGCACTCTTGTCCGATTTCGGTGTAAACCGTTCCAAGAAATTACTCTCATCTTCAGAATCTGTAACACCTTTCTCAGATTGTGACTTCTCAGAGTTATCAATCTCTTCATCTAACACCTGATCGACAACAGTTTTGATAATCTGTGATTCATTATCGGTGTCGGATGCATAGAATGTAACATCGATGCTTTCAGGCAAATCATCCTCAATTGATCTCAATTTGAGATTCAAAGCAGCTTCCACCCCATCTGGATATTTCTGTGTGTAATGATTCCACATTGGGGGTGGAACACTCTTAAAAACTGTTGTTTCATCAGGTTGTTTTGGGACAATCTGTTCAATCACATATGAAGATGCTATATAACTCATCAGCTTCTTATCAATTCTTTCATTTTCAATTTTTGTTAACTCCAATTCCCTTTTTAATGAAGCAATGGTGTCCAAATGAAAATTGACTTCCACTTGTTTATCAAAAAGTGTTGCTTTTGCTAATTTTGTGGCTTTATCATTTTCAACACTTTCTTCTTTAATCATTCTAACTGATCTAGCTAGTGTATCATATGCTTCTTTAACTTATTCTAGATCAAATTTTAACATATCAGCATGTTCTTTCAATTCCTGAAACTTAATGTCTTTTTCAAGACATTTCATGCACGGTTTTAAACACTTTTGGCATGGTGTTTCAGATATTGAATCCAATTTTTCAACAATCTCTGCTTCATGAGCAGTTTTCACTTCCTGTTTACCGACATCTTTCGACTCTGACTTAGACACTTTCTCAGTTTTGACCTCCTCAATTCCTGACTCCTGATCCGACTCTTTTTTAACTGACTTGATACCGACAGACTCGGACTTCACAAGTTCTGTGTCTACCTCTTTCAGTTTCGCCATGAGAGCCTTGTCAGCAATTTCTTTCAAAGTATCTTCGGTCATTTCCTTTGTCACATCGATCATTTCTTCAACAAATTCTTTCTTTTCTTCATATCTTGGACACAATCCGGTCCTTGGTTCTTCAAAGAAACCTGCAAAAGATTCAAAAATTTTAGGAGGCATGATAGATCTCAAAGAACTAGTTAATACCTCCTGCTCAGATTGAGATTGATGAACTTCAGCAGCTATTTCTTCAAAATTATCTGCTTTTTCAACAGAAACCTCGTCAACAACTACAGAAACATCTTCAGTAACTGTTTCCGGTTCAGACACTATCTCAGAAATTTCCACAACTTCAGCCATCATTGCCTGTCCATCGCTACCGGGAATATATTTATCCCAGTTGAACCCTGCAGCTACCTTCTCATCGTCTTGATTCACGATCATTGCTTTTTCCGGTTTATTCTCAATTTGTGGTCTTTGAACAGTAGGCTGTTGATTTGGTCGATGATAAATGGCTTGCTTGTAGTAATCTTTTGTGAAAGGGTTCTGATGATTGTTCACTTCACGATTCGGGCATTCTCTCTTAAAATGACCACGTTCTTTACACTTGAAACACGTAACTTTTGATTTATCGAACCCCAACTTCTGATCAGGACCTGAGAGACTGTTTCTGCCTGTGATCTCCATAAACCGTTGTGCTCTTCTAACCAAACTTGCCATGCCCCATTTTATATCAATCAGTTCAAGTTCCTCCGGGTCAATATGGTCGTAATCCTCTTTGGTCATATCAGGATTACCAATTCTACCCGCCACTAATCCTTCATAAGCCTCTAAAACGGAAGCAAGTAATGCAATGTGTTGTTTCGCGGCTGTTTCAGTAATTTCATTTCCATTCTTAATATTCACCGCGATGTTGCAATGCACCCCAGAAACATAAGCCTGATTACTTGAACTTGTAGAGCTTTGAGGTGAAAACTGTTCTTGAGCTTTAAAGTTTGGATCACAATTCGCGAATGGTGAAAAATTTCCAGATTGAAGAGTGTTTGAAGAAACACTTGAGGTGTTATCAGCAATGAACCCTGTTTGTATTTTTGGACTTTGATTTGTTGAAGCTGTAGGGTTGTTTTTGTAATACAACGATACATCTTGTTGAACATTGGCTGATTTCATCTTTTTGATCTTCAGCAATTCTAACTCATGAGCTTCAATCTTTTCTATGAATAGGCTAAGATTGTAATTTGCAAAGTCTGAATTGTTCTTTAGCATCATCAGGTATGTACCCCACTCGTCATAAGGTAATGCATCAGCTAGTTTGTCAATCCATTCTTCATCTGTCTTTTCAATCTTTAATCTATTCATCTCAAGTACCAAATGACAATATCTTTCAATTAGTTGCCTTGTAGTTTCACCCTTCATACTGGTAAAAATGTCAAACTCTTTCTTGAACAATGCCTTCTTATTCTTGATCATGGAATCACTACCTTCAAACTTTGATTTCAATGCAAACCACATAGATTGAGCATTATCTTCATATTGCAACAATACTAGAATGTCTTCTTTGATAGCCTGCTGAAGAATACTAATCATCTTTTTCTCGGCTTTGAAATCATTCTGTTCTGATTCTGTCAGGCTCTGAATATTCTTCTTGTTATTTAAACCATCAACTGGTGGAACATACTTTCTCTCTATTTTCATCCAGCATTCAAAATGGTTAGCCTGAACCCAGTTCTTAAATCTTCCTGACCATCCTGCATATTCATCTATGTTCATCAGTTTGGGAGGCTTTTGCATTGTTCCCAATTCGTTCTCCATGTTGACGTTTTGTATAACACTACCCGAGGTTTGTCCTGCTACCATACCACTGCCCGAGAAGAAGTTATAAAACTCTTGGTTTTCCATTTTTAGAAATTTACCGAGTAGTTTTAAAATTTTCACACACACACTTTTCACAAAATCAGACTATCGAACAAGTTCACGAACACTATGGACTATCAGTAATCTCAAGCGAAATTACTTGAACACTTCAAGCGAAACACACAAGAACTCTCAAGCGAAACCTCAGAAGATTTCAAGCGAAACCCTCAAATCAAACACAGTATGATTTCGCTTCAATTGACAAGATCTCAAGCGAAATCTACAGTCTCGCTTCAAACAAACTTTTCAGCCAAACACAGACTCCTCAAGCGAAATATACGATTTCGCTTCAAACAATCAGAATATTTCAAGCGAAATCCACGTATTCGCTTCAAAATACCAACAATCAAACTGTTCGCTCAAGCGAAATCTGGTTTTCAAGTCATTTTTGTCAATTTTAGTCCGAGTTTTAATCTGAATTTCTCAAGGCTTTGTTAAAACACACTTTTACACACACTGTGAAAGTCTTAGTCCATTTTGTCCGTGTTTTCATTCAGAAATCAGTTTTTGTGCGTAAAAACCAACTGATTCAAGTGAATACACTCATAACTGGCTCTGATACCAATTGTAGGATCGATTTGACCGATCGAATGAGTCAATCTGAGTGTGTTTACACTATTTAGATGGCGGAAACATCTAAACAGCTTAGAATCAGTAGAAAAGAGTAGAAAAACAGATGAGATTCACTTTTAACACTTGTTCTCTGTTATATAATGACTTGAAAATCCGGCAGCACCTCGTTACAACTTTTCGGAATGCCTTCCAACTGAGAACTACACAAGCCTATTTATAGGCAACAAGATTTCGCTTCAACATACCTCAAGCGAAATCTCATCACTTGATTTCGCTTGAGGCTTACATCATAACCCCTGAAGCGAAACCTTTACAAACCAAAATAAACTTACATTTAGACCCCTACACTTTACATACTTGACACTTTTAGACCCTAGACTTATGAAGTAGGCTTTAGACATCGTGTATCAACATATAGCATACCCATACAAAACCCTACCCTCTCCTTTCCTTTGGCGATCTACGGCTGCAACAAGGATCCCCCTCCTCTCTCTTCAATTTTCCATCTTCAACAGCAAGAAAGCCTGCAACATCGAACACCTACTCCACCGTCATCGGAGAACCTCATCTCCCATCTCATGCAACATTTGACGAGTAATTATCCTCTCAAGAACACCACCATTATCGGTAAGTCTCGTTCACATCATAGCTTTGTTTTATCAACGCGTTACTTCGGTTTCGGCTTGATGTCGTTTGTTCCTGTTGGTCCGATATGTACCAGTAGGTGTCGATAACAGGTGATGATTTTTGCACATGTGTTGATGAACTATAACTTATACAATGGTATATACGTGTATAAACTATGAAGTATGATGTTGTGTATCGAAAATATTAGATGCGAACATGTTTAAATCTGTGAATGCTCATATGTTGTGACTAAGCGATTATCCGAAAACTATTGACAAGACGTATATGTTTGATGATATAATGAACCGATATATATGCGTCTGTTCATGTTTTGATTGATCATAAAACTATGTGATAATAGGGTGTTGTGTTTGCATTTGAATGAACAACATGGTTATGCATGCTTAGAGATAATTGTTTCCTCCGTTTAGATGTTAGTATGAATGTCATATATATGGAATTAAAGTTGGGTTTATAAGAAGATGATGATTGTGAGTTGAATATGGGTTTTCTTTTAATGAATTGTACATGAAAGATTGCATAAGGTACAACTCCCTTTACTTAAAATTTGAATGTGCTTGAAAACGCTTTTGTCCTGTATGATTTGGTTTAGAAAGGATGATATGCAATGTGATTAATTCAAAAATCGGTGCATTATATGCTTGTCGCATTGCATACTACAGTTGGCAAGTAGGAGAATGATTTAGATGATCAATGGTTTTAGAGGGGATGTGATGATGGGATTCTTGAAGGTACAAGCATTATTGCGTAGGGTACACACCAAGTGAGTGTGCTGTTTGAATCATGTTAATGCTTTTGATGGCTGAGTTCTCTTTTGAATGTACAATCTGGGTTATAGTATAAAATCTGTCATGCATAGGAGGTGATTTATTAATGTACAGTTAGACATGCATAAGGTATAACAGGAGCGAATGGTGTATTGAAATCATAGATCAAAGGTGTTTTGTCCTTACCTGCTTGATTTAGGATGATATGTTGAGACCTTTGTATTTTATGTGTTTAGATTAAAATTGTATTGGGCCTCACATACTACCTGGGCTCATGAGAAAAAGTGGGCCACATTGGTGTGGGCCCTTAACTATTAGGGTTGCACACTATGGACTAGATTAAACGACTAATCGTGTTTAATGTGCGGATACGTGTATGCCATGATGATATGAATACGTGCTTACGTGCTACTTGGAATTATTATTATGTATTATTACGAGAAACGTTTGAAATACAAATCTAACAAGATGTAGTAAATTATAATAGGACGCAATTGACTAAGGTGTTTTAACAAGTAACTAGTCCTACCGAGCAAAACTAAGGTGAGTTCACACTTTCTAAGGCATGAGATTCCTGGTGGTTGGGAATGGGTTAAAGAATTAAATGGAACCTACATATCCTCCTTGGGTAGGATATGTACCTCCATCCTCCATGGGTAGGATGCCAATATTAATCCTGCGTATTCTCCTTGGGTAGAATACGTACGTTCGTCCTCCTTGGGTATGACAACAACCTTAAACTTACTAGACAAAACTCTATCATTAAGTACCTCCTCCATCCTCCATGGGTAGGATGCCAATATTAATCCTGCGTATTCTCCTTGGGTAGAATACGTACGTTCGTCCTCCTTGGGTATGACAACAACCTTAAACTTACTAGACAAAACTCTATCATTAAGTCCCTCATTTTATATCGACTTAATCGCCGAGGCCGATGGCGAGCGGGTCATTAGTTAATAGCGCTATTAGGGTTGACAAGCCTCACACCGTGCCGGTCGGACGGGCGTGTACTAATGGATCTGGGCACTCAGTCAATGATGATAGACATTGATGTAGGGCACAACTTACTTTTGTCAGTTGTCGATATGGTAACAGTCTAGTGGTTCACATGGGGAAGCCCCCACTAATTATGGATATGGTTTGGGAAACAAAGATACTGATTAACTCCTGGTTTATGAAACAACTTATGGTTTTTGGAACAACTTTAAAATGAACAACCAACTGTGAACTCGCTCAACTTTGTTGTTGATTCGTTGTTACATGCCTTGCATGCCTTTAGGTGCATATTGTTGGAACTTGCTGTCTGGGAGGCTGGAGTGGTCATGAGTCGAGATACAAGGAATCGCAACACAATACTAATGGTTTTTACATATGGTTTATAAACACTTAACGAATGAATTATGCTTCCGTTGTATACTGTGAAATATTTTTAACGTTGTAACACTTCATGTTAATAAATGAAAGTTTTATTTAATTATACCTATGGGTTCAATGTGATTGGTGGCTAGATCCTGGTCAGTCACGCCTCCTGCGGTGATACTCCGCTTGTGGATTTTGGGGGTGTGGCAGTGTCACGGCCCTTGGCCCCGGTTTGACCCGGTCCAGAGCCGCGAGGCAGGAAATCCCGTGGTATTTAATTTAGCGACAGCGGAAGACTTTTTAAACAGAATCGATGAATATTTAAAACTGCTCGTTTATATATAATATAGGGATAATTCCCATAATTTACAAACACTTGATTTCACTGGGAAATCCTTTATTTCTTTAAAACATGTTTCTTTATTTATTTACATTGAGCCACTTTCTAAGCTTGTAGTGCTTCATGGCACTTTTCTTTTGCTCACAATAGATCACCTGAAACATGTTTGAAAAAGGTTTTGTCAGCAGGGAAATACTGAGTGAATCATTCTATTTAGTAAAACATCCTGTTTATTATAATGTACAGTATTAAGAGCGATTACAATTGCCTCATCTTTTAAATTAACTGATCCAGTTGTCACTTTACCGGACTGTGACTGTGGACATATCACTTGTAGGGTCCTTTCACCCCAAGTGATAAATAATTAATAGCTATGTGCACATCCCCCCACATACTGGCAGTAATTTCAGATAACAATGACTTAATCCCTGTAACTATAATTTTGATAAAACATGCTTTTGAAAAGTATTTTGATAAAAAGAGAATGACTCACATTGTAGATTTAACGAGCAGAATATAAGCCTACTGATTAGCCTTGATTAACCTAATTTAATTAACAATGCACACACAATAGGTTAGTAACTAATACAACAGTTACGACAATTCACGAGATTAAACCTTCACAACAATTCATTAGTGCAATACTTAATAATTCAGCGGATTCACAACGAATGACAGAGTATAGTCCGAATTCGAGCAGTACTCAAACATTCAAGTCGAAATCACGATGAATTAATAAAGTATAATCTCAATTTGAGCGGCACTTAAACAATCGTTGGATAGTTATAATCGATCGGACGTTGAATCGTAACAGCGATCGAGTTATTACCCTGATTGTTGCAGCAATTAGTGATTGTGTGTGTTTAGTGTACTGTTTCTGCGATAACTCTTTCTACGAAACTCGAATTTACGTCGTTCCAAAGACAGATTTCAAGTTCCAACACCTAGTATTTATACCCGAAAAGTGCACCTCCCGCGTGTCGCGGGAGATGATGGTGATGGTGTCGCGACTCGCCTGGGGTGCACACCTAGCCTAGAGTAGCCTTGTCACTAGTATAGGTTTGCTGAATTGACAGTTCGTTAATTTTCGTTATTGACAGCACATTTTCGAAGATAACTATCAATTAGGGTTTTACCCCCCTTGAGTTTTAGGGCCCCTAATCCTGATTCTAAATGTTTTGAAAATTTTAGAGTTTGTGCGAAATTACTTGGGTTTCTCAATTAGGGTTTCCTATTGATTAAATGAAGATAATAATTAGGACTTTTGATGAGAGTTGTTACATTCTCCTCACCTTAAGAAAAATCTCGTCCTCGAGATTTATTGGAATAAATGAGGATACTTTCTCTTCATTTCTGATTCCAGTTCCCAAGTGTATTCAGCTCCTCGCTTTGAATCCCATTTAACTTTGACTAAAACTAGTCGTTTATGTTTGAGAAATTTGATCTTTCGATCCTCAATTTGAAGAGGTTTCTCAACAAATTTCAGCTTTTCGTTTACCTCTATATCTTGAAGAGGTACTACCAGTGATTCATCTGATAAGCATTTCTTGAGATTGGATACATGAAATACATCATGTACTCCAGCTAATTCTTCAGGTAGTTGTAAACGATAAGTAACTGGTCCTATACGTTGGATTACTAAAAATGGTCCTACGTACCTTGGACTTAGCTTTCCTTTCTTTCCGAATCTAATTACTCCTTTCCAAGGAGAAACTTTCAAAAGTACTTTATCTCCAACCTGAAATTCTATCGGCTTGCGGCGATTATCTGCATAACTCTTCTGGCGATCTCTAGCTGTTTTCAGTCTTTCCTTGATTTGAGTTATCTTGTCAGTAGTTTCTTGCACAATTTCTGGACCTGATAATTGACTTTCTCCTATTTCTGCCCAACAAACTGGAGTTCTGCACTTACGTCCATATAGTGCTTCAAATGGAGCAGTTTCAATGCTTGAATGATAACTATTGTTATAAGAGAATTCAATTAATGGTAAATGATCATCCCAACATCCACCAAAGTCAATTACACATGCTCGGAGCATGTCTTCCAGGGTTTGTATTGTCCTTTCACTTTGTCCGTCTGTTTGAGGATGATATGCAGTGCTTAATTTCAGGCGAGTTCCCATTGCTTGCTGGAAACTTTTCCAGAAATGGGAAGTGAAACGACTATCTCTATCTGAAACAATGGAGAGTGGGACTCCATGTAAAGATACTACTTCGTCTACGTACAACTTGGCTAACCTTTCCATACTAAAGGTTTCCTTCATTGGTAGAAAATGAGCTGATTTGGTTAATCGATCCACAATTACCCAAATCGCATCATTACCTTTTCTGGTCTTGGGTAACTTAGTAACAAAATCCATTGTTATGAGTTCCCATTTCCATACAGGCATTTCCAATTGTTGTAGTAATCCTGAGGGTTTCTGATGTTCTGCCTTAACTTGTGAACAAGTAAGACACTTAGAAACATATTTTGCTATATCTTTCTTCATTCCTATCCACCAGAAATTCTTTCTTAAATCTTGGTACATCTTATTGTTTCCAGGGTGCATAGTATACCTAGATTTATGAGCTTCTTCTAAGATCTTATTTCTTAACTCTCCTTGTTTAGGTACCCAAATTCGTTTCTTGTGGAATCTCCAAATTCCATCATTTCCTTGCTCTAGTTCCTTAATATAACCTTTCATTCCTTCAGCATCGTCCTTGATTGCTGTTTCTTGAATGTTCTTTAATTGTTCTATTAAATCTACTTGTAGATTTATTCTAAAAGCACGGACTCGCTTTTGTTTTTCATGATACTTACGACTTAAGGCATCTGCAACTATATTTGCCTTTCCTTCGTGATATTGAATATCACAGTCGTAATCACTTAGAATTTCCATCCATCTTCTTTGCCTCATATTTAATTCTTTCTGCCCAAATATATACCTTAAACTTTTATGATCTGTATAGACAGTAAACTTACTTCCGTACAGATAATGTCTCCAAATTTTCAAGGCAAAAATTATGGCTCCTAATTCTAAGTCATGAGTCGTATAATTTTCCTCATGTTTTTTCAACTGCCGGGAAGCATACGCAATTACCTTCTTGCGTTGCATCAATACACATCCATATCCTAATTTTGAAGCATCACAGTATACTTCAAAATCTTCTATTCCTTCGGGTAATGCTAAAATTGGAGCATTCGTCAATCGTTGCTTTAAAATCTTAAAAGCTTCTTCTTGCCTATGTCCCCATTCAAACTTAGTGGCTTTACAGGTTAACTTAGTCAAAGGTACAGCTATCTTAGAGAAATCTTTAATAAATCTTCTGTAGTATCCAGCTAAGCCTAGAAAACTTCTAATTTCCATAGCTGTTTGTGGGACCTTCCAATTGGTAATTGCTTCTATTTTAGCAGGATCTACGTGAATTCCTTCATGATTCACCATATGTCCTAAAAATTGCACTTCCTTTAACCAAAATTCACACTTTGAGAATTTTGCATAAAGCTTTTCCTTTCTTAACAAAGTTAAGAGTGCATGCAAGTGTTTGCAATGTTCTTCTTGACTTTTGGAGTAAATTAGTATATCGTCGATGAATACGATTACAAATTTATCCAAATATGGTTTACAGATTCGATTCATCATGTCCATAAATGCTGCTGGGGCATTTGTTAGTCCAAAGGGCATGACTGTAAACTCATAATGGCCATACCTAGTTCTGAAAGCAGTTTTAGGTATGTCTTCCTCTTGAACTTTTAACTGATGATATCCAGATCTTAAATCTATCTTAGAAAAATACCTAGCACCTTGAAGTTGATCAAAAAGATCATCAATCCTAGGTAATGGATATCGATTCTTAATTGTAACTTTATTTAGTTCTCTATAATCGATACACATTCTCATCGATCCATCTTTCTTTTTCACAAACAACACTGGTGCTCCCCAAGGGGATGAACTAGGTTGTATAAATCCTTTGCTTAATAATTCATCTAACTGCTTTTTCAATTCTAGCATTTCGGTGGGTGCTAATCGATAAGGTGTCTTAGCTATTGGTGTAGTACCTGGAATTAGATGAATTCTAAACTCTACTTCCCTATCTGGTGGTAACCCAGGTAACTCTTCTGGAAAGATGTCTGGGTATTCTGAAACTATAGGGATGTCTGAAAGTTCCTTACTTTTAGTGTTAATGATTACGGAAATCATATACTCCATTCCTTGCTTTCGTTCATAACTAGCAACTTTCATTACTGATATGAACTTTAGTGGCTTTCGTGGTTTATCTCCGGTAATTAAAATTACCTCTCCTATGGGAGTACGAATTTCTACGGAATTCTTGTCACAAAGGATTCGAGCATGGTTGGCTATTAACCAATCCATTCCTAACACTACATCGAATCCGGCTAACTTCATAGGTAACAGGTTTGCAGAAAACTTATGACCTAACAATTCTATCTTACCTTCTTGCAAAATATTATTTATGTTAACAGAATTTCCGTCTGCCGTTTCGACTGTAAAAATTTGCCTAAGGGTGGTTAAAGGTAAGTTAAGGGCTTGGCAAAATGAATTATTAATAAAACTTTGGTTTGCACCAGAGTCAAATAATACTTTTGCATAAACGTCGTGGACCAAGAACATACCGGCTATGACGTCAGGAATGAGTTCAGCTTCTTGAGTGGTTAGCTGAAATGCTCGGGCATTCTTCTTTGTTGTTCCATCAGCTGGTTTGCCTTTATTGTCTGCGGTTTTTGTCAATTTAGGACATTCGGTTCGAAAATGACCTATTTCTCCACAGTTGTAGCAGATTAGAGATTTCTTCCTGCAATTCTCCTCTTGATGCCCTGGAATTTTGAAAAAATTGCAATATCCCTTGCATTTTCCGAAATGCTTCTTTTTGCAATTTCTACAATACGGAGGAACTGAGGATTGCCCGGTTCCTCTTTTCTTGAATCGATTATTATCATTACCAACACGAAATCCTTGGGTAATCTTTTGAGCCAATTCCTTCTTTCTGTCCTCTTCTCTTGTTCGCACCAGTTCATCAGTTAGGGTATTAGCTAATTCTACAGCATCGTCAATAGTGCGAGGTCTCGCAGCTTTAACGATATTGCGGATTTCACTAATTAATCCCCAGATGTAGCGAGAAATGAGTACCGGTTCTGGCGAAGCCAGTGTAGGTACCACTCGTGCATATTCAAAGAATGTCGAAGTATAACCGCGACACTCTACTCCTATCATACGATGATTTAGGAACTTATTTGCCATTTGTTCCTTCTCATATTCAGGACAATATTTCCTTTCTACAAGATTCTTGAATTCTTCCCAGTTCATGGCATAAGCCATCCTTCTTCCTTTTGCTTGTAGCACCGTATTCCACCACTCTAATGCTCCTTCTTTGAATAAATTTGATGCATACATCACCTGATCTTCTTCTGAACACTTACTTATTGCAATTACTGCTTCGGTTTTCTCTAACCAACGCAGTACTGCAGTTGCTCCTTCCTTACCTGCAAATTCAGCAGGTTTGCAAGCAAGAAATTCTTTGAAAGTGCAACCAGGTGTTGCGGCTTTCATTTTCTTAGGAGGTGGAGCCTGTCGTAGATTATTATCATCATGATTGCTGCCTCCATTTACACTATGACTAAAATTATCTTCCTGAGTACGTTTACTAGGAATGATTTGTTGCGGTTCTATTGGATTTTTAACAGCAGCAACGAATGCTGGAATAGCATTGGCTATCCCTTGTGCAACAATATTTTCTATATCTTGTCTAGTCATATACTGGTTTTCCTGATTTTGTTCAGATTGATTCCCTTCATTAACTGGTTCATTATTAGCATTTTCCATCTGATAATTATTAAGAATATAATTATTAGTATCGAGTGATGAATAAAACAATTTTACAGAAGCACATAAGATCTGGTAACACAGATATATATATCCAAAATTGTCGATGTTTCGACTTCTATTTTGCTTTATATATATTAGATAGGCATCCATACACACCGTTTATCTTACAATGTTTTATTTCCCATTTTACAGAGTTATATTTAATTATTATTATTAATATACAGACATTCTTCCCAACCCCACTATTCTTTGGTCACAAGAAGTTTAGTAGCGACGTTCCCTTTCGTCATACTTCCAGGTAATCCTTTCTCCCATATCCCTAATCCTATTTCCTGTATTTATCAGTTCTTCACAGTACTGACGGAGTTCGGCTAAGTCTTCGTTACTCATTGGAGGATTGGGGATAGGGTCTGGCTCCCACTGTGGAAGGAAAGAATAAGGACTATTGACAATATTCTGGAATGGCCAGTCATTTGTCCACCATTCTTCCATTTGACCTAAAGGTAGAGTGTGGATTAGTGGATCTGGAATAGCTGGTTCCAGATTGACAGGTAGTTGGGTTTCTAGGTAAGGATATAGATTATTATGGATAGGGCTAATGACATCACAATTTGCCAGTAGACGGTCGATTTCGTCTTGAAATGTGATATCTTCAGTTTGTCTAGAACTCTCTCCAGTTTCTATTCCTTTTTGTTTGTAATCTTTCCTGGTTTCTATTTCTGCTGGATTAGAACTTTCTCCGATTTCTATTCCTTTTCCTTTTTCTATAGGGTTTTCTATTTTAGGGAGTCTTCTAGTAGCTGGCTTTCTCCTGCGCACTTTTCTCCATCCTACATATCTTCTCTTCTTTTTAAGTTTTGCTTTTTCCAGCGGTGGAGCTTGGAATTCCAGGGGTTCCTCTATATCAGCAATATAACCAGTAAAGTCGTGGGAGACTTCAATTGGTACTGGGTAGAGGTTGAGATTCTGAAATGCTTCCGATATCTCAGTCATGCTGGACAGCATATATGCAAAATGCACAAAAATGCTAAGTTAAAACTTTGGAACAAAGTTTAACAAATAAACATTAAGTTTATTGCATACGGATTTGTACAAAAGACTACAGGAAAGTGAACACACTATAATTTATTTATTTACTGGGTATTACTTTTCTACTAGACCAGACTTTAAAATTTAGAGATTTGCATTCTCTGCTACGGTAGCTAGCATATAAAGGTTTGCCCATTTTTCCTCTAAGGTATCTTCCCAAGGTGACTTATTGCCTAATTCCTAGATTTTTGGATTAAACCTCACTTTCTTGGCTTGGGTTTTCTTTATTTTCTCCTGTCCCTTTCTAATAATCAAATTTCTTTTATCTTGGGTGAGAGGGTTTTCATAATTTGCTTTACGGACAAAAATCCCTTCTTCCAGATCTACTGGTTGTTTAGAGGATGAGGTTCCTTTTCTTGTGGGTGCAGTATCTAATTTGTGGTATATAGCAGAAATCTTGTGTTTACCCATACTGTAACTCAACAATTAATTAGTTAATAAAACATATTTCCACAGAATAGCAATTAAATTTCCTAATTATTTTAATAGGCTAAAAATCAATAGTAAGCTTAAATCAGTGGCTCTGATACCACCTTTTCCTGTCACGGCCCTTGGCCCCGGTTTGACCCGGTCCAGAGCCGCGAGGCAGGAAATCCCGTGGTATTTAATTTAGCGACAGCGGAAGACTTTTTAAACAGAATCGATGAATATTTAAAACTGCTCGTTTATATATAATATAGGGATAATTCCCATAATTTACAAACACTTGATTTCACTGGGAAATCCTTTATTTCTTTAAAACATGTTTCTTTATTTATTTACATTGAGCCACTTTCTAAGCTTGTAGTGCTTCATGGCACTTTTCTTTTGCTCACAATAGATCACCTGAAACATGTTTGAAAAAGGTTTTGTCAGCAGGGAAATACTGAGTGAATCATTCTATTTAGTAAAACATCCTGTTTATTATAATGTACAGTATTACGAGCGATTACAATTGCCTCATCTTTTAAATTAACTGATCCAGTTGTCACTTTACCGGACTGTGACTGTGGACATATCACTTGTAGGGTCCTTTCACCCCAAGTGATAAATAATTAGTAGCTATGTGCACATCCCCCCACATACTGGCAGTAATTTCAGATAACAATGACTTAATCCCTGTAACTATAATTTTGATAAAACATGCTTTTGAAAAGTATTTTGATAAAAAGAGAATGACTCACATTGTAGATTTAACG
The DNA here is from genome assembly GCA_030545235.1 of Helianthus tuberosus. NCBI lineage: Eukaryota > Viridiplantae > Streptophyta > Magnoliopsida > Asterales > Asteraceae > Helianthus > Helianthus tuberosus. The sequence continues at coordinate 106,141,641 of CM060414.1, read as the reverse complement.
AGCAAAATATAAGCCTACTGATTAGCCTTGATTAACCTAATTTAATTAACAATGCACACACAATAGGTTAGTAACTAATACAACAGTTACGACAATTCACGAGATTAAACCTTCACAACAATTCATTAGTGCAATACTTAATAATTCAGCGGATTCACAACGAATGACAGAGTATAGTCCGAATTCGAGCAGTACTCAAACATTCAAGTCAAAATCACGATGAATTAATAAAGTATAATCTCAATTTGAGCGGCACTTAAACAATCGTTGGATAGTTATAATCGATCGGACGTTGAATCGTAATAGCGATCGAGTTATTACCCTGATTGTTGCAGCAATTAGTGATTGTGTGTGTTTAGTGTACTGTTTCTGCGATAACTCTTTCTACGAAACTCGAATTTACGTCGTTCCAAAGACAGATTTCAAGTTCCAACACCTAGTATTTATACCCGAAAAGTGCACCTCCCGCGTGTCGCGGGAGATGATGGTGATGGTGTCGCGACTCGCCTGGGGTGCACACCTAGCCTAGAGTAGCCTTGTCACTAGTATAGGTTTGCTGAATTGATAGTTCGTTAATTTTCGTTATTGACAGCACATTTTCGAAGATAACTATCAATTAGGGTTTTACCCCCCTTGAGTTTTAGGGCCCCTAATCCTGATTCTAAATGTTTTGAAAATTTTAGAGTTTGTGCGAAATTACTTGGGTTTCTCAATTAGGGTTTCCTATTGATTAAATTAAGATAATAATTAGGACTTTTGATGAGAGTTGTTACAGACAGATTGGTATCAGAGCCATTGGTTATAGTGAGCTTGGTTTTAAAAAGGGGAAAAACGTTTTTATAAAACCAGACTATAACCGAACAGTTCTGAAAACGTGAATACGATCATGACACTCAGCTCCAGATTGCAAGGTTCGTCTTTTTTTTTTTTACTTATTGCATACATTACGTGACTAGTACACATTTGTTTATGACGAAACATACGAACACACACTCGTCACTATAACATGATGGCATGGATTGCTTGCTTACCTTATGATGCGTTGATAGTATGCCATAATCCTTGGATTTTTGTGATCTTATTACCTTGACGACCTCCGTTTGACATCTAAGTCTGAGGAACCATTTGACATGAGTTAGGAGGAACTGAGATGAGCATGCAAATCCCAATATTATTGTGGGTGCACACATAATAATAATGTGGGGTGCATGCGAGTCCCAGTGAGGTTTAACAAGTGAAAAAGGGGTTTCATTCCGTTATTTGATAAATGTGAAACATAACAAACCTATAGGGGTCATAACAGTGATTGTCCCCTACTCGAACGTGAACTTTTCATTCATCTCTGGATCCTTTCGAATCTCGATGCTATCGAGTATTACCTGAACACCCATCTGATCGCCTAGCGAACTGTGTAGAATGTTAGGTGCTTGTACGAACACCCCCGAGTTGGAAGTTGCAACGATAATGATTGGTCTATATCTTTCTCACCTTTCTTCGTTTGCTTTAACTTAACGTATTGGCGCCTTAGATCCCGAAGTGCGAGCACTTCTGCAACGCTCTCATAACATACCGTGTATTACTAAAACAACTTGCAATGTTGATGGACAAGAGGATGAGCGTAGTACTTTACCGACCTCAGTACTTTGACGACCCTGATTACCGGCAATAAGCACCAGCGAATTGGCTTCAATCGAATCCTTAACCCTTGTCAACGACTCATGGGAGTCAACTCTTACGAATCAATCAGGACATAAGCAATGACAATCGACTATAACCTGGAATGTGTAACTGCCAGCACAGTGAGTAGCACTTTGGGACATGGCACGGAATATGAAAGGATGGACCCTGTCGATGAAAGATCGTAGAGCTCCTTTTCAAACAACAACAACCATGGAAACGACGGCCGTACTGGAAATCCTCGCAACGAGTACAACCACACGAGAAATGATGCTCATGGAGGGGCATTTAGGATTGGTATGGACGACGCCAGGATTGTAATAACATGGTGGCATGCACGTTCTTGGTAACGAATCACTTCGTCTCTGTTCTCTATAACCCTGATACTTCCTGAGACCAGACCTGTTATGGAATCGACTGTTGGCAAGACAATTGGAGCCTCGCCTGTTTGTAGAGATGCAAATTCAACCGTGGGACAAGTTTTCGACATCGATCTTCCTTCTACTACCCATGATGGTGTTAATGCAGTAGTCAGTATGGGTTGGTTAACCAGACATCGCGCAGTTATACCTTATGAGGGGAAGGTTGTCGCCTGTCATAAAGTGTCCGAGTGGTGCAGAGGTTAGCATCAATTCAGCAGTGAAGGCCAGAAGTGTCCACGGAAGGATTACCCCGCCATGATAGCACTCGATACTGATGCCAAGGCTAACGAAAGGAGGATCGAGGACCCTCCAATTGTTCATGATTTCTCCCTAAGTGCTACCAGAAGAGCTATCAGGTTTACCTTCACATCGTCAGATGGAATATCAGATCGGTATCATGTCAGAAGTAGCCCTTGTTACTAGTATTCCTTATTGTCCTACACCAGGAAGGTTGCGAGGAACAAGCTTCCATTCGAGGATTAGCTAGCGAACGAACTATCATCAGATGGAAGTCCAAGAGGGGAATGCTTTTAGAACAGCATGTCGAACGCAATGCAACCATTTCAACTTTGTACACCACGATCATTGAGTTGATCAACACACCACCAACTTCAGGGATCACATGAATCGACCGTATTTGTTGACAACGTTCTGAATCATGACCAGGAGGAAGGAACACCATGGGTGGCATATGTATCCTATTTCAGCGCTTCTGTGGGAGGAGCCATTACATGTGAAGCCTTGTTAAATGTCACATCATTCGAGAAATGCATTTTGATCATGTAACCAACGGAGTAGGAATACACATGGATCTCGCTAGGATGCATCTTGATAGCAACTGATCGACACCAAAGATTCCTTCGGGGATGCAGCAATTCCTTGGTTTCGCTAGATACTATCGCAGATTACCCACAGGATTTTCGAAGGTCGCACAACTTGAATCTCTTTAGCACATCAGGGTGCTGTGGAAGACAAACGGGGGGATGTCTTTTCAGCTTTCGAATCGCAACTCAACAATACACTGAGCATCGCCTTTTTCTAAAAGTACTAATGATTTAGTGGTATACCATGATGGTTTGAATTAGAGTCCCAGTTACACACCGACGCAACACGAGAGAGTGATGACTTACGTGATGGAATTACAAAGAGGAACTGCACAACACACAACTGGCGGTGAGAACCGTGGCCTTGGGATTTTAGATGGAGGCGTTACTTGGACGGTACCAGATGCGTTATTTAGACCGATCACAAGGGCCTCCCGTGTACCTTGGCATCGACAGAGCTAAATCAGTTAATGACATCGCTGGATGGAACTTCTGAATGAGTATGACCGTGAAACCTGAATGTACATGAGATCTACAGCTCGCTATCGACTCTAACTTACCTGATCAGACTCGCTCTGTTCAAACTGGAGAGCTAGAGGAAGAGGATGTTCAAGTTGAACCCATGCGGGGCATGGAGAAGCAACTTGTGACCGGTCGGACGATACCCGTTACCTCATGGAACGAATTTGGGTCTCATTATACGGCTACTGTAGGGAACCCGTGTTGAGCAAAGCACACCGGCTTCGATATTCTAGTCGTCTGGGTTTTGATGAGAGGCATTAGGAGTTATAAACCTTGTACTGGTAATCGGGCATAAAGGCCCACCTAGCTAGGTATGGGAATGATGTTTAACTTGTGGGAAAGTCAAGGTGAAGTGTTAGCAACCAGAAACACCTATATGGAAAGCGAAAACAGACTGCCATAGATTTGGTCGCTATTCTACTTACAACTCGAAATGGAAACAATATCACCTGATGATCATTGATTGTCTCACGTAACCAACACACTTTCTAGCCATCAAGGAAACAGATAAGTTTTTCTACACTTGCAGCCATCTACCTGAAAGAAGTGGTTGCTAGGCACGGGGTGCCAACCTCCATTATCTCTGATCGCGACCCACGATTTGCATCTGATTTGTGGCAAGCGATGCACAAATCCTTTGGCTCACGTCTAGACATGAGCACAACATACCATCCACAGACGGATGGGCAGACTGAACGCACCATCCAAACTCTTGAAGACATGCTTCGAGCATGTGTAATCGACTTTGGTAACGGCTGGGAGTGGCATCTACCTTTAGTGGAGTCTTCGTATAACAACAGTTACAACACCAGCATCCGGGCTGCTCCAGGCTGCTCCGTTCGAGGCCTTGTATGGACGGAAGTGCCGATCACCTCTTTGTTGGGCAGAAGATGGAAACAACCAAATCACTGGCCCAGAACCCATCATAGACAACAGAGAAGATTGCTCAGATATGACAACGAATAGCGGCAGCTCGTGACCGTCAGAAAAGCTATGCTGATAAGCGCAGGAAACCACTCGAGTTCCAGGTTGGGGATCGAGTGCTACTCAAAGTCTCACCTTGGAAAGGTGTAGTTCATTTTGGTAAACGAGGCAAACTCAACCCGCAATATGTCGGACCTTTCGAAATCACAGAGAAAATAGGCAAGGTGGCCTACAAACTGAACCTACCCGAAGAACTCAACGGAGTTCACAACGTATTCCACGTGTCAAATCTGAAGAAGTGTCTGTCAGATGAGACCCTCATAGTTCCTCTCAAGGAGCTCACTATCGACGATCAGCTGCGAGTCGTCGAGGAACCAGTAGAAATCACTGACCGAGACATTAAGGTTCTTAATCGTACAAGAATACCTCTTGTTCGAGTTCATTGGAACTCCCGTCGTGGCCCAGAGTTTACCTGGGAACGAGAAGACCAAATGAAACACAAGTATCCCCAATTGTTTGAGAAAAGCGAATCCACTGCTGAGGCTGAAGCTACTGCGGAATTTCGGTACGAAATTCCAAACCAACGGGGGGATGATGTGACACCCCAGGAAAACCAGGAAACCACGCAACCTAACCAGCTTCCTCAGTAACTACGTGCTAAATTTCGGGATGAAATTTCTTTCAACTTGGGGATGATGTGACAACTCGTAACTTCGAGGTATAAATCGTTCGTTTCGCTCTTACAAATATATATATATATATATTTATTTTCGATGAATTAAACTTATACTCATTTAGTTTATAGTGTGCAAATGTGTAGTCAAAACTAAGCCCATTTGGTAATGAACCGACCCGAACTGTTGGAATCCACTCGCGTAGCTCGGAACTTATGAAGCCCGAGCCATAACTTGTTTAATATATATATCATATTAGGGATGACTAATTATACACTTACTATTAGTTGGATTAAACACCCTCATTAATCGTTTAGCAGTCCAAGTTCCTTTGATTTTGGCCCAACCTAGGAAACCCCAACTGACCCCAACTCTAACCTATTGAAGGCTACATATTTATGCATGATGATAGTATAGCATACCCATACAAAACCCTACCCTCTCCTTTCCTTTGCCGATCTACGGCTGCAACAAGGATTCCCCTTCTCTCTCTTCAATTTTCCATCTTCAACAGCAAGAAAGCCTGCAACATCGAACACCTACTCCACCGTCATCGGAGAACCTCATCTCCCATCTCGTGCAACATTTGACGAGTAATTATCCTCTCAAGAACAACACCGTTATCGGTAAGCCTCGTTCACATCATAGCTTTGTTTTATCAACGCGTTACTTCGGTTTCGGCTTGATGTCGTTTGTTCCTGTTGGTCCGATAAGTACCAGTAGGTGTCGATAACAGGTGATGATTTTTGCGCATGTGTTGATGAACTATAACTTATACAATGGTATATACGTGTATAAACTATGAAGTATGATGTTGTGTATCGAAAATATTAGATGCGAACATGTTTAAATCTGTGAATGCTCATATGCCGTGACTAAGCGATTATCCGAAAACTATTGACAAGACGTATATGTTTGATGATATAATGAACCGATATATATGCGTCTGTTCATGTTTTGATTGATCATAAAACTATGTGATAATAGGGTGTTGTGTTTGCATTTGAATGAACAACATGGTTATGCATGCTTAGAGATAATTGTTTCCTCCGTTTAGATGTTAGTATGAATGTCATATATATGGAATTAAAGTTGGGTTTATAAGAAGATGATGACTGTGAGTTGAATATGGGTTTTCTTTTAATGAATTGTACATGAAAGATTGCATAAGGTACAACTCCCTTTACTTAAAATTTGAATGTGCTTGAAAACGCTTTTGTCCTGTATGATTTGGTTTAGAAAGGATGATATGCAATGTGATTAATTCAAAAATCGGTGCATTATATGCTTGTCGCATTACATACTACAGTTGGCAAGTAGGAGAATGATTTAGATGATCAATGGTTTTAGAGGGGATGTGATGATGGGATTCTTGAAGGTACAAGCATTATTGCGTAGGGTACACACCAAGTGAGTGTGTTGTTTGAGGCATGTTAATGCTTTTGATGGCTGAGTTCTCTTTTGAATGTACAATCTGGGTAATAGTATAAAATCTGTCATGCATAGGAGGTGATTTATTAATGTACAGTTAGACATGCATAAGGTATAACAGGAGCGAATGGTGTATTGAAATCCCAGATCAATGGTATTTTGTCCTTCCCTGCTTGATTCAGGATGATTTGTTGTGACCTTTGTAATTTCTGTGTTTAGATTAAAATTGTATTGGGTCTCACATACTACCTGGGCTCATGAGAAAAAGTGGGCCATACTGGTGTGGGCCCTTAACTATTAGGGTTGCACACTATGGACTAGATTAAACAACTAATCGTGTTTAATGTGCGGATACGTGTATGCCATGATGATATGAATACGTGCTTACGTGCTACTCGGAATTATTATTATGTATTATTACGGGAAACGTTTGAAATACGAATCTAACAAGATGTAGTAAATTATAATAGGACGCAATTGACTAAGGTGTTTTAACAAGTAACTAGTCTTACCGAGCAAAACTAAGGTGAGTTCACACTTTCTAAGGCATGAGATTCCCGGTGGTTGGGAATGGGTTAAAGAATTAAACGGAACCTACATATCCTCCTTGGGTAGGATATGTAGTTCCATCCTCCATGGGTAGGATGCCAATATTAATCCTGCGTATTCTCCTTGGGTAGAATACGTACGTTCGTCCTCCTTGGGTAGGACAACAACCTTAAACTTACTAGACAAAACTCTATCATTAAGTTCCTCATTTTATATCGACTTAATCGCCAAGGCCGATGGCGAGCGGGTCATTAGTTAATAGCGCTATTAGGGTTGACAAGCCTCACACCGTGCCGGTTGGACGGGCGTGTACTAATGGATCTGGGCACTCAGTCAATGATGATAGACATTGACGTAGGGCACAACTTACTTTCGTCAGCTGTCGATATGGTAATGGTCTAGTGGTTCACATGGAGAAGCCCCCACTAATTATGGATATGGTTTGGGAAACAAAGATACTGGTTAACTCCTGGTTTATGAAACAACTTATGGTTTTTGGAACAACTTTAAAATGAACAACCAACTGTGAACTTGCTCAACTTTGTTGTTGATTCGTTGTTACATGCCTTGCAGGCCTTTAGGTGCATATTGTTGGAACTTGTTGTCTGGGAGGCTGGAGTGGTCATGGGTCGAGATACATGGAATCGCAACACAAGACTAATGGTTTTTACATATGGTTTATAAACACTTAACGAATGAATTATGCTTCCGTTGTATACTGTGAAATATTTGCAACGTTGTAACACTTCATGTTAATAAATGAAAGTTTTATTTAATTATACCTATGGGTTCAATGTGATTGGTGGCTAGATCCTGGTCAGTCACGCCTCCTGCGGTGATACTCCGCTTGTGGATTTTGGGGGTGTGACATAAGTTATCGACATGATCCTATCAATACCAATGACTGCGGGTTGACTGCCCAAGGCAGTTCGTAACACATATTCACCACTGCGAATCATGTGATTAATGGTCCTTAACAACCCTGAGTGAACAGGTGCTGAGTCCAAACTATAGTAATATCGTTGCTAAGGCAGGTAGACAACAATCTATGTGTAAACATAACAAACAAGCATTCATCGAGTCACGTATAACATGCGGTAGCGGTTAGCGTTAAAGTATTGCGTAGTGTGTTTGATGTGATTTAGAATAAGTAACGTATGTAACACCCAAAAGTGCATAAGCAAAAAGGGTTCGAGTTTACTCACAACGATAGAGTTAATGGATTGAAGGGAGCGCTAGAGCGCAAATCAGCCTGAACAGTTAATGATAGCATAAGCGAAAGTCGGCGCGTAAAACGGTGTAGATGTACCAAGGATCGGATGGTAATCTGATCAGATGACAATCCGATCGGATGGCCAGTCGATCGGGTGGCAATCCGTTCAGATGGTCATCCGATCGGATGGCCATTCGATTGGATTGTCACCTCGTTTGGTGAGGATGTGTTTGTGTATGACGATTTGTACTTTAAAGTTTTCGTTGTAGCATTTTAAAAATAGAGAAGTATATCTACCTTTCAGGTCGGTCGATCGAACGGTCGTTCGATCGGACAACAATCCGATTGGCGAGGCTTCTCAGTTCGAGAACAAGTTCACAGCAGGATGGTCACTCGATCGGATGACTATCCGATCGGGTGGCAATCTGTACATACTGAACATGTTGGAAATTGATTAAGTATCCGAGTCCCAAATGTGACATCTGTGCTTGTTCTATCATTTTACAAACTTTGAACAATTCAATATTAATAAAACAATGTGTTTTGATCCCAATGTTTGTTATTTATGTTTGACATTTTGCACGTTTTGGTTTTTGATCGATTTTGAACTCTATATCGCTTTCTGGAAAGTTATACGCAAACTGATGAATAAATGCGATCAGTTTAACGTGAAAACACTCCAGAACAGTAACGTAAGCTTAACATACCTTAAATAACCTTTACATAACTTAGAAATAAGTTTTGAAGGCTTTGGTATGGCAAAAACAAGTTTATTCGCTCACAGGGACTATTTGCGTCAATTTACAAAAGTCTGCCGTTTCGTAAGGCAACGTACAGCCTGGAATATGATCATAAGCTAAACATATCTTACAGGGACTAAAAGTGTCAAAAATGGCGTAAGTTTGCATTTTCGCGCATATCTTACGTTCTGACCACATCTGGACATCCAAAAATTTTGTACACATTTTTATTTTAGTGATCGGCATGCAAAAATTCCATTCGTCGCTTAATTTGGATCGTTTTCGCGTCCGTTTGAGTTTCGTCGTAACTTAATGAATAACGTGACCGTACGACCAAACGAGCCAACATCCGTGAGTTTTCCGAGCACATTTTGAGTCCTCTAAACTTTATTCACCTTGTAGAGCCTTGAAAATGGCTTAACGGGTGTCAAAAGGGCCTAAAATGAGCTTACGCAAGTGCAGGGACCTGAACTGTAATTACTGAAAACTATTGCTGAGCTGCAGTGTCACACCCCGAAATTATCAGAGCTGGCGTGACTGGACTGGTATCTTCATTGCACAGCGGAAGCAAATAAAGCTAAGACTTCTAGAAATTGAACGCCCGCTAAGTACTCGATTCTCCAATGGTTCTCCTATTCCAACTGTGCCTCGACTTTGAAATGCAACGTGAGAAAGAAACATGCGAAAAATCAACATAAAGTTGAGCGAGTTCATGGTTTGTTTGTAAAAGATTTGAAATAAATCTTTTGAATAACCGGTTTGTGAAATAATATTGAGAAAACGAATTTAGAAATCATTTTCTTGCCAAGTTATATGGAAACTTTGTATTTGTAACGCATTATGTTCGTAAAACCATGTATTTTTAAACTCTCGTATTTGTAATGTTCGTATAACCGTCAATGCCCACCCTGACTTTGACTCCATGCCCGCACAATCCTATGCCTTGAATTTGTATAAAACATGATATTTAATTTGTATAAATCAAGTATTTCTGTAAGTATGTATGTATAAACCTTTGAAATATAATTTGTATGTATAAATGTCCCTGGTATGTAGCAATAAGGAAAAAGAGATCACCAATGGGTTGCAAAGCCACTGGTATGTGTGAAGTGATGCTGGAAGACTCAAACCTAGCAAATTTTGGCGTCGGGCTCATAGTCACCACATGGTCCACTCAGCGGACTCAGGAGTGGGGCTCGCTACACCCAAATAGATCTATCACTCATTGTAACACCTCGGAAATTCACGTCCTGTAATATGTTGACACGTGTCATAATGTTTAAACGTGTGAAAGAAATATTATAAAAGGACCAAAGCTGACAAACAGGGAAAGTATGTGAATATACGTATTCTAAGTGTCAACTGTGAATAAATATAATGTATATTAACCCTACGTGGTGCTCATACCTTCAAACGAATAAATCATGGATCATACGAAGCTAAAAGTGAGAGATTACAAACTACAGGGGTTAAATGTGTCAACATGTTTAATTTATACCTCTGGGTGACCTTTTGACAAACCCGAAGCCTTGTAACGATTAATTATGCTCACTAGAATGCACGATATAAATTTCATAAAGTTTCGTTATCGTATGAGAAAGTTATGATCATATTCGTGTGCGAGGGGTTAAAAGCGTCAACGTTGAAATTTATGACTTTTCCGGTAACCATAAAGTTACCCAAGGACTTAACAAAGCTTGGTTATGTCTTAAGGCCCTTAAAAGTCAAGTTAGAGGGCTCAAAGTGCAAGAAATCATGTTAAGATCAAGTGTAGAAGGATCAGGGACTAAAAGCGTCAAAAGGTGCATAAGTTTGCATTTTCGCGCATAACTTACGTTCTGAATACATCCGGACATCCAAAAATTTATGTAAGCATGACTATATTATATTTTAGTGTTCGCCTTAAGAAAAATCCATTCGTCGCGTCATTTGGATCGTTTTTCGCGCTTATGCGCATTCCGTCGTAATTAAGCGAACATCGCGATCGTACGACCAAACGAACCGACATCCGAGATATTTTTGAGCATGTTTTGAGTTCCCTATACTTTAACTTCATTTTAGAGCCTTGAAATGAGGTTAACGGGGTTCAAACGCGTCGGAAATCGCTTAAACAAGGTGCAGGGACCATTTCTGTAAAATCTGCCAACATAGGGGCCTAGCGTGACGCGACGGGCCTTAGCGTCACGCGAGCCCCCATCTGGACCAGGTTAAGTGTATTTGACAGCTGGTTGCAGCTGTTTTGCACTCCCTAACCCCTTGCCAAGTGTTGATTCCTTATGGTGGTGAGCATTTTGAGGCACCACAACTTCCCGACAAGTGTACGGCCTTGATCGTGCCCTCTTCTCCAAGAAACGATCCTAACGGTGGACCGAAATCTATAAATACCCATCACATTTCACTTCATTTCTCACAAATCTGATCATTTGGGCTCTAAGTTGGAACCTTCGTTTCATACCTGAGCTATTTTGATCAAGGTTAGCATTCGGGGACCCTTCGTAAGTGTTCCTTCGTTCTTTTATCGCTTTTCAAGTCCGAAAGTCAATTATGTTTGACTTTCGGCATTGACCAGGTTATGGTCAATAAGAAGTTCGTTTGAACTTCATAACGTGAGCGTAATCACGATGGTCATAGTCCCTAGTGACTATACCTACTGATTACCACGTTATCTAGGCTCAGTGACGAGCCGTAGTTTCGGGCAGAATACGTATTCTTGCGTATTTTGTAACCAAACTACCCTTAGGTATCAAAACCGTTTGTTTTGATACCAAACTTGTTTGGTTAAGCATGTTTCAACATGCTTAGCTCGTCACTTTTAGTTTAGTGCTTATATAGGGTCGTAAAGGTAAGCGATCTAAACAATCGCTTATACTTTCGAACCCGACCCGTTTGGTCGATCATTAGGATCCGACCAAACACATTAAGTGACCTTATGGTCACATTGTTCAAGTAGCTGTATGACAGGTAGTATATATGCCTTAGGTAAATGACCAAAATACCCCTACGGGGCTTAAATTGAGATTAAACTCGTTTTGGGCATAATGGAAGGTATCCTACTGATATCACAACATATTTAAGGCATATTAACTAAGGAAACCTGTAAATGACTCTTTTGGATACCCGTTACGCTTATTTCGCGTTCGGTTCGGTTTATATAACTAGTTTATGTAAGTTAGCCGAAACGGGTCAAACCTTATCGGTTTATATCAAAATCTAGAATGTGTATGAAATACCCATATAAGACAAGTCTCTGAACATGTCGGGTTTAAATCACATTCTATACCGGTCTTCGCTTAATCGTGCGTACGAACCGTATCTTCCTGTAAGACTAACCGGTCTAAGCTTAGGCTTAATTAAAGACCCGTTAGCATTCTAATTAATTATTTATACCATCATTCCAGACTAGAGCTTTCCGGTAAATTGTACCTACGCTTACTTAAGTGAATACGGCTGAGTTATAAATTTCTGCTATTTAAGACAAGAGCTAGCTCAGGTAAATACTCTTAACTTATTTTCCCTATACGGGCTTGGGATACGGTACTATAAAAGTACCGCTTGGTCGGGTGTATGTAGTCATTTAAATCGGATTGTGATTGATGTACTTACATAACCTGTTTAATATGTATTATTTTATTATTATTTGGTGTATGGCCTTTAGGGGTTAATGACCATGTCTCGGATATCCTTGGCATCATTCGAAGTAATGGCCACGACTTAAGCACGGGGTGTAGGCATACACCTGACAGCTGCATTATGTAAAAACTGGTAATCCACTCCGAGGTATCATCCTTGTGGGCATTATACCGGAACTGGTAATCCACTTAGGGGATGATAGCCTGTGGGCATTATACCTGTGGCGTGTCTGTTAATCTAGTCCGGCCCTACAAACCGGCCCTAATGGACGACAAATAAGTAAAACTGTATACAAGATTATATACAAATAATTTTCCCAAGTTATAAAAGATTAATTTTGCCTCTGTGCATTTTAATCAAAGTGTCAAAAGGTTTTGTGCCTGGTGCATCTAAATCAATTTTCTTAAACTCTTTTCAAAATGAGTCGGTTGAGTGTATTTACCAGTGAAAACTGACGTATTTTCCAAAAAGGGTTAAGTGACAGGTACTGAACGTAATTGGCTGGAAGCTCAGGGCGCTAATAAGGAATCTTGCAAGTTCTAGGCGTCTAAAGTCTGTTGAACAAATGATATGTTTTAAGATCCGCCTGTGGATCCTTTACTTTCCGTTGTAATACTTTGATATTACGTTATATTCGGAATGTAATAATAAATATCCTTTGCTTCCGCTGTGCATTCATATATATTGTGTTGTTTGACTATTATGTTGCCAACCACGTCACGATACTCCCCCACCGGGCCCACCGGTGACACGTGGAAAGTCGGGGTGTGACAGGTTGGTATCAGAGCCAACACTGAGTGAATTAAACACTAGCCTTTTGTGTTTAATCTCAGTTACACAATTGCACATTCTTGAGTCTAGACAAGAACATAGGTCAAATTCTAAAATTCGTTTTATTTTGTCCTTATTTGATTCCTTTGTTATTTTTTTCTGACTTGCCTATGCATAGAATATGGAAAGTATTCTTCAAGTCATTTTCATTAGAAGTCCCGTTTAGGGCAACCATATACTCGTTAAATTTTTTAAAGGAACGATTATATACTTAAAATATCATTCCTATATTATAAGATCTACCATTATAATAAAATGGCAAAATTTAAAAAGGACAAGACCTAGCCGTATGTCATATTAAGACTGGGCCAAGATGGTAGTTCCACAATTAAATTCAGATCCTTGTCAACAGTTCAATTTAGGATTGTTCTGCGTTAAATATTAAAAAGAATCTCAAAGGTAAAACCTAGCCTAAATATCACGGCATACGAGGCCAAGATAGTAGAACCTATTCAAGAGATTCAAATCCTTATTAGACATATGAAAGCATAATAACATGCACAACAAAATGTGATATGATAAAATCACATAAGTTATTTTGGGATATACTAAATTCCCTTAATTATATAATCATTCCGTATGGATGAAGTGCCCACGGGCTATAACTAACGTCCTCTGTGACTAAAGACAGTGGTAGCCTACAACTCCCTGTCAAGAAAAGGTAATGAACTTTGATTCAAACCTTGAAGCCTCGATTCTATAAAATCAAGGCCTATAAATTAAACTTGTCTACGCGACTAGGCCTTTTGTGCTATTATTAACTTATAATTTAGGAGTATAATAAATATCCTGAATAATTATATATTTATCAAATTAACCAATATGTGTATTAAAAACATGGTTAATAAATCGTTCAAAAAGATAAAACTGTTTAAACTTCCGTAAAAACCTTGTCCTTGTTTAATTTTTATGTAGCAATTAAAACTACATGGCTGGGTCGGAGGAAGGGAACAGTCATCCTTTGGATAACCGCGATGATGAAAGGATTAATATAACCAGAGGAGAGCTCCGTACATTGATTGATTCAGCTGTATCTAAAGCTGTGAAGGAGCAATTTCAGGAGTATAGTGAGACAAATAGTAAAGCCTCATCTGTACCCCACCCTAAATCCATCCCAAAAACTCATTCAGAGCCTGATAACAAGCCACCCTCAAAGAAGGATGAGTTAAAGAAAGATGACGATCGACATTCATCTAATGGACACAGTGCTCCCTCCAAGAGGATAGTGTTCGATAATGAACCACATACCAAATCCTGTAACTATAAGTACTTTGTTTCCTGCAAGCCCCGAGATTTTACTGGGGAAAAAGGGGCGGTTGATTGCATGATATGGTTGGATGAAATGGACACAGTTGTCGATATCAGCGGTTGCGCTGAAAGGGATGTCGTGAAGTACGTATCCCAATCGTTCAAAGGAGAGGCACTGGCATGGTGGAAGTCTCTCATTCAAGCTGCTGGGAAGATTCCGCTCTACAGCATGTCATGGGAACAGTTTGTTATTCTCATTAAGGAAAATTACTGCCCTCAACACGAGGTTGAGGGGATTGAGTCAGATTTCTTATCTTTGGTGATGACAAACTTAGATTGTCAAGCTTACCTCACCAGTTTTAATACCCTGTCCAGACTGGTCCCCTACCTTGTAACACCAGAGCCCAAGCGAATTGCACGCTTCATTGGGGGTTTACCCCCAGAAATCAAAGCCACTGTTAAGGCTTCAAGACCTACTACATTTAGGTCAGTAGCTGACCTCTCTCTGTCCCTTACTTTAGATGCGGTCAGGCTAAGGTCGCTAAAGAAATCTGAAGAAAGTAAGAAGAAGCGTGAGGGTGATAACTCACGAGGATCAGAGAAGAAACACAAGGGAAACACTGACTCTGAGAGGTCTGGGTCTGGAAAGAATGATCAGCGGACAGAGGAAAAGCCAAGGTGCTCGACTTGCCAAAAACGCCACTTTGGAAAATGCAGAATGGAGTCCAATTCTAAATCAGGACCACCTGCATGTGGGATATGCAAGTCTAGGGAGCACAAGGCTGTTGATTGCGGGAAGATCAAAGATGCTACATGCTACAACTGCAACGAGAAAGGGCACATAAAGACCAACTGCCCTAAGTACGCGAGGAAGCCCGAGTAAGCCAAGAGAACAAACGCACGAGTTATCAGGATGAACGCCCAAGAGATGATGCAGAATAATAATAGTATAATATGTACCTTTCCTTATCAAACATTTATGCAGAAACTTATTTGATATTGGCACATATAAATATATTATGAATGATAAAGGTTGAGAACTGTTGTCTCCACCTGATTAAGACTCCGGTCATTTAATGCCCGGTAGAAAGTGACCGATGTTACGTTGAAAATGCTCCAACAAATCCTATATTGATTCTAATATCTATTAGAAATCACTCTTTCTCATACCTTATAGCAAACTTTTGGTTGCATACATAAGGACTCAATATAGTGATAAAAATCGATTGGTTGCCTTAAAAATTAAGCCCATATTGTGAGTGATAAGAAGCAATTAATTATCAAGACTCCTTATGAGACAACCCTCGTAATTACACGTATCCGTACGATTAACTAATATTAAACATAAAAAAAAAAATGGTGGAACTGGCCGTCCCCGGAATCGAACCTGGGTCTAGGCCGGCCGCACCCTTTCGCGCGCCTAGCCAACTGAGCTAGGTGCCTAGTTTGTGAAACTTCCATTATTTATTAGATATAAGCACTTGTACAATAAACTTCCTTATCGTTTATCAATGATAATTTCTGCTAAGTGTCCTGTTTTTAATACAGGCAATAATAAATCTTCATGAACCATAAACTTAGCAAAATTTTATTATCATCCACAAGGTATAACTACCAAGGAAACCATAGTAACCGATTCTTATCGATCGGCAAGGAATCCTTCCGAGAATCTTAGAGCACTCTTTCTTCGCATAGAGTACGACAACATATGTTATTTTAATTATTTTCTCATTATTTTATATCGCCTGCGAATGCCAAACTATGTTTGATAAAAGTGTCATATGAGGATTGGCGTATCCTAGTGTGTCCCATAGATTATTTCCATGTCTGATCAGCATGGAGGTTTAATGCATGGAACCACAAAGATATCTCAATAATCATATGGTACTAAAGTCAACTGCTAGTATTCAAAGAAGATATCCAGAATGAAAATTTTCCAGGAGGTATTCCAGCTTAGGAATTCGTGGACTAGTAACATAAATATGTCACTTATTTGACACAAGCAATGATGAGTGGAATGGAGCCTGAGATATGGAAATCTCTGTAACCTCCTGGTACCTTGATTTTCTCCTCCTAAGATTTCCCTGTTTACCCCTGGGAGGCAGGTAGAGTTAAGTTTAATATCCCATTTAAGGCTGCATTATTATGAAATCTCCATGACGGCTAGTACCATCATTGGAAGAATCGAAACCCTGATTAACTAAGCTTTTAAATAGAGGGTTCAAATAGCCTAACTCGATATTCCGAGAGTTTGATATTGTTAAATAAGAAAGACGGTTCATTTTGCTTATGCATTATTTACCGCAACCCTAATTAGGCAACAGTTAAGAAATTGCCATCAGCTGCTCTGAATCGTCGATTTGTTCGACTAACTACAAGGATCAACCAATCCTTAAAATTAGTTAAGTAGTGGTTGGAATAACCATCTCACCTTAAGGTAAGTATCAAGGCTGCTCCTTTGGAGACCTTGTATAGATGGAATGTTAAACAATCTATTGTTAGGACAATAGATTGGTAAGTTTAATTATAAGGATCTGAAAGTTGCCTAGGGAACAACAAATAAGATCATATAAATCCATACTCAATTGTAAGTTGCCAGTATACGACAGGAAATCGAGAATTTATGAAAATAACAAACCTCCTAAATCCTTGTTAAGGAATAAGGTTCAACAATAGATATCACCCTGGAAGGGTGTGCTAAATTCGTTAAATCATCGGGCTGATTGAGCTCCGAGTATATAGAACCATTCAAAGGAAATCGAATGTATCAAGGCCAGATAGCTTGCGAGCTAAGACCTAATTAAGGGGCTTGATGGAACGCGAAATGTGACCCACACTAATGATTTAGTGACATGTCACCAATAAGTCGAAAAGCGCTATCACATAATGATAGGCAGGACTATGATAATAAGAGCAACCTGTTTCGATTAAGGATCGACGGGATTAGAAGCTCCAAAAAGATACATGTGCCTATTATAAAGGTCAAGTGGGATGCCCATAGAGGTCCCGAATACACGTGGGAAGTTGAATCCACGATGAAAGAAAAATACCCTTACTTATTTCAGTAAATCTCGGGTCGAGATTTATTTTAAGGGGGTGAGGATGTAACACCTCGGAAATTCACGTCCTGTAATATGTTGACACGTGTCATAATGTTTAAACGTGTGAAAGAAATATTATAAAAGGACCAAAGCTGACAAACAGGGAAAGTATGTGAATATACGTATTCTAAGTGTCAACTGTGAATAAATATAATGTATATTAACCCTACGTGGTGCTCATACCTTCAAACGAATAAATCATGGATCATACGAAGCTAAAAGTGAGAGATTACAAACTACAGGGGTTAAATGTGTCAACATGTTTAATTTATACCTCTGGGTGACCTTTTGACAAACCCGAAGCCTTGTAACGATTAATTATGCTCACTAGAATGCACGATATAAATTTCATAAAGTTTCGTTATCGTATGAGAAAGTTATGATCATATTCGTGTGCGAGGGGTTAAAAGCGTCAACGTTGAAATTTATGACTTTTCCGGTAACCATAAAGTTACCCAAGGACTTAACAAAGCTTGGTTATGTCTTAAGGCCCTTAAAAGTCAAGTTAGAGGGCTCAAAGTGCAAGAAATCATGTTAAGATCAAGTGTAGAAGGATCAGGGACTAAAAGCGTCAAAAGGTGCATAAGTTTGCATTTTCGCGCATAACTTACGTTCTGAATACATCCGGACATCCAAAAATTTATGTAAGCATGACTATATTATATTTTAGTGTTCGCCTTAAGAAAAATCCATTCGTCGCGTCATTTGGATCGTTTTTCGCGCTTATGCGCATTCCGTCGTAATTAAGCGAACATCGCGATCGTACGACCAAACGAACCGACATCCGAGATATTTTTGAGCATGTTTTGAGTTCCCTATACTTTAACTTCATTTTAGAGCCTTGAAATGAGGTTAACGGGGTTCAAACGCGTCGGAAATCGCTTAAACAAGGTGCAGGGACCATTTCTGTAAAATCTGCCAACATAGGGGCCTAGCGTGACGCGACGGGCCTTAGCGTCACGCGAGCCCCCATCTGGACCAGGTTAAGTGTATTTGACAGCTGGTTGCAGCTGTTTTGCACTCCCTAACCCCTTGCCAAGTGTTGATTCCTTATGGTGGTGAGCATTTTGAGGCACCACAACTTCCCGACAAGTGTACGGCCTTGATCGTGCCCTCTTCTCCAAGAAACGATCCTAACGGTGGACCGAAATCTATAAATACCCATCACATTTCACTTCATTTCTCACAAATCTGATCATTTGGGCTCTAAGTTGGAACCTTCGTTTCATACCTGAGCTATTTTGATCAAGGTTAGCATTCGGGGACCCTTCGTAAGTGTTCCTTCGTTCTTTTATCGCTTTTCAAGTCCGAAAGTCAATTATGTTTGACTTTCGGCATTGACCAGGTTATGGTCAATAAGAAGTTCGTTTGAACTTCATAACGTGAGCGTAATCACGATGGTCATAGTCCCTAGTGACTATACCTACTGATTACCACGTTATCTAGGCTCAGTGACGAGCCGTAGTTTCGGGCAGAATACGTATTCTTGCGTATTTTGTAACCAAACTACCCTTAGGTATCAAAACCGTTTGTTTTGATACCAAACTTGTTTGGTTAAGCATGTTTCAACATGCTTAGCTCGTCACTTTTAGTTTAGTGCTTATATAGGGTCGTAAAGGTAAGCGATCTAAACAATCGCTTATACTTTCGAACCCGACCCGTTTGGTCGATCATTAGGATCCGACCAAACACATTAAGTGACCTTATGGTCACATTGTTCAAGTAGCTGTATGACAGGTAGTATATATGCCTTAGGTAAATGACCAAAATACCCCTACGGGGCTTAAATTGAGATTAAACTCGTTTTGGGCATAATGGAAGGTATCCTACTGATATCACAACATATTTAAGGCATATTAACTAAGGAAACCTGTAAATGACTCTTTTGGATACCCGTTACGCTTATTTCGCGTTCGGTTCGGTTTATATAACTAGTTTATGTAAGTTAGCCGAAACGGGTCAAACCTTATCGGTTTATATCAAAATCTAGAATGTGTATGAAATACCCATATAAGACAAGTCTCTGAACATGTCGGGTTTAAATCACATTCTATACCGGTCTTCGCTTAATCGTGCGTACGAACCGTATCTTCCTGTAAGACTAACCGGTCTAAGCTTAGGCTTAATTAAAGACCCGTTAGCATTCTAATTAATTATTTATACCATCATTCCAGACTAGAGCTTTCCGGTAAATTGTACCTACGCTTACTTAAGTGAATACGGCTGAGTTATAAATTTCTGCTATTTAAGACAAGAGCTAGCTCAGGTAAATACTCTTAACTTATTTTCCCTATACGGGCTTGGGATACGGTACTATAAAAGTACCGCTTGGTCGGGTGTATGTAGTCATTTAAATCGGATTGTGATTGATGTACTTACATAACCTGTTTAATATGTATTATTTTATTATTATTTGGTGTATGGCCTTTAGGGGTTAATGACCATGTCTCGGATATCCTTGGCATCATTCGAAGTAATGGCCACGACTTAAGCACGGGGTGTAGGCATACACCTGACAGCTGCATTATGTAAAAACTGGTAATCCACTCCGAGGTATCATCCTTGTGGGCATTATACCGGAACTGGTAATCCACTTAGGGGATGATAGCCTGTGGGCATTATACCTGTGGCGTGTCTGTTAATCTAGTCCGGCCCTACAAACCGGCCCTAATGGACGACAAATAAGTAAAACTGTATACAAGATTATATACAAATAATTTTCCCAAGTTATAAAAGATTAATTTTGCCTCTGTGCATTTTAATCAAAGTGTCAAAAGGTTTTGTGCCTGGTGCATCTAAATCAATTTTCTTAAACTCTTTTCAAAATGAGTCGGTTGAGTGTATTTACCAGTGAAAACTGACGTATTTTCCAAAAAGGGTTAAGTGACAGGTACTGAACGTAATTGGCTGGAAGCTCAGGGCGCTAATAAGGAATCTTGCAAGTTCTAGGCGTCTAAAGTCTGTTGAACAAATGATATGTTTTAAGATCCGCCTGTGGATCCTTTACTTTCCGTTGTAATACTTTGATATTACGTTATATTCGGAATGTAATAATAAATATCCTTTGCTTCCGCTGTGCATTCATATATATTGTGTTGTTTGACTATTATGTTGCCAACCACGTCACGATACTCCCCCACCGGGCCCACCGGTGACACGTGGAAAGTCGGGGTGTGACACTCATGACCCTCGGTCCTACAACGAGGATTAATGGCCTCAAGTACCACCTACCCACTCCGTGCATGAGATATGTAAACGAGTTTAGCGCTAGCTTCAAATAAGTGAAAATACCACCACAAGGATTCGAAATCAACAAACAATTAAATGGAGTCGAATGCCAAACAAGTTTACTTCGACTCGGAACAAATGAAACACTTGTTAAAATTGGTTTGAATATGATGCTTCCAATACATCATATGGTGTCTTGAATCGAATATGTGTAATGAACAAGTTCAAACAAACGAACTTGGTTTCGACGCAATCCGACAATAAATACATGTATCGACAAGAAAGACTTTCGGCATGGCCACAACGAAAAAACCATGTATGTAACTTGAAAAGAAAAGAAATTTCAAGAAAATGTGTTGACTTGATAACAAAGGAGCCAACAATTACACTAATGCGGATCATTCGAATCACAATTCAATAATTAGATTTAGTGAACTTTAATGAAACACTTTATTCGAAACGGAACCACATGCGTAACAAACCGATGCATGTGTAACATATGAATTTTCAAGAAATGAAGCAAATGAATATTCGCTATGCTGAAAGAAATGATCATGACACTATGACCATTAAGAGGAGTAGAGATACGAAAATCTACTCAGTAAACGTGAAAGTCGAACTTTCAATAAAAGAAATTTAAGGACTTTACCTGGGGTTTCATGTGATGACCGGTTGTTAGTTGACATTACCATGGAATGTCGAACATAGCGTATTTTTCGTTAACTGATATAGAGGGATGCGGAAACATACATCTTCTTCCTTAGAGTGATTCGTGTCGTTGCAGGACCGCGTGCCAAACTGCCGCTTCCTGATCGATAGTTCTCCTGCTGACAGGAATCTAGCGTCGTCGTTGAATTGCGTCATCGTGTCTTTTCCAAGGCCTCGCCTCGATAGTCGTATGTGTCGTACTTCAACCTCCGTTGATGTATAGCTTAAGTTTCACGTATACCTGTGCATTAGCGTTTCGTTCAGCGTAGAATCTGATGTACTCCGACATCCGTTGACATAAAATTTAAGTTCCATGTACTCCCGTGCACTAGCGTTTTGTTATGCGTAGGCTACCTGCTCGGGAAGTTAGAATATCATAGACAATATGGATAATAATATGTGCCCGAGTAAATATTCACGGTTCCTACGTGATGACCTTTAATGAACTTCAACATAAGTTTCTGAAGGTCTTAAATGCATGTTTCCTAAACTCTCAGAGTTTTATGTATTGTATGTAATTGTTTTATGTACCGTGTATGAAACACCACAGTAGCGTATGTTTGAAAACAAAATTTTGACTGTTTGTTTTTCGGCAACGGTTGGAGACCATATTTGAGTACTAGGCGTTCTGTATGTATTCAACGTCTTAATAGTCTAAGTCCCAGAGAAAAGTGAGGTTAGAGCCTAGGTATCACAACAGAAACCTAATTCGCTGTAACCTATAGCTCTGATACCAATCTGTCACACCCCGAAACTATCAGAGCTGGCGTGACTGGACTGGTATCTTCATTGCACAGCGGAAGCAAATAAAGCTAAGACTTCTAGAAATTGAACGCCCGCTAAGTACTCGATTCTCCAATGGTTCTCCTATTCCAACCGTGCCTCGACTTTGAAATGCAACCTGAGAAAGAAACATGCGGAAAATCAACATAAAGTTGAGCGAGTTCATGGTTTGTTTGTAAAAGATTTGAAATAAATCTTTTGAATAACCGGTTTGTGAAATAATATTGAGAAAACGAATTTAGAAATCATTTTCTTGCCAAGTTATATGGAAACTTTGTATTTGTAACGCATTATGTTCGTAAAACCATGTATTTGTAAACTCTCGTATTTGTAATGTTCGTATAACCGTCAATGCCCACCCTGACTTTGACTACATGCCCGCACAATCCTATGCCTTGAATTTGTATAAAACATGATATTTAATTTGTATAAATCAAGTATTTCTGTAAGTATGTATGTATAAACCTTTGAAATATAATTTGTATGTATAAATGTCCCTGGTATGTAGCAATAAGGAAAAAGAGATCACCAATGGGTTGCAAAGCCACTGGTATGTGTGAAGTGATGCAGGAAGACTCAAACCTAGCAAATTTTGGCGTCGGGCTCATAGTCACCACATGGTCCACTCAGCGGACTCAGGAGTGGGGCTCGCTACACCCAAATAGATCTATCACTCATGACCCTCGGTCCTACAACGAGGATTAATGGCCTCAAGTACCACCTACCCACTCACATGATCTAAGTAGTATACCCTCCTTAAGCTAACCATACCATGTATAAAAGTGTCTGTAATAATTGTAACATGTATTTTACCCCAGCCTCTAAGGCTGAACCTCCCCAGCCTCTAAGGCTGACTCCCCAGTCTCTCTAAATTATCACCAGACGATCCATCCCTAGTCATGAAAATCATTCACATTTCGCTAATACGCATTTGTTTTGTAAAAACCGGTATATTTAATATGATCCATTTATAAACCATTTGAGTTCCTCGAAATCCATTCGTAACATGATTTAGAAATATGAGTTTTTGTTCGTTCAAAAACTTTGTATGTTCTTGCAAAACGTGCTTTGTCTAAAATATGCTGTCTTTGTTAGTCGAAAACTTTGTGTGTTTCTACAAAGCGTGCATGTCTTTCCACCCCGAAAACATTTATAAAAATGTAAAACCGTAAAAAAAAAAGTGGGGTTATGAACTCACCTGAATTTCCTTGTGCAAAGCTAGCTAACTACGACTTCGTGATGTCGTTTCCAAGACTTGACTTGCAAGAGTGCATTATACAATATTCCTAACACGGAACATCTTATAAGTTTCTAAATAAAAGCTATGACTAGTCTACGTGTCACCGAGCTCTACCGAATCGTTAGTCGAACGATTCAACGGTAAGTAGTGAACTTATCGGAAATGATTAGGTCACATTTGATAAGTGTCGTTTATTGTCGATAATAACCACTAAGTCTTGAAAAGACTTGATTCTCGAGAGGTTTAGAAAAAAAAAAAAATATTTATATATAAAATATATGAGTACTTCGTTGTAATTGCGTTAGCCGTCTCGAGTAGTCGTACGTGTATGTATCGGGTATTCGTATGAAAATAATATATAATTACTTGTATTATATATATCACGTCTTGTGTATATTTGCCAAAAAATATACGTATATGCCGTTTAGGCGTTTAAAAATAAATATAAAAGTTATATTTATTTTATAAAATTGTCCTTGAGTTGTTGTGTTCGAAAATAAATGTATAGCTATATGTATTTTTATACAAGAATTCGCGTTGTACGGAATTTGAAATAAATACAAACCATATTTATTTTGTAAAAGAATCCCGAGTTGTGTGACGCTTGAAACAAATTTATATAAACTATATTTATTTTTATAACGGAACGCTCGAGATTTCAACGTTTGGACTAAACATGATTAGTTGTATTCCTTTTATAAGAAATATCCGAATTGTTGTTGTTTGGAATAAATATATCTAAATATATTTATTTTACAAAATTATCAAGTTTAGTTATATCGTAAAATGGTTTTGTCGAAATATTATAACTATGCTTTGTAAGTCATGTAATGTCGTCGGTAGAAAATATATACGTAGTTATTATCATAGAAGATTGTTTGGACTCGATAGTTTCGTTTTATAATAGAACGCGTTTAATTTACTGATTTTCTCGAAAAACGGGCAGAGTTTCCCCTGTTTTTGGACGCCCCGACAACACAAGTTGTCATTATATTTTCAAATTCAACAATATATATATAAACTTTTATCTAATATGTCAAACGTAATCTATAATTTAACCGGTTCGAGCTCGTTTCACGTGACAATAATTATAAAACTAACGAAATAAAACGCGTCGTTAATGTTTACCATCTTTGTGTCGGAACGTCGAGCCGTTGACTGGGTTGACCGAGTCAACTGAGTTGACTCGGTTTGACTGTGTTGACCGAGTCGACCTGGACCCGAAATCTGACCCGAACATCGACTGACCCAAACCAAACCGAGTGGACTCGTCTGACCCGAGTCGACTCGCTGACTGAGCTGACTCGCTGACTGAGTCGTCCGGACCGCCTGACCGAGCCGCCTGACCGAACCGAACCCGATCTGAGCCGAGACCCATAACTCGAACCCGCTGCACCAAGTCTGAACCAAACACAACCTGAAGCTCACTTGAAAACCTGAACCAAAACCCAAGCCGAGCCAAAAACAACCACAGCTGCTGTTCAACACCACCATCATTATTGGTCATTATCTTCGTCATCATTAACCATCGGAAGCTTGTCGGATAAAGTCTTGGACAGCCGGACAAACGGTGAAATACGTCGGATAAAAACAAGGTCCGCCAGAAAAACCGTGATACCCGTCGGATAATCACGCCGACCACCGGACAAATGAACTGACCGGCGGTCCGAATCTCCGACCGCCGGTTCTCTCTCTCTCTCTCTCGCCTCTCAGTCTCTCTCTTTCGTCTCCCTCTCTGCTGGGTATCGCCGCCGCACCACCACCGGACGGTGGTGGTGGTGTTGTTTGTTTTCTGGATTGTAACAGGGGGGTGGGGGCTGGTTGGAGATGAGCAGGGGAGGGGTACGCGTTGGAAGAAAGCTCGCCGGAAGACCTCCACCGCCGCCGCCGGCCCCGCCTGAGTTCCGTCGGAGAGTGAGAGAGAGCGATGTGTGAGTGAGTGAGTGTATGTTGGTTTGCTATGTTCTGCACAAATGAAACAAGGGGATGGTCCCTTTTTATAGTGTTTAAGAAATCTTTTGTAAATCTAGTAAGGATTTTGTGAAATCTTGAAGGATTTTTATAAGATTTTGTAAAGATTTTCTAGATTTAGTGAGATCTTGTCTAGATCTTCAAGAAATAGATCTAGTATAATATGTGCAGGTTTAGGCTTGTGGGTTTTGGGCTTGGGCCCAGGGCCCACAAGCCCATCTCATGTGAAAGTGGCCCGTAATTCCTACGAGACTCGTTATCAAAACCTGAAATCACCGTAGTCTTGAAAAATAATATTTCAGAGTTAAAAACGTATAAAAATATTGTCGGTATTCGTCGTTGTCGCGTTCGTGCGTCGATAATGGTAATAATCGTGAAAAATTACATCTTTGCCGTCTTTAATCCGTTTTTCGAGCTGGTTTCGACTATAGTTACTAAAATTTTATTACGGCGCTAAATATAGCGTAAAATGTAAGTTCTGAAGGTGACAGGCGTCTCCGTCGCTTCCGTTTTGTTGCCGATGCGTTTCCTATCATCGCGTTTTTAGTTTACGTTGCATTTGTGTCGCACGGAAGCCCAATAATTTCACAAAATAAATTTCACACACTTAGAATATTCGTAGAAAATCTGTATTGGTCGATGTTGTCAGTATTTTGTACGGCATCAGTTCGTTGTCGTTTGATGTTCCGCAGATTCCACGCGAATCTTCATACGCTTACTTGTAGAGTCGGATAAACGTTCCTAGGCACTCCAAGGGCCTAAATGAGTTAATCTACATCTTAAACACTATTTATTATCGCGTTAATCATCTGTTAATCACGTAATTAGGAGCCGTAAATCACCGGTTGTCACATTCTCCCCCTGTTACAGAAATTCCGTCCTCGAAATTTAGACTATGTTATCTCCTCATAATTGTGTTGTTCGCAGGTAAGTCCGAATAAAAGCAAAGTGAATGACCGCGTAATCGAAACATGACTTGTTCGAATCATGTGAATTTAGTGACATTCCTCAACAATAAGAACCCAACGGTTTAAAAGTAATGTGTTTCAAAAATTGATGTCAAAGGAAACAAGACGTATAGGTACAGTCACTAATGTGACTAAGTTAACAGGGATCCAACAATGAACAGGAACTTCGACCAATCGAATTCCATATGAACGTTCACAATAAGTAAATGAGTTCTAGAAGCAATAACATCCACTGGATTAACCTAGAATCAACAATCTCAAGTGTACTAGTTTGCATGAAACGCTCGATCGTGATCAGCACAAGCTGCAAGTTATACCGACGCCACAAGGTGTCGCAATGAATAAAACAATTCAATAATAGGGGTGATCGAACAAGTATCACCTATGTTTTGCAGTCAATTAAAAGCGCAATGAAGTAAATATGAAAATATGTTTCTAAAAACATCATAAGATTTTCAATTGAAATTTGAACATCAAAGAAATAACGTTTTCGATCGAAGACGAAAAAGCAATGAATATCGTAAAACATTCGATCGATGTTGAAAGGACCGTTAGGAGGTACACCGGAATATGAAATGAATTTTGTGTACCCTTGTCTTATCACACGATTGTGTTAAGACTGTTGTAATGTGATAAATCAAAGCGGATTTAATCTAAATCAATAAATAAATAATTAAATCCGTGCATGAGATATGTAAACGAGTTTAGCGCTAGCTTCAAATAAGTGAAAATACCACCACAAGGTGTCGAAATCAACAAACAATTAAATGGAGTCGAATGCCAAACAAGTTTACTTCAACTCGGAACAAATGAAACACTTGTTAAAATTGATTTGAATATGATGCTTCCAATACATCATATGGTGTCTTGAATCGAATATGTGTAATGAACAAGTTTAAACAAACGAACTTGGTTTCGACGCAATCCGACAATAAATACATGTATCGACAAGAAAGACTTTCGGCATGGCCACAACGAAAAAACCATGTATGTAACTTGAAAAGAAAAGAAATTTCAAGAAAATGTGTTGACTTGATAACAAAGGAGCCAACAATTACACTAATGCGGATCATTCGAATCACAATTCAATAATTAGATTTAGCGAACTTTAATGAAACGCTTTATTCGAAACGGAACCACATGCCTAACAAACCGATGCATGTGTAACATATGAATTTTCAAGAAATGAAGCAAATGAATATTCGCTATGCTGAAAGAAATGATCTTGACACAATGACCATTAAGAGGAGTAGAGATACGAAAATCTACTCAGTAAACGTGAAAGTCGAACTTTCAATAAAAGAAATTTAAGGACTTTACCTGGGGTTTCATGTGATGACCGGTTGTTAGTTGACATTACCATGGAATGTCGAACATAGCGTATTTGTCGTTAACTGATATAGGGGGATGCGGAAACATACATCTTCTTCCTTAGAGTGATTCGTGTCGTTGCAGGACCGCGTGCCAAACTGCCGCTTCCTGATCGATAGTTCTCATGCTGATAGGAATCTAGCATCGTCGTTGAATTGCGTCATCGTGTCTTTTCAAAGGCCTCGCCTCGATAGTCGTATGTGTCGTACTTCAACCTCCGTTGATGTATAGCTTAAGTTTCACGTATACCTGTGCACTAGCGTTTTGTTCCGCGTAGAATATGATGTACTCCGACATCCGTTGACATAAAATTTAAGTTCCATGTACTCCCGTGCACTAGGGTTTTGTTATGCGTAAGCTGCGTGCTCGGGAAGTTAGAATATCATAGACAATATGGATAATAATATGTGCCCGAGTAAATATTCGCGGTTCCTACGTGATGACCTTTAATGAACTTCAACATAAGTTTTCGAAGGTCTTAAATGCATGTTTCCTAAACTCTCAGAGTTTTACGTATTGTATGTAATTGTTTTATGCACCGTGTATGAAACACCACAATAGCGTATGTTTGAAAACAAAATTTTGACTATTTGTTTTTCGGCAACGGTTGGAGACCATATTCGAGTACTAGGCGTTCTGTATGTATTCAACGTCTTAATAGTCTAAGTCCCAGAGAAAAGTGAGGTTAGAGACTAGGTATCACAACAGAAACCTAATTCGCTGTAACCTATAGCTCTGATACCAATCTGTCACACCCCGAAATTATCAGAGCTGGCGTGACTGGACTGGTATCTTCATTGCACAGCGTAAGCAAATAAAGCTAAGACTTCTAGAAATTGAACGCCCGCTAAGTACTCGATTCTCCAATGGTTCTCTTATTCCAATCGTGCCTCGACTTTGAAATGCAACCTGAGAAAGAAACATGCAAAAAATCAACATAAAGTTGAGCGAGTTCATGGTTTGTTTGTAAAAGATTTGAAATAAATCTTTTGAATAACCGGTTTGTGAAATAATATTGAGAAAACGAATTTAGAAATCATTTTCTTGCCAAGTTATATGGAAATTTTGTATTTGTAACGCATTATGTTCGTAAAACCATGTATTTGTAAACTCTCGTATTTGTAATGTTCGTATAACCGTCAATGCCCACCCTGACTTTGACTCCATGCCCGCACAATCCTATGCCTTGAATTTGTATAAAACATGATATTTAATTTGTATAAATCAAGTATTTCTGTAAGTATGTATGTATAAACCTTTGAAATATAATTTGTATGTATAAATGTCCCTGGTATGTAGCAATAAGGAAAACAGAGATCACCAATGGGTTGCAAAGCCACTGGTATGTGTGAAGTGATGCAGGAAGACTCAAACCTAGCAAATTTTGGCGTCGGGGTCATAGTCACCACATGGTCCACTCAGCGGACTCAGGAGTGGGATCACTCATGACCCTCGGTCCTACAACGAGGATTAATGGCCTCAAGTACCACCTACCCACTCAGTGGACTCAGGAGTGGGGCTCGCTACACCCAAAGTGTCTGTAATAATTGTAACATGTATTTTACCCTAGCCTCTAAGGCTGAACCTCCCCAGCCTCTAAGGCTGAACCTCCCCAGCCTCTAAGGCTGACTCCCCAGTCTCTCTATATTATCACCAGACGATCCATCCCTAGTCATGAAAATCATTCACATTTCGCTAATACGCATTTGTTTTGTAAAAACCGGTATATTTAGTATGATCCATTTATAAACCATTTGAGTTCCTCGAAATCCATTCGTAACATGATTTAGAAATATGAGTTTTTGTTCGTTCAAAAACTTTGTATGTTCTTGCAAAACGTGCTTTGTCTAAAATATGCAGTCTTTGTTAGTCGAAAACTTTGTGTGTTTCTATAAAACGTGCATGTCTTTCCACCCCGAAAACATTTATAAAAATGTAAAACTGTAAAAAAAAGTGGGGTTATGAACTCACCTGAATTTTCTTGTGCAAAGCTAGCTAATTACGACTTCGTGATGTCGTTTCCAAGACTTGACTTGCTAGAGTGCATTATACAATATTCCTAACACGAAAAATCTTATAAGTTTCTAAATAAAAGCGGTGACTAATCTACGTGTCCCCGAGCTCTACCGAATCGTTAGTCGAACGATTCAACAGTAAGTAGTTAACTTATCGGAAATGATTAGGTCATATTTGATAAGTGTCGTTTATTGTCGATAATAACCACTAAGTCTTGAAAAGACTTGATTCTCGAGAGATTTAGAAAAAAATAAATAAATATTTATATATAAAATATATAAATACTTCGTTGTAATTGCGTTAGCCGTCTCGAGTAGTCGTACGTGTATGTATCGGGTATTCGTATGAAAATAATATATAAGCACTTGTATTATATATATCACGTCTTGTGTATATTTGCCAAAAATATACGTATATGCCGTTTTGGCGTTTAAAAATAAATATAAAAGTTATATTTATTTTATAAAATTGTCCTTGAGTTGTTGTGTTCGAAAATAAATGTATAGCTATATTTATTTTTATACAAGAATTCGCGTTGTACGGAATTTGAAATAAATACAAACCATATTTATTTTGTAAAAGAATCCCGAGTTGTGTGACGCTTGAAACAAATTTATATAAACTATATTTATTTTTATAACGGAACGCTCGAGATTTCAACGTTTAGACTAAACATGATTAGTTATATTCCTTTTATAAGAAATATCCGAATTGTTGTTGTTTGGAATAAATATATCTAAATATATTTATTTTACAAAATTATCAAGTTTAGTTATATTGTAAAATGGTTTTGTCGAAATGTTATAACTATTCTTTGTAAGTCATGTAATGTCGTCGGTAGAAAATATATTTGTAGTTATTATCATAGAAGATTGTTTGGACTCGATAGTTTCGTTTTATAATAGAACGCGTTTAATTTACGAATTTTCTCGAAAAACGGGCAGAGTTTCCCCTGTTTTTGGACGCCCCGACAACACAAGTTGTTGGTGCACTGAATGTCTGCTGACTACGTCTTATCGAGTCTTATGTCTAGATAGGTTAAATGAGTGCACAATAGTGATTGAATTAGGGTTTGGTCATGTTTTAGGTAGTGAGTACGTTTGAAAAGGTCCAGTTCGTTTGTAGCATGTCCAGTCCGTTTGAAGTTGTCATGTCCGTTTTAGCAGGGTTACGTTTGAAGCGTGTCCGTTTGAACACGGCTGTGTCACCTTCAAACGGAATGGCAACTACTATATATAGGTTGTGTGTAGGCTCATTTGAAATGGACAAGAGTGTGTGTGAGAGCTGAGGTGCTGCCAAAATTGTGTCAGAATTATTGTAAAAAGCTCGGAAATTCGTAATAGAAAGAGATTAAGAGGAAACAAGCTGTTGTGACTTTGTTTACTTTGATTCCGCCTCTGTAAACGAAGATGAACTGCCTTTACTGACTGTTTAGGGTCACGACAACTGATGTTGGAAAGCGGATTTTCAAAATTCCAAGTGATAAACATGATGAACTATATTGGGTTGGGAGAATATGTTAAAAATTTTGAATGTTATATACATATGTTTTGAAAGCTTGTGTGATTAGTTAATCAAGGTTATTCACTTGAACTTGATGTTATTATTACAGATTGATGAATGAATGATTTCTATCAGTAAGTTTCTTAAATCTAAGTGTTATAAATTTGTAAAACTTATGTTGGGTAGAGTATATGCAGGTAACAGGAATGTAGTTCCCCATGGCATCAAAATGTCAAAGTTTGAACCATAATTTGAGTCCTAGCTGATCGAGAGGGGGAGTCTGCGAAAGGGGGAGTCAGATTTCTGGATCAACAGATAAAGGGGAGATTGAAGATGGAGCTAGGTTGAGTTCCTGAACCTGTGAAGAAAGAGTTTTTACAATGACAAAATTTGGAGAGAGACAAAGACTAAAGACTCGACGCCGAAGACTTCGTCAACATCCAAGGGGGAGTCTGTTGGTGCACTGAATGTCTGCTGACTACGTCTTATCGAGTCTTATGTCTAGATAGGTTAAATGAGTGCACAATAGTGATTGAATTAGGGTTTGGTCATGTTTTAGGTAGTGAGTACGTTTGAAAAGGTCCAGTTCGTTTGTAGCATGTCTAGTCTGTTTGAAGTTGTCCTGTCCATTTGAAGCAGGGTTACGTTTGAAACATGTCCGTTTGAACACGGCTGTGTCACCTTCAAACGGAATGGCAACTACTATATATAGGTTGTGTGTAGGCTCATTTGAAATGGACAAGAGTGTGTGTGAGAGCTGAGGTGCTGCCAAAATTGTGTCAGAATTATTGTAAAAAGCTCGGAAATTCGTAATAGAAAGAGATTAAGAGGAAACAAGCTGTTGTGACTTTGTTTACTTTGATTCCGCCTATGTAAACGAAGATGAACTGCCTTTACTGACTGTTTAGGGTCACGAACACGATCCAACACAAGTTGTCATTATATTTTCAAATTCAACAATATATATATAAACTTTTATCTAATATATCAAACGTAATCTATAATTTAACCGGTTCGAGCTCGTTTCACGTGACAATAATTATAAAACTAACGAAATAAAATGCGCCGTTAATCTTTACCATCTTTGTGTCGGAACGTCGAGTCGTTGACTGGGTTGACCGAGTCAACTGAGTTGACTCGGTTTGACTGTGTTGACCGAGTCGACTTGGACCCGAAATCTGACCCGAACATCGACTGACCCAAACCAAACCGAGTGGACTCGTCTGACCCGAGTCGACTCGCTGATTGAGCTGACTCGCTGACTGAGTCAACCGGACCGCCTGACCGAACCGAACCCGATCTGAGCCGAGACCCATAACTCGAACCCGCTGCACCAAGTCTGAACCAAACACAACCTGAAGCTCACTTGAAAACCCGAACCAAAACCCAAGCCGAGCCAAAAACAACCACATCTGTTGTTCAACACCACCATCATTATTGGTCATTATCTTCGGCATCGTTAACCATCGGAAGCTTGTCGGATAAAGTCTTGGACCGCCGGATAAACAGTGAAATACGTCGGATAAAAACAAGGTCCGCCAGAAAAACCGTGATACCCGTCGGATAATCACGCTGACCACCAAACAAATGAACCGACCGGCGGTCTGAATCTCCGACCGCCGGTTCTCTCTTTCTCTCTCTCGCCTCTCAGTCTCTCTCTTTTGTCTCCCTTTCTGCTGGGTATCGCCGCCGCACCACCACCCGACGGTGGTGGTGGTGTTGTTTGTTTTCTGGATTGTAACAGGGGGTGGGGGCTGGTTGGAGATGAGCAGGGGAGGGGTACGCGTTGGAAGAAAGCTTGCCGGAAGACCTCCACCGCCGCCGGCCCCGCCTGAGTTCCGTCGGAGAGTGAGAGAGAGCGATGTGTGAGTGAGTGAGTGTATGTTGGTTTGCTATGTTCTGCACAAATGAAACAAGGGGATGGTCCCTTTTTATAGTGTTTAAGAAATCTTTTGTAAATCTAGTAAGGATTTTGTGAAATCTTGAAGGATTTTTATAAGATTTTGTAAAGATTTTCTAGATTTAGTGAGATCTTGTCTAGATCTTCAAGAAATAGATCTAGTATAATATGTGCAGGTTTAGGCTTGTGGGTTTTGGGCTTGGGCCCAGGGCCCACAAGCCCATCTCATGTGAAAGTGGCCCGTAATTCCTACGAGACTCGTTATCAAAACCTGAAATCACCGTAGTCTTGAAAAATAATATTTCAGAGTTAAAAACGTATAAAAATATTGTCGGTATTCGTCGTTGTCGCGTTCGTGCGTCGATAATGGTAATAATCGTGAAAAATTACATCTTTGCCGTCTTTAATCCGTTTTTCGAGCTGGTTTCAACTATAGTTACTAAAATTTTATTACGGTGCTAAATATAGCGTAAAATGTAAGTTCTGAAGGTGACAGGCGTCTCCGTCGCTTCCGTTTTGTTGCCGATGCGTTTCCTATCGTCGCGTTTTTAGTTTACGTTGCATTTGTGTCGCACGGAAGCCCAATAATTTCACAAAATAAATTTCACACACTTAGAATATTCATAGAAAATCTGTATTGGTCGATGTTGTCAGTATTTTGTACGGCATCAGTTCGTTGTCGTTTGATGTTCCGCATATTCCACGCGAATCTTTATACGCTTACTTGTAGAGTCGGATAAACGTTCCTAGGCACTCCAAGGGCCTAAATGAGTTAATCTACATCTTAAACACTATTTATTATCGCATTAATCATCTGTTAATCACGTAATTAGGAGCCATAAATCACCGGTTGTCACATGCAGGGACCAGGCGGGCCGCGTAAGCCTGTCCCTGAGCTTACGCGGGCCGTGTGAGCATGCCAGCGACCAGAAATCATTTTTCAGCAATCTGTTGTTACTTCAGGGGCTATTATGGTAATTTCTTTGCGTGATGGGCAAGTTTAAGTGATCACCAAGGTCTCTAATCAGTTCCTAACACATGTAAGGCTATGATCTTATGCTTGTTGGCCACACAAACACATGGATTAATCTTGTTAATCCACAACAAGTATAAATAGCCTTGCATTTCATTTGAATTCCTCACACTTGGTCTAAAATTCTCTAAGTTGGGGTTAAATAACTTCATACCTGAGAATTTATAAGATCAAGTTCAAGCAAGGACCTTTTGTAAGCATTCCTTCATTCTTTTATTGCTTACTAGCTTAAAAAGTCAAACAGTGTTTGACTTTCAGTTTGACCAGTCAATGGTCAACGTAAAGTTCGGTTGAACTTTGTAACGTGATTGTAATCACGATGGTTATAATCCTTAGCGATTATACCTACTGATTACCACGTTAACTAGGCGTAGTGACGAGTCAAAGTTTCGGTCAAAATGCGTTTTAGCACGCATTTTGCAACGGAACTACTTTTAGGTATCAAAACACTTTGTTTTGATACCAAATCAGTTTTCTAAGTAGGCTAAACATGTTTTGACATGTTTAACTCGTCACTATTAGTTTAGTGCTTGTTTAGGGTCGTAAGTTAAGCGGTCTAGAAAACCGCTTAGACTTCCGAACCTGACCCGTTTGGTCGATCATTAGAATCCGACCAAGCTTGCTTAGTGATCATAGTTACATATGGAATAACCTCTGAGGTTATACCTTATGATCACATAGGATTGGTTAGCTATTCGTTAATTGGTTTACATGCCCATAGGAAATGACCAAAATGCCCTTTTGAAGCATAAATCCGTATTTTGCATATGTGATCAACTTTTTGACATATAACCTGATTTAATAACATGCTAGGGTATAATTGGGCATGTAAGACTTGACATAGCTCATAGATAACCATCCGACCATAGTTTTGCGCAAACGAATCGTTATAGCGGCTTAAACTACCATAACGGGTCGAAACGGGTCAAAAGCACTTAGGTAGACTTCCAAATCAGAATGTTAGCTCTATTAAATCATACCATATGAGTTCAATTACTCATTTTATTTATAGAACATCATTCTATCCTATCTCCCGATTTAGGATCCGTTTATTAACATAGTTACCAATATTAGGTGCCTTGTTGATTCCGTGATACTTGGAGCTTAACTTGGTCTTATTCTCAAGACTAATAAGCAATCCCAAGTGAGTACATAGATCCCCTCTTTTACCGCTTTCAAATACTTTGGGGTGATACACATGTGCATACTTGTTACTTTCATGCTTTCTTTGCTTTTATGACATAAGCATGCTAGTTTCATCTAGTACACATATAGTACATGTTTTCAATCATGTTTTTCTATGTATGTTTAGTTAGCATGCTAGCACATTGATTTCATAAACACCTTTGCTATGTATGTTTACTTAGCATGCTAGCACATTGATTTCATAAACATTTTTGCTATGTATACTTAGCATACTAGCACATTGATTTCATGAACATTTCTACTATGTATGTTTACTTAGCATACTTAGTACATGATTTTCACATGCTACATAGGTTATGACATTTGGTATGTTTAATCGGAACAATAATAAATTCATTAACATTAGCTACGCCGCTCGGTAGTATGTAATGGTACCATAGGAATTGACAACTCCCGTTTCCGACTTCCTAGGTTTGTTTGGAAGTTGGGAATGACAGAATCCGATATACATAACTTAGATAAACCTTTAATTTGTTTAAAGGTTTGTCGCCACAGTCGCAAGGCTTGAATGTATGCGAATAAACAATACTGCATAAATGTTTGTAATCATAAAGCATTGTTTTCTGCAAAACATAACATTTGATTTAAACTTGGGTTTATTCAAAAGCATTATTTTGTACATTTTCCTATGGGGTTGAGTAACTACTAGTTATTCACCGTACATAACATTGAGTATCGCCTTAACATTTTCATGTAGTTAAGTGGATACTTTCTACTTGCTATGCATTACATTTGTTTATACATGACACATTTCACACATGACATTGTACATGGTTTATACATAAACATTTTAACATTTAACAAGACATTTTGGTTGGTTATTGATAAGTGACTTGTGTAACGGGGCTATGTGTTATATATTAAAAGCATGGTGGATACGCCGCTGGTACATCCTATATATAAGTGCTTTTATTGTATAATACATTGTTGCGTATATAAGCCACTTGACAAAGACATGAAACATTTTTTACAAGGGCACGGCATTGCTATACAAAGTACATATTCTATACAAAATCACTTTTACTTGGTTATTTATTTAACCATGCATATTTCTTTTGTATCATTTGATTTTCACATCGATTTTCATATGATTTCATAAAGGAAAATATTTTACAAGGTTCATGACTACTTTTTGTTAAACTCTTCTTTAAACTACAAGTCATGAATCTTGCATAAACAAAACCTATGTATCTCACAAGCATTTTTATGCTGACGTACCTATTTTCGCATGTGTTTCAGGCGCTAATGCATGATGATGCTTGTGCTACACTTAGGCGGACTTGGGCATTAGTGACTTAAAAGACAATTGTTATGTTATGTTTTATTTCATTTCCAAGACGATGTAAACATTAATCTTAATAATACAAAAGTTTAATTACCATGGTTGTTGAAACAATAATTCTGTCGCATCACTCCCCGACGTTTCCGCCGCGGTTTGTTGTTTTACGCGGTCGGGGTTTGACACCAAACGTCACACGATCAGACGGTCACTTGATCGGATGACAATCCGATCGGGTGGTAATCCGTTTCAACGTTCAGATCCTTGAATAGTTTGAAAAATAGTTTAAGTGTGGAACCAAGTGCAACCCGATCGGATGGCCGGTCTATCAGAAGGCAATCCGATCGGACGGCAATCCGTCCCGACGATCTGTTTGTCTTGACACTTGATTCGTTTGAAGTTTTGTAGAGTTGAACGAGACATCTTGATATCTTGCTTGAACAACAGAACCCTTATCTCGGCCTAAGTGACCCGACCGAATAGGAATCACCCTAGTCCGACCGGTTCACGGTTCGAGTTGGTAGTTCATGTTCAAACCCGAAATCAATATCTCTCGGATAGAATTCAGATCTGGAACTAATACGACACCAAGAATGGGTAGAAGATCAGAACAAGCTCCGATCCTATCGGGTTTGAGTGCATTGAGTGTAAAAGAGTTGAAAGAAAGTTGGAAAACCATCTTTCAATCCTTTTCACCATGAATATGTTCAGATTTAT
Organism: Helianthus tuberosus; assembly: GCA_030545235.1. Classification (NCBI taxonomy): domain Eukaryota; kingdom Viridiplantae; phylum Streptophyta; class Magnoliopsida; order Asterales; family Asteraceae; genus Helianthus; species Helianthus tuberosus. The sequence goes on along the minus strand of CM060414.1, from coordinate 106,103,932 downwards.
GCAAGATCTTTGTTTATTCATGTGGAAATTGTCCAGATCCAAGTTGTTCTTGGTGGATTGAAGCCAAAACATGAAGTTCATAAGAACACCATGATGACATCATCCTAGAACACCTCAAATCCGCTGATTTCACGGTTAAAAGTTGAGATTTGAAAGAGAGAATGATGAAGAAGTGTGTATAGATCATAAAAGTAAAAGATTTAGGTTGGAAACTTACAAGAATCGTGAGAAATTGAGAGAAAGAGTGGCTGGAGCGAGCTGAGTCGAGTGAGAGCTGTCACGTCAAGTGATGTGACATATGAGGGGTATTTATAGGGTTTCCTAAAAAGGAAAGTGAGGAAAAGGCTGGTCGATCGGGTGGCAGTCCGATCAGTTGGCAACCCGATCGGGTGGCAACTCGATCGGGTGACAACCCAATCGAATGGCAATCCAATCGGATGGCCACTCGGTCGGTTGGCCACTCGATCCACTTGTCCGACGCGATGAGTTTTGCTGTTTCGATTCGAGTGTTGAGCGTTGCGATGCGATTCGAGGGAGCGATGCGATAGAATTACCCATTAAATTACTTTTAATCCCAACTACTATATCTAACATACAATCACTATAAATAACTTGCGTTTAGCGTTTTCTATTCGATTGCGATGCGATTGGTTTGTGATTGCGATTAACACCTCAACATAAACATAACATGCACAAGTAACACATAAATAGCACACACACGTAAAACAATATCCAGACCAAATAATTCGAGTTGCGGGTGCGACATCGATAAGCAATGAATCGATTAAACATGCGATTAAGTCTTGATTATTAATAGATACTCCACATAATACAACTAAGGCGATAACATAAATAGATTAACTATAAGTCAAAGAAGTCAAAACAGGAATTGAGCAAGGAGTGACAGATCGCAGTTAGCAATCTTTTCTTCCTTTGACTTCAATCTTAACTTTGACTTTCGAAACACAGGGTGTTACAGCCTCCCCCTTTTAAGGGAATTTCGTCTCGAAATTAGGCTGAAGCCGTAACAAACAACTGCGGGTACTTCGCCTTCATGTCGCTTTCGAGTTCCCAAGTGAACTCTGTGCCTCGTTTTCCTTCCCAGCGAACTTTCACAATGGGAATGCGTGAGCGCCTGAGCTGCTTGGTTTGTCAGTCCATGATTTCGACAGGCTTTTCCACGAAGTGTAATGTTTCGTTTACTTGAAGATCCTCGAGTGATACATGTAAATCATGCTAAGCCAGGCACTTTCTGAGGTTCGAAACGTGGAAAGTTGGGTGAACGTTGTTAAGTTCCTCCGGTAGTTCGAGTCTTTAAGCCACTTTTCCAATTCTTTCCAGAATCTTAAAGGGTCCTACATATCGAGGCGCGAGCTTTCATCTCTTGCTGAATCTGACCACACCCTTCCAAGGTGATACCTTTAGGAGTACATGGTCGCCAACATCAAATTCAAGTGGCTTGCGTCGTCTATCGGTGTAACTTTTCTGACGACTTCAAGCTTTCAGTGGATTGTCTCAAATTTGGAGGATTTTTTCAGTCGTTTCTTACAATAGCTCAGGACCGGTTAATTGCGAGTGTCCGATCTCGTGCCATACAATAGGCGATCGACATCTTCTTCCATACAATGCCTCAAACGGTGCCATTTGAATACTGGAATGATAACTGTTATTGTACGAGAATTCGACTAAAGGTAAGTGTAACACCTTGTAAAATCACGTCCAATAATGTATTGACACGTGTAATAAACCCTCATGAAGTCAAACATTGAATTTAAGGGACTAATTTTTCGAAAAATCGAAAAACTTTGATTATGAAAGGACTGGAAGTGTTAGCATACCTAAAATAAGTTTCTGAATAACCTCGTACGATATTTATATTCACAAATGAGCCACTTGTTGATCGAGTGTAGCCGTTTGCGTAATTAATTGAAAGTTTGCGCAGTGAAGGGTTAAAAGGGTCAACATGTTAATTCTTACCTCTGAGTGACCTTTTAACAAACCGGGAGCTTCATGATATTTGATTATACTCTCGGGAATGCCAACTATTGGCCGTCTAAGGTTTTTATGCCTATAAGTAAAGATACGCGCAACTTTGCAAGTTAGAGAGACTAAAAGTGTCAATATGTTTAATTATACCTCTGAATGATCTTTTAGCGAACCCGAAGCATCATGATGTTTAATAATACTCTCAATAATGGCTAATATGGATTAGATGAGGCTTCGAGGCTATTAAACGATGACATGCGCAAGTTTGCGCATTAGAGGGACCTAAAGCGTCAACTTTTGAATCTACGCCTTTTGGTGACCATTTAAGCGATCAAGAGCATAGAAATAATTAAATCATGCTTGGTAATGCCCATTATGGGCCATGGGAGGCTTGGATATCATTAAACGACATTTCGCGCTACTTTGTGCGATTAAAGGACTATTTGCGACAAACTGCAAAAGTATGTCGATTCGTATGTTATCAGACTTTCTGGAGTATGACCATGAGTTAAACATGCCCTAATTATTCTTTATATAGCTTAGATATAGGCTTAGAGGTGTTTGGTGTGCAAAAATAAACTTTTAAGTCATGCAGGGACTAAAAGTGTCAAAAAGTGCACAAGTTTGCATTTTCGCGCATATCTCACATTCTGAATATATCCGGACATCCAAAAATTTATGTAAGAATTAAAATATTTTATTTTAGTGATCGGCATGATAACATTCCATTCATCGCGTAATTTGGATCGTTTTTCGCATCTGTTCGTGTTTCGTCGTAATTAGCCGAACAACGTGATCGTACGACCAAACGAACCGACATCCGACATATTTTTGAGCATGTTTCATGTCCCCTATGTTTAGGCTTCGTAGTAGATCCTTGAAATGAGGTTAACGGGCCTTAAATAAGTCAGAAATGACATTTAACAAGTACAGGGACTGAAACTGCATGTTCTGAAAGTCTTAAAGGGATTAAAAACCTGCATGGACTGATTATGTCAGTTCTGAAACTTAATATATGCATTAAAAACCTATAGGGACTGATTATGTCAGTTCTGAAACTTAAATATATGCATTAATGTCACACCCCGATTTCCACGTGTCACCGGTGGGCCCGGTGGGCCCGGTGGGGGAGTAACGTGACGTGGTTGGCAACACAATAGTCAAACAACACAATATTTAATATGCACAGCAGAAGCAATTTAAAAGATATAATACAACCGAATTTAATATTGTAATCTCATATGTCACAATATTTGGATGTTTATCCACAGATGGATCGGAAACAAAATGGAAACAATAGTTCAACAGACTTCAGGCATCTTAAGCTTGCGAGACTTCTAGTGATGCTAAGGAGAAATCCCTGCCAATTACGCTTAGTACCTGCATTTAGTCTTTTTGGGAAAATAAGTCAGTTTACACTGGTAAATACAATCAACTGACTCATTTTAGAAAATGATTGAAAATTGGTTTGGATGCACATGGCATAAACATTTTATTTTAACTTGGGAGAATTATTTAAATATATAATCTTGTGAACGAATTACATGTTCCTTGTGCATTCAGTAGCCCGGATCAAGTCCGAGTTAAAGATCAATAGACACACCACAATATTCTTTTGTGCACTGACGGGTGTACGCCTACACCCCGCGCTTAAGTCGTGGCCATTTCGTAAAATGATGCCAAGGATATCCGGGACACGGTCATTAACCCCCCAAAGGCTTTAAGTAACAAGACTGTTTAAACGAGCCGATCAAATTATTCAATTACCCACCCAACGGTGGAGGATTTGATGCCCGATCAAGCGGTATGCTATATACCGTAACCCAAGCCCGTATAGGGAAAATAAGTTAAAAGTATTTACCTGAGCAAAGTATAATTCAAAATAAGCAAATTGCAAGTAGCTTTTACTGGTCCTCCTAATCTGGAACGAAGGTTTATAATAACCTATTAGAATCCTAACGGGTCTTTAGTTAAGCTTAAGCTTAGACCGGTTAGTTTCAAAGACACGGTTCGTACGCACGATTAAGCGAAGACCTGATAGAATGTGATTTAGACCCGACAAGTTCAGAGACTTGTTTAATATGGGTATTTCATACACATTCTGGATTTTGAGATAAAACCGATAAGGTTTGACCAATTTAGGCTAGTTTATGTAAACTAGTTACATAAGCCAAACCGAACGCGTAATAAGCGTAACGGGTAGTAATGAGAGCTATTTACAGGTTTTCTAAGTTAATATGCTTCATATATGTTGTGACATCAGTAAGATGTCTTTTATTATGCCCGAAATGAATTTAATCATAAACTATGCCCCGTAGGGGTAGTTTGGTCATTTTAAAGGTTGTAAAAGAGTTTAAGTGTCAACCTGAGTTACAGGCCTGATGTAATCAGCAAATATACTCAATTTACTAAGTTATATCAGTAGGTTAAAGTATGTAAGTGAAATTTAACAATTATAACCAAACTATGCCCCGTAGGGGTATTTTGGTAATTTCACCTAAGCCGAAAAGCTCAAAACTGAAGTATGAGTTTATCAACCTTTGCTTACTGTTAAAACATTATAATTTGCCACAAATATCAGTAGGTATCACCCTTGGTATGTTTAAAATACTTCTAGTACATACTATGCGTTAAAAACGCTTAAAAAGGCGATTAAAGGCCATTTCCGGGTTCGATACTTAAATCTGATATTTTTATATTTCCAGAAGGCTTAAAATAATTTATTTATCATATGTGATCAGTAGCAAAAGGTTTGGGGTCGTTTAGATGTGTAAAACTCATTTTATAGCCCGTAAGGGCAAAACCGATAATTACCGGATTAAGCCTACGACTATAAGTTATGCTCAGCCTAAAATTTAATAAAAATCTTTAAAAATCCCAAAATAATATATTACATCAGTGGGTAAAATATTTGATATTAAAAAGTATGTTTAAGTAGGCTATACGCTAAATACGCCGTTTAATTAACACAAAGCTTTAATTTTACGCTAACGAGCATAACTCTTAACCTACACCTCAAACGGATGTCAAATTTTGTATGCAAGTTTATATATCAGTAATTAAGGGTTCTACTCTTTTACATTTCCAAAAATCGCGTTTTAAGGTGAAAAGGGCATAACGGTCAACATATGAGCAATTAACGGAATCATGCATATTAATTGGATAACTAATGATCCGAGGTGTATAATCACAGAGGGTTATACTAGCATGTAACCTGGTCCAAATAAAACTCTAAGGCATTTCTAAAACATGCCATAACGGGTCAGAACTGAAAGTCAAAGTATAAGTCAAACTATGCGACTTTCGGTTCCGAACCGGGTCTAAACAGGAAATTGTCGGGTTGAACATGTTTAGACATGTCCTTACACTAATTACCAAGTTATATTAATGATCAAACAGGTTATATGTGTTCTACATTGCTAATCATGCATAAATTGTAATTTAAACTTTCTGTTGACTTTTTAATTACACGTTTGCCCGACATTAGACCTAGTTAGAGTGGGAATCAAGGGGAACCCTTTTGAGGTTTTATTACCCACATAACTACCTACTTAAAGGTACTTTTGATTCGACTAATCATTGGACCATTAGTGATTAATCTTAAAATCAACCGTTAATTACGACGGTTTGACTTCTAAGCTAAAACTAAGCTAAAACTTAATTAAGAAAGGATTAACACACTTACTGGAGTCCTATGCACGAAATGGAAAGCTTAGAGGAAGATCCTTAGCTCCAGAAATGCTCCAAATGTGCAGATGAAGGTGTGAGGAACTTGGTTGCAACTTTGGTCCTTTATATAGTGTTTAATCCACCACAAATCTTTGACACATGAGTCTACAACCCACCACAACTGATCAACACATGTTCCTAGTGCTTAGGGGGTGCCTAGGGGTCGTCCAAGATGAGAAATATCTGCTTAAAGGTTGGTTAAACGCGAATGCTGGCTGCTGTCTTCATTTTCTGATACTGGGCGTCTGACGCGACTCGCATGAGATATCTTAATATCTTACGCGGGCCGCATGGGCCTTGTTATCAGAATTTTTCATTTTCTAGTTTCCACATCTTGTCCCTTGGCCTTTCGAAAGGGCAACTAAGCCTAATTCTTGCATTTTGTCCCCTTAATATTTACCTACAAGGGCTTTAGGACTTATACCCACTTTGCCAAGTCCCTGGACACTTCCGGTTAACCCGAAAAGTCATAACTTTCAACGTTAACACTTTAACCCCTCGCACACGAATTTGATCATAACTTTCTCATACGATTACGAAACTTTATGAAATTTATATCGTGCATTCTAGTGATCATAATTAACAGTTACAAAGCTTCGGGTTTGTCAAAAGGTCACTCAGAGGTATAACTTAAACATGTTGACACATTTAACCCCTGTAGTTTGTAATCTCTCACTTTTAGCTTCGTATGGTCCATGATTTATTCGTTTGATGATATGAACATCATGTAGGGTTATTATGAAGTATATTTATTCACTGTTGACATTTAGAACTCGTATAATCACATACTTTCCATGTTTGTCAACTTTAGTCCTTCTATAATATTCTTTCACACGTTTTAAACATATGACACGTGTCAACACATTATAGGACGTGAATTTTCAAGGTGTTACAATTAAAAATCTGCAGGGACTGATATGGTTGTTTTTTAAAGTTAAAATATGAATAAAACATGGCAGGGACTAAAACAGCAGCTACCAAACATTTTTATTGGGCAACAAGCTTATCACAACAACTGTTATAACAGCTGTAATAATCCTACAAACCACCTCAACACTTGTTGATCATCCATTTTCCCTCAAACACTATAAATAGACCAAGAACCCAATTCATTTCACTTGCACCATTTTCTTGAGTTCTTGCTCTCTCTCAAATCTGAGGATCCTGAACATCTTGGCATCTCCTCTGAGTTATATTCAGTCCATAGGACCATATGTAAGTACTCTTAGCTTCTCTAATTAAGTTTTAATTAGTTAATTGCCATAAGTCAAGGTTATCATGATTAAACTTTGACTTTCTGTTTAATCACTATCAATCCAGCCATTATTCGAATTGAAAGTGGCTATGAGTTGGTAATTATGTGGGTAATAAACCCTTAAAAGGGCACCCTCTGATTCCCACTCTAACTAGGTCAATTGTCGGGTCAAACTTGATTGTAAAAAGTCAACATAAAGCTAAATTTCAATTAAACACATAATTAACAATGTAAAAGCCATGGCACCTGTTTTATCACTTATATAACTTAATAATTAATGTAAGAATCTAAGCATGTTCAACCCGACAATTTTCAGTTTAAGCTCGGTTCGGAACCGAAAGTCGCGAAAGTAGACTTTTGCTTTGACTTTCAGTTTTAACCCAATGTAGCATATTTTAGAAATGCCTTAGAGCTTTATTAGGACCAGGTTATAGGTTAGTGTAACCCTCTGAGGTTATACAACTTGGTTCCTTAGTTATCCGATTCATGTGCATGTTTCCGTTATATGCCTAAATGTTGACTATTATGCCCTTTTGACCTTAAAATGAGATTTTTGAAAATGTGAGAGGACAATAACCTTTATTATTGAATTATAAACATGTCCTAAAAATTTGACATCAGTTTGAGGTCTAGATCAAGAGTTATGCTCAATAGCGTAAATTGAAAGCTTTTTATTAATTAAACGGCGTAATTAGTATAAAGCCTATCTAAACCCAATTTTTGATACCAAAATTTTTACCCACTGATATAATATAATATTTTGGGATTTTTGAAGATTTTTATTTATTTTTAGGCTGAGCATAACATAGGGTTCTAGCTTTGATTCGGTAATTGTCGGTTTTGCCCTTTTGGCCTATAAAATGAGTTTTACAAACCATTTTGATACTAAACTTTTTTCTACTAATCTCATATGATAAATAGAATATTTTAAGCCTTCTGGAATGATAAAAATATCAGCTTTTCTTATAAAACCCGGAAATCACTTAAAACCGTCTTTTTACGCGTTTTAAACGCATAGTATGTATTAAAACTATTTTTATCATATAAGACTTGATACCTACTGATATTTTTAGTAAATTTCTATACTTTAACAGTAAGCAAAAGTTTTAAACTCAGCTTTGCATATTTGACCTTTAAACCTTATGCGAAATTACCAAAATGCCCCTTAGGTGCATAGTTTAGTTATAAACAATAAATTTCACTTATATGTAATACTCTACTGATGTAACTTATTAAATTAAGTATTTCTACTGATCAAATCATACCTGAACCTCAGAGTTATATTTAATCTCTTTTATAGCCTTTAAAATGACCAAAATACCCCTACGGGGCATAATTTGTGTTTAAATCCAAATTGGGCATAATGGAAGGTATCTTACTGATGTCACAACATATTTAAGGCATATTAACTTAGGAAACCTGTATATGACTCTTATGGTTACCCGTTACGCATATTTCGCGTTCGGATCGGTTTATGTAACTAGTTTGCATAAATTGACCGAAACGGGTCAAACCTTATCATTTTTGCCTCAAATTCTAGAATGTGTTTAGTTTACCCGTATTATACAAGTCTCCGAATTTTTCGGGTCTAAATCACCTTCTATTCCGGTCTTCGCTTAATCTTGCGTTTTGAACCGTAAACCTTTCCTTAAAACTAACCGGTCTAAGTTACGACTTAAATAAGACCCGTTAGGAATCTAATAGGTTAATAAAACCTTCGTTCCATATTAAGAGCCCCAGTAGAGGTACTTGTGCTTGCTGACTAGGATATACGGCTGAGTATAAATTGCATTTTAAGCTCAGGTAAATACTCTTAACTTATTTCCCTAAACGAGCTTGGGATACGGTATTATAATAATACCGCTTGGTCGGGTATTGAATGTTTAATCGTATTATGATTAAATTATTGAGGTAACCCGTTTTAATCTGTATTGTTTGAAATAAAATCCTTTAGGGGTTAATGACCATGTCCTGGATATCCTTGGCATCATTATAATAAAATGGCCACGTCTTAAGCACGGGGTGTAGGCATACACCTGACAGTTGCATAAGGGAAACGGTATCTCACTCTCTTGTGGGCCTATACTTGTGGCGTGTCTGTTAATCTTGACTCGGTTTCTAAGATGGGGCCCTGAATGTATAACGAACAAGTAAATCTGTATACAAGATTATTTTTATATAATTATCCCAAGTTATAAAAGATATTTTGTGTCTTGTGCATTCAAATCAATTTTCTTAAACCTTTTCAAAATGAGTCAGTTAATTGTATTTACCAGTGTAAACTGACGTATTTTCCAAAAAAAAGGTTAAGTGACAGGTACTGTACGTAATTGGCTGGGAGCTCAGGGTGTTAATAGGGAATCATGCAAGTTCTAGATGCCTAAAGTCTGTTGAACAGTGTTTATCTTTTTGTTTTAAGATCCGCCTGTGGATCCACCTTACAATCTGTTTGTAACATTGAAGTTACTTTTGAATCAGTTTGTAATATATTCGCTTTTGACTTCCGCTATGCATTGAACTGTGATTATTTGACTATGATGATATCAACTACGTCACAATACTCCCCACCGGGCTCACTGGTAATACGTGGAAATATCGGGGTGTGACAGGTTGGTATCAGAGCCAACATTGAGTGAATTAAACACTACCCTTTTGTATTTAATCTCAATGATACAGTATCACATTCCTTGACCTTCTGAGTCTAGACTTAACATAGGAATACCCTCATCCCTATTCGGAAATCTATTGCTTTCGATTTTATATGTTTTGAATATGTCGCCAAGCAAAGAAGCCATATTGGAAATTCTCCACATCCGGAGCTTTGAATTACCGAGCTTCGTACCGCGGCTAGGATACAACGTGCAATCAAGGAGAAAACATTCAGAAGTAAAGTAAAGAAGAAAAGTCCTTTTTGCTGAAGTTCGTTTCCTTAGTAGTCCTTATAAGGACATATTTATCTTTTAGTCCCTTCGTGGACAACGTCATTCCTTTCAAGTCCCGTTTAGGGCAATTATATACTCCTTTTAAAATCATTGGAATATTTTATCCAAATTCCATTTTATCATTTTATATGAATATAACATATGAAGTAAATCAAAATATAATTCCTTTTCGTAATTGATCTGCCAATATATATAATGAAAAGAATCTTAAAGGGTATAACCTAGCTTGTATGTCATTAAGGACCTAGCTATGATGGTAAAACCTGTTTAAAAGAGATTCAAATCCTTGTTAACATCTAAAAACATGTTAACACTCCTGACAACAGTGATGCGATAAAATCACACTTGTCATCTTTATAATGGGAATTTCCAACCCCTTATCTAGCCTAGTGATTTAGAAATCATGGCTTAAATCATCAAATTAAGATGATCATTTTTACAAACATCCATTAGTGATGAAACGCCTACGGGCTATATCTACTGTCCTAAAAGACAAAAGACAGTTGTAGTCTTTGACTCTCTGTCAAGAAAGGTAATGAACTGCGTTCAAACCTTAATGCCTCGATCCTATAAGATCATGGCTTATAAATTCAAAATTGTCCTTGTGATTAGGCCTGTTGTGCCACTTTAATATCCTTAATGTTTTATATACTAGGATAAATTATAATGAAAATACTAATATAATTAACAAATTAACCAATATGGTTTATACTACCATGGTTAATGAATCGTCAAAAATGATGATTCCATAATAACCTCTGAATAAATCATTGTTAATATTTATGTAGCAATCAAGCTACATGGCTGGATCAGTTGAGGTTAACAGCCACCCGAGGGAGAATAATGATGTTACAAGAGTTAATATAACTAGTGCGGAACTGCAGGCATTAATAGATAATGATGTTACTCGAGCTCTTGACAGACAATATAACGAATCAAGTGATACACACTCTAAGACTCTATCTGTGGCTCGTAGTAAGCCCCCTTCTAAATCACACGAGTCAAAGGAGGACGATGTTCATAACTCGTCAAATCAGAGGAGTGTTACATCTAGACAGGTTGTGCTTAATCAAGAGCCACATGTTAAAACCTGTTCATATAAATATTTTGTCTCCTGCAAGCCCAGAGACTTCACAGGAGAAAAGGGAGCCATCGATTGCATGACGTGGCTCGATGAGATGGACACCATTGTTGATATTAGTGGATGTGCAGAGCAAGACATTGTGAAGTTTGTTTCACAATCTTTTAAAGGAGAAGCTCTAGCTTGGTGGAGGTCACAAATCCAAGTTACCGGGAATATCCCGTTGTATAATCTGAAATGGGATCAGTTTGCTGCTCTTATCAAAGAAAATTACTGTCCTCAACATGAAGTTGAGAAAATCGAAACTGATTTCTTGACATTGGTCATGAAGAACCTAGATTGTCAGGCATATATTACAAGTTTCAATACCATGTCTCGATTGGTTCCTTACTTGATCACACCGGAACCAAAGCGTATAGCTCGCTTTATTGGAGGTCTAGCCCCAGAAATCAAGGCAAGCGTGAAAGCATCGAGACCTACTACATTCAAGTCAGCGGCAGATCTGTTGCTATCTCTCACACTCGATGTAGTCAGAAACAAGGCTGCCAAAGCTTCTGATGAAGGAAAGAAAAAAAGGGAGAATGAGAATTCTTATCACTCCAATAAGAAGAAAAAGGGGAACTCTGATCATCAGAAGAGTTCCGGGTCTAAGAAAGGCAACCAACAGTCGGGTGAAAAGACCAGGTGCAAAACCTGTAAGAAATACCACCTCAGGAAATGCAGATTTGAATCTCAGCCTCTACCCTGTGGAATCTGCAAGTCTAAGGAACATAAAACCTTGGATTGCAAGAATTTGAAAGATGCAACCTGTTACGGTTGCAACGAGAAGGGGCATATCAAGACTAATTGCCCTAGGAATCAGAAGAAGCCTGAAGAGGCCAAGAAAGCAAACGCGTGAGTCTTCCAGATGAATACCCAGGAGGCAATACAAGAAGATGACATCATAAAAGGTACTTTTCCTTATCAATGATGCTTATATAGGAATTTATTTGATTCTGGCGCAGAAAAGTCTATTGTGGACAATAAATGTTGTAAACAGTTGTATCCACCTATTAGGATCTTAGGCTTATAGCGCGAGGTAGAATTGGCCGATAACATTTAAAGACTGCTTCAACAACCTTAGATGGATGCTTTATATCCATTAGGAATAACTCTTATCCAATATCATAATGTCAAGCTTTCGAGCTATCCAAAATCATCAACATGATCAAGACAGATGTGACAATTGATTCCCTGTCAAAAAGGTGATGGACTAGGTCCAAACCTTAATTACCATTAATGGTCTTTTACAGCCTAGGCTAAGTATAATTGATATATATATACATATCTACATGACATTCATTGAGAATGTTCGTACTATATTAGCCTGTATGGTTTAACGATACCATGGTTAGTATATATTAGGTCATCAGGATGATGAATAGCGGTTGTTGGATTGCAACTAAATAACTGTTTTATTTGGTGTTAGGAACCAAATATCGAGTATGACAAACTCGGATAAGACAGCCGTTAATCGTGTTATGGATAATGCGACACATGCTAATGATGCTACAAATGTGAACCTTAGAATTTCCAAAGATGTTCTTCAAACTATGATAGACGCAGCTGTTGGAAAAGCTGTGAGGAAGGTCGTGAAAAAGTTCAAGGAGCCCAATGCTACTTGCTCCAAATCTCATCCAAGACCACCCTTCCTTACTCACGAGAAGGATCTCGTTCATGCCTCTAATGCAAAGGATGAACTAAAAAGGAAAAGGGAGGAAGATAACTCCCAGATTTCTAAGAAAAAGAACAAACAAAAGCCCAACCAGAAACCTGTATGCATGACCTGCAAGAAGCGCCATTATGGGAAGTGCATGTTCGAACCAAAATCCCAATCGAAGCCTAGGGCTTGCGGGATCTGCAAATCAAGGGAGCATAAAACATTAGATTGCAAGGACATGGAGAATGCAGTCTGTTTCGGCTGTGGTGAGAAGGGCCACATCAAGACTACATGCCCTGCATCTGTCAAAGGAAGTGCGACTAGGGAAGGAAAGCCTAAGAATGATAACGCTTAAACTCTCCTAAAGAGTGCCAGAAGTAGTTCATATCAATAATAACGTTAGGTACGTTCTTTAACAATTATTGGAATATAAATGCTAAGAATTATGTTTTAATTCGGATACTAATAAATCCTTCATAACTTGTAAGTATATTAGACTTTTAAAAATCTATCATAAGAATCCTAAATATTAAGTGTAAGGTAAAGCTTACAGATAGAAAATCATAGGAACCATTTCTTTTGTTCCCGTCAGAAATCTTCAATCGTGAAATTCTAATGTATCCTCTCTCCAGATAAAGTGCATTCATATGTAATTGATATCTCTTTGATCCCTATTGATTACGAATACCAAATGGTATGATAAAAGCGCCATATGAGGATTGGTGTATCTTAATATGTTCCATAGATTGCTTCCATGCCTGATCAGTATGGAGGTTTAATGCATGGAACCACAAAGATATTCTGATGGTCATATGGTACTAAAGTCAGCTAATGGTATTCAAAGAAGATATCCAGAATGGAATTGTCCAAGTAAATGTCTCCAATTAAGGAATTCGTGGACTCGTAACATAAATGTGTCACTTATCTGACACAGACTATGATAGATGAACTGGAGCCTGAGATTTGGAAAATCTCTGTAACCTCCTTGTACCTTGATTATCTTCTCCAAAGATTACCCTGTTTACCTTCTGAGAGGCAAGTAGAATTAATATTAACATCCCGCTTAGGGATGCAGTATTGTAAAGACTCCATGTTGATTATCGAATAATAGAATCCCTGATTAAGTGAGTTTTAAGATAGAGGTTCATAAAGCCTAATTCATTATTATGGAAAGTTCGGTATTGTTAATTAAGAAAAACGGTTCATTTTGCTTATGCAATGATTACCGTAACCCTATTTAGGCAACAATTAAGAATCGCCATCAGCTGCCCAGGATCGTCGATTTGTTCGACTAACTGTAAGGATTAGCTATCCCATAAGATTGGTTTTAAGCTATAGTTGGAATAACCATCTCACCATAAATATGCATTTTTATAATAGATGTTATATAAATATCAAGGCTGCTTCTTTGGAGACCTTGCGTAGATGGAATGTTAAACATCTATTGTTAGACAGAAGATTAGTAAGTCCAATTATCGGGATCTGAAAGTTACCTTGGAAACAACGAATAAGATCATACAAATCCATAATCATTTGTAAGTTGCCAGTATTCGGCAGAAAATCAAGGATTAATGATAGTAGCAACCCTCCTAAGTTCTTGTTAAGGAATAAGGTTCAACAAAAGATATCACCCTGGAAGGGTGTGCCGAATTGTTAATTATTAGGCTAGTTAAGTTTTGAATATATAGAATCATTCGAAGGAATCGAATGTATCAAGATCAAATAGCTTATAAGCTAAAACCTATTTACGGAGCTTGGCGGGGCTCGCAATGCATTACACACTAATGATTTAAGAATGTGTTTCACCAATAAGTCGAGAAGCATTATCACATAATGATATGCAGATTTATGATATGATGAGAAACCTGTATCGACTGAGGATCGACAGGTTAAGAAGCTCCAAAAAAAGGATACATGTACCTATTATAGAGGTCAACTAGGGAGCTTGGAGAGGCTCCAGATATGCTATAGAAGTTAAGTCCATTATGCGACAAAAAGTACTTCCAGCATTTTAGCAAATCTCGAGGTCGAGATTTCTTTTAAGGGGGTGAGGATGCAACACCTCGTAAAATCACGTTCAATAATGTATTGACACGTGTAATAAACCCTCATGAAGTCAAACATTGAATTTAAGGGACTAATTTTTCGAGAAATCGAAAAACTTTGATTATGAAAGGACTGGAAGTGTTAGCATACCTAAAATAAGTTTTTGAATAACCTCGTACGATATTTATATTCACAAATGAGCCACTTGTTGATCGAGTATAGCCGTTTGCGTAATTAATTGAAAGTTTGCGCAATGAAGGGTTAAAAGCGTCAACATGTTAATTCTCACCTCTGAGTGACCTTTTAACAAACCGGGAGCTTCATGATATTTTATTATACTCTCAGGAATGCCAATTATTGGCCGTCTAAGGTTTTTATACCTATAAGTAAAGATACGCGCAACTTTGCAAGTTAGAGGGACTAAAAGTGTCAATATGTTTAATTATACCTCTGAATGATCTTTTAGTGAACCCAAAGCATCGTGATGTTTAATAATACTCCCAATAATGTCTAATATGTATTAGATGAGGCTTCGAGGCTATTAAACGATGACATGCGCAAGTTTGCGCATTAGAGGGACCTAAAGCGTCAACTTTTGAATCTACACCTTTTGGTGACCATTTAAGCGATCAAGAGAATAGAAATAATTAACTCATGCTTGGGAATGCCCATTATGGGCCATGGGTGGCTTGGATATCATTAAACGACATTTCACGCTACTTTGTGCGATTAAAGGACTTGTTGATGCATTCATCTGTCGTCTTCATCTTATGTCGAGTCTTGGGTTCGTTGCGGTTTTGTTCAAGCATGATGTCATGATGACATCATCTACACTAAAATACAAGACTTGCATGAAAACAGATTGTATATATATTTGTTGAAAGCTTTCGCTTGATGACAAATTAGATAAGGTTTCGCTTGAAGATATATTAGATAGGTTTCGCTTCAAGTAATGATGTATAGTTTCAAGCGAAACTAGGAGACTATAAATAGGCTAGTTTGTTAATTCATTTGTAACAGTTCCGAAATTCCATACCGAGGTGCTGCCGGTGTGAGATTTGATTGTAAACAACGTCAGATTAATACAATCAGTGTTTAAAGTGATAAGCAAGCTGTTTCGACATCCGTTTCTTAGTTTCCGCCTCTGAAATGGACTAAATCTCTTCTGAACAACTCGTTCGGGTCGCAAACCGATCCTACAAGTGGTATCAGAGCTCAGGAGGAAGAGATTTCGCAAAAACAACTCGTTTTCATCACTTTTTCTGTTTCTACACCATTCTTTCTCAAAAATTAAAAATTTTCACGGATAAAATCGGCTCAAATTTTCATATAGTGTGCGTAAACATGTATTAATGAATCCTGGAAAGTTTCAGCACTAAAATCAACTTAAAAACAGGTTAAAATCATCTGCTCGCTTGAAATTGGTTCGCATTTGCTGACATCATCTAGGCTTTCGCTTGAGTTTACACTTGAAACGCCCTTTCGCTTGAAAATTTTTGGTAGTTGTTGAAGCGAAACGCAGGCTTTCGCTTGAAATCAGCTGTTTGCTTGAAAATACGTGTACCGCTTGAACAATTGTTTGAGATATATCTGACGTAACTTTCTGATCGAGGTTGTCAGTTTGTTGAGACAAGTAATCACGAGTTCTTGTGTCAGCTTGCATGTGAAACATAAATCGAATTGATATTGTCGATTATCATGTGAACAAGTGTTAGTCAAATTGTTATCACGTGAATTCATCTGATTGTGTGTCAGGAATTTGGAAATTCATATATAGTTTGCATGTGAATTCATTTGGAATCGATTAGTGTGCATTTAATTCAAGATTCACGGTCCAATCCTTGAGTGTTGATAATTCAACTGTCGGCCACTTTGCATGAGAATTGATAAATTGTTATCATAGTGTTCACTAAACTCGAGAATTTGCATGTGAAGAATTAATTTGATATTCAAGATTGCATGTGATGTATTAATTGTTGATGGTTCATCAAAAAGTAGCATGTGATCTGATCCTTTTTGACATCAAGTGGGTTTACATATTAAAGTTTTGACAGCTAAGTGGGTTTGTCAGTAGCCCATGTGAACCACATTTCATTCGGCCCAATCATTAATCAGCTTCATTAATAAACATTCAAAGTTCACGGCCCATTGTTTGATTAAAGTCCAAGGCATACAATACATTACATCGACCCAATTAGTTTTTGAGATTATTCAAGTTCAAATATTGATCAATATCAAGTTCAATCGGGATTTTTACAAGTTGATTCGAAGCGAATTGGTGTCCAGCTTGTTTGAAACTTGTGTTTTTGTGAACTCTAGAAATTGAAACATGGATTTTGAAGAAGTGTTGGCTTATGTGTTGTCACACCCCGACCGCGTAAAACAACAATTCGCGGCGGAAACATCGGGGCGTGTTGCAACAGAATTAATGTTTCATAACCATGGATACCAAAAAGTGTTTCGTTTTATTAAACATTGAATAATTACATCGTCTGGAAATCTAAATACACAAATTAAACATAGTCTATCATTGTTTTTGAGTCACTAAGGCCTCGTCCAATCCTATGTGAGCATGCATCTTATCAATCGATATCATTCAACAATACCTGAAACATATGTGAAAACGAGGTCAGCAAAGAAATGCTGGCGAATACATTAGTTTTGTTGAAAATAAGATTCATGACTTCTGTTTGAGAAAAATGTTTAGTCATGAACCTTGTAATTTGCTTTGTCTTTGTAAATCATTTGAAAAATAATAAGTTTAGATGATATGTATAAATAAGAGAATAATGTATGGTTAAATGAATAACCACGTAAAATGAGTTTGTATAAGATAAGTTGTTTGTAAAACAATGTATTGTGAAAAGTATGTTATTTGTATAAAATGTTCTATGTCTCGAACTGAAATGATTCAAATAACGCTACAATATGTAATACCATACAAACACTTATATATAGGAAGTACCAGCGGCGTATCCACCATGTTTGTATCATATTATACACGCATCGTTACTTAATCAAACCAAACCAAACAATGTAAAATGTACATGTCCAAACCAATTGTCAAATGTATTGAATAATATGTCAAAGTATTCATGTCAAGATGTAAATCATGTCAAAATGTCTATGTCAAATATCCATGTCAAATGTCTATGTCAAATATCCATGTATGGCAAGTGAAATGTCTCAACTAAACCATATGCACAACAACAAAGTATTGAAGTAAAACTTGGTTTAAACCAATACTATGTTTCGTGTAAATGCATGATCAAATGTAAATCATGTACAAATGTTTACCCAATCGTTACCCATTCGTTCAAATCGTTCTTGTTTTAATCGTTCTAATCGTTCTTGTTTTAATCGTGAACTACTTTATGATCGATTCTCTAATAACATTCAAACCTTCTTGACGCGTTCCTCGTTCCAACTCGCTCTCGCTCTCGTTCTTAACAAACCCTTACCAAAGGATAAGTTAATAATTACAGATTCAGTCGCTACTGTCACACCCCGACCACGTAGAACATACAAAACGTGGCGGAAATGTCGGGGAGTGTTGTAACAGAATTAATCGTTTCAAATCCATGGCAATTAAAGTTTCGTTTTATTAATCAATTATGAGAGTTCACATTGTTTAAACAAGAAACAAAGGGTACATAACATAAGTTAACTAGTTATTGTCTCGTTTTAAGTCGCTAAGGCACGAGTCCATCCTAAATGTAGCATGTATCAACAATCATTGCAAAGCAGTACCTGAAACATGTGTAAAAACGAGGTCAGCAAAGAAATGCTGGCGAATACATTGGTTTTGTAGGAGTGTCGAAATCATGGCTAGTTTAGACGTTGCAATACTTTATTTAAAAACTTTGTTTTGAAAAGAGTATAATATTGCAACTTAATTAACCAACTCAAATCAAGCGGGTTATAATTTGTAAAACCTCGTAGCCATGACTCTTAACCCAAAAACATTTGTTTTAGTAAATTATTTGAAAAACAATGATAAGTTCAGATGATATGTATAAATAAGAGAATAATGCATGATTAAATGAATAACCATGTAAAAATGAGTTTGTATAAGATATGTTGTTTGTAAAACAATGTCTTGTGAAAAGTATGTTATTTGTATAAAATGTTATATGTATCAAACTGAAATGATTCAAATAACGCTGCGATATATGTAATACCATACAAACACTTATATATAGGAAGTACCAGCGGCGTATCCACCATGCTTGTATCATATTACACACGCATCGTTACTTAATCACTTATTCAAACCAAACCATCAAGATGTAAAATGTTCATGTCTAATGTAAATCATGTAATATGTATTCAATGTGATTTGTATAAATAAATGTAAGATTAAACAAATAACCTTATAGTAGCATATTAAAAGTATACTTTGGATTTGTAAGTAACATATTAAACTATGTTTTGGTTTAGTAAGTAACATATCAAAATATGCTTTGGATGTGATAAATAACATATTAAACTATGTTTTTGGTTTAGTAAGTAACATATCAAAATATGCTTTGGATGTGATAAATAACATATTAAACTATGTTTTTGGTTTAGTAAGTAACATATCAAAATATGCTTTGGATGTGATAAATAAATAAATATGTTGGTTTTGTAAATAACATATCAAGATATGCTTTGGATGTTTAGTAAAATATTTGTTGGTTTGTACTATACCACACATGAGAGTATATCAAAATATACTTTAATAGTGTGATTTAAGAATTCATTCAGACCTGGTGCATCAAGATACACCTTTGAGACTATAGAAATACCACAAAGGCAATCCCTATTTGGATGGCGCAACAAATTGGTTTCAGACATTCCATGACAACAGGAATGGGGTGTCAAATCCTATAGCGCTATATCATACTAACAATCGGTCTGGTGAACATAAAATAAGTACAATTCAACAGTTTATTTTATGTTCTTTGAGAAAATCAATGTTTAAATCATAGATAGTTATGTAATTTGTCAAATGATAAGTAATAACATGTATAATCAATTATACTTTTGGAAAACATGAAAGTAACAGATAGGTACACATGCTTCACCCCAAAACAGTTTGAAAACAGTAAAAGAGGGGAATAATGTACTCGCCTGAGAGTGCTTAGGAGTCTTGAACAACTACCAAGTAAGCTAGAGGAGTCCCGGAAATCAAACGGTACCTAATATAGGTAACTACATAATTAACCCGGACCTAATCGGAAGACTGGGTAGCATGAGGGTTTGTAAACCAAATGAGTGTAGGAACTCATGTGATATGGTTTAACAAAGCCTACATACTAAATGAAACTTAACCTAAGTCTTATCGACCCATTACGACCCGTTTAGGTAGCTTATGCTACTTTAACGCGTCGTTCGCGTGAAACGCGTTCGGACCGCCTAACTAGTCCTATGACAAGCGTTATATGCCTAAACATGTTACATAATCAGTTATGTGACAAAAGTTTAGGTTACATATGCTTAATTACCAATTATACATGAAAAAGGTATTCTGGTAATTTACCTAAGGCATATAAACTACCTATCATACAACTACTTAAACGATGTGACCATAGGGTATAACCTCGGAAGGTTATGCCCTATACTAGGGTCACCTAATGTATTTGGTCGGATCCTAATGATCGACCAAACTGGGTCGAGTTCGAAGGTATAGGCGATTTATTAGATCGCCTACCCTACGACTCTAGACAACGTGGTAATCAGTGGGCATAGTCCCAAGGGACTATGACCAACGTGATTACACTCACGTTGCGAAGTTCAAACGAACTTCGCATTGACCATTACTGGTCAACGCTGAAAGTCAAACAAAGTTTGACTTTCTGACTCGAAAAGCAGTAAAATAAGGAAAAGAACGAAAGAATACTTACGAAGGGTCCCCGAATGCTAAACTCGATTCAAAAATCTCAGGTATGAAACAAATGTTTCAACTTAGAGTTTCTCAAATCAAGTTTCTAGTGATTTTAGCAATGGGGGGTATGGGGTATTTATAGGAATACCCGAACCGTTAAGATCGTTTCATGGAAAACGTGCCTTAATCCCATCCGTACATGTGTTGAAAAGTTATGGTGTTTAGGTGTTTAAATTCCATCCATACATGTGTTGCAAAGTTATGGTGTTTAGGTGTTTAAATTCCATCCATACATGTGTTGCAAAGTTATGGTACCAAAATTCCATCCTTATCCGCTGACTAAGCAAGTTTAGAATGTGTGGTTGTGAATTAAACAACGGCTAATACATCGAATCTGGTCCCGAATGCGAAAAACGAACCAAATGACGCGACGAATGGATTTTTCTTATGGCGAACACTAAAATAAAATATTTTAGTGCTTACATAAATTTTTGGATGTCCGGATGTATTCAGAACGTAAGTTATGCGCGAAAATGCAAACTTGTGCACTTTCTGACACTTTTAGTCCCTGAATGACCCAAAAGTTTATTTTAGCATACCGAACACCTCAAAGCCTATTTCTAAGCTATGTAAAGGATATTTATGGTATGTTTAACTTATGGTCATGTTCCGGAAGGTCTGTTACAGTTCAAATTGGCATACTTTCGCAGTTTGTCAACTTTAGTCCCTGTAAGCGATTAAACTTTGATTTCACCACACCAAACCTTCCAAAACTTATATATAAGTTATGTAAAGGTTATTTAAGGTATGTTAAGCCTATTTCACTATTCCGGAGTGTTTGTTGCATTAAACTGGTTATATCTACACATCAGAGCGCGTATAACCCTCCAGAAAGCGATTTAAAGCTTGAAATCGAACAAGAATTAATATGTGCAAACGATACACATATTTTTACAAATCCCAAGTATGAAATACTATATTTCATTTGTTTGGCATTTGTTTGACGGTTGAAGTGACACGGGTGTTACAGTCTCCCCTACTTTAGGAAATTTCATCCCGAAATTTAATTCTAGAGGAAACTTGTGAATACAGCTGTGACGGTTTCGCCTTCTAATAGATCCATTGAACCCTTAAGTAAAACTATGGGCCATGTTAGGATTCTTAGCGAATTTGTTAACCCTCAAAGTGAATTCCTTGTAGCAGTAAAACATGGAATTTTGAACTGCGGACAGAAGAACGTTTCTTATGAAGACTTATCATAGGAAACTTGGTGTATGATTGAGATCAGAATTGGGAAGTGTGAAAATAAATGACATTGGTCGAGGTCCAAGACTTCTCCCGTATCATTATTCTTGTCACTATAGGTCTTAACACATAACAAAACTTCTTGTGGTTTCTGTGCACTGAATTCCATAATTATGTAGGCCTCCATAATTACGTAATCTCTTGCACAGTCCGCACAGTTCATTTCATAATGCGTAGGAATATAATCACTTGAATAAACATAAAGCGACCTGACTAGACCACAAAAGGATCCTTTTAATTAGATCAACGAACGATCTTTTTAACTAGATCAACATATGATCTTCTTAACTAGACCGTCGTACGATCTCCTTAAATAGACCACTTAAGGGATCTTTTCAATTATATCATCACATGATATTTTTGATCAGATTTTCAAAATCAGTCTGTTTAACCAGACCATTCAAGAGGTCCAGTTTTTAGAATAGTACTTTAAAACCCAAGGGACTTAACTACAACGTAGAAGTCCATTAAGGATTTAAGATAGTACCTTTTTTGGGATATCCTACTACGAATCCTTCATATGAGATATGGAAGATTCTACGAGGATTTGGATGGATCACATAAAACACAAAACACATAAGAAAACACATAAGCACAAAAATTAGTTAACTTGATTCTTTTATTTGTTATCTTTTGGTATGGATATTTAAAGTACACCAGGAAATCCAATCCGTGGATTTCATTTGGCACTTTAATTATAAGAATCTAACTATAGAAATAGAAAGATCTTAGTAGGAATTCGAATTTATCCTTATTGAATTGTGATATACGTATTAAGGCATACGAATAATTCAATTTAGGATTCCGATTTGATTGAAAATCATCCATAAGGATCTTAATTATAAGGATAGAAAGATCCTATTTTGAAATTTGGAATTTTTGTGTAACGAAAGGTGTTTCGATACCTTGCACGAGGTGTGCTTAAGTCGATCCTTGAGATAGAAAGTTCATGAGGTTGAGGCGCTAGATATGCCCAGCGACATATGAAGCAGAGTTTGAAGGTTGGGTACTACGTATGTTAAGTCGATCATACGAGCAGGGTTGACTTAGGGTTGGTTTAGACCACCTTGGTTTGGGTCAAATTGACAAGCGTTTGTCAGGTGACCGAATTGTCCACGTGATGCATACCGACGACACTGTCGGTAAGCTTGGTGAGGTGTATTTCATTCGTTGTACATAAGCACATACCGGCATTAGGTTTCCTTGCAAAAGGTTGAGCAGCAGCAAGATTTGTAACAGCTTTGCTTTGGATTGCAAAGCGGCACATGTTAACCAAATGTCTCCATCGAACACCGTGGGTACATTTGAAACAGGGTATTTGATTTGGATGATGACGGTTTCACTGACTTCTCCAAGGAGCGGTTCCCTTGCACGGCTTCATCCCTGAGCTGACTCATGGTGATAGCTAAATCAACGGTCTTCTGGAGTACTACGCCTATTTGTTGGGCAGTTGTAGCACCTGGTCCGGACACTCGAGTCTTGTTGCGATGAAGAGACACCATGAAGAACATAGGAGATATGGGAGGGAACAAGGGAAATGAAAACAGAATAACAATGCATAAAATTGCGATCATTTGTTTGTTACTTAAGGCAAACAAATGAGACGGTGACTAATCAAAGTAAATAGGTCAAAAATAATGTATCGTGAAGACATGCTCGCCTATAAGTGAACACTCATCCCAAGAATTCCCAGGTAAGCACAACTGGTCTCGCGTCTGATGAGATGTATACGAAGTGCTTGCCTAGACAGAAAACCCAGAATACAGGCATTCACCCTTCCAGTTTGCACGTGTTCACATTATTTAAAACCCAAAACCTTGACGAGATTTTGGAAACTCAAAGGGATTCAAAACCTTATAACAGAGAGTTCAAAACCTTACAATAGAGGGTTCAAAACCTTGTAATCAATCATCCTAGAACAGATGATTAGTTTTCAAAGAGGTTTTGAAATTTATGTTCTTGTTGTGGTCGTCGCCTAAGGATAGGTGACGGTATTGTTTTATGACTAAACGCAAGTAAACTCGCGTTAGGGTCCTAAGAAGGTTATAGACTAGGTCAAAGCATTACTAATAACCTAATTCCCTATAACCATTGGCTCTGATACCATCTTTTCTGTCACACCCCGACCACGTAGAACATACAAAACGTGGCGGAAATGTCGGGGAGTGTTGTAACAGAATTAATCGTTTCAAATCCATGGCAATTAAAGTTTCGTTTTATTAATCAATTATGAGAGTTCACATTGTTTAAACAAGAAACAAAGGGTACATAACATAAGTTAACTAGTTATTGTCTCGTTTTAAGTCGCTAAGGCACGAGTCCATCCTAAATGTAGCATGTATCAACAATCATTGCAAAGCAGTACCTGAAACATGTGTAAAAACGAGGTCAGCAAAGAAATGCTGGCGAATACATTGGTTTTGTAGGAGTGTCGAAATCATGGCTAGTTTAGACGTTGCAATACTTTATTTAAAAACTTTGTTTTGAAAAGAGTATAATATTGCAACTTAATTAACCAACTCAAATCAAGCGGGTTATAATTTGTAAAACCTCGTAGCCATGACTCTTAACCCAAAAACATTTGTTTTAGTAAATTATTTGAAAAACAATGATAAGTTCAGATGATATGTATAAATAAGAGAATAATGCATGATTAAATGAATAATCATGTAAAAATGAGTTTGTATAAGATATGTTGTTTGTAAAACAATGTCTTGTGAAAAGTATGTTATTTGTATAAAATGTTATATGTATCAAACTGAAATGATTCAAATAACGCTGCGATATATGTAATACCATACAAACACTTATATATAGGAAGTACCAGCGGCGTATCCACCATGCTTGTATCATATTACACACGCATCGTTACTTAATCACTTATTCAAACCAAACCATCAAGATGTAAAATGTTCATGTCTAATGTAAATCATGTAATATGTATTCAATGTGATTTGTATAAATAAATGTAAGATTAAACAAATAACCTTATAGTAGCATATTAAAAGTATACTTTGGATTTGTAAGTAACATATTAAACTATGTTTTGGTTTAGTAAGTAACATATCAAAATATGCTTTGGATGTGATAAATAACATATTAAACTATGTTTTTGGTTTAGTAAGTAACATATCAAAATATGCTTTGGATGTGATAAATAACATATTAAACTATGTTTTTGGTTTAGTAAGTAACATATCAAAATATGCTTTGGATGTGATAAATAAATAAATATGTTGGTTTTGTAAATAACATATCAAGATATGCTTTGGATGTTTAGTAAAATATTTGTTGGTTTGTACTATACCACACATGAGAGTATATCAAAATATACTTTAATAGTGTGATTTAAGAATTCATTCAGACCTGGTGCATCAAGATACACCTTTGAGACTATAGAAATACCACAAAGGCAATCCCTATTTGGATGGCGCAACAAATTGGTTTCAGACATTCCATGACAACAGGAATGGGGTGTCAAATCCTATAGCGCTATATCATACTAACAATCGGTCTGGTGAACATAAAATAAGTACAATTCAACAGTTTATTTTATGTTCTTTGAGAAAATCAATGTTTAAATCATAGATAGTTATGTAATTTGTCAAATGATAAGTAATAACATGTATAATCAATTATACTTTTGGAAAACATGAAAGTAACAGATAGGTACACATGCTTCACCCCAAAACAGTTTGAAAACAGTAAAAGAGGGGAATAATGTACTCGCCTGAGAGTGCTTAGGAGTCTTGAACAACTACCAAGTAAGCTAGAGGAGTCCCGGAAATCAAACGGTACCTAATATAGGTAACTACATAATTAACCCGGACCTAATCGGAAGACTGGGTAGCATGAGGGTTTGTAAACCAAATGAGTGTAGGAACTCATGTGATATGGTTTAACAAAGCCTACATACTAAATGAAACTTAACCTAAGTCTTATCGACCCATTACGACCCGTTTAGGTAGCTTATGCTACTTTAACGCGTCGTTCGCGTGAAACGCGTTCGGACCGCCTAACTAGTCCTATGACAAGCGTTATATGCCTAAACATGTTACATAATCAGTTATGTGACAAAAGTTTAGGTTACATATGCTTAATTACCAATTATACATGAAAAAGGTATTCTGGTAATTTACCTAAGGCATATAAACTACCTATCATACAACTACTTAAACGATGTGACCATAGGGTATAACCTCGGAAGGTTATGCCCTATACTAGGGTCACCTAATGTATTTGGTCGGATCCTAATGATCGACCAAACTGGGTCGAGTTCGAAGGTATAGGCGATTTATTAGATCGCCTACCCTACGACTCTAGACAACGTGGTAATCAGTGGGCATAGTCCCAAGGGACTATGACCAACGTGATTACACTCACGTTGCGAAGTTCAAACGAACTTCGCATTGACCATTACTGGTCAACGCTGAAAGTCAAACAAAGTTTGACTTTCTGACTCGAAAAGCAGTAAAATAAGGAAAAGAACGAAAGAATACTTACGAAGGGTCCCCGAATGCTAAACTCGATTCAAAAATCTCAGGTATGAAACAAATGTTTCAACTTAGAGTTTCTCAAATCAAGTTTCTAGTGATTTTAGCAATGGGGGGTATGGGGTATTTATAGGAATACCCGAACCGTTAAGATCGTTTCATGGAAAACGTGCCTTAATCCCATCCGTACATGTGTTGAAAAGTTATGGTGTTTAGGTGTTTAAATTCCATCCATACATGTGTTGCAAAGTTATGGTGTTTAGGTGTTTAAATTCCATCCATACATGTGTTGCAAAGTTATGGTACCAAAATTCCATCCTTATCCGCTGACTAAGCAAGTTTAGAATGTGTGGTTGTGAATTAAACAACGGCTAATACATCGAATCTGGTCCCGAATGCGAAAAACGAACCAAATGACGCGACGAATGGATTTTTCTTATGGCGAACACTAAAATAAAATATTTTAGTGCTTACATAAATTTTTGGATGTCCGGATGTATTCAGAACGTAAGTTATGCGCGAAAATGCAAACTTGTGCACTTTCTGACACTTTTAGTCCCTGAATGACCCAAAAGTTTATTTTAGCATACCGAACACCTCAAAGCCTATTTCTAAGCTATGTAAAGGATATTTATGGTATGTTTAACTTATGGTCATGTTCCGGAAGGTCTGTTACAGTTCAAATTGGCATACTTTCGCAGTTTGTCAACTTTAGTCCCTGTAAGCGATTAAACTTTGATTTCACCACACCAAACCTTCCAAAACTTATATATAAGTTATGTAAAGGTTATTTAAGGTATGTTAAGCCTATTTCACTATTCCGGAGTGTTTGTTGCATTAAACTGGTTATATCTACACATCAGAGCGCGTATAACCCTCCAGAAAGCGATTTAAAGCTTGAAATCGAACAAGAATTAATATGTGCAAACGATACACATATTTTTACAAATCCCAAGTATGAAATACTATATTTCATTTGTTTGGAATTTGTTTGACGGTTGAAGTGACACGGGTGTTACAGTCTCCCCTACTTTAGGAAATTTCGTCCCGAAATTTAATTCTAGAGGAAACTTGTGAATACAGCTGTGACGGTTTCGCCTTCTAATAGATCCATTGAACCCTTAAGTAAAACTATGGGCCATGTTAGGATTCTTAGCGAATTTGTTAACCCTCAAAGTGAATTCCTTGTAGCAGTAAAACATGGAATTTTGAACTGCGGACAGAAGAACGTTTCTTATGAAGACTTATCATAGGAAACTTGGTGTATGATTGAGATCAGAATTGGGAAGTGTGAAAATAAATGACATTGGTCGAGGTCCAAGACTTCTCCCGTATCATTATTCTTGTCACTATAGGTCTTAACACATAACAAAACTTCTTGTGGTTTCTGTGCACTGAATTCCATAATTATGTAGGCCTCCATAATTACGTAATCTCTTGCACAATCCGCACAGTTCATTTCATAATGCGTAGGAATATAATCACTTGAATAAACATAAAGCGACCTGACTAGACCACAAAAGGATCCTTTTAATTAGATCAACGAACGATCTTTTTAACTAGATCAACATATGATCTTCTTAACTAGACCGTCGTACGATCTCCTTAAATAGACCACTTAAGGGATCTTTTCAATTATATCATCACATGATATTTTTGATCAGATTTTCAAAATCAGTCTGTTTAACCAGACCATTCAAGAGGTCCAGTTTTTAGAATAGTACTTTAAAACCCAAGGGACTTAACTACAACGTAGAAGTCCATTAAGGATTTAAGATAGTACCTTTTTTGGGATATCCTACTACGAATCCTTCATATGAGATATGGAAGATTCTACGAGGATTTGGATGGATCACATAAAACACAAAACACATAAGAAAACACATAAGCACAAAAATTAGTTAACTTGATTCTTTTATTTGTTATCTTTTGGTATGGATATTTAAAGTACACCAGGAAATCCAATCCGTGGATTTCATTTGGCACTTTAATTATAAGAATCTAACTATAGAAATAGAAAGATCTTAGTAGGAATTCGAATTTATCCTTATTGAATTGTGATATACGTATTAAGGCATACGAATAATTCAATTTAGGATTCCGATTTGATTGAAAATCATCCATAAGGATCTTAATTATAAGGATAGAAAGATCCTATTTTGAAATTTGGAATTTTTGTGTAACGAAAGGTGTTTCGATACCTTGCACGAGGTGTGCTTAAGTCGATCCTTGAGATAGAAAGTTCATGAGGTTGAGGCGCTAGATATGCCCAGCGACATATGAAGCAGAGTTTGAAGGTTGGGTACTACGTATGTTAAGTCGATCATACGAGCAGGGTTGACTTAGGGTTGGTTTAGACCACCTTGGTTTGGGTCAAATTGACAAGCGTTTGTCAGGTGACCGAATTGTCCACGTGATGCATACCGACGACACTGTCGGTAAGCTTGGTGAGGTGTATTTCATTCGTTGTACATAAGCACATACCGGCATTAGGTTTCCTTGCAAAAGGTTGAGCAGCAGCAAGATTTGTAACAGCTTTGCTTTGGATTGCAAAGCGGCACATGTTAACCAAATGTCTCCATCGAACACCGTGGGTACATTTGAAACAGGGTATTTGATTTGGATGATGACGGTTTCACTGACTTCTCCAAGGAGCGGTTCCCTTGCACGGCTTCATCCCTGAGCTGACTCATGGTGATAGCTAAATCAACGGTCTTCTGGAGTACTACGCCTATTTGTTGGGCAGTTGTAGCACCTGGTCCGGACACTTGAGTCTTGTTGCGATGAAGAGACACCATGAAGAACATAGGAGATATGGGAGGGAACAAGGGAAATGAAAACAGAATAACAATGCATAAAATTGCGATCATTTGTTTGTTACTTAAGGCAAACAAATGAGACGGTGACTAATCAAAGTAAATAGGTCAAAAATAATGTATCGTGAAGACATGCTCGCCTATAAGTGAACACTCATCCCAAGAATTCCCAGGTAAGCACAACTGGTCTCGCGTCTGATGAGATGTATACGAAGTGCTTGCCTAGACAGAAAACCCAGAATACAGGCATTCACCCTTCCAGTTTGCACGTGTTCACATTATTTAAAACCCAAAACCTTGACGAGATTTTGGAAACTCAAAGGGATTCAAAACCTTATAACAGAGAGTTCAAAACCTTACAATAGAGGGTTCAAAACCTTGTAATCAATCATCCTAGAACAGATGATTAGTTTTCAAAGAGGTTTTGAAATTTATGTTCTTGTTGTGGTCGTCGCCTAAGGATAGGTGACGGTATTGTTTTATGACTAAACGCAAGTAAACTCGCGTTAGGGTCCTAAGAAGGTTATAGACTAGGTCAAAGCATTACTAATAACCTAATTCCCTATAACCATTGGCTCTGATACCATCTTTTCTGTCACACCCCGACCACGTAGAACATACAAAACGTGGCGGAAATGTCGGGGAGTGTTGTAACAGAATTAATCGTTTCAAATCCATGGCAATTAAAGTTTCGTTTTATTAATCAATTATGAGAGTTCACATTGTTTAAACAAGAAACAAAGGGTACATAACATAAGTTAACTAGTTATTGTCTCGTTTTAAGTCGCTAAGGCACGAGTCCATCCTAAATGTAGCATGTATCAACAATCATTGCAAAGCAGTACCTGAAACATGTGTAAAAACGAGGTCAGCAAAGAAATGCTGGCGAATACATTGGTTTTGTAGGAGTGTCGAAATCATGGCTAGTTTAGACGTTGCAATACTTTATTTAAAAACTTTGTTTTGAAAAGAGTATAATATTGCAACTTAATTAACCAACTCAAATCAAGCGGGTTATAATTTGTAAAACCTCGTAGCCATGACTCTTAACCCAAAAACATTTGTTTTAGTAAATTATTTGAAAAACAATGATAAGTTCAGATGATATGTATAAATAAGAGAATAATGCATGATTAAATGAATAATCATGTAAAAATGAGTTTGTATAAGATATGTTGTTTGTAAAACAATGTCTTGTGAAAAGTATGTTATTTGTATAAAATGTTATATGTATCAAACTGAAATGATTCAAATAACGCTGCGATATATGTAATACCATACAAACACTTATATATAGGAAGTACCAGCGGCGTATCCACCATGCTTGTATCATATTACACACGCATCGTTACTTAATCACTTATTCAAACCAAACCATCAAGATGTAAAATGTTCATGTCTAATGTAAATCATGTAATATGTATTCAATGTGATTTGTATAAATAAATGTAAGATTAAACAAATAACCTTATAGTAGCATATTAAAAGTATACTTTGGATTTGTAAGTAACATATTAAACTATGTTTTGGTTTAGTAAGTAACATATCAAAATATGCTTTGGATGTGATAAATAACATATTAAACTATGTTTTTGGTTTAGTAAGTAACATATCAAAATATGCTTTGGATGTGATAAATAACATATTAAACTATGTTTTTGGTTTAGTAAGTAACATATCAAAATATGCTTTGGATGTGATAAATAAATAAATATGTTGGTTTTGTAAATAACATATCAAGATATGCTTTGGATGTTTAGTAAAATATTTGTTGGTTTGTACTATACCACACATGAGAGTATATCAAAATATACTTTAATAGTGTGATTTAAGAATTCATTCAGACCTGGTGCATCAAGATACACCTTTGAGACTATAGAAATACCACAAAGGCAATCCCTATTTGGATGGCGCAACAAATTGGTTTCAGACATTCCATGACAACAGGAATGGGGTGTCAAATCCTATAGCGCTATATCATACTAACAATCGGTCTGGTGAACATAAAATAAGTACAATTCAACAGTTTATTTTATGTTCTTTGAGAAAATCAATGTTTAAATCATAGATAGTTATGTAATTTGTCAAATGATAAGTAATAACATGTATAATCAATTATACTTTTGGAAAACATGAAAGTAACAGATAGGTACACATGCTTTACCCCAAAACAGTTTGAAAACAGTAAAAGAGGGGAATAATGTACTCGCCTGAGAGTGCTTAGGAGTCTTGAACAACTACCAAGTAAGCTAGAGGAGTCCCGGAAATCAAACGGTACCTAATATAGGTAACTACATAATTAACCCGGACCTAATCGGAAGACTGGGTAGCATGAGGGTTTGTAAACCAAATGAGTGTAGGAACTCATGTGATATGGTTTAACAAAGCCTACATACTAAATGAAACTTAACCTAAGTCTTATCGACCCATTACGACCCGTTTAGGTAGCTTATGCTACTTTAACGCGTCGTTCGCGTGAAACGCGTTCGGACCGCCTAACTAGTCCTATGACAAGCGTTATATGCCTAAACATGTTACATAATCAGTTATGTGACAAAAGTTTAGGTTACATATGCTTAATTACCAATTATACATGAAAAAGGTATTCTGGTAATTTACCTAAGGCATATAAACTACCTATCATACAACTACTTAAACGATGTGACCATAGGGTATAACCTCGGAAGGTTATGCCCTATACTAGGGTCACCTAATGTATTTGGTCGGATCCTAATGATCGACCAAACTGGGTCGAGTTCGAAGGTATAGGCGATTTATTAGATCGCCTACCCTACGACTCTAGACAACGTGGTAATCAGTGGGCATAGTCCCAAGGGACTATGACCAACGTGATTACACTCACGTTGCGAAGTTCAAACGAACTTCGCATTGACCATTACTGGTCAACGCTGAAAGTCAAACAAAGTTTGACTTTCTGACTCGAAAAGCAGTAAAATAAGGAAAAGAACGAAAGAATACTTACGAAGGGTCCCCGAATGCTAAACTCGATTCAAAAATCTCAGGTATGAAACAAATGTTTCAACTTAGAGTTTCTCAAATCAAGTTTCTAGTGATTTTAGCAATGGGGGGTATGGGGTATTTATAGGAATACCCGAACCGTTAAGATCGTTTCATGGAAAACGTGCCTTAATCCCATCCGTACATGTGTTGAAAAGTTATGGTGTTTAGGTGTTTAAATTCCATCCATACATGTGTTGCAAAGTTATGGTGTTTAGGTGTTTAAATTCCATCCATACATGTGTTGCAAAGTTATGGTACCAAAATTCCATCCTTATCCGCTGACTAAGCAAGTTTAGAATGTGTGGTTGTGAATTAAACAACGGCTAATACATCGAATCTGGTCCCGAATGCGAAAAACGAACCAAATGACGCGACGAATGGATTTTTCTTATGGAGAACACTAAAATAAAATATTTTAGTGCTTACATAAATTTTTGGATGTCCGGATGTATTCAGAACGTAAGTTATGCGCGAAAATGCAAACTTGTGCACTTTCTGACACTTTTAGTCCCTGAATGACCCAAAAGTTTATTTTAGCATACCGAACACCTCAAAGCCTATTTCTAAGCTATGTAAAGGATATTTATGGTATGTTTAACTTATGGTCATGTTCCGGAAGGTCTGTTACAGTTCAAATTGGCATACTTTCGCAGTTTGTCAACTTTAGTCCCTGTAAGCGATTAAACTTTGATTTCACCACACCAAACCTTCCAAAACTTATATCTAAGTTATGTAAAGGTTATTTAAGGTATGTTAAGCCTATTTCACTATTCCGGAGTGTTTGTTGCATTAAACTGGTTATATCTACACATCAGAGCGCGTATAACCCTCCAGAAAGCGATTTAAAGCTTGAAATCGAACAAGAATTAATATGTGCAAACGATACACATATTTTTACAAATCCCAAGTATGAAATACTATATTTCATTTGTTTGGCATTTGTTTGACGGTTGAAGTGACACGGGTGTTACAGCTACCCACAACCCCCACACATAACAATGGGTGCAGTTAATAACGGGATTTGTCAGATCCTATGGTACCATAACCTAATACTGGTCGGCTTGATCATTGCTAATGAATGTCATCGGTCATGTAAACTACAACCAACAAGTTTGTTCACTTTTTGAAATTGTTATTAGTTTTTGAAATCATTGTATTCGTTCTTGAAATCATTGTTAGCGTTCTTGAAATAATTGTTATTGTTCTTGAAACCACATTGTAATTGTTCTTGAAACCATTGTAATTGTTCTTGAAACTATTGTAATTGTTCTTGAAACTATTGTAATTGTTATTGAAATCATTGATAAAACATTTAGCACATATGAGTCACCCCAAAACAGTTGAAAACAGTAAAAGAGGGGAATAATGTACTCGCCTGGGAGTGCTTAGGAGTCTTGAACAACTACCAAGTAAGCTAGAGGAGTCCCGGAAATCAAACGGTACCTAATATAGGTAACTACATAATTAACCCGGACCTAAATCGGAAGACTGGGTAGCAGGAGGGTTTGTAAACCAAATGAGTGTAGGAACTCATATGATATGGTTTAACAAAGCCTACATACTAAATGAAACTTAACCTAAGTATTATCGACCCATCGCGACCCATTAAGGTAACATACGTTACTTTAACGCGTCGTGCGCGTGAAACGCGTTCGGACCGTCTAACTAGTCCTATGACAAGTGTTATATGCCTAAACATGTTACATAATCAGTTATGTGACAAAAGTTTAGGTTACATATGCTTAATTACCAATTATACATGAAAAGGGTATTCTGGTAATTTACCTAAGGCATATAAACTACCTATCATACAACTACTTAAACGATGTGACCATAGGGTATAACCTCGGAAGGTTATTCCTACCTACTATGGTCACCTAATGTATTTGGTCGGATCTTAATGATCGACCAAACTGGGTCGGGTTCGAGGCATAAGCGATTTATCAGATCGCTTACCCTACGACCCCTAGACAACGTGGTAATCAGTGGGCATAGTCCCAAGGGACTATAACCAACGTGATTACCCTCACGTTGCGAAGTTCAAACGAACTTCGCATTGACCATTACTGGTCAACGCTGAAAGTCAAACAAAGTTTGACTTTCTGACTCGAAAAGCAGTAAAATAAGGAAAAGAACGAAAGAATACTTACGAAGGGTCCCCGATTGCTAACCTCGATTCAAAAATCTCAGGTATGAAACAATAGTTTCAACTTAGAGTTTCTCAAATCAAAGTTCTAGTGATTTTAGCAATGGGGGTGGATGGGTATTTATAGGAATACCCGAACCGTTAAGATCGTTTCATGGAAAACGTGCCTTAATCCCATCCGTACATGTGTTGCAAAGTTATGGTGTTTAGGTGTTTAAATTCCATCCATACATGTGTTGCAAAGTCATGGTGTTTAGGTGTTTAAATTCCATCCATACATGTGTTGCAAAGTCATGGTGCCTAAATTCCATCCTTATCCGCTGACTAAGCATTGTTAGAATGTGTGGTTGTGAATTAAACAACGGCTAATACATCGAATCTGGTCCCGAAAGCGAAAAACGATCCAAATGACGAAACGAATGGATTTTTCTTATGGCGAACACTAAAATATAATATAGTCATGCTTACATAAATTTTTGGATGTCCGGATGTATTCAGAACGTAAGTTATGCGCGAAAATGCAAACTTGTGCACTTTTTGACACTTTTAGTCCCTGAATGACCCAAAAGTTTATTTTAGCACACCGAACCCCTTAAAGCCTATTTCTAAGCTATGTAAAGGATATTTAAGGTGTGTTTAACTTATGGTCATGTTCCGGAATGTTCGTTACAGTTCAAATTGGCATACTTTCGCAGTTTGTCAAGTTTAGTCCCTGTAAGCGATTTAACTTGATTTTGCCATACCAAAGCCTTCAAAACTTATTTCTAAGTTATGTAAAGGCTATTTAAGGTATGTTAAGCCTATGTCACTATTCCGGAGTGTTTGTTGCATTAAACTGGTTATATTTACGCATCGGTGCGCGTATAACCTTCCAGAAAGCGATTTAGAGTTTGAAATCGAACAAGAGTTGATATGTGTAAATGATACACATATTTTTACAAATCCCAAGTATGAAATAAAATTTTTCATTGGTTTGGAATTTGTTTGATGGCCGTGGAGGCACAGGTGTTACAGTCTCCCCTACTTTAGGAAATTTCGTCCCGAAATTTATTTAGAGGAAACTTGTAAGAGCTTGAAAACATGAAGTTGAAAAGATCTAACAACATTGGTTAGGGTTCTTGAACTTCTAGTAACCTTAATAACATTATGTTTGCAATGTAAGAGGGACACTTATATACAAGTATATAAAGCGTCATTGGTGCGTCCACCGTACCTCCATTACATCGTTCTCATTTCGTTATTTTTGTCACTATCGGTTCTTACACATAATAAATCTTACTGGGTTCCTATGCACTAAATTTCATAATTATGTACGCGTCCATAATTAGACAATTCCTTGCACAGTTCACACAGTCTATTTTATAATGTGTAGGGTAAAACCAAATGAACAAACCTGTGATGAGTGTAACTAGACCGCCATAGAGTCCTTTTAATTAAATCAATAAATGATCTAAAGAGACTATCAAGGAGTCTGTTCAGCTACATCACTAGATGTCATTCTTTAACCAGATTGTGAATCAATTTTTTTGACTAGACCACTTAAGGTCTCTTAAGAATCATGGAGTGGTACTATATAAAATCCAAGGGTCTTAACTACTACGTAGAAGCCCATAAGGATTTAAGGTAGTACCTTTTGAAAATCCTACTATGAATCCCTCATATGAAAACATGAAAGATTCTTTGAGGATTTGAAAATCGGATCACACAAAATCATAGAGGAGAACACATAAACACATAGTCACATAACCACAAAATTGTTTGTTAAATTTGTCTTGTAAATTGCGTACATGCATTTAAAGTACACTAGGAATCCATTCCGTGGATTTCGTTTGGTACTTTTAACGTTAACAAGAATCCAACTATAAAGATAGAAAGATTCAAAAAGAAAATTCGATTTCGATTATTAGGAACCGAAGTGTTCGAATTAAGGTACATAAGGGATCCAATTAAGGACTCTGATTTGAACGATAATCATCCACAAGGATCTAATTGTAAAGATAAAAAGATCCCATATGAATTTTAGAAGTTGAAGATGTTTTGAAACCTTGCACTGGATGTGCTTAGGTCAAAACATGATGTAAAATGCTTATGAAGTTGAGATGCTTGATATGTCAAGGCGACATATGAAGCAGAATTTTGAAGGTTAAGTCAATGTATGAGGAAAATATTTTTGAAAACTATGCATGGGGTTCTTTTAAGAAAAATGTGTTTAACGTTTTTGAAACCTTATATATAATACTTTTTGAAATCATAAAGTAGGTGTATTAGGTAGATATATTTACAAAAAATGTTTTAAAATCATGCGAGATAAATTTTGAAATTATGTATAAGGTTTTTGAAAGACATGAATGATGTTTTTCGAAATCATGCACTTGATCAGAAAATGTATTGTGTTAATATTGTCTTCAGACTATATGAAATATTTTGAAATTAGAAAGGTTGGTTTTGATAACATGGCCAATGTTTTTGAAATAACATAGACAATGCATCTAGAAAAATTGTTTTCAAACTATATGAAATGTTTTGAGATCATGAAGATTGTTTTGAAATACTGGTACTGTGTATGTTGAAAAATCAAAACGTAATGGGTATGAGATTTGAAAACACCCTTAGTTATCTAACCAAGGATTTAAAGGCACAGATGTGCGAAAAGCACGATTACTCATAATGTCACTTAATTTACTGTACTTTGTTTCTTAGAGTGAAACGAGTACTTAAAATTTTTGAGGGAATCATGAGCAATCATTTGAAAGAGAGTAATCACAAGAGTAGTTTGTAAGGTACATAGTTCCTTGATGTAGGTATCATAGGAAAAGCCATACACACCTAGCAGGGGGTAGAGTTGGTTGGTTGGGGACTGCTTTACCATTGTGAGCGACCATGTCGAAGTATTGAGAAGCCTTTCGCTTCTTTGACTTCTTAGGGGATTGTTCATCCATGGTCTTTGATTCCTCGATTGGTTTATTGGCTGATGGTGTTGTCGCCTGACTAGGTCCTGCATGTCTTGGTGACTCTTGAGTGGCTTCATCCTGGAGATGATACATGGCAGTAGCTAATTCAACAGTCTTCAGGACTACTTCGCCTATTCGCTGAGCGAATTTGGCTGCTTGCTCAGATATCTGAGCGTCATCGTGATGAAGAGACATTCTTGAAGAAAAAGAAAGGCATAGGGAGAAACAGGTGAAAGATTATTGGACATTCAAAACAGAATGATAACGCATGAAAATTTCGATCATTTGTTTGTTACCTAAGGCAAACAAATGAGACGGTAACTAATCAAAGTAAATGGGTCAAAAATAATGTATCGCGAAGACATGCTCGCCTATAAGTGAACACTCATTCCAAGAATTCCCAGGTAAGCACAACTGGTCTCGCGTCTGATGAGATGTATACGAAGTGCTTGCCTAGACAGAAAACCCAGAATACAGGCATTCACCCTTCCAGTTTGCACGTGTTCACATTATTTAAAACCCAAAACCTTGACGAAGTTTTGAAAACTCAAAGGGTTTCAAAACCATATAATAGAGAGTTCAAAACCTTACAATAGAGGGTTCAAAACCTAGTAATCAATCATCCTAGAACAGATGATTAGTTTTCAAAGCGGTTTTGAAATTTGCGTTCTTGTTGTGGTCGTCGCCTAAGGATAGGCGACGGTATTGTCTTATGACTAAACGCAAGTAAACTCGCGTTAGGGTCCTAAGAAGGTTATAGACTAGGTCAAAGCATTACTAATAACCTAATTCCCTATAACCATTGGCTCTGATACCATCTTTTCTGTCACACCCCGACCGCGTAAAACAACAATTCGCGGCGGAAACATCGGGGCGTGTTGCAACAGAATTAATGTTTCATAACCATGGATACCAAAAAGTGTTTCGTTTTATTAAACATTGAATAATTACATCGTCTGGAAATCTAAATACACAAATTAAACATAGTCTATCATTGTTTTTGAGTCACTAAGGCCTCGTCCAATCCTATGTGAGCATGCATCTTATCAATCGATATCATTCAACAATACCTGAAACATATGTGAAAACGAGGTCAGCAAAGAAATGCTGGCGAATACATTAGTTTTGTTGAAAATAAGATTCATGACTTCTGTTTGAGAAAAATGTTTAGTCATGAACCTTGTAATTTGCTTTGTCTTTGTAAATCATTTGAAAAATAATAAGTTTAGATGATATGTATAAATAAGAGAATAATGTATGGTTAAATGAATAACCACGTAAAATGAGTTTGTATAAGATAAGTTGTTTGTAAAACAATGTATTGTGAAAAGTATGTTATTTGTATAAAATGTTCTATGTCTCGAACTGAAATGATTCAAATAACGCTACAATATGTAATACCATACAAACACTTATATATAGGAAGTACCAGCGGCGTATCCACCATGTTTGTATCATATTATACACGCATCGTTACTTAATCAAACCAAACCAAACAATGTAAAATGTACATGTCCAAACCAATTGTCAAATGTATTGAATAATATGTCAAAGTATTCATGTCAAGATGTAAATCATGTCAAAATGTCTATGTCAAATATCCATGTCAAATGTCTATGTCAAATATCCATGTATGGCAAGTGAAATGTCTCAACTAAACCATATGCACAACAACAAAGTGTTGAAGTAAAACTTGGTTTAAACCAATACTATGTTTCGTGTAAATGCATGATCAAATGTAAATCATGTACAAATGTTTACCCAATCGTTACCCATTCGTTCAAATCGTTCTTGTTTTAATCGTTCTAATCGTTCTTGTTTTAATCGTGAACTACTTTATGATCGATTCTCTAATAACATTCAAACCTTCTTGACGCGTTCCTCGTTCCAACTCGCTCTCGCTCTCGTTCTTAACAAACCCTTACCAAAGGATAAGTTAATAATTACAGATTCAGTCGCTACCCACAACCCCCACACATAACAATGGGTGCAGTAAATAACGGGATTTGTCAGATCCTATGGTACCATAACCTAATACTGGTCGGCTTGATCATTGCTAATGAATGTCATCGGTCATGTAAACTACAACCAACAAGTTTGTTCACTTTTTGAAATTGTTATTAGTTTTTGAAATCATTGTATTCGTTCTTGAAATCATTGTTAGCGTTCTTGAAATAATTGTTATTGTTCTTGAAACCACATTGTAATTGTTCTTGAAACCATTGTAATTGTTCTTGAAACTATTGTAGTTGTTCTTGAAACTATTGTAATTGTTATTGAAATCATTGATAAAACATTTAGCACATATGAGTCACCCCAAAACAGTTGAAAACAGTAAAAGAGGGGAATAATGTACTCGCCTGGGAGTGCTTAGGAGTCTTGAACAACTACCAAGTAAGCTAGAGGAGTCCCGGAAATCAAACGGTACCTAATATAGGTAACTACATAATTAACCCGGACCTAAATCGGAAGACTGGGTAGCAGGAGGGTTTGTAAACCAAATGAGTGTAGGAACTCATATGATATGGTTTAACAAAGCCTACATACTAAATGAAACTTAACCTAAGTATTATCGACCCATCGCGACCCATTAAGGTAACATACGTTACTTTAACGCGTCGTGCGCGTGAAACGCGTTTGGACCGTCTAACTAGTCCTATGACAAGTGTTATATGCCTAAACATGTTACATAATCAGTTATGTGACAAAAGTTTAGGTTACATATGCTTAATTACCAATTATACATGAAAAGGGTATTCTGGTAATTTACCTAAGGCATATAAACTACCTATCATACAACTACTTAAACGATGTGACCATGGGGTATAACCTCGGAAGGTTATTCCTACCTACTATGGTCACCTAATGTATTTGGTCGGATCTTAATGATCGACCAAACTGGGTCGGGTTCGAGGCATAAGCGATTTATCAGATCGCTTACCCTACGACCCCTAGACAACGTGGTAATCAGTGGGCATAGTCCCAAGGGACTATAACCAACGTGATTACCCTCACGTTGCGAAGTTCAAACGAACTTCGCATTGACCATTACTGGTCAATGCTGAAAGTCAAACAAAGTTTGACTTTCTGACTCGAAAAGCAGTAAAATAAGGAAAAGAACGAAAGAATACTTACGAAGGGTCCCCGAATGCTAACCTCGATTCAAAAATCTCAGGTATGAAACAATAGTTTCAACTTAGAGTTTCTCAAATCAAAGTTCTAGTGATTTTAGCAATGGGGGTGGATGGGTATTTATAGGAATACCCGAACCGTTAAGATCGTTTCATGGAAAACGTGCCTTAATCCCATCCGTACATGTGTTGCAAAGTTATGGTGTTTAGGTGTTTAAATTCCATCCATACATGTGTTGCAAAGTCATGGTGTTTAGGTGTTTAAATTCCATCCATACATGTGTTGCAAAGTCATGGTGCCTAAATTCCATCCTTATCCGCTGACTAAGCATTGTTAGAATGTGTGGTTGTGAATTAAACAACGGCTAATACATCGAATCTGGTCCCGAAAGCGAAAAACGATCCAAATGACGAAACGAATGGATTTTTCTTATGGCGAACACTAAAATATAATATAGTCATGCTTACATAAATTTTTGGATGTCCGGATGTATTCAGAACGTAAGTTATGCGCGAAAATGCAAACTTGTGCACTTTTTGACACTTTTAGTCCCTGAATGACCCAAAAGTTTATTTTAGCACACCGAACCCCTTAAAGCCTATTTCTAAGCTATGTAAAGGATATTTAAGGTGTGTTTAACTTATGGTCATGTTCCGGAATGTTCGTTACAGTTCAAATTGGCATACTTTCACAGTTTGTCAAGTTTAGTCCCTGTAAGCGATTTAACTTGATTTTGCCATACCAAAGCCTTCAAAACTTATTTCTAAGTTATGTAAAGGCTATTTAAGGTATGTTAAGCCTATGTCACTATTCCGGAGTGTTTGTTGCATTAAACTGGTTATATTTACGCATCGGTGCGCGTATAACCTTCCAGAAAGCGATTTAGAGTTTGAAATCGAACAAGAGTTGATATGTGTAAATGATACACATATTTTTACAAATCCCAAGTATGAAATAAAATTTTTCATTGGTTTGGAATTTGTTTGATGGCCGTGGAGGCACAGGTGTTACATGTGTATCATGAATCTCAACCGTATTTTCCGATAAAGCAAAAAGAAGAAACTGTCTCAGCAAAAGAAGTAGTTGAAAAGGTTCCGGTTTTTGATCATTCGTCTGATGAAGAGAGTGAAAATTATGAAGAGGAAATCCGGAAACTTGAATATATTAAACAACAACTTCCATTTGATCAACGTAGTGGAAAGTTATTTTAT
Source organism: Helianthus tuberosus (assembly GCA_030545235.1). Lineage (NCBI taxonomy): Eukaryota > Viridiplantae > Streptophyta > Magnoliopsida > Asterales > Asteraceae > Helianthus > Helianthus tuberosus. Next base: position 106,062,250 of record CM060414.1, on the reverse strand, counting down.
GCCGATAAAATTGAAAAATTGAAAGAAAAACAAGATGCAAAAAGAAAGAATCAAAAGGTAGTCATTGTTAAAGAAGATATCAGAGCTGAGAAGATTGAACAAGTTCCATCGGTCAAGATTGAGAAAGTAGAATCTGAAAAACCTGTATCTGTGAATCCTGAACCAGAGTCAAAGAAAGAGATTGCAAAAGACGCACCTATCTTTGATCATTCATCAGAAGAAGAGAGTAAGGATGAAAGTGTTCATGAGGAAAAGAAACAGGTTGAAAATATTTCAGCTTTAAAGGTTGAGACAAAAGCTGATGATAAACAGATTCTTGTTTTGCTGAAAAATTGTGTAGAATTGACATCTGAAAATGACAAACTCTTGAAGGAAGTTGAGAGTTTGTCATTAGAAAACAAAAATCTTAAAAATTCGGAAAATGTTTTGAAAAATCAAATACACAATTTGGAAAATGAAAAAGTAAAAATTGAGAAAGATTTTCAAAGTCAAATAAAAATTTTAGAAGATGAGAGAGATTTGTTTGGTAAAAACAATCTTGAAAAACAAATTGCAATTAATTCTCATCTTGAAAAGATTATTCGACTTGAAAAAGAGGCAGAATGTGCTCAAAAGAAAATCAAGGAATGGGAACAAAAGTTGAAGATTTTTGTGAATACTTCAACTATTCCTTGCCCAAAACCAGTTAATTCTGTACCAATAAGTGACAATGTCACAAACTTTGACAAAGTCAAAGTTGAAGATTGTGATGAGAAAACTGATGATGATATTGAAAAAAGAAAAATATTTTTGAAGTTAAAAGAAAAGTTTCAAGAAACTGTTCCACAATCAACTGAAAAGGGAGAATGCTCTAAGCAAAAACCTTTGAAGAAGAAAGTGGAACAAAAACAAAAAGAGAAAATTTTGAAAAATGTTCAAAAAGAAAATAAAAGTTCATCAGATCAATCATCCAATCGCAATCAAAAATTTCAAAAAGTAAAAAATGAAAATTCAAAAATTGTTGGCAATACGTGGTGCAGGTCGGACCACAGTGCTCAAAAGTCAAATCCAGCAAACAAGAGGAGCAAGGATTATCACCAAGCCAAACAGTGTTATGATCTGAATGTTTGGACTGAAAATGGTGATTGGTACGATAACAGAGTGTGTTGCCGATGTGGTTATCAAGGACACATTGCTGTTAACTGCCAAGGTTGGAGTTATGAGACGATGAGATGCTATAACTGCCATATCAAAGGTCACATTGCCAGAGATTGCCCAAGGAGATCAAATGAAAGATTGAGGGTTAATTCTCAGAAGATGGCAAAGAAATCAGTCACTGTCAAGCCCAAAAAACAGAAGGTTCAAGAACCTAAAGTTCAAGAAACGAAAGTGAAACTTTCTCAGGGGCAGAAAGACAGACTGAGGAAGAAGAGAAAGAAGGCTAGAGAGTATCTAGAGAAGATCTTGTCCTCGGATACAACTAGAAAATAGATAAAAGTTCTGATAAATCGTCTTGCTCGCCAAAGAATGACAAATTAAGCAAAACGGATTCATCAGATACAAATCTGAGGACGAAAGAGGGAAAGAAGAAGAAGAAATTGGTCGGCGATGAATCTGATGTGTCAAAGTCAGACAAGCCACCATCAGGCAATGAATCTGACAGGTCAAAGTCAGACAAGCCATGTGCAGGCAATGATTCTGGTTCGTCAAAGCCAGAAGAGCCTGTTGTTGAGGTAAAATCTGAGAATTCAGGTTTAACAATGGATGATGAAAATTTTCCACCATTGTTGAACAAGAATTCAAAATCACCCAAGGACCATCAGGCTTGGGTGAATCTGTTTAAATGAAAAAAAAAAACCTGACTTGCCGGAGTTCCCAGGTTGGTAAGCGTGGAACATGAATCGGCACATTTCTTGAGAAATTCACGAATGTGATATTTCGACTTACAAGTGGTAAATCAGGGACATTAAGTTGTACTTGATTTTCTACAAGTGATGTTTGTGGATTGTTCTTTAAAATGTTATTTTTTACAAGTGATTGAAGAAAACAAAGTGATGAAAGATCCCCGAATTTGTGAAATGACACGCAAAACTTATTTTCCGGAAAAACCATTTTGATTAAAACAAACTGAAGTGTTTTGAAATCACTATGGGAAAATAGTTTGTTGTCAGGGGGAGTTCTGATTGTTCAAGCCAAGTGAATGGAGAATTGAAGTGATTCTCATCATGTTGTCACATTTCTTGTACAACTTGTTTTCAAATTTTCCCAGAAAATCAAAATTGAGACATATTTTGATTTTAGGGGGAGTAAAAATTTTAAAAAAAATTAGAAAATTAGAAAATGTCAAAAACATTGAAAAATTCAAAAATGAGTTTTGTTGTCAAAAAGAGGAAATGATAGTAGATCAGTTGGACTGTCACAGCATGCTAAAGAAATGTAAAGTTAAAATGTGATAAACGGTCTCACTAACGATGTGACGATAGGCTCAGCTAGATTAGTAGATTTGCGATAACGATACAAACTTAAATGAAAAAGCCTAGTTCTAGTGGGAAACATGGTCAAAAGCATAGTACTTAGTTTTGTCCTTCTTGATTGTGTGCCTACTCAGTAATCGCTGATTGTCGAAAGACATAAAACTGGTTACGTTTGTGAACTTTCACAACTTTGCTGAAAAGTCGCTGTGATTTTGCATTTTATTTTGCAAAGACTTAAACTTGTTTTATTTCTTTATTTTGTTTAAGCATCGGACATCCTCTGCGTATACGTGAGTATCGACCTGGATGTTGTTGCCTAAACGTTCTGCTTTATTTTCTTTGGTGTTTCGTTTAAGCTTTGGATCACCTCTGCGTATACGGGAGTATCGACCTGGTGGTTAAAGCCTAAACAATTTCAACTTGTTTTATTTTTCTTATTTTGTTTAAACATTGGACTTTCTCTGCGTATACGGAAGTATCGACCTGATTGTTAATGTTTAAACATTCTGCTTTGTTTTCACACAAATCACAGTCGATAAAAGTTTAAAGGCATTACTTGAGTTAGTGTATTGCATGATGAGGGGATATGCTGAGATCGTGGGGTCCATAAGAATTTTAGTGCTATCTTAATATACCTTAACGTATCGGTAAGCATTTCGAAAGTTTTTATATTGAGTTTAAGTGGACAAAAATATCGTCAATCTACGTGAATCGTTTAGAGCTTAAAATGTTAAAGCTTAACGGTGCTAGTAATTGGTCACAAAAACTGATATGATCCTCTTACACAAACTCACAAAAATATTGTGTGTAAATATTTCTTTACTGCATTTCATTCTATTAAAAAATCCAAAAATATTTTTAGTGTGTTTTAGCATAAATTTTGAAAAATACAAAAAGATTTTCGTCAACTGATGTTGGAAAACTGATATTCAAAATTTCAAGTGCTGAACATGATGAACAGGTTTGGGAGTGTGAGTTTAACAGAAGAAATTTGTTTTGAGAAAGAAAAGTTTGTTTAGTTAATCAAGATCATTAATTTGAACTTGATGTAACTATTTCTAATAAGTTTTTCTTATTGATTTAAGTAAACACTTATATCTTGATGAGAAAATTTGTGCAGGAAATGAGCTTAAACAGATATAAAGCCAGGGATTGATCTCAAGGTGATAGCTAATTCCAGACGGCGATCCCATTATGATGAGAGGGGGAGTCTGACGAGGTTAGAGCCAAAGAGAAGATCCTGGTATATGCTAAGAAAGAAAAAAGACCAATAAAGACTGAAGATTGAGAATACTCGACATTTAAGACTCGTCAACATCTGAGGGGGAGTCTGTTGATGCATTCATCTGTCGTCTTCGTCTTATGTCGAGTCTCGGGTTCGTTGCGGTTTTGTTCAACATGATGTCATGATGACATCATCAAGATGACATCATCAATGACATCATCTACACTAAAATACAAGACTTGCATGAAAACAGATTGTATATATATTTGTTGAAAGCTTTCGCTTGATGACAAATTAGATAAGGTTTCGCTTGAAGATATATTAGATAGGTTTCGCTTCAAGTAATGATGTATAGTTTCAAGCGAAACTAGGAGACTATAAATAGGCTAGTTTGTTAATTCATTTGTAACAGTTCCAAAATTCCATACCGAGGTGCCGCCGGTGTGAGATTTGATTGTTAACAACGTCAGATTAATACAATCAGTGTTTAAAGTGATAAGCAAGCTGTTTCGACATCCGTTTGAAATGGACTAAATCTCTTCTGAACGACTCGTTCGGGTCGCAAACCGATCCTACAGGACTATTTGCGTCAAACTGCAAAAGTATGTCGATTCGTATGTTATCGGACTTTTCGGAGTATGACCATGAGTTAAACATGCCCTAATTATTCTTTATATAGCTTAGATATAGGCTTAGAGGTGTTTGGTGCGCAAAAATAAACTTTTAAGTCATGCAGGGACTAAAAGTGTCAAAAAGTGCACAAGTTTGCATTTTCGCGCATATATCACATTCTGAATATATCCGGACATCCAAAAATTAATGTAAGCATTAAAATATTTTATTTTAGTGATCAGCATGATAAAATTCCATTCATCGCGTAATTTGGATCGTTTTTCGCATCTGTTCGTGTTTCGTCGTAATTAGCCGAACAACGTGACCGTACGACCAAACGAACCAACATCCGACATATTTTTGAGCATGTTTCATGTCCCCTATGTTTAGGCTTCATAGTAGAGCCTTGAAATGAGGTTAACGGGCCTTAAATAAGTCAGAAACGACATTTAACAAGTATAGGGACTGAAACTGCATGTTCTGAAAGTCTTAAAGGGATTAAAAACCTGCAGGGACTGATTATGTCAGTTCTGAAACTTAATATATGCATTAAAAACCTACAGGGACTGATTATGTCAGTTCTGAAACTTAAATATATGCATTAAAAACATGCAGGGACTGATATGGTTGTTTTTGAAAGTTAAAATATGAATAAACATGGCAGGGACTAAAACAGCAGCTACCAAACATTTTTCTTGGGCAACAAGCTGATCACAACAGCTGTTATAACAGCTGTAATAATCCTACAAACCTCCTCAACACTTGTTGATCATCCATTTTCCCTCAAACACTATAAATAGACCAAGAACCCAATTCATTTCACTTGCACCATTTTCTTGAGTTCTTGCTCTCTCTCAAATCTGAGGATCCTGAACATCTTGGCATCTCCTCTGAGTTATATTTAGTCCATAGGACCATATGTAAGTACTCTTAGCTTCTCTAATTAAGTTTTAATTAGTTAATTGCCATAAGTCAAGGTTATCATGATTAAACTTTGACTTTCTATTTAATCACTATCAATCCAGCCATTATTCGAATTGAAAGTGGCTATGAGTTGGTAATTATGTGGGTAATAAACCCTTAAAAGGGCACCCTCTGATTCCCACTCTAACTAGGTCAATTGTCGGGTCAAACTTGATTGTAAAAAGTCAACAGAAAGCTAAATTTCAATTAAACGCATAATTAACAATGTAAAAGCCATGGCACCTATTTTATCACTTATATAACTTAATAATTAATGTAAGAACATGTCTAAGCATGTTCAACCAGACAATTTTCAGTTTAAGCTCGGTTCGGAACCGAAAGTCGCAAAAGTAGACTTTTGCTTTGACTTTCAGTTCTGACCCAATGTAGCATATTTTACAAATGCCTTAGAGCTTTATTAGGAACAGGTTATAGGTTAGTGTATCCCACTGAGGTTATACAACTTGGTTCCTTAGTTATCCGATTCATGCATGTTTCCGTTATATGCCTAAATGTTGACCATTATGCCCTTTTGACCTTAAAACGAGATTTTTGAAAATGTGAGAGGACAATAACCTTTATTACTGAGTTATAAACATGTCCTAAAAATTTGACATCAGTTTGAGGTCTAGATCAAGAGTATGCTCAATAGCGTAAATTGAAAGCTTTTTATTAATTAAACGGCGTAATTAGCATAAAGCTTATCTAAACCCAATTTTTGATACCAAAATTTTTACCCATTTATATAATATAATATTTTGGGATTTTTAAAGATTTTTATTTATTTTTAGGCTGAGCATAACATAGGGTTCTAGCTTTGATTCGGTAATTGTCGGTTTTGCCCTTTTGGCCTATAAAATGAGTTTTACAAATCATTTTGATACCAAACCTTTTTCTACTGATCTCATATTATAAATAGAAAATTTTAAGCCTTCTGGAATGATAAAAATATCAGCCTTTCTTATAAAACCTGGAAATCGCTTAAAACCGTCTTTTTACGCGTTTTAAACACATAGTATGTATTAAAACTATTTTTATCATATAAGACTTGATACCTACTGATATTTTTAGTAAATTTCTATACTTTAATAGTAAGCAAAATTTTTAAACCCAGCTTTGCAGATTTGACCTTTAAACCTTATGTGAAATTACCAAAATGCCCCTTAAGTGATAGTTTGGTTATAAACAATAAATTTCACATATATGTAATACTCTACTGATGTAACTTATTAAATTAAGTATTTTTACTGATCAAATCAGACCTGAACCTCAGAGTTATATTTAATCTCTTTTAAAGCCTTTAAAATGACCAAAATACCCCTACGGGGCATAATTTGTGTTTAAATCCAAATTGGGCATAATGGAAGGTATCTTACTGATGTCACAACATATTTATGGAATATTAACTTAGGAAACCTGTATATGACTCTTATGGTTACCCGTTACGCATATTTCGCGTTCGGATCGGTTTATGTAACTAGTTTGGATAAATTGACTGAAACGGGTCAAACCTTATCATTTTTGCCTCAAATTCCAGAATGTGTTTAGTTTACCCGTACTATACAAGCCTCCAAACTTGTCAGGTCTAAATCACCTTCTATTCCGGTCTTCGCTTAATCTTGCGTTTTGAACGTAAACCTTTCCTTAAAACTAACCGGTCTAAGTTACGACTTAAATAAGACCCGTTAGGAATCTAATAGGTTAATAAAACCGTCGTTCCAGATTAAGAGCCCTAATAGAGGTACTTGTGCTTGCTGACTAGGATATACTGCTGAGTATAAATTGCATTTTAAGCTCAGGTAAATACTCTTAACTTATTTACCCTATACGGGCTTGGGATACGGTATTATAATAATACCGCTTGGTCGGGTATTGAATGTTTAATCGCATTATGATTAAATTATTGAGGTAACCCGTTTTAATCTGTATTGTTTGAAATAAAAGCCTTTAGGGGTTAATGACTATGTCCCAGATATCCTTGGCATCATTATAATAAAATGGCCACGTCTTAAGCACGGGGTGTAGACATACACCTAACAGTTGCATAAGGGAAACAGTATCTCACTCTCTTGTGGGCCTATACTTGTGCCGTGTCTGTTAATCTTGACTCGGTTTCTAACATCTGGCCCTGAATGTATAACGAACATGTAAATCTGTATACAAGATTATTTTTATATAATTGTCCCAATTTATAAAAGATATTTTGTGCCTTGTGCATTCAAATCAATTTTCTTAAACCTTTTCAAAATGAGTCAGTTAATTGTATTTACCAGTGTAAACTGACGTATTTTCCAAAAAAAGGTTAAGTGACAGGTACTGTACGTAATTGGCTGGGAGCTCAGGGCGTTAATAGGGAATCTTGCAAGTTCTAGATGCCTAAAGTCTGTTGAACAGTGTTTATCTTTCTGTTTTAAGATCCGCCTGTGGATCCACCTTACAATCTGTTTGTAACATTGAAGTTACTTTTGAGTCAGTTTGTAATATATTCGCTTTTGACTTCCGTTGTGCATTGAACTGTGATTCTTTGACTATGATGATATCAACTACGTCACAATACTCCCCATCGGGCCCACTGGTAATACGTGGAAATATCGGGGTGTGACAGTAACTATGCGTCCCAATTACCACTGAAATCTTTGACACACGAACGGAGCATGTCTTCAAAGGTACGAATCATTCTTTCAGTCTGACCGTAGGTTTGGGGTTGGAAAGTGGTACTTAGATTAAGCGCGATACCGAAAGAAGATTGAAATATCACCCAAAGGCGCGTGGTAAACCGAGCATCGCGGTCAGAAATGATGTCGCGAGGCATCCCATGTCGACAAATGATCTCTTTGGTGTAGATTCAGGCTAATTTTTCTACCTTGTAGTCTTCCCGTATCGGCAGAAAGTGAGCAGATTTAGTCAATCGGTCAATGACAACCCAGATGCTGTCGTGACCTGAGGGTGTGCGCGGAAGTTTCGTTATGAAGTCCATAGCTATACTCTCCCATTTCCACACAGGGATCTCGGGTTGAACGAGTAAGCCAGCGGGTCTTTGGTACTCAGCCTTGACTTTCGAGTAAGTCTGGCACTTCGAAACATAGGGGGCGATATCTCTCTTCATGCCCGACCACCAGTAATTGTAGCGCAGGCCCTGGTACATCTTGTCGGCACCGAGATGAATAGAATATCGGGATTTGTGGGCTTCGTCCTTCAAAAGCTGTCGTAAATTGGTCCGTTTAGGGATCCAAATTCTGTCCAGATAATGGAATATCCCATTCGACTTATTCTCTAGCTGGGCTCCATTGTTGAGAATCCTTTCATTCTTCAAAGTGCGCTCATTAAAGCAGGCATGCTGGGCTTTGCGGATGAGGGTTTCAAGATCATATTGGGCTTGAATATTACGGGCGCTATGCAAATAACTCCGTCTGCTGAGAGCGTCGGCAACGACATTTGCTTTTCCAGGATGATAACAAATCTCACAGCCATAATCGTTGAGAAGTTCCACCCACCGGCGTTGATGCATATTTAGTTCCTTCTGGTCAAAGATATATTGTAGGCTCCTATGATCGGTGAAGATCGTACACTTGGTACCATAAAGATAGTGTCGCCATATTTTTAACGCAAAAACAACTGCGCCTAGCTCGAGGTCATGGGTTATATAGTTCTTCTCGTGGATCTTGAGTTGACGAGATGCGTAAGCAATAACCTTGTCTTGTTGCATGAGAACACAACCAAGGCCAAGGTTCGAGGCATCACAATAGACGATAAAGTCATCGTTTCTGTCGGGTAAAGTGAGAACAGGAGCATTGCAAAGTATGTATTTGAGGGTTTGAAAGGCAGTCTCTTGTCCAGTTCCCCAAACAAAAGGCTTGTCTTTTTGCGTGAGAGAGGTGAGCAACACAACGATTTTAGAGAACCCTTCGATAAATCGGCGATAATAGCCCGCTAGTCCGAGAAAAGAACGGACTTCAGAAGGGTTCCTAGGTGTGACCCAACTCTTGACATCTTTGATCTTCGCGGGGTCGACATGAATACCTTGACTATTGATAATGTGACCGAGGAATTGAACCTCCTCCAGCCAGAATTCACACTTGGAGAACTTGGCATAGAGTCGATTCCCCCGGAGTAGCTCGAGAACCAACCGTAGATGTTGCGCATGTTTGGTTTTCGACTTGGAATAGATCAGGATATTATCGATGAACACAATGATGAAGCGGTCGAGAAAAGCTTTACACACGCGATTCATCAGATCCATAAAAACTGCAGGTACGTTGGTTAAACCAAAAGGCATAACAACGAACTCGTAGTGGCCGTATTGAGTACGGAAAGCGGTTTTGGGAATATCCTCCTCTTGTATGCGTAACTGGTGGTAGCCTGAGCGTAGATCGATCTTGGAAAAACACGCAGTGCCTTGTAACCGGTCAAACAAATCATCGATGCGAGGCAGAGGGTAACGATTCTTGATCGTCAGCTTATTCAATTCCCGATAGTCGATGCACATCCGGAACGACCCATCCTTCTTTTTGACGAAAAGGACTGGTGCGCTCCAAGGAGAGGTGCTAGGGCGAATGAAGCCTTTGTCAAGCAATTCCTGGAGCTGACTCGAGAGTTCGCGCATTTCGAATTGAGCGAGTCAATAAGAAGCTCTGGCAACGGGATTTGCTCCAGGAATGAGGTCGATGCGAAAGTCGATATCACGACTCGGAGGTAAACCTGGAAGATCTTCAGGAGAAACGTTAGGAAATTCACAAACAACGGGAACGTCTTTCACCTCTTTAACTTCCTTTTTCTCCGCTACTACAATGTGTGCCAAGAAAGCTTGGTATTCCTTGTGGAGATACTTGCTAGTCTGGACACATGACATGAGTTGGAGTTTCTTCGACGCGACTTCACCATAAAAACATAACTGATCACCATTGGCGAGAGAGAATCTAATCATCTTATCAAAGCAAACAACTTCAACATGATTTTCACGAAGAAAGTCCATGCCTACTATGACGTCAAAACTTCTGAGTTGCATCGGAATAAGATCGATGGGGAAGATGTGATTGTTGAGTTCGAGAACAATCACGAAGAACAGAGTTGACGGCGATGGTTCTTCCGGTGGCAACTTCAACATAGAACGTCGAGGGGAGATAGGCGCGCTTACGATTAAGAAGCTCTTCGAACTCAAACGATACAAAATAGTTATCGGCTCCAGTATCAAACAAACACGATGCATAAATACCATTCACAAGGAACGTACCATTGTCAGCCTGAGCCTAGCGCACATTAATGTTGAAAGTTCAAGCACGAGCGGCTTGTTGCTGAGGCTGCTGCTGCTGGGGCTGCTGCTGTTGAGGCTCTTGCTTCACAACCCGATTGGGGCACATGTTTGCGAAGTGGTTGGGATCACCACACGCAAAGCAGACTCTAGCATTGACCGCGGGTGCCGGAGCTACTTGTTGCCCTTGAGGAGTAGGAAGTAGAGCTTGATGAGCAGTAGCTGGAGCTGGTGCTTGATGAGGACCTGTACGACAGTTGGCGGTGAAATGGCCGTACATGTTGCAGTGCATACAAAATCTGCATGCGATTCCCACTGGAGCTGGTATAAGCACGCTTTGCCGGCGGTGCTTAGGTTACTGGTGCCGCGCCCTAGCGGTGTTGAGTTTGCGGCTGAGCTGGTACATCTTGGAATGGGGCAGCAGTGGTTACAGCACAGTTCTTGTTGCTGGAGTTGTTGTTCTTCCTCTTGCGATGAGAGGCCTTTGAAGACTGAGGAGTGGCAGCAGTTTCAGCGGTTGGTGCGGTAGTAGCTTGATGAAGATTCTTGGCGGCTTTATCCCAGAAGCCAGACTTGACTCGCTTGTCGTTTATTTCAACGGCAAGCAGGTAAGTTTCCTCGATTGTTGCTGGCTTTGAAGCTTGCACAAAATCTGCGACACAATCTAGCAGAGCTCGAATATACTTCTTGATTGCCATATCAGAAATCTTAACTTGATCAGGACAGATTATGCTATGCTGCTTAAAGCGAGCGGTTAAAGCAGCATTGTCACCCTCTTTCTGCTTGATGTACCAGAATTCGTCCTCCAACTTTTGGCACTCGTGGGGAGGGCAGAACTCTTCCAACATGACGTCCTTCAACTCATCCCACGTCAAACCATAAGCTGCATCGTTTCCGTGTTTGTTTCTCTCGGCCGTCCACCAATCTAGCGCTCGGGATTGGAAGACGCCGGTAGCATTTAGAGTGCGGAGATTGTCAGGACAGCCACTCTGGTGCAGGATGACCTCGATCGAATCAAACCATTGGAATAAGGCCGTAGGACCATCTTCGCCAGTAAATTCTTTCGGTCCGCAAGCTTTGAACTGCTTGAAGCTAAAAGCAGCTTTGGGAGTATCGGTCCTTGACTCTTCAGAAGATTTGCTCACATTTTTGTACAGTTCACTGACGATCAGAGGAACAACTTTCGCCATTTTTTTAGCAACCATAGCGGCGAGGCGTTTATCTGCTTGCTTTCGGCGAGCAGCTTGAGTAGCGCGAGATCCAGATGACGACATTGTCTGCAACAGACATCGCCACAGGACTCAACACAAATTTCGATTATTCCTAGTATAGTCTAGCGATTACCATAAAGCTCAAAAGCACGTATCCACATACACACAGAACCACGTAGGCACATAAACACATAAGCACATAAGCACATAATCACGTAAGCACATAAGGCACAGAAACACATGAGGCAGTCAGAATACAGAAACCTAGCTATATGTTGCACGCATTCCCTATCCTTCACAGCGCGTACAACGATTAATCATAGCGATTGCGAGTATAGAGCAGCGATTGCGAATAATGACCAGCGATTTGTTAGCGATTGTGTAGTGTGTTGTGTGATAAGCGAAGCAAGAAGCGTTAAATCGAAACCATCAGTATCTCAACACTCCAACAAATAAACAAAAACCACATAAATCACATAAAATCCACATAAAATCGACAAATATCAGAGTCAGCAGTTGCGGGCTCAGAATCGAAACACATAGAAATTGAGAATAGATTGTCTTCGGCTAAATAGACGTCGACTACCCAAAGTGATTCAACTATTCACAAGGACTTTAAGTGCACACTTTGGCCTTCTGGACTGTGCTCTCGCTTCGATTCGAGCGGTCGGCACGCATCCTTCCAGTTACAGTGTGACTTCAGGTCGTTGGAGTCCGTCGAGACTTTGGTGAGAGTTTTGTAAAAACCACATTAGAGAGTAGAACGAGTCATCAAGGTTGGGTTTCACCCCTAACTTAGCGACTACGTTCCTGTTTGTGTGGTAAAACCAAGAGATAGATAAGAGGGTTTGCGTCAAAGTATGGATTTCACTCCTAATTCAACGTAAATTCTCTTGTTTTATAGTAAAATGGTAGTTCGAACGAGTAATCTGGTTAAGAGTTTGCGGTTTTCACACCTAATCTTAACCAGATCATTCGTTTGTGTGTGTAATTAACCTTAGGAAAGGCTGATCTTGCGCAAAACTGTAGTATGCGATGTTTGCGCAAGTGTGTAGTGTACAGCGAATTAGAGCGAGAAATAGCGAGAATAGCAAGTAAGCTTGTACAAAACCCCTACTGGGCGTGCACAAGTCGGTCTATTGGTACTTAGACTGTAGACTAGGTCATTTCTAAGAGATCGACCCGGACAAGGTCGAGTCTTGCCTAATTCCCTATAGTTATGGATCTGATACCAATCTGTCACACCCCAACCGATGGCGAAATCATCAGGGCGTGGCACTGAGCGAAACAGATTGTCCATGAGTATCCATAACAACTATTAATTACCAGATATTTAAAACGTCATGTCCCATACCATAACATATCTAAATAAAACAGTTATTACAAATAATTGTCTCATAAACAAGTACTGATCCGACAACTCAGATTTCAAATAAGATAGTTTGTTTGTTTGTTTCTAGACTCTTTCCTAGCCTCGATTTCATCACACAGCAAACAAGGCGTCCTAGCATCATAAGCACCTGCCACATACGTTAAAGTAAAAGTCAATACACATAGTGTAAAGGTGAGCATACAAGTTTAATAATAGCATATAGAGTTTGAAATCGTTTACGCATAACGAGCACGTACTACGTGTGATGTGAAGAACGTAAGTTATCGACATGATCCTATCAATACCAATGATTGCGGGTTGACTGCCCAAGGCAGTTCGTAACACATATTCACCACTGCGAATCATGTGATTAATAGTCCTTAACAACTCCTGAGTGAACAGGTGCTGAGTCCAAACTATAGTACTATCGTTGCTAAGGCAGGTAGACAACAATCTATATGTAAACATAACAAACAAGCATTCATCGAGTCACGTATAACATGCGCTAGTGGTTAGCGTTAAAGTATTGCGTAGTGTGTTTGATGTGATTTAGAATAAGTAACGTATGTAACACCCAAAAGTTCATAAGCAAAAAGGGTTCGAGTATACTCACAACGATAGAGTTAATGGATTGAAGGGAGCGCTAGAGCGGAAATTAGACTGAACAGTTAACGATAGCATAAGCGAAAGTTCGCGCATAAAACGGTGTAGATGTACCAAGGATCGGATGGTAATCTGATCGGATGGCAATCCGATCGGATGGCCAGTCGATCGGGTGGCAATCCGTTCGGATGGTCATCCGATCGGATGGCCAGTCGATTGGATTGTCACCTCGTTTGGTGAGGATGTGTTTGTGTATGACGGTTTGTACTTTGAAGTTTTCGTTGTAGCATTTAAAAATAGAGAAGTATCTCTACCTTTCATGTCGGTCGATCGAACGGTCGTTCGATCGGACAGTAATCCGATTGGCGAGGCTTCTCAGTTTGAGAACAAGTTCACAGCAGGACGGTCACTCAATCGGATGACTATCTGATCGGGTGGCAATCCGTACATACTGAACATGTTGGAAATTGATTAAGTATCCGAGTCCCAAACATCACACGATCGGACGGTCACTCGATCGGATGGCATTCCGATCGGGTGGTAATCTGTTTCAACGTTCAGATCCTTGAATAGTTTGAAAAATAGTTTAAGTGTGGAACCAAGTGCAACCTGATCGGATGGTCGGTCGATCGGATATCAGACGGCAATCCGTCCCGACCGACCATCCGATCAGACGGCAATCCGTCCCGATGATCTGTTGGTCTTGACACTTGATTCGTTTGAAGTTTTGTAGCTTTGAACGAGACGTCTTGATATCTTGCTTGAACAACATAACCCTTATTTCGGCCCAAGTGACCCGACCGAACAGGAATCACCCTAGTCTGATCGGTTCACGGTTCGAGTTGGTAGTTCATGTTCAAACCCGAAATCAATATCTCTCGGATAGAATTCAGATCTGGAACTAATACAACACCAAGAATGGGTAGAAGATCAGAACAAGCTCCGATCCTATTGGGTTTGAGTGCATTGAGTGTAAAAGAGTTGAAAGAAAGTTGGAAAACCATCTTTCAATCCTTTTCACCATGAATATGTTCAGATTTATGCAAGATCTTTGTTTATTCATGTGGAAATCGTCCAGATCCAAGTTGTTCTTGGTGGATTGAAGCCAAAACATGAAGTTCATAAGAACACTATGATGACATCATCCTAAAACACCTCAAATCCGCTGATTTCACGGTTAAAAGTTGAGATTTGAAAAATAGAATGATGAAGAACTGTGTGTAGATCAAAAAAGTACAAGATTTAGGTTGGAAACTTACAAGAATCATGAGAAATCGAGACAAAGAGTGGCTGGAGCGAGCTGAGTTGAGTGAGAGTTGTCACATCAAGTGATGTGACATATGAGGGGTATTTATAGGGTTTCCTAAAAAGGAAAGTGAGGAAAAGGCTGGTCGATTGGGTGGCAGTCCGATCGGGTGGCAACACGATCGGGTGACAACCCGATCGGATGGCAATCAGATTGGATGGCCACTTGGTCAGTTGGCCACTCGATCCACTTGTCCGACGCGATGTGTTTTGCTGTTTCGATTTGAGTGTTGAGCGTTGCGATGCGATTCGAGGGAGCGATGCGATAGAATTACCCATTAAATTACTTTTAATCCCAACTACTATATCTAACATACAATCACTATAAACAACTAGCGTTTACCGTTTTCGATTCGATTGCGATGCGATTGGTTTGCGATTGCGATTAACACCTCAACATAAATATAACATGCACAAGTAACACATAAATAGCACACACACGTAAAACAATATCCAGAACACATAATTTGAGTTGCGGGTGAGACAGCGGTAAGCGATGAATCGATTAAACATGCGATTAATATGCGATTAAGTCTCAATTATTAATAGATACTCCACATAATACAACTAAGGCGCTAACATAAATAGATTAACTATAAGTGAAAGAAGTCAAAACAGGAATTGAGCAAGGAGTGACAGATCGCATTTAGCAATCTTTTCTTCCTTTGACTTCAATCTTAACTTTGACTTTGACTTTCAAAACACGGGGTGTTACAAGGGATGCCTTTGAAGTGAACCAAGCACCCCTATTTATAGCCTGCACAGAAGCCCGGACACGGCCCCGTGTCCATTGGGCACGACCCCGTGTCCACCCATCTTCTCTTTCTTCATTTAATGCAGTTTGTCTGTATTAGTTGACCACGCCCCTGTGTCCGCTAGGCACGGCCCCGTGTGCAGAAGCGTATCTGTACTATCAAGATTTGTTTGGATTCTGTGAATCTTAGCATTGACCACGGCCTCGTGTCCCCTGGGCACGCCCTCGTGTTGGGAAATAGAAGCTTCTACAACTTTGTCTTTTCTGCAGACACTTGGGCACGCCCCCGTGTCCGCTGGGCACGGGGCGTGTTCAGCCTTCTGTTGTCTTGTTTTTGCTTGGGAAGATGCTGTCGAGGGGTCGGGCATGCCACGTTTATTCCTTTTCTTGTATTATTGTTAGATTTGGCTCTATTTTTGCTTCTTTTGTTCATTTAAGCTCATTTCACCCTGAAAATACAAAAGGAAGACAAAAGCACACTTTTTCCAACATAAGTACTAAAAAAGGGTTATTTTTATGCCTCATTTGATGTAATTTATATGTTGCATTTTACACACATCAAATACCCCCACACTTAAATCTTTGCTTGTACTCAATCAAAACTCTTTATAATAAGGCTTACACACCCAAATGGAATGGGTAGAAGAGAAGTTTTGGGCTTGTCTAGAGTGTCGGGATTCCAAGATCTTTATTAGGTTTTATTTTGATGCTATCTACAATCTTATTCATTATGATTTATTTAAAACATTACATAAGAGAAATTACTTATTTGGGCATAACATGCCTCTTTAAAATTCCATTTATATACAAGTTCACATACCTCACGGGGGATCACTCAACACTCGGCCGAAGATGTATTTTTGTGAAACACTCGAGAGCGGCATGGAACTTACTTCTACCATATGCTTGCCAAGCAATCAATCCTCCTCCTGTTTAACTTTAAACCTTTGTAAATATCAAGAGGTCTTTGGGGAAGGGTTAGGCTTGGGTTAAAGGTATGTGGTTTTGGGTTAGTGGTTAGTAGAAAAGGGCGAAAAGGCGTAAAAAGCGTCGGTTTTCATGAAACATTTTGTTTTTGTGACTTTTTAATGAAGCATTTTTCTAACAAAGTTTCTTTTGATGAACTTGTTTGTTTATTGCTAAACTTCATTTTTTTTATAAGGATGTCACAAGAAAACCGAGCTTTGTACTAAAATAAAGGGTTTAAAATGAAAAAGGGTTTTGGTGGGTAAAGGGTGTTTGTTTTGGGTTTAGAAATGAAAAGGTTTAGGCTCAAAGGGGTTAACTAGGGGGATTTTGGGTAGGTGGTAAAAAAAAAGAAAAATAATGGTGTTGAAATATAAAGGGTTAGTCCTAATGCCTCTATCATTTACTTACTCGGGTTTAAGTTGGTAAAGACCGGGAATGTATCGTCATGGCAAGTTCTAGAGTCGTAATAAACCAAGCGGCTATTCACACAAGAAACGAAAAATGAGCATTTAGTTTAAAGATGTGTATTTGTAAGCTCAATAAAGGCTCAAAACTCACTTTTTGTGGGGAATGGGTTTTTAACGTGATCAAGTATATATAATCAAATTTTAACTAGATTTGTCATGCCGTTTCATAATTTTCTTATGTTGGTTCTTTTTATATCACGACGCTATCGATTGTAAATTTATAAAAATATAACCCTTTTAGAACTTGTTATTCCCATTTTAAACCAAGACAAGTAAAAAAAATGAAAAGTTTTTGAAAAAAATTTGGGTTTTAGCGGTTCCAATAGAGTTTTGTGTAAGGCTTGTAATTAGGACTTGCAAAATTCAAGGTTTTAGCACCCCCCCCCCCCCACACTTAAATTACACATTGTCCTCAATGTGTCTCAAAAATAAGTTTTTAGGTTGATTGAATGTGTACAAAGGTGTGTTAAACAAAATTTTTCTGTTACTGGGCACCTGGACACGGGCCGTGGTATCCGGGCACGGCCCCGTGTTCAGATTGCCAGTAACAGAAATCAACAAAAAGTAATAGAAGCCTGGGCACGGGGGCGTGTTCAGCGAACACGCTCCGTGTCCAATTACCTGAACTGGGCATTTTTCTGCAGACCCTTGAGCACGGGGCCGTGTTGGCGGGACACGGCCCGTGCTGAACTTGCTGTAATAATGAAAAATGTTCGGGAGGCTCTGTTTTTGTGCATGGGGCGTTGGTTCAAGTCTCCCTTAGTATCCTTCACCGTCCAAGTGTGTTTTATTCCTGAAAATTAAAAACTAAACTTGAAAACATAAAGGTTAATCTAAATTAAACTACGGATAGTTTTGCGGAATGCCTCCATGATGCGCCACGTTTATAAGGGTCCTTGGCTAGACCCAAAGCCAGTCATATGTTACCCAAGTGGGATGGTTTGCATCCCATGTTGCACCGTCGGAGAGCATCATCCAAGCTTGAGTCTATGACCTTCATGTAATTGACCGGTTCGTCATCTTCTACTATTTTCCCAACCCCAAACGTCATTTCCATGTCCCCAACCCTCAATGTTAGCGTTCCATCATTCATGTCTACCATTGCGTGAGCCATGGCTAGGAATGGTCTTCCTAATATGAGTGGTACTTTGGTATCTTCCTCCATATCTAGTATGACAAAGTCGGCCGGGAAGACAAATTCCCCGACTCTAACCAATAGATTTTCGGCGACACCTTGTGGATATTTAATGGACCTGTCGGCGAGTTGTATGCTCATTTTTGTAGGGCTCGTTTTTCCTAGGCCGAGTCGGTCGAACATTGATGCGGGAATGAGGTTAATGCTAGCCCCAAGATCGGCTAGTGCATTACGCATGGGTGATTCTCCAATTGAACAAGGGATGGTAAAGCTTCCGGGATCGATCTTCTTTTTCGGGAGTTTGTTGAGTAGCAAGGCGGAGCATTCTTCGCTTAAATTAACTAATTGCAATGATTCAATCTTCCTTTTGTGAGTGAGGAAGTCCCTCATAAATTTTGAATATTTAGGCATTTGAGTTAGGACTTCGACAAATGGAATATTAACATGCAATTGTTTTAATAAGTTTACGAATTTTGGGAATTACTCATCGGTCTTTTGGTGAAGTAACCGACCAGGGTATGGTACCGGAGGATTCTTGGTGGGATCTTGATTTGGTGCAGGAGCTGTCTCTTGTTGGGGCGTCGGTGAAGTTGTGGTTTGGCTAGATCGGCTCTTTTCAGTTGGAGGTAACGGAGCCTCCTTGGGACCTACAGTGCGGTTTCTCAATGTGATGAGATGCACTTGCGCCTTTGGGTTGGTTTCGGTATTGCTTGGTAACGCGCCTTGAGGTCTCTCAGAGAAATTTTGAGCTAGTTGATTTATTTGTTTTTCAATGTTTTGAATACTAGCTTGTTGATTTCTAAAGTTCGATTCCAATTGTTGAAATCGATCCGAGTTTTTCTTTTCGGTGTCGGAGATGAGGCGAGAGACGATATCCTCAAGCCTCTCTCGTCCCCCTTGTTGTTGTTGAGAGAAATTTTGTGACTCGTTTCTTGGTTGTTAAAAGTTTGTTCGCTGGTTTAGATTTTGTTGGTTACTACTATTGCCGGGGTCTCTCCAACCAAAGTTAGGGTGGTTACGCCATCCTTGGTTGTAGGTACCCGTTGGGGAACTTGACGGCCTAGGTATATTATCAATGTAGTTAACCGTTTCTGTTTGATTATCCATTTCTTTCATACAACTCCAATTTTCAAGTGGTCCACCACACCCCTCACAGGCTATAATCGAGGCTGTTTTTGCCATTTCTAACTTTTTGATTTTCGAAGAAAGGGCCTCGATTTGGGCTTGAAAAGAGGTGCTCTCGTCAACCTTATGGGCGCCCGGGGCAATAGATTTTGTGCCTCGAGGAGTGTGCCACTGAAAATTTGTTTGAGCAATTTCCTCAATTTGATTATAAATTTCATTTGGGCGACGATTACCTAAAAGTCCCCCGGAGCTAGAATCAAGTGTTTGTCTTGTGTGTGGCAGCAACCCGTTAAAGAAAGTGGATACTTGTTGCCACACCGCAAGACCATGATAAGGACACTTTCTTAGTAGCTCCTTGAACCTTTCCCAAGTTTCATATAAGGATTCCCCGTCCTCTTGTGAATATGTATTAATTTCAGTCATTAATTTAGCCGTTTTAGCGGGAGGGAAATACCTATATAGAAATTTTTGGGCTAGTTCACCCCAGGTGTTTACCGAACCAACTAGGAGGGTGTTAAGCCAAGCCTTAGCTCGGTATTTTAGCGAAAATGGAAACATTCGGAGGCGGATGGCGTCGTTTGATGCTCCATTGATCCGAAAAGTATCACATATTTCCAAGAAGTTAGTAATATGCAAATGGGGATCTTCGTCCGCAAGCCCATGGAAGGTTGCGGAGTTTTGGAGCATTTGTATCAAATGCGGCTAAAGTTCGAAGTTGTTAGCTTCGGCGTTCGGTGCATTGATAGCGACGCCAAGATTACCTATGGTGGGCAGTAGGTAATCCATGAGGGTACGTTGATCCGCCATTGGAAGTAGGTCCCCCAAAACTTTCTCTTGGTTTTTAGCTTTAAGTCTTTTTCTTAGAAAGCGTTCAGGTTCATCTAGAGGTTCTTTTATGTCTCTACTGGAACTAGAGCTCATACACTACGTAGAAAGTTCAGATGTGGTGCCTGGGTTCCAAGTCCTGCAATAAAACAAAAAGAACGTTGGTCAGAAGCTTCACCACGGCCCCGTGCTCAGATGAACACGGCCCATGGTTGGAGATACAGTAATCGTTTTCTGGATCCCTGTTACTGGGGAGCTCGACACGGCCCCGTGTTGCACCGACACGGCCGAGTTCAGCTCTCTGTAACTCGGAAAATAAAAACTGCCAGTAACAATACTGGGTATGGCCCGTGTCCGACCAGGTACGACCCCGTGCTGAGCTCTGCAGAAGCTGAAAATCTAAGAAAAATCCTAAAAAAACAGAAATATAAGAAAAAAAATGATTAGGCCGTTGATTCCTAAATTTCTTAAAATCCTTGTGTCCCCGGCAACGGCTCCAAAAACTTGATGGGTGTCTAGTGTCGTATAGTTTTTAATGTATATTTTTAGCCCTTTTTAACACTTTAGTCAAGTTTTAAATTTATAAAACACGATATTTTACTAACACTAAACACACAAATGGGCAAGTGCACCCATCGTGAGCGGTAGTATAGCATTGGTAAGATACCGAGGTCGTCCAAGGACACAAGAGCGTTTAGTACCGCATTGGTAAGATACTAGAAAATGAAAACTAACTAAAAATGCTGAAAATAAAAATAAAAATAAAACAGATAGACAAGATGAATCACTTGGATCCGACTCGCCTTTAGTGTAACCTTTGATGTCTTCCGCCCTTTTGCACTTTTTAAGAGATTATCTTAGTTATCGTAGTAGGCCCTATTTTGAAGGTGACGTTACCCTCAACTCAGTAGTTTGAGTCAGCAAGGATACAATCCTAAAGGGTTGGATTATTGGAAGATAATTAATTAAGTTATTAATACGTAATGTGGTAGGCCCCTCTTTTGAAGGTGACGTTACCCTCGGCTAAGTGGTTTGAGTCAGCGGGGATACAATCCCAAGTAGTTGGGTTAATGTATTAATAGTAGTTTACATATGAGGGGATCAAGCCATTCGCACCCCCGCCATCCAATACCAGTGGGTATTGAAGGAGGTCCTAGTAGGCTTGACCCAGGTCCTTGCAGGATCTATACACTCAACAAGGCAAGAACCTTACCAAACCATTCCCTTAACCCCCGACCAGGTAGCCAACATATCTCCATATAGACCGTGGAGATATGAATGGTGTAAATCTTTTATTTTATATAGACAGTAAAATAACGCCAAGACACCACGGACAAATGATAAGGAAGTTTCACCTTCAACATAAGAAACTAGTTATTAAAGTCATTAATACAAAACCAAATAAAAAGTGCGAAAAGATTAAAAAACAAAAGTATTACACTAAATGCTTGTCTTCACCAAGTGATGTAAGAGACTTAGGCAAACATGGCCTTTGATTGTCAAGAACTCTTACTATCAATATTGGATCCCGAGACTACTACACACACTCTATGATGGATGATGGTGGTGGATGTGGGTGTTGTGATGGTGGTGAAATGGGAGAGAGGTGGTTTGTCAAGGGATGGCTTTGAAGTGAACCAAGCACCCCTATTTATAGCCTGCACAGAAGCCCGGACACGGCCCCGTGTCCATTGGGCATGACCCCGTCTCCACCCATCTTCTCTTTCTTCATTTAATGCAGTTTGT
This sequence comes from Helianthus tuberosus, assembly GCA_030545235.1. NCBI lineage: Eukaryota > Viridiplantae > Streptophyta > Magnoliopsida > Asterales > Asteraceae > Helianthus > Helianthus tuberosus. Next base: position 106,040,237 of record CM060414.1, on the reverse strand, counting down.
CTGTATTAGTTGACCACGCCCCCGTATCCGCTGGGCACGGCCCCGTGTGCAGAAGCGTATCTGTACTATCAAGATTTTCTTGGATTACGCGAATCTTAGCGTTGACCACGACCCCGTGTCCACTGGGCACGCCCCCGTGTTGGGAAATAGAAGCTTCTACAACTTTGTCTTTTCTGCAGACACTTGGGCACGCCCCCGTGTCCGCTGGGTACAAGGCCTGTTCAGCCTTCTGTTGTCTTGTTTTTGCTTGGGAAGATGCTGTCGAGGGGTCGGGCATGCCACGTTTATTCTTTTTCTTGTATTATTGTTAGATTTGGCTGTATTTTTGCTTCTTTTGTTCATTTAAGCTCATTTAACCCTGAAAATACAAAAGGAAGACAAAAGCACAATTTCTCTAACATTAGTACTAAAAAAGGGTTAGTTTTATGCCTCATTTGATGTAATTTATATGTTGCATTTTACACACATCACTCCCCTACTGTTACAGATGAGGTGGTTTTGTCCTCTTCAGTAGTCTAGCTTTCTATGACATGTAGCTTTTGTGATGTGAGCATTGTGTATATAGATTGAAGCTCCTTTTGTGAGGAGGTCAGTCGTTGGGTGTATTTGGGTTTCAGCTGGACTTTAGCATGAGGCATTTTGGTGACCATCTGCTTGAGATTGGATACCGCAGATCCTAGTTGTTTCGTCAATTCCTCAAACCGCTGCTTTTGGGCATCATCCAAATTAATGGACTGATCTACTTCTCCAATAACAGTGGTTTTATCAGTGGATGTATGTGGCTTTTCAGTCACATGAACACCTTCTGATGCTCCTTTTTATCAGTACTAAGTATGTTTCCTCTGTCTTCTTGTAAACCAATGGGTTTAACAAGAATAGTGGAAGCCACCTCTACAATAACAGGATCTACCTGGGTAGGATGTGCCTCTTCATCATGTGGGCTAGGATCTTTATATACCTGAGCATCTTTCTGTGGCTGCATCTCAGTGACTTGTGATTGAGTTGTGCCCATTTTATGGTACAAAGGCATTCCTTCTTTCATGGGTGATTTACCAAAACTACTAATTGGTGAATATGCATTTAGATATACAACAGGGCTATTTGTAGAGAACCTCTGAGGAGTTTGCCTAGTTTGAGGTTCTGAAATCTGATGTGAAGAAGTAACATAAGTTACAAAATGTTGAGTTTGTGTTTCAGCTGGACTCTTAAGGCCCTATCTTCTTGAGTAGTCCTTAATTTGGCTCTTTTAGAATGGGTGGCGTAGTATAGTGATGGCAAGATAACGAGGTCGTCCAAGGACACAAGGGCTTTTAGTACCGGCTTATCGTTAACGTCTAATCTAACCAAATTTTGATAAAAAGTTTTGAAAATTTTTAAAAGATAAACTTGAAAATAAAAAAATATATAAGGAAAACAAATATACAAGAAGGAATCACTTGGTTCCAACTCCTCTTTTATGTATCCTTTGATGATTTCCGCACTTTGGGCTTTTTAAGAGATTATCTTTAAGTTATAGTAGTAGACCCCTTCCAGGCAGCGTTACCCTCAACCTATTGGTCTGAGTCAGCAGGGATACAGTCCCGCAAGGTCGGATTATTGAAAGACAATTAAGTAAGTTATTAATGCGAAAAGTGGTAGGCCCCCTTCCAGGCAGCGTTACCCTCAACCTATTGGTCTGAGTCAGCAAGGATACAGTCCCGCAAGGTCGATTTAATGTTTTAATAGTAGTTTATAGATAAGGGATTACAAGCGGTTCTTACTTCCCCCAATTTGATGCTATATGCCTCAAGGGAAGTCCTACTAAGCTTAAATCAGGTCCTCGCAGGATCTATACACTGAACGAGGCAAGAACTTTACCCAAACACCCTTCTAACCCCCTTCCAGGCAGTTAACGCGCTTTATATAGACAGTAAAGATACGAATAAGGAATCAACAAAACATGAAGAAATGATTAAGTAAAATTCACCTTCCATATAGAAAACTGGTTATCAAATTCATTAATACATACCCAAATAAAAAGTTGCCAAAGATTGGAAATCAAAAGTAATACATAAGAGATTCATCTTCACCAAGTGATGTAAGAGATTAGCCAAGCATGATCTTTGTTTGACAAGAACTCTTACGATCGATCTTGGATCCCGAGACTACTACACACTCTAAAAGATGAAAGATGGATGATGGTGGTGAGTGTTGGTGTTGTAGTGGTGGTGGAGTGGTGACAAGTGTGAGAGAAGTGGTTTGCCAAGGGATGAGTTGGAATGAAACCAAGCACCCCAACTTATAGCTGAAATCATAGTGCTCACACGTGTCACGGCCCCCGTCCTGGTTTTACCCGGTCCAGGAGCTGCGGGACAGAAATCCCGTGGTATTTATTATTTGAGTTGACAGCGGAAGATTTACAGGATCTTCTAAACTTGAAAATGCCCAATTATTTTATTTAATAATTTGGGATAAATCCCGTAATTTACAATAGAGGAATTTCACAAGGAAATTCCCTGGTTTACAAAACATGTTTATTTATTTAACTGAGCCACCACTTCAAGCTTGTAAGTGCTCCGTAGCACATTTTCCTTGATTCACAGCAGTACGCCTGAAACATGTTTTAAAAATATTTTGTCAGCAGGGAAATACTGGCGAGTCATTCAAGTTACATAAAATGACACATTAGTTATAAATTACAGCATAAGAGCGATTACAATGGCTTCTATCTTATTTTTATCTGGCGCCGTGTCACCTCCTGGTGACGATGGTCATACCACTATTGGGTCCTTTCACCCAAGTAGTGATGATTATCACTGTTAGGTTAATGAACCTAACCGTGAGAAATTAGTAATGTGCACAATACCCCACTAGCCAGTGATTCAAGATAACCACGACTTAATCCCTGTAATTATAACCTTTGAAAAGGATTGGACTATTGTAAAACATTGTTGATAAAAAGAGAATGACTCACATTGCAAGTTTAAACGGGCAGAGTTTAGCCTACTGATAAGCCTTTTAACCTAAATTAAAATAGCAATGCATATGAAACTAGGTCAATAACTTAATACAACATTTACGATAACTCACGAGATTAAAACCCTCACGACGAATGACAAAGTGCAACACTTAAACATCCATCGGATTCACAACGAATGACAAAGTATAGCCCGAGTTGGGCAACACTTAAACATCCATCAGATTCACAACGAATGACAAAGTATAGCCCGAGTCGGGCAACACTTAAACATCCATCGGATTGGTTTCAATCGATCGGACATTGAATCGTAGCAGTGATCGAGTTAATACCCTGTATCGTAGCAGCGGTTCTTCTAATTGAAATCACGATTTTGAGCAGTGAACTTCGTTTTTGAGAAAAGTTTTCGACACCAGATAAAAGCCCCATGCACAGGCTACTTATAGCCTGATTTTGAGTTTTACGCGGCCCGCGTAAGACTTAAGAAGAGTTTACGCGGCCCGCGAGGGCCACCTATGCGTAGACTAGGGCTAGCGTGTCTGTAGGACTGGTTTTGACTCCGAAACGATAGCGAAACGAACGTGTGACGTGCTGAAACCGTACATGAACGTGACCTAACACACAAGACGTAATATAAACGTGACTCTATTAGAAATATGACAAGTACAAGCACCTTGAATCACTTTCTCTCTCTAGAATCTCTCTCTAGATCTAGAGCTTTCTAAATGTCAAAATGAGCAAAAGTTCCTAATCTAACTCAAAAGCTCCTATTTATAGCCCTTGGAATTAATGAGACTTCTCATTAATTACCAAAATGCCACCTTGCTATTTGACTAGATATTACATTATAAAGACTTGTTTTCTTCTGTTTCTCGCTACGGCTCGAATTGACGAAGGCGATAGACATAAATGCACTAACAGTGTCACACCTAGGTCTGCCACGTGGACGACATGTGGCCTGTTTGCTTATCCGGAGATTTGATGAGTTGTCACGGCCCGCGTAGACAACCCTTATGTCTTACGCGGCCCGCGTGAAAACCAAATTTCACATTTTCTTGATTTTTCATGCACATTAGGGTTTCAGGGGTCCGGGTTTTCACTTACGGGTCATTTTGGGACATTTTTGAAGGTCCTTACATCCTCCCCACCTTATTTAAAATCTCGTCCTCGAGATTTATTGAAATAAGTGAGGATATTTTCGCTTCATCTCGGATTCCATCTCCCAAGTGTATTCTGGTCCTCTCTTTGAATCTCACTTGACTTTGACAAGTACCAATCTTTTGTGCTTGAGAAACTTGATCTTTCTGTCTTTTATTTGAAGTGGTTTCTCTACGAACTTCAACTTTTCATTCACCTGTATGTCTTGAAGAGGGACTACTAGCGATTCGTCTGATAAACATTTCTTGAGGTTGGATACATGAAATACGTCATGTACTCCGGCTAGTTCTTCTCGTAATTGTAAGCGATAGGCGACTGGTCCTATTCGCTTGATTACTGGGAATGGTCCTATGTACCTTGGACTTAGTTTTCCTTTCTTACCAAACCGTACTACTCCTTTCCAAGGAGAAACTTTCAAGAGTACCTTGTCTCCAACTTGAAATTCCAGTGGCTTGCGTCGATTATCGGCATAACTCTTCTGACGATCTCGAGCCGTTTTCAGCCTTTCCTTGATTTGAGTGATTTTATCGGTGGTTTCTTGCACGATTTCAGGACCTGATAATTGACTTTCTCCTATTTCTGCCCAACAGACTGGAGTTCTACACTTTCGTCCATACAGTGCTTCAAACGGGGCAGCTTCGATGCTTGAATGATAACTATTGTTATAGGAGAATTCAATTAAAGGTAAATGGTTGTCCCATTTTCCTCCAAAATCTATCACACATGCCCTGAGCATGTCTTCCAGGGTTTGAATCGTCCTTTCACTCTGTCCGTCTGTCTGGGGATGGTAGGCAGTATTTAAATTTAATCGCGTTCCCATTGCTTCCTGGAAACTGGTCCAGAAATGTGAAGTGAAACGACTATCCCTATCCAATACAATGGAGAGTGGGACTCCATGTAAGGATACTACCTCGTCTACGTACAACTTTGCTAACCTTTCCATGCTAAAGGTTTCCTTCATGGGTAGAAAATGAGCTGATTTGGTTAATCGATCCACAATTACCCAAATCGCATCATTACCCTTTCTGGTTTTGGGCAACTTGGTAACAAAATCCATTGTTATAAGTTCCCATTTCCATACAGGCATTTCTAATTGTTGCAGTAGGCCTGAGGGTTTCTGGTGTTCTGCTTTGACTTGTGAACACGTAAGGCATTTAGATACATATCTAGCTATGTCCTTTTTCATTCCTATCCACCAGAAATTATTTCTTAAATCTTGGTACATTTTATTATTACGCAGGATGCATGGTATACCTAGATTTATGGGCTTCCTCTAAAATCTTATTTCTTAATTCTCCTTGCTTAGGTACCCAAATTCTTTTCTTGTGGAATCTCCAAATTCCATCACTTCCTTGCTCTAATTCCTTTATTCGTCCTTTCATTCCCTCAGCATCATCCTTGAGTGCTGGTTCTTGAACATTCTTCAGTTGTTCCATTAAGTCCAATTGTAAACTGAATCTAAGAGCACGAACTCGCTTTTGCTTTTCATGATATTTACGACTTAAGGCATATGCAACTACGTTTGCCTTTCCCTCGTGATATTGAATATCACAGTCGTAATCATTTAGAATTTCCATCCATCTTCTTTGCCTCATATTTAGTTCTTTTTGCCCAAGTATGTACCTTAAACTCTTATGATCTGTATAGACAGTAAACTTACTTCCGTACAGATAATGTCTCCAAATCTTAAGGGCAAAAATTATGGCTCCTAATTCTAAGTCATGAGTCGTGTAATTTTCTTCATGCTTCTTCAATTGCCTTGAGGCGTACGCAATTACCTTCTTGCATTGCATTAGCACACATCCTAATCCTAACTTAGAAGCATCACAGTAAACTTCAAAATCTTCTGTTCCTTCTGGCAACGCTAGAATTGGGGCGTTTGTTAATTTTTGCTTCAAAATCCTAAATGCCTCTTCTTGCCTAGGTCCCCATTCAAACTTAACTGTTTTACAGGTTAGCTTAGTTAACGGCACAACTATCATGGAAAAATCCTTAATAAATCGTCTATAGTATCCGGCTAACCCTATAAAACTTCTAACTTCCATAGCTGATTGCTGGACCTTCCATTTGGTGATCGCTTCTATTTTGGAGGGATCTACGTGAATACCTTCATGATTCCCCATGTGTCCTAAAAATTGTACTTCCTGTAGCCAAAATTCTCACTTCGAGAATTTGGCGTAAAGCTTCTCCTTTCTTAACAAAGTTAAGAGTGCATGCAAGTGTTCACAATCGTCTTGACTTTTGGAATAAATAAGTATATCGTCGATGAAGACAATCGCAAATTTATCCAAATACGGTTTACAGATTCTATTCATCATGTCCATAAATGATGCAGGAGCATTTGTTAATCCAAAGGGCATGACTGTAAACTCGTAGTGACCGTACCTAGTTCTGAAAGCAGTTTTAGGTATGTCTTCTTCTTGTACTTTCAACTGATGATATCTGGAGCGTAAATCTATCTTATAAAAGTATTTAGCTCCCTGAAGTTGATCGAAAAGATCATCAATTCTAGGTAATGGGTATCGATTCTTAATTGTAACCTTATTCAATTCCCTATAATCGATACACATTCGCATCGAACCATCTTTCTTCTTTACAAACAACACTGGTGCTCCCCACGGGGATGAACTAGGTTGTATAAATCTTTTGCTTAGTAATTCATCTAATTGCTTTTTCAATTCTAGCATTTCGGTGGGTGCTAACCGATAAGGTGTCTTAGCTATCGGTGTAGTTCCAGGAATTAGATGAATTCTAAATTCGACTTCCCTATTGGGTGGTAGTCCCGGTAGTTCTTCTGGGAATATATCTGGGTATTCTGCTACTACAGGAATTTCTTTAAGTTCCTTACCTTTCATGTTAATGATTACTGAAATCATATACACTACTTCTTGTTTTCTTGAATAACTGGCCAACTTCATTACTGAAATGAATTTCAGCGGCTTTCGTGGCTTATCTCCTATAATCACCACTATTTCTCCTATAGGTGTATGGATTTCTACAGAATTTTATCACAGAGAATTCGAGCATGGTTGGCTACTAACCAATCCATTCCTAATACAATATCGAATCCGGCTAAATTCATAGGTAACAAGTTTGCAGAAAATTTATGACCTAAGAGTTCTATCTTTCCTTCTCGCAAAATCTTATCTATGTTAAGAGAATTCCCATCTGCCGTTTCTACCGTAAAAATTTGTCTAAGATTGGTTAAGGGTAGATTAAGAGCTTGGCAGAATGAAGTATTTATAAAACTTTGGTTTGCACTAGAGTCAAATAATACTTTTGCATAAACGTCATGAACTAGGAACGTACCAGCTATAACATCAGGAATTAGCTCTGCTTCCTGAGTAGTCAACTGGAAGGCTCTTGCATTCTTTTTGGTAGTTCCTTCTGCAGGTTTGGCTTTGTTGTCAGCTGGTTTGACCAATTTCGGGCAGTCTGGCCTAAAATGTCCAGCTTCTCCATAGTTGTAGCAGATTGTTGATTTCTTCTTCCTGCAATCTTCTTCTTGGTGCGCTGGAATTTTGCAGAAATTGCAATACCCTTTGCATCTTCCAAAATGCTTTCTTTTATAGGTATTGCAGAAGGGAACAGTGGAAGATGGCCCGGTTCCCTTTTTCTTGAAGTTGCTACTATTACCCACATGGAATCCTTGGGTAATCTTTTGAGCCACTTCCTTTTTCCGGTTTTCTTCTCGCGTACGCATCAGTCCGTCTGTCAAAGTGTTGGCTAATTCTACTGCATCATCAATTGTGAGGGGTCTTGCAGCTTTGACGATATCACGGATTTCACCAATCAGCCCCCAAATATAGCGAGAAATAAGTACCGGTTCTGGTGAAGCCAGGTTGGTACAACTCTTGCATACTCGAAGAATGTCGAAGTATACCCTCGACAGTCCACATCCACCATCCGGTGGTTCAGGAACTTATTCGCCATTTGCTCTTTCTCATATTCGGGACAGAAGTTTCTTTCCACCAGCCGCTTAAATTCTTCCCAACTTATGGCATAGGCCACATCGCTTCCTTTGGCTTGAAGTACCGTATTCCACCATTCTAGCGCCCCTTCTTTAAAAAGATGTGACGCGTACATGACATTCTCTTCCTCGGCACATTTACTTATTTTAATTACTGCCTCGGTTTTCTCCAACCACCGCAGTGTGGCAGTTGCCCCCTCGTTGCCTGCAAATTCAGCCGGTTTACAGGCAAGAAATTCCTTATAAGTGCAACCAGGCGTTGCAGCTTTCATTTTCTTAAGGAGTGGGGCTTGTATCCCATCATTATCGTTATTATTAATGTTGCCGCCTTCATTTACACTATTACTGAAGTTATCGCCGTGAGTACGTTTGCTGGGAATAATTGGTTGAGGTTCAACTGGATTTCGGGCAGCAGCAAGGATTGCTGGAATAGCATTTGCTATTCCCTGGGCAACGATGTTTTCTATATCTTGCCTATTCAGAAATTGATCTTCATGGTTTTGTTTGGATTGATTAACTTCGTTAACTGGTTCATTGTCGGCTTGTTCCATCTGATAATTACCAATATATAAATATAAATTATTGGCACAACATTATTAATAACTAGTCACAATAACACAATCACACATAAACATGTCAACACATATAGCCAAAATTGTTGACTTTGCGACGTCCATTTTTATATATTATAGTATGCATCCGTACACACTAAATATATTACAAAAGTTTTATTTTTAGGGTATTTCACATAATTATATTTTTATGATTATATTATTATTAAACACATATTCCCACAACCACACAACCCCAGCCAGCTGGCATCTCAGAAACGACGTTCCCTCTCGTCGTATTTCCAGGAGATTCTTTCCCCCACATCCCTAATTCGGTTTCCTGCATCAATCGGCTCCTCGCCATAGTGGCGTAGTTCAGCCAAATTTTCAGAGCTCATAGGTGGGTGTAGTGGAGGCTCATGGTCAAACTGAGGGAAAAAGTATTAGGGTTATTTAGAAGGTTCTGAAATTTCCAGTCAGTAGTCCACCATTCTTCCAGCTCTCCTAGAGGTCGGGGGGGATAATAGGATCTGGGATAGCAGGTTCCAGATTGACTGGAAGTTGCGCTTTAGCTGGGGAATCGAAGAGGTTTTCATCGGCAGGTCCGATGAGGTCGCTGTTTTCTAGTTGGCGGTCCAGTTCTTCCCATGGTGGCATTTCCTGTGCTTGCCCTGAACTTTTTCCGATCTCTATTCCTTTACCTTTATCATTTGGGTCCTCCGTCTTTATAACTTTTTGTGTCGCCAGTCTCTTCCTACGCACACGCCTCCAGCCTACGAGTCTTCTTTTCTTTTTCGGTTTAGGTTTTTCTTGAGATTGGGCTTGAAATACCATTGGCTCTTCAATATCAGCCTGGTAGCCAGTGAAGGTACTGGTAGTATCCATATCTGATCTATGGATAGAAAAGTTTTGAAGTGCTTCTGATAGTTCATTCATGCTGTTAGCATATGAAGAAACACACAAAATTCTAAGTTAAAATTTTATAAATTAAATTTTAATAGAATCACGGAAGGGCAATCAGAAAAACTAAGTATTTCTAAATACTTAATTGGCTTAAATCAGTGGCTCTGATACCACCTTTTTCTGTCACGGCCCCCGTCCTGGTTTTACCCGGTCCAGGAGCTGTGGGACAGAAATCCCGTGGTATTTATTATTTGAGTTGACAGCGGAATATTTACAGGATCTTTTAAACTTGAAAATGCCCAACTATTTTATTTAATAATCTGGGATAAATCCCGTAATTTACAATAGAGAAAATTTCACGAGGAAATTCCCTGGTTTACAAAACATGTTTGTTTATTTAACTGAGCCACCACTTCAAGCTTGTAAGTGCTCCGTAACACATTTTCCTTGATTTACAGCAGGTCGCCTGAAACATGTTTTAAAAATATTTTGTCAGCGGGGAAATACTGGCGAATCATTCAAGTTACATAAAATGACATATTAGTTATAAATTACAGCATAAGAGCGATTACAATGGCTTCTATCTTATTTTTATCTGGCGCCGTGTCACCTCCTGGTGACGATGGTCATACCACTATTGGGTCCTTTCGCCCTAGTAGTGATGATTATCACTGTTAGGTTAATGAACCTAACCGTGAGAAATTAGTAATGTGCACAATACCCCACTAGCCAGTGATTCAAGATAACCACGACTTAATCCCTGTAATTATAACCTTTGAAAAGGATTGGACTATTGTAAAAAATTATTGATAAAAAGAGAATGACTCACATTGCAAGTTTAAACGGGCAGAGTTTAGCCTACTGATAAGCATTGTAACCTAAATTAAAATATCAATGCATATGAAACTAGGTCAATAACTTAATACAACATTTACGATAACTCACGAGATTAAAACCCTCATGACGAATGACAAAGTGCAACACTTAAACATCCATCGGATTCACAATGAATGACAAAGTATAGCCCGATTTGGGCAGCACTTAAACATCCATCGGATTCACAACGAATGACAAAGTATAGCCCGAGTCTGGCAGCACTTAAACATCCATCAGATTGGTTTCAATCTATCGGACATTGAATCATAGCAGTGATCGAGTTAATACCCTGTATCGTAGCAGCGGTTCTTCTAATTGAAATCACAATTTTGAGCAGTGAACTTCGTTTTTGAGAAAAGTTTTCGACACCAGATGAAAGCCCCATGCACAGGCTACTTATAGCCTGATTTTGAGTTTTACGCGGCCCGCGTAAGACTTAAGAAGAGTTTACGCGGCCCGCGAGGGCCACCTATGCGTAGACTAGGGCTAGCGTGTCACACCTAGGTCTGCCACGTGGACGACACGTGGCCTGTTTGCTTATCCGGAGATTTGATGAGTTGTCGCGGCCCGCGTAGACAACCCTTATGTCTTACGCGGCACGCGTGAAAACCAAATTTCACATTTTCTTGATTTTTCATGCACATTAGGGTTTCAGGGGTCCGGGTTTTCACTTACGGGTCGTTTTGGGACATTTTTGAAGGTCCTTACAACACGGCCCCGTGCCCACCTGGCACGGCCCCGTTGCCTTCATTCTCTCCCCCTTCATTAACTATAGATGTCAGGTCTTGAACTAACACAGCGCCGAGTGTCAACGGCACGACCCGTGGTGAATGTACTTGTTGTACTATCTCAGATTCTGCGAATCTTAGAGTTGACCATAACCCATGTTGAGTTGGCATGGCCCCGTGTTGGTTTGTATTTTTCCTGTTGTCTTTTTCTGCAGGGAATCTTGACTGGGCACGACCCATGCCTGGTGGGCACGACCCATGCCTGGTGGGCACGCCCCCGTGCCTAACCTTCTGTTTTTGTTATTTTTGTTGGTTTGGATGTGGATGGGGGCTTGGCGAGTCGTGTCAATCCTTCTTCTTTGTATTTATGTTGGTTTCTGCTGTTAATTTGTTCCATTTATTCATTTAAGCTCTTTTGATCCTGTAAATTAAAAGTAAACAAAGAAACATGCTTTTTCCAATATTGGTACCGAAAAAGGGTTGATTTTATGCCTTGTTTGATGTAATTTATATGTTGTATTTTACGCACATTAGTGTTCTTTAAACTTCTACTTTTGTTCCTACTTTACTATGTTACTCATAGATAACCTTATGTTTGTTATTTGGTCACAGTCTTTTTTTAAGTGTTGGGGGTCACTATGGAAGCAATCTCTATGTCCCTAGGGATAGAGGTAAGGTTTCCCTGCATCCCACCCACCCTAGACCCTGCTAATAGCTTCGATATATGTGGGATATTAGTGGGTATGGTTGTTGTTGTTGATGCTTAGTAGGACAAGCTGGTCAAGGAGATCAAATTCATCTTGGCTAATTGGGTCCATGAGTTGCTGATCATTCATCATTAGGGCAAGGTTTTGGTTTCCAACAAATGATGAGTTAATTTGGGAATCAAATCCAGTAGTTATGTCAACAAAATGATCATAGTCCTGGTCACTCATCTTGTTGGTTGATGAAGATCCATCATGACTCTTTAAAGCCATGTTACCATAGGTGTAATCATCAGTTGTCTTTCCCGATAATGCCAACTTCCGTTTTTTATCAAGTTCTCTCTCATAAATGAGGAGTTTACCATGAAGTTATGTTAGAGTCATCTCTTTGAATCCAACAGAGTTTCTCAAAACAATTGCAATCGTATTCCACTTATCAGGGAGATATCTCAAAAAACTGTGGCTCAGAGCAGCATTTGTATAAGTTTTGATCAACTAGCCTTAAGCAATTAAATCTCTCAAACTGTTGAGTCAGAGATTCTCCATTGACATGAGTGAATGTTTTTTTAATGTTGGTTCAAAATTTCTCAGTTGTTATCTTGTACCTTATTTGTACTTCCAAACTGTTCGTTCAAAGCATCCCACAATTTCTGGGCATTCTCATAGTAGAGCAATATAGCATAGATTTCATTGGGTAAGGCCATGGCTAGTATCCCGAATGCCTTAGCATCGAGCTCTAATTTTTGAAAAATCTTGCTCGGAATAGTCTATGGGCTTCTTAGGGACATTTGTGTTTGGTTTTTTAGTACTCGACACAAAAGGAATATAAGGACCATAAACCACATACTTATAACAACCGGTGTTCTACTAGAATACGTGGTGACACATCCTTCATTGCCAAAAATTTGAATTAATGGCGAGCGAGCATCAGAGGCTTGTTTTCCAATCTAGTATTACGAGGATCATGAGTGATTGACGTCTTCTCGGAATTTTATTGAGTTTTTTTCTAATAAAACAGAGTGTCTGAACAAATTAGTTGTTCTGATTGTCTAATTCTTCTCACGTCCTGATCTCTTCAACTAGTTATCAATTTGAGCTCAGGTTTGTCTTCTGAATCAACGATGAAGTCAATTTAGTGTAACCTTGCTCTGATACCAATTCTTGGATTTAAGAGTGTGTGTTTTCAATAATAACAGTTTAACAAATCAAAAGTTCATTAATACACATAATTAATAAACACATCAATATATACACAAGTTGGATTTGTAAGGAATGAATGTTAAATTATTTCATTTTCATTGATTACAACAATTATCAATGTAATACCCTGACTATTATTAAGCAGTTTTCGTTTAATTTACAACCATAATCATGTAATTATAGTTACAAATACATTGGAAAATACGGATTAATTAAGAAATTTCGGATGTAAAACATTACAACATAATATGTAAGAATTCGTCGTTTAAAATGACAACGAAACAATGTGCAGAAGCTTGTATCTTGTTCGTGTTCGGTTCTTCGATAAGCTTGATCGTCATCCGGCATCCCCAAATATACCTACGTTTTAGAAACCATCATAAACACTAGTTTTGATACTTTCATAATGTAATAAACCAAATTCCTTAGACCAAAAATTGAACAAACAACAAATCTACAACATTTATGCCCGTCGCGTGCCGCGACGGGTTCAACCCATGTTGTCGCGTGCCGCGATGGTGAACGTGCTTGGTTGTTGCGCGACGCGACGACCCTGTTTCGACAGAAGGGTTGTTTTGTTGAGCTTCATTTTCCCAGCTATGCTCATTTACCAAATTTCTAACTTCAAAGTGTCATAACTTTCAATCTAGATGTCCGTTTTAAACGATTCTTTTTCCTACGCGCTCGTAATTTAATTCTCCATCTTGTGGAGTTAAAATTCAACATTCAAACTAATAAAAATTCTAAATTTTTAAGCCTTCGGCTTATTATTCAATTTCAACATTTTGACCCGTTTATATTTAAACCACCCATATGGGCCGTTTGCCCAATTTACCCACCAAGGGCTTTTTGGTCAATTCCAGCCCCTCATTTTACGACGAAGGACTTTCACTAATTATTGACCAAAATATTACTTCTAACCATAAATCTAATTATGCATACCTGGCTCGGATCATAACATTGACCACTTTACATACCTTTTGCTATTAATTTCTAGTTAATAGCAACGCGAACCATGTGTTAATTCCTGTGATCACAAAACTCAACAAGCGATCATCAGACATTATTGTCAAATGGTGTTAACAACACCATTTGACCCGTTTAGTTGAAATGACAAATTGTCATTATGAGATGGTATTTAATTACCAATTCACCCCTTTAACCTATCCTGGTTTACCTTTTGAATTCATCTTACTTAAAAAGTCGTTTCTTTTCTTGTTTGACCCATTATGACTTATGCCAAATAGTGTCCTTTCAAATCCCTTTATCGTTTTTACTCTTTTTACCATAATTCATGGTTTCTACCATTCTCACTTGTTCCGACTCGCATTATATCGCGCCGGAACATCATGTTTCTTTTACTTAATATAAATCATATTCAATACTCGCAAATAAGCATTTTGTAGTAAATTTTAAAAAGGGCGTAAGCTTAACTTACCTTTCATCCGATTTCGCTCTTTCTCCGCGTATTCAAGTTGTTTGACCCGCTTCTTTTCCCAAGCCGTCACCTAGCTCGTTAAGCGTCAAACTATCGTCATCATTTACAAGGTGGTTAGATTAGTCATTAACAAATACAACTATTCCACCTTACGTATTTTCTATGTCTAAATCACAATTCGACTTCGTCATTGGTTAGTTTAACTTTCTACTAGTTAACTACCTCTAACCATATGATGTGTGGAATTAATTTTAAATCAACATCCTATTTAGAACCCTTATCGCTTCTTATTTCGCCTAGTTTGCCATATTATCCAAATATGTGTTTCACTTGAAACTTCAACATTTTAACTTTCTCTTAGGCATTATATCAAACACCTAATGAGCATGATTTTCATAGATTTTGAAAATCAAGTTTCATGACTAGTTATTTCACCAATTTACAATCTTTTTTTTTTCCAATTTAGTGTCTAATTAACACTTCAATATCAAAACTAACTTCATAGAGTTCTGTTAACACTAGTTTGACAATCATGATTCTAATGTTCATCATGTTTCTACAAAACCCATTAACCAAACATAATGGATGATCATGAATTTCATAATTTACACACTAATCCAACAAGTTATTGACTAGGGTTTACTCCTAGGTATGTTTTCATTACTAATTTCATCTAAATATCAATCAATCAGGTTCAAATTTTGATTTCTCATGTTCATCAAAATTCTAAGATGTAACCAAAAGATGAAATTTAACATACCTTTTAATCCCTTTACTTAGGTGATCACTAGTATAAACTCGGATTTCGATTTGGAACTTATTTGCCCTTTCAATTTCTTGAATTTCAGCTTGCTAGGGTTTTGTAGATGAGAGCTCTGGCTCCTCTGGAACTTTCGACCAGAACACACACTTTAAGTGTGTGTTTTGGTGTTTAGTATTTTATTTAATAATCTTGTTTCAAGTTGGCTACATTTGACCCCTACACTTTACCCTTCTTGCATATAACATGTTTTGACCAAAGTTCCACATAACTACAAAACTTGTAATTAACTAGGTTATTTATTTACTAGTTATTTTATCTTGTTCACAAGCCGTTTTATTTTAAGTCCCGTTAACTCAGGCCTTTTACATACTTTGTTTTCTCAAAGTATTTATCATCCTTTTAATGAATATTAGATTTATTTATTTAAATCCTAATATTCACCGGGTTTACTTTGGTTAATCTAATATAATTAACAAACCTGTTTTTGGGGTGTTACAATCAAAGTACAATTTCACACCCCTCACCAGGTGCACACACACTCTCTCTCTCTCTCTCTCTCTTTCTCCCTCTTTCTTTCTTACTATTTATGCTTTTCTCTCTCTAGATTCTTTGATCAGAGGATATTCAGTTGTAAGAGTTACAAATTACATCATGTATTGTTTTATTTATGGTAGAGGGGAGAACTGTTGGTGACGTCACCATGAAAATGACCCAAAACAACCCTGATAAAGGTGTAAGTGCCAACAGTTACTGGACAGTAGACTAAAACAATTAAAAGGCTAAAACTACTAGAAATTACAAGGAAGCTACTGGAAACCAAAACTGCTGGAAAAGTGAAGTACTTTAGTTTTCAGTATTTGACTTGTTGACCAACACTTGTTTACAACTTTGACTTGATGACCAGTACTTTCACAAGTTCCACACTTTGACTTGGTTTCCAGCTCTTCAATCATAATTGTTCTTTTCCAGCTGTTTTGGGTGGTTGTTTGTGAAGCCTTCAGGGGGAACTTCTAGTACTTTGATGATTTCTTGAACCTTATTTCACAGGTAATGAAGATGGTTCCTTTGGGTTTTGGTTTTCATCATCAACAGATCTTACATAACCCAACAAAGAAAGCTTGTAAACCAAAGATCTAACATCTGGTTTATTGTATTCACGATTTTTATCGGGTTTGAGATTCTTATTTTATATTATATTTTTGAGCCGTTATCCTGTTTTCAATGAATTCTTGTTCTTTAGACCTATTTATGGCTAGTTAACCGCTTTATAGTTGGTTAGACAAGATGAATTCTAGTTGATTGATACGTTTTAGATTACTTTGTTTATGAAAGTGTGATTTCTTTAGTTGTTTATCGTTGAACTTGTGATGTGTACGATTGTATGTAAAAGATTGGTATTTGAATGAGTCTATCTGGATGATTTGGATGTTTCTATGAGGTTATGCATGCCAGATCTGATTTATTTCATTTGTGAGTTATATATCAATCATCAAGTTACGACTTGAAACCTAGTTGGTTATTGACAAACTTGTTTGAGGGTTGATTAAACGTATAAGTTACCTATGGGAAGGGTCTAAATAAACCGATCTAAAAATTAGTTATAGTATTCGTTAAATTGATCTCTACGAGTTGTAAACCGATCTAAATAAACCTAATCAAGAGACTTTAAATAATAAGGGATTAGTAAAACAACTAGCTACCTAAAATTGGATTATCAGGGTGTGTTTTAACTTAGATGTTTGAGATTATGTGATAACCCTAGCAGGGCTCTGATCTCACTAGCACTTCACATCTCGTTTTGACTCACATTAAAACGATTTTCTTCATAAATGATTTATCTAATAAGCATTTCAATCACTATAATGATTTTGTGTCTGACTGGTTATCTTTACATCTCTGATCACAAATCAATTTCTAAATTTCAACCTTTCTTTTATAAAATTGTTTTCCTTTCTAAAACACTATCATACATCGATTGAATTTTAATTTAGGGTTTATTATTAAGAGCTATCGTGTCCAAAGAATGATACTCGGTAACTTACCTTTGTTATACTCTACCAATGATAGGTATGCTTGCCTTTTCACGTGTCTAGTTATTATTTTACGTCTTTTACCTTTGAAGCTAGTTTATGCAACTCATTAATATCATTGTTACTATTTGCACACATCACAATCACTTAGTAAGATGTTAAACAAGGTAATCACCACCCTATCAGTAAGATGTTGAAGGGGTGAACCGCACCATATTAGTGAAATGTTAATGGGGTGATCCGTACCATGGTAGTAATGTTGAAAAGGATTATCACTACCCACCTGAGATGTTGAATGTATGATCACTACATGATTAATGAGACGTTGAAAGGGTGATCATTACTCGATTAGTGAGACGGTGAAAAAGTGCACACTACCTCATTAGTGAGACTTTGAAATGGTGCTCACAACCCGATTAGTTGGACGTTTGTAAAGGTGATAAATACTTGTTTATCAAGAAGTAAAAATGAAGAGACACTCTAGATGGATATCATGGAGTGGATGTAGGGCGTGTTAATTAACATTCGTGTTGATTACTTTGAGATTTTAAACTTTCATGATCATCAAAATGCTTTTAACAAGAAATATCTCCAAAAGTGCTCCCTAAATTTTCAAAGATCATTCACATATATAGGTTATAACAAATGTAATATACGAGAACATGAAAACTTTTATGATCACAACAATTTTAAAACACGTTGGTATACACATGCGTAGAAAACCGTAACACCTTCCTTCAGACCAAAGGCGAATGTTGTAGCTAGGGTTCTGCTGTTCATGTTTGCCATCTAAATAAGAACACGATGTTGTGGTGGCTAGAGTTCTACTTATGACGAAGATATATGGTTGAAAAAGGCGATTATGCAAGAATAACAATTGTGGTATATGGTGCATGTGTGCTAGTACATTATCGTCACACAACAACGACAATGTCGTCAAATGTCAATAGAATACTTGCATTGACTCTACAAGGAAAATGTAAAAACCTACGAGTCATCTAACTTGTGAGATTGCAACTTAAGCATTGGCGTGGGTTGAGCATTATTTATTTACATTTCATGTTCTTAAAGGGAAACATATTCGACCTCACCCCTAATCAATCCAACGTTTACAAACACAACCACGACCAATATACCTATATTTTAGGTAGATAAAAGAAAGTATATTTTATAATCAACAAGTAATATACATTCCAATCATTTTCATTACATGTAATTAGTAATGTCTTCATAGTTTACTTATATTTAATGATATTTCGATAGTAAACGGTTTTTAGACGAATATTAGGTAATTAAATATTGGCAATAGGTAGGGTGACAACTACGCAGGTGGTATTAAAATATGTAGTTGGGATTAGGGTGTGTTGTTGAGGTTTGACTTCAAAAATAATCAAGGGGAGTCAAAAATACTCAAAGTCAAATCTCCACCTTTGAGTGAGATCGACAACTTGGGCCGATTTGAACATTATCGAAGGTATCTTAAAGAAAGGCAGTTATGTATTTTAGAAAAATATCACTTGATAAATGATATATTTAAATAATGTTTTAACTTTTATAAATAAGTCATGACTATTGAAAGTTTTTTTAATAGTTTAAACGATATAATTAATATTTTTGACTTTTGTTACAGTTTTATAACTTTAAAGTTATGGCAAGTAGTAGCTAAAGGTTTTTCGGGTCTTGCTATTCACACACCCCCACCTACCCCTTTGTCTATTCACACACCTCCAGTGTCGAGCTATGGCCAGAGCGCGGCGTTTTGGTCCGGTCAACCAGACAAAGACTGACGGGTGTCTGACGGGTCTGTTGACCAGACCAAAACGCCGAGCTTTGGCCGCGTTCTGGTCCTGTCAACCAGACAAAAGACTGACAAAACGCCGCGCTCTGGCCACAGCTCAACACTGAGGGGGTGTGTGGATAGACAACATGGGTGTGTGAATAGACATGCCCTTTTCGAAAAAGAAAGTAACAAAAACAGTATAATGTAACGATTTTCTTGACCTTTATTAGTAAGTTACAACTTTAAAGTTATTCATATATACTAATTAAAGACTTATTTTAAGGCAAATTAGTTAAAATGATATAGCATAATGGTGTGTTAACTTTTATTAAGAGTTATATAGCATAATGGTGTGTTAACTTTTATTAAGAGTTATAACTTTGTAAAGTTAGGCCCGATACAAAAAGTATTTTTTTAATAAAGTAATGAGTAAATTAATTTTTATAAGTATTTGTGTTTTAGTGATTTTAATCACTTGAGTACAAAATTAAAAAGTTTAACACCCTGAATACGAATACGTATATTATCATTTTTTTAGTCCATAGACTCCAATTTGTTAACTATGTCCAATAAGTCTATTAGTTTTTTTTATGAAAAGACAATATTGCCCCACTAATAAAAAAATATAATACTTAAAAGAGAAAATAAACTCATTTAAACCAAACCCATCTTTTTAAAAGTGCATCTCTCTCTGCTATGTCTTTTCATAATTAAAAAAAAAAAAAAAACTAATAGTCTAAACCACTATACCACCACCACTACCCCACCCTCACTACCGTCTCCACCGTCCCCACACTCTTGATCTAGAGAGAGAAAGCAGAAGAGAGAGGTGGATCCGGATAGAGAGAGAGGGAATCGGAGGAGGTCGGCCATGTAACATCCGCTAAAAACGGGTCCTAAAAATCTAACTCGTTTTGTAAACCAGACCTGACGTGTAATAAATGAAAATGAATTTTTTTTATATTTATTAATTATTTGTAATGATGTCGTATATTAAATTAACTAGATTATTAGACCCGTGTACTACACGGGTTTAAGGATATAAAATTATAAATTATTTAATTTTATATTGTCTTCGTAAATTTACATAAGTGATTTATTTTACCATAGATGACGTAACAGTTGGTCACTGGTAACAACTGATTCTTTTAGAAACAAACCAACTTTACATGGCAAAACATAGGGCAAGAGGAAACTATTTTCTTTTCAATTTAGACGGAATCCTTATATTTGGCGATATTAAACGAAATCTAGGGATAAATGTTCAAGTGCCAGTATTACTTTCGGATAATATGATGCCTCAATAACCTGATCAAACAGTGATAGGACCTAAAGTCGAGTTCCGTCACATAAACCGTTATTTCCATCGTTATTTCTTGATAACGTCACTGAAACACTGACTTTTAGAAATTATCAATGGTTTGGCAAGCCTAAAAATATAACTCCATTTAGAACATCTGGTGAATATAGACTTGCATTAAATTATTATTGATTATAAGCCTGTGTACACACATCTAAAGATAGAAATCATGTAACTTTACAATATCTGCACAAATTTACACAAGTGAATTATTTTTATACGTGCGCCAATTTACATAACTTAGTTATTTTTTTCTTTGTCGGGAAGCAATGAAAGTAGGTGATCATTTACTTTCTGGACAACTTCATTCATAGCAAGTATGACTCTATTTTGTTTTTTTTTTTTAATATTGTAGAATAATAGTGGTAGTATGATATTTTATGGTATGTTAATAGAAAAGGTAAGCCTCTATGCTTTGGTAAATTTAAAACTGTTATTAGCGGTGATGTTTATAGATTGTCATTTAGATGAACATGGATAGCTTGAGATTAACTATTTTTTTTTAATTTTGAAATCGTGATATGCATTTTGATAATAGATCTAGAAATTAGAGTCAAAAGCAAAGGTGGAGATGTTCTCCGATTAGATTGATCGACCCATTGAGAACCTAATTTATCTTTACATCATTTAAATATTAAAGTTGTTTACAATACAGTACATTAATCTAATAAATAATATATTACTAATACTATTAGTAAATTAATATAATTCATAACACATGTTAAAAAAATGACTACAGTTATTAATTATAATATTAGATACCCATTAGAATTATTGTAGAAATAATTATTATATTAATTATATTTAACTAATATTATATTTAATTAAAGGATAGAATGTTATTCGCATAAATATTTGAAGAAAGAAAAACTATATAATTAATATATAATGTTTAAATATATTACATTTACAATCATATAATTTATATTAATGTTTTTATCGCTAATACTAATTTAAAATATTTTGTTATTCGTTTATTGCGAAAATCTAAAATATTTTGAGTATCCAAATAAAATTAATCAATAAAATATATCTAATATTAATAAAAGAATTCTTTTAATGCCACATCTAATATTACTAAAAGGATTAAATTAAAAAATATAAATAAAAATTGAAAGATTGAAGTAGCAAATTACATGTGGCATTATTATTCCTAAATCAATGAAAAGAATGTCATGTGGCATTAAAGGTATTCTTTTATTAATATTAGATTCATATGATTTAAGTTCGGTTTTAAATATTTAATTCATAAATAAAAGAAATGGAATTTCCATTATTTATTATTTTTAATAATTTTATATATTAATTTAATTAATATAAATATTTTTCAGTTAAAAAATAAAGTTTGGATTAAATACGGTTATCTTATAGTGAATCGTCAGTAGATCCATTAATTAATATAAAGGAAACAAGTAAACAAAGTTAACAAGGTTTGTTATTGATGTTATAAACATCAAGGACCAACTTGTAATTTTTGAAACCTAAATCATATGAAAGAAAAAATAGGCAGGGACGGGATTCAAACCCGCGCCCTTGCCTTGCCCCGACCCAAACCTTAAACGCAACATGTTTAAGCAACTGAGCTACGCAGTTGTTGTTGAGAAACTTGTCGCTGATTATGTTATAAACCCAACCCGAGACCCGGAACCCACTTCATCGTCTTCGCCCAGCTTCACAATCAAGACCCAACATCAAACCCGGTTCTGAACTCGGCCAAACCGCGATGATTCCACTCCATATTGATCCAATATCGTTCGTTTTTTTGGAGAAACTTATTATCCATCATTAATTGCTCCCTTAACATCTCATAATTTCCACCCTTTAGGGTATGTTTGGTAAAAGTAGCTGGTGGTTGTAAGCTGGTAGTTGTAGCTGGTGGCTAGTAGCTGTAACTTTTTAGATATATTTGGTGTTTGGCAGAGTAACTGAAGCTTTTAATAAAATGTATAAAATGACCAAAATGAACAAAAACTAAAAATTTAAAAAGTTTGTGCATTAAAAAGTTCATTATCTTTAGAGGATAAAATAGTCTTTTTTTTTTCTAAAAGCTTGTAGCTCCTTCTAAACGCTACTAGTAGCAGTGTTTAACTAAAAGTTTCAAGCTCCTAACCTAAAAGCTTCAAACTCCTTCAACCAAACAAGGTTTTTTTATTGAGTATGAGCCTTTTCTTAGAAGCCTAAAGCTAGAAGCTCCTAAAAACTCCATACCAAACATTCCCTTAGTCAAATTAAAAACTCCATTTAATGCACCATTTAAGAACATCAAGAGCACGATCGGTTCTCATATGTTTTGAGATCATAATAGCCTAAATTTGATACTATTCGAGACCTTGTAGTTTTTCACAAATTTCCCCACTCACCAAACTTATTAACAAACACTCAATCTCACGAATTCAATTGAAAACGAAGCTAGGGTTGGAAACTTCTCTCTATAATTTCTCTTTCAATTTCTTAACGAAATCGGTAATTCTTGAGTCTATTCTCTATAATTTGGCATGCTCTACAAACCCCTTTATCCATTTCTGTGATAGAGGGCAAACAAATCCGAATTAGAATATCTTGATTTTTGGGTTTTTGAACACTTGAATGTGGGGCTTTTGATCCTAGAGACATGTTTTTGTGAGATTTACTT